>JAIOJX010000029.1:77165955-79830955 GCA_022376925.1 Tragulus kanchil | reverse complement strand
ACCCTGAATCCCATCATAAATTATATGAGAATAGGAAACACATTTTTCATACAAACATATGTACACTAAATGACAAAAAATGACATACAGTTGGAAGAGAAAACAACATTAATAGAAGGAAAGAATATACAGATCCTATTATTAGATGAGATTTTTTCCCATATGCAAAACAATGTCTGTAAAATATGATGAATCACATACCTGATCATAGCAGCTGGATTGTACTTCACACCTCACACTCAATGTACTACACCTTAAACACATTCATGGCATGTGAGTGCACAGGTTGTTTGCATATTTTATTACTCACATTCATATCTTAGAAAACATCAACATCTTAGAGAATAGCTTCATTAGTATTCTTGTTCTCTCTGTCTCTGTCCAACAGAGATATATCACAATTTTAGCATCAAACAGGGACTCTGGCTTTTTATTAATAACATCTAACTCCAATTTATCTACATGTGTTATTTCAGACCAATTCAAAGAAAAGTGATATGCCAATCAAGTTTTACATTAGCATAACTTCATGAGTACACATAAGAAAAATATGAATATAATGAATATGGGTGTGTATATATATATATATATATATATATATATAATGTATCTAAAGCTTCTTTTTTCATGTTACATGTGTTTTGCAAAGGAAACCCATATATGTTCAGCTTAAAATAACTTTCATAATTCAATAAGCAACAAACAATATATAAATTACAGACCTGAAATGCTAAATATTATATTTTCTAGAATTTCTATGGTCATAGCCATCAATTTCTCTTTAGACTTGGAGTCTCCATCTAGGCATTTTCTTCTGTATCCACTCAGAGAAATTAAGGACTACACAGTGCTAATAAGTATTTCAAGGTCAGTTCAGTCACTCAGTCATGTCTGACTCTTTAAGACCTCAAGGACAGCAACATGCCAGGCTCCTCTGTCCTTCACCATCTCCCAAAGCTTGCTCAAATTCATGTCCATTGAGTTGATGATGCCATACAAACATTTCATTCTCTGCCATCTCTTTTCTCTTTCTGCTTTCTAATTTCCCCAGCATCAAGGTCGTTTCCAAAGCATCATCTCTTCGCATGAGGTCCCTCAGTATTGGAGCTTCAGCTTCACCATCAACCTTTCCAAGGAATATTCAGGGCTAATTTCCTTCAAGATTGACTGGTTTGAGCTCCTTGCTGTCCAACGGACTCTCAAGAGTGTTCTCCAGCACCACAGTTGGAAGGCATCAATTCTTCAGCACTCAGCCTTATTTATGGTTCAACTCTCACATCCATACCTGACTATTAGAAAAACCTTAGTTGTGACTACATGACCTTTGTCAACAAAGTAATGTTTCTGCTTTTTGATATAATGTCTAGGTTTGTCATAACTTTTCTTCTAAGAAGCATGCATCTTTAAATTTCAGGGCTGTAGTCACAGTCTGCAGTGTTTTTGGAGCCTAAGAAAATAAAGTCTGTCACTGTTTCCATAGTTTGCCCATCTATTTGCAATGAAGTTAGGAGATCGAATGCCATGATCTTTTTCTGAATGTTGAGTTTTAGGCCAGCTTTTACTTTCCTCTTTTACTTTCAATAAAAGGCACTCTCCTCTTTTACTTTCATTAAAAGGCACTTTAATTGAGATAGAAATACAAAAGCTTTATATTTTACAATAGGATCATAGCCAAGGCTATAATCTTGGTTCTCAACTTGTTGATATTTTATATAGATTAATTAATAAAGTTGAATTCCTTAAAAAGTGGTAAAAAAAAAAAAGAGGCACTTTAGTTCCTCTTTGCTTTCCATCGTAAGTGTGGTATCACCTGCATATCTGAGGTTATTGAGATTTCTCCTGGGAATCTTGATTTCAGCTTGTGTTTCTTCAAGACCAGCATTTCTCATGATGTGCTCTACAGAGAAGTTAAGTAAGCAGGGTAACAATATACAACCTTGATATACTATCCCAGTTTGGAACCCATCCATTGTTCTATGTCTGGGTCTAAATGTGGGTTCTTGAGCTGCATGCAGGTTTCACAGGAAGCAGGTAAGGTGATCTGGTATTGCCATCTCTTTCCACAGATTGTTTTGATCCACACTGTCACAACAAATTTCCACAGATTGTTGTGATCCACACGGTCAAAGGCTTTAGCATAGTCAATGAAGCAGAAGTAGATGTTTTTCTAGAATTCCATTGCTCTTTCTATGATCCAACCAATGTCGGCAGTTTGATCTCTGGTTCTTCTGCCATTTTCATAACCAGCTTGGACATCTGATAGTTCTCAGTTCACATACTGTTGAAGCCTAGATATGAGGATTTTGAGCATTATCTTACTAGCATATGAAATGAGTGCAACTGTGTGGAAGAGTAAACATTCTTTAGCATTGCCCTTCCTTTGGGGACTGGAATGCAACTCTCACATCCATACCTGACTATTAGAAAACCTTAGTTGTGACTACATGACCTTTGTCAACAAAGTAATGTTTCTGCTTTTGATATAATGTCTAGGTTTGTCATAACTTTTCTTCTAAGAAGCATGCATCTTTAAATTTCAGGGCTGTAGTCACAGTCTGCAGTGTTTTTGGAGCCTAAGAAAATAAAGTCTGTCACTGTTTCCATAGTTTGCCCATCTATTTGCAATGAAGTTAGGAGATCGAATGCCATGATCTTTTTCTGAATGTTGAGTTTTAGGCCAGCTTTTACTTTCCTCTTTTACTTTCAATAAAAGGCACTCTCCTCTTTTACTTTCATTAAAAGGCACTTTAATTGAGATAGAAATACAAAAGCTTTATATTTTACAATAGGATCATAGCCAAGGCTATAATCTTGGTTCTCAACTTGTTGATATTTTATATAGATTAATTAATAAAGTTGAATTCCTTAAAAAGTGGTAAAAAAAGAGGCACTTTAGTTCCTCTTTGCTTTCCATCGTAAGTGTGGTATCACCTGCATATCTGAGGTTATTGAGATTTCTCCTGGGAATCTTGATTTCAGCTTGTGTTTCTTCAAGACCAGCATTTCTCATGATGTGCTCTACAGAGAAGTTAAGTAAGCAGGGTAACAATATACAACCTTGATATACTATCCCAGTTTGGAACCCATCCATTGTTCTATGTCTGGGTCTAAATGTGGGTTCTTGAGCTGCATGCAGGTTTCACAGGAAGCAGGTAAGGTGATCTGGTATTGCCATCTCTTTCCACAGATTGTTTTGATCCACACTGTCACAACAAATTTCCACAGATTGTTGTGATCCACACGGTCAAAGGCTTTAGCATAGTCAATGAAGCAGAAGTAGATGTTTTTCTAGAATTCCATTGCTCTTTCTATGATCCAACCAATGTCGGCAGTTTGATCTCTGGTTCTTCTGCCATTTTCATAACCAGCTTGGACATCTGATAGTTCTCAGTTCACATACTGTTGAAGCCTAGATATGAGGATTTTGAGCATTATCTTACTAGCATATGAAATGAGTGCAACTGTGTGGAAGATTAAACATTCTTTAGCATTGCCCTTCTTTGGGACTGGAATGAAAACTGACCTTTTCCAGTCCTGTGTCCACTGCTGAGTTTTGCAAATTTGCTGGCGTATTAAGTGTAGCACTTTAACAACATCATCTTTTTAGGATTTGAAATAGCTCAGCTGGAATCCCATCACCTCCACAAACTTTGTTTGGAGTGATGCTTCTGAAGGCCCACTTGACTTAGCACTGCCAGCGACTGGCTTTAAGTGAGTAATCACACCAAAGTGGTTATTTGGATAATTAAGATTTTTTTGTATAGTTCTTCTGTATATTCGTCCTACCTCTTCTTAGCATCTTCTACTTCTGTTAGATCCACACTGTTTCTGTCCTTTATTGTGCCCAGCTTTTCATGAAATGTTCCAATTTGGTTTAAGAAACATAAAAATTAACTCTTAATCAAGATGACTATGAATAGAAACTAGCAAATTATCCCACCTAATTATATTATTAAAAACCACAAACTTAGACTTCCCCCAAAAATTCAACAGTAAATAATCCACATGCCAATGCAAGGTCATAAGATCCCTGGTTTCTGGACACAAGGTCAATCCCTGGTTGAGAAAGATCCTGCATGTCTTAAAGCATCTAAGCTGATGTGAAATATGTAACTAGAACTAGAACTATGTAATCTAGAGGTCCTGAGCTGCAACTACTGAACCCACTTGCAGCCAGCTACTAAAAAGCAATCAAGTCCTAGAGCCACTGCCAGGATGAGAAGCCACCGCAATAAGAAGCTGGTGCACCTCAACAAGAGAGTAGTCCCTGCTTGCCACAGCTAGAGAAAAGTCAACACAGCAACAAAGACCCAACACAGCCAAAAATAAAGAAATAAACAAATATGTTTAACTTTACAGAAAAACACAAACTTTAAACTAGCAGTCATAAGTATTATGGTATTTAATATTAAAAGTTAATATATTTCAAAACTCACTACAAAGTTGCTATAAACAAAACAACATGGCACTGATAGTTCTCAGGAAGATTAATTACATTATCTTACTAGCATATGAAATGAGTGCAACTGTGTGGAAGATTAAACATTCTTTAGCATTGCCCTTCTTTGGGACTGGAATGAAAACTGACCTTTTCCAGTCCTGTGTCCACTGCTGAGTTTTGCAAATTTGCTGGCGTATTAAGTGTAGCACTTTAACAACATCATCTTTTTAGGATTTGAAATAGCTCAGCTGGAATCCCATCACCTCCACAAACTTTGTTTGGAGTGATGCTTCTGAAGGCCCACTTGACTTAGCACTGCCAGCGACTGGCTTTAAGTGAGTAATCACACCAAAGTGGTTATTTGGATAATTAAGATTTTTTTGTATAGTTCTTCTGTATATTCGTCCTACCTCTTCTTAGCATCTTCTACTTCTGTTAGATCCACACTGTTTCTGTCCTTTATTGTGCCCAGCTTTTCATGAAATGTTCCAATTTGGTTTAAGAAACATAAAAATTAACTCTTAATCAAGATGACTATGAATAGAAACTAGCAAATTATCCCACCTAATTATATTATTAAAAACCACAAACTTAGACTTCCCCAATAATTCAACAGTAAATAATCCACATGCCAATGCAAGGTCATAAGATCCCTGGTTTCTGGACACAAGGTCAATCCCTGGTTGAGAAAGATCCTGCATGTCTTAAAGCATCTAAGCTGATGTGAAATATGTAACTAGAACTAGAACTATGTAATCTAGAGGTCCTGAGCTGCAACTACTGAACCCACTTGCAGCCAGCTACTAAAAAGCAATCAAGTCCTAGAGCCACTGCCAGGATGAGAAGCCACCGCAATAAGAAGCTGGTGCACCTCAACAAGAGAGTAGTCCCTGCTTGCCACAGCTAGAGAAAAGTCAACACAGCAACAAAGACCCAACACAGCCAAAAATAAAGAAATAAACAAATATGTTTAACTTTACAGAAAAACACAAACTTTAAACTAGCAGTCATAAGTATTATGGTATTTAATATTAAAAGTTAATATATTTCAAAACTCACTACAAAGTTGCTATAAACAAAACAACATGGCACTGACATAAAGAACCTGCCTAGAGGTAAAGAACCTAACTGCCAATGCAGGAGATGCCAAGAGATATTGGCTCGATCCCTGGGTTGGAAGATGGGATGGAAAGATGCCTTGCCTGCAGAAGGGCATGGCAATCCACTCCACTATTGCTTGGAAAATTCCATGGACAGAGCCTGGCAGGCTACAGTCCATAGGGTTGCACAGAGTCAGATACTACTGAAACAACTTATATACAAACAAGGATTGACCATTTAAATAAGTGAGTATAAAGATTAAAAGGCAAAAATAATATTTACAATAAAGAGTGAAGAGATTGGGCTTCTGTGGTGGTCCAGTGGGTAAAGACACCACCTTGCAGTGCAAGGGGTGCCAGTTTGATCCTTGGCCTGGGAAGATACCACGTGCCACAGAGCAGCTGGACCAATGTGCCTAAGTACCTAGCCAGAGCTCTGGAGCGCACACACCCAGAGCTGGTGCTCTGCAGTGAGAGAGGCCACTGCGATGGGAGGCCCACACAGGACAAAGAACAAAGATGGATGAAAATAGACAAACGAAAGACCAATAGAAGTGGACCCCCCCCAAAAAAGTGAAGGGATTAGCATAAAGATGTAAATTATGACATCAAAAACATAAAATGTAGGGGAGGGGAGTAAAAGGATAGATCTTTTAGAATGTTTTTTAAAAACATTAAATGACTACAAGTTTAAAACAAGTAGAGGTAGGTGAACATATATAAACCCCATGGTAACTGTAAATCAAGAATCTAAAATAGATATACAAAAAATAGAGAGAAAGGAAATAATATACACTACTAAAGAAAAATATTAGACTTATGGACATTGGGCTGAGGGAAGAGTAGGTGAGAGATATGGAAAGAGTAACATGGAGCCCTATACTATCATATGTAAAAGGAGTAACTTGTCAATGTGCTGTGGGTTAAGAGATCTTACATGGGGCTATGCGATGGCCTGGAGGGCTGGCATGGGAGGAGGATGGGATATACATATGACTAATCTGGGATTATACATATCTGTAAACAACAAAACTCTGTAAAAGCAGAAAAGCAAAATTTTTAAAAAGGCCAAAAAAAGAAAAACATTAAAGCACAATGGAAGAGACTAAAAGACAAGAAAAAACAGAGAATTATTAATACATTAACAATACAGAAAACAAAAACCAAAATGGCAATAAGTACGTATCTATCAAACATCATTTTAAATGTCAATGGACTAGTTGCTCTAACAAAAGGACACTTACAGTGACTGGGAAAAAAAAGAAAAAGATCCAAGGCTTCCCCGGTGGTCCAGTGGTAAGGACATCGTGTTGCAGTGTAAGGGGCGTTGGTTCAATCCCTGGCCTGGGAAGATCCCATTTGCCTCAGAGCAGCTAGACCAATGTGTCCAATTATCAAGTGGAGCTCTGGAGAGCATGCGCCCAGAGCCGGTGCTCTGTGGCAACAGAGGCCACTGCGATGGGAGGCCCAAATGGGCCAAAGAACAAAGATGGATGAAAATAGATAAATGAAAGACCAATAGAAGTGGCCCACCCACACCCCTCCCGCCTCAACCTGCCCCACCCATCCCCAAAAAAGATGCATTAATATGTTGTTTACAAAAGTAAGTAGAAGAGATATCTGGAGTAAGAGGCAAGTTTGGCTTTGGGGTACAAAATGAAGCAAGGAAAAAGCTAACAAAGCTTTGAACACACTGGTTATAGAAAACACCCTCTTCCAACAACCCAAGAGAATTTACACATGGATATCACCAGATGGTCAATACCAAAATCAGATTGATATATTCTTAACAACCAAAGATGGAGAAGCTCTACCATAGTGAGCAAAAATAAAAGACCTAGAGCTGACTGTGGCTCAGATTATGAACTCTTTATTGAAAACACCTTCCAACAACCAAGTAGGATGTAAGGGGGGCCCAAAGAAAAATATTAGACTTATGGACATTGGGCTGAGGGAAGAGTAGGTGAGAGATATGGAAAGAGTAACATGGAGCCCTATACTATCATATGTAAAAGGAGTAACTTGTCAATGTGCTGTGGGTTAAGAGATCTTACATGGGGCTATGCGATGGCCTGGAGGGCTGGCATGGGAGGAGGATGGGATATACATATGACTAATCTGGGATTATACATATCTGTAAACAACAAAACTCTGTAAAAGCAGAAAAGCAAAATTTTTAAAAAGGCCAAAAAAAGAAAAACATTAAAGCACAATGGAAGAGACTAAAAGACAAGAAAAAACAGAGAATTATTAATACATTAACAATACAGAAAACAAAAACCAAAATGGCAATAAGTACGTATCTATCAAACATCATTTTAAATGTCAATGGACTAGTTGCTCTAACAAAAGGACACTTACAGTGACTGGGAAAAAAAAGAAAAAGATCCAAGGCTTCCCTGGTGGTCCAGTGGTAAGGACATCGTGTTGCAGTGTAAGGGGCGTTGGTTCAATCCCTGGCCTGGGAAGATCCCATTTGCCTCAGAGCAGCTAGACCAATGTGTCCAATTATCAAGTGGAGCTCTGGAGAGCATGCGCCCAGAGCCGGTGCTCTGTGGCAACAGAGGCCACTGCGATGGGAGGCCCAAATGGGCCAAAGAACAAAGATGGATGAAAATAGATAAATGAAAGACCAATAGAAGTGGCCCACCCACACCCCTCCCGCCTCAACCTGCCCCACCCATCCCCAAAAAAGATGCATTAATATGTTGTTTACAAAAGTAAGTAGAAGAGATATCTGGAGTAAGAGGCAAGTTTGGCTTTGGGGTACAAAATGAAGCAAGGAAAAAGCTAACAAAGCTTTGAACACACTGGTTATAGAAAACACCCTCTTCCAACAACCCAAGAGAATTTACACATGGATATCACCAGATGGTCAATACCAAAATCAGATTGATATATTCTTAACAACCAAAGATGGAGAAGCTCTACCATAGTGAGCAAAAATAAAAGACCTAGAGCTGACTGTGGCTCAGATTATGAACTCTTTATTGCAAAATTCAGACTTAAATTGAAAAAGTAGGGAAAATCACTAGATCATTCAGGTATGACCTAAATCAAATCCTTTATGATTATACAGTAGAAGTTACAGATAGATTCAAAGAGTAGATCTGATATACAGAGTGCCAGAAGAACTATGGACAGAGGTTCGTAACATTGAACAGGAGGCAGTGATCAAAACCATCCCCAAGGGGAAATCAAGAACTTGGGCCAAGGTGAGGGCCAAGGTGGGGCCCTGGCCAGTTTGGCCCTCACCCTGGGCTGGACTAAGGAGCCACAATGCGGATCTAGCCAGGGTGTCAGGGGCAAGGCAGGTGACAGAAATAAAGGGCGTGTCTTCCAGGACAGAAATCTGGTTCTTAAACGTTGACCTATAAAACAGACTTTTAAAGGAGACTCTGCAGACAGACTCCTGCCGAAGGCCTGGGGTTCGCGTGAAATGTGAGGTTGTGTGCTGAAGAACCTGCACAAGTGCCATCTTACATTCCCCTTGTTAGGTCGAGGTCGCTGGTGGAAGGCAACCCCACTGATGGCACAGGCCCCATTCACGTGGCTTTTGAGCACATTGTGGCCAGTGAGAAATGGCGTGGGTCATAGCTGTCACAGAGAATGCATGGGAAAATTAAACTCGTTCTTAACGATGGTCTGACACCGGCAGATTTTTAATCACCAAAGCTGATTTGGTGGCAGGAAATGTCTATAGAAAGAGACTTGTTCAGGTTAGATATTCTGGTAAACTTCAAGGGATTGTGGTATTTCAAAAATGCCTGGGGGTGAATGGACAGGAGCCTGCCTTATTCATAAAAGATGCATTAATATGTTGTTTACAAAAGTAAGTAGAAGAGATATCTGGAGTAAGAGGCAAGTTTGGCTTTGGGGTACAAAATGAAGCAAGGAAAAAGCTAACAAAGCTTTGAACACACTGGTTATAGAAAACACCCTCTTCCAACAACCCAAGAGAATTTACACATGGATATCACCAGATGGTCAATACCAAAATCAGATTGATATATTCTTAACAACCAAAGATGGAGAAGCTCTACCATAGTGAGCAAAAATAAAAGACCTAGAGCTGACTGTGGCTCAGATTATGAACTCTTTATTGCAAAATTCAGACTTAAATTGAAAAAGTAGGGAAAATCACTAGATCATTCAGGTATGACCTAAATCAAATCCTTTATGATTATACAGTAGAAGTTACAGATAGATTCAAAGAGTAGATCTGATATACAGAGTGCCAGAAGAACTATGGACAGAGGTTCGTAACATTGAACAGGAGGCAGTGATCAAAACCATCCCCAAGGGGAAATCAAGAACTTGGGCCAAGGTGAGGGCCAAGGTGGGGCCCTGGCCAGTTTGGCCCTCACCCTGGGCTGGACTAAGGAGCCACAATGCGGATCTAGCCAGGGTGTCAGGGGCAAGGCAGGTGACAGAAATAAAGGGCGTGTCTTCCAGGACAGAAATCTGGTTCTTAAACGTTGACCTATAAAACAGACTTTTAAAGGAGACTCTGCAGACAGACTCCTGCCGAAGGCCTGGGGTTCGCGTGAAATGTGAGGTTGTGTGCTGAAGAACCTGCACAAGTGCCATCTTACATTCCCCTTGTTAGGTCGAGGTCGCTGGTGGAAGGCAACCCCACTGATGGCACAGGCCCCATTCACGTGGCTTTTGAGCACATTGTGGCCAGTGAGAAATGGCGTGGGTCATAGCTGTCACAGAGAATGCATGGGAAAATTAAACTCGTTCTTAACGATGGTCTGACACCGGCAGATTTTTAATCACCAAAGCTGATTTGGTGGCAGGAAATGTCTATAGAAAGAGACTTGTTCAGGTTAGATATTCTGGTAAACTTCAAGGGATTGTGGTATTTCAAAAAATGCCGATGAATGGACAATATTTTCCAGCTGTACAGAAGTTCACTGTTATGGATCTTGGGATGGTGTTGCTTCCAATGGCCAGACAGATGGAAGAAGCCTGCCTCATTATTCAGTTGGTTCAAGAGCAAATGAAAGAGCCCAGTAAAAACCCTTTTTACAGGAGGAAATGGGCTCTGATCTCAGAGCCAGCTATCCTTCAAACTGTGCAGCAGATCCTAGGAGTCAGAAAAGTGAAAGCCTCTCTCCTGCTTCAGAGAATTCCAAGCATCCAGTAGCTGAGTGATGTTTCTGTCTGGAAGTCGGTGGTAGGACCAGCAGCGGATGAGCACATTCACATGTTCTTCACTCAGGCCAGGTGATGGATCTTCGCCCAGCATCTCATCATGTACAGCAAGACCTTGTTTTATTTTCACATTAAAAAAAGATTTTCTTGGAAGAGGAAGTGGCAGCCAACTCCAGTATTCTTGCTTGGGAAGTCCTGCGGACCAAGGAGTCTGGTAGGCTACTCTGGTCCATGGAGTTGCAAAAGGGTTGGATACAACTTAGCAACCAAACAACAACAATGGCAGCTCTGATCAATATGTGAGAAGAGAGAGTTGTAAGGAATTGGGGGCTGGGTGACTGAAATAAAAATCCTATTGTTTACAGTGAGTTTATCTAAATTTTTTTTGGAAAAACTAAAACTGCAGATGAACATTTAAGCTAAAAAAAAAAAAAAAACAAAAAACAAAAAACAAAAAAAAGAAGTGAAAAAAGGCAAAATGCCTTTCAGAGGAGGCCTTACAAATATTTGAGAAAAGAAGACATGTGAAAGGCAAAGGAGAAATGCAGGGTCATAGGGAATAGCAAGGAGAGAGAAGAAAGCCTTTTTAAGTGAACAGTGCAAAGAAATAGAGGAAAACAATAGAATGGGAAGACTAGAGACCTCTACAAGAAAATCAGAGATACCAAGGGAAGATTTCATGCAAAGATGGGCACAATAAAGGACTAAAAAGCTATGAGTCTAACAAAAGCAGAAGATACTAAGAAAAGGTGGGAAGAATACAGAGAAGAACTATACAAAAAAAGATCTTAATAAGCCAGATGACCACAATGGTGTGTTTACTCACCTGGAGGCTGACACCTCAGAGTGTGAAGACAAGTGGACCCTAAGAAATATTACTATGGACAAAGCTCATGGAGGTGATGGAATTCCAGCTGAGTTGTTTCAAATCCTAAAAGATGATGTGTTAAAGTGCTACACTCTATATAACAGCAAACTTGGAAAACACAGCAGTGTCCGCAGGACTGGAAAAGGTCAGTTTTCATTCTAATCCCAAAGAAGGCCAATGTCAAAGAATGTTCAAATTAGAACACCATTGCACTCATTTCACACGCTAACAAAGTAATACTCAAAATCTTCCAAGCGAGGCTTCAATAATACATGCCTGAAAACTTCCAGATGTACACATTGGATTTAGAAAAGGCAGAGGAAGCAGAGATCAAATTGCCAACATCGGTTGGATCATAGAAACAGCAAGGGAATTCCAGGAAAACATCTACTTCTGCTTTATTGACTAGTATAAAACCTTTGACTGTGTGGATCACAACAATCTATGGAAAATTCTGAAAAAGATGGCAATACCAGACCACCTTACCTGCCTCCTGTGAAACCTGTATGCAATAAGAAGCCACAGTTAGAACTGGACATGGAACAATGGACTGGTTCTAAATTGGGACAGGCATACATTAAGGCTGTATATTGTTAACCTTCAATTATTTAACTTATATGCAGAGTACATCTTGCAAAATTCCAGCTTGGATGAAGCACAAGGTAGAGTTAAGATTGCTGGGAGAAATATCAATAACCTCATGTATGCAGATAACATCATCCTTATAGCAGAAAGTGAAGAGGAACTAAACAGCCTCTTGGTGAAAGTGAAAGAAAAGAGTGAAAGAGCTGGACTAAAACTCAGCATTCAAAAAGTCATCTGGTCCCATCAACTCATGGTAAATAAATGGGTAAACATTGGAAAGTGACAGACTTTATTTTCTTAGACTCCAAAGTCACTGAAGATTGTGACTCAGTCATTAAATTAAGAGACTTGTTCCCTTGAAGAAAAGCTGTGACAAACCTAGACAGCATATTCAAAAGCAGAGATATCACTTTGCTAACAAAGCCTGTATAGTCAAAGATATGATTTTTCCACTAGTCATATATATATTGAGAGTTGGACCATAAAGAAGACTAAGCACCATACAACTACGGTGCTGCATAAGACTCTTGAGAGTCTCTTGGACAGCAAGGAGATAAAACAGTCAATCCTAAAGGAAATACACCCTGAATATTCATTGGAAGGACTGATGGTAATGCTGACACTCCAATATTTTAAAAAAGAAGGCCAATGTCACAGCGGGAGACTAAAAGTTTTTCACAACCCCTAAGAACACCATTGCACTCATTTCACACGCTAACAAAGTAATACTCAAAATCTTCCAAGCGAGGCTTCAATAATACATGCCTGAAAACTTCCAGATGTACACATTGGATTTAGAAAAGGCAGAGGAAGCAGAGATCAAATTGCCAACATCGGTTGGATCATAGAAACAGCAAGGGAATTCCAGGAAAACATCTACTTCTGCTTTATTGACTAGTATAAAACCTTTGACTGTGTGGATCACAACAATCTATGGAAAATTCTGAAAAAGATGGCAATACCAGACCACCTTACCTGCCTCCTGTGAAACCTGTATGCAATAAGAAGCCACAGTTAGAACTGGACATGGAACAATGGACTGGTTCTAAATTGGGACAGGCATACATTAAGGCTGTATATTGTTAACCTTCAATTATTTAACTTATATGCAGAGTACATCTTGCAAAATTCCAGCTTGGATGAAGCACAAGGTAGAGTTAAGATTGCTGGGAGAAATATCAATAACCTCATGTATGCAGATAACATCATCCTTATAGCAGAAAGTGAAGAGGAACTAAACAGCCTCTTGGTGAAAGTGAAAGAAAAGAGTGAAAGAGCTGGACTAAAACTCAGCATTCAAAAAGTCATCTGGTCCCATCAACTCATGGTAAATAAATGGGTAAACATTGGAAAGTGACAGACTTTATTTTCTTAGACTCCAAAGTCACTGAAGATTGTGACTCAGTCATTAAATTAAGAGACTTGTTCCCTTGAAGAAAAGCTGTGACAAACCTAGACAGCATATTCAAAAGCAGAGATATCACTTTGCTAACAAAGCCTGTATAGTCAAAGATATGATTTTTCCACTAGTCATATATATATTGAGAGTTGGACCATAAAGAAGACTAAGCACCATACAACTACGGTGCTGCATAAGACTCTTGAGAGTCTCTTGGACAGCAAGGAGATAAAACAGTCAATCCTAAAGGAAATACACCCTGAATATTCATTGGAAGGACTGATGGTAATGCTGACACTCCAATATTTTGGCCACCTGATGCAAAGAGTTGACTCTTTGGAAAAGACCCCAATGCTGGGAAAAATAGAAGGCAGAAGAAGGGGACAACACAGGATGAGTGGTTGGATGACATCACTGAGTCAATGGACATGAGTCTGATGTCCATGAGCAAGCTTTGAAAGATGGTAAAATACAGGGAAGCCTGGCATGCCACAGTTCAAGTGGTCAGAGTTGGACATGACTGAGCAACTGAATTGAACTGAACTACAAGAGCCTCACTTCAGAGCTAAACACACAAACTGAAAGTCAGGGGATGGAAATATATATACATGCAAATAGAAATGATGAGAAACTGGTGATAGCAACATCGTATAGGGCTTCCCAAGTGGCTCAGTAGTAAAGAATCTGTCTGCCAATGCAGGAAATGTGGGTTCAATCCCTGGGTTGGAAAGATCCTCTGAAGTAGGAAATGGCAACCCACTCCAGTGCTCTTGCCTGGTGGGTTCTTACCACTGTCTATAGGATTTTTCCACCAGAGGAGCCTGGTGGGCGACAGTCCCTGGGGTCACAAAAGAGCTGGACATGACTTAAAGACTAAACAATAACAGTCATATCAGACAAAATAGTCTTTCCTTCTTTGTGGAATTAAAAATAGGCCGAAAATTTGCCTAGAACTGTCTCAAAGAAACGATGCTAATGAGAATAGGAAAAGATGCTCAACATCATTATTCAGAAAGGAAATGCAAATGAATACCAAAATGAGATACCTCTTCACACCCACTGGGATAGCTGTAGTCATAAAGATGGAAAATAAGTGTCAGAAAAGCTGTGACAAACCTAGACAGCATATTCAAAAGCAGAGATATCACTTTGCTAACAAAGCCTGTATAGTCAAAGATATGATTTTTCCACTAGTCATATATATATTGAGAGTTGGACCATAAAGAAGACTAAGCACCATACAACTACGGTGCTGCATAAGACTCTTGAGAGTCTCTTGGACAGCAAGGAGATAAAACAGTCAATCCTAAAGGAAATACACCCTGAATATTCATTGGAAGGACTGATGGTAATGCTGACACTCCAATATTTTGGCCACCTGATGCAAAGAGTTGACTCTTTGGAAAAGACCCCAATGCTGGGAAAAATAGAAGGCAGAAGAAGGGGACAACACAGGATGAGTGGTTGGATGACATCACTGAGTCAATGGACATGAGTCTGATGTCCATGAGCAAGCTTTGAAAGATGGTAAAATACAGGGAAGCCTGGCATGCCACAGTTCAAGTGGTCAGAGTTGGACATGACTGAGCAACTGAATTGAACTGAACTACAAGAGCCTCACTTCAGAGCTAAACACACAAACTGAAAGTCAGGGGATGGAAATATATATACATGCAAATAGAAATGATGAGAAACTGGTGATAGCAACATCGTATAGGGCTTCCCAAGTGGCTCAGTAGTAAAGAATCTGTCTGCCAATGCAGGAAATGTGGGTTCAATCCCTGGGTTGGAAAGATCCTCTGAAGTAGGAAATGGCAACCCACTCCAGTGCTCTTGCCTGGTGGGTTCTTACCACTGTCTATAGGATTTTTCCACCAGAGGAGCCTGGTGGGCGACAGTCCCTGGGGTCACAAAAGAGCTGGACATGACTTAAAGACTAAACAATAACAGTCATATCAGACAAAATAGTCTTTCCTTCTTTGTGGAATTAAAAATAGGCCGAAAATTTGCCTAGAACTGTCTCAAAGAAACGATGCTAATGAGAATAGGAAAAGATGCTCAACATCATTATTCAGAAAGGAAATGCAAATGAATACCAAAATGAGATACCTCTTCACACCCACTGGGATAGCTGTAGTCATAAAGATGGAAAATAAGTGTCAGAAAAGATGTGGGGAAATCGTAACCTTCACAGATTGTTGGAGGAAATGTAAAATGGTACACTCACTTTAGAAATAGTTTGGAAGTTACTCAAAAAGTTAAACACAGAATTCCATATGACCAAAATTTCACTCCTAAGTATATACCCAAGAGAAACAAAAGTATATCTTCACACACAAAAAAAACACCTTATGCTCTAATGCTCACTGTAGTATTATTCATAATAATCACCAAATGGAAACAACCCAAATGTCCATCAGCTGAGAATTGGTAAATAAAATGTGGTGTACACATAATAGTGGAATATTGTGTGTGTGTGTGTGTGTGTGTGAATTCACTTTAGTCGTGTCCAACTCTTTGAAGCCCTATGGATGGCAGCCCACTGATGGGGTTCCTCTGTCCATGGAATTCTCCGGCAAGAATACTGGAGTGGGTTGCTATGCCCTTCTCCAGTGGTATATTATTCATCTAGAAATAGAAATGAGGTGCAGTTAAATGCTACAGCATGGATAAGCCTTGAAAACAGTATGATAAGAAAAAAAAGCCAGACACAAAATCTCTCATATCGTGATTCCATTTACACAAAATGTCTGGAAAAGAAAATCTGTAGAAACACTGTATAGACGCTAGGGCCGGATGGAAGGGAAAATGCATGATGAGTGTTAATGAGTTTGGGGTCTGGGTTAGAAAAATGTTCTGGAATTAGATAGTGATGATGGTTCTGTACCATTGCAAATGTTCTAAAAATTGCTCTACTGTGCACTTTAAAGAGTGTTTTATGGTATGTCAGTTATAGCTCAATAAAAAATGAGAAAAAGCAGTATTAAAATGATAAAACTTGGGAAAAGATAGAAGGAGGTGAAATCTGGGATCCTTCTTCTCCATAAATGTCTAGACCTGAGACTGAATAAATAGCTCATCATGAGCATATCCTTCTGATTAAGGCATTTTTGGTCTACAGTCACAAGTCTGCTTTTGTCTGCAGCACTGAAAATCAATTATTCAGAAAGGAAATGCAAATGAATACCAAAATGAGATACCTCTTCACACCCACTGGGATAGCTGTAGTCATAAAGATGGAAAATAAGTGTCAGAAAAGATGTGGGGAAATCGTAACCTTCACAGATTGTTGGAGGAAATGTAAAATGGTACACTCACTTTAGAAATAGTTTGGAAGTTACTCAAAAAGTTAAACACAGAATTCCATATGACCAAAATTTCACTCCTAAGTATATACCCAAGAGAAACAAAAGTATATCTTCACACACAAAAAAAACACCTTATGCTCTAATGCTCACTGTAGTATTATTCATAATAATCACCAAATGGAAACAACCCAAATGTCCATCAGCTGAGAATTGGTAAATAAAATGTGGTGTACACATAATAGTGGAATATTGTGTGTGTGTGTGTGTGTGTGAATTCACTTTAGTCGTGTCCAACTCTTTGAAGCCCTATGGATGGCAGCCCACTGATGGGGTTCCTCTGTCCATGGAATTCTCCGGCAAGAATACTGGAGTGGGTTGCTATGCCCTTCTCCAGTGGTATATTATTCATCTAGAAATAGAAATGAGGTGCAGTTAAATGCTACAGCATGGATAAGCCTTGAAAACAGTATGATAAGAAAAAAAAGCCAGACACAAAATCTCTCATATCGTGATTCCATTTACACAAAATGTCTGGAAAAGAAAATCTGTAGAAACACTGTATAGACGCTAGGGCCGGATGGAAGGGAAAATGCATGATGAGTGTTAATGAGTTTGGGGTCTGGGTTAGAAAAATGTTCTGGAATTAGATAGTGATGATGGTTCTGTACCATTGCAAATGTTCTAAAAATTGCTCTACTGTGCACTTTAAAGAGTGTTTTATGGTATGTCAGTTATAGCTCAATAAAAAATGAGAAAAAGCAGTATTAAAATGATAAAACTTGGGAAAAGATAGAAGGAGGTGAAATCTGGGATCCTTCTTCTCCATAAATGTCTAGACCTGAGACTGAATAAATAGCTCATCATGAGCATATCCTTCTGATTAAGGCATTTTTGGTCTACAGTCACAAGTCTGCTTTTGTCTGCAGCACTTTAGATCATTCGGTGCTTACTATTCTTCTACCACACTCACACTCCATTCTCTCTAACTGAGAGGCTTAAGAGGTATGTCTTTTCTAGGAATAGGCATTCTTTTGCCTTTCCAATATTCATCCTCTTTTTCTACTCAATAGCCAGACTATAAAGAGACAAAGTCACATCATTATCCATCCAACCACCCATACTTGCCACATTCTCCAATTGTTTTTCCTATCCGCAAAAGCCAGTGACAAGAATTAAAGCCAATTTCAGTGACACTTTTACAGTTATTCAATAATCAGATTCTTCCAAGTCTATTTCGATATTTTATAAGTGTGTGAGAGGGGTCAGGGATATACCTATGACTGGGGGTTATGTATACCTGTAAATAAGAAAACTCTGTAAAAATGTATAACAATAACTTTGCTGTACACCTGAAGCTAATGCAACATTGTAAAGCAAATGCACCCCAATAATTTAAAAAGTCTGTGACCATTGCACCCTGAACATTCACAGATAGGGCCTCTCTTCTTTCTTCTCCATAGCACCAACCTGCTGATCGAGTGGCTACATTCAACCTCTCCTGGTCTCAGAAGACAAACTTACCATACTAAGTAATCTGTCTTCTTCCATCTCTATTTCTCTGAAATTCTAATCTCAGAGATTGCTAACAATCTCCTAATTGCCAAAGCTGATAGATTTTCTCAAGCCCTGATACAAATTTACTTCTCTGAGGCAATCCTAACTGTTTAAAAATCACTTCTCCAAGTAGTCAATTTCTCTTTGAAGCAAGTGAAAAAAAAAGTCTCAACACTATTTTGTCATTTGTCATTTATGGCACACAGGGCATTTTGGAATCATGTTTCAAGTGCTGGAGTCATCAAAACATAGACCCCACACACTCACTGGGTTGGTCACAGAAAAACAACACTCTGAGTCCTGTATTTTTTTCTATAAATTGGGGTCTCCCAGGTTTTTGTAAGGATGATATTAGATATTATATGTAAATTTCTTAGTAGTATCCTATTACATAAGTGGTAGTTTCATGATGAGTACTATTTATATCTTCATTATCATCATAATCACTGTCTATAAGAATCATATACACCTTTTTTTTAAATCTTCACTGTGGTGGTTATATATTTATGGCTGTTCTGGGTCTTCATTGCTGCAAAAAGGCTTTTTTAAGTTGGGGCCTGCAGGAGACTTGCTCTAGTGGCAGTGTGCTGGCTTCTCATTGCCCTTGCTGCTCTTGTTACAGAGCAATGCCTCTAGAGTGAGCACTCAGTAGTGTGGTGCGCAGGCTCAGTGCAGTGGCATGTGTGATCCTCCCAGACCAGGGATCAAATTTGTGTTACGTGCATTAGCAGGTGGGATTCATAACCACTGGACCACTGGGGATGTCTTCATATACATTTTTATAAGAAACAGCTTTATGGCTTCTCTCATGGTCCAGTGGGTAAAGAGTGCACCTTGCAGTGCAAGAGGCACCAGTTCGATCCCTGGCCTGGGAAGATCACATGAGCTGAGGAGCAGCTGGACAAGTGTGTCCAATTACGAACCAGTGTTCTGGAGCGCATGCACCCAGAACCAGTGCTCTGCAATGAGAGAAGCCACTGCAATGGGAGTCCCACACAGGTCAAAGAATAAAGATGGATGAAAATAAATAAATAAAAAACCAATATAAGAGGCCAAAATTTTAAAAAATAATAATAATAATCAGTTTTAAACTCTCAATCCTCAGTTCTGTGCTGTCCTCTCTTCCAAGCAATCTTGGAATCCTCTTCTGGACAGAGGTCCTGGATGTCTATTTCTTCCCATGTCCTCCATCTATCCAAAGCACAATTAGTCATCTCTGTCGACAATCATTAAATGCCACTATTTCACTGATGATATCACTAGGCACTCAGCCTCAGGATTGAAAGACTGATAGCGGTTTTAATCTTTTCATCCAATAGGAAAGAATTTGTCTACAAGTCTACTCAACAATATCTCTGCAACATTTTCTGAGTGCATCACCTCTCTTCAATTTCCACAAAAAAAGGAGGCCAGGCTCTCATCATATCTCACTGTAAGTGGTTGCCAGACCTTGCAAACTATCACACTCAGATTCAGATACTTGGCACCACCCTACACCTGCCAAATCATCATCTCCAAAGAGTAAAGCTTCAGTCAGTTTAAAGAGTTTCCAGGTGATTAGCATAAAATGCCAGATGTGGAAGTTAGTGGTATACAGTGGAGAAACAACCTAAAAGAGTAACTCTGGTAACAGCTCTTCTTATCCAACAAAGCTAGCTTTCCCCCAAAAAACTGAGTTCCCCACAGTACTAAAACATGCCCTATCTCTCAACGACCTATGAAGCTGCATCTTGATTAACCGACATCTGTTCCTTAACATCTGTTTTAGCATTTCCAGTAATAGATACTGAATATATGAAAACCAAATATTAATGCTTGAATGCCCTAACAATCTAAAGATGGCAAGATAGAGACACAAGGAGAGTCATCAAATGAGAGAAAGAAAGAGTGAAAAAGAGATACATTTATTATCTTTCCTATTACATCAAAAGCCCCACTAGTGGGAGCTTTCATTCATAATGAAACTGCAATTGTTAGTTGCTCAGTTATATCTGACCCTGCGATCTCATGGGCTGTTGTCTGCCAGGCTTCTCCATCCATGGAATTCTCTAGGTAAGAATACTGCCAGGATACTGGAGTAGGTTGCCATTCCCTTCTTCAAGGGACCTTCCCAACCCAGGGATCAAACCTGGGTTTCCTACATTGGAGGGAGATTCTTTACCATCTGAGCTACTAGGGAAAAATTCATAATCGGTCTTTCATTAAACCTTCACCACTCACACTATAACCCATAAATACATGTTTAAATAATGAACATAGATATGTATCTTATGCTTTGAAAAAATATGAATTCTAGCCCCTATTAGGGGCTTTATTAGAAGTGAAAAAGCTCACTAAAATGACACTATCAATATAAAATGATAGTTGATTACATTATAGTTAATAAGGAGATAGAGTCACAATCATTTTCTCATCATTAGAAGGCTGGATCAGTCTACACAGTAGTGCCGTGTTTTGTTTTGTTTTGATTTTTTTTTTAATTTTGGCTTCTTTTATCGGTCCTTCATTTGCTTCACCTTGCGTGGGCCTCCCATCGCAGCAGGCCCTCTCTTCACAGACCACCGGCTCTGGGCACATGTGCTCCAGAACGCTGGCTCATAATTGGGACACACCGGTCCAGCTGCTCCGTGGCACAAGGGATCTTCCTGGGCCTGGGATGGAAACGGTAGCCCTTGCACTGCAAGATGGACTCTTTACCCACTGGACCATCAGGGAAGCTCCATATTGCCGTGTTTAACAGTGAGTTAGTGACACATGTCTATCCTTGATTCCAAACTAAACTTTGTATAAGAAACTAACTAAACACACCAAGAATACTATCTAAATTCCTTGAGAGAAACCTATACAGAGATATGATGTTAACTATAATCTGATTTGAAATGGGAGAGTGTATCTTATGAACATTTGTATGAATGTATGAATGCTATGAATGTATGTATATCTAAATCTAAACGTATGTAAACGCTCTGGAGCTTCTGTGCAATGTTGTCAGTTGAGTTTCATACTTAAAAACAAAGCAAAACAAAATCAAGCCCATGCCTCACCAGAAAAATCCTATGCATGGTCAAACATGTAATTCCACTGAACAGAAATTTTTCACTTAATTAGGTTTATACCTCAGTTGTACACATTCAAACAGGAGATGTTAATGCCACTTGAGGAGCAAACCATATGTAGCTACAGGTGCAGAGCAGACTTTTAATCTATACATATGAATGTAGGGTTAAAACAAATTACATGATAGATTTTATAGGTACAGGACTTCAATACAGCATATGCCACCATAAGCAGAGCTACTATTTTGAAAGCAAAAGAGTCAGACCTAAAGAACTTAGCAAAATCTTCCAAGGGCTTAGTATGTTCTCTAACAGTCTTTCCTACCCAGGGAATGAGTGGTTCAAATTTTAGGTAATAGACTGTATATGAGACCATTAGAAAGACAAGAAATTTAAAACTAAACAGACAAACTGTAAACACAGGTCAGTTTCTTTTTTAAACTAAAGAGACTTAAAAGATGAATTACATTTAATTTTCCAATATACAATGCTATTAGCCCCTCCAAGACCTCTTTCCTGGTTGACTTAAAATTCCAACATTGAGATCTCACCTAATACATTGTTTCCAGTTTCTGAAACAAATGGTTCCTCACTGATAATCACTAAGGACAAAACATGGCAAGAAAATAAATGCATTGCATCAAAATGAAGAGGGTTCCCTGAAGCCCTGAACTCTCTTCACAGGCGAAGGTCTGAGGTTATGAAGAAAAGTAATCTCAAGGTTAATTAAGTCATTATTAAATTCATTTCTAGGGTTAATATGAACATAATAAACATAAGTTATAAGGAAAATGAATTTAAATTTCAGCACAGATTCACACTAGCTATGAGAAAGTGTTTCCATGCACTAGAAAAGTAAGAGGCATAGCTGACTACTTGCTAGAGAACATCTTCAAACATAAATGATAGTGATGGCTTCTTGTAGTGTTTCAAATGAAACCAATACCCTAAGATATTCCTAGTTACATTGCTGAGTATGAGTGATATTAGGTTCTAGAATAATCTGCCAAAAACAGTTTAAAGTTCCTCTCTGAAGATCTTTGAACTTAAACAAAGAAAAATCCTTAAAATTGCATGGTCAAACATGTAATTCCACTGAACAGAAATTTTTCACTTAATTAGGTTTATACCTCAGTTGTACACATTCAAACAGGAGATGTTAATGCCACTTGAGGAGCAAACCATATGTAGCTACAGGTGCAGAGCAGACTTTTAATCTATACATATGAATGTAGGGTTAAAACAAATTACATGATAGATTTTATAGGTACAGGACTTCAATACAGCATATGCCACCATAAGCAGAGCTACTATTTTGAAAGCAAAAGAGTCAGACCTAAAGAACTTAGCAAAATCTTCCAAGGGCTTAGTATGTTCTCTAACAGTCTTTCCTACCCAGGGAATGAGTGGTTCAAATTTTAGGTAATAGACTGTATATGAGACCATTAGAAAGACAAGAAATTTAAAACTAAACAGACAAACTGTAAACACAGGTCAGTTTCTTTTTTAAACTAAAGAGACTTAAAAGATGAATTACATTTAATTTTCCAATATACAATGCTATTAGCCCCTCCAAGACCTCTTTCCTGGTTGACTTAAAATTCCAACATTGAGATCTCACCTAATACATTGTTTCCAGTTTCTGAAACAAATGGTTCCTCACTGATAATCACTAAGGACAAAACATGGCAAGAAAATAAATGCATTGCATCAAAATGAAGAGGGTTCCCTGAAGCCCTGAACTCTCTTCACAGGCGAAGGTCTGAGGTTATGAAGAAAAGTAATCTCAAGGTTAATTAAGTCATTATTAAATTCATTTCTAGGGTTAATATGAACATAATAAACATAAGTTATAAGGAAAATGAATTTAAATTTCAGCACAGATTCACACTAGCTATGAGAAAGTGTTTCCATGCACTAGAAAAGTAAGAGGCATAGCTGACTACTTGCTAGAGAACATCTTCAAACATAAATGATAGTGATGGCTTCTTGTAGTGTTTCAAATGAAACCAATACCCTAAGATATTCCTAGTTACATTGCTGAGTATGAGTGATATTAGGTTCTAGAATAATCTGCCAAAAAACAGTTTAAAGTTCCTCTCTCTGAAGATCTTTAAGAATTAGACTGCATCTGTGTAATATGATTCAACACAGTAGATAAAGATAGGTAATTTGAGTGAGGTGCAGGGGTCCTTCTGATTTTATTTTATATATTTAACGACTAGGTAAAAGTCAAGAAAATTTTTGTTATTTACTACAATAAAGTTAACATTTCCAAACATTTGTTTTTATCATTTAATATTAAGACCATTCTATTTTACACACACATACACAGAGAGAGAAAGTGACACAGACACATATGCATTTATTGTTGTTCAGTCACTAAATTGTGTCTGATTTTTTGCGCCCCCATGAACTGCAGCAGGCCAGGCTCCTCTGTCCTCCACTGTCTCATGAAGTTTGCTCAAATTCATGTCCACTGAGCTTAAAAACTGGAATTATGTAACTCAAAGAGAGGTTGCATAATTAACATAATCAGGGGTGTGGTCAGTATTTAAAGCTACATGTGTCAGGCTTCACGTGTAGCTTTAAATCTCACTTAAGGGCATCGTGGTGGTCCAGTGGTTAATGAGTATGCCTTGCAGTGCAGGGAGCACCTATTCGATCCCTGGACTGGGAAGATCTCACATGCAGTGGAATGGCTGGACTGGTGTGTCCAGTTATGAGTCAGAGCTCTGGAGCGTATGTGCCCAGAGCCGGTACTCTGGACCGAGAGAGGCTGCTGCAATTGGACCCCCACACATGCCAAAGAATAAAAGATGGATGAAAAATAAATATAAATTAAAAAGGGGCATGATGGGAAAAAAAGAAAAAAAAAACATTCCATTTAATTGCACTATTCTACACAGAAGAAAACAAGGGATATTAAAACTTTGCTGGTTTTGCACCACCTAACACCTATGGTATCAGGGTCTGCATTTCAGAAAGGCAAGTTTGAACACTAGAGATCTTCAGAACACACACACATCACACACTACTGGAGTGTCTCGTTTATACACAGCGATGTAACAGGCAAGTTTTCATATGATCACAAAAAAATGATTATCCAAAGTACCTAAGATATTCCTAGTTACATTGCTGAGTATGAGTGATATTAGGTTCTAGAATAATCTGCCAAAAACAGTTTAAAGTTCCTCTCTGAAGATCTTTAAGAATTAGACTGCATCTGTGTAATATGATTCAACACAGTAGATAAAGATAGGTAATTTGAGTGA
Source organism: Tragulus kanchil (assembly GCA_022376925.1). Lineage (NCBI taxonomy): Eukaryota > Metazoa > Chordata > Mammalia > Artiodactyla > Tragulidae > Tragulus > Tragulus kanchil. The sequence goes on along the minus strand of JAIOJX010000029.1, from coordinate 79,806,209 downwards.
GGTGCAGGGGTCCTTCTGATTTTATTTTATATATTTAACGACTAGGTAAAAGTCAAGAAAATTTTTGTTATTTACTACAATAAAGTTAACATTTCCAAACATTTGTTTTTATCATTTAATATTAAGACCATTCTATTTTACACACACATACACAGAGAGAGAAAGTGACACAGACACATATGCATTTATTGTTGTTCAGTCACTAAATTGTGTCTGATTTTTTGCGCCCCCATGAACTGCAGCAGGCCAGGCTCCTCTGTCCTCCACTGTCTCATGAAGTTTGCTCAAATTCATGTCCACTGAGCTTAAAAACTGGAATTATGTAACTCAAAGAGAGGTTGCATAATTAACATAATCAGGGGTGTGGTCAGTATTTAAAGCTACATGTGTCAGGCTTCACGTGTAGCTTTAAATCTCACTTAAGGGCATCGTGGTGGTCCAGTGGTTAATGAGTATGCCTTGCAGTGCAGGGAGCACCTATTCGATCCCTGGACTGGGAAGATCTCACATGCAGTGGAATGGCTGGACTGGTGTGTCCAGTTATGAGTCAGAGCTCTGGAGCGTATGTGCCCAGAGCCGGTACTCTGGACCGAGAGAGGCTGCTGCAATTGGACCCCCACACATGCCAAAGAATAAAAGATGGATGAAAAATAAATATAAATTAAAAAGGGGCATGATGGGAAAAAAAGAAAAAAAAAACATTCCATTTAATTGCACTATTCTACACAGAAGAAAACAAGGGATATTAAAACTTTGCTGGTTTTGCACCACCTAACACCTATGGTATCAGGGTCTGCATTTCAGAAAGGCAAGTTTGAACACTAGAGATCTTCAGAACACACACACATCACACACTACTGGAGTGTCTCGTTTATACACAGCGATGTAACAGGAATATATCAGGGCACTGGTTTTATTTCAAGCACTATGATAAAACCATCATCATTAGGTATGTTCAAAGATTCTCTAGACCAAAAGTAAGCCTTGTCTCCTACTTCTCAGAGGCATGGTGAACCAAGAATAAAAGGGTCAGTATGCACAATGTCGCACTCTACCAGGGAGGTCAAGTTTACCACCACAAACCTAGAAAGAATTTCATGGAAGAATATCTCAAATCCTTTCCATAGGCTCAGCTGTAACTTTGCTAAGTTTCTAAGCAAATAGTGGTGACAGATCACACTAAATGACAGAATGGAGACAACTCAATTCAACTTATGTGTGTGCTCAGTTGCTCAGCCATGTCCAACTCTTTGCAACCTTGTGGTTTGTAGCCCACCAGGCTCCTCTGTTCATGGAGTTTTCCAGGAAAGAAAACTGTAATTGGTTGCCATTTCCTGTTCTGGGTGACTTTCCTCACCCACAGATTAAATCTGTGTCCTCTGCATTGGCAGGAGGGTTCTTTACCACTGTATCCCCTGGGAAGCCCTAGAGTAGCTGTCCACCCAGGATGCTATAACAAGAAGTCACAGACTGGGTAGCTTATAAAACAGCTTATTTCTGACAGTTCTGGAGGCTGGAAGTCCAAGATCAGGGTGCCAGCATGGTTAGGCTTTGGAGAAAGTCCTCTTCTGGGTCACACACCACTGACTTCCCTCTGTGTCCTCATATGATGGAAGGTACAAGGCAGCCGCCTTTATAAGGACACTGATCTCATTCATAAAGGGCTCTGTACTCAAACCTAGTCTCCTCCCAAAGACCCTATTTTCTAATATTATCACATTGGGCATTAAAGATTTCACTACTTCATCAGAAACACACACACACACACACATAAAACAATAAATAAAATCACAAGGACGAACTATAGTCCTATTATTCTCTTAGAAACTTGAGGTTAATATGTTTTGACAATAATTAGATTCAAAAAAAGAGGCCTTGGCAAAAACTGCAATGGACCAATTTATAGAACCAGAAAGGTGCCAGAGTAGGTGTATTTCTTAAATTTCAATGAGAAATTAAATTCTCACAAGTGCCAATGAAAAGACTTACATTTTTCACATATGTTTACTTTATTGAGCTCAGTCTTTGAAAGGAATTACATAAAGTCTTTCTTTAGTCAAGGTCAGTGTGAAACACGGTGAGCTATGTTTGAAGAATGAGCATTTCCCTTATCTTCTGAGTAACTGGTATATTAGCGACCTTGGCAAAGCTTAATGTAAAATACTCTTGCCAAGTGGAAATAACACATAATCAACAATGAAAGCCAGGGCTCTGGTCAGAATTCTGTCCAAGATAGAGGACATGGTATCTATTTGCTACATTAAAAGTAATAATCTAAAAGGTATGAAAATAAAGCTATATATTCAGATATAATTAAAATAAAACAAAGCAGGTGAACTGTTAAAACAAGTAAGGAACTTCTTAGATGAGACTGCTGATGGCCTTTTCCAATTAGTGATAAACCCATATTAACTAGTGAAACTTACAACATGAATAAGAGACTTGAAGTAAAATGCTCTTTCATGGTTTAATGTGAAGCTGATTTCACACTCACCTCTCCCTCCCAGCAGTCAACACCTCCCCATTCAGGGGAACACAGCTGGAGGAAGGGCCCAGAGGGCAGGTTGCTGGCTGTTTTCTCAGCTACTCTATACTCCAGTGTATGCCTTAAACAAAAGTTTTCAAAGTTTGCCCTTGAAAAGGCAAAAGTAAATTTGCCAAAAAAAGAAAAGAGGCGAGAGATAGGAACAGATTTTGTTTGATTATTTGTTTTGTTTTTTTTGGTCACCTACATAGCTTAAAGTCCTGTGTTGCTTTTAAATCCTATTTGCATATAAAATATAACTCACAAAGGAATGGGCTCTATGGCAACAAGAGTACCAAACCCAACTATTAGCCAGCTGAGTGACACGGAGCCTCAGCCTCTCACGGCTCTTCTGGTTTTCATCTTTAAAATAAGGAAAAACAATTATAGTTGCCCCATGAACAATGCAAGGATTGGGGTCACTGAACTCCCTCAATCCAAGTGAAAATCCTTTATGATTTTACAGTCAATTCTCCATATCTGCGGCTTCATATTTGACGATTCAAATGACCATCACTTCTGTAGCACTAGAGCACATATTTATTGAAAAAAGTCCACATAAATGTGGACCTGTGCTGTTCAAATCGGTGGTGTTCAAGGGTCAACTGTATGTCATTTAAAAATGATCTTTAAAACACCCTGATACCAAATATCAATAGGTTTAAAATCCATATTGCTCTCTGGATTTTGCTTCATGCCTTTTGGCAGTAACTGGTATATTAGCGACCTTGGCAAAGCTTAATGTAAAATACTCTTGCCAAGTGGAAATAACACATAATCAACAATGAAAGCCAGGGCTCTGGTCAGAATTCTGTCCAAGATAGAGGACATGGTATCTATTTGCTACATTAAAAGTAATAATCTAAAAGGTATGAAAATAAAGCTATATATTCAGATATAATTAAAATAAAACAAAGCAGGTGAACTGTTAAAACAAGTAAGGAACTTCTTAGATGAGACTGCTGATGGCCTTTTCCAATTAGTGATAAACCCATATTAACTAGTGAAACTTACAACATGAATAAGAGACTTGAAGTAAAATGCTCTTTCATGGTTTAATGTGAAGCTGATTTCACACTCACCTCTCCCTCCCAGCAGTCAACACCTCCCCATTCAGGGGAACACAGCTGGAGGAAGGGCCCAGAGGGCAGGTTGCTGGCTGTTTTCTCAGCTACTCTATACTCCAGTGTATGCCTTAAACAAAAGTTTTCAAAGTTTGCCCTTGAAAAGGCAAAAGTAAATTTGCCAAAAAAAGAAAAGAGGCGAGAGATAGGAACAGATTTTGTTTGATTATTTGTTTTGTTTTTTTTGGTCACCTACATAGCTTAAAGTCCTGTGTTGCTTTTAAATCCTATTTGCATATAAAATATAACTCACAAAGGAATGGGCTCTATGGCAACAAGAGTACCAAACCCAACTATTAGCCAGCTGAGTGACACGGAGCCTCAGCCTCTCACGGCTCTTCTGGTTTTCATCTTTAAAATAAGGAAAAACAATTATAGTTGCCCCATGAACAATGCAAGGATTGGGGTCACTGAACTCCCTCAATCCAAGTGAAAATCCTTTATGATTTTACAGTCAATTCTCCATATCTGCGGCTTCATATTTGACGATTCAAATGACCATCACTTCTGTAGCACTAGAGCACATATTTATTGAAAAAAGTCCACATAAATGTGGACCTGTGCTGTTCAAATCGGTGGTGTTCAAGGGTCAACTGTATGTCATTTAAAAATGATCTTTAAAACACCCTGATACCAAATATCAATAGGTTTAAAATCCATATTGCTCTCTGGATTTTGCTTCATGCCTTTTTGCACAAGACAAGGCAAAGCCACAAAGGAAAAAAAAAAAGGCGCAAGAAGCCAAGACCATGGAATAATTACTATTTTCCTCAGTTATGAACTAAGAACAATGATTCCTATTTTTGTGGCATTGTTTGGAGAAGAGTTTTCATGTAGATTAACAGAATATCTAGTACAATCTGATGCTTTGCATGAGGTAAGTTGTTTCCTTTTCTAATGACCTATTTTTATTTTTTACAGAGGTACTCATGTAACAACCTTAACAACTAAATGGAAGTCAGATCCAGAATCACTGGACTAGGTAATTCTGGAATATCGAAGCTAATCTCAATAATTCAATGTAACAATCCCACTAAATGGATGTCAACATCTAGAATTATCCCTAGACTGATCTCAGTGCTCACCAAAATTAAGTGTTCAAAACTATCTTTTAACATTATACCCTCTTGAAATGTTAATGATCGCCACACATTTTTTCCCTGAACAGTCTTAAAAACAGATATTTGCAGCAATTACTGCAAACTAATATTAAGAGATTTTTCTCAAATGATGTGATATCATTTCACTTCATAGCATATAAGTTATTATAATTTATAATTGTAATTTTATTTTTAGTTTAGTTATTATAATTTCATTTTTTATAATATATATCATCAGTCACTCAAGCAAAATTTCATGTCCCATCATTCTGTTTATGAAGAGGGACTAGCTGAAGAGTGAGAAGCAATTCCCTATACACCTTTGCTAAATGCAGCAAAAGATTTACATAAGTGTATGTCATATGGAAGAATAAGACAGCAGATCAAATATAACCATTCAATAACCAAAATCTAACTGAAGATACAGATCAATAAATAGTATAAAATACTAAAAGATACAATTGCAAGAAAAGTTTCAAATAGGTCTCTCTTCCTGAAGTAATAATAATTCTTAGGTGTCTAAATGCCCCTCATTGATTTGAATCACTGATCCAATGTACTCTATTTCTCCACCTTGAGGCAATTATCTTGGTTAAAGTTCTTTAAAAGATCTTAGTTTTAGTAGAAGGGGCCCAGAAGTCTTTGTAAGCAGACCGGGGTTCTCACCACTCTCCCAAATAATGGCAGGATCCCTAATCTTGCTCACAAATTGAGGCATTTTATATTGAAAGTTAATGAATGAATGGATGCTATAATCAGTGATGCTATACTATTACAAGGAGAAGCATGAACATTTTGATATTTGGTCTTCTCACTACCTTATTTCTTTTCTTATATTTCATCACATTCTACTATTACAATTTGATTTGGTTTTAGGGTGGATACTGTGGTGTGCTGCCTACATCTCCTTTTCAGGATCATAATACTCATTTCTCCAGACATTAAGGGAGTTATCTTTTGGTGGCTTATGTCTGACTCTGTTTCTGGAAATTGCCTTTGACTGCAGGAAGATGTCTTGCCACAGTTATGCATTCTCCCCAAGGAAATACTGCATCCAGTGGCTGGTCCATCAAGTGGCTCAAAGATGTGGTCCTTTTACCTCAAACAGTACAATTCTGGGAGATGATTCCAGCTTCATAGCTCCCAGTGAGATCAGCTGAGGATCAATGCAGCCACACAGTACAGAAAGGGGAAAACTAACATACTGAGAACTGTTAGACACAGAATACAAATCAGCATTGCTTTCTAGGGACTGAAAACACCATGATGTCTCCTTCTATTAGAGTGTGGATATATGGGATTCAAGTGTCACAAAGAGTCCTAGCTCAAGTCTGATTCATAGCAGGTCCACTGGGTCTGTGGATCCAGCCAGTGACCAGAGTCAGTTGTCCCTAAAATATAATTAAAACAAATGTATTTGCAGATAACAGAACTCCCAATCTAGCTTATTGTTCTTTAAAATAAAATACTAGAGAATGAAAGGCCCAGTGGAGGATTTATATACTTCCCTGCTCCTGGTTCTTTCAAGGTGTTATATTAAAAAAAGTATCCAGGGCATTTCCTGGTGGTCCAGTGGGTAAAGAGTCCACTTTGCAGTGAAAGGGGCACCAGTTCGATCCCTGGCCCAGGAAAACCCATGTGCCGCAGAGCGGCTGGGCCTGTGTGTCCAATTATGAGCAAGTGCTCTGGAGTGCACATGCCCATAGCCAGTGCACTGCAACGAGAGAGGCCACTGCAATGGGAGGCCCACATGTGTCAAAGAATAATGATGGATGAAAAATAAATGATGACTTAGAGTCACACACACACAAAAGCAGTATCTGCTAATAGGGGGAATAGCAACAATTAGTGTGAACCATAAAGAACCAAAGGATCCAGGGGAGGTCATGTCCATATTTATTTCAGAAGGCTGACCTCCACAAAAACCAGGTGGGTCCTGGAAGGTGACAGTATACTACATGAAATGTAGTCAAGATGTAACCCCAAGTGCAGCCGCAGTGTGAGAGGTGGTATTCTTATTGGAGCAGATTAACAGACTCATGTATGAGGTCAGTGAACTAGTTAATAGACTGCCTTTCTATCTGGGTTAAGCAGTATTTTCAGAATACTGCATTTACATGGGAAGAAAAACAGCATGTTTTTATGGTCTTGCACTAGGGTTCTGTTAACTATCTTTGCCTCTCATAACTCTCTTGTCTTTTTATTCAGTGATCCCTTTAGGGGACCTTCGTGGCACCAGGGACGTATTTTCCATGGACAGACAAATTGGAAGACAATTTTTCTGTGGACCAGGGGTGTGGTTTTGGGATGATTCAAGCACATTACATGTATTGAGCATCACCACCTCAGCTCCACCTCAGATCATTAGGCATTAGATTCTCATAAGGAGTTGCACCCTAGATCCCTTGCATGCACAGTTCACAGTAGGATCTGCACTCCTGTGAGAATTTAATGCCACCATTGATCTGGCAGGAGGCAGAGCTCAGGTGGTCATGTGAATAATGGAGAATGGCAGTAAATATAAATAACATTTTGTTTGCTTGCTCACCATTTGCCTCCCTGCTATGTGACCCAGTCCCTAATAGGCCACAGACCAGTAGAGGTCATGGTCCAGGAAATTGGGAACTCTTGGTTATACTGATGTCTGAAGAGAACTGAACCATCCTGGATGTTCTGATTTTTATATAAATGTAAACCCCACTTAGAACTGTGCATGCATGGGATCTAAACTGCACACTTCTTCTTATTGTGCACACTTTTTTAGAATGGATGTTCTGAATAAACATGACATTCATCCCCTATGTCAATGAAATTAAGTAATCAGGCCAGATGGGCAAGAAGAAACAAATGCTTTGGCTTCTGCAGTCAGTACATTCCATATGTGTGACTTCTGCCCTGACCCACGTGCTGAGTGTCTGTCCAGTTACAGCAACAAGAGACTAGACACAAAACTCCATCCAAAAACTTTCAAGTTCAATATTTTAGAAACCACTGTGTTAGCGAAAGTAGTTTTGGTGAGCAAATTGAGATATAAAAAGAATTTGAAATTAATAGTTTTTATATGAGTAAACAGATCTGTGTTTTAAAACATTAGTATATTTTGAATGACCTGTGGACACATAATCCTTATATTACAACAAATCTTCACTAGGATGAATAGTTTTTTCTTTAAAAGAATCTCTGCACAGGTTGGCAGCCTTGACCATGGGTCAGAGCGAGTGACCTGGGAGTGGTGTTAGGCAGGTGACAACAGAGGAGGCTGCAGCAGCTGGACCTTGACACATGTGAGTCAGATCAAGACATGGGGTACCACAGGGACATGAGTGAGTACCTGGTTGTTCAGTCATATGGACTCTTTGTGACCCAATAGACTGTAGCCCACCAGACCCCTCTGTCCATAGAATTTTCCAGCCAAGAATATTGCAGTAGATTACAATTTCCTTCTCCAGGGGACCTTCCCCAGCAAGGGATCAAACCTGTGTCACCTGTGTCTCCTGACTTGCAGGCAGATTCTTTATTTGTGCAGGGGCAGGTCAAGCCAAAACTGTACCTGGCCTGATGGGAAGTGTTGCATTTTTCAGTTTTTTTACTTAGTCAAGAAATCTACATCTAGGAAGAGTAGGAAACAGAAACTGAGCTATTTAGCTGTCTAATTCCAGATATGGGTGACCATCAGGGAAATGGCTGTGAACCACATCAAGAAGCAAGAGCTGCTGTATGCTGTTTAGCACACTGTTTACAAAAATGTGATGCTTGATAAATATAAGGATCTGATTTCCTCCAGGCATCAGCTTTCTAAACAGATGTAAATCCTCTACTCAGAAAACATGGAATAATGAAGTCACCTAAAGACCTCGTCAGATTCAGAGACTGTAGCTAAAATTAAATGATCAACTTCTAACAGTACCACTTTTCAACATAAACAGTTCTATGACATTAAAAAACATGGAGAAAATGAATCACCTGAAGACCTGGCTAGATTCAGAGGTTATAGCTGAAATTAAATGATCAATTTCTAACAGCAACACTTTTGAACAATAAACAACTCTATAACATTAAAATGGAAGAAATGGTAAGGAAATGATGTCTGGTAATTAACACTAATGGTCTGGAAATGTAAGACAAATTGAACAATTATTGGAAGAATGAGAAGAGATATTTCAGGCAAGTTGCATTCATTCACTCAAAAGAAAGTACTTACTTAGAAGGGCCTATGGAAATGGTAAATATTGAAGAGATCAGAGTCTTTCTGCTTAGCTATGTGTAAGGAGTAGGTCTATAAATATGACTTATGTGTAAAATGTTTAAAACATAGTTTATCTTAGTGGACAATAGGAAATTTATATAATTAAGAAAAAATAAATATCTTTAAATCCCTTGTTCAGTAATTTTGTTCAATTTGCAAGACCTCCACAGCAGGAAATAACAGTACAAATGACAGTAATAACTTTTTTTTTTAACTGATAGTACATCCCTTGGTATATCTGAGGATATAAATAAAGGCACAAGCCCTATGAATATAAAGAATACAAGCATACCTCAGAGATACTGCAAGTTTAGTTCCAGATCAATGCAATAAAGCAAATATACCAACACACTTTAAGTCACATGGATTTTTTGGTGCATATGATGCTGTTCTGGATCATTTCCGATTCTTTGTGACCACGTGGCCTGTATCCCACCAGGCTCTTTTGCCTATGGAATTTTCCAGGCAAGAATACTAGAGTAGGTTTTTATTACTTTCTCCAGAGGATCTTCCCAACCCAGGGATCGGACTTGTGTCTCTTGCATCACCTGCAATGGCAGGCAGACACTTGATCACTAGCACCAGATAGGAAGCCTTTGGTGCATATAATAGTCATGTTTACATTATGTGGTTGTTCAGTCACTCAGTCATGTCTTACTCTTAGTGATCTCACAGACTGCAGTATGCCAGGCTTCCCTGTCCTTCGCTATCTCCCAGAGATTGCTCAAACTCCACTGAGTCAATGATGCCATCCAACCATCGCATCCTTTGTTTCACCTTCTCCACTTTCCATCAATCCTTCCCAGCATCAAGGTCCTTTCCAGTAAGTCGGGTCTTTGCATTAGGTGGCGATAGTATGGAAGCTTCAACACCAGCATCAGCCCTTCCAATGAATATTCAGGGTTGATTTCCTTTAGGATTGACTGGTTTGATCTCCTTGCTGTCCAAGAGACCCTCAAGAGTCTTCTCAAGCACCATAGTTTGAAAGCATCAATTCTTTGCTGTTCAGTCATTTTCACAGTCCAACTCATACATCCATACATGACTATTAAGAAAACCATAGCTTTGATTATACAGACTTTGGTTGGCAAAGTGATGTCTCTGCTTTTTAGTTCACTGTCTAGGTTTGCCATAGCTCTTCTTCTAAGGAGCAAGTGTCTTTTAACTTCATGGTTGCAGTCACTATCCACAGTGATTTTGGAGCCTAAGAAAATAAACTCTGTCACTGTTTCCATTGTTTGCTCATCTATTTGCCATGAAGTGATAGGACTCGATGCCATGATCTTCACTATTTTTAATGTTGAGTTTTAGGCCAGCTTTTTCACTTTCCTCTTTCACCTTCATCAAGAGGTTCTTTAGTTTCTCTTTCACTTTCCATCATTAGGGTGGTGTTATCTGCATATCTTAGGTTGTCGATATCTCTCCCAGCAATCTTCATTCCAACTTGTGACTTATCCAGCCCAGCATTTCACATGATGTACTCTGCATATAAGTTAAATAAGGAGGGTGATAATGTACAGCCTTGACATACTCCTTTCCCAATTTGGAACCAGTCTGCTGTTCCTTGTCCAGCTCTCACTGTTGCTTCTTGACCTGTATACAGGTTTCTCAGGAGACAGGTAAGGTGATTGGTACCCCCATTTCATTATGAATTTCCACACTTTACTCTGATCCACAATCAAGGCTTTACATAATCAATGAAGCAGAAGTAGATGTTTTTCTCTCATTCCCTTGCTTTATCAGTGATCCCAAGGATGTTGCCAATTTGATCTCTTGTTCCTCTGTATTTTCTAAATCTAGTCTGTACATGTGGAAGTTCTCACTTCACATATTGTTGAAGCCTAGCTGGAAGAACTTTGAGCATTACCTTGCCCTCGTTAGCATGTGAAATGTGTGCAATTGTGCAGTAGTTTGAACATTCTTTGGTAATACCCTTCTTTGAAACTGGAATGAAAACTGACTGTGTCCAATTCTATGGCCACTGCTGTGTTTTCCAAATTTGCTGGCATATTGAGTGCAGCACTTTAACAGCATCATATTTTAGGATCTGAAATGTCTCAGCTGAAATTCCATCTCCTACACTAGTTTTGTTTGTAGGGATACTTCCTAAGCCCCACTTGACTTCACACTCCAGGCTCTCTGGCTCTAGGTGAGTGATCACACCATCATGATCATCCAGATCATTAAGATTGTGTATTCCTGCCACCTCTCCTTAATATCTTCTGCTTCTGTTTGGTCCAAACCATTTCTTTCCTTTACTGTGTCCGTCTTTTATGTCTATTAAGTGTGCAACAGCATTTTATCAAAAAGAATGTATCTCTTACCCCAAAATTTAAAAGTAAATTGTCTATTTTTCTTTTTTCAATGTTGAGTTTTAGGCCAGCTTTTTCATTTTTTTTTTCCTTTCTTCCCCACCTTCATCAAGAGGTTCTTTAGTTTCTCTTTCACTTTCCATCATTAGGGTGGTGTTATCTGCATATCTTAGGTTGTCGATATCTCTCCCAGCAATCTTCATTCCAACTTGTGACTTATCCAGCCCAGCATTTCACATGATGTACTCTGCATATAAGTTAAATAAGGAGGGTGATAATGTACAGCCTTGACATACTCCTTTCCCAATTTGGAACCAGTCTGCTGTTCCTTGTCCAGCTCTCACTGTTGCTTCTTGACCTGTATACAGGTTTCTCAGGAGACAGGTAAGGTGATTGGTACCCCCATTTCATTATGAATTTCCACACTTTACTCTGATCCACAATCAAGGCTTTACATAATCAATGAAGCAGAAGTAGATGTTTTTCTCTCATTCCCTTGCTTTATCAGTGATCCCAAGGATGTTGCCAATTTGATCTCTTGTTCCTCTGTATTTTCTAAATCTAGTCTGTACATGTGGAAGTTCTCACTTCACATATTGTTGAAGCCTAGCTGGAAGAACTTTGAGCATTACCTTGCCCTCGTTAGCATGTGAAATGTGTGCAATTGTGCAGTAGTTTGAACATTCTTTGGTAATACCCTTCTTTGAAACTGGAATGAAAACTGACTGTGTCCAATTCTATGGCCACTGCTGTGTTTTCCAAATTTGCTGGCATATTGAGTGCAGCACTTTAACAGCATCATATTTTAGGATCTGAAATGTCTCAGCTGAAATTCCATCTCCTACACTAGTTTTGTTTGTAGGGATACTTCCTAAGCCCCACTTGACTTCACACTCCAGGCTCTCTGGCTCTAGGTGAGTGATCACACCATCATGATCATCCAGATCATTAAGATTGTGTATTCCTGCCACCTCTCCTTAATATCTTCTGCTTCTGTTTGGTCCAAACCATTTCTTTCCTTTACTGTGTCCGTCTTTTATGTCTATTAAGTGTGCAACAGCATTTTATCAAAAAAAGAATGTATCTCTTACCCCAAAAGTATTTTATTGCTTAAAATAGCTAACCATCACTGAGCCTTCAGCAAGTCATAGTTCCTTTTTTTGCTGTTAGAACATTTGAAATATTTTGAGAATTAACCAAAATGTGGAACAGATGGTAAATATACAAATATTGTTGGGGAAAAGGCACTGACAGACCTCCTTGGTGAAGGGTTGCTGGAAACCTTCAATTAAAAAAAAGAAGAAGAAATAAAACAGTACACTGAAGAATAACAAAAGGAGGGATGTCTTTATGCAGTTGTCTCTACACTGACATCACATAAATCATACTCTTGAGCATGTTTTGAGTGTAAAAAATGTGGAAGTATGTGTAAAAGTCTTTAGCTGCTTTTATCATTTTTTTTTCACATTAACAAACTCATACTGGAGACAAACATCACATACACATTCAATGTGAAAAAATATTTTTCACATCTATAACCTTCTTAGATATAACTCACATCAGAGAGGAACCTTCTGAAGGTCTTAAATGTGTAAAATCTTTCAGACAGAACAACCATTTCCTTGTCAGAGAGCTCACATATAAGAGGGAGTCCCTATGAATGAGAGGAATGTGGGAACCATAAAGACAGAGATGTCATCATATTATACATTACAAAATTCATAGTTGGATGAAATCATAAGCATAAAAATTATGGAAAAGATGTTGATTGAAACTGTTGTCTTTTCTCACATCAGACAAAACCCATGTAGAAGAGAAGTCATATGAATGTCATCATTGTAGAAAAATTTTCAGCCAGAGTTCTGTCCTAATGTTTTGTCAAAAAATTCATATGTGAGCTTCCCTGGTGGTCCAGTGGATAAAGAGTCCACCTTACAGTGCAAGCGGCACCGTTTCGATCCCTGGTCAGGGAAGATCCCACGTGCCGCGGAGCAGCTGTGCAATTAGGAGCCAGTGCTCTGGAGCGCAGGCGCTCAGAGCTGGTGCTCTGCAATGAGAGAGGCCATTGTAATGGGAGGCCCACACAGGCCAGATAAATAAATAAACAATAATAGAGGCCAAAATTAAAAAATAAAATTCATATGGAGAGCAGTTATATGAATGCTGTCATATGTTGGAAAGACTTCATTCATAAGAAAAACCTTACTGAGCATCAAAGAATGTATCCTGAAAATGTATGTAATCAATATGGAATTTTCTGCAACAGAATTCTCTATTTGTACTCTTGTTAATAGCATTAAAATTACTGTATACAAAAAGTCATATTCCAGAAAACACTTCCTAATGTAATAAATATGAAAAATTAGTCTTCAATAATTGTATTTTATTTTCATCAAAGAGATCAGTTTGGAGAGAAGCTCTATAAATTTCACCTATATAAAAATATTTTACATAAGTAAACTATGTTATTACCTCTACTGTGCATTAAAGAACTGGCTGGAAGAGAAACATACACACACACACACACACACACACACACACACACACACACACACAACATTTCGGTAAACATATATATCAGATTTTCTTCTTTTCAAAAATTCCATAAATTATACAATGTGATTGGTTTTGAAGCCATTTTAGTTGATGTACAGGTGACACTGCTTTCCCAGGTGGAGCTAGTGGTAAAGAACCTGCCTGCCAGTTCGGGAAACATAAGAGATGCAATTCATTCCCCATTTGGAAAGATCCCCTGGAGAAGGGCATGGCAACTCACTCCAGTATTCTTGCCTGGAGAATCCCATGGACAGAGGACCTTGTTGGGCTCTGGTCATTAGGTTGGCAAAGTGACACAACATAAGTGACTTAGCATGCATGTACACAGAGTTGACATACATGTTGGTTTCATGTGTACTACATACTGATTCAGCATTTAAATACAATGAGACAATCATCACATTATGATTAGTAACCAAGTATTACTATACAAAATAATTATTATTATATTATTCATATATTCTTAACATTGAATTATACTCTCATGACTTATTTATTTTATAACTAGAAATTGTACCTCTCCAATCCCCTTCACATATTTCCCCAACTCCCTAATCGATTTCTCGCTGTCATCTGCCAGTTTGCTTGCTATAAGTCTGTTTCTATTTTGTTTTGGTTGTTTCTTTGTCATGCCGAATAGAAATCATAAAAAAAAAGAGGCCAAAATTAAAAATAAAATTCATATGGAGCAGTTATATGAATGCTGTCATATGTTGGAAAGACTTCATTCATAAGAAAAACCTTACTGAGCATCAAAGAATGTATCCTGAAAATGTATGTAATCAATATGGAATTTTCTGCAACAGAATTCTCTATTTGTACTCTTGTTAATAGCATTAAAATTACTGTATACAAAAAGTCATATTCCAGAAAACACTTCCTAATGTAATAAATATGAAAAATTAGTCTTCAATAATTGTATTTTATTTTCATCAAAGAGATCAGTTTGGAGAGAAGCTCTATAAATTTCACCTATATAAAAATATTTTACATAAGTAAACTATGTTATTACCTCTACTGTGCATTAAAGAACTGGCTGGAAGAGAAACATACACACACACACACACACACACACACACACACACACACACAACATTTCGGTAAACATATATATCAGATTTTCTTCTTTTCAAAAATTCCATAAATTATACAATGTGATTGGTTTTGAAGCCATTTTAGTTGATGTACAGGTGACACTGCTTTCCCAGGTGGAGCTAGTGGTAAAGAACCTGCCTGCCAGTTCGGGAAACATAAGAGATGCAATTCATTCCCCATTTGGAAAGATCCCCTGGAGAAGGGCATGGCAACTCACTCCAGTATTCTTGCCTGGAGAATCCCATGGACAGAGGACCTTGTTGGGCTCTGGTCATTAGGTTGGCAAAGTGACACAACATAAGTGACTTAGCATGCATGTACACAGAGTTGACATACATGTTGGTTTCATGTGTACTACATACTGATTCAGCATTTAAATACAATGAGACAATCATCACATTATGATTAGTAACCAAGTATTACTATACAAAATAATTATTATTATATTATTCATATATTCTTAACATTGAATTATACTCTCATGACTTATTTATTTTATAACTAGAAATTGTACCTCTCCAATCCCCTTCACATATTTCCCCAACTCCCTAATCGATTTCTCGCTGTCATCTGCCAGTTTGCTTGCTATAAGTCTGTTTCTATTTTGTTTTGGTTGTTTCTTTGTCATATTAGATTCCATATGGAAGTGAGATTTTATGGCATTTGTCTTTTTCTATCTGACATTTCATTTAGTATAAAACTTTCTAGGTCCAACCATGTTCTGCAAGTGGCAAGATTTCATTCTTTTTTATGGCTGAGTAATACTTGACTTGAAACTATATAAACCACATATTGTATTTTCTTTATCCATTCCTCTGTTGGACAATTTAGTTGCTGGCCTAGAGCAAAGTCTTAGAGTATGAGAAGGAACCATTAAATAGGCAAGTTGTTGTTGAAAGATGATCCAGGTTCATTATCCTCTACAGAGAGATAAAGAAATAAAAATGTCAATGTAGGGCATGTTCTTTCTGAGCAGGTCAAAGATTGTATAAATTTCATACAATAAAAGTAGGGAAATAATATTTCAGGAAGTTAATAAGCTAATTGTTTATGTGACCGCTTCTCCTTTGAGACAGTTGTGTGCTAAGTCATACTGAAGAGTTGTGTCCAACTCTTTGCAACCCAGTGGACTGTATCCCACCAGGCTCCTCTGTCCTTAGGATTCTGCAGGCAACAATACTGGAGTGGGTTGCCATCCCCTCCTCCAGGGAATCTTCTTTTGATACATCTTAACCACATTCTGGTTAGTAATAAGGAAATATAAATCAATCAAGGAGAAATACACACTGCTCTTAATAACTACTTTAAATATATCTGTGTATGTATAAGAACTGAATAGACACCTACAGATAAACAAACAGAAGTAATTTAGTAAATACATCATAAGGAAGTTTCTTTTTATACTTTTTTCAGAACTACTGAAACAGTATGCCAAATAAAATTTTAAGTATTTAAAAAAGAATATCGAGTTTGTCTACTAAAAAGACAAAATCTCCCAAGGACAAGGAGAAGAGGAAGAACAAGGAGAAATAAAGGCAAAGATCTTCAATGTTGAACCTGAAAACTTCTAGTCTTACATTAATCTGGGCATTTACATTAGAATGTCTCACCTAGAAATTGAAAACCTCTCAATCCCCTTCACATATTTCCCCAACTCCCTAATCGATTTCTCGCTGTCATCTGCCAGTTTGCTTGCTATAAGTCTGTTTCTATTTTGTTTTGGTTGTTTCTTTGTCATATTAGATTCCATATGGAAGTGAGATTTTATGGCATTTGTCTTTTTCTATCTGACATTTCATTTAGTATAAAACTTTCTAGGTCCAACCATGTTCTGCAAGTGGCAAGATTTCATTCTTTTTTATGGCTGAGTAATACTTGACTTGAAACTATATAAACCACATATTGTATTTTCTTTATCCATTCCTCTGTTGGACAATTTAGTTGCTGGCCTAGAGCAAAGTCTTAGAGTATGAGAAGGAACCATTAAATAGGCAAGTTGTTGTTGAAAGATGATCCAGGTTCATTATCCTCTACAGAGAGATAAAGAAATAAAAATGTCAATGTAGGGCATGTTCTTTCTGAGCAGGTCAAAGATTGTATAAATTTCATACAATAAAAGTAGGGAAATAATATTTCAGGAAGTTAATAAGCTAATTGTTTATGTGACCGCTTCTCCTTTGAGACAGTTGTGTGCTAAGTCATACTGAAGAGTTGTGTCCAACTCTTTGCAACCCAGTGGACTGTATCCCACCAGGCTCCTCTGTCCTTAGGATTCTGCAGGCAACAATACTGGAGTGGGTTGCCATCCCCTCCTCCAGGGAATCTTCTTTTGATACATCTTAACCACATTCTGGTTAGTAATAAGGAAATATAAATCAATCAAGGAGAAATACACACTGCTCTTAATAACTACTTTAAATATATCTGTGTATGTATAAGAACTGAATAGACACCTACAGATAAACAAACAGAAGTAATTTAGTAAATACATCATAAGGAAGTTTCTTTTTATACTTTTTTCAGAACTACTGAAACAGTATGCCAAATAAAATTTTAAGTATTTAAAAAAGAATATCGAGTTTGTCTACTAAAAAGACAAAATCTCCCAAGGACAAGGAGAAGAGGAAGAACAAGGAGAAATAAAGGCAAAGATCTTCAATGTTGAACCTGAAAACTTCTAGTCTTACATTAATCTGGGCATTTACATTAGAATGTCTCACCTAGCCATGAGACCTGGAGACTGTCCTAGCTAACCTCATGTTAACGTTATGGGTGTGGGCCTAGAGGGCCTTTACAACCTTAAGATATTCTTTTGATTTATTGTTTTGGTAACTGACTGGAAGATACAAATTGTCATGCTTCAGCTGGCAAAGGCGTATACTCTTCTATTCCCCCTCCAGTGTCTATGCTGGAAGCTTTTCCCTATCCTTTCCTTAAACTTTTCACTGCACGAAAAAAAAAAAAGTCAAAGAAACTTGGATTCCAACTTGCTACAAAACTGTCCTGTGAATTCTGTTGTTTTAGGTCATAGAGTACTACTCTCGATACATGGTTTGAAACTCCTGAGAACCTGACAACCAGATAATTTGTAATTTGGGACATAGAGGAAGGAACAGACAGTCCATGGTAACGTATCATTTGAGTGGGAACATGTACCTGGATAATATACATAGTAATTGTGCTCAAATGATAAACACAACACTGCAAAAGCTGCCCCACCAGCGCCATTTTCAAATGACTTCAATCTTCAAAACCAAAACATAGTTAAGAATAGAGACTTGAGCCTGACTGCCCAGATTAAAACCCTACCTCTTCCACTAATTTGCTGGGTGTTCTTGGCCATGTGCCTGAATTATATATCTCCCCAAATAAATAGATCCCAAAGGCTTATTGTGATATTAAATCAGTAAATAGATAAAAGGCTGAGAATAATGTCTGACAAGCATTAAGTGCTTATAATTAGTACACATGTTTATTATTATTATTATTATTGCCCTTGGCGGTGGTGATGTTCAGTCACTAAGTCATGTGTGACTCTTTGCAATACTATGGACTGCAGCATGTGAAGCTTCCCTGTCCTTCACTAACACCCAGAGCTTGCCTAAATTCATGTCCATCGAGGCAGTGATGCTATCTAACCATTCTCATGGTTAGAGAAGTCTCATCCTCTGCCATCCTCGTCTCGTTTTAACTAGCTTAAAAATAAACATGCTTGAGTACTTACTTCACTTCCAGCCACACATGCTCTCTCCCTTTGCCTAAATCAGGAGTTATTAATTTGGGAGATTCCTGATCCCTTATGGGTACATAGATTCACTTCTTGAGAAACAATAAACCATTTTTAATGTTATATTTAAAAGGAAAAGAAAGCATTCGCCAATTACACAAAAGTATTGTTTCACCATTTTATAATTTCAATATATTGATACTTAAAGTGTTCATGTAGTTGGGATACTAGGTCAGCTTCTATGACAAAAGCCCACAGAGAAAGGATTAAAGAAGGTTCTTGTGTCTCTTTTAACAGCTGGAGTGAATGCAGTTCATAATTGCTATGGTTACTCCATAGATCCAGGATCCTCATATCTTATTGCTCAGTAAGTGGCTTCCAACTTGTGCTCTAAACCCTTGCTTATGACAACCCAGCCTCAGGGAAGCAGGGAAGGAGATGAGGAGGCAAGACTCATCCCTCTAAGCATGAGGCCAAGAAGTTACATACACAATAGTTTACACTTTCTTGGACATAACTTAGTGATCAGATCTAGATGCAAGGGAGGCTGGGGTATATATTAACATATGTCTAATTCAGCTATTCAATTTTTTCCAATTGGAAAAGACCCTGATGTTGGTAAAGACTAGAGGCAAAAGGAGAAGGGGCAGCAAAGGATGAGATGGTTAGATAGCATCACTGACTCAATGGACATGAATCTAAGCAAACTCTGACAGCAAAGGACAGGGGAGCCTGATGTTCTGCATGCAGTCCATGGGGTTGCAAAGAGATGGACATAACTTAGAGACTGAACAACAACAACAAACAACAATTCTTTCCAAAAAAAGAATATGAGGATGCGTAAGGCGGCTAAAATGTTGTCTCTAAAACAGTGGTATTCTCTGAAGCCCAATTTAAATATCATACATATAATTGGAACTAGAGAAAAATGTGAATCTGTATAATCTGCAACATTCATTTTGATGTTATACACTTTAAACAATTGGGATTCTCAGGTGGCGCTACTGGTAAAGAACCCACCTGCCAATGCAGGTGACATAAGAGACGCAGGTTCAATCTCAGGTCTGAGAAGATTCCCTGGAGGATGAAATGGCAACTCACTCCAGTATTCTTGCCTGTAGAATCCCATAGACAGAAAAGTCTGGTAGGTTACAGTCCATGGGGTTGCAAAGAGTCAGACAAAACTGAAGCGACTCAGCATGCACTTTAAATAATAATTTATAATGGAAACACAGATCTACACTCTTGCATATATGATATCCTAGTATTCATCCAGACATGGATGGTATTACTAGCCCAGTAATCCCCTAGAATTAATTGACATGTTGCTACAAAAGCAACCACTCTCAAGTAGGCACTCAATATCGATTCATTTTCTTAATAAATAAATAAAGATTCTTCCCATTTATCCCCTTCTGGATTCTACTGGCCAGTTGCTAATTAAACACAATCATCATCTTATGCTCCAACAGAAGTTTAACTGGGTCCTCCTTTTAGAGTAAATTGATGGTCTTCCAACAGAGTCTTTTAATTGACAGCTACTTGCTTCATATTCCAAAGTCCACCTGTGTGAAATTGGCAGTCCATCCAGAACTCAAGGAAAAAGGAAAGCCAAAGAAACACTCCTGCTAAGCCAACTCAGCTCTAAATACCTGCTAAGCATTTTGCTTGTGTGATGCTCAGAATTTAAGAACTGATGCATCTTGATACTGAACACCATGAAAAATGTACCCTGTTAGGGTCACCATTAAATAGCTCTAAATATAGTATACAATCTGATCAAAATGAAACATAGCTATTTCCCTAGGCTAGCTATATCCACATCCATAAAAAAACACATGAACTTGTCAGTATCTTCTACACCATAGAAGAGACTTGTATTGGCATTCAACATAGGAACTAGTAGAGTGATTTAATCTCAGAAATCTCATTTGATGAAACTACCAAATTCAATTGTGACCCACCCATTCCCCTTCTCCAAAAGAATTTCTTTGAATTGCTTCATTTATAAAAAGAATATTATGACAAGAATGTCACTGTGTGCTATGTCTCTTAATCTCAAGAGGTTTAGAGAGACTCAGCTGTACTTCACCTATGAATTAAACCACTGTACTGCACTATTACAGTTGTATTTTTCTACTTTAAGAATTTTATTAAAATAATTTTAAAGTAAGTGGTTTCTTCTTTACTCATTAATACTTCCAAAATTTTGATGCTAAGAGAATTTCGATTATGATCATGGTATAGATTAGACCTAGTAAAACAGATGGACACAATGCATTATTTCCAGATAGTTCTGCAATACTGAGTAGCTTATGAAATAATTTCTATTATAAAATAACATTTTACAAAATGGTCATCTATAAAAGTGATCTGCTTATTGGCTAGTCAAATGTAAAACTGATGCATTAAAAAAAGGTTCAACTGTGTTGACGGAAGCAGTTGAATTATTGAAAACAAGTTGGCAGAGGGAAAAATGGTCAATACAAGGCAGTCAAAATCACTGCCCATAAACAAAAAGAGACCATTTATAAATGTTTAGAAATTTTTAAAAGCATAGAAATTCAATTTTTTAAATGGCAAAATACAAATAAAACTAGTTTGATACTCATTAAGTTTACTAAACGCCTCCAAATTCTGATCATATATTAGAATTTCTTAGTAGCATATTAAGGACACAAATGCATCATACTGAATAAAAAAGACATTAAAATATAAAAGAAATGTTTCTTCTTGAAAGTTTTGACTAATATACTAGGAGATAGTGAAATTCAGTTTTTAAAAGGAATAAACGCATGTATACGGTTTTCTAAGTTAAAAACAGCTACATTTTATTCTAATATATGTAGGATGATAATTTATGATAATGTTTCAAGTACTAAGCTATGAATTTTATATGCATTCTCTCTAATCATTATGACAACTCTGCAGGTTAGCATTATTACCTCATTCTACAGATAAGTTAATTAGGGCTCAGAAAAGCTCATTATATCTGCCCAGTGTTAATGTGCAATGGAACTAAGATTGGAATCTAGGAGTTTTGCTCCAAAGCTCAAGACATACAAAAGAATGGAGATATTCTGTTTAAATGTTTGCAACTTAATTTCAAAATATTTGATTCAGAGGGACAAAAGCATCAAAGAATAAATACATAAAGGAGAAATAAAATTCTGTTGCTTAAGTTTGCAAAATTCAACATACAGAATTCTAAACAAAATAGTTACTTTAGGGCTTCACTGGTGGTACAGTGGACAAAGAGTCCACCTTGCAGTGAAAGGGGCACCAGCTCTATCCCTGGCCTGGGAGGATCCTATATGCTGTGGAGCAGCTAGGCCAGTCCGTCCAATTAGGAGCCAATGTTCCGGAGCATATGCGCCCAGAGCTGGCTGCACTGTACTGAAAAGTGATTTTTGAAAAAAACTTATTTTTGGCTAGTTCAAGATCAGGTATAGATTAGACCTAGTAAAACAGATGGACACAATGCATTATTTCCAGATAGTTCTGCAATACTGAGTAGCTTATGAAATAATTTCTATTATAAAATAACATTTTACAAAATGGTCATCTATAAAAGTGATCTACTTATTGGCTAGTCAAATGTAAAACTGATGCATTAAAAAGGTTCAACTGTGTTGACGGAAGCAGTTGAATTATTGAAAACAAGTTGGCAGAGGGAAAAATGGTCAATACAAGGCAGTCAAAATCACTGCCCATAAACAAAAAGAGACCATTTATAAATGTTTAGAAATTTTTAAAAGCATAGAAATTCAATTTTTTAAATGGCAAAATACAAATAAAACTAGTTTGATACTCATTAAGTTTACTAAACGCCTCCAAATTCTGATCATATATTAGAATTTCTTAGTAGCATATTAAGGACACAAATGCATCATACTGAATAAAAAAGACATTAAAATATAAAAGAAATGTTTCTTCTTGAAAGTTTTGACTAATATACTAGGAGATAGTGAAATTCAGTTTTTAAAAGGAATAAACGCATGTATACGGTTTTCTAAGTTAAAAACAGCTACATTTTATTCTAATATATGTAGGATGATAATTTATGATAATGTTTCAAGTACTAAGCTATGAATTTTATATGCATTCTCTCTAATCATTATGACAACTCTGCAGGTTAGCATTATTACCTCATTCTACAGATAAGTTAATTAGGGCTCAGAAAAGCTCATTATATCTGCCCAGTGTTAATGTGCAATGGAACTAAGATTGGAATCTAGGAGTTTTGCTCCAAAGCTCAAGACATACAAAAGAATGGAGATATTCTGTTTAAATGTTTGCAACTTAATTTCAAAATATTTGATTCAGAGGGACAAAAGCATCAAAGAATAAATACATAAAGGAGAAATAAAATTCTGTTGCTTAAGTTTGCAAAATTCAACATACAGAATTCTAAACAAAATAGTTACTTTAGGGCTTCACTGGTGGTACAGTGGACAAAGAGTCCACCTTGCAGTGAAAGGGGCACCAGCTCTATCCCTGGCCTGGGAGGATCCTATATGCTGTGGAGCAGCTAGGCCAGTCCGTCCAATTAGGAGCCAATGTTCCGGAGCATATGCGCCCAGAGCTGGTGCTCTGCAAGGAGAGAGGCCACTGCAATTGGAGGTCCACATAGGCCAAAGAATAAAGATGGATGAAAATAAATAAACAAAAAACCAATAAAAGAGGCCAAAATTTTTTTAAAAAATAGATATTTTATAATGAAGCTTGTCTTTTAATGTCAGATAACATAGTGCATTTTGTAATACAAAATTTCTTTCTTTCAACATTGAAAGACTGAAGACAATAGCCTATACAGGGGGATGAAAATGAGGGTTAATACTGGCAGAAGGAAATTGCCACTGGCAGACAAAACCCTTTGGATCACTGTGTCAAGTCGAACAATCCTAAGAATTTTCACACAATATACAGTACTTTGAGTCTAAAATGATAGATACATTTCAGCTATAGAAATATAAAGGAGGCTTTGTAAAGGTTAAAAACATAAAGAAGTTGGAAAGACAGAACACTATTATTAGTTTTCTAGCATTATGAAAAATTATCATAAGGACCAAGGTCAAGCAGTCCATAAAAATTATGAAGATTGGGGAAATGCAAATTCCAGATGTTCTCAAAGGTACTATTCTAGTAAACTGAGACAATAAGCACTATGCTATCTATTTACTCAACTCCTAAGCCCTAGGAACTGGGACATGATATTGGGAATCCACTCTGTTACTAACAATATTGTCTAGAATAAATTTCCAAAGTTGAAAATGTTGACAAAACACACATAGGTAAGCACAATTACAATTTCAGATTTAAAACCTAATAAAGAAATATTCCCTTAGGCCATGTCTTGTGAACATTTTACAAGGTACAAAATCACAAGCAAACAATCTAAAACCTTTTGATCAATATGAGATTAAAATTATATATTTAATCACATCAATCACAAAGTTATTAAGAGAAACCACTAATTTCCTACTTTCCAGACAACATCAAGATGCTTAAAGCAGCTTCTTTGGTAAAACCTATGGAAAGTAGAAAAGGTGTTTTTTTTTTGGTGCGTTTTTTTGGGGAGGGGGTGGGGAGGGAGAGGGGCGGGCAGGCCACTTCTGTTGGTCTTTCATTTATCTATTTTTATCCATCTTTGTTCTTTGGCCTGTGTGGGCCTCCCATTGCAGCGGTCTCTGTTGTTGGAGAGCACCAACTCCGGGCGCACGCGCTCCAGAGCTCCGGCTTGGTAATTGGACACATTGGTCCAGCTGCTCCGTGGCACGTGGGATCTTCCCAGGCCAGGGATGGAACCAGCGCCCCTTGCACTGCAAGGTGGTGTCCTTACCCACTGGACCACCAGGGAAGCCCCAGAAAATTTTTAAATACTAAAAAGTATTCAGGAGTTTTCCTGGTGGTTCAGTGGGTAAGAACACCACCTTGCAATGCGAGGGGTGCTGGTTCGTTCCCTGGCCTGGGAAGATTCCACGTGCAGCAGAGAGGCTGGACCAATGTGCCTAAGTACCTAGCCAGAGCTCTGGAGCGCACGCACCCAGAGCTGGTGCTCTGCAGTGAGAGAGGTCACTGCAATGGGAGGCCCACAGAGGACAAAGAACAATGATGGATGAAAATAAATAAACGAAAGACCAATAGAAGTGGCTAAATATTTTTTTTTTCAGAAAATATCTCAATCATTAATGACTTAAAGGATGTACTGAAACTACACAAACTCATAAAATCAAACTTTTTTAAAACTTAATGTGATTTCATTAAATTTAAGAAAACCGAGTCACATTTGATTCATTTATGAATTTACCATGAAAAACAGAGTTGACCCTGATGCTGTGAAAGATTGAAGGCAAACAGAGAAGCACCCAGCAGAGGATGAGATGGGTGGATAGTATCACTGACTCAATGGACATGAACTTGGGCAAACTCCAGGAGATAGTAAGAGAAAGGGAAGCCTGGTGTACTATAGTCTATGGAGTCACAAAGCCTGGAACATGACTTAACAAATGAACAACAACAACAACAAAGCATAATTGTAATGAAGTCATCTATTTAAAGTATTACTTATGAGTATATAACTATTATTGAAAAGTTTACTTATCTTATGAATCAGCTAAAATAACAGAATGCTGCCCTGTGTAAAGCAACTGACATTCAAGCCATACTTTAGGGGACTCCAGTGTAAAAGATTCTGTCAAGAATATGGGCTTCCCTGGTGGTCCAGTAGTTAAAGAGTCCACCTTGCAATGCAAGGGGCACCAGTTCCACCCCTGGCCCAGGAAGATCCCATGTGCCGCAAAGTGGCTGGATTGGTGTGTCCAATTACAGACCAGTATTCTGAAGTGCATGCACGTAGAGCCAGTGCTCTGCAGTAAGAGGCACCACTGCAATGGGAAGCCCAACCATGCCAAAGAATGAAAAAATGGATGAAAATAAATATAAATAAAAGAGGCATGATGGGGAAAATGAAATTTAAAAAAAAGAATGCAATGGAGAATAGTGTAATTTTTGTTGAGGAGACTTACAGTGTGCCTATTCCACGTGGAGGGTCAGATCACAGTTAAACTTTGCTTCTATCCTACATATTTCAAGGACATATATTGCACTTACACTGTGCCAAGCACTCTTTCAGGTGATTTGCACATATTACGCTTTCTATTTTCACAGCGACCCTAAGAGGTCAATCATGGTATCACCTCCATTTCATAGGAGAGAGGTGAGGCACAGGGAACAGTAACTTACCAAGCAAAGTACTTGCAAAGCCAGGACCCAGATTCTACATCACTAACCACGAGGATCTGCTATTCCCTTTGAATTGTCCAAGCCTGCCCCAAAGATTTAATGAGCATTTCTGCATTCACTCTTCATCTTACTCATTCTTCATTGTGATACAGGTACAATTGTTATTCCATCAACCAATATTTATATAGGTTCTTAGGAACAGAAGGAAAAAGCAGACTTTGTTCCTCTTCTCAAGGAGGCTGTAGTCTGGTGGGGAAGATGTATTACAGAATAACTACACAAATGAGTGCGAAATTGCTAATTAGGGTAAGTGCTTTGAGAAAAAGGCAGGTTCTCTCAAAGCACAGGACAAGGAACCTGAGATGGTCTAAGCAGTCAGGGAAGGTTTCTTTGAAAAGTGACACCAAGCAGAAAAGTTAAACACATTGTCACTAACCAGATGAAGAAGCAAGGGAGCTAGAAATGTATAATCCTCTAATTTAGTAGCAGAAAGTGAAGAAGAACTTAAGAGCCTCTTGAAGGTAAAAGAGTAGCGTGAAAACTCTGGCTTACAACTCAACATTCAGGAAACTAAGACCATGACATCCAGTCCTATCACTTCATGGCAAATAGATGGGGAAAATGTGGAAACAGTATCAGATTTCATTTTCTTGGGCTCCAAAATCAATGTGGACAGTGATCACAGCCACAAAATTAAAAGATGCTTGTTATTTGGAAGACTAGCTATGTCAAAACTAGACATAAAAAAAGCAGAGGTATCACTTTGCTTACAAAAGTCCGTAGAGTCAAAGCTATGGTTTTGCCAACAGTCATGTTCAGATGTGAGAGTGGACCAAAATGAAGGCTGAGTGCCAAAGTACTGAGGCTTTCAAACTGTGATGTTGGAGAAGATTCTTGAGAGTACCTTGGACAGCAAGGATATCAAACCTGTAAGTCCTAAATGAAATCAACCCTGAATATTCATTGGAAGGACTGATGCTGAAGCTCCAATACTTTGGCCACCTGATGCGAAGAGCCAACTCAAAAGGGAGGGAAACTTGGAGCAATGGGAACGACGATGAGATTTCATAGGAGAGAGGTGAGGCACAGGGAACAGTAACTTACCAAGCAAAGTACTTGCAAAGCCAGGACCCAGATTCTACATCACTAACCACGAGGATCTGCTATTCCCTTTGAATTGTCCAAGCCTGCCCCAAAGATTTAATGAGCATTTCTGCATTCACTCTTCATCTTACTCATTCTTCATTGTGATACAGGTACAATTGTTATTCCATCAACCAATATTTATATAGGTTCTTAGGAACAGAAGGAAAAAGCAGACTTTGTTCCTCTTCTCAAGGAGGCTGTAGTCTGGTGGGGAAGATGTATTACAGAATAACTACACAAATGAGTGCGAAATTGCTAATTAGGTAAGTGCTTTGAGAAAAAGGCAGGTTCTCTCAAAGCACAGGACAAGGAACCTGAGATGGTCTAAGCAGTCAGGGAAGGTTTCTTTGAAAAGTGACACCAAGCAGAAAAGTTAAACACATTGTCACTAACCAGATGAAGAAGCAAGGGAGCTAGAAATGTATAATCCTCTAATTTAGTAGCAGAAAGTGAAGAAGAACTTAAGAGCCTCTTGAAGGTAAAAGAGTAGCGTGAAAACTCTGGCTTACAACTCAACATTCAGGAAACTAAGACCATGACATCCAGTCCTATCACTTCATGGCAAATAGATGGGGAAAATGTGGAAACAGTATCAGATTTCATTTTCTTGGGCTCCAAAATCAATGTGGACAGTGATCACAGCCACAAAATTAAAAGATGCTTGTTATTTGGAAGACTAGCTATGTCAAAACTAGACATAAAAAAAGCAGAGGTATCACTTTGCTTACAAAAGTCCGTAGAGTCAAAGCTATGGTTTTGCCAACAGTCATGTTCAGATGTGAGAGTGGACCAAAATGAAGGCTGAGTGCCAAAGTACTGAGGCTTTCAAACTGTGATGTTGGAGAAGATTCTTGAGAGTACCTTGGACAGCAAGGATATCAAACCTGTAAGTCCTAAATGAAATCAACCCTGAATATTCATTGGAAGGACTGATGCTGAAGCTCCAATACTTTGGCCACCTGATGCGAAGAGCCAACTCAATTGGAAATAAGACCCTGATGCTGGGAAAGCTTGAGAGCAATGGGAGAAGGGGGCAACAGACGATGAGATGGTTGGATGGTATCACTGAGTCAATGGACATGTGTTTGAGCAAACTCAGGGAGATGATAATGGACAGAGAGGCATGTCATGCTGCAGTTCCTAGGGTCACAAAGAGTCAGACACAATTCATTAACTGCAGTGAGGTCAACTGAGTAGTTTGTTTCTGCAGGACTGAGGGGACAGATCACTCTAATCCATATCTTAGGGATTTTCAGATGCTGCCTGGCAGAGGTGTCCATACAAGTATCATGAGATGCAGGGCCAGATGACTCAGGGCAAACACAGGATCAGCTGGGGTAAAGGTAACACTTTGAGACCTCCATGTCTCCTCCTCTCCTAAAAGTAGCCCCCCTTACTATGTTAAGGATAAAAGTGGGTGGGAGTTATAAATAATGCTGAGGGACTTTTGTGAAAGCTTCATTCTTTTGGATGTTAGAATTGACATTAATTACTTCCATGGCACCAATGGCTCTCACAAGATCCAAGAAGTTTACTGTGAACTAGCCTGCACAACTTTATTCCAAGAACCCAGGACCTATCACCTCTAGAATTGGAGGTGGCCTTTTCTAGGCCTCTCTGACTTCCTATACACTCTCTTAAAATGTGAAGATCAACGGAGTCCATAAGAAAAATAAGTCTGAACAATGATGCATACAGCAGAAAGGCCATTTCCTGTCATGTGCACGCCTCACTTCTATTAATATATTTCTCAATAGTGTTGGTTCTGTTTTTTAATAACAGCACAACACTGCTGACTCACATTCACCATATGGTACTCTTGGACTCCTAGGTCTCTGTCTGATGTACTTGTGCCTGCCTGGTTAGTCTTTTCTTAACCATTCTCTATGAAATTAGTTGGATGTTTTCATGCCTTTTGAGAACCTTGGATTTATTCTCATTGACTCTGATTTTGGTTTCAGCACATCACTTTGGTAGATTATGCCTTTGTCAAGCATGCCACCCTCGTTCAGGCCCCCCTAAGGCCTCACCTGACTTTCTGCAAGAGCCTTGATTTCTCTGCTACCACCTTTCTCAATTATGATCCTCTCCTTGCACAGTCATCATGACATGCTTCAGATATTAGAACACAATAATTAGACAGCTTCCCCTGGCAGAAAAGTGAGGCCCAAGTCCCTTAAACTAGTATTCAAAAGCCTCTGCATCTGCGCCCAACCTTTTTCCTACCAAATTCTGATACCACAGAGCCTACATACCAAGCACACAAGACTCTTCATCTCTCTACAACATTCTCTGAGCGCCTCTGGCTTTGTTCTTGCTCTCCATTTTTCCAGAATGTTATCATCATTCCCAGCCTTACCCCTTATTTCTGCTCTCTAAATCATTTAAATACTAAGGCCATATTCCACGTTTTTTCCTCAATAACTCCATTCAACATGCCCTAGCATCCACAGCACTTCCATACAATTTTATGTCCTATTCCAAACCAGTAGTTCCTTAGGGACTGTAAGGTCACTAAACACTGACTGGCCTGATGGGGATTAGGAAAAATAATAGTTATAGATTATAAAATTAGTATAATGTTTTTATAAATCTCTTTTTGATGCACTCATTAAAAACACACGCCTTTTTTTTCAAATACTCATCTTTAATTTTATGTAACTACTTCTGCACTATCATTCTTCCAGAAGCTGACAGAGCCATGTTTTTTAGGTTATAGTGTTTTGAATTTGTATTCTTCCATAATTAGGTTTTTACAGATTATTTTGGTATTTAAAGCATGTGTTTGTGACCTTAGTCTCATACCTGGGATAGCAAAGTTTAAATAGGAGTTCTCTCTTGGCATGAACATAGTGCCTATTTAATATATTTCTCAATAGTGTTGGTTCTGTTTTTTAATAACAGCACAACACTGCTGACTCACATTCACCATATGGTACTCTTGGACTCCTAGGTCTCTGTCTGATGTACTTGTGCCTGCCTGGTTAGTCTTTTCTTAACCATTCTCTATGAAATTAGTTGGATGTTTTCATGCCTTTTGAGAACCTTGGATTTATTCTCATTGACTCTGATTTTGGTTTCAGCACATCACTTTGGTAGATTATGCCTTTGTCAAGCATGCCACCCTCGTTCAGGCCCCCCTAAGGCCTCACCTGACTTTCTGCAAGAGCCTTGATTTCTCTGCTACCACCTTTCTCAATTATGATCCTCTCCTTGCACAGTCATCATGACATGCTTCAGATATTAGAACACAATAATTAGACAGCTTCCCCTGGCAGAAAAGTGAGGCCCAAGTCCCTTAAACTAGTATTCAAAAGCCTCTGCATCTGCGCCCAACCTTTTTCCTACCAAATTCTGATACCACAGAGCCTACATACCAAGCACACAAGACTCTTCATCTCTCTACAACATTCTCTGAGCGCCTCTGGCTTTGTTCTTGCTCTCCATTTTTCCAGAATGTTATCATCATTCCCAGCCTTACCCCTTATTTCTGCTCTCTAAATCATTTAAATACTAAGGCCATATTCCACGTTTTTTCCTCAATAACTCCATTCAACATGCCCTAGCATCCACAGCACTTCCATACAATTTTATGTCCTATTCCAAACCAGTAGTTCCTTAGGGACTGTAAGGTCACTAAACACTGACTGGCCTGATGGGGATTAGGAAAAATAATAGTTATAGATTATAAAATTAGTATAATGTTTTTATAAATCTCTTTTTGATGCACTCATTAAAAACACACGCCTTTTTTTTCAAATACTCATCTTTAATTTTATGTAACTACTTCTGCACTATCATTCTTCCAGAAGCTGACAGAGCCATGTTTTTTAGGTTATAGTGTTTTGAATTTGTATTCTTCCATAATTAGGTTTTTACAGATTATTTTGGTATTTAAAGCATGTGTTTGTGACCTTAGTCTCATACCTGGGTACTGAGCAAATGCAGTTTAAATAGGAGTTCTCTCTTGGCATGAACATAGTCATCAATTTTTTCTACCAAAAATATTGAAACAGTAATTCCTATAGTTTCTTACTGAATGAAGCTAAACTAAACCATGAACATGCAAAATGATCCTATATTAGAATTTAGAGTAAAAAGTTACAAAACCCAGGCTTACCTGGTGGTCCAGTGGGTAAAGAGTCTGCCCTTGCAGTGCAAGGGTCACTGGTTCGATCCCTTGCCCGGGAAGATTCCATGTGCCATGGAGTGGCTGGACCAGTATGTCCAATTATGAGACAGCACTCTGTAGCACATGCGCCCAGAGCCAGTGCTCTGCAACGAGACAGGTCACTGTGATGGGAAGCCCGCACAGGCGGAAGAATAAAGATGGATGAAAATAAATAAATAAACAAACCAATAAAAGAGGCCAAAATTTAAAAAAAAAAAATTACAAAGCCCTATTCTCCAAAATCTTACTGGTATCCAAGTAAATAGTATATACATAACTTCCTCTGGAGAAAAGAGAGACACACTAAATATGTTGAACAAAATGATTATATTCTTCTAGGATGTAAAAATAATGCCATGATCACTATTTATGGTATAAATGTAGAAGTGATTTTAATGGTTCCCAAGTTCTGTTTTCACGTGGGGTGGACAGCAAATAGTCTTGGCTGACAATAGTCTATGCTGGTAGAACTCTTGAATTTGAGCAATAGTGATTCCCAATTACCAAAATGGATTCCCCCACCCAGCCCCCTTCCATACAATTTTATGTCCTATTCCAAACCAGTAGTTCCTTAGGGACTGTAAGGTCACTAAACACTGACTGGCCTGATGGGGATTAGGAAAAATAATAGTTATAGATTATAAAATTAGTATAATGTTTTTATAAATCTCTTTTTGATGCACTCATTAAAAACACACGCCTTTTTTTTCAAATACTCATCTTTAATTTTATGTAACTACTTCTGCACTATCATTCTTCCAGAAGCTGACAGAGCCATGTTTTTTAGGTTATAGTGTTTTGAATTTGTATTCTTCCATAATTAGGTTTTTACAGATTATTTTGGTATTTAAAGCATGTGTTTGTGACCTTAGTCTCATACCTGGGTACTGAGCAAATGCAGTTTAAATAGGAGTTCTCTCTTGGCATGAACATAGTCATCAATTTTTTCTACCAAAAATATTGAAACAGTAATTCCTATAGTTTCTTACTGAATGAAGCTAAACTAAACCATGAACATGCAAAATGATCCTATATTAGAATTTAGAGTAAAAAGTTACAAAACCCAGGCTTACCTGGTGGTCCAGTGGGTAAAGAGTCTGCCCTTGCAGTGCAAGGGTCACTGGTTCGATCCCTTGCCCGGGAAGATTCCATGTGCCATGGAGTGGCTGGACCAGTATGTCCAATTATGAGACAGCACTCTGTAGCACATGCGCCCAGAGCCAGTGCTCTGCAACGAGACAGGTCACTGTGATGGGAAGCCCGCACAGGCGGAAGAATAAAGATGGATGAAAATAAATAAATAAACAAACCAATAAAAGAGGCCAAAATTTAAAAAAAAAAAATTACAAAGCCCTATTCTCCAAAATCTTACTGGTATCCAAGTAAATAGTATATACATAACTTCCTCTGGAGAAAAGAGAGACACACTAAATATGTTGAACAAAATGATTATATTCTTCTAGGATGTAAAAATAATGCCATGATCACTATTTATGGTATAAATGTAGAAGTGATTTTAATGGTTCCCAAGTTCTGTTTTCACGTGGGGTGGACAGCAAATAGTCTTGGCTGACAATAGTCTATGCTGGTAGAACTCTTGAATTTGAGCAATAGTGATTCCCAATTACCAAAATGGATTTGAATCATTACAAAAAAACACCTTAGTTGCCCTCTCAGGAAGCCAGTACTCTTCTATGCTTGGGGGTTTTCCTAAAGTGAAACAGGATTCCTCTCACTATGGGAAAATGTAGAAAAAAATCCCAAACATAGTCACTGGAATCATAGGAACAAAAGGATAAGATGATTAAATGTGATGCAAGGTCATAAGAAATAATATTCGGAGAGACCATACAGCAAAATAACAGAAGAGCAAAAAGCTAGGAGAAAACATTGGGAAGCAAAGTAAGCTTACTGGTATTAGGCTCTAATTGCTAGAAATAGTAGTCATGTCATAGCAAGGCAAGTTGGTGAGTCAAAATGTCCAATTACTTGGCAAAAGACTTATTTTCTCAATTCACCAACAGAACCACATTTGTGGAGTTTTCTGAGACCTCTGCATGCACATAAAAAGGGCAGAGACAGACTTCCCTGGTGGTCTAGTGCGTACAGAGTCCGCCTTAAAGTGCAGGCGGCACTAGTTGAATCCCTGACCTGGGAAGATTCCACATGCCGTGAAGCGGCTGGACCAGTGTGTCCAATTGTGAGCCAGCACTCTGGAGTGCATGTCCCCAGAGCCGGAGCTCTGCAAGGAGAGAGGCCACTGCAGTGGGAGGCCCACAGAGGCCAAAGAATAAAGATGGATGAAAATAAATGGATAAAAAATCAATAAAAGAGGCCAAAAAATTAAAACAAAAAAAGATGAATAAAAAACGGGCAGAGACATTGCAGGAAAAAAATGGCCAATTCACTCAACAATAACAAAGTGAGACGAGCAACATTAGAATCCCAGGTGAAGAACAAAAGGCAAGTTTGAAGACCAAGAGGCATAGGTGAACTGACACTAAAATCCATGGGGCCTATGGGAGTAGGAGAGGATTAGCTGAATGCAAATGTGTGCACACCGGCTCTACCACATACATAAACACACATCTTGTCTGACTCTTTGCAATCCTATGGAGTATAGCCTGCCAGTCTCCTGTGTCCATGGAGCTCTCTGGACAAGAATACTGGAGTGGGTTGCCATTCTCTTCTCCAGGGGATCTTCCCAACCAGGGATCAATCCCTTGTTTCCTGCACTGCAGGTGGATTCTTTACCACTGAGCCACCATTGAAGTCCTAACTCACCATTACTATCTTGAATTTTTTTCTAGAAATAACCATTCAACTTTGTTGTGCTCTTTCTTAATATTTGATCAATATGTTGAAACTCAAATTTCCCTGGCATTTGTATCTGATGATAGTGTTTATTTTAAGAAAGAATTGTTGCTATTTGATCAGTAAGTTGTGTCCCACCTGTGTCTCCTGCATTGGCAGGTAAATTCTTCACCGCTGAGTCACCAGGGAAGTTTCTAAAAACGATTACAGTTTACTTAAAATAAAATTGTATCATTATACAGTAATAACAAATGACCTAGAAAACTGCACAACTACAAAATGCCCACCATAGTATTCTATTTATTACAAATCTTTCCTGATAATAAATTTTCTTTTTCCCTGCTTATAAAAGCAAAACATGTTCACCAGAAAAAAAAGATTACTCATTTTTTTTCTCAAGTGGCCTTTTACTGATCTGTAAGAGGTCATTAACTATGAAAGAGTAAAAAGACTTTGTATAGAATATATTTCAAAATTTTTACATGTATAGTTTACTACTTTGAGCTTCCCTGCTGGCTCAGATGGTAAAGAATCCACCTGCAACACAGGAGGCCTGAGTTTGATCCCTGGGTCAGAAAGATCTCCTGGAAGAGATTGTCACTCCACTCCAGTATTCTTGCCTAGAGAATTCCATGGACAGAGTGGCCTGGCAGGCGACACCCCATCGGGTCGCAAAGAGTCAGACACAAATGAGTAATTAACACTAACGCAAATTAGCCCATGGGGGGTAGGAAGAACAAAAGGCAAGTTTGAAGACCAAGAGGCATAGGTGAACTGACACTAAAATCCATGGGGCCTATGGGAGTAGGAGAGGATTAGCTGAATGCAAATGTGTGCACACCGGCTCTACCACATACATAAACACACATCTTGTCTGACTCTTTGCAATCCTATGGAGTATAGCCTGCCAGTCTCCTGTGTCCATGGAGCTCTCTGGACAAGAATACTGGAGTGGGTTGCCATTCTCTTCTCCAGGGGATCTTCCCAACCAGGGATCAATCCCTTGTTTCCTGCACTGCAGGTGGATTCTTTACCACTGAGCCACCATTGAAGTCCTAACTCACCATTACTATCTTGAATTTTTTTCTAGAAATAACCATTCAACTTTGTTGTGCTCTTTCTTAATATTTGATCAATATGTTGAAACTCAAATTTCCCTGGCATTTGTATCTGATGATAGTGTTTATTTTAAGAAAGAATTGTTGCTATTTGATCAGTAAGTTGTGTCCCACCTGTGTCTCCTGCATTGGCAGGTAAATTCTTCACCGCTGAGTCACCAGGGAAGTTTCTAAAAACGATTACAGTTTACTTAAAATAAAATTGTATCATTATACAGTAATAACAAATGACCTAGAAAACTGCACAACTACAAAATGCCCACCATAGTATTCTATTTATTACAAATCTTTCCTGATAATAAATTTTCTTTTTCCCTGCTTATAAAAGCAAAACATGTTCACCAGAAAAAAAAGATTACTCATTTTTTTTCTCAAGTGGCCTTTTACTGATCTGTAAGAGGTCATTAACTATGAAAGAGTAAAAAGACTTTGTATAGAATATATTTCAAAATTTTTACATGTATAGTTTACTACTTTGAGCTTCCCTGCTGGCTCAGATGGTAAAGAATCCACCTGCAACACAGGAGGCCTGAGTTTGATCCCTGGGTCAGAAAGATCTCCTGGAAGAGATTGTCACTCCACTCCAGTATTCTTGCCTAGAGAATTCCATGGACAGAGTGGCCTGGCAGGCTACACTCCATAGGGTCGCAAAGAGTCAGACACAAATGAGTAATTAACACTAACGTACTACCTTATGTTGTCTTATCTTTTTAGTATTTAAAAATCTATGTCATACTTAATCTATTAGCAGATTACTTTTAAATCCTTTGTAAGCTTATAAAGGCCTTCCCTTCTTGCTATCAAAGTTCATATATATTTCTTTCTAGGTCATTTTTGTAAAAAATTTCACAAAGTAGTTTTTCAATTAATTTTTACCAATTGGCTATAATGAAATAACATGGGAAACTCCAGAAATGGAAAGAATTCTCCCCAGATTTGGTATTTTTTAAGAGACTCCCATAAAGATACAAACGAGAAGCTACTTAAAATGTAATGAGAAGTTTCACAAAGTCATGAACAATGCTATAATTGAGAAGTTGGAGAAAACAAACACAATATCAAAAATGCAATGAATAGCTCAGGATGAAAAGTGCAATAGGCATCAGAACATATACATCTGTGTCTAGATGGTCATGGGTTAAGAGCAGCAAATGTTATCTGTAAATAATTTTTATAATAAATTAATTTTAGTCTATCTCAGTTTGCTGACTAAAAATGCCTATTCACAAGTTTATATTTCATGTCACTTAAGCCAAATAGAATATCTGCTGCAGGCATGACTGTAGAAGGCTTGCAGATAATCAAATTCTTCAGGAAGGGCTTCCATGGTGGTCCAGTGGGTAAAGAGTCTGCCTTGCAGTGTGGGAGGCACCAGTTCAACCCATGGCTCAGGAGGATCCCACATGCTGCATAGCGTCTGGACTGGTGTGTCCAATTACGAGCTGGCACTCTGGAGTGCATGCATTCAGAGCCAGTGCTCTGCAGTGAGAGAGGCCACTGCAATGGGAGGCCCACATAGGCTGAAGAATAAAGATGGATGAAAATAAATAAATAAAAAATCAATAAAATTGGCCAAAATTAAAGAAAAAAAATCCTGTAATTTGAATTCAAATTCTATTCAACTTCAAAAAAAAAAAAAATTCTTCAGGAAGCTATGTAAACTGATCCAACAGTTAAAGCAAACAATATGATCATAATCAAAACAGTCTTCGATTCCTATCTGCAGTCTTAGGATTTGTATGATGACTTCTTAATAGAAAAGCTTCCCTGGTGGCTCAGTGGTAAAGAACCCAACTACCAATGAAGCAATGAGGGAGACACAGGAGGTACAAATTCAGTCCTTGGATTGTGAAGATCCCATGAAAAAAGAAACAGCAACCCTCTCCAGTATTCTTGCCTGGAAAAATCCCATGGACAGAGAAGCCTGCCAGGCTACCATCTACAGGGTCACGAAGAGTCAGATATCACTTAGTGATGAAACAACAGCTTAATAAGGAGAGATTCCCAAAAAATGTTCATTTTTAAACTGTCATCAAACAAGAACCAGAAATAATCTATTTTAAGTGCAATGAAATGCGTAGCCACTATATGATAATTACAAAATGTATAGAATAACAGGAAACTGTTTATAAATTTCAGAAATAACCATACATGCACTATGGTTACAATCATTCTATGAATGAACATTGACAAGCCTTGAAAGGCAACACAGAAATGCAAACGACATATGCCACAATGGAGACACAAGGGTTATGATTTCTCTTTTCAGAAAAAGTTATTTGAATACAACATTATTTGTGCAACAAAAATAATTAATAGAAAGCTTTATAAATGCCTCAGATCAGTATTTTCTCAAGTGTATTGTGCAGGATGCCAGTTATTCCAGCAGAATTGGGCACAAGAGTGTAGGTTGTCAGAAGGTCTTGCTTTGTTTCATTTTGTTTTGTTTTGCCAAATTAATATTGATATCTAGATATCTGATATTTAAATGCAGTTTGACTGAAGTTTGTTTTTTGCTTTGGGGGCTGTTTGATTGTTAACTGACAGAAACTCTCAAACACTATTTAAAAAAGAAAAAAAAAAAAACCCATCATTTCCAAAGTTTACTTGTCTATAGAACTTGTTGAAATGAAACAGTAGTCAGGACTAGTCTTCTATATAGCATAGAAGACACAGTCTTTATGCTCCTCTAGATATTCCCAAATCACTACAAATATAAAGTATCATTAAGATCTTAATCAGCTTAGGGGTTACTCTGTCACTCATATAATTCTTCAGGAAGCTATGTAAACTGATCCAACAGTTAAAGCAAACAATATAAAAAACGTCTTAATGCAGGGATTTGTATGATGACTTCTAATAGAAAAGCTTCCCTGGTGGCTCAGTGGTAAAGAACCCAACTACCAATGAAGCAATGAGGGAGACACAGGAGGTACAAATTCAGTCCTTGGATTGTGAAGATCCCATGAAAAAAGAAACAGCAACCCTCTCCAGTATTCTTGCCTGGAAAAATCCCATGGACAGAGAAGCCTGCCAGGCTACCATCTACAGGGTCACGAAGAGTCAGATATCACTTAGTGATGAAACAACAGCTTAATAAGGAGAGATTCCCAAAAAATGTTCATTTTTAAACTGTCATCAAACAAGAACCAGAAATAATCTATTTTAAGTGCAATGAAATGCGTAGCCACTATATGATAATTACAAAATGTATAGAATAACAGGAAACTGTTTATAAATTTCAGAAATAACCATACATGCACTATGGTTACAATCATTCTATGAATGAACATTGACAAGCCTTGAAAGGCAACACAGAAATGCAAACGACATATGCCACAATGGAGACACAAGGGTTATGATTTCTCTTTTCAGAAAAAGTTATTTGAATACAACATTATTTGTGCAACAAAAATAATTAATAGAAAGCTTTATAAATGCCTCAGATCAGTATTTTCTCAAGTGTATTGTGCAGGATGCCAGTTATTCCAGCAGAATTGGGCACAAGAGTGTAGGTTGTCAGAAGGTCTTGCTTTGTTTCATTTTGTTTTGTTTTGCCAAATTAATATTGATATCTAGATATCTGATATTTAAATGCAGTTTGACTGAAGTTTGTTTTTTGCTTTGGGGGCTGTTTGATTGTTAACTGACAGAAACTCTCAAACACTATTTAAAAAAGAAAAAAAAAAAACCCATCATTTCCAAAGTTTACTTGTCTATAGAACTTGTTGAAATGAAACAGTAGTCAGGACTAGTCTTCTATATAGCATAGAAGACACAGTCTTTATGCTCCTCTAGATATTCCCAAATCACTACAAATATAAAGTATCATTAAGATCTTAATCAGCTTAGGGGTTACTCTGTCACTCATATAATCTATACCATAATTACCAAATTATGTGTTATTTAATATACTCTGGTTGACAAAATGCAAAGTGTACGATCTCAGATAGTTATGCAATACCATAACTCATGGGAACTCTCTGTTTTTTTGAAATTCTCAAAGAATAACTGTTAACTTTTTAGATATTGCAAAGTTGACATTTCCAAATACCCTCATATTTGTACAAACTGCCAATCACTTCATGTCGTAGAAGGGTGAACTTATTTAAATTCAGTTAGTTTATTAAACTACTCTCATACTTACCAAATATAAGCTAAATTATGAATATAGACTGAAAGTGATACTTAGATTAGTATAACTATCCCAGCTTTAAACACATTCATAGTCAAGTGTGTAAACTCTATCATGGGATATGGAGCCAGGGCAACAGCTACAGCAATAAATCTAAATGAAGTGTAGGATACAAAAAGGGATCTAGAAGTTGGAAGAGTGAAATGGAACCATTTTAAGGAGTCAGACACACCATCATCAAGAAGGGAGGATGCATACTAGACACACTCAGAGAACATGTAGAATGTCTCCTGGATAGGCAGCAAAAGGAAAAAGGGGGTACAGTGAAAGAACAATGCTGTACATGCCAGCACAGAGGGCTGACACAGAGAAGTGGGGAATATCTTTGTGGAACATGAGCTTGAGTTTTAGAACATGGGCTGTCTGAGTGGCAGGCTAAGCTACTCAGATTTATTTTGGCAGCCACAGAAACACCAAATGTTGAAAAGCAAGGAAAATTAGAACTATGAAAGACTAATCTGGTACAGGTGTGTGTCCAGATTAGGTGATGTAACACTGGACAACTGACATGAGGAAAACAGACAGAGGAAGAGAAGGGGAGAGAGAAAGGAGGGAAAGGATATTAAATTATTTGATGGGAGAATTGAACAGCAGCAACCTAGAGGTTTGTGGATAGTTCAAAAATCTGTCATCAAAAAAGCAGAGAGAGAAAGGAGCTTAGAAAGTTCATATGTCAAAAATTATCAATGATGGTGAAAAAAAAATCAATTATTTAACCAAAGGAATGTAGTCAGGAAGAAAATCTTTAAAGGAATAAAATACACTCAATGAATGCATCTAGAATCATATTTAAATTTAATGCTATCGTGATAGTACTGCTACAAAGTAAAACGGTCATAATACACATTTGGGACAAAGGCTAGGAAGATCTATGAGAGTGTTCTCTCTCACCTGCCGAATCACTGGGGTCAGAAAGCTCCAAAGTGCTTATTCAAGCATCTGTGAAGTCACTCCCTAATCCGCGGGACTGACTGACTCTCTAGGGATTTCAGTCCACCTCTATAACTTTATTTCTTGAAATGAAGCAGGTCGAGAGGGTAATATTTGTTTATTCATTGACCCTGCCAATTTCAAGAGAAGTGGAACAGAAACTGGTTACATCAGCATCCTCAAGCACACCATGACATGGCAGGAGAACTCTTGAGACTGGAGAACTCAATTACCAAGGCCAGGGTATGTGACACCATTCAGGAAAGTCCTTTGGTTATTTTTAATATCATTAACCATTTGGTGGGTTGACATTTAAAATATTTACTATTATGATTTCACCAACTCAAGTATTATTTTCAGAAATGCAATAATGGGGCTTCCCCTGGTAGTCCAGTGGGTAAGGACACCGCCTTGCAGTGCAAGGGACGCCAGTTCAATCCCTGGCCTGGGAAGATCCCATGTGCCGCGGAGCAGTTGAACTGATGTGTCCAACTACCGAGCTGGAGCTCTGGAGCGCGTGCGCCCAGAGCCGGCGCTCTGCAGCGACAGACGCCACCGAGATGGGAGGCCCACAGAAGCCAAGAAACAAAGACGTATAGAGAAATGAAAGACCAATGGAAGTGGCCCGCCCATCCCCCTCCCTCCCAACCCCACCCCCTCAAAATGAATAAATAAATAAATCTTAAAAAAAAAAAAAAAAAAGAAATGCAATAATGTACCCTGTATGCACACTTATGTTGTCAATACCTACTAACCTTGCCTGTCTAGGACCTTAGGCTACAATTCCTAGATACCTGTTGTATTATTGTGGGCATAAAGCAAGTGTGCAAGGAGACTGCTTCTATTGCTATGGAAATATCATTTGATGTCCTAATCATTAGGTACATAAATGCAAAACCATAATTGCTTATTTACCAAGTTTGACAACTGAGTCTATCCATCATGTCTGAGGAGAGACTTCTAATGTTTTCCACACCTTTTTAAGTGAGGATTAAGAACTTAACCTGTCTTTCATTTTAATGCTTATGAATTGATTTGTCGTAATGAGAGAATGGAACAAAAAGCACACATATGTCATTAATTATTCTCCTTAAAATATACAAAAACATCTATTTATTAACAAAATCTAGTAATTACAGCATTAACTTTAAAAGGGGAACTTCTGGGCTTCCCTGGTGGTCCAGTGGGTGGAGAGTCCACCTTGCAGTGTGTCCAACTGCAAGCCAGCACTCTGGATCACATTGCAGTAGCCTCTTCCACAAGGGAGGCCACTGCAATGGGAGGCCCACACAGGCCAAAGAATAAAAATGGATGAAAATAAATAAATAAAAATGAATAAAAGTGGCCAATTTTTTTAAAAAAATGATTTATCTAAATCATAATTCTCCTTACAGTCAGGATTTACAAAGGCTATGATAATTACAAAACTGGACTTAGGCACATTATCTGTCAGTTAAAGCAAGGCAGAACTGACCTCTTCTTTCTACTCCTCCACCAAGTTTTATCTAATTTGCATTTTGCAATAAGGTAGTAATTGTTAATTGTGTAGATGAAGCATAAAATTTTAAAAGTGGTAGCATCACTAAAACTCACGCTTTCTACCTTCTGACTGATTTGCCAGTGAACTTCCTACTCAGGATGGTTTCTCATGCTTGAACTGCTCCACTGAAAATGGGGTAAACTAAACTAAACCTTCCCTTCCTACCTCCCCCCTCCTTTGCTTCCAGCAGCCACCTCTGTCAAACAAATCTGGAAACACACAACTTTCAGTTTCTTTTTATTTACTCCTCAACTCAATACTATTTTAGAATTTCTGAGCTGATCATTTTCCTGAAGCCATTCTGGCAAAGATTAACATGAGATCATCTTCTTATTGAACAAATGCAGTGGTCCCTCTTTAGTCTTGACCCTTCCCAACGCCGGGATAGCCTCTGGTGACTGCCTTTCATCCCTGGGAACACTACACTTTTGGGAAACTCTCCTCATGCTAGAAAATGTTGAGGAAAACCAACTAACAGAGGCCTCACCTCAATACCACCCACCTAATAAAATCATGATCATGATCACTCTGCCTGTGAACAGAAAAATAGTGTGAAAACAATTTGGCAGGAGTCAGATATATAGAGACATGCTGCCTTTTTACTGATAAACTATTTCTGCTAGTTATCTGGGCACTATTAGAAAAATAGCTCTATTTTTGCTAGAGACATGAGACACACTATTAACAAGAGATATAGCTTTTCCCTCTTTTACTGAAAGCATGTTTTGCACACACCACTAAACTCATAAGAGTTAAAGTTTCATTTAGCAAGCTACATTTTTTAAAAAGTTACTGGTGCCAATAATCGATCAGTGAGTATAAGGATGAAGAATGTAACCAGAAGAAAAATTCTGCTGGCTTAAATATTAGAAATTGGGATGAAGGGAGACCAAATCTAATACCACCGGCGGCCTTAGAAGCAGACCATGCATCGTCTGGCTGCTTATCTGGCTACTTCTCACTGCCTTGTCTCATCACCAGCTGAGCTCAGGGGTCCCTGAGACCAGGCTGCATGACCACTGAAATCCTAATACTTTGGCTTCAGATGAGCCTCTCAGC
Organism: Tragulus kanchil; assembly: GCA_022376925.1. Taxonomy (NCBI): domain Eukaryota; kingdom Metazoa; phylum Chordata; class Mammalia; order Artiodactyla; family Tragulidae; genus Tragulus; species Tragulus kanchil. The sequence goes on along the minus strand of JAIOJX010000029.1, from coordinate 79,763,307 downwards.
TGGCTGTCCCGTCTCTTAGCCTCTTTCTTCCCACTGGCTTTCAAAACCCAGAGATTTTGCAATAAGGTAGTAATTGTTAATTGTGTAGATGAAGCATAAAATTTTAAAAGTGGTAGCATCACTAAAACTCACGCTTTCTACCTTCTGACTGATTTGCCAGTGAACTTCCTACTCAGGATGGTTTCTCATGCTTGAACTGCTCCACTGAAAATGGGGTAAACTAAACTAAACCTTCCCTTCCTACCTCCCCCCTCCTTTGCTTCCAGCAGCCACCTCTGTCAAACAAATCTGGAAACACACAACTTTCAGTTTCTTTTTATTTACTCCTCAACTCAATACTATTTTAGAATTTCTGAGCTGATCATTTTCCTGAAGCCATTCTGGCAAAGATTAACATGAGATCATCTTCTTATTGAACAAATGCAGTGGTCCCTCTTTAGTCTTGACCCTTCCCAACGCCGGGATAGCCTCTGGTGACTGCCTTTCATCCCTGGGAACACTACACTTTTGGGAAACTCTCCTCATGCTAGAAAATGTTGAGGAAAACCAACTAACAGAGGCCTCACCTCAATACCACCCACCTAATAAAATCATGATCATGATCACTCTGCCTGTGAACAGAAAAATAGTGTGAAAACAATTTGGCAGGAGTCAGATATATAGAGACATGCTGCCTTTTTACTGATAAACTATTTCTGCTAGTTATCTGGGCACTATTAGAAAAATAGCTCTATTTTTGCTAGAGACATGAGACACACTATTAACAAGAGATATAGCTTTTCCCTCTTTTACTGAAAGCATGTTTTGCACACACCACTAAACTCATAAGAGTTAAAGTTTCATTTAGCAAGCTACATTTTTTAAAAAGTTACTGGTGCCAATAATCGATCAGTGAGTATAAGGATGAAGAATGTAACCAGAAGAAAAATTCTGCTGGCTTAAATATTAGAAATTGGGATGAAGGGAGACCAAATCTAATACCACCGGCGGCCTTAGAAGCAGACCATGCATCGTCTGGCTGCTTATCTGGCTACTTCTCACTGCCTTGTCTCATCACCAGCTGAGCTCAGGGGTCCCTGAGACCAGGCTGCATGACCACTGAAATCCTAATACTTTGGCCACAGATGAGCCTCTCAGCTGGCTGTCCCGTCTCTTAGCCTCTTTCTTCCCACTGGCTTTCAAAACCCAGAGACCTCATGGGTGACAGCAAGAAACAGATGTAAGATTTAATTTTACAATCTGCCTTTCTTTGCCACTGTATTTTCTGCGTGAAAATCTGAACCAAGTGTTCAAAGTGAGAGCAACAGTTCTCTCTCTGCCATGTTTTGTTTTATTTTCACTGTGCTGGTTTCTTTGATTTCAGAGGTAAATACTCTGATGTTGCCTCACTTTCTTTCTCACCAAATGCTTTTCATTTTTTGTTTTGTTTTTCTCTTAAGTGAGTGGTGTTTTTGAGGACCAGGACCACATACTTCCTGGAGCACCTCAGACAACCTCTGGGACAGTTTACCTACGTCCATGGTTTTAACTGCCACCTCTGTCTTTGCTCCTAAATTTCAAGTTTGAATACCAACAGCTAAGAAGATCAGACTATTCATAAACAGCAACTGAAAACTTTCATCTCTTACCTCCTCAAATTTAACATCACCCAGCTTACTCCCAAACTCTTACACAAAGAAGACAGAAGATAGAAAGCAGAGCTTCCCTTGTCTTGCCTTTGCCCTCTGTCTCTCACATCGAGATAGTCCCTAAGTCCTCTGAGTCCTGTACAATGTGTGTTGTTTTCTCCATTCTTCCCACCATCTCACACATCAGCCCTCCTCTAAGCACCATGGCAACTATATTATATCTGGTGATCCCTAAATTCACAATACTACCTTCATGGCTTTCTCCTTAGCCTGAATGCCATTTTCTGATTTTCCTTTATGAGAAAGTTCTTTCTATATGTTCTTCAAGTTTCCATTCAAATGTGAATCTTCTTCATTTTTCACTAATTCTGTTTTACCTTAAATACTCCTTCATTATTGCTACCTAGAACTCTCTTTAAAACTCTACTTCCCGTCATGTGTCTCAGCTATTTGTTTAAGGCTTTCATTTATTCTAGATGTCAAAAGAGTAGAAAGCATGTCTCACTTCTCTTGGTATTGGAAATAGGGCATCTTACTTAAGAAAGGCAACTTAGAAAGTTATTTCAGGCATATTCTAGCTAAATGTGAGTACAATAGTAAATACCGATTTTAAGGTAAAATATACCTTTTCATGATTACAGGAACATAATAAAATACTACTCTATAAAGCGGATCAGTTCATCTCTTATGAAAAATACATGATTTAAAGCTATGACAAGGAGTAATTTCTACTTTTTACATGGAAGAAGTAAAACCACAAATGATTATTTGAATTGCTAGGCTTACATTTATTTTTTTAATATTGGCCTCATTTTATTGATTTTTTATTTATTTATTTTTCATCCGTGTTTATTCTTCGGCCTGTGTGGGCCTCCCATTTTAGTGGCCTCTCTCATTGCAGAGCACTGGTTCTGGGTGGATGCACTAGAGAACACTGGCTTGCAATTGGACACACCACTCCAGCAGCTCCTCGGCATGTGAGATCTTCCCACGCCAGGATCGAACCAGTGCCACTTGCACTGTAAGGCAGACTCTTCACCCACTGGACCACCGGGGAAGCCCTATATTTTTAAATGAGATATATTTCACCGGATCGACCGAGACTATTCATAAACAGCAACTGAAAACTTTCATCTCTTACCTCCTCAAATTTAACATCACCCAGCTTACTCCCAAACTCTTACACAAAGAAGACAGAAGATAGAAAGCAGAGCTTCCCTTGTCTTGCCTTTGCCCTCTGTCTCTCACATCGAGATAGTCCCTAAGTCCTCTGAGTCCTGTACAATGTGTGTTGTTTTCTCCATTCTTCCCACCATCTCACACATCAGCCCTCCTCTAAGCACCATGGCAACTATATTATATCTGGTGATCCCTAAATTCACAATACTACCTTCATGGCTTTCTCCTTAGCCTGAATGCCATTTTCTGATTTTCCTTTATGAGAAAGTTCTTTCTATATGTTCTTCAAGTTTCCATTCAAATGTGAATCTTCTTCATTTTTCACTAATTCTGTTTTACCTTAAATACTCCTTCATTATTGCTACCTAGAACTCTCTTTAAAACTCTACTTCCCGTCATGTGTCTCAGCTATTTGTTTAAGGCTTTCATTTATTCTAGATGTCAAAAGAGTAGAAAGCATGTCTCACTTCTCTTGGTATTGGAAATAGGGCATCTTACTTAAGAAAGGCAACTTAGAAAGTTATTTCAGGCATATTCTAGCTAAATGTGAGTACAATAGTAAATACCGATTTTAAGGTAAAATATACCTTTTCATGATTACAGGAACATAATAAAATACTACTCTATAAAGCGGATCAGTTCATCTCTTATGAAAAATACATGATTTAAAGCTATGACAAGGAGTAATTTCTACTTTTTACATGGAAGAAGTAAAACCACAAATGATTATTTGAATTGCTAGGCTTACATTTATTTTTTTAATATTGGCCTCATTTTATTGATTTTTTATTTATTTATTTTTCATCCGTGTTTATTCTTCGGCCTGTGTGGGCCTCCCATTTTAGTGGCCTCTCTCATTGCAGAGCACTGGTTCTGGGTGGATGCACTAGAGAACACTGGCTTGCAATTGGACACACCACTCCAGCAGCTCCTCGGCATGTGAGATCTTCCCACGCCAGGATCGAACCAGTGCCACTTGCACTGTAAGGCAGACTCTTCACCCACTGGACCACCGGGGAAGCCCTATATTTTTAAATGAGATATATTTCACATGCCGTAATGTTCACTCTTTTAACACGTACAGTTCAGAGACTTTTTTATTATTATTATTGTATATGCACTACAAGACTTTGAACTGTGGTGATGGAGAAGGCTCTTGAGAGTCCCTTGGACAGCAAGGAAATCAAACCAGTCAATCCTAAAGGAAATTAGCCCTGAATATTCACTGGAAGGAATGATGCTGAAGCTGAAGTTTCGATACTTAGATCACATGATGCAAAGAGACAACTCATTGGAAAAGAGCCTGATGTTTGGAAAAATAGAAGGCAAAAGGAGAAGGGGATTATTATTCCTTATTCTTTATTCCTTATTCCTGTTTATGACTGAATAGTACATGAATGCATGGATATATCACATTTTTTACTGTTCTTCAATTGATGGTCCTCAGTTAGTTCCACTTTTTGGCTATAACAAATAATATGGCTACAAACATTGGTGTACAGGGCTCTATGTGAACAGATGTCTTCATTACTCTTGACTATATACCTAGGAGTGGAATTGTTGGATCAGAGGCAACTCTGTTTTTGAGGAAGTACCAAACTGGTTCCTAAAAAGACTGTTCCATTTTACAGTCCCACAAGCAATCCATGAGAGTCCCAATTTCTCCACACTCTCACCAACATTTGGTAGATTCCTTTTTTATTAGAACCAGTCTGGTGGGTATGTATAGTTATCTCATTGTGCTTTAGATTAGCATTACCTAGTGATTAATGACACTGAGCCTCCTTTCATGTGTTTATTTGCTGTGTGCATATACTCTTTAGAGAAATCTCTATTCTAATCCTTCTCTCAAGACAAACAAGGCATTTGTCTTTTTACAGCTTAATTATAATAAGCTTTTATATATTTTGGATACTGCACTTTCTCAACAAATATATGATTGCAAACATTTTCTCCCATTCTGCTGTCATTTCACTTCCTTGATAGTGCTTTTGCTGGACAAAAGATTTCAGTTTTGATGAAGTTCAATTTATCTGTGCTTTTCTCTTTTTGTGTCAGATCTAAGAATCCACTGCTTGATCCAAGGTCATCAAGATTTACATAATTTTCTCTTCTGAGAGTTTTATAAAGGTCTACAATATATCTGAAGCTATTTTTTTCTATATGGGATAAGATGGAGCCCAGCTTCATCCTTTTGCTTGCAAATATTCAGGTGTCACAGAATCATTTGTTGAAAAGACTATTTTTCTTCCAATTGAATTGTCTTGTCACCCTTGTTGAAAAATAAATTGGCTATAAATGTATGGGTTTATTTACAACTGCTCAATTCTATTCCATGAATCTACATGTCTAGACTAACACCAGCATCACTCAGTCTTGCTTATTTATAGTAATTTTTTTACATGGAGAAGAGTGAATCCGCAAATGTTCTTTTTTTAAGAACTATTTTTGGCCTTTCTTGATTTCACATGAATTTTAGGACTGTTGGTCAATTTCAGGAAAAAAAAGACGGCTGGAACTTTGATAGCAATAGCATTGACTCTGTAGATTAATTGGGGGGATATAATCTTAACAGTATTAAATCTTCTCATCTGTGAACATGGTGTCTTTTCACTTATTTTGATTTTCTTCAATTTCTTTCAATATTTTTGGGTGATTTTCAGCATACAAGTGTATGATATTATATTATTATATACGTGCACTTTCTTGAATGAAAGGCAATACACTGTAGGTTGTCTTCTGATTATAGTAAGAGTAGATATCAAATCTTGAAAAAATGATCAAAAAAAAAAATTCCTTTTTTATTAGAACCAGTCTGGTGGGTATGTATAGTTATCTCATTGTGCTTTAGATTAGCATTACCTAGTGATTAATGACACTGAGCCTCCTTTCATGTGTTTATTTGCTGTGTGCATATACTCTTTAGAGAAATCTCTATTCTAATCCTTCTCTCAAGACAAACAAGGCATTTGTCTTTTTACAGCTTAATTATAATAAGCTTTTATATATTTTGGATACTGCACTTTCTCAACAAATATATGATTGCAAACATTTTCTCCCATTCTGCTGTCATTTCACTTCCTTGATAGTGCTTTTGCTGGACAAAAGATTTCAGTTTTGATGAAGTTCAATTTATCTGTGCTTTTCTCTTTTGTGTCAGATCTAAGAATCCACTGCTTGATCCAAGGTCATCAAGATTTACATAATTTTCTCTTCTGAGAGTTTTATAAAGGTCTACAATATATCTGAAGCTATTTTTTTCTATATGGGATAAGATGGAGCCCAGCTTCATCCTTTTGCTTGCAAATATTCAGGTGTCACAGAATCATTTGTTGAAAAGACTATTTTTCTTCCAATTGAATTGTCTTGTCACCCTTGTTGAAAAATAAATTGGCTATAAATGTATGGGTTTATTTACAACTGCTCAATTCTATTCCATGAATCTACATGTCTAGACTAACACCAGCATCACTCAGTCTTGCTTATTTATAGTAATTTTTTTACATGGAGAAGAGTGAATCCGCAAATGTTCTTTTTTTAAGAACTATTTTTGGCCTTTCTTGATTTCACATGAATTTTAGGACTGTTGGTCAATTTCAGGAAAAAAAAGACGGCTGGAACTTTGATAGCAATAGCATTGACTCTGTAGATTAATTGGGGGGATATAATCTTAACAGTATTAAATCTTCTCATCTGTGAACATGGTGTCTTTTCACTTATTTTGATTTTCTTCAATTTCTTTCAATATTTTTGGGTGATTTTCAGCATACAAGTGTATGATATTATATTATTATATACGTGCACTTTCTTGAATGAAAGGCAATACACTGTAGGTTGTCTTCTGATTATAGTAAGAGTAGATATCAAATCTGTTCAAAGTTAACATTCTAATCTAATAAAACTTTTTGATGTCACATATTTATAATTTTGATATGAATATTTTAAATAAATACTCAAAAATGAATATTCATTTTTAAACATTAACTTGTTCTTGTTAAGAATAATTCTGCAACTGTAAGGTAAGACAAGCAAAAATAAAATGTAATATATCTGGATTTAAGAGGTCAGTTATTCATAATAGCAATGGCAACAAACTTTTTTCACATCAAGAAAATTTTCTGAGGTAGACAGATCTATCTCAAATTACTCGAGAAGACTAGAACTGAAAGCAGGTACATGTTTCTCATTGATATCTTTATTCAAGATTATATTGATTACATTGTAATTTATACTTATTTGTGTATTTCATATGGAAATATAGAATCATTACAACTAACCACATTTTTGAGAACTAGATTTAGCAATTCTGGGTTAACACAAATATCTTACAATTCTATGAATCATTACTTGCCACTTGCTACTAATTGTATATCCATACGTAATATTCTACAATGAAAAAGAAATCCCAGTTTTCAATAGTAAATTTATGTTATCTACTTAAAGTATCTTAGTGCAGACCATAGGATTTTAATGTGATAGGTTCATTAATGACAAGTCAATACTGATATGTATGCATAACTACACCAGATGAATAATCACAATTCAAGGCAATTTGCCCATATTCTCAATTTGCAGAATCAGTGAAGTGTTTCCATTCAAATGAATAATTTTCCATGATAAAAGAAGATCATAAAAATAAACCCAAAGTTAGGCCTCCTCTTAGGTTTCCAAAGAAAGATCTAACATCAAAAAATTAAATTCTGGGCAGGAACTAGACACTTCTTAGTGGTGCCAAACTGGCTGGTGTCATAGTATTTACTCATTTCTGAAAAACAATGTTGCCTATAAAATGGAGTTGGTATGTAGCACAACAGCTTCAACATGAAAGTGATGACAACATAACATCTGAAGTATCAAATAACCAAATAACAAAGTCATTTAGATAAATTTTTAAAGTTTAATACCATGTGCATTATCATAAGTATGTCAATAGTCTCATCAGAACATTGTTCAATCTACTCAATCCAAGATCAAGAGAAGACAAAACTCATGCCTTGAAGGGTCACATACAAAAACATTCATATAGGCCTAGAAAGGTACTACATGGTTAACTGGAAATGAGTGCATGAAATCTATGTACACACTGTAAAGAAAGAGAAAGGCTCAAAATGTACTGATATTGTGACTTCCCTAGAAATCTCCTGCAGGGATCCCGGGTTTAACCCTTGGTCAGAGAAATAGCTCCCACACACTTTAACTAACAGCTTGCGAGCCACAACTAAAGATCTCCATGCCAAAAGGAAGACTGAAGATCCTGCATGCCACCACTAAGACCTGTCACAGCCAAACAAATAAATAAATAAGTACTGATATTGATTTAAATATAATGTTTGGTTTATTATAAAGAAACAAATATTGAGAATAATTTTAATAACCAAAAGGAGTGTCTAGATTATGGCATAATGTGTTTCATATAGGAAGAATGAATCATTCATACTATATCAAGCAGTAGTCATATATAGATGACAGAAGTGGACCATAAGGAAGGGTGAGCACCTAAAGAATTGATACTTTCATACCTGTGGTGTTGGAGAAGACTCTTGAGAATCTTATGGACAGCAAGGAGATCAAACCAGTCAACCCTAAAAGAAATCAACCCTGAGTGTTCATTGGAAGGACTGATGCTGAAGCTGAAGCTCCAAAACTTTGGCCAACTTACGCTGGTACTGGCAAAGATTGAAGGCAGGGAGAAGAGGATGACAGAGGATGAGATGGCTTGACAGCACTGATTCAATGGACATGAGTTTGAGACAGAGGATACGATGAAACCCAAAGTTAGGCCTCCTCTTAGGTTTCCAAAGAAAGATCTAACATCAAAAAATTAAATTCTGGGCAGGAACTAGACACTTCTTAGTGGTGCCAAACTGGCTGGTGTCATAGTATTTACTCATTTCTGAAAAACAATGTTGCCTATAAAATGGAGTTGGTATGTAGCACAACAGCTTCAACATGAAAGTGATGACAACATAACATCTGAAGTATCAAATAACCAAATAACAAAGTCATTTAGATAAATTTTTAAAGTTTAATACCATGTGCATTATCATAAGTATGTCAATAGTCTCATCAGAACATTGTTCAATCTACTCAATCCAAGATCAAGAGAAGACAAAACTCATGCCTTGAAGGGTCACATACAAAAACATTCATATAGGCCTAGAAAGGTACTACATGGTTAACTGGAAATGAGTGCATGAAATCTATGTACACACTGTAAAGAAAGAGAAAGGCTCAAAATGTACTGATATTGTGACTTCCCTAGAAATCTCCTGCAGGGATCCCGGGTTTAACCCTTGGTCAGAGAAATAGCTCCCACACACTTTAACTAACAGCTTGCGAGCCACAACTAAAGATCTCCATGCCAAAAGGAAGACTGAAGATCCTGCATGCCACCACTAAGACCTGTCACAGCCAAACAAATAAATAAATAAGTACTGATATTGATTTAAATATAATGTTTGGTTTATTATAAAGAAACAAATATTGAGAATAATTTTAATAACCAAAAGGAGTGTCTAGATTATGGCATAATGTGTTTCATATAGGAAGAATGAATCATTCATACTATATCAAGCAGTAGTCATATATAGATGACAGAAGTGGACCATAAGGAAGGGTGAGCACCTAAAGAATTGATACTTTCATACCTGTGGTGTTGGAGAAGACTCTTGAGAATCTTATGGACAGCAAGGAGATCAAACCAGTCAACCCTAAAAGAAATCAACCCTGAGTGTTCATTGGAAGGACTGATGCTGAAGCTGAAGCTCCAAAACTTTGGCCAACTTACGCTGGTGCTGGCAAAGATTGAAGGCAGGGGAGAAGAGGATGACAGAGGATGAGATGGCTTGGATGACAGCACTGATTCAATGGACATGAGTTTGAGCAAACTCCAGGAGAGACAGTGAAGGACAGGGATCTGTGGGTGGTGGGGATGCGGTGAAGGATGAACATCTGTTCAAAGGGCAACCCCCAATATTTTTCCCAGTTGCTGCCTTCTGAAATAAAGCATACTGTGTGTGTGTGTGTGTGCATGTGTCTGTGTGTGTGTGTTAAACATTCAGTCATGGGAGATCTTTGCGACTTGATAGACTATGGCTCACCAGGCTCCTCTGTCCATGGAATTCTCTAGGCAAGTATACTTGAGTGGGTTGCCATTCCCTTCTCCAGGGGATCTTCCCAACCCAAGTACTGAACCCAGCTCTCCCACAATGTAGGCAGATTCTTTACTGTCTGAGCCACCAGTGAAGCTCAAAGAAAATTTTCTTCCACCAACTTGGTCTGTTTATAGGCTATTGGACAGTGAGTAGCCAAACTCCACACACATTCTGGTAAGAATATCATGCTTACCTACTCAACAGTAAATTTTTCCAAGTTCAAAATGTTTATGTTTTAGAAGAATGAGAAAATATATGCTTTTACGTCTGTTTATAAAATATAAACCAGTACAACTATTTTGAAGAGTAATTAGGCATTAACTATTAAAATCTAGAGTTCATATATCTCATGACCCAAAATGAGCAGGTATCAATCTACTCTTCGGAAATGTATATGTGTGCAAGAAAGTGATGCAAGTATATTCACCACAGCAAGGTTTGAAATTAAAATAAAATAAAAGGCATAGCATAGACTTATGGTCATTGGGGGGAGGGAGGAATGAATGAGAAGTTTGGAAAAAATAAATACGGAAACCTACACTACCATGTGGGAAAGAGACAACCAATGTGAATACGCCGTAAGACTAAGGGAACTTACATAGGGCTATGCAACAACATGGAGGGGTGGGATGGGGAGGGAATAAGAGGTGGGGTTTTGGTGGGAGGGGTCAAGGGTATACCTATGGTACCCGTAAACAACAAAACTCTGTAAGAGTAAAATAAAAATGATTACATAAATAAAAAATTTAAAAAAGGGAGGAAGGAAAATAACAGAAACAAACTATCTATGAAAACATACGGATGAAATAAACCATGGTATAATCAAACTATAAATAGGCAGCAGCAAAAAAAATAATAACTCGTGCTACCAGCTAAAGTGTATATGACTCAGAAATGATGCATACAAACCATGCAATCATTTCCATAAACATTATATGTTTCACATATATGTATATATTTTATATGGATTATACATATATATATATATCACCCAAAGATATTGATTGTCTATATCTTTGAGGCACTCTCATGGGACCACCAAACTCAACCTGCTGCCCAAGACACACCCCAGATATGAAAGCAGATTGATGCAAACATTTCATCTCTGAAGACATCCAGACACTAGAAACTTAAATTCCAAACATGATGTTATATAGAAATTCTCAGAGAGGAAGACTTTTTTATTATAGCACAGAATGTATTAAAATCCACCAACTTGGTCTGTTTATAGGCTATTGGACAAACTCCACACACATTCTGGTAAGAATATCATGCTTACCTACTCAACAGTAAATTTTTCCAAGTTCAAAATGTTTATGTTTTAGAAGAATGAGAAAATATATGCTTTTACGTCTGTTTATAAAATATAAACCAGTACAACTATTTTGAAGAGTAATTAGGCATTAACTATTAAAATCTAGAGTTCATATATCTCATGACCCAAAATGAGCAGGTATCAATCTACTCTTCGGAAATGTATATGTGTGCAAGAAAGTGATGCAAGTATATTCACCACAGCAAGGTTTGAAATTAAAATAAAATAAAAGGCATAGCATAGACTTATGGTCATTGGGGGGAGGGAGGAATGAATGAGAAGTTTGGAAAAAATAAATACGGAAACCTACACTACCATGTGGGAAAGAGACAACCAATGTGAATACGCCGTAAGACTAAGGGAACTTACATAGGGCTATGCAACAACATGGAGGGGTGGGATGGGGAGGGAATAAGAGGTGGGGTTTTGGTGGGAGGGGTCAAGGGTATACCTATGGTACCCGTAAACAACAAAACTCTGTAAGAGTAAAATAAAAATGATTACATAAATAAAAAATTTAAAAAGGCAGGAAGGAAAATAACAGAAACAAACTATCTATGAAAACATACGGATGAAATAAACCATGGTATAATCAAACTATAAATAGGCAGCAGCAAAAAAAATAATAACTCGTGCTACCAGCTAAAGTGTATATGACTCAGAAATGATGCATACAAACCATGCAATCATTTCCATAAACATTATATGTTTCACATATATGTATATATTTTATATGGATTATACATATATATATATATCACCCAAAGATATTGATTGTCTATATCTTTGAGGCACTCTCATGGGACCACCAAACTCAACCTGCTGCCCAAGACACACCCCAGATATGAAAGCAGATTGATGCAAACATTTCATCTCTGAAGACATCCAGACACTAGAAACTTAAATTCCAAACATGATGTTATATAGAAATTCTCAGAGAGGAAGACTTTTTTATTATCCCAGTACATGCTTAGATATGGTTAGTTAAAAAAAATAGCAAACAAAACTGTATCTCATCTTTGCTTTAAAATGTCCTCTACATGATAAATTCAAATATCCATTAAGGGGAAAAAAGCTCAAATCTGCCCAATGTTTACTAACTGCAATGATTTTTATTTTCAAAGCTCTTTTTCTGGCTGCTTCCTAGATGTTCTACAATGGGCATGTATTGTTGAAGGGCCAAAGTCAAAACATATTCTTTCTGAAACAGTGTGTCTTCTGCTACTGCATTCTTGAGATACTGTTATACAGATAATGCTAAACTATTCCTCTGCTCCCAGCCTCTGCCCGTCACTTCAGTCCCACTTTTTAGCCGTCTACTTAGCCGTTATCAGCACCCCAGCTTCTGTTCTCCTGGTTGTGACTTCATCTCTCCCACTGCTGTGCTCACTGATCCCATCTTCCTGCTAGCTCAGGCCTGTCTCACTTCCCAGACCAAGGCTGGAATTAATTGAAAGTTGAAGGTTGTCTCCTTTCCCACCTCTCCCCCATCCTTTCTCTAGAGCAATGTTTCCAGTTTGGGGTCTGCCTGGACTTTTGATTCATGGCCCTGAGAAATAAGCACCACACTGTAATTTACATTGCATCATACTCTGGTATTTACATTACTCAGGTAATTTTCCCCTTTACTAGATTGTCAGCTCATCGGGATCAAGTATTAACACAACATCTTACTGATATACAGAGCCAGGGCTGTGTCCTCCAAAATAGTATTTTGAATAATTAAATGACTGCAACTTTTGTTTAACTAGAAACCTGTCTGATCTGTTCAAAGACAGAATGAGTCTGGAGACGTAATACAATCAGTTAGCATTTATCAAGAAACCAATGGGGGCCCAGGAAGATAACAGGGGAATATTAGAAGGTATGCCTCTTCCCCTTGATACAGTTACAATCTAAAGTGGTTAACACCTTTAAAAAAAAACAGAGACTAATTACTGTTTTAGCTTCTGCCTTAAAAAGCAAACCATAAAAATCTTCTTGCGTGAGGTCCCGATTTCATAGATGGACAAACTGCAATTGGGTTTGCCTGCCTGGGTTCCAGATGGCTGCCAGCACTGACTTTTGCCTCCTGTCTCAGCATCATGAGCCCGAGTGTGCCTGGCTTCATTTGTCATCATTTGTATGCTTGCCCACTGTGAACGATTCCCTTGAATCCAGACTCCCTCCTCTCTGATTCACGCTGTGAGTGAGGATCGAAATTTCTCCCTTCCTTTTCCCCTAGGGTCACTCTGTCACCTATTCCTGTATGCATTCCCACAATAACAAGCTATGACTACATTCCTAGTTTTCTGCTTCAGCCTCTTTCCCAGAAGACTGACACCATCATGGCAGGCCTCTAAACCCACCTCTGACAAACACTGTGCTTGCTGACCCAATGATTCTCTCCTTTTCTTAACCAAGCTGCCATCTAGCTCAGCCATCCCCTGCCCCTTCTCCATACAGCAGGAGTTTCAGGGAAGGATGACCCCCATTTAAGTTCCTACTGTTGACGGGACTGGGGATCCAGTGCTGGCCAGTGAGATCAGAGATAACGGACGACTTTGGGTCAAAGTTTCCTCATTCTTTTCTGGAAGAGACACCACTACTGGATGAAGATGTGCTCGGAATCCTTCCCACCTCCCCCATCCTTTCTCTAGAGCAATGTTTCCAGTTTGGGGTCTGCCTGGACTTTTGATTCATGGCCCTGAGAAATAAGCACCACACTGTAATTTACATTGCATCATACTCTGGTATTTACATTACTCAGGTAATTTTCCCCTTTACTAGATTGTCAGCTCATCGGGATCAAGTATTAACACAACATCTTACTGATATACAGAGCCAGGGCTGTGTCCTCCAAAATAGTATTTTGAATAATTAAATGACTGCAACTTTTGTTTAACTAGAAACCTGTCTGATCTGTTCAAAGACAGAATGAGTCTGGAGACGTAATACAATCAGTTAGCATTTATCAAGAAACCAATGGGGGCCCAGGAAGATAACAGGGGAATATTAGAAGGTATGCCTCTTCCCCTTGATACAGTTACAATCTAAAGTGGTTAACACCTTTAAAAAAAAACAGAGACTAATTACTGTTTTAGCTTCTGCCTTAAAAAGCAAACCATAAAAATCTTCTTGCGTGAGGTCCCGATTTCATAGATGGACAAACTGCAATTGGGTTTGCCTGCCTGGGTTCCAGATGGCTGCCAGCACTGACTTTTGCCTCCTGTCTCAGCATCATGAGCCCGAGTGTGCCTGGCTTCATTTGTCATCATTTGTATGCTTGCCCACTGTGAACGATTCCCTTGAATCCAGACTCCCTCCTCTCTGATTCACGCTGTGAGTGAGGATCGAAATTTCTCCCTTCCTTTTCCCCTAGGGTCACTCTGTCACCTATTCCTGTATGCATTCCCACAATAACAAGCTATGACTACATTCCTAGTTTTCTGCTTCAGCCTCTTTCCCAGAAGACTGACACCATCATGGCAGGCCTCTAAACCCACCTCTGACAAACACTGTGCTTGCTGACCCAATGATTCTCTCCTTTTCTTAACCAAGCTGCCATCTAGCTCAGCCATCCCCTGCCCCTTCTCCATACAGCAGGAGTTTCAGGGAAGGATGACCCCCATTTAAGTTCCTACTGTTGACGGGACTGGGGATCCAGTGCTGGCCAGTGAGATCAGAGATAACGGACGACTTTGGGTCAAAGTTTCCTCATTCTTTTCTGGAAGAGACACCACTACTGGATGAAGATGTGCTCGGAACTGCAGCAGCCAAGACTCCAATGCTTAGAATGAAGTCCGGATGTAGACGGATCAGGGAGAAGAGCAGAGAAGGGATACCGCTCTGAGCTCTGCCACCGGGAGTCACCCATCCTCTGCTCTGCTGATCCCTTTTACAAATCTTTCTGAATGCCTTCACCTTCCTCAGCTGCGAGGTTACAGATAAGTAAAGGACCTATCTCAGCAGCTTTCTTTTCTACTTTGAAAAAGTAACTTTAAGATAGGGATCTTGTTGGATATTTAGGCTGCTTTTAGTTTGAAGCTATTATGAGTAACGCTGCTATTAATTTTCCTGTAAATGTCTTTGTACACATGGTTTTTACTTCACCTGGGAGGTTTTGTGCAGAAAGTATTTTTAAGAGTAAGAGAAAAATGTTTCCTAAAGTGTTACATCCCATCACCAAGTTATGAGGGGTTCTTTTGCTTCAGATCCTCACCAAGACTTGATATTGTCAGTATTATCAAATCTAGCCATTCTAAAGTTGGTACAGTGGTAGCATATCATGGCTATTACATTTCAGTTTTAAGTGAAAAACAGTGACCTCTTCGTGAGCTTACTGGTCATTTGTATACTTTTTATGAAATATTTATTCAGATATTTTGTTCATTTTTTGGCTATATTGTTTGTCTTATTGAGATGCAAGAATTCTATACACAATCAACAATACCTCCATTTTCAGATACAAATAGAGATACATAGTTCTAACAAATCTGAAGTCTTTTGAAGAACAAGGTTTTTTTTTTTTTTTTCCTTTAATTTTGATAAAGTCTAGTTTATCTGTTTCTTTTAACTTCATTATTAGTGCTTTTGGGGCCCTATCTAAGACATCTTTAACTAACCCCAAATCACAAAGAGGTAAAGTCACATTGTGCGTAGTCATATCTGACTCCTTGTGACCCCATGGACTGCAGCCAGCCAGGCTCCTCTGTCCATGGGATTTCCCAGGCAAGAATACTGGAGTGGATTTCCATTTCATCCTCCAGGGGATCTTCCTAACCCAGGGATCAAACCGATGTCTCCTGCATCTCCTGCATCTCCTGCATTGGCAGGCATATACTTTACCACTATGCCACCTGGGAACACTAATCACAGACCAATCTTAAACACTTGATATTCAGTGAAAGTATGAGACACGTAAGAGTACCTATTCTATGATTCAATCTACATTCACTTTTGGAACAGGAAAACTCACTTTTGGAACTAATCTATACAGGCAGAGAGCAGATCAAGCAGAAGGGCCATTTTCAGGGCAATGGAAATATTCTACATATCAATTACACAGGTATGTTTTCCACAAACAACAGTATTTTAAATGAATGCACTTTATTATATATGAATATACCTCAACAAATTTGATCATAAACATTTAAATGGTTATTTGGAGCTGTATTGATTGAAACAGAGATGACCACACAGACCTACGGGATAGGATCAGGGAATAAACAAGATTTTGCTTGTGCCTGAGACAAAACTATTAACTTTAGAGCATATGTAACTACTTAAATAAATATTACCTAATTCTAAACTCATTAACACCATATACTGCTTTACAAGCAGTGGTATTACCCCAAAAAGCAAAACATAGACCCTATCTGGAGGTAGCAACTGACTTGTATCTCCAGTTCAGGAAGGATTTTTCTAAAGGAAAGAAAGGGTAGAGAGGTTAAGAAAGGAACACATTTCTTAGTTTTACCTTGGCCCACAGACTCTGCGAAGGTAAGTTTGCCATTTTCTTGGGAAAGCACATGACACCAAAGGTAAAGATTTCTCTCATGCAGCAGCAGTTTATATTTCAAAAGCAAAGAAAAACAAATAGGACACTAAGAAATAAATCATTTATGCCTTGAAATTTTAAGGGAATTCACATGGGGGATTGTTGAATTTTACAGCTAGAAGACAATCTATATTGTCATGTCCAAGTCAACTTAAAATACAAACATTAAATTAATAAGCCTTGGAGGTTTTCAGACTTGTTTACTCATATGTATAAAGAATCTGCCTGCAATGTGGGAGACCAGAGTTCGATACCTGGGTGGGTAAGATCCCCTGGAGAAGGGAATGGCTACCCACTCCAGTATTCTTCTCTGAAGAATCCCAAGGACAGAGGAGCCTGGAGGGCTATACTCTATGGGGTCGCAGAGTCAGACATTACTGATTAACTTTCATTTCACTTCACTTAATCATATAATTAATTAGTTGAAAAATTGGAGGGAAAACCCCAGGTGTCCTGATTCCTGATTCAGTTTTGTGATAAAATTGCAGTTTCTAGACAAATGCTCTATATGGAGCAGACATTCGAAAAAGAAAAACTATTGAATGAATTCACATTAGGTAAATATTATTTTAAAAACACATAGAAAGCATAACTGAATAGAGGGATAAATTTAGACAAAGACTCTTTTTCCACTGAGTTTTGTATATTTTTCTTTATGCCAGTTTTGAATTTTAGAAGGGAAAACGAAGCACATTTTGTGAAATTACTCTGACAGGTATCAATTTGTAAAGGAAAATACTGAGAACAAGTGGTAAACTCTCAAGAATTGTGGGACACCTTTTCTTAGAAATAGTTGAGGGGAAGGAGCTCTTTCTGAGGTAGTTAAGGGACATTTCTACCTCCTTGCTAAAAGATCCGCCAGTGATAGTTAACAACTGCCTCAAGCCCTATGAATTAAAGATAAAATTGTAAGACTGCATTCTCACCAAAATACTGTCTAAATCGAAGTTAAAATCAGAAGAGAATGAACCATTGTACATTAAGAACTCTGTATCTTAAAGCTCAAGACCCATAAGGTAGAAATAAGATAGATTAAAAAAAAAACAAAATTGAAGACACATTTCCCTTTAGTTTTACCTTGGCCCACAGACTCTGCGAAGGTAAGTTTGCCATTTTCTTGGGAAAGCACATGACACCAAAGGTAAAGATTTCTCTCATGCAGCAGCAGTTTATATTTCAAAAGCAAAGAAAAACAAATAGGACACTAAGAAATAAATCATTTATGCCTTGAAATTTTAAGGGAATTCACATGGGGGATTGTTGAATTTTACAGCTAGAAGACAATCTATATTGTCATGTCCAAGTCAACTTAAAATACAAACATTAAATTAATAAGCCTTGGAGGTTTTCAGACTTGTTTACTCATATGTATAAAGAATCTGCCTGCAATGTGGGAGACCAGAGTTCGATACCTGGGTGGGTAAGATCCCCTGGAGAAGGGAATGGCTACCCACTCCAGTATTCTTCTCTGAAGAATCCCAAGGACAGAGGAGCCTGGAGGGCTATACTCTATGGGGTCGCAGAGTCAGACATTACTGATTAACTTTCATTTCACTTCACTTAATCATATAATTAATTAGTTGAAAAATTGGAGGGAAAACCCCAGGTGTCCTGATTCCTGATTCAGTTTTGTGATAAAATTGCAGTTTCTAGACAAATGCTCTATATGGAGCAGACATTCGAAAAAGAAAAACTATTGAATGAATTCACATTAGGTAAATATTATTTTAAAAACACATAGAAAGCATAACTGAATAGAGGGATAAATTTAGACAAAGACTCTTTTTCCACTGAGTTTTGTATATTTTTCTTTATGCCAGTTTTGAATTTTAGAAGGGAAAACGAAGCACATTTTGTGAAATTACTCTGACAGGTATCAATTTGTAAAGGAAAATACTGAGAACAAGTGGTAAACTCTCAAGAATTGTGGGACACCTTTTCTTAGAAATAGTTGAGGGGAAGGAGCTCTTTCTGAGGTAGTTAAGGGACATTTCTACCTCCTTGCTAAAAGATCCGCCAGTGATAGTTAACAACTGCCTCAAGCCCTATGAATTAAAGATAAAATTGTAAGACTGCATTCTCACCAAAATACTGTCTAAATCGAAGTTAAAATCAGAAGAGAATGAACCATTGTACATTAAGAACTCTGTATCTTAAAGCTCAAGACCCATAAGGTAGAAATAAGATAGATATAAATAAACAATAAGAAACAAAATGATACACAGAGAACACCAAGACAGGCTTTGCAATGTACACTTGGAAAAAAGTTGCTGAGAGTCCCGCCCACAGGCACAATGAGGGATCAGAACAAGAGAGAGGGAGCTTTGATGTCACAGGCTGATCCTATGTTACATAAGAGAATCGGTTCCCCCACCCTGGAAATTACACATGCCTCCAGTAAAAAGGCATAAAGGACAGCTGAACCTGCTGAGCAGAGAGCACCAGAAACTTACATGAAATTTACACTGACTTTCCAGCCATCATTTCCGAGTCCTTTAGGCCTCTTGCAAAAATAGATACCAAAATAAACACCCCAAAATAAATACTGTACTCAGAAGTTGAGGGAGACAGAGATCTAAGCTTTTTGCCTCCTGTCTCCTTGAATGGCCACTCCACAATAAAGACATTCTCCCCAGCATTGGTCTTTCTGTTGCACATTGGGCAATAAGCCCACTTGCTCTGGTACAGGAACGTCAGATCATCTGATCTTTTATGGAGTCACTGTGGTTTCTGAGTACTTGTGGGAGAACTGACATGCCCCCATTAAATGTTCATGGCTTTACCTATGAAACATCAAGGTGCCGTGAAAAAAGGAAAAGATCTCAGATTTACTGCAAATATTCAATTATAAGCCCAATTTACACATATAAGCATATTAAAAGTGTCCTATTAACTGAACAGTTACACATTTTTTATCTCAATAGATGAAACAAAATTAATCAATTTTGTCTCATCCTCACTCTACATTTCCATGTTTGCTATAAGTTCAGGTCACTGCTATAACTTACAGAGAACACAGTTGTTTCTTTTTCATTCCTGTTAATGCTCACTGTCTTCACATCTGAAAAATAATAGTCTGAGTTGTATACACAGATATGACCTTTAAATAAGAAGGAATAAAAGCCCTATGAAATTAAGCTTTAGAAGGTCAGACTATCACTTTTGTATAATGTGTTATTATCTCAAAGAGTTGTAGAATGCACACTTGTGGTTGAGTTAGAATTCATCTCCAAAGTAAAAATTCACTTATGAGGAAAATTAAAACATCTGAAAGTAGTTTGTCAAAAATCACTGTTGATTTAATATGAAACTGATTAGAAGTGATATATTTGAAAATGTTTTCTTTAGATCTGCTTCATCCCTGAAACATCAGAATATTAAGAAAACTTCCAAACTGGAAAATAAAAAATGTTACAGTTTATGGCTTGTTGTAGCTTTTGGAAATACATTCACATTTTTAACTACATATATCTTAAGACAACATCCATGAGATTAAGTTTATGTATATTAGAACTACAAAAAATAATTATAAGAGTATTTTTCTCTTTTGGAGAAAGGAATGAAATTATATTTATTAAGAATGAATTTGCTCTATCACCCAAGATGGCGGAGTAGAAGGACGTGTGCTCAGCTTTCCCTACTGAAGTACAAAGATCACAACTAGCAGCTGAGAAAACAGCAGCAAGAAGTCACTGGAATCCACCAGGAAGAAGATATCCCACATCCAAAGACAAAGGAGAAGCCACATCCAAAGGGCATGAGGGGAGCCACTGCAGTAAAAATCAAATCCTCTGCCTGCCGGGTGGGCCACTCACAAGCTAGAGAATAGAGAACAGAGAACAATACCACCAGAGAAGTTCTCACACCATTGGGAAGGTTCTAGGCCCCCACAGGAGGCTCCTCAGCCTAGGCATTAGGACAAAGGACTGGGAATCCCCAGGGAATCTGACTTTGAAGATCAGTGGGATTTGATTCCAGAGCTTCCATAAGACTGGGGGAAACAGTCCCTGGAAGGCACAAAAATGAACTGAACATGAGCACTAAAAACACTAAAACTTGTAACTTGCATGTAAATTTTTCTGGAAATCTTTTTTTGATAAAGTAACTCAAATCATTTCTGCTTTTGGATACCTGTTTTGTGGATATATATTTCAAAATAGTTACTGAACACCAGCCAAAAAAAAAAAAAGACGCGTCAATAGACATGGCCAGTGGGCAAGTCTCACCCCTCACTGAGTGGATATTTACCTTTCTCAGTACACAATCCCAGACAGATCCTCTGTTGTTATCACAGTCTCCCAGCAAACACTTGAAGGAGCATAACCCATTTGGAATCATTAATAATCAAGAACACCAAAAAAAAAAAAGTGGGGGGCTATGGTAATATGGTAATAAAGAAAAGCCAAAATTAAGTAAAACTAAAGTTCCTGGAAATAGAATTACTCTATCAATTACCAGCTTTATGTATGATGAAATAAAATAATCATGGTTACTATTCTCCAACTATGTATCCTGGAATATTCCTGCGTTAAAGCAAAACAAGAGAGAGTTGAGATAGCCAGGATATTAAATCTTTATTATTTAGAAATTGACCTTTCTTGCAGTTGAAAGAAAAGAGAAACAAAGACTATTCTGGGTGTTCCCTGTGACACAGATCTTGAGTCCTGTTTCTTGGAGCAGGGTTTAGTGTGAGACAAAGAACTGAAACAAGTCCTCTGGGCAGCTCCATGTTCTGTGACAAAATGGACCCCACAATACAACAAGTTGTCCCAAGTGATAGAGTAATTACTCACTGTATATGTTTTTTGTACCTGCAAGAAGTCACTGGAATCCACCAGGAAGAAGATATCCCACATCCAAAGACAAAGGAGAAGCCACATCCAAAGGGCATGAGGGGAGCCACTGCAGTAAAAATCAAATCCTCTGCCTGCCGGGTGGGCCACTCACAAGCTAGAGAATAGAGAACAGAGAACAATACCACCAGAGAAGTTCTCACACCATTGGGAAGGTTCTAGGCCCCCACAGGAGGCTCCTCAGCCTAGGCATTAGGACAAAGGACTGGGAATCCCCAGGGAATCTGACTTTGAAGATCAGTGGGATTTGATTCCAGAGCTTCCATAAGACTGGGGGAAACAGTCCCTGGAAGGCACAAAAATGAACTGAACATGAGCACTAAAAACACTAAAACTTGTAACTTGCATGTAAATTTTTCTGGAAATCTTTTTTTGATAAAGTAACTCAAATCATTTCTGCTTTTGGATACCTGTTTTGTGGATATATATTTCAAAATAGTTACTGAACACCAGCCAAAAAAAAAAAAGACGCGTCAATAGACATGGCCAGTGGGCAAGTCTCACCCCTCACTGAGTGGATATTTACCTTTCTCAGTACACAATCCCAGACAGATCCTCTGTTGTTATCACAGTCTCCCAGCAAACACTTGAAGGAGCATAACCCATTTGGAATCATTAATAATCAAGAACACCAAAAAAAAAAAAGTGGGGGGCTATGGTAATATGGTAATAAAGAAAAGCCAAAATTAAGTAAAACTAAAGTTCCTGGAAATAGAATTACTCTATCAATTACCAGCTTTATGTATGATGAAATAAAATAATCATGGTTACTATTCTCCAACTATGTATCCTGGAATATTCCTGCGTTAAAGCAAAACAAGAGAGAGTTGAGATAGCCAGGATATTAAATCTTTATTATTTAGAAATTGACCTTTCTTGCAGTTGAAAGAAAAGAGAAACAAAGACTATTCTGGGTGTTCCCTGTGACACAGATCTTGAGTCCTGTTTCTTGGAGCAGGGTTTAGTGTGAGACAAAGAACTGAAACAAGTCCTCTGGGCAGCTCCATGTTCTGTGACAAAATGGACCCCACAATACAACAAGTTGTCCCAAGTGATAGAGTAATTACTCACTGTATATGTTTTATACTGCTCAATACACTTCCCTGTATTCAAGTGATCAGTCTTCCCAAATACAGGCATGTCTCCCTTCCCTGATTTTGTTCCAGCTGGGGTCCGCACCCTGCAGAGTCCCTGTCCAAGCCCCGGTGCCACTCCTGAACACAGTCTCTCTCAAACTCTAGAAACAACTGTCCTCTCCAGAATCTCCATAGCCAGTCACTAACTTGCTTTTCATTTCTTTCTCGTATATAATCTGTCATATTGTTTTGGACGGTTTTCAGGTCATTTCTCCTAATTAAACTAATGTTTTAAGATACGTTTTCTTTATTCCAAGTACTGTGATGAACACATTTAATTCTTAAAGCAATCCCAAGAACCAAGGCCTACCGTAATTCCCATTTTGTAAATGAGGGAAAAGACTTACATACTACACAAGAGTATAACACTCTACTACTTAAGTAGAGCATACACTCAAATTTAAAGCTCCAATCTAAAGCATAGACCTTGCTCTTTGGCACTGTGAAATATGACCTCATGCAAATGCATGTTCTCCTCAAAGTAGCTGTAAGGTAAGGTCAAATAGAGTGTCTTTTTGCCTCTTTGGAAAACCTCATACATTAGCTTAGGGCTGAGCAGCTTTTAAGAGTTTTGAGAAAACCATAGAGAATGTTTCAGAGTATTTGCAACAGGGTCCATAATATGTACTACCGGGTCTTTATCTGTACCATACATTTGTAAAGGTCCAGACAAGTAAAGGAAGAAGCCTCCAGAAATTAAATTCTTCAGAAGAAGTTGGTTGGTCTTTATCTGTAAAGCGAATAATGATCAGAGTAGCAGGCTGCTTTTTTAGGACACTAGTTCTTCAGTTTTATATTTTGTTCCTTTTACTCAAGTTTTCCTCAAAATCTTACTGTAAACAATAGTTGTTTTCCCTTCTATTTGTTAATGACTTGGAGATGTTGTTTTCACTAAGGAGATGAGTGTTTACAAAGGAGACCAACAGTACCTTTCTTTCAATAGTAAGCACAGTATTCAAACAGAGGCATACACCCACATCACTCCATGTAGCACCTGCGATCAAGAAGGAACGGGGCTGACCAAGGGGCTGCCTCCTCCCCACACTCACAACCATGATGCTCTACAAAGAAAGAACAGCAGAGAGGCTGGAAGGGGGAAAGTCATTAGGAAGTAAATTAGGATAAAACTAAAGTGCTGCATTCATATATAATCATGATCAAAGCCTTTCATTCGGGAAATGAACAATAACAAAAACAGAACAGCCCTACCTGCAATTGTGTTAGCTATTAAGTAATGTAACCTCTCAAATATGGGTAAGGCTGGCAGCAATTCTGCATCAGGATGTTGATAACACTGACAATTCCACCAAGCTTCTGCCACATGGCTTAGGAGTCAGCCAAGCCATTAATGGAATTGCATTCCTATCAAGGGGAGCTGGGGCAGAGGGGGTGGATCCATCATTCCTCATATCACACACTTTCCAAAAACTGATTCCAATGATTAACTGTGTCAGCCCTTCATCAAATCACCACTCAATCACTTTGGAAGGTAATTCTCTTCAACTCAACTCCTACTTTACATTCCCATAAAATATGAAAGTGCATATTGCACTACAGGCATATAATAACTTAAATGAAAAGAAAAAAATCAATCACTTGCTCCACAGAAGAGTTTCTTACTGGCAGCTTCATTGAATCCACCATTAATTTCAGTCCCTTCCCACATACTCATTAAACATAAAAGAAAGCTATTGATAGATATTAAGGGTTTTATTTTTTTCTGTTTTTTAAAGAAAAGTATACACAAAACAAAATACAGGCTTCTAAATGCTCAATTTCTGAGGTATACTTATCCTTTTTGTTGGACCTTTCTGAAATGATGAATACACTAAACATTCTGAGGCAGGGATATCCCACCAGGAATGAATAAACTTTTCAGTAGCAATGCTTGCAAAAAGTAGCACTGCCAAATCACTATTAACATATGTAATAGAAGGGGTTAGAGTGTAAGCCAAAGAAAGCAAAGGAAAATATATCCTTTGATGAAAAGAAATGAGGCAAAACCACCGAAATTTTAAACTGTTAATAAAGGTCCCAAGGCTAATTCAACTTTTGCATGGGTGTAAACCAGAAACAGAATCACACAGCACGTTTCAAACATCGGCCCAATTTCTGTAAGGTGCCTGAGAAAAGGTAAGGGTGTCTGCTAAAGGTATGATGCTGCTAAAGCTATCGAAATGATCTGTTTCTAAGCCTGTGGAGCACAACCTCATCCCTCCAATCTGGCTATTGTCCTCCTCTGGAAGTTAATTCGTGATGAACAGAAGTGCATCTCTTCCACTCCCCTGCTCTCTGTTTTCCCAAACCAGTCTATCCTAGTGTTTTGTATGCTGACCAAAACATTCCGCAAATAATGCTGTGGTGCACACACTGAAGTTTTAGAGAGTTTCTGTCTCTGAAGTGGCAGAACGAAGGACACAAGGATTCAATTCCAAGGCAAATATTAGGCGGGTGGTTTGAAAATACCTATTCACAGAGGCCTAGGAGAAAGACAGGAGCATCCAGGGCCACCACCCTCCCTCTCCCTTCCCCTCTTCCCTTCTTGTTCTCTTCCGCTCTCCTCTCCCCTCCTTGTGGCTTCTCACACAGACAATTAAAGCCGGGAAAGCTGGGTTTTAAATTCGCGAGACACACACTGGGAATATGTAATTCCCATAAGGAAAAAAAGAAACTGCTCCAGAGGGGCGTGGGGGGTTGTTGGCAACCTGTCTAAGTGACATCCTCCCCACCCCCACACTAACAAGAACACACATCCACAGATTCTTCCTTGACCCTCTTCTCCTTCCAGTTCTCAGGACTCCATCCAACTGGACCCTTAATCCAAAGAACACAGAGATCCATAGGGCATCCGTTGTGTAGGAGTGTGCCTCGCCGGAAGCCTGCCCAATTTTTGCAAGCCCCTGAATTCGGACAGTTGTCCTAGGCAAGGGATCTCCCACCGGGGAAGGGGTGAAGAAAGGAGAAAAAAGGAGACAAGCGGAAAGCAAGGCAGAGCTGCGCGCTAGGGAAACTGGCTGCAAGGAAGACAGGGAAGCCGAAATAGCACTGCCAAATCACTATTAACATATGTAATAAATAGAGAGCAAGGTACCCAAAACCACCGAAATTTTAAACTGTTAATAAAGGTCCCAAGGCTAATTCAACTTTTGCATGGGTGTAAACCAGAAACAGAATCACACAGCACGTTTCAAACATCGGCCCAATTTCTGTAAGGTGCCTGAGAAAAGGTAAGGGTGTCTGCTAAAGGTATGATGCTGCTAAAGCTATCGAAATGATCTGTTTCTAAGCCTGTGGAGCACAACCTCATCCCTCCAATCTGGCTATTGTCCTCCTCTGGAAGTTAATTCGTGATGAACAGAAGTGCATCTCTTCCACTCCCCTGCTCTCTGTTTTCCCAAACCAGTCTATCCTAGTGTTTTGTATGCTGACCAAAACATTCCGCAAATAATGCTGTGGTGCACACACTGAAGTTTTAGAGAGTTTCTGTCTCTGAAGTGGCAGAACGAAGGACACAAGGATTCAATTCCAAGGCAAATATTAGGCGGGTGGTTTGAAAATACCTATTCACAGAGGCCTAGGAGAAAGACAGGAGCATCCAGGGCCACCACCCTCCCTCTCCCTTCCCCTCTTCCCTTCTTGTTCTCTTCCGCTCTCCTCTCCCCTCCTTGTGGCTTCTCACACAGACAATTAAAGCCGGGAAAGCTGGGTTTTAAATTCGCGAGACACACACTGGGAATATGTAATTCCCATAAGGAAAAAAAGAAACTGCTCCAGAGGGGCGTGGGGGGTTGTTGGCAACCTGTCTAAGTGACATCCTCCCCACCCCCACACTAACAAGAACACACATCCACAGATTCTTCCTTGACCCTCTTCTCCTTCCAGTTCTCAGGACTCCATCCAACTGGACCCTTAATCCAAAGAACACAGAGATCCATAGGGCATCCGTTGTGTAGGAGTGTGCCTCGCCGGAAGCCTGCCCAATTTTTGCAAGCCCCTGAATTCGGACAGTTGTCCTAGGCAAGGGATCTCCCACCGGGGAAGGGGTGAAGAAAGGAGAAAAAAGGAGACAAGCGGAAAGCAAGGCAGAGCTGCGCGCTAGGGAAACTGGCTGCAAGGAAGACAGGGAAGAAAGAAAGGGTGGGAAGGAAGTGGGGCTGGGAGAGAGGAAGAAAGGGATGAAAGAAAGGCTGGAAGGGAGAAAGGAGGGGAGAGGAGAGAGGGATGTTGGGAAGGATTTGGGCGGGAGGGATGTTGGGGAGCTGGGAGGGAGGGAAGGCTGGAGAGGATGGGAGGGAGGCAGGGAGGGAGGCAGGCGACGATGGAGGATGCTCTGCCCGGGACTCACCTCTGTGGGTCGGTGGGAGTTTCTCACCCTCCTCTTTCTCGGCCGTTCCCAGCAGCTGGAGGGGTAACCACTGAAGGACTGGAGGAGCTGCGGCGAGGAAGAGGGCAAGCAGCTGCAGCAGCCGCCTCTGGCCGAGGTGCGGTGCCTCCGCTCCGCCCGCCAGCCCGGGTCTCCGCCTCACTCGCGGCTGGAAGCGATGCCGCTCCCCCCCCCCCCCGCCCGCCCCGCGTCCTACCCAGGAGCCGGCGGCAGCGGCCCGGATCGCCGCTAGGGGAAGCGGCCAGTGCGCAGGCGCGGCCGCTCGCTCGCCGGCGCGTCCCGCGGTCCCCGGCCCCGCGGCCCCGCGCTCGGCGGGGCGAGGGCCGGCGCAGGGCGGGGCCGCGGGCGCGCGCGGCCAGGAGCTCCGAGCGAGCGGGCGCGGAGGGCAGGGGCGGGGCCGAGCTGGGAGCGAGGCCGGCCGCGCCGCAGGTGGGGAGGGGTCTGTGGCGAAGGGCACTGCCGAAGGGCGCAGGTGCCGTGTCCATGACAACAGCGTTACCACGCGGGCGGGGACGCCGTGACAACCTGTCTAAGTGACATCCTCCCCACCCCACACTAACAAGAACACACATCCACAGATTCTTCCTTGACCCTCTCCCTTCCAGTTCTCAGGACTCCATCCAACTGGACCCTTAATCCAAAGAACACAGAGATCCATAGGGCATCCGTTGTGTAGGAGTGTGCCTCGCCGGAAGCCTGCCCAATTTTTGCAAGCCCCTGAATTCGGACAGTTGTCCTAGGCAAGGGATCTCCCACCGGGGAAGGGGTGAAGAAAGGAGAAAAAAGGAGACAAGCGGAAAGCAAGGCAGAGCTGCGCGCTAGGGAAACTGGCTGCAAGGAAGACAGGGAAGAAAGAAAGGGTGGGAAGGAAGTGGGGCTGGGAGAGAGGAAGAAAGGGATGAAAGAAAGGCTGGAAGGGAGAAAGGAGGGGAGAGGAGAGAGGGATGTTGGGAAGGATTTGGGCGGGAGGGATGTTGGGGAGCTGGGAGGGAGGGAAGGCTGGAGAGGATGGGAGGGAGGCAGGGAGGGAGGCAGGCGACGATGGAGGATGCTCTGCCCGGGACTCACCTCTGTGGGTCGGTGGGAGTTTCTCACCCTCCTCTTTCTCGGCCGTTCCCAGCAGCTGGAGGGGTAACCACTGAAGGACTGGAGGAGCTGCGGCGAGGAAGAGGGCAAGCAGCTGCAGCAGCCGCCTCTGGCCGAGGTGCGGTGCCTCCGCTCCGCCCGCCAGCCCGGGTCTCCGCCTCACTCGCGGCTGGAAGCGATGCCGCCCCCCCCCCCCCCCGCCCGCCCCGCGTCCTACCCAGGAGCCGGCGGCAGCGGCCCGGATCGCCGCTAGGGGAAGCGGCCAGTGCGCAGGCGCGGCCGCTCGCTCGCCGGCGCGTCCCCGCGGTCCCCCGGCCCCCGCGGCCCCGCGCTCGGCGGGGCGAGGGCCGGCGCAGGGCGGGGGCCGCGGGCGCGCGCGGCCAGGGGAGCTCCGAGCGAGCGGGCGCGGAGGGCAGGGGCGGGGCCGAGCTGGGAGCGAGGCCGGCCGCGCCGCAGGTGGGGGGAGGGGTCTGTGGCGAAGGGGCACTGCCGAAGGGCGCAGGTGCCGTGTCCATGACAACAGCGTTACCACGCGGGCGGGGACGCCGTGAGCCGCCCGAAGCCCAGGGACAGACCCCCGCGGCTACGGAAGAGGTCATGGGGGAGAAGGGAACGAGGGTTGCAGAGCAGGAAGAAAGGGGGAGCTGGAGGCCGGAGGCCGGCAGGGCCAGTGCAGTGAAGGTAGTGGCCGACGCAGGAGGAAGGTTTGGGGGGACCTGAAGGCGGGGGACTGGACTTTAAAAGGCACTAAAAGAGGATGGAAATGTTAAAGCAAATGAAACGTGTGCTCACTTTCCAAGGCTTTATTAATGCTGTCTCTGAAAAAGGCATTGTGATTCTTTTATCGATTCATAGACTGTGGACCAGGCACTCTACTTGGGCACTGTGAGACATTCCAAAATGTATAGTATAAGGTGTTTGTTCCCGCCAAGGTTGTGCTTTAGTTGGGGAACTTGCATGGAGATTTTCAAGAGCACGTGCTCTGCCTACCACCATCAGCTGGGGCTTGATAATGGTGGGGTGTAACTGTTACAGAAGTGCTAGAACCGAAGAAGATGCGCAGCTGTATCAAATGTGAAAAGTAAGTATAGCTGCCTTTGTTCTGCCATGGTGCCAAGTGACTTTTTAAATCAAGAGAGAAAAATAAAGACAAACAAACCTATGGCAGTTTGGTATGAGAGAAGAGATACTGTGTTCACAACCTGCAAACTGACCTCCTCGTCTATCAGCATCATTTGTTCATGCCAACAGTTGCACGGATTAATACCACATGGGACATGCATTTTTTGCACTCCTTCATTGGCAACGTCAGCTGTGTTACACCTCCCTCTCATTCTGAAGCTGGAATCTGCTGCGATTGCTTTGATACTGTGTCAACCCCCTGTGACTTACTTTCTCCAGCCTACGACTTTATACCTTTATCTCTGTCCATTTCTCTTTCTCTCCCAGTATCTGTTTTCTTGTCTTTTTTTTTTTTTTTTTTTTCTTATCATCTCCACCACTGTACCATTTTAAGAAGCCCTGAGAGAAAATGAGCAGGAGTCACAAACTGTAGGATTAAGGGGAAAACATTCTTAGCCTGGAACGATGCTTCAGGACCATGGACAGTGTTGCCGCATTCTCTTCCCTCCAAGCTTTATCCTTAGGCTCAGCCTAGGGATTCTGGAGAAAGACGCTAAGAAAGTGCAGTGTGCTTCAAGAAGTAAAGGCGGAGTGCTAAGTGATTTCTGATAAAATATAGAACAGAGTAGAAAAAGAGAAATGCATACGTGAACTGGAACAAGTAGGAAGTAAGTGGGCCCAGCTAGACTTTGAGTAAAGAATGGGAAAGATTTAGGAGCACAACACAGGAGGTGCTTGAAAAAGAAATTTTTTTCTAAGTGAAGGGGGCTATTAAGGCTGTTTGCTTCTCCGCCAAAAGGCATTGTGATTCTTTTATCGATTCATAGACTGTGGACCAGGCACTCTACTTGGGCACTGTGAGACATTCCAAAATGTATAGTATAAGGTGTTTGTTCCGCCAAGGTTGTGCTTTAGTTGGGGAACTTGCATGGAGATTTTCAAGAGCACGTGCTCTGCCTACCACCATCAGCTGGGGCTTGATAATGGTGGGGTGTAACTGTTACAGAAGTGCTAGAACCGAAGAAGATGCGCAGCTGTATCAAATGTGAAAAGTAAGTATAGCTGCCTTTGTTCTGCCATGGTGCCAAGTGACTTTTTAAATCAAGAGAGAAAAATAAAGACAAACAAACCTATGGCAGTTTGGTATGAGAGAAGAGATACTGTGTTCACAACCTGCAAACTGACCTCCTCGTCTATCAGCATCATTTGTTCATGCCAACAGTTGCACGGATTAATACCACATGGGACATGCATTTTTTGCACTCCTTCATTGGCAACGTCAGCTGTGTTACACCTCCCTCTCATTCTGAAGCTGGAATCTGCTGCGATTGCTTTGATACTGTGTCAACCCCCTGTGACTTACTTTCTCCAGCCTACGACTTTATACCTTTATCTCTGTCCATTTCTCTTTCTCTCCCAGTATCTGTTTTCTTGTCTTTTTTTTTTTTTTTTTTTCTTATCATCTCCACCACTGTACCATTTTAAGAAGCCCTGAGAGAAAATGAGCAGGAGTCACAAACTGTAGGATTAAGGGGAAAACATTCTTAGCCTGGAACGATGCTTCAGGACCATGGACAGTGTTGCCGCATTCTCTTCCCTCCAAGCTTTATCCTTAGGCTCAGCCTAGGGATTCTGGAGAAAGACGCTAAGAAAGTGCAGTGTGCTTCAAGAAGTAAAGGCGGAGTGCTAAGTGATTTCTGATAAAATATAGAACAGAGTAGAAAAAGAGAAATGCATACGTGAACTGGAACAAGTAGGAAGTAAGTGGGCCCAGCTAGACTTTGAGTAAAGAATGGGAAAGATTTAGGAGCACAACACAGGAGGTGCTTGAATAAAATGAGAAATACTTCATTCTACTTGTATACATTACCTCCCTCGAATCAGAGGACACCTCTGACTTCGAATGGGTCAAGAATGTGGAAAGATTAAAAGTCGCCCCAGTTGAATGGGATAGAATACTCTCTCAAGGATGTTTTGTGGTGTTTACTCTGGTTTTTTTTGTTGTGTTTTTTTTGTTTTTTTTGTTTTTCATTCTTTACTCAGGCTGATGAGGGATAAACCAAAACATACAGACCAAAGAGTTTTGGGGCCTCTCTTTCATGCTGAGAGTGTTCATTTATAGCTTTGTACATTGTTTTAAATTAGGTTTAAATTTATAATTTTATGTTTTAACTGACAACAGACAGAGGAAAAAATCATAATGTAGATGAAGTGCTGTTTTCTCAAAATGAGATGACTTGTTTCTCTCTTGTAGTGACTTTTAAAGCTATTAGATATTATTGAGAAAACTTTAAAAGTCACTTGTAAAATATAAGTTTGTGGGGTTTTTCTTCTACACAATTGTTTTAAATTAGAATTAGTAAAAGCAACTGTGTCAAAATGATTTCTTATTTCTCAGGCCCCTGATCTCTCTCACTCTTCCTTCAAAATGCAGCTAACTGTTGTCAGTCAAATAATGATCAGAAATTACTCAGGCAATGCATTTAAGTCACCAGCAGGCAAATAATAACTGAAAATTTTCTTCTCTGCCTCCCAAAATTTTGCTAACACTTTCACGATTTGAATGAAGGATAACCTCCAACCCATACCTATTCAATGTGTGTGTGCTAAGTCACTCCAGTTATGCCTGCCTCTTTACGACCCCATGGACTGTAAACCCGCCAGGTTTCTCTGTCCATGGGATTCTCCAGGCAACAATACTGGATTGGAAATGTCCAAATTGAGTATAATTTTATCTATGTTTATTTCTCTCAGATAACAGTCTAAACATCTTTGTATAAATAATAGGCATTATTTAAAACTGAAAAGCTATCATTTTGTCTCCATTATAAAGCAAGAGGAGAATTTTTAACTTTATTGCTTTTGCTTTGAGACTGCTTGTGAGTCTGGCTGTTTTCGATTTTCTTGATTTACATGTTGTCCTTGATTTCAATGACACAAACATAAACAGCCCTAAGAAAAATAAGCTGTTTGCCCCTCCCCCACTCACACTAAAGACATGTCAGGCTAAGTAACAAACAAAAAGAGTACTGCTTCAAGTTCATTATCATATACAAATAGAAAAAATACTGTATGTGTTTAACATGCAGTGCTATGATATCCAGAATTTTAGCATAGACTTCAAACCAATTCAAGCAAATCCTAATTGTCCCTAGTGCTCTATACTTTAAAATATCAGGTCTCTACACAATGGGGCCCTCATTCAGGCTGTCAGCTCCTGAAAGTTCTCTATAAAATCCTCCTGAGCAATTCATAATTTAAATAGACTTTGTATTTTTATAGCAGTTTTAGATTCACAGCAAAGCTGAGAAGAAAGTACAGAGTATTCAAATATCTCCTTTGGGTACACAGGTAAAAACCGCCCTACACCACTGACAACTCACCACACTGGGACAAATCCTGTGAACCTACATGGACACATCATTATCACTCAAAGTCCATAGTTGATACTAAAGGTCATGCTTGTTGAACCTTTTACAGGTTTTTGTGGGGAAACAAATGAGTGAGGGTTTTTGCAGCTTTGGCCGAGCCAGGAGAAAATCATCTTGGAAATAAGATAACTAAGAGAAAATAGGTCAATTAGACTCACATGGGCTCATTAGCTGGGATCATACTCATCAGCAACAGGTGCAAATTTTTCTTCTCTGCCTCCCAAAATTTTGCTAACACTTTCACGATTTGAATGAAGGATAACCTAAAAGTCTAAGTCACTCCAGTTATGCCTGCCTCTTTACGACCCCATGGACTGTAAACCCGCCAGGTTTCTCTGTCCATGGGATTCTCCAGGCAACAATACTGGATTGGAAATGTCCAAATTGAGTATAATTTTATCTATGTTTATTTCTCTCAGATAACAGTCTAAACATCTTTGTATAAATAATAGGCATTATTTAAAACTGAAAAGCTATCATTTTGTCTCCATTATAAAGCAAGAGGAGAATTTTTAACTTTATTGCTTTTGCTTTGAGACTGCTTGTGAGTCTGGCTGTTTTCGATTTTCTTGATTTACATGTTGTCCTTGATTTCAATGACACAAACATAAACAGCCCTAAGAAAAATAAGCTGTTTGCCCCTCCCCCACTCACACTAAAGACATGTCAGGCTAAGTAACAAACAAAAAGAGTACTGCTTCAAGTTCATTATCATATACAAATAGAAAAAATACTGTATGTGTTTAACATGCAGTGCTATGATATCCAGAATTTTAGCATAGACTTCAAACCAATTCAAGCAAATCCTAATTGTCCCTAGTGCTCTATACTTTAAAATATCAGGTCTCTACACAATGGGGCCCTCATTCAGGCTGTCAGCTCCTGAAAGTTCTCTATAAAATCCTCCTGAGCAATTCATAATTTAAATAGACTTTGTATTTTTATAGCAGTTTTAGATTCACAGCAAAGCTGAGAAGAAAGTACAGAGTATTCAAATATCTCCTTTGGGTACACAGGTAAAAACCGCCCTACACCACTGACAACTCACCACACTGGGACAAATCCTGTGAACCTACATGGACACATCATTATCACTCAAAGTCCATAGTTGATACTAAAGGTCATGCTTGTTGAACCTTTTACAGGTTTTTGTGGGGAAACAAATGAGTGAGGGTTTTTGCAGCTTTGGCCGAGCCAGGAGAAAATCATCTTGGAAATAAGATAACTAAGAGAAAAATAGGTCAATTAGACTCACATGGGCTCATTAGCTGGGATCATACTCATCAGCAACAGGTGGGAGATCTGCTATGGACTTTGGAACGCCAGGTCTGTGCAGACTCAGCTTCTTGCTGGTGCCATTGCCCTCCAGCTGTAAAGCACTCTGCCCATTGAGAAGATAATGTAAGCAACTTGGAGTCACAAAGGGTGATTATAGATAGATCAGGGTTGTGACTGATTCCCAATGCATGCTAATATCATTCCCTGTAAACACCTGCTGGCTTCAGCACTGAATAAAAGCAGACTGGGGTATGTGTTCAGGGCCTTGACCCAAGAGGTCTTGAGCCCCACTGTCTATGTGTGTGTGTGTATTTCTCAAAGTCTCGTCACATTCGCTATTCTCTATGCACCCTGCTTACAAGCTGAGGCAGTTTTCACAAATATATAAACAGTGTCTCCACCACTGTTTGATGCATAATCATCTCACTACCCTAAAATTCTTCTGTATTCTGATCATTCATTCTTCCCCTCAGCCCTTAACTTTTTATTGTATTGCTGGTTTTCCCTTTCCCAGAATGACATATAGTGGGAATCACAGAATATGTAGTTTTTCAGATTAACTTTTCTCACTCAGTAATATGTGTCTAAGTTCCCTGTATATCTTTTCCTGGTCCCATAATATATTTTTTAGTGCTGAATAGTAATACTCCAATATGTGGATATTTTGCCGCTGAGTAATAATACTTCATTGTCTAGATGTTCTTCAATCCATTCAACTACTAAAGGACATCCTAGATGCTTGCAGTTTTGGGCCTTTAGAAATAAAAAACTATATGGAAATTTTACTTTTCAGCCACCTCCAAAACATATCAGACCTTGTTATAAATATTTCTGTGTATGAGTAGTACCCAAGGATTTCTCATATGTTTCAGTTTGTTTTCACAAACCTTGCAACAGGCTTCTTCTATTGTCTAAATAATATCATCCAATGAAACTTTCACTTCTGTTGTTGTTGTGTACTCCATTATTAAAAATATATATATAAAAAAAAACACTCACTTGTTTTAGAATTATTGTTTTCTACATATTATATCAATTATAACTTTCTACTTTCAAATATATTTATCATTCATTTGTTGTTGCTCAGTCTAAGTCATGACCAGCTCTTTGCAACGAGTGCAACACAACAGCCTTCTCTGTTCTCCACTGTCTTCTGGATTTTGCTCAAATTCATGTCTATTGAGTTGGTGGTGCTATCTAACAATCTTCTCCTCTGCTCCCCTATTCTCCTTTTGCCTTCAGTCTTTCCCAGTATCAGAGATTTTCCCAATGGATCAGCTCTGTACATCCAGTGGCCAAGGTATTGGAGATTCAGTTTCAGCATCAGTCCTTCAAATAAATATTCACGGTTCATTTCCTTTAGGACTAACTGCTTTGATCTCCTTGCTGTCTAATGGAGTTTCAAGAGTCTTCTCCAGAAACACAATTCAAAAGCACCAAAGCTTTGGCACTAAGCCTTTTCTATAGTCCAGTTCTCACATCTGTATATGACTACTGGAACAAACATAGCTTCAACTCTACAGACCTTTGTCAACAAAATGATGTCTCTGCTTTTTAATATGCTGTCTAATTTTGTCATAGCTTTCCTTCCAAGGAGCACATTTAATTTCATGGTTGCAGTCACCATTCACAGTGATTTTGGATCCCAAGAAAATAAAATCTGTCACTGATTCCATTTTTTCCTCTTTAATTTTCCATGAAGTGATGGGTGGTATGCCATGCTCTTAGATTTTTAGTGTTGAGTTTCAAGCCAGCTTTTTCACTTTCCTCTTTCACCTTTATTAAGATGCTCTTTAGTTCCTCTTTGCTTTCTGCCATTAGAATAGAACCACCCGCATATCTGAGGTTGTGGATATTTTCCCCAGCAATCTTTATTTTTTTTTTGAACAGGAAAAGAGAAAGAGTTTTAATTCATGGCATTGAGGTTTACATAGAAGCAGGACCTAAAAAGTGGCCAAAGCAGGCATCTATTATACTTTTTTTTTTAATTATTCTTTATTTTAAAGGTTTTACAGAGTTTTGTTGTTCACCTACATGTATGTTCCCAGATCAGTCATATGCATATCCATGGTCCCCACCTGCCCAGATCCCCCCATCTCACCCCTCCAGACCTTCGCCCCAAGCCATTGTAAGCACTCCTATTCCCTTAGCACTATGACACTAGCTATCTTTGCCACACATAACAGTATAGGTTTCCATGTTACTCCCTCCATGCTTCCCCCTCCCTATTTCTTCCCCACAATGTCCCTATGTCTATGCTATCTCTGTTTTTCCATGAGTTCCCTGCGTGTGTTATCAAGACTGTCCTACTAGATTCCATATATGTGTGTTAGTATACTGTATTTGTCTTTCTCTTTTTGACTTACTTCACTTTTTGTGATAGGTTCTAGAGCCAGCCACTTCATTAGGACTGAGTCTTCTGCATTTCTTTTAACAGCTGAGTAGTATTCCATTGTATATATGTACCAGGGCTTCTGGATCCATTCATTCATCGATGGACATCTAGGTTGCTTCCATGTTTTGGCTATTGTATAGAGAGCTGCAATGAACATTGGGGTACAGGTGCTTCTTTCAGTTTTGATTTCATCAGGATATAAGCCTAATAGTGGGATTGCTGGGTCATAGGGTGCTTCTATTTTTAGTTTTTTAATAAATCTCCAGACTGTCTTCCATAGAGGCTGTATCAATTGACATTCCCACCAGCAATGCAATAGGGTTCCCTTTTCTCCACACCCTCTCCCGCATTTATTGTCTGCAGATTTTTTGAAGATGGCCATTCTGACGGGTGTGAGGTGGTATCTCATTGTAGTTTTAATTTGCATTTCTCTAATAATAAGCGAGGTTGAGCATCGTTTCATGTGCTTTTGAGCCATCTGTATGCCCTCTTTGGAGAGGCGTCTCTTTAGGTCTTTTTCCCATTTTTTGATTGGGTTGTTCGTTTTCCCTGTGCTGAATTGTCTGAGTTGCTTGTAAATTTTGGAGATTAGTTCTTTGTCTGTTGTTTCATTTGCTATGACTTTCTCCCACTCTGTGGGGTGTCTGTTCAGCTTTTTTGTAATTTCTTTTGCTGTACAAAAGCTTTGAAGTTTCATGAGGTCCCACATGTTCATTTTTCTTTCTCCTCATTCTATTATACTTTTTTTAATTATTCTTTATTTTAAAGGTTTTACAGAGTTTTGTTGTTCACTTTGCCATATCCTTTGGTCCCCACCTGCCCAGATCCCCCCATCTCACCCCTCCAGACCTTCGCCCCAAGCCATTGTAAGCACTCCTATTCCCTTAGCACTATGACACTAGCTATCTTTGCCACACATAACAGTATAGGTTTCCATGTTACTCCCTCCATGCTTCCCCCTCCCTATTTCTTCCCCACAATGTCCCTATGTCTATGCTATCTCTGTTTTTCCATGAGTTCCCTGCGTGTGTTATCAAGACTGTCCTACTAGATTCCATATATGTGTGTTAGTATACTGTATTTGTCTTTCTCTTTTTGACTTACTTCACTTTTTGTGATAGGTTCTAGAGCCAGCCACTTCATTAGGACTGAGTCTTCTGCATTTCTTTTAACAGCTGAGTAGTATTCCATTGTATATATGTACCAGGGCTTCTGGATCCATTCATTCATCGATGGACATCTAGGTTGCTTCCATGTTTTGGCTATTGTATAGAGAGCTGCAATGAACATTGGGGTACAGGTGCTTCTTTCAGTTTTGATTTCATCAGGATATAAGCCTAATAGTGGGATTGCTGGGTCATAGGGTGCTTCTATTTTTAGTTTTTTAATAAATCTCCAGACTGTCTTCCATAGAGGCTGTATCAATTGACATTCCCACCAGCAATGCAATAGGGTTCCCTTTTCTCCACACCCTCTCCCGCATTTATTGTCTGCAGATTTTTTGAAGATGGCCATTCTGACGGGTGTGAGGTGGTATCTCATTGTAGTTTTAATTTGCATTTCTCTAATAATAAGCGAGGTTGAGCATCGTTTCATGTGCTTTTGAGCCATCTGTATGCCCTCTTTGGAGAGGCGTCTCTTTAGGTCTTTTTCCCATTTTTTGATTGGGTTGTTCGTTTTCCCTGTGCTGAATTGTCTGAGTTGCTTGTAAATTTTGGAGATTAGTTCTTTGTCTGTTGTTTCATTTGCTATGACTTTCTCCCACTCTGTGGGGTGTCTGTTCAGCTTTTTTGTAATTTCTTTTGCTGTACAAAAGCTTTGAAGTTTCATGAGGTCCCACATGTTCATTTTTCTTTTCAGTTCTGCTATTTTAGTTGGTAGGTCAGAGAAGATCTTGCTTTGATTGATGTCCTTGAGGGTTTTGCCTATATTCTCCTCTAAGAGTTTGATGGTTTTTGGTCTTACATTTAGGTCTTTAATCCATTTTGAGTTGATCTTAGTGTATGGTGTCAGGGAATGTTCCAACTTCATTTTTTTGCATGTAGCTGTCCAATTCTCCCAGCACCACTTGTTGAAGAGGCTGTCTTTGTCCCATTTTATAGTTTCTCCTCCTTTATCAAAAATAAGGTACCCATAGGTGCGTGGGTTTATCTTTACCCAGCAATCTTGATTCCAACTTGTGATTCATCCAGCCAGGCATTTCTCATGGATTACTCCACATGTAAGGTAAATAACATACAGGGTGACAACATACAGCTTTGATATACTCCTTTCTCAATTTGGAACCAGTCAGCTGTTCTATGTCCAACTGTTGCTTCTTGACTCCCATACAGGTTTCTCAGGTAGCAGGTAATGTGGTCTGGTATTCCCATCTCTCTAAGGATTTGTTTGCTGTGATCCACACAGTCAAAGGTTTTAGAATACTTAATGAAGCAAAGTAGGTGTTTTTATGGAATGCCTTTGCTTTCTCCATAATCCAGCCAAAGTTGACAACTTGATCTTTAGTTCCCCTGCCTTTTCTTAAACTCGGGTTGTACTTCTGGAAGTTCTTGGTTCATGTAATTTTGAAGCCTAGCTTGAAGAATTTTGAACATTACCTCGCTATTTTGGGGATGCACTAGCCTTCTGTGAGGTGGTATCTCATTGTAGTTTTAATTTGCATTTCTCTAATAATAAGCGAGGTTGAGCATCGTTTCATGTGCTTTTGAGCCATCTGTATGCCCTCTTTGGAGAGGCGTCTCTTTAGGTCTTTTTCCCATTTTTTGATTGGGTTGTTCGTTTTCCCTGTGCTGAATTGTCTGAGTTGCTTGTAAATTTTGGAGATTAGTTCTTTGTCTGTTGTTTCATTTGCTATGACTTTCTCCCACTCTGTGGGGTGTCTGTTCAGCTTTTTTGTAATTTCTTTTGCTGTACAAAAGCTTTGAAGTTTCATGAGGTCCCACATGTTCATTTTTCTTTTCAGTTCTGCTATTTTAGTTGGTAGGTCAGAGAAGATCTTGCTTTGATTGATGTCCTTGAGGGTTTTGCCTATATTCTCCTCTAAGAGTTTGATGGTTTTTGGTCTTACATTTAGGTCTTTAATCCATTTTGAGTTGATCTTAGTGTATGGTGTCAGGGAATGTTCCAACTTCATTTTTTTGCATGTAGCTGTCCAATTCTCCCAGCACCACTTGTTGAAGAGGCTGTCTTTGTCCCATTTTATAGTTTCTCCTCCTTTATCAAAAATAAGGTACCCATAGGTGCGTGGGTTTATCTTTACCCAGCAATCTTGATTCCAACTTGTGATTCATCCAGCCAGGCATTTCTCATGGATTACTCCACATGTAAGGTAAATAACATACAGGGTGACAACATACAGCTTTGATATACTCCTTTCTCAATTTGGAACCAGTCAGCTGTTCTATGTCCAACTGTTGCTTCTTGACTCCCATACAGGTTTCTCAGGTAGCAGGTAATGTGGTCTGGTATTCCCATCTCTCTAAGGATTTGTTTGCTGTGATCCACACAGTCAAAGGTTTTAGAATACTTAATGAAGCAAAGTAGGTGTTTTTATGGAATGCCTTTGCTTTCTCCATAATCCAGCCAAAGTTGACAACTTGATCTTTAGTTCCCCTGCCTTTTCTTAAACTCGGGTTGTACTTCTGGAAGTTCTTGGTTCATGTAATTTTGAAGCCTAGCTTGAAGAATTTTGAACATTACCTCGCTATCATATTAAAGGAGCGCAACTGCACAGTAGTTTGTACATTTCTTGACATTACACTTCTTTGGGATTGGAAACAAAACTAACCTTTTCCAGTCCTGTGGTCTGTTCTGAGTTTTCCAAATTTGCTAACATTTTGAGTCTAACATTTTAATAACATCATCTTTTATGATTTGAAATAGCTCAGTTGGAATTGTGTCATTCCCACTAACTTTGTTTGAAGTAATGCTTCCTAAGGTCAATGTGAATTTACATGCCACAGTGTCCTGCTTCAGTGACTGACCACCATCGTAATTATTTGCATCAGTAAGATCTTTTCTGTATAGTTCCTCTATGTATCCTTGCCACCTCTTCTTAACCTATTCTGTTTTCTTTCAAAACTCCTTTGACCTTTGCCGTGCTTCATTTTGTACTCCAAGGCCAATCTTAACTGTTATTTCAGGTATCTTTTGAACTCACACTTTTTCATTCCAAACCCCTATGATGCAAAGGACATCTTTTTTGGTGTTAGTTATAGAAGGTCTTGTATGTCTTCATAAAACCAGTTGACTTCAGCTTCAGTTCTTGGGACATACACTTGGATTACTCTAATGTTGAATGGTTTGACTTGGGGAAAAAGTGAGATCATTCTGTCATTTTTGAGATTGCACCCAAGTACTGCATTTTGAACTCTTCTGTTGACTATCAGGACTGTTCCATTTCTTCTCAGGAATTCTTGCCCACAGAAATGGCTGTAATGGTAATCTGAATTAAAGTTGCTCGTTCCCATCCATTTTAGTTCACCAGTTTCTAAGTTGTTGATGTTTACACTTGCCATCTCCTACTTGATCACATCCAATTTAACTTGATTCATGGACCTACTACTCTATGTTCCTATGCAATATTGTTTTGTAGAGCATGAGACATTCACTCCCAGACTTATCCACAACTGAGAGTTGTTTCCACTTTGGCCCAGTCACTTAATTCTTTCTGGAGCTCTTATACTTGCCCTCTAATCTTTCCCAGTAGCATATTGGACACCTTCTGAGATGGCTGGATGGGGAGGCTCCCCTTCTGGTGTCATATCATTTTTGACTTTTAATACTGTTCATGAGGTTCTCCTGGAAAGAACACTGGAATGGTTTGCCATTTCCTTTTCTAGTGGACTCTGTTTTGTCAGAACTCCTCACTACAACCTGTCCATCTTTTGTGGTCCAACATGGCATGTCTCACAGCTGCATTGAGTTATTAAAGCCTCTTCCCCACAATGATGTTGTGATCAATAAAGGGGACTCATTTCCTATATATGCGGATATAATATAACTATACATATATATAATATATATATTCTATATGCCATTTTAATGTTTCCAAATAAATACAATGAATGTTTTACAAATCACATGTATAAAATGTCTTCCTTTTGCATTTTAAAACTTTCCAAATGCAACATTACATAGGTAGCTTATGGTAGGCAGAATAATGGACCCCTCAAGATTTCCATGCACCACTTGCTTAAACTTATGGCTATGCTACATTACATGGCAGAATGAACTTTGAAGATGTGATTGTTATTGTTCAGTTACTCACTAGTGTTTGACCCTTTGTGATACCATGAATTGCAGCATGATTTGAGAGTGGGAGATTATCTAGTATTATATGAATGGGTTCACTATAATCAGGTGAGTTCTTAAAAATGGAGAGCATTTCCTTGGCTAAAGTCAAGAGATAAATCAGAGTTACGAGGCAGAAGAGTCAGAGAAATTCCAAGCTGAATAGTGACTTCTACTTAATGGTGCTTCAGGAATTTCTTCTCAGCCCACAGAAATGGCTGTAATGGTAATCTGAATTAAAGTTGCTCGTTCCCATCCATTTTAGTTCACCAGTTTCTAAGTTGTTGATGTTTACACTTGCCATCTCCTACTTGATCACATCCAATTTAACTTGATTCATGGACCTACTACTCTATGTTCCTATGCAATATTGTTTTGTAGAGCATGAGACATTCACTCCCAGACTTATCCACAACTGAGAGTTGTTTCCACTTTGGCCCAGTCACTTAATTCTTTCTGGAGCTCTTATACTTGCCCTCTAATCTTTCCCAGTAGCATATTGGACACCTTCTGAGATGGCTGGATGGGGAGGCTCCCCTTCTGGTGTCATATCATTTTGACTTTTAATACTGTTCATGAGGTTCTCCTGGAAAGAACACTGGAATGGTTTGCCATTTCCTTTTCTAGTGGACTCTGTTTTGTCAGAACTCCTCACTACAACCTGTCCATCTTTTGTGGTCCAACATGGCATGTCTCACAGCTGCATTGAGTTATTAAAGCCTCTTCCCCACAATGATGTTGTGATCAATAAAGGGGACTCATTTCCTATATATGCGGATATAATATAACTATACATATATATAATATATATATTCTATATGCCATTTTAATGTTTCCAAATAAATACAATGAATGTTTTACAAATCACATGTATAAAATGTCTTCCTTTGCATTTTAAAACTTTCCAAATGCAACATTACATAGGTAGCTTATGGTAGGCAGAATAATGGACCCCTCAAGATTTCCATGCACCACTTGCTTAAACTTATGGCTATGCTACATTACATGGCAGAATGAACTTTGAAGATGTGATTGTTATTGTTCAGTTACTCACTAGTGTTTGACCCTTTGTGATACCATGAATTGCAGCATGATTTGAGAGTGGGAGATTATCTAGTATTATATGAATGGGTTCACTATAATCAGGTGAGTTCTTAAAAATGGAGAGCATTTCCTTGGCTAAAGTCAAGAGATAAATCAGAGTTACGAGGCAGAAGAGTCAGAGAAATTCCAAGCTGCATAGTGACTTGAATGGCTTAGCTGAACTTAATGGTGACCATACAGCAGGGAATGGTGCAGCGTCTATAAGGAAAGAACAACCTCTGACTAATAGCCAGCAAGGAAACAGACCTCAGACCTACAACCACAGGAAATGAATTTTTTCCAACCACTTGAACAAGCCTAGAAATGAATTGTTCACCAGGTCCTCCAGAAAGGAACACAGACATGGCAACATTTTGATACTGGTTTCATGAAACTTTAAGCGGACTAGCCAGTCTAACTCACACGATTTCTGAATCACAGAGCTATGAGAGAAATTTGTCTTAAGCCATTATATTACATTTAGGGGAATTTGTTAAGGCAGTCATAGAAAATGAATGCAGAGAGATTTTACGTCAGTTACTTTATCTGCAAAA
This sequence comes from Tragulus kanchil, assembly GCA_022376925.1. Classification (NCBI taxonomy): domain Eukaryota; kingdom Metazoa; phylum Chordata; class Mammalia; order Artiodactyla; family Tragulidae; genus Tragulus; species Tragulus kanchil. The sequence goes on along the minus strand of JAIOJX010000029.1, from coordinate 79,719,878 downwards.
AAACAACAACTTCATTGGGTGATGCTTATGAGTGCTTTTAAATTCCATCATTACCGTACTGCAGTTTATTACATTGGGAAAGTTACTTAATCTCAGTCTGACTTAGTTTCAGAGTCTGTGAACTGATGACCAATTTTGTCTGTGCTTCTGACTCTGCTGTGAGAAATAGTGTCCATCAATATGTGTGTTCTTTACTCAATTAATATTTCTAATATGAAAGAGTAAATTAATCTGACCCTAAGATCATTACTTGGTATCAATATATTTTAACTACTTAGAATCTGTATCCATCTGTTTTTATTTCCAAATTACTTTTAAAAAGAAAAAAAAAGCCACCTGTAATACGTCTTTTAAAGCTAAATATGTCACTCTCATCTTCAGGCTTTGCAATAGACCCAAGATCCCTTAGAGGAAGGTAGGACAACTGCTTAAGAAGTTTCAAAATTGTTTCATTTTACTCTCAGCTGTTACCCTGGAAGAGCATTTTCCCAGACTCTGTTCTGTGGAGGAAGACTTCCAATCTGAATTCTTTCAATAGGAAATGGCTGCACTCCAATTTAAATTACTTTGATTGAAAGGAGCATTTTGGCTCACATACCTGAGAAGTCTAAATTGTTTCTCAGGTTCAGTTAGATCCAGGGTGTCATCAAATATTAATCATGGTAAAGGCTCTGACTGGCTATCCAGAAGCCTTGTGCTCTTATATGAACCAATTACTGTGATCAGAGGAGTGAGATACTCTTGTTCATATGCCCACTCTTGTAATTCCATGCAGGAAAAGGAACCAAAAAGTCTTGGAAGTACCACATGGGAAAGCATAGTGTACAAATGGAAACAGAGATGCCCCATCTAATGTGAACGTGAATGCCACCATAAATTTTTATTGGTAAATACGAGGTGAAATGCATTTTAAAGGTTTCCTTGGAGCTTCCCTGGTGGTCCAGTGGTTAAGAACCTGCCTTCCAATGTAGAGGATGCAGGTTTGATACCTGTTTAGGAACCTAAGATCCCATGTTCTCTGGGGAAACTAAGCCTGTGCATGCCACAACTACTAAGCCCATGTGCCATAACTAGAGAGAACCCCACACCCCATAACAAAACATCCCATGTGCTGCAACAAAGACCTGAAGCATCCAAATTAATCAGTCAATATTTTTTGTAAAATGATTTCCTTCCAGAATTCTTAGACTATGATAATGTGCACAAGATTATTTAACAGGTAGATGTCATATGTGGTGTTTCCCATTCTTATTCAATCAGGGAACCCTCTGATACAAACCATCTCTTGTGACTAGACTTCTAAGAAACCTGCTTTGGGAAGAGCTGACCTTTAATTTTGCCTCACTATGGTATTTGATTCTCAGAGATTACCAATGAATTTACTTCTGTTCTTCTTTGATTTATAAACTGTCTGATCCTCACTGCTATTATTATTCTTATTATTATAGACATGAAGGAGAGTTTAGTTATAATCTTTCATCTGTGGCTTCCTCATTCTGCAGATGGAGAAATTGAGACTCAACATGTTTTTTCTCGGGTAATCATAGAACTACTCAATTGCTGTATGAATCATCTGGACTAGGTTAAGCTGAGGTAATAAGCAACCTTCAGATCTCAGAGGATCACATGGTAGCTCTGTTCTACAACTCTTTCAATTCCTGATCATGTTGCATGGGCACTTCGAGAAGTCTAAATTGTTTCTCAGGTTCAGTTAGATCCAGGGTGTCATCAAATATTAATCATGGTAAAGGCTCTGACTGGCTATCCAGAAGCCTTGTGCTCTTATATGAACCAATTACTGTGATCAGAGGAGTGAGATACTCTTGTTCATATGCCCACTCTTGTAATTCCATGCAGGAAAAGGAACCAAAAAGTCTTGGAAGTACCACATGGGAAAGCATAGTGTACAAATGGAAACAGAGATGCCCCATCTAATGTGAACGTGAATGCCACCATAAATTTTTATTGGTAAATACGAGGTGAAATGCATTTTAAAGGTTTCCTTGGAGCTTCCCTGGTGGTCCAGTGGTTAAGAACCTGCCTTCCAATGTAGAGGATGCAGGTTTGATACCTGTTTAGGAACCTAAGATCCCATGTTCTCTGGGGAAACTAAGCCTGTGCATGCCACAACTACTAAGCCCATGTGCCATAACTAGAGAGAACCCCACACCCCATAACAAAACATCCCATGTGCTGCAACAAAGACCTGAAGCATCCAAATTAATCAGTCAATATTTTTTGTAAAATGATTTCCTTCCAGAATTCTTAGACTATGATAATGTGCACAAGATTATTTAACAGGTAGATGTCATATGTGGTGTTTCCCATTCTTATTCAATCAGGGAACCCTCTGATACAAACCATCTCTTGTGACTAGACTTCTAAGAAACCTGCTTTGGGAAGAGCTGACCTTTAATTTTGCCTCACTATGGTATTTGATTCTCAGAGATTACCAATGAATTTACTTCTGTTCTTCTTTGATTTATAAACTGTCTGATCCTCACTGCTATTATTATTCTTATTATTATAGACATGAAGGAGAGTTTAGTTATAATCTTTCATCTGTGGCTTCCTCATTCTGCAGATGGAGAAATTGAGACTCAACATGTTTTTTCTCGGGTAATCATAGAACTACTCAATTGCTGTATGAATCATCTGGACTAGGTTAAGCTGAGGTAATAAGCAACCTTCAGATCTCAGAGGATCACATGGTAGCTCTGTTCTACACAATTCTCTTTCTGAGATCCAAGCTGATTGCATGGGCACTACACAGATTCTTAAAGCATCATTGTTACAGAGGGAAATAAAGCAATTAACTGGTCTGGCCCAGGAATAACTTGTAGTTTAGATCCCAGGTAGTCACATAGACCACCCAACCACAGGAGCTTTGAAGGGCTAAACTACCATGAGTCTAGTATGACAAGAATGCTGAACTGTTTGGCAGATGATTTTGATTACCACAGGTGAAAACATGTTGAGACAGAATTTCCTGACTTATTTTTCTCTACTACTTTTGATTTCCAAATGTGACCTGATAGTGCACAATGATAATAATAGCTATCATTTGCAGGATATACTGGTGCTTGGACTTACTAGGCCTTCCCAGGTGGCTCAGTAGTAGCAATCTGCCTGCCAATGCAGGAGACATGGGTTCAATCCCAGGGTCAGAAATGTCCCCTGGAAAAGGAAGTGTATTTGCCAGTATTCTTTCCTGGAAAATCCGATGGACAGAGGACCCTGTCAGGTTACAGTGCATGGGTTTGCAAAAGGGTTAGATACAGTGACTAAACAACAATAATAACAAGGACTTACTAAAAACTTTCCACATATTGACTTATGACAAGTTTACTAATTTTAATCCACATTCTTACAAGACAAATGTGAAACACAATTTGTTTTAATAAGGCTTGCCTCCTGACTATAACACGAAAGGTGCCTCATGTATTTAAGGCTCTGTGTGAAATTCTTACACCAGGTCATAGAGCTAGTAGGTGGTGGAGCTTTTAATCCAGACAGTCTGTCATCAGGGTCCACACCACTCTTGACAGCATCTACAGTCTTCTCACTGATGTAAGAAATTTTGAGCTAGTTTGGTGGTGGAGCTTATTATTATAGACATGAAGGAGAGTTTAGTTATAATCTTTCATCTGTGGCTTCCTCATTCTGCAGATGGAGAAATTGAGACTCAACATGTTTTTTCTCGGGTAATCATAGAACTACTCAATTGCTGTATGAATCATCTGGACTAGGTTAAGCTGAGGTAATAAGCAACCTTCAGATCTCAGAGGATCACATGGTAGCTCTGTTCTACACAATTCTCTTTCTGAGATCCAAGCTGATTGCATGGGCACTACACAGATTCTTAAAGCATCATTGTTACAGAGGGAAATAAAGCAATTAACTGGTCTGGCCCAGGAATAACTTGTAGTTTAGATCCCAGGTAGTCACATAGACCACCCAACCACAGGAGCTTTGAAGGGCTAAACTACCATGAGTCTAGTATGACAAGAATGCTGAACTGTTTGGCAGATGATTTTGATTACCACAGGTGAAAACATGTTGAGACAGAATTTCCTGACTTATTTTTCTCTACTACTTTTGATTTCCAAATGTGACCTGATAGTGCACAATGATAATAATAGCTATCATTTGCAGGATATACTGGTGCTTGGACTTACTAGGCCTTCCCAGGTGGCTCAGTAGTAGCAATCTGCCTGCCAATGCAGGAGACATGGGTTCAATCCCAGGGTCAGAAATGTCCCCTGGAAAAGGAAGTGTATTTGCCAGTATTCTTTCCTGGAAAATCCGATGGACAGAGGACCCTGTCAGGTTACAGTGCATGGGTTTGCAAAAGGGTTAGATACAGTGACTAAACAACAATAATAACAAGGACTTACTAAAAACTTTCCACATATTGACTTATGACAAGTTTACTAATTTTAATCCACATTCTTACAAGACAAATGTGAAACACAATTTGTTTTAATAAGGCTTGCCTCCTGACTATAACACGAAAGGTGCCTCATGTATTTAAGGCTCTGTGTGAAATTCTTACACCAGGTCATAGAGCTAGTAGGTGGTGGAGCTTTTAATCCAGACAGTCTGTCATCAGGGTCCACACCACTCTTGACAGCATCTACAGTCTTCTCACTGATGTAAGAAAAATAGCTCTTTCCTCAGTTCAGAACACTATGTTCTTAGTTCAGTTCTGAGCTGACTGGAGCTGATTTCTTTCTTTTTTTTAAGTTGTAACACCAAATGACTTAAAGAGAGCTTTAGAAATTAAAATAAATATAACAAATACTGCATCAAACAGAATATTTATGCTACCTGAGAAATGTCTATAATCCTTATTCTACATACAAATGCACTCACTCATGTGAACCATTTTCCTCTAATACCTTGTTTGAAAATGTTCAATGGCAGCCAGAAATATGAAGGTCTGGGAATAAGCAGAACTCCAATTCTACAACTACTATGGTTCCAAGTGCCTGTGTGCAATATATAGTATGATAATGTTCCAAGTAAAGGTTCAAAACCATCCTTGTTAAGAACAAATATCAAAAGCACATGATTTATTCATTCAAGATTCGAGAAGTTTCTGACATTTGCCTATTAAGTGATAGTCGAAATGCTCCATGTAGATTATTTAGGTAAAAGACACAGTTTGCACCATCAGTGATCTCCTAGTTTAATAAAGTAAAATGACAACACTAGAAGTGCAGTATAACGTAACGAGAGCTTACAGAGCATACTATATATCGCTTACCTCCACACCTTTACACTCTAACTGTTCTATACCTCTTCACCACGTAGCCCAGAGGCTTTAGGCTGAAGTCAACCTCACCTCTGGCTACAAGAATGGACCTGGTCGAAGGCGAATCCCATTAACCTGTGATGGGTATTCGTTCCAAAGTTCAGGACTAAACAACAATAATAACAAGGACTTACTAAAAACTTTCCACATATTGACTTATGACAAGTTTACTAATTTTAATCCACATTCTTACAAGACAAATGTGAAACACAATTTGTTTTAATAAGGCTTGCCTCCTGACTATAACACGAAAGGTGCCTCATGTATTTAAGGCTCTGTGTGAAATTCTTACACCAGGTCATAGAGCTAGTAGGTGGTGGAGCTTTTAATCCAGACAGTCTGTCATCAGGGTCCACACCACTCTTGACAGCATCTACAGTCTTCTCACTGATGTAAGAAAAATAGCTCTTTCCTCAGTTCAGAACACTATGTTCTTAGTTCAGTTCTGAGCTGACTGGAGCTGATTTCTTTCTTTTTTTTAAGTTGTAACACCAAATGACTTAAAGAGAGCTTTAGAAATTAAAATAAATATAACAAATACTGCATCAAACAGAATATTTATGCTACCTGAGAAATGTCTATAATCCTTATTCTACATACAAATGCACTCACTCATGTGAACCATTTTCCTCTAATACCTTGTTTGAAAATGTTCAATGGCAGCCAGAAATATGAAGGTCTGGGAATAAGCAGAACTCCAATTCTACAACTACTATGGTTCCAAGTGCCTGTGTGCAATATATAGTATGATAATGTTCCAAGTAAAGGTTCAAAACCATCCTTGTTAAGAACAAATATCAAAAGCACATGATTTATTCATTCAAGATTCGAGAAGTTTCTGACATTTGCCTATTAAGTGATAGTCGAAATGCTCCATGTAGATTATTTAGGTAAAAGACACAGTTTGCACCATCAGTGATCTCCTAGTTTAATAAAGTAAAATGACAACACTAGAAGTGCAGTATAACGTAACGAGAGCTTACAGAGCATACTATATATCGCTTACCTCCACACCTTTACACTCTAACTGTTCTATACCTCTTCACCACGTAGCCCAGAGGCTTTAGGCTGAAGTCAACCTCACCTCTGGCTACAAGAATGGACCTGGTCGAAGGCGAATCCCATTAACCTGTGATGGGTATTCGTTCCAAAGTTCAGGACTAAGCACAAAGTCCTATTTCATTCCCTGGAAATAGAGGTTGATTTAGGAATTAACATGCAATGCATGGAATTTGTTGTACAAAAGGGACAAAAAAAATTTTTTTTCAGTGGATTCCAAGAAAGATCTTTTTTTGAAGAGAGCTAATAGAAGAAATGTCTATTTTTCTTCATGAAGCAGTCTTTTCATGTGTAGAAAGGAAAAGGAAAACAACTACAGATAGCTCAAACAAAAAGGATTTACTACAGGGAATTGATGACACGGCTGTTGGAAAGACTGAAATAGTGAGAGAAAAATGAAGTAAACCAAACACTACCAACTTTAGGAACAATTTACTAGTGCCAGGCTAGGGACCACAAAGAAAGATGTTGTTTAATCAAAACTAACCAAAATGATCATTGTGCAATGCTTCTCCTTATCAAGATGTACTTACTCTTTTATAATAAAAGTACCCTTTCATCTTTTCCCCACAAAAATGGAAAACACAAAATCTTATCACTTACCTATTGATTTGTGAGTTTTCATTCAAAGTCACAAGTCCACTTGGACATTTTGTTTCCTAAAGATTAAACTGTAAATTTAGACACTATCATTATTCCATATATTAAGAAAAGGGGAAAAAAAGGCATTCATTACGATTTAAAAGCATACAGCTATGTTATGCTCCAGAACTCACATATGAATAACTTTATCTACTACCCATTTGGTGTATCCTTTGCTCAAAGCCAGGATCTCAGCTAATATAGTACATTCCCTGGTGAAGGTGAGTCAAATTTTCATTCCTGAAGATGTGAGTTTTGTCTCTTTGAATTGTATTGACTTCCATTAATTTTTCTACTTAACATTAAAGTACTAAGATCCACCCGAAAAAACTGCCTTTGTTCTGGATATAATCTGCCTGTCTCCTCTATAGAGGAGCAGCTTACCTTTTCCTTGGTAATCACTCTATCAATTATAGTATCCCAATATTTGTCTGTTGTTTCAGTGGAATAAGAAACCCCAAATAATCAGGTGGTGGACTCCTTTTGTTTTATTGAAAGAATTATTTGTCCTGGTTAAAATAGTTTTCACTGTGGAAATAAGACTTTTCAAATTACAGAGTTCAAAGTTGTGTGTAAGGGGAAAAACTTCCCTTAATTAACAGAATAAAGGCAAACAACTTCATATGTAGTGTCTCATAGAACTTGATCCTATGTGATGTAGGTAAATAACCCCAATTTAAAACTTGTCTCTTAGCTGGCAATTCATCTAATAATCCAGGAAGATATTCTATGTCACTGTCAAGTAAGCTACTTCTGAACCAAGAAATATATGGTAAGATCAATGAATTGTATAATACCATAGCTGCCCTCATTTTGTTTTGAAATAATTTCTTATGTCAGAAGCAATATTTTGTGGAATATCTGAGGATGAAAAAGTCACTGCAAAAGTCTTCTGATATTGGTACTGAAAATTGCACTGGAAGCAGGAAAGCAGATACAACTTCCAGAATAAGTTTTGGTTCACTGGAGACAAAGCTATTTATCATTTCTAGCTGAAAGAAATCCAAAGCAATCAAACTGATATCCATTAGTTTGCTGGTCTCCCTCTATCAAGGTCTAAGTTTGATCCTGTGGCCCTTGCACACTCAGCAAAGATATAGTCACATATCTTTGTAAAGAAGGACCATATTGTTGAGCCCTTGAAGAAACTTTGCGCTGCTGTGCAAACAATCCCATTGACTAAGGATTGGAGAGGCTAGAAAATTGGGGTCTGAGTGACATCCACAGAACAGGCCATCATGCACACTTTTCTCTAGGAGTTAAGCACTGTCAATCAGTGTCTGCCATTCAGTGATCCCATTGTTTCCACTGAAATTAAAGAGCCTATTTCAAAACTTGCCTCTTGCAATCGCATCTCCAGATAGAAAAAGATAGCCACCACAAAACTCACTTTCTTTAATAGTATTATGAATAAATAAAAAGTGCTTAAAAGGTGAAAGTATAATAAATTCACTATTATCTCTCTCTCAGCTTCAATAATTTCAGTTGATAGTTATCAATCTTGTTTTTTTCCTTTGTCTGTTGTTTCAGTGGAATAAGAAACCCCAAATAATCAGGTGGTGGACTCCTTTTGTTTTATTGAAAGAATTATTTGTCCTGGTTAAAATAGTTTTCACTGTGGAAATAAGACTTTTCAAATTACAGAGTTCAAAGTTGTGTGTAAGGGGAAAAACTTCCCTTAATTAACAGAATAAAGGCAAACAACTTCATATGTAGTGTCTCATAGAACTTGATCCTATGTGATGTAGGTAAATAACCCCAATTTAAAACTTGTCTCTTAGCTGGCAATTCATCTAATAATCCAGGAAGATATTCTATGTCACTGTCAAGTAAGCTACTTCTGAACCAAGAAATATATGGTAAGATCAATGAATTGTATAATACCATAGCTGCCCTCATTTTGTTTTGAAATAATTTCTTATGTCAGAAGCAATATTTTGTGGAATATCTGAGGATGAAAAAGTCACTGCAAAAGTCTTCTGATATTGGTACTGAAAATTGCACTGGAAGCAGGAAAGCAGATACAACTTCCAGAATAAGTTTTGGTTCACTGGAGACAAAGCTATTTATCATTTCTAGCTGAAAGAAATCCAAAGCAATCAAACTGATATCCATTAGTTTGCTGGTCTCCCTCTATCAAGGTCTAAGTTTGATCCTGTGGCCCTTGCACACTCAGCAAAGATATAGTCACATATCTTTGTAAAGAAGGACCATATTGTTGAGCCCTTGAAGAAACTTTGCGCTGCTGTGCAAACAATCCCATTGACTAAGGATTGGAGAGGCTAGAAAATTGGGGTCTGAGTGACATCCACAGAACAGGCCATCATGCACACTTTTCTCTAGGAGTTAAGCACTGTCAATCAGTGTCTGCCATTCAGTGATCCCATTGTTTCCACTGAAATTAAAGAGCCTATTTCAAAACTTGCCTCTTGCAATCGCATCTCCAGATAGAAAAAGATAGCCACCACAAAACTCACTTTCTTTAATAGTATTATGAATAAATAAAAAGTGCTTAAAAGGTGAAAGTATAATAAATTCACTATTATCTCTCTCTCAGCTTCAATAATTTCAGTTGATAGTTATCAATCTTGTTTCCTTTTACCCATACCCATCCTCTGAATCACAGTGTTTTTGTGGTTTCTTGTACTTACCTCAGTGATTCTCATCATTCTCTAAACTCATCATTCTCTAAACTCTCATCATTCTCATCATTCTCTAGAACATATAAGGGGATAACCAAGTTGTAACTAATAGACACACTCTGCTATTTCTATTTCTCTAAGCCTTGGAATATTTCTTCATTATGTCAGGAATATCGTAGACTCTGCTGTGTAGGAAATGCACTTTATATTCCATAGAAACTGTGGCAAATTATAGAATAACATTGATACTCTAGATATGGATACAGATAAAAAGGACATAACAAATAAATATATAGTATAATTTCAGTGTCAATAAAAGCCATGAAGAAAAGTAATGTGTGGTAAAGAGATAGAGATCAGGAATTGATAGAGGCTTTTAACAGATGTATTAGGGAATTTCTGTCTGAGAAGGTGATGGTTGCGCACAGATCTGAAAAAGCATGATGTTTAACTTTGTGTGTCAGTAAGAAATGTACTTTAGGATGAGATTAAGATTTAAACTGATGAACTCTGAGTAAAACCAGCTTGCCTTTCATAACGTGTAGGAACCTTCTCCGATGAAATGGAGGACTGAATAGGATAAAATGACCAGCTTCCCAGAGAAATAGGAAATTCCCCAGCAGACTGTTGAATGCTGGCCTATAGTGTAGGATCATTTGGGGCATAAGAAATAGTAAATATCAATACAATTTTTTGAAAGAAACGAAGAAGCAAATGTCAAAATCCTAAGGTAGGAACAAGTTTATCACACTGAAAGAACATTGAAATGATATAGCATGGCAGGAGTGGGATGAGTTAGAAAAGAGCAAGGAAGATAGGCCTGGAGAGGTTGGGAGCATCTGAGGCTGTGGAAAGGACTAAGGATTTTATTCTTATTTGATAGGAAGCCACTGAAGTGTTTTGGGTCAGAGACATGACATTACCTGATTTTAATTTTCAACATCCCATTGTGTCTGCCATTCAGTGATCCCATTGTTTCCACTGAAATTAAAGAGCCTATTTCAAAACTTGCCTCTTGCAATCGCATCTCCAGATAGAAAAGATAGCCACCACAAAACTCACTTTCTTTAATAGTATTATGAATAAATAAAAAGTGCTTAAAAGGTGAAAGTATAATAAATTCACTATTATCTCTCTCTCAGCTTCAATAATTTCAGTTGATAGTTATCAATCTTGTTTCCTTTTACCCATACCCATCCTCTGAATCACAGTGTTTTTGTGGTTTCTTGTACTTACCTCAGTGATTCTCATCATTCTCTAAACTCATCATTCTCTAAACTCTCATCATTCTCATCATTCTCTAGAACATATAAGGGGATAACCAAGTTGTAACTAATAGACACACTCTGCTATTTCTATTTCTCTAAGCCTTGGAATATTTCTTCATTATGTCAGGAATATCGTAGACTCTGCTGTGTAGGAAATGCACTTTATATTCCATAGAAACTGTGGCAAATTATAGAATAACATTGATACTCTAGATATGGATACAGATAAAAAGGACATAACAAATAAATATATAGTATAATTTCAGTGTCAATAAAAGCCATGAAGAAAAGTAATGTGTGGTAAAGAGATAGAGATCAGGAATTGATAGAGGCTTTTAACAGATGTATTAGGGAATTTCTGTCTGAGAAGGTGATGGTTGCACAGATCTGAAAAAGCATGATGTTTAACTTTGTGTGTCAGTAAGAAATGTACTTTAGGATGAGATTAAGATTTAAACTGATGAACTCTGAGTAAAACCAGCTTGCCTTTCATAACGTGTAGGAACCTTCTCCGATGAAATGGAGGACTGAATAGGATAAAATGACCAGCTTCCCAGAGAAATAGGAAATTCCCCAGCAGACTGTTGAATGCTGGCCTATAGTGTAGGATCATTTGGGGCATAAGAAATAGTAAATATCAATACAATTTTTTGAAAGAAACGAAGAAGCAAATGTCAAAATCCTAAGGTAGGAACAAGTTTATCACACTGAAAGAACATTGAAATGATATAGCATGGCAGGAGTGGGATGAGTTAGAAAAGAGCAAGGAAGATAGGCCTGGAGAGGTTGGGAGCATCTGAGGCTGTGGAAAGGACTAAGGATTTTATTCTTATTTGATAGGAAGCCACTGAAGTGTTTTGGGTCAGAGACATGACATTACCTGATTTTAATTTTCAACAGATAACCATGTGATGACTAAATAGAGAATTGACTTAGGAGACCCATTCAGAAGAACAGATTCAAGGCAGCAGAACAGTGTATCAGTCTAGGAAATATGAGATAGCTTTGTGAAATTTATCCTACCTCTTGATGATATTTGTTATAGAATTATAGAAGAGTTGGCTAAATGATACTTACCCTATCTTAGAGGAAAAATTCAAGTATATATAGGGAGATTGAGAAGGAAAAATCAGGATGTCAAACTATGTTGGATTAGTCTTCCAGTCTCCAGTGAAGTCCACAAAACAGATATTGGTTTGCTTTAAAGATAACTTTCTGAAAATAGAGAAAAGAAAAATGGAAGAAAGTACCATTCTTTTCTGTCCAAATGAAATGAAAGCCAAATTATTTCAAATCCAGTTAATGTGGAGTTTGATAGTGTTGGGAATGTCAAATCTCTACTCCTAAGCTAAGATTTGTGCTAAAAGAACAGAATGGTGGGGGACCCGGAAGGTGATAAGATTAGGACAAGATGAGCCTAATTCCTCAGACCTCTTGCAAGCAAATTCTGCTAAGCATTTTCAAATGATGCAGTAGTTAATCATGCCATAGTGAAAATGCAGGTGGGAATTTAATCTGTTATAATTATGAAAGTTTTGGTGCCCTTTCACCTAAGGTTTATTTTTTTTAATTGCTTTGAGACAGAGGCCAAGAGGGAAAGTGTCATTTAAATTCTGGGGTAATGAGCATTACATGGAAGCTTGTTGCCAAGATAATGAAGTGATCAGAACCATATTTTGACCAGGTAAACTACCGTGTGTTGACCATTCTTGCAAACTTTGCAAATCGAAAATGGAGGACTGAATAGGATAAAATGACCAGCTTCCCAGAGAAATAGGAAATTCCCCAGCAGACTGTTGAATGCTGGCCTATAGTGTAGGATCATTTGGGGCATAAGAAATAGTAAATATCAATACAATTTTTTGAAAGAAACGAAGAAGCAAATGTCAAAATCCTAAGGTAGGAACAAGTTTATCACACTGAAAGAACATTGAAATGATATAGCATGGCAGGAGTGGGATGAGTTAGAAAAGAGCAAGGAAGATAGGCCTGGAGAGGTTGGGAGCATCTGAGGCTGTGGAAAGGACTAAGGATTTTATTCTTATTTGATAGGAAGCCACTGAAGTGTTTTGGGTCAGAGACATGACATTACCTGATTTTAATTTTCAACAGATAACCATGTGATGACTAAATAGAGAATTGACTTAGGAGACCCATTCAGAAGAACAGATTCAAGGCAGCAGAACAGTGTATCAGTCTAGGAAATATGAGATAGCTTTGTGAAATTTATCCTACCTCTTGATGATATTTGTTATAGAATTATAGAAGAGTTGGCTAAATGATACTTACCCTATCTTAGAGGAAAAATTCAAGTATATATAGGGAGATTGAGAAGGAAAAATCAGGATGTCAAACTATGTTGGATTAGTCTTCCAGTCTCCAGTGAAGTCCACAAAACAGATATTGGTTTGCTTTAAAGATAACTTTCTGAAAATAGAGAAAAGAAAAATGGAAGAAAGTACCATTCTTTTCTGTCCAAATGAAATGAAAGCCAAATTATTTCAAATCCAGTTAATGTGGAGTTTGATAGTGTTGGGAATGTCAAATCTCTACTCCTAAGCTAAGATTTGTGCTAAAAGAACAGAATGGTGGGGGACCCGGAAGGTGATAAGATTAGGACAAGATGAGCCTAATTCCTCAGACCTCTTGCAAGCAAATTCTGCTAAGCATTTTCAAATGATGCAGTAGTTAATCATGCCATAGTGAAAATGCAGGTGGGAATTTAATCTGTTATAATTATGAAAGTTTTGGTGCCCTTTCACCTAAGGTTTATTTTTTTTAATTGCTTTGAGACAGAGGCCAAGAGGGAAAGTGTCATTTAAATTCTGGGGTAATGAGCATTACATGGAAGCTTGTTGCCAAGATAATGAAGTGATCAGAACCATATTTTGACCAGGTAAACTACCGTGTGTTGACCATTCTTGCAAACTTTGCAAACAGAAGATCAAAAATATTAACTTTTTAAGTGACATGTGCTGCCAAGAAATCATGCTTTAAAAAGTCTTTGGTTTCTCAAACCCAGGAAAAAATTCAGAACCTCAAATTTTGTGTGTGTGTGTCTGTCTGTGTGTGTGTGTATAAATATACATATATATATTCTTTCCCAATATTTCCATTATGGTTTATTACAGGATATTGAATACAGTTCCCTGTACAATACTGTAGGACTTGGTTGTTCAATCCATTGTATATATAACAATTTGCATATGTTGATCCAAAACTGTCATGGGCAGTGTATAGTCACTTATCTCTGATTAATAGACACAAGGAAATGCTTAATTACCTCTATTCTATTTTAAGAGAATTTCAATCTGCACACTGTAAAGCTTCCTCTATTTTCAGAGAATAGAACTTCAACAGTAGAAAGGCGTGGAGTTCAAATCAAGATCAAATTTAATAACATAAGAAACATTAAATCAGTAGTTATTCATTTCATTGATTAGCATCAGTACGTTGCATCAAAATTTGAGTTCAGAACTTAAACAGCAACAATTCTAGGCTTTAAAATAATTTGGAACTTTAAAATCATTTCAGAACTTCATTTAAAGCTTCAAAAATATTTCAGAACTCTAAAGTTATTTCAGAACTCAATCAACAAAATAACAATGTTCTTACCCCAGAGCTGGAGAGCTTCTCACCTCAGATGTAGCTAAGTTGCATGAGTGAGCTCTCGTACAATCTGCCCCCCTCCTTTTTATAATGAGAATTCTCTCCTTGTGGCACGGAATTTTCTGTGAATTGTAGAATCCTCCACGCAGCACAGAATCCTCTGCATAACATGGAATTCTCTGTGTAGCATGGAATTCTCCGTGGGCCGCAAAGGCTTTCCAGGCTGGTGAGCTCATCTGCCTTTAACCATTGTGTGAATTAGAACTCAGAGAAACAATTAGATGTCCATCGACGAATGAATGGATCCAGAAGCCCTGGTACATATATACAATGGAATACTACTCAGCTGTTAAAAGAAATGCAGAAGACTCAGTCCTAATGAAGTGGCTGGCTCTAGAACCTATCATAAAAAGTGAAGTAAGTCAAAAAGTGAAAGACAAATACAGTATACTAGCACACATATATGGAATCTAGTAGGACGGTCTTGATAACACACGCAGGGAACTCATGGAAAAACAGAGAGAGCATAGACATAGGGACATTGTGGGGAAGAAATAGGGAGGGGGAAGCATGGAGGGAGTAACATGGAAACCTATACTGTTATGTGTGGCAAAGATAGCTAGTGTCATTGTGCTAAGGGAATAGGAGTGCTTACAATGGCTTGGGGAGATGGTCTGGAGGTTTGGGATGGGGGGAAATGGGGGGCGTGGGGACCATGGATATGCATATGACTGATCTGGGAACATACATGTCTGTGAGCAACAAAACTCTGTAAAACCTTTAAAATAAAGAATAAAAAAAAATCTTAACAATGTAAGTTACTATTCTTCTTCCTCTTTTTACTAGTAAAATCCTATATATGAAATCATTAAAATTATTGCTTACTTATTCAAAATGTGATTAAAAGAAAAAACTCTACTACATGAACTAAATCGGAGTGGATTACTCAATGCAAGCTAAACCATCTTATCTTTAAGCAAACAGAAGGTTGCCGTAGGGATCTCCCTCTCAGGAAACAATAGCAACAAAAAAACTTCTTATCTACTCTTAGGTCTCTGAGTCTTATGAGGAGAAGACTGCCAGTGCAGAGTAGCCTGAGTCATGAATTCCTCATCACTAGAGGCAGAATCCTGGCTTTTTTGACCATAGCTTCTTTTAGACACAATACACCCCATTTTTAGGTATCATCATATTCAACCATTCTTCCTCTCCATCTGAGCTAATTTCACTCTCTAGGGGGCGAATCATAGACCTCAGGAGCTTATCTGGGGTTGGAGGATCATCATCTGAATCATAATCATCCACACTGCTTTCTTTATACCCTAGAGCCCAATATATTCCTAAAAATTCTCCAGCGTCTGTCCATGACAAAACTTCCAAGATATTCTTCCGCCACCAACTCTCCCTTGGCAAACACAATTCTGTTCTTTGTACTTACGAATCTGTTTGTTCATTTGTGTCACTTGTGTCACACTTCAGATTCCATATGACAGTGATACCATATGGTAATTTGTCTTCTGAATTCACTTGATATGATCATCTCTAGGTCCACCTATTTTATTCCAAATGCCATGGTTTTATTCTTTTTTCTAACAGCTGAGTAGTATTCCATCTTTTTTTATCCATTCAATGGTCATATTTGTTTTAATAATGCATTTAGTTCTCTTAGTACAACAGTATATTGGGGGTGAATACTATCTGCAAACCATGATGAGCTACATCTAGACCAGAGGGAAGAGAATGGATGAAACTTCAGGTTGTCTTCTTTGGCCATGTACACTTTTGCAGGTGTGTATAAGTGTGAATGTTTAGTGGTTAAAACGTTGGATTGTGCTTAATATTGCTGAGTGCTTACTATTTGTCAGTCTCCCCCTTTCACAGCACTAGCTATTTTCATTCACGTGACCATCTGTGCCCATATAATGCATGTGATTTCCATTTCAAACTCAGGTTGGTTGTTTTTTATGGGGTCACAAACAGTTGGACACAACTTAGCAACTAAAAAAACCAAATCTCCAGGTTGTCATAAGCAAGAGTAATTTATTTTCTTTTTCCACAGAGAATGATTTCATTACTTAGATGTAATAACAAAGATGTGATGTTCCTCTAGTCACAAGCTTTTTGTTTTTTTTGTTTTTGTTGTTTTTTCTTTTTTTGTAAGAAATGGTCCTGTGTCTCGATCCAGGCTATGAAAATAAACGATGGTTTGCTGGATGTTTGGGGGGATTTTATGTTTATGTATGGCAAAAACCATCACAACATTATACAATAACTATATGCTAATTAAAATAAATTAATTAATTTTAAAAATACTAGTTTTCTTCTAAAGGATATCATAGAAGATGAAAGTGAAACCAGGAACAGCCACAGCTATTTTTCCATTGTCCTTAGGATAAAGTCAAAGCAAAAGTTAATATAGTTTAAGGGTCTAAAGAACAGAAACAATAAAAATCTAGAACCACTGAATGAACTTTTTCTACCTTGAAGTTTTGTATAAGTCAATTACAAAGCTTTATGAAGGTTTGGAATGGTTTTTATGTTATTGGTATCCAAATTCATCCTAATATTGATGTAGAAGGTTGAGTTGAGTGTCATGCAAATGTAAATTATTGCAGAGTCCAATTCCTAGAAAAGATGTTTCCTGAGATGAATCTCAAAGGCAAGTGGTACTTTGCCAAAGACAAGAGAAATAAACTATTGGCAGACTAATAGCATTTGGAATACCTTAGCACCCTTATTTAATGTAAGGTCTTCTGGTGGGACATAACCTAAGTCTACTTCATTAAGAGAAGAATTGGTCTCCCTGGGTGTGCCTTGGTTACCTTCAGGACAGTGAGAGGAGTGAGTTTACAAAACACTGAAAACTTTAAATTCAAGAAAAATTTGGTTGGCATCATTTGATGTGACATTATTCTGTACAAAACAAAGAACTGGAGAGTCAGAGAACTAAAGACCTTTTGGTACCTCTGGATAATAGGTGACATAGAAGATGGCAACAGCAAGAACAAATGCTGACAACAGTGGCTTGACATCAGTGTGGCAACTATTAGAGCAAGACGATAAGCTCAGAGTTGAAGAGACAACGTCAGGAGCCTAGGAGTAACTGAATCGATACAACCAGAAATGTATAAAATAATAAAGATCAAACTAGCAACTGATACCCAGTCATGGTGTTGGGGAAACAGAGAGAGGTTGAGGGCTGTGCTGAAAAAGAGAACACATGTTCATTTAAAGAAACTGCTGCTCCTCAGCTCTGGCAGGCTTCTCCCATGCAGTGCTGTGACTGAAATTGCCACAGCTTTCGATTTGTGGTAAACACTGGAACTCAGGATTTTTATGAGAAATCTGCTTATTATAAATGTTTACAGGTAAAATATTGTGTAGGCCCACACTAGGCAGGCCAAAACACAAAAGAACATAGAAGATGAAAGTGAAACCAGGAACAGCCACAGCTATTTTTCCATTGTCCTTAGGATAAAGTCAAAGCAAAAGTTAATATAGTTTAAGGGTCTAAAGAACAGAAACAATAAAAATCTAGAACCACTGAATGAACTTTTTCTACCTTGAAGTTTTGTATAAGTCAATTACAAAGCTTTATGAAGGTTTGGAATGGTTTTTATGTTATTGGTATCCAAATTCATCCTAATATTGATGTAGAAGGTTGAGTTGAGTGTCATGCAAATGTAAATTATTGCAGAGTCCAATTCCTAGAAAAGATGTTTCCTGAGATGAATCTCAAAGGCAAGTGGTACTTTGCCAAAGACAAGAGAAATAAACTATTGGCAGACTAATAGCATTTGGAATACCTTAGCACCCTTATTTAATGTAAGGTCTTCTGGTGGGACATAACCTAAGTCTACTTCATTAAGAGAAGAATTGGTCTCCTGGGTGTGCCTTGGTTACCTTCAGGACAGTGAGAGGAGTGAGTTTACAAAACACTGAAAACTTTAAATTCAAGAAAAATTTGGTTGGCATCATTTGATGTGACATTATTCTGTACAAAACAAAGAACTGGAGAGTCAGAGAACTAAAGACCTTTTGGTACCTCTGGATAATAGGTGACATAGAAGATGGCAACAGCAAGAACAAATGCTGACAACAGTGGCTTGACATCAGTGTGGCAACTATTAGAGCAAGACGATAAGCTCAGAGTTGAAGAGACAACGTCAGGAGCCTAGGAGTAACTGAATCGATACAACCAGAAATGTATAAAATAATAAAGATCAAACTAGCAACTGATACCCAGTCATGGTGTTGGGGAAACAGAGAGAGGTTGAGGGCTGTGCTGAAAAAGAGAACACATGTTCATTTAAAGAAACTGCTGCTCCTCAGCTCTGGCAGGCTTCTCCCATGCAGTGCTGTGACTGAAATTGCCACAGCTTTCGATTTGTGGTAAACACTGGAACTCAGGATTTTTATGAGAAATCTGCTTATTATAAATGTTTACAGGTAAAATATTGTGTAGGCCCACACTAGGCAGGCCAAAACACAAAAGAACATAGCCATACACCTCCAAAATCTAAGATACCTATAGGCTGGAGTAGGACCTAAAGTTATGCTTAGAGAAATTTTTCAGGAACTAATATTGCTTATGGTAAAGAGACCATTTTCTGAAGTTTAGCAATTCCTACAGCTTCACTTATTTCTTTTTCTGGATTATATTAACGGTTTATTATACAAAACTTGGACATGTGGATAAAGTTTTAATAAATTTCCTTCTAATTAAAAATTTTAAGTATTTTCCACTTCAGTTTTGCTTAGCTGATTTACAAAAGCTATCATTTAAATCCTATAATTTAAAGCAGCATCACTATTGATCTATCCATAAATGATTTCTAAGACATTTTTACATTGGAAAATTACATAAAGGCTTAACAAATAGAAATATATGTGTGTCCAAATATGGCTATCACACAATAATTGCAAGACCATAATTTTTAAAATTTATTTTACTTTTTAGTTTTACAGTATTTTGTTGTTTACAGATATGTATAATCCCAGATTAGTCATATGTATATCCCTCACCTCAATCCATCCTCCACCTCTCTCCCAGTGCCCCAATCCCACCTCTCCAGGCTGTCTCACAGCACCCCTGCAGTATCCCCTATTCTCACAGCACAATGACAATAGCTATCTTCTTTACATATGATAGTATAGGTTTACATGTTACACCCTCTATGCCTCCCACCCCCTATTCGTTTCCCACAATGTCCATGTGTTTATTCTCTAAGTCTATTTATCCACTGGTTCACTGTGTGTGTTATCATTACCCATTTACTAGATTCCATATGTATGTGTTAGTGTACTATACTTGTCTTTCTCTTTTTGACTTACTTCACTTTTGTTGTTGTTGTTGTTGTTGTTGTTTTGTTGTTGTTTTTTTAGTTTTTATTTATTTATTTATTTATTTACATGTATGTTCCCAGATCATTCATATGCATATCCCTAGGCCCTCCCCCCACCCAGTTCCCCCACTCCCATCCCTCCAGACCATCGCTCCAAGTGGTTGTAGGTACTCCTATTCCTCTAGCACAATGACAATAGCTATCTTTTCCACACATGACAGTATAGGCTTCCATGTTACTCCCTCCATGCCTCCCTCCCACTGTTCGGTCTCCACAATGTCTTTATGTCTATTCTCTGTTTTTTCATGAGTTCACTGCGTATGTTATCATGACCATCTTACTAGATCCCATGTATATGAGTTAGTATACTATACTTGTCTTTCTCTTTTTGACTTACTTCACTTTTTATGATAGGTTATAATGAGGTGGTTATATCCACCTCATTAGGACTGATTTTTCCGCATTTCTTTTCACAGCTGGGAAGTACTCCATTGTACGTATGTGCCAGAGCTTTTGTATCCATTCATTCGTTGATGGACATCTAGGCTGCTTCCATGTTCTAGCTATTGTATAGAGAGCTGCAATGAACATTAGAGTACTTTTGTCTCTTTCAATTTTGATTTCATCAGGGTGTAAGCCTAATAGTGGAATTGCTTGGTTGTATGATGCTTCTATTTTTAGATTTTTAAGGACTCTAAATACTGTCTTCCATAGAGGCTGTATCTTACATTCCCACCAGCAATGCAAGAGTGTTCCCTTTTCTCCACACCCTCTCCAGAATTTATTGTCTGTAGAATTTTTGATGATGGTCATTCTAATGGGTGTGAGGTAATATCTCATTGTAGTTTTGATTTGCACTCCTCTAAAAATAAGTGAGGTTAAGCATCGTTATATGTGGTTTTTTGGCCATCCGTATGTCCTCTGGGAGAGATGTCTCTTAATGTCCCTTTCCCATTTGTTGATTGGGTTGTTTATTTTTCTGGTACTGAGTTGCCTGAGTTTGTAGATTTTGGAGATTAATTCTTTGTCTGTTATTTCATTTGCTATGATTTTCTCCCATTCTGTGGGTTGTTTGTTCAACTTTTTTTGTAATTTCTTTTGCTGTACAAAACCTTTTCAGTTTCATTAGGTCCCACATGTTCATTTTTGTTTTTAGTTCTGCTATTCTAGTAGGTGGGTCAGAGAAGATCTTGGTTAGATTATGTCCTTGAGTGTTTTGCCTATATTCTCCTCTAAGAGTTTTAGGTTTCCCGGTCTTACATTTAGGTCTTTAACCTATTTTGAGTTGATCTTTGTGTATGGTGTCAGGGAATGTTCCAACTTCATTTTTTTTGCATGTAGCTCTCTATTTTTTGCAGCACCATTTGTTGAAGAGATTGTCTTTGTCCCATTTTATAGTTTTGCATCCTTTGTCAAAAATAAGATACCCATAAGTGCATGGGCTTGTCTCTGGGTTCTCTATCTTGTTCCATTTATTTCTGTTTTTGTGCCACTAACATGCTGTCTTGATGCCTGATGCTTTGTAGTATAGTCTGAAGTTAAGCAGGCTGATCCCTCCAGCTACATTCTTCTTTCTCAGGATTGCTTTGCCTATTCAAGGTCTTTTGGTTTCCATATGAACTGTTTTATTCTCTGCTCCAGTTCTGTGAAGAATGTCATTGGTAGTTTGACAGGGATCACATTGAATCTGTACATGATATTTGGGGTATGATCATTTTTACACTATTGATTCTTCTGTCCCAGGAACATGGGATAACTCTCTAAGTCTTCTTTGATTTCTTTTATGAGTGCCTTGTAATATTCTGTGTACAGTTCTTTTGTTTTTTTGGGGTAGGTTTATTCCTAGATATTTTATTCTTTTTGTAGCATTGGTGAATGGCATTGCATCTTTAATTTCATTTTCTGATTTTTCATTGTTTGTCTATAGGAATGTAAGTGTTTTTTTGTGTATTGATTTTGTATCTAGCAACTTTGCTGAATTCATAGAGTAGCTCCAGTAGTTTTCTAACAGAGGTTTGGGGTTTTCTATGTATAATATCATGTGACCTGCAAATAGAGAGAGTTTTAATTCTTTTCCAATCTGGATTTCTTTTATTTCTTTTTCTTCTCTTGTTGCTATTGCTAGGAATTCTAGGACTATGCTGAATAATATTGGTGAAAGTGGACACCCTTGTCTCGTTCCTGACCTTATTGTGAGTCCTTTCAGTTTTTCACCATTGAGGATAATGTTTGCTGTGGGCTTCTCGTATATGATTTTCACTATATTGAGATAGGTTCCTTCTATGCCCATTTTTTGAAGAGTTTTTATCATAAATGGGTATTGGATCTTGTTAAAGTCTTTTTCTGCATCTATTGAGATTATCATGTGGTCTTTTCTCTCAATTTGTTGATATGGTGTATCACATTGATTTGTGGATAATGAAGAGTCCTTGCATGCCTGAGATGAACCTAACTTGATCATGTTGTATGAATTTTTGGATGTATTGTTGAATTCTGTTTGCTAGGATTTTGTTGAGGATTTTGGCATCCAAGTTCAACACTGAGATTGGTCTATAGTTTTCTTTTTTTGTGTTATCCTTGCCTGCTTTTGGTATCAGGATGATAATGGCCTTGTAGAATGTGTTTGGAAGTATTTCTTCCTGTGCATTTTTTTGAAAGAGTTTTAGAAGGACAGACATTAGCTTTTCTTTAATGTTTGATAGAATTCACTTGGGAAGTCATCTGGCCCTAGGCATTTATTTTGGGTAGGTTTTTGATCACAAATTTGATTTCTGAGCTTGTGATTGGGTTGTTCATAGTTTCTATTTCTTCCTGGTTCAGTCTTGGATGATTAATCTTTTCTGAGAAATTGTCTATTTCTTCCAGGTTGTCCAGCTTGTTGATATATAGTTGTTCATAATAGTCTTTTATAATCCTTTGGATTTCTGCATTATCGGTTGTAATCTCTCTTTTTTCACTTTTGATTTTGTTGATCTGGTTCTTCTGTCTTTTTTTCTTGATGAGTCTGGCCAGTGGTTTGTCGATTTTTTTTTTTTATCTTTTCAAAGAAACAGCTTTTTGTTTTATTTATCTTTACTATTGTTTCTTTCATTTCTTTTTTATTTATTTATGCTCTGATCTTTATGATTTCTCTTCTTCTGCAAGCTTTGGGTTTCTTTTATTCTTTTCTCTAGTTGTTTTAGTTGTAGAGTTAGGTTATCTGTGTGATATTTTTCTTGTTTCTTGAGGCAGGATTCTATTGCTATAAACATCCTTCTTAGAACTGCTTTTACTGTATCCCATAGGTTTTGTGCTGTTCTGTATTCATGGTGAAAGTTTTTTATTTTTCCATAAAGTTGGGTCTTCTCGTATATGATTTTCACTATATTGAGATAGGTTCCTTCTATGCCCATTTTTTGAAGAGTTTTTATCATAAATGGGTATTGGATCTTGTTAAAGTCTTTTTCTGCATCTATTGAGATTATCATGTGGTCTTTTCTCTCAATTTGTTGATATGGTGTATCACATTGATTTGTGGATAATGAAGAGTCCTTGCATGCCTGAGATGAACCTAACTTGATCATGTTGTATGAATTTTTGGATGTATTGTTGAATTCTGTTTGCTAGGATTTTGTTGAGGATTTTGGCATCCAAGTTCAACACTGAGATTGGTCTATAGTTTTCTTTTTTTGTGTTATCCTTGCCTGCTTTTGGTATCAGGATGATAATGGCCTTGTAGAATGTGTTTGGAAGTATTTCTTCCTGTGCATTTTTTTGAAAGAGTTTTAGAAGGACAGACATTAGCTTTTCTTTAATGTTTGATAGAATTCACTTGGGAAGTCATCTGGCCCTAGGCATTTATTTTGGGTAGGTTTTTGATCACAAATTTGATTTCTGAGCTTGTGATTGGGTTGTTCATAGTTTCTATTTCTTCCTGGTTCAGTCTTGGATGATTAATCTTTTCTGAGAAATTGTCTATTTCTTCCAGGTTGTCCAGCTTGTTGATATATAGTTGTTCATAATAGTCTTTTATAATCCTTTGGATTTCTGCATTATCGGTTGTAATCTCTTTTTTCACTTTTGATTTTGTTGATCTGGTTCTTCTGTCTTTTTTTCTTGATGAGTCTGGCCAGTGGTTTGTCGATTTTTTTTTTTTATCTTTTCAAAGAAACAGCTTTTTGTTTTATTTATCTTTACTATTGTTTCTTTCATTTCTTTTTTATTTATTTATGCTCTGATCTTTATGATTTCTCTTCTTCTGCAAGCTTTGGGTTTCTTTTATTCTTTTCTCTAGTTGTTTTAGTTGTAGAGTTAGGTTATCTGTGTGATATTTTTCTTGTTTCTTGAGGCAGGATTCTATTGCTATAAACATCCTTCTTAGAACTGCTTTTACTGTATCCCATAGGTTTTGTGCTGTTCTGTATTCATGGTCATTTTCTTGTATGAATTTTTTAAATTTCTCCTTTGATTTGTTTGGTAATAAGTTTGTTTTTTAGGTATGTGCTGTTTAATCTCCATGTGTTTGAGTTTTTAGTAGTTTTTCCCTGTAATTGATATCTAGTCTCATTGCACTGTGGTCAGAGATGGTTGATATAATTTCAATTTTCTTGAATTGACTGAGGTTTGATTTGCGACCCAAGATGTGGTCTATCTTGGAGAATGTTCCATGAGCACTTTTGAGGAAAGTGTATTCTTCTGCTTTTGGATGGAAGATCCTAAAGTATCAATGAGGTCCATCTCTTCTAGTGTCTCATTTAAAATTTGTGTTTCTTTATTAATTTTCTGTTTTGATGAGCTATCCATTGGTGTAAGAGAAGTTGAAGTCTCCTAGTATGATTGTGTTATTGTCAATTTCTTCTTTTATGTCTGAAAGTAGTGTATAGGTATTTTGTGATTGTTATGTCTTCTTCTTGAACATATCCCTTGATAATTATGGAATGACCTGCCTTGTCTCTTATAATTTTTATTTTAAGGTCTATTTTGTCTGATATGAGGACTGCTACTCCAGCTTTCTTTTGACTTCCATTTGCATGGAATATGTTTTTCCACCCTTTCACTTTCAGTCTATATCTGTCTTTAGATCTGAAGTGGGTTTCTTGTAGGCAGCATATGTAAGTGTCTTGTTTTTGTATCCATTCAGCCAATCTGTGTCTTTTGGTTGGGGCATTTAGTTAATTTGCATTTACGGTCATTAAGTTCCCAAAGATTGTGTAAAATCCCAGTCCCCCTCATAAATCCCTTCATGCTTGAGAGTATTTCTGTTTCTTGACCTTGAATTCTGTTAACTATGAGTAGTTACATCTATGTCTGTTTGGACTTGAAGCTATTTCCCCAATACACAAGCTCAAATTTCCTAGTATTACTAACAACTAATAATTTCAACTGTACAGAAGACCTGGAATGGAAGACAGCAGTACCATTCTTCTCTTGTCCAAACTGTCACACTTATCCTGTTTTATTGTCATTTTTTTCATGAGCAAAACAGTATGCAAGTTGAACTACAAATAAAACACAAAGCAATTGGAATAAAATATCAGTCCTAAAAGAAGCACATTTTATTGTATAATGAAGGGAACAGTAGTCAATATCTTGTAATAATATATAATGGAAAATAATTTCAAAAATAATGTATTTGTGTATGTATAACTGAATCACCTTGTTGTGTATCTGAAATGAAATGTAAGTCAACTATACTTCAATAAAATATATATACTAATAAAATATGAATATTGCTTTTTTATTTACACAGAGTAGACAGATAACATATATTATTAAAAGATCATCCAATGAAATTTACATTTTCAGAATATTTTTTCTAGTTCCTCTATAGTTTTTGGAATTTCTTTACCTACTTCTATACTTTGGTGAGAAGTTTTCTCAGATATTATAATTATCTACAATTTTATAGAAGTTGTATGTGCCATGACAATTCATACAACCATTTCTACTACTGTATCCTCATGTCATACATGGAGTATTTTTATGGAAGTGCTCATTTAAAATTTGTGTTTCTTTATTAATTTTCTGTTTTGATGAGCTATCCATTGGTGTAAGAGAAGTTGAAGTCTCCTAGTATGATTGTGTTATTGTCAATTTCTTCTTTTATGTCTGAAAGTAGTGTATAGGTATTTTGTGATTGTTATGTCTTCTTCTTGAACATATCCCTTGATAATTATGGAATGACCTGCCTTGTCTCTTATAATTTTTATTTTAAGGTCTATTTTGTCTGATATGAGGACTGCTACTCCAGCTTTCTTTTGACTTCCATTTGCATGGAATATGTTTTTCCACCCTTTCACTTTCAGTCTATATCTGTCTTTAGATCTGAAGTGGGTTTCTTGTAGGCAGCATATGTAAGTGTCTTGTTTTTGTATCCATTCAGCCAATCTGTGTCTTTTGGTTGGGGCATTTAGTTAATTTGCATTTACGGTCATTAAGTTCCCAAAGATTGTGTAAAATCCCAGTCCCCCTCATAAATCCCTTCATGCTTGAGAGTATTTCTGTTTCTTGACCTTGAATTCTGTTAACTATGAGTAGTTACATCTATGTCTGTTTGGACTTGAAGCTATTTCCCCAATACACAAGCTCAAATTTCCTAGTATTACTAACAACTAATAATTTCAACTGTACAGAAGACCTGGAATGGAAGACAGCAGTACCATTCTTCTCTTGTCCAAACTGTCACACTTATCCTGTTTTATTGTCATTTTTTTCATGAGCAAAACAGTATGCAAGTTGAACTACAAATAAAACACAAAGCAATTGGAATAAAATATCAGTCCTAAAAGAAGCACATTTTATTGTATAATGAAGGGAACAGTAGTCAATATCTTGTAATAATATATAATGGAAAATAATTTCAAAAATAATGTATTTGTGTATGTATAACTGAATCACCTTGTTGTGTATCTGAAATGAAATGTAAGTCAACTATACTTCAATAAAATATATATACTAATAAAATATGAATATTGCTTTTTTATTTACACAGAGTAGACAGATAACATATATTATTAAAAGATCATCCAATGAAATTTACATTTTCAGAATATTTTTTCTAGTTCCTCTATAGTTTTTGGAATTTCTTTACCTACTTCTATACTTTGGTGAGAAGTTTTCTCAGATATTATAATTATCTACAATTTTATAGAAGTTGTATGTGCCATGACAATTCATACAACCATTTCTACTACTGTATCCTCATGTCATACTGGAGTATTGAGGAAATACAGAAATTATGGAGTCCTAGAATCTGCTGGGAAAAGTATCCCCAAATCCTTCTTTTAAGGGGCTTCCTAACCTACCTGCATCTTGTATCATCTTTTTATCTACTAAGAGACTAAAAATTTCTCAAGACCCACATACAAAATAAACTTTAAATAGATGTGTCTTGTTCAAAATGTATTATTTCTGACAGGAACTTTAAATTGTAGGGCCTAAATGTACGAAACTCTAAAATTTCAAATCTCTGTATCTCAAAAATATTAGTAAGCACTGATCATAGTCTCTTCCTCCTGTACTCTGTTGTAATAAGCCTTCCATGTGACAGTAGATCTTTCATTCCTTAGCTGTCTAAATGGTGGATGGTCACTTTTTCAGCCAAAATTATTGGGAGTAGAAAGGAAACTTCAACTAAAGTCTCAAAATACTAAACATATAACAAACCAATGTAGTTTAAGGTGGAGACTCCTCTCTGGCAGTCCTCATAATCTTGTTGACAATTCACACTACTTCGTCATCAAAGACTCAGGACTGGATGTGAGGAATTCAATGACAGATGGCTACAGAGGAGTAAATAACCAGAAAAAGCCTGCAATTTAGGCAACATTTTTTAAAAAACAGTATGCAAGTTGAACTACAAATAAAACACAAAGCAATTGGAATAAAATATCAGTCCTAAAAGAAGCACATTTTATTGTATAATGAAGGGAACAGTAGTCAATATCTTGTAATAATATATAATGGAAAATAATTTCAAAAATAATGTATTTGTGTATGTATAACTGAATCACCTTGTTGTGTATCTGAAATGAAATGTAAGTCAACTATACTTCAATAAAATATATATACTAATAAAATATGAATATTGCTTTTTTATTTACACAGAGTAGACAGATAACATATATTATTAAAAGATCATCCAATGAAATTTACATTTTCAGAATATTTTTTCTAGTTCCTCTATAGTTTTTGGAATTTCTTTACCTACTTCTATACTTTGGTGAGAAGTTTTCTCAGATATTATAATTATCTACAATTTTATAGAAGTTGTATGTGCCATGACAATTCATACAACCATTTCTACTACTGTATCCTCATGTCATACTGGAGTATTGAGGAAATACAGAAATTATGGAGTCCTAGAATCTGCTGGGAAAAGTATCCCCAAATCCTTCTTTTAAGGGGCTTCCTAACCTACCTGCATCTTGTATCATCTTTTTATCTACTAAGAGACTAAAAATTTCTCAAGACCCACATACAAAATAAACTTTAAATAGATGTGTCTTGTTCAAAATGTATTATTTCTGACAGGAACTTTAAATTGTAGGGCCTAAATGTACGAAACTCTAAAATTTCAAATCTCTGTATCTCAAAAATATTAGTAAGCACTGATCATAGTCTCTTCCTCCTGTACTCTGTTGTAATAAGCCTTCCATGTGACAGTAGATCTTTCATTCCTTAGCTGTCTAAATGGTGGATGGTCACTTTTTCAGCCAAAATTATTGGGAGTAGAAAGGAAACTTCAACTAAAGTCTCAAAATACTAAACATATAACAAACCAATGTAGTTTAAGGTGGAGACTCCTCTCTGGCAGTCCTCATAATCTTGTTGACAATTCACACTACTTCGTCATCAAAGACTCAGGACTGGATGTGAGGAATTCAATGACAGATGGCTACAGAGGAGTAGCAGAGCCTCAATCTCCAGAGAAATTTTAAAAAACAGCCCAGATGCAGAATTACCCACAGCAAAGACAAACAAGGATTTCAATGTACAAGATCAAAGAAACTGCCAACTTTTGCATTTTCATGTAGCCCTGAATGTTTAGTTGATGGGTGGGTAAAAGAACAAGAAGCTTGGGGAATATTCATACTATATATAGTCATTCAGCAGAGTATTGAGATCTGGGAACATCAGACCATATTTCTACAGAGTGGTTGGAAATATTCAAAACAAGACATAGCATATTTTATTGATGAAATTGGTAATAACTAGGCCACAAGATGAGTGAGCTAAGCTCAAGTCCTAAAATACTAAGCAAGCAAATAGCAGAGTACAGAGCAGGAGCCGTTACACAAAAGGAAACTTATAATCATGATGAGATAGGTGAGTGTGGACAATCCTTGAAGAGGAAACCAGGACCAGGAGGCTGAAGAAGATATTGGTTTCCTGTTTATGTCCATTCTCCACATATCCCCACTTCTGGGAGCAGGAACAATGATCTATTTAGGTTCGAATGTAGAATAAGGATTTGCTATAGTTAAATATAAAATGAGCTACAAAGTCTCAGATGTTCATAAACATAGACATACGTCACTCTCTTTTTCTTTATTTCTGTAGTTCTCTGGCATTAAAACTCAAGCAATGGAACAAACTGAGTCAGGGTCCAGCTCCTTGGAGTAGATGTAGTTATATATTTTCTCTTCTGTAATAACAGGATTAAACAAACATTGTTTAAGGTTAGTACTGATTAATGTTAAAATTTACTGTTTTCTTAAATCTCAGCTTTAAGCTCTGTTTATTAGAAAGTCCTTCATTGACTTTGGTTGCAAGGGTAGGTCATAATAAATAAGTGTTATCTTATTTCCAATTTTACATATTCTTATGTAAATATATCTGTTAGGTTTATGGGCTATTAAAGGGTTAATGCGGCAGTTGTGAACTTTCCTCAGTCTCCTAAAGGTCGTTGACAATTCACACTACTTCGTCATCAAAGACTCAGGACTGGATGTGAGGAATTCAATGACAGATGGCTACAGAGGAGTAGCAGAGCCTCAATCTCCAGAGAAATTTTAAAAAACAGCCCAGATGCAGAATTACCCACAGCAAAGACAAACAAGGATTTCAATGTACAAGATCAAAGAAACTGCCAACTTTTGCATTTTCATGTAGCCCTGAATGTTTAGTTGATGGGTGGGTAAAAGAACAAGAAGCTTGGGGAATATTCATACTATATATAGTCATTCAGCAGAGTATTGAGATCTGGGAACATCAGACCATATTTCTACAGAGTGGTTGGAAATATTCAAAACAAGACATAGCATATTTTATTGATGAAATTGGTAATAACTAGGCCACAAGATGAGTGAGCTAAGCTCAAGTCCTAAAATACTAAGCAAGCAAATAGCAGAGTACAGAGCAGGAGCCGTTACACAAAAGGAAACTTATAATCATGATGAGATAGGTGAGTGTGGACAATCCTTGAAGAGGAAACCAGGACCAGGAGGCTGAAGAAGATATTGGTTTCCTGTTTATGTCCATTCTCCACATATCCCCACTTCTGGGAGCAGGAACAATGATCTATTTAGGTTCGAATGTAGAATAAGGATTTGCTATAGTTAAATATAAAATGAGCTACAAAGTCTCAGATGTTCATAAACATAGACATACGTCACTCTCTTTTTCTTTATTTCTGTAGTTCTCTGGCATTAAAACTCAAGCAATGGAACAAACTGAGTCAGGGTCCAGCTCCTTGGAGTAGATGTAGTTATATATTTTCTCTTCTGTAATAACAGGATTAAACAAACATTGTTTAAGGTTAGTACTGATTAATGTTAAAATTTACTGTTTTCTTAAATCTCAGCTTTAAGCTCTGTTTATTAGAAAGTCCTTCATTGACTTTGGTTGCAAGGGTAGGTCATAATAAATAAGTGTTATCTTATTTCCAATTTTACATATTCTTATGTAAATATATCTGTTAGGTTTATGGGCTATTAAAGGGTTAATGCGGCAGTTGTGAACTCCCCAGCCCTAAAGGGTCAGCACTGTAGGGCCGGTTACTGATCTGCTGGTGCCTGGGAGTCTCTCAAGGCCGGCGATAAGAAGTTCGCCCTGGTCATAAAGATTCTCCACTACATCTGGAGAGTAACAAGAACTGCATACTCCCATGCCCACAGATAACTCAAGGACAGCAGACTCATCACTAATTTCCTGCCTAGCTTAAACAAAGACTTCGTTTCTGTGCCTGCTCTGAAAAATCCCCCTCCCCTTTTTTCTTCTCCCCTTTCCTCCCTAATAAAATCTCTTCGTCCCATCTCTGGAGTGCGATTTCCCAGGCCCATCTCTCAGACCTGTGGATCTCACCCGGGAACTCTTCCTAAATAAACTCTTTCCCTAACAGCTTGGGGTCCGTCGTGTCTTTGTGATTCTTACAATATCTTTAATCTGTGAGATCATGGAGAGAAAGGATGGTTAGTTGATAAAAAGATTCATCCCAGGGTCTCCTGAGTACCATATCATATTAATATGATCTGATAATTATATTACAGACTTTTGTGGTTGAAATATAGTTCCAGGACATATTTTGTGCCTAAAGATCAGGAAAGTGGATAGGAGTTGATATCAATTGGCATATCATCCTTATAAAGAAAATCATGAGAATGAATAATAGGAGAGAGATCAGACTGAGAATAAGAAAAGGAAGGAGACCATGAAACATGTTTGCACTTAAGAGAGCAAAGAGGAGATGGAGCACATGATAGAACCATTCAGTGCAGTGCAGAGGGGTCCCAGTGTACCATGGAGGTCAATAAGGAATGGATAAAGCAGCTGTCAACTTGGTTACATGCTACAGAGATAAAGTAGAGACGTAAAATGAGGAAAGGTTAATTAGATTTGCAACTAAAGTTTTATGGTTAACTTTGGAGATGCTATTTCAGTAGAATGATGGACTCATAAACATTAGTTAAGAATTAGAATGATGGACTCATAAACATTAGTTAAGAATTAGTTAAGAATTAGTTAAGAATTAGAACTGAAATAAGAAAATGGAAACCAAAAATGGGTGAAAGAAGAGAAGGAAAAGTTTTCTTCAGGAGGAACAAGAAAGTGATGAAATAAATCACATAAGAATAGAGTCAAAGGAATAAGTTAGTTAAAAGTACTTTCAAGGAATTGCTGTTGGAGAAGGGTTCAAGAGAAGTATCATACATGATTATGCAAAAACTTTAGTGGAATACAGCAAGTTTCTGAAGGACCCAATGTCTACATTCCTACCAACTACATTCTGTTGATAAGAATTCTGAAGAGTAACAAGAACTGCATACTCCCATGCCCACAGATAACTCAAGGACAGCAGACTCATCACTAATTTCCTGCCTAGCTTAAACAAAGACTTCGTTTCTGTGCCTGCTCTGAAAAATCCCCCTCCCCTTTTTTCTTCTCCCCTTTCCTCCCTAATAAAATCTCTTCGTCCCATCTCTGGAGTGCGATTTCCCAGGCCCATCTCTCAGACCTGTGGATCTCACCCGGGAACTCTTCCTAAATAAACTCTTTCCCTAACAGCTTGGGGTCCGTCGTGTCTTTGTGATTCTTACAATATCTTTAATCTGTGAGATCATGGAGAGAAAGGATGGTTAGTTGATAAAAAGATTCATCCCAGGGTCTCCTGAGTACCATATCATATTAATATGATCTGATAATTATATTACAGACTTTTGTGGTTGAAATATAGTTCCAGGACATATTTTGTGCCTAAAGATCAGGAAAGTGGATAGGAGTTGATATCAATTGGCATATCATCCTTATAAAGAAAATCATGAGAATGAATAATAGGAGAGAGATCAGACTGAGAATAAGAAAAGGAAGGAGACCATGAAACATGTTTGCACTTAAGAGAGCAAAGAGGAGATGGAGCACATGATAGAACCATTCAGTGCAGTGCAGAGGGGTCCCAGTGTACCATGGAGGTCAATAAGGAATGGATAAAGCAGCTGTCAACTTGGTTACATGCTACAGAGATAAAGTAGAGACGTAAAATGAGGAAAGGTTAATTAGATTTGCAACTAAAGTTTTATGGTTAACTTTGGAGATGCTATTTCAGTAGAATGATGGACTCATAAACATTAGTTAAGAATTAGAATGATGGACTCATAAACATTAGTTAAGAATTAGTTAAGAATTAGTTAAGAATTAGAACTGAAATAAGAAAATGGAAACCAAAAATGGGTGAAAGAAGAGAAGGAAAAGTTTTCTTCAGGAGGAACAAGAAAGTGATGAAATAAATCACATAAGAATAGAGTCAAAGGAATAAGTTAGTTAAAAGTACTTTCAAGGAATTGCTGTTGGAGAAGGGTTCAAGAGAAGTATCATACATGATTATGCAAAAACTTTAGTGGAATACAGCAAGTTTCTGAAGGACCCAATGTCTACATTCCTACCAACTACATTCTGTTGTCCTAACAATATAGGTATATACTCAGTCAAATGAGAATTTTTCTTTAGTTTTAAAGCTTATTATTTTGTCAATAGTCAAACCACATTTTTTATATCTATTTATATTAAAAAAATTACCCCCCCCCAATGAAAACCATTGTTTGTTTTTCTCTTTCCTGGTTTTCTGGGTTGGCTGAGCCAAGCCAGTTGGTTCTCAATCAGGTTTGTGCATGGTTGTAATTGCATGCTGCTCTAGAGTCATCTGAAAGCCCAAATGAGTTGAGGGACCAAGACAGAAAACTCATATGATGCTGGCCAAAGTTTAAGAACTGAGTAGGAACTGATCACCAGAGACATTTTTTTTCTCTGAGTGACTTGGGTCTTTGCCAGCATGCCATCCAGATTCCCAAATGTTGTTGCTCAGTTGGTTAGTCATGTCTGACTCTTTGCCACCCGATGGACTTCAGCACACCAGGCTTTCCTGTCCTTTATCATCTCCCAGAGTTTGCTTAAACTCATGTCCATTGAGTCGGTGATGCCATCCAACAATCTCATCCTAGATCATTCCCTTCTCCCTGCCATCTGTTTTTTCAGTCTCAGGATCTTTTCCAATGAATTGGTTCTTTGCATCAGGTGGCCAGAATATTGAAGATCAGCTTCAGCATCAGTTCTTCCAATGAATATCCAGGGTTGATTTCCTTTAGAATTGACTGGTTTGACCTAGTGCAATCCAAGTTGCCTGCAGGAGTCTTCTCCAGCATCACAGTTAGAAGGCATCTGTTCTTCAGTGCTAGATTTTTTTATTGTCCTGCTCTCATATATCCATATATGACTGCTGGAAAAACCATACCTTTGACTAGATGGATATTTTGAAAGGAGTGAATAGGCAAATTGGGTAAGAAGGCCTCATTAAGGAACAGTGTCCCAGGAGGAGGAACAGGAGTGGGAACAAACATTTTCTAGCCTAAACATTTATCGTGATAATGATCTACCCTAAAACTAACTTTACTGTCATATGGAGGCAAACTCTTTTGCATTGGAATGTCTCATCTAATGCTGATGTCCAGAGACCATCCTCTGGCTAATCTTATGTTAATGTTGTGGGAGTGGGTCTAGTAAGACCTTTATAGTCTTAAAATGTTGTTTTGATCTATTGTTAATAACCAATTGAAAAAGTACAAAATGCCTTACCTAACCTAGCTCTTGGAGGTACTCTTCTATCCCCTTTTCAGTTCCTTTAGCTGGAAGCTTTCTTTAGCCCTTTTTTCTTTAATAAAATTTTTTTCTGAATTTCCCTGGTGATCCAGTGGGTAAAGAGTCTGCCTTTCAGTGCAAGGGGCACCGGTGCAATTCCTGGCCCTGGAAGATCCCACGTGCCGAGGAACGGCTGGGCCCGTGTGTCCAATTGTGAGCCAGTGCTCTGGAGCACATGTACCCAGAGCCAGTGCTCTGCAATGAGAAAGGCCACTGTGATGGGAGGCTCACAAGAATAAATACGGCAAGCCAAAGAATAAATATGGGTGAAAAATAAACGATGACTTAGAGGCAAAAAAAAAAAAAGAGAGAGAAAGAAAGAAAAAAACCTTTTTTTCTGCAGAAGCTCTGAGAACTAAAGTGAAGTCTTTTGATCCCAATGTGAAATCTTCTTTGGAGATCAAGAATCTGACACGATTCACAGTAAGCTATCTACCTTCATCTATCAATTTGTAGGCAAAATAATGTCTCTGCTTTTTAATATGTTGTCTAGGTTTGCCATAGCTTTCTTCCAAGGAGAAAGCATCTCTTAATGTTGTGGCTGCAGTCACCAACCACAGTGATTTTGGAGTCCCATAAAATAAACAGCTCTCACTGTTTCCATTATTTGTTCATCTATTGCTGTGAAGTGAAGGATTTTTTATTGTCCTGCTCTCATATATCCATATATGACTGCTGGAAAAACCATACCTTTGACTAGATGGATATTTTGAAAGGAGTGAATAGGCAAATTGGGTAAGAAGGCCTCATTAAGGAACAGTGTCCCAGGAGGAGGAACAGGAGTGGGAACAAACATTTTCTAGCCTAAACATTTATCGTGATAATGATCTACCCTAAAACTAACTTTACTGTCATATGGAGGCAAACTCTTTTGCATTGGAATGTCTCATCTAATGCTGATGTCCAGAGACCATCCTCTGGCTAATCTTATGTTAATGTTGTGGGAGTGGGTCTAGTTAGACCTTTACAGTCTTAAAATATTCTTTTGATCTATTGTTAATAACCAATTGGGAAAGTACAAAATGCCTTACCTAACCTAGCTCTTGGAGGTACTCTTCTATCCCCTTTTCAGTTCCTTTAGCTGGAAGCTTTCTTTAGCCCTTTTTTCTTTAATAAAATTTTTTTCTGAATTTCCCTGGTGATCCAGTGGGTAAAGAGTCTGCCTTTCAGTGCAAGGGGCACCGGTGCAATTCCTGGCCCTGGAAGATCCCACGTGCCGAGGAACGGCTGGGCCCGTGTGTCCAATTGTGAGCCAGTGCTCTGGAGCACATGTACCCAGAGCCAGTGCTCTGCAATGAGAAAGGCCACTGTGATGGGAGGCTCACAAGAATAAATACGGCAAGCCAAAGAATAAATATGGGTGAAAAATAAACGATGACTTAGAGGCAAAAAAAAAAAAAGAGAGAGAAAGAAAGAAAAAAACCTTTTTTTCTGCAGAAGCTCTGAGAACTAAAGTGAAGTCTTTTGATCCCAATGTGAAATCTTCTTTGGAGATCAAGAATCTGACACGATTCACAGTAAGCTATCTACCTTCATCTATCAATTTGTAGGCAAAATAATGTCTCTGCTTTTTAATATGTTGTCTAGGTTTGCCATAGCTTTCTTCCAAGGAGAAAGCATCTCTTAATGTTGTGGCTGCAGTCACCAACCACAGTGATTTTGGAGTCCAATAAAATAAACAGCTCTCACTGTTTCCATTATTTGTTCATCTATTGCTGTGAAGTGAAGGAACTGGATGCCATGATTTTAGTTTTTTGAATGTTGAGTTTTAAGCCAGTATTTTCACTCTCATCTTTCACCTTCATCTAGAGACTCTTTAGTTTCTCTTTATTTTCTGCCATAAGAATGGTGTCATTAGCATATTTGAGGTTATTGATATTTTTCCCGGCACCTTGAGTCCAGCTTGTGTTTCACCCAGACCAGCATTTTAAATGATGTACTCTGCATATAAGCTAAATAAGCAGGGTTACAGTACACAGACTTGATGTACTCCTTGACAATTTGGAACCAGTCTATTGTTGTATGTCCAGTTATAACTATTGCTTCTTGACCTGCATACATGTTTCTCAGGACACCAGTGAGGTGATCTGGCATTCCCATTTCTTTAAGAATTTTCCACATTTAGTTGTGATCTACATAGTCAAAGGCTTTAGGGTATACAATGAATCAGAAGTAGATGTTTTTCTGAAATTCTCTAGCTTTTTCTATCATCCAAAGGATTTGACAATTATATCTCTTGTTCCCCTGCATGTTCTAAATCTACCTTGTACATCTTGAAGTTCTCAGTTTATATACTGTTGAAAACTAACTTGAAGTACTTTGAGCATTAGTTTCCAAGTGTGTGGCACTTTGAACATTTTTGGCATTGCCCTTCTTTGGGATTGGAATGACACATGACCTTTTCCATTTCTATGGCCACTGCTGAGTTTTCCAAATTTGCTGGCATATTGAATGCAGCACTTTATCAACACCATTTTTTAGGATTTGAAATAGTTCAACTGGAATGCCATCATCTCCACTAACTTTGTGTGCAGTAATGCTCCCTAAGCCCCACTTAACTTGATCAGGAAGCTTGCACAAACCTTTTATGGTCATCCATTGGAGGGCAGACAGAATGAAATCCACAGTCACAGAAAACTAACCAAACTGATCACGTGGACCACAACTTTGCCTAACTCATTGAAACTGTGAGTCATGCAATTTAGGACCACCCAGGGCAGATGGGTCATAGTGCAGAGTTCTGGCAAAACATGGTCCATTGAAGAAAGGAATGCCAAACCACTTCAACATTTTTGCCTTGATAATCCATGAACAGTATGAATATGTTGATGAAATACTGTAAATAAGTGCTTCAGGAGACTCAAGAGGAAGCTTCAAGAGTTCCTGTTAGCTGTTAGCTATGCTTAAGGAGACCCAGAATGCCTATTGCATTCTACTGACTAAGCAAACCACTCAGGTCATCTCTGTTTCAAGGCTAATGGAATTAATTTGTGTATTATAAAGCAGCATGTGTGTATGGGAAAGAAGGTCTTGATGGAGCCCTCTCGGGAGAACTTCTAAGCCACCACCACACACACTGAAGAGTAAACAACAAAAAAAATTAAAGATAGGTCATTTTGCAATGTTTTGAATATTCTCAGTCTTTCTTCCCCCTAGACTTCTTATCAGCCTCTTTCAGATTTCATATTAATCATCAAATCTAATGATACAAGTTCTCGAAAATAGAAATTGATTAAATCCTTGAATAGTTAAGGTAGTTGCTTACATGTTAGTGCATCTGTTAAATTCTTTCAGAATTACTGGCTAAAATGAAAAAATATAGTGTTTTGTATATATTTTCATCTTATTAACATAGATAATTCAGCAGAAGCTCTATGAAGTAAATACATACCTACTCTTTCTGTATGTGGTGCAACCTATATGTGGCATGATTTGATAAAAATATTTTTCCTCAAAATTGTTTCTGAAAGTCAAACCTAAAATATTGCTCTCAATTTAAATTATAGTGACTACTGTACTAATGTGTGTGTGTGCTTAATCATTCAGTCATGTCTCATTATTTGCATCCAATGGATTGTAGCCTGTCAGGTTCCTCTGTCCATGAGGGCTCTCCAGGCAAGTATACTGGAGTGGGTTGCTATGCCTTACTCCAGGGGATCTTAACTGAGGGATCAAACTCAGGTATCCCATATTTCAAGTGGATTCTTTATGGTCTGAACCACCAGAGAAGCCCAATAATACTGGAGTAGGTAGCCTATTCATTCTCCAGAAGAACTTCCTGACTCAGGAACTGAACCGAGGTCTCCTGGATTGCAGGCAGATTCTTGACTACCTGAGCTCCCTAGTGAAGACAGACAAAAGATTCACACAGTGGTGTCCCACTCTTTGTAACTTCTTAGACTGCAGCCTGTGGGGCTCCTCTGTCCATGGAATTTTCCAGGCGAGTATACTGGATTAGGTTGCCATTCCCTTCTTCAGAGAATCTTTCTGACCCCAGAGTTGAACCTGGGTCTCCCACATTGCATGCAGATTCTTTACTATCTGAGCCACCAGGGAAGCCCTGGTACTAAACACAAATACTAAAGTTAGTCTTGAGTGAATTTTCAGCTTTTTAATGTAATTAAATTGTTAAAACCTCTTTCACTATTGTGATCACGTAACATTACTGGCTAAATCCCATTGTATCATGATCAGTCATCAGAAAAATAATAGAACTCTATGTCATCAAAACTATGATAGAAAAATCTGTAATCCAGGTGCATATCAAAACTATCTTGAAAAAAAAAATACAAATTCCTGTGTATGACTTTTCTTTCTCCAGAGCTCCAGATATGCTCTTAATGAGCAGTCATGTTTAAAAACAACTGGACTACATAAGATGATCTTTTACTTTTATTAAGTTTGTTTCAATTTTTCTATTTTATATTCAGTGATCCCATTTCATTTAGTTTATATTTTCCAATTTTTCCATCTCTTTTTTTTTGATGTTATTTCTCAACTCTTTATTAAGCATAGTAGAAAACTTTTGTAGACATATATGTAAATGATATTTATAAATTTGTATTTTAGAAAACTGATGAATTTTTGCCTAACTAAAAAATTTATGACATTTTAATTCCACTTGTTTGACTGAATAGAATGCTATATTTCTAATTTTAAAAACAGACATGCAAAAAGTAACAGAGGTCTACTGTATGACAATGGGAACTATAGTCAGTATCTTGCAATAACCTATAATGGAAAATATTTTAAAAATAGTAAAAGGGTATACATACAACTGAATCATTTAGTGCATATGAAAGTAGAATTTCTGAACAAACTCAGGTATCCCATTTCAAGGACGGAAAGGCCCAATAATACTGGAGTAGGTAGCCTATTCATTCTCCAGAAGAACTTCCTGACTCAGGAACTGAACCGAGGTCTCCTGGATTGCAGGCAGATTCTTGACTACCTGAGCTCCCTAGTGAAGACAGACAAAAGATTCACACAGTGGTGTCCCACTCTTTGTAACTTCTTAGACTGCAGCCTGTGGGGCTCCTCTGTCCATGGAATTTTCCAGGCGAGTATACTGGATTAGGTTGCCATTCCCTTCTTCAGAGAATCTTTCTGACCCCAGAGTTGAACCTGGGTCTCCCACATTGCATGCAGATTCTTTACTATCTGTGCCGCTCGGGAAGCCCTGGTACTAAACACAAATACTAAAGTTAGTCTTGAGTGAATTTTCAGCTTTTTAATGTAATTAAATTGTTAAAACCTCTTTCACTATTGTGATCACGTAACATTACTGGCTAAATCCCATTGTATCATGATCAGTCATCAGAAAAATAATAGAACTCTATGTCATCAAAACTATGATAGAAAAATCTGTAATCCAGGTGCATATCAAAACTATCTTGAAAAAAAAAATACAAATTCCTGTGTATGACTTTTCTTTCTCCAGAGCTCCAGATATGCTCTTAATGAGCAGTCATGTTTAAAAACAACTGGACTACATAAGATGATCTTTTACTTTTATTAAGTTTGTTTCAATTTTTCTATTTTATATTCAGTGATCCCATTTCATTTAGTTTATATTTTCCAATTTTTCCATCTCTTTTTTTTTGATGTTATTTCTCAACTCTTTATTAAGCATAGTAGAAAACTTTTGTAGACATATATGTAAATGATATTTATAAATTTGTATTTTAGAAAACTGATGAATTTTTGCCTAACTAAAAAATTTATGACATTTTAATTCCACTTGTTTGACTGAATAGAATGCTATATTTCTAATTTTAAAAACAGACATGCAAAAAGTAACAGAGGTCTACTGTATGACAATGGGAACTATAGTCAGTATCTTGCAATAACCTATAATGGAAAATATTTTAAAAAATAGTAAAAGGGTATACATACAACTGAATCACCTTTTAGTGCATATGAAATGTAAGTCAACTATATTTTAATAATATATATATAAACAAAAATAAATACTGCTTTTCTTTTATTAAATCTTAATGATTCTAAATCAAGTCTTGAGCTTTTTACAGTCAAAATTATTCTGGTCTTTAATTGTAACATGGTTACCAAGCAAACAAAGAAACAAAAAGAGAAACCCATCAGGCTTTCTACATTTAATATATACTAGCTCTTGGCAATAGTTTATGAGGTGTATAGGGTGAAAATGTTATTACTTTCCTCTTTAGAGAGAAAGGACTATGCATGTGACTTCTCCCATAAAAAATCACATTTCAAGACCTGAAAAGAGATTTCACAGGACTGAGATAAAGCTAAGATGCTGCCTATAAGGAACAATGAGACCATACCTGTTTCTGGGGAATTTTGGCTCCTCCAATACGACCAACCAGCTCACTCAGGAATAAAAGTTAAGGTCACCTGGTAGAGAAAGCAATGATTTGGCAGTCAGTCTTTGCTGTTGTCAATGTATATCATGGAATGATCTGTGCCTGTTTCCTCATCAGAACAGGGTTAATAAAATCTGACTTTGTTTTAATGTGGTCATCAGGATGATCAAATGAAATGAAATGTTAAAACAATTTGCAAACTTAAGAGCACCATAAAAATGTAGCTTTATATGGATGCCACAAATAAATTTATATTGTACACAGTACATAGTGAGATTTCTTTGGTGGCTCAGTGGGAAAGAATCCAACTGCAGATGCAGGAAATGTGAGTTTTATGCCTGGATCAGGAAGATGCCCCAGAGAAGGAAATGGCACTTCACATCAGTATTCTTGCCTAGAGAATTCCATGGACAGAAGAGCCTAGCAGACTACTGTTCATGAGATCACAAAAAAGTCAGACACAGTTTAGTGACTAAACAACAGTACATATTATGTTAATTTTCTAGGTAGAAACGTTTTTCTGAAGCATGAATTGTGATGCCTTAAGATGAATCTTCAAAAGTTAGTGAATTTTGGCTATCCTTAGCAAAGTAAGAGTACTGACAATGGGAACTATAGTCTTTTATACTAAATGGAAAATATTTTAAAAAATAGTAAAAGGGTATACATACAACTGAATCACCTTTTAGTGCATATGAAATGTAAGTCAACTATATTTTAATAATATATATATAAACAAAAATAAATACTGCTTTTCTTTTATTAAATCTTAATGATTCTAAATCAAGTCTTGAGCTTTTTACAGTCAAAATTATTCTGGTCTTTAATTGTAACATGGTTACCAAGCAAACAAAGAAACAAAAAGAGAAACCCATCAGGCTTTCTACATTTAATATATACTAGCTCTTGGCAATAGTTTATGAGGTGTATAGGGTGAAAATGTTATTACTTTCCTCTTTAGAGAGAAAGGACTATGCATGTGACTTCTCCCATAAAAAATCACATTTCAAGACCTGAAAAGAGATTTCACAGGACTGAGATAAAGCTAAGATGCTGCCTATAAGGAACAATGAGACCATACCTGTTTCTGGGGAATTTTGGCTCCTCCAATACGACCAACCAGCTCACTCAGGAATAAAAGTTAAGGTCACCTGGTAGAGAAAGCAATGATTTGGCAGTCAGTCTTTGCTGTTGTCAATGTATATCATGGAATGATCTGTGCCTGTTTCCTCATCAGAACAGGGTTAATAAAATCTGACTTTGTTTTAATGTGGTCATCAGGATGATCAAATGAAATGAAATGTTAAAACAATTTGCAAACTTAAGAGCACCATAAAAATGTAGCTTTATATGGATGCCACAAATAAATTTATATTGTACACAGTACATAGTGAGATTTCTTTGGTGGCTCAGTGGGAAAGAATCCAACTGCAGATGCAGGAAATGTGAGTTTTATGCCTGGATCAGGAAGATGCCCCAGAGAAGGAAATGGCACTTCACATCAGTATTCTTGCCTAGAGAATTCCATGGACAGAAGAGCCTAGCAGACTACTGTTCATGAGATCACAAAAAAGTCAGACACAGTTTAGTGACTAAACAACAGTACATATTATGTTAATTTTCTAGGTAGAAACGTTTTTCTGAAGCATGAATTGTGATGCCTTAAGATGAATCTTCAAAAGTTAGTGAATTTTGGCTATCCTTTAGTTGAAAATAGTTTCTCTATTAGATGTGCAGTCCCCAGATAAATTCCATGCTGTGATTCAATACGTTGTTTAAATTAAAAGAAAAATTTTACTTTTTTTGTATAAAAGTATTACTTGACCATAGTAAATAATTTAACTGTACAAGTAAGTTTTAAGAAGAAAGTATATTTTTTGTTACACAAAATAACAATTATTTTAGTCATTTAGTCTATTTCTCTATATATCCATTATTATCTTCATGTAGAGGCAAGTATTCCCAGGAGGCTCAGTAATAAAGAATCCACATCTTAATGTGGGAGATGCAGATAATGTAGGTTCAATCCCTGGGTTGGAAAGATCCCTTGGGGGAGGAAATGTCAGCCCACTGCAGTATTTTTTGATGGGAAGATTTAATGGACAGAGGACTCTGGCATGCTACAGTCCATGGGGTTACACAACTGAGCTAACTGAGCAGGCATGCAGAGACAGAGATATATGGCATATGTTTCATTTCCAGCTCTTTTCAAATAGCAATAAAAGCATTTTCTGACAAAAAAAAGCCTATATAGGAGTTAGAGTCTCCTTTTTTTTTTTTTCAAATTCTCATCAAGATAGCACAGAAAATATAAAGAAAATCTCTGTTCTTTTATAAAAGATATTACTCAACCAGTGGGAATCTTAAAAAAGTTTTCAAGCAAGAATGTGGTAAGAGAAATAAGGAGGGAGAAAGAAAGTGCCATTGACCCACCATTGCCTGCCGGTGTTTAGAGAAGCTTTCCATGGACTTTAAAAAAGTTTGAAAAAGAATTTTCTTTGGTGGCTCAGTGGGAAAGAATCCAACTGCAGATGCAGGAAATGTGAGTTTTATGCCTGGATCAGGAAGATGCCCCAGAGAAGGAAATGGCACTTCACATCAGTATTCTTGCCTAGAGAATTCCATGGACAGAAGAGCCTAGCAGACTACTGTTCATGAGATCACAAAAAAGTCAGACACAGTTTAGTGACTAAACAACAGTACATATTATGTTAATTTTCTAGGTAGAAACGTTTTTCTGAAGCATGAATTGTGATGCCTTAAGATGAATCTTCAAAAGTTAGTGAATTTTGGCTATCCTTTAGTTGAAAATAGTTTCTCTATTAGATGTGCAGTCCCCAGATAAATTCCATGCTGTGATTCAATACGTTGTTTAAATTAAAAGAAAAATTTTACTTTTTTTGTATAAAAGTATTACTTGACCATAGTAAATAATTTAACTGTACAAGTAAGTTTTAAGAAGAAAGTATATTTTTTGTTACACAAAATAACAATTATTTTAGTCATTTAGTCTATTTCTCTATATATCCATTATTATCTTCATGTAGAGGCAAGTATTCCCAGGAGGCTCAGTAATAAAGAATCCACATCTTAATGTGGGAGATGCAGATAATGTAGGTTCAATCCCTGGGTTGGAAAGATCCCTTGGGGGAGGAAATGTCAGCCCACTGCAGTATTTTTTGATGGGAAGATTTAATGGACAGAGGACTCTGGCATGCTACAGTCCATGGGGTTACACAACTGAGCTAACTGAGCAGGCATGCAGAGACAGAGATATATGGCATATGTTTCATTTCCAGCTCTTTTCAAATAGCAATAAAAGCATTTTCTGACAAAAAAAAGCCTATATAGGAGTTAGAGTCTCCTTTTGTTTTTTTTTTTTTCAAATTCTCATCAAGATAGCACAGAAAATATAAAGAAAATCTCTGTTCTTTTATAAAAGATATTACTCAACCAGTGGGAATCTTAAAAAAGTTTTCAAGCAAGAATGTGGTAAGAGAAATAAGGAGGGAGAAAGAAAGTGCCATTGACCCAC
This sequence comes from Tragulus kanchil, assembly GCA_022376925.1. NCBI lineage: Eukaryota > Metazoa > Chordata > Mammalia > Artiodactyla > Tragulidae > Tragulus > Tragulus kanchil. Next base: position 79,675,510 of record JAIOJX010000029.1, on the reverse strand, counting down.
CATTGCCTGCCGGTGTTTAGAGAAGCTTTCCATGGACTTTGTGACTGGGGATAGCCCGCAGCTACCAGCTACTTTAGGGAGAGCTCACCTGTAAAGAGAGCATTACTAGTCAAGACATCTGGGGAGAAGGCTGTCCATCTTCTGTTTGTGTCAGACAACTGACTCAGAGGAAGTCCAAATAGAGTACCTATTTTCAACTGGTACCCTGAAAGGAAGATCAATAATGTTGAAAACAAAAAGGGAACATTAAAAAATAAACAAAAACTTCATACCTATACACAAGCGAGAATTCTACATTAAGTTTCTAGTTTAAGGGTAAAAGTCAGACTACTGACCCTAACTCATCATACTCTGAGGTCGAGGCAAGGTCTGCAAAAAGGACTCAGCAACTGATATACCTGCTCAGAAAAACCATATCAGTCGTTGTGTCCAAACAGACCATACATATATTTTTAAATGGAGGAATCTCCTGCTTTCTGAACTTACCATTATGAGGTTTTATGTTGATGTTCAAAACAGCTCCTATGAAGAATGTGTAAACATCACATTGAATAATCTTCTTGCAGATAGTCACATGACTTATAGTTTCATTTTTCTTAGGGAGGATTTTCTTTACCTCTGAAAATCTTAGCATTTCTCATCTCCTTACCTCTTTTACATATTTCAATAGAACTAATCATAATCTAAAATACAATATATGGAAACTATTTCTTTGAAAGTTTTCTTCCCCAGCCCCATTTGAACATAAGCCCCATGAGTACAGGACTTTTAGTTTTGTTTTGTTTGATTTAATCATTTTTCCCATGCTTAGAATAATCCTGGCCCCCAGTAGGCAATCAATGTGCAGTGCTGAGTGAAAGAATAAACAAGTGGACTCATATAGATGCTGACACTTTGTGTCTGTCTTCTGCGACTTTAAATTTATTCCTTGGAGCTGGTTTATATAATTTCCCTGAGTTAAATTTGTGGGAGGAAGATAGCACAGAAAATATAAAGAAAATCTCTGTTCTTTTATAAAAGATATTACTCAACCAGTGGGAATCTTAAAAAAGTTTTCAAGCAAGAATGTGGTAAGAGAAATAAGGAGGGAGAAAGAAAGTGCCATTGACCCACCATTGCCTGCCGGTGTTTAGAGAAGCTTTCCATGGACTTTGTGACTGGGGATGGCCCGCAGCTACCAGCTACTTTAGGAGAGCTCACCTGTAAAGAGAGCATTACTAGTCAAGACATCTGGGGAGAAGGCTGTCCATCTTCTGTTTGTGTCAGACAACTGACTCAGAGGAAGTCCAAATAGAGTACCTATTTTCAACTGGTACCCTGAAAGGAAGATCAATAATGTTGAAAACAAAAAGGGAACATTAAAAAATAAACAAAAACTTCATACCTATACACAAGCGAGAATTCTACATTAAGTTTCTAGTTTAAGGGTAAAAGTCAGACTACTGACCCTAACTCATCATACTCTGAGGTCGAGGCAAGGTCTGCAAAAAGGACTCAGCAACTGATATACCTGCTCAGAAAAACCATATCAGTCGTTGTGTCCAAACAGACCATACATATATTTTTAAATGGAGGAATCTCCTGCTTTCTGAACTTACCATTATGAGGTTTTATGTTGATGTTCAAAACAGCTCCTATGAAGAATGTGTAAACATCACATTGAATAATCTTCTTGCAGATAGTCACATGACTTATAGTTTCATTTTTCTTAGGGAGGATTTTCTTTACCTCTGAAAATCTTAGCATTTCTCATCTCCTTACCTCTTTTACATATTTCAATAGAACTAATCATAATCTAAAATACAATATATGGAAACTATTTCTTTGAAAGTTTTCTTCCCCAGCCCCATTTGAACATAAGCCCCATGAGTACAGGACTTTTAGTTTTGTTTTGTTTGATTTAATCATTTTTCCCATGCTTAGAATAATCCTGGCCCCCAGTAGGCAATCAATGTGCAGTGCTGAGTGAAAGAATAAACAAGTGGACTCATATAGATGCTGACACTTTGTGTCTGTCTTCTGCGACTTTAAATTTATTCCTTGGAGCTGGTTTATATAATTTCCCTGAGTTAAATTTGTGGGAGGCCCTATAACCCTTGACATTGCTCTTAGGTGATACAAGGTCCCCTGGTTATTCTGAGCTGTAAAGCAATTTCATCTCTCAGTTCAGAAATTCATATATCCAGACAACTCATTGGAAAAGATTCAATGCTAGGAAAAACAGAAGACAGAAGGAGAAGGGTATGACAAAGGATAAGATGGTCAGATGGCATCACTGACTCAATGGATGTGAGTTTGAGCAAGCTCCGGGAAATGGTGAAGGACAGGGAAGCCTGGTGTGCCACAGTCCATGGGGTCACAAAGAGTCAGACATGAGTGAGTGACTGAACAGAAATCTATTGTTTTCAATCTTCAACTGAAAATCACATTCATGTAAATCCACTGTAGCATCCATTATAGCTGTTTATCCTTTTCTTAATAAACACATAACTGTGCAGAAGAATAAAATTCTTACTCTGAATCTATGCCAAAACATGCAATCTACTCCTTTCAGTTGACTAAAATTTGGGGGGTTGTAATCTAGTATAAGTTTAAGGTTTTTTTTGCTAGGCCATATTTATCTAGACTCTTTTATATTATAAACAGCAGATTATTTTTCAATTGCTTTTTTCATCTCCTCTAACCTTTCTATCAATCAAATCAAGCAGATAGCCCTGGAGTGTGTTCAGGGGACACAGTCATTGGTGGGGATGGATTCAGCACTCCCCTCTGCCATCTGGCTATCACTTTTCTCTTTTAAGTTGTACAAAGTCTATCTCCTTTATCTGAAAATTGACAGTGTTAGTCACTCGGTTGTGTTTAACTATTTGCGATCCCATGGACCATAGACCACCAGGCTCCTCTGTCCATGGAATTCTCCAGCCAAAGAACACTGCAGTGAGTAGCTATTCCCTTCTCTGAGGAATCTTTCTGACCCAGAGATCACACCTGGGTCTTCTGCTTTGCAGGGAGATTATTTAATGTCTGAGTCACCAGAAAAGCCCCTATCTATCTATCTGTCTACTTACAAATGATTTATTAAGGTTTAACTAATACACACACACACACACACACACACAGGCACACACAGACACACACACACAAAAAAACCCATATATTTAAGTATACAATTTGATGTGTTTGGACTTACCCAAACACTTTTGAAAGCATTATCACATTCAAGATAATAAACATGTACATTACCTCTGGCAGTTTCCTCATGCCCTTTTAGGGTTTTAGTGTGTAAGCCTGTGCATGTATAATAGGAACACTTAACACAGGATCTAATCTCTTAATAAAAGTTTAAATACACAATACAATATTTTAAAATATTTTGTAGTCTTCTATATCATCCCAGGATAATAGACTTTTCCCACAGTCTCCTCTCAGTGCCTGAGTACACCTAGATTTCTCCTGTTAATGACTAAGCAAAAATGGCCTGCTCCATATTGTCTTTTTGAGAATGACAAAAAGCAATGACTATGAGAAGTACAGAAATCTATTTTTTAACTCACAAAATAATCATGTAAATCCACTGTAGCATAAGCTGTTTATCCTTTTCTTAATAAACACATAACTGTGCAGAAGAATAAAATTCTTACTCTGAATCTATGCCAAAACATGCAATCTACTCCTTTCAGTTGACTAAAATTTGGGGGGTTGTAATCTAGTATAAGTTTAAGGTTTTTTTTGCTAGGCCATATTTATCTAGACTCTTTTATATTATAAACAGCAGATTATTTTTCAATTGCTTTTTTCATCTCCTCTAACCTTTCTATCAATCAAATCAAGCAGATAGCCCTGGAGTGTGTTCAGGGGACACAGTCATTGGTGGGGATGGATTCAGCACTCCCCTCTGCCATCTGGCTATCACTTTTCTCTTTTAAGTTGTACAAAGTCTATCTCCTTTATCTGAAAATTGACAGTGTTAGTCACTCGGTTGTGTTTAACTATTTGCGATCCCATGGACCATAGACCACCAGGCTCCTCTGTCCATGGAATTCTCCAGCCAAAGAACACTGCAGTGAGTAGCTATTCCCTTCTCTGAGGAATCTTTCTGACCCAGAGATCACACCTGGGTCTTCTGCTTTGCAGGGAGATTATTTAATGTCTGAGTCACCAGAAAAGCCCCTATCTATCTATCTGTCTACTTACAAATGATTTATTAAGGTTTAACTAATACACACACACACACACACACACACAGGCACACACAGACACACACACACAAAAAAACCCATATATTTAAGTATACAATTTGATGTGTTTGGACTTACCCAAACACTTTTGAAAGCATTATCACATTCAAGATAATAAACATGTACATTACCTCTGGCAGTTTCCTCATGCCCTTTTAGGGTTTTAGTGTGTAAGCCTGTGCATGTATAATAGGAACACTTAACACAGGATCTAATCTCTTAATAAAAGTTTAAATACACAATACAATATTTTAAAATATTTTGTAGTCTTCTATATCATCCCAGGATAATAGACTTTTCCCACAGTCTCCTCTCAGTGCCTGAGTACACCTAGATTTCTCCTGTTAATGACTAAGCAAAAATGGCCTGCTCCATATTGTCATTTTGAGAATGACAAAGCAAGAAGGAAATGGACAATGACTATGAGAAGTACAGCATTTTTTTGTTACACTTTCATTAATGTCTAATTAGAAAAAACATACTTTTAGGATGCACTTTGCTAAAGGGGAAATTCAGAGGTACTTTACCCAGAATGACTTCATATAGCTTACCTAATATCTTTCAATTGAATAATTATAATTGCATTCTAATCGGAGACTGGTGAAAGTGCTTTTTAATATTCACTTTATTCAAAATTAGGTTTTAAAATTATTTTATTCATGTGAAAAATTACTATGATTTTTGCAGTTCTGGGAATTAATTACAATATTTCCACTGAAATAAAAGATGATATCCACTTTCTGTGCATTCATTAAAAAAACCTGCACTAAATACATTAATTTTGAATAGATGCATAGTCAGACAAATATTTATCGTAAGATTGAAAATGCATAGTCAGACAATTAAATATTTATTGTAAGATTGAAAAGAATTATCAGCTGAAAGGGGATCAATATAACACTAAGTTCAAATGACCTTCAAAAAGACAGGATTAATCCCATAAGCCAGAGTAAACTTTAAGAAAATTGAAAATCATTTTCTAAATGAAATTCAAGAGGTTGTTGCTTTAGAAGAGACCACGTTGTTATTGGAAAAAAATTGGAAATGGAGTATCAGACTGTTTAATGTGAAAGGCTATTGCCAAAATTGACCATAAGTGCACATGCAATAAGCAGAATGGATGCTGGTAAAAAAAGAAATTAGTAGATTAACTTGAGGAATCATTAGGTTGGCCAAAAAGTATACCCAGGTTTTGGCCAACACAATGTATTGAAAGGAATAATGAAATGAAATCAGAATAAAGATGAGAAAGATAGAAGCTATACCTCTTTACACTGGAATTTACAGAAAAACAGCACAATGTAACTATGATAGAAGAATTTAAAGAGCATAACAGAAGATAATTTCCCTGAAATGAAGGAAGATCTTAGTTTTAAAACTTAAAAATTCAGATTGTTTATAAATCTGAAGAAAAAAAAATTCTAAATGCATACAGTGAGAAAAATACAAAGAGAATGAGAGAGAGAGAAATCAAAAAGTCAAAATCAACCAGGAATTTGGTTTTATAGTTGCAACATGAAATGCTTGAAAATAATCCAGTAATATCTAAAAACTTCTGAGAAGGAATCCCTGGAAATCACTAGAATTCAACATTCTGGTAGGTGTACTGGCTTATTTCATCTGAAGTAGCAAAATACTGTAAATAGAGCATTCCAAAAAGAGTTACTACATCAACATGGAGATTTTCAAACGATTTAGCTAGAAAAATATTTTCATGATTCTTGAACACCTCACGGTGAGTCAAAGAGCATAATTGGGTGCATGGTGAAACTAAGAGAATATGTTGAAAGGAGCTTCTTGTGTACTATGAATCTCATTCATCAAGGGAACTGGGACATGGGGTCCTGTCCCTCAGACCAAGACTAGTGAGAAGGGTAAACACACTTCATTGAATGCAGAGTTAACCCAGGAAGTATGGCCCATTTAATAATTTTAAGTGTATTTTTAAATGAGCTTCAGGAAGATAACATCAATGAAATATGACCACACACTTTAAATTAAAAGAGAAAGATCATAGTTCTCAGTACAAAAAATACTATTAAAGCACATGTTCACACACACACATTAGATACACACAATTGATATGTTCAGCAAGGTAGATACACTAAGCTGATGTCTGACACTTACCTGGAAAATCAAAAATGACAAAGCAGGCTAAAACGATGCTTTGAAGGTGGGGATGAAAGCAACAAAGAGATGATAGTGTTTGATGACTTGTATTCACAGGCTTTTTTGGAGTAAATAGATAAGTGTAATTCATGACACAGAATCAGATGGATGTTTTCTTATAGGATAAAGCTAGGATAAGAGAGAAGTTAAATGTAAAGCCAGATTCCCAAAAGCTGTAGACAAACTTAAGTTACCAGTAGGATAAGAATACATCATCTTGGTCAAGAAAACTGTTAGCTAGAAATGTAAAAGGCAATGTTCAATGGGTATATTCCATGAACCACCATATTTCTTCTTACTAAATAAATCCTTTTTCTTTTTTTCTGCTGCTCCTACATCCTGATATTACTTAGGGTAGGCTATGCTAGCTTCCATAACAGATAAAACCCAATCAAAATGGTTTACTACAATAATTCTTATTTCTATTGCCCGTCATAGTTCAATTGAGTGTTAAGTTTTCAGATTTCCATCCGGTGATTGACAAAATCACCCTCATTTCATTTATGACTCTGCCTTGGAGTGCCTCATTGGGTTTTCTACATCTGACCAGGAGATAAAGAGAGAGAACATGGAAAAGACATTTGACAGTCTTTTTCTTTAAATTTTGGGTTTTATTTACTTATTTATTTATTTTCCATCCATTTTTATTCTTCAGCCTGTGTGGGCCTCCCAATGCAGTGGCCTCTCTTACTACAGAGCAGGTGCTCTGGGCACGTGTTCCCCAGAGCGCTGGCTCCTAATTGGACACACCAGTCCAGCCACTCTGAGGCACATGGTATCTTCCTGGACCAGGGATCAGACTGGTGCCCCTTGCACTGCAAGGCAGACTCTTTATCCACTGGACCAGGGAAGCCCCCAACACGCTCTTATCTTCACTATCAAGACTACTATAGACCGATCACTTCCACTTGCCTTCCATGAGGGAAAACTAGTCACATGGCCCAATCTAGATGAAGGGAAGTGGGGTATCCAGAAAGAAGAAGTGGTTTTTGGTGAGCATGTAGCTGTTCTCGCCTATCCTATGGGCTCCAAGCCATAACCCTTGAAGTGCTGAAAACTGGAAGAGGAGGAAATTGGAATGAGAGCAAAAACCTGTCTTTCATATATATTTTTTTTAACTTATAGCTGTCTGGATTTGAAGAGGGGGACTTGTTGCAACTTTAAATGAATTAGAAAGATTTGTTTATATATGGACAGCTATTTAAAATAGTGATTTGGGATTATGATTTATGTATTGAAATAATCTCAGAGCTTTGCATCTCTTTAAAATAACTATAAGAATATACAAATGCCAGACTCTGCTTTGCTGGGACAAAACTAGTACCACTGAACAGTTAAAAAAGAGTGAGAAAGTAAAATTAAATTTTCTTGCGATTACATCCCACCAGTTGGGCTAGTTTAGCTACTGGTTACATAAATTCTTGTTCATTCACTTGAAAAAGTAACTGGCATATTTTGTTCCTCTCCCCTGTGCCTACGCTCATTCATTTCTAGAGGCCCCTGGGTTTCAATTAACTCCAGAGGGAGTTGTAAATTCACACAGGCCAGTGATCAAAAATGACAGATTCTTGACTTCTAAGCCACCAAAGGCACTATCCAGCTGTGAGACAGCAAAGAGTGCTGAGAGAATGCAAACAAACTGAACACATTTCTGAGACATTCTTCTTCTTTCCTCCTTTACACACGCACACACACACACACACACACACACACACACACACACCCCAGAGATCTGGGAGGGGAACAAAGGACTTAGAATCAATGCAGAGAACTCAGTTTCTTATCCTAATGAATCTGCCAGTGGGATATTATGATAGATTTCTCTTTAATATTTATGGAATATGTGTTTAAAGAAAAATTTGTCCTGTATTCTTTTTTTCTTTAAAGTATTTGACTGCAATGGGTTTTAGTTGTGGCACAGAGAATCTTCATTGCAGAATGCAGGCACTTAGTTTCATCACGTGGACTCTTAATTCCCTGACCAGGGATCAGGCACCCTGCATTGGGAGTGTGGATTCTTAACCACTGGACTATAAGGAAAGTCTCTGTTCTATATTATAATGTAAGGCATTTTAAAGGCAGCAGATTAGCGGAAGAATCCACGGCAATGTCATTGAAAGGTTAGTAAAGACATCTTCTTGGAGTTTCTAGGCGTGAAAATGGTTTCAGCTATCTCACCTATTTCCAGGATCACTGAATTTTGTCAAGAGCTGATGAGTATACTGATGGGAAGGTAATGAAAACTTCCAATGGCTAGAAAAAAATTATCATGGAGTTAGACAAAGAGACTTTAACAGCAGACACTTCAGGGAGGGGAGGCGACAAACTGAAGCCAGGGAGGTGACAATGGGCTGAGGTCTTAATAGATTGATTTAAAAAGGGGGAAAAACTCAGAGCTTTGTTTTTTGAAACAAATATTGCTTTGCGGACAAAACTAGTACCACTGAACAGTTAAAAAAGAGTGAGAAAGTAAAATTAAATTTTCTTGCGATTACATCCCACCAGTTGGGCTAGTTTAGCTACTGGTTACATAAATTCTTGTTCATTCACTTGAAAAAGTAACTGGCATATTTTGTTCCTCTCCCCTGTGCCTACGCTCATTCATTTCTAGAGGCCCCTGGGTTTCAATTAACTCCAGAGGGAGTTGTAAATTCACACAGGCCAGTGATCAAAAATGACAGATTCTTGACTTCTAAGCCACCAAAGGCACTATCCAGCTGTGAGACAGCAAAGAGTGCTGAGAGAATGCAAACAAACTGAACACATTTCTGAGACATTCTTCTTCTTTCCTCCTTTACACACGCACACACACACACACACACACACACACACACACACCCCAGAGATCTGGGAGGGGAACAAAGGACTTAGAATCAATGCAGAGAACTCAGTTTCTTATCCTAATGAATCTGCCAGTGGGATATTATGATAGATTTCTCTTTAATATTTATGGAATATGTGTTTAAAGAAAAATTTGTCCTGTATTCATTGTTTCTTTAAAGTATTTGACTGCAATGGGTTTTAGTTGTGGCACAGAGAATCTTCATTGCAGAATGCAGGCACTTAGTTTCATCACGTGGACTCTTAATTCCCTGACCAGGGATCAGGCACCCTGCATTGGGAGTGTGGATTCTTAACCACTGGACTATAAGGAAAGTCTCTGTTCTATATTATAATGTAAGGCATTTTAAAGGCAGCAGATTAGCGGAAGAATCCACGGCAATGTCATTGAAAGGTTAGTAAAGACATCTTCTTGGAGTTTCTAGGCGTGAAAATGGTTTCAGCTATCTCACCTATTTCCAGGATCACTGAATTTTGTCAAGAGCTGATGAGTATACTGATGGGAAGGTAATGAAAACTTCCAATGGCTAGAAAAAAATTATCATGGAGTTAGACAAAGAGACTTTAACAGCAGACACTTCAGGGAGGGGAGGCGACAAACTGAAGCCAGGGAGGTGACAATGGGCTGAGGTCTTAGAAACTGATAAGATCAAAAAAGCAGAGACACTACTTTGCCAAGAAAGTTCTGCAGAGTCAAAGCTATGCTTTTCCCAGTGGTCATGTACAGATGTGAGAACCTGACCTTAAAGAAGACTGAGCACTGAAGAAATGATGCCTTCAAACTGTGGTGTTGGAGAAAACTCTTTATGAGTCTCTTGGACTGCAAGGAGTTCAAACCAGTAAATCCTAAACGAAATCAACCCTGACTATTCATCAGAAAGACTGATGTTGAAGCTGAAGGTCCAATACTTTGGCCAGCTGATATGGAGAGCCAATTCATTGGAAAAGACCCTGGTGCTGGGAAAGACTGTAGGTAGAAGGAGGAGGACAAGATGGGCAGGTGGTGTCACTAAGTCAATGGGCATGAGCTGGAGCAAGCTACCAGAGATGATGAAGGACAGGGAAGGCTGGCATGCTGCAGTTCATGGTGTTGCAAAGAGTTGGACACGACTGAGTGACTGAACAACAACAATAATGTGATTGATACGGGATCAAGCTAGCAGCAGCAGGATGGAACGGTGTGCGTAGTCTCTCTTTATAGAGATGAGACCTACCACAGACCAGCTGTATTTTCTCCTCACCCCATAGCCCTTGTATGATACCCAGGTTTAAGTGTAAATGATTATCAAAGCTCTGAAAAATTCATTGGTACTGTTAATGAATGGCTAATTCTTATAATATAGGCTGAATGTTTTTGTTTCTCTGTTCTATATTATAATGTAAGGCATTTTAAAGGCAGCAGATTAGCGGAAGAATCCACGGCAATGTCATTGAAAGGTTAGTAAAGACATCTTCTTGGAGTTTCTAGGCGTGAAAATGGTTTCAGCTATCTCACCTATTTCCAGGATCACTGAATTTTGTCAAGAGCTGATGAGTATACTGATGGGAAGGTAATGAAAACTTCCAATGGCTAGAAAAAAATTATCATGGAGTTAGACAAAGAGACTTTAACAGCAGACACTTCAGGGAGGGGAGGCGACAAACTGAAGCCAGGGAGGTGACAATGGGCTGAGGTCTTAGAAACTGATAAGATCAAAAAAGCAGAGACACTACTTTGCCAAGAAAGTTCTGCAGAGTCAAAGCTATGCTTTTCCCAGTGGTCATGTACAGATGTGAGAACCTGACCTTAAAGAAGACTGAGCACTGAAGAAATGATGCCTTCAAACTGTGGTGTTGGAGAAAACTCTTTATGAGTCTCTTGGACTGCAAGGAGTTCAAACCAGTAAATCCTAAACGAAATCAACCCTGACTATTCTTTCAGAAAGACTGATGTTGAAGCTGAAGGTCCAATACTTTGGCCAGCTGATATGGAGAGCCAATTCATTGGAAAAGACCCTGGTGCTGGGAAAGACTGTAGGTAGAAGGAGGAGGACAAGATGGGCAGGTGGTGTCACTAAGTCAATGGGCATGAGCTGGAGCAAGCTACCAGAGATGATGAAGGACAGGGAAGGCTGGCATGCTGCAGTTCATGGTGTTGCAAAGAGTTGGACACGACTGAGTGACTGAACAACAACAATAATGTGATTGATACGGGATCAAGCTAGCAGCAGCAGGATGGAACGGTGTGCGTAGTCTCTCTTTATAGAGATGAGACCTACCACAGACCAGCTGTATTTTCTCCTCACCCCATAGCCCTTGTATGATACCCAGGTTTAAGTGTAAATGATTATCAAAGCTCTGAAAAATTCATTGGTACTGTTAATGAATGGCTAATTCTTATAATATAGGCTGAATGTTTTTGTTTCCTAAAAATTCATATATTTAAACATAATGCCTAATGCCTAATGTATTTGGAGGTGGTACTTTTGGAGGTTATTAGGTCATAAAGTGGAGCCTTCACGAATAGGATTAGTGCCCTTATACAAGAAACAACATAGAGCTCTCTTGTCCCTTCAGCCACATGAGGATTCAGTGAGAAGATGACTGTCTATAAACCTTGAAGAGACACTGAATCTGCCAGCATCTCTGATGTGAGGTCTTCAGAATTGTGAGAAACAAATGTTTGCTGTTTAAGCTGCCCAGACTGTAGTGTATTTCTTATAGCAGCCCAACTGAACTAGGACTAGCTTAGTTTTAGCAAAAATATGAGCTAATGATTTCTAGGGTATATATACTGTGACCTAGGTGCCTCCTGTATAGTTTCCTTGGATTTCTCAGTTGGTTCTGTAAGTTTCTGAATCAGAGTAAAAGTCTGTACTAATACTGCAAGTTTCAGTTTTCATTCTTATAAACCTATAGAGATATGCCCTCTTCTTAGTTATCCTTGTATGGCCTGGATTCCTGTTCCTGTACATAATATTTCCTACAATCTTCACTCTACATCTTGGTCTTCAGTTTTCAAAATCACATTACGTTCTCTTCTTAACTTCTGATTTGATACTGGGCAATCTTAGACTTCATTCCTACTCTTTTTCATATTTGGAAATTATAGTAAAATAATTGATATTAATCCTGTAAATATAAATGGCATCATTACAGAAATCTATATTGCTGTTGAATTAAGCTATTAAACTTTTCTTTATGGAAATAAACTTGCCACAGCATGGTGCTCAAAAAATGCACTCATTCCAATGTTGGTTAAGTATTCTTCATCTGTCTTTTTTTTTCACTATTAAACACATTTTAGGGTTTCCCTGGTGGTCCAGTGGGTAAGGACACCGCCTTGCAGTGCAAGGGGCGCCAGTTCGATCCCTTGCCTGGGAAGATCCCACGTGCGGCAGAGTGGCTGGACTGATGTGTCCAATTACGGAGCAGGAGCTCTGGAGCACATGCGCCCAGAGCAGGTGCTCTGCGACAACAGAGGCCACTGCGATGGGAGGCCCACAGGAGCCAAAGAACAAAGATGGATGAAAATGGATAAATGAATGACCAATAGAAGTGGTTCGCCCGCCCCCTCCCGCCAACCCGCGGCCCCCCTCAAAAAAAAAAAACATTTTAATTTTATGACAATTAGATTTTTGTATTTTCAGTAATGCATGGTTGACGAAAAGTGTGCACCCCGATAGTCACCACATTCAGATTTATCATGTCCCTCCCACTCTGTTTACAGCCTTTGCAGTTCCTGCTGTAACTTCCATGATTATCCACAGTTCCTGGTATACCCTTCATTTCCTTTCTTGTCTCTAAGCCACGTCCCTCAGCATCGTTCTCTTTTAGAAACTCAATTCATCTGTCTTATTTTAGCTTTTACTTTTTGCATGTTAGTATTCTCGTTGATGGTGATGTTACCTTAGTACAGTGATGCATCAGTGGGGTAGATTGTGCACTTTTATTTATTTATTTTTTCCTTTTTTTCTTTTTTGCCTCTAAGTTATCATTTATTTTCATCGATCTTTATTCTTCCACTTGTGTGGGCCTCTCATCGTAATGGCCTCTCGTTACAGAGCACTGACTCTGGGCGCATCCGCTCCAGAGTGCTGGCTCATAATTGGACACACCAGCCCAGCTGCTCCTCAGCATATGAGATCCTCCCAGGCCGGGTATCCAACTGGTGCTCCTTGCGCTGCAAAGCAGACTGTTTACTCACTGGACCACCAGGGAGGCCCCAGACTGTGCACTTTTAACATTCAGTTTCATCCTAGGTGCTTCATAATGGTGAATATTAGAATAAATAGGACACTTTTCTGAATATAATTAAAAACCCACCTAAAGTAAAAATACATTCAAAAATTTAAAAAACGAGTTATGTTCAAAATCAGTCTTTGAAAGATAGTATTACTCACACCAAGGGGGCAACTTTTATAGTATTAACAATACTTTGTGCTACATATTCATTGGCAATTTTAATTTGTCCCTGTCCTTTGATGCTTCCTAATAGTCTATAACATCCAAAATGGACGGACCATATGTGCTTTATTTAATGCTCACACAAAGTGAAAGTTCAGCGCCCAGAGCAGGTGCTCTGGGACAACAGAGGCCACCGCGATGGGAGACCCACAAGAGCCAAAGAACAAAGATGGATGAAAATGGATAAATGAATGACCAATAGAAGTGGTTCGCCCGCCCCCTCCCCCCACCCCGCGGCCCCCCTCAAAAAAAAAAAACATTTTAATTTTATGACAATTAGATTTTTGTATTTTCAGTAATGCATGGTTGACGAAAAGTGTGCACCCCGATAGTCACCACATTCAGATTTATCATGTCCCTCCCACTCTGTTTACAGCCTTTGCAGTTCCTGCTGTAACTTCCATGATTATCCACAGTTCCTGGTATACCCTTCATTTCCTTTCTTGTCTCTAAGCCACGTCCCTCAGCATCGTTCTCTTTTAGAAACTCAATTCATCTGTCTTATTTTAGCTTTTACTTTTTGCATGTTAGTATTCTCGTTGATGGTGATGTTACCTTAGTACAGTGATGCATCAGTGGGGTAGATTGTGCACTTTTATTTATTTATTTTTTCCTTTTTTTCTTTTTTGCCTCTAAGTTATCATTTATTTTCATCGATCTTTATTCTTCCACTTGTGTGGGCCTCTCATCGTAATGGCCTCTCGTTACAGAGCACTGACTCTGGGCGCATCCGCTCCAGAGTGCTGGCTCATAATTGGACACACCAGCCCAGCTGCTCCTCAGCATATGAGATCCTCCCAGGCCGGGTATCCAACTGGTGCTCCTTGCGCTGCAAAGCAGACTGTTTACTCACTGGACCACCAGGGAGGCCCCAGACTGTGCACTTTTAACATTCAGTTTCATCCTAGGTGCTTCATAATGGTGAATATTAGAATAAATAGGACACTTTTCTGAATATAATTAAAAACCCACCTAAAGTAAAAATACATTCAAAAATTTAAAAAACGAGTTATGTTCAAAATCAGTCTTTGAAAGATAGTATTACTCACACCAAGGGGGCAACTTTTATAGTATTAACAATACTTTGTGCTACATATTCATTGGCAATTTTAATTTGTCCCTGTCCTTTGATGCTTCCTAATAGTCTATAACATCCAAAATGGACGGACCATATGTGCTTTATTTAATGCTCACACAAAGTGAAAGTTCATAAAAAACTGACTAGGTAATACCTAAGGAAAAAATTGACACTAACTTCTGTCACCTTCTTTTCCACTTACCTTACATATTTTCCTGGATTTGTATCTAGAACAAAGAAAAAAATTATTTCTATTAAGGTGACAAGTTTCTAACTTTGCTGTTCTCCCAGGAGGAGGTTTCCATCTTTACACTCACAACTTATGAAAAGCATAGACAAGCATTTCCTATATAACTTGTGCCACAGAATCTTAAAAAAAAATTGGTTGAAAAAAAGATTAAGAATGAAAAAATTTATGGGAAACTCTGAGACAAACCAAAGGGAATAAATGTGCTCATAGTAGAATTCCTAGGAGTCTTTATTTGTCTTGGAGAGTTCATTTTTGGCAGTGTCATATCAGACATTTTCATCATTGCTGGTAAATAAAGAAGGCCCCTTCAGGTAAATGTGCCTGCGTGTGAGTTTTTCTTTCTTTCTTTTTTTACTGTGCCATTCCTCATGGAGAGACAGAGCAATCTTAGATCTTTTGTTGGAATGGTCCTGCTTTCTGGAGCAAGAGCAGGGCAGAGAGACTGAAGAACATAAAAGCATTGAATAGGGATATGGAGAACAAGGGGAAAGACCATCGAGAGAAGGAACACTTAATATCTCCAACCAAAAAGGATTGATGGGTGACTTAACTGGAAATGTAAAATAATATTTTAAACCATACTCCTGATGAAAATTTGAATACTTTTCTTCGCTGCAAAGCAGACTGTTTACTCACTGGACCACCAGGGAGGCCCCAGACTGTGCACTTTTAACATTCAGTTTCATCCTAGGTGCTTCATAATGGTGAATATTAGAATAAATAGGACACTTTTCTGAATATAATTAAAAACCCACCTAAAGTAAAAATACATTCAAAAATTTAAAAAACGAGTTATGTTCAAAATCAGTCTTTGAAAGATAGTATTACTCACACCAAGGGGGCAACTTTTATAGTATTAACAATACTTTGTGCTACATATTCATTGGCAATTTTAATTTGTCCCTGTCCTTTGATGCTTCCTAATAGTCTATAACATCCAAAATGGACGGACCATATGTGCTTTATTTAATGCTCACACAAAGTGAAAGTTCATAAAAAAAACTGACTAGGTATTACCTAAGGAAAAAATTGACACTAACTTCTGTCACCTTCTTTTCCACTTACCTTACATATTTTCCTGGATTTGTATCTAGAACAAAGAAAAAAATTATTTCTATTAAGGTGACAAGTTTCTAACTTTGCTGTTCTCCCAGGAGGAGGTTTCCATCTTTACACTCACAACTTATGAAAAGCATAGACAAGCATTTCCTATATAACTTGTGCCACAGAATCTTAAAAAAAAATTGGTTGAAAAAAAGATTAAGAATGAAAAAATTTATGGGAAACTCTGAGACAAACCAAAGGGAATAAATGTGCTCATAGTAGAATTCCTAGGAGTCTTTATTTGTCTTGGAGAGTTCATTTTTGGCAGTGTCATATCAGACATTTTCATCATTGCTGGTAAATAAAGAAGGCCCCTTCAGGTAAATGTGCCTGCGTGTGAGTTTTTCTTTCTTTCTTTTTTTACTGTGCCATTCCTCATGGAGAGACAGAGCAATCTTAGATCTTTTGTTGGAATGGTCCTGCTTTCTGGAGCAAGAGCAGGGCAGAGAGACTGAAGAACATAAAAGCATTGAATAGGGATATGGAGAACAAGGGGAAAGACCATCGAGAGAAGGAACACTTAATATCTCCAACCAAAAAGGATTGATGGGTGACTTAACTGGAAATGTAAAATAATATTTTAAACCATACTCCTGGTTTTATTGTCATAATAATTTCCTTTGGAAATGAACTTTATCTTAGACACTGAAAGCATTAAAAAGGCATTTCATTAATACATAGTAAAAGTTAAATATAATGATCGTTCTCTTATGAATCTTGCTACTTTGACTATCATAGGATTTTTCCCATTTTAAATGAAAGTATAACTAGGGTCTGATGGAATTTACATTGTGTTAAATTGCATATAGACACATTATGCCTTGCTGAGCTTTCTGATCTAGACAATATTGTTTTTTAGAGCTGCTCAATTTAATAAACATAATCCCTACCAGATGCAACTACATTTAAATTAATTGAAATTCAGTGATATTTAAAATTCAGTTCCTCAGTAACACTTACCACATCGAAAGTGCTCAACAGTCTGAGTAGTCTTATTGACAACACAGTAATAGCTACATCATTATAGAAAATATTATTGGACAGGGTTGGTTTAAATCTGAATTAAGCAAAATAAAATAATTTGTACTTAACTTCGTTTCTGTCATTTTTTTTTGTTTGTTTTTTTGTTTTTAAACCTTTATTTTACTTTTAACTTTTACAGAGTTTTGTTGTTTATAGATACGTATGTTCTCAGATTAGTCATATGTATATCCCCCCCTTCCCTCCCCTCCCGACCATCATGCAGCATCCCTGAAGGATCCCCTTTTCTCACAGAGCAATGACTAGAGCTATTTTCTTCACTTATGATAGTACAGGCCTTCATGCTACTTCCTTTACGCCTCTCACCCACTGTTCCTTCCCCACAATGTCCATATGTCCACTGTCCATGTCTGTCTGTCTGTCGCTTCAGTGCATGTGCCATCATCACCATCCTACTAGATTCCATATATATGTGTTAATATACTGTATTTGTCTTTCTCTTTCTGACTGACTTCACTTTTTATGATACGTTCTAGATCCAGCCACCTCATTAGGGTTGATTCTTCTGCATTTCTCTTTACAGCTGTGTAGTATTCCATTGTATATATGTACCAGAGCTTTTGGATCCATTCGTTCGTCGATGGGCATCTAGGTTCCTTCCATGTTCTAGCTATTGTATAGAGAGCTGCAATGAACATTGGGGTACAGGTGCTTCTTTCAGTTTTGATTTCGTCTGGGTATAAGCCTAAGAGTGGGATTGCTGGGTCATACGGTGCTTCTATTTTTAGTTTTTTAAGAAATCTCCAGACTGTCTTCCATAGAGGCTGAATCAATTTACACTCCCACCAGCAATGCAAGAGTGTTCCCTTTTCTCCGCAGCCTCTCCAGCATTTATTGTCTGTCGATTTGTGGATGATGGCCATTCTGATGGGTGTGAGGTGATATCTCATTGTAGTTTTGATTTGCATTTCTCTAATTTTTAGTGAAGTTGAGCATCGTTTCATGTGTTTTTGGGCCATCTGTATGTCATCTTTGGAGAGGTGTCTGTTTAGGTCCTTTTCCCATTTTTTGATTGGGTTTTTCGTTTTTCCAGTGCTGAGTTGTCTGAGTTGCTTGTAGATTTTGGAGATTAATTCTTTGTCTGTTGTTTCATTTGCTATGATTTTCTCCCACTCTGTGGGCTGTCTGTTGAGCTTTTTTGTAATTTCTTTAGCTGTACAAAAGCTTTTAAGTTTCATTAGGTCCCACATGTTCATTTGTCTTTTTGGTTCCACTATTCTAGTAGGTGGGTCAGAGAAGATCTTGCTTTGATTGATGTCCTTGAGGGTTTTGCCTATATTCTCCTCTAAGAGTTTGATGGTTTCTGGCCTTACATTTAAGTCTTTAATCCATTTTGAGTTGATCTTTGTGTATGGTGTCAGGGTATGTTCCAACTTCATTTTCTTGCATGTAGCTGTCCAATTTTCCCAGCTCCATTTGTTGAAGAGGCTGTCTTTGTCCCATTTTATATGTTCGCCTCCTTTGTCAAAAATAAGGTACCCATAGGTGCGTGGCTTTATCTCTGGGTTCTCGATCTTGTTCCATTGGTCGATATTTCTGTTTTTGTGCCAGTACCATACTGTCTTGAGGACTGTTGCTTTGTAGTAGAGTCTGAAGTTGGGAAGGCTGATCCCCCCAGCTCCATTCTTCTTCCTGAGGATTGCTTTGGCTATTCGAGGTCTTTTGTGTTTTCATATGAACTGTGTTATTCGTTGGTCTAGTTCTGTGAAGAATGTTATTGAAAGTTTGATAGGGATCGCATTGAATCTATAGATGACATTTGGAAGTATGGTCATTTTCACAATATTGATTCTCCCGACCCAGGAACATGGAATATTTCTCCATCTGTTTAAGTCTTCTTTAATGTCTCTCATGAGTGTCTTGTAATTTTCTGTGTACAGTTCTTTTGTTTCTTTGGGTAGGTTTATTCCTAGATATTTGATTCTTTTGGTTGCGATGGTAGTGGATGATGGCCATTCTGATGGGTGTGAGGTGATATCTCATTGTAGTTTTGATTTGCATTTCTCTAATTTTTAGTGAAGTTGAGCATCGTTTCATGTGTTTTTGGGCCATCTGTATGTCATCTTTGGAGAGGTGTCTGTTTAGGTCCTTTTCCCATTTTTTGATTGGGTTTTTCGTTTTTCCAGTGCTGAGTTGTCTGAGTTGCTTGTAGATTTTGGAGATTAATTCTTTGTCTGTTGTTTCATTTGCTATGATTTTCTCCCACTCTGTGGGCTGTCTGTTGAGCTTTTTTGTAATTTCTTTAGCTGTACAAAAGCTTTTAAGTTTCATTAGGTCCCACATGTTCATTTGTCTTTTTGGTTCCACTATTCTAGTAGGTGGGTCAGAGAAGATCTTGCTTTGATTGATGTCCTTGAGGGTTTTGCCTATATTCTCCTCTAAGAGTTTGATGGTTTCTGGCCTTACATTTAAGTCTTTAATCCATTTTGAGTTGATCTTTGTGTATGGTGTCAGGGTATGTTCCAACTTCATTTTCTTGCATGTAGCTGTCCAATTTTCCCAGCTCCATTTGTTGAAGAGGCTGTCTTTGTCCCATTTTATATGTTCGCCTCCTTTGTCAAAAATAAGGTACCCATAGGTGCGTGGCTTTATCTCTGGGTTCTCGATCTTGTTCCATTGGTCGATATTTCTGTTTTTGTGCCAGTACCATACTGTCTTGAGGACTGTTGCTTTGTAGTAGAGTCTGAAGTTGGGAAGGCTGATCCCCCCAGCTCCATTCTTCTTCCTGAGGATTGCTTTGGCTATTCGAGGTCTTTTGTGTTTTCATATGAACTGTGTTATTCGTTGGTCTAGTTCTGTGAAGAATGTTATTGAAAGTTTGATAGGGATCGCATTGAATCTATAGATGACATTTGGAAGTATGGTCATTTTCACAATATTGATTCTCCCGACCCAGGAACATGGAATATTTCTCCATCTGTTTAAGTCTTCTTTAATGTCTCTCATGAGTGTCTTGTAATTTTCTGTGTACAGTTCTTTTGTTTCTTTGGGTAGGTTTATTCCTAGATATTTGATTCTTTTGGTTGCGATGGTGAAGGGGATTGCCTCTTTGATTTCGTTTTCTGATTTTTCATTGTTTGTGTACAGGAATGCCAGTGATTTCTGTATATTGATTTTGTATCCTGCGACTTTGCTGAATTCGCTGATTAACTCTAGTAGTTTTGTAATAGTGTCTTTGGGATTTTCTATGTATAATATCATGTCATCTGCAAATAGAGAGAGTTAGACTTCTTCTTTTCCAATCTGGATTTGTCATTTGTTTTTGTAGATACAAGTTTTTCTTTAAAATTGTATTGCTTCTGTCCAATGGTTCTTTTAACAATATTTTGGTAGTGCAAATCAGTTACATACACACAAAAATTTCCTCAGTTCTAATTTAACAAAAAAAATTTGTGCTTCTTCATTATTGAAGGATATTTATACTTTGAGTGGAACATTAGATTGAAAATTTTGAAGGTTTCCTTTTATCACTTTAATGATATAAGTCCACTGTTTTCTGGCCAATATAATTTCTTTTATTTATTTACTTTTGCCAAATGGGATATTTTGAAATAGGTATATGTTGTAAAATGATAACCACATCCAAACTAATTAGCACACCCAACACTTTCTGCATTTACTCATGGGTGTGTGTGTGTTTGTGTGTGTGAAGCATCTGAGGACTTGAGATTTACTCTCAGCAAACTTCAAGTATATATTAACTATAGTCAACATGCAGCTCATTAAATATGCAGAGTTTATTCATCTTGAAACAAAATTCTGCACCCTTTGATCAATATCTTCTTATCACTTCTGAGTGCCAGTACCATACTGTCTTGAGGACTGTTGCTTTGTAGTAGAGTCTGAAGTTGGGAAGGCTGATCCCCCCAGCTCCATTCTTCTTCCTGAGGATTGCTTTGGCTATTCGAGGTCTTTTGTGTTTTCATATGAACTGTGTTATTCGTTGGTCTAGTTCTGTGAAGAATGTTATTGAAAGTTTGATAGGGATCGCATTGAATCTATAGATGACATTTGGAAGTATGGTCATTTTCACAATATTGATTCTCCCGACCCAGGAACATGGAATATTTCTCCATCTGTTTAAGTCTTCTTTAATGTCTCTCATGAGTGTCTTGTAATTTTCTGTGTACAGTTCTTTTGTTTCTTTGGGTAGGTTTATTCCTAGATATTTGATTCTTTTGGTTGCGATGGTGAAGGGGATTGCCTCTTTGATTTCGTTTTCTGATTTTTCATTGTTTGTGTACAGGAATGCCAGTGATTTCTGTATATTGATTTTGTATCCTGCGACTTTGCTGAATTCGCTGATTAACTCTAGTAGTTTTGTAATAGTGTCTTTGGGATTTTCTATGTATAATATCATGTCATCTGCAAATAGAGAGAGTTAGACTTCTTCTTTTCCAATCTGGATTTGTCATTTGTTTTTGTAGATACAAGTTTTTCTTTAAAATTGTATTGCTTCTGTCCAATGGTTCTTTTAACAATATTTTGGTAGTGCAAATCAGTTACATACACACAAAAATTTCCTCAGTTCTAATTTAACAAAAAAAATTTGTGCTTCTTCATTATTGAAGGATATTTATACTTTGAGTGGAACATTAGATTGAAAATTTTGAAGGTTTCCTTTTATCACTTTAATGATATAAGTCCACTGTTTTCTGGCCAATATAATTTCTTTTATTTATTTACTTTTGCCAAATGGGATATTTTGAAATAGGTATATGTTGTAAAATGATAACCACATCCAAACTAATTAGCACACCCAACACTTTCTGCATTTACTCATGGGTGTGTGTGTGTTTGTGTGTGTGAAGCATCTGAGGACTTGAGATTTACTCTCAGCAAACTTCAAGTATATATTAACTATAGTCAACATGCAGCTCATTAAATATGCAGAGTTTATTCATCTTGAAACAAAATTCTGCACCCTTTGATCAATATCTTCTTATCACTTCTGACTTCTATCTTCTGGCATGTTCTTAGATTTACAGGTTATAATGAGTTCTGGATATGTTTTAGACTATAAATATAAGTAAGATAATGATGTATTGCTTTTCTGTATTTATCTATATGTCTATACCTCTAGTTTTATCCGTGTGATGGCAAAGGTGAGAGTTTCCTTTGTTAAGACAGAATGTTATTTTTTGTGTATCTGTCTGTTTGCATGAGTGTGTATATATATATAATCATAGCTATAATATATGATTAATTAATTACATAATTATAAGTATATATTTGTAATCATACTATAATAATTATATGGTTATAATTCTATAATTGTAACTATATACTTATATACTTGTATAGTCACAATTATACATAATATGATTATATGATCATAATTATGATTAAATGAGCATATTATGCTATATGCATTATATTCTATATTATTATATTACACATACTAATTATATATTAGATGATATTATATTATATCATAGAATATAGTGTTATTATATTGTGTATCTGTCTGTTTGCATGAGTGTGTATATATATATAATCATAGCTATAATATATGATTAATTAATTACATAATTATAAGTATATATTTGTAATCATACTATAATAATTATATGGTTATAATTCTATAATTGTAACTATATACTTATATACTTGTATAGTCACAATTATACATAATATGATTATATGATCATAATTATGATTAAATGAGCATATTATGCTATATGCATTATATTCTATATTATTATATTACACATACTAATTATATATTAGATGATATTATATTATATCATAGAATATAGTGTTATTATATTATATATATGTATATTTATATATATATAAATATATATAATTATATACTATATATATGATAATTCATATAATCACACAAATATAATCATGTATATCATTATACACATTATATATAATTATGTATACAATTATATATACATTCATATTATATCAGTATCTTTAATTATAGAACTATAATTAGATATAATGTATAAAATGATAAATCATACAATTATGTATAATATATGATAATACATATAAAAATATATATATTCAATAAATGATTCTATATGTACTTATATACATACTCATAAATATATATAATTATACATATAATAACATACAGGAAATTGTATATCACATTGTATTCTATATTCAATATTATCATATTTAACAATTATAAATTAGCCATGATTTTATATCACTGCATTGTATTATCATATCATATCATTATATTCTATGTAATCATATAGAATTGCATATAATTATAGAATAATATATGCACATATAAATAATTATTCCTAATTATAATCATAATAAATATAATTATATTTAATGAAGGCAATTATAATTTATATAATCCTATATGATCAGAAAATACATTTATGTTAAGTTATAATACATATATATATAATTTTATATATAATAAATTTAATATATAATTATATATGTGTATATTATACACATGGTTATAGACATGATGGCATATCATATTATAGTCCAGTATGGTATATATTATATATCATTATATTGCATTACATTTTGTGTTATATGACTATATATTATATGACATCATGTTGTATTATAATACCATATCTTATATTGTACAATATCATTATATTATATTATATATATAATTATATGCATATATAAACAATTACATGCATAATTACATATAATATATAATCATATATAACATATAGATTATATGCATAATTATATATTATTTTATAGTATAGTTTATATTGTTATATTATATTGTATTTTTTATCTATTATATTTTCTATGATATGATGTCATATCATATATCATATTATAGGTATTATATTATATTATGATATCATATATATAATTCTATATGCATATAACCATGCATATGATTATGTGTAATTAGAAATGATCAAATATGTAATCATATATGCATAATTACTTTCAATTATATACACATAATTATTATAAACAATATTCATACATAATTATTATAAAAATAATTAATACAAAATGATTATACATAATTAGGTATTTATTATATACTATATACATTATATATATTCTTTAAAATTATTATAGATATATAACAATAAATATGATTCTTTATAATAGATATCTGTAGTATACATATTGCATATAACATAGAACTTTTATGATAATATAAAGTATACATTATATGTGACTTTATTATATCTATAATAAATATGCATGCTATATATAAAATATATAATACAGAATATATAGAATATATATCTTATATAATACAATATATAGAATAGATTATTTTATACTGTAATAATATATATAATATACATATTATATCTTATATTTTGTATTATATAATATATACTCTATATTATTATATTTCATTGTATCCTGTGTTATATAGATCATAGATTATATTACATGATGTCACATTATCATATCATATTATATTGTATCTTATTATTATATATGATTATATTATATATATAATTCTATGTACTTATAATGAAATATGTAATTATCTATATTATCATACATATTATCATATATATAATCATATATACACAATTAAATATAATTATAAATACATAATTGTTATACACAATAATACATGCATACATTCTTAATTATATATATCATATATTACATACTATATACAGAATACATATTATATATAAATAATCATACACACAATTACATATATATTTATTTATGATTATTTGGATAGTTATATATATAATTGTATGTATATAATGACATATATATAACATATATAATGCATATATGTATTATGCTATCATGTGTATAATAAAACTATACAATACATAAAATATAGATAAAATATATAACATATAATATTTACTATATTATAATAACATAATATATTCAATACATACATCATATTTATATATGCTATAGTATATTATAATGATAATATTTTGTACATTATTAGATATATTTCACATATATAAGCATATATATATTTATACACATAATTATATATTATTATATATGTAATTCTGTAGATAATTTTATGTGGTTATAGATATGATAAATATAATTATATATAATATGCATTATATATCATGCATATCATAATATGCATAATATATTTGCAAATATATATAATTCCATATATAATTATATCTAATTATGAATAATTTCAAAATTATTTTGTATAAGTATATCTTTTATAATTATATAATTATGGATAGTTATATATATAATAGTATGTATATAATGACATATATATAAAATATATAATGCATATATGTATTATGCAATCATGTGTATAATAAAAACTATACAATACATAAAATATAGATAAAATATATAACATATAATATTTACTATATTATAATAACATAATATATTCAATACATACATCATATTTATATATGCTATAGTATATTATAATGATAATATTTTGTACATTATTAGATATATTTCACATATATAAGCATATATATATTTATACACATAATTATATATTATTATATATGTAATTCTGTAGATAATTTTATGTGGTTATAGATATGATAAATATAATTATATATAATATGCATTATATATCATGCATATCATAATATGCATAATATATTTGCAAATATATATAATTCCATATATAATTATATCTAATTATGAATAATTTCAAAATTATTTTGTATAAGTATATCTTTTATAATTATATAATTATGAATAATTATATATATAATCTTGTATATGTATAATTATATATAGAATATAAATAATTTTATTTATGCTTTCATCTGTCATTATATCTTCATAATGATTATACATATATTTATATATAGAAAATAATTATATATATAATCATTCATCATCATATATATAATTATATTTGTATTATTATATACATAATTATGTATATATATATTCATATGTATAATATATATAATTTTATTTATTCTTTCATCTGTCAGTGGGCATTTATTTGGTTTCCATAAATACTGTGAAAAATACCACAGTGAAAATATGAGTATTGATAGTATTGTGATTTTTATTTCTTTTGGATTTATACTGAAAGGTGGAATTTCTGAATAATTATGATGGCTCTATTTTTTAATTTTTACTGTTCTTCTGTAATGACTTCAGCAACTTATGCTCTTAGTAACAATGCATAAGTATTTCATTTTCTTATCATCCTCATCAGCAATGTTTCTTTTGACTTTTTTTATAATAACCACCCTTACACCTGTCAGCGGCTTCTCTGGTGACTCAGTGGTCAAGAATCTGCCTGTCCATGTAGAAGACTGTTTCAATCCCTGGGTCAGGAAGAATCCCTGGAGAAGGAAGTAGCAACCCAATCCAGTATTCTTATCTAGAAAATCCCATGAACAGTAGCTTGGGCGGGCTACATTTTATGGGGTCGCAAAAGAGTTGGACATGATTTAGGATCTAAACAACAACAGGTGTGAAATAATTTATTTCATCATAGTTTTGATGTGCATTTCCATATTGATTAGGTAGGTATATCTTCATGTATTTGTTGGCCATTTTATACCTTCTTTAGGAAAATGTCTGCTTAGCTCCTTTACCCATTTTCAAGTCACTTTATTATTAATATTTCTTGCTAAGTTACAGTAGTTCCTTATCAATTTTGTAAATTAATTCCTTTTCAAATATACAGTTTGCAAATATTTTCCCAATTCTGTAGGTTACCTTTACATTCTTTTATTTCCTTTGCTGTATAAATTTTTTTAATTTGGTGTAATCTTATTTATGCTTTTGTTGTTTGTACTTTGGGTGTGAATCATTGCCAAACCTATATGAAATAAATTGCCTTTTATGTTTTCCTCAGGAATTTTAGGGTTTCAGGTCTTGCATTTAAGTCTTTAGTCCACTCTGACTTTATTTTGTGTTATGATGTAATGTAAGAACCTGATACAATTCTTTTACTTTTGTTATCCTGTTTTTCCATCACCATTTATTGAAATAATTATTCCTTTTCATTGCATATTCTTGGTAACTTTGTAGAAAATTGGTTGGCCATATATTCAGCAGCTTATTTAGGGGCTATTTGTTCTATTCTGAGTTTCCCAGGTGGTGCTAGTGGTAAAGAACCCACCTGTCAATACAGGAGACATAAAAGATTCAGTTTGGTCCCTTGGAATTTTGGGGGGAAGAAATTTCCCATAGACAGAGGAGCCTGGCAGGCTACAGTCCATAGGGTTGCAAAGAGTAAGACACAACTGAAGGACTTATCATCCTCATCAGCAATGTTTCTTTTGACTTTTTTTATAATAACCACCCTTACACCTGTCAGCGGCTTCTCTGGTGACTCAGTGGTCAAGAATCTGCCTGTCCATGTAGAAGACTGTTTCAATCCCTGGGTCAGGAAGAATCCCTGGAGAAGGAAGTAGCAACCCAATCCAGTATTCTTATCTAGAAAATCCCATGAACAGTAGCTTGGGCGGGCTACATTTTATGGGGTCGCAAAAGAGTTGGACATGATTTAGGATCTAAACAACAACAGGTGTGAAATAATTTATTTCATCATAGTTTTGATGTGCATTTCCATATTGATTAGGTAGGTATATCTTCATGTATTTGTTGGCCATTTTATACCTTCTTTAGGAAAATGTCTGCTTAGCTCCTTTACCCATTTTCAAGTCACTTTATTATTAATATTTCTTGCTAAGTTACAGTAGTTCCTTATCAATTTTGTAAATTAATTCCTTTTCAAATATACAGTTTGCAAATATTTTCCCAATTCTGTAGGTTACCTTTACATTCTTTTATTTCCTTTGCTGTATAAATTTTTTTAATTTGGTGTAATCTTATTTATGCTTTTGTTGTTTGTACTTTGGGTGTGAATCATTGCCAAACCTATATGAAATAAATTGCCTTTTATGTTTTCCTCAGGAATTTTAGGGTTTCAGGTCTTGCATTTAAGTCTTTAGTCCACTCTGACTTTATTTTGTGTTATGATGTAATGTAAGAACCTGATACAATTCTTTTACTTTTGTTATCCTGTTTTTCCATCACCATTTATTGAAATAATTATTCCTTTTCATTGCATATTCTTGGTAACTTTGTAGAAAATTGGTTGGCCATATATTCAGCAGCTTATTTAGGGGCTATTTGTTCTATTCTGAGTTTCCCAGGTGGTGCTAGTGGTAAAGAACCCACCTGTCAATACAGGAGACATAAAAGATTCAGTTTGGTCCCTGAATTGGGAAGATTTCCTGAAGGAGCGGATGGTCACCCACTCCAGTATCACATCTGGAGAATCCCATAGACAGAGGAGCCTGGCAGGCTACAGTCCATAGGGTTGCAAAGAGTAAGACACAACTGAAGTGACTTAGCACACATGTACACTATTCTATTTCATTAGTATATATGTCTGGTCTGTTTTTTAAAATTTTTGCCAGTACCACACTGCTTTGAATGTTATGTTTTGTAATATACTTTGAAATTAGTAAATGCAATGCCTCCAGCTTTGTTCTTGCTCTAAATTGCTTTCCCTGTTTGTGATCTTTTGTGATTTCAAACACATTTTAAGATTTCTTTTTCTATTTTTTATGAGAAATGCTATTGGAATTTTGATAGGGATTGTCTTGAATCTCTGAATGAACATTATGTAATATTAATTATTTCAATCCACAAGCATAGAATGCCATTCAATTAATTTGTGTCTTTTATTTTTCTTCTCATCAATATGTTATAGTTTACAGGATATAGATCTTTAACTTCCTTGGGTCAAATTTTTCCCAAATATTTTCATCTTTTTGCCACTTTTGTAGTTGGGATTGTTTTCTTTATTAAAATGTCTTTCCCAATAGTTGACTGCAAATGTTTAGAAATAGAATTGATTTTTGTAGGTTGATTTTGTGTTCTGAAACTTTTCTGAATTCATTTATTATTTTTAACAGTTTTTGGCATGGTTGTTAGAGTTTTCTTTATATGAAATTATATAATATGCAAACGAAATTTTATGTGGATCTGGCATGCAAAATTTCTGATGTAATTATGCCATAATTATTATCTCTTTTGTTTTGTATTGTTAACTGTAAATTGACACTTACCAATTACATTTCCAAAGACTGAACAACAAGGAAAAATGTCATCCACCACTGTGGAGACTGAATCCTGTGCTGTGGCAGCTGCTGACTCTCAGCTGCTGAACTCCCTGAGTTAGTTCAGGGTGGAGGTAGGCACTCTGTGCTCCAGAGGATCTTCTGGGACAGGCCTTTAGATAGGCAGTTGTTTTTAGGAACAAGTTTTATGATCTCAATCCTTGGATCTCCTTATACCCAGAAGAGCACTAAATCCCTTCATGGTGACTCAGATCCTTGTGACTAACCAGAAACCCCCTTTGTAAAATGAGTGTTTAATGGTATTGAAATCCCCCTTCACCAAAACTGAATACATTGATTTTCCTCCTGCTGTCTCAAGGGAGCAGTCTCTCAGAGCTATCTGAAGTGCTGCCTCTTGGACTGCAGTCCTAATTGTGCCCCAAATAAAACTTAACCCACAATTCAAGTTGCTCATCTTTTTTTAGTTGATCGTATATAATGTGTCTCTTTCTCTTCCCACCTTCAAGATTGCAAGAAAAGTGTAAAAGAAAGAGAAAATGAGGGGATTGCGGGAAGGAGTAGGCTTAGGTAGCAGCTGCCATGAGGGATCTGGCTACACAGTCATGACCAGTAGAGAGACTAGCAGAGGGAGAATGAGAGGAGTCAAGGCAAGGGGTCCAAGAGGGATGAAGGGTTCAAGGAGAAAGGGGGAGAGAGGGGCCAGGTGGGTCCAGAGGCCAAGAGGTCAGAGGGCCAAAAGGGCCTTTGCAGCCAAGAGTGGGGGTTAAGTGTCTGGGTGTGGCCAGGGAAGTGGCCAGGGGAGGGAGTGGTACTGAAGTGAGTCTGCAGGTAGGAAAGCTTTGTGTCCGCAGAGGTCTTGGCAGGAAGAGACTGCAGGAAGGGCGGGGCTGTAGGCTCACTCAGCTCTTTGCAGATTTTCAACTCCAACAAAGATATTTTTTTTATTATTATTCCTTATTTTAAAGGTTTTACAGAGTTTTGTTGTTCACAGACATGTATGTTCCCAGATCAGTCATATGCATATCCATGGTCCCCACCGCCCCAGTTCCCCCCATCCCACCCCTCCAGACCTTCGCCCCAAGCCATTGTAAGCACTCCTATTCCCTTAGCACTATGACACTAGCTATCTTTGCCACACATAACAGTATAGGTTTCCATGTTACTCCCTCCATGCTTCCCCCTCCCTATTTCTTCCCCACAATGTCCCTATGTCTATGCTCTCTCTGTTTTTCCATGAGTTCCCTGTGTGTGTTATCAAGACCATCCTACTAGATTCCATATATGTGTGTTAGTATACTGTATTTGTCTTTCTCTTTTTGACTTACTTCACTTTTTATGATAGGTTCTAGAGCCAGCCACTTCATTAGGACTGAGTCTTCTGCATTTCTTTTAACAGCTGAGTAGTATTCCATTGTATATATGTACCAGAGCTTCTGGATCCATTCATTCATCGATGGACATCTAGGTTGCTTCCAAGTTCTGGCTATTGTATAGAGAGCTGCAATGAACATTGGGGTATAGTGCTTCTTTCAGTTTTGATTTCATCAGAATATAAGCCTAATAGTGGGATTGCTGGGTCATAGTTTTTTTTTTTTCCCATCAGTAACTATGCTGTGTCTGTGTGTGTGAGGGTGTGGTGTGTATACCTATGTGTGTGTGTAAGCTTGTTTGTTATTCTCTGAGCTTCTTTGATTTGTGGTTTTGTGTCTTTCTTTAGTTTTTCAAAATTCTTAGGTGTTATTTAGTCAAATGTTTCGCCTTTTTTATTTCTCTTCTTTTTCTGGCATTTCAATTACAAGTATGATAAATAATTTAATTTTGTCCCATAGTTGATAGATGCTCTATGTGTTTTAGTTTGGTAATTTTTGCTAGTCAGTTCATTGATTCTTTCCTTGGTTAGTTGAATATTCTGGTTTGTTTTTTCAAAGGCATTATTCACCTCAGTTATCATGTTTTTTACCATTTTTAACATCTTTAATTCTTTTTTATATAGTTTTTATCCCTCTGCTTAAGTTACCTATCTGGTTATTCTTTTCTTTTTTTTCTTCAATTAGGAATTTTAACATATTAAACAGTTACCCCCCATTTGATAGTCCATATGAATACAATATCTGAATCTAGTCCTGTTTAATAATTTGTATCTTTTAATAATGAAAGGGTGAATAGGCAGGCTTGGTAAGGAGGCCAGTGGTTTCCAAGGAGGAGGAAAAAGAGGAGGGGGGAACGAACATTTTCTAGCCTAAATGTTTGCTATGATAAGGATCTACTCTGAAAATAACTTTATTGTTTCATGAATACAAACTGTTTTGCATTGAAATATCTCATCTAGTCTTGATGTCTGGAGACCATCCTCTGGCTAATCTTATGTTAATGTCATGGGAATGGGTCTGGTAAGACTTTTCCAATCTTGACAATCTTGGTAAAAACCAACTAAAAAAGTACAAGATGCCCTGCCTAACCTAGCTGCAAGGTGTACTTTCCTACCCCATTCCAGTGCCTTTTGATGAAAGCTTTCTCTATCCATTTTTCCTTTAATAAAACATTTGCTGCTCAAATCTCTGACCAAAACTGTGTCTTTTGATCCCAAAGTCGAATTTTCTCCTTGTGGAGGTCACCAATCTAACACCAGCTACCATAAGGTATCTATAGTCATCTATTAATAATGCAAAGCACTTAATTTTTTTTCTTATTTTTATTTTGGCTGTTCTAGCTCTTCACTGAGGCTTGCAGGCTTTCTCTAGCTGCAGACACCTGGGCTTCTCTTGTGGTGACTAGGCTTAATCCTTACAGTGAGAGAGTTTCTCTAATGGTTTGCCTTGGGCTCTGTGGTTGCAGTGTTATAAATAAGTTCAGTTGTGGTCCCGTAATTAGCTACGCTACAGCATGTGAGATCCTAGATGTCCAACCAGGGATACAACCCATGTCCCTGCCTTGGAAGATGGGCCCTCAAACCCTGGATCACCAGGAAAGTCTCCTGTTTGTGTTTTTAAAACTGCTCTACCTCAGATTTGGGACTTCAACCCAAAAGACAATTTGGGACTCGAACCCACGTGGTCAGGACTTGAACCTGGCCAAATTCCTGCTTGGAACTTGAGCCCACATGGCTGGGACTGAAACCTAGTCAAAACCCTGCTTGGAACTTGAATTCACGTGACTGGGACTCTAACCTAGCCAAAACCCATGATACCTGGTTTCAGCACCTAATGGACCTCAGGTTCTTGATGCCACATCACAGAAAAGAATTCAGCGAAAGACAGAGTGATAGGTAAGATGTGATTTTATTCAGGTTCAGAGAAAAGTACACTTCACAGACAAAGTGTGGGCAATCACAGAGGGTGAGTGTAGTGTCCCAAAAATATGGCATGCATAGCTTTTATGGGCTGCGTAATTTCATATGCTAATGACTGGGAGGGTTATTCCAACTATTTGGGGGAAGGGGTGTAGCTGTCACGGCACCTCTGGATGTGTCATTTAGCTTGCTGATTGAGGATCAAGGTCTAGTTTGACATTTTGGGCCCATTTAACTTTAGTGGGTTTATGGTGTGTCCTTGGGCTATGTCATTCTTTCAAAAATTGCGCCCTTCCCCTTTCCCTCCTGTTACATTTTGATAATGTGATTTTTATCCTGACATTTGTGTGTGTTCATGTCTGTGCGTGCATGATGCATGTATAAGTGTTATAATTTTTTTGTTGAAATTCAGAAGTATTTTGTAAGACAATAGAATCTGAGATAATCATTTATACCTGGGAATAAAGTCACTTAGTCTTTTTCTAGACCTTAGTGAGGAAGTTTGAGCCCATCTAGTTAGATGTTAGATTGTATTGCTTTTTTTGTTGTTGCTATAGTTACCATTAGATCACCACAGTCTTCAAATTCTTCTCATATTATCTTGACTTTAGGATGGGGCAGGTTTGTGAAAGATTTTATCCAAAGCTGTGCTGTACTTTTAGCATTAGATTCACCTTTGTTCTTACATCCCAAAGAAGATCTCCTTCTATGTGATTGGTCTCTTGCAGCAGTAGATGGCTGTTAATATTAATGCTTGCTATCCCAGTTGTTGGTTGTTTTTTTTGTTTTTTGTTTTTTTTTGCCTCTAAGTAATCATTTCTTTTCATCTATCTTTATTCTTTGGTATATGTGGGCCTCCCACTGCAGTGGCCTCTCTCCTTGCAGAGCACTGACTCTGGGCACATGTGCTTCAGAGAGTTGGCTCATAATTAGACACACTCACCCAGTTGCTTCATTGCACATGGGATTTTCTGGGTCCAGGGTTGGAACCGGTGCCCCTTGCTCTGCAAGGAAGACTCATTACCTACTGGACCACCAGGGAAGTCCTGTTATCCCAGTTTTGGAAAGGACATAAGAGGAGGTTGTTCTCTGTACTTATAGCTTAGCATAAATCTTAGGGGAAAACTGGATCCATTTGTTTTGCAGGTAGGTCCTTCCCAGTGGTCCTGCTTCTGTTCAGAAGAAGGTGATATTTAATAGTCTTGTTCCTGAATATATATCTACGTCTGGTGTTGGAGTACTGGATTTTATTCTCTCTTTTCCTAGCTGAGAGGTATCTTCACCTGTAGTCTGAAGGTGATAAGGTTTGTTGACTTGTCCTAAGCAGTTTAAGACATGTGTTTTATTATAGAGGATATCATCAAAAATAATTCATGCTTAATCTTCAGAAACTCTTCTCTTTTCCTCCAGGACTGAACCATGAAGGTACAATTTTCATACTATCTCCAATTTTTCTTGTGAGTCTGACAGTGAATGCAAGTTTCTCTGGTGCCTGTGATGCTCAGGATTTCTGCACACACATAGTGGCACATGATAGGCCATTAACCATATGTTTAAAATTCTACCTGAATTATTTCACCAGCTTGTATATTGCTGGATGTCTGCTGCAGACAAGTGCTTGTGTCCTGTCTCCCTTGTAGGTACCTGTGTTTCTTTATATTTTGGATAAACTTCTGTCGTGTAACTTAAGCTCCCTGATAAACAAACAAACAAAACTTTTTTATAGCCACAAAGTATAAAAGTAAAAGGTGTATTCTCAGCAGCTTCAAATATTCTTTTTTAAATTGTGGCTAGTAGAAAGCTGTGAAAGGTTAACTCACTTTGGTTTTATTTGATTGTCCTAAATACTAATGAGGCAGAATTTTCCCCATACTTTGAACCTGCCATTTTATATTTAATGCATGTGTCTTGTAATTAGCATATTACGTAAATTTTGCCTTTATTACTGCAGCTTGACGATATGAAATTTTTTTTTCTGATTATGCTTTGTTTTCTTTTTTAATTTTAATTTACTTTTAACTTTTACAGAGCTTTGTTGTTTGCAGATATGTATGTTCCCAGATTAGTCATACATATATCCACCCTGTCCCCACCCATGCAGACTGTCACACAGCACCCCTGCAGGATCCCCTTTTCTCACAGCATAATGACAATAGTTATATTCATCACATATGACAGTATAGGTTTTCATGCTACTTTCTTTATGCCTCCCAACCACTGTTCATGCTCCACAATGTCCATATATCTACCGTCCATGTCTGTTTTCTCATAGCTTCACTGCATGTGTTATCATTACTATCCTACCAGATTCCATATATATGTGTTAGTATATTGTACTTGTCCTTCTCTTATTGACTGACTTCACTTTTTATGATAGGTTCTAGATCCAGCCACCTCATTATGGCTGATTCTTCTGCATTTCTTTACAGCTGTAGTCTGAAGGTGATAAGGTTTGTTGACTTGTCCTAAGCAGTTTAAGACATGTGTTTTATTATAGAGGATATCATCAAAAATAATTCATGCTTAATCTTCAGAAACTCTTCTCTTTTCCTCCAGGACTGAACCATGAAGGTACAATTTTCATACTATCTCCAATTTTTCTTGTGAGTCTGACAGTGAATGCAAGTTTCTCTGGTGCCTGTGATGCTCAGGATTTCTGCACACACATAGTGGCACATGATAGGCCATTAACCATATGTTTAAAATTCTACCTGAATTATTTCACCAGCTTGTATATTGCTGGATGTCTGCTGCAGACAAGTGCTTGTGTCCTGTCTCCCTTGTAGGTACCTGTGTTTCTTTATATTTTGGATAAACTTCTGTCGTGTAACTTAAGCTCCCTGATAAACAAACAAACAAAACTTTTTTATAGCCACAAAGTATAAAAGTAAAAGGTGTATTCTCAGCAGCTTCAAATATTCTTTTTTAAATTGTGGCTAGTAGAAAGCTGTGAAAGGTTAACTCACTTTGGTTTTATTTGATTGTCCTAAATACTAATGAGGCAGAATTTTCCCCATACTTTGAACCTGCCATTTTATATTTAATGCATGTGTCTTGTAATTAGCATATTACGTAAATTTTGCCTTTATTACTGCAGCTTGACGATATGAAATTTTTTTTTCTGATTATGCTTTGTTTTCTTTTTTAATTTTAATTTACTTTTAACTTTTACAGAGCTTTGTTGTTTGCAGATATGTATGTTCCCAGATTAGTCATACATATATCCACCCTGTCCCCACCCATGCAGACTGTCACACAGCACCCCTGCAGGATCCCCTTTTCTCACAGCATAATGACAATAGTTATATTCATCACATATGACAGTATAGGTTTTCATGCTACTTTCTTTATGCCTCCCAACCACTGTTCATGCTCCACAATGTCCATATATCTACCGTCCATGTCTGTTTTCTCATAGCTTCACTGCATGTGTTATCATTACTATCCTACCAGATTCCATATATATGTGTTAGTATATTGTACTTGTCCTTCTCTTATTGACTGACTTCACTTTTTATGATAGGTTCTAGATCCAGCCACCTCATTATGGCTGATTCTTCTGCATTTCTTTTTACAGCTGTGTAGTATTCCATTGCATATATGTACTAGGGCTTTTGTATCCATTCATACATCAATGGACATCTAGGTTGCTTCCATGTTCTAGCTATTGTTTAGAGCAATGCAATAAACATTGGGGTACAGATGTCTCCTTCAATTTTGATTTCATCTGGGTGTAAGTCTAACAGTGGGATTGCTGGGTCATATGGTGCTTCTATTTTTAGTTTTTAAAGGGATATCCATACTGTCTTCCATAGAGTCTGTATCAATTTACATTCCCACCAGCAATGCAAGAGTGTTCCCTTTTCTCCGCACCCTCTCCAGCATTTATTGTCTGTCGATTTGTTGATGATGGCCATTTTGACGGGTGTGAGGTGATATCTCATTGTAGTTTTTTTTTTAAACTTTTATTTTACTTTTAACTTTTACAGAGTTTTGATGTTTACAGATATGTATGTTCTTAGATTAGTCATATGTATATCCCCCCATCCCACCCCTCCAGACTGTCATACAGCACCTGTGAAGGATCTGCTTTTCTCATAAAGCAATGGCTATAGCTATTTTCTTCACATATGATAGTACAGGCCTTCATACTACTTCCTTTATGCCTCTCACCCACTGTTCCTTCCCCACAATGTCCATATGTCCACTGTCCATGTCTGTCTTTACGTCACTTCACTGCATGTGCCATCATCACCATGCTACCAGATTCCATATATATGTGTTAGTATATTATACTTATCCTTCTCTTTCTGACTGACTTCACTTTTTATGATAGCTTCTAGAGCCAGCCATCTCATTAGGGCTGATTCTTCTGCATTTCTTTTGACAGCTGTGTAGTATTCCATTGTATATATGTACCGGGGCTTTTGCATCCATTCGTTCGTCGATGGTCATCTAGGTTGCTTCCATGTTCCAGCTATTGTATAGAGAGCTGCAATGAACATTGGGGTACAGGTGCTTCTTTTGGATTTAATTTCATTAGGGTATAAGCCTAAGAGTGGGATTGCTGGGTTGTATGGTGCATCAATTTTTAGTTTTTTAAGGGATAACCATAATGTCGTCCATAGAGGCTGTATCAATCTACATTCCCACCAGCAATGCAGGAGGGTTCCCTTTACTCCACACCCTCTCCAGCATTTATCATCTGTCGATTTGTGGATGATGGCCATTCTGATGGGTGTAAGGTGATATTTCATTGTAGTTTCAATTTGCACTTCTCTAATTATAAGTGAAGTTGAGCATTGTTTTATGTGTTTTGGGGACATATGTATGTCCTCTTTGGAGAGGTGTCTGTTTAGGTCCTTTTCCCATTTTTAGATTGGGTTGTTCATTTTTCTGGTGCTGAGTTATCTGAATTGCTTGTAGATTTTGGAGATTAATTCTTTGTCTGTTGTTTCATTTGCTATGATTTTCTCCCATTCTGTGGATTGTCTGTTCAGCTTTTTTGTAGTTTCTTCTGTTGTACAAAAACTTTTCAGTTTCATTAGGTCCCACATGTTCATTTTTGGTTTTAGTTCTGCCAGTCTAGTAGGTGGGTCAGAGAAGATCTTGCTTTGGTTTATGTCCTTGAGGGTTTTGCCTATATTCTCCTCTAAGAGTTTGATGGTTTCTGGTCTTACATTTAGATCTTTAATCCATTTTGAGTTGATCTTTGTGGATGGTGTCAGGGAGTGTTTGAACTTCATTTTTTTGTATGTAGCTGTCCAATTTTCCTAGCACCATTTGTTGAAGAGGCTGTCTTTGTCCCATTTTATAGTTTTGCCTCCTTTGTCAAAAATAAGGTACCCATAGGTGCATGGGTTTATCTCTGGGGTCTCGGTCTTGTCCCATTGGTCTATAGTTCTGTTTTTGTGCCAGTACCATACTGTCTTGATCACTGTCACTTTGTAGTATAGTCTGAAGTTAGGGAGGCTGATTCCTTCAGCTCCGTTTTTCTTTCTAAGGATTGTTTTGGCTATTCGGGGTCTTTTGTCTTTCCATATGAATTGTGTTATTCTTTCTTTTTTTTTTTTTTTTAAAGATTTATTTATTTATTTTGGGCGGGGCGGGCAGGCCACTTCTATTGGTCTTTCATTTATCTGTTTTCATCCATCTTTTTCACAGGTGCTTCTTTTGGATTTAATTTCATTAGGGTATAAGCCTAAGAGTGGGATTGCTGGGTTGTATGGTGCATCAATTTTTAGTTTTTTAAGGGATAACCATAATGTCGTCCATAGAGGCTGTATCAATCTACATTCCCACCAGCAATG
Source organism: Tragulus kanchil (assembly GCA_022376925.1). NCBI lineage: Eukaryota > Metazoa > Chordata > Mammalia > Artiodactyla > Tragulidae > Tragulus > Tragulus kanchil. Next base: position 79,637,239 of record JAIOJX010000029.1, on the reverse strand, counting down.
CAGGAGGGTTCCCTTTACTCCACACCCTCTCCAGCATTTATCATCTGTCGATTTGTGGATGATGGCCATTCTGATGGGTGTAAGGTGATATTTCATTGTAGTTTCAATTTGCACTTCTCTAATTATAAGTGAAGTTGAGCATTGTTTTATGTGTTTTGGGGACATATGTATGTCCTCTTTGGAGAGGTGTCTGTTTAGGTCCTTTTCCCATTTTTAGATTGGGTTGTTCATTTTTCTGGTGCTGAGTTATCTGAATTGCTTGTAGATTTTGGAGATTAATTCTTTGTCTGTTGTTTCATTTGCTATGATTTTCTCCCATTCTGTGGATTGTCTGTTCAGCTTTTTTGTAGTTTCTTCTGTTGTACAAAAACTTTTCAGTTTCATTAGGTCCCACATGTTCATTTTTGGTTTTAGTTCTGCCAGTCTAGTAGGTGGGTCAGAGAAGATCTTGCTTTGGTTTATGTCCTTGAGGGTTTTGCCTATATTCTCCTCTAAGAGTTTGATGGTTTCTGGTCTTACATTTAGATCTTTAATCCATTTTGAGTTGATCTTTGTGGATGGTGTCAGGGAGTGTTTGAACTTCATTTTTTTGTATGTAGCTGTCCAATTTTCCTAGCACCATTTGTTGAAGAGGCTGTCTTTGTCCCATTTTATAGTTTTGCCTCCTTTGTCAAAAATAAGGTACCCATAGGTGCATGGGTTTATCTCTGGGGTCTCGGTCTTGTCCCATTGGTCTATAGTTCTGTTTTTGTGCCAGTACCATACTGTCTTGATCACTGTCACTTTGTAGTATAGTCTGAAGTTAGGGAGGCTGATTCCTTCAGCTCCGTTTTTCTTTCTAAGGATTGTTTTGGCTATTCGGGGTCTTTTGTCTTTCCATATGAATTGTGTTATTCTTTCTTTTTTTTTTTTTTTTAAAGATTTATTTATTTATTTTGGGCGGGGTCAGGTTGGGGAGGGAGGGGGATGGGCGGGCCACTTCTATTGGTCTTTCATTTCTCTATTTTCATCCATCTTTGTTCTTTGGCTCCTGTGGGCCTCCCATCACAGTGGCGTCTGTCCTTGCAGAGCGCCGGCTTTGGGCGCATGCGCTCCAGAGCTCCGGCTCGGTAATTGGACACATCAGTCCAGCTGCTCCACGGCATGTGGGATCTTCCCAGGCCAGGGATCGAACCGGCGCCCCTTAGCACTGCAAGGCAGTGTCCTTACCCACTGGACCACCAGGGGAAGCCCTGAACTGTGTTATTCTTTGGCCTAGTTCTGTGAAGAGTGTCATTGGTAGTTTGACAGGGATCACATTTAATCTGCCGATGTTACTTGGTAGTATGGTCATTCTCACAATACTGATTCGTCTGACCCAGAAACATGGAATATCTCTCCATCTGTTTAAGTCTTCTTTGATTTCTTTCATGAGTGTCTTGTAATTTTCTGTGTACAGATCTTTTGTTTCTTTGGGTAGGTTTATTCCTAGATATTTTATTCGTTGTTTGTAATGGTAAAGGGAATTGCATCTTTGATTTTGTTTTCTGATATTTCATTGTTTGTGTATAAAAATGCCAGTGAATTCTGTGTAGTAATTTTGTACCCTGTGACTCTGCTGAATTCGTTGATTAGCTCTGGTAGCTTTGTAATAGTGTCTTTGGGATTTTCTATGTATAATATCATGTGATCTGCAAATACAGAGAGTTTTACTTCTTTTCCAATCTGGATTCCTTTTATTTCTTTCTCTTCCCTTATTGTTGTTGGTAGAACTTCCAGGACTCTGTTGGATAATAGTAGTGAAAGTGGACACCCCTGTCTTGTTCCTGATCTTAGAGGGAATGCTTTCAGATTTTCAGCATTAGGAATAATGTTCAATGTGGGTTTCTTATATATGGCTTTCACTATGTTGAGGTAGGTTCCTTCTATTCCAATTTTTTGCAGAATTTTTATTATAAATGGGCTTTGAATTTTGTTTAAGGCATTTTCTGCATCTATCGAGATTATCATGTGATTTTTGTCTCTCAATTAGTTGATATGGTGTATCACATTGATTGATTTGTGGATATTGAAGAATTCTTGCTTGCCTGGCATCAACCCCACTTGATCATGATGTATGAGTTTTTTGATGTGTTGTTGAATTCTGTTTGCTAGGATTTTTTTGAGGATTTTGGCATCTAAATTTGTCAGTGAAATTGGCCTATAATTTGTGTGTGTGTGTGTGTGTTGTCTTTGCCTGGCTTTGGTATCAGGGTGATGGCAGCCTCAGAGAATGTGTTTGAAAGTGTTCCTTCCTATGCAATTTTTTGGAAGAGTTTTAGGACAGGCATTATTTCTTCTTTAAATGTTTGGTAGAATTCGGCTGTGAAGCCATCTGGCCCTGGGCTTTTATTTTGGGGTAGGCTTTTGATCACAAATTCAATTTCAGAACTTGTGATTGGGTTGTTCATAGTTTCTATTTCTTCCTAGTTCAGTCTTGGGAGATTAATCTTCTCCAATAAACTGTCCCTTTCTTCCTGGTTGTCCAGTTTGTTGCCATAGAGCTGTTCATAATAGTCTCTTATAATCCTTTGAATTTCTGCATTATCTGTTGCAATCTCTCTTTTTTCATTTTTGATTTTGTTGATCTGGTTCTTCTCTCTTTTCTTTTTGATGAGTCTGGCCAGTGGCTTGTCAATTTTATTTTATCTTTTCAAAGAAACAGCTTTTTGTTTTATTTATCTTTACTATTGATTCTTTCATTTCTTTTTCATTTATTTCTGCTCTAATCTTTATGATTTCTCTTCTTCTACTAACTTTGGGGAGTTTTTGTTCTTTCTCCAATTGTTTTAAGCATAGGGTTAAGTTGTCTGTTTCATATTTTTCTAGTTTCTTGACCTAGGCTTGTATTGCTCTAAACTTCCCTCTTAGAACTGCTTTTGCAGTATCCCATGGGTTTTGCACTGTCGTGTGTTCATTGTCATTGTCTTCCAGAAATTTTTTATTTCTCCTTTGATTTGCTCATTAATCAGTTTGTTTTTTAGGTATGTGATGCTTAATCTCCATGGGCTTTGAATTTTGTTTAAGGCATTTTCTGCATCTATCGAGATTTCATGTGATTTGTCTCTCAATTAGTTGATATGGTGTATCACATTGATTGATTTGTGGATATTGAAGAATTCTTGCTTGCCTGGCATCAACCCCACTTGATCATGATGTATGAGTTTTTTGATGTGTTGTTGAATTCTGTTTGCTAGGATTTTTTTGAGGATTTTGGCATCTAAATTTGTCAGTGAAATTGGCCTATAATTTGTGTGTGTGTGTGTGTTGTCTTTGCCTGGCTTTGGTATCAGGGTGATGGCAGCCTCAGAGAATGTGTTTGAAAGTGTTCCTTCCTATGCAATTTTTTGGAAGAGTTTTAGGACAGGCATTATTTCTTCTTTAAATGTTTGGTAGAATTCGGCTGTGAAGCCATCTGGCCCTGGGCTTTTATTTTGGGGTAGGCTTTTGATCACAAATTCAATTTCAGAACTTGTGATTGGGTTGTTCATAGTTTCTATTTCTTCCTAGTTCAGTCTTGGGAGATTAATCTTCTCCAATAAACTGTCCCTTTCTTCCTGGTTGTCCAGTTTGTTGCCATAGAGCTGTTCATAATAGTCTCTTATAATCCTTTGAATTTCTGCATTATCTGTTGCAATCTCTCTTTTTTCATTTTTGATTTTGTTGATCTGGTTCTTCTCTCTTTTCTTTTTGATGAGTCTGGCCAGTGGCTTGTCAATTTTATTTTATCTTTTCAAAGAAACAGCTTTTTGTTTTATTTATCTTTACTATTGATTCTTTCATTTCTTTTTCATTTATTTCTGCTCTAATCTTTATGATTTCTCTTCTTCTACTAACTTTGGGGAGTTTTTGTTCTTTCTCCAATTGTTTTAAGCATAGGGTTAAGTTGTCTGTTTCATATTTTTCTAGTTTCTTGACCTAGGCTTGTATTGCTCTAAACTTCCCTCTTAGAACTGCTTTTGCAGTATCCCATGGGTTTTGCACTGTCGTGTGTTCATTGTCATTGTCTTCCAGAAATTTTTTATTTCTCCTTTGATTTGCTCATTAATCAGTTTGTTTTTTAGGTATGTGATGCTTAATCTCCATGTGTTTGTGTTTTTAGCAGTTTTTGTCCCGTAGTTGATCTCTAGTCTTTTTGCATTGTGGTCAGAGAAGATGGTTGGTATAATTTCAATTTTCTTGAAATGACTAAGTTTTCATTTGTGGCCCAAAATGTGGTCTATCCTGGAGAATGTTCCATGAGCACTTGAGAAGTAAGTGTACTCTTTTGCTTTTGGATGAAAGGTCCTAAAGATATCCATGAGGTCCATCTTTTCTAGTGTGTCATTTAAGGCCTGTGTTTCTTTATTAATTTTCTGTTTTGATGATCTGTCCATTGGTGTGGGAGGAGTGTTAAGAGTCTCCTACTATGATTGTGTTATTGTGGATTTCTTCTTTTATGTCTGAAAGTGTTTGTCTTATGTATTCAGGTGCTCCTGAGATGGATGCATACATATTTATGATTGTTATATCTTCTTTGTGGATCGATCCCTTGATCATTATGTAGTGTCTGGCCTTGTCTCTTCTAATCTTCTTTATTTTAAGGTCTATTTTGTCAGATATGAAGATTGCTACTCCAGCTTTCTTTTGTTTTCCATTTGCATGGAATATCTTTTTCCACCCTCTCACTTTCAGTCTATGAGTGTCTCTAGGTCTGAAATGAGTTTCCTGTAGGCAGCTCGTGCATGAGTCTTATTTTTAAATCCATTCAGCCAGTCTGTGTCTTTTGGTTGGGGCATTTAGTCCATTGACATTCAAAGTAATTATTGATACAAACAATCCTATTGTCATCTTCTTAGATGTTATGATGGCTTTGTTTTGTAGATCTTCTTCTCTTATACTTGTTGACTATATAAGTCCCTTTAACACTTGTTTTAAGCATAGGGTTAAGTTGTCTGTTTCATATTTTTCTAGTTTCTTGACCTAGGCTTGTATTGCTCTAAACTTCCCTCTTAGAACTGCTTTTGCAGTATCCCATGGGTTTTGCACTGTCGTGTGTTCATTGTCATTGTCTTCCAGAAATTTTTTATTTCTCCTTTGATTTGCTCATTAATCAGTTTGTTTTTTAGGTATGTGATGCTTAATCTCCATGTGTTTGTGTTTTTAGCAGTTTTTGTCCCGTAGTTGATCTCTAGTCTTTTTGCATTGTGGTCAGAGAAGATGGTTGGTATAATTTCAATTTTCTTGAAATGACTAAGTTTTCATTTGTGGCCCAAAATGTGGTCTATCCTGGAGAATGTTCCATGAGCACTTGAGAAGTAAGTGTACTCTTTTGCTTTTGGATGAAAGGTCCTAAAGATATCCATGAGGTCCATCTTTTCTAGTGTGTCATTTAAGGCCTGTGTTTCTTTATTAATTTTCTGTTTTGATGATCTGTCCATTGGTGTGGGAGGAGTGTTAAGAGTCTCCTACTATGATTGTGTTATTGTGGATTTCTTCTTTTATGTCTGAAAGTGTTTGTCTTATGTATTCAGGTGCTCCTGAGATGGATGCATACATATTTATGATTGTTATATCTTCTTTGTGGATCGATCCCTTGATCATTATGTAGTGTCTGGCCTTGTCTCTTCTAATCTTCTTTATTTTAAGGTCTATTTTGTCAGATATGAAGATTGCTACTCCAGCTTTCTTTTGTTTTCCATTTGCATGGAATATCTTTTTCCACCCTCTCACTTTCAGTCTATGAGTGTCTCTAGGTCTGAAATGAGTTTCCTGTAGGCAGCTCGTGCATGAGTCTTATTTTTAAATCCATTCAGCCAGTCTGTGTCTTTTGGTTGGGGCATTTAGTCCATTGACATTCAAAGTAATTATTGATACAAACAATCCTATTGTCATCTTCTTAGATGTTATGATGGCTTTGTTTTGTAGATCTTCTTCTCTTATACTTGTTGACTATATAAGTCCCTTTAACACTTGTTGTAAGGCTAGTTTCGCATTACTAAATTCTTTTAATTTTTGCTTATGTGTAATGCTTTTGACTTCTCCATCTATTTTTAATGAGATCCTTGAAGGGTAGAGAATTCTTGGTTGCAGATTATTCTGTTTCAGCGCTTTAAATGTGTCTTGCCATTCCCTTTTGGCCTACAGAGTTTCTGCTGAAAGATCAGGTGTTAAATGTATGGGGTTTCTCTTGTATGTCTCTAGCTGCTTTTCCCTTATTGCTTTTAGAATTCTGTCTTTGTGTTTAATTTGTGTTAGCTTGATTAATATGCGTCTTGGTGTGTTTCTTCTTCGGTTTATTCTGTATGGTACTCTTTGTGTTTCTTGGACTTTGTTGACTATTTCTTTCCCCATGTTGGGGAAATTTTCAACTATAATCTCTTCAAAAATTTCCTCATATCCTTTCTTTTTTCCTTCTTCTTCTGGAAACTGTATAATTTGAATATTGGTACATTTGATATTATCCCAGAAGTCTCTGAGGCTATCCTCTGCTCTTTTCACTCTTTGAGCTTGACTCTGTTCTTCAGCAGTTACTTCCACCATTCTATCTTCCAGCTCACTTATCAGGTCTTCTGTCTTAGATACTCTGCTCTTGATTCCTGCTACAGTGTTTTTAAGTTCAGCAATTGAGTTGTTTGTCTCTGTTTGGTGTTTTTTAAGTTCTTGTGTTTCTTTATTCAGTGTGTTAGTTGCTTCTTGCAATTTCTCTAAAATTCTGTTTTCAGAATTTTGGATCATCTTTACTATCATTCTTTTGATTCACTTTTAGAATAATTATCTAATTCCTCTTCATTTATTTGAACTTCTCTGTTCGTAGATTGTTCCTTAGCTTGTGTGGTATTTCTCTGCCATTTCATTGTTGTTATTAATTTTTTAACTAACTATGTTTGGGATTTCCTTTTCCCAGACTTTGAGTTAACGTTTGTCTGTATTTGTTATTTGGATGAGGTGACAATATGGTTTTTCATGGAATTCATAGTCCATTTGAAGCTTATTAAATTACTGATATACCAAGATTTGTATATATCATGTTAATACTTGTTTCCCAAAATTTAAGCCTTGATCCTTTTTCTTTTTTTTTTTGGCTCTTTGTTTTTATTTCACTTATTTCTGTCCATGGGTTTCCCTTGTAGCTCAGCTGGTAAAGAATCAACTTGTAATACAGGAGACTCTAGTTCTATTCCTGGGTCAGAAAGATCCCCTGTAGAAGGGATAGGTTACCCACTTTATTAATCATGGGCTTCCCTGGTGACTCAAATGATAAAGAATCCACCTGCAATGCAGAAGACCTGGGTTAAATCCCTGGGTTGGGAAAGCATCCTGGAGAAAGGAAAGTCTACCCACTCCAGTATTCTTGCATGGGGAATTCCATGACTCCACCATGGGTTACAAAGTGTCAGACAGGACTGAGCAACTTTCCTTCTCTTCATGAAGTGTTCATTTCACATTTTTGTTGTAGTGATTGTTCTAGTGATTACAACAGTATCTTTTGAATTGTTCAGAATCAGTATTATCAGTTTTACCACTTACTGGACTATGCATGCAACTTATAATGCATTAACTCCATTTATTTTCTTTTTACCTTTGGTGTTGTTGCTAGACATTTTATATCCACATATGTTATGATTCTAAAAGACATTGTTGAGTCCTTTAACATTTCAATATCATTTAATTTTGCCCCCTCACCCTTGTTTTTTATTGCCTTCTTATGCTTCATATATTTGGCAATTATTCCATTTTTCACCTTTGTGTATGAAGAATATTTTCATTGATTACAGAATTTTAGAAGACAATTATTTTCTTACAAATCTTTAAAAATATCCCACACTCTTCTAGCCTCTTTTTTATTTAGAAGTCATTTATCTGCTTTATTGTTGTTGCTTTTGGAGTAATGTGTCTTGTTTTTCTACCTTTACTGACCTCCTGAAAAATTTTTGACTTTAGTTTTTAACAGTTTTACTATTGTGGACTTATTTTATATTTTATTCAGTAACAAACCAGCCCAAGCTAAAACAATTCATGATTTAATTGGCAGACTGGTTTCCTTTCACAATTCTTACTGGGGTTACACAGAGTCATAGTCAAATATCATCTGATGCTATGGCTACCTGAAGTTTCCACTGGGCTTGACACTCATGGTAGCTCCCTAAACAGCTGACTCCTGACTGGTGTTGTCCAACAGAGTGTCTAAATTTGCCTCTATATGTAGCTTTTTTTTCTGTTAGCAAAATTTTGTTTGTTTGTGTTTTTCATTTTATATTGGAATATAGTTGGTTAACAATGTTGTATTAGTTCTGGGTGTACAGGAAAGATCCCTGTAGAAGGGATATCCCACTTTATTAATCATGGGCTTCCCTGGTGACTCAAATGATAAAGAATCCACCTGCAATGCAGAAGACCTGGGTTAAATCCCTGGGTTGGGAAAGCATCCTGGAGAAAGGAAAGTCTACCCACTCCAGTATTCTTGCATGGGGAATTCCATGACTCCACCATGGGTTACAAAGTGTCAGACAGGACTGAGCAACTTTCCTTCTCTTCATGAAGTGTTCATTTCACATTTTTGTTGTAGTGATTGTTCTAGTGATTACAACAGTATCTTTTGAATTGTTCAGAATCAGTATTATCAGTTTTACCACTTACTGGACTATGCATGCAACTTATAATGCATTAACTCCATTTATTTTCTTTTTACCTTTGGTGTTGTTGCTAGACATTTTATATCCACATATGTTATGATTCTAAAAGACATTGTTGAGTCCTTTAACATTTCAATATCATTTAATTTTGCCCCCTCACCCTTGTTTTTTATTGCCTTCTTATGCTTCATATATTTGGCAATTATTCCATTTTTCACCTTTGTGTATGAAGAATATTTTCATTGATTACAGAATTTTAGAAGACAATTATTTTCTTACAAATCTTTAAAAATATCCCACACTCTTCTAGCCTCTTTTTTATTTAGAAGTCATTTATCTGCTTTATTGTTGTTGCTTTTGGAGTAATGTGTCTTGTTTTTCTACCTTTACTGACCTCCTGAAAAATTTTTGACTTTAGTTTTTAACAGTTTTACTATTGTGGACTTATTTTATATTTTATTCAGTAACAAACCAGCCCAAGCTAAAACAATTCATGATTTAATTGGCAGACTGGTTTCCTTTCACAATTCTTACTGGGGTTACACAGAGTCATAGTCAAATATCATCTGATGCTATGGCTACCTGAAGTTTCCACTGGGCTTGACACTCATGGTAGCTCCCTAAACAGCTGACTCCTGACTGGTGTTGTCCAACAGAGTGTCTAAATTTGCCTCTATATGTAGCTTTTTTTTCTGTTAGCAAAATTTTGTTTGTTTGTGTTTTTCATTTTATATTGGAATATAGTTGGTTAACAATGTTGTATTAGTTCTGGGTGTACAGGAAAGTGATTCAGTTACACATATACATGCATGTATTCTTTTTCAAATTCCTGAATTAGATCAGTGGATGAGGCTGCCATGTAAAAAAGGTTGGTCTTACCTGCTAAAGATGTGATTCAGCTAATGGCCAGTCTATATAATTCACAGGTCCTGTGAGAGCTTAGTAGTGACATACTTTATCTTCATTATTTGTTTTTTTGCAAAATCTTCAATCCTTCAACAACATCCTGTGATATCACTTGACCTTGCTTTAATATGAACCTTAAATACAACACAAACTCAGGCACAGAAATAACATGTTTATATTCTATGAATTATCATTGCAAATATACTTGTATTAACCTTTTACACTATCAAAAATGCAAGAACAAAAAATACACATAAGTTTTTGTGATAATGTTAGAAGCCTAAAAATATGTCTGAATGACCCCATCTGTGTGCCAACTACAGTTTTAGAAATACTGTTACATATTAATGAGAATGGAATAAATATTTTCAACAGTCAGACCACTAATCACTACCACTGATTTCTAATAAGAGGTGGGGAAAATGGATGCATGAGAACCACTCAAAGAAGTGATTCCAAATACCCGAGCTTCTCTCATATTTGTATTCAATACTCTGGTATATTCTTAGGAAGAAAAAGCACCCAGAGTGTCAATTTGTGAATAAGATCTTTTGTATGCTGATAAATATTATCAGTTGAGAATCATAATTTAGGTTAAAGGTCTACATTTTCCCATGTAAAATCTTTCACATTAGCTGCAGAACTCTCTAACCTTAGAAGAAAGACTTTGTAGAATTAACCTGTGCTGCTCCACTACTGAATTCTCTGCCTTTTCTAATATTTCTCAGTTTCCTTTGGTTCTCAACGTGGTATTCTTCTAGACTTTGGATTTACAACTATATCTGGAAAATATCTTGATATTTCATTATAATTCCCATTTTTATAAGATTCAGTTTTAATGGATTTAATTCTCATGTGCAAATTTTAGCATTGCATATGATGTTGTATCATAACATCTGCTGCTTCATACCACCTGCATCCCAAATCAACTGACATCCATTCAGTTTTTTTAAAAAAATATTTTATTTATTTATTTTTGGTTCTGTTGGGTCTTTGGTTTCTTTGTTTGTTTGGGGGGAAGCGGGTTGGGGAAGGAGGGGGGCAGGCAGGCCACTTCTATTGGTCTTTCATTTGTCTATTTTTTCATCCATCTTTGTTCTTTGGCCCCTGTGGGCCTCCCATCGCGGTGGCCTCTGTTGTCGCAGAGCACCGGCTCTGGGTGCATGCGCTCCAGAGCTCTGGCTCCATAATTGGACACATGGGTCTAGCCGCTCCGTGGCACGTGGGCTCTTCCCAAGCCAGGGATCGAACTGGCACCCCTTACACTGCAAGGCAGTGTCCTTACCCACTGGACCACCAGGGAAGCCCCATTCAGTTTTTTAGTAATGATAAAACTGCTTGTAAAATCTATTTGATCCCAGCCATGTTGCATTATGATAGGATTATTTTCCGAAGCTTCCAATTCCTTTACAGAACACAATAAAGACTGTTCCTATTTCTAATGAATGTATTAAGAAAGCAAATAATTGCTTCTTGAGAAGAGGTGCCATAATTCTTTACTGCTGGGAATACATGACTCTACAGGCACAAGACACACTAATGCTGACCCTTCTGGCAATGACATTTCTTCTACTGTCAAGACTTTAGCATGTCCTGATGAGAAAAAGTCAGATCTCATTTTTGAAATAATCAAAGTTTCATTTTTGGAATAATCAGTTTCTCAAAATATTAAAGAGATCTACATCTCCAGTCTATCAAGTGGTTTTCATATTCCTATTTGACTACATTGTTGAGACAACAAGAAAGGTGAATGGCTTTACTCCTTTCTATTTTTTTTTTCCCCTAATGTTTTGACTTTGCCATGCCACAGGTGGAATTTTAGTATTGCAACCAGGAAATGAGTCTGTATCCCTGCCTTAGAAACAAACAGTGTTAACTACCAGGTCATCAGGGAATTCCCATGGCCATACTCTTATAAGATTAGATCCAAAGGAAGAGCTTTCTAGATGGCTTGCCTCCCAGTCAGGAGCTAAACATACACACTGAATAAAGAAGCCACTATCCAATATATTGATCCACATAAGTGTCAGATGCCTAAGTATAATATTTATAGTTACATTATTGAGAAGGTCCCCTGGAGAAGGCAATGGCAATCCTCTCAAATATTCTTGCTTGGAGAATCCCATGGACAGAGGAGTCTGGTGAGTTATAGTTCATGGACCCTCAAAGAGTCAGACATGACTGAACGACTAACACTTTCAATTTCACTTTTTCGCTCATCATACCATTATACTAGCACACTTTTTTACTTGGCCCCAAATCTAACTTGCTATGATCCAGTTCTCAACAAGACAGAAAAAGCTTCCCGCCCAGGAAAGCCTGGTAAGCAGGAATATTCTAGCCAATTCTCACCAATATCTCCACTTAATCTCTTTAAAATAATGAGACACTTAGATCTTTCCTTACTGGGGAGCCTGGCAGGAATGACTCATCCCAGCTTTCACTCAAAATGTAACCAGTACAGTGAACTTTCCAGACAAAGACTAGCTAACAACACAGGGCAGCATGGACTCTGTGTTTTTATCTTCAGTCATTGGCTATTTAGCTCTAGTCAGTGCCTAACAGAGGCACCCAATATGTGCTTGTTGAATTATATTAAAAAGAACTTGCTGCTAGAAGGTACAGCTGTTTCCCTCATACTTTGCCTTTGAATCATTCAACCAAAATTACTTAATGTGTATCTACCTGCACCAGGCATTGTGCTGTTATCATTTACATTTTATCTCTCCAAAGAAAACCAAGTGAGTCAAACTAGATCAGTTGTTCTTACAGACTGTAATTTCACAGTTCCTGTGGGCAATACCTAGAACAACTTTATTTGAATCTCTAGGTAGATGGTCTTGAGGACAGATGCGTCCTCAAATTATTATTTTTTTCTAGGAAATCTTTGAGTGTGGTGTGTTTTTTTGAGTCCTTACATATCTGATAATGTTTTTCTATTGTATTTATATAAAAATGCCACCTTGACAAGATATAAGATTCTTCAGTCATAACTATAGTCTCATATCAGTATAGGATTTTCTACACAGTTTTCTGATATTTATTGTTATGACAGAAAAGTTTGAAAGCAATGTAAGTTTGTTCTTTTTTTATTTTTCATATATATATATATACATATATACATATACACATATATACATATATATACATATATATATATTTAATTTTGGCCTCTTCTATTTTTTTAATTTTCATCCATCTGTATTCTCTGGCCTGTGTGAGCCTCTGATTGCAGTGGCCTCTCACACTCCAGAGCACTGGTGCGTAATTGGTCACATCGGTCCAGCCACTCTGCGGCATGTGGGATCTTCCTGGACCAGGGATAAAACTGGTGTGCCTTGAACTGCAAGGCAGACTCTTTACCCACTAAACCACTAGGGAAGTCCCAGTTTTTGTTCTTTAATAAGCAATTTGTCTCTTTCATGTTTCTTTACTATTGGAATTCAAAAGCTTGGTAGCATATGCACAAAAATACACACATTCTACACTTCCAGTGATGAGTGATGAGTCTCTTATGAACTGAAAATTTTGTTTTTAACTTACCTTTTTTGGCATTAATACATTGAATACCACTGCAATGGGAGGCTCACACAGGCGAAAGAATAAAGATGGATGAAAATAAATAAATGAAAAATCAATAAAAGGCTAAAAAAAAAAAAAACAGAAAAAAAAATACATTGAATACTGCCTTTGCTCCATCTACTGTTGTTCATTTTGGAAATGAATCTCCGAATCATGGAGAACTAAATTATCTACTAAAATGGCTTTGCTTATTCTTTCTCATAATTTTAATATTTTATGTTTTCTTCCATTGAATTTTTTATTTATATTACTGATTTGATTTTATTCTGTTTTCAGCATAAATGTAACTTTAGTATCTGTATTTTTGGTAACCTTATGGTTCATGTTAACCATGGTTATTGATGGGCCACCAAAATTTGTATATTATCTGAAGTGTGATGGCCTTAACTAAATCATTCATTTATGGCAGATTTTTTCTAGTTTTGAGTGTGGTTTTTGAGTCCTTACATATCTGATCATGTTTTTCTATTGTATTTATATAAAAATGCCACCTTGACAAGATATAAGATTCTTCAGTCATAACTATAGTCTCATATCAGTATAGGATTTTCTACACAGTTTTCTGATATTTATTGTTATGACAGAAAAGTTTGAAAGCAATGTAAGTTTGTTCTTTTTTTATTTTTCATATATATATATATACATATATACATATACACATATATACATATATATACATATATATATATTTAATTTTGGCCTCTTCTATTTTTTTAATTTTCATCCATCTGTATTCTCTGGCCTGTGTGAGCCTCTGATTGCAGTGGCCTCTCACACTCCAGAGCACTGGTGCGTAATTGGTCACATCGGTCCAGCCACTCTGCGGCATGTGGGATCTTCCTGGACCAGGGATAAAACTGGTGTGCCTTGAACTGCAAGGCAGACTCTTTACCCACTAAACCACTAGGGAAGTCCCAGTTTTTGTTCTTTAATAAGCAATTTGTCTCTTTCATGTTTCTTTACTATTGGAATTCAAAAGCTTGGTAGCATATGCACAAAAATACACACATTCTACACTTCCAGTGATGAGTGATGAGTCTCTTATGAACTGAAAATTTTGTTTTTAACTTACCTTTTTTGGCATTAATACATTGAATACCACTGCAATGGGAGGCTCACACAGGCGAAAGAATAAAGATGGATGAAAATAAATAAATGAAAAATCAATAAAAGGCTAAAAAAAAAAAAAACAGAAAAAAAAATACATTGAATACTGCCTTTGCTCCATCTACTGTTGTTCATTTTGGAAATGAATCTCCGAATCATGGAGAACTAAATTATCTACTAAAATGGCTTTGCTTATTCTTTCTCATAATTTTAATATTTTATGTTTTCTTCCATTGAATTTTTTATTTATATTACTGATTTGATTTTATTCTGTTTTCAGCATAAATGTAACTTTAGTATCTGTATTTTTGGTAACCTTATGGTTCATGTTAACCATGGTTATTGATGGGCCACCAAAATTTGTATATTATCTGAAGTGTGATGGCCTTAACTAAATCATTCATTTATGGCAGAATTACCTATCCAAGTCTTGATTAAGTGAATAATTCATTGGAGTTGATTTCAAGGACATTTATAATGACATAGGACAGAAGTCATCCAGTTCTGACTGCTTCTTCAGGAAATGTCACACACGTTATCAATGGAAACTCTGTTGTTCAGTTGCTAAGTTGTGTAGGGGTTTTTGTGACCCCATGGACTGCAGCATACCAGGCTTCCCTGAGCTTGACTACCTCTGATAAAACTCATATCCATTGAGTTAGTGATGTTTTTGATTCTATCTATCTGAATTATGGCTTCTAAAATAAGCTTTCTCCCTTCATTCTTCCTTTGTTTTCTCCATTATTCACAATGCTGTCCAAGTGATTTTTCCCATTCTCTACCCTCCAGACATCTGGCCTGGTGCATTTTGTATGATATGTTTGATGCAAAAGAATTCTGAATTCTATCTGCCCCTTCACCTCTTTACTCCATGGTCTCCCTGACACTACCTTCACCAAGAATATCAGATTGCACAGTTTATAGTTTTCCCTGCATGCTTTGCTTTGTTTTTTGGGCCAGTAATTTTATTGAGAATAACAAAGTGAACAAAAATGGCTTTAAAATGTATTCTAAGCCATCTTCAAACTGATCCTGTGAAATTTGCCTATGTCACTAAAGCAAAATACAATAAATGTGCTTATTATAAACTCTGCCCAAAAATAAAAAATTAAAAGAACAATTGTTCTTATTGATTATCATGAATTAAAACTTTCCCTCTGTTCTTCATGTGAGTCCTTCAGGGAAAGAGGGTTTCCCTAGCACCAGAAGAATGCTAATGCTATAATATTGTTCAATCTCATCTTTGACTTGGCTTGTTTCAAATGTCTGAGTGCATGACATAAGAACTTTGATAGAGTTTCTTTGATATACCCTGATGTTGGGAAAAAGGCTGAGGAAAAGGCCAGTAGAAGATGCTAGGAAGTGTATTAGGTATATAAGATGGAATCAGGTAAAGAAATATCAGGTTCCTATTCTGGTGAAGTTCACGTATCCAAATAGGCAAATATATAAGTAATGAAATCTCCAGCTGTAACAGAAAAGGCCAAGAGATGATGCCCTAAAGGTTCAAAAATGTGAGTTGAATCAACTGAGAAAAATTATTTACAAGGAACCCAGAGAAGTATACCCAAGTAGCTGAAGAAAAAACCTAGTCAGAAGACATCATACTGTCAAGAATTTAAAACTGAGAATAACAGACTGTATAAGTGACAGAAGTTTTTGACTTCTTCAGGAAATGTCACACACGTTATCAATGCTCAAGTTGTGTAGGGGTTTTTGTGACCCCATGGACTGCAGCATACCAGGCTTCCTGAGCTTGACTACCTCTGATAAAACTCATATCCATTGAGTTAGTGATGTTTTGATTCTATCTATCTGAATTATGGCTTCTAAAATAAGCTTTCTCCTTCATTCTTCCTTTGTTTTCTCCATTATTCACAATGCTGTCCAAGTGATTTTTCCCATTCTCTACCCTCCAGACATCTGGCCTGGTGCATTTTGTATGATATGTTTGATGCAAAAGAATTCTGAATTCTATCTGCCCCTTCACCTCTTTACTCCATGGTCTCCCTGACACTACCTTCACCAAGAATATCAGATTGCACAGTTTATAGTTTTCCCTGCATGCTTTGCTTTGTTTTTTGGGCCAGTAATTTTATTGAGAATAACAAAGTGAACAAAAATGGCTTTAAAATGTATTCTAAGCCATCTTCAAACTGATCCTGTGAAATTTGCCTATGTCACTAAAGCAAAATACAATAAATGTGCTTATTATAAACTCTGCCCAAAAATAAAAAATTAAAAGAACAATTGTTCTTATTGATTATCATGAATTAAAACTTTCCCTCTGTTCTTCATGTGAGTCCTTCAGGGAAAGAGGGTTTCCCTAGCACCAGAAGAATGCTAATGCTATAATATTGTTCAATCTCATCTTTGACTTGGCTTGTTTCAAATGTCTGAGTGCATGACATAAGAACTTTGATAGAGTTTCTTTGATATACCCTGATGTTGGGAAAAAGGCTGAGGAAAAGGCCAGTAGAAGATGCTAGGAAGTGTATTAGGTATATAAGATGGAATCAGGTAAAGAAATATCAGGTTCCTATTCTGGTGAAGTTCACGTATCCAAATAGGCAAATATATAAGTAATGAAATCTCCAGCTGTAACAGAAAAGGCCAAGAGATGATGCCCTAAAGGTTCAAAAATGTGAGTTGAATCAACTGAGAAAAATTATTTACAAGGAACCCAGAGAAGTATACCCAAGTAGCTGAAGAAAAAACCTAGTCAGAAGACATCATACTGTCAAGTAAGACTGTTCAAAAGGACCACTTCTGAAAGTATTATGTGTGTGTGCTCAGTCACATACTCTTTGTGATCCTATGGACTGTAGCCTGCCAGGCTACTCTGTCCATGGAATTTTCCAGGCAAGACTATTGGAGTGGGTTGCCATTTCTTTCTCCAAGGGATTTTCCAAACACAGGGATCAAACTCACCTCTCTTGTGTCTCCTGCATTGGCAAGTGGATTCTTTGATACCATGCCACAGTAAATTTTCTCCTTGATTTTGTTCAAGAGTCTAGGGCTCTGCCTTTGCACTCAGGACACAGATAGCATATGGGATACTGGCTTTGTCATTCTGATTGCTGATTTTAAAACAAATCTCACCATATTTTTGATCATTCATTCCTAAAGTGTTCCCGTAAATGAAACTAAGCCATTTTAATGATTTTAAAAAATCATACATTCCTTCTCCAATATAGCTATAGCTGTATCATTCCTCAGGCAAAGAAAGTTCTTCTCACTATAGCCATATTGACAAAACTGGATATTTTCTGTTACTACTCTCTTTATTATTGCAGTGTGTGTGTGCATTAGTTGCTCAGTCATGTATGATTATTTGTGACTCCATGCACTGTAGCCTTCCAGGCTCTACTGTCCATGGAATTTTCCAGGCAAGACTATTGGAGTGGGTTGCCATTTCTTTCTCAAGGGATTTTCCAAACACAGGGATCAAACTCACCTCTCTTGTGTCTCCTGCATTGGCAAGTGGATTCTTTGATACCATGCCACAGTAAATTTTCTCCTTGATTTTGTTCAAGAGTCTAGGGCTCTGCCTTTGCACTCAGGACACAGATAGCATATGGGATACTGGCTTTGTCATTCTGATTGCTGATTTTAAAACAAATCTCACCATATTTTTGATCATTCATTCCTAAAGTGTTCCCGTAAATGAAACTAAGCCATTTTAATGATTTTAAAAAATCATACATTCCTTCTCCAATATAGCTATAGCTGTATCATTCCTCAGGCAAAGAAAGTTCTTCTCACTATAGCCATATTGACAAAACTGGATATTTTCTGTTACTACTCTCTTTATTATTGCAGTGTGTGTGTGCATTAGTTGCTCAGTCATGTATGATTATTTGTGACTCCATGCACTGTAGCCTTCCAGGCTCTACTGTCCTTGGAATTCTCCTGTCAAGAATACTGAAGTGGGTAGCCATTCTCTTCTTCAGGGGATCTTCCTGAGACAGGGATCAAGCCCTGGTCTCCTGCACTCCAGGCAGATTCTTTACCATCTGAGCCGTATAGTTGATTTATAATGTATTACTTCCTAGTGTACAACAAAGTGACTCTTTTTCATGTTATTTTCCGTTATAGGTTATTAGACATTAAATATAGTGCTTTGTGCTATACAATAGGACCTTGCAGTTTTCTTCTTTTACCCATTTCATATGTAGTGTATTTTGTATCTTCTAATTCCAAACTCCTAATTTATCCCTCCCCTTTGGTAAACATAAATTTGTTTTCTATGTCTATGAATCTATATCTGTTTTGTAAACAACTTCATTTATGTAATACCTTAGATTCCACATGTAAGTGATGTGTTTGTCTTTGTCTAACTTACTTCACTCAGAATAAGAATCTTTAGGCCCATCCATGTTGTTACAAGTGTCATTACTTCATTATTTTTAATGACTGAGTAGTATTCCAGCACACACACACACACACATACACACACACACTACATTTTCTTCATCCATTCATCTGTTGATGGACATTTATGTTGCTTCCATGGTTTGACTGTGGTAAATGGTGCTTCAATGAACACTGGGGTGCATGTATCTTTTCAGGTTAGAGTTAGGTGTTTAGGAGTAGAATTGCTGGATCATGTGGTAGCTCTATTTATAGTGTAAACTCTGTACTGTTCTTCATGGTGACTGAATTAATTTACATTTGCACTAATAGATTAGTAGAGTTTCCTTTTCTCCACTTCCTCTCCAGCATTTATTATTTGTAGATGATGTCATTTTGATAAAAACATTTTCATTTGTAATACTTCAGTGTTCTTCTTCATGCAGTCATGGAAAATAATATTTGCTTGTACACTTCCAATGATTTTAAGGGAAAACTAGATTATTTTATGTTCCTAGAGTTATGAGTCAAAGTTCATAGTATCAAATTACTTTTTTTTTAGAGATTTATTTATTTATTTATTTATTTTGGGCGAGGGTCTGGTTGGGGAGGGAGGGGAGCAGGTGGGCCACTTCTATTGGTCTTTCATTTCTCTATTTTCATCCATCTTTGTTCTTTGGCTTCTGTGGGCCTCCCATCGCGGTGGTGTCTGTTGTTGCAGAGTGCCGGCTCTGGGCGCATGCGCTCCAGAGCTCAGGCTCAGTAATTGGACAATCAGTCCAGTCACTCCGTGCATGTGGGATCTTAGGCCATGACTCTTTTTCATGTTATTTTCCGTTATAGGTTATTAGACATTAAATATAGTGCTTTGTGCTATACAATAGGACCTTGCAGTTTTCTTCTTTTACCCATTTCATATGTAGTGTATTTTGTATCTTCTAATTCCAAACTCCTAATTTATCCCTCCCCTTTGGTAAACATAAATTTGTTTTCTATGTCTATGAATCTATATCTGTTTTGTAAACAACTTCATTTATGTAATACCTTAGATTCCACATGTAAGTGATGTGTTTGTCTTTGTCTAACTTACTTCACTCAGAATAAGAATCTTTAGGCCCATCCATGTTGTTACAAGTGTCATTACTTCATTATTTTTAATGACTGAGTAGTATTCCAGCACACACACACACACACATACACACACACACTACATTTTCTTCATCCATTCATCTGTTGATGGACATTTATGTTGCTTCCATGGTTTGACTGTGGTAAATGGTGCTTCAATGAACACTGGGGTGCATGTATCTTTTCAGGTTAGAGTTAGGTGTTTAGGAGTAGAATTGCTGGATCATGTGGTAGCTCTATTTATAGTGTAAACTCTGTACTGTTCTTCATGGTGACTGAATTAATTTACATTTGCACTAATAGATTAGTAGAGTTTCCTTTTCTCCACTTCCTCTCCAGCATTTATTATTTGTAGATGATGTCATTTTGATAAAAACATTTTCATTTGTAATACTTCAGTGTTCTTCTTCATGCAGTCATGGAAAATAATATTTGCTTGTACACTTCCAATGATTTTAAGAAAAACTAGATTATTTTATGTTCCTAGAGTTATGAGTCAAAGTTCATAGTATCAAATTACTTTTTTTTTAGAGATTTATTTATTTATTTATTTATTTTGGGCGAGGGTCTGGTTGGGGAGGGAGGGGAGCAGGTGGGCCACTTCTATTGGTCTTTCATTTCTCTATTTTCATCCATCTTTGTTCTTTGGCTTCTGTGGGCCTCCCATCGCGGTGGTGTCTGTTGTTGCAGAGTGCCGGCTCTGGGCGCATGCGCTCCAGAGCTCAGGCTCAGTAATTGGACAATCAGTCCAGTCACTCCGTGCATGTGGGATCTTCCCAGGCCAGGGCTTGAACCGGCGCCCCTTGCACTGCAAGGTGGTGTCCTTACCCACTGGACCACCAGGGGAAGCCCTCAAATTACTTTTATATACAATGTATTTGTCTTATGTGTTGAATGTTGTACCTAGAAGATTCTTTGACATACATGATTTTCGTACCTAAAATTCATCATTTAACTGCATTTCTGTACTGCTATGAATAGAATCAGCATGAGAAGTTTTCATCTCGAATGTACTTCAGATATAATTATAGCTTGTTGTCAGATTTTACTAGTGTTGTTAATGCATTTAAATATACATTAAAACCAAACCCTTTCAATCCATTTCTCTTTTACAGGAAATAATCGTAGTGTCAGGATAGTTATTTTCTGAATTAGGTATAAGCCAAGCAGAAGCTTTTCTGTGGCATGCATTTTTATTTTTATTTTAGAAATGGCTGGAGAACAAAGTGATGGGTAGCATCACTTTGAAAACACGATTATTAATCTTTTTCTGAGCAAAAGTAAAATAGAGAAAGAAATTAGTTCAGAATAAGGAGAGCCTAAGTATTCTCTCTTTTTTTTTGTATTTATTGCACTGTGCAAGATGGAAAATAAAAGAGATAGGTTAGAGCCACAATTCATTTTCCTTGGAAAACTTTGGCTATAACTTAATGCAAAATATATAATGAGCTTTATCTTTATCTTTTGAACTTTGAGGGCACTAGCTCTTCACTTTGTCAACAGCCTTTTGATGGGTTTGTGCCAGGCTGAAATAGAGAATGCTTACATCATTACTGATAAACCTATGGTGATGGAAAAAATAAGTGAGTGGAAAAAATTTTATTATATCACTTCAAAGTCTTTCTAATAACAAATCTCACTAATTTACACAGCTAATTGCTATGTAGTAAAACTACTGACCAAGAAGGGCCTGGTCAGTCACACTTACCCACTCCAACCATGCTTGTCATGAAGTTATTTTAGGGAATGACATTGTTTCTTAAAAATTCATGTCATGCATAGTCCTGGAAGTTCTAGCAACAGCAATAAGAGAAGAGAAAGAAATCAAAGGAATCCAGATTGGAAAGGAAGAAGTCAAGCTCTCTCTTTTTGCAGATGACATGATATTATACATAGAAAATCCCAAAGACTCTGTTACAAAGCTACTAGAGCTAATCAACGAATTCAGCAAAGTCGCAGGATACAAAGTCAACACACAGAAATCACTGGCATTCCTATACACAAACAATGAAAAATCAGAAAATGAAATCAAAGAGGCAGTCCCCTTCACCATTGCAACCAAAAGAATCAAATATCTAGGAATAAACCTACCCAAAGAAACAAAAGAATTGTACACAGAAAATTACAAGACACTCATGAAAGACATTAAAGAAGGCTTAAACAGATGGAGAGATATTCCATGTTCCTGGGTCGGAAGAATCAATATTGTGAAAATGACCATACTACCAAATATCATCTACAGATTCAATGCAATACCTATTCAACTTCCATTGACATTTTTCACAGAACTAGACCAAAGGATCACACAGTTCATATGGAAACACAAAAGACCTCGAATAGCCAAAGCAATCCTGAGAAAGAAAAACGGAGCTGGAGGGATCAGCCTCCCTAACTTCAGACTCTACTACAAAGCAACAGTCCTCAAGACAGTATGGCACTGGCATAAAAACAGAACTATAGACCAATGGAACAAGATCGAGAGCCCAGAGATAAACCCACGCACCTATGGTTACCTTATTTTTGATAAAGGAGGAGAAACTATAAAATGGGACAAAGACAGCCTCTTCAACAGGTGGTGCTGGGAGAATTGGACAGCTCCATGCAAAAAAATGAAATTGGAACATTCCCTGACACCATGCACTAAGATCAACTCAAAATGGATTAAAGACCTAAATGTAAGACCAGAAACCATCAAACTCTTAGAGGAGAATATAGGCAAAACCCTCAAGGACATCAATCAAAGCAAGATCTTCTCTGACCCACCAACTAAAATAGCAGAACTGAAAAGAAAAATGAACATATGGGACTTCATGAAACTTAAAAGCTTTTGTACAGCTAAAGAAATTACAAAAAAGCTCAACAGACACCCCACAGAGTGGGAGAAAATCATAGCAAATGAAACAACAGATAAAGAATTAATCTCCAAAATCTACAAGCAACTCAGACAACTCAGCACAGGGAAAATGAACAACCCAATCAAAAAATGGGAAAAAGACCTAAAGAGACGCCTCTCCAAAGAGGACATACAGATGGCCCAAAAGCACATGAAACGATGCTCAACCTCGCTTATTATTAGAGAAATGCAAATTAAAACTACAATGAGATATCACCTCACACCCGTCAGAATGGCCATCTTCAAGACATCTGCAGACAATAAATGCTGGAGAGGGTGCAGAGAAAAGGGAACCCTCTTGCATTGCTGGTGGGAATGTCAATTGATACAGCCTCTATGGAAGACAGTCTGGAGATTTCTTAAAAAACTAAAAATAGAAGCACCCTATGACCCAGCAATCCCACTATTAGGCTTATATCCTGATGAAATCAAAACTGAAAGAAGCACCTGTACCCCAATGTTCATTGCAGCTCTCTATACAATAGCCAAAACATGGAAGCAACCTAGATGTCCATCGACGAATGAATGGATCCAGAAGCCCTGGTACATATATACAATAGAATACTACTCAGCTGTTAAAAGAAATGCAGAAGACTCAGTCCTAATGAAGTGGCTGGCTCTAGAACCTATCATAAAAAGTGAAGTAAGTCAAATAGAGAAAGACAAATACAGTATACTAACACACATATATGGAATCTAGTAGGACGATCTTGATAACACACGCACCTATGGGTACCTTATTTTTGATAAAGGAGGAGAAACTATAAAATGGGACAAAGACAGCCTCTTCAACAGGTGGTGCTGGGAGAATTGGACAGCTCCATGCAAAAAAATGAAATTGGAACATTCCCTGACACCATGCACTAAGATCAACTCAAAATGGATTAAAGACCTAAATGTAAGACCAGAAACCATCAAACTCTTAGAGGAGAATAGAGGCAAAACCCTCAAGGACATCAATCAAAGCAAGATCTTCTCTGACCCACCAACTAAAATAGCAGAACTGAAAAGAAAAATGAACATATGGGACTTCATGAAACTTAAAAGCTTTTGTACAGCTAAAGAAATTACAAAAAAGCTCAACAGACACCCCACAGAGTGGGAGAAAATCATAGCAAATGAAACAACAGATAAAGAATTAATCTCCAAAATCTACAAGCAACTCAGACAACTCAGCACAGGGAAAATGAACAACCCAATCAAAAAATGGGAAAAAGACCTAAAGAGACGCCTCTCCAAAGAGGACATACAGATGGCCCAAAAGCACATGAAACGATGCTCAACCTCGCTTATTATTAGAGAAATGCAAATTAAAACTACAATGAGATATCACCTCACACCCGTCAGAATGGCCATCTTCAAGACATCTGCAGACAATAAATGCTGGAGAGGGTGCAGAGAAAAGGGAACCCTCTTGCATTGCTGGTGGGAATGTAAATTGATACAGCCTCTATGGAAGACAGTCTGGAGATTTCTTAAAAAACTAAAAATAGAAGCACCCTATGACCCAGCAATCCCACTATTAGGCTTATATCCTGATGAAATCAAAACTGAAAGAAGCACCTGTACCCCAATGTTCATTGCAGCTCTCTATACAATAGCCAAAACATGGAAGCAACCTAGATGTCCATCGACGAATGAATGGATCCAGAAGCCCTGGTACATATATACAATAGAATACTACTCAGCTGTTAAAAGAAATGCAGAAGACTCAGTCCTAATGAAGTGGCTGGCTCTAGAACCTATCATAAAAAGTGAAGTAAGTCAAATAGAGAAAGACAAATACAGTATACTAACACACATATATGGAATCTAGTAGGACGATCTTGATATCACACACAGGAAAACTCATGAAAAAAAAAAAAAGACAGAGCATAGACATCATGGCGAATAAATAGGGAGGGGGAAGCATGGAGGAAGTAACAAGGAAACCTATAGTGTTATGTGTGGAAAAGATAGCTAGTGTCACAGTGCTAAGGGAATAGGGGTGCTTACAATGGCTTGGGGCAAAGGTCTGGAGGGGTGGGATGGGGGGATCTGGGTGGGTGGGGACCATGGATATGCATATGACTGATCTGGGAACATACATGTCTGTGAACAACAAAACTCTGTAAAACCTTTAAAATAAAGAATAAAAAAAAAAAAACAAATCAGTAAACGCGCCAAAGAACAAAGATGGATGAAAATAGATAAATGAAAGGCCAATAGAAGTGGCCCACCTGCCCCGCTCCCTCCCAAACACCACCCCCCAAAATAAAAACAAACAAACAAAAACAAAAAAAAAAATTCATGTCATGAATGAGACAACATCATGACTATTATAGAAATAAAATTGTATTGTTACAGTATTTTTCCAGGGTGCATAGGAATATTCAAATTATGTGAAGACAAGAGAAACTACCACATCTAAAAGTGCCGAGGATCTGTGAGGAACCTTTTATAATGAGGCCAAGTAACACTATATTTTCCTTTGAGGCTTTGGTCCTAATCTTCAAAACTGACAGCAACAGAGATGCTCAAACTCCATGGAGAGCTTACCTATAATGGCTAAGTGTGGGCTTCCTGAGCTTCAGGTTTGCTCTGGAAATTTCCAGTACAAGCTTAGAAATGAATTTTAGATCACATCTAAAATAACGAAGTACAGGAAACAGTTTTATTTTCCATAAAGAACTTGGGTTGCTTATATTTACAGTCATTTTTTCATGTTTTCAAATAATGGTCTCTTTTTCTTTTCTTTTGTGAAAAATATATCAGATCACTGTTTACTGTGAATTGTGGGCCTTGTATGTGTACGAATTGAAAGAACTATCTGACATATACACATTTGCTGTAGGTTTGGAGGAAAACAGAATTTCATGGTATCTCTTTAATCCTTCCTTGTATGAAGTGGACCTAAAATAATTTGTTCTTAATTGCACACTTTGAATTATTACGATTTAACTGTTTGAAAATTTCCAGCTGCTTGTACTCCATTTAAATGCCATATATTTAGACTTCTCTTTTCCATCTTTCCACAGGGGTGAGAAAAAAAAAAAAGAGCATGAAAGTGCTCTATTGTAGATAAAACTCTGGTGCTGAGATCACAAGATTAGCAGTTTCCGCATTCTAAGCAAGTGTCCTTTTACTCTCTAGATTGAAGTTGTTGAAAGAGTAGCAAAAAATCTTTCCCCAACACATGCCAAAATTTGAGACAGTAGTGGACGCAATTGTGTTGTATCCCTGTAAAATACAATAGAATCCACATGTATGTGCCAATTTCCCTTGGGGAGACTAGAGAAAGTTGAAGATTTTGTAGAGGAAATAATACACAATTTCACTCTGTTGTAATACAGTACCAAATGAGATGTGATTTTTAAAACACCACTACATAAAATAACTCTAATTGGTTTGTAGTTGGATTCAGTGTTTATATATATATATTTATTGCAAAAAAATATAATGGTCTTAAGAAGCACATTAACTTCTTACTATACAAAAGTTTTATTTCTGTCAATAGCAAAATATTAGAAGAATAGTTTTTGTGCTAGTTATAGTAACTCAACTTCTCCTGAGCCACTCTAGAGTAGTCTTTAATGAGGAAAAGACAGTTTCAGTTTTAGGAGATATTTTGGTATGACTTATCTAGTGATTTTGTTACCCAATTTAATAGGTAAAAGCTCTGTCTGCAATGCAGGAGGCTTGGATTGGAAAGATCCTCTGGGGAAGAGAATTGCTACCTATTCCAATACTGCTACCTGGAGAACTGCACAGAGGATTTCAATTAATCTTGAATCAAAAACTTGCTTTTTAAATTATAATTCCTTACAAAGATATTCTTGTAGGTGTTACTTGCTAAGTCATGTCTGCCATTTTTTGACCTCATGAACTACAACTCACCAGGCTTCTCTATCCATGGAATCCTCCAGGCAACAATATTGCATTGGGTAGCCAATCACTTCTCCAGGGATTCTTCCTGATACAGGGATCAAATCTAGGTCTCCCGCATTGCAGGCAGATGTTTTACTGTCTGAGCCCCAAGGGATAAGCTAGAACAGACCAAGATATCCTTAACCTTTGTCGAATATTTCCATGCCTGAGATTCATTTTAAAGTAATCTCTGGATGCTATCTCCAACAAATCTATAGTTCATCCTCAATGTGTCCCAATTTTCCAAATTTCAAAGTTCCACAGTAAGAGCAATATTTAAGACTGGAAAACATTATATACGGCGAAGTCATCCCCCAAACCTTGAGTATAGTATGGGTCATATTAAGGAAATGTCCAGAGCTGTGATGACCAGTACCAGCATGAAAGAACTTTGCCTAATTATTTTCTTTATCACTCAATGGCTCAGGGTCCCAGCAGGAAGCTGATTTCATATACAAACTGAGTACTTTGAAGAATGCTTTAACATAGTCTATTTGAAGAAGTATGTACAGCTAACAGAGAGTCCCTAGGACTGGTAAAGGAAAGTTGACTTTACCCCTGAATAGGAAGAAGTATGTTTACTACAAATAGACCAGCATAGGCTAATAGGGTCTGAGATCAGTGGTCAAGAGGTAAAGCAACAATGGATTCCGCCCTCTCCCTCACTCATCAAGAATCCCAGGAATAAATACAGTGACCTCACTCTTCTCCCTTCCTCAAGGTGGCTGCTAAGCTCCTTAGTGGCTGAACCTGAGACAGTTAGTTCTTAGGCAGGTTGATTGGGACACCAAGCATCCCCCAGAAGGAGGAAGAGGAAGGGAAAAAAAACACTTTCTGGCCTACAAGGCTTCACCATGGTTGCCACAGCAGCAAACTATTTTGCCTAATACTTTCTTTAAGCCCAGAGCTAATGATTATAAGAGTAATATATCTTGTTCAGGGACATGTTTCTCCTTCTTAACAGGAACCTGTTCCTTATGGCTAATTTTGTACCTATGTTATCTTGAGATGCATGTTGTGGGAGTGGTCTGATAAGCCCTTTACAACCTTGAGATATACTGTTGATTTAGTGTTAATAAACAGTTGAAAAAGTACATATTGTCCACCTAAATTAGTGAGGCAGATACTCTTTCTGTTCCCTTCTGATATCTATGTCAAAGTTCCTAGATATCTCTATCCTTTTTCACATTAATAAAACGTTTGCCGCACAAAACTCTCAGTGACTGAAGTTGCATTTCCATGCCTGAGATTCATTTTAAAGTAATCTCTGGATGCTATCTCCAACAAATCTATAGTTCATCCTCAATGTGTCCCAATTTTCCAAATTTCAAAGTTCCACAGTAAGAGCAATATTTAAGACTGGAAAACATTATATACGGCGAAGTCATCCCCCAAACCTTGAGTATAGTATGGGTCATATTAAGGAAATGTCCAGAGCTGTGATGACCAGTACCAGCATGAAAGAACTTTGCCTAATTATTTTCTTTATCACTCAATGGCTCAGGGTCCCAGCAGGAAGCTGATTTCATATACAAACTGAGTACTTTGAAGAATGCTTTAACATAGTCTATTTGAAGAAGTATGTACAGCTAACAGAGAGTCCCTAGGACTGGTAAAGGAAAGTTGACTTTACCCCTGAATAGGAAGAAGTATGTTTACTACAAATAGACCAGCATAGGCTAATAGGGTCTGAGATCAGTGGTCAAGAGGTAAAGCAACAATGGATTCCGCCCTCTCCCTCACTCATCAAGAATCCCAGGAATAAATACAGTGACCTCACTCTTCTCCCTTCCTCAAGGTGGCTGCTAAGCTCCTTAGTGGCTGAACCTGAGACAGTTAGTTCTTAGGCAGGTTGATTGGGACACCAAGCATCCCCCAGAAGGAGGAAGAGGAAGGGAAAAAAAACACTTTCTGGCCTACAAGGCTTCACCATGGTTGCCACAGCAGCAAACTATTTTGCCTAATACTTTCTTTAAGCCCAGAGCTAATGATTATAAGAGTAATATATCTTGTTCAGGGACATGTTTCTCCTTCTTAACAGGAACCTGTTCCTTATGGCTAATTTTGTACCTATGTTATCTTGAGATGCATGTTGTGGGAGTGGTCTGATAAGCCCTTTACAACCTTGAGATATACTGTTGATTTAGTGTTAATAAACAGTTGAAAAAGTACATATTGTCCACCTAAATTAGTGAGGCAGATACTCTTTCTGTTCCCTTCTGATATCTATGTCAAAGTTCCTAGATATCTCTATCCTTTTTCACATTAATAAAACGTTTGCCGCACAAAACTCTCAGTGACTGAAGTTGCATTTTTTGGTTCTGAAGTGAAATTTTCCCCTTTAGAAATCATGAATTCAAGACCATTTATTGTAAGCTGTCAAATCCTACCCAAAGTGCTGGTGCTGTATAATGGAGTATAGATATGTAGGTGCACAAAGAAGAGACTATGCTTCCCTGGTAGCTCAGGAGGTAAAGAAGCCACCTGCAATGCAGGAGACCTGGGTTTGATCCCTTGATTGGAGAGATTCCCTAGAGAGAAATGGCAATCCTCTCCAGTTCTCTTGCCTGGAGAATCCCATGGGCAGAAAAACCTAGTGTGCTGCAGTCAGTGGAGTCACAAAGAGTTGGACACAACTAAGTGACTAACACACAAAGAAGAGACTCAGTACATCTTCAGTGTAAAGATGTCACCGTTTCTGTGCTTTCAATTTTGATTGTGGAAATGGAGTAAATATGACTTAAAAACATTATTTTCTTTGGCCTCAGACTCAAGAATTCTCACTTATCTTCTCTAATGCATGATAAGTATAGTAAATTTTAAATTTCTCATCTTTCCACTCACATCCAATCTGGCATTCCCATGATTTTTAACTATTTTCACATCAACTTTTCTACTGTTACCTCATTCAATGATGTGTACTGAGTCCAATCAATAGTTGAGGAATAGTCTTAGGTCTGTAGGTGAAGATACTATGTGACTCAGTCTCTGCTACTGTGCTATCTAGTAAAAAAATACAGAGATGGAATGCCCCAATATTATAAGGTAACAATAAAGATATGAACAAAGCTACATATACCTATATCTGAAGGGTTTCAATTTTGTAGTCATATTTCATAGAATATAAAAAACTGTTTTTTAAATTGGAAAATAGTTGATTTACAATGTTACATTAGTGTCATGGGAGTTACATCGAAGTTACTGTTATACGTCTTTTACAGAGTTTTGTTGTTTATGGCTATACATAATCCCAAATCAATCATAGGTATATCCCAACTCCTCCCATCTGAGCCATTCCTCCCTGTCTACACTCAAATCATTATAGTTCTCCTTACTTAAATGAATAAAATGGCAAACTGTTTATGATTAGACCTCCTGTTGGTTGGCGAGTGGGTGACTGGAGGCATTGGATGTGACTACTTGAAGTAGGATCTTAGTTCCCTAACTCCTGAGGATCAAATGCAGAACCTAGAGGCAAGAAAGCCAGATCCTACCATTAGACCATGAGGAACCTCAGGGTGGATGCAGGGCCTTGCTCCTATCTTCTTTGAAGAAAGAATTCATCAGAGACAAAAGATGACGAAATAGGTAAATCACTTATTAGAAGAAAAGTACATGTGGAAAGACATTTGGGTAGGCTCAGAGTCGCACTTTGGGCGTGGCTTAAATTGCTTACAGGAATGCAATTTTCCTGGTTCCCTCTGTCCAAGCATGTTTTGTCTAGCTTTGTGCCCATATTTGTTCTGCCCCATATGCATGTGCATCTTTTAGCAATATGCATTTCAGCATGAAGGTCTCTGAGAAGCTGGAAGAACATATTATGGACTAGTGCCCCCCTTTTAGGCCCCCAGGTAATCTTTTCATACATGTGTAGTTGGGGAGGTCTCTTGACCTAAAGACTAAAAGATGTGGTCATTTTATCTTTTAAGTCAAGCAGACCTCAGGTCCTCTCTGCTCCTCACTTTATCCTTCCCTTGAAGTGTCAGCAGGAGACAAGCTTCAGCTAGTCAGCCTGGAGTCCATCTACCTTCTGCCTTACTGGGAGTCTGCTTGTGAAAAACATACAGATTAAATGTTTTAAACTCTAGGAAAATTTGTTTTTCACCTGAGTTTGGTTAATCTGAGTCCATACTGGAAATATAGATCTATTAGGTAGGAAGTTAGGCATGAGCAGCATGAAGCTAGACTTTTTTCAGCCTATTTGAAAAAGATTCAAGCTAATGTCTAAACCCAGTCCCAGACAGGGCCCAGCTTGGCCCAGGAGATCTCACAGATATGCTGAAAAATAACCACAGATACTTTTCAAACTTCAGTACCCTAGGCATACAGTGGATAGAAGCTAACCACAGGGGTTTCTTCAACTCCCAAAATCATAGGTATATCCCAACTCCTCCCATCTGAGCCATTCCTCCCTGTCTACACTCAAATCATTATAGTTCTCCTTACTTAAATGAATAAAATGGCAAACTGTTTATGATTAGACCTCCTGTTGGTTGGCGAGTGGGTGACTGGAGGCATTGGATGTGACTACTTGAAGTAGGATCTTAGTTCCCTAACTCCTGAGGATCAAATGCAGAACCTAGAGGCAAGAAAGCCAGATCCTACCATTAGACCATGAGGAACCTCAGGGTGGATGCAGGGCCTTGCTCCTATCTTCTTTGAAGAAAGAATTCATCAGAGACAAAAGATGACGAAATAGGTAAATCACTTATTAGAAGAAAAGTACATGTGGAAAGACATTTGGGTAGGCTCAGAGTCGCACTTTGGGCGTGGCTTAAATTGCTTACAGGAATGCAATTTTCCTGGTTCCCTCTGTCCAAGCATGTTTTGTCTAGCTTTGTGCCCATATTTGTTCTGCCCCATATGCATGTGCATCTTTTAGCAATATGCATTTCAGCATGAAGGTCTCTGAGAAGCTGGAAGAACATATTATGGACTAGTGCCCCCCTTTTAGGCCCCCAGGTAATCTTTTCATACATGTGTAGTTGGGGAGGTCTCTTGACCTAAAGACTAAAAGATGTGGTCATTTTATCTTTTAAGTCAAGCAGACCTCAGGTCCTCTCTGCTCCTCACTTTATCCTTCCCTTGAAGTGTCAGCAGGAGACAAGCTTCAGCTAGTCAGCCTGGAGTCCATCTACCTTCTGCCTTACTGGGAGTCTGCTTGTGAAAAACATACAGATTAAATGTTTTAAACTCTAGGAAAATTTGTTT
This sequence comes from Tragulus kanchil, assembly GCA_022376925.1. Taxonomy (NCBI): domain Eukaryota; kingdom Metazoa; phylum Chordata; class Mammalia; order Artiodactyla; family Tragulidae; genus Tragulus; species Tragulus kanchil. The sequence goes on along the minus strand of JAIOJX010000029.1, from coordinate 79,605,520 downwards.
TTCACCTGAGTTTGGTTAATCTGAGTCCATACTGGAAATATAGATCTATTAGGTAGGAAGTTAGGCATGAGCAGCATGAAGCTAGACTTTTTTCAGCCTATTTGAAAAAGATTCAAGCTAATGTCTAAACCCAGTCCCAGACAGGGCCCAGCTTGGCCCAGGAGATCTCACAGATATGCTGAAAAATAACCACAGATACTTTTCAAACTTCAGTACCCTAGGCATACAGTGGATAGAAGCTAACCACAGGGGTTTCTTCAACTCCAGAACATGAACCCTTGATGCATATCTGTGTCCTCAAGTGATGTTACTCAGCAGGAGCCTATTAAGGGTTCGTAAAATATTGTCTGCACACATTCATCTGATTATAACAGAAAGAGTTCTGGGAAAGACATGTGCAATAGGGCCTGTAATGTGCAACTGTCAATCAAAACTGTAAGTCCACCCCTGCCTGTATGAATATGTAAAAGCTCTGTCTTTAAAACCTCATCATTTGTGTACCAGTGACTCTCTTTGCTTGGTCCACCTCTCCGTTGAGGTGTTCTTTCTGTTCCTTCCTTAACAAATTTGTTTTTGCCAGTGGCAAAACCTCAGATTCTTTTTTGTGTCCTTACCAAGCACCAAACCCCACAAGAGAGGGTCTTTTTTGACCTTACCCCAATCTGATAACAGATGGAATGTTAATGTGATGATATTTTGAGAACAAGAGTAGAGTAGGTTCCTGAAGAGGGTGATTTCCCCAAGAGGCTTTTGACCATTTTCAGAAGTCTTTTAGGAGAAAGTATGCAGACCCTCTCCAAGTAAGTGCTTATATTCTTCAACATTGAAGCTTATCAATTTCTTATTTAGATTATTATACTGTATATATGACATGACAGAGGCATGGGAGAGTTGTGAAATAATAAAATACATGTGTTTGTATTTAAGAGAGAAAGTGAGAGAGTGGAATGCAGGAGATAAGTACTGGGAATATGCTAAAACTTCTCAAATTTTATTAAATTAATGACACAAATTATGAATGATAAATTATAATTCAGTCATAAGCCGGTATAAGATTGAAATTGTTCATAAGACAAAATTTAAAATAAAACAGATAACTATGAGCAACAGGAAAATTGGGGAAGAAATGACTATTCCTACTGACAAGGAGAGAGTAAAGTGATAGAGTAGGTATTTAAATAGTTAATTCCACTAGGGGATTATAAATAGAGAAAAAGTATAGGAGACCACTGGAAGTTAATGATCACTCAAGAAAGCAGGCTTGTTTAACAACAAAACCGAGCAGGCTTGCCTAGCAACAAAGTCAAGTTAACTTGCTTAGCAACAAAACCATGTAAAAGAATCACAAGACTTGGCCTCAAACAATAATGCACTGTTGGAATTAGATCTGCATCTTGCCCATTGAAGTTAGAAAGTTAATGATTCTTGAGAAAGATCTTATTCTGCATGTACTAAAGAGAAGAAATATAGGGGAAAAGGGACATCATACTTAAACATGAAATGATTTTCTACATTTTAATATATGTTATCACATTTTTGCTCATTTCTGCAGCACTATGACAGTCCAAGTTTGACCATGCAAGAACAAGAAAATCTCCTTCGCCTTATGTGGAAGTGGAACTGATGATAGAAGTCTGACGTCTACTCAAGGATGAAAAAGAAAGTGTTTTTCCGTCTCCACTTTTCCTTTGATTATAAAAATGACCAACTAAGTTCTTGGGGTGGTACTCTGTTGCCTGCCTACTTGTTATCTCTCATAAGTATCCTATTCTAATAAAGTCCCACCTGTCACTCTACCTCTTAGTAAATCCTTTCTACACCAAGACAGAAGAAACTACACCCTACTGAGTCCCAGAATTTGTTCTGCAGTTTCACTAGGAGTTAAAGTAACAGCTCTGTACATTAAGACTATTAGGGCCATGAAAGATGATGCACCCTACGCTGTCTTGCTTGTCTATATGATTTAGGATTAGATTCTCTTCCTGATCCTATTTCTAATAACTTAATAGACTTTGTGCAACTTCTTTCTTCTAGAACTGTGAGGTTTCATTATAATAGGATAATAAAAATGCATTTTGAAATGTGTGTTTGCATCTACATTCTTTATTATCTGGTATAGAAGTCCCACAGTAAAGATGACTGCTCTTTGAATCACTGTGGTTACCTATTCTAATTACTTGTTTTTCTCTACTTGTTTCCATGACTTTTCTGGATAAACATCCAAAGATTATAGCTTGAAAATCACTGCATTAGTGATGTAAGACATTTTTTCAGTATAAAATCCTTGGGATAAATCAGGAAGAGCTTGACTAAATAGCAAGCTTGCTTTCAGTCCTGATTAGATAGAAAACAACTCTTCTCTTTTGTTAATAAGTTTTTATATTATCAGTCCTGTGAACTACTGCCCATACCCGAGGAAAGGAAGTACTTGAACCCCTACCACTTACAGAAAGCCAAGCATATTTAATTTGACTCACATGGCTCTGAGCAGATTTACTTCTAGGTCAGTTGGGTTCCCTTGCAGTTCTACAGAGGATAGAGGATTTTTAACTTATCTGGCTATACATATTTTTTAACAGCTTGTAAAGATTTACTGCTCCTGTTTACACATTTCATCATCACATTTGTAGCATGCCACTGACTTGAATTAAAGTACCAAGGTCAGGGGTCATACTTGAATTTTATTTTTTGGTTCACTGAGTCAGCCTTATTTGAATGATTTAAAATTAACATCAGTTTTCCACAAAGCAACACCTTACCAATATGCCTAAAGAGTGTAGAGGATCTATAGAAGACACTAATTTTTAAGGTAGACCTTTTCAAGGATGTGGCACAAAGTTGCAGCGATTCCTGGAACATATTCAAGATAGATATGAGTTCACAACAAATCATGACTCTATACAGACAATCTTAAAAATTGTTTCAGTTAGTATATATTTCCAAATCCTCCCAATTTTCCAAGTTTTTATGTTTCAAAGAGCTGACTCTTTAATCAATTACAAATTAGTTTTGATATGGTAGAGGATGGTAGGTAGTTTACTCTTCTTTAATGATTTTAGGTGACAGTGGTTATCTTTTGAAAAACTACTTAATTACTTTGTTTCATCTCCAGACTCCTGAAAATAGAATCGATGTAAGTTATACTGGGACTCAGTGAGTGACTGGAATAATAATGAAGAATGCATCAGGAAAGACAAGACAGGATGTGAATGCCTTAATCATGAGAAGCCTCACCATGCTGCCCTTCAGATGTCTGAAGGCTCTTTAATACTTAGGCATGACCATTAAATGAGGCTTATTTTTAAAAATAAGCTGCAGAGATACTAGGAAAAAAGATTACTTTGGACTGAAGCATTTCTTTTAAAGGTCGGGTTGGGTTCTTTCAGTCCTGATTAGATAGAAAACAACTCTTCTCTTTTGTTAATAAGTTTTATATTATCAGTCCTGTGAACTACTGCCCATACCCGAGGAAAGGAAGTACTTGAACCCCTACCACTTACAGAAAGCCAAGCATATTTAATTTGACTCACATGGCTCTGAGCAGATTTACTTCTAGGTCAGTTGGGTTCCCTTGCAGTTCTACAGAGGATAGAGGATTTTTAACTTATCTGGCTATACATATTTTTTAACAGCTTGTAAAGATTTACTGCTCCTGTTTACACATTTCATCATCACATTTGTAGCATGCCACTGACTTGAATTAAAGTACCAAGGTCAGGGGTCATACTTGAATTTTATTTTTTGGTTCACTGAGTCAGCCTTATTTGAATGATTTAAAATTAACATCAGTTTTCCACAAAGCAACACCTTACCAATATGCCTAAAGAGTGTAGAGGATCTATAGAAGACACTAATTTTTAAGGTAGACCTTTTCAAGGATGTGGCACAAAGTTGCAGCGATTCCTGGAACATATTCAAGATAGATATGAGTTCACAACAAATCATGACTCTATACAGACAATCTTAAAAATTGTTTCAGTTAGTATATATTTCCAAATCCTCCCAATTTTCCAAGTTTTTATGTTTCAAAGAGCTGACTCTTTAATCAATTACAAATTAGTTTTGATATGGTAGAGGATGGTAGGTAGTTTACTCTTCTTTAATGATTTTAGGTGACAGTGGTTATCTTTTGAAAAACTACTTAATTACTTTGTTTCATCTCCAGACTCCTGAAAATAGAATCGATGTAAGTTATACTGGGACTCAGTGAGTGACTGGAATAATAATGAAGAATGCATCAGGAAAGACAAGACAGGATGTGAATGCCTTAATCATGAGAAGCCTCACCATGCTGCCCTTCAGATGTCTGAAGGCTCTTTAATACTTAGGCATGACCATTAAATGAGGCTTATTTTTAAAAATAAGCTGCAGAGATACTAGGAAAAAAGATTACTTTGGACTGAAGCATTTCTTTTCTCCAAGCAGTTGTTGCAGTTGCTCAGTTGCTAAAAGTTATCTGACTTGTGTGAGTCCATAGACTGCAGCATGCCAGGGTTCCCTGTGCTGTGTTATCTCCCAGAGGTTGCTGAAAGCCATGTCCATTGAATTGGCAGTGCCATCCAACCATCTTATCCTCTGTCACACTCATCTCCTCCTGCCTTCCATCTTTCCCAGTCTCAGGATCTTTTTGAGTAAGTTGGCTTTTCACATCAGGAGGCCAAAATATAGGAGCTTCATTCAGCTCCAGCATCAGTCCTTCCAATGAATATTCAGGGTTGATTTCTTTTAGAATTGACTGATTTGATGTCCTTTGCAGTCCAAGGAGTCCTATTCAAGGAGTCTCAAGAGGCTTCTTTAACACCATAATTCGAAAGCATCAATTGTTTGGAGCTCAGCTTGCTGTATGGTCCAACTCTCAGATCTTTACATGACTTGGAAAAACCATAGCTTTAAAGGTACAGACCTATGTTGGGAAAGCAATGTCCCTACTTGTTAATATGCTGTCTAGATTTATCATAGTTTTCTTTCAAGGATCAAGCGTCTTTTAATTTCCTGGCTGCATTCACCATCTGCAGTGATTTTAGAGCCCAAGAAAATAAAATTTGTCATTGCTTCCATTTTTTTCATATCTATATGCTATTATGTGATGGGACCAGTTGCCATGATCTTAGTTTTTTGAATCCTGACTTTTAAGATGTTTTTTCACCCTGATCAAGAGGCTCTTAGTTTCTTTTAGCTTTCTGCCATTAGGGTGGTTTCATCTGCATATCTGAGGTTGTTTATATTTCTCCTGGCAATCTTGATTCTATCTTGGGATTCATCCAGCCCAGCATTTTGCATAATGTGCACTGACACAATGGATACTAGTCTGAGCAAACTCTGTGAAATAATGAAGGACAGGGAAACTTGACGAGTTGCAGCTCATGGGATCACAAAGAGTCAAACACAACTTGGTGACTGAACAACTCTATGTAAAAGTTAAATGAGGAAAGTGATATACAGCCCTGATGTACTCACTTCCCAGTTTTGAACCACTCCTTTATTCCATGTCTGGTCCTAACTATTGTTTTTTGACCTGTGCACAGGTTTCTCAGGAGACAGGTAAGGTAGTCTGGTATTCTCAGCTCTCTAAGAATATTCCACAGTTGTGATCCACACAGTCAAAGGCTTTAGCATAGTCAATGAAGCACAAACAGATGTTGTTTTGGAATTCCTTTGCTTTTTCTACGATCCAATGGATGATGACAATATGATCTCTGGTTTTTCTGTCTTTCCTAAATCCATCTTGAAGTTCTAGATTATGTAATCCAGTTGGAAGTTCTCGGTTATGTACTACTGAAGTAGGCCAAAATATAGGAGCTTCATTCAGCTCCAGCATCAGTCCAATATTCAAGGACTGATTTGATGTCCTTTGCAGTCCAAGGAGTCCTATTCAAGGAGTCTCAAGAGGCTTCTTTAACACCATAATTCGAAAGCATCAATTGTTTGGAGCTCAGCTTGCTGTATGGTCCAACTCTCAGATCTTTACATGACTTGGAAAAACCATAGCTTTAAAGGTACAGACCTATGTTGGGAAAGCAATGTCCCTACTTGTTAATATGCTGTCTAGATTTATCATAGTTTTCTTTCAAGGATCAAGCGTCTTTTAATTTCCTGGCTGCATTCACCATCTGCAGTGATTTTAGAGCCCAAGAAAATAAAATTTGTCATTGCTTCCTTTTTTTTCATATCTATATGCTATTATGTGATGGGACCAGTTGCCATGATCTTAGTTTTTTGAATCCTGACTTTTAAGATGTTTTTTCACCCTGATCAAGAGGCTCTTAGTTTCTTTTAGCTTTCTGCCATTAGAGTGGCATCATCTGCACATTTGAGGTTGTTTATATTTCTCCTGGCAATCTTGATTCTATCTTGTGATTTATCCAGCCCAGCATTTTGCATAATGTGCACTGACACAATGGATACTAGTCTGAGCAAACTCTGTGAAATAATGAAGGACAGGGAAACTTGACGAGTTGCAGCTCATGGGATCACAAAGAGTCAAACACAACTTGGTGACTGAACAACTCTATGTAAAAGTTAAATGAGGAAAGTGATATACAGCCCTGATGTACTCACTTCCCAGTTTTGAACCACTCCTTTATTCCATGTCTGGTCCTAACTATTGTTTTTTGACCTGTGCACAGGTTTCTCAGGAGACAGGTAAGGTAGTCTGGTATTCTCAGCTCTCTAAGAATATTCCACAGTTGTGATCCACACAGTCAAAGGCTTTAGCATAGTCAATGAAGCACAAACAGATGTTGTTTTGGAATTCCTTTGCTTTTTCTACGATCCAATGGATGATGACAATATGATCTCTGGTTTTTCTGTCTTTCCTAAATCCATCTTGAAGTTCTAGATTATGTAATCCAGTTGGAAGTTCTCGGTTATGTACTACTGAAGATTAACTTGAAGAATTTTGAGCATTACCTTGCTTATATGAATGGGTGCATTTCCATGGTAGTTTGAACATTCTTTGGCATTTCTTTTCTTTGGAATTGGAATGAAAACTGATCTTTTTCAGTCCTATGGTCACTGCTGAGTTTTCCAATTTTGCTGACATATTGAGTACAACACTTTAATAGCATCATCTTTTAGGATTTGAAATACTCATCTGGATTTCTATTATCACCACTAGTTTTATTTTTACTAATGCTTCCTAAGGCCCACTTGACTCCACACTCTAGCATATCTGGCTCTAGGTGAGTAAATACCCAATCATGGTTATCTGGGTCATTAAGGTCTTTTTGTATAGTTCTGATTCTTGCCAACTCTTCCTAATTTCACCTTTTGTTAGGTCTTACCATTTCTAGTTTTTTTTTTTTTTTTGCTTATCTTTGCAAGAAATCTTCCCTTGTTATCTCCAATTTTCTTGAAGACATCTCATTTTTCCCATTCTGTCGCTTTCCTTTATTTCTTTGCATTGTTCACTTAAGGTTTTCTTATCTCTCTTTGCTATTCTCTGGAACTCTGCATTCAGTTCGGTACTAGAATGAATCAGTACAGGAAGTATCTGTCTGGTGGATGTTTGTTGAAACATCTGTACTCACAATTAGATTTTCCCTCATAGGATTTTCTATCTGAATCACTGGGACTCCAGCAGATTAATGTGCTCTGGAGCTAGATGTTGATGTGAAAGAGTGTGGTAGTGCTCATTTTCCACAATACTCTTGCTGAAACAAAAATGGCCAGATTGCAAAGGGAATGAAAGTTTAGAATATTGAGAATAAAAAAGAATGTAAATGGAAGAGAGCTATCTTCTGAACTCTTTTATTTTCTTGTTCCAGTAAATGTTTGTAGCCCTTCTTCCATTTAACTTTCAGGAGCTATTCCTGTACTTACCTCTTACCTTCCTATTCCGTTCTTGCTCCTCTTCCTTGTGAATGGACGTCTAGACTGGAAAAAGACTTGATTCACCAACCACTGTCCTCATATTCTAGAGGATAAGGTTGTCCCAACCCACTGGTGGTGTCTCCAGTATCGTCATTTTACTTCCAATGTTGGCATGTGGCTCATTCCCTCCAAGCTCCTTAGAGAATACTGTTACCTATAACAGAAGACTTTCTGCCTTTTTCTATTCCAAAGAAACATGCATTTTTCAATTCTTATTCCTTCAATTGAGTTCAGTCACTCAGTCGTGTCTGACTACTTGTGATTCCATGGACTGAAGCATGCCAGGCTTCCCTTTTCTTCATTATCTCCAGGAGCTTGCTCAAACTAATATCCATTGACTCAGTGATGCCATCCAACTGTCTCATCCTCTTTTGTACTCTTCTCCTTTTGCTTTCTACTTTTCCCAACATCAGCTATTTTCCGATGAGTTGTTGCTTTGCATCAGGTGGCCAAAATATTGAAGCTTCAGCTTCAGCATCATTCTTTCCAATGACTATTCAGGACTGATTTTGTTCAGGATTGTTTGGTTTGACTCTTGCAGTCCAAGAGACTCTCAGGAACCTTCTCCAATACCACAGTTCAAAGGCATCAATTCTTCATTGCTCAACCTTTTTTATTGTCCAATTCTCACATCCATACATGACTACTGGGAAAACCATGACTTTGACTATATGGACTTTTGTTGGCAAAGTGATGTTTTTGCTTTTGAACATGCTGAGGTTTGTCATAGCCTCATGGCCTTTCTTCCATGGATAAAGTGCCTTTTTAATTTCATGGCTGCAATCACCATCTTTAGTAACTTTGGAGCCTAAGAAAATAAAATCTGTCACTGTTTCTATTGTCGGTCCATCTATTTGCCATCAAGTGATGGCACTAGATGCCATGATGTTCATTGTTTGAATGTTGAATTTTAGGCCAGCCTTTTCACTCTCTTCTTTCACCTTCATCAAGAGGCTCCTTAGTTCCTCTTTGCTTTCTGCCATAAGGGTGGTATTATCTACATACCTGAAGTTACTGATATTTCTCTCAGCCATCTTGATTCCAGCTTCTGCTTCATCCAGATTGGCATTTTGCATGATGCACTCTGCATATAAATTAAATAAGAAGAGGGACAATATATAGCCGTGATATACTCCTTTCCCAATTTTGAACCAGTATGCTGTTCCACGTCAAGTTCTAACTGTTGCTTCTTTTCCTACATACAGGTTTCACAGAAGGCAGGTAAGATGGTCTAGTATTCATATCTCTGTCAGAATTTTCAACAGTTTGTTGTGATTCACACAGTCAAAGGCTTTCTCATAGTCAATGAAGCAGAAGTATATATACATTTTAAATTTCCTATGATGCAATGGATGTTGGCAATTTGATCTCTCATTCCTCTGCCTTTGCTAAATCCCACTTATACATTTGGAAATTCTCAGTTCATGTACCATTGAAACCTAGCTTAGAAGATTTTAATTATTACTTGGCTAACATGTGAAATTAGTGCAATTCTGTGGTAGTTTTAATATTCTTTGGCATTGCCTTTCTTTGAGATTGGAATGAAAACTGACATTTTCCAGTCTTGTGGCCACTGCTGAGTTTTCCAAATTTTCTGACATATAGAGTGTAGCATTCTAGCAGTGGCATCTTTTAGGATTTGAAATAGCTCAGCTGGAATTCCATCACCTCCACTAGCTTTGATCATAGCAATGCTTCTTAAGGTGTGTTTGTCTTCACACTCTAAGATGTCTGACTCTAGGTAAGTGATCACACCATTGTGGCCATCCAGCTCATTAAGACTGTTTTTGTATAGTTCTTCTGTGTAGTCTTTCCACTTCTTCTTAATATCTTCTGATTCTGTTAGATCCATACTGTTTGTCTCCTTTATTGTGCCTATCTTTGCATGAAATGTTCCCTTGGTATCTCTAATTTTATTTTTTGAAAGTGGCCTTCTACTGCAATCAGAATCTACTGACAGTGGTTGACATATATATACTACTGATACTATGTATAAAATAGATTATTAATGAGAACCTACTGTATAGTACAGGGAAGTCTATATGAAGGAAGTCTAAAAAAGAAGGGACAACTGCAAACATATAGTAGATTCACTTTTCTGTACAGTGGAAACTAATACCATGCTATAAAGCAACTATACTAAAATAAAAATTAATAAGAAATATTCTACTGACAGTGACCTCTCTTAAGATAGCTTCCCATGAGGCTCTTTGACTAATGATACACACATACATTTAGTCAGCCCACTTTAACAAATTTTTGAAGCATGATCAGACAAGTGTGAATCCATGGAGATTAAGGAATCTGAGCTCTGAAGTCATGATCCATTGAATCATTTAGCTATCAAATTCTCATAACACTTTGAGTTATCAGAATAGTTGTCACATGAACCAAAGCTATCAATTAGCAATTTCCCATCCCCATTTCTGAATATTTCTTATTTTTGTATTCCTAAACTTGCTATTCTGTCAACCTATTCTATTCATCCCATATTGGCACTTGCAGAAACCAGCTGCTATAACCAAGAATTGATGGCTACTGGTCTCATCTGTGGCTAGTTTTTATTTTGTTTTTGACAGTTGCACTGGATGTCGAAGGTCTTCTATTCTATACCAACTTCTAATCGGATATGTATGCCACTTTGCATTCACTTGAGTAATCAGAACAATATGATAGACCTCTGAACACAAACTGAAGAACTTTGAAAGCCTTTGATGATTATATTAAGCATTGTTACTTCTCCACAAGTCACAAACTAAGTGTATAATACTTCAAAACATAGTTTACACACAAAACATTATTTACTTCCAATAATAAACATCTATCAGACTTTGAATAAACAGTTCACAAAGACTACAGATATTGTATAATAAATTATCTGAGAATAAATGAAGATCTGAAAATACAGAGAAATTTTTTTATTCTAGTGCAAAGCTACAGTAGTATGTGAGAGAGGTTAGAATCGCTTGAGATTTACCAGGTTCTCATCAGAACTATTATGAGAATCTTAACAATTACGTTTATTGCCATACATTCTAGATTGACATTCTCTATGTCTAGAACCATCATTTACATTGCTTCTTAGAAAATCTAATGAAACCTTCCTATCCTAGCATCTCTTGAAATTTAACTTCAAGACATTAAGTGTCAAAAATTATTCTCCTGTCTCAGTTCCAGCACCACTACAGAATTGTTCAATACCTGCTGGGACCAAAAATTATGTAGTATTACTTACAAAAGTTCTGTGGGGCAGAGATTTAAGTTTTCCCCTCTTCCTCCAATTAGATCAATGCTGCCAGAAACTCTTAGAGTACAAATTGTTGTTTGCAAGCAGTAAAGGAAACAGAATTTACTGGATTTAAATTCAGATTTGCTGGAGATCTATTGTGAGCTGATTACTCTTTTATAAAATGTGGTTTCCAACCCTCATAGGAACCCGTTAAGTTAGTTCTCACGTTTTCTCTTCACATGAGATCGCAACTAGTGAGTGGCAGACAGGCCTGCGATTGGAAACCCAGTGTCTTTTTCATTTCTGAAGTTCCCATTCAGAGGGAAGATCTTGCATAGCAGGGATAACTTGCTTGAGGAACCAATTAGGAGGAACTGGACTTGATCTTGAAAGATAACTGTATGGTCTCAGTACCTTAGGCACTTGCTGGCTGCTACTTAACACGTTGCACTGGATGTCGAAGGTCTTCTATTCTATACCAACTTCTAATCGGATATGTATGCCACTTTGCATTCACTTGAGTAATCAGAACAATATGATAGACCTCTGAACACAAACTGAAGAACTTTGAAAGCCTTTGATGATTATATTAAGCATTGTTACTTCTCCACAAGTCACAAACTAAGTGTATAATACTTCAAAACATAGTTTACACACAAAACATTATTTACTTCCAATAATAAACATCTATCAGACTTTGAATAAACAGTTCACAAAGACTACAGATATTGTATAATAAATTATCTGAGAATAAATGAAGATCTGAAAATACAGAGAAATTTTTTTATTCTAGTGCAAAGCTACAGTAGTATGTGAGAGAGGTTAGAATCGCTTGAGATTTACCAGGTTCTCATCAGAACTATTATGAGAATCTTAACAATTACGTTTATTGCCATACATTCTAGATTGACATTCTCTATGTCTAGAACCATCATTTACATTGCTTCTTAGAAAATCTAATGAAACCTTCCTATCCTAGCATCTCTTGAAATTTAACTTCAAGACATTAAGTGTCAAAAATTATTCTCCTGTCTCAGTTCCAGCACCACTACAGAATTGTTCAATACCTGCTGGGACCAAAAATTATGTAGTATTACTTACAAAAGTTCTGTGGGGCAGAGATTTAAGTTTTCCCCTCTTCCTCCAATTAGATCAATGCTGCCAGAAACTCTTAGAGTACAAATTGTTGTTTGCAAGCAGTAAAGGAAACAGAATTTACTGGATTTAAATTCAGATTTGCTGGAGATCTATTGTGAGCTGATTACTCTTTTATAAAATGTGGTTTCCAACCCTCATAGGAACCCGTTAAGTTAGTTCTCACGTTTTCTCTTCACATGAGATCGCAACTAGTGAGTGGCAGACAGGCCTGCGATTGGAAACCCAGTGTCTTTTTCATTTCTGAAGTTCCCATTCAGAGGGAAGATCTTGCATAGCAGGGATAACTTGCTTGAGGAACCAATTAGGAGGAACTGGACTTGATCTTGAAAGATAACTGTATGGTCTCAGTACCTTAGGCAGTTTCCTTGCTGGCTGCTACTTAACACGTTTCTTATTTTCTTTCTTCAGGTATTTATTGCCAAACTACCTTGTCTTTGGGGAAGACAGTAGGAATACCATTCTTAAGGTTGTGTTACTTCAGAAATGAACCTGAAGATGAAATGTATACTTCTTTGGAAAATTATTTTTATAGCATGAATCAAATGTTTGTTCCATGAGTTAAGAACAGCTTGGAGGAAGCAGTAGTGATAACTTGATCAATTTAGAGATCAGGTAGTACAGAATTTTCATTATTCCCACAGAAGTTCAAATTTACCAAAACTTCCTAAAGCTTTCTAGATGGCTAATTGGAGTACGAGGACATAGACCTAGGTCTCCTGACTGCCTGATGAGACTTTTTCTTAAGTTTATGGCCCAACATTACTCTTTGTATAAGTATTTCCCTAAGAGTATGTTGGCTCTTCTAAAACTGAGCACTATATCTTCAGGAAATTATTTCTCAAAGTCATTTACAGAGCCAAAATGCAGAGTTCATAACAAATAACTGGGCAGGTTATTTTCTTTAATCCCACTTGGAGGAAAAAACAAACAGTAACTTTAAAAAGTAGACTTAAAGGAAACCAAATAGCATTGTCTAATTATTTGGCATAGGACTTATTTGGTATTAGAACTTTGGGTACAGCTTCAGCATTAATTGGTGTTCAACCATCTGTTTTTCAGGTCCTTTCCAACCTAGCTCATTCTAAGAACTGAAAGCTGGAGTCCCTTTGAACAGTGAAAGTCCATTGCACATTATATTACATTAGCATTTTGGGTACATTGAACCTGTTCTCCATTGCTGAAATGAATAGACCAACAGACAGCTTTTGGAAGTCTTGGCTTATATTTAATTTTTTTTGTTTGTTTGTTTTTTGGCCACTTGTATTGGTCTTTCATTTGTTTCCATCTTTGTTCTTTAGCCTGTGTGGGCCTCCCATTGCAGTGGCCTCTCTCGTTGCAGAGCACCAGCTCTGGGTACATGTGCTCCAAAGCTCAGGCTCAGTAGTTGGACACATTGGTTCAGCCGCTTCTTGGCATGCGGGATCTTCCAAGGCCAGGGATCTAACTGGCGCCTCTTGCACTGCAAGGTGATGTCCTTACCCACTGGACCACCAGGGAAGCCCTATGTTTAAGTTATATGCGAGATTGAGAACTATGTAATCCTGTTTTTGTATGAGAGGTGTGTACCTCCCTAAACAAACTGGTTTGCAAGAAACCACTGCAATGTACCCTACCAAGGCACATGATTTCTTCAGCAGAAATTCTGCATCTGTTACAAATGCACTTTAAAATAGAATCTTCTAAATCCAGGTAAAGCAAATACTTAGAAAACTGCCTGTGGGATTTGGGGAAAACCCTGGAGAGCCATATTTCCCTTTACAATCTTCAGTGTTGGGTCCTTGTAGGGCCTCCTTTCTGGCAATCAAATTTGTCTACTCTTTTCTAAGAATATTGTGTATCAGCATTGTCCTTAAATCATTAATCTAATATATCCTGCAAGTACTTATCAAGGTCCAAGTTTGTGTTATATTTGGTGCTTCAAATTTAACAACAGTAGGACATGTTTGTGAACCTTAAATTCTCTACAGAAAAGAGTAAATTAAAATTTTAAGAGTTTCCTTTGTCCAAGTACACACTGCCTATAAATGATTTGAGCTCAAAGTCTAATCCTAGAATCCAGTCTTAACTGCTCTGCTTTTAAGTGGTATGTTGGAACCTCACCTTCTCTAAAATTCTTCTAGGTTATTTTTGAATTTGCCTGTGGGTTACTTTCTTGCATTTAAAGTCCCTTGGTCTAATGGATAGGAATTATTCAACACTGTAAATAATTTGAATAAAAAATGCTAATAGAATACATAATTGTCCTTGTTTTAGACTGTTGGTGGAAATTTCAAAATACACATTCTGTTTTTTCCTAGGAACAATTAAATCACAAGGATGACAATATTATTTTTAATTTCAGGGAACTCTGTGTACCATCTGCTTGGGAGGAGTTAGGAGAGGGACCATAGGGGAGGTGCCATCAAAGTCAGTTTTATCTTAGGCTACACTAGACATGAGCTTGCAGTGTGGACACTTGTAGTTGCTGTTTCAGACATCCCACAATTTTATTTTTAGAATCACTCACCAAAAAGTGATTAAGTTAAAACTGAAGTTTGATACGCTTGAAGTTAATTTTCAGCTAAATGGAAAATTGTATAACATCTGATAGAAGATAAAAGGGAACCCTTATCACTTCACTCTTTCAAAGGGTTTTAAGATATTATTTAATTCCCCAAGTCACTTTGAGGCTCAGAATTTTCATCTCCATTTCACAGATAAGTAGGAGAAGAACCATAAGAGGTTCAACATCTAGCCCCAGGCCATGTAAAAAGTCACTATCAGAGTAGAGAGCAGAACTCCGCAAATTTGTATCCTTTTGAATTCTCTGCTTTGAGGAAAATGCATCTGGTAAATTGACCCAGTCTTTGAGAAACCAGGCTCCCTGATAAAGTCCCCATGTCCTTCACAAATCAAAACTTTCTGACTTGTATTTCAGGCTCTTTGGAGACTCCCTGCTCTCTAAAAATCATGGTGGATGGTAGAGGAGGTATCAAAGAATCACAGAGGAAATTGAACTGATATAAAGCACTATACACATGCTATACACACACTATTAACTATGCCTGTCTAGCATTTTCCCAACGGACACACTGCTTTATTTGGCAAAGTATGACATTTGAAATTACCCCAATACTATTGGAGCATACTGTGTTGACTGAAGTGAAAAGCACTATCTGTCTATCTGTCTATCTATCTATCATCTATCTAGATATAAAATCATAATATAGGGCTACTGCAATCCAGGTTTGATCTCTGGGTCAGGAAGATCCCCTGGAGAAAAGAATGGCAACTCACTCCATTATTCTTGCCTGGAAAACTCCATGGACATTGGAGCCTTGTAGGTTGCAGTCCATGGGGTCATAAAGAGTCTGACACGACTGAGTGACTAACATTTTTCATTTTCATAATCATAATATATGTGTTATTAAAAATATATATCAATAGTTATTGCTGTGGATCAACTTATCCCTAAATGTATCAGCTTAAAGTAGCACACATTTATTACAAATATTTAATCATTCTCTGGGTCAAAAATTTGAGCACAGTTGTTTTGGGTCTCTCACAGTCTTCAAGAAAGATATCAACTGGAGCTTTGGTCTTATCTGAAGGCTCAACTGGAGAAATGCCAGCTTCCAAACTCTCTCACTTAGTTCCTTGAGATTTGATGGACTGAGGGGCTTGGTTTCCCACTATTTCGTTATTGCTACCTTAAATTTCTTGTCAGGTAAGAGTCCCTAGGTTACTTTGTCAAAGCAAGCATGTGAGAACTAAAGAGACTTCATTTATTTATTTTTGTTTTTATTTTCATTACTCTAGGCAGTGGGTCAAAACAGATCATGCTGTGATTTATGTCAAAGAGTACTCTGTCTATGCTTTCCTCTAAGAGTTTTTGGTAGGGTTTCCCAGATGGTGATAGTGGTAAAGAATCCGCCTGCCAATTAAAGTCTGATTTCTGGGTTGGGAAGATCTCCTGGAGGAGTGCATGGACATTCACTCCATTATTCTTGCCTGGAGAATCCTATGGACAGACAAACCTTGCAGATTGAGGTCCTAAAGGTCACAAAGACTCGGATGTGATTTAAACAACTAGTATGTTTAATACAACCATATATTCAGGCCTTTAATCCATTTTGAGTTTATTTTTGTGTACAATGTTAGGAAGTGTTCTAATTTAATTTCTCACAACCAGTTATTGAAAATATAGCCTTTTCTCCATTGTATATTCTTGCTTCCATTGTCATAGATTAGGTGATGACTGGTGTATGGGTTTATCTCTGAGCATTCTATATTTTCCCATTGATTTACATTTCTGTTTAAGTGTCAGTCCCATACTATTTTGACTACTGTAGCTTTGTAGTATAGTCTGAATTTATAGCTCTATTTTTTTCTTTTACAAGATTGTTTTGGCTAAAACCTAAAATAAACAACTGGAACATAATTAAAGTTAAAAGTTTTCACACAGCAGAGGAAAAAAATAAACAAGTTGAAAAGACAGCTGTCAGAATGGGAGAAAATAATTGCCTGCAAAGCACCTGAAAAAGGATTAATCTCCAAAAAATATATACATCTCATATAGCCCAATATCAGAAAAATAAACAATCAATCAAAATATGGGCAGAAGACCTAAACAGATATTTCTCCAAGACAGACAGATGGCCAACAATCACATGAAAAGATATTCATCATTATTCATTATGTGTTTGTTGTTCAGTTCTAAGTTGTTTCCAACTCTTTCCAACCCCATAAACTGCAGCATGGCAGGCTTGTCTGTCCTTCATAATGTCCCTGGGTTTGCTTAAACTCATGTCTGTTGACTCAGTGATGTCCTCCAACCATCTCATCCTCTGTCACCCCCTTCTCTTCGTGCCCTCAATCTTTTCCAGCATCAGAGTCTTTTCCAAAGAATCAGCTCTTCATATCAGGTAGCCAAAATATGGAGTTCCAGCTGCAAGATCAGTCCTTCCTAGGAGTATTCAGGACTGATTTCATTTCAAATAGACTGGTTTGATCTCCTTGTAGTTCAAGGAACCCTTAAGAGTCTTCTCCAACAACACAGCTCTATAACATCAATTCTTTGGTGCTCAATCTTCTTCATAGTCCAACTCTCACATTCATACATGGCTACTGGAAAAAATATAGCTTTCACTGTATGGAAGTTTGTCAAAAAGGTGATTGTCTCTGCTTTTTAATACACTGTCTAGATTTGTCATAGCTTTTTGTCCAAGGAGTAAATGTCTTTTAATTTCATGGCTGCAGTCACTATTGTCAGTGATTTTGGAGCTGAAGAAAATGAAGTCTATCACTGTTTCCATTGTTTGCCTATCTATTTGCAATGAAGTGATGGGACCAGATGCCATGATATTAGTTTTTTGAATGTTGCATTTTAAGACAGCTTTTTCACTCTCTTTCACCTTCATCAAGAAGCTATTTCCTCCTCACTGCATATCTGAGACTGTTTCTATTTCTCCTGGCAATCTTGATTCCAGAGTGTGATTCATCAAGCCTGGCATTTTGCATGATATTTTCTGTGTATAAGTTAATTAATCAGGGTGACTATATATACCCGTGAAGCACTCCTTTTCCAATTTTGAACCAGTCCATTGGTACATGTTCAGTTCCAACTGTTGCTTCTTGCTTTGCATACAGGCTTCTCAGGAAGTAGGTAATGTGGTCTGATATTTCCATCTCATTAAGAATATGCCACAGTTTGTTTTGATCCACACAGTCAAAGGTTTTAGCATTGTCAGTAGGACAAAAGTAGATGTTTTTATTTGAAATTCTCTTTCTTTTTCTGTTATCCAGCATATGCTGGCAATTTGATCTCTGATTCCTCTGTCTTTTCTAAATCCAGCTTATACATCTGAAAGTTCTTGGATTATGTACTGCTGAAGCCTAACTCGAAGGATTTTGAGCATAGCCTTGCTGGGATATGAAGTGAGTGCAGTTGTATGGTAATTTGAACATTCTTTAACATTGCCTTTCTTTGTGATTAGAATGAAAACTGACCTTTTCCAGTCCTGTGGCCACTCTGAGTTTTCAAAATTTGCTGGCATAATAGTGCAGTACTTAACAGCATCATCTTTTAAGATTTGAAATAGCTTAGATGGAATTCCATCACTTCAACCAGCTTTGTTTGTCATGCTTCCTAAGGTCACTTAACTTCACACTCCAGGATGTCTGGCAAGTGACCACACCATTGTGGTTATCTGGGTCATTAAGAGCTTTTGGGGGGTATACTTCTGTGCATTTTTGCCAGCTTTTCTTAATTTCTTCTGCTTCTGTTACATCCTTGAAGTTTTTGTCCTTTATTGCTCCTATCTTTGTATGAAATCTTCCTTTTGTATATCCAACATTCTTACAGAGACCTCTAATTTTTCCCATTCTATTGTTTTCCTCTATTTCTTTACATTGTTTGCTTAAGAAAGTTTTCTTATCTCTCCTCGCTATTCTCTGGGACTCTGTATTCAGTTGGGTATATTTTTCCCTTTCACTTTTCTTTTCTCAGCTGTGTGCAAAGTCTTCTCAGTAAACCACTTTGCCTTCTTGCATTTCTTTTTCTTAGGGATGGTTTTGGTCATCACCTCCTGTACAGTGTTATGAACTCCCATCCATAGTGTTTCAGTCACTCTGTCTATGAGATCAAGTTCCTTGAATCTATTTGTCACTTCCAGTGTATAATCATAAGGGGTTTGATTTAGATAATACCTGAATGACCTAGTGGTTTTCCCTACTTTATTCAATTTGAACCTGAATTTTGCATAAGGAACTGATGATCTAAGCCACAGTTAGCTGTAGGTCTAGATTTTGCTGACTCTATAGAGCTTCTTTATCTTTGGCTGCAAAGAATAGAATCAGTCTGATTTTGATACAGACCATCTGCTGATGTCCACGCATAGATTCATTTCTTGTGCTGTTGGAAGAGGGTTTTCTATTACCAGTGTATTCTCTCAGCAAAACTTTGTTAGCCTTTGCCATGCTTCATTTTGTGCTCCAATGTCAAACTTGCCTATTATTCTAGTTTTCTCTGACTTCCTATTCTTACATTCCAGTCCTCTATGATGAAAAATATATCTTTTTTTGGTGTTAGTTATAAGAGGTCTCATAGGTCTTCACAGAATTCTTCAACTTCAGTTTATTTGGCTTTGGGGTATAGACTTGGATTACTATGATATTGAAAGGTGTGCCCTGGAAGTGAACTGAAATCTTTTCTGTCATTTTAGAGACTGTACCCAAGTTAGTGTATTTCAGATTCTTTTCTTGACTACCAGGGCTACTTCATTCCTTCTAAGAGATTCTTGCCCACAGTAGTAGTTATAATGGTTGTCTGAATTAAATTCTCCCATTCCTGTTCATTTTAGTTCACTGATTCCTAAAATGTCAGTGTTTAGTCTTGCTATTTCCTGTTTGACCATATTCAATTTACCTTGATTTGGAACTTACCATTCCACGTTCCTATGCAATATTGTTCTTTACAACATTGGACTTTACTTTCACTACCAGATAAAATCAAAACTCTGTATTGCTTTTGTTTTGGCTCAGCCTCTTCATTCTGTCTGTAGCTATTCTTTGTTATACCCCAGTAATATATTGGATACTTACTGATATGGGGGGCTTATTTTTTAGTGTCATATATTCCTGCCTTTTCACACTCTTCACTCATTATTTGAGAAATGCATATCAGACTACAATGAGGTATCACCTCACACCAGTCAGAATTCTCATCATCAAAAAATATACAAACAATAAATGCTGGAGGGGATGTGGAGAAAAGAGAAACCTCATGCACTGTTGGTGGGAATGTTAATTGATTCAACCACTATGGAAAAAAATATGGAGGTTCATTAAGAAAGTAAAAATGAAACTATCATATGACTCAGCAATTAGATACCTAACATATCCCCAGAGAATACCATAATTCAAAAAGATACATACACTCACTGTTCTTTGCAGCACTATTTAAAATAGCCAAGACAAGGAAGCAACCTAAATATTCATCAACAGAAGAATGGATAAAGAACACATGGTACACATGTACAATGGAATATTACTCACCAAAAAAAGGAACAGAATTAGTTCATTTGTAGAAATATGGATGGGCCTAGAGAGTCATACAGAGTGAAGTAAGTCAGAAAGAGGAAAACAAATATATTAATGCATATATCTCCAATCAAGAAAGATGGTATATATGATTTTTTATTGAAAACATAAATAGAGGCACTGATGTAGCTAGCAAATGTATGGATTCCAAGTGGAAGAGAGGACTGGGAGGAATTAAGAGATTGTTGTTGACACATATATAGTATACTATGTATAAAAATAACTAATGAGAACATACTGTATAGCACATGAAGCTCTAATGCTCTCTGATGACCAGAATGGGAAGTCTCAAACAGAGGGGGCATTTATACATGTATGGTTCATTCCTTTTTCTGCATAGTAGAAACTAACATCATTGTAAAGCAACTATACTTCAAGAAAAATTAATTAAAAAATCATTATCTTAGAGAGAGAACAAACAAGACCAAGTTCACCATCTTTTGCTGTATGTTCATGAAAGTGTCATTCCATTATCTTTTCAGTGCTCTGTTCATTTAAAAAAAAAACAAAGAGTCACTAGGTCCTGCTCACACTCCGGCAAAGGGATTACGCAAAGGTTTGAAAGTCAGAAGGTGGAAAATCTTTGGAGTTAGATCATAAGCTTCCTACCACAGAATGCTTGGGTTTCAACTAGCAAGTATGTTTTGCTTAAAATATACATCTGAGAGGGATGTGAATTTGGCAACTCTATATTTTGTCAGAGAAGGATTTGAACCCTATGATTAGTCGAACTTTCTCTTACTAAGTTAAGACAAATGAACTAGTAGAAAATACACCCTAACCTTGACTCTGAAAGAATGGGATATGTCAAGAAGGGATGAGTCCTCATTTCTCATATATCAAACCTGATGGGGACTGAACCATAAGGAGCTGTTCCAGTTTTTGATGGTCAGATTCATAAATGTGTGTGGGATGTAGATGGTAGTTTTATGGAAGATGATGGAACAGTCTTGCAGAAAGGACATGTTATGTGTATAATAGGCCTGCTCTGCTTTGAAATAAAAGTCAACCTCTTGTAACATAACTCATATAAACATGCAAAACAATCAAATAAGGTTCAGATATGTTTACTGTAATTGAACATAAAATGAATTACATTCTGACAGATAATGTCTCTTTTGAGTGTCATATAATTATGGGTGAAAAGAAAAATGATTTGGTTATTTGATTAGATTTTGACTATTCCTTTTAAAGGTATTAGGTTTCTGATCCCTTTTTAAAGTGACATTAATAATACTTATTTCATTTTAACCCCAGAGAAAGATTAAGAAGGGTGTAGATAGACTAGTTCTTAATTTCTCACACTTTATTGTAAGCCATTTTGTCTCAACAGAACATGTATTTATAACAATTTTCAAAAAAGAGGAAAAGCAGAGCAAAATTTCTGAGTCAGATTTGAGAATTAGGCTTTGTGTTATTGCCTTGACAGCTTCAATGAGAGTGCCTTATGTCAGTTCACTAATTAGCATATGTTTTATGTGAGTGGCACTATATGTACCCCTGGAGTGCTGAACTATAAATAGACCACCATTTATTCTTCAGGAGCTTATGGGGAATAAAAATATGTTGATTCATTTGTTAAATATATATTTATTGAGAACTTATTTCATGATCACTGTTTGAACTAATAATCAAGGATAAAAAATTAAATATACTGACAAGTTCCTTTCCTGTGAAGCATATATTAAGGTCAGGATAGCACATATGAACAAGCAAACAAATACGTATTTAAAACAGATCATGCTAAAGTGCAATTAAGAAAAATAAACTGAGTGGTGTAATAGAGAAAATTAAGAACTAACTGGTCATGGAAGACTCCTCTGAAGATGTGACTTTTAGGCTGAGAACTGAAATATGAGAAGCCTTAATGACAACTATGAGAGTACTATTTTGTGGAGACGCGACAGTAAAGGTACAGGCCCTGTACAGGCAACATTTGACTTGTACTAGGAATGACGGTCAGAATGATCTTTGGGCCCATAACTAGAAGGAGATCAATGGTTAGAGACAGCTTTTATGGTGTCTTCCAGGTCATATTAGAATTTTTGAATTTTACTCCAAGTACAGTGGGAAGTAATGGAAGGGGTTTTTTTTAATTATTTTTATTTTTATTTAAAATTCAGAGATACCAGATGCTTAGTTTTTAAAGATAACTTCATTGTTTTTGTAGAAAATAGACTGAAATGAACAAAGCAGGAGAATCATGTAGCAGACCATTGAAAGTGTCCAGGCATAAGATAGTAATGGTTTAGACTAGTTGGTGATGGTGGCCATGGAAAAAAAGGGTTAGGCTCAAAATATATTAGGGAGTATAACTGCTAGGACTTGCTGGTGCTTTGAATGAGCTAAAGGAAAAAAGTAAAAGAAAATCGTTCCTGGGTTTTATGCAGTAGTACCTAGGTATATAATAGCATCATTCACTGAACTGGAGATATGTACATGATTATTAGGAACTCAAATGATTATTAGGATTTCAAATATATTATGTTAATGCTTATAATACAAATGCTACACACTGCACAAATTTATGAAAATACAATAATTACAGAAATGCTTTGAGTTACAGAAGTCACACATATCAGACCTTGGCAAAGTTGAATTTGGTATAGTTTTTCAAGGAGGTGATGCTTAGCCATAGTCTAAAGGAGGAGATTGATACCTCATGGACAACAAAAGGAGTAACATTGCCTGAACAGGACAGTCTAATACTCATACTTAAATTAGCTCAGTGCACTGAACGAGAAAGCACTTGTTTAGTGAACTAGTCCACTCTGGATTGTGTAAATATTTTAACATCAGCCACATATGAAGAACAAATACGTATTTAAAACAGATCATGCTAAAGTGCAATTAAGAAAAATAAACTGAGTGGTGTAATAGAGAAAATTAAGAACTAACTGGTCATGGAAGACTCCTCTGAAGATGTGACTTTTAGGCTGAGAACTGAAATATGAGAAGCCTTAATGACAACTATGAGAGTACTATTTTGTGGAGACGCGACAGTAAAGGTACAGGCCCTGTACAGGCAACATTTGACTTGTACTAGGAATGACGGTCAGAATGATCTTTGGGCCCATAACTAGAAGGAGATCAATGGTTAGAGACAGCTTTTATGGTGTCTTCCAGGTCATATTAGAATTTTTGAATTTTACTCCAAGTACAGTGGGAAGTAATGGAAGGGGTTTTAATTATTTTTATTTTTATTTAAAATTCAGAGATACCAGATGCTTAGTTTTTAAAGATAACTTCATTGTTTTTGTAGAAAATAGACTGAAATGAACAAAGCAGGAGAATCATGTAGCAGACCATTGAAAGTGTCCAGGCATAAGATAGTAATGGTTTAGACTAGTTGGTGATGGTGGCCATGGAAAAAAAGGGTTAGGCTCAAAATATATTAGGGAGTATAACTGCTAGGACTTGCTGGTGCTTTGAATGAGCTAAAGGAAAAAAGTAAAAGAAAATCGTTCCTGGGTTTTATGCAGTAGTACCTAGGTATATAATAGCATCATTCACTGAACTGGAGATATGTACATGATTATTAGGAACTCAAATGATTATTAGGATTTCAAATATATTATGTTAATGCTTATAATACAAATGCTACACACTGCACAAATTTATGAAAATACAATAATTACAGAAATGCTTTGAGTTACAGAAGTCACACATATCAGACCTTGGCAAAGTTGAATTTGGTATAGTTTTTCAAGGAGGTGATGCTTAGCCATAGTCTAAAGGAGGAGATTGATACCTCATGGACAACAAAAGGAGTAACATTGCCTGAACAGGACAGTCTAATACTCATACTTAAATTAGCTCAGTGCACTGAACGAGAAAGCACTTGTTTAGTGAACTAGTCCACTCTGGATTGTGTAAATACTTTTACAACAGTCAGGCCCTGGTTGGGGTATTCTCTCAGAGATGGTTCTCAGCAGAAAATTGTTTGGCACTAAACGACTTCTTATGGTAGCTTCTACAAATAGGTTGAATGAATTAATTAAAAGATGAAATCTGTGTTTCAAAGAAGTGGAAAATATGAATCTTATTAAGTTGGTTCATGGAAAGACAAAAGACTAAGAGGAAAAGTTGAGACTTGAAACTGGTCACCAGAGACCAGCTATGTGGCTGTGCATTATGGAGTTTATCCATTTTGTGGGGCTGTCAGTCAATGATGATCAGACAGACTGTGGCCTTCTCAAGGCTAAAGATCTTCTCTGGCAACACATTGGAGATTCAGGGGAGCACACCCACCCTCCAGATCAGGAGAAGCCTCTTTAGTGAATAAAGAGCTCAGGATGTCTTAATGAAGTGGATGTCTCATTTAGACTGTGAGGGCACTTAGATGCATGGATGACTGTTATTGAGATTCCAGATGTATTCATCTCTATAGAACAGAATCCCTAAGTATTAGGTCTCTGTATTACAGCCCCAATCTTCCCTGGAAAGTAGACAAGTAGAAAGGGAACAAAACACATTATTTTCTTTTTATAATGAAAAAACAGTGAATCTAACATTAAAAATAGAAATACTCTTTTCCTCACAAGGAAGCAACAGTCGACTACTGAGCCATCATATACAAAAAAAAAAAAAAAAAAAGATATGGCCAAGATAGGACTTTCCAGTCCCCTGGTTCCAGAGCTGAGAAGTTATTCCAGAGAGAGATAGCATCTTAGTTTCTCATTTCTCCAAGAAACATTCTCATCTTCTCCCTTCCTTTCTAAGCAATTTTGCTTTCTATTTCCTGTTCCTGTTTATGCCCAGCAGCATGTCATAAGTGGATATTATGTATGTGCTGTTAGAACACATACCACAATAATTACAGAAATGCTTTGAGTTACAGAAGTCACACATATCAGACCTTGGCAAAGTTGAATTTGGTATAGTTTTTCAAGGAGGTGATGCTTAGCCATAGTCTAAAGGAGGAGATTGATACCTCATGGACAACAAAAGGAGTAACATTGCCTGAACAGGACAGTCTAATACTCATACTTAAATTAGCTCAGTGCACTGAACGAGAAAGCACTTGTTTAGTGAACTAGTCCACTCTGGATTGTGTAAATACTTTTACAACAGTCAGGCCCTGGTTGGGGTATTCTCTCAGAGATGGTTCTCAGCAGAAAATTGTTTGGCACTAAACGACTTCTTATGGTAGCTTCTACAAATAGGTTGAATGAATTAATTAAAAGATGAAATCTGTGTTTCAAAGAAGTGGAAAATATGAATCTTATTAAGTTGGTTCATGGAAAGACAAAAGACTAAGAGGAAAAGTTGAGACTTGAAACTGGTCACCAGAGACCAGCTATGTGGCTGTGCATTATGGAGTTTATCCATTTTGTGGGGCTGTCAGTCAATGATGATCAGACAGACTGTGGCCTTCTCAAGGCTAAAGATCTTCTCTGGCAACACATTGGAGATTCAGGGGAGCACACCCACCCTCCAGATCAGGAGAAGCCTCTTTAGTGAATAAAGAGCTCAGGATGTCTTAATGAAGTGGATGTCTCATTTAGACTGTGAGGGCACTTAGATGCATGGATGACTGTTATTGAGATTCCAGATGTATTCATCTCTATAGAACAGAATCCCTAAGTATTAGGTCTCTGTATTACAGCCCCAATCTTCCCTGGAAAGTAGACAAGTAGAAAGGGAACAAAACACATTATTTTCTTTTTATAATGAAAAAACAGTGAATCTAACATTAAAAATAGAAATACTCTTTTCCTCACAAGGAAGCAACAGTCGACTACTGAGCCATCATATACAAAAAAAAAAAAAAAAAAAGATATGGCCAAGATAGGACTTTCCAGTCCCCTGGTTCCAGAGCTGAGAAGTTATTCCAGAGAGAGATAGCATCTTAGTTTCTCATTTCTCTCCAAGAAACATTCTCATCTTCTCCCCTTCCTTTCTAAGCAATTTTGCTTTCTATTTCCTGTTCCCTGTTTATGCCCAGCAGCATGTCATAAGTGGATATTATGTATGTGCTGTTAGAACACATACCACTATGAAAGAGGAAGTCAAGTGTGCTTTCTCATTTAGCGCATTTGAAGCAAGGAAGTTGTAGTTTTTAATAGATTCTTATACTGCATAGTAAAACAAAATATTATAGGGCCAATCTGGGACCATCAAATCTCAAGAATAAAATACCTTTATTTTTAAAACATTTATATTAAGGTTTTTTTCAGTTATGAGGCTTATTTCTTCAAAGTAACATGACTTAAGCTTAATTATTTATTTAAGTAATCTTTTTTTCTTAGTTAGGAATCAAGTATTTATCCCAAAGGATGTTTGTATGCAAGGTGTAGATAATCCAGTTGGAGATGGTCTGGACAGTGGTTCTCAAATATCAGCACACACCAAAATGACCTAGATAGCACATCTTGGTCATTACAGGACTTCACCTTGACAGTGTCTGTTTAGTAGGCTTAGGTGAATTCTGAAAATCTGACTTTCAAATAAATACACAGGTGATATTTATGCTGCCAGTCAGAGGGCATATGCAGAGACCCCTTATCTAGGAACTGGTTTCTTAAAATGTGTTCTACAGAATGTCGGCTCTCGCCCAGACTTACTGAATCAGAATGCACATTTTAACAAGTTAATAAAGTAATTCTTTGAAAAATAACAACTTTATTGGTAATTTCCATGCCATATAATTCACCCAGTCAAAATGTACAATTCAGTGAGTTTTCGTATGTCCACAGAAATGAACAACTATCACATCTATCTAATTTCATAACACTTTCATAACTCTCAGAGGAAACCTTATACCAATTACCAGCCACACACTGTAGCTCCCTTTTCCCTCCTTGACCTCAGAAACCACAGATTTATTCCTCTTCTAGGTATTTGTCTATTTTGGGCATCATATATAAATGAAACCATGTGATGCAGGTTTTTTTGTGTCTGGATTCTGTCTCTAATATATTAACAATTTAAAGATGAATTCATGCTGTATCATGCTTCAGTACTTCATTCTTTATGTGTGTATAATATTCCATTGTATGTATATACCATTATTGGTATATTCATACTATATCATGTATCTGTCCATCTCTTTATGGACTTAAGGATTGTTTCCATCTTATGACAACTATAAATAATACTGTTATGAGCATTTCTGTATAGGTGTTTGTCTGGATGTTTTATAATCTTTTGGATGTATACCTAAAAGTGGGATTGGTGAACCATATATTATCTCTATGTTTAACATTAGGGCATTTAAAGCTATTTTCCAAAGTAGATCCACTACTTAACAATCAAATTGCAATGTATAACAGTTTCAATTTCTCTACATCCTTGCAATTGTCTTTTATTATTATTTTTTAAGCTAACCTAGGACGTGAGTAGTACCTCATTTTAGTTTTCACTTACATTTTCCTAAATACTGAAAATCTTAAGCATTTTTAAAATGTGTTTTCTGGCCATTTTCTATATTCTTTGGAGAAATGTCTATCCAAACCCCAAATGATTCTTATATATAATCAAATTTTAGAGGAGGCTTCAGATTGCACAGTCCCTTATACCTAGGACAGTGACTCTCAACTGGCAACGATCTTACCCTCCAAAAGGATAACTTCAAGGGACATATTTGTTCTTCACAACTGGAGGGTTCCCAGAGGTAACAAGTGGATAGAGACCAGAGATCCTATTAACCATACTACAACACACAGAATTGGTCTTCACAAGAAAGTATTATCCAGACCAAATTTATGTAGTGACAGCATTAAAAACAAAACAAAACAAAAACCCTGGTCGAAGGTAGCCAAAAACCCTCTTTGCCAGAAACTAAGGTGTTTCTCAGAATGTGAGACTTTCAGTATTAAAGATGGGACCATTGCTAGAAAACTGGGTTGGTTGACCACTCAACAGGGTTGGGGTCATCCTAGGCTTCAGATTTTCACATTATTGGATGAAAGAAAGTTCACAGTGTGAACTAAAGGCTGAAGATCTGGAAAGTCAGCTTCTCATGAACTCCCTCATGTACATCCTTATAAGTTTCAGGGAGCAACCAGGGCCCTGCAGGGAGTCAAGGCTTCACAGAGACTTCTCACTCTGTGTCTCCACACAGTGTGAGCTAAGCCCAGCGTCAGTGGTTACTGACTTCAAGAAAACTGCATGACCACAGCCTACATTTGAGGCTCACTGATGCCTTTGCTTCTCTTGTTCTTTCTTTAGAAAAATGTATAATAATAGACTCAATACAGCCTGGGATGGGCTAAGTGGAGTCCAGTGATATGGGCAAAAAGACCATCACAGCCTCTCTGGTTGGAGAAGGGTAGGATCATGGACTGTCAGAAGTAGAAAAGGCCCTGGAGAGTGGATCCAGCCCCTCATTTCATGGAGCCTGTGCTGCTCAGGGATTAAACAAAGATCAGTGCATTTAATTCATAACCATGGTTGGGGGGCGGGTGTAGTATGACAATAATGTCCTCTAATCATCAGGATCGAGAAAGAGAACAAAACTTTTCCCTTTACAAATAAATTCTGATGCCCCACTGGGGAAAGTGACAGTTAGAGACTGAAGTGTTCATGACCCAGTTTGGCCAGGTCAAACAGCAACAGATTGTTCTCTCATGGATCAGAACAGAGATTCCCAAACCTGAGTGTGGAGAAGAATGACCTGCTGAATTTGTTCAAACACGATGCCCTCTTCAAGGCTTCTGATTCAGTACATCTGGGGCAGAAGTTGAGAAATAATTTCTAACAAGCTCCCATCCCTGGAGAAGAGTGAGGGACTCTGGTCTTTCCAATCCTTGATAGTGTATTGAGCCCAGACTAGTAATATCCATATTGTATGGGAACTGTAAGAAATGAAGACTCTCAGCCTCCCTGAAACAATTTGAATTTTCATATTATTCCTAGTTTAATGGTATACACATTAAAGTGTGAGAAGTGCTGTCAAGATTATTTAATCCAGGGAACCATACTCTCATTGGTCCTCTATACCAGAGGTTGACTACACTGTAGAACCATTTGAAGAAATCTAGAAACCTACCCTCTACTGAGGATAAGGGCTTCCTGAGCAGCTCAATGGTATATGATCTGCTTGCTATTGCAAGAGGTGGAGTTTTGATCCCTAGGTGGGGAAGATCCCTTGGAGAAAGGAATGGCAGCCCACTCCCATTCTTGCCAGGGAAATCACATGGACCGAGGAACCTGGTGGGTTACAGTCCATGGGGTTGCAAAAGAGTCAGATTCAATTTAGTGACTAAGTAACAACAACAACCTAAGATATATCCTAGGCCAATTAAATCAGAAAACTGTATTTTTAGAGTTTCTAGGTGATTTCAATCTGACTATGTTTTGAACCTCTGTTTTAAGTACAACTGATCTCACCAACTGAATCCAGGTGTCTACCAGGAAATCCTACTTACCTGTTCCATCGGTTGTCTTATGATTGCATTCAAATTTTCAATCAGCCACTTGTTTGAACTTTGTGTCACATCATCTGTTCTCCTGTTCAGTATTCTGCTTCAGTATTTCAAACATTTGTCCAAGTTTACACATTTAGTTCCAATGCAGGTAGAAAGTAGCATCACCTTTAATATCTATAATAACTATTGATCAAGTTTGAGGCTAGACCAGTTCAGAATCACTTGTGGTGCTTCTGAAAAATACAGACTCAGGGCTTCTCCTGGTGGTCCAGTGGGTAAGGACACCGCCTTGCAGTGCAAGGGGCGCCGGTTCGATCCCTGGCCTGGGAAGATCCCACGTGCCGCGGAGTGACTGGACCAATGTGTCCAATTACCGAGCCGGAGCTCTGGAGCACATGCGCCCAGAGCCCGTGCTCTACAATGACAGATGCCACTGCGATGGGAGGCCCACAGGAGCCAAAGAACAAAGACGGATGAAAATAAAGAAATGAAAATAAGATCAACAGAAGTGGCCCGCCCACTCCTCTCCCTCCCCAACCCGACCCCTGCCCAAAATAAATAAATTAATTAAAAAAAAATACAGACTCAATGTGCCAGAATAGACTGAACCAGAAGATTTGTAATGTGTTCGGGAACCTGCTTTATTTCACTCAGGTGATTCCAATACATGTAACATGACACTATTGGCCTAGACCTTCTGGTATACCTTCATCCCCTTCATGAGTTTTTTTTTTTTTTTTAAAGATTTATTTATTTATTTATTTTTGGGCGGGGGTCGGGTTGGGGAGGGAGGGGAGCTTGGTCTTTCGTTTCTGTCTGTTTATCCGTCTTTGTTCTTTGGCTCCTGTGGGCCTCCCATTGCGGTGGCCTCTGTCGTTGCAGAGCGCCGGCTCTGGGTGCATGCGCTCCAGAGTTCTGGCTCAGTAATTAGACACATCAGTCCAGCCGCTCCGCGGCACGTGGGATCTTCCCAGGCCAGGGCTCGAACCGGTGCCCCTTGCATTGCAAGGCGGTATCCTTACCCACTGGACCACCAGGGGAAGCCCCCCTTCATGAGTTTTATTGAACTTGTAGTAAACTTGATATCTAGGAAATATTCAACTCAAGGGCATGAATTGAAAACTGAACACTGGTGAGTTTATTCTCACTCTCCTTAAAAGAGACTAGACAGGTATATCTTTGGTGTCTAGGCAAAAGCCAATGCCTGAATCAATCTGCCACTTTCTTCCTTGCTGCCCAGCCTCTCTAGATTTTCTGGGTGCTATCCCAGACTCCAGTTTCTGATTTTATTGGTTGTTAACGATGAAAGTCAGGTCAATGGAGTTAAAGTAGCTACATTCTGTTGCTTCTTGTAGTTTTATTTTCATTTAAATTGGTTTCTTGTTTCCCCAATAATATTGCAAGTTTCTGATTACAAGTTTTCTGGCATCAATTTATGTTCTCTTGGGACAAGAGATTGTTTTTCTTCTGAGACCTAGAGTAAGCACCTCTTGACAGTGATTTTTCCAGTTTAGAGGAATGAAACAAAAGTCACGAAGATACAATTTGCCTCATTGGGCTCAAACAGCATAGTAGAAGACTTTTTACTTTAGGCCTGAAGGTCTATAAATAGTTTCATAACAAGCAAAAGGAGCAAGTAACATCATCCAACCAGCTTTCTCTGTTAGGTGAAAAGTGGCTTACTGGAGCAACCCTCTGAGGAGCCCTACATGGTATCTACAGGAGGTAATATCTTGTGCTGATACTTATGAGTGAAACTTTCATGTGAGACTCTGGATGGCTTCTTCCTGACTTGTTCCTGTTCCTATATAAACAGCAATTACAAGAAACTGTATTCAGTGTCTTGTAATAACCTATAATAGAAAAGAGCCTGAAAAGTAATCACTTTGTTGTATTGTGGAAACTACTAATGCTATAAAACTATAAATCAATTATACTTACATAAAACAAAACAAAACAAAAAATAAACAAACCTTTATGGTGTTCTAGTGAGGTAAATTGATTTCTGAAGCAATTAGCTTTAAAAACTCTTTAATTATCTTAGAATATTTAGAAAAAGTATAGCACTATAAAATTAAATTGGGCTGAAGATAACTTTCAAGAGTTCTTTTTTAAATCAAATACTAGACACCTACTATACTACAGATGAAATATAAAATTTGATTCATATAATAAATAATACTGGTATCTGTAAAACCTATGAAGACACTGGGAAAAAAATATATCAAAAGGTTAATGAGGATTATTTTTAGAGGGCTGGGAATTATGAATGGTTATTGATTACTTTGTTTTCATCTATTTCTAGTTGTTTGTAATCAACACTTTTCATTGTATTGCTTGCAAAATTGGAAAAAAATAAATATCTTAAAATTAAAAAAAAAAAATTTAGCTCTGTTAAAGACATGTTCCTTTTTCAAAGTGAAACAATGATGTGAAAGAGATTTTAGATTTGAAAACACAAAGTGAGAAGCAAGTGTAAATTTCTCCAGAAACATCAGGGCTGGTGCTAAGGAGAGTGAGTTGTGAACTGGAGGATGCCATCCAACCATCAGAACAATCTTGGAAAAGCTGGCTTCATTTCCCTCAAGCTACATGGTGGCATCAGCCTCTGTGAAGCTACAGCTGAAGCTTTTGCTCTGACTACTATTTGAATACAGCCTTGCTGACAAACAGGAAGAATCCAGGTTGAGTTTATCCAACATTGTCATTTGCTTCCCATAGACCAATTAGGTTTGGCTAGAGGTTCACTTAAATAGTGCTACAATTTTCTGTTGAAGCTTGGTTGAAAAAGGAATTGAAAAATGCATCCAACCAGCTTTCTCTGTTAGGTGAAAAGTGGCTTACTGGAGCAACCCTCTGAGGAGCCCTACATGGTATCTACAGGAGGTAATATCTTGTGCTGATACTTATGAGTGAAACTTTCATGTGAGACTCTGGATGGCTTCTTCCTGACTTGTTCCTGTTCCTATATAAACAGCAATTACAAGAAACTGTATTCAGTGTCTTGTAATAACCTATAATAGAAAAGAGCCTGAAAAGTAATCACTTTGTTGTATTGTGGAAACTACTAATGCTATAAAACTATAAATCAATTATACTTACATAAAACAAAACAAAACAAAAAATAAACAAACCTTTATGGTGTTCTAGTGAGGTAAATTGATTTCTGAAGCAATTAGCTTTAAAAACTCTTTAATTATCTTAGAATATTTAGAAAAAGTATAGCACTATAAAATTAAATTGGGCTGAAGATAACTTTCAAGAGTTCTTTTTTAAATCAAATACTAGACACCTACTATACTACAGATGAAATATAAAATTTGATTCATATAATAAATAATACTGGTATCTGTAAAACCTATGAAGACACTGGGAAAAAAATATATCAAAAGGTTAATGAGGATTATTTTTAGAGGGCTGGGAATTATGAATGGTTATTGATTACTTTGTTTTCATCTATTTCTAGTTGTTTGTAATCAACACTTTTCATTGTATTGCTTGCAAAATTGGAAAAAAATAAATATCTTAAAATTAAAAAAAAAAAATTTAGCTCTGTTAAAGACATGTTCCTTTTTCAAAGTGAAACAATGATGTGAAAGAGATTTTAGATTTGAAAACACAAAGTGAGAAGCAAGTGTAAATTTCTCCAGAAACATCAGGGCTGGTGCTAAGGAGAGTGAGTTGTGAACTGGAGGATGCCATCCAACCATCAGAACAATCTTGGAAAAGCTGGCTTCATTTCCCTCAAGCTACATGGTGGCATCAGCCTCTGTGAAGCTACAGCTGAAGCTTTTGCTCTGACTACTATTTGAATACAGCCTTGCTGACAAACAGGAAGAATCCAGGTTGAGTTTATCCAACATTGTCATTTGCTTCCCATAGACCAATTAGGTTTGGCTAGAGGTTCACTTAAATAGTGATACAATTTTCTGTTGAAGAGTAAAGTGATCAAAAAGAATCTTTCATATTAGGGAGTAGATGAAAAACAGGAATTGAAAAAATGAAAATGCCATGAAAGTACCACTAAGGGAAGGCCAAAGATTTCAAACAACACTTCTCCAAAAACTAGAAAGTAACAAAGGAAGGAAAAACATGAATCTAGATAATTCCAATTAACATTGTAAAAGTTACCATAACCATCTTGTGGTTTACTCTAGAGGACTCCAGAGAACTTCGTCCTTGTAACTGTTGATATTTCACCCTGCAGTTGAAATACTGTGTAGTGGAAACCTTGTGTAGTAGAATAGGCATAGATCTTAGTGTCAGGCATATTTTGAGTCACCATATTGGTTCTGGTTATCTAATCTTGACTAAGGTAGTTCACTTCATTGAGCTACTATCTTCTTGGTCTTAAGTGGTCATGATAACAATGTGTAGTTCATTTTAGTTGTGATTGGGCATAATCATATTTTCAAAGCATTCCTCTTGGCATTCATTTAAGTATCCAGTGTTAGTAAGCCATTTTTGGAGATTTTCCAGCTATTACCACAGCAAAAACTAGCCTATGGTGTGTACTTGCATGTTCAGTTATGTCCATCTCTTCGCAACCTCATGAAGTATAGCCCATCAAGCTCCTCTGTTTATGCATTTTCCAGGCAAGAATACTAGAGTGGGTTACTATTTCCTCCTCCAGGGGATCTTCCAAATCTAGGGATAGAACCCATGTCTCTGTGTCTCCTGCATTGGTAGTTGGTTGCTCTACTGCTACACTATCTGAGAAGCAAGAGAAGATGGGTTGCTAACTACAATAAAACTAATGAAACGTGGAATCAAGACCTACTCAAGAACAGTCCATATCTTCACATTAAATTTCACCCATAACTTCCCAGTGTAGTTTTGGGGTTACTATGGATTCATTACTTCTATGTGTCTTATGTCACATGCAAGGCTTTATTGCAATTATTCATTCTCTGTTCCACAACTGAATATTGTGTATCATGAAAGGAAGATATTATCTTTTTGTTCAGAAAAGGAGTAACACCTAGCCCTGTGGTGAGAAAATTAAACATCACCTGACATCCTGGATTTTAAGCCAACAATGGTGACTAAATGGGACTTTCAGGTTGTGTCCTTAGGAGAAAGTGGTGTGTTTTGCATCTAGGAGGGGAATCAAGTATTTAGTAGCTTAACAGGGAGGTGCCAATTGTATTTCTGTTGGCCATGTACTCCATTTCTCCCTTTCTATCCTTATCTGCAAGAGAGTTATGTTTCTTCTCCTTATAGAATTTAGGAATGGCTATATGACTCACGTTTCAAACAAAATAAAGGCAGAAGTATGAGCAGAAGCTTAATAGATAATTTCCTGTGTCTCTTTTTCCTCTGCAATTTTTTGCAGAAGGTATTCTTTTGTCTACTTTGCAGTACAAGGGGCACCGGTTTGATCCTTGGCCCAGGAAGATTCCATGTGAAGTGGAGTGCCTGGACTAATGTGTCCAATTATGAGCCAGCACTCTTGAGTGCATGCCCCCAGAACCCATGCTCTGTAGTGAGAGAGGCCACTGCAGTGGAAGGCCCACACATGCCAAAGAATAAAAGATGGATGAAAATAAATATAAATGAAAGAGGCATGATGGGGAAAAGAAAAAAATAAAAAAGGTGTTCCAGAACATTAGTCTGGATTTTAGAAGAAGAACAACAACAAATTGTGGAGCAGGATCAAGTTGATATGCCTTAGATCTAGAACAGAATGAAAAATAAACCTCTGCTCTTGTATGCCACTAAGTTTTGGGATAGAACCCATGTCTCTGTTTCTCCTGCATTGGTAGTTGGTTGCTCTACTGCTACACTATCTGAGAAGCAAGAGAAGATGGGTTGCTAACTACAATAAAACTAATGAAACGTGGAATCAAGACCTACTCAAGAACAGTCCATATCTTCACATTAAATTTCACCCATAACTTCCCAGTGTAGTTTTGGGGTTACTATGGATTCATTACTTCTATGTGTCTTATGTCACATGCAAGGCTTTATTGCAATTATTCATTCTCTGTTCCACAACTGAATATTGTGTATCATGAAAGGAAGATATTATCTTTTTGTTCAGAAAAGGAGTAACACCTAGCCCTGTGGTGAGAAAATTAAACATCACCTGACATCCTGGATTTTAAGCCAACAATGGTGACTAAATGGGACTTTCAGGTTGTGTCCTTAGGAGAAAGTGGTGTGTTTTGCATCTAGGAGGGGAATCAAGTATTTAGTAGCTTAACAGGGAGGTGCCAATTGTATTTCTGTTGGCCATGTACTCCATTTCTCCCTTTCTATCCTTATCTGCAAGAGAGTTATGTTTCTTCTCCTTATAGAATTTAGGAATGGCTATATGACTCACGTTTCAAACAAAATAAAGGCAGAAGTATGAGCAGAAGCTTAATAGATAATTTCCTGTGTCTCTTTTTCCTCTGCAATTTTTTGCAGAAGGTATTCTTTTGTCTACTTTGCAGTACAAGGGGCACCGGTTTGATCCTTGGCCCAGGAAGATTCCATGTGAAGTGGAGTGCCTGGACTAATGTGTCCAATTATGAGCCAGCACTCTTGAGTGCATGCCCCCAGAACCCATGCTCTGTAGTGAGAGAGGCCACTGCAGTGGAAGGCCCACACATGCCAAAGAATAAAAGATGGATGAAAATAAATATAAATGAAAGAGGCATGATGGGGAAAAGAAAAAAATAAAAAAGGTGTTCCAGAACATTAGTCTGGATTTTAGAAGAAGAACAACAACAAATTGTGGAGCAGGATCAAGTTGATATGCCTTAGATCTAGAACAGAATGAAAAATAAACCTCTGCTCTTGTATGCCACTAAGTTTTGGGTCTTTCCTTATGCATGTTAGTCAACTCAGGCTCAATTGCTCACCATTCAGAAAGGACAAATCTCTGTAGGAAGGAAAGATGCTTTTTATTCAGCAAAGTTGAAAGTCTGGGGAGAAGGTGTACTCATGTCCAGAGATCTACTTTGAAGATCAGTCATGACACTTTCTAAAGGGAAAAAGAAGAAACAATCTCAGTTAATCATTAAGGTATGAGGTCAGATTCCTCATCATTGTGTGTGGTCCTGCTGATGTCTTCTGATCTTTTGGATATTCTCTTGCTTGCATAGTCTACCTGAAAATTTTCTAAGGGGTGGCATGGCAACCCACTCCAGTATTCTTGACATAGACAGAGAAGCTTTGCATGCTACAATCCATAGGGCAGCAAAGAGTTGGGCATGAATGAAGCGACTTAACATGCATAGCCAGGGATCAGGGAGTCAGTCATTCTTTAACTACTTAATTTTTCATTCTTACTCCTTTTAATCCAGGAAAGGAATCAATATGTTAGACAGGTCATTGTGGACATTCAATAAAGCAAAAATCAGGAGCTAGGTTAAGTGTTCCCAAGAGATCTCATTTTTATGATTAAGGTTTAAAGAAAACACAAATAAACAAGCAGGAAAGGGGCAAAAAAGCTTCTTAAAAAGCCCAACTTGCCAGACATCATTACATTTCTTTGAAATTTGGAGGTGAAGGTCCATCTTATATAATGTCTTGTTGCTGACATTTGTTGCTGTAATCTTAGAGTGGAAAGTGTCAATATGGGTTTGTAGAATCTCCTTGCTGACAAATTTTAGTTACCTGCTTATATACATAACTGCAGCATGCTAAAATTAATTTAATGCTTACAAAGATATAGGTAATTATGAGCAATAGTGTCAATCTCATTCTTTCTTTAGATACTGTGTCTGTGACTCTATTGTCCTAATTATTAACTGCTTGTGCCTGCCCTTTCATGACACTAGGAAGCCTGGGAGACTTCAGCTTTTCTACAAATAAGAGGCAGGGAAATAGAGATGCCTTTGTATTTGGGAGGAAGAGTCCTGCAAGGTTCTGCTCAGTACCACTTAATGTCACCTAGTTTAGGCTGATTGAAACAGTAGTTGAGGCTCTTAAAAATATCAAATAAAATTGCGGCATTGAGCAGTTTCTAGAACAATGTCTGACACACAATGTAGGTTCAATCATTTGTGTTATGATAAAGTGGTGGGTATAATCTTTAGCCTGTGTAATAGGGAGCATATATTTAATTATTTGAGCCCTTCAAAATCCATCCTCAAAGAGACTCAGTCTGCTCTCATGTCTCATGGGGCCCTCCTCATAATAATTGTTTTCTGTCCGAGTACTTGTTTTATCCTTGGTCATTATTACTAGGGATAATCTCAGTCTTTCAGCAAAGCTTGGCTTCCATTCAACAGGGGTAAAGTCAAGAAAATCGTCGCATAGATGATAAAAATATGATAATGAAGTGGTAATTTTAATTTACCATTTTCATATATCAAAGACATATGAAATATTGTATACAGTATAATGGATTCTACATGTAACCATTTCTTTATAGCATTTCTTGCTTAAATGTTTCTATCTTTCTTTGAATCTTGGGAAGTAATGTGGGCATAGAGGAATTAGTAGAGAAGGAATAATACCTTTCATGGACATTTTTATAAGCATGAGATTGTTGTGGCCTTCAGCACATAAACTAACTTCTGCATCTCTCATTTTTTTTGTACATAAAATGCAAATGAAAATATGTCCTTTAGAGATTATAAGTGTAGTACATCCAAAAGGTCTAGGAGAATATTTAGCATAGAGTGACAATACAATCACAAATATTTAAAATCCAAATAAATGTGTCTCTAATGGTGAAATTATAGGTCACAATGTGGTTTTTGTTGTTTTATAGTTTTTGTTTGATTTTGAAGTTACTATTTTAAACTCAAACAATTACCCATTTTTGTCTGCTCTTAAGGTCAGCCTTTCTAAGTAAAATAGCAAATTATCTCTTATGACAGAATGTCCTAGATTTCTCCAACAAAAATTACCAACTCTTGGCAAATGAGAGCTTGTAAGTGATTGGACAATGATAAGACTTGATGTGTGATATATTTCAATTTCAGAAAAATTACTTTCCCTTTATCTCCTGAGCCTTTGAAGCAAGAGTATTTGGAAAGCCTTCCTGAATTATAGCCCTTTTGGTATAGTTTAAATCACCATCATTCACAGAGGCAGAAACCATGACTTAAAAGATTAAGACATGGGTTAATAATGTCCCAGCCTTGGGGCTTTAGAGTCTTGACTTTCTCAAGCCGCATGATCCCGCATCTGTCACTTGACCTCCCTCTACTTACATTTCCTCTGCTGAAAAATTGTATTTTCTTCCTTTTGCATTCGTTGCTTGAGAAAATGTAGCAAAATGGTGTAGCGCCTTTTGTAAGTAATAAAATTTGTAAATATGTTAAACAATGCATCTTCAGAAGCAGAGATTTCTGGCTTTCTAAATGAATATTAAGTATAACCTTAAGGCACACATATATGGTTGTCAAGTGTCAACTTTAATGACAATTTTGTTGAACTTCATATAATCAGTTTTTTTTCATTAGTTCAGTTTTATTATTTGATTATTTTTAAGGTCTTCTTCTGGGACAAACTCACATTTGCCCTTGGAATTTCACTTTAAGCCTCTTATTCAATTTAAACTTGTGTATTTCCTACAGCAAGAAACTACCTTCATAGTTTCCTAATATTCTTAGTTTTATAAGGCTAGTTTCATCCACAGTGAAATTTTTGTTCTTTTGTTTAATTTGGAATTGCTATGTCACTGCAAAATAAATTATGATTTCCAACTTTTCATGGGAAGTTTAGTTAAATTAAATGAGCACAGTAAAAGTGAAATGGTATGATGCTGCTGCTGATGTCAACTAATATTTATTGATCACAAACTGCATCTCACCACTGAACTGGCTATAAATCTAAACATTTGATTACATTTATTTTCAACAAAAGCCTTCTAAGTTAGATATTGTTATTATACAATTTTTATAAATGAGAAAATTGAAGTTTAGAGCATTAGTTGCAAAAGTCAAACAGACCTAAAAATTGAAGAAATCAGGCTATTCAGCAAAGAAATAGATTAAAAATATCCACAAAGCTACCTTATTTTCTGTTGAAAGTACTTCAAACCAAATAACCATTCAAAAAAAATTGGTTTGACTGTATTGAAAATGAAGCATTTTTTTGAAGTCTTAAAGGGTGAGTTTGAGGAATGAACAGTTCGGTCTATCTGGATAGTTTACCGTGGTTAGGAATAACAAACAAGAAACAGTGGAGGCAACTGATCGATAATAGCTTGAAATAGTTAAGCCGTTCAGGCTGGAAAGTAGGTCACTGTGTGAGCTCTTGTCCCAGTCCTAACCCATCCCTCACTGTTTATGGTAGCATCTTGCCTTCTGAAACTAGCCCCTTTTGTCCTTGGCATTCATGAAAGTTTGGATCTCTCACACCTGCCTAACTAGCAGGCTTGAACACGGTCTTTGCCCACAACACACCCAAGGGTGGTATTTTGTTTATTTAACATTGACCTACTAACCCACTTTTGAACAGGTGTACATTTTTTTTTTAACCTACTAGGTGGGCTACCAACTGTGTATCATGCCCTGAAGCTTGTTCATATAATCAGTTTTTTCATTATTTCAGTTTTATTATTTGATTATTTTTAAGGTCTTCTTCTGGGACAAACTCACATTTGCCCTTGGAATTTCACTTTAAGCCTCTTATTCAATTTAAACTTGTGTATTTCCTACAGCAAGAAACTACCTTCATAGTTTCCTAATATTCTTAGTTTTATAAGGCTAGTTTCATCCACAGTGAAATTTTTGTTCTTTTGTTTAATTTGGAATTGCTATGTCACTGCAAAATAAATTATGATTTCCAACTTTTCATGGGAAGTTTAGTTAAATTAAATGAGCACAGTAAAAGTGAAATGGTATGATGCTGCTGCTGATGTCAACTAATATTTATTGATCACAAACTGCATCTCACCACTGAACTGGCTATAAATCTAAACATTTGATTACATTTATTTTCAACAAAAGCCTTCTAAGTTAGATATTGTTATTATACAATTTTTATAAATGAGAAAATTGAAGTTTAGAGCATTAGTTGCAAAAGTCAAACAGACCTAAAAATTGAAGAAATCAGGCTATTCAGCAAAGAAATAGATTAAAAATATCCACAAAGCTACCTTATTTTCTGTTGAAAGTACTTCAAACCAAATAACCATTCAAAAAAAATTGGTTTGACTGTATTGAAAATGAAGCATTTTTTTGAAGTCTTAAAGGGTGAGTTTGAGGAATGAACAGTTCGGTCTATCTGGATAGTTTACCGTGGTTAGGAATAACAAACAAGAAACAGTGGAGGCAACTGATCGATAATAGCTTGAAATAGTTAAGCCGTTCAGGCTGGAAAGTAGGTCACTGTGTGAGCTCTTGTCCCAGTCCTAACCCATCCCTCACTGTTTATGGTAGCATCTTGCCTTCTGAAACTAGCCCCTTTTGTCCTTGGCATTCATGAAAGTTTGGATCTCTCACACCTGCCTAACTAGCAGGCTTGAACACGGTCTTTGCCCACAACACACCCAAGGGTGGTATTTTGTTTATTTAACATTGACCTACTAACCCACTTTTGAACAGGTGTACTGTTTCATTTTGTTTTGCTTTTCCAATATTTCTCATGGCTGCGATATCTAGGTGGGCTACCAACTGTGTATCATGCTGAAGCTTGCTTTCCATACTTTCTAGGAATCGCATATTGCCCGTCTTGGGCCTCTTCCTGCATACTGCTGTCTTCTCATCTGATTGTTTTTCAAATGTTTTGATCGCCTCTAGCAGTATTTTCCAATCTGTGGCCCCAGAGCAAAGTTTTCTTGTTTAGAACTTCATCTGTTTGCCCTTTATGTTCAGGTAAGCAGAGTGTTTGGGGTTTGACCACAGTGATTGCCAGATGTTTTCCAGCTGACCTTCTTCTCCATCTTTTTCTCACCGTCTAGTGTGAATCACGGGAAGAAAAGACTACAGAGTTATCTAGTAGCCCAGTAATGCTACTGGGACTGTTGCAGAAAAGAAAGTCACTGTTTCAAACAATGAAAGTGGGAGGGAAGTTCAAGAGGGAGGGGATATATGCATACCTATGGCTGGTTCATGTTGATGTTTGGCAGAAAACAACAAAATTCTGTAAAGTAATTATCCTTCAATTTAAAAAAATAAATTAAAAAAAAGAAAACAATTAGCTACCAGTGTTTTCATATTTGAAGGAAGCTTCATGATATACCTCAGAAGAAATTTACTCTCTTATTGACGGAAGTATTTATTAAGTTTTTTGGTCAAGGGGAAAAACAACAGCAAACAACAACATCAAAATAACAGATGAAAACTGCTCTGCAAAAAAAAATAAAAAAGGGAAAAGGAAGAACTGCCCTAAGAGTAACTTAATTTTAATAAAAACAAAATTATGAATAAACACTGGAGGCAACTGATCGATAATAGCTTGAAATAGTTAAGCCGTTCAGGCTGGAAAGTAGGTCACTGTGTGAGCTCTTGTCCCAGTCCTAACCCATCCCTCACTGTTTATGGTAGCATCTTGCCTTCTGAAACTAGCCCCTTTTGTCCTTGGCATTCATGAAAGTTTGGATCTCTCACACCTGCCTAACTAGCAGGCTTGAACACGGTCTTTGCCCACAACACACCCAAGGGTGGTATTTTGTTTATTTAACATTGACCTACTAACCCACTTTTGAACAGGTGTACTGTTTCATTTTGTTTTGCTTTTCCAATATTTCTCATGGCTGCGATATCTAGGTGGGCTACCAACTGTGTATCATGCTGAAGCTTGCTTTCCATACTTTCTAGGAATCGCATATTGCCCGTCTTGGGCCTCTTCCTGCATACTGCTGTCTTCTCATCTGATTGTTTTTCAAATGTTTTGATCGCCTCTAGCAGTATTTTCCAATCTGTGGCCCCAGAGCAAAGTTTTCTTGTTTAGAACTTCATCTGTTTGCCCTTTATGTTCAGGTAAGCAGAGTGTTTGGGGTTTGACCACAGTGATTGCCAGATGTTTTCCAGCTGACCTTCTTCTCCATCTTTTTTTCTCACCGTCTAGTGTGAATCACTGGAAGAAAAGACTACAGAGTTATCTAGTAGCCCAGTAATGCTACTGGGACTGTTGCAGAAAAGAAAGTCACTGTTTCAAACAATGAAAGTGGGAGGGAAGTTCAAGAGGGAGGGGATATATGCATACCTATGGCTGGTTCATGTTGATGTTTGGCAGAAAACAACAAAATTCTGTAAAGTAATTATCCTTCAATTTAAAAAAATAAATTAAAAAAAAGAAAACAATTAGCTACCAGTGTTTTCATATTTGAAGGAAGCTTCATGATATACCTCAGAAGAAATTTACTCTCTTATTGACGGAAGTATTTATTAAGTTTTTTGGTCAAGGGGAAAAACAACAGCAAACAACAACATCAAAATAACAGATGAAAACTGCTCTGCATAATAAAAAAAGGAAAAGGTTGACTTAATACAACATGATCTTGGTGTTTTGAAGGCAGATCAGGAAGAACTGCCCTAAGAGTAACTTAATTTTAATAAAAAACAAAATTATGAATAAATTCTCATAGTTTTTGAGGGAGTGCCAGAAAGGATGATATATTAGAAAAGTGAAAGGGTGATGCTTACAGAATTTAATACTAATGATGTCAGATATGTGACTACCTTATTCTTTGATTTCCCTTCATTTTCTTCATAAGTATCTGACACTGACCAGGACCCTGTGGGGCTCCTGAGCACAAAAGCCTTTCTGTTTCCTCCATTCATTTGATTACAGATGTAGGCTTTATTCAGTCTCTATGGCTTTATTCAGTCTCTATGGCAAGTTCAAACAGTTGTTAATTAGGGAAGAAAGGGGATCTGAGACAAGAGAGGAATAGTGGAGAGAAAAAATAATGATGTTTTGGGACGAGGTCCTGGTTCCCCATCAAGGAATGCACAGAGCATCTTTGAATTATTTTGCTGATAGTGAAACCTCCGTCAGGTGAGCGAAGTTAGCAGTTAACTAAAGCATGCTGCCCACACACTGCCCACAAGCATGTAGACCTCAGACCAGTTGGAACCAGAAGGTTGATGATTTTGACTCCCATTTACCTCAGAAGCAATCAATCAATCAGAAGAATGTCTATAAGCAGATCACACCC
The DNA here is from genome assembly GCA_022376925.1 of Tragulus kanchil. Lineage (NCBI taxonomy): Eukaryota > Metazoa > Chordata > Mammalia > Artiodactyla > Tragulidae > Tragulus > Tragulus kanchil. The sequence goes on along the minus strand of JAIOJX010000029.1, from coordinate 79,561,761 downwards.
TCCTTTAATCATAACTATAAATAAAACACTTCAGTACTTCTTCCAGGTTGGGATACACGGATTTTGAGGACATTAGTCCACTACTGCCCCCTTTGCCTGGCAAAGCAATAAAGCATCAGTTTGAAAGTGGGAAGTTCAAGAGGAGGGATATATGCATACCTATGGCTGGTTCATGTTGATGTTTGGCAGAAAACAACAAAATTCTGTAAAGTAATTATCCTTCAATTTAAAAAAATAAATTAAAAAAAAGAAAACAATTAGCTACCAGTGTTTTCATATTTGAAGGAAGCTTCATGATATACCTCAGAAGAAATTTACTCTCTTATTGACGGAAGTATTTATTAAGTTTTTTGGTCAAGGGGAAAAACAACAGCAAACAACAACATCAAAATAACAGATGAAAACTGCTCTGCATAATAAAAAAAGGAAAAGGTTGACTTAATACAACATGATCTTGGTGTTTTGAAGGCAGATCAGGAAGAACTGCCCTAAGAGTAACTTAATTTTAATAAAAAACAAAATTATGAATAAATTCTCATAGTTTTGAGGAGTGCCATGAAGGATGATATATTAGAAAAGTGAAAGGGTGATGCTTACAGAATTTAATACTAATGATGTCAGATATGTGACTACCTTATTCTTTGATTTCCCTTCATTTTCTTCATAAGTATCTGACACTGACCAGGACCCTGTGGGGCTCCTGAGCACAAAAGCCTTTCTGTTTCCTCCATTCATTTGATTACAGATGTAGGCTTTATTCAGTCTCTATGGCTTTATTCAGTCTCTATGGCAAGTTCAAACAGTTGTTAATTAGGGAAGAAAGGGGATCTGAGACAAGAGAGGAATAGTGGAGAGAAAAAATAATGATGTTTTGGGACGAGGTCCTGGTTCCCCATCAAGGAATGCACAGAGCATCTTTGAATTATTTTGCTGATAGTGAAACCTCCGTCAGGTGAGCGAAGTTAGCAGTTAACTAAAGCATGCTGCCCACACACTGCCCACAAGCATGTAGACCTCAGACCAGTTGGAACCAGAAGGTTGATGATTTTGACTCCCATTTACCTCAGAAGCAATCAATCAATCAGAAGAATGTCTATAAGCAGATCACACCCTCCTTTAATCATAACTATAAATAAAACACTTCAGTACTTCTTCCAGGTTGGGATACACGGATTTTGAGGACATTAGTCCACTACTGCCCCCTTTGCCTGGCAAAGCAATAAAGCTATTCTTTTCTACTTCACCCCCAAACTCTGTCGATAAAATTTAATTCAGTGTTGGTGTTCAGAGTACAGATTCAACATTGTATCCAGCAAAAATATATTAATCAGTACATATTATTTTTGAGTTATCACTTTCTTTAGGCATAGCAGGATGCCTTCATTTTGGGGTAAAGAGAGAATTGAGTCCTAGGCCACCTAAGTCCTAGTCTTATCATATCAAGACATGATAAGAAGATGTAAAAAAGTGAATGAAAAGATGATAGAAAATGGAGAAAACTGTAGACACTGGAGTTCAGAGTATGAGTGAACAAATGACAACCTGGATGAACAAGGTACCCTGGGAATAATAAGAAAATTTGGAAGGAGACTCAGTTTCCTGGTTGGGCTCATGTATTTTGTTTAAATATTAGAGGAAATCATGCTCTCAGAGGACTGAAGAATTTGAGATCACTTGGCTTCATAGATCACAGAATCTGATAGAGAATGGAGAGAAAATACGTATTCACATAATGTTTAGCAAATACATAAAACAAATGAATTCAAAGAATGTCAGTCAGATGTTATTAAAAGTCCTTAGAACATAATAATGGAAATCAATGAGGATTTACAAATACATCCCAAGTCTTGAAGACACATTACAAAAAAAATTCCACAACTTCCTAGTATTGAGAAAAAATTTCCAATAGGATGATGCACTCAGAACATTCATGAAAAATTATATACAGAGCAATGAATTGTTAGCAGTCACCATTATTCTCTTTAATGCTTCTTTCTCATACACTTTTCGTACTATGAGTTTGCCTTGTTCATTTGCTTATTGCTTGAATCAGATCACAAATATTTAATCTCTTTGAGGACAAGGCCTAAAATATATATATATATATATATATATATATATATATATATATCTGTCTGTTATATGTCTGTCTGAACAATGGCTGACAATACATGGTGCATAAAAATTTATAGATCTGAATGAATGAAGTTAGAAAGTTAAAGATATAGACCTTAAGACATGTTTTACTTAATGGGACAAAAGAGACAAAGAAAAGTTACAGGTAAAAGAAATTGAAAATAATTGCACTACACAAGAGCATGGTACGTATATTCTGGCATCAAGACTGATAAGGAAATGGTTTATTCATTGAACATAGAGACTATTTTCTTTAATGCCTGGCTAATGCACTGCCTGTTCCTAATTGTCTGTGCCATCTGGCACTACATTTTTTAATAGAAATATATGTGTTGGGCTTTGGCAATTATGAGTCTGAAGTATATTTAGAAACTGCTTGAATTACAATTTTGAAAAGTTCAGAATGTAGCCATATAAATTGTTAGTCCATGAAAGCAAGACACATTTAAATGCTGTTACCACTGTTCAAGTGTATTAAACATTGATCGTTGAACTGTCTTTGAATCATCTGAAGAGTCACACACAGTAAAGTCTCTTCGGTGTCTGTATCCTAGGTTTTTTGCCCCAAATATTAGAACTCAATTTGATAACTATTATATTTTCTTGAATAAGTTCCAAAGACTTTTGGCTGCTTCAAAAGAATTACTGTATTTAGGTTGTTAATGAGACTCTAATATTTATTTTCCAATGTTTTTGGTCATGCTACATGGCATTCAGGATTTTAGCTGCCCAACTAGGGAGCAAATTCATGCATCGTGCAGTATAATTGCAAAGTCTTAATCATTGGACTGCTAGGGAAGACTCAACTTTGTTTGTGAATACAGTTCACAAAATGTTTTTGGAGATAGTGGCCTCAGCAGACACACTTGGTTACAGTGACTTAACATCCATTCAGTGTGTTTAGTTTTAAAATGTTCATTAAATGACCAATATCAAAATTTTTCCACCTATGAATTATAACCATTCCAAACTATTGGTTTTCCTATGTTATTATGTCTGTTGTCAATTCACTAATGATTTGCACTCTACTGGGGACCTAGACACATAGCAATGAAAGCCACTGATAAAAGTAAACATATTTATTCTTCATTTCTATAGTGCTGGTTTTATTTATTTATTTTTTAAGGCTTACATTTTTTTTATCCACTTCTATTGGTCTTTCATTTATTTTTATTTTCATCCATCTTTTTCTCTGTTTTGTTTTGATTTTTAATTTTTATGTTACTTTTCATTTTTAAAGAGTCTTGTTTACAGATATGTATGCTCCCAGAATAGTCATATGTATATCTTCCCCCATCCCACCGCTCCAGGTTGTCACACAGTGCCTATGCAGGATGCCCTTTTCCCACAGTGCAATGACAATAGCTATCATTTTCACATATGATAGCATAGGTTTTCATGCTTCCTTTATGTCTCCCACCCACTGTTCATGCCCCATCATGTCCATATGTCTATTCTCCATGCCTGTTTTTCCATCACTTCATTGCATGTGTTATCATTACCATCTTACTAGATTCCATATACATGTGTTAGTATATTGTACTTGTCTTTCTATTTTTGAATACTTCACTTTTTATGATAAGTTATAGATCCAACCATCTCATTAGGACTGATCCTTCTGCATTTATTTTTACAGTTGTGTAGTATTCCATTGTATATATGTACCAGGGCTTTTGTATCCATTCATTCGTCTATGGACATCTAGGTTGCTTCCATGTTCCAGCTATTGTATAGAGAGCTGCAATGAACATTGGAGTACAGATGTCTCTTTCAATTTTGATTTCATCAGGATATAAGCCTAATAGTGGGATTGCTGGGTCGTATGGTGCTTCTATTTTTAGTTTTGTAAGGAATATCTGTACTGTCTTCCATAGAGGCTGTATCTATTTACATTCCCACCAGTAATGCAAGAGGGTTCCCTTTTCTCCGGACCCTCTCCAGCATTTATTGTCTGTCGATTTATTGATGATGACCATTCTAATGGGTATGAAGTGATATCTCATTGTAGGTTTGATTTGCATTTCTCTAATTATAAGTGAAATTGAGCATCATTTCATATGTTTTTTGGCAATCTGTATGTCCTCTTTGGAGAGGTGTTTGTTTAGGTCCTTTTCCTATTTTCCGATTGGGTTGTTCACTTTTCTGGTACTGAATTGTCTAAATTGCTTTTAGATTTTGAAGATTAATTTTTTGTCTGTTGTTTCATTTGCTATGATTTTCTCCCATTCTGTGCATTGTCTGTTCAGCTTTTTTGTAGTTTCTTTACTGTATAAAAGATTTTCAGTTTCATTAGGTCCCACATGTTCATTTTTGGTTTTAGTTCTGCCAGTCTAGTAGGTGGGTCAGAGAAGATCTTGCTTTGGTTTATGTCCTTGAGGGTTTTGCCTATATTCTCCTCTAAGAGTTTGATGGTTTCTGGTCTTACATTTAGGTCTTTAATCCATTTTGAGTTGTTCTTGTGGATGGTGTTAGGGAATGTTCTAACTTCATTTTTTTGCATGTAACTGTCCAATTTTCCCAGCACCATTTGCTGAACAGGCTGTCTTTGTCCCATTTTATTGTTTCGCCTCCTTTGTCAAAAATAAGGTACCCATAGGTGCGTGGGTTTATCTCTGGGTTCTCGATCTTGTTCCACTGGTCGATATTTGTCTTTGTGCCAGTACCATACTGTCTTGATGACTGTCACTTTGTAGTATAGTCTAAAGTTAGGGAGGCTGATTCCTCCAGCTCCATTTTTCTTTCTAAGGATTGTTTTGGCTATTCGGGGTCTTTTGTGTTTCCATATGCACTGTGTATTTTATCCATTCATTCGTCTATGGACATCTAGGTTGCTTCCATGTTCCAGCTATTGTATAGAGAGCTGCAATGAACATTGGAGTACAGATGTCTCTTTCAATTTTGATTTCATCAGGATATAAGCCTAATAGTGGGATTGCTGGGTCGTATGGTGCTTCTATTTTTAGTTTTGTAAGGAATATCTGTACTGTCTTCCATAGAGGCTGTATCTATTTACATTCCCACCAGTAATGCAAGAGGGTTCCCTTTTCTCCGGACCCTCTCCAGCATTTATTGTCTGTCGATTTATTGATGATGACCATTCTAATGGGTATGAAGTGATATCTCATTGTAGGTTTGATTTGCATTTCTCTAATTATAAGTGAAATTGAGCATCATTTCATATGTTTTTTGGCAATCTGTATGTCCTCTTTGGAGAGGTGTTTGTTTAGGTCCTTTTCCTATTTTCCGATTGGGTTGTTCACTTTTCTGGTACTGAATTGTCTAAATTGCTTTTAGATTTTGAAGATTAATTTTTTGTCTGTTGTTTCATTTGCTATGATTTTCTCCCATTCTGTGCATTGTCTGTTCAGCTTTTTTGTAGTTTCTTTACTGTATAAAAGATTTTCAGTTTCATTAGGTCCCACATGTTCATTTTTGGTTTTAGTTCTGCCAGTCTAGTAGGTGGGTCAGAGAAGATCTTGCTTTGGTTTATGTCCTTGAGGGTTTTGCCTATATTCTCCTCTAAGAGTTTGATGGTTTCTGGTCTTACATTTAGGTCTTTAATCCATTTTGAGTTGTTCTTGTGGATGGTGTTAGGGAATGTTCTAACTTCATTTTTTTGCATGTAACTGTCCAATTTTCCCAGCACCATTTGCTGAACAGGCTGTCTTTGTCCCATTTTATTGTTTCGCCTCCTTTGTCAAAAATAAGGTACCCATAGGTGCGTGGGTTTATCTCTGGGTTCTCGATCTTGTTCCACTGGTCGATATTTGTCTTTGTGCCAGTACCATACTGTCTTGATGACTGTCACTTTGTAGTATAGTCTAAAGTTAGGGAGGCTGATTCCTCCAGCTCCATTTTTCTTTCTAAGGATTGTTTTGGCTATTCGGGGTCTTTTGTGTTTCCATATGAACTGTGTTATTCTTTGGCCTAGTTCTGTGAAGAGTGTCATTGGTAGTTTGACAGGGATCACATTGAATCTGCCGATGTTATTTGGTAGTATGGTCATTCTCACAATACTGATTCTTCTGACCCAGGAACATGGACTATCTCTCCATCTGTTTAAGTCTTCTTTGATTTCTTTCATGAGTGGCTTGTAATTTTCTGTGTACAGATCTTTTGTTTCTTTGGGTAGGTTTATTCCTAGATATTTTATTCTTTTGGTTGCAATGATGAAGGGAATTGTATCATTGATTTTGTTTTTTGATATTTCATTGTTTGTGTATAGGAATGCCAGTGAATTCTGTGTATTAATTTTGTACCTTGTGACTCTGCTGAATTCATTGATTAGCTCTAATAGTGGAATAGTGTCTTTGGGGTTTTCTATGTATAATATCATGTGATCTGCAAATAGAGAGAGTTTGACTTCTTTTCCAATCTGGATTCCTTTTATTTCTTTCTCTTCTCTTATTGCTGTTTTTTAGAACTTCCAGGACTCTGTTGGATAATAGTAGTGAAAGTGGACACTCCTGTCTTGTTCCTAATCTTAGAGGGAATGCTTTGAGTTTTTCACCATTGAGGATAATGTTTACAATGGGCTTCTCCTATATGGCTTTCACTATGTTGAGATAGGATCCTTCCATACACATTTTTAAAAGAGGTTTTATCATTAATGGGTGTTGAATTTTGTCAAAGGGTTTTTCTGCATCTATTGAAATGATCATGTGATTTTGTCTCTCAATTTGTTGATAGGTTGTTCTTAAGGTCTTTAATCCATTTTGAGTTGTTCTTGTGGATGGTGTTAGGGAATGTTCTAACTTCATTTTTTTGCATGTAACTGTCCAATTTTCCCAGCACCATTTGCTGAACAGGCTGTCTTTGTCCCATTTTATTGTTTCGCCTCCTTTGTCAAAAATAAGGTACCCATAGGTGCGTGGGTTTATCTCTGGGTTCTCGATCTTGTTCCACTGGTCGATATTTGTCTTTGTGCCAGTACCATACTGTCTTGATGACTGTCACTTTGTAGTATAGTCTAAAGTTAGGGAGGCTGATTCCTCCAGCTCCATTTTTCTTTCTAAGGATTGTTTTGGCTATTCGGGGTCTTTTGTGTTTCCATATGAACTGTGTTATTCTTTGGCCTAGTTCTGTGAAGAGTGTCATTGGTAGTTTGACAGGGATCACATTGAATCTGCCGATGTTATTTGGTAGTATGGTCATTCTCACAATACTGATTCTTCTGACCCAGGAACATGGACTATCTCTCCATCTGTTTAAGTCTTCTTTGATTTCTTTCATGAGTGGCTTGTAATTTTCTGTGTACAGATCTTTTGTTTCTTTGGGTAGGTTTATTCCTAGATATTTTATTCTTTTGGTTGCAATGATGAAGGGAATTGTATCATTGATTTTGTTTTTTGATATTTCATTGTTTGTGTATAGGAATGCCAGTGAATTCTGTGTATTAATTTTGTACCTTGTGACTCTGCTGAATTCATTGATTAGCTCTAATAGTGGAATAGTGTCTTTGGGGTTTTCTATGTATAATATCATGTGATCTGCAAATAGAGAGAGTTTGACTTCTTTTCCAATCTGGATTCCTTTTATTTCTTTCTCTTCTCTTATTGCTGTTTTTTAGAACTTCCAGGACTCTGTTGGATAATAGTAGTGAAAGTGGACACTCCTGTCTTGTTCCTAATCTTAGAGGGAATGCTTTGAGTTTTTCACCATTGAGGATAATGTTTACAATGGGCTTCTCCTATATGGCTTTCACTATGTTGAGATAGGATCCTTCCATACACATTTTTAAAAGAGGTTTTATCATTAATGGGTGTTGAATTTTGTCAAAGGGTTTTTCTGCATCTATTGAAATGATCATGTGATTTTTGTCTCTCAATTTGTTGATATGGTGTATCACATTAATTGATTTGCAGATATTGAAGAATCCTTGCATGCCTGGGATGGACCTGACTTTGTCATGATGTATATTGTGTTGTTGAATTCTGTTTGCAAGGATTTTGTTGAGGATATTGGTGTCTAAGTTCATCAGTGTAATTGGCCTATAATTTTCTTATTTTGTGTTGTCTTTGCCTGGCTTTGGTATCAGGGTGATGGTGGTCTCGTAGAATGTGTTTGGAAGTGTTCTTCCTGTGCAATTGTTTGGAAGAGTTTTAGAAGGACAGGCATTAGCTCTTCTTTAAATGTTGGGATTTCTACTTTAAATGCAATGTCTCGTTGCATTGTGGTCAGAGAAGATGGTTGATATAATTTCAATTTTCTTGAATTTGCAGAGGTTTTATCTCTTCCCAAGGTGTGGTCTTTCCTGGAGATTGTTCCATGTGCACTTGTGAAAAATGTGTATTTTTCTGCTTTTGGGTGGAAGGTCCTAAAGATATCTGTGAGGCCCATCTCTTCTAGTGTGTCACTTAAGACTTGTGTTTCTTTATTAATTTTCTGTTTTGATGATCATTATTGTGAGAGGAGTGTTAAAGTCTCCTACTATTATTGTGTTATTGTTGATTTCTTCTTTTATGTCTGAAAGTGTTTGTCTTATGTATTGGGGTGCTCCTGTGTTAGGTGCATAGATATTTATGATTGTTATGTCTTCTTTTTGGATTGCTCCCTTGATCATTATGTAGTGTCCTGCCTTGTCTCGTCTAATCTTCTTTATTTTAAGGTTTATTTTGTCAAATATGAGGATTGCTACTCCAGCTTTCTTTTGATTTCCATTTGCATGGAATATCTTTTTCCACCCTCTCACTTTCACTTTTTGAGTGTCTCTAGGTCTGAAGTGAGTTTCTTGTAGGCAGTATATGTATGGGTCTTGTTTTTGCATCCATTCAGACAGTCTGTGTCTTTTGGTTGGGGCATTTAGTCCATTTACATTCAAAGTAATTATTGATACAGATGATCCTATTGTCATCTTCTTAGATGTGATGATGACTTTGTTTTGTAGATCTTCTTCTTCTTCTCTTATACTTGTTGTCTACATAAATCACTTTAACACTTTTTGTAAAGCTGGTTTGGTGTTACTAAATTCTTTTAGTTTTTCCTTATTTGTAAAGCTTTTGATTTCTCCATCAATTTTGAATGAGATCCTTGAAGGGTAGAGTATTTTTAGTTGTAGATTTTTCTGTTTCAGCTCTTTAAATGTGTCTTGCCATTCCCTCTGACCTACAGAGTTTCTGCTGAAAGATCAGCTGTTAAACGTGTGGGGATTCCCTTGTATGCCACTAGTTGCTTTTCTCTTGTTGCTTTTAGAATTCTGTCTTTGTGTTTAATTTGTGATAGCTTAAATAATATGTGTCTTGGTATGTTTCTTCTTGGGTTTATCCTGTATGGTACTCTTTCACTTCTTGGACTTGATTGACTATTTCTCTTCCCATGTTGGGGAAATTTCCAACTATAATCTCTTTAAGAACTTTATGATATCCTTTCTTTTTTTCTTCTTCTTCTTCTATAAACTGTATAATTAGAATATTGGTGTGTTTGATATTATCCCAGAGGTCTCTGAGGCTATACTCTGCTCTTTTCATTCTTTGGGCTTGATTTTGTTTTTCAGCAGTTACTTCCACCATTCTATCTTCCAGCTCACTTATCCGGTCTTCCATCTCAGATACTCTGCTCTTGATTCCTTCTACAGTGTTTTTAAGTTCAGCAATTTAGTTGTACATCTCTGGTATTTTTTAAGTTCTTGTATTTCTGTATTCAGCGTATTACTTGATTCTTGCAGTTTCTCTAAAGTTCTCTTTTCAGAGTTTTTGATCATCATTCTTCTGAACTCACTTTCAGAAAGTTTGTCTAAGGTCTCCTCATTTATTTGAACTTGTGTGTTGGTAGATTGATCCCTCATTTGTGCAGCATTTTTCTGCCGTTTCATTGTTATTATGAATTTTTAATTTTTTCCTTTTCTCAGAGTTTGGGTTATGTTCGTGGGTGTTTTTTGTTTGGATGAGGCCTCGTATTTTGGGTGATGCTGGTGGCTGGATGATGCTAGGACTTGCATACAAGTGCTTACCTTTGTTGGTGTTCTCACTGTTTAATGCTCTCTATTGTTAGGCGTACTCTGGTATTGTAGGTTTCTGGAGTCAGTGCTCCCTCCCTAAATCCACTGGGCTTGTTGCCTGACTAGGAAATGCAGATTTCACAGCTGGTTTCTTATGGCATTAAATAGCATTAAAACACAAAGGAAACGGAAGGTATACCTTTTTGGGGGGCGGGGTGGTTGGGGAGGGAGGGGGGCCGGCAGGCCACTTCTATTGGTCTTTCATTTATCTATTTTCATCCATCTTTGTTCTTTGGCCCATGTGGGCCTCCCATCGCAGTGGCGTCTGTTGTCGCAGAGCACCAGCTCTGGGCACATGCGCTCCATAGCTCCGGCTCAGTAATTGGACACATTGGTCCAGCTGCTCCGCGGCATGTGGGATCTTCCCAGGCCAGGGATGGAACCGGTGCCCTTTGCACTGCAAGGTGGTGTCCTTACCCACTGGACCACCAGGGAAGCACCGGAAGGTATACCTTTGACAAGTGGCAGTTAAAATATGCTAATACAATCTAGCATAATGGATTATACAGACTGACATATATAGCCATAACATAACCCAAACATTCCAACAAAAAATACAGTACAATACGTTAGCACAGCAAATAGAGAAAACCAAGAATGATATCCACCAGTTAATAACCAAACTAACCGAGGCACAAATTGTAGAATAAGGCTACAGAATTCCATCTCAGATACTCTGCTCTTGATTCCTTCTACAGTGTTTTTAAGTTCAGCAATTTAGTTGTACATCTCTGGTATTTTTTAAGTTCTTGTATTTCTGTATTCAGCGTATTACTTGATTCTTGCAGTTTCTCTAAAGTTCTCTTTTCAGAGTTTTTGATCATCATTCTTCTGAACTCACTTTCAGAAAGTTTGTCTAAGGTCTCCTCATTTATTTGAACTTGTGTGTTGGTAGATTGATCCCTCATTTGTGCAGCATTTTTCTGCCGTTTCATTGTTATTATGAATTTTTAATTTTTTCCTTTTCTCAGAGTTTGGGTTATGTTCGTGGGTGTTTTTTGTTTGGATGAGGCCTCGTATTTTGGGTGATGCTGGTGGCTGGATGATGCTAGGACTTGCATACAAGTGCTTACCTTTGTTGGTGTTCTCACTGTTTAATGCTCTCTATTGTTAGGCGTACTCTGGTATTGTAGGTTTCTGGAGTCAGTGCTCCCTCCCTAAATCCACTGGGCTTGTTGCCTGACTAGGAAATGCAGATTTCACAGCTGGTTTCTTATGGCATTAAATAGCATTAAAACACAAAGGAAACGGAAGGTATACCTTTTTGGGGGGCGGGGTGGTTGGGGAGGGAGGGGGGCCGGCAGGCCACTTCTATTGGTCTTTCATTTATCTATTTTCATCCATTTTTGTTCTTTGGCCCCTGTGGGCCTCCCATCGCAGTGGCGTCTGTTGCCCATGAGCACCAGCTCTGGGCACATGCGCTCCATAGCTCCGGCTCAGTAATTGGACACATTGGTCCAGCTGCTCCGCGGCATGTGGGATCTTCCCAGGCCAGGGATGGAACCGGTGCCCTTTGCACTGCAAGGTGGTGTCCTTACCCACTGGACCACCAGGGAAGCACCGGAAGGTATACCTTTGACAAGTGGCAGTTAAAATATGCTAATACAATCTAGCATAATGGATTATACAGACTGACATATATAGCCATAACATAACCCAAACATTCCAACAAAAAATACAGTACAATACGTTAGCACAGCAAATAGAGAAAACCAAGAATGATATCCACCAGTTAATAACCAAACTAACCGAGGCACAAATTGTAGAATAAGGCTACAGAAGGGTCTCAATTGGGGATAAAGCAATGAAAGCAAAGCAGACTATGAAATATGGTGGGGAAAGGGAAAAAGAGAAAGGGAGGATAGAGGATAAATATAAAGTTAAATATAAAAAGATAAAGATTTGTATTTAGTACAGTTTATTGCTGTAAGAAAAGAGCATCAGAGGAAGTAAAGAAAGAAAAGAAATAATTGTAGAAGAAGTAATGACACATATAAAAAAAATTTTTAAAAACCCAACAAAACAAAACATATATAGAAAAATACAGAAAAACAAAGCAAAAATAATAAAAACAAACAACCCCCTCCACCAGGACAACACAAGGCCAATGAGAGATCAGAAGTATTTAACCAAAATAAAGCATGTGGTTCAAAATAAAAAAAGGTAAAAAAAATTTAAAAGATGCTGGGTAAGGGGGAAAAAAGAAAAAAAAAAAAAAAAAGGTACAGCAGTCAATCCAGCTCCAGTCACAACATAAAAATAAAAACATAAGAATCTCTTCTGTCCCTTGTTGACTATTCAGTAATTATCAATCTTTTTTCTTGCCTTTGGTAATGGTTGAATCTGGAGGCCTCGTTTACAGTCTTGTCAATTTCCCTTTATTGAAGAACTAAAAGGCCTACTCATGCTGGCCCTGTCCGTTTCTTTATCAGTAATCTAGTTACCTTTGTTGCTGGGTGGCGCTAAGTTCTCTCACTGTAGTTTGACCTGCCGCCAAACTAAAGTAGGGGTAATGGAGTCTCTTTCACAAAGGATTTTTTCCCACATGCTCTATGGGACGTGTCCCAACCCTGCTGCAGGCCACCAATGACCCCTGCCACCTCTGGAGACTTCAGAATACTCAGAGGTGAGTCTGGCTCAGTCTCATGCAGGATCGCTGTTCCCCTCGTCTGGATCTTGGTGTGCACAGAGTCTCCTGTTCTACTCCACGGCTCTATGAATGGATTAATAATAACCTCCTTCAGAAGAAATTAAGTGCAATGCCTGTCTTTCTGAGGGCTGCTCAAAGGCACTTTTAATTTAAGGAGGCACTTGGACCCTCTAAAGCAGGTCTGGCTCAGTCTCTGTGGGGGTCACTGCTCCTTTTCTGGGTCTTGGTGTGTAACAGGCTTTGCATATTTGGCCCACACAGCTTCTCTGGAGGGCTTGAGATTTGACTTTTAAAAGCACTATTGTGCCCCTCCTACCCTCTTGTTGTGGCTTCTCCTTTGCTCTTGAATGTAGTGTATCTTTTTGTGATCGGATCCAGCCTCCTCCTGTTGATGCTTTTTCAGGAACCAGATGCAATTCTGGAGATTTCGCAGGAGAGATGAGTGCACATCCTTATACACTGCCATCTTAGCCCCACCCCTCTCTTTCATCTGTCTTTGTTCTTTGGCCCCTGTGGGCCTCCCATTGCAGTGGACTCTGTCACTGTGGGAGCACCAGCTCCGGGTGCATGTGCTCCAGAGCACTGGCTCAGTAATTGGGCACATCAGTCCAGCTGCTCCATGGCACGTGGGATCTTCCCAGGCCAGGGATCCAACCAGAATCTCTTGCACTGCAAGGTTGTGTCTTTACCCACTGGACCACCAGGGAAGCCTAGTGTTGGTTTTAAAATACTACAATACATGGTAGATGAGGGAAGATTTCAAAAAGAATACAATTATGCAGATAAGTCCCTTAGTTCTACAGTGTATTCATTCATGATGGTGAAATTTACAATTTTTTTTCAATTGCTAGTGGACACTATGTGTTAAGGTATATCTGTACACAAAAAACTGACTTTGATAACCTCTCAGCTGGTAAAATAACCTTTTAAATTATTTCTTATCATTCATTCTTAGACAAATGAGCCCACAGTTTCAATTAAAACTTTTTCTCTCATCTCTGACAAAAGAGTGAAAGTAGCAGAAAAATTTCTTACTGCTTGTATGTTTTTTTGTATATAAAACCCTCAGTCAGTCAGTGAATTCACTCACTCAGTCATGTCCAACTCTATGACTCCATGAACTGTAGCACGCCAGACCTCTCTGTCCTTCACCATCTCTTGGAGCTTGTTCAAACTCAAGTCCATTGACTTGGTGATGTCATCCAACTATCTCGATTTCTTTCCTAGGAAGCAAGGAAAATGGGTAGAAGTGCTGCGTGTATTGCTTTTTTTCCTCAGTGAGACAGGCCAAACTTATGTCCTAAGGGTGCATATTTAGGTCTAAAACCTTCAGTTGCCTCCCATTCTCTTACTTTGCCCCATATGAGAAAGAGGACAAGATGGGAGATGAAGCATAGGATGATGATGAGAAAACACAGGTTTCTCCCATCTGATAATGCATGAGGGAGGACAGTTAGAGAGTTGTAATGAACAACTATATAAGTTATTGTCTTTTCAGGAGGCATCCAGATAGTCGCTGTACAAAAGTACAAAAACAGGTATTTAGATCAAATCAGTCTTTACAAAAATTGGTGCAGCTAACTCAGACAGTATATTACAGTAGGGAATATGAGGAAGAAAAACAAAAACAGAAAAAGACCAAGGAAAAGGCTGAAGCTCTAGAGATGGCTGTTAGATCTTCTCTAACTGCCTGCAGAAAATACTCAGAGAAGGCAGGTGAATGGGGATGAACTTGCTATCACTGCAGAAAGGAGGAGCATCTCAAGCAGAATTGCCCTCAGGCATCTAAGCCACCCCTGTCCTTGTCCAGTCTATCAAGGACCACACTGGAAAAGGGATCGCCCTCAGAGGCATAAGCCCCAGGGGTCAAGCTCTCAGGACACTCAGAACTGAAGATCCCATAGGGTCCCTACACAAGCTCCTGTCCTAACAACACCTGAGGGACCCCAGGTATTGATAACTGTAGGAGGCCAATCAGTCAATTTCCTTTTGGACACTGGGTCAGCTTTCTCCGTGCCCACCGAAGCTCCTTGCCCGCTTTCCTCCCGATCTACTACTGTAATGGGATTGTCTGGACAGAACAAAAGTTATTGCTGTCATCATCTAAGCTGCCACTGGGATTCTGTACTATATTCACACAAATATTTGATCTTGCCAGAGTCAGGAAGAATATACTGAGTGAGGTCCAGGCCTCTGTTTTCATGTACATGAAGCCCTCTTTTTCTTCCACTGATTGATCAAAATATAGTCTCCTCACCAGAGACTCAAAGACTTTTAAGACTCTCCAAACTGTTCTCTTACAAGCCTTTGCCTTAAGCTTTACTAACTGAAAGGAAAGGAATGGCTTTGAGAATGGTAACTCAAAGACTAATGGGTAGAAGTGCTGCGTGTATTGCTTTTTTTCCTCAGTGAGACAGGCCAAACTTATGTCCTAAGGGTGCATATTTAGGTCTAAAACCTTCAGTTGCCTCCCATTCTCTTACTTTGCCCCATATGAGAAAGAGGACAAGATGGGAGATGAAGCATAGGATGATGATGAGAAAACACAGGTTTCTCCCATCTGATAATGCATGAGGGAGGACAGTTAGAGAGTTGTAATGAACAACTATATAAGTTATTGTCTTTTCAGGAGGCATCCAGATAGTCGCTGTACAAAAGTACAAAAACAGGTATTTAGATCAAATCAGTCTTTACAAAAATTGGTGCAGCTAACTCAGACAGTATATTACAGTAGGGAATATGAGGAAGAAAAACAAAAACAGAAAAAGACCAAGGAAAAGGCTGAAGCTCTAGAGATGGCTGTTAGATCTTCTCTAACTGCCTGCAGAAAATACTCAGAGAAGGCAGGTGAATGGGGATGAACTTGCTATCACTGCAGAAAGGAGGAGCATCTCAAGCAGAATTGCCCTCAGGCATCTAAGCCACCCCTGTCCTTGTCCAGTCTATCAAGGACCACACTGGAAAAGGGATCGCCCTCAGAGGCATAAGCCCCAGGGGTCAAGCTCTCAGGACACTCAGAACTGAAGATCCCATAGGGTCCCTACACAAGCTCCTGTCCTAACAACACCTGAGGGACCCCAGGTATTGATAACTGTAGGAGGCCAATCAGTCAATTTCCTTTTGGACACTGGGTCAGCTTTCTCCGTGCCCACCGAAGCTCCTTGCCCGCTTTCCTCCCGATCTACTACTGTAATGGGATTGTCTGGACAGAACAAAAGTTATTGCTGTCATCATCTAAGCTGCCACTGGGATTCTGTACTATATTCACACAAATATTTGATCTTGCCAGAGTCAGGAAGAATATACTGAGTGAGGTCCAGGCCTCTGTTTTCATGTACATGAAGCCCTCTTTTTCTTCCACTGATTGATCAAAATATAGTCTCCTCACCAGAGACTCAAAGACTTTTAAGACTCTCCAAACTGTTCTCTTACAAGCCTTTGCCTTAAGCTTTACTAACTGAAAGGAAAGGAATGGCTTTGAGAATGGTAACTCAGCCCCAAGGACCTCACCTAACCCAGTGATGGCCCCATTGTTTAGGGGCAATTGCTGCTATTGCTATGCTAATGCCTGAGGCTCATAAGTTTACTAATGTTTGCTTCCCATGATGTAAGTGGAATCTTAAATTCTAAAGTCAATATTTGGATGCCAGATGATTGACTTCTTAAGTATCAGTTAGTCATTATTGTTAGAATGACTGATGACTAAACTCAGAGTTTGTGGGGACTTAAATCCTGCCACTCTCTGACTCGAGGCTTAGAACTAAACAAAGCACAATAGATAAACATCTACTTGATTCTAGCTATGCATATTTGACTTTACATGCTCTTGCTACAACATGAAAAGACTGTTTATCATGCACAGATATTGTCATAGATCCTAAACCCTTAAAATTAACTAATTATGTAACTCACCTTTCAGTCTTTCAACAGACATTTCAAAAACTTTCTGAGGTGACACCTGACCTCTAACTCAGACAAACTGCTGTTTGAGCTAAGCCAAGTTATCAGTTGCTGGATCTATGGACCACTCCACTCTTTATCGTTTGAAGTCTTTCACCATAGGAAGGTGGATTTCTCTACTTCAAGTAAAAGACTTTCTATAAGAATTCTGATTGTTTGGTTTTTGCTGTATGTTCCTTATATCTTCGATTGCATAATGGTATTTGTTTCTAACTGTCTAAATGCTTTTAAGTTACAAATGGTTGTTCATGCTCCTACAATCTTTTCCAGAAATTACTTGGGACCCCTGGATTAGAGATCCTAAATAAAAGGGTGAGGAGAATATTTTGCATCAACATTTTAGGGCCTGCAATCCCTTTTCTCAGCTCGAAGAAGTTACAGAAGAGACATGTTGCCCCTCTTTCCTGATAACATAATTCTCCTAGAATTAAAAGGGGGAATGAAAGGGATGAATAGACACAGTTGGTAAGGAGGCCAAATGAGGCCCTCTTTTCTTCCCCACTGATTGATCAAAATATAGTCTCCTCACCAAAACTCAAAGACTTTTAAGACTCTCCAAACTGTTCTCTTACAAGCCTTTGCCTTAAGCTTTACTAACTGAAAGGAAAGGAATGGCTTTGAGAATGGTAACTCAGCCCCAAGGACCTCACCTAACCCAGTGATGGCCCCATTGTTTAGGGGCAATTGCTGCTATTGCTATGCTAATGCCTGAGGCTCATAAGTTTACTAATGTTTGCTTCCCATGATGTAAGTGGAATCTTAAATTCTAAAGTCAATATTTGGATGCCAGATGATTGACTTCTTAAGTATCAGTTAGTCATTATTGTTAGAATGACTGATGACTAAACTCAGAGTTTGTGGGGACTTAAATCCTGCCACTCTCTGACTCGAGGCTTAGAACTAAACAAAGCACAATAGATAAACATCTACTTGATTCTAGCTATGCATATTTGACTTTACATGCTCTTGCTACAACATGAAAAGACTGTTTATCATGCACAGATATTGTCATAGATCCTAAACCCTTAAAATTAACTAATTATGTAACTCACCTTTCAGTCTTTCAACAGACATTTCAAAAACTTTCTGAGGTGACACCTGACCTCTAACTCAGACAAACTGCTGTTTGAGCTAAGCCAAGTTATCAGTTGCTGGATCTATGGACCACTCCACTCTTTATCGTTTGAAGTCTTTCACCATAGGAAGGTGGATTTCTCTACTTCAAGTAAAAGACTTTCTATAAGAATTCTGATTGTTTGGTTTTTGCTGTATGTTCCTTATATCTTCGATTGCATAATGGTATTTGTTTCTAACTGTCTAAATGCTTTTAAGTTACAAATGGTTGTTCATGCTCCTACAATCTTTTCCAGAAATTACTTGGGACCCCTGGATTAGAGATCCTAAATAAAAGGGTGAGGAGAATATTTTGCATCAACATTTTAGGGCCTGCAATCCCTTTTCTCAGCTCGAAGAAGTTACAGAAGAGACATGTTGCCCCTCTTTCCTGATAACATAATTCTCCTAGAATTAAAAGGGGGAATGAAAGGGATGAATAGACACAGTTGGTAAGGAGGCCAGCGGTTTCCAAGGAGAAGGGGGGACAAACATTTTCTAGCCTAAATGTCTGCCATGATAAAGATAGACTATGAAACTAACTTTATTGTCTTATGGATGCAAACTGTTTTACACTGGAATGTGTAATGTAGTCTTGATGCCTGGAGACCATCCTCCAACTGATCTTATGTTAATGTTGTAGGAGTGGGTCTAGTAAGACCTTTACTGCCTTAAAATAGCTTTTTGATCTATTGCTAATAACCAACTGGATAAGTACAAAATACCTTGCCTAAACCTTCTGGGAGGTACTCTTCTATCCTCCTTTCCAGTGCCTTTTCTGGAAGCTTTCTCTATCCCTTACTTCTTTAATAAAAATTTTGAGGCATGAAATAAAAAATATCAGGAAGAACTAGAAGATAGAAATAGTCCAATTACTAGTAATAAAATTGAATCAGTTAGAAAAAAGAAAAAAAAAAATCTCAAGAAACAAAAGTCCAGGACAAGACAGCTTCACAGGTGAATTCTACCAAATATTTAAAGAAAATTTAATACCTATTCTTCTCAAACTACTCTAAAAAACTGAAGCAGAATGAACACTTCCAAATGGCTTCACAAGGCCATCATCATTGACAACTAAAAGCAAACAAAAAATCAACAAAAGAAAAGTATAAGAAAGATCACTGATTAAGTTAGATGTACATTTCCTCATCAAAATTAGCAGACAAATTCAAAAATAACTTATAAAGATTCTAAACTATTTTAAGTAGGATTTATCCCAGTGATACAAGGATGATTTAGTATTCACAAATAAATCAATGTGATACATCACATTAACAAATTGAAGGAAAAGAATACTATGTCATATGATTATCTCAAAAGATGCAGATAAAGATTTTGAATAAAATCAACACCCATTTGTGATTTAAAAAACTCAAGAAAGTGAGTATAGGGCGGAGCCAAGACGGCGGAGAAATGAGGGGAAGATTTCACCAGCTCCCCAACGAATCACCAGAACTAATCAAGAAATGAAATACCACCAACAAACCAGCCGCTAGACGACAGAAGAACTCCATAGGTCCACGAGAGTAGAAGAGTGAACAGCCAGAACTTTCCCGCGGCTACTGTTCTGAGAACCCTCTATCCTAACCGCCATGCCGGACTGCACCAACAGAGAGCGTGCCAGCAAGTGCCCTAAAAGGGGGCCTGAGTGGAGCATAGGGGGAGAGAGGGCAGTGCTCAGTGCGAAAATTCCAAGAATCCGCCTTGACCGCCAGCAGAAATTAAGACACTGCGAAGATAGGATATTGGAGCAGGCCCGGGCAGAATGCAATTGGGAAGTTTCCCGTGGAGTGCTGCCTAGAGACCTGGAGCCGGAAGGGAGTGCCCAGTGTGAAAATAGCGCCACTTGGCCGGGGGAAAATCGCGACTTTCCGCCTGGCACCAAGTAAGTTCAAACACTCCTAGTGGGGGACTTACTGAATGGAGAGGGGAAGTTGCCCTCGGATTGTTGACCTGGGACCGGGCTCGAGCTGGACGTGGAAGCTTCTGCCTGCCTTTGGGACTCAGATGGGTAACTGGCAGTGCGCGCGCCAGTGGCGGAGGAGCCCGTGCACCCCCATAGCTACACCGGCAGCAGAGGAAGCCAGGAGAACAGCAAGGATTGGAGGCTAACGGCTGGTACACTGTAGAGCCGAGGTGCGCCCCTCCAAAGCAGAACTGCTCTGCACCGCAGCCCCCCGCCGGACGGACTGCGATCAGCCTGCCGCCCTGGCCAGCATCTGAGCTTGCACCAAAGCCATTATTTTGCTGAAAACAAACCATGGCAACCGGTGCCATAAGGGAAAGGCTACATTATCAAGACAACACCATCGAGAGCAGATTGGCTTCCAACAGACAGATGAGAGGACAAAAACCAGGGACAGTATTTAGCTTTTTTTCGTTTGTTTATTTGTTGTGGCCGGTTCTGTTTATTTGTTTGATTGATCAGGTTTGGGTGGTTTTTTTTTTTTTTTTTTTTTGGTCTCTTCTTATGAAAGAATGAAAAATCAGATAACCTCAGATAACCTGGTTTCAACAGACTAAGTTGCTCAACCCAAAGGCAGATAAACATCCTCCCTGAGGCCCCCTCCCGCCCACGACTCTCCTGATACGAGGCCTCCGCCTGCCAAATTCCAACGCTAGGCAGCACTTCCTGGAAAGGGTTTACTTTTAAACATGTAACCAATCATGTAATGCCTAATGTGCCCACTGACCCTGTAACCAATCATGTAATGCCTAATGTGCCGCCAAACATATAGCCAATCATATGTTGCCTAATGTACTTATGTTAATTTGAGGTTTTAAAAGACCCGGAATCCTTGACGACGGTGTGCAGCTTGTTCAACCAGGCTGTCACCCGAGTGTACACCCGCTTAATAAATACTCTTGCTTTTGCAGCTCTTGGTCTGGTCTTTGAGTCTCGGGGACCCCTGGAAATCTCTGCTCCCTCCCATCGGGAAGCGGAGTTTATCAATTAAGTTTTTCTTCCCTTTTTAATTTTTAATTTCTTTTTTTTTATTTTTAATTTTTTTAAAATTTTAATTCTTGGAAACTTCTAATTTTCTTTCCTTTTTGCAACTGCTTCCTCCCTCTGTGTTCTAAATGTAAAACCTTTTCCAATCTACCACTATCATCTAGATAAATATTTCCTATCTTCCTGTCTCCACTATTCTCTTCCAGCTGCACTAAACAATGCAACACACTAATCTTGGCTATGTAACCCTATAAAATCCTTCCAAGATGAATCTATTCATTCTCATTACTCATACATTCTCCACCTCCTCACCCCCAACACATGTCTTAGCTAAAAATTGCTTTCAATGAAACAGTCCAAGCCAGGAACCTGCCCTGGAACTATTTTTCCTGGCACTATTTTAATTAATTCAGAGCTTAACGGGCAAGTATCATCATTGATTGCATCATTTGCCAGAAAAATTTCATATGCGTTATCACTGTAAGACTGGTCAGATGTGGTTATTGCTGTGTATGCATGTATATCTTACAACAATGTTAGAAAACATCTGCATGCTTTTATGACTGTCACCCATCAGTGATACACCTCTTGTTCCTCAGATGCTAGTATTTGAACTAATATCACAGAACACCATAGCAAACCAGACATAAAGCCTACACCCCCTGACCAATCATCAAAACAAGGTTCCTCGGAGTGGAAGCACTGATTCCAAGACTCCACACTATCAAAGAACATACAACACTAGAGATTATTCACCTGCAAACAAGACCTAACACCACCCAAGACACAAACCACTGAACCCTTCTACAAGGACAGAAACCCAAAGGAAGGGAGAACTCAACCAAGAAGCCTGGTGGGGAAAAGAACTCCGTACACAAAGACACACACAAAGAAACAAAAACAAACCTAATAATGAAACGACAGAGAAATGCTGCACAAATGAAAGACCAAGCTAGAGAATCACCACTTCAAATGACAGAGGAGGACATAGACAAATTATCTGAAAGAGAATTCAGAAAAACTATTCTAATGAGGATGCAAAACACAGAAAACAGAATATTAGAGGAAATTAGTGCACTGAGAAAAGACACGCAGGAAATGAAAAATAAGCAAATAGAGACCACCAACTCAATTGCTGAACTCAAAAATACTATAGAAGGTCTCAACAGTAGAGTATCTGAGGCAGAAGAATGGATAAGTGAGCTGGAAGACAGAATGGTGGAAATAAGTGCTGAAGAACAGAACAAAGCCCAAAGAATTAAAAGAACTGAGAATAGCCTCAAAGACCTAGGGACAATATCAAACGCACCAACATTAGAATTATAGAATTTCCAGAGGAAGAACAGGGGAAGAAAGGCTACGAAAAAATTCTTGAAGAGGTTATAGTTGAAAACTTCCCCAGCATGGGAAAGGAAATAGTCAACCAAGTCCAAGAAGCACAAGGAATTCCATACAGGATAAACCCCAGAAGAAACACACCAAGGCAGATTCTAATCAAACTAACCGAGAATAAATATAAAGACAGATTACTAAAAGCAGCTAGGAGCAAACAGCAAATAACATATAAAGCAAACCTCATACATCTAACTGTGGATCTCTCAACAGAAACCCTGGAGGCCAGAAGAGAATGGCAAGACACATTTAAACGGCTAAAAGAAAATAACCTCCAACCAAGAATTCTCTACCCAGCAGGAATCTCATTCAGAATTGATGGTGAAGTCAAATGCTTCACCGAAAAGCAAAAACTAAAAGAATTCTGTACCACAAAACCAGCCCTACAACAAATGTGAAAGGGCCTGATATAGCCAATAAAAACAACACTAGAGATTATTCACCTGCAAACAAGACCTAACACCACCCAAGACACAAACCACTGAACCCTTCTACAAGGACAGAAACCCAAAGGAAGGGAGAACTCAACCAAGAAGCCTGGTGGGGAAAAGAACTCCGTACACAAAGACACACACAAAGAAACAAAAACAAACCTAATAATGAAACGACAGAGAAATGCTGCACAAATGAAAGACCAAGCTAGAGAATCACCACTTCAAATGACAGAGGAGGACATAGACAAATTATCTGAAAGAGAATTCAGAAAAACTATTCTAATGAGGATGCAAAACACAGAAAACAGAATATTAGAGGAAATTAGTGCACTGAGAAAAGACACGCAGGAAATGAAAAATAAGCAAATAGAGACCACCAACTCAATTGCTGAACTCAAAAATACTATAGAAGGTCTCAACAGTAGAGTATCTGAGGCAGAAGAATGGATAAGTGAGCTGGAAGACAGAATGGTGGAAATAAGTGCTGAAGAACAGAACAAAGCCCAAAGAATTAAAAGAACTGAGAATAGCCTCAAAGACCTAGGGGACAATATCAAACGCACCAACATTAGAATTATAGAATTTCCAGAGGAAGAACAGGGGAAGAAAGGCTACGAAAAAATTCTTGAAGAGGTTATAGTTGAAAACTTCCCCAGCATGGGAAAGGAAATAGTCAACCAAGTCCAAGAAGCACAAGGAATTCCATACAGGATAAACCCCAGAAGAAACACACCAAGGCAGATTCTAATCAAACTAACCGAGAATAAATATAAAGACAGATTACTAAAAGCAGCTAGGAGCAAACAGCAAATAACATATAAAGCAAACCTCATACATCTAACTGTGGATCTCTCAACAGAAACCCTGGAGGCCAGAAGAGAATGGCAAGACACATTTAAACGGCTAAAAGAAAATAACCTCCAACCAAGAATTCTCTACCCAGCAGGAATCTCATTCAGAATTGATGGTGAAGTCAAATGCTTCACCGAAAAGCAAAAACTAAAAGAATTCTGTACCACAAAACCAGCCCTACAACAAATGTGAAAGGGCCTGATATAGCCAATAAAAACAAGAGTAGGAGAAGTCCTACAAATCAAATCCCAAATATGTAACAAGATGACAATAGGAACATTCGTATCAATAATTACTTTGAACGTAAATGGACTAAATGCTCCAACCAAATGACACAGGCTGGCTGAATGGATCCAGAAGCAAGACCCATATATATGTTGTTTACAAGAGACCCACTTCAGACCTAGAGACGCTCATAGACTGAAAGTGAGAGGCTGGAAAAAGATATTCCATGCGAATGGAAATCAAAAGAAAGCAGGAGTAGCGATCCTCATATCAGACAAAATAGATTTTAAAGTAAAGAAGATTCTAAGAGACAAGGCAGGTCACTACATCATGACTAAGGGATCGGTCCAAGAGAAAGACATAACAGTCATGAATATCTACGCCTCCAACACAGGGGCATCTCAATACATAAGACAGATGCTTTCAGACATAAAAGAAGAAATCAGAAATAACACAGTAATAGTAGGATACTTTAACACTCCTCTCACACCAATGGACAGATCATCCAATCAGAAAATTGATAAAGAAACACAAGCCTTAAATGCCACACTAGAAAAGATGGACCTCATTGATATCTTTAGGACTTTCCATTCAAAAGCAAAAGAATACTTTTGCTTGAGAAGAACACTTTCTTCTCAAGTGCTCATGGAATATTCTTCAGAATAGACCACATCTTGGGCCACAAATCAAACCTCCGTCAATTCAAGAAAAGGAAATAGTCAACCAAGTAAGAGCAAAAATTCCATACAGGATAAACCCCAGAAGAAACACACCAAGGCAGATTCTAATCAAACTAACCGAGAATAAATATAAAGACAGATTACTAAAAGCAGCTAGGAGCAAACAGCAAATAACATATAAAGCAAACCTCATACATCTAACTGTGGATCTCTCAACAGAAACCCTGGAGGCCAGAAGAGAATGGCAAGACACATTTAAACGGCTAAAAGAAAATAACCTCCAACCAAGAATTCTCTACCCAGCAGGAATCTCATTCAGAATTGATGGTGAAGTCAAATGCTTCACCGAAAAGCAAAAACTAAAAGAATTCTGTACCACAAAACCAGCCCTACAACAAATGTGAAAGGGCCTGATATAGCCAATAAAAACAAGAGTAGGAGAAGTCCTACAAATCAAATCCCAAATATGTAACAAGATGACAATAGGAACATTCGTATCAATAATTACTTTGAACGTAAATGGACTAAATGCTCCAACCAAATGACACAGGCTGGCTGAATGGATCCAGAAGCAAGACCCATATATATGTTGTTTACAAGAGACCCACTTCAGACCTAGAGACGCTCATAGACTGAAAGTGAGAGGCTGGAAAAAGATATTCCATGCGAATGGAAATCAAAAGAAAGCAGGAGTAGCGATCCTCATATCAGACAAAATAGATTTTAAAGTAAAGAAGATTCTAAGAGACAAGGCAGGTCACTACATCATGACTAAGGGATCGGTCCAAGAGAAAGACATAACAGTCATGAATATCTACGCCTCCAACACAGGGGCATCTCAATACATAAGACAGATGCTTTCAGACATAAAAGAAGAAATCAGAAATAACACAGTAATAGTAGGATACTTTAACACTCCTCTCACACCAATGGACAGATCATCCAATCAGAAAATTGATAAAGAAACACAAGCCTTAAATGCCACACTAGAAAAGATGGACCTCATTGATATCTTTAGGACTTTCCATTCAAAAGCAAAAGAATACTTTTGCTTGAGAAGAACACTTTCTTCTCAAGTGCTCATGGAATATTCTTCAGAATAGACCACATCTTGGGCCACAAATCAAACCTCCGTCAATTCAAGAAAAAGGAAATAATATCAACCATCTTCTCAGACCACAATGCAATGGGACTAAGGATCAACTACAGGGGAAAAAAATCCACTAAAAACAGAAACACATGTAGATTAAACAACACATATCTAAAAAGCCAACTGATTACTGAGGAAATCAGAGGAGAAATTTAAAAACTCCTGGAAGAAAATGACAATGAACCCACGACAGTGCAAAACCTATGGGATACTGCAGTTCTAAGGTATGGGAAAAGCAGTTCTAAGAGGGAAATTATAGCAATACAATCCTACCTCAAGGAGCTAGGAAAATATGAAGCAGATGACCTAACCCTCTGCTTAAAACAACTGGAGAAAGAAGAACAAAAGCACTGCAAAGCCATCTGAAGAAGAGAAATCATAAAGACCAGAGCAGAAATAAATGAGAAAGAAGTGAAAGAAACAATAGTAAAGATAAATAAAACAAAAAGCTTGTTCTTCAAAAAGGTAAACAAAATTGACAAGCCACTGGCCAGACTCATCAAGAAAAAGAGAGAGAAGAACAAGATCAACAAAATCAAAAATGAAAAAGGAGAGATTACAACAGATAATGCAGAAATCCAAAGGATTCTAAGCGACCATTATGAACAACTCTATGGCAGCAAACTGGACAACCTGGAAGAAATGGACAGTTTCTTGGGGAAGATTAATCTCCCAAGACTGAGCCAGGAAGAAACAGAAACTTTGAACAACCCAGTCACAAGCTCAGAAATCGACTTTGTGATTTAAAATCTACTCAAAAATAAAAGCTCAGGGCAAGATGGCTTCACAGGCAAATTTTACCAAACATTTGAAGAAGAGCTAATGCCTGTCCTTCTAAAACTCTTCCAAAAAATTGCACAGGAAGGAAAACTTCCAAACACATTCTACGAGGCCACCATCACCCTGATACCAAAACCAGGCAAAGACAACACAGAAAACGAAAATTACAGGAAATTTCTCTGATGAACTTATATGCCAAGATCCTCAACAAAATCCTAGCAAACAGAATTCAACGACACATCAACAAGCTCATACATCATGATCAAGTTGGGTTCATCCCAGGCATGCAAGGATTCTTCAATATCCGCAAATCAATCAATGTGATACACCATATCTACAAACTGAGAGACAAAAATCACATGCTCATCTCAATAGATGCAGAAAAAGCCTTTGACAAATACAACATCCATTTATGATTAAAACTCTTCAGAAAATGGGCATAGAAGGAAACTATCTCAACATAATAAAAGCCATATATGAGAAGCTCACAGCAAACATTATCCTCAATGGTGAAAAACTGAAAGCATTTCCTCTGAGATCAGGAACAAGACAGGGGTGTCCACTTTCACTACTCTTACTCAACATAGTCCTGGAAGTTCTAGCAACAGCAATAAGAGAGGAGAAAGAAATCAAAGGAATCCAGATTGGAAAGGAAGAAGTCAAGCTCTCTCTTTTTGCAGATGACATGATATTGTACATAGAAAATCCCAAAGACACTGTTACAAAGCTACTAGATTTAATCAACGAATTCAGCAAAGTCACTGGATACAAAGTCAACACACAGAAATCATTGGCATTCCTATACACAAACAATGAAAAATCAGAAAATGAAATCAAAGAGGCAATCCCCTTCACCATTGCAAGCAAAAGAATCAAACGCTTAGGAATAAACCTACCCAAAGAAACAAAAGAATTGTACACAGAAAATTACAAGATACTCATGAGAGAAATTAAAGAAGACTTAAACAGATGGAGAGATATTCCATGTTCCTGGGTTGGGAGAATCAATATTGTGAAAATGACCATACTACCAAATATCATCTACAGATTCAATGCAATACCTATTCAACTTCCATTGACATTTTTCACAGAACTAGACCAAAGAATCACAAAGTTCATATGGAAACACAAAAGACCTCGAATAGCCAAAGCCATCCTGAGAAAGAAAAACAGAGCTGGAGGAATCAGCCTCCCTAACTTCAGACTATACTACAAAGCAACAGTCATCAAGACAGTATGATACTGGCACAAAAACAGAACTATAGACCAATGGAACAAGATAGAAAACCCAGAGATAAACCCGCACACCTATGGGTACCTTATTTTTGACAAAGGAGGTGAAACTATAAAATGGGACAAAGACAGCCTCTTCATCAAGTGGTGCTGGGAGAATTGGACAGCTCCATGGAAAAAAATGAAGTTAGATCATTCCCTGACACCATGCACAAAGATCAACTCAACATGGATTAAAGACCTAAATGTAAGACCAGAAACCATCAAACTCTTAGAGGAGAATACAGGCAAAACCCTCAAGGACATTAATCAAAGCAAGATCTCTGACCCACTTACTAAAACAGCGGAACTGAAAAGACAAATGAACATTTGGGACCTCATGAAACTTAAAATCTTTTGTACAGTAAAGGAAATTACTAAAAGGCTAAAAAAGGGAAAAACAATACAGGACAAAACCCTCAGGAACAACAAGACAGGGTGTCCATTTATACTCAAAGCATTGGCAATAAGAGAGAGAAAGAAATCAAAGGAATCCAGATTGGAAAGGAAGAAGTCAAGCTCTCTCTTTTTGCAGATGACATGATATTGTACATAGAAAATCCCAAAGACACTGTTACAAAGCTACTAGATTTAATCAACGAATTCAGCAAAGTCACTGGATACAAAGTCAACACACAGAAATCATTGGCATTCCTATACACAAACAATGAAAAATCAGAAAATGAAATCAAAGAGGCAATCCCCTTCACCATTGCAAGCAAAAGAATCAAACGCTTAGGAATAAACCTACCCAAAGAAACAAAAGAATTGTACACAGAAAATTACAAGATACTCATGAGAGAAATTAAAGAAGACTTAAACAGATGGAGAGATATTCCATGTTCCTGGGTTGGGAGAATCAATATTGTGAAAATGACCATACTACCAAATATCATCTACAGATTCAATGCAATACCTATTCAACTTCCATTGACATTTTTCACAGAACTAGACCAAAGAATCACAAAGTTCATATGGAAACACAAAAGACCTCGAATAGCCAAAGCCATCCTGAGAAAGAAAAACAGAGCTGGAGGAATCAGCCTCCCTAACTTCAGACTATACTACAAAGCAACAGTCATCAAGACAGTATGATACTGGCACAAAAACAGAACTATAGACCAATGGAACAAGATAGAAAACCCAGAGATAAACCCGCACACCTATGGGTACCTTATTTTTGACAAAGGAGGTGAAACTATAAAATGGGACAAAGACAGCCTCTTCATCAAGTGGTGCTGGGAGAATTGGACAGCTCCATGGAAAAAAATGAAGTTAGATCATTCCCTGACACCATGCACAAAGATCAACTCAACATGGATTAAAGACCTAAATGTAAGACCAGAAACCATCAAACTCTTAGAGGAGAATACAGGCAAAACCCTCAAGGACATTAATCAAAGCAAGATCTCTGACCCACTTACTAAAACAGCGGAACTGAAAAGACAAATGAACATTTGGGACCTCATGAAACTTAAAATCTTTTGTACAGTAAAGGAAATTACTAAAAGGCTGAACAGACACCCCACAGAGTGGGAGAAAATCATAGCAAATGAAACAACGGACAAAGAATTCATCTCCAATATCTACAAGCAATTCAGACAACTCAGCACAGGGAAAACGAACAACCCAATCAAAAAATGGGAAAAAGATCTAAAGAGATGCCTTTCCAAAGAGGACATACAGATGGCCCAAAAGCACATGAAATGATGCTCAACCTCGCTTATTATTAGAGAAATGCAAATTAAAACTACAATGAGATATCACTTCACACCCGTCAGAATGGCCATCTTCATAAAATCTGCAGACAATAAATGCTGGAGAGGGTGCGGAGAAAAGAGAACCCTCTTGCATTGCTGGTGGAAATGTCAATTGATACAGCCTCTATGGAAGACAGTATGGTTATTCCTTCAAAAACTAAAAATAGAAGCACCCAGCAATCCCACTCTTACGTTTATACCCTGATGAAATCAAAACTGAAAGAAGCACCAGTACCCCAATGTTCATTGAAGCTCTCTATACAATAGCCAAAACATGGAAGCAACCTAGATGTCCATCGACGAATGAATGGACACAGAAGCCCTGGTACATATATACAATGGAATACTACTCAGCTGTTAAAGAAATGCAGAAGACTCAGTCCTAATGAAGTGTCTGGCTCTAGAACCTATCATAAAAAGTGAAGTAAGTCAAAAAAAGAAAGATAAATACAGTATACTAACACACATATATGGAATCTAGTAGAACGGTCTTGATAACACAAGCAGGGAACTCATGGAAAAACAGAGAGAGCATAGACATAGGGACATTGTAGGGAAGAAATATGGAGGGGGAGGCATGGAGGGAGTAACATGGAAACCTATACTGTTGTGTGTGGAAAAGGTAGCTATTGTCATTGTGCTAAGGGAATAGAAGTGCTTACAATGGCATGGGGTGATGGTCCAGAGGGGTGGGATGGGGGGAATTGGGAAGGTGGGGACCAGGAATATGCATATGACTGATCTGGGAACATACATGTCTGTGAACAACAAAACTGTAAAACTTTTAAAATAAAGAATAATAAAATAAAATAAAATAAAAAGAAAGTGAGTATAGAAGGAATACAACTCAATATATTAAAAGCCATGTATAAAAAACCTATAGCCAACATTGTACTCGAGAGTCAAAAATTGAAAGCATTTTTCTATCAGAACCAAGAAAGGGAAGCCCATCCTTGCTCCTTTTATTTATCATAGTGTTAGAAGTCCTAGTCACAATCAGACATAAAAAATAAATTAAAATAATCCAAAATGGAATAGATCCTAAATCTATCCTAAATCCTCAAGATACCATGAAGAAACTACTAGAACTAAAAATGTGTTCAGTGAAGTCATAGTATACAATATTAACTGTTTTTTTCATTTGGACTATTCTAAAATCTGCAGACAATAAATGCTGGAGAGGGTGCGGAGAGAGGAGAAAAGAGAACCCTCTTGCATTGCTGGTGGAATTTGATACAGCCTCTATGGAAGACAGTATGGTTATTCCTTCAAAAACTAAAAATAGAAGCACCCAGCAATCCCACTCTTACGTTTATACCCTGATGAAATCAAAACTGAAAGAAGCACCAGTACCCCAATGTTCATTGAAGCTCTCTATACAATAGCCAAAACATGGAAGCAACCTAGATGTCCATCGACGAATGAATGGACACAGAAGCCCTGGTACATATATACAATGGAATACTACTCAGCTGTTAAAGAAATGCAGAAGACTCAGTCCTAATGAAGTGTCTGGCTCTAGAACCTATCATAAAAAGTGAAGTAAGTCAAAAAAAGAAAGATAAATACAGTATACTAACACACATATATGGAATCTAGTAGAACGGTCTTGATAACACAAGCAGGGAACTCATGGAAAAACAGAGAGAGCATAGACATAGGGACATTGTAGGGAAGAAATATGGAGGGGGAGGCATGGAGGGAGTAACATGGAAACCTATACTGTTGTGTGTGGAAAAGGTAGCTATTGTCATTGTGCTAAGGGAATAGAAGTGCTTACAATGGCATGGGGTGATGGTCCAGAGGGGTGGGATGGGGGGAATTGGGAAGGTGGGGACCAGGAATATGCATATGACTGATCTGGGAACATACATGTCTGTGAACAACAAAACTGTAAAACTTTTAAAATAAAGAATAATAAAATAAAATAAAATAAAAAGAAAGTGAGTATAGAAGGAATACAACTCAATATATTAAAAGCCATGTATAAAAAACCTATAGCCAACATTGTACTCGAGAGTCAAAAATTGAAAGCATTTTTCTATCAGAACCAAGAAAGGGAAGCCCATCCTTGCTCCTTTTATTTATCATAGTGTTAGAAGTCCTAGTCACAATCAGACATAAAAAATAAATTAAAATAATCCAAAATGGAATAGATCCTAAATCTATCCTAAATCCTCAAGATACCATGAAGAAACTACTAGAACTAAAAATGTGTTCAGTGAAGTCATAGTATACAATATTAACTGTTCCATTTTTACTTATTAACAACATACTATTAGAAAGAGAAACTAACATTTCTATTTAAAACTGTACCAAAAAGAATAAAATACCTATGAATAAATCTAAAGATACTGATGAAGCATATAGAAGATGACACAATTGGAAAAACATACAACAGACATGGATTGGAAGAATTAGTATGGTTAAAATAACCATACTACCCTAGGCAATCTACAAATTCAATGCAATCACTATAAAATAAAAGGTATTTTTCATAGAACTAGTACAAATAATTCTAAAACTTATATGAAAACATAAAAGTTCCTGAATAGCCAAAGCAGTCTTCAGGATGAACAAGACTGATGGATTATGTTCCCTGATTTCAAACTGTACTACTATGATATAGTAATTGAAATAGGATGGATACAGGCACAAAAGCAGACACATAGATTAGAGGAAAAAAATAGAGTTGAGAAATAAATCCACAAGTATATGGTTAATTGATCTTTATTTATAAAAGGAAGAGGAACAAGAAATCAAATTGCCAACATCTGTTGGATCATAAAAACAGTAAGAGAATTCCAAAAAAAATAAAAACCATCAAAACTTCTTCTGCTTCATTGACTACACTAAAGCCTTTGACTGTGAATCACAACAAACTAGGGGAAATTCTCAAAAAGATGGGAATACCAGACCACATTACCTGCCTCCTGTGAAACCTGTATGTATGACAAGAAGCAACAGAACTGGACATGGGACAAAGGACTGGTTCCACATTGCGAAAGGAGTATGTTAAGACTGAATACTGGTGCTCTGCTGGTTTAACTTGTATGCTGAGTACAACATGAGAAATTCCTGTCTGGATGATGGACAAACTAGAATTAAGATTGTTGAGAGAAATATCAGTAACCTCAGGTATGCAGATGACACCGCACTTATGGCAGAAATTAAAGAGGACCTAAAGAGCCTTTTTATGAATGTGAAAGAGGAGAGTGAAAAACCTTGCTTAAAAATCAACATTCAAAAAATGAATATCATGGCATTCCATATCATCAATTCATAGAAAATAGATGGGGAAACAATGGAAATAGTAACAGACTATTTTCTTGGGTTCCAAAATCACTGTGAATGGTGACTACAGTGACAAAATTAAAAGACACTTGCTCCTTGGAAGAAAAACTATGACGAACCAAGACATTGCATTCAAAATCAGAGACATCACTTTGCCAATGAAATGGTCAAAGGTATGTTTTTTTTCCATAGTCATGTATGGATGTGAGAGTTGGGCCATAAAGAAAGCTGAATGATTAAGAATTGAACTATGGTCTTGGGGAAGACTCTTGATGGTCCCTTAGATTGCAAGGAGATCAAAATAGTCAATCCTAAAGAAATCAACTCTGAATAATCATTGGAAGGACTGATGTTGAAGCTGAAAACTCCAATATTTTGCCCA
This sequence comes from Tragulus kanchil, assembly GCA_022376925.1. Taxonomy (NCBI): domain Eukaryota; kingdom Metazoa; phylum Chordata; class Mammalia; order Artiodactyla; family Tragulidae; genus Tragulus; species Tragulus kanchil. Next base: position 79,528,732 of record JAIOJX010000029.1, on the reverse strand, counting down.
CCTGATGCGATGAGACAACTCACTAGAAAAGACCCTTCTGCTTGTAATACAGAAGGCAGAAGGAGAGAGGACAATAGAGAAAGAGATGACTGGATGGCATCATCAAGTCAATGGAAACAAGTTTGAGCAAATTCTCGGACACAGTGAAGGACAGGGAAGCCTGATGTGCTGCAGATCATGGGGTTGCAAAGAGTCAAATGTGACTGAGCTCCTGAATTGAACTGAATCTTTTAAAATAGAGATAAGAAAATTCAAGTGGCAAAATATATCCTTTTCAATAAGTGATTTTTAAAAAAACCAACAGTTTTATGCAAAAGAGAGAAACTAGACTACTTTATTAGGCCATATGCAAAATACACAAGGTAAACTTAAAATGGATTAATGAATGTAGGACTAAGAAATGAAACCATAAAAGTCTTAGAAGAAAGCATAAACAATATATATACTTTGGCATCAGTTTGAACAATTATTTTTTGGCTCTGTCTCCTCAGGTAAGGGCAACAAAATAAAACAAACAAATAGGATGTAATAAACCTAAAGACCTTTTGCATGATGAAGGAAACTATCAACAAAATGTATAGCCTTTCAACTGAATGGAAGAAGATGTTTGCAAGCAATATATTTTGCAAGGGGTTAATATCCAAAATATATTTAGAAACTCATACAACTCAGCAGAAAGAAACATAACCTGAATTTTAAAAAAAATGGATAGAAGATCTGAATAGATATTTTTCCAAGAAGGCATACAGATGGTCATCAGAAATGTGAGAAGATACTCAAAATCAATAAGCATCAGGAAGAAGCATGCTAAAACCACAATGAAATATCAGTTTACACCTGTCACAATGGCTGTCATCAAAAGGCAACAAGTGTTGCTGAAGATGTGGAGAAAAGGGGAGCCTCATACACTATTGATAGGAATCTAAACTGGAAAATCAACTGTGGAATACAGTATGGGCTTTCCTCAAAAAATTAAAAATAGAACTGCCATATAGTCCAGAAATTTTAATTCTGGGTATTTTTCAGAAGAAAACAAAAATACTAATTCAAAAAATATATGCACACCAATGTTCATTGTAGCATTATTTACAATAGCTTGCTTATGACAGAAACCTAAGTGTCCATAAATAGATGATGGTAGTTACATATATAACTTAGGCATGAAAAATAGAGAAAGAACAATTCAAGTGGCAAAGAAATGATAAAAATTTGGCTGCAGATCATGGGGTTGCAAAGAGTCAAATGTGACTGAGCTCCTGAATTGAACTGAATCTTTTAAAATAGAGATAAGAAAATTCAAGTGGCAAAATATATCCTTTTCAATAAGTGATTTTTAAAAAAACCAACAGTTTTATGCAAAAGAGAGAAACTAGACTACTTTATTAGGCCATATGCAAAATACACAAGGTAAACTTAAAATGGATTAATGAATGTAGGACTAAGAAATGAAACCATAAAAGTCTTAGAAGAAAGCATAAACAATATATATACTTTGGCATCAGTTTGAACAATTATTTTTTGGCTCTGTCTCCTCAGGTAAGGGCAACAAAATAAAACAAACAAATAGGATGTAATAAACCTAAAGACCTTTTGCATGATGAAGGAAACTATCAACAAAATGTATAGCCTTTCAACTGAATGGAAGAAGATGTTTGCAAGCAATATATTTTGCAAGGGGTTAATATCCAAAATATATTTAGAAACTCATACAACTCAGCAGAAAGAAACATAACCTGAATTTTAAAAAAAATGGATAGAAGATCTGAATAGATATTTTTCCAAGAAGGCATACAGATGGTCATCAGAAATGTGAGAAGATACTCAAAATCAATAAGCATCAGGAAGAAGCATGCTAAAACCACAATGAAATATCAGTTTACACCTGTCACAATGGCTGTCATCAAAAGGCAACAAGTGTTGCTGAAGATGTGGAGAAAAGGGGAGCCTCATACACTATTGATAGGAATCTAAACTGGAAAATCAACTGTGGAATACAGTATGGGCTTTCCTCAAAAAATTAAAAATAGAACTGCCATATAGTCCAGAAATTTTAATTCTGGGTATTTTTCAGAAGAAAACAAAAATACTAATTCAAAAAATATATGCACACCAATGTTCATTGTAGCATTATTTACAATAGCTTGCTTATGACAGAAACCTAAGTGTCCATAAATAGATGATGGTAGTTACATATATAACTTAGGCATGAAAAATGAAACATGCCACAACACGGATGGATGTAAAGAATATTATGCTAAGTGAAAGAAGTTACAGAAAGCCAATTATCATTTGATCTCACTTATACGTGGAATCTGAAAAAGAGACAAAATGAAAACTCATAGATATAGAAAACAATTTTATTATTTATTGCCAGAGGTGTTGAGTTTGGGGGTTTCCTAATAGGAGAAGTAGACTTAGAGGTGCAAACCTCCAGTTATAAATAAGACACAGGGATATAACATATAACATAAGAAATATGATCAATAATAATATAATGACTTTGGAGACAGATATTTGCTAGTTCTATTGTGATGATGATTTCACAATACATGCAAATGTCAAATAACTATAATATACCTGAACCTAACGTATATCAACTCTATTTCCATTTAAAAAAGAGACATAATTGATTTAAGCTTGCACACTTGGTGGGAACTTTTCTCTTTTTTTTGGTCTTTTCTAAAATTCAAAATTATTCCCCTAGCCATGAGGCATGCTATTGATATAACATGCTCTTATTCTGTATATGTTAAAATGTTTATCTACCCTTTTCTTTCACAGCATAAAATCTTCTCATAGTAAGGTAGAGTCCATTCAATTTTCATATCTATTCCAATACTCAGAGAGGAGTTCTTTAATATGCTTTTGTATAAATTTAACCAAAGGACTTTTATGTTTATTTGTTGTTATATAACAAATACCTCAATACTTATGGCTTAAAATAATAAATACTATATTACATAATTGTATAGATCAGAATTTCAGCAGCACTCAGTTGAGCAATTCTTGTCATGAAGTGCCTACAAACGTTGCTGCATGGTGTCAACTGACAGACATCTTGGTCTAGAGGGTTCAAGATGGATTCACTCACGCATCTGTCACTTGTGTGGGGATGGATGAACAAGTGACTCATGTAGGACTATTGACTGGAATCTCTACATCTAACTTTTTCAGTAAGGCCATCTTAGGGTAAATTAGAATTCAGTCATAGCAGTTTCAGGCTCTCAAAAAAGAAAGCTCCAAGATACAGGGAATATTGATAGAAGCTATCAGTAGATTGGGCCCATAAACTGATTCATTGGTTAAATGATCACAAACCTTTATGAATTTCATGTGCAATTGACATGAGCCCACCTCTAACTGGAGAGTCAGAGAATTTGTAACCATATTTACCCTCCTTGGTACTAACTGTAGAAGTCTACAGGAACATACACGAATAAACTTCAGCATACACTCTCATTTCCCTCCTCTTAAAAAATGACTATCTGTCCACACAATTCTCCAGGTAAGAATATTGGAGTAAGCAGCCATTCTTTTCTCCAGGGAATCTTTCTGATCCTGCATTGAAGGCAAATTATTAATCATCTGAGGTACCAGGGAAGCCCCAAAGGATGAATGAAGATTTGGCTGGCTTTGTGTCCTCTTCTTGCACTGGGGAATTCTGTAGATTTTCCTGCCCCTTGTGGTACTTGGCTTGTTCCATAACTATTTGCTTTAGGATGTCATTTTGTATCACAATGTGTTTATTTTTGTAGAAAATTATAATTATCATTTACATGTGTTCAGCTTTCACCTTATATACCTTTATAGCTACCATTCTTCAGAAATTTTGGTTATTTTCCATACATTATTAGTGCCGTGCTGGCTTCCAGCTTCAAATTCCTGGAAATGGTGCCCTTATTTATTTTTATTTAAGTTCTTTCTTAAGTTATGTGCTGCCTACTTGTTTTCTGTTTGTGTTTCAGGATTTTATTTTTGGAACAGTTTTGAGTTTCAAACAAATTTGAGAGGGAGAAATTGCAGAATTTCAGAAATTACAGAAATTTCATATATATGTCTTGCCCTCACACATATATAACCTCTCACATTATCAGCATCACTCAACAGGATGCTATATATATATATATTTACTTATTTATTTATTTTATTTTATTTTACTTTTTTTTACCAAGACTGAACCTATCAATGCATTGACACATAATAATCACTCAAAGTCCATGGTTTATGGTAAAGGTTCTTCTTCGTATTGTGCATCATATGAGTTTGTACCAGTGTATAACATATATTCACTATTATAATATCATATGGAATATTTTGACTGGCCGAAAATTCTCTATGCTCTATTAATCTCTCCCTAAAATCCTGGAAACAGATGACCTTTTTATTTTCTCAGTAGTTTTGTTTTTTCTATAATGTAGTTTCTTGTTATATTGTGTCAGCTATATCTGTGGCAATGAAAGCTATTGAAAGCTGTTAACTCTAGAAAAGTTTTCTCAGTCTTGACATTGTTCACATTTTGGGTGAGATAACATTTTGTCGAGCACTGTCCCGTTCCTTGTAACACCTTTAGCTGAATCACTGCTCTCTATGTCCTAGACGTGAGTAGCAGTATTTCCTGCATTGAAGGCAAATTATTAATCATCTGAGGTACCAGGGAAGCCCCAAAGGATGAATGAAGATTTGGCTGGCTTTGTGTCCTCTTCTTGCACTGGGGAATTCTGTAGATTTTCCTGCCCCTTGTGGTACTTGGCTTGTTCCATAACTATTTGCTTTAGGATGTCATTTTGTATCACAATGTGTTTATTTTTGTAGAAAATTATAATTATCATTTACATGTGTTCAGCTTTCACCTTATATACCTTTATAGCTACCATTCTTCAGAAATTTTGGTTATTTTCCATACATTATTAGTGCCGTGCTGGCTTCCAGCTTCAAATTCCTGGAAATGGTGCCCTTATTTATTTTTATTTAAGTTCTTTCTTAAGTTATGTGCTGCCTACTTGTTTTCTGTTTGTGTTTCAGGATTTTATTTTTGGAACAGTTTTGAGTTTCAAACAAATTTGAGAGGGAGAAATTGCAGAATTTCAGAAATTACAGAAATTTCATATATATGTCTTGCCCTCACACATATATAACCTCTCACATTATCAGCATCACTCAACAGGATGCTATATATATATATATTTACTTATTTATTTATTTTTATTTTTATTTTTTTTTTACCAAGACTGAACCTATCAATGCATTGACACATAATAATCACTCAAAGTCCATGGTTTATGGTAAAGGTTCTTCTTCGTATTGTGCATCATATGAGTTTGTACCAGTGTATAACATATATTCACTATTATAATATCATATGGAATATTTTGACTGGCCGAAAATTCTCTATGCTCTATTAATCTCTCCCTAAAATCCTGGAAACAGATGACCTTTTTATTTTCTCAGTAGTTTTGTTTTTTCTATAATGTAGTTTCTTGTTATATTGTGTCAGCTATATCTGTGGCAATGAAAGCTATTGAAAGCTGTTAACTCTAGAAAAGTTTTCTCAGTCTTGACATTGTTCACATTTTTGGGTGAGATAACATTTTTGTCGAGCACTGTCCCGTTCCTTGTAACACCTTTAGCTGAATCACTGCTCTCTATGTCCTAGACGTGAGTAGCAGTACCTTCTCCCATAGTACCAGTTGTGTTTAGACATAACCAAACATGCGCGGGGGAACAATTGGTTCTTGTTTAGAGTTATTGCTTTAGCAGGGATAGTAACTACTTCTTTAGAATTCAAGAAGGAAACAATAATCCTACCCCTGGGTGAAAATACAGATCTCAGGTAAAACCGTGACAGAGGAAACAGAAAATTCACTCTGTCCCTGACCAATGGCCCCAGAGTAGGGTTACATATAATCTCTCTTTCATAGCTAGTCTATGTAGTTGCCTCCTCTTGTGTTAGAGGATGTCTCTAGTGGCTCAATGGGGAAAGAGTCTGCCTGCCAAGCAGGAGACATAGGTTTAATCCATGTCATGAAGGTACTTTGGAGAAGGAAATGGCACCCCACTCCAGTATTCTTGCCTGGGAGATTCCATGGACAGAAGAGTTGGGCAGGTTACAGTCCATGGGGTTGCAAAAGTCAGACATGACTTAGTGACTACACAACAACACCATATGCTGGAACTTGAGTAATTCCTCTTAGACCCTGATTGTCTCACTTATCTTCATATCAAAGATAGCTATCAGGTATAAAAATTCCACCAAATTCTTAGTTCTGAAATGAAATATATTAAATTTTGATTAAATGTAAATAAACATATATGACTAGAATTCCATGCTAAAATAAAACTTTCCTCTTTGATTTCCACTGACCAATCAGAAAGGTTTTTAGGTAAACATCTCCATTTAATTTTCAAAAAATTACATGCAAAGAGATAATCAGTATGTTGGAATTTTATAAAATTAAAAAAAAATACTCCTCAGTTCCAACCAAGCTGGAGTTAATCCGTTTAGGGCATGCCTTACTAATTAAAACTAAATACTCTTTTTAAAATGTGAAAACAATGACCTGAAAACACTATAAGATAGAAAAGCAGATGAACTATACACAGGAGTCAAAACTTAACTATTAGAACATGACATGTTAGGTGAATTTCCCACTTTATTATTTTTTCTGACTTGACTCTAATGGAAGACCTCAGTAATGTATATGAATGGAAGCAAATCTTCTTACAGAAACTCTATGCCCAAATGACTTAGGCAAAGGGACGGCTGTGGTCCAAATGATGTTAATTTTTCTTCCCTTTTTTAAATTTTCATTCCTGGAATTCCATAGAAGCCAGAACACAGTAGCAAAGGCATGAAAGTGGCAGCATAGGAAACCACAACTCTGACTGAAACCTCATCTGTCCAGTAAAAAGAACTGGGAAAATAGGTTTCTGCATACCAGGAAAATTGGGAGAATTCTAGTAAAGAGAAAGCTGAAGAAGGAGATCAACCAATTCTTTATGTGAATCTGTACTGGTCCCAGGCTCATTCAGCTATACTTTCATAAGGTAAAACAAATAGCTAAAGCTGTTAGAACTAAACTATGTTTTATGTCACCATACAAGTTTCAGATTGAACTCAAATGGTATATATTTGATGAGGTCAAAATAACTGAACAAAGGCTATACACACTGAACTGATAGTAGAGTCATGGCCCAAAATATCTTGCACTCTGAGCTAAAATAAAACAACAACTACACAAAAATGAAAACAACAAAATGACATTTTTAGTAAGATTTTAATAGGACTAACAATTAATACAGAAAAGCTACGACAAACTTGACAGTGTACTAAAACGCAGAGGCATCACTTTGCTAACAAATGTCTGTATAGTCAAAGTTATGGTTTTTCCAGTAGACATGTATGGATGTGAAAGTGAGACCGTAAGGAAGAATGAGGACTCAAGAACTGGCGCTTTTGAACTGTGCTGCTGGAGAAGACTCTTGAGAGTCCCTTTGACAACAAGGAGATAAAACCAATCAATCCTAAAGGAAATCATTCCAGAATATTCACTGGAAGCAGGATACTCCAATATTTTGGCCACCTCATGTGAGGATCCAATTCATTGGAAAAGACCTTGATGCTGGGAAAGATTGAGGACAGAAGGAGAAGGAGATGACACACTATAAGAATGTATTTGAGCTTGAGCAAACTCAGAGAGATAGTGAAGGACAGGGGCACCTGGCATGCTGAACCTCATGGGATTGCAAAGAGTCAGACATGACATAGCAACTGAATAACAACCACCACAATCTATACTCTATTCTATTTTACTATGCTTGTGGTCTCCTTTCTGCCTATTTGCAAATGAAGCAACTGACAAAGGATTAATCTCCAAAATATATAAACAGCTCATGAAGCTCAAAAAAAAAAAAAAAAGGCAAAAATTGGGCAGAGAAACTAGATATTTCTTCAAAGGAGACACACAGATGCTTTAAAAGCACATTAAAGGGGCTTCACTGGTGGTACAGTGGGTACAGTCCACCTTGCAGTGCTTGGGGCACCAGTTCGATCCCTGGCCTGGGAAGATTCCACGTGCCATGCAGTGGCTGGACTGGTGTGTCCAATTAAGAACCAGTGCACTGGATTGCATGTGCCCAGAGCCAGTGCTTTGCGATGAGAGGCCACTGCAATGGGAGGCCCACATAGGCTAAGGAGTGAAGATGGATGGAAATAAATAATCAATAAAAGAGGCTAAAATTAAAAAAAAAAGCAACAACAACAAAAAGCACATTAAAGAAGCTGACAATCACTTGGTATTAGAGAAATGCAAATCAAAACCTCAATGAGGTGTCACCTCATGCCCATCAGAATGGCCATCATTGAGAAGCCTACAAACACTGTTGGTGGGAAAGTAAACTGGAACAACCACTGTGAAGAATAGTAAGGAGTTTCCTTACAAAACTGAAAATAGAATTACCATATAATTCAGACTATATCCAGAGAAAAGAATAATTTGAAAATAAAGTACATTCCAATGTTAAACAGCATGGAAAAGACCTAAATGTCCATCAACAGAGGACTGGGTAGAAGAGATTTGATACATATATACCTTGGAATACTACTCAATCATAAAAAAGAACAAAATAATGGCATTTGTATCAACATGGATGGACCTAGAGATTCTCATACTGGCTGAAGTAAGTCAGACATTGAAAGACAAATATTATATGGCATTACTTATATGTGAAATCTACAAGAAGGCTACAAATGAACTTATCTACAAAACCAAAATAGAGTTGCAGATTTAGAAAATAAACTTATGGTTACTGAGGGAAGGGTAGATGGAGAGTGAAGGGATAAATTGGAAGACTGGGGATTGACACATATCAGCTACCATCTATAAAATAGGTAACTAGTAATAATATACTGTAAAGCACAGGGAATGCTACTTATTATTCTGTAAGCGCCCATATGGAAAAGAATCTAAAAAGAGTGAATATGTATATTTGTATAACAAATTCACATTGCTGTATACTCTAATCTAATGCAATATTTTAAATAAATCACGCTCCTAAAAGCACACAAAACACTTATCTATACAGCTTTATATTTTAAATTACCAAAATGAATCCAAAATTATATGAGATACAAAAATAACGGAAAAATATGACAATGTTAAGAACAAAGAAATATTTATTAGATGATACCTCTGAAATGATCCATTATTAGAATTATCATACAAAGTCATCAAAGTAGCTACTGCAAATATGCTTAATAACGTAAAGACACTTGAAATGAATAAAAAGATAGAAATTTTAAAAATGTAAACTAAAACTACAAAAAAAGCATTGAATTTTAAAACTGAAAAATAGAAATCTGAAAATTTCACCTAATGGGCTGAACAAAGAATGAAAGAAAACATCAATTAATTTGAAGACAGAGCAATATAAATTATTTAGTCTGAAAAGCAAGGACAAAATATTAAATCAAAATGAACAGACACATATATCTGTGGACCAAAGTCAAAAGTTTAACAGACATCATTATCATCACAGAGGGAGAAGAGAAAAAGGTTGGTGTTGAAAAAAAATTGATGAAATAATAGTTGAAAACATTTCAAATTTGATGAAAGACACAAATACATAGCCTTTGGAAGTTTAATAAATGCCAAATAAATGAAATTTAAAGAAGACCAAGTCATCACAGTTCTTAAAAGCCAAAATTATATTTAAAAAAATAATAAAAAGAAAGTTGAGAAAAATGACACATATATAGTGGTACAACAATTCCAAGTACTGTGATTTCCTTATCAGTACAAAGGTCTTCTGCTGGTCCAAAGTCCAATCAAGGCACTGGTTTTGTCCGTAGACATTTAAAGACAAATATTATATGGCATTACTTATATGTGAAATCTACAAGAAGGCTACAAATGAACTTATCTACAAAACCAAAATAGAGTTGCAGATTTAGAAAATAAACTTATGGTTACTGAGGGAAGGGTAGATGGAGAGTGAAGGGATAAATTGGAAGACTGGGGATTGACACATATCAGCTACCATCTATAAAATAGGTAACTAGTAATAATATACTGTAAAGCACAGGGAATGCTACTTATTATTCTGTAAGCGCCCATATGGAAAAGAATCTAAAAAGAGTGAATATGTATATTTGTATAACAAATTCACATTGCTGTATACTCTAATCTAATGCAATATTTTAAATAAATCACGCTCCTAAAAGCACACAAAACACTTATCTATACAGCTTTATATTTTAAATTACCAAAATGAATCCAAAATTATATGAGATACAAAAATAACGGAAAAATATGACAATGTTAAGAACAAAGAAATATTTATTAGATGATACCTCTGAAATGATCCATTATTAGAATTATCATACAAAGTCATCAAAGTAGCTACTGCAAATATGCTTAATAACGTAAAGACACTTGAAATGAATAAAAAGATAGAAATTTTAAAAATGTAAACTAAAACTACAAAAAAAGCATTGAATTTTAAAACTGAAAAATAGAAATCTGAAAATTTCACCTAATGGGCTGAACAAAGAATGAAAGAAAACATCAATTAATTTGAAGACAGAGCAATATAAATTATTTAGTCTGAAAAGCAAGGACAAAATATTAAATCAAAATGAACAGACACATATATCTGTGGACCAAAGTCAAAAGTTTAACAGACATCATTATCATCACAGAGGGAGAAGAGAAAAAGGTTGGTGTTGAAAAAAAATTGATGAAATAATAGTTGAAAACATTTCAAATTTGATGAAAGACACAAATACATAGCCTTTGGAAGTTTAATAAATGCCAAATAAATGAAATTTAAAGAAGACCAAGTCATCACAGTTCTTAAAAGCCAAAATTATATTTAAAAAAATAATAAAAAGAAAGTTGAGAAAAATGACACATATATAGTGGTACAACAATTCCAAGTACTGTGATTTCCTTATCAAAAAGTACAAAGGGGTCTTCCCTGCTGGTCCAGTGGGTAAAGTGTCCAACTTGCAGTGTAAGGGGCACTGGTTTTATCCCTGGCCAGGGAAGATCCCGTGTATCTTGGAGGGACTGGACGGTGTGTCCAATTGTGAACTCTGGAGCATGTATGCCCAGAGCTGGTGCTATGCAGTGAGAGAGGCCACTGCAATGGGAGGCTCACACACGCCGGGGAATAATGATGGATGAAAATAAATAAATAAGAAAGCAATAAAAGAGACCAAAATTAAAAAAACAAAAAAGAAAAAAAAGGCAGAGACCATAAGACAGTGAGCAGTATCTCTATAAGTGCTGGAAGTAAAAGACTCAATCCAGCAGTATATATCTAGAGAAAATATCTTTCAAGAATATAGATAAAATTTTCTAGTTATGAGTCATGTGGGTACTGAGTCTATTGTTTCTGATCTTTGAACTTTACTTCCCTCTGGTATTTATTTCTATTTTTCCCTTTAAGAAGTTTTCACAATGGAAGATCTGATTTTGCTTAATTAGACCATTATACGGTGAAAGGTGTGTACTGTTGGTATCATCGTATCTTAAATTTTCTAGCTATATTTGATGTTACCTGACCTTTTCTGGGTGATTAATAAAATAAAAGTGATAATATATTATTTAAAGTTTCATGGCAAAGTGTCTTTTCTCTAAGAAGAACTTTGAAAACATGGAATGAATTCATAGAAGTATGATTTGGACTGTGAGACATGTGGAAATAAAGTTACTCACATAATGGATGGAAAGACAATGGGGCAGCTTAGGAAACAAAATGCCTTACTTTTCAAATCAGTAAAACTGATCTCCCATTCTCCTTGAATGTCTTACTCTACTTGGTATTACATATAGTATAGCAAATATAGACAGTTAATATACAGTCAAATTTATTTTACGATCTCTTGAATGTATTTTAGTGTAGCTTAAAAGTTTAACAGACATCATTATCATCACAGAGGGAGAAGAGAAAAAGGTTGGTGTTGAAAAAAAATTGATGAAATAATAGTTGAAAACATTTCAAATTTGATGAAAGACACAAATACATAGCCTTTGGAAGTTTAATAAATGCCAAATAAATGAAATTTAAAGAAGACCAAGTCATCACAGTTCTTAAAAGCCAAAATTATATTTAAAAAAATAATAAAAAGAAAGTTGAGAAAAATGACACATATATAGTGGTACAACAATTCCAAGTACTGTGATTTCCTTATCAAAAAGTACAAAGGGTCTTCCCTGCTGGTCCAGTGGGTAAAGTGTCCAACTTGCAGTGTAAGGGGCACTGGTTTTATCCCTGGCCAGGGAAGATCCCGTGTATCTTGGAGGGACTGGACGGTGTGTCCAATTGTGAACTCTGGAGCATGTATGCCCAGAGCTGGTGCTATGCAGTGAGAGAGGCCACTGCAATGGGAGGCTCACACACGCCGGGGAATAATGATGGATGAAAATAAATAAATAAGAAAGCAATAAAAGAGACCAAAATTAAAAAAACAAAAAAGAAAAAAAAGGCAGAGACCATAAGACAGTGAGCAGTATCTCTATAAGTGCTGGAAGTAAAAGACTCAATCCAGCAGTATATATCTAGAGAAAATATCTTTCAAGAATATAGATAAAATTTTCTAGTTATGAGTCATGTGGGTACTGAGTCTATTGTTTCTGATCTTTGAACTTTACTTCCCTCTGGTATTTATTTCTATTTTTCCCTTTAAGAAGTTTTCACAATGGAAGATCTGATTTTGCTTAATTAGACCATTATACGGTGAAAGGTGTGTACTGTTGGTATCATCGTATCTTAAATTTTCTAGCTATATTTGATGTTACCTGACCTTTTCTGGGTGATTAATAAAATAAAAGTGATAATATATTATTTAAAGTTTCATGGCAAAGTGTCTTTTCTCTAAGAAGAACTTTGAAAACATGGAATGAATTCATAGAAGTATGATTTGGACTGTGAGACATGTGGAAATAAAGTTACTCACATAATGGATGGAAAGACAATGGGGCAGCTTAGGAAACAAAATGCCTTACTTTTCAAATCAGTAAAACTGATCTCCCATTCTCCTTGAATGTCTTACTCTACTTGGTATTACATATAGTATAGCAAATATAGACAGTTAATATACAGTCAAATTTATTTTTACGATCTCTTGAATGTATTTTAGTGTAAGCTTGAGTTTTGCTGTTTAGTGTTTATGTCCATTTTCTCAAACTCAGGATTTCTTCCCTTGAAGCAACCTGTTCCATTTAAGATACATGGCATGATGAATGATGTGACTGGTTGTCACACTGAGAAATTCAACAATGAAAGGGAAATTGTATTAGTGAAATGTGATTGGAAAAGAATCATTTCACCTAAGAAAAATCTTAGGTTCTAGTGGAGATACTGAATCAAGTCCCAAGGTATATTATGTTTTACTTGGCTTGAGAACAGCATTTACAGTACACGATGCCATATTACCCACATGTACCAGATAAAAAAATAAAACAACAATCCCATGGCTTTACTTCTCCTAAAAGTTCTCCTAAACTGGTATCATAAAGATGACAGAAAGTGAAGATGAACTAAAGACTCCCTTGAAAAGGGTGAAAGAAGACAGTTAAAAAACTGGCTTAAAATTCAACACTCAAAAGACTAACTTCAAAACATCTGGTTTTAGCACGTCCTGGTAAATAGAAGGGGGAAAAGTAGAACAATGAAAGACTTTATTTTCCTGGACTAAACAATAATTCTAAAGGGAATTGATCCTGAATATTCATTGGAAGGACTGATGTTAAAACTGAAGTTCTAATGCTTTGGTGACTTGATGTGAAAAGCAGACCCATTAGAAAAGAACCTTGATGCTGGGAAAGATTGGCAGCAGGAAGAGAAAGGAGTGGCAGAGGATTAAATGGTAACAGAGGACAAAAAAAATGAAAGGACCTAACAGAAGCAGAGGAGATTAAGGAAAGGTGGCAAGTATACACAGAACTGTTCCTAAATAAAGCTCTGGAATGATTTTTTTTTTTTCATAAGAAGTTAAATGGAATGAATTCATAGAAGTATGATTTGGACTGTGAGACATGTGGAAATAAAGTTACTCACATAATGGATGGAAAGACAATGGGGCAGCTTAGGAAACAAAATGCCTTACTTTTCAAATCAGTAAAACTGATCTCCCATTCTCCTTGAATGTCTTACTCTACTTGGTATTACATATAGTATAGCAAATATAGACAGTTAATATACAGTCAAATTTATTTTTACGATCTCTTGAATGTATTTTAGTGTAAGCTTGAGTTTTGCTGTTTAGTGTTTATGTCCATTTTCTCAAACTCAGGATTTCTTCCCTTGAAGCAACCTGTTCCATTTAAGATACATGGCATGATGAATGATGTGACTGGTTGTCACACTGAGAAATTCAACAATGAAAGGGAAATTGTATTAGTGAAATGTGATTGGAAAAGAATCATTTCACCTAAGAAAAATCTTAGGTTCTAGTGGAGATACTGAATCAAGTCCCAAGGTATATTATGTTTTACTTGGCTTGAGAACAGCATTTACAGTACACGATGCCATATTACCCACATGTACCAGATAAAAAAATAAAACAACAATCCCATGGCTTTACTTCTCCTAAAAGTTCTCCTAAACTGGTATCATAAAGATGACAGAAAGTGAAGATGAACTAAAGACTCCCTTGAAAAGGGTGAAAGAAGACAGTTAAAAAACTGGCTTAAAATTCAACACTCAAAAGACTAACTTCAAAACATCTGGTTTTAGCACGTCCTGGTAAATAGAAGGGGGAAAAGTAGAACAATGAAAGACTTTATTTTCCTGGACTAAACAATAATTCTAAAGGGAATTGATCCTGAATATTCATTGGAAGGACTGATGTTAAAACTGAAGTTCTAATGCTTTGGTGACTTGATGTGAAAAGCAGACCCATTAGAAAAGAACCTTGATGCTGGGAAAGATTGGCAGCAGGAAGAGAAAGGAGTGGCAGAGGATTAAATGGTAACAGAGGACAAAAAAAATGAAAGGACCTAACAGAAGCAGAGGAGATTAAGGAAAGGTGGCAAGTATACACAGAACTGTTCCTAAATAAAGCTCTTAAAAACCCAGATAACCACAAGGATGTGGTCAACGCACCAGAGCCAGATATCCTGGAATGGGAAGTCAAATGGACCTGAGGAAGCGTTACTAAGAAGAAAGCCAGTGGAAGTGATGACATTTCAGCTGAGCTATTTCAAGTCTTAAATGATGATGCTGTTAAAGTACTGCACTTATTATGCTAGCAAACTTTGAAAACTCAGTGGCCACTGGACTGAGAAGGTTAGTTTTCATTCTAATTCAAAAGCAAGACAATGCAAAGACTGTTCATATTACCATACAACTGCACTCATTTCACATTGCAAGAAGGTTAAGCTCAAAATCTTTCAGGCTAGGCTTCAGCAGGACATGAACTAAGAAATTCCTGATGCATAACCTGTATTTAGAGAAGGCAGAGGAAGGAAAGATCAAATTGCTAACATATGCTGAATCATAGAAAAAGCAAGGGAATTCCAAATAGAAACATTTACTTGGACTCCACAGACTGTGCTAAAGCCTTTGACTGTGTGGATCATCACAAACTGTAGAATATTCTTTTTATTTATTTTTTTAAACATTTATTTATTTATTTATCTTTTGGGGGGTGGGGTGGGGAGGGAGGGGGATGGGCATGCCACTTCTATTGGTCTTTCATTTCTCTGTTTTCATCCGTCTTTGTTCTTTGGCTCCTGTAGGCCTCCCATCGCAGTGGCCTCTGTTTTCCCAGAGCACCGGCTCTGGGTGCATGTGCTCCAGAGCTCCGGCTCGGTAATTGGACACATCAGTCCAGCCACTCCATGGCACGTGGGATCTTCCCAGGTCAGGGATCGAACTGGCGCCCCTTGCACTGCAAGGCAGTGTCCTTACCCACTGGACCACCAGGGGAAGCCCAAACTGTAGAATATTCTTAATGAAATAGGAATACCAAACCACATCCTGAGAAACCTTTATGCAGGACAACAAACAACAGTTAAAATTGGACATGTAACAATGGACTGGTTCAAAATTAGAAAAGGAGTACTTTATGTGTGTATATTATCACCCTGCTTATTTACCTTATATGTCTAATACATCATGCAAAATGCCAGGCTGGATGAATCACAGGCTGGAATCAAGACTGCTAGGAGAAATACCAATAACCTCAGGTACGCAGATGACACCAACCTTATGGCTGAAAGTGAAGAGGAGCTAAAGAGCCTCTTGATGAACGTGAAAGAGGAGAGCAAAAAAGCTGACTTAAAACCCAACATTCAAAAAATTAAGATTGCGTAATTCGGTCCTATCACTTCATGGGAAATAGCTAGGGACAATATGGAAATAATGTCTCATTTAATTTTCTTGGGCTCCAAAATCAATGCGGACAGTTGCTGCATCCATAAAATTGCAGCTTCTTGGAGGAGTAGCTATGACAAACCTAGAAAGTGTATTATAGAAGAGAAACAATCACTTTTCCAACAAGGTTCCAAACAGTCACAGCCATGGTTTTCCCAGAGTTGGACCATAAACAAGGCTGAGTACTGAAGAACTGTGGTGCTGGAGAAGACTCTTGAGAGTCCCTTGGATTGCAAGGATATCAAACAAGTCAATCTTAAAGGAAATAAATCCTGAATACTCACTGGAAGGATTGATCATGAAGCTGAAACTCCAATATTTTGCCCACCTAACATGAAGAGCTGACTCTTTGGAAAAGACCCCGAGGCTTGGAAAAATTGAGGAAAAGGAGAAGAGGGCAACAGAGAATGAGATGGTTGGATGGCATGACGACTCAATGGACATGAGCTTGAGCAAACTCTAAGAAATAGTAAAGGACAGGGAAGCCTGGTGTGCTACAGTCCATGGGGTTACAACAAGTTAGACATGACTTGGTGATTGAACAATGGCAGTAAAAGTTCACCAATCATATTTACACTTGGGACTCAAGTGATTATTATAGGAGAATGTCAAGTGTTCATTTTTTAAATACTTAGTCTATCTAGGATAAATTATCTTTTCATCATTTCCTCAAATCTCAGCACTTTCACAATTTGTCTTCCACTTGCCTTCAAAGTTGCTACCATTTGACAACTCCCATCAGTTATGGGGGAAAATGGCTTATTTTTTCCCATGTCTTTAGTCATATGTCATTCATTGATTTCTGACATTGCATCTAGGAGCAATTCATATTTTTAAGTACTCAGTTGCTTTCAATAAATTATTGCCTTTCAAATTCTTCTACACAAATATTTTTAAAGGCAGAAGAGAGCAAATCTATCCCCTTTAGGGAACTTGAGGACATAGGAAAGGATAGAATACCCTTAAAAAATGCTGCACGTTAAAAATCCAATTGATTTTTCACTCAGCTTTAAGAAGGAAGTACCAAGATCATCCCAAAGAAACAGAAATGCAGTAAGGCAAAGTGGTTTTCTTTTCTTTTTCTTTTTAATTATTATTATTATTATTATTTTTATTTTTATTTATTTATTTATTTTGGGCAGGGGTCGGATTGGGGAGGGAGGGGAGAGGGCCGGCCACTTTTATTGGTCTTTCATTTGTCCGTTTTCATCCGTCTTTGTTCTTTGACTCCTGTGGGCCTCCCTTCGCGGTGGCGTCTATCCTCGCAGAGCGCCGCTCTGGGCGCATGCGCTCCAGAGCTCTGGCTCAGTAATTGGACACATCAGTCCAGCCTCTCCATGGCATGTGGGATCTTCCCAGGCCAGGGATCAAACCGGCGCCCCTTGCACTGCAAGGTGGTGTCCTTACCCACTGGACCACCAGGGGAAGCCCGTTTTCTGAGGAGGCTTTGCAAGTAGTTGAGGATAGAAGACAAGTGAAAAGCAAAGGAGAAAGGGACAGATATACCCAACTTAATGCCAAGATCAAGGGAATAGCCAGGAAGAATAAGAAGGATTCCTTAAATGAACAATACAAAGAACCAGGTGAAAACAATAGTGTGGAAAAGCCTAGAGATCACTTCAAGGAAATTGAGAGATTAAGGGACTATTTCATGTAAGGATGATTGAACAATGGCAGTAAAGTTCACCAATCATATTTACACTTGGGACTCAAGTGATTATTATAGGAGAATGTCAAGTGTTCATTTTTTAAATACTTAGTCTATCTAGGATAAATTATCTTTTCATCATTTCCTCAAATCTCAGCACTTTCACAATTTGTCTTCCACTTGCCTTCAAAGTTGCTACCATTTGACAACTCCCATCAGTTATGGGGGAAAATGGCTTATTTTTTCCCATGTCTTTAGTCATATGTCATTCATTGATTTCTGACATTGCATCTAGGAGCAATTCATATTTTTAAGTACTCAGTTGCTTTCAATAAATTATTGCCTTTCAAATTCTTCTACACAAATATTTTTAAAGGCAGAAGAGAGCAAATCTATCCCCTTTAGGGAACTTGAGGACATAGGAAAGGATAGAATACCCTTAAAAAATGCTGCACGTTAAAAATCCAATTGATTTTTCACTCAGCTTTAAGAAGGAAGTACCAAGATCATCCCAAAGAAACAGAAATGCAGTAAGGCAAAGTGGTTTTCTTTTCTTTTTCTTTTTAATTATTATTATTATTATTATTTTATTTTTATTTATTTATTTATTTTGGGCAGGGGTCGGATTGGGGAGGGAGGGGAGAGGGCCGGCCACTTTTATTGGTCTTTCATTTGTCCGTTTTCATCCGTCTTTGTTCTTTGACTCCTGTGGGCCTCCCTTCGCGGTGGCGTCTATCCTCGCAGAGCGCCGCTCTGGGCGCATGCGCTCCAGAGCTCTGGCTCAGTAATTGGACACATCAGTCCAGCCTCTCCATGGCATGTGGGATCTTCCCAGGCCAGGGATCAAACCGGCGCCCCTTGCACTGCAAGGTGGTGTCCTTACCCACTGGACCACCAGGGGAAGCCCGTTTTCTGAGGAGGCTTTGCAAGTAGTTGAGGATAGAAGACAAGTGAAAAGCAAAGGAGAAAGGGACAGATATACCCAACTTAATGCCAAGATCAAGGGAATAGCCAGGAAGAATAAGAAGGATTCCTTAAATGAACAATACAAAGAACCAGGTGAAAACAATAGTGTGGAAAAGCCTAGAGATCACTTCAAGGAAATTGAGAGATTAAGGGACTATTTCATGTAAGGATGATTATGGTAAAGGACAGAAATGGCAAGGACCTAACCGAAGAAGAAGAGATTATGAAGAGACTGCAAGAATATACAGAAAATCTATACAGAAATAATCTTAACGACCTGAATAACCATGGTGGTGTGGTCACTCACCTAGAGCCAGACATTCTGGACTGTGAAGTCAAGTGGGCCTTAGGAAGCATTACTATGAACAAAGCCAGTGGAAGTGATGAAATTCCAGCAGAGTTATTTCAAATCCTAAAAGATGATACTGTTAAAGTGCTACAGTCAATATATCAGTCAATTTGGAAAACTCAGCAGTGACCTGAGGCCTGGAAAATATCAGATATCACTATAATCCCAAAGAAAGACAATGCCATAGAGTGTTCAAATTAGTAGAAAGTTGTGCTCATTTTGAACACTTATAAAGTTATTCTCAAAATCCTTCAAGATAGACTTCAGCAATATGTGAACTGAGAACTTCCAGATGTACAGTCTGAATTTAGAAAAGGCAGAAGAACCAGAAATTAAATTTCCAACACTCATTAGATCATAGAAAAAGCAATAGAATTCCATAAAAACATCAACTTCTGTTTCATTGACTAGGCTAAAGTCTTTGAATGTACGGGTCAAAACAAAATGTGGAAAATTCTTAGAGATCGAAATACTGGACTACTATATCTGTCTCCCGAGAAATCCGTATACAGATCCAGAAATAACAGTCAGAGCCTTACATGGAACACTGACTGGTTCAAAACTGAGAAAGGAGTACAACAAGGTTTTAGATGGTCACCCTGTTTATTTAACTTATATGAAGAGTATACCATGTGAAATGCCAGGCTGGGATGAATCACAAGCTGGAACCAAGATTGCCAGGAGAAATATCAACAACCTCAGATATGCAGATAATGGCAGAAATTGATGAGGAACTAAAGCACCTTTGATGAAAGAGGAGAATGAAAAAGCTGACTTAAATGTCAACATTCAAAAAACTGAGACCATGGCATCTGGTCCCATCACTTCACGACAAATAAAAGTGGAAAAATGTGGAAGCATTGTCAGATTTTCTATTTTTGGCCTCCAATATTGCTGCATATGGTGACTGTAGGCATGAAATTAAAGGACTTTCATTCCTTGGAAGTGAAGCTATGACAAACCCACACAGGGCATTAAAAAATAAAGACATGACTTCACCAACAGAGGTTCATATAGTCAAGGCTATGTTTTTTCCAGTAGTCATGTACAGATATGAGAATTAGATCTAAAGAAGACAAAGATACCAAAGAACTGATGGTGTTGAATTATGGTGCTGGAGAAAACTCTTGAGAATCCCTTGGACAGCAAGGAGATGAAACTAGTCAATTCTAAGTGAAATCAACCCTGAATGTTCATTGGTGGGACCAATGCTAAAGCTGAAGTTCCAATACTTTGGCCACTTGATGCAAGAAGTTAGCTCATTGGAAAAAACTTTGATGCTGGAAAATATTGAAGTCAAAGGAGAAGAATGTGACAGAATGAGATATCTATATAGCATCACTGATTCAATGGACGTTGCTTTGATCATACTCAGGGAGATAGTGAAGGGCAGGACTATTTGCCTGCTGCAGTTCATGACATCACAGAATTGGACATGACTTAGAGACTGAGCAATTACAATGTTTGCTTTCACCTGCTCCAAAATATATTCTTATTTATGTAACATAAAATTATACTATTAATTAACAGTTCAATTACATAATAATAGCACTAAATCCTTACTTAAGACTGACATCTCATGAGGAACATATTGAGTTTGATCCTGATATTAACCTTGATTGAGGGTTAAAGGAACATTATCTTTGTTCTGTAGATGAGAGGTATGAGGCTCAGGGATGGTGAAAGCCTTTCAAGATCAACTTTATGATTGTAACTATCTTTACATGATTTGAATGATTGTTATGTCTCAATTTTTTTCATTAGCTAAGAGTTTGAGGAAATACCATGTGAAATGCCAGGCTGGGATGAATCACAAGCTGGAACCAAGATTGCCAGGAGAAATATCAACAACCTCAGATATGCAGATAATGGCAGAAATTGATGAGGAACTAAAGCACCTTTGATGAAAGAGGAGAATGAAAAAGCTGACTTAAATGTCAACATTCAAAAAACTGAGACCATGGCATCTGGTCCCATCACTTCACGACAAATAAAAGTGGAAAAATGTGGAAGCATTGTCAGATTTTCTATTTTTGGCCTCCAATATTGCTGCATATGGTGACTGTAGGCATGAAATTAAAGGACTTTCATTCCTTGGAAGTGAAGCTATGACAAACCCACACAGGGCATTAAAAAATAAAGACATGACTTCACCAACAGAGGTTCATATAGTCAAGGCTATGTTTTTTCCAGTAGTCATGTACAGATATGAGAATTAGATCTAAAGAAGACAAAGATACCAAAGAACTGATGGTGTTGAATTATGGTGCTGGAGAAAACTCTTGAGAATCCCTTGGACAGCAAGGAGATGAAACTAGTCAATTCTAAGTGAAATCAACCCTGAATGTTCATTGGTGGGACCAATGCTAAAGCTGAAGTTCCAATACTTTGGCCACTTGATGCAAGAAGTTAGCTCATTGGAAAAAACTTTGATGCTGGAAAATATTGAAGTCAAAGGAGAAGAATGTGACAGAATGAGATATCTATATAGCATCACTGATTCAATGGACGTTGCTTTGATCATACTCAGGGAGATAGTGAAGGGCAGGACTATTTGCCTGCTGCAGTTCATGACATCACAGAATTGGACATGACTTAGAGACTGAGCAATTACAATGTTTGCTTTCACCTGCTCCAAAATATATTCTTATTTATGTAACATAAAATTATACTATTAATTAACAGTTCAATTACATAATAATAGCACTAAATCCTTACTTAAGACTGACATCTCATGAGGAACATATTGAGTTTGATCCTGATATTAACCTTGATTGAGGGTTAAAGGAACATTATCTTTGTTCTGTAGATGAGAGGTATGAGGCTCAGGGATGGTGAAAGCCTTTCAAGATCAACTTTATGATTGTAACTATCTTTACATGATTTGAATGATTGTTATGTCTCAAGCTTTTTGTTTCATTAGCACATTTAATCCTAGGTACTAATGCTGTCCTCATTTTACTTATGAGAAAACAGATGTAGATAGGTTAAGCAACTTGCCCAAGTTCGATATCTAATAATTGGTACAATCAGGACACAAATTTCTATTTGACCTCAAAGCTATACCTTTAAGTCAGTGTGCATTAGACTCTAGAGGCTATTTATCTTTTTCTGTATTTTATTTTATTTTTTTTTGTTCAGACAGTTCAGAGTACTTTTAGTCTATTTCTTTCATGGCCATTTTATCTTTTATTAAATGTCCAATATCATTTTGGCTTTTCACATAGACCCTTCCCAAGAATTTTATGTATTTGGCAAGGAATAAGAATTCACCTGTCAATTCAGGAGACTCAGATTTGATCCCTGTGTCAGGCAGATCCCCTGAAGAAGGAAATGGCAATCTACTCCAGTATTCTTGCCTGGGAAATTCCATGGACAGAGGAACCTGGTGGGCCATAGTCCATGGGTCACAAAGAGTAGGGCGCAACTTAGTGACTAAACAGAGAGAACAACAAATTGATTGGATCAATTGATTTTAGGTCCACCCTCACTTGTCTCATACTTTGAATCCCTAGTCCATGATACTAATCATTTCCTTGATCAAGGAGAAATGCAGGTGACTATAAAAACAGAGCAGTAAGTGAAATTATTAGGGACCTGCTCTTTCGATTTCTTTGTATCCATGATTCTTGCTGCCTCTTGTCCTTATTTTAAGGCATTGACTTTGCAGTTTTCCAGGATTCTGAGTCCCACTTTAGACTGGGCACTAGGCCAGCAAGGAATTGGAAGTCAAGGAGTGTCTCTGCAATGCTAATGTCAAGTGTAACCAAGGTAAGAGCCATTTTCTCACCAGGCAGGAGTGCAGCCTTGAATATGAAGAAGGCTGAAAGTCAAGTCAGAGTTCATGTTTGAAAACAGGAAAGTCAAGATGGAAAGCCATAAGGATGCTGATGATAATAATAATTAAAATCATTTTAATAACAATGAAAATCATTTATTGACAACTTAAAAAGTGACATTTCCCTCCACTATCATACTGGAGAATTTTTATGAATAGATCATCCACAGTTTCTTTTAAAGGATTAATAACTATATTGATTAAAATATGGACACTGGAAAGTTATATTTTAACTTGAGGATTGTTATCTGCTAGAGATATAAATTTTCTTTCTTAGAAAAGATCAACCCAAAGATAATTCCAAAGATTATTGCTTGTAGAACAAGTTTTATAGCTAACTTCACAATCTTATTTAAATTTCATTCTGCCTTCTCATGCCCCAGTTTTCCCAACTGCATTATATTACTGTGGTATATTCTTATAATTGCTGAGTATTGATGCATTATTATTTAATAACCCAATTATTTTAAAAGACTATGAATGATAGCTCTTGAAGTCTACCCTATCTTTTATTAAATGTCCAATATCATTTTGGCTTTTCACATAGACCCTTCCCAAGAATTTTATGTATTTGGCAAGGAATAAGAATTCACCTGTCAATTCAGGAGACTCAGATTTGATCCCTGTGTCAGGCAGATCCCCTGAAGAAGGAAATGGCAATCTACTCCAGTATTCTTGCCTGGGAAATTCCATGGACAGAGGAACCTGGTGGGCCATAGTCCATGGGTCACAAAGAGTAGGGCGCAACTTAGTGACTAAACAGAGAGAACAACAAATTGATTGGATCAATTGATTTTAGGTCCACCCTCACTTGTCTCATACTTTGAATCCCTAGTCCATGATACTAATCATTTCCTTGATCAAGGAGAAATGCAGGTGACTATAAAAACAGAGCAGTAAGTGAAATTATTAGGGACCTGCTCTTTCGATTTCTTTGTATCCATGATTCTTGCTGCCTCTTGTCCTTATTTTAAGGCATTGACTTTGCAGTTTTCCAGGATTCTGAGTCCCACTTTAGACTGGGCACTAGGCCAGCAAGGAATTGGAAGTCAAGGAGTGTCTCTGCAATGCTAATGTCAAGTGTAACCAAGGTAAGAGCCATTTTCTCACCAGGCAGGAGTGCAGCCTTGAATATGAAGAAGGCTGAAAGTCAAGTCAGAGTTCATGTTTGAAAACAGGAAAGTCAAGATGGAAAGCCATAAGGATGCTGATGATAATAATAATTAAAATCATTTTAATAACAATGAAAATCATTTATTGACAACTTAAAAAGTGACATTTCCCTCCACTATCATACTGGAGAATTTTTATGAATAGATCATCCACAGTTTCTTTTAAAGGATTAATAACTATATTGATTAAAATATGGACACTGGAAAGTTATATTTTAACTTGAGGATTGTTATCTGCTAGAGATATAAATTTTCTTTCTTAGAAAAGATCAACCCAAAGATAATTCCAAAGATTATTGCTTGTAGAACAAGTTTTATAGCTAACTTCACAATCTTATTTAAATTTCATTCTGCCTTCTCATGCCCCAGTTTTCCCAACTGCATTATATTACTGTGGTATATTCTTATAATTGCTGAGTATTGATGCATTATTATTTAATAACCCAATTATTTTAAAAGACTATGAATGATAGCTCTTGAAGTGCTTTTCAACTAGCATTACCATCTTAAGATACAGGTATGCTTCAATTTATTGTGGTTAATGGGTTTTGCATTTTTTACAAATTTAAGATTTGGGGCAACTTGTATC
Organism: Tragulus kanchil; assembly: GCA_022376925.1. Lineage (NCBI taxonomy): Eukaryota > Metazoa > Chordata > Mammalia > Artiodactyla > Tragulidae > Tragulus > Tragulus kanchil. The sequence continues at coordinate 79,503,790 of JAIOJX010000029.1, read as the reverse complement.
AAGCAAGTCTATTGATGCTATTTTTTCAGCAGTATTTGCTCACTGCAAGTCTCTGTGTCACACTTTGGTAGCTCTTACAATATCTCAGTTGCTTCCATTAAAACCATATTGAGTATTTGTTATGGTGATCTGTGATCAATGAGATCTTTGATTTTACTATGGCAATTGTTTTGTGGATGCCACAAACTATACATGTAGGGTAGATTAGCCAATTGGCCATTACCCTATCTCTCTTTTTCTTGGGCCTTCTTATTCTAGGCTCTTATTCTAAGGCCCTCTTATTCTTTTAGGCTTCTACTGCAGCTCAGTTGGTAAAGAAGCCACCTGCAATGCAGGAGACCCCTGTTTGATTTGTGAATAGAGAAGATACCCTGGAGAAAGGAGAGGCTACCCACTTCAGTATTGTTGGGCTTCCCTGGTGGCTCAGATGATAAAGAATCTGCCTGTACTGCAAGAGACCTAGGTTTGATCCCTGGGTTGGGAAGATCCCCTGGAGGAGAAAAGGCTACCCACTCCAGTATCCTCACCTGAAGAATTCCATGGCTGTCGTGAGTGTAAAGTGTTGGAGACAACTAAGCGACTTTCACTTTCACAATTAGGGATTCTGTTGTCATTCATCTGGTAATTAATCTGCCTGCAGTGCAGGAGACCTGGGTTCAATCCCTGAGTTGGGAATATCCCAGAAAGACTACCTACGCCAGTATTTTTTCCTGGAGAATTCCATGCCTTGTCCATGGGTTGCAAAGAGTCAGACATGACTAATTCTTAGAGAAAAATTTCTTTCTTAAAAATCAACCCAAAGATAATTCCAAAGATTATTGCTTGTAGAACAAGTTTTATAGCTAACTTCACAATCTTATTTAAATTTCATTCTGCCTTCTCATGCCCCAGTTTTCCCAACTGCATTATATTACTGTGGTATATTCTTATAATTGCTGAGTATTGATGCATTATTATTTAATAACCCAATTATTTTAAAAGACTATGAATGATAGCTCTTGAAGTGCTTTTCAACTAGCATTACCATCTTAAGATACAGGTATGCTTCAATTTATTGTGGTTAATGGGTTTTGCATTTTTTACAAATTTAAGATTTGGGGCAACTTGTATCAAGCAAGTCTATTGATGCTATTTTTACAGCAGTATTTGCTCACTGCAAGTCTCTGTGTCACACTTTGGTAGCTCTTACAATATCTCAGTTGCTTCCATTAAAACCATATTGAGTATTTGTTATGGTGATCTGTGATCAATGAGATCTTTGATTTTACTATGGCAATTGTTTTGTGGATGCCACAAACTATACATGTAGGGTAGATTAGCCAATTGGCCATTACCCTATCTCTCTTTTTCTTGGGCCTTCTTATTCTAGGCTCTTATTCTAAGGCCCTCTTATTCTTTTAGGCTTCTACTGCAGCTCAGTTGGTAAAGAAGCCACCTGCAATGCAGGAGACCCCTGTTTGATTTGTGAATAGAGAAGATACCCTGGAGAAAGGAGAGGCTACCCACTTCAGTATTGTTGGGCTTCCCTGGTGGCTCAGATGATAAAGAATCTGCCTGTACTGCAAGAGACCTAGGTTTGATCCCTGGGTTGGGAAGATCCCCTGGAGGAGAAAAGGCTACCCACTCCAGTATCCTCACCTGAAGAATTCCATGGCTGTCGTGAGTGTAAAGTGTTGGAGACAACTAAGCGACTTTCACTTTCACAATTAGGGATTCTGTTGTCATTCATCTGGTAATTAATCTGCCTGCAGTGCAGGAGACCTGGGTTCAATCCCTGAGTTGGGAATATCCCAGAAAGACTACCTACGCCAGTATTTTTTCCTGGAGAATTCCATGCCTTGTCCATGGGTTGCAAAGAGTCAGACATGACTAAGCAACTTCAATTTTACTTTCACTTATCCTATAAGGCACAAATATGTTGAAATTAAACCAACTAATAACCCAACAATGGCCTCTACATGTTCAATTGAAAGAGTCACATGTGAAGTGATTAAGCTTATTGACGATGTCATAGGAAGAAAATCAACCTCTTGTGCCAAACAGTTAACCAAGTTGTGAATGTAAAGTTCTCGGATGAAATTAAAGATGCTACTCCAGTGAACACACAAACGATAAGAAAGTGAAACATCTTTATTGCTGATATGGAGAGAGTTTAGTGGTCTGGATAGAATTTTAAACCAACTACAACATTTCATTAAGCAAAGCCTAATCCAGGTCAAGGCTATCTCTCTTTAATTCTATGAACCCTGAGAGAACTTAGGAAGCTGAAGAAGAAAAGTTTAAATGGAGAAGAGGCTTGTTCATAAGATTTGAGAGAAGACATCATCTCTATAACTTAAAAATATAAGAGGGAACAGCAAATGCTGATATAGAAGCTGAAGAAATTTATCCAGAAGATCTAGCTGAAATAATGAAACTGGCCACTCCAAAGAGAAAATTTTTCCATATACATAAAACAACCTTTTACTAGAAGATGTCATCTAGGGCTTTTACAGTTACAGAGGAGAAGTTGATACCTGGCTTCAAAGTGTCAAAGGACAGATCGCCTATTGTTCAGGGATTAATGTAGCTCGTGAATTTTAAGTTAAAGCCAATGCTCACTTACAATTCAACAATCATGGACACCTTGATAATTGTACTAAATTTACCCTGCTTGTGCTCTACAAAGAGACAACAAAACCTGGATGACAAATACAACTGTTTACAAAGCGATCTACTGATTATTTTAAATCCACTGTTGAGACCTATTACTCAGAAACAAAAATACCTCTCAGAATATTACTGCTCATTGACAACACACCTGGTAACCTAAGAGGTCTGATGGAGACGTACAATGGATTTAACATTGTTTTCATGACTTCTATAACAGTATCTATTCTGCAAGGATGAATTTCAGGTTTCATATCTTCTTTTTAATAAATGCATTTTGTACAGTTATAGTTACCATGGACAGCAACTCCTCTGATGAGTCTGAAAAAAGTCAATTGAAAAGTTTTAGAAAGAATTCACCCTTCTACACGGCATGAAGGTTAGTCATAATTCATGGGAACAAGTCCAAATATCAATACTAAGAGAAGCTTGGAAGAAGCTACTTCTAGCCCTCATGGATGACTTTGAGGGTTTAAAACCTTCAGTGGAGGAAGTAACTGCAGATGTGGTAGAATTATCAAAAGAAATGGAATTAGAAATAAATTGTGAATATGTGTCTAAATTGCTATAATCTCATGATATCACATTAATGGATGTGGAGTCAATTCTTACAGATGAGCAAAGAAAGTGGTTTCTTGAAATAAAATTTGCTCCTGGTGAAGATGATGTGAAGAATCTTGAATAGTCAAAAAAGAATTTAGAATATTTATATAAACATATTTGATAAAGCAGTTTGGAAGTATTGAACATAATTTTGAAAGATGTGTATAAAGTACTATCAAAGAGGATCACATACTACAGAGAAACTGTTTGTGAAGGTAAGAGTCAATTAATATGGCCAAGTTCATTATAATCTTAATTCATGAATTTGCTGCAGTAAGCCAGCCTTTAGCAACCATCACTCTGACTAGTTCACAGTCATCATCACTGAGGCAAGACAATCCACCAGCAAAAATGTTGTGACTTGCTGGAGGCTCAAATGTTGGCTAAAGGATTTTAACAAAAAAGGTTTTTTAATTTAAAGTGTGCACATTGATTTTTAAGGTATACTGCTATTACTCACTTAATAAACTATAGCATAGTGTAAACTTAACTTTTATATGCACTGGGAAGCTGAAAAAAATCATATGACTTTCCTTTTTGTGATTTTTACTTTATTGCAGTGGTCTGAAAACAAACCTGCATTATCTGCAAGGCATGCCTATGTAGTCACTTATGAGTACAATAATTTTTATATTTGTATGATACACTTTTAAAATAGTATTATTTGAAATAGGAATAGTTTTTGAAAGAGAAAATAAATACTCAAAGTCATGCAGCTAGTAGGTAATGCAAGCAGACAGAAGTCAAAGAGTAAAAAGCATGAAGTGATTCTGGGTCAGGAGATGAAATGACAAAGAGAGTGCTTCTCTCAGGGGAGCTCTTTGAAAAGTTTTAGAAAGAATTCACCCTTCTACACGGCATGAAGGTTAGTCATAATTCATGGGAACAAGTCCAAATATCAATACTAAGAGAAGCTTGGAAGAAGCTACTTCTAGCCCTCATGGATGACTTTGAGGGTTTAAAACCTTCAGTGGAGGAAGTAACTGCAGATGTGGTAGAATTATCAAAAGAAATGGAATTAGAAATAAATTGTGAATATGTGTCTAAATTGCTATAATCTCATGATATCACATTAATGGATGTGGAGTCAATTCTTACAGATGAGCAAAGAAAGTGGTTTCTTGAAATAAAATTTGCTCCTGGTGAAGATGATGTGAAGAATCTTGAATAGTCAAAAAAGAATTTAGAATATTTATATAAACATATTTGATAAAGCAGTTTGGAAGTATTGAACATAATTTTGAAAGATGTGTATAAAGTACTATCAAAGAGGATCACATACTACAGAGAAACTGTTTGTGAAGGTAAGAGTCAATTAATATGGCCAAGTTCATTATAATCTTAATTCATGAATTTGCTGCAGTAAGCCAGCCTTTAGCAACCATCACTCTGACTAGTTCACAGTCATCATCACTGAGGCAAGACAATCCACCAGCAAAAATGTTGTGACTTGCTGGAGGCTCAAATGTTGGCTAAAGGATTTTAACAAAAAAGGTTTTTTAATTTAAAGTGTGCACATTGATTTTTAAGGTATACTGCTATTACTCACTTAATAAACTATAGCATAGTGTAAACTTAACTTTTATATGCACTGGGAAGCTGAAAAAAATCATATGACTTTCCTTTTTGTGATTTTTACTTTATTGCAGTGGTCTGAAAACAAACCTGCATTATCTGCAAGGCATGCCTATGTAGTCACTTATGAGTACAATAATTTTTATATTTGTATGATACACTTTTAAAATAGTATTATTTGAAATAGGAATAGTTTTTGAAAGAGAAAATAAATACTCAAAGTCATGCAGCTAGTAGGTAATGCAAGCAGACAGAAGTCAAAGAGTAAAAAGCATGAAGTGATTCTGGGTCAGGAGATGAAATGACAAAGAGAGTGCTTCTCTCAGGGAGCTCTTTAAGAACAAATACTATTTCTGCCTTTGTGTGTCTTCTGCTTCTTAAAAGATTGAGGGTTGGAGCTGAATCGTAGAATGGTGTCTAACTCTTTTGCTTAGAGTGGCATGCCTAATTGTACTAACTATGTTCTGAATACCCTGGGAGCTAATAAAGCTCTTATTAATAACTGGTGTATTTTAATAACCTTAATTGTTCAATATAACTTGCTCAATATGAATGCATACTCTGCAGATACTGTATAACTCCCCAGAGCAATAAGATTCATGCACTGTTTCTGAAGTCAGTAACTTCATGCTAGCAAACCTTATACCATGGACATTATTTCCAGCTAATTAACAATTGCAATCATGGATTTGAAACCCAAATCAAAGGCAGCATGTTATTTTTAAACTTCACATTTTGATGAGGGCAGAGTGCAGGTCTTCGGTAGTTATTTACTGTGGAAGGCACCTAAGCTCAGAGTCTAAGTGACTGGTTCAATGGCAAACATTTGTTTGACCTAAAAATGATTTCTTTTTTTACCCATTTGATACCTGGGTCAGAATATGGTTTACAATACAATATATCCAGAATGTGGAATAGAACATTCAAGCACCCATCCAATTGCCAGTTCTTGAACAAAAGGGACTCTCACCCTTAGAGATAAGGTCCATATTATAAAACAATTCATAGTGGAAATCACTAAAGTGGTGTTTAATAAGTATGATGTGCAAGTTGACAGGGGAGGGACAACAGGTGGGCTAGAGTGTTCAGAGAAGCCTTTATACTGAAGACAGGTCTTCATCAAAACTTTGAAAGAGAGACAACATTTGGATAGGGAGACGAACTACAGTGGAGAATTCTGGAAAACACAGTTTCAGATAATCTTTAGAAGTGTTACAAAAAAACCCTCTTTGGACCACTTGCTACATCAATTTACTGTTGAATTCTTAGCACTTATCCTAGGCCATTTCGCAAAGCTTTCTTATATTGTTACATTGCTTTAATCAACAACACACAGCTACATTCTTTTGAGGAAGAAACTGTTTGCCTTTTACATCTATATTTATAATCTTACAAAATGGTTTCCTTCCAACTGCAGTAATGCTTTAATTCTTAATCTTCTGGAGTAAAATGAATACTTCTGTCTTTAGCATGAAATCCAAAATCCTAAGCTTGTTTAGAAATTTAGTACCAAACTTTAATCTTCTCCAAATGTTAAATTTCAGTTGAAGATATTTTTTTAAACTGTAAAACAACAAGTTAATATCCTTCAAGATTTATTTCAGATTCCATGCTTTTCAATGCAACCGAAATATTCTATAATAAAGGTCCTAGAACATGAAACTGAGCATGACTCCTTGGGACTCCTTCATGTTTGTGAACCACCCTATCTGTATCTGTATCCTCCTTCTCTTGAAATTTAAGGCTTTGCTTCAGGCTTTTCCAGAGTCTCAAAATGCTGACTCAGGAGTTAATGACTGGAAGAATGTGAGCATGCAGTAACAAAGAGTAACAACTGGACCAGGAAAACTAGTAACAATTTAAACAATACAGCAGAGTCACAGATTCTTTAGTTCCTCTATGGTGGTGGTGAAATTTGCTCAGTCATATCCAACTCTTTGCGACCCCATGAACTGCAGCCCCCAGACTGTTCTGTCCATGGAATTCTCCAAGACAAGTACATTGGAGTGGGTGGCCGTTTCTTTCTCCAGGGGATCTTCCCAACCCAGGGACTGAATCCAGGTCACCCGCATTGTAGGCAAATTCTTAAAACCATATGAGTCATTAGGAATAATATATGACACACATTCCTAAACTGGATTTGTAGAAACCAGTCCTGTACCAGATGGAAACTATTGACCACAAGCATGTAGATCTCAGGGACTAGCTTGATGATGTTGACTTCTGAAACATCATCACCCTGCTCCTCGCCACCAACCAGTGTTCAGAGAAGCCTTTATACTGAAGACAGGTCTTCATCAAAACTTTGAAAGAGAGACAACATTTGGATAGGGAGACGAACTACAGTGGAGAATTCTGGAAAACACAGTTTCAGATAATCTTTAGAAGTGTTACAAAAAAACCCTCTTTGGACCACTTGCTACATCAATTTACTGTTGAATTCTTAGCACTTATCCTAGGCCATTTCGCAAAGCTTTCTTATATTGTTACATTGCTTTAATCAACAACACACAGCTACATTCTTTTGAGGAAGAAACTGTTTGCCTTTTACATCTATATTTATAATCTTACAAAATGGTTTCCTTCCAACTGCAGTAATGCTTTAATTCTTAATCTTCTGGAGTAAAATGAATACTTCTGTCTTTAGCATGAAATCCAAAATCCTAAGCTTGTTTAGAAATTTAGTACCAAACTTTAATCTTCTCCAAATGTTAAATTTCAGTTGAAGATATTTTTTTAAACTGTAAAACAACAAGTTAATATCCTTCAAGATTTATTTCAGATTCCATGCTTTTCAATGCAACCGAAATATTCTATAATAAAGGTCCTAGAACATGAAACTGAGCATGACTCCTTGGGACTCCTTCATGTTTGTGAACCACCCTATCTGTATCTGTATCCTCCTTCTCTTGAAATTTAAGGCTTTGCTTCAGGCTTTTCCAGAGTCTCAAAATGCTGACTCAGGAGTTAATGACTGGAAGAATGTGAGCATGCAGTAACAAAGAGTAACAACTGGACCAGGAAAACTAGTAACAATTTAAACAATACAGCAGAGTCACAGATTCTTTAGTTCCTCTATGGTGGTGGTGAAATTTGCTCAGTCATATCCAACTCTTTGCGACCCCATGAACTGCAGCCCCCAGACTGTTCTGTCCATGGAATTCTCCAAGACAAGTACATTGGAGTGGGTGGCCGTTTCTTTCTCCAGGGGATCTTCCCAACCCAGGGACTGAATCCAGGTCACCCGCATTGTAGGCAAATTCTTAAAACCATATGAGTCATTAGGAATAATATATGACACACATTCCTAAACTGGATTTGTAGAAACCAGTCCTGTACCAGATGGAAACTATTGACCACAAGCATGTAGATCTCAGGGACTAGCTTGATGATGTTGACTTCTGAAACATCATCACCCTGCTCCCTCGCCACCAACCAATAAGAGAAATGTCCACAAGCTGATCAGGCACTTTGCAACTCATACTCCTCATGTTGCTTTTCAGAACTCTTCCCTGAAATTTATTAGGGAAGTTGGGCCTTTTGTGTATGAACTGCTCATTTTCTTTAGTTGGTGCTCTGCAATAAATGCTGTACTTTCCTTGCCACAAACCTGTGCTAATAGATTGGCTTTGCTGAGTGTTAGGCCAAAGGACCCAGTATCAAGGTTCAGTAACTCATATATTTACATCATAAAATTTATGGTGACAGAAGACAATGTGCATTGACAAATGTCTATGTGATGCTCACATCTGGAGCACTATCAGGAACTTGTATCTGATGGAACTAGTTAGTGAAAATAGAGTTACAGAAAAAATTCTCTAAGAATTCCAGTTTTGGAGAAACTGACTCAATCATTTGTGTTTTGAATAAAAGGGCTGAGGCAAAGTGAAGTGAAATAGAATTGCCTAAAATATTTACCTGTGTGTAACGTGTCTTTCCTCTGTTCTTTGACCTCCGTCTACCCATATCTTATTTCTATAAAACTGTACTCTCTTGGGACTGTCAAAGATATCCTCAATGGTTAATCCACGTGGTTGATGAAAAGGACTAATATATTCCAGAACTAAGTGAATTTTTATATTATGCATAAAGAGAATGAATCCAAATGAATGATTAAAGAGTGATGGCAACTAAATGGGATAAGGCTGAACATGTTTTGTCCAGTGTTTCAACAAATGAAATTGTTTAGATGAATACACACCATATTGCTATCTATAGCCAATCATTCTACAGTGATGTTAGTACACTAAAGTCATTACAAACAGGAGCCTTATGTTTGAAAAAGGTTAAAGTAAAACTTTATAGAGAAAGACTTTGAAATAAGCTTAGAACTTGGATTAGGAACAGGATGCAAAATTATGTTTAGAAATGGAAGTGGTCTTAATTTGGAACCATTTTCTCTTCAAAAAATAAAAATAACAGGAAAAGAGGCTTCCCTGGTGGTCTAGTGAGTAGAGTCAGCCTTGCAGTGCAGTGGGCATAGGTTCAATCCCTGGCCTGGAAAGATCCCACGTGCAGTCAAGCTGTGACCGGTGTGTCAAATGCATGACCAACCAATAAGAGAAATGTCCACAAGCTGATCAGGCACTTTGCAACAAATGTTGCTTTTCAGAACTCTTCCTGAAATTTATTAGGAAGTTGGGCCTTTTGTATGAACTGCTCATTTTCTTTAGTTGGTGCTCTGCAATAAATGCTGTACTTTCCTTGCCACAAACCTGTGCTAATAGATTGGCTTTGCTGAGTGTTAGGCCAAAGGACCCAGTATCAAGGTTCAGTAACTCATATATTTACATCATAAAATTTATGGTGACAGAAGACAATGTGCATTGACAAATGTCTATGTGATGCTCACATCTGGAGCACTATCAGGAACTTGTATCTGATGGAACTAGTTAGTGAAAATAGAGTTACAGAAAAAATTCTCTAAGAATTCCAGTTTTGGAGAAACTGACTCAATCATTTGTGTTTTGAATAAAAGGGCTGAGGCAAAGTGAAGTGAAATAGAATTGCCTAAAATATTTACCTGTGTGTAACGTGTCTTTCCTCTGTTCTTTGACCTCCGTCTACCCATATCTTATTTCTATAAAACTGTACTCTCTTGGGACTGTCAAAGATATCCTCAATGGTTAATCCACGTGGTTGATGAAAAGGACTAATATATTCCAGAACTAAGTGAATTTTTATATTATGCATAAAGAGAATGAATCCAAATGAATGATTAAAGAGTGATGGCAACTAAATGGGATAAGGCTGAACATGTTTTGTCCAGTGTTTCAACAAATGAAATTGTTTAGATGAATACACACCATATTGCTATCTATAGCCAATCATTCTACAGTGATGTTAGTACACTAAAGTCATTACAAACAGGAGCCTTATGTTTGAAAAAGGTTAAAGTAAAACTTTATAGAGAAAGACTTTGAAATAAGCTTAGAACTTGGATTAGGAACAGGATGCAAAATTATGTTTAGAAATGGAAGTGGTCTTAATTTGGAACCATTTTCTCTTCAAAAAATAAAAATAACAGGAAAAGAGGCTTCCCTGGTGGTCTAGTGAGTAGAGTCAGCCTTGCAGTGCAGTGGGCATAGGTTCAATCCCTGGCCTGGAAAGATCCCACGTGCAGTCAAGCTGCTGGACCGGTGTGTCTAATTATGAGCCAGCGCTATGGAGCACGTATGCCCAGAGCCTGTGCTCTGCAGCGCGAGACGCCACTGCGATGGGAGGCCTGCACAGGCTGGAGAGCAAAGATGGATGAAAATAAATTAATGAAAGACCAATAAAAGAGGCCAAAATTAAAAATATATATATTAAGAAGAAAAGAGAGAACATAGATACCTATCACTGGTCTTGATGTAAAGAAAAATGACTGGGACACTGGAGCACAGAGAATAGTCAGTGCAGAAGAAAATCTCTTCATTAAATATAAAGTAGCTTTGTAAAAATCATGCTAAAGTAATCCATGAGAGTTTCTTATTAGTATCTTATTAGTAGCTGCCCATAGCTTTCAGTGATGTACTTAGAGCACTTATCTAATTTCAGTGATGAGACAATTGTTGTAATCCTTTCTGATAAAATAGAATTAAGGTTTGATAACATTTACAATGGAGAGGGAAATGGCAGTCAACTCCAGTGTTCATGCCTAAAGAATCTCATGGGTAGAGAAGTCTGGTAGAATACAGCCCATGAGGTCACAAAGTGTTGGAAATGACTGAAGTAACTTAGCATTCACATGCAACATTTCCAAAAAACCAAGTGAATCATCTATTGATATCTTTTCCCAAGGAATGATAAATAAAGCTCCCATATTTGTAAGACTGATAATTTGTATTTGCTTTGAGATCTGGAAATTTTTACCGATGAAAGTAGGAATATATGTTTCTCATTGTTGTTTATTCACTGAGCTATGCCCAGTTCATTTGCAACCCAATGTACCCACCAGGCTTCTCTGTCCATGGAATGACCTAGGCAAGAGTACTGGAGTGGATTGCCATTTTCTTCTGTAGAAGATCTTTCCACCCCAAGGAATTTGCATAACTGAGCCACCTGGGAAGCCCATGAACAGGTATACCTATGAAGTTATTGGTGATGAGGGCCATATTTGATCCTCCATTGGAAAGAAAACCATTATTAGCATAATTCTTCCAGATGGTAGGCTTATGTTCAAACAGAATGATAGGACAGTATCTTGAAGAGAAATAATCCAATAAGGAGTAAAATATATTCTGTTTTCCCAACTATTCCTTAAGATGGTAGCTAATCTATGTGATAATGTATGAAAGGTTTTATCTTCCCATTCCTGAGCATTAGGCTGGACGCCAAAGCAATGCAATGGGAGGCCTGCACAGGCTGGAGAGCAAAGATGGATGAAAATAAATTAATGAAAGACCAATAAAAGAGGCCAAAATTAAAAATATATATATTAAGAAGAAAAGAGAGAACATAGATACCTATCACTGGTCTTGATGTAAAGAAAAATGACTGGGACACTGGAGCACAGAGAATAGTCAGTGCAGAAGAAAATCTCTTCATTAAATATAAAGTAGCTTTGTAAAAATCATGCTAAAGTAATCCATGAGAGTTTCTTATTAGTATCTTATTAGTAGCTGCCCATAGCTTTCAGTGATGTACTTAGAGCACTTATCTAATTTCAGTGATGAGACAATTGTTGTAATCCTTTCTGATAAAATAGAATTAAGGTTTGATAACATTTACAATGGAGAGGGAAATGGCAGTCAACTCCAGTGTTCATGCCTAAAGAATCTCATGGGTAGAGAAGTCTGGTAGAATACAGCCCATGAGGTCACAAAGTGTTGGAAATGACTGAAGTAACTTAGCATTCACATGCAACATTTCCAAAAAACCAAGTGAATCATCTATTGATATCTTTTCCCAAGGAATGATAAATAAAGCTCCCATATTTGTAAGACTGATAATTTGTATTTGCTTTGAGATCTGGAAATTTTTACCGATGAAAGTAGGAATATATGTTTCTCATTGTTGTTTATTCACTGAGCTATGCCCAGTTCATTTGCAACCCAATGTACCCACCAGGCTTCTCTGTCCATGGAATGACCTAGGCAAGAGTACTGGAGTGGATTGCCATTTTCTTCTGTAGAAGATCTTTCCACCCCAAGGAATTTGCATAACTGAGCCACCTGGGAAGCCCATGAACAGGTATACCTATGAAGTTATTGGTGATGAGGGCCATATTTGATCCTCCATTGGAAAGAAAACCATTATTAGCATAATTCTTCCAGATGGTAGGCTTATGTTCAAACAGAATGATAGGACAGTATCTTGAAGAGAAATAATCCAATAAGGAGTAAAATATATTCTGTTTTCCCAACTATTCCTTAAGATGGTAGCTAATCTATGTGATAATGTATGAAAGGTTTTATCTTCCCATTCCTGAGAATATGTGCCTGTAGATGTTAATCGGGTATTTAATGAAATAAGTATTTCAAGGTGAAATCAGTTTGCAAAATGATATTTAATAGTAATTTGAATCAGTTATGTGCTGCTGTGTAACAAACTTCCCTAAAATTGTGTGGCATAAAACAACAAGCTTTGTTTTGTATTTGCTTACAATCTTATGAGTCATCTGGGAAGTTCCTCTTCTGGTCTTCTCTATACTCACCAACATGGTTCAATTGTCCATAGTTGACTGGGGCTGAATGGTATAAGACAATCTCACTCGTACCTTTGATGGTTTGTGCAGAGTAGCAACTGGGCCTTCTCATTCTCTAGAATATTAGCCCAACTTCTATTCAAAGTATTGGAGAATCCAAGAGAGTTACAGGAAAGCTAAAGACCCTGTGCTAAAGGCTCAGATGTTGCATAAAATCATTTCCATTACATTTTATTGGCCAAAGCAAGTTTTAAGGCCTGTTGTGATTGATGGTCCTATTCTTTTTTTCTTTTCTTTATTTATTTAATTGGGGTTTGGTTGCTATGCAATGTTGTATTAGTCAGGTTTACAGCGGAGTTATTGTTTTGTTGTTTACAGCTATACATAATCCCAAGACAGTCATAGGTATATCTCCGACTCCACCCTACCTGAGCCACTGTTCCTTTTCCCCCTTTCCCACCCCCCAGGTTGATGCAGAGCCCCCATGTAAGTTCCTTTAGTCTTATAGCTTAATCACAATGGTTATCTCTTTCACATGTGGTAGCATAGGTTTCACATAGGTAGCATAGGTTATCTCTTTCACATGTGGTAGCATAGGTTCACATGTGGTAGCATAGTAACATGAAAATGTTACTCTTTCCAAACCTCTCACCTGATCTTCACTACCTTCAATGTCCATAGGTTTGTTCTCTATGTCTCTTTCTCCATAACTGCTCTTTTTGTGTATTTATCGGTACCATCCTACTAGATTCCATATATATGTGTGTTAGTATACTGTATTTGTCCTCTTCTTTTTGACTTCACTTTGTATAACAGGTTCTAGGTTCATCCATCTCATTAGAACTGATTCTTCTGCATTTCTTTTTATGGCTGAGAAATATTTCACTGTATACATGTACCATAACTTCTTTATCCATTCATTTGTTGATGGACACCTATATTGTTTTCATATTCCAGCTGTTGTATAGAATGCTGCGATGAACACTGGGGTACAGGTGTCTCTTTCAATTTTGATTTCATCTGGGTATAAGTCTGATAGTGGGGTTGCAGGGTCATATGGTGAAGGTCCTCTTCTTGATGGGAGAATCTGCGGGAAATTTATGACTATTTTTAGACTACTACTTATGTAAAGCAATTTTCTATACTACACAATGTTTCAAAATTGCTAAAAAATAATTATATCCATCGGTTCTAGAGTATATATTGCTTGTAAGTGTTTTTATGTGCATGTGATAGTTCATTGACTAAGTGATATGAGAGTATATTTAGGAAAATTCAACTTTGGTCTATCAATCTTCCTCTTTTGATCCTCAGTTCCACCTTTTATAATAGATTAGTTTGGGAAGCTTCTGAGGTTCATTCTCAGTTCCCCTACCACCCACTAAAAGTTGAGGCTCATTAGTAGTTATGATTATAGCCTTAGTTTAGGATCCCTGGATGGAGAAAATCTAGTCATTTTCTTTCAGTTTTATCATATGCTAAGTAGAGGAATGAGAGAGGGAATACTTTTTCAAGAATACCTCAATATGCAGCAAGCCTTGTTTAGCCATATTAACTGTCATCCTGAATTTTATATCTATCGAAGTTTAGATATATCCATTGTCAGTTTTATAAGCTATGGAAAGATGCATGCCCGAATTCAAATCTTGGCCCTGATTCCTGTTTGCTAAGAGATTTAAGACAAACAAATGAAGAGTTTTAGAAATAAATTCCCCATTTAGTAAATGCAAATTGTATATATTTTAGTGTTATTTAGAATTCAGCGAAATACTCCCAAAGAATGGTTGACCTAAAGTAAAATGTATATCAATAGAAGCCACTGTTGTTATTACCCATGCCCACTTGACTGGTATTACTCTTTCTGCTCTTAACCTTTTTGTGAAAATTACTTCCTCAAAGCTCCACACATGCACTGATATCCAACCATCATTATATTTCTGGAATAAACCCTACAGGATCAGACTGTACAGCTGGGTCCTCTAGAAAGAAGCTACTGGGATAAAGATGAAGGTGCCAACAATTTATTCAGAAGATGCCAGGTCAGAACCCTGGGGATTAGTGAAAAGGAAAAATTGAGATCATAGAAGAGGCAATGCATCACAGTATGATGCATTCTAACACTGGCTACCTCTTCACCCTGAACTCTGGATGAAAATGACCAACAGAATTCTCTGTTGGCTTTTTATTTTAGTATTTATTTCTCTGGCAGGGCTGCAGACAGAAATCATGTCTCTGACAGGTTAGAGAAAGAAGAAAGCAGTCCTTGTTCAGCTCCTTCCAAGCCCTATTTTCCACTGGTTTAAGTTTACCCCACGAAGTCCTAAGGCACCCAGACTTCTTTATTGTATCATCTTGATGGCTGCTTTGGAAGTTAGATCTTATACTGCGGAGTGTGGTGCTTCATCCATATCTCAAAGGAGAAAAGTGTCCCATTCTTTACCTTTAGAAGGAATAGCACAGAATGATGTAAAACTACTGGACCTCTAAAACTCCTTGATAAAGCACAACTCTGAGCTGTCTTGTGTAGTCATTAAGTCATGTCCAATTCTTTTGTGACCCTGCTAAGTTTCCCTGAGAGAGGGAATACTTTTTCAAGAATACCTCAATATGCAGCAAGCCTTGTTTAGCCATATTAACTGTCATCCTGAATTTTATATCTATCGAAGTTTAGATATATCCATTGTCAGTTTTATAAGCTATGGAAAGATGCATGCCCGAATTCAAATCTTGGCCCTGATTCCTGTTTGCTAAGAGATTTAAGACAAACAAATGAAGAGTTTTAGAAATAAATTCCCCATTTAGTAAATGCAAATTGTATATATTTTAGTGTTATTTAGAATTCAGCGAAATACTCCCAAAGAATGGTTGACCTAAAGTAAAATGTATATCAATAGAAGCCACTGTTGTTATTACCCATGCCCACTTGACTGGTATTACTCTTTCTGCTCTTAACCTTTTTGTGAAAATTACTTCCTCAAAGCTCCACACATGCACTGATATCCAACCATCATTATATTTCTGGAATAAACCCTACAGGATCAGACTGTACAGCTGGGTCCTCTAGAAAGAAGCTACTGGGATAAAGATGAAGGTGCCAACAATTTATTCAGAAGATGCCAGGTCAGAACCCTGGGGATTAGTGAAAAGGAAAAATTGAGATCATAGAAGAGGCAATGCATCACAGTATGATGCATTCTAACACTGGCTACCTCTTCACCCTGAACTCTGGATGAAAATGACCAACAGAATTCTCTGTTGGCTTTTTATTTTAGTATTTATTTCTCTGGCAGGGCTGCAGACAGAAATCATGTCTCTGACAGGTTAGAGAAAGAAGAAAGCAGTCCTTGTTCAGCTCCTTCCAAGCCCTATTTTCCACTGGTTTAAGTTTACCCCACGAAGTCCTAAGGCACCCAGACTTCTTTATTGTATCATCTTGATGGCTGCTTTGGAAGTTAGATCTTATACTGCGGAGTGTGGTGCTTCATCCATATCTCAAAGGAGAAAAGTGTCCCATTCTTTACCTTTAGAAGGAATAGCACAGAATGATGTAAAACTACTGGACCTCTAAAACTCCTTGATAAAGCACAACTCTGAGCTGTCTTGTGTAGTCATTAAGTCATGTCCAATTCTTTTGTGACCCTGTGGACTGCAAACCTGCCAGGCTTCTCTTGCCACAGCAATTCCCAGGCAAAAATACTGGAGTGGGTTGCCATTTCCTTCTCCAGTAGATCTTTCTGACTCAAGGAATGAACTCATGTTTTTGCTTTGGCAGGCAGACTCTTTACCACTGAGTGCCCTGGGAAGCCCAATACTCTGAGCACTTTGGTGATCTTTCTTCCACTCTCTGAGACACGTGTCTAGTAGGAAATTTCATATAGTCTATCATACATATCTTTGCCTACTTAACTCATTCATAACTGTGACATCATCACTGTCATAGTCCCAGTAATGTTCTTTGAAATGCTTAGGCATTAGCATCCCTAAGAACTGTGCTATGACTGAGACCAGGTAAGTTAATATAACTGAGGCAAAAAAGGATACAAATTTAAAGGGCATGTGATACAAATTATACACACTGAGAAGTATACTTAGTAACAGCTCTGATCTCTTTACTTCCTCCAGCAGGCAGCAGAAAGTAGAAAAATTGTTTTAAGATTCATAGAAGCTTCAGCTGCTATTGGGATTTAATAGCAACAATATTTAATTGTTGGGAAAAGACATAGAGACCAATCAGAATTTACAACAACTCACCTATACTGGCTTTGTGGTAATTTTTAATGTCACAGGTCTGTTTATTTCCCAAATGGTCTATAGAATTGCAGCAACTAAAGCTCAGCTTCACTTTCCCCAACTATTTCCTCTTATCCTTGTTTCCATTAAATATCCCAGAGAAGTATAAAGTTTATCTACAGTTAATTTGGATTAATGACAGTGTTAAGAGCAAAGAAAATTTAACATTCACACACTCTAGTTCTTTGGTTTGTGTGCTCTTCATTGCACACCCACTCATCCACCCATTATTTATGTGTTCCACAAATTCCTGTTGAATAAGAGCATGTGGAGTTCTGCACCTAGAATTTCTGGATCTGGTAGATCCCTGGAGCAGAAAACAGCAACTCACTTCAGTATTCTTGCCTGGAAAATCACATGGATAGAGGAATCCACTGGATCGCAAAGAGTTAGACATGACTGAGCACACTGCAAAAAGTTAGACGTGACTGAGCACAATGCAAGAGAGAAGGAACATAAAAAGATGTAAAGAATGATTTTCAGAGAAAGCTCATGCTTAGCAGGATAAGGAAAAACTATTATTAAATACAAATTCCCAGGGCTTCCCTGGTGGTCCAGTGAGTAGTGTCCACCTTGCAGTACTCTTGCAGAGGCACTGGTTCTGTCCGTGGTCTGGGAGGATCCCACGTGCTGCAGAGCAGCTAGACAGGTGTGTCGGATTGTGAGTTAGCGCTCTGGAGTGCGTGGACTCAAAGTTGGCACTCTGCAACAGGAGAGGCCACTGTGATGGGAGGCCCACATAGGCCAGGGAATAAAGATGGATGAAAATAAATAAAAAAACAGTAAAAGAGGCCAAAATTAAAAAAAAAAGTTCCACTTGGTTGAGTAGATCTTGCAAAAGATACACTCTATGGAAATGACAACATTTCATCTCTTCAGAGAATGTTGATAGCCTCAAAATGTGGCCACTGCATCAGTATTTTCAGCAATCAGAAAACTGGTTAGGGACACAAATTCTCACCATAGCCTAGTGCACCAGAAATCTGTGGGTGGGCCAGAAGTTTGATATTTAATAAGCCCTCCAAGCCAGGCAATTCTGATGCACACTCAAGATTGAGAAGCAAAGTTGTGACAAATTCTCTCCTTTAGTTCACAGAGGTAATCTGTGGAATTCTTACGTGAGCTTTGTTGGTTAATTTTTAATGTCAAGCAGCCCTTTGTCTGTTTATTTCCCAAATGGTCTATAGAATTGCAGCAACTAAAGCTCAGCTTCACTTTCCCCAACTATTTCCTCTTATCCTTGTTTCCATTAAATATCCCAGAGAAGTATAAAGTTTATCTACAGTTAATTTGGATTAATGACAGTGTTAAGAGCAAAGAAAATTTAACATTCACACACTCTAGTTCTTTGGTTTGTGTGCTCTTCATTGCACACCCACTCATCCACCCATTATTTATGTGTTCCACAAATTCCTGTTGAATAAGAGCATGTGGAGTTCTGCACCTAGAATTTCTGGATCTGGTAGATCCCTGGAGCAGAAAACAGCAACTCACTTCAGTATTCTTGCCTGGAAAATCACATGGATAGAGGAATCCACTGGATCGCAAAGAGTTAGACATGACTGAGCACACTGCAAAAAGTTAGACGTGACTGAGCACAATGCAAGAGAGAAGGAACATAAAAAGATGTAAAGAATGATTTTCAGAGAAAGCTCATGCTTAGCAGGATAAGGAAAAACTATTATTAAATACAAATTCCCAGGGCTTCCCTGGTGGTCCAGTGAGTAGTGTCCACCTTGCAGTACTCTTGCAGAGGCACTGGTTCTGTCCGTGGTCTGGGAGGATCCCACGTGCTGCAGAGCAGCTAGACAGGTGTGTCGGATTGTGAGTTAGCGCTCTGGAGTGCGTGGACTCAAAGTTGGCACTCTGCAACAGGAGAGGCCACTGTGATGGGAGGCCCACATAGGCCAGGGAATAAAGATGGATGAAAATAAATAAAAAAACAGTAAAAGAGGCCAAAATTAAAAAAAAAAAAAAGTTCCACTTGGTTGAGTAGATCTTGCAAAAGATACACTCTATGGAAATGACAACATTTCATCTCTTCAGAGAATGTTGATAGCCTCAAAATGTGGCCACTGCATCAGTATTTTCAGCAATCAGAAAACTGGTTAGGGACACAAATTCTCACCATAGCCTAGTGCACCAGAAATCTGTGGGTGGGCCAGAAGTTTGATATTTAATAAGCCCTCCAAGCCAGGCAATTCTGATGCACACTCAAGATTGAGAAGCAAAGTTGTGACAAATTCTCTCCTTTAGTTCACAGAGGTAATCTGTGGAATTCTTACGTCCTCCTTCAGGGTAACATGATTATTAGGGATGTGATTTTTTTCCCTCCAAATTCAGCGGTCTCTTGTAAATGTTTATGCTCATAATAATTGAGGTGAAAAGTATTCTTCCAGGCAGAAATTGAATGCAATAATTATTACTATTTTTACTAGCCATGACATAAGGATGGCCTCAAGAAATATGAAGAACTCTTTAAATACCTACTGAATTAATTGACATGAGAACAAATCTATTTTGAGGTTTCAACTAGAAAAGTAAAATTCAATAATTATACATTACATTGGAAACTACTCAAACCTAATGTTCTATATCCATGATAATTTCTCCCAGTGTGCAAGAGTGAGAAATGAAGTTCAAATGAACACCCCTAGAGACTGTGAGAAACTCAATGATAAAAGAAAGATTAAATTATGTATTGAGGCAGAAAAATCCACAAGGGCAGAAAAAGAACTCAGATATTTTAGAATGATGTTAAACAACAAGACAAAACAATACACAACAAACCCTTATTTAGTTAAACAAGGAATTCATGTATACATAATACTACATTTTAGAAAAGAGAAAATAGTGTTAAGACATATTGTAAATATGTAGCATAAGAATAACTCCTATTTAAAAAAATAATTGTGTTTAAGTAATTGCCTGCTCTATGCTAGGCTTTGTATTAAGACTGTTGCTTATGTTAACTTATGGAAGCATATCAGGGAGGTATTATCCATCTTATAGATGGGAAACCTGAGAAACAGGGAGGTTAATGGTTTACCCAAGGTCATCTGCTGGTAAATAGTCTAGGGTCAGGAGTCCACCTAATTATGCCTTATGTAGAAGCATTCATACTTTATTATTGGAGTATACTGCAAAAGATCTGGGGACTCTAGATCCCAATACTCCTAGTTTCAATGTTATTACCTTTGTTGTGTGTTAGTCACTCAGTCGTGTCAGACTCTGCAGTCCATTGACTATAACTTGCCAGCTCCTCTGTCCATGGAGTTCCCCAGGCAAAATACTGGAATGGGTTGCCATTCACTTCTCCAGAGACTCTTCCTGATTCAGGGAATGAACCCAAGTCTCCTGCATTGCAAGAAGATTCTTTCCTATCTGAGCCTCCAGGGAAGCCTGTTACCTTTGGTGGTATACAGGCTATGAAGCCTGTATATGGAAGTAGAACTCCTGTGATTACATGTTTTTAAGATGCTGAAACAGCTATGGTTTAAACTTTCCAGAGCTAGTGTGAAATACAGGATAACCAGCTGTGCTGCTAGGAGTGGTTCCTATGCTTAAGATTCCCCTTCAGGCTGTAGTCATTGAGAACAGAAGATACTCATCAACAGGGAGAAACTAAAACAACAACAACAACAACAAATAGAAACAGAAAAGGTGTCCAGTGCCTGACCCTAAGTGCCATATCATGCACAGAAAGCCTATCTCTCCATTGGAACTCCCTACTGGGGAGTGAACCAATAGGGAGAGAACTGCTCAGGCCCCATGTTGATCAAATGTGCAAAGCTGTATGCCTGTATCTAGAGACCACAGTGGAAAGTGGCACTTGGATAATAAGATTTCTGTCAGCAATTGAACTGAATGACATAGGTCAGTGGTTCCCCTTTGTTAGAATTTGAGCCAAGAGGAGCCGTATGATCCTGAGCAGAGAAGTGGTGCCTGGTAGTCTAGGTAGCCCAGCAGGATTGGATAGAAGTCAGGGAATTAAAGGAAAAACCATGATATGGGAAGTGATCCTGCAGGGAGCAGGGCTTTATGGTTGTTTAAACCTATATCTGATTTATAGCAACCCCTCCTATGGTTTGATGTTGGGAGGGAGATGGGTGTAGACTGAGTTTTATCAGCAAAGGAAAGCCATGAGGCAGGTTCTTGCTCCCAGCCATCACCTCTGGAAATTCAGAGCTTGAATGAAGAGCTATCTCATTTTCAGTTAGCATCTTCTTTCATCCCACCCCTACACATCTGTATATTTCATACTGTTGAAGGAACTCATGCTAGAAAAGGTGCTGTCAAGCATTTTCTGTAAAGGGCCAAATATTAACAGTAAATAGTTCAGACTCTGTTATTACACAGTTGTTCCATTATTTTCACTTTTGCTAGTGTAAAAATGGAGTTCCCCCCAGGCAAAATACTGGAATGGGTTGCCATTCACTTCTCCAGAGACTCTTCCTGATTCAGGGAATGAACCCAAGTCTCCTGCATTGCAAGAAGATTCTTTCCTATCTGAGCCTCCAGGGAAGCCTGTTACCTTTGGTGGTATACAGGCTATGAAGCCTGTATATGGAAGTAGAACTCCTGTGATTACATGTTTTTAAGATGCTGAAACAGCTATGGTTTAAACTTTCCAGAGCTAGTGTGAAATACAGGATAACCAGCTGTGCTGCTAGGAGTGGTTCCTATGCTTAAGATTCCCCTTCAGGCTGTAGTCATTGAGAACAGAAGATACTCATCAACAGGGAGAAACTAAAACAACAACAACAACAACAAATAGAAACAGAAAAGGTGTCCAGTGCCTGACCCTAAGTGCCATATCATGCACAGAAAGCCTATCTCTCCATTGGAACTCCCTACTGGGGAGTGAACCAATAGGGAGAGAACTGCTCAGGCCCCATGTTGATCAAATGTGCAAAGCTGTATGCCTGTATCTAGAGACCACAGTGGAAAGTGGCACTTGGATAATAAGATTTCTGTCAGCAATTGAACTGAATGACATAGGTCAGTGGTTCCCCTTTGTTAGAATTTGAGCCAAGAGGAGCCGTATGATCCTGAGCAGAGAAGTGGTGCCTGGTAGTCTAGGTAGCCCAGCAGGATTGGATAGAAGTCAGGGAATTAAAGGAAAAACCATGATATGGGAAGTGATCCTGCAGGGAGCAGGGCTTTATGGTTGTTTAAACCTATATCTGATTTATAGCAACCCCTCCTATGGTTTGATGTTGGGAGGGAGATGGGTGTAGACTGAGTTTTATCAGCAAAGGAAAGCCATGAGGCAGGTTCTTGCTCCCAGCCATCACCTCTGGAAATTCAGAGCTTGAATGAAGAGCTATCTCATTTTCAGTTAGCATCTTCTTTCATCCCACCCCTACACATCTGTATATTTCATACTGTTGAAGGAACTCATGCTAGAAAAGGTGCTGTCAAGCATTTTCTGTAAAGGGCCAAATATTAACAGTAAATAGTTCAGACTCTGTTATTACACAGTTGTTCCATTATTTTTCACTTTTGCTAGTGTAGCGGGAGAGGAAGACATTTCATAGACAGATGAGCCTGGCCATAGTCCATTGGATCGCAAGGAGTTAGAGAGAAATGAGGACGAAGTAGGCAGAACATAAACAAAGGAGTGTTCTGTGTTCGAATTCTCCTTCCTTTTAAAAATGGGCAGTCTGAATTTGGCCCATAGGCCATAATTTGCTGATCTCTGCTCTAGTTTTGGTTCCCAAGTCTTTTATTACTGATAATACTTAAGGACATAAATATCGTAAGATCCATTGAACTTTTTAACATTGACGCTGGTACCTGGTGTTCTAGTCTCATGAGTGACTGCCTTTGACTCATCTATCTGGGATCTGGTAGTGCTTCAGGTAAACTTGTGACCAATTCTGGCATCCTACTTGTCCCCGTCTTAAAAGTAAGCTTTCCTCAGTGGGCTTTTGACCTAGAAAAATGCTTTCCCGAATTTTGACCATATCCTTACACAAATCTTTCTCCTGTAGTTTAAAGATAAGGTCAGGATGTTCATTAAGTGATCTGTAAAAAGTGCTTGGGGCTTTCCTGGTTAAATTTACAAAATTCATAAAGCAATGAAATATATTGAGACTTTGCTTGAGTCATCTGGAAATTCTTCAAAATGCCAATTAATGGAAAGATGTTTATTTGGAGAAAAAAAAACTGATTTATATTTCTAATGATTTCATCTTTTAGAAAGTTATGACAAATGAATTTCTGCTGCGTAAAATGTTCTTAAAGATAATAAGAAAGAAAGGGATTGGAAACATGAATCAACAGAAGACTTGAAGGGAAATAATGACATCATATGAGATTTCCATTGTGTTTGAGAACAGTTAGATAGAATCACATAAGTAACCTGGGAAAGCAGATTATTTTTCCAAAGAAGGAAAATATAAAAAGAACTACAGTTTTAAGAAAAGATAAAAACATTTCTGTTTTTATTTGGGGCATGTAAATTTACAAGGAAAAAAGCCTGACATTTAGTCCAAGGGTGACAGTTAATCTAGATTGTACTTTCTCTAGGTAACCTAAGTGACTCAAAAAACAGTAAGTCAAGATTTCAGACACAAGAGTAATCTTTTTCTCTGATTTTGCTCATCCTCTACTTCAGTATATTTTTGAGCTTTTTGCAGATCTTTTGCCTTAGGGATGCTTCTTAAAAATCTCAATGCTGTACAATGGAAATTAACACAACATCATAAAGCAATAATATTCCAATTAAAATAATACTAATTATGACACCATCAGCTTCATTCTAAAACTACTGAGTTAGAATTTCTGGGTGTGGACACTTAAATGTCTGTGATGTTAATGGACACTTTAATGCATCTCAGTCATAGGGAAGCATGAGCACTACTCTTACTGTGATTTCCTTGACCAAACCCTTCCCTTATTCCCTGGACAAGCCTTGCACAGCAGCACCTCTGGGAAAGTCACTGACTGCCTTTGACACATCTATCTGGGATCTGGTAGTGCTTCAGGTAAACTTGTGACCAATTCTGGCATCCTACTTGTCCCCGTCTTAAAAGTAAGCTTTCCTCAGTGGGCTTTTGACCTAGAAAAATGCTTTCCCGAATTTTGACCATATCCTTACACAAATCTTTCTCCTGTAGTTTAAAGATAAGGTCAGGATGTTCATTAAGTGATCTGTAAAAAGTGCTTGGGGCTTTCCTGGTTAAATTTACAAAATTCATAAAGCAATGAAATATATTGAGACTTTGCTTGAGTCATCTGGAAATTCTTCAAAATGCCAATTAATGGAAAGATGTTTATTTGGAGAAAAAAAAACTGATTTATATTTCTAATGATTTCATCTTTTAGAAAGTTATGACAAATGAATTTCTGCTGCGTAAAATGTTCTTAAAGATAATAAGAAAGAAAGGGATTGGAAACATGAATCAACAGAAGACTTGAAGGGAAATAATGACATCATATGAGATTTCCATTGTGTTTGAGAACAGTTAGATAGAATCACATAAGTAACCTGGGAAAGCAGATTATTTTTCCAAAGAAGGAAAATATAAAAAGAACTACAGTTTTAAGAAAAGATAAAAACATTTCTGTTTTTATTTGGGGCATGTAAATTTACAAGGAAAAAAGCCTGACATTTAGTCCAAGGGTGACAGTTAATCTAGATTGTACTTTCTCTAGGTAACCTAAGTGACTCAAAAAACAGTAAGTCAAGATTTCAGACACAAGAGTAATCTTTTCTCTGATTTTGCTCATCCTCTACTTCAGTATATTTTTGAGCTTTTGCAGATCTTTTGCCTTAGGGATGCTTCTTAAAAATCTCAATGCTGTACAATGGAAATTAACACAACATCATAAAGCAATAATATTCCAATTAAAATAATACTAATTATGACACCATCAGCTTCATTCTAAAACTACTGAGTTAGAATTTCTGGGTGTGGACACTTAAATGTCTGTGATGTTAATGGACACTTTAATGCATCTCAGTCATAGGGAAGCATGAGCACTACTCTTACTGTGATTTCCTTGACCAAACCCTTCCCTTATTCCCTGGACAAGCCTTGCACAGCAGCACCTCTGGGAAAGTCACTATTATGGGCTGAATTGCCCACCACCACCCAAAACAAATTCACACGTGAAAGCCCTAACTTCAGAGTTAATGTAGCCCTTAAAGAGGTGATTAAAATTACATAAAACCATAAACGATGGGCATTAATCCAATTTTGTGTGTACTCTGTTTTGTATGACTATCTGTGACCCCATGAACTGTAGCCCACCCAGCTCCTCTTTCCATGGGATTTTCCAGGCAAGGATACTGGAGCCGGTAACCATTCTCTCCTCCAGGGGACCCAGGGATCAAACTTGTGCTTCTTGTGCCTCCTGCAGTGGCAGGAAGATTCTTTACCACTACATCATCTGGGCTTTCCTTATGGCTCAGATGGCAAAGAATCTGCCTGCAATTCCATAAACCTAGGCTCAGACCCTGCCTTAGGAAGATTCCCCTGTAGAAGAGAATGGCTACCAACTCCACAATGCTTGTGTTGAGAATTCCTTGGAGAGAAGAGTCCATGGGGTCTCAAAGAGTTGGACATGACTGAGTGAATTCAACTTACTGGCATTCTAGTAGGAAGAGGACCTTTGGAGAGGTAAAGGGGACATCATGGTTACACGTGCACAATGGAAAGATCATGTGTGGTCACAAAGAGCTTGATTTCTGTGCCCATGCTTAATATAATCAAATTGCATCCATTCAACAACCTCAGAAATAATATCTGTTATCATCCACATTCTATAGGTGAGAAAATTGGAGTTCCAAGGACCTGAATATTTAAGAAAAAGTTATTCAGCAAATAAGAGGCAAATTAGAGAATTAAAGTCAACTCTTGCTATTGTCATAGATGATATTTTCATGAACTCAGCAGGTCAGGGCAGGAAAGTGGAGCTCTGTGGCTGACCAATGGAGTGTTCTTCTATGTTGAGAGCAACATTCATTGCAGCACACTGTGATGGCCTAGCTGATTTGGAGGTAGCAACAAATGTTGTGATGTTAATGGACACTTTAATGCATCTCAGTCATAGGGAAGCATGAGCACTACTCTTACTGTGATTTCCTTGACCAAACCCTTCCCTTATTCCCTGGACAAGCCTTGCACAGCAGCACCTCTGGGAAAGTCACTATTATGGGCTGAATTGCCCACCACCACCCAAAACAAATTCACACGTGAAAGCCCTAACTTCAGAGTTAATGTAGCCCTTAAAGAGGTGATTAAAATTACATAAAACCATAAACGATGGGCATTAATCCAATTTTGTGTGTACTCTGTTTTGTATGACTATCTGTGACCCCATGAACTGTAGCCCACCCAGCTCCTCTTTCCATGGGATTTTCCAGGCAAGGATACTGGAGCCGGTAACCATTCTCTCCTCCAGGGACCCAGGGATCAAACTTGTGCTTCTTGTGCCTCCTGCAGTGGCAGGAAGATTCTTTACCACTACATCATCTGGGCTTTCCTTATGGCTCAGATGGCAAAGAATCTGCCTGCAATTCCATAAACCTAGGCTCAGACCCTGCCTTAGGAAGATTCCCCTGTAGAAGAGAATGGCTACCAACTCCACAATGCTTGTGTTGAGAATTCCTTGGAGAGAAGAGTCCATGGGGTCTCAAAGAGTTGGACATGACTGAGTGAATTCAACTTACTGGCATTCTAGTAGGAAGAGGACCTTTGGAGAGGTAAAGGGGACATCATGGTTACACGTGCACAATGGAAAGATCATGTGTGGTCACAAAGAGCTTGATTTCTGTGCCCATGCTTAATATAATCAAATTGCATCCATTCAACAACCTCAGAAATAATATCTGTTATCATCCACATTCTATAGGTGAGAAAATTGGAGTTCCAAGGACCTGAATATTTAAGAAAAAGTTATTCAGCAAATAAGAGGCAAATTAGAGAATTAAAGTCAACTCTTGCTATTGTCATAGATGATATTTTCATGAACTCAGCAGGTCAGGGCAGGAAAGTGGAGCTCTGTGGCTGACCAATGGAGTGTTCTTCTATGTTGAGAGCAACATTCATTGCAGCACACTGTGATGGCCTAGCTGATTTGGAGGATAGCAACAAAATTCAGAACCTCTTATATGTGTGCTGCCCCCAGGTCAGCACATGCAACAAGAGCTCATAAGAGACACTAAGGAAGACTAGAAGTTTAGTCTGATGCCTTGTAACCCTGTATAAGGTGTGGACACAACCCTTCCTTCTTTAGAAGTCCATTGGGCCTTCTTGTGCTATGCTGTGCTCAACTGCTTCAGTCGTGTCCAACTCTTTGTGACCTATGGACCATAGACTGTCAGGATCCTCTGTCTGTGGTATTCTGCAGTCAAGAATACTGGAGTGGGTTGTCATGCCCTCCTCCAGGGAATATTCCTGACCCAGGGATTAAACCCACATCTCTTAAGTCTGGTGCATTTGGCAGGTGAGTTCTTTACCAATAGCAGCACCTGGGAGGCCCTTAAGTCTTCTTATGATGAGGCAAATACCACAAAACAGCAATCTAGAGCTGAAATCTCACTAGGAACTTATAAATCTCTATCAGGTAATGAGTGTCTTCAATAGCAGATAAAAATATTAGAATACAGTGTAAAATTTTTATTAATATGGTGGTTTGTAGGGAAACAGCAAAGCATAGTGCTTAAATGTGCAGGTGCTGTAATCAGGCTGTTTGTATTTGAAATCTTAGTTCTACTACTCTAAAACATTTGGAAAGTTATTAGTCTAAGACCCAGTTTCCTCCTCTGTAAAACTGAGCTAATAATTGTCAGCAATTCAATAGATATATATTATGACAGTTGAATGAAATAATCTACTATAAGTACTTTGGCATTCTAGTAGGAAGAGGACCTTTGGAGAGGTAAAGGGATCATGTGTGGTCACAAAGAGCTTGATTTCTGTGCCCATGCTTAATATAATCAAATTGCATCCATTCAACAACCTCAGAAATAATATCTGTTATCATCCACATTCTATAGGTGAGAAAATTGGAGTTCCAAGGACCTGAATATTTAAGAAAAAGTTATTCAGCAAATAAGAGGCAAATTAGAGAATTAAAGTCAACTCTTGCTATTGTCATAGATGATATTTTCATGAACTCAGCAGGTCAGGGCAGGAAAGTGGAGCTCTGTGGCTGACCAATGGAGTGTTCTTCTATGTTGAGAGCAACATTCATTGCAGCACACTGTGATGGCCTAGCTGATTTGGAGGATAGCAACAAAATTCAGAACCTCTTATATGTGTGCTGCCCCCAGGTCAGCACATGCAACAAGAGCTCATAAGAGACACTAAGGAAGACTAGAAGTTTAGTCTGATGCCTTGTAACCCTGTATAAGGTGTGGACACAACCCTTCCTTCTTTAGAAGTCCATTGGGCCTTCTTGTGCTATGCTGTGCTCAACTGCTTCAGTCGTGTCCAACTCTTTGTGACCTATGGACCATAGACTGTCAGGATCCTCTGTCTGTGGTATTCTGCAGTCAAGAATACTGGAGTGGGTTGTCATGCCCTCCTCCAGGGAATATTCCTGACCCAGGGATTAAACCCACATCTCTTAAGTCTGGTGCATTTGGCAGGTGAGTTCTTTACCAATAGCAGCACCTGGGAGGCCCTTAAGTCTTCTTATGATGAGGCAAATACCACAAAACAGCAATCTAGAGCTGAAATCTCACTAGGAACTTATAAATCTCTATCAGGTAATGAGTGTCTTCAATAGCAGATAAAAATATTAGAATACAGTGTAAAATTTTTATTAATATGGTGGTTTGTAGGGAAACAGCAAAGCATAGTGCTTAAATGTGCAGGTGCTGTAATCAGGCTGTTTGTATTTGAAATCTTAGTTCTACTACTCTAAAACATTTGGAAAGTTATTAGTCTAAGACCCAGTTTCCTCCTCTGTAAAACTGAGCTAATAATTGTCAGCAATTCATAGATGTATGATATATATTATGACAGTTGAATGAAATAATCTACTATAAGTACTTCTCAAATGTTAGTGTAAATGACAATTGTGATGCCAGGTAGAGACCAACAGTAACTGGAGAAAGGGTATCAGGCTTGATAGAAAGGAGAGGAATTGGAATAGTGGACGGTGGAGTGCACTGAAATGGGGATCATAACCCTCTTCCTTAACTTTTTGACTTCTGTCTTTTTCTCCTATCCTTTTAGTTACTGGTTTCTTCTCTGAATCCCTCCTTAGCAATTTCTATATCCTTCATTAATGAATTAATCAACTATTTCAATTACATGTTCTTTCATTTCTTATTTAAAGCTACTGAGTATTAGTTTTTTTTGTAGGATAAAGGGATGATGGCAAACTAGTTTTACTTCTGAAAATACAAGCACAACTTCTGCACTAACATACATGGTTTAGGAAGATCTGTCGTATACATTGCCAACTTTGGAGGGTACAGTAATTCTGCAAGATAGACAAAACTGGTATCACTCCTTTTCTATATAAGAGAACTGAGGTTAGTTACTATATAAATATCAATTGAGATTGCTTGGGGACTTACACGGATGTCATTGAACAATACCCAAGTGTTACTCAAGAGGTAGCTATATCAAGTTATGTGTGATGATGTTATAAGAAAACCGTAGACTTATTGTTGGGGTTCAATATAGAGAAAAAACATCTCATCTGAATGAAGTAATCATGGAAGATTTAATGAAGGAGGTGGGATTGAAAGTATGATTTGAAGGAAGAGAAGAAAAGTTTTATTTCTCTAATCTGAAAAACAGAAATCTCCTAAGTCTGATGCTTGAAGTAAATTTATGTGACATTTAAAGGATAGTCAGGTTCAGTGCTCTACTGATCATGTTTCCAATTGCTTGTAAATAGATGAAATTCAATATAATTATCAGCTGGGCTCTGTTTAGCAGCTTGTTTATTGCTATTTAAGCAATGAAGTCTTAAATAAAACATGAAAAGAGAAATACAAAATGCTGCCAAAGGAAATAAATCAACCAATTAATTTCCAGGTACACACCTCTTTTTCTAGTCTACAGCTGGCTTTCTTTATGGTCCTTGTCAATGTGAAGAATGAGAAATGACGATGTTACAGCAGATACTCAGAGGTTGAAGACAAACAGGTGTACTTCTCAAATGTTAGTGTAAATGACAATTGTGATGCCAGGTAGAGACCAACAGTAACTGGAGAAAGGGTATCAGGCTTGATAGAAAGGAGAGGAATTGGAATAGTGGACGGTGGAGTGCACTGAAATGGGGATCATAACCCTCTTCCTTAACTTTTTGACTTCTGTCTTTTTCTCCTATCCTTTTAGTTACTGGTTTCTTCTCTGAATCCCTCCTTAGCAATTTCTATATCCTTCATTAATGAATTAATCAACTATTTCAATTACATGTTCTTTCATTTCTTATTTAAAGCTACTGAGTATTAGTTTTTTTTGTAGGATAAAGGGATGATGGCAAACTAGTTTTACTTCTGAAAATACAAGCACAACTTCTGCACTAACATACATGGTTTAGGAAGATCTGTCGTATACATTGCCAACTTTGGAGGGTACAGTAATTCTGCAAGATAGACAAAACTGGTATCACTCCTTTTCTATATAAGAGAACTGAGGTTAGTTACTATATAAATATCAATTGAGATTGCTTGGGGACTTACACGGATGTCATTGAACAATACCCAAGTGTTACTCAAGAGGTAGCTATATCAAGTTATGTGTGATGATGTTATAAGAAAACCGTAGACTTATTGTTGGGGTTCAATATAGAGAAAAAACATCTCATCTGAATGAAGTAATCATGGAAGATTTAATGAAGGAGGTGGGATTGAAAGTATGATTTGAAGGAAGAGAAGAAAAGTTTTATTTCTCTAATCTGAAAAACAGAAATCTCCTAAGTCTGATGCTTGAAGTAAATTTATGTGACATTTAAAGGATAGTCAGGTTCAGTGCTCTACTGATCATGTTTCCAATTGCTTGTAAATAGATGAAATTCAATATAATTATCAGCTGGGCTCTGTTTAGCAGCTTGTTTATTGCTATTTAAGCAATGAAGTCTTAAATAAAACATGAAAAGAGAAATACAAAATGCTGCCAAAGGAAATAAATCAACCAATTAATTTCCAGGTACACACCTCTTTTTCTAGTCTACAGCTGGCTTTCTTTATGGTCCTTGTCAATGTGAAGAATGAGAAATGACGATGTTACAGCAGATACTCAGAGGTTGAAGACAAACAGGTGTACTTTCCATAATTTAGAGGAAAAGAGAGGTTTTGTTGATTGTTTATGAAGTTAGACTTTTTGGTTTTTAAGGGAGTGATTGCAGTTTCATAGAAGATTTATTCTGAGGTAATCATGAAAATAATTAACTACTTTACATAATCATTATAAGCTGATGATATAATTCTACACTAATAGAAAATTTGTCATTGATTATTATTCTGTGGATGAAAAAAAAACATAACTTTTTCTAAGTTAGCCTCATTCAAAACACGAGAGAGCACAAAACACAAAGCTGAACCATAATGTAAATTAGACAGATTTTAATTCATGCCATTCTTTCTTTGATGTAGGAAACTTCTAAGCCAATTCATTTCACATTGTATAGGTTATGATGTCAGACCAAGCTCTGCTTCATTTTTTGTGTATGACACAAATAAGTGTGGGAGAAAACAAAACTTCTATTGAATGAATTTACTCTTGTTTCTCCATGAAACTTAAGATGACAAAAATTCACCTTTAACAAAACATATACATACTAGGGAAAAATGTGTTTTTAATTTATAAAATGTGAAAAAGGCTCTTTTGTCTTGTTTGTTTCTGAACATTGCTTAAGGTTGTAGATTTTCCCCCAGGGGTTTTTTTTTTTTTTTTTTTTCCTTTTTAATCTGTGAAGTGCAGCTACTTATTTGCATATTTCTAGTCTCATGAAAATTTAAGGGTATAGGATCTAAGTGAGTGATTTTTTGTTTTACTTGGCATTCAGGCTTTGAATGGTTCCTGAATCTATCAAATTTTGGGCTTATTTTCCCATTCCTTTTAGCTATGTGATGAACAAAAATTGTGTGTCCAATTGGAAAGCTTTATATAGCAAGTCAGATTTGCACTTGAGATATATAAGGTTAACCATTATGGTGATTAATTTAAAAATACATGCTTTTATTTGTACTCTTTTAGTATCAATATGTTCTCTCAAATTTTTCCTTAAAATACAATGGTTTAAGACATTTTTATCTAGGCAACAACCTGGAGAATTTCCAAGTAAGATTATTCTTTGTTTTATGGTCTTTCTGTATATTTAGGTATTGTATAACCCCAAGACTATGAGTAAGATTAAATTTGATAGTTCCCAGCCTAGTTGGAGCCAAAGTAGATTATTTAAGAGTAAGTTCAGGTGAATTTTTATTTTGTAGGGAAAAATATTGTTGAGATGAAACCCAAATGATGAGATTTTCATGACAGTGATTAGAGGTGAAAGAGTGGGTAGTAAGGGAAAGAGGGGAGAGGAAGAAAAAGGAGAGGTGCTGTGAGTCAATGACAGTCAGTGAAATTAGGCAATGAAGTAGTTGTGAGTAACTAGCTGTGCCCTAACTGAATATTTTCAGACAGTCCAGAGCCCAATAACATGGAGTAGGAGTCAGGGCTAGAACCCTGAATTAGGGTTTGTACATCGTTGTGTAATGAGGTTACACATAGTTACACTGAAGAGATGCATTGTATTGTTTATATTTGAAAAATTTACTTGAATTTTAAACCTCACCTTTGTTCATCACTTTTTTCATCTAAAGGTAATTACCAAAATGAGAGACAGAAGTAACCAAAGATTTCTAGTTTGATACCTTCTGTGCAAGTTCTGGATTTCTTGTGGTTGGACAAAGCTATATAACTAGTTCTGACCAGTAAGTTATCAGCAGAAGAATCATGCGTGCATTCTACGCTGGATCATTAATTGCTAATTCAAGAACTTTCAAAAGTTTCCTTCCCTCTGAAGTGGTGACTTGTCCCATTAACCTGGTTCCTTGAGAGCAAAGTCACCAGCCTCCTTCCAAAGTGCAATGACTGTATGGTGTAAATGACAAATAAATCATTGCTATCTTAAACTACTGAGAGCTTGAGGTCAGTTCCTAAAAGCAGCATAACCAAGGTTTTCCAACCAGAATACACTGCCGCTACATTTTTAGGGTTTCAAGTTGCTAGAACAGTTCTAATTGAGTTACAACATTATTTTAACAGCCTCATTCTCCTTTCCAAAAGAGTGAGACACTAAATCTTGCTTCAAGATGCAGAATCTGATGGTTTATTATTAATTCCCACAACATCTGTTTCATGTGACTGTCTGGTTATATCTAGTTATCTCCAAATATATCTGGTTTATTTGGTTCTTATGCTCTCTCTTTCCCTCCCTCATACCTGACTGAAGCTGCTTCCACAGGTTTGCAATCGTCTTTAGCCAAGCTCTTTTCTAGAACAAGAGTCTTCCCAGAAGGTCTGCTTTAATGTCAGTGAACCCTACTGCCTGCCTTCACCATGGCAAGTCTACTGCTCTTCCCTGCTTGTCAGTCAAGGATTTTGACGTTCTGGTTTCTTTGTGCAGTGTTTCCAAACTTACTACTAGCTGCCATCCTGACTCCTGACTGAATGATAGGCCTAGTTGAAAACATTGGTGCCATTTAGTGCTGAAACAGGGAATGTGAAGATGGTGCTCTCTTATACTTGGAGCTTGGCCTGTGCAGTTGTGCCTCTAAAGCCAAGTGTCGAAGCTACATCCATTTTCCAAATATTAACTTCACTGTGGTGCTCATCTCTGGCTAGATCCTGGATTTTGCTTCTCTCCTGCTGGTTCCATATGGCAAAATGTGACCCATAATGACTCAGAGGCAAGTTCAGAATGGAGAAGAGAATCCCTGATGAGTGAAACTAGAGGTAGAGAGTTTATTAAACAGCTCAACAAGAAAACATCAATAACAGGGTCAGGAGAGAGAACAAAAGAAAGAACCTCAGGTTTTGAATGCCCAGAACCCATCCCCAGAGCCCAGCAAGATAATTCAAGACAGGTGCCTCCACTGGGACTTGGAACACTGAGCCAGGAACTTAGAAAAATGCCTCAGTTGTTAAGATATTCAGGAAGCTTACAGTGGTCTTCAAAATAAAAGTGGGATAAGTTATTTTCAAAGAAAAACTAAAACAGATACAGGCTGTAAGGAAGCATGTGATAGGCTACAACTCCATTTTTGATTCCTGTATTCTGTATAGACCAATGTTTCTCAAAGTATGGATCATACATCAGTTGCCTTAGCGTCACCAGGTAGAGGTGCTGATAATGTGAATGAAAGGACTTAATAATAAAACCCAGATAATTCAGATGAATAGAAGATTCTCCTGCTTCCTAAGAAAGACATGCCTCTCATTATCAAGAAGCTTAAAACCAAAAATGGAAGATAGAAGTACAACAAATTATTACATAAACTGAGACTAGCAAACACAGAGGTGAGAATTGAGTAAACAATACATTAAGTAAGGGTTATTGATGATGGGTACCTTATTAAATGACCACTGGATCCTATGTGAGAATTTGGGTAGGAATCGAAGTGGAGTTTCCCAGAAGGTCTGCTTTAATGTCAGTGAACCCTACTGCCTGCCTTCACCATGGCAAGTCTACTGCTCTTCCTGCTTGTCAGTCAAGGATTTTGACGTTCTGGTTTCTTTGTGCAGTGTTTCCAAACTTACTACTAGCTGCCATCCTGACTCCTGACTGAATGATAGGCCTAGTTGAAAACATTGGTGCCATTTAGTGCTGAAACAGGGAATGTGAAGATGGTGCTCTCTTATACTTGGAGCTTGGCCTGTGCAGTTGTGCCTCTAAAGCCAAGTGTCGAAGCTACATCCATTTTCCAAATATTAACTTCACTGTGGTGCTCATCTCTGGCTAGATCCTGGATTTTGCTTCTCTCCTGCTGGTTCCATATGGCAAAATGTGACCCATAATGACTCAGAGGCAAGTTCAGAATGGAGAAGAGAATCCCTGATGAGTGAAACTAGAGGTAGAGAGTTTATTAAACAGCTCAACAAGAAAACATCAATAACAGGGTCAGGAGAGAGAACAAAAGAAAGAACCTCAGGTTTTGAATGCCCAGAACCCATCCCCAGAGCCCAGCAAGATAATTCAAGACAGGTGCCTCCACTGGGACTTGGAACACTGAGCCAGGAACTTAGAAAAATGCCTCAGTTGTTAAGATATTCAGGAAGCTTACAGTGGTCTTCAAAATAAAAGTGGGATAAGTTATTTTCAAAGAAAAACTAAAACAGATACAGGCTGTAAGGAAGCATGTGATAGGCTACAACTCCATTTTTGATTCCTGTATTCTGTATAGACCAATGTTTCTCAAAGTATGGATCATACATCAGTTGCCTTAGCGTCACCAGGTAGAGGTGCTGATAATGTGAATGAAAGGACTTAATAATAAAACCCAGATAATTCAGATGAATAGAAGATTCTCCTGCTTCCTAAGAAAGACATGCCTCTCATTATCAAGAAGCTTAAAACCAAAAATGGAAGATAGAAGTACAACAAATTATTACATAAACTGAGACTAGCAAACACAGAGGTGAGAATTGAGTAAACAATACATTAAGTAAGGGTTATTGATGATGGGTACCTTATTAAATGACCACTGGATCCTATGTGAGAATTTGGGTAGGAATTGAAGTGAGTCCCAAGGAATTACAATTCTGAAAGACTTCTCAATCCATTGGAATCTCTGTTGCAAGGACTAGAATTTCCTTCAAAAATGAAGAAGAAATGTTTTAAAAAATTCTGTGAAAAGGCAATATTATTCATAGCATAAAAAAGTAAAAACAAATATTCCAGCAACTATGATATAAATAAACAAAAAACCATCAATTAAAACTCACTTGACAATAAAATAATCAAAATACTGATGCATGCTACATCACAGATACGTTTCAAAACATTATTCATAAGGAGAAAAAGTCAGATGCAAAAGACCATATATTGCAAGATCATATTTATGTGAAATATCCAGAAAAGGCAAATCTATAAAGACAGAGAGGAGCTTAATAGTTGTCTAAGGCTGGGGATATATAATCAAGATTAACTGCAAATAGGCATATGATATTTTTTTCAGGTGATAGAAATATTCTACAACAGAATAGTAGTGGTGAATGCACATCTCTGTAAACATACAGTGATCATTTAATTGTACACTTAAAAGAGTAAATAGTAGGGAGGAGTCCAAAGTGGTGGAGGGATAACTTAAATGTTAAATTTAAAAATATTCTAGAAGGAATCAGTTGTAGTGTATCTGAGCCAAAAGAACAGATAAGTGAACTGAAAGATAAAATGGTGGAAATAACTGCTGAAGAACAAAATAAAATACAAAGAATGAAAAGAACTGAGTATATTCTCAGATATTCTCAGTATATTCTTTGAGATAATAGCAAATGCACCAACATTCAACTCATAGGGTTCCCAGAAGAATAAGAGATAAGAAGGTATGAGAAAAATTTTGAGATTATAGCTGAAAACTTCCCCAGCATGTGAAAGGAAATAGTAAACTAAGTCCAAGAAGCAAAAAGAGTACCATGCAGCATAAACCCCAGGAGAAACACACCAAGACAAACAAAAATCAAGCTGATAATGTGAATGAAAGGACTTAATAATAAAACCCAGATAATTCAGATGAATAGAAGATTCTCCTGCTTCCTAAGAAAGACATGCCTCTCATTATCAAGAAGCTTAAAACCAAAAATGGAAGATAGAAGTACAACAAATTATTACATAAACTGAGACTAGCAAACACAGAGGTGAGAATTGAGTAAACAATACATTAAGTAAGGGTTATTGATGATGGGTACCTTATTAAATGACCACTGGATCCTATGTGAGAATTTGGGTAGGAATTGAAGTGAGTCCCAAGGAATTACAATTCTGAAAGACTTCTCAATCCATTGGAATCTCTGTTGCAAGGACTAGAATTTCCTTCAAAAATGAAGAAGAAATGTTTTAAAAAATTCTGTGAAAAGGCAATATTATTCATAGCATAAAAAAGTAAAAACAAATATTCCAGCAACTATGATATAAATAAACAAAAAACCATCAATTAAAACTCACTTGACAATAAAATAATCAAAATACTGATGCATGCTACATCACAGATACGTTTCAAAACATTATTCATAAGGAGAAAAAGTCAGATGCAAAAGACCATATATTGCAAGATCATATTTATGTGAAATATCCAGAAAAGGCAAATCTATAAAGACAGAGAGGAGCTTAATAGTTGTCTAAGGCTGGGGATATATAATCAAGATTAACTGCAAATAGGCATATGATATTTTTTTCAGGTGATAGAAATATTCTACAACAGAATAGTAGTGGTGAATGCACATCTCTGTAAACATACAGTGATCATTTAATTGTACACTTAAAAGAGTAAATAGTAGGGAGGAGTCCAAAGTGGTGGAGGGATAACTTAAATGTTAAATTTAAAAATATTCTAGAAGGAATCAGTTGTAGTGTATCTGAGCCAAAAGAACAGATAAGTGAACTGAAAGATAAAATGGTGGAAATAACTGCTGAAGAACAAAATAAAATACAAAGAATGAAAAGAACTGAGTATATTCTCAGATATTCTCAGTATATTCTTTGAGATAATAGCAAATGCACCAACATTCAACTCATAGGGTTCCCAGAAGAATAAGAGATAAGAAGGTATGAGAAAAATTTTGAGATTATAGCTGAAAACTTCCCCAGCATGTGAAAGGAAATAGTAAACTAAGTCCAAGAAGCAAAAAGAGTACCATGCAGCATAAACCCCAGGAGAAACACACCAAGACAAACAAAAATCAAGCTAATACAGATTAAACACAAAGAAAGAATATTAAAAGCAGCAGGGGAAAAGCAACAAGTGACATACAAGGAAATTCAATTCTTTAACAGCTGATCTTTCAGCAGAAACTCTGCAGGCTAGAATGGAAGAACAAGGCATATTTAAAGTATTGAAAGAGTAAACATCTACAACCAAGACTACTCCACCTGACAAGTATCTTTTTCAAAATTGATGGAGAAACCAAAAGCTTTACAGACAAGTACAAGTTAAGAGAATTTAGTATCACCAAACCAGCCTTACAATAAATGTTAAAGGGACTTATATAGGCAGCAAATACAAGAGAAATAAAAGATCTACAAAGTAAATCCCAAACATTAAAGAAGATGGCAATAGGAGCATTTGTATCAAAAATTACTTTAAATGTAAATGGATTAAATGTCCCAACCAAAAGACACAGACTGGCTGAAGGGATACAAAAAAAAAAAAAAATCTGTATCTATGCTGCTTATAAGCAACCCACTTGAGACCTAGACACATATAGACTAAAAGTGAGAAAATGGAAAATATACTCCATGTAAATGGAGATCAAAAGAAAGCAGAGGTAGCAATCCTCGTACCAGACAAAATACCTTAAAATAAAGAATATTATAAAAGACAAAGCATGCCACTACATAAAGATCAAAGGATCAACCAAAGAGGAAGACATAACAATTATAAATATCTACGTACCCAACTTAGGAACATCTCAATACATAAGACAAACACAAGAAAAGAAGTAAGTGTATCTGAGCCAAAAGAACAGATAAGTGAACTGAAAGATAAAATGGTGGAAATAACTGCTGAAGAACAAAATAAAATACAAAGAATGAAAAGAACTGAGTATATTCTCAGATATTCTCAGTATATTCTTTGAGATAATAGCAAATGCACCAACATTCAACTCATAGGGTTCCCAGAAGAATAAGAGATAAGAAGGTATGAGAAAAATTTTGAGATTATAGCTGAAAACTTCCCCAGCATGTGAAAGGAAATAGTAAACTAAGTCCAAGAAGCAAAAAGAGTACCATGCAGCATAAACCCCAGGAGAAACACACCAAGACAAACAAAAATCAAGCTAATACAGATTAAACACAAAGAAAGAATATTAAAAGCAGCAGGGGAAAAGCAACAAGTGACATACAAGGGAAATTCAATTCTTTAACAGCTGATCTTTCAGCAGAAACTCTGCAGGCTAGAATGGAAGAACAAGGCATATTTAAAGTATTGAAAGAGTAAACATCTACAACCAAGACTACTCCACCTGACAAGTATCTTTTTCAAAATTGATGGAGAAACCAAAAGCTTTACAGACAAGTACAAGTTAAGAGAATTTAGTATCACCAAACCAGCCTTACAATAAATGTTAAAGGGACTTATATAGGCAGCAAATACAAGAGAAATAAAAGATCTACAAAGTAAATCCCAAACATTAAAGAAGATGGCAATAGGAGCATTTGTATCAAAAATTACTTTAAATGTAAATGGATTAAATGTCCCAACCAAAAGACACAGACTGGCTGAAGGGATACAAAAAAAAAAAAAAATCTGTATCTATGCTGCTTATAAGCAACCCACTTGAGACCTAGACACATATAGACTAAAAGTGAGAAAATGGAAAATATACTCCATGTAAATGGAGATCAAAAGAAAGCAGAGGTAGCAATCCTCGTACCAGACAAAATACCTTAAAATAAAGAATATTATAAAAGACAAAGCATGCCACTACATAAAGATCAAAGGATCAACCAAAGAGGAAGACATAACAATTATAAATATCTACGTACCCAACTTAGGAACATCTCAATACATAAGACAAACACAGGCAGACACAGAAGAAATTGACAGTAACAAATAATAGTAGGAGACTTTAACACCCCACTTACATCAATGAGCACATCATCAAAACAGAAAATTAAAAAGAAAACAAAAGCCATAAATGATACATTAGAAGAAATGGATCTCACTGGTATCTTTAGGACGTTCTGTCCAAATGCAGAAGAACACACTTTCTTCTCAGGTCCACATGGAACATTGTCCAGGATAGACCACATCTTGGGTCACAAATCAAATCTAAGTAAATTTAGGAAAATTGAAATCATATCAGCCATCTTTTCTGACCACAGTGCTATAAGACTATATATCAATAACAAGAAAAAAACCCGTAAAACCACAAACACATGGTGACTAAACAATACATTGCTAACTAATGAACAGATTAATGAAGAAATAAAAAGAGAAATAAAAAAATTCCTAGAAGAAACACACAATGAAAACATGACATCTCAAAACCTGTGGGATGCAGCAAAAGCAGTTCTAAGAAGAAAGTTTATAGCAATACAATACTACCCTCAAGATTAAAGAAAAACTCCAGAAAGACAACCTAACTTTAAAGCTAAAACAACTAGAAAAAGAAGAAAAACAACAACAACAAAAAACCTTAGCAGAATAAGAGCAATTGTAAAGATCAGAGCAGAAATAATTGAAAAAGAAATGAAAGAGACAATTGTAAAGATTAATAAAACCAAACGCTGGTTCTTTGAAAAGGTAAACAAAATCAACAAACCTCCAGCCAGACTCATCAAGAAAAAAAGAGAAGAATCAATTGAACAAAATCCGAAATGAAAAAGGGCTGGTTGCAATAAATAATACAGAAATACAAAAGATTATAAGAGACTGTAATGGACAACTATATGGCAAAAATTGGACAACCTGGAAGAAATGCACAAATTCTTAGATAATTTCAATCTTCTAAAATTGAACAAGAAAGGAATAAAAAGTATGAACAACCCAATCACAAGTTCAGAAATTGAATCTGTGATTCAAAATCTCCCCAAAAATAAGAGCCCAAGGCCAGATGGCATCACAGGTGAATTCTCCCAAACATTTGGAGAAGACATAACTCCTATCCTTCTAAGACTCTTTCAAAAAATTGCAAAGTAAGGAACACTTCCAAACTCAATCTACAAGGCCACTATCACCCTGATTCCAAAACCAGGCCAAGAAAACTGCGGAAAAAAAAAAAAAAAAAAATATATATATATATATACAGGCCAATATTACCAATGAACATAGATACAAAAATCCTCAACAAAATTCTAGCAAACAGAATTCAGCAACATATCAAAAAGCTCATGCTCCATGACCAAGTTCGCTTTATCCCAGGCATACAAGGATTCTTCAATATCTGCACATCTGTCAATGTGATACACTATATCAACAAATTGAAAGGTAAAATTCATAAGACAATCTCAATAGATGCCAAAAACAAATTCAACACCCATTTGTGATAAAAAATCATCAAAAAATGGGCATAGAAGGAGCCTACCTCAACATAGAAGAAACACACAATGAAAACATGACATCTCAAAACCTGTGGGATGCAGCAAAAGCAGTTCTAAGAAGAAAGTTTATAGCAATACAATACTACCCTCAAGATTAAAGAAAAACTCCAGAAAGACAACCTAACTTTAAAGCTAAAACAACTAGAAAAAGAAGAAAAACAACAACAACAAAAAACCTTAGCAGAATAAGAGCAATTGTAAAGATCAGAGCAGAAATAATTGAAAAAGAAATGAAAGAGACAATTGTAAAGATTAATAAAACCAAACGCTGGTTCTTTGAAAAGGTAAACAAAATCAACAAACCTCCAGCCAGACTCATCAAGAAAAAAAGAGAAGAATCAATTGAACAAAATCCGAAATGAAAAAGGGCTGGTTGCAATAAATAATACAGAAATACAAAAGATTATAAGAGACTGTAATGGACAACTATATGGCAAAAAATTGGACAACCTGGAAGAAATGCACAAATTCTTAGATAATTTCAATCTTCTAAAATTGAACAAGAAAGGAATAAAAAGTATGAACAACCCAATCACAAGTTCAGAAATTGAATCTGTGATTCAAAATCTCCCCAAAAATAAGAGCCCAAGGCCAGATGGCATCACAGGTGAATTCTCCCAAACATTTGGAGAAGACATAACTCCTATCCTTCTAAGACTCTTTCAAAAAATTGCAAAGTAAGGAACACTTCCAAACTCAATCTACAAGGCCACTATCACCCTGATTCCAAAACCAGGCCAAGAAAACTGCGGAAAAAAAAAAAAAAAAAAATATATATATATATATACAGGCCAATATTACCAATGAACATAGATACAAAAATCCTCAACAAAATTCTAGCAAACAGAATTCAGCAACATATCAAAAAGCTCATGCTCCATGACCAAGTTCGCTTTATCCCAGGCATACAAGGATTCTTCAATATCTGCACATCTGTCAATGTGATACACTATATCAACAAATTGAAAGGTAAAATTCATAAGACAATCTCAATAGATGCCAAAAACAAATTCAACACCCATTTGTGATAAAAAATCATCAAAAAATGGGCATAGAAGGAGCCTACCTCAACATAGTGAAAGTCATATATAATAAGCCCACAGCAAACATTGTTTTCAATGGTGAAAAACTGAAAGCATTCCTTCTAAGATTTGGAACAGGAGAGAGGGGCCCACTCTCACAGCTATTATTCAACATAGTCTTGGAAGTTCTAGCTATAGGAATTATAGAAGAAAAAGAAATAAAAGGAATCCAGATTGGAAAAAAAGAAGTAAAATGCCCACTGTTTGAAGATGACATGATATTATACGTAGAAAAACATAAATACACTATCAGAAAGTTACTGGAGCTAATCAGCAAATTTAACCAAGTAGCAGGATACAAAATCAATATACAAAAATCACTTGCATTCTTATATACAAACAATGAAAAATCAGAAAGAGAAATCGAAGAAGCCATTGCATTCACCACTTCAATAAAAATAATAAAATATCTTGGAATAAAACTATCTAAAGAGACAAAAGAACCATACACAGAAAATTACAAGGCACTAATGAAAGAAATCAAAGAAGATGACATGAACAGATGGAGAAATATTCCATGTTCCTGGATTGAAGAATCAATATTGTGAAAATGACCATACTACCAAATATCATCTACAGATTCAATAAGATTCCTATCAAATTACCAATGGCGTTTTTCACAAAACTAAACCAAAAAAATAGCACAGTTCATATGGAAACACACAAGACCCCAGATGGGGCTTCCCTGGTTGTCCAGTGGGTAAAGAGTCTGCCTTGCTGTGCGAGGGGCACCGGTTCAACCCCTGACACAGGAAGATCCCATATGCCTTTCAAAGGGGTACATAGGCAGACTTGGGAAGGAGACCAGTCAGTTCCAAGGACAAGGAGGAGAAGAGGAAGGAAAGGAGAAATAAAGGCAAAGATCTTCAATGTTGAACCTGAAAACTTCTAGTCTTATGTTAATCTGGGCTTTGACAGAATGTCTCACCTAGCCCTGAGCCCTGGAGACTGTCCTAGCTAATCTCATGTGAATGTGGCTGTGGGCCTACAGGGACTTTACAATCCTAAGATTCTCTTTTGATTTATATTTTTGGTAACTGACTGGAAGTTACAAATTGTCATGCTTAAACTGGCAAAGAGGAGATGCTCTTCTATACTCCTCCAGTGTCTATGCTGGAAGCTTTTCCCTATACTTTCTTACTTTAATAAACTTCTCACTGCATGAAGCTCTGAGTGACCATTGCTGAGTCTTTCGATCCCAATGTGAATTCTTCTCCATGGAAGATTAAGAATCCAACACCATTCATGGTAACCTACTGTCGTCTATCACCTATCATCTTGGAGCGGTTGGACCCGTGTATCCAATTAGAAGCCAGTGCTCTGGAGGGCATGTGCCCAGAGTTGGTTCTTTGCAGTGATGGGGGCCACTGCAATGGGAGGCCCATGCAGGCCAAAGAATTAGGATGGATGAAAGTAAATAAATAAAGGACCAATAAAACAGGCCAAAATTAAAAAGATTCCAGATGGCCAAAGCAATCCTGACAAAGAAGAATGGAGCTGGATGTATCAACCTCCCTAACTTCAGATTATACTTGGAAGCAATAGTCATAAAGACAGTTTGGTACTGGTACAAAAACAGAAATATAGACCAATGGAACAAGATAGAGAGCCCAGAGATAAATCCATGCACATATGGGTACCTTATTTTTGACAAAGGAGGTAAAACTATATAATGGGGCAGAGACAGCCTCTTCAACAAATGGTGTTGGGAAAACTAGACAGCTACATTTAAAAGAATGAAGTTGGAACACT
The DNA here is from genome assembly GCA_022376925.1 of Tragulus kanchil. Lineage (NCBI taxonomy): Eukaryota > Metazoa > Chordata > Mammalia > Artiodactyla > Tragulidae > Tragulus > Tragulus kanchil. The sequence goes on along the minus strand of JAIOJX010000029.1, from coordinate 79,459,483 downwards.
TTCTAACACCACAGTCAAAGATAAACTCAAAACAGATTAAAAGCCTAACTGTAAGACCTGAAATCATAAAACTCATAGAGGAAAACAGAACACTAGATGACATACATTAAATCAAGATCTTCTATGACCCACCTCCTAGAGTAATGGAAATAAAAACAAAAATAAACAAGTGGGACCTAATTAAACTTAAATGTTTTGCACAGCAAAATAAACTATAAACAAGGTGAAAAGACAGGCCTCACAATTCAAGAAAATCATAGCAAACGAAACAACCTACAAAGAATTTCTAATACATACACGTAACTCACCTAGCCCTGAGCCCTGGAGACTGTCCTAGCTAATCTCATGTGAATGTGGCTGTGGGCCTACAGGGACTTTACAATCCTAAGATTCTCTTTTGATTTATATTTTTGGTAACTGACTGGAAGTTACAAATTGTCATGCTTAAACTGGCAAAGAGGAGATGCTCTTCTATACTCCTCCAGTGTCTATGCTGGAAGCTTTTCCCTATACTTTCTTACTTTAATAAACTTCTCACTGCATGAAGCTCTGAGTGACCATTGCTGAGTCTTTCGATCCCAATGTGAATTCTTCTCCATGGAAGATTAAGAATCCAACACCATTCATGGTAACCTACTGTCGTCTATCACCTATCATCTTGGAGCGGTTGGACCCGTGTATCCAATTAGAAGCCAGTGCTCTGGAGGGCATGTGCCCAGAGTTGGTTCTTTGCAGTGATGGGGGCCACTGCAATGGGAGGCCCATGCAGGCCAAAGAATTAGGATGGATGAAAGTAAATAAATAAAGGACCAATAAAACAGGCCAAAATTAAAAAAAAGATTCCAGATGGCCAAAGCAATCCTGACAAAGAAGAATGGAGCTGGATGTATCAACCTCCCTAACTTCAGATTATACTTGGAAGCAATAGTCATAAAGACAGTTTGGTACTGGTACAAAAACAGAAATATAGACCAATGGAACAAGATAGAGAGCCCAGAGATAAATCCATGCACATATGGGTACCTTATTTTTGACAAAGGAGGTAAAACTATATAATGGGGCAGAGACAGCCTCTTCAACAAATGGTGTTGGGAAAACTAGACAGCTACATTTAAAAGAATGAAGTTGGAACACTTTCTAACACCACAGTCAAAGATAAACTCAAAACAGATTAAAAGCCTAACTGTAAGACCTGAAATCATAAAACTCATAGAGGAAAACAGAACACTAGATGACATACATTAAATCAAGATCTTCTATGACCCACCTCCTAGAGTAATGGAAATAAAAACAAAAATAAACAAGTGGGACCTAATTAAACTTAAATGTTTTGCACAGCAAAATAAACTATAAACAAGGTGAAAAGACAGGCCTCACAATTCAAGAAAATCATAGCAAACGAAACAACCTACAAAGAATTTCTAATACATACACGTAACTCATACAACTCAGCAGTGAAAAAACAAACAATTCAATCAAAAAGTGGGGAAAAGACTGAAATAGACATCTCTGTCTGTATGAAGAAGACATACACATGACCAGAAACACATGAAAAAAAATGCTCGACATTGCTCATTATGAGAAATGCAAATCAAAACTACAATGAGATATTACCTCATCATTCAGAATGGCCATCATCAAAAAATCTACAGACAATAAATGCTTGAGAGGGTGTGGAGAAAAAGCAACACTCTTGCATTGTTGGAGGGAATGGAAATTGATACAGCCACAATGGAAGACAATATTAAGATTCCTTATAAAACTAGGAATAGAAGCACCATATTACCCAGCAATTCCTCTATTAGGCATATACCCTGAAGAAATCAAAATTGAAAGAGACACATGTACCCCATTGTTCATTGTAGCACTATTTACAATAGCTACAACATGGAAGCAACCTAGATATCCATCAGCAAATGAATCTATAAAGAAGTTATGGTACATATATACAATGGAATATTTCTCAGCAACAAAAGGATATGCATATGAATCAGTCCTAATGAGGTGGATGAATCTAGAATCTAGTATACAAAGTGAAGTAAGTCAAAAAAAAAAAAAGGACAAATATCGTATACTAACACACATATATGAAATCTAGACAGATGGTACTGATAAATGCATATGCAGAGCAGTAATGGAGAAACAGACATAGAGAACTGACCTATGGACTTTGGCTTGGAGGGAGGAATCAGCAAGATGTACTGCAAGAGTAACATGGAAACTTAAATAAGCATATTTAAAAGAGACAACTGGTGTGAATATGCTGTAAGACTAAGGGGACTTAAAGGGGGGCTATGGAATAACCTGGAAGTGTGAGATATGGAGGTAGATGGGAGGGAGGTTTAGGTAGAAGAGGTTAATGGGATACCCATGACTGATTTGCATTTATGTATAGCAGTAGACAACAAAACTATGTAAAGGTAAAATAAAAATAAATTTTATAGAAGAAAAAAGAGAAAGAGAGACAGCGTAAATAGCATGGTGTGTAAGTTATACCTTGAAAACAGTTTAAAAGAACTACACTGTATAGTCACAGCATTGCAGTCCAGAGGGCATTTGCAAAAATACCCCAAACCATACCATAGAACTGTTGCCGCTCCTATCTTACCATAGACACCACAAAGTCCTGACATTTTGCCTCTCATGGACACCTGGGCACTCCAAACAGGTCTTTCTTACTTGTTTCTCCAAAGCCCAAATTCAGAGTCTAGGGTGTCTATGATGGTTGGCCGTAATGAATGTCTCTCATTGATCCTGCTGTGTTGACCAGTAGTGTTCATACCCCAAGAAAGGTCATCTCTAATCATAGGTAGAATACTTAGAAGTGAGGCATCAAAGTCGTCATAGATAGTCAACTTAGATAGATAGACCAGTGCAATGACATTAGTGGTAAAAAACCTGCCTGCCATTGTGGGAAACATAAGTGATACAGATTTGACCCCTGGGTTGGGAAAATTCCCTGGAGGAGGGCACAGCAAACCACTCCAATATTCTAGGCTGGAGAATCCCTATGAATAGAAAAGCCTGGTGGGCTACAGCCCATAGGGCCAGAAGGAGTCAGAAATGACTGAAGGGGTTTAGCATGCAAGCATTCATACACATTATCGCAGATTCCCTGGTGGCTTAATGGTAAAAAATCCATTTGCAGTGCAGGAGACACAGGAAGATTGCTCAGGAAGATTACCTGGAGGAGGGCATGAAAGCCTCCTCCAGTGTTCTTGCATGGAGAATCTCATGGAGAGAAGAGCCTGGCAAGTTACAGTTCATAGTGCTGCAAAGAGTTGGGTGTGACTGAAGCAACTGAGCACGCCCATACATACTGTAAACTCCTGTGAGGCTGTATTTTCTTGTATTTGGGGTGTTATCCAACTAGTCTGTTGGGGCTGGAACAGAGGTAGAAAAACAGGCATTTGGAAAAAAGACAAGTGTGTGTAAGGGTTACTTCAAAGTGAGAGAGTGATCTTCATGAGTGACATAACCAGCAAATAGGATGCCTCAGGCATTTCCTGATATTACCTGCTTAATGTTCATGAAAGAATGGCATGGATCTCCACATGAACAATAGGACAATGGCCTCAAGACCGAACATGCCAGATACTCAACTTTCCTGACCATTTCTCATCTCTTGAAGACTCAGGAAGTGGGAAACATGATCAGTTTCAGAAAGGAAAATGAGAAAATATGGTGAAAAAGAAAACAATACAAATAGGTGATAGAAATTTCATGTATGTGCAAATAAATATTTTATTCTTTCATAGCCCTATGTGAACTTATAAATATATCTATGACTCAAGAAATATGATCATTTTTTGTTTGTTGTTAATAACAAAGACTTGTTAATTGTGACTTTTGCATGACATTGTACCACAATTATGACACAAACCTATATTCATGTCAACTACTCTGGTCTTTAATAAGCAATGAGGTTAGAAGTCATAGGCACAAGTGAGCTGGACTTGAAACTGAGTTGGATTTTGACAATAAGAAATAGAGAAGGAAGGATTGTGAGCAATAGGGTTGGTACACACAAATGCACCCAGGAGATGCAGAGCAAGTGAAGAGAAAGCAAATAACTTGTAGTTATACTTACTCTGCTTTTGAAAAATATCAGAGTAATTTCTCTTAAGTCATCTGGATTAACTAACATCCTAAATTCCTCCTAATGCATCCATTGTTTATATTCATGCTACTTAGTGTTTAGCAGCATGAATCTGACATCTGCATCCCTTATCACCTTTACATCAAAGTGTTTGACATTCCAGTTGTTTTGAACACACCTGAAATAACATGCATTACTCTATAAAGGGATGTAAGAGATAGAAGAAAAATCCGGTTGAATTTCCAGGGAAAGTATGTGAAATTCATCCCTTGTACTTCCTGGAAATGAAAACTAAATTTTCCTGACTACAAATGCAAAAACACTAGAAAATTTAGTAGTTACTTATAAGACTGAGGAAGATGTTTAAGCTGGAAATGATGAAAGGCTCTTTAATTAAAGCAGAACAAAATACAACTCTGCAGTTTGCTGTGATTGTTTTCATCATAAACTCCTGTGAGGCTGTATTTTCTTGTATTTGGGGTGTTATCCAACTAGTCTGTTGGGGCTGGAACAGAGGTAGAAAAACAGGCATTTGGAAAAAAGACAAGTGTGTGTAAGGGTTACTTCAAAGTGAGAGAGTGATCTTCATGAGTGACATAACCAGCAAATAGGATGCCTCAGGCATTTCCTGATATTACCTGCTTAATGTTCATGAAAGAATGGCATGGATCTCCACATGAACAATAGGACAATGGCCTCAAGACCGAACATGCCAGATACTCAACTTTCCTGACCATTTCTCATCTCTTGAAGACTCAGGAAGTGGGAAACATGATCAGTTTCAGAAAGGAAAATGAGAAAATATGGTGAAAAAGAAAACAATACAAATAGGTGATAGAAATTTCATGTATGTGCAAATAAATATTTTATTCTTTCATAGCCCTATGTGAACTTATAAATATATCTATGACTCAAGAAATATGATCATTTTTTGTTTGTTGTTAATAACAAAGACTTGTTAATTGTGACTTTTGCATGACATTGTACCACAATTATGACACAAACCTATATTCATGTCAACTACTCTGGTCTTTAATAAGCAATGAGGTTAGAAGTCATAGGCACAAGTGAGCTGGACTTGAAACTGAGTTGGATTTTGACAATAAGAAATAGAGAAGGAAGGATTGTGAGCAATAGGGTTGGTACACACAAATGCACCCAGGAGATGCAGAGCAAGTGAAGAGAAAGCAAATAACTTGTAGTTATACTTACTCTGCTTTTAAAAAATATCAGAGTAATTTCTCTTAAGTCATCTGGATTAACTAACATCCTAAATTCCTCCTAATGCATCCATTGTTTATATTCATGCTACTTAGTGTTTAGCAGCATGAATCTGACATCTGCATCCCTTATCACCTTTACATCAAAGTGTTTGACATTCCAGTTGTTTTGAACACACCTGAAATAACATGCATTACTCTATAAAGGGATGTAAGAGATAGAAGAAAAATCCGGTTGAATTTCCAGGGAAAGTATGTGAAATTCATCCCTTGTACTTCCTGGAAATGAAAACTAAATTTTCCTGACTACAAATGCAAAAACACTAGAAAATTTAGTAGTTACTTATAAGACTGAGGAAGATGTTTAAGCTGGAAATGATGAAAGGCTCTTTAATTAAAGCAGAACAAAATACAACTCTGCAGTTTGCTGTGATTGTTTTCATCATAAACTTCTTCCTATCTTCATAAAATCCTGGAAAGGTTGTGAAGCCAAGTGCCCCATTCCCTGTGCAGATCTTGGTTGCTAAATATTTCACGTTCATTATAATGCATTGCCTGTACGAGTCCTCTGATTTTTCTCAGTTGTTTCCACTCTTTGAACTGCAATGACTCTGAATGTGCTTGTAAAGTGGTGTCTTCTATCCTTGCTCCTTCTCTGTCCTACTTTCAGAGATAACCATTGCTTACTAGCACCATAAATAGGGATGTGATTCAAACACAGAAAGCTTTTCTATATGCCATTTATTATACTGTCCAGAAAGGTTGAACAGCCCCCACACATCCAATTTGGCAAGAGGCTAGTGGTATTAGATTGAGAAGAAACTGTTTTTTAAATCACACAGAATTCAGGTGGTGGTTTCCAACATCAAATTGGGTATGATGCTGTTACAGCTGCTGAGATCCACTTATTTGTACCACATATTACAGCCTAAGACAGCATTTAGGACCTGGCATCAGGATACAGGGGGATGGATGTGTTACTTACCTTGATCCTAGTAATCAGGGATAAAGTAATTCCACAGTGGATCCTGGTAATTCCACAGTGTATATGTACATCTAATTGTCACATTGTATGCTTTAAGTATATTAACTTATATTTGTCAGTTATTCCTCAATTTGAAAAAATGGATAGCAGAGCAAATTAGCACAGGGATAGCTTTTTTTTTTTTAATCCATTTTCTATACAACATGTTATGTGATAAAAATTAGAAACTAAAAAGTTACTTCCCAAATATCTTCTTACTGTTTTGGGTATCTTACAGCACATATATCCCAGTTTCTGTGTAGTAACATGCTCTTGTGTTTCCTGCGAATTTTTTTGTGTTTGACATTCCAGTTGTTTTGAACACACCTGAAATCATGCATTACTCTATAAAGGGATGTAAGAGATAGAAGAAAAATCCGGTTGAATTTCCAGGGAAAGTATGTGAAATTCATCCCTTGTACTTCCTGGAAATGAAAACTAAATTTTCCTGACTACAAATGCAAAAACACTAGAAAATTTAGTAGTTACTTATAAGACTGAGGAAGATGTTTAAGCTGGAAATGATGAAAGGCTCTTTAATTAAAGCAGAACAAAATACAACTCTGCAGTTTGCTGTGATTGTTTTCATCATAAACTTCTTCCTATCTTCATAAAATCCTGGAAAGGTTGTGAAGCCAAGTGCCCCATTCCCTGTGCAGATCTTGGTTGCTAAATATTTCACGTTCATTATAATGCATTGCCTGTACGAGTCCTCTGATTTTTCTCAGTTGTTTCCACTCTTTGAACTGCAATGACTCTGAATGTGCTTGTAAAGTGGTGTCTTCTATCCTTGCTCCTTCTCTGTCCTACTTTCAGAGATAACCATTGCTTACTAGCACCATAAATAGGGATGTGATTCAAACACAGAAAGCTTTTCTATATGCCATTTATTATACTGTCCAGAAAGGTTGAACAGCCCCCACACATCCAATTTGGCAAGAGGCTAGTGGTATTAGATTGAGAAGAAACTGTTTTTTAAATCACACAGAATTCAGGTGGTGGTTTCCAACATCAAATTGGGTATGATGCTGTTACAGCTGCTGAGATCCACTTATTTGTACCACATATTACAGCCTAAGACAGCATTTAGGACCTGGCATCAGGATACAGGGGGATGGATGTGTTACTTACCTTGATCCTAGTAATCAGGGATAAAGTAATTCCACAGTGGATCCTGGTAATTCCACAGTGTATATGTACATCTAATTGTCACATTGTATGCTTTAAGTATATTAACTTATATTTGTCAGTTATTCCTCAATTTGAAAAAATGGATAGCAGAGCAAATTAGCACAGGGATAGCTTTTTTTTTTTTAATCCATTTTCTATACAACATGTTATGTGATAAAAAATTAGAAACTAAAAAGTTACTTCCCCAAATATCTTCTTACTGTTTTGGGTATCTTACAGCACATATATCCCAGTTTCTGTGTAGTAATTCATGCTTCCTTTTTCTTTTGGAAAAAAAAATTATTGAAATATAGTTGATTTATGGTTGTGTTAATTTCTGTTGAGCTAAGTAACACAGTTATACATATATATATTCTTTTCTATTATGGTTATCATAATATTGAGTATAGCCACCTGTGTTATACAGTAGGATGTCGGTGTTTATCAATTTATATAAAATAGTTTGGATCGACTAACCCAAACTCCCAATTCATTTTTACCCCACCACCATGCTGCCTCATTCTTTTTATTTTATTTTTTTTAAGATTTATTTATTTATTTATTTTTGGGCGGGGGTCGGGTTGGGGAGGGAGGGGAGCAGGCGGGCCACTTCTATTGGTCTTTCCTTTCTCAGTTTTCATCCGTCTTTGTTCTTTGGCTCCTGCGGGCCTCCCATCGCGGTGGCCTCTGTTGTCGCAGAGCGCTGGCTCTGGGCGCATGCGCTCCAGAGCTCCGGCTCGCTGATTGGACACATCAGTCCAGCCGCTCCACGGCACGTGGGATCTTCCCAGGCCAGGGATCAAACCGGCACCCCTTGCACTGCAAGGTGGTGTCCTTATCCACTGGACCACCAGGGGAAGTCCTGCCTCATTCTTATCTTTAATTGCCACAATAATTCTCTCTCAATTTAAATCCTATCCATTCTTTACGTTCATCCTAAAACCCAACCTCTCTATTCAGTTATTTCCACTTTTCCCAGATTGTTTAGGGTTTTAATATACTAGTGTCTAATTTGATCTGTGCTCATATGTCATTTTATAAACCTTTTAGGTGAATTAGTCTTGTTTCTGAGGCAGGATTGGCCTAATTCTACCTTCAGAAAAAAAAGGTTGATTCTTTCAAGTTTATATCACTGTCTTACATATTTAAAGGTAAAAAAGCATGGATTATTAGGAGCTTAATCGGAAGGAAGCCTACCAGCAGAGGAAGGAACAATTGTCTTTGAAATCAGACATACCACCTAGTCATCTCCATCAAACAGAAACTTCAGCTCAAAGCAAAAAATGCTTGGTGAGCAGTGTATTTTGGCTCATGTAACTGGGAAAACTGGACAGTCCACATGTTTTATAGACAGAGGAAAGGTACATTATTGGAGCCTAAAACATAAATGCACTTTTCATTAAAAGGAAAATTTTTTTCTTTTCTTCAACTGAACTATGAACTTTTATAAAATTTCTCCAATGCAGCCTTCTCAGTTTGACCTAGAAATCTTCCCTGATGCAGGTTATTACAATGAAGCCATGACATTAAATAGTTAGATGGAACCCAGATATACTTAAAGTTGATTTGATGGTTTTAAGGCCATTGAATCAAATCTATGTATGAAGATGCAAATACACCGGTGAAAGCTCTGAAAATTTTAATATAAATTTCATTGGAAGCAAAAACAGTTTTCATTGACTAAGGACATACTGAGGTGTTTTAAAAGAGCCCAAGGCCCTGACGTCTGTGAGATCTGATCTGTAGGCTTGGTTTTGCTTGTTAACTTATATAAGTTATTGAATAGGCAGGTCTGAGTTAATTCAGTAGTAAATTGAGGAAGCACAATTTAAAACTGCATAATAATTATAATTCAGTTATAAAATGAGTGACCACCAAAGCTACTTGAAGTTCTAGCATTTTCTGTCATTAAACACTCTTTTGAATCCTTCTATATACTCCCTCTGATTTCTTGGAAAAGCTTTTCAACATCTCAATAAAATAAAGCAAAATGTCCTGTGCTTTTTTTTTTTTTTTTTGATTAATATTATCGATCTGTCCCCCAAAATTCTATGAAAACCAAATTATCTGATTAAATATTTTTTGCGCTTATTTGTTTCTTCTAATATCTAAGATTTCCCAAATTGCTAGAATTTCCCCAAAATTTGACCTGATTCCTGTGCCAGCCTTTATATAGTGTATTTCACACATAAGTTAAATTCTAAATGGCCTTAAATATTGCAGCCTGCTTGTCCTGCACTTTAGATATACTGAGTTCTAGCTCAGACCTTCTTCTATGAAACCATCAATTAACAATGAGATTTTGCAAAATAGTGAATTCTTTTATAGTGCTAAAAATCATCTGCTAATTTAGTGTTTTATGTACTAGACGATTCTTACCATGATGAACTAATTCCCTATCTCTAAAGCAATGTTTAATCATCATTATCCAGATGTTATAAGTTTTTAAAATCTGGTCTTTTCCTTAGTCACTTGCTTAATTTAAGGAAAGAAATAATAAAAACTCTGATGGAGGAGTAATCAAAGCCTGACATATGCATTAGGACTGCTCAGAGTAACTAAATTTGCAAGCTAATTACTGGTTCATCATATGTTCAGTGCTGTATGGTTTTAGATTGGAAGGAGATGTCAGAAATGATTGTATCTCTTTAGACCCAAGTTGGTATGACAGGCAAATGTGTGCCAATGCCACAAAATTTTCCATTTTCAAAAAGTGGAAGAGGCATAGGCATAAAATGCAAAGTAACTGTACTGCCCTCAGGGTTATAATAGTGAAACCTCTTGTCCCTGAAATACCTGGGATGGCTTGCTCATTCTCAGTCATGAAAAAAAGAAAATAACAGAAATTTCTCAGTCTTATTGCAGTTTTGTTCTCTGCAATACCCATTTCTCTAAACAAGATGCTCAGGCACAAGTGCCTGTGAGGTACTTTATAATATTTTCACTCTATATCATTTTGCAACAGAATTTCCGCCCAGTGCTGAGATTATGAGAAGTTATTTCATAATTTCCCCATGGAAAAAATAAAGCAATGCAGTAAAATTCTAGCACCTGTATGTATAACCAATATTTATAGAACTGTCCCAACTGTGGAAATTAAAGGGACCCTGGGGATGCTAGGGGTCTGTGAAATTTGATATTTTGAGGACTAACATATAAATTATAAGAATTAGTTTATGTTTACTGTGGACATTGAGTTGGAATGGGATTCTAACAGCCATCTTTTCTCTTTTCCTATTTCTTTTCTATTTTCAGAAAGATAACATGGACAAAAGGGAAAATAACTGAGCAAAAATAAGGAATGGTTCATCTTACCCAGAAGCAGTAACAAGAATGAACAGTTTCTATAAATTCAAAACTTTAGTATATGCGTGAGTGAGACTGAGACATTCCATTTCAAGGTGATGACTCTAGTAAATTATCTGATAAATGTAAGAAAAATGTTTGTAGAAGAATCTTCAACACAATGATGTTGTTCAATTCATTTGAACAAATATTTTAAGACCTTCAGTAACTTGTTAAGTATTGGGATTTTTTTTTTTCCCAAATAAGCTAAGTAGACACAAAACTTCTCTTGTAGCTCAATTGTAAAGAATCCGCTTGTCAATACAGGAGATATGGGCTTGATATCTGGATCAAGAAGATCCTCTGGAGAGGAAATGGCATCCCACTCAAGTATTCATTCCTATAGAATCCCATGGACAGAGGAGGCTGGAAGGCTATAGTCCATAGGGTTGCACAGAGTCAGGCACAACTGAAGCAACTTAGTGTGCACAACACATGTATAGGACACCCTGATGATGCTGAACAATTGTTGGTGTGGGCAGCCCTCTCTCTAACAAATATATTAGAACAAGGTCAAGAAGCTTAAGGTTTTTTTAGAAATTTCCAGATATGTTTGAATTCAAGTAACAGATAAGTGAAATATTCTGCAGTCACGATGCATGTAACCATTCATTTATTTATTCTCAAAGAACAGTGTTCATAATATGCTATTAAGTGGACAAAAATCAGGCCAACATAAAGTATGTGCAGTGGGATCCATTTTTAGATAATGTAGAACATATACACATATAGCTAATATATACAGAAAAATTTAGATTACCTGTAGCTATCCTTGGAACTTTCTTCCATTTGGCCTATCCTTGGAAAAAAAATATATATAGAACTGTCCCAACTGTGGAAATTAAAGGGACCCTGGGGATGCTAGGGGTCTGTGAAATTTGATATTTTGAGGACTAACATATAAATTATAAGAATTAGTTTATGTTTACTGTGGACATTGAGTTGGAATGGGATTCTAACAGCCATCTTTTCTCTTTTCCTATTTCTTTTCTATTTTCAGAAAGATAACATGGACAAAAGGGAAAATAACTGAGCAAAAATAAGGAATGGTTCATCTTACCCAGAAGCAGTAACAAGAATGAACAGTTTCTATAAATTCAAAACTTTAGTATATGCGTGAGTGAGACTGAGACATTCCATTTCAAGGTGATGACTCTAGTAAATTATCTGATAAATGTAAGAAAAATGTTTGTAGAAGAATCTTCAACACAATGATGTTGTTCAATTCATTTGAACAAATATTTTAAGACCTTCAGTAACTTGTTAAGTATTGGGATTTTTTTTTTTCCCAAATAAGCTAAGTAGACACAAAACTTCTCTTGTAGCTCAATTGTAAAGAATCCGCTTGTCAATACAGGAGATATGGGCTTGATATCTGGATCAAGAAGATCCTCTGGAGAGGGAAATGGCATCCCACTCAAGTATTCATTCCTATAGAATCCCATGGACAGAGGAGGCTGGAAGGCTATAGTCCATAGGGTTGCACAGAGTCAGGCACAACTGAAGCAACTTAGTGTGCACAACACATGTATAGGACACCCTGATGATGCTGAACAATTGTTGGTGTGGGCAGCCCTCTCTCTAAACAAATATATTAGAACAAGGTCAAGAAGCTTAAGGTTTTTTTAGAAATTTCCAGATATGTTTGAATTCAAGTAACAGATAAGTGAAATATTCTGCAGTCACGATGCATGTAACCATTCATTTATTTATTCTCAAAGAACAGTGTTCATAATATGCTATTAAGTGGACAAAAATCAGGCCAACATAAAGTATGTGCAGTGGGATCCATTTTTAGATAATGTAGAACATATACACATATAGCTAATATATACAGAAAAATTTAGATTACCTGTAGCTATCCTTGGAACTTTCTTCCATTTGGCCTATCTGTATTTAAATATGTGCAAATTTGATCTGTATTAATTTTTCAATTAAAAACAAAGTAAATAATAATAATACAGGAGAATGAGTGGGTCAAATACTAGGAAGTGAGTGATATGATGCCTAGTCAACTTCAGCGGTTTTGTTGCTGTGGGCAGAATGTTTCATCAGCTTTCATAACACAAGTACAGTCAGTCTTTGAATTTGCATTTGCTATGTCTGACTCTAGAGCGTGAGCTTTATTTGAGTAACTTTTTTTAATCATACTATGTGACTATCCACAGCTAAGCTGACTGCTGATGCAGATGAGAATGTAACAGTAAAGGAAATTCAAAATATGCCCCAGCAACAATTTATAAGCTATGAAAACTGCAGGGAATATTCATGTAGGATGATTCTAAAATGAGTAACTCTATTATGCTGGGAATCGTTACCTCATTATAAATGTCTCCATCCTCGTCTCCATCCCTCTTTCTCTATTAATAATTCAGGCAATTAAATTTTTATTGCCTTGTATATTGGCACACAGGTCAGGAAACTGACTTCACAACTGTCATATTCAAAATTGGAATTGAACGAATGTCTTTCTGCTTCTAGTCAAGCCACCCATTTGTACTACCTGACTATGCCTAATGGGAAGGAGAGATGCACTTGATGGGAGGAAAAATCTCATGAAGTAAGCATTTGTAGTGCAATCAAATTACATTTCCTTTTGGCTTTAGTTTAAAATGTTGCTTGCTTAGTTGTCACTGAAGCACGATCTCCCAAATTTCTACTAAAATCTCAGTGAAGACACAGTAAAGACATAAATACACATCATCACCAGAAACTAAAACTTAAAAAAACCCTATTGCCAGAATCAAAGAATGCTGACTCAATGTAGGAAGCACAATAGAAAAAAATTATTAGTTTAACGATGCTTGCTCTTAGAAAATTCAGAAAAGCTTTCCTCCTGAAAAAGATATGAAAATGTTTCATTCCTTCCTGCCCCATCAGTGTTTGGTTAGATAATGTAGAACATATACACATATAGCTAATATATACAGAAAAATTTAGATTACCTGTAGCTATCCTTGGAACTTTCTTCCATTTGGCCTATCTGTATTTAAATATGTGCAAATTTGATCTGTATTAATTTTTCAATTAAAAACAAAGTAAATAATAATAATACAGGAGAATGAGTGGGTCAAATACTAGGAAGTGAGTGATATGATGCCTAGTCAACTTCAGCGGTTTTGTTGCTGTGGGCAGAATGTTTCATCAGCTTTCATAACACAAGTACAGTCAGTCTTTGAATTTGCATTTGCTATGTCTGACTCTAGAGCGTGAGCTTTATTTGAGTAACTTTTTTTAATCATACTATGTGACTATCCACAGCTAAGCTGACTGCTGATGCAGATGAGAATGTAACAGTAAAGGAAATTCAAAATATGCCCCAGCAACAATTTATAAGCTATGAAAACTGCAGGGAATATTCATGTAGGATGATTCTAAAATGAGTAACTCTATTATGCTGGGAATCGTTACCTCATTATAAATGTCTCCATCCTCGTCTCCATCCCTCTTTCTCTATTAATAATTCAGGCAATTAAATTTTTATTGCCTTGTATATTGGCACACAGGTCAGGAAACTGACTTCACAACTGTCATATTCAAAATTGGAATTGAACGAATGTCTTTCTGCTTCTAGTCAAGCCACCCATTTGTACTACCTGACTATGCCTAATGGGAAGGAGAGATGCACTTGATGGGAGGAAAAATCTCATGAAGTAAGCATTTGTAGTGCAATCAAATTACATTTCCTTTTGGCTTTAGTTTAAAATGTTGCTTGCTTAGTTGTCACTGAAGCACGATCTCCCAAATTTCTACTAAAATCTCAGTGAAGACACAGTAAAGACATAAATACACATCATCACCAGAAACTAAAACTTAAAAAAACCCTATTGCCAGAATCAAAGAATGCTGACTCAATGTAGGAAGCACAATAGAAAAAAAAAATTATTAGTTTAACGATGCTTGCTCTTAGAAAATTCAGAAAAGCTTTCCTCCTGAAAAAAGATATGAAAATGTTTCATTCCTTCCTGCACTCAGTGTGTGAATCAGTGTGTTAGAGTTTATAACAACCAAAGTACACAATTGCCTCTCTTTATTGAGTGTGTGTACTTATTTTGCAGGAGCTAAAATATTGAATTGATTCCTTTTTGAATCTCTTTATATATTCTTATTCCAGAAAATAAAAGGGCCAGAGAGAAGAGAAGGTATGCAACCTTATACATTGGTTTTCTTCATAAGATTTTATTTGAACAAGCTGTCTTCACAGTGTTTCTATTGTTGCTGCTACTGAAAGATCAGGGACTTGGCATGTGGGGAAAGTGGTAAATCCTGTTATAAGCATTAGAGCATCTCAGCTGGTTTAGCAAACCAAGATGATGAACAAGGTTGAATAAAATTAACTAAAAGAGACGTGCCTTCAGGTCCAGCCAGAAGATATTTACACACAGTACCCTGCTGTGACCAGGCTGCTTCTGGAGATGTTCATTCTAGACTTTAAGGCTGTGCTTACCCTGGCACTGATCTTGAGTCTTGACTCTGAGACTTTAAGCGGTGTGTCCTCAGGGAAGCTGCTTAACTTCTCGAGTCTCACCTTCTTCATCTGTAAGGTGGAGACTATTATACTCGTCTCAATAATAATTACATCTGATAAGGGGTAAGCTTAATATCATAAAGCTGCAGACCCCAGTGTTTTGGCACCAAGGAACAGTTACATGGAAGACGATTTTCCACGGACCAGGAATATGATATTTTGGGGATGATTCAAGCAAATTACATTTATTGTGTACTTTATTTCTAATATTATTACATTTATATATACAATGAAATAATTATAGAACTCACCGTATGCTAAGACTACACTACAGTCTTTGACTCTGTGGATCACAACAAACTGCGAAAAACTCTGGAAGAGATAGGAATACCAGGCAACCTTACCTTCTTCTGGAGAAACCTGTTTCCAGGACAAGAAGCAAAGTTAGCACTGGACACGGAACAATGGACTGATTCCAAATTTGGAAAAGGATATGTCAAGGCAGTATATTGTCATCCTGTTTTTTTTTTTTTTTCTTTCGTCTATCTCAAATGGTCTTTCATTTATCTAGTTTTATCGGTCTTTGTTCTATGGCCTGTGTGGGTCTCCCACTGCAGTGGCCTCTCTCGCTGCAAAGGACTGGTTCTGGGTGCATGTGCCCCAGAGCTCCAGCTCGGTAGTTGGACCCATCTGTTCAGCAACTCTGCAGCAGGTGGGATCTTCCCAGGCCAGGAATCTAACCAGCACCCTTTGCACTGCAAGGTGGTGTCCTTACTCACTGAACCACTAGGTAAGCCCTGCTTATTTAATTTTTATGCAGAGTACACCATGCAAAATACTGGTGATAGATGACAGTAAACAACTTACTGTGAATGGTGTCGGATTCTTGATCTCCAAAGATTTCACGTTGGGATCAAAAAGGCTTGGCTTTGGTCACTCAGAGTTTGGTGCAGTAAAAAGGGTGGGGGATAGACGAATACCCCCAGAAGCTAGTTTAGACAAGGCATTTTGTACCAGTTAGTCATTAATAATAAAAGAATATTTAAGGCTGTAAAGGTCTTACTGGATCACACCCACAACATTAACGTAAGATTAGCCAGAGAATGGTCTCCAGGATTCAGGACTAGATGAGATATTCCAATGCAAAATAGTTTGCCTCCATAAAACAATAAAGCTAGTTTCAGAGTAGAGCTTTATCATGGCAAACCCTTATTGCAGAAAGCAAAGAGTGACTAAAGACCCTCTTGATAAAGGTGAAAGAAGAGAGTGAAAAAGTTGGCCTAAAACTCAACATTCAAAAAATGAAGATCAAGGCATTCAATTCCATCCCTTCATGGCAAATAGATGGGCAAAGAATGGCGACAGTGACAGACTTTATTTTCTTGGCTTTCAAAATCACTGCAAACATTGACTGCAGCCATGAAATCAAAAGTCGCTTGCTCCTTGGAAGAAAAACTATGACAAATCTGGACAGCATATTCAAAAGCAGAGACATCACTTTGCCAGAAAAAGTCTATATAGTCAAAACTATGGTTTTCCCAGTAGTTATGTATGGATGTAAGAACTGGACCATAAAGAAGACTGAAGAATTGATGCCTTCAAACTGTGGTGTTGGACTTGAGAGTCCCTTAGACTAAAATATCAAACCAGTCAATCCTAAAGGAAATCAACCCTGAATATTCATTGGAAGAAATGATGCTCCAGTACTTTGACCATTGATGTGAAGAGATGACTCATTGGAAAATAGCTCATTGTTGGAAAAATAGAAGGCAAAAGGAAAAGGGGAGGACAGAGGACAAGATGGCTGTATGGCATCACTTAGTCAATGGACTTAAATTTGAGCAGACTCTGGGAGCTGGTGAAGGATAGGGAAGCCTGGTGTTGTGCAGTCCATAGGGTTGCAAACAGTCAAACATGTCTGGGTTACTGAACTGAACTGAACTGAACACCATAATGCAGAATCATTGGAAGTCCCAAATTATTATTATTATTATTTTTTATGTTATTATTTTGGGGAGAGGGGGAGTTCGGGTGGGAGTGGGGTGGGCGGGCCACTTCTGTCGGTCTTTCATTTCTCTGTTTTCAGCTGTCTTTGTCCTTTGGCTCCTGTGGGCCTCCCATTGCAGTGGCATCTGTTGTTGCAGAGCGCCGGCTCTGGGTGCATGTGCTCCAGAGCTCAGGTTCGGTAATTGGACACATCAGTCCAGCCGCTCCGCGGCTTGTGGGATTTTCCCAGGCCAGGGATCGAACCGGTGCCCCTTGCACTGCAAGGCGGTGTCCTTACCCACTGGACCGCCAGGGGTAGCCCTCACCTTTCTCTTTATGTGTCATTCAAGAAGATAGAATACTTTCTATGGATTTTGACAGTTTAGCATTTAACTGCCTCATAGATTTTGCTATATGCAACACCACATAATATATCCAATTATTCTGAGCAAAATAATTGTTTTGTCATTTTTTGGTGTTTAGCCTTCAAACTTCTGGATGATCTAAGGTGGTCTTGATTGACAGGTTTGAACCTGAAATGGAGCCCTCCTCTCTTCCCCCATCTTTTCCTTCTCTTCTTTTCTGTCAAGCTCTGTTTTGATACTGCTTCCCTGCCTCAGAATTTATTTATTCTTTCTTTTCTTTGCAGAAATATTTTTTTCCCTTCTCATATTATCCACAGGAAAATGCCTGATCTTTCCGTATTTCCTCAGGGCTAGATGCTTGGTTAACTTCCATGGTAATCTCATGTTATACAATTATCTCAAGCATGGAGAGGATGTGGACACACTCCTTGCAGACCATTGAAAGGGACCTAACTGTAATTCCTAGCAGATAAGGCTAAATACACATGTGTAGGTTTCTTTAATATTATCTGAGAATATTCCCATCAATTAATGACATTTTTCTGTGATGCGACTCCAAGAATTTGAAGTAATACTTCTAGCAGGACATCCTGGTTTCCATCACCTGGAGCACAGTGCTATTTTGTCCCCATGTGGGCACTGAGTAAGTCTACCTCATTTCCTCCTGTATGGCAATAGACACCATCAATTGGGAAATCAAAAGACCATCCTGTACAGTGGTTCTTACTCCTGTCACTACCTAGATCCCACTTCCACATACCTGATGTGGTTCAGATACTGGGTTCAGGTATCAGTGGTTTTATAAGCCTTTCTATGACTTGGAAATTTTAGAAACTATCAACTGTTTCTGTTGTGCTTTCTCTAATTTTTCTCTCTTATAGACCTACTTTGCAGATTATGCCAGGGATTAAATATACTGTTCAACCTGCTGGTGCCCCAGCATCAGAATCACCTAGAAGTGCAGGGTGGAGAGAGATTCCTAGGTATTATCCCACTCGAAAGAATCAGAATGATTAGATGTCATAGAGTAACTGCTTGTCCCAGATTGCCTAGACTGAAGGGCAAATATTTTCAAAATTTCAGTGTTAAGATCAGGAAGTGTAAATTGGAAAGTGGCTCAGTCAAATCCACTCCTTGTGACCCCATAGACTGTAGCCCAATAGGCATCTCTGTCCAAGGAGTTCTCCAGGCAAGAATTCTGGAGTGTGTAGCCATTCTATTCTCCAGGGGATTTTCATGACCCAAGGACCAAGCCTCAGTCTCCTATATTGTAGGGGGATTTTTTTCCAATCTCAGCCACCAGGGAAGCCCCAGTGTCCTAGACAAACATGTATGTTTGTTCACTCTAGGAAGCTCTAAGTTTTTTTTTAAGATTAAAATTTTTTTTCGCTGCTATGCTTTTTTTAAAAAATTGAATTTAGTTTTTATTTTATATTGGAGTAAAATTGATTTACAATATTGTGTTGTTTTTAGGTGTCCAAGTGATTGATGCACATGTTTTTTCATATAGGTTATTATAGTATATGGAATAGAGTTTCCTGTGCTATACAGTAGATTCTTGTTGATTATATATTTTATATATAGTAGCAGGTATATGTTAATCCCAAACTCCTAATTTACCCCCGACAACATTTCCTCTTCAGTAAGTTTATTTTCAAAGTCTATGAGTCTGTTTCTGTTTTGTAAATCAATTAATTTGTATCAGTTTTTAGATTCCATACATAAGTCATATCATATGATACTTGTCTTTGTCTGAGTTAGCATGATAATCTCTATGGGAAAATCCTAGTTTTCAATCATGTGATTAGTATGGAGTGTGGTTGAAAACTACTACACTAACCTTTTTAAGAAAGACTCATTTTCCCAGGTGCAGAAATGAGTCTTCAACAGGGACTCTGGGGAAGACTTCTGTCTGCCTGGGAAGGGCTTGGCCCTGTCCTTGGTCCCATATATCGTGAGCACTAGTCTCTTTCCATGTAGTCCTGTCTTCCATCTCCCACTCTGACTCCCTTATGCAGGTTCCACAGGGCAGATCTTTCTCCTCTGTCAGCTGTTGCCAATGACTGCTGCCTCCTCACACCCTCCCACTCAAGCTTTATCCCTGTGGTGCATTTCCCTGTTCACTGCCATCTGTTCCTTTCCTCTGCCTGGAGAAGTAGCATGATGTATGGCTGCTGAGAGAAATGTGCCTTCCATCACATCTTTCATTCCAGAACCACTACTTCATCCCCCATAGCTCTTTCTTCAGCAGCATCTGAGGTCTGCCTCTATCCCTCCTCTCCAGCTCAGGCCCTCAATGGAACTGTGGGCTGTCAGAGTGCCAGGAAAGCTTCTCTGAGTGGTGAAAAGCAGCGCACAGAAAAGCTGATCAGTCCTGAGGATGACCTAGGTTCTGCTGAGCCTTGATTCATCCAGTGGGGCATCTGGATCAACAGAGCTGAGGTAGTGAGGAAAGTGCTTATTCCTTTAGAGAGGAGATGGAGCTGTGATTGCAGACTTCTTTCCAGTCTCTCAAAATGGAGAAGGGAACAGGAGAGGGTTGACATATGGACTCTATCCCATGGAGAATAGCCTGACAGGCTCCTCTGTTCATGGAATCCTCGAAGCAAGTGGGTTGCCTCAGAAGCCTCCAGGGAGATATTCCCAGCCCAGGGACTGAACCCACATCTCTTGTATCTGCATCGGCAGTAGGATTCACTATCACTGGAGCCACCTAGAAAGCCAGACCCTCTGACTCAAAGAATTGTAAAGCCATTGCCCTAAAATACTGACAGATAATTTGCCAAGTTTTTAGAAAAAGGAATATAACCTGTAGGTTCAAAGTACTGGAAAATCCTGAAGTTATGTACAGCCTCTGGTCAATTTGTGCATATATGCATTTTTGCGTAGGTTTTATGACTCAAAAAAAAAAAAAAAACCAAGAAAAAATAGTTAAGAACATTGCTTTAGAAAAGAATTCAGAGAGTTCTAGAGTTCTGAGTGTAGAGTTGAATTCATGTTATTTTTATTTTGTTTTCTCCTTGGTCTCTCAAGACCTAGTACAGGGCCTGGGGCATAGAAAATAACTCACAAAGCACTTGTCAAACTACTTTCTGTTGCTTTTATCCAGACTCCAAAGACAGAAAATGCAAAGGGACAATATGTGGAAATTCACTCAGGAGTTCTACATGGGAATTCAAAGGATTCAGGATCTGTTCTTCATTCTACTGTCCATATCTTCTTGATGTGGGGCAAGATCTTTCACTTCCCTGGGTTTCAAAGTCCTCCTGGATTACATAATCTCTTAATTACTGCTCAATTCTGAAAGTCAAGTACTCTGTCCTTACACAGAGAGGAGTTAGAATTATTCTATAATTTTAAGAAACAAAACTGGGGAGCTCAATTCTTTCTACATAGAAAATTTAGACTTTCACAGGGATATGAGAAGGAGCATAAAATATCCTTGGATTTTCTAATACTGCAGTCAGAAATTCTGTTCTCTCTTTTATGTTATAAAAGGTGCTGGACAAATAATATGGCCACAAATTTTACCAATTCCTCTGTGCCCGGAATTGGGCTAAGCAGTCATGAAATACCTGTACTTTTTCTTAATGTATCTTGCAACCTTGTAGACAAGATTCAGACATATCAAGTAAGGAGAAGGTGGGAACTTTCCTTGTGTCTCAGTGGCAAAAGTTTGTCTGCCAATGCAAGACACATGGTTTCAGTCCCTGATCCAGGAAGATGCCACATACCCTGGAGCAGCTAAGTCCATGTGTCACAAATATTCAGCTTATGCTACAGAGCCTGGGAGTTTAAACTTCTGAGCCCATATGCCTCAGCTACTGAATCCTGCATGTCCTAGAGCCTATGTTCTGCAAAAAGAGAAGCCACCACAATGAGAAGCCCCTGTACAAGAGAGTAGCCCATACTCACATCATCTGGAGAAAAGCCCACACAGCAATGAAGACCAAGCACAGAGAAAAATAAGTAACAAAATAAATCAATAAAATTATATTTTTTAAAAGAAAGATTGTGAATGGAATAGGAAGAAAGCAGTTGATTGCTCAACTGTAAGTCAGGGATCTTAAATTTACTTTGTACAAACTGTACGTAGCACAATTTTAGTAACTTGAAGACTGGAGTGAACTCAGAGGTTTCATGGGGAGTTGGGAATGGTAAGTAAACTGTCTTGAATGTTGAGTAGAATTTTAATATGCGATGATGGGTAGGGGCACTCCCAGGAATAGTGGGTGGAGGTCATAGAAGCAAAGGAAAGAGGAGGGGGAAAGCAGAGTGTCAGGAGAAAAGCAGATTGGCCTAGGTGACAAAAACAGAGCTTGCTTTTGGGAAAATGTGAAAGTTTGTTTGCTGACCCTTGA
Organism: Tragulus kanchil; assembly: GCA_022376925.1. Lineage (NCBI taxonomy): Eukaryota > Metazoa > Chordata > Mammalia > Artiodactyla > Tragulidae > Tragulus > Tragulus kanchil. The sequence continues at coordinate 79,437,445 of JAIOJX010000029.1, read as the reverse complement.
AGATCTGGAAGGAAGTCCAGTGCATTTTCACTTACCCAGGGAAGCTGCTTTTGACTGTTGACTGGTGGACCACTGGTGCCGAGTGCATGGGAGAAGCAACATAGACCACAGGGGCCCAGAGGCTAGGGTGCTGCCGTGGTCATGTGGGTGGGCCTTGATCAAAGCCAAGATAGCAGTGGATGTGAAGGAAGTAAGACAGCATGTTTTGGAGTCTGCCACCAGATGGCAATGCCCTGAGAAAACTCACTGCGTATTCCAGAACTACAAACAGACCACACTCATCTCTGCTGATGTTTCAAATTTAGGCTTGGAATCTCTGTTCTCCCCATGGAATTCCCGAATCTAAAAACTCTAAAGGTCCCTGCAGTTTATCCATTTGTAGGGCTGAAAAGAAGTGGCCAGCTGAAAGCTACATCACTCTTCCTTCTCAGCTCCCTTATTCCCAACAGCATCTACCTGAGATGCCCTAGTGGTTAAAGAAGAATTATTTGGTTGTTATAGTGGTTGTTCTGGATGTATTAATGACCAGCCAGTCTTTGTGCTTAAACTTTAATAGGTAGGATTAGATATCATCCCCCATCGAAGATTAGGGAAGAATCTAGCAGGAAAAGATTTTCTTTTTGGAGTGTAACATCATCCAGCCATTTTAAGGAGAAAGCAAAAGGAAAAAATAACACAAAATAACGTTTTGCCTTTAGATCATTAGAACTTTATCTAAATAAAGATTCTAACTTACTTGGACTTTATGACAAGTGGTTGGATATAGAATCTTAATTGCTGTTTTTGTTGTTAATGAAGTGCTTGATGGTGAATTTTTTCTATGTGGACTACTTTACCTTGGGTGCCCCAACTGAACCCTGCTCCATTTCCGGGTGGAAGATTGTGGAATTTCATTCCTCGAGGCTTTGTGGATAAGGTGCCTCCCTGAGGAGCCTGTCTGAGGGAGGAGATGTCTAAAGTTTCTTCTTATTTCCAAGCTCAGGAAGCCATAGTGATATGGAAAAAGAATCAATCCTGTTTATTTATTTCCAAATAAATCAGCAAATATGAATGATGAATACTGACATACTATATATTTTACATAAATATGAAAATATCTGCTATTGATTTCCCTTAACCCAGGGAAGCTGCTTTTGACTGTTGACTGGTGGACCACTGGTGCCGAGTGCATGGGAGAAGCAACATAGACCACAGGGGCCCAGAGGCTAGGGTGCTGCCGTGGTCATGTGGGTGGGCCTTGATCAAAGCCAAGATAGCAGTGGATGTGAAGGAAGTAAGACAGCATGTTTTGGAGTCTGCCACCAGATGGCAATGCCCTGAGAAAACTCACTGCGTATTCCAGAACTACAAACAGACCACACTCATCTCTGCTGATGTTTCAAATTTAGGCTTGGAATCTCTGTTCTCCCCATGGAATTCCCGAATCTAAAAACTCTAAAGGTCCCTGCAGTTTATCCATTTGTAGGGCTGAAAAGAAGTGGCCAGCTGAAAGCTACATCACTCTTCCTTCTCAGCTCCCTTATTCCCAACAGCATCTACCTGAGATGCCCTAGTGGTTAAAGAAGAATTATTTGGTTGTTATAGTGGTTGTTCTGGATGTATTAATGACCAGCCAGTCTTTGTGCTTAAACTTTAATAGGTAGGATTAGATATCATCCCCCATCGAAGATTAGGGAAGAATCTAGCAGGAAAAGATTTTCTTTTTGGAGTGTAACATCATCCAGCCATTTTAAGGAGAAAGCAAAAGGAAAAAATAACACAAAATAACGTTTTGCCTTTAGATCATTAGAACTTTATCTAAATAAAGATTCTAACTTACTTGGACTTTATGACAAGTGGTTGGATATAGAATCTTAATTGCTGTTTTTGTTGTTAATGAAGTGCTTGATGGTGAATTTTTTCTATGTGGACTACTTTACCTTGGGTGCCCCAACTGAACCCTGCTCCATTTCCGGGTGGAAGATTGTGGAATTTCATTCCTCGAGGCTTTGTGGATAAGGTGCCTCCCTGAGGAGCCTGTCTGAGGGAGGAGATGTCTAAAGTTTCTTCTTATTTCCAAGCTCAGGAAGCCATAGTGATATGGAAAAAGAATCAATCCTGTTTATTTATTTCCAAATAAATCAGCAAATATGAATGATGAATACTGACATACTATATATTTTACATAAATATGAAAATATCTGCTATTGATTTCCCTTCTCAGATATGAACATTATATAAAGGCATAATATTCTTATATCTACCCAGCTTATATTGTGTGCTTCCATTTGTGTTGAATATTGAATGAATGAATGATCGAATGATCTTGTTTTGACATCTAATGACTCTCCTATGACACTAGAATCCTACTCCTGTACTCAAGGACAGGCTACTGCTTCCTATTTTCCTTCAGAAACAAATTAGACAAATCAGAATCAGCCAGCCTGTGACCGAAATGAACAAGATTCATAGACTCTGTTTTTGCTAAGAAACAACAGAAGAACATAATTAGGAAATGACAAGCCACACCAAATAGGACACACTACTCACAGAAAAAAATATGTCGTTGTTCCTAATATAAGGAAGAAGATCCCTCTTTCTAGCCAGGTGGTGATATAGTTGTGTGAAAACATTATAATCACTAGAGTTAATTTAATTCTGAATATTGTGGGCAGATGTGAGCCTTTCAGAAATCTGTCCCCTCCTCCACTTTTTTCTTTCTTTCTTTTTCTTTTTGGCATAACTTGTGCCCACTTTGCATAGCTCCTACGTGAGCTAAATGGCTGGTGATCTATTTGAGGAAACTCCATGCTTTGTCTTCCATGAGACACATACGCATAACCACCTACCTTGTGTAAGCCAAACATGGCCCTTGCCTTCTGGCAGATTATGAGGCGTCTACTGAGCGCACAAACTATTCTAACTTTGTTTAAAGCTGCGGAATGTCTAGTAGAAGCTTCCTTCTCCACCTCATAAGTGTTGTGGGTGAACTGAATATTAACCCACACTGGGCAATCTTGGGAAAACCTTTAAATGTGCAGTAATGATAATCCATCACACTTTCCAGTGACCCGGATAGATCAAGTTATGAATTACAGTGACCGTTACTGAAACATTTCACAGGACCCAGGAAACACTACATTTTCTGAGCTTTCTTGATAGCTGATAGAGGGGACAGAGCAAAGCACAGCTAAGGCCAGAAGAACTACAAAGTAGTCATTTAATTTTCTTTCTTATCTCCAGTTACAAAAGTTACTGAAATTGTCTTCTCATTTCTGCATTCTCATTTTCAGATTGCAAATATTTATTTTACACTTATCAAGGAAAGTTTCAAAGCGAATTTGGCACAAGATTCAAAAGTCAAGATGATTCTGAAGAGAAAGGCTGAAATCATGGTATCGATGAACCTATTTGCATGGCAGGAATAGAGTTGCCAACATAGAGTATGGACTTATGGACATAGAAGGGGAAGGAGAGGGTGGGATGAAATAAAAGAGTAGCAATGACCTATATACATTGCAAATTGTAGAACAGATAGCTAGTTTGAATCTGCTGTATAACACAGGGAGCTTAACCTGGTGTTCTCTTACGACCTAAAAGAGAGGGATGGATGGTAAGGAAAGGATACATGTATGTTGGTATTGTTCAGTCGCTAAGTCATATCCAATTCTTTGTGATCCCTGTAGCAAGTCAGGCTCCTCTGTCCTTCACTGTCTCCCAGAGTTTGCTCTAATGCATGTCCATTGAGTCTGTGATGCTATCTGACCAATTCATCCTCTGCCAGCCCCTTCTCCTTTTGCCTTCAATTTTCTACAGCATCAGGCACTATTCTAATGAGTTGGCTGTTTGCATCAGGTGGCCAAAGTATTGGAACTTCAACATCAGCATTAGTCCTTCCAATGAATGTTCAGGGATGATTTCCTTTATGATTGACTGGTTTGATCTCCATGCAGCACAATGAACTCTAAAGAGCCTTCTCCAGCACCACAATTTGAAAGCATCAATTCTTCACCACTCAACCTTTTTTATGGTCCATCTCTCACATCCATACATGACTACTGGATAAACCATAGCTAAATTATATGGACATTTGTTGGTAAAGTAATGTCTCCACCTTTTAATATGCTGTCTAGGTTTGTCATTGTTTTCCTTCCAAAGAACAAGTGTCTTTCTAATTTCATGGCTCCAGATACCATCTTCAAGATTGCTGTGAGAAATACCAACAACCTCAGATAGGCAGATGATACCAGCCTAGGGGAAGAAAGCAAAGGAACTAAAGAGCCTTTTGATGAGAGTGAAAGAGAAGAGTGAAAAAACTGGCTTAAAACTCAACATTAAAGAAAAATTAAGTTCATAGCATATGTTCCCATCACTTTATGATAATAGGAGGGTAAAAGTGGAAGCAGAGATTATTCGTTTCTTCCTGGGTTCTAAAATCACCACAGATGGTGAGTGAAGCAAAAAAAAGAGGTTTAAAAACGTTTGAGAAGCAAACGATTAATTTCGTTTTATATTCCTAAAGAGGCAGACTGAAATCATGGTATCGAGTATTGCATGGCAGGAATAGAGTTGCCAACATAGAGTATGGACTTATGGACATAGAAGGGGAAGGAGAGGGTGGGATGAAATAAAAGAGTAGCAATGACCTATATACATTGCAAATTGTAGAACAGATAGCTAGTTTGAATCTGCTGTATAACACAGGGAGCTTAACCTGGTGTTCTCTTACGACCTAAAAGAGAGGGATGGATGGTAAGGAAAGGATACATGTATGTTGGTATTGTTCAGTCGCTAAGTCATATCCAATTCTTTGTGATCCCTGTAGCAAGTCAGGCTCCTCTGTCCTTCACTGTCTCCCAGAGTTTGCTCTAATGCATGTCCATTGAGTCTGTGATGCTATCTGACCAATTCATCCTCTGCCAGCCCCTTCTCCTTTTGCCTTCAATTTTCTACAGCATCAGGCACTATTCTAATGAGTTGGCTGTTTGCATCAGGTGGCCAAAGTATTGGAACTTCAACATCAGCATTAGTCCTTCCAATGAATGTTCAGGGATGATTTCCTTTATGATTGACTGGTTTGATCTCCATGCAGCACAATGAACTCTAAAGAGCCTTCTCCAGCACCACAATTTGAAAGCATCAATTCTTCACCACTCAACCTTTTTTATGGTCCATCTCTCACATCCATACATGACTACTGGATAAACCATAGCTAAATTATATGGACATTTGTTGGTAAAGTAATGTCTCCACCTTTTAATATGCTGTCTAGGTTTGTCATTGTTTTCCTTCCAAAGAACAAGTGTCTTTCTAATTTCATGGCTCCAGATACCATCTTCAAGATTGCTGTGAGAAATACCAACAACCTCAGATAGGCAGATGATACCAGCCTAGGGGAAGAAAGCAAAGGAACTAAAGAGCCTTTTGATGAGAGTGAAAGAGAAGAGTGAAAAAACTGGCTTAAAACCCAATATTAAAGAAAAAATTAAGTTCATAGCATATGTTCCCATCACTTTATGATAATAGGAGGGTAAAAAGTGGAAGCAGAGATTATTCGTTTCTTCCTGGGTTCTAAAATCACCACAGATGGTGAGTGAAGCAATAAAATTAAAGGACATTTGCTTACTGGAAGGAAAACTATGACCAACCTAAACAGTATATTAAAATGCAAAGACATTACTTTGTCAACAAATATCTGTCTATTCAAACTCTGCTTTCTCCAGTAGTTATATGTTGATGTAATTATTGAACCATAAAGAAGGCAAGATCACCAAAAAATGGATGCTTTTGAACTTCAGTGCTAGAGAATTCATGAGAGTTCCTTGTATAGCACAAAGATCAGTCAGTCAATCCTAAAAGAAATCAAACCTGAATGTTCATTGACAGGACTGATGCAGAAGCTGAACCTCCAATACTTGTGCCACCTGATGCAAACAGTTAACTCGTTGGAAAAGACCCTGATGCTGGGAAAGATTGAAGGCAAAAAGAGAAGAGGGTGACAGAGGATAAGATGGTTGAATATCATTACTGATTCAATGGACATGAGCTTGGGCAAACTCGAAGAGATAGTGAAGGATAGGGAGGCTTGATGTGCTGCAGTCCATGGTATCCCAAAGAGTCAGACATGACTTAGTGACTGAACAAGACACCATCCACAGTGATGCTGGAACCCAAGAAAATAAAATGTGCAATTGGTTCTACTTTTTCCCTTTTTGTTTGGCATGAAATGATGGGACCATATGCCATGATTTTAACTTTTTTTTTTTAATGTGAAGTTTAAAGCTAGGCTTTCCACTCTCCATTTTCACCATAATCAAGTGGCTCTTTAATTCCTCTTCACTTTCTACCATTAGAATGGCATCATCTGCATATCGGGGTTGTTAATATTTCCCCCAGGATTCTTGATTTCAGCTTGTGATTCATCCAGATCAGAATTTTGCATGATGTACTCTTTTTTTTTAAGATTTATTTATTTATTTATTTTGGACGGGGGTCGGGTTGGGGGAGAGGGGAGCAGGCGGGCCACTTCTATTGGTCTTTCATTTCTCTATTTTCATCCATCTTTGTTCCTTGGCTCCTGCGGGCCTCCCATCGCGGTGGCCTCTGTCCTTGCAGAGCGCCGGCTCTGCGCGCATGCGCTTCAGAGCTCTGGCTTGGTAATTGGACACATCGGTCCAGCCGCTCCGCAGCACGTGGGATCTTCCCAGGCCAAGGATCGAACCGGCGCCCCTTGCACTGCAAGGCGGTGTCCTTACCCACTGGACCACCAGGAGAAGCCCTGATGTATTCTTCATAGAAGTTAAATAAGCAGGGTAACCATATACAGCCTTGTCCCAGTCTTTTCCCAATTTTGAACCAGTCAGTTGTCCCATTCCAGGTTCTAACTGGTGCTTCTTGATCCACATACACGTTTCTCAGGAGACAGGTGTGGTGGTCTTGTATTTCAACATCCTCAAGAATTCTCCACAGTTTGTGGTAATCCATATAGTCAAAGGCTTTAAGGATAGTTAAAGAAGTAGAGGAAGATGTTTTTCTAGAATTCCCTTGCTTTCTCCATGTACCAATGAATATTGGCGATTTGATCTTTGGTTCCTCTGTTTCTTTTAAGCTCAGCTGGTATATTTGAAAGTTCTCAGCTCATGTATCTGCCCATGTACTGTTACTAGTGTGTAAAATGAGTGCAACTGTATGGTAGTTTGAACATTCTTTGAAATTTGTGAAGGATAGGGAGGCTTGATGTGCTGCAGTCCATGGTATCCCAAAGAGTCAGACATGACTTAGTGACTGAACAAGACACCATCCACAGTGATGCTGGAACCCAAGAAAATAAAATGTGCAATTGGTTCTACTTTTTCCCTTTTTGTTTGGCATGAAATGATGGGACCATATGCCATGATTTTAACTTTTTTTTTTTAATGTGAAGTTTAAAGCTAGGCTTTCCACTCTCCATTTTCACCATAATCAAGTGGCTCTTTAATTCCTCTTCACTTTCTACCATTAGAATGGCATCATCTGCATATCGGGGTTGTTAATATTTCCCCCAGGATTCTTGATTTCAGCTTGTGATTCATCCAGATCAGAATTTTGCATGATGTACTCTTTTTTTTTTTTAAGATTTATTTATTTATTTATTTTGGACGGGGGTCGGGTTGGGGGAGAGGGGAGCAGGCGGGCCACTTCTATTGGTCTTTCATTTCTCTATTTTCATCCATCTTTGTTCCTTGGCTCCTGCGGGCCTCCCATCGCGGTGGCCTCTGTCCTTGCAGAGCGCCGGCTCTGCGCGCATGCGCTTCAGAGCTCTGGCTTGGTAATTGGACACATCGGTCCAGCCGCTCCGCAGCACGTGGGATCTTCCCAGGCCAAGGATCGAACCGGCGCCCCTTGCACTGCAAGGCGGTGTCCTTACCCACTGGACCACCAGGAGAAGCCCTGATGTATTCTTCATAGAAGTTAAATAAGCAGGGTAACCATATACAGCCTTGTCCCAGTCTTTTCCCAATTTTGAACCAGTCAGTTGTCCCATTCCAGGTTCTAACTGGTGCTTCTTGATCCACATACACGTTTCTCAGGAGACAGGTGTGGTGGTCTTGTATTTCAACATCCTCAAGAATTCTCCACAGTTTGTGGTAATCCATATAGTCAAAGGCTTTAAGGATAGTTAAAGAAGTAGAGGAAGATGTTTTTCTAGAATTCCCTTGCTTTCTCCATGTACCAATGAATATTGGCGATTTGATCTTTGGTTCCTCTGTTTCTTTTAAGCTCAGCTGGTATATTTGAAAGTTCTCAGCTCATGTACTGCTGAAGCCAAACTTGAAGGATTTTGAGCATGATCTTACTGTTACTAGTGTGTAAAATGAGTGCAACTGTATGGTAGTTTGAACATTCTTTGACATTTCTCTTATTTGGGATCGGAATGAAAATTTACCTTTTCAAGCCCTGTGGCCACTGCTGAGTTTTCCAAATTTGTTGACCTATTGAGTGTAACACTTGTAGAGCATCATTTTTATGACTTGAAATTGCTCAACTGGAATCCTGTCACTTCCAGTAACTTTCTTCATAGTAATGCTTCTTAAGGCCCACTTGAATTCATACTGCAGAATGTCCAGCTCTATGTGAGTGACGACACCATCGTAGTAATCAAAATCATTAAATCTTTTTTCTTTGCATAGTTCATCTGTGCATTCTTGGCACCTCTTAATATCTCTGCTTCTGTTAGGTCCATACTGTTTCTCTCCTTTATTGGTCCTGTCTTTTCGTGAAATGTTCCCTTGACGTCTCTAGTTTTCTTAAAGAGATCTCTGGTCTCTCCCTTTCTATTGTTTTCCTCTATTTCTTTGCCTAGTTTATTTGAAAAGACCTTCTTATGTTTCCTTGCTATTCTCTGTAACTTCATTTGGCTGGGTATATCTTTCCATTTCTCCCTTGTATTTTACTTCTTTTCTCTCCTCAGCTATTTGTCAAACCTCCTCAGACAACCGTTCTGCCATCTTACATTTCTTTTTCTTTAGAATGGTTTTGGTCACTTCTTTCCAATTTTGAACCAGTCAGTTGTCCCATTCCAGGTTCTAACTGGTGCTTCTTGATCCACATACACGTTTCTCAGGAGACAGGTGTGGTGGTCTTGTATTTCAACATCCTCAAGAATTCTCCACAGTTTGTGGTAATCCATATAGTCAAAGGCTTTAAGGATAGTTAAAGAAGTAGAGGAAGATGTTTTCTAGAATTCCTTGCTTTCTCCATGTACCAATGAATATTGGCGATTTGATCTTTGGTTCCTCTGTTTCTTTTAAGCTCAGCTGGTATATTTGAAAGTTCTCAGCTCATGTACTGCTGAAGCCAAACTTGAAGGATTTTGAGCATGATCTTACTGTTACTAGTGTGTAAAATGAGTGCAACTGTATGGTAGTTTGAACATTCTTTGACATTTCTCTTATTTGGGATCGGAATGAAAATTTACCTTTTCAAGCCCTGTGGCCACTGCTGAGTTTTCCAAATTTGTTGACCTATTGAGTGTAACACTTGTAGAGCATCATTTTTATGACTTGAAATTGCTCAACTGGAATCCTGTCACTTCCAGTAACTTTCTTCATAGTAATGCTTCTTAAGGCCCACTTGAATTCATACTGCAGAATGTCCAGCTCTATGTGAGTGACGACACCATCGTAGTAATCAAAATCATTAAATCTTTTTTCTTTGCATAGTTCATCTGTGCATTCTTGGCACCTCTTAATATCTCTGCTTCTGTTAGGTCCATACTGTTTCTCTCCTTTATTGGTCCTGTCTTTTCGTGAAATGTTCCCTTGACGTCTCTAGTTTTCTTAAAGAGATCTCTGGTCTCTCCCTTTCTATTGTTTTCCTCTATTTCTTTGCCTAGTTTATTTGAAAAGACCTTCTTATGTTTCCTTGCTATTCTCTGTAACTTCATTTGGCTGGGTATATCTTTCCATTTCTCCCTTGTATTTTACTTCTTTTCTCTCCTCAGCTATTTGTCAAACCTCCTCAGACAACCGTTCTGCCATCTTACATTTCTTTTTCTTTAGAATGGTTTTGGTCACTTCTTTCTGTACAATGTTATGAACTACAGTCCATAGTTCCTCATACATTCTGTCTACAAAACCTGACCTCTTGAATCTATTCATTACCTCTTCTGAACAGGAGTGCGTGACCTAAGCCACAGTAAGTTCTTTGTCTGGTTTTCCTGACTGTATAGAGGTTCTCTGTCTTTGGCTACAAAGAACATAATTGATTTCAGTATTGCCATCTGGTGATGTCCATATGTAGGGTCAGCTCTGTGCTTTAGGAAAAGGATATTTGCTATGATCAGTATAGTCTCTTGACAAAACTGTTAGCCTTTGCCCTGCTTCTTTTTCTACTCCAAGGCCAGACGTGCCTGTTATTCCAGGTATATTTTGACTTCCTACTTTTGCATTCCGATCCCTTATGATGAAAAAGGTATATTTTCAAAAATAAATGTTAGTTCTATAAGGTCTTGTAGGTTTCATAGAATGGATCAACTTTAGCTTCTTTGGCACTAGTGGTAGGAGAATAGACTTGGTTTACAGAGATGTTGAATTGTTTGCCTTGGAAATGACTCAAGGTCATTCTGTCGTTTTTGAGGTTGTATTCAATTACTGCCTTTCAAGCTTTTTTATTGACTATGAGGGCTGCTTCATTTCTTCTAAGGGTTTGTGCCCACAGTAGTCAATATAATCATCATCTAAATTAAATTTGCCCATTCCCATCCATTTTAGTTCACTGATTCCTAACATGTAGATGTTTGATCTTGTCATCTCCTGCTTAACCATGTTTGATTGACCTTTATTCATGGATCTAACATTACTGGTTTCATGCAGTATTATTCTTTACAACATTGGACTTTATTTTCACCACCAGACATATTCACAACTGAGCATCACTTCTGCTTTGGTTCAGCCACTTCATTCTTTCTGAAGTTAGTAACTGGCCTCCATTCTTCCCTAATAGCTGATTGGACACTTTCCAACCTGGGGCCTCGTCTTCCAATGTCAAATCTTGTTGCCATTTCATACTATTTCTTTGCCTAGTTTATTTGAAAAGACCTTCTTATGTTTCCTTGCTATTCTCTGTAACTTCATTTGGCTGGGTATATCTTTCCATTTCTCCCTTGTATTTTACTTCTTTTCTCTCCTCAGCTATTTGTCAAACCTCCTCAGACAACCGTTCTGCCATCTTACATTTCTTTTTCTTTAGAATGGTTTTGGTCACTTCTTTCTGTACAATGTTATGAACTACAGTCCATAGTTCCTCATACATTCTGTCTACAAAACCTGACCTCTTGAATCTATTCATTACCTCTTCTGAACAGGAGTGCGTGACCTAAGCCACAGTAAGTTCTTTGTCTGGTTTTCCTGACTGTATAGAGGTTCTCTGTCTTTGGCTACAAAGAACATAATTGATTTCAGTATTGCCATCTGGTGATGTCCATATGTAGGGTCAGCTCTGTGCTTTAGGAAAAGGATATTTGCTATGATCAGTATAGTCTCTTGACAAAACTGTTAGCCTTTGCCCTGCTTCTTTTTCTACTCCAAGGCCAGACGTGCCTGTTATTCCAGGTATATTTTGACTTCCTACTTTTGCATTCCGATCCCTTATGATGAAAAAGGTATATTTTCAAAAATAAATGTTAGTTCTATAAGGTCTTGTAGGTTTCATAGAATGGATCAACTTTAGCTTCTTTGGCACTAGTGGTAGGAGAATAGACTTGGTTTACAGAGATGTTGAATTGTTTGCCTTGGAAATGACTCAAGGTCATTCTGTCGTTTTTGAGGTTGTATTCAATTACTGCCTTTCAAGCTTTTTTATTGACTATGAGGGCTGCTTCATTTCTTCTAAGGGTTTGTGCCCACAGTAGTCAATATAATCATCATCTAAATTAAATTTGCCCATTCCCATCCATTTTAGTTCACTGATTCCTAACATGTAGATGTTTGATCTTGTCATCTCCTGCTTAACCATGTTTGATTGACCTTTATTCATGGATCTAACATTACTGGTTTCATGCAGTATTATTCTTTACAACATTGGACTTTATTTTCACCACCAGACATATTCACAACTGAGCATCACTTCTGCTTTGGTTCAGCCACTTCATTCTTTCTGAAGTTAGTAACTGGCCTCCATTCTTCCCTAATAGCTGATTGGACACTTTCCAACCTGGGGGCCTCGTCTTCCAATGTCAAATCTTGTTGCCATTTCATACTATTTATGGTATTCTTCAGGTAAAAATACTAGAGTGGTTTGCCATTCCCTCCTCCAGTGAATTATGTTTTGTCAGAATGCTTCACTATGACCTGTCCATCTTGGCTAATGTTGCATGGCATGGATCATAATTTCATTGAATTATGCAAGCCCCTTCACCATAACAAGGCTATTTTCCATGAAAGGAGATATATGTACACTTCTGGCTGATTCACATTGTTGTATGACAGAAGCCAACACAACATTATAAAGCAATTATCCTATAGTTAAAAATAATACATTAAAAATAATGTAATATGCTTTGAAAGCAAAGAAACAAAACAAAATTTAAGCAAAAATTAAGAAGTACTTTCTGCCTATTCCTCTTCTACCTAAACGTTCTACCTCTCCCTCCTCTGTTCATGAAGTTCACTTATTAGTTTTTATGTGATATATGCTTTTGACTAAATGAGGTTGATAGAGAATGAGGTTACAGTCTCAGAGCCTTAGGTAGGTTCCAGTGAAGTGAAATGTTTGAAATTTTTACCTCTATATTTTGTTCAACCTAAAACAATTCAGTGTTTTGTACCTTCTTTTCAAAGGTCAGCTCAAATTCCAACCAAAATGCTAACATGGTTAAATGTGTCACTCACTCATTTGCAGTTGAGAAGAACAATATTTCTCCCACACAATTTTGAAAAACTAACACAGGCTAGTTATCAAAATATAAATTGTATATTTTGAACCATAGTTTTCCTACACATTACAACATGTCTATAGATCTTTTATATATATAAAACAGGCTCTAGCTATTGTGAAAATGACTTGTAGAAACTTAGAGCAAGCATATTACAAGTTACCACTCATTGAGTATATTTTAAGGAATTAAAACGCACCACAAAAGTCATTCTATAAACTGAAAGGGACACACAGTTATGAATCTTCAAAAATACTTGTCTTGGGCTTACCCTGGTGGTCCAGTGGGTGTCTTTACACCGCCTTCCAGTGCAATGGGCCCTGGTTGGAGGCCTGGCCTGGGAAGATCCGAAAGACCAATAGAAATGGCCAGCCTGCTCCCCTCCCTCCTCAATCCGACCCCCACCCAAAATAAATAAATAAATAAATCTTTAAAAAAAAAAAAAAATACTTGTCTTAGTGGTGGTCCAATTGTTCTGCTAAGTAATACCTGGGACATTTCCTGTTTACTCTCGTTTATCAATCAACTTAACTTATCTGTCTACCTTCCTGGTAGTTTCTTTATTTTTCTCCCAAGGTCTCACACTGTGAAATACTTTAATCCACAGCTTTCTGTGGTGTGATGGTACCCTCAAGGTACCTTTAGACTTAATACTTTTCTCTGACTCAAAGTCACATGAGGAATTGAAACTCTGATCCAGTGAGGAATGAGCTATTTTCAATGACTTTCTCAGTGACATTAAAACTAATTTAAGCAAAAATTAAGGAGTACTTTCTGCCTATTCCTCTTCTACCTAAACGTTCTACCTCTCCCTCCTCTGTTCATGAAGTTCACTTATTAGTTTTTATGTGATATATGCTTTTGACTAAATGAGGTTGATAGAGAATGAGGTTACAGTCTCAGAGCCTTAGGTAGGTTCCAGTGAAGTGAAATGTTTGAAATTTTTACCTCTATATTTTGTTCAACCTAAAACAATTCAGTGTTTTGTACCTTCTTTTCAAAGGTCAGCTCAAATTCCAACCAAAATGCTAACATGGTTAAATGTGTCACTCACTCATTTGCAGTTGAGAAGAACAATATTTCTCCCACACAATTTTGAAAAACTAACACAGGCTAGTTATCAAAATATAAATTGTATATTTTGAACCATAGTTTTCCTACACATTACAACATGTCTATAGATCTTTTATATATATAAAACAGGCTCTAGCTATTGTGAAAATGACTTGTAGAAACTTAGAGCAAGCATATTACAAGTTACCACTCATTGAGTATATTTTAAGGAATTAAAACGCACCACAAAAGTCATTCTATAAACTGAAAGGGACACACAGTTATGAATCTTCAAAAATACTTGTCTTGGGCTTACCCTGGTGGTCCAGTGGGTGTCTTTACACCGCCTTCCAGTGCAATGGGCCCTGGTTGGAGGCCTGGCCTGGGAAGATCCGAAAGACCAATAGAAATGGCCAGCCTGCTCCCCTCCCTCCTCAATCCGACCCCCACCCAAAATAAATAAATAAATAAATCTTTAAAAAAAAAAAAAAATACTTGTCTTAGTGGTGGTCCAATTGTTCTGCTAAGTAATACCTGGGACATTTCCTGTTTACTCTCGTTTATCAATCAACTTAACTTATCTGTCTACCTTCCTGGTAGTTTCTTTATTTTTCTCCCAAGGTCTCACACTGTGAAATACTTTAATCCACAGCTTTCTGTGGTGTGATGGTACCCTCAAGGTACCTTTAGACTTAATACTTTTTCTCTGACTCAAAGTCACATGAGGAATTGAAACTCTGATCCAGTGAGGAATGAGCTATTTTCAATGACTTTCTCAGTGACATTCAATCCTCTTTGACCTGCCTCTCTCCCTTTCATTTGCATTCTAGCTTGGCCCAAGGAGAATGATTGCCTGTCCTGGATTGCTTTTTTTCACAGTGTTGATTTAGTGGTAACAGTGTACTGTATAATTCATCTGCACCTTGGACCCATAATGACTTGACTCATATAGTATACACAACTAAATATCTATCTTTAGAACTTGGCCCTAAAGCATTAAGAACAGCAAAGGAAAATCCTTATCTAACTTGTAGTCAGGGGGGATTTTCAACTAAGACTGCTTATCATACAAAGTTATATAATCATACTGGTTATATGATTTCATTTTACTGTGGTGTCCACTAGGGGTTGTGTGTTTATGGGCTGGTGGAACGGGGGAAAAGGGATTAAATGAAATGTAATAAATACCTGGGCATCCCAGGTTGCTCAGTGGTAAGGAATCTGCCTATTAATGCAGGAGATGCAAGTTCAATCCCTGGTTTGGGAAGATACCTTGGAGGAGAAAATGGCAACCTACTCCAGTATTCTTGCCAGAGCAATCCTATGGACAGAGGAGCCTGGTGGTTTACGGTCCATAGGGTTTCAAAGAGTCAGATATGACTCAGCATGCCTGCATGCCCCTAAGAATATCTACAGTGTGATACATACTGGGACAGAAAGTTTACATTTGTTAATTCATTTCTCAAAACAGTTGACGAAGAAACAGGCTCAGAGGGGTTAACTAACATGTTCAAGATCACACAGCTAGGAAGCAGTAGAGAGGTTAAAACTTAAATTTATCTGAGGTCAAATCCTGTGTTATTTTTTCACTTGACCTTAAGCATTATTTGTCTATATTTCCATGGCATTGCCTTTGTCTCCTGCCTTACCTCTGCCCCTGTCAATCTGATAGGCTGATCTAGTGGCCATGGTGGCAAATAGCCCCTAAATCTCAGTGCCTTGAAACAAACATTAGGTTAGGTTTATTTTCCCCTAACCTAATATTCACTCTGAATCAGCTGGAACTTATGCTTTATCATTCTTAGTCAAGAAATCAGGCGATATAGAATGTGGCATTCAACAGCAAGAGGGGCAAGGAGTTATGCTAAATCACACACTTGTGATTACAGCTTTTACCCAGAATTAATCCATATTTTTTTTTTTTTAAGATTTATTTATTTATTTTGGACGGGGGTCGGGTTGGGGAGGAAGGGGAGCGGGCGGGCCATTTCTGTTGGTCTTTCATTTCTCTATTTTCATCCGTCTTTGTTCTTTGGTTCCTGTAGGCCTCATATCGCGGTGGCGTCTGTCGCTGCAGAGCGCTGGCTCTGGGCACATGCACTCCAGAGCTCTAGCTCAATAATTGGACACATCGGTCCAGCCGCTCCGCGGCACGTGGGATCTTCCCAGGCCAGGGATTGAGCCGGCGCCCCCTGCATTGCAAGGTGGTGTCCTTACCCACTGGATCACCAGGGGAAGCCCTTAATCCATGTTTCTATCACTCACATTTCATGATGAATAAAGACCTGGGGAGTGATTTATCATCATGTGCAAAATAAATTGGGCATATTGGGTAAATATCATTAGTGATTACTACACCTTATTGAGGAAATGGTATCTCACTGTGCTTTTAAGTTTAGAAGGCCAAAGTAATTTCATTTGTACTCAGTGTCATCCCTTTAGTCCATTTTACTAAAAATTGATCATGGAAGATATATCACTGTAGTTAGATATACTTGAATGCACGAAGGCTGTGACTATGATTTTTAATGTTTGTCGGTGCCTTTGGGAAGACATATTAAATGATTGGAAGTGTTTGTCAAGACCTGATCATAGGTTCTGGCACAAAAAAGAATGCTGGGCTTGACTGGACTACATCTGGTGTGCTATAATTTTTCCTTGGAGAGGATTCAGCAAGCTTGAATGGCACATTTGCAGACCACCATGCTGCCCTTCTTCAGGCATTTTTTTGAGCTAGGGAATAATTATAAATTGTTTTTCTTTTATGTCTAAATTGCTAAATTAATAGAATAACAAGACTCACTAGCCTGAAAGAAAACAAAGTTTTAAAATTATTATTTACTTTGAGCAACTAATAATAGTTTAAAATCCGGGTCAGGGCTTTCTTTGTGGCTCAGAAAATAAAGAATCCATCTGCAAGGCAGGAGATCAGGTTCAATCCCTGAGTTGGGAAGATTCCCTGGAAGAGGATAACTACCAACTCCAGTATTCTTGCCTAGGAAGTCCCATGGACAGAAGAACCTCCTGGGCTAAAGTTCATGGGGTCTCAAAGAATCAGACATGACTGAGAAACTAACACTTTTCACTTATTTTCAAGTATAAATAAAACCAATTTCTTTCTATGCTCAATGTTTGTCACTCAGTCATGTCTGACTTTTTGCAACCCCATGACCTGCCAGGTTTTTCCACCCCTGGAATTCTCTAGGCAAGAATAATGGAATAATTGACCTTTGGTTCCTGTAGGCCTCATATCGTGTCTCTGATCCACTGCCCCATTTCAATAATTGGACACATCGGTCCAGCCGCTCCGCGGCACGTGGGATCTTCCCAGGCCAGGGATTGAGCCGGCGCCCCCTGCATTGCAAGGTGGTGTCCTTACCCACTGGATCACCAGGGGAAGCCCTTAATCCATGTTTCTATCACTCACATTTCATGATGAATAAAGACCTGGGGAGTGATTTATCATCATGTGCAAAATAAATTGGGCATATTGGGTAAATATCATTAGTGATTACTACACCTTATTGAGGAAATGGTATCTCACTGTGCTTTTAAGTTTAGAAGGCCAAAGTAATTTCATTTGTACTCAGTGTCATCCCTTTAGTCCATTTTACTAAAAATTGATCATGGAAGATATATCACTGTAGTTAGATATACTTGAATGCACGAAGGCTGTGACTATGATTTTTAATGTTTGTCGGTGCCTTTGGGAAGACATATTAAATGATTGGAAGTGTTTGTCAAGACCTGATCATAGGTTCTGGCACAAAAAAGAATGCTGGGCTTGACTGGACTACATCTGGTGTGCTATAATTTTTCCTTGGAGAGGATTCAGCAAGCTTGAATGGCACATTTGCAGACCACCATGCTGCCCTTCTTCAGGCATTTTTTTGAGCTAGGGAATAATTATAAATTGTTTTTCTTTTATGTCTAAATTGCTAAATTAATAGAATAACAAGACTCACTAGCCTGAAAGAAAACAAAGTTTTAAAATTATTATTTACTTTGAGCAACTAATAATAGTTTAAAATCCGGGTCAGGGCTTTCTTTGTGGCTCAGAAAATAAAGAATCCATCTGCAAGGCAGGAGATCAGGTTCAATCCCTGAGTTGGGAAGATTCCCTGGAAGAGGATAACTACCAACTCCAGTATTCTTGCCTAGGAAGTCCCATGGACAGAAGAACCTCCTGGGCTAAAGTTCATGGGGTCTCAAAGAATCAGACATGACTGAGAAACTAACACTTTTCACTTATTTTCAAGTATAAATAAAACCAATTTCTTTCTATGCTCAATGTTTGTCACTCAGTCATGTCTGACTTTTTGCAACCCCATGACCTGCCAGGTTTTTCCACCCCTGGAATTCTCTAGGCAAGAATAATGGAATAATTGACTTTTCCTTTCTCTTGGGGATTTTTTCTATCCAGGAACTGAGGCTGGTCTCCTGTGTAACAGGTGATTCTTCACTTTCACCAGGGAAGCACTATGCTCAAAAGCCACCCTTGATTATTAAATTGCTTCTATTCCATTATAGTTTATTAAAGATATGGAATAGAGTTCCCAGTGATATGCAGTAGGACTTGTTGTTTATGTATTTTATGTATAGTGGGTTTTGTCTGCTAATCCCAAACAATTTATCCCTCCCCCACACTTTCCCCTTTAGTAACCATAAGTTTCTCTTTTGCACTGGTGAGTTCTATAGATAATATTTGATTCTTAAGGATTCTTTACTGTAGCCAAGGAACACCTTGAGTATGACTCGTTAACTACTTTTCAAATTCCATGATCCTTCCTAGACAAAGGCAAGAAGTAGTCATCCTATGAAATGATACTGGAAGGAATGAATGAGCCACTATCCATGTTTCCATTTCCATTTGCCATTCCTCTCTCTGATGTGGTCACCTTTTCTTCTGTTCTACATGAAGCTTTCCACTGGACTTAATTCTCATAAAGTATAACTTTATTTCTAACTTAATTGTACTTTTAACTACATACTCTTTTTGTTTGCTTGCCTAAATGCTTAACATGTAGTTATATTGTCTATTACAAACAACAGATAAAGCAAAATAAAAATAGTGAGATTTTTCTTAAAGGGTCAGGGTACTCATTCTGTACCCTGATACCTCAAGAGATATCATGAGAGGTATTTTTTTTCTTTATAAAGATCTTCCCAAGGAGCATATGGTATTCAAAAATGTTGTTTCCTTCCTCTCCTGTGAAAAAACAAAAGGGTCTTTTGTTTTCCTCAGGACTGTGCATGTTTATACCCATTATAACCATTGGCTTCCCATTATCTTGTTTTCCAGTAATGCCTTTCTCTGAGACTGACAACACAGCTCTGGTAACTTTAGCTCTATAGCTTTATATAGGATTTATAATGGTCAAAATTTGATTGTTATTCATTTACTCACTTTATATTCATAGCAATTTGGGAAATGGGCAAACATTATGGCCATCTGATATTTAATGAGGGAAAGATATTTGCTTATAGTTAAACAGCAGATTGGGGTTACCTATGAACTCAGCTTCTGGTGTATCTATTATTTACTTCCCTCCTATACATTTTCCTTTGATTTTTTATTCCCCTTTAAAATCTTTATCCATTTATGCAATTAGTACTTTATAATTTGATGCTTTGTCAGATATTTCTAATTGCAGTAGTGAGAAGTTTCTTTTTTTCCTTTCATATGCACAATGAACATTCATGATCATTCAAATTAAATCCATATTCTTCTGTCTGGCACTCAAAACTCCTCATACTCTCATCTCATCTTACATTCTTTATTCTCTTACAGTTACTTCTCTTCATGTACATGAAGGAGACTGACTGCTATTTTTAGTATTCTTGATGTTCTTAAAAATTATTAAAAAGTCTAAGGAGTTTTTGTTATGTACATAGTATCTGTTGACACATTTGGGAACCACAAAGCAACTATGATAGAAAGGTGCCTAGTCTGAGTCAAGAGTTTTTGTTCAGGCTTTCTCTTTGCTACAATAGTACTTTTAATGTTTATCTGGGATTCAGTCTTCTGAAACTAAAGGAGAGAGGACTAAGTGATGGTGGGGCTAACATGCACTAGAGCTGAGTACCTGTTTCTAACTTAATTGTCTATTCCTAAATGCTTAACATGTAGTTATATTGTCTATTACAAACAACAGATAAAGCAAAATAAAAATAGTGAGATTTTTCTTAAAGGGTCAGGGTACTCATTCTGTACCCTGATACCTCAAGAGATATCATGAGAGGTATTTTTTTTCTTTATAAAGATCTTCCCAAGGAGCATATGGTATTCAAAAATGTTGTTTCCTTCCTCTCCTGTGAAAAAACAAAAGGGTCTTTTGTTTTCCTCAGGACTGTGCATGTTTATACCCATTATAACCATTGGCTTCCCATTATCTTGTTTTCCAGTAATGCCTTTCTCTGAGACTGACAACACAGCTCTGGTAACTTTAGCTCTATAGCTTTATATAGGATTTATAATGGTCAAAATTTGATTGTTATTCATTTACTCACTTTATATTCATAGCAATTTGGGAAATGGGCAAACATTATGGCCATCTGATATTTAATGAGGGAAAGATATTTGCTTATAGTTAAACAGCAGATTGGGGTTACCTATGAACTCAGCTTCTGGTGTATCTATTATTTACTTCCCTCCTATACATTTTCCTTTGATTTTTTATTCCCCTTTAAAATCTTTATCCATTTATGCAATTAGTACTTTATAATTTGATGCTTTGTCAGATATTTCTAATTGCAGTAGTGAGAAGTTTCTTTTTTTCCTTTCATATGCACAATGAACATTCATGATCATTCAAATTAAATCCATATTCTTCTGTCTGGCACTCAAAACTCCTCATACTCTCATCTCATCTTACATTCTTTATTCTCTTACAGTTACTTCTCTTCATGTACATGAAGGAGACTGACTGCTATTTTTAGTATTCTTGATGTTCTTAAAAATTATTAAAAAGTCTAAGGAGTTTTTGTTATGTACATAGTATCTGTTGACACAT
This sequence comes from Tragulus kanchil, assembly GCA_022376925.1. Lineage (NCBI taxonomy): Eukaryota > Metazoa > Chordata > Mammalia > Artiodactyla > Tragulidae > Tragulus > Tragulus kanchil. Next base: position 79,416,487 of record JAIOJX010000029.1, on the reverse strand, counting down.
TTGGGAACCACAAAGCAACTATGATAGAAAGGTGCCTAGTCTGAGTCAAGAGTTTTTGTTCAGGCTTTCTCTTTGCTACAATAGTACTTTTAATGTTTATCTGGGATTCAGTCTTCTGAAACTAAAGGAGAGAGGACTAAGTGATGGTGGGGCTAACATGCACTAGAGCTGAGTACCTGCTTCTGATCCTGCGAAGATGGGTACCATTATGCTCTCTAGTGACTTCCCAAACAGGAATTCTGCTCCCATTTGCCATTTACTTTATTGTTGACCCTTGACCTGGCTGGTTCTAAATGTTCTTTCTATGCCTAGAAAATCACGGACTAAGTTTATAAATTTATCCACATGATAATAGGCAAGGCAGCATATAGTATCTCAGACATCAATTTGAAATAATGTGCCACAGTAGGGCCAGAAGTGGCACAGTAGGGCCCTGTGGGGATGTTGAACAGGATTATGCCATGCAACATATGAAACTACGAGGGGAGGAATGAAATTTAAATCTATGTAGTGCATGAAAATTCTCCAGAATTAAGTTCCAGGTCCTTAGATTTCTCCATAGATATCTTAACACTCCTCTCCCAGCGACTTCATGCTTGGCCTTCTTGTGCATGCCCCTGCCTCATCACACACCAGGTTTCAGTCAGCTGTCTTCATCACAGCATTTCCTCTGCATCAAAGGTTGTCTGTCTTATATCTTATTTCTTTAGGCCATACTAAAAAGCTTAAAGTTAACTGACTTAGGAAAACAAATGATCTGGTGTTACTAAGATTTATAACAGCATATTATGTCTCATAGCTATAACTGTGACCTTTAGTAGATGCCCTGTAGTTATTTTAAAAATGGCCTCACATGAATCTAAGTCACAATGCAAGTCCTATGTGTATGAAGGCTTGTGCCAGGAGTTTTTCAGTAATACAAGCCACACAACCTAGGAATCTCTGAGTAATGAAACAGAAAGTGAATACAAAAATGTCTATTCGGACACTCTGCCTAATTTTTTTTTTTTTTTTGATAAATAGTTTACAGAATGAACCAAAGGCTTTATTTTTGAAAAGTGAAGAACACCAAAGCTCTATGAAGTATATCTACAGTCACTACAAAAATAATTCCTGGAAGTTTCAAAACATCAAATGAATAAGCTGAATCAGTGGGTCATGGTGATCCTTTTCAACCAATATACAGATTTTTGATCAAGGCCTGGGCTTGATTTTCTACATGGTATTATTCACATGAAATTCCTTTGCCTGCTTATTATCAAAATGGGGACTCTGGAAAGTTGAGCCCGGCTTTGTCTTGATCTCAAAGATGACACAGCAGCAAACAGAAAACTCTGGCTTACTGTTTCAGTCCTGGAAATCATGTCTTCTGATATTATACAAACGAACTGTATTTCTGAAAAATAACATCCAGACTTCAGTGCCTTTGAAACAGTCAGGTCCCGACATGTTTCAGCACCAAGGTACCCAGACATGCTCAAATAGTCTTTGTCTTTCCAAACATCCACCAGGAACCCAAAAAGGACCCCACTTTAATGAGTCCCATTACAGAGGTTTTTAGGAACCACATTAACTCAAGAAAAGGCAGTGAATGAAATTATCCACCACGTTTCATGTGAAGGCAAAAAAAAAAAATCTTTATAAAACTGTGTGTGCATTGCTAAATAGAAAAATGACACCAATCATATGGTTATGGGAAATGGGTCTACAAATCCCTCCTTTCAAAATTCCATTCAAAGGTGTTTAAGACCCAAAGAAGGTCACAAAAAGTGTTAATATAAACAATCCCTCAATCAGAAAAAAAGGCAGGGAAATTATATTCCATGCAAATGGAAATCAAAAGAAAGCTAGAGTGGCAATCCTCATATCAGAAAAAAAAAATTTTTAAGTAAAGAAGATTCTAAGAGACAAGGCAGGTCACTACACCATGATTAAGGGATCCATCCAAGAGGAAGACATAACAGTCATGAATATCTACGCACCCAACACAAGGGCATCTCAATACATAAGACAGATACTTTCAGACATAAAAAAAGAAATCAGCAATAACACAGTAATAGTAGGATACTTTAACACTCCTCTCACACCAATGGACAAAAATAAAGAAACACAAGCCTTAAATGCCACACTAGAAAAGATGGACCTCACTGATATCTTTAGGATGTTCCATCCCAAAGCAAAAGAATACACTTTCATCTCAATTGCTCATGGAAAATTCTCCAGGATAGACCATATCTTGGGCCATAAATCAAACCTCAGTCAATTCAAGAAAAAGGAAATAATATCAACCATCTTCTTGGACCACAATGCAATGAGACTAAAGATCAACTACGGGGAAAAAAATCCACTAAAAACACAAACACATGGAAATTAAACAACACAGATCTAAAAAGCCAACTGGTTACTGAGGAAATCAAAGGAGAATTTAAAAACTCCTGGAAGAAAATGACAATGAACCCACGACAGTGCAAAACCTATGGGATACCGCAGTTCTAAGGTATGGGAAAAGCAGTTCTAAGAGGGAAATTTATAGCAATACAATCCTACCTCAAGGAGCTAGGAAAATATGAAGCAGATGACCTAACCCTCTGCTCAAATAGTCTTTGTCTTTCCAAACATCCACCAGGAACCCAAAAAGGACCCCACTTTAATGAGTCCCATTACAGAGGTTTTTAGGAACCACATTAACTCAAGAAAAGGCAGTGAATGAAATTATCCACCACGTTTCATGTGAAGGCAAAAAAAAAAAATCTTTATAAAACTGTGTGTGCATTGCTAAATAGAAAAATGACACCAATCATATGGTTATGGGAAATGGGTCTACAAATCCCTCCTTTCAAAATTCCATTCAAAGGTGTTTAAGACCCAAAGAAGGTCACAAAAAGTGTTAATATAAACAATCCCTCAATCAGAAAAAAAGGCTGGAAAATTATATTCCATGCAAATGGAAATCAAAAGAAAGCTAGAGTGGCAATCCTCATATCAGAAAAAAAAAATTTTTAAGTAAAGAAGATTCTAAGAGACAAGGCAGGTCACTACACCATGATTAAGGGATCCATCCAAGAGGAAGACATAACAGTCATGAATATCTACGCACCCAACACAAGGGCATCTCAATACATAAGACAGATACTTTCAGACATAAAAAAAGAAATCAGCAATAACACAGTAATAGTAGGATACTTTAACACTCCTCTCACACCAATGGACAAAAATAAAGAAACACAAGCCTTAAATGCCACACTAGAAAAGATGGACCTCACTGATATCTTTAGGATGTTCCATCCCAAAGCAAAAGAATACACTTTCATCTCAATTGCTCATGGAAAATTCTCCAGGATAGACCATATCTTGGGCCATAAATCAAACCTCAGTCAATTCAAGAAAAAGGAAATAATATCAACCATCTTCTTGGACCACAATGCAATGAGACTAAAGATCAACTACGGGGAAAAAAATCCACTAAAAACACAAACACATGGAAATTAAACAACACAGATCTAAAAAGCCAACTGGTTACTGAGGAAATCAAAGGAGAATTTAAAAACTCCTGGAAGAAAATGACAATGAACCCACGACAGTGCAAAACCTATGGGATACCGCAGTTCTAAGGTATGGGAAAAGCAGTTCTAAGAGGGAAATTTATAGCAATACAATCCTACCTCAAGGAGCTAGGAAAATATGAAGCAGATGACCTAACCCTCTGCTTAAAACAACTGGAGAAAGAAGAACAAAAGCACTGCAAAGCCATCTGAAGAAAAGAAATCATAAAGATCAAAGCAGAAATAAGTGAGAAAGGAGTGAAAGAAACAATAGTAAAGATAAATAAAACAAAAAGCTTGTTCTTCAAAAAGGTAAACAAAATTGACAAGCCAGTGGCCAGACTCATCAAGAAAAAGAGAGAGGGGCTTCCCCTGGTGGTCCAGAGGATAACGACACCGCCTTGCAGTGCGAGGGGTGCCGGTTCAATCCCTGGCCTGGGAAGATCCTACGTGCCGTGCAGCGGCTGGACTGATGTGTCCAATCACCGAGCCAGAGCTCTGGAGCACATGAGCCCAGAACCGGTACTCTGCAACGAGAGACACAACCGTCATGGGAGACCCACAGGAGCCAAAGAACGAAAACGAATGAAAATAGAGAAATGAAAGACCAATAGAAGTGGTCCACCCGCTCCCCTCCCTCCCCAACCCGACCCGCACCCAAAGTAAATAAATAAATGAATCTCAAAAAAAAAAAAAGAAAAAGAGAAAGAAGAACCAGATCAACAAAATCAAAAACGAAAAAGGAGAGATTACAACAGATAATGCAGAAATCCAAAGGATTCTAAGAGACTATTATGAGCTCTATGGCAACAAACTGGACAACCTAAATAATTGCTCATGGAAAATTCTCCAGGATAGACCATATCTTGGGCCATAAATCAAACCTCAGTCAATTCAAGAAAAAGGAAATAATATCAACCATCTTCTTGGACCACAATGCAATGAGACTAAAGATCAACTACGGGGAAAAAAATCCACTAAAAACACAAACACATGGAAATTAAACAACACAGATCTAAAAAGCCAACTGGTTACTGAGGAAATCAAAGGAGAATTTAAAAACTCCTGGAAGAAAATGACAATGAACCCACGACAGTGCAAAACCTATGGGATACCGCAGTTCTAAGGTATGGGAAAAGCAGTTCTAAGAGGGAAATTTATAGCAATACAATCCTACCTCAAGGAGCTAGGAAAATATGAAGCAGATGACCTAACCCTCTGCTTAAAACAACTGGAGAAAGAAGAACAAAAGCACTGCAAAGCCATCTGAAGAAAAGAAATCATAAAGATCAAAGCAGAAATAAGTGAGAAAGGAGTGAAAGAAACAATAGTAAAGATAAATAAAACAAAAAGCTTGTTCTTCAAAAAGGTAAACAAAATTGACAAGCCAGTGGCCAGACTCATCAAGAAAAAGAGAGAGGGCTTCCCTGGTGGTCCAGAGGATAACGACACCGCCTTGCAGTGCGAGGGGTGCCGGTTCAATCCCTGGCCTGGGAAGATCCTACGTGCCGTGCAGCGGCTGGACTGATGTGTCCAATCACCGAGCCAGAGCTCTGGAGCACATGAGCCCAGAACCGGTACTCTGCAACGAGAGACACAACCGTCATGGGAGACCCACAGGAGCCAAAGAACGAAAACGAATGAAAATAGAGAAATGAAAGACCAATAGAAGTGGTCCACCCGCTCCCCTCCCTCCCCAACCCGACCCGCACCCAAAGTAAATAAATAAATGAATCTCAAAAAAAAAAAAAGAAAAAGAGAAAGAAGAACCAGATCAACAAAATCAAAAACGAAAAAGGAGAGATTACAACAGATAATGCAGAAATCCAAAGGATTTTAAGAGACTATTATGACGCTCTATGGCAACAAACTGGACAACCTGGAAGAAATGAACAATTTCTTGGGGAAGATTAATCTCCCAAGACTGAGCCAGGAAGAAACAGAAACTTTGAACAACCCAATCACAAGCTCAGAAATCGACACTGTGTTAAAAAATCTACCAAAAAATAAAAGCCCAGGGCCAGATGACTTCACAGGCGAATTCTACCAAACATTTGAAGAAGAGATAATGCCTGCCCTTCTAAAACTCTTTCAAAAAATTGCACAGGAAGGAAAACTTCCAAACACATTCTATGAGGCCACCATCACCCTGATGCCAAAACCAGGCAAAGACAACACAAGAAAGGAAAATTACAGACCAATTTCACTGATGAACTTAGATGCCAAGATCCTCAACAAAATCCTAGCAAACAGAATTCAACGACACATCAACAACTCATACATCATGATCAAGTCGGGTTAATCCCAGGCATGCAAGGCTTCTTCAATATCCGCAAATCAATCAATGTGATACAGCATATCAATAAATTGAGAGACAAAAATCACATGATCATCTCAATAGACTCAGAAAAAGCCTTTGACAAATACAACATCCATTTATGATAAAAACTCTTCAGAAAATGGGCAAAGAAGGAACCTATCTCAACATAGTGAAAGCCATATATAAGAAGCCTACAGCGAACATGATCCTCAACGGTGAAAAACTGAAAGCATTCCCTCTAAGATCAGGAACAAGACAGGGGTGTGCACTGTCACCACTACTATTTAACATGCTGCTGGAATTTCTAGCAATAACAATAAGAGAAGAGAAAGAAATTAAAGGAATCCAGATTAGGAAGGAAGAAGTCAAGCTCTCTCTTTTTGCAGATGATATGATATTGTACATAGAAAACTTCAAAGACACTATTACAAAGCTACTGGAGCTAATCAAAGAATTCAGTAAAGTCACTGGATACAAAGTCAACACACAGAAATCACTGACATTCCTATACACAAACAATGAAAAATCAGAAAATGAAATCAAAGAGGCAATCCCCTCCACCATTGCAACCAAAGCAATAAAATGCCTAGGAATAAACCGACCCAAAGAAACAAAAGAACTGTACACTGAAAATTACAAGACACTCATGAAAAAAATTAAAGATTTAAACAGATGGAGAGATATTCCATGTTCCTGGGTCGGAAGAATCAATATTATGAAAATGACCATACTACCAAATATCATCTACAGATTCAATGCAATACCTATTCAACTACCATCGACATTTTTCACAGAACTAGACCAAAGAATCACACAGTTCATATGGAAATTCAAAAGACCTCGAATAGCCAAAGCAATCCTGAGAAAGAAAAACGGAGTTGGAGTAATCAGCCTTCCTACCTTCTGGCTATACTACAAAGCAACAGTCATCAAGACAGCATGGTCCTGGCACAAAAACAGAACTATAGACCAATGGAACAAGATTGAGAACCCAGAGATAAACTCACGCACCTCTGGGCACCTTATTTTTGACAAAGGAGGTGAAACTATAAAATGGGACAAAGACAGCCTCTTCAACAAGTGGTGCTGGGAGAATTGGACAGCTACATGCAAAAAAATGAAGTTAGAACATTCCCTGACACCATACACTAAGATCAACTCAAGACGGATTAAAGACCTAAATGTAAGACCAGAAACCATCAAGCTCTTAGAGGAGAATATAGGCAAAACCCTCAAGGACATAAACCAAAGCAAGATCTTCTCTGACCCACCTACTAGAATAGAGGAACTAAAAGCAAAAATGAATATGTGGGACGTCATGAAACTTCAAAGCTTTTGTACAGGAAAAAAAATCACAAAAAAGCTGAACAGACAGCCCAAAGAGTGGGAGAAAATCACAGCACATGAAATAACAGACAAATAAATCATCTCCAAAATCTACAAGAAACTCAGACAACTCAGCACAGGGAAAACGAACAACCCAGTCAAAAAATGGGAAAAAGATCTAAAGAGACGCCTCTCCAAAGAGGACATACAGATGGCCCAAAAGCACATGAAATCATGCTCAACCTCGCTTATTATTAGAGAAATGCAAATCAGAACTACAATGAGATACCACCTCACACTCGTCAGAATGGCCATCTTCAAAAAATCTGCAGACAATAAATGCTGGAGAGGGTGCGGAGAAAAGAGAACCCTCTTGCATTGCTGGTGGGAATGTAAATTGATAGAGCCCCTACTGAAGAGAGTATGGAGATTCCTTTAAAAACTAAAAATAGAAGCGCCCAGCAATCCCACTCTTACATTTATACCCTGATGAAATCAAAACTGAAAGAAGCACCAGTACCCCAATGTTCATTGAAGCTCTCTATACAATAGCCAGAACATGGAAGCAACCTAGATGTCCATCGATGAATGAATGGATACAGAAGCCCTGGTACATATATACAATGGAATACTACTCAGCTGTTAAAAGAAATGCAGAAGACTCAGTCCTAATGAAGTGGCTGGCTCTAGAACCTATCATAAAAAGTGAAGTAAGTCAAAAAGAGAAAGACAAATACAGTATACTAGCACACATATATGGAATCTAGTAGGACGGTCTTGATAACACACGCAGGGAACTCATGGAAAAACAGACAGAGCATAGACATAGGGACATTGTAGGGAAGAAACAGGGAGGGGGAGGCATGGAGGGAGTAACATGGAAACCTATGCTGTCATGTGTGGAAAAGATAGCTATTGCCATTATGCTGAGGGAATAGGAGTGCTCACAATGGCTTGGGGCGATGGTCTGGAAGGGTGGGATGGGGGGAACTGGGTGGGTGGGGACAATGGATATGCATATGACTGATCTGGGAACATACATGTCTGTGAACAACAAAACACTGTAAAACCTTTAAAATAAGGAATTAATTTTTTAAAAAGAAAAAGTTAACATCACCAAAATTAAAAATGTTTGTGAATCAAAGGATATTATAAAGAAACTTAAAACACACTTATGAAATGGGGAAATATTTGCAACTGATTTATCTGAAAAGGGCCAAATATCTAGCATATATAATTATTATAATTTAATAAGAAAAAGGTGAACAACCCAATTAAAAAATGGGCAGAGGACTTGAAAATATAGTTCTTCAAGTAAGATGTATAGATGACCAATAAGCACATGAAAAGATGCTGAATCTCATTAGTCAATACCATTAGTCTGTAGTCAAAATCAAACCACAGTTACCACATAACACCCATTCATATAGATACTACTTTAAATCAAGAAATTAACAAGTTTTGGCAAGGATATGGATAAGTTGAAACCTTTGTGCATTGTTGGTGGGAACATAAAAAAGTGCGGTAATTTTGGAAAAAATTTGTTAGTTAAATTGTTTATATAAAGTAAAATATAAAATTGCTATATGGTCCAGCAATTCCCCTTCTAGGTATATACACCCTAAATTGAAAAGGTATTTGTGGGGGCCTTCCGCAGAAAGGGAATACAGCGGGATTGTCCCTGGCTGAACTGGGAGATCTCGGAGAGAGGCAAATCTTGCGGTCCACCACCCAGTCCCCTGGCACACGCAGGGGAAAATCAGACGTGACAGGGGTTCCGTCAAAGCAGTTCCATTTTATTAGTGAAGACTCACAGCTTTTATAGGCAAGTGAAGGGGGTTTTGCACAGGACTTCCTATAGATTACACCAATCAAGCTAAAGGTCAAGTAATCATCCACCAGCGCGGAAACCAGGGGAACCAATCGGAAATCTTGACCATCAATTAACAGTTTAGATCACTCCCTGTCTCTTCCTGTAGGCCCCATCTTAGCTCCAAATTGCAAACATGTGCTTAAGCTTTCTTATGCTTGCAACAGTCCTCTTTCAATTTACAGTCTCACATGTGCCCCTCTTGTATTTTAAAATTCGGAGACTCTTGATGAGGCAAGGCATAGAGCTAAGAAGAGGCCAGCCTTTAGCCTTGTCAGTTCCCAACAGCGGCTATGCACGTCTTAGGTTGCCCTCCTCCGAGGATCTTACCCGTCATTGGCTAAACAGCCATCTTACGTCGTCAGTTCTCCCCAGAGGGTGTGCCTGTCTTAGATTGCCCTCCTCCGAGGATCTTACCTGTCATTGGCTAACCAGCCATCTTATGGGGGCTGGACAGAGTTTTTAGAGCGTTTTTCATTCAAAGGCCTCATTATATGTCTCAAGTGATTTCTTGAAGGGCCATATTGACCCAGGGGTTTTGTCCAACGTAGGGCTCATCTTCTAGGACCTGAGCAAACATAATTATTTTTTGTTGCAACTGTCTATTGTGGGCCATAACACCCTTGACCTTAAACAGTATAGCTAGCAAGACAACAAAAACAAGCAGATAGAAAGCATTTTTAAACCAAGTGAATGGGCTTTGTATCCATAGCCAAAAATCATTAACCCCCTTTTGTCAGGCAAAAGGGGGGATATCTCACGTCGTAGTCCAAGCGTGCCAGAACGCTTAGCATCTCGATAGCTCTGGTGTGTAGATCAAGCTGTTGTTGGAGTCCCATTATGGCAGCCCTCAGGTGTTCAAGTTGGTGTAGGCTGGTCTGAAGTCCCTGGGCATAGGTGGTAGATATGTTGTTTACTGCTGTGATGGTGTGCACTTGTTGAACTCCGAGCACGGATGATGTTACTGTTGTACCTATTAAGGAGAGAAAGAGAGAGAGAGAGATGCCTCAAAAACTTTCTGTTCTTGGGCCTGATATATGGTCATATTTTTTCTGCAGCAGATTCTAAGGCTTGATCCTTGTTTTGTGGCATAAATTTAAGGTTTCTCACCAGTACCCATATAGGGCTGGGTTCCAAAATGGGGAATATGCACCCAAATCCTCTCCCCATCGTAAGGAGCAGATCAGGCCCCTTCCATTGGCCAGTGATGGGTTCCTTCCACCTCACTTGTATTTCAGGTTTTATTTCTTGGTTGGACCAGTGTTTTTGAAAGGGAGCCTTTCAGTTCATTTTTTGAAAAATCTAAAATATTTAGGGTAAAGAGTGCCATTCCAAGCTCCTGGTGAGGGCTTATTCCCCCTTTTTGTTTTTGTAATTGGGCCTTTAAATTTTGATGATGACGTTCAGTTATGGCCTGTCCTTGAGGGTTGTATGGGATCCCTGTGGTGTGGCCGATGTGCCATTGTTGAAAGAAGTTTTGTAAATTTTTGCTAACAAAGCAGGGACCATTGTCTGTTTTTATCTGATAAGGTAGACCGAGAGTTGCAAAGCATTGTAAGAAATGACTCTGGGCATGTTTTGCTTTTTCTCCTGAATGGACTGTAGCCCAGCAGGCATGAGAATAAGTATCAATGTATACAAAGATGTACTTGAGCTTTCCAAAGGGAGAAAAGTGAGTGACAACTGTCTGTCACAACATGTTAGGCCTCAGTCCTCGAGGGTTTACTCCTGGAGACTGTAAGGGAGGAACTTGTAAGTGAGGGAGACAAGACTTGCAAGTGTTGATTAAAAAGATGAACAACTTGAGAGTTGTGGGTTCAGTTTTTTTTGAGGTATAATTAGGACCTCAGTCTCGGAGGCTGCACCCCAGATAGCTCCAAGAGACCACTCCAAAGAGTTAGGGGAAGAAAGTCAACACAAGGGTTTCAGTGTGGGGGAAATTTAAATGTCAAAGAAAGGGTTTTTTTTAAAGGCTTTTGTTTTACAAATGGCTTGTGCCTGACATGAGGATGTGATATCTTCATGAAGGACTTCAGCACTTTTTTAGTTGTGAGGAGATGCAGGGATTGAGATAATCAAAACTCTTTCTAAAAGTCATTTACCTATATAATGACCTGTTCCACTGGATTCCCCTGAGCACAGAGTGTCTTTCTCTACCCTGATTTCCTTCAGGGAGTGTTTTAGTGGGATGTTTTCTTATCTCCTTGGGGGGCACTCTCTCTTAAAGTGCCCGGGTTGGCCGCAGTTAAAGCAGTGGCCTGATTCAGGTGAGGCGGGGGGCCCCTGGGACAAGGCCCTGCCTGTAGCCATTACAGTGGATAAGGCTTTAGTCATTGCCTCAGAGAGAGCCTCAGTTTGAGCCTGAAGAGCATTGGTGATAGAGCGGGCTTGGTGACTATGTGTGCCTATATCTTTAGAGCACACAATCCACCGCTCAATGGAACGATCTTTTTGTCCTGCACAGGCCAATTTATGGTCTGTATTCATTCCCTCCCAAACTAGCATTCTGAGGAACTGATCTCTTAAAGGCCCTGGAGGGGAAATTTCTCTGGAGGCTCTTTTCTACACGATCTACAAAATGGCAAGGTCTTCGTTATTCTTTTGTGCTATACCCGATATGGGGGGTTCAGTAAGGCCCTCAGCAAGTTTTTCTAGGCAGCCTGGCATATAGGCCGTACTTGGTCTTGATAAGGGGCAGGGATGGAGGCCTGCTGAATACCAGTGCTCCATCAGTCTGCCATTCCCGATAGCATTCCGAAAGTTATTGGAATGATGGGATTGGCAGCCTGGTTTCATTCTGCTTTAGCATGGCATTCCTCTTTGAAGAAGGCACACCATTTGATATAAATGTTATTGGGAAGTACTGCCTTACATAGCACCTTCCAGTCTTGGGTGGTACAAGGTTGGTAGGCTAGATCTCGGAAGGCTTGCAGGAGAAACCCACGGAGGTGTAGCTCCAAGAGACCACTCCAAAGAGTTAGGGAAGAAAGTCAACACAAGGGTTTCAGTGTGGGGAAATTTAAATGTCAAAGAAAGGGTTTTTAAAGGCTTTTGTTTTACAAATGGCTTGTGCCTGACATGAGGATGTGATATCTTCATGAAGGACTTCAGCACTTTTTTAGTTGTGAGGAGATGCAGGGATTGAGATAATCAAAACTCTTTCTAAAAGTCATTTACCTATATAATGACCTGTTCCACTGGATTCCCTGAGCACAGAGTGTCTTTCTCTACCCTGATTTCCTTCAGGGAGTGTTTTAGTGGGATGTTTTCTTATCTCCTTGGGGGGCACTCTCTCTTAAAGTGCCCGGGTTGGCCGCAGTTAAAGCAGTGGCCTGATTCAGGTGAGGCGGGGGGCCCCTGGGACAAGGCCCTGCCTGTAGCCATTACAGTGGATAAGGCTTTAGTCATTGCCTCAGAGAGAGCCTCAGTTTGAGCCTGAAGAGCATTGGTGATAGAGCGGGCTTGGTGACTATGTGTGCCTATATCTTTAGAGCACACAATCCACCGCTCAATGGAACGATCTTTTTGTCCTGCACAGGCCAATTTATGGTCTGTATTCATTCCCTCCCAAACTAGCATTCTGAGGAACTGATCTCTTAAAGGCCCTGGAGGGAACTTTCTCTGGAGGCTCTTTTCTACACGATCTACAAAATGGCAAGGTCTTCGTTATTCTTTTGTGCTATACCCGATATGGGGGGTTCAGTAAGGCCCTCAGCAAGTTTTTCTAGGCAGCCTGGCATATAGGCCGTACTTGGTCTTGATAAGGGGCAGGGATGGAGGCCTGCTGAATACCAGTGCTCCATCAGTCTGCCATTCCCGATAGCATTCCGAAAGTTATTGGAATGATGGGATTGGCAGCCTGGTTTCATTCTGCTTTAGCATGGCATTCCTCTTTGAAGAAGGCACACCATTTGATATAAATGTTATTGGGAAGTACTGCCTTACATAGCACCTTCCAGTCTTGGGTGGTACAAGGTTGGTGGGCCAGCCCTTAGAGTATGCTTTCTGCCCATGGGGAGTTTGAGCCATCCTCTGCTACGGCCTTCTTAAGTTCGTTTAGGTCATTGGCCTCCCATGGATGCCAGGCGTCCGGTCTGTTTCCCCCCGGGTTAACGTTTACAGGAAAAACTTGGGTTGGGCCCGTGAAGGGCGCTGAGGGCTCCCAAGGGTCTTCAGGATAGGTCCTCTCTCTCCAAGGTGAGCCCAGTGCCTTCCCTCCCCATGATGTCTCTGTGATCTCTTCAAAGGGGGGAGGGAGTGTGGAGTACAGTCCTGTTTCTTGAGGTCTTGACCTCGAGTAACTGGGGAAACACTCATCATAGCTAGTTTCTTCTTCATTTATAAAGGAGTCCCAGGCTCTGCTAATAGATTGGATATAGTTTCCCATGTTGTTGAAAAAGAGCAGAAAAGAAAGATTACTGAGGACAACCACCAAAAATCCTAATGGGAGTGGTGGCAGCCGGGAAGATGGGCTTATGTTGTGCTTGTGAAATGGCGAAGGAGTCCCTAGTGTTGCACGGATATTGTCTTGCTAGGGGTGGGCGCTCTAAGAGGCTCTGGCCCGTTCTGTGACACCCTTATCCTGTCACGGGAGTCTCCAAGTGGCAGGCACCCTAGTAGCTTTTAAATGCCTGACCCGTGCCCGCGAGGGAGAGGTTTAGGCCGCATCCTCAATTTGAAATATAGAAAGAGGCTTTCACCCACTCGGGCTGCTGCTACTATCAACGGCTCCCAGAGAGTGCCCCCTGAGCAAAATGGCAAGGTCTTCGTTATTCTTTTGTGCTATACCCGATATGGGGGGTTCAGTAAGGCCCTCAGCAAGTTTTTCTAGGCAGCCTGGCATATAGGCCGTACTTGGTCTTGATAAGGGGCAGGGATGGAGGCCTGCTGAATACCAGTGCTCCATCAGTCTGCCATTCCCGATAGCATTCCGAAAGTTATTGGAATGATGGGATTGGCAGCCTGGTTTCATTCTGCTTTAGCATGGCATTCCTCTTTGAAGAAGGCACACCATTTGATATAAATGTTATTGGGAAGTACTGCCTTACATAGCACCTTCCAGTCTTGGGTGGTACAAGGTTGGTGGGCCAGCCCTTAGAGTATGCTTTCTGCCCATGGGGAGTTTGAGCCATCCTCTGCTACCGCCTTCTTAAGTTCCTTTATGTCATTGGCCTCCCATGGATACCAGGCGTCCGGTCTGTTTCCCCCCGGGTTAACGTTTACAGGAAAAGCTTGGGTTGGGCCCGTGAAGGGCACTGAGGGCTCCCAAGTTTCTTCAGGATAGGTTCTCTCTCCAAGGTGAGCCCAGTGCCTTCCCTCCCCGTGATGTCTCTGTGATCTCTTCAAAGGGAGGAGGGAGTGTGGAGTACAGTTCTGTTTCTTGAGGTCTTGACCTCGAGTGACTGGGGAAACACTCATCATAGCTAGTTTCTTCTTCATTTATAAAGGATTCCCAGGCTCTGCTAAAAGCAGATATAGTTTCCCATGTTGAAAGAGAGTAGAAAAGAAAGATAACTGAGGACTACCACCAAAAATCCTAACGGGAGTGGTGGCAGCCGGGAAGATGGGCTTATGTTGTGCTTGTGAAATGGCGAAGGAGTCCCTAGTGTTGCACGGATATTGTCTTGCTAGGGGTGGGCGCTCTAAGAGGCTCTGGCCCGTTCTGTGACACCCTTATCCTGTCACGGGAGTCTCCAAGTGGCAGGCACCCTAGTAGCTTTTAAATGCCTGACCCGTGCCCGCGAGGGAGAGGTTTAGGCCGCATCCTCAATTTGAAATATAGAAAAGAGAGGCTTTCACCCACTCGGGCTGCTGCTACTGGGGCGAACTATCTTAAAACTTTCTGGGCCTCCCAGAGAGTAGCCCTGAGCAGGACCTGTCAGTTGCTTTTTCGACTGTCCGCTGGTTCGCTGGAAGTCTTGAATTGGAGAGAACGTGAAAGTAGGAATTAAAGCAAAGAAGGACGAACAAGGAAAAGCAGCATTCAGTTTTTTTGTGACAACCCTAAATCCCCACCCTCTCGGCAGTGGCCCAAAAAAGGGGAAGACTCACCTTGAAATCTGGACTACTCCAAGGAGATGCCTCTCTAGAGGGAGGCTCTGCACTGAGGCCTGTCGGCCGCTCGTCGGTTCTCTTTCAAACCCGCACGGTGATGCTGCCTTCTACTTTCTCGCCTTCAGGCCCCACGTTATGTGCCAGCTTCTGTGGGGGCCTTTCTCAGAAAGGAAGGCAGCGAGATTGCCCCCAGCTGAACTGGGAGATCTCGGAGAGAGGCAAATCTTGCTGCCCGCCACCCAGCACCCTGGTGCACACAGGGGACAATCAGATGTGACAGGGGTTCCATCAAAGCAGTTCCATTTTATTAGTGAAGACTCACAGCTTTTATAGGCAAGTGAAGGGGGTCTTGCACGGGACTTCCTATAGATTACACCAATCAAGCTAAAGGTCAAGTAATCATCCACCAGCGCGGAAACCAGGGGAACCAATCAGAAATTTTGACCATCAATTAACAGTTTAGATCACGCCCTCGTCTCTTCCTATATGCGCCATCCTAACTCAAAACTGCAAACATGTGCTTAAGCTTCCTTATGCTTGCAACAGTCCTCTTTCGATTCAGAGCCCCACAGGTATTGGTAGGGAAACAGCAAGTGAGCCAAGATGGAGTGGCCAGGCTCTCTTGCTCCATGGCTTCTCAACATTGCCCCAAGTTTTATAAATAATGATTATTTAAAATCTGAGATTACTTAAACACTGCGGATGGGTAACACAAGGTGCTTGCTTGGTCACTGGCTACTTTGTGTGGTAAGGCTGTACAAGCTTCACCATGAAACCCCTGTCTACTGATACAACAGGGCTACATTTTAGTGTCACCATCATTATGTTATGGCTACATTATGGTTATGTTATGGCTGCTGCTACGGCTACAGTGCCAGTCGGGAGAAAAGCTGTGCTATGGCTGCTGTGCCAGCCAGGGTATAATAAACATGTCTTCTGTTTCCACTGCTCCTTGAGTTTTCTTCTGTCTCTTCTTAGCTTGCACTTTGCCTATGGTGAGTTCAGAAAGCAGTGTGAAGAGTATGAACAGTGAGACATTTGGGATTACAAACAGAATCATCAAGATAGTATTAAAACAATTACTTGTACATGAATGTTCATAGTAGTACCATCGACCACAGTCTAAAAGTAGAAGCAACCCAAATATCCAATTGGTGAATGAATAAACAAAATGTACTTACATCCATATAATGAAATGTTATTCGGGTATAAAAGAAATGAAATGTTATTTGGGAATAAAAGAAGTGAAATATCCATACACACTACAACATGAACAGCATTAAAAATATGCTAAGTTAAAAGAAGGAAACACAAAAAGACATACATTCCATGAGTCTATTAATTTGAAATATTGATACTAGGCAAATCTATATAGACAGAAGTTAGATTAGTCATTGCCAAGGGCCAGGGCCAGGGGATTTGGAGTGATTAGTTTATATAAGATTTGTTTAACAGTGATGAAAATGTTTTGGGATTCAATGTAAATTACAATCCAATAAAGTTGTGAACGTACTCAATTCCACTGAATTTTACACTTTAAAATGGTCACTTCATGTTATATAAATTTTATCTTAATTTAACAAAAGATTAAACTCCAACCTGCAAACATGTGCTTAAGCCTACTTATGCTTGCAACAGTCCTCTTTCGATTCAGAGCCCCACAGGTATTGGTAGGGAAACAGCAAGTGAGCCAAGATGGAGTGGCCAGGCTCTCTTGCTCCATGGCTTCTCAACATTGCCCCAAGTTTTATAAATAATGATTATTTAAAATCTGAGATTACTTAAACACTGCGGATGGGTAACACAAGGTGCTTGCTTGGTCACTGGCTACTTTGTGTGGTAAGGCTGTACAAGCTTCACCATGAAACCCCTGTCTACTGATACAACAGGGCTACATTTTAGTGTCACCATCATTATGTTATGGCTACATTATGGTTATGTTATGGCTGCTGCTACGGCTACAGTGCCAGTCGGGAGAAAAGCTGTGCTATGGCTGCTGTGCCAGCCAGGGTATAATAAACATGTCTTCTGTTTCCACTGCTCCTTGAGTTTTCTTCTGTCTCTTCTTAGCTTGCACTTTGCCTATGGTGAGTTCAGAAAGCAGTGTGAAGAGTATGAACAGTGAGACATTTGGGATTACAAACAGAATCATCAAGATAGTATTAAAACAATTACTTGTACATGAATGTTCATAGTAGTACCATCGACCACAGTCTAAAAGTAGAAGCAACCCAAATATCCAATTGGTGAATGAATAAACAAAATGTACTTACATCCATATAATGAAATGTTATTCGGGTATAAAAGAAATGAAATGTTATTTGGGAATAAAAGAAGTGAAATATCCATACACACTACAACATGAACAGCATTAAAAATATGCTAAGTTAAAAGAAGGGAAACACAAAAAAAGACATACATTCCATGAGTCTATTAATTTGAAATATTGATACTAGGCAAATCTATATAGACAGAAGTTAGATTAGTCATTGCCAAGGGCCAGGGCCAGGGGATTTGGAGTGATTAGTTTATATAAGATTTGTTTAACAGTGATGAAAATGTTTTGGGATTCAATGTAAATTACAATCCAATAAAGTTGTGAACGTACTCAATTCCACTGAATTTTACACTTTAAAATGGTCACTTCATGTTATATAAATTTTATCTTAATTTAACAAAAGATTAAACAAATATCCTGATGGTAAGAGCACGTACATACTGTTGGGCATACCTTAGTGGGTTTCCCTTCTTTCTAAAATCTTGATTTTTCAGTCCTTGGCACTCTTATTAGAACTCTGGTGTCTTGAAACATATGCTTTTTAAAAGTATTTTGTCCAGAGTTGGCGTCTTTCTGATTTATTCAAACTTCTGGTAGCTTCCTTCCTCTAAATTCTAAGAGCTAGTAGTGATAGCTATACTCAAATCCATATATATATATATATATATATATATATATATATATATTCATATACAGCTTGTGTCTTTAACCAGTCTACACCCTTCTTCACAATCAGAATAGTTGGCTTTTCTTACTTCCAGCACATACACAATGATTTAGAGCAAATCAGAATCACCTGGGGCAATTCATTGGTTCTAAACCCAGAGGTTTGGGATGAAAATTCTATGTTGAAACCAAGAAAAGTACATTTAACAAATACCACAGATGTCTGAAAGTCACGTGCTACAGAACTTCAAGAAAATCGTTGACGTGTTCTTCCCAATCTCATTCCCCATTGATGATACAATACAATTCGTTACCTACACTTTACATTTGCCATCATTCCACCCAACGTTGAATCAGAATATGAAGATAGGGCTGCACCATCAATATACATGATATGTCAAACTGTGGCAAGATGAGGTAGTCCAGTTAATATTGCTAAAAGGAATTTCTATTTTGCATAGCATAACTTTTAATATTACATTGATATTCAGTGATAAAATAATTGGTGGTCAGTGATAAGGTAAACTACGTATTGCCATTATTTGTTGACTTACAGAAATCTAAAATGCCATATAGCATGAGATAGCACCAGATTATTCAACCATTCAAAGTCTTAGTTCCCTCTTCTGACAAATGAATCAATATTTTCTACATAGAATTACTTTGAAGAAAAAATAAGATAATTCAAGTAGAACAATAAACATAGTGATCCCCAATTAAAATATGCATTAATAGAGTACCTTGTTTTATAGGAGTTCAAAGTGAGTAGATTTGCATTTCTGATCTACTAATGAGGTTTATTCCATTTTGCCTGTGACATTCCATCCCTCTTAAAAGAGTCAGCTCTATCCTGAGTCAGCTATGTATTTCCCTTTACTTTATTTCATTGTATTATACATAAAGTCCTCCCAGTGACTACTTTTCATTGTCTGAATGCTGGCTTAGATGGCCTATGGCAAGTATTCTGTCCATAAATATGGCCCCTTGGACAGGTGGCTGCCCTAATGGATAGGCTACTTGCACACCTTACCATTTACCAGACACGTCACACAGATTACATTCTTTAATCCTCACAAAAATATACATAGTTTATGTGTATATACTGTATATATGTATATACATGTGTTCTGTCATATTTCATTTACAATGGTTAAATTTTGAACTGTGATTTGAACTAGAAATGGATAAGACTGAGAGGGGAAGCCTTCCTGGTGGAAGCTTTCAGGGAGAATTTAAAGTTAACTCACAACATCCTCATTTGTAGGATCCTATGGTGTTTCATTACTGCTTCAATGTGTTCCTGTGTAATTTAAGACCTATTGTACCAAGCTTTTCCAAAGCTGGGGGAAATCATAAAGGTCAAGCTGAGACTTTTCATAGTTATTTAGAGATTGTAATATCGCTGAATTTAAGCTATGTGAATGGAAAATGCTAACCATTGGGACCATAATTGCCACTAGGAAAAGATTCATTTATCTTACATGTGCATCAGATGATTCTTGCATTGAGATAAAAACGGAAATACTTCCAGAAATATCCTTTCCTTGCTTTCTGATGACAATGCCAGCTACTGCAGGTAATCAGTTCAGGGATATGTGGGAGACTGCTACACAGAGTTCTGCAGATTGGGTTTCTTCGGCAATTCACCAGGAAAGAACTGGCCCTCTGGGCAAAGAACCTGCTGGGGGAAAAGAGGAAGGCAATTGAATTTTTCATGCAGCACCCTAGGACTGAAACTTGCAGTAAGAAATGGAGATGGAACTTATAGAGTCAGAAGCAAGGGAGGTAACAGATGGAAATGCTGAGGAATCTCACTAGTCTTGAATCTAAGAGCCTATCCACATAAATAGCAGGTAACTTTTTTACAGTGTTAAGCTATGACTTGGATTATAAGAACCCAACTCTGGTTAAATTTTACAAAACCCACCTATCATAAGGTTAAGTGACAAACTGAGAATTAAAGGAACAGCAAAATAGTTCAATTCAGAAAAATGAGGACAGAGTAGTGACAGGAATTTTACTAGCAGAATAAAATGGTCTATGTCTTCAGGTCACTTTTTAAAAGGGTTAGGCCAATGTTAATACGTTTTATTCCTGTTTCCATAATCCAAAGCCCTGAGAGTGAAAAAGTGTTCAGTTTGGTCTAAAGTTGGTCCTGTGCCTGCCACCTTGATCAGGAAGAAGAAGGTACCTTAGTCAATAACCCTATAAAGATTGCCTGTAGTGGGGAAATTTTATCTAGGTCAGAGAAATCAATATGCTATTTCTAGAAACTGTAAGAAGGTAGTCCACATGAAACAATGCACGTGGACTGTGCACTTTTATTCCTGAAGGCAGTACTTAGCTCTTCTCAAGCAAAGTCCAGCCCACTGAGTTTTTCTGCAAATTGGAAACTTTCCACATCTAAAGATAAAAAAGAAGTTAACTATTTTTTCCTATATATATATATCATATTTATAGGAATGCTCTATTTTTGTAATTCAAGGTTTATTTCTTTTTAGCAATTATGATTATATATGTAGTTTTTCTCCATTAATATTGCATTAGGAGGGAGGAGCCAAGATGGCGGAGGAATGAGGGGAAGATTTCACCAGCTCTCCAACAGAATCACCAGAATTAATCAAGAAAAGAACCACCACCAACAAACAAGCCACTAGACGACAGAAGAATTCCACAGGTCCGCGAGAATAGAAGAGTGAATAGCCAGAAATTTCCCAGAGCTAGGGTTCTAAGAATCCTCTGTCCTAACCCCACACCGGACCGCACCGACGGAGAGCACGCCAGCAAGTGCCCTAAAAGGGGGCCTAAGCAGAGCCTCGGGGGAGAAAGGGCAGCGTTCAGTGTGAAAACTCCAAGAATCCGCCCGGATCTCCAGCAGAAATTAAGACACTGCGAAGATAGGATACAGCAGGGCCGAGCAGAACGCGCTTGCTGCCTGGCGATCTCAGGCCGGACTGAACGAGACGGGAGAGCGCCCAGTGTGAGGAACGCAGCGCTTGGCCGCTGGGCGAAAATTGCGACTTTCCGCCTGGCACCGGGTGAGTTCAAACACTCCTAGTGGGGGACTGGCTGAAGGGGAAGTCGTCCGCAGATTGCTGACCAGGGACCGGGCTCGAGCGGGACGGGGAGACTTGTGCCTACCTTTGGGACTTGGAGGCGCAACCGCCAGTGGCGGAAGAACCCCTGCACCCCCATAGCTGCACCCCCATAGCTACACCCGCAGCGGCGGAAGCCGGGAGAAGGGCAGGTATCACAAGCTACCTACAGGTGCGCTGCAGAGCCAGGACGCCCCCGCCCAACGCGGGATTGCGCGCGCACCACTGTCCCCCGCCCGACGGACTGGGATCAGCCCGCGCTCCCGCCCAACCCTGGACGGCGCTTGCCGCACCTCGCGCCTGACACACTGGGATCAGCCCGCGCTCCCGCCCAACCCGGGACAGCCAGCGCACCGCGGTCCGCCGCCCAACGGACAGAGATCAGCCCGCCGTCCCCGCCAGCATCTGAGCTTGCAGACCGGTGCCATAAGGAAAAGGCTTCATCATCAAGACAACACCATCGAGAGCAGACTGGCTTCCAGACAGATGAGAGGATAAAAACCAGGGACAGTATTTAGCTTTTTTGTTTATCTGTTGTGGACGGTTCTGCTTATTCGTTTAATTGGTCAGGTTTGGGTTTGTTTGTTTTTTTTTTTTTTCTCTCTCTCTCTCTCTCTTTGATCTCTTCTTATTAAGTTTCTCCTCGTTTTTTTTTTTTTGTAATTTTTAATTTTTTTGATTTTTAATTATTAATTTTTTTATTATTAATTTTTTTTTAATTTTAATTCTTGAACTTCCAATTTTCTTTCCTCTTTCCCACTCCTTCCTCCCTCTATGTTCTAAATCTAAAACTTTCTCCTATATACCACTACCCCCTAGATAAATATTTCCGACCTTCCTGTCTCCACTATTCTCTCCCAGCTGCACTAAACACAAAAACACACTAATCTTGGCTACATAACCCTATAAAATCTTTCCAAGTTGAATCTATTCCTTCTCATTACCCATACATTTTCCACCTTCTCACTCCCAACACATGTCTTAGTTAAAAATTGCTTTCAATGACGAAATAGTCCAAGCCAGAACCCTACCCAAGATCTATTTTTCCAGGCACTATTCTAATTAACTCAGAGCTTAATGGGCAAGTACCATCTTTGATTGTGTCGTTTGCCAGGAAAATTTCCTATGCTTTATCACTGTAAAACTGGTTAGATGTGGTTATTGCTGTGTATGTATATATATCTTATGACTAGGTTAGAAAACATCTGCATGCTTCTATGACTGTCACCCACTAGGGACACACCTCTTGCCCCTCAGTTGCTAGTATTTGAACTAATATCACGGAACACTATAGCAAACCAGGCATAGAGCCTACATCTCCTGACCAATCATCAAACCAGGGATCCTCGAACTAGAAGCCCTGATTCCAAGACCCCACACTATCAAAGAACATACAACACTAGAGATGAAACGACAGAGAAACACGGCACAAATGAAGGACCAAGCTAGAGAATCACAGCCTCAAATGACAGAGGAGGACATAGACAAATTATCTGAAAGAGAACTCAGAAAAACTATTCTAATGAGGATGCACAACACCGAAAACAGAATATTAGAGGAAATTAGTGCATTGAGAAAAGACATGCAGGAAATGAAAAATAAGCAAATAGAGACCACCAACACAATTGCTGAACTCAAAAATACGATAGAAGGCCTCAACAGTAGACTATCTGAGGCTGAAGAACGGATAAGCGTGCTGGAAGATAGACTGGTGGAAATAACTGGTGAGGAACAGAACAAAGCCGAAAGAATGAAAAGAACTGAGGAAAGCCTCAGGGACCTATGGGACAATATCAAACGCACCAACATTAGAATTATAGGAGTCCCAGAAGAAGAAGAAGGGAAGAAAGGTTACGAAAAAATTCTTGAAGAGGTTATTGTAGAAAACTTCCCAGCATGGGAAAGGAAATAGTCAGCCATGTCCAAGAAGCACAAAGAGTTCCATACAGGATAAACCCTAGAAGAAACACACCAAGGCACATTCTAATCAAACTAACACAGACTAAATATAAAGACAGATTACTAAAAGCAGCTAGAAGCAAACAACAAATAACATATAAAGGAAACCCCATACGTCTAACTGCGGATCTCTCAACAGAAACCCTGCAGGCCAGAAGAGAATGGCAGGACACATTTAAACGGCTAAAAGAGAATAACCTGCAACCACGAATTCTCTACCCAGCAAAAATCTCATTCAGAATCGATGGAGAAGTCAAAAGCTTCTCAGACAGACAAAAACTAAAAGAATTCTGTACCACGAAACCAGCCCTACAACAAATGTTAAAGGGCCTGATATAGCCAATAAATACAAGAATAGAAGAAGTCCTACAAACCAAACCCCAGACTTCTAAGAAGATGACAATAGGAACATTCATATCAATAATTACTTTGAATGTAAATGGATTAAATGCTCCAACCAAACGACACAGGTTGGCTGAATGGATCAAGAAGCAAGATCCATATATATGCTGTTTACAAGAGACCCACTTCGGACCTAGAGACATTCATAGACTGAAAGTGAAAGGCTGGAAAAAGATATTCCATGCAAATGGAAATCAAAAGAAAGCTGGAGTGGCAATCCTCATATCAGACAAAATAGATTTTAAAGTAAAGAAGATTCTAAGAGACAAGGCAGGTCATTACATCATGATTAAAGGATCCATCCAGGAGGAAGACATAACAGTCATGAACATCTATGCACCCAAAACAGGGGCACCTCAATACATAAGACAGATACTTTCAGACTTAAAAGGAGAAATCAATAATAACACAATAATAGTAGGAGACTTTAACACTCCTCTCACACCAATGGATAGATCATCTAAACAGAAAATTAATAAAGAAACACAAGCCTTAAATGCCACACTAGAAAAGATGGACCTCATCGATATCTTTAGGACGTTCCATCCAAAAGCAGAAGAATACACTTTAAAGCCTCAGGGACCTATGGGACAATATCAAACGCACCAACATTAGAATTATAGGAGTCCCAGAAGAAGAAGAAGGGAAGAAAGGTTACGAAAAAATTCTTGAAGAGGTTATTGTAGAAAACTTCCCAGCATGGGAAAGGAAATAGTCAGCCATGTCCAAGAAGCACAAAGAGTTCCATACAGGATAAACCCTAGAAGAAACACACCAAGGCACATTCTAATCAAACTAACACAGACTAAATATAAAGACAGATTACTAAAAGCAGCTAGAAGCAAACAACAAATAACATATAAAGGAAACCCCATACGTCTAACTGCGGATCTCTCAACAGAAACCCTGCAGGCCAGAAGAGAATGGCAGGACACATTTAAACGGCTAAAAGAGAATAACCTGCAACCACGAATTCTCTACCCAGCAAAAATCTCATTCAGAATCGATGGAGAAGTCAAAAGCTTCTCAGACAGACAAAAACTAAAAGAATTCTGTACCACGAAACCAGCCCTACAACAAATGTTAAAGGGCCTGATATAGCCAATAAATACAAGAATAGAAGAAGTCCTACAAACCAAACCCCAGACTTCTAAGAAGATGACAATAGGAACATTCATATCAATAATTACTTTGAATGTAAATGGATTAAATGCTCCAACCAAACGACACAGGTTGGCTGAATGGATCAAGAAGCAAGATCCATATATATGCTGTTTACAAGAGACCCACTTCGGACCTAGAGACATTCATAGACTGAAAGTGAAAGGCTGGAAAAAGATATTCCATGCAAATGGAAATCAAAAGAAAGCTGGAGTGGCAATCCTCATATCAGACAAAATAGATTTTAAAGTAAAGAAGATTCTAAGAGACAAGGCAGGTCATTACATCATGATTAAAGGATCCATCCAGGAGGAAGACATAACAGTCATGAACATCTATGCACCCAAAACAGGGGCACCTCAATACATAAGACAGATACTTTCAGACTTAAAAGGAGAAATCAATAATAACACAATAATAGTAGGAGACTTTAACACTCCTCTCACACCAATGGATAGATCATCTAAACAGAAAATTAATAAAGAAACACAAGCCTTAAATGCCACACTAGAAAAGATGGACCTCATCGATATCTTTAGGACGTTCCATCCAAAAGCAGAAGAATACACTTTCTTCTCAAGCGCTCACGGAATATTCTCCAAGATAGACCACATCTTGGGCCACAAATCTAACCTCAGTCAATTCAAGAAAACTGAAATTATATCAACCAACTTCTCAGACCACAATGCAATGAGACTAGAGATCAACCACAGGAAAAAAATCACTAAAAATACAAACACATGGCGATTAAACAACACTTACCTAAAAAACCAACTGATCACTGAGGAAATCAAAGAAGAAATTAAAAAATTCCTAGAAGAAAACGACAATGAATATACGACCGTGCAAAACTTATGGGACACTGCAAAAGCAGTCCTAAGGGGGAAATTTATAGCAATACAATCCCACCTCAAGAAACTAGGAAAATATGAAGCAGATGACCTAACCCTCCGCTTAAAACAATTGGAAAAAGAAGAACAGAAACATTCCAAAGCCAGCAGAAGACGTGAAATTATAAAGACTAGAGCAGAAATAAATCAGAAAGAAATGAAAGAAACTATAGTTCAAATAAATAAAACAAAAAGCTGGTTCTTTGAAAAGGTAAACAAAATCGATAAGCCTCTGGCGAGACTCATCAAGAAAAAGAGGGAGAAGAACCAGATCAACAAAATCAAAAACGAAAAAGGAGAGATTACAACAGATAATGCAGAAATCCAAAGGATTCTAAGAGACTATTATGAGCAACTCTATGGCAACAAACTGGACAACCTAGAAGAAATGGACAGTTTCTTGGGGAAGATCAATCTCCCAAGACTGAGCCAGGAAGAAACAGAAACTTTGAACAACCCAATCACAAGCTCAGAAATCGAATCTGTGATTAAAAATCTATCCAAAAATAAAAGCCCAGGACCAGATGGCTTCACAGCCGAATTCTACCAAACATTTAAAGAAGACCTAATGCCTGTCCTTCTAAAACTCTTTCAAAAAATTGCACAGGAAGGAAAACTCCCAAACACATTCTACGAGGCCACCATCACCCTGATACCCAAACCAGGCAAAGACAACACAAAAAAGGAAAATTACAGACCGATTTCTCTGATGAACTTAGATGCCAAGATCCTCAACAAAATCCTAGCAAACAGAATTCAACGACACATCAAAAAACTCATACATCATGATCAAGTCGGGTTCATCCCAGGCATGCAAGGCTTCTTTAACATCCGCAAATCAATCAATGTGATACACCATATTAACAAACTGAGAGACAAAAATCACATGATCATTTCAATAGATGCAGAAAAAGCCTTCGACAAAGTACAACATCCATTCATGATAAAAACTCTTCAGAAAATGGGCAAAGAAGGAACCTATCTCAACATAGTGAAAGCCATCTATGAGAAGCCCACAGCGAACATTGTCCTCAACGGAGAAAAACTGAAAGCATTCCCTCTAAGATCAGGAACAAGACAGGGGTGTCCACTTTCACCACTACTATTCAACATAGTCCTGGAAGTTCTAGCAATGGCAATAAGAGAAGAGAAAGAAATCAAAGGAATCCAGATTGGAAAGGAAGAAGTCAAGCTCTCTCTTTTTGCAGATGACCTAACCCT
Organism: Tragulus kanchil; assembly: GCA_022376925.1. Taxonomy (NCBI): domain Eukaryota; kingdom Metazoa; phylum Chordata; class Mammalia; order Artiodactyla; family Tragulidae; genus Tragulus; species Tragulus kanchil. The sequence goes on along the minus strand of JAIOJX010000029.1, from coordinate 79,389,703 downwards.
CCGCTTAAAACAATTGGTAAAAGAAGAACAGAAACATTCCAAAGCCAGCAGAAGACGTGAAATTATAAAGACTAGAGCAGAAATAAATCAGAAAGAAATGAAAGAAACTATAGTTCAAATAAATAAAACAAAAAGCTGGTTCTTTGAAAAGGTAAACAAAATCGATAAGCCTCTGGCGAGACTCATCAAGAAAAAGAGGGAGAAGAACCAGATCAACAAAATCAAAAACGAAAAAGGAGAGATTACAACAGATAATGCAGAAATCCAAAGGATTCTAAGAGACTATTATGAGCAACTCTATGGCAACAAACTGGACAACCTAGAAGAAATGGACAGTTTCTTGGGGAAGATCAATCTCCCAAGACTGAGCCAGGAAGAAACAGAAACTTTGAACAACCCAATCACAAGCTCAGAAATCGAATCTGTGATTAAAAATCTATCCAAAAATAAAAGCCCAGGACCAGATGGCTTCACAGCCGAATTCTACCAAACATTTAAAGAAGACCTAATGCCTGTCCTTCTAAAACTCTTTCAAAAAATTGCACAGGAAGGAAAACTCCCAAACACATTCTACGAGGCCACCATCACCCTGATACCCAAACCAGGCAAAGACAACACAAAAAAGGAAAATTACAGACCGATTTCTCTGATGAACTTAGATGCCAAGATCCTCAACAAAATCCTAGCAAACAGAATTCAACGACACATCAAAAAACTCATACATCATGATCAAGTCGGGTTCATCCCAGGCATGCAAGGCTTCTTTAACATCCGCAAATCAATCAATGTGATACACCATATTAACAAACTGAGAGACAAAAATCACATGATCATTTCAATAGATGCAGAAAAAGCCTTCGACAAAGTACAACATCCATTCATGATAAAAACTCTTCAGAAAATGGGCAAAGAAGGAACCTATCTCAACATAGTGAAAGCCATCTATGAGAAGCCCACAGCGAACATTGTCCTCAACGGAGAAAAACTGAAAGCATTCCCTCTAAGATCAGGAACAAGACAGGGGTGTCCACTTTCACCACTACTATTCAACATAGTCCTGGAAGTTCTAGCAACAGCAATAAGAGAAGAGAAAGAAATCAAAGGAATCCAGATTGGAAAGGAAGAAGTCAAGCTCTCTCTTTTTGCAGATGACATGATATTATACATAGAAAATCCCAAAGACTCTATTACAAAGCTACTAGAGCTAATCAACGAATTCAGCAAAGTCACAGGATACAAAGTCAACACACAGAAATCACTGGCATTCCTATACACAAACAATGAAAAATCAGAAAATGAAATCAAAGAGGCAGTCCCCTTCACCATTGCAACCAAAAGAATCAAATATCTAGGAATAAACCGACCCAAAGAAACAAAAGAACTGTACACAGAAAATTACAAGACACTCATGAGAGAAATTAAAGAAGACTTAAACAGATGGAGAGATATTCCATGTTCCTGGGTCGGAAGAATCAATATTGTGAAAATGACCCTACTACCAAATATCATCTACAGATTCAATGCAATACCTATTCAACTTCCATTGACATTTTTCACAGAACTAGACCAAAGAATCACACAGTTCATATGGAAACACAAAAGACCTCGAATAGCCAAAGCAATCCTGAGAAAGAAAAACGGAGCTGGAGGGATCAGCCTCCCTAACTTCAGACACTACTACAAAGCAACAGTCCTCAAGACAGTATGGTACTGGCATAAAAACAGAACTATAGACCAATGGAACAAGATTGAGAACCCAGAGATAAACCCACGCACCTATGGGTACCTTATTTTGATAAAGGAGGAGAAACTATAAAATGGGACAAGACAGTTACAAATGGTGCTGGAGAACAGCTACATGCAAATCAATCAATGTGATACACCATATTAACAAACTGAGAGACAAAAATCACATGATCATTTCAATAGATGCAGAAAAAGCCTTCGACAAAGTACAACATCCATTCATGATAAAAACTCTTCAGAAAATGGGCAAAGAAGGAACCTATCTCAACATAGTGAAAGCCATCTATGAGAAGCCCACAGCGAACATTGTCCTCAACGGAGAAAAACTGAAAGCATTCCCTCTAAGATCAGGAACAAGACAGGGGTGTCCACTTTCACCACTACTATTCAACATAGTCCTGGAAGTTCTAGCAACAGCAATAAGAGAAGAGAAAGAAATCAAAGGAATCCAGATTGGAAAGGAAGAAGTCAAGCTCTCTCTTTTTGCAGATGACATGATATTATACATAGAAAATCCCAAAGACTCTATTACAAAGCTACTAGAGCTAATCAACGAATTCAGCAAAGTCACAGGATACAAAGTCAACACACAGAAATCACTGGCATTCCTATACACAAACAATGAAAAATCAGAAAATGAAATCAAAGAGGCAGTCCCCTTCACCATTGCAACCAAAAGAATCAAATATCTAGGAATAAACCGACCCAAAGAAACAAAAGAACTGTACACAGAAAATTACAAGACACTCATGAGAGAAATTAAAGAAGACTTAAACAGATGGAGAGATATTCCATGTTCCTGGGTCGGAAGAATCAATATTGTGAAAATGACCCTACTACCAAATATCATCTACAGATTCAATGCAATACCTATTCAACTTCCATTGACATTTTTCACAGAACTAGACCAAAGAATCACACAGTTCATATGGAAACACAAAAGACCTCGAATAGCCAAAGCAATCCTGAGAAAGAAAAACGGAGCTGGAGGGATCAGCCTCCCTAACTTCAGACACTACTACAAAGCAACAGTCCTCAAGACAGTATGGTACTGGCATAAAAACAGAACTATAGACCAATGGAACAAGATTGAGAACCCAGAGATAAACCCACGCACCTATGGGTACCTTATTTTTGATAAAGGAGGAGAAACTATAAAATGGGACAAAGACAGCCTCTTCAACAAGTGGTGCTGGGAGAATTGGACAGCTACATGCAAAAAAATGAAATTGGAACATTCCCTGACACCATACACTAAGATCAACTCAAAATGGATTAAAGACCTAAATGTAAGGCCAGAAACCATCAAACTCTTAGAGGAGAATATAGGCAAAATCCTCAAGGACATCAATCAAAGCAAGATCTTCTCTGACCCACCAACTAAAATAGCAGAACTGAAAAGAAAAATGAACATATGGGACTTCATGAAACTTAAAAGCTTTTGTACAGCTAAAGAAATTACAAAAAAGCTCAACAGACACCCCACAGAGTGGGAGAAAATCATAGCAAATGAAACAACAGACAAAGAATTAATCTCCAAAATCTACAGGCAACTCAGACAACTCAGCACAGGGAAAACGAACAACCCAATCAAAAAATGGGAAAAAGACCTAAAGAGACGCCTCTCCAAAGAGGACATACAGATGGCCCAAAAGCACATGAAACGATGCTCAACCTCGCTTATTATTAGAGAAATGCAAATTAAAACTACAATGAGATATCACCTCACACCCGTCAGAATGGCCATCTTCAAGACATCTGCAGACAATAAATGCTGGAGAGGGTGCGGAGAAAAGGGAACCCTCTTGCATTGCTGGTGGGAATGTAAATTGATACAGCCTCTATGGAAGACAGTCTGGAGATTTCTTAAAAAACTAAAAATAGAAGCACCCTATGACCCAGCAATCCCACTATTAGGCTTATATCCTGATGAAATCAAAACTGAAAGAAGCACCTGTACCCCAATGTTCATTGCAGCTCTCTATACAATAGCCAAAACATGGAAGCAACCTAGATGTCCATCGACGAATGAGTGGATACAGAAGCCCTGGTCCATATATACAATGGAATACTACTCAGCTGTTAAAAGAAATGCAGAAGACTCAATCCTAATGAAGTGGCTGGCTCTAGAACCTATCATAAAAAGTGGAGTAAGTCAAAAAGAGAAATACAAATACAGTATACTAACACACATATATGGAATCTAGTAGGACGGTCTTGATATCACACACAGGGAACTCATGAAAAAAAGAAAAAAAAAAAAAAAAGACAGAGCATAGACATAGGGACATCGTGGTGAATAAATAGGGAGAGGGAAGCATGGAGGAAGTAACAAGGAAACCTATAGTGTTATGTGTGGAAAAGATAGCTAGTGTCACAGTGCTAAGGGAATAGGAGTGCTTACAATGACTTGGGGCAAAGGTCTGGAGGGGTGGGATGGGGGGATCTGGGTGGGTGGGGACCATGGATATGCATATGACTGATCTGGGAACATACATGTATGTGAACAACAAAACTCTGTAAAACCTTTAAAATAAAGAATAAAAAAAAAAAAAAAAAGAAATAGCAAGGGAAAAATGTGTATGGGGGAGAGGAGAGAGAGGCATGGAGCCTAAATGGAAGACATGCATATTAGTGTAAATAAAATATAAGAAATTTCTGTAAAATCAGTTTGTTGCAAATGGTTCTACATTCAACCATAATGAAAAGTAACTGAAGCTATTTCTGCTATTTTATGTGAATCATAGGTATTCTGCAGTGAGACTATAAATTCAAAATGTAATGTTTATAAGAAATGCTATTATGATACTATTATAGCAATCTGGGTCCTCAATATAAGCTGCCCCACAATTTAAACCAGTAGAACTTAAGGACATTCCTGCTTGAAATAAAGAAGTTATAACATTAAAAAAAATATATTGCATTAGAAGAATTTCCTATAATTAAATGTTTTCAAAAATAGAATTTTAATGACATATGACTATATGTTATCATAATTTATTCTATCTTCATCTGCAATAAATTTAAGTTTTAAGTAAATTTAAACTTACTGCAATGGTTAACCTTGTACATAGATTTATTTACCATCTGCAACTATTTCTCTAGGTTAAATGCCTAGAATTAACAGGTCTGGACAAATGAAAACATTTAGGATTGCCAAATTTCCCTCAATAAGAACATTTACATCCACAGAAGGGAAAGACGAGGCAGGGGTGCTTCAAAGAAAGGTAGAGGCATAGGACTAATACCTGGAGGAGTATTTATAGACCCCTGTCTTAGCTTGGTATGGGGGAGATATTTGGTCTGGTTATAATGTGACCATTGCTGGACACAGGGTAAATACTCAACTCCTATAGAGTATGTAGACTACCAAGTTAATTTGTGCACCAGTTAATGTGAGGTGCTCTGTGACAAGATATGTATTTGCAATTGTTAGCACCAGAACAATTATAAGGCAATCTTAATAAAGTGCCCACAGTATGTCTAATTGTAAGCCCTGCATTATACTGATAAAATCGTCGATAACTAATTGCAAATGTACCCCTACATAGTTAAATGAGGCAACTAAATCATTGTATTTCTTCTTCCAGGATTATTTGCATTCAGTATATTATTTCACCAGTGAAGTTATGGTATAGAATCAAACACAGAGGTGGAAGAGACATAAAATAACATTTCTCCCAGAAGGCAAACATGCAGAATGTGCACTAACACTTTGCTAGTCAAAACCCATGGCAGAAAGCACTAGTCTATCAGACAATTTTCCTCATCACAATAATCAAGGCAGAAAATAATGGCAAACAGAAACTGAATTTTACCTAAAATCAATTTTAATTTCTGATATCAATGAAATTGTGTCTATAGAGTCAGTAAAAACTCATTTATTTTGGATATCTTAGTATTTTCCATCCTGATCTAGTGTTCTCACATAGGTATTAGCTAAGGTTGACGTACTAGATAAAATGATTGTGAGCTATACCTTGATTCATATATTTAATTTTTATGATATCAGGACACTTATTCCTCATTTTATGAGTTTAGTGAGCACATATATTTTAGAATGGACAGTAAGCATGGTTGCTTTGTGCTCTAAGGGACACACTGTACTATACTGGACAGTAGGTTTGAAGAACATTTTCTCTAAAGAGAGGTATCCCTCTCTTCTAAGGTTATTTTCTATACACATATCTTTGGAATAGAAAGTCTGTAACAAAGGAAGCTATGTCCAAGATGTACAGAAACAGGAGGCCATGGAGAATGGACCTATAACACAGAGTGGAGCCGTCAGAATTTGAACCCAGGTCTGTAAACCCTATAAATGACAACATAATATTAATCAATACCCCATGTTTCTCTACCAATTGCTTTTACTTCAGAGTGGTAAAGCTCAGAGACGAGTCCTATCAGAAATGGGTAGCTATGGAAATCTCAAAGGCCAGAAAAATGTTCCTCAGCTTCTAACTAATTATTCAGGTCACATTGTATTTAATTGCTCACTTTTAATATTTTTCTATTGTTTCTAGACTGCAGGGACTCCAAGGACTGAATTCCTTTCATCCACTTGCTTTCTTGGTAGATGACATAAAGTGCCCACAGTATGTCTAATTGTAAGCCCTGCATTATACTGATAAAATCGTCGATAACTAATTGCAAATGTACCCCTACATAGTTAAATGAGGCAACTAAATCATTGTATTTCTTCTTCCAGGATTATTTGCATTCAGTATATTATTTCACCAGTGAAGTTATGGTATAGAATCAAACACAGAGGTGGAAGAGACATAAAATAACATTTCTCCCAGAAGGCAAACATGCAGAATGTGCACTAACACTTTGCTAGTCAAAACCCATGGCAGAAAGCACTAGTCTATCAGACAATTTTCCTCATCACAATAATCAAGGCAGAAAATAATGGCAAACAGAAACTGAATTTTACCTAAAATCAATTTTAATTTCTGATATCAATGAAATTGTGTCTATAGAGTCAGTAAAAACTCATTTATTTTGGATATCTTAGTATTTTCCATCCTGATCTAGTGTTCTCACATAGGTATTAGCTAAGGTTGACGTACTAGATAAAATGATTGTGAGCTATACCTTGATTCATATATTTAATTTTTATGATATCAGGACACTTATTCCTCATTTTATGAGTTTAGTGAGCACATATATTTTAGAATGGACAGTAAGCATGGTTGCTTTGTGCTCTAAGGGACACACTGTACTATACTGGACAGTAGGTTTGAAGAACATTTTCTCTAAAGAGAGGTATCCCTCTCTTCTAAGGTTATTTTCTATACACATATCTTTGGAATAGAAAGTCTGTAACAAAGGAAGCTATGTCCAAGATGTACAGAAACAGGAGGCCATGGAGAATGGACCTATAACACAGAGTGGAGCCGTCAGAATTTGAACCCAGGTCTGTAAACCCTATAAATGACAACATAATATTAATCAATACCCCATGTTTCTCTACCAATTGCTTTTACTTCAGAGTGGTAAAGCTCAGAGACGAGTCCTATCAGAAATGGGTAGCTATGGAAATCTCAAAGGCCAGAAAAATGTTCCTCAGCTTCTAACTAATTATTCAGGTCACATTGTATTTAATTGCTCACTTTTAATATTTTTCTATTGTTTCTAGACTGCAGGGACTCCAAGGACTGAATCCTATCCACTGTTACATTTCCACTTGCTTTCTTGGTAGATGACATAACAGTCTTTGAATTAAGGAATATAGAGTTTGAATTATGACTCAGTCATTCAGCAGTTGTGTGATGTATATCAGCTTGTTTCCCCATCTGTAAAATGGAATTCATAATAGCCAGGGTTACTATGAATAATCAATGAGATTCCATATATAATGTTTAACAGATTTAATGTATATGACAGCCACTTTAGAGTAGTGATATATATGTATTGAATGTTTAAAGAATTGTTTTTGCTATCTAGAATATTTTTGTTTACTTTGAGGCCTAAGTCCTTGTCTCATGAGCTCCTTTATCCTTTTATCTTACTCTGTTCTCTAGCTACTACTTCCTTTAGGTGTGTGCTGATGATTTTGTTCCTGATTTCAGAATTGTCATTTCTTTTTGATATTTCTGTTTCTCCTAAAGTTAGTTTATTGCTCTGACCAACTAATTTCGAAGAATGAATAGATTTTATTGTGCCTGGTCAGAGTAGGTAATAAATATGTGCGTCTTGTTTCTCCTTGAGTACCTCTACTGATGGGGAGTATATGAGTCAAAGGTCATCTAACATAGCACTCATGATTAGATAGATTTTTTAAGCTATCTATCTATCTGTCTATCTATCTATTCATCCATCCAACTCATTCCTCATCAGTATCTACCCATGATAAACATTGTGTGTTTATCACATCCCTTATTTAAAATAAGTTCCATTACTTTTGCTTTTTTCTCTTTTTCTGTGAGCAATACTCTCCCATCATTTTCACTATGTCACATAGCCCCTAGAAGGGCCTCAGATTGCCCCTTGGATCAGTTCCTGTCTCTCAGCCTCTTGTAAAGGCCTTATCCATTTATCTATGTTACCATTAAACTATAATGCTCAGCACTGAGCACTAACTTGGAAGAGATCTGGCTGAGAAGAATAAAGCAAGACTATTAGCAGAATAAGGTGAAGTTTGGTTAAGGAATGACAAATGAGAATGAGCTGGTTGCTAGCGTTCAGCTGCTAAATCGTGTCTGACTCTTTATGGCCCCATGGAATGCAACATATCAGGCTTACCTGTCCTTCACTATCTTCCGGAGTTTGTTCAAACTCATGTCCCTTGGGCCAAGGATGCCATCCAACCATCTCATCCTCTGTCATCCACTTTTCTTGCTTCCCTCAATTTTTCCCAGCATCAGAGTCTTTTCCAGTAAATTGGCACTTCACATCCGGCATCCAGAATCATGGAGTTTCAGTTTCAGCATCAGTCCTTCCAATGAATATTCAGGGTTGATTTCCTTTAGGATGAACAATCTTACATATCAAGTAAAGTGATCGTTTCTCTTCCACCAAAATTATAAGCTGTGCAGAGGTAAAGATCCTGTCTCTGTTGATTCATTATTATTTTATAAATATAGGGCAGATAGTAGGTACATAATAAACTCCTTAAGTGAATGAATGAGAGAATTCCATTTTAACAGTGAAGACATTTCAATGAAGACATTCTAGGTAACCTCTAGAGGATCATATAATTGGTTTTCTATCATCACATAAATGACAGAAGGACGTCTCTCATCTGAAAGTTCTTTTCAGCCAACCACAGTGCATCTAAGGTAGCAGGTCTGGTGCTGAGATACTGATATATATCCAACTTCGAGTATTAGGACAGTCACAATTCTGCATGTCTCACAGCTGGAGCAGGTTTACCTGAATACCTTCCCACAGATAAACCTTCCTGAGAGGGAAATTTAAAAGAACCAAGGCTTTGGTTAAAAAACTGCCTTGCTTCTTGCTCTGTCTGGATTTTTGATGTAAAGGACTTAAGTGAATTCTGATTGACTAAAATAGAAAAGGCAGTTGCCAGATATCAAGAGCTAAGAGAACTCATGGGAAAGCTGGTGAAGTGGACTTAGGTCTGACAGCAGATTGAGAAATAACTAAAGTCACACCCTATGAACAGTCTGTTTATATCCTAGGAACTGCACTGATTTTGTCACTGCTAGGACCTCTACTGGATATTGCAATGACTGGACGATATTTCCATGCCGTCACACACTTCTTTTCTGAACAAATTCTACACTGGCCCTTTAATGTGCTATTTAATCAAACTTTGTAGATTTTGGCAGGAACATCCAGTTGACTTGGCTGGAGTTGAAGACTGTGACCAAGGGAACCACTACTTTTTTTCCTAGTTGCCACTAAAGATAGGTCAAAAGTGCCCTCCATTTCTAAGTGACCTCCAAATCTGAAGGACAGAGAAAGGAAATGATTGGCAATAGTCTTTCTTTTCTCTCTGTGCCAGACCAAATCATCATCATTTTAAACCATGTCCAAAATTATCCTCTCATTTAAGCCTAAATTACTGATCTTCCCTACCCTCTCTTCTTTCATTTTTTCTCATAATCCTTTCCTTTGTCTTTCCCCGCATCCTTCCTCCTATTATTTTGCACATGCCCCATTTTTCCACATATGTTCTGTCCTAAGGATACTTTTAGTCTAAGTGATGAAAGCAAAGGATTTGGCCTAGTAGCAGAGTAATCAGCCTGTCTTCAGACTCCAGCAGTTATGATTTAACAGTGAAGACATTTCAATGAAGACATTCTAGGTAACCTCTAGAGGATCATATAATTGGTTTTCTATCATCACATAAATGACAGAAGGACGTCTCTCATCTGAAAGTTCTTTTCAGCCAACCACAGTGCATCTAAGGTAGCAGGTCTGGTGCTGAGATACTGATATATATCCAACTTCGAGTATTAGGACAGTCACAATTCTGCATGTCTCACAGCTGGAGCAGGTTTACCTGAATACCTTCCCACAGATAAACCTTCCTGAGAGGGAAATTTAAAAGAACCAAGGCTTTGGTTAAAAAACTGCCTTGCTTCTTGCTCTGTCTGGATTTTTGATGTAAAGGACTTAAGTGAATTCTGATTGACTAAAATAGAAAAGGCAGTTGCCAGATATCAAGAGCTAAGAGAACTCATGGGAAAGCTGGTGAAGTGGACTTAGGTCTGACAGCAGATTGAGAAATAACTAAAGTCACACCCTATGAACAGTCTGTTTATATCCTAGGAACTGCACTGATTTTGTCACTGCTAGGACCTCTACTGGATATTGCAATGACTGGACGATATTTCCATGCCGTCACACACTTCTTTTCTGAACAAATTCTACACTGGCCCTTTAATGTGCTATTTAATCAAACTTTGTAGATTTTGGCAGGAACATCCAGTTGACTTGGCTGGAGTTGAAGACTGTGACCAAGGGAACCACTACTTTTTTTCCTAGTTGCCACTAAAGATAGGTCAAAAGTGCCCTCCATTTCTAAGTGACCTCCAAATCTGAAGGACAGAGAAAGGAAATGATTGGCAATAGTCTTTCTTTTCTCTCTGTGCCAGACCAAATCATCATCATTTTAAACCATGTCCAAAATTATCCTCTCATTTAAGCCTAAATTACTGATCTTCCCTACCCTCTCTTCTTTCATTTTTTCTCATAATCCTTTCCTTTGTCTTTCCCCGCATCCTTCCTCCTATTATTTTGCACATGCCCCATTTTTCCACATATGTTCTGTCCTAAGGATACTTTTAGTCTAAGTGATGAAAGCAAAGGATTTGGCCTAGTAGCAGAGTAATCAGCCTGTCTTCAGACTCCAGCATAGTTATGATTCCTCTTCCAACTTTTCCACTCATTTCCAATTTACATGTAGCTTTTCCTATATATTATAGTTGGAAAATCGTGCTGTTAGGAACAAGACTATTTGGGATCAAGTTCTGGCTCTTAAAATTAGTTTTATTGCTTGAAGAAGCTATTTCACCTGAACAAGCAGTTTCATAGTCCATGTAAAGTCATCTCATTTTAGGACCTTAACAAATCACTTCATCTATATTATCTCTTAGATCTCTGTCTGCTCAAAAGGTTAAAAACTCTGGGTCTCCAAATACACTGTTCTCATAATTTGTTTTTAACAATATTAATTTTATCACTAGAAGATCATTTTTATTTTGTTTAACAGGCATTCTTTAAGCAATTAGGTGTGTTTTCACTATTTTTAATGTTGACCAATAGTCCATGAGCCTTGTTCTTATATTTCTACTTATTTTTAGTGTTTTAAATTCACTGTAGTGAAAACACTTAGCATGAGATTTAGCCTCAACACACTTTACATGTATAATGCATTAATGTCTACAATAAGCACAGTGTTGTACAGGAGATCTCGAGAACACAGCTATCACAAGCATCACGGAAAATTTAAATCTATTGAGCAGCAATACTCTCTTTACACCTCCCCACAGCTCTTGGAAACCATCATTTTACTCTCTTCCTCTGTTTCACTAGTTTATATACTTCATATAAGTGGTGCATATATTAAATAGTATTTAAAAAAGGTCAAAAGTGCCCTCCATTTCTAAGTGACCTCCAAATCTGAAGGACAGAGAAAGGAAATGATTGGCAATAGTCTTTCTTTTCTCTCTGTGCCAGACCAAATCATCATCATTTTAAACCATGTCCAAAATTATCCTCTCATTTAAGCCTAAATTACTGATCTTCCCTACCCTCTCTTCTTTCATTTTTTCTCATAATCCTTTCCTTTGTCTTTCCCCGCATCCTTCCTCCTATTATTTTGCACATGCCCCATTTTTCCACATATGTTCTGTCCTAAGGATACTTTTAGTCTAAGTGATGAAAGCAAAGGATTTGGCCTAGTAGCAGAGTAATCAGCCTGTCTTCAGACTCCAGCATAGTTATGATTCCTCTTCCAACTTTTCCACTCATTTCCAATTTACATGTAGCTTTTCCTATATATTATAGTTGGAAAATCGTGCTGTTAGGAACAAGACTATTTGGGATCAAGTTCTGGCTCTTAAAATTAGTTTTATTGCTTGAAGAAGCTATTTCACCTGAACAAGCAGTTTCATAGTCCATGTAAAGTCATCTCATTTTAGGACCTTAACAAATCACTTCATCTATATTATCTCTTAGATCTCTGTCTGCTCAAAAGGTTAAAAACTCTGGGTCTCCAAATACACTGTTCTCATAATTTGTTTTTAACAATATTAATTTTATCACTAGAAGATCATTTTTATTTTGTTTAACAGGCATTCTTTAAGCAATTAGGTGTGTTTTCACTATTTTTAATGTTGACCAATAGTCCATGAGCCTTGTTCTTATATTTCTACTTATTTTTAGTGTTTTAAATTCACTGTAGTGAAAACACTTAGCATGAGATTTAGCCTCAACACACTTTACATGTATAATGCATTAATGTCTACAATAAGCACAGTGTTGTACAGGAGATCTCGAGAACACAGCTATCACAAGCATCACGGAAAATTTAAATCTATTGAGCAGCAATACTCTCTTTACACCTCCCCACAGCTCTTGGAAACCATCATTTTACTCTCTTCCTCTGTTTCACTAGTTTATATACTTCATATAAGTGGTGCATATATTAAATAGTATTTACCCTTCTGTGGGTTTCATTTTATTTATCATAATATCTTCAAGGTGGATCTATGCTGTCACATATGGCAGGGTTTCTGTCTTTTTCTGATGCTGAATAATAGACAACTTTATGTATATAACATATTTTTTTTTATCCATTCATGCACTCGTTGTTTCTACATACAGAAATCTCAGATATATTACAAGTTTTTGTCCAGACCAAAAAGGAAAATATCACAATAAAATAAGTCACATAAAGTTTTCTAGTGTTATAGTGCATATAAAAATTATATTTATACTATATATAGTCTACTAGGTGTGCAATATCAATATGTCTAAAAAATGCACATACCTTAATTAAAAAGAAATTTATTGCTAAGTCTTACTGAACCTTTGTTGATTCATAATGTTTTTTCCGGTTATTGATCAGGTAACAGTATTTTATTTCTATTTTTTTCAAATTAGGTGGTGAGATTCAGGAAGAAGGGACATATATATATATGTGTGTGTGTGTGTGTGTGTGAGTGTGCATATATATATATATATATATATATATATATATATATATATATTTACATGCACATGGCTAATGCATACTGACATATGGTAGAAACCAACACAATATTATAAAGCAAATATTCTCCTATTAAAAATAAATAAATAATCCAAAGAAATTTACTGAACTTTATAGAAGAGTTCAGTAATATCACAAGATAAAGGAACACTCAAAAATCTAGGTATAATTTCAAACCAATCACAATGGTCATCATTAAAAAAAAACTACAAACATTAAATGCTGCAGAGAGTGTGGAGAAAAGGAAATTCTCTTACACTGTTGGTGGAAATGTACATTGATAAAGCCATTATAAAGAACAGAATGGAGATTCCTGAAAATATAGGAATAACACTACACTTGACCCAGCAATCCCACTACTGGGCATGTATTCTGAGAAGACCATAATTTAAAAAGACAAATGTGTCCCAATGTTCATTGCAGCACTGTTTAACACTATTTATTCAGGTTGGTGAAAAAGTAATTGTTGTTTTTGCATTGATGAAATTTTCCATTTGATAGGGGCATACATTCTTATATAAATGTGGTTATGATATACATATTTTTAATGTGCATTTCTCCTTTTATGTAACACAAACATTTTAATTGGTGCATAATTGCTTTATATTACTTTGTTAGTTTCTGCCATACAACAACACGAACCAGTCATAGGTATACATATGTCCCCCTTTCCTTGAAGTTTCTTCCCACACCCGACTCCATCCCAGCCTCCAGGCTGTTACACAGCACAGGGTTGATTTCCTGTTTCTTACAGCAAATTCCCACTGACTAGTTATTTTAATATAATAATGCATATGTTTCAATGTTATTCTCTTAATTTGTCCCACTCTCTACTTCCTTGGCTGTGTCTGTTCTCCATGTCTGCATCTCTCTTGCTGTCCTGCAAATAAAAATTTCAATACTATTTTTCTAGATTCCATATATATGCATTAATATACAGTATTTGTTTTTCTCTTTCTGACTTACTTCACTCTGTATAATAGGCTCTGGGTTCATCCACCTCACTGTAACTGACTCAAATTTGTTCCTTTTTATGGCTCAGATTTGTTCCTTTTTACATACAATATTCCATTGTATGTATGTTGTATGTACCGCAACTTCTTTGTCCATTCATCTGTAAATGGACATCTAAGCTTCTTCCATGTCCTAGCTATTGAAAATAGGGTTGAAATGAACATTGGTGCACATGTGTCTTTTTAAATTATGATTTTATCAGGTATATAACCAGGAGAGGGATCCTTGTGACATAAGTAATTTTATTCTAGTTTTTTTTTTTTTTTTTTTTTTTTAAGATTTATTTATTTATTTGTTTTGGGTAGGGGTCGGGTTGGGGAGGGAGGGGAGCAGGCGGGCCACTTCTATTGGTCTTTCATTTCTCTATTTTCATCCGTCTTTGTTCTTTGGCTCCTGTGGGCCTCCCATCGTGGTGGCATTTGTCATTGCAGAGCGCTGGCTCTGGGCGCATGCGCCCCAGAGCTCTGGCTTGGTAATTGGACACATCAGTCCAGCTGCTCTGCGGCACGTGGGATCTTCCCAGGCCAGGGATCGAACCGGCGCCCCTTGCACTGCAAGGCGGTGTCCTTACCCACTGGACCACCAGGGGAAGCCCTATTCCTAGTTTTAAAGGAAATTTCCACACTGCTTTCCATAATGACTTTATCAATCCACATTCCCACTAACCATAAAGGAGGGCTCCCTTTTCTCCACAACTTCTGCAGCATTTATTGTTTATAGATTTTGTGATGATGGCCATTCTAACTGGTGTGAGGTGATATCTTGTAGTTTTGACTTCCATTACTCTAATAATGAATGATGTTGAGCATTTTTTCATGTGTTTTTTGGTCATCTGAATATTTTCTTTGGAGAAATGTCCATTCAGGTCTTCTGTCCATTGTTTGATTGGGCTGTTTGGTTTTTTTGATATAAGCCTGTATGAGTTGCTTGTATATTTTGGCTATTAATCTTTTGTCAGTTGCTTCATTTGCAATTATTTTCTCTCATTTGCGTGTTGTCTTTCTGTCATGTTTATGGTTTGCTTTTCTCTGCAAAACTTTTAGGCTTAATTAGGTCCCATTTGTTTATTTCAGTTTTTATTTCCATTGCTCTCGGAGGTAGGTCATAGAAAAACTTTCTGAGATTTATACAAAGCGTGTACTACTGATGTTTTCCTCTAGAAATTTTATAGTTTCTTGTCTTATGTATATGTCTTTAATCTATTTTGAGTTTATTTTTGTGTGTGATTTTTTTTTCAGAACTGTTCTAATTTCATTCTTTTATATATTGTGGTCCAGTTTTACCAGCATCTGTTGTTGAAGAGATTGTCTTTTCTCCATTGTATATTCTTGCCTCCTATGTCAAAGATAAGGTGCCCATAGGTGCATGGGTTTATCTTTGGGTTTTCTATCTTGTTCCCTTGGTCTATTTTCTTTTAAATTCTATGTCTTGGGGAGGAGGGAGCAGGCGGGCCACTTCTTTTTTTCCCCGTCTTTGTTCTTTGGCTCCTGTGGGCCTCCCATCGTGGTGGCATTTGTCATTGCAGAGCGCTGGCTCTGGGCGCATGCGCCCCAGAGCTCTGGCTTGGTAATTGGACACATCAGTCCAGCTGCTCTGCGGCACGTGGGATCTTCCCAGGCCAGGGATCGAACCGGCGCCCCTTGCACTGCAAGGCGGTGTCCTTACCCACTGGACCACCAGGGGAAGCCCTATTCCTAGTTTTAAAGGAAATTTCCACACTGCTTTCCATAATGACTTTATCAATCCACATTCCCACTAACCATAAAGGAGGGCTCCCTTTTCTCCACAACTTCTGCAGCATTTATTGTTTATAGATTTTGTGATGATGGCCATTCTAACTGGTGTGAGGTGATATCTTGTAGTTTTGACTTCCATTACTCTAATAATGAATGATGTTGAGCATTTTTTCATGTGTTTTTTGGTCATCTGAATATTTTCTTTGGAGAAATGTCCATTCAGGTCTTCTGTCCATTGTTTGATTGGGCTGTTTGGTTTTTTTGATATAAGCCTGTATGAGTTGCTTGTATATTTTGGCTATTAATCTTTTGTCAGTTGCTTCATTTGCAATTATTTTCTCTCATTTGCGTGTTGTCTTTCTGTCATGTTTATGGTTTGCTTTTCTCTGCAAAACTTTTAGGCTTAATTAGGTCCCATTTGTTTATTTCAGTTTTTATTTCCATTGCTCTCGGAGGTAGGTCATAGAAAAACTTTCTGAGATTTATACAAAGCGTGTACTACTGATGTTTTCCTCTAGAAATTTTATAGTTTCTTGTCTTATGTATATGTCTTTAATCTATTTTGAGTTTATTTTTGTGTGTGATTTTTTTTTCAGAACTGTTCTAATTTCATTCTTTTATATATTGTGGTCCAGTTTTACCAGCATCTGTTGTTGAAGAGATTGTCTTTTCTCCATTGTATATTCTTGCCTCCTATGTCAAAGATAAGGTGCCCATAGGTGCATGGGTTTATCTTTGGGTTTTCTATCTTGTTCCCTTGGTCTATATCTCTATTTCTATGTCAGTACAATACTGTCTTAGTGATTATAGACTGGTGGTTTAGTCTGAAGTCAGGAAGGTTGATTCCTCCAGCTCCATTTTTCTTTCTTTAGATTGCTTCAGTTATTTGTAGTATTTTGTATTTCCATGCAAATTGTGAATTTTATATTCTAGTTCTGTGAAAAATACCACTAGTAATTTGACAGCAAACACCTTGAATCTGTGGATTGTGGTGGATAGTATAGTCATTTTTACAATATTGATTCTTCCAATCCAAGAACACGCTATATCTCTCCATCTGTTTATGTGGTCTTTGACTTTTTAAAATCAGTGTCTTCTATTTTTCTGTATACAGGTCTTCGGTCTCCTTCTGCTGTGCTGTGCTAAGCTACTTCAGCCATGTCTCACTGTTTGCAAGGACATCAGATGCCTCTGTTCATGGAATTCTCCAAGCAAGAATATTGGAATGGGCTGTCATGCCCTCTTCTTAGGGGATTCTCCTGACACATGGATCAAACCAACATCTTTTATGTTTTTTGCATGGACAGGAGGGTACCACTAGTGCCACCTAGGAAGTTTTTTGTCTTCTTAGATAGGTTTATTCCTAGATACTTTATTGTTTTTGTTGCAGTGGTCAATGGGATTTATTCCTTATCTTTATGATTTTTGTTTGTTAGTGTATAACAATGCAAGGAATTTCTGTGTATTTATTTTGCATTCTGCGATTTTATTATAGTCATTGATTAGCTCTAGCAATTTTCTGACCACACCTTTAGGGTTTTCTATGTATAGTATCATATCATATGCAAAAATTGAGAGTTTTACTTCTTGCTTTTCAGTCTTGGATTCATTCATTTCATTTTTTTTATCTGATTGCCATGGCTAGGATTTCCAAAACTGTATTAAATAGTAGTGGTGACAGTGGGCACCCTTGTCTTATTCCTGTTCTTAGAGAAAATGCTTTCAGATTTTCACCATTGAGAATAATGTTTCCTGTGGGTTTATCATATATGGTTGTTATTATGTTGAGATAGGTTCCTTCTAAACCAATTTTATTAAGGGTTTTTTTTTAACACAAATTGGAGCTGACTTTTGCCAAAAGCTTTTTCTGCATATTTTGAGATTATCGTATGATTTTTTCTTTCATTTTGTTAATAGAGTCTATCTTGCTGTTTGATTTGAATATACTGAAAAATCTTTGCATCACAGGGATAAACACTGTGCAGTCATAATGTATGCTCCTTTTCATGTGTTGTTGGACTCTGTTTCATATAATTTCATTAAGGATTTTTGCATCTACTTTATGTTTGTCACTGATACTGACCTGTAGTTTTCTTTTTTGTAATGTCTCTGTCTGGTTTTGTATCAGGGTAATAGTGGCTTTGTAAAATGAGTTTGTAAGTGTTCCTTTCTCCAAAATTTTTTGGACGAGTTTGAGAAGGAAAGGCATTAAAATCATCTGATCCTGGGCTTTTGATTTTCAAGGATATTTCTGATCACCATTTCAATTTCAGTGCCTGTGATTGTTTTGTTCATAATTTCCATTTTTTTCTGGTTAAGTCATTGAAGATTGAACTTTTGTAACAATTTGTTCATTTCTTCCAGGTTGTCCATTTTGTTGGTATATAATTTTTTGTGATAGTGCCTTGTAATTCTGCACTGTCTGTTCCAACCCCTCCTTTTTCATTTCTAATTTAATCGATTTGACTCTTCTTCATTTTGTTTTTCTTGATGAGACTGGCTAATGGTTTGTCAGCTTTGTTTAACTCAAAGAACCAGCTTTTAGTTTTATTGATCCTTGCTACTGTTTGCTTCATTTCTTATTTATGTATTTCTGTCCTCATCTTTATGATTTGTTTCCTTCTGCTAAATTTGGGGCTTTCCCCCCAATTGCTCTAGGTGTAAGATTAGGCTGTCTATTTGATGTTTTTCTTGCTTTTTTTTTTTTTAAGGTGAAATTATATTGCAACAAATGTCCCTCTTAGAACTGCTTTTGCTTCTTCATATGGATTTTGAGTTGTGTTTTTGTCGTTATATTTTTCTTATTTTGTCCTTGATTTCTACCAAAGTAAAATTTGGTCATTTAAAAGTATGTTGTTGCTTAATTTCCATGTTTCATAGTGTTGTGGTCAAAAAGGATGCTTGATATGATTACAATGTTCTCAAATTTACTGAGACTTTCTTTGTGACCCAAGATGTGTTCTATTCAGGAGAATGTTCTGTGTGCAGTTGAGAAGGTGTATTCTGAATCTGAATGGAACGTCCCAAAGACGTCAATTAGTTCTATAGGCATAATATAAACAAGCCTTATGTTTCCTTATTAATTTTCTGTCAGGATGATTTGTCCATTGGTGTAAGTGGGGTGTCAAATTCCCCTACTATTATCGTGCCACTATCGATTTTCTCTTTTATGTGTGTTAGTGTTTACCCTATGCATTGAGATGCTCCTATGTTGAGCACATAAATATTTGCAGTTCTTGTGTCTTATTCTTGGATCAATTCCTTAAGCATTGTGTAGGGTCCTTCCTTATCTCTAGCAATGTACTCTAAACTCTGTGCTTTGTCTGACAGGAGAATTGCTACCCAGGATTTCTTTTGATTTCCATTTTCTAGGTCTGATTTGGATCTGTTGTAGATAAAATATATACGAGTCTTATTTTTGTATCTATTCAGCCTGTCTGTGCCTTTTGTTTGGAGTGTTTAATTCAATTATATTTAAAATAATTATTCATATGTGTATTTCATTCAGCATTTTCTTAATTGTTTTCTGTTTACTTTTGTGTATCTTTCCTTCTTTTGTTTTTCCTACCTATAGAAGTCCCTTTAGCATTTGTTGTAAAGCTGGTTTGGTGGTGCTGAATTATCTTAATTTTTGCTTATCTCTAAAGTTTTTTATCTCTTGGTATCAATTTTGAATGATATCCTTTTTGGGTACAGTGATTTGGCTATAGATTTTTCTATTTCATTACTTTATATATTTCCTGCCATTCCATTCTGCCATGCAATGTTTCTGCTGAAAAACAAGCTTATAATTCTATGGGGGTTGGTAGACTGAAAAGTTGCTTTTTCATCTTTCTACTTTCAAGATTATATCGACCTTTGTTTTTCACAACTTTATGGTAATGTATCTCATGGGGATTTCCTTGTGTTCATCTTATTTGAGATCTATTATTCTTCCTGTGTATGGAGGTTCATTTACTTCCTGAAATTTGGGAAGTTTTCCGTCACTGTTTCTTTGAAAGTTATTTATATCTTTCTCCATTTTTTATGTTATTGTAATATGTATATTAGGCTTTTTAAAATGGTATTTCATACATTGATTAAGCTCTCAATACACTTTTCATTTTTTTCTTTTTGTTCCACAGATTTCCAGTGACATGTTTTCTAGTTCATTTACCCTATCTTCTACTTGATGTAGTCAGTTTTGAACTCCCCTTAGTGAATTTTTTCAGTTTAGTTATTGTATTCTCCATATATATATATTATTTAAGGTATTTCTTATCTTTGTTTTCAAATTCTCACTTCATTTACATTGTTCACCTGCCCTTCCCACACTGATTATTTTCTTTTTGTGTATTTTGAATTCTCTGTCCCATAAATCATATATTACCATCCCTTTACTGTCACTTTCAGGTAATTCATCTTGCTTTTTTGTTTGAAAATATGTTCCCTATTTCTTCTTTTTCCTTGACTCTGTGTTAGTGTCTGAGCGTTAGATAATAATGTTTTTACTTATCACTATCATTACCATCATCATCAACAACATCAACATTGTAAGAGCTAACACATATTAAGCTTAACAAATGTCAGGCCACTAAGATTTAATACTTAAAATAATATCAAAGATAGAAACTGATCTTACAAAAGAGAAAACTGAGTTTTACTAATCTCCACATTCATACATAGAGAAAAGAGAAAAGCTAACTTTGAAATCTGATAATCTGTTCTGAATTCTCTTAAGTTTACATCCAATTCTACTCATTTAAATTATTTTTCCCTATTCACAAAATCCTTCTCCTGCTTTAAGATATATCTCTTCTACAGTCTTGTCAGACACTCCATCTTTTCTGCTCTTGGCCTTGTAAACATAGTTTCTTCCTCCCTTTGTGCTCCTACAGTGTTCAATTTTCCTGTTCTGTCAATGTCTTCCACCTTTACCTTTTTTGTTTTTTTAAAGATTTATTTATTTATTTATTTTTGTGCGGGGGTCGGGTTGGGGAGGGAGGGGAGCAGGCGGGCCACTTCTATTGGTCTTTCATTTCTCTATTTTCATCTATCCTTGTTCTTTGGCTCCTGTGGGCTTCCCATCGCGGTGGCGTCTGTTGTCGCAGAGCGCCAGTTCTGGGCACATGCACTCCAGAGCTCCGGTTTGGACACATCAGTCCAGCGGCTCCGCGGCACGTGGGATCTTCCCAGGCCAGGGCTCGAACCAGCGCCCCTTGCACTGCAAGGCGGTGTCCCTATCCACTGGACCACCAGGGGAAGCCCGCACCTTTACCCTTTATGAGATATTTACATATTGTATTCTTTTCCTAATAACGAGACTACTGAATGTAGAGATATTTTAAATTAAATTATATAGAGATTATATGGGAACTTTCTCTGGTGACTTAAATTTTAAGGGATCCGTCTACAATACAAAGGACTCAGATTTGATCTCTGGGCTGGGAAAATCAGATGGAGAAGGAAATGGCTACGCATACCAGTATTCTTGCCAGGAGGACCCCATGAACCAGAGGAGCCTGGCAGTCCTGCCAGAGGAGTCCTGGCAGTCTACAGTCCATGGGGTCACAGAGTTGGACATGACTGAGTGACTAAACATGCACAACATTATATGATATGTCTAATTTAGCAATCCCCTAGCACTTTTTAGATTGAAATATTTTTACTTTGCTGCTCTTGTATTCTCTCTTCCACTCTTCTGCCCGTCACTGCAGATTCCTCATATTGCTGGCTGAAGCCCCCACGTGTTGTTTCCTTAGGCCTGCCTGTCAACATTCCTCTCCTTTGGATAATCCTTATAAATGGGTTGATTAATTTACTCCTGTCTTAGTAGACTTCAGATTGTGTAAAATGCTTTCCAAGTGCTTTCCAAGGAGACATCTGATCACCAAACCAAACAGCACAGATATTATCATATACACCTCATAGTGAGGAAAATCAAGGTTCGAGAAAAGAAGGGTTGCAATCACACAGTCAACATATTTCAGAAGCAGATGAAAGTCCAGGTCACTTGAATGCAATTCCCTTTGCCTTTAGTAGATTCGCTTCCCTTTCATGATTAATACAGCATCTGGGCAGAATCACCAGATGGCCAAAAAGAAAGTGTTAAAAGGATTCTTGGAATACTTCTCTGTAATATTTCCTAACTTATAAAAGTTTGGCCCCCCGCCCCGGGCCATCGCGGTGGCGTCTGTTGTCAGGCGCCAGTTCTGGGCACATGAGCTCCGGTTTGGACACATCAGTCCAGCGGCTCCGCGGCACGTGGGATCTTCCCAGGCCAGGGCTCGAACCAGCGCCCCTTGCACTGCAAGGCGGTGTCCCTATCCACTGGACCACCAGGGGAAGCCCGCACCTTTACCCTTTATGAGATATTTACATATTGTATTCTTTTCCTAATAACGAGACTACTGAATGTAGAGATATTTTAAATTAAATTATATAGAGATTATATGGGAACTTTCTCTGGTGACTTAAATTTTAAGGGATCCGTCTACAATACAAAGGACTCAGATTTGATCTCTGGGCTGGGAAAATCAGATGGAGAAGGAAATGGCTACGCATACCAGTATTCTTGCCAGGAGGACCCCATGAACCAGAGGAGCCTGGCAGTCCTGCCAGAGGAGTCCTGGCAGTCTACAGTCCATGGGGTCACAGAGTTGGACATGACTGAGTGACTAAACATGCACAACATTATATGATATGTCTAATTTAGCAATCCCCTAGCACTTTTTAGATTGAAATATTTTTACTTTGCTGCTCTTGTATTCTCTCTTCCACTCTTCTGCCCGTCACTGCAGATTCCTCATATTGCTGGCTGAAGCCCCCACGTGTTGTTTCCTTAGGCCTGCCTGTCAACATTCCTCTCCTTTGGATAATCCTTATAAATGGGTTGATTAATTTACTCCTGTCTTAGTAGACTTCAGATTGTGTAAAATGCTTTCCAAGTGCTTTCCAAGGAGACATCTGATCACCAAACCAAACAGCACAGATATTATCATATACACCTCATAGTGAGGAAAATCAAGGTTCGAGAAAAGAAGGGTTGCAATCACACAGTCAACATATTTCAGAAGCAGATGAAAGTCCAGGTCACTTGAATGCAATTCCCTTTGCCTTTAGTAGATTCGCTTCCCTTTCATGATTAATACAGCATCTGGGCAGAATCACCAGATGGCCAAAAAAAGAAAGTGTTAAAAGGATTCTTGGAATACTTCTCTGTAATATTTCCTAACTTATAAAAGGGGAAATAAATATAGAAAAGAATGTAAATTTACAGGAAAAAAATTCATCTGGATACTTCTCTCATCTTCTCATTTAGAGTCTGCCAATTTATAAAAATTTAAATAGTATAATAAGCCCAAATAGTCTTCATGGTCTCCCAAAATGTTTATACCCTGTTATTAGATTTTTAATGTTTGTTTCTAATCTCTTACCTGTGTTTCCAGATGTCTGGCACTGTTCTTTTTTTGTTTGCTTGTTTCACGAGATATTCCACATTCATCAGTATGATGTTCCCTTAGACCCTGAGCACTTGGCTGTTCTTTCCATATCATATACTACCTATTATTACTTATTCGATGTTAAGTCAGTTATTGCTAGATTATGTAGTCCATAAAGGTAGCATCAGTACATGAAGAAGTAATGAATGACAGAGCCTAGTTTTTGTGTTTGATCCCTGCAAAACCCACTGGCTTTATTTTCTTTCTTTGTCACAAATGCTTATTTTTAATCATACACTGGCTATAAACCCTTTAGACTAACTCCTAAGCAAAGACAGATAATGAATCACCTTTTGCCTATCACTAAATCTGCATAGTGATCAAAAGATGGTAGAAAGATATTTTCTAAGGTATTTTCTAAGCAAGCTGCAAGTCTAGTACACTATCCTGAGTGTCCACAGTATATAGTCAAAACATAAATGTTCTGATGAGAGAAGCCTATGGTGAAATGGGGGAACCTACTGGTAACCTGATATTCAGGAGAAGATCTGCTTTTATCATATGATGCTGCCACATTTGATCCACTTATGATTTGCCCACAGATCATCTGGACAGCATTATTCCATAGATATACTTTTATAATGTACTGGGGACATTCCATTCACTAAATTTTCCTGACAGATACATTAAAGTGAGGAAAATCAAGGTTCGAGAAAAGAAGGGTTGCAATCACACAGTCAACATATTTCAGAAGCAGATGAAAGTCCAGGTCACTTGAATGCAATTCCCTTTGCCTTTAGTAGATTCGCTTCCCTTTCATGATTAATACAGCATCTGGGCAGAATCACCAGATGGCCAAAAAGAAAGTGTTAAAAGGATTCTTGGAATACTTCTCTGTAATATTTCCTAACTTATAAAAGGGGAAATAAATATAGAAAAGAATGTAAATTTACAGGAAAAAAATTCATCTGGATACTTCTCTCATCTTCTCATTTAGAGTCTGCCAATTTATAAAAATTTAAATAGTATAATAAGCCCAAATAGTCTTCATGGTCTCCCAAAATGTTTATACCCTGTTATTAGATTTTTAATGTTTGTTTCTAATCTCTTACCTGTGTTTCCAGATGTCTGGCACTGTTCTTTTTTTGTTTGCTTGTTTCACGAGATATTCCACATTCATCAGTATGATGTTCCCTTAGACCCTGAGCACTTGGCTGTTCTTTCCATATCATATACTACCTATTATTACTTATTCGATGTTAAGTCAGTTATTGCTAGATTATGTAGTCCATAAAGGTAGCATCAGTACATGAAGAAGTAATGAATGACAGAGCCTAGTTTTTGTGTTTGATCCCTGCAAAACCCACTGGCTTTATTTTCTTTCTTTGTCACAAATGCTTATTTTTAATCATACACTGGCTATAAACCCTTTAGACTAACTCCTAAGCAAAGACAGATAATGAATCACCTTTTGCCTATCACTAAATCTGCATAGTGATCAAAAGATGGTAGAAAGATATTTTCTAAGGTATTTTCTAAGCAAGCTGCAAGTCTAGTACACTATCCTGAGTGTCCACAGTATATAGTCAAAACATAAATGTTCTGATGAGAGAAGCCTATGGTGAAATGGGGGAACCTACTGGTAACCTGATATTCAGGAGAAGATCTGCTTTTATCATATGATGCTGCCACATTTGATCCACTTATGATTTGCCCACAGATCATCTGGACAGCATTATTCCATAGATATACTTTTATAATGTACTGGGGACATTCCATTCACTAAATTTTCCCTGACTGATTTTATCTGGACAATACCTGTCTCATATCATAAGGTACACACACACACACACAGATACACACATATACACCCTTGTATTTTTAGTGTAAAGGGGACATATCAGCAGCACACACAAACCCTGAGATACTGTTTGAAGAAGACTAAAAATAATCACTGTCTTATTCTTACGTGCTTTCTCAGTGTCTCTGTAGGTAAGTTTCTTTGCTTTCTGGCAGTCTGAGCTTGAACGATTATCCAAGAAAACACATTTTTAAAATAGTTTGAAGAGGTAATCCCATAGCCTACAAGATCTATGCTTTAAGAAGCTTTGGGGAAAATCATCCTTAATTTTTTTTTTTTTTCCACTGATGCACCTTTTCCTATTTCTCATAGTTCAGCGTCCTTCTTTTTTGATGTAATCTTTCTCCTAGTTGTCTGCACCTCAGGGAGATTTTAGGAGGTTTTGAATGTATCTCTTATCTTAATCTTTCAATAAAAATGAGACCGTCCTTTGTGTTTCACAAGAAAGCTTTGAAAATCAGTTTCAGAAAGCCAGGGATTTTAGACTTATTGAAGAATGGTGTATATATATATATATATATATGTAGCTCGGTTTACCAGCAGTGCCATTTCATGCTGATCCTGGATCTATTTTCTTGGCTATCAGCATCTCCATCTCAGGTCGTTCCTAGCTGTTAAATGTGACTTCTCGTACTGCCTCTTCCCATGCTCTGAAGGAGTGGAAAGAGTGACTTCTTGATACCAACTATCCAAGATTCTTCCCTGAAAAGTGACTGTCAAGCCGCCGGAACCCGCCCGCCACGAGGAGCCGCCGGAACCCGCCCACCGCGAGGAGCCGCGGGCGCCGCGAGGAGCGGATGCTAGTGTGTGAACTAGTATTACAGAACACCATAGCAAACCAGACATAGAGCCTACACTCCCTGACCAATCATCAAACCAAGGATCCTCGAAGCGGAAGCCCGGATTCCAAGACCCCACACTGATTATAAAAGAACATACAACACTACAGATTATTCACCTGTAAACAAGGTCTATCACCACCCAAGACACAAGCCACTGAACCCTTCTACAAGGACAAAAACCCAAAGGAAGGGAGAATTCAACCAAGAAGCCTGGTGGGAATAAGAACTCCATACACACAGACACACACAAAGAAACAAAAGTTAACCTAATAATGAAACGTCAGAGAAACACTGTACAAATGAAGGACCAAGCTAGAGAAACACCACTTCAAATGACAGAGGAGGAGATAGACAAGCTATCTGAAAGAGAATTCAGAAAAACTATACTAATGAGGATGCAAAACACCGAAAACAGAATATTAGAGGAAATTAGTGCATTGAGAAAAGACATGCAGGAAATGAAAAATAAGCAAATAGAGACCACCAACTCAATTGCTGAACTCAAAAATACTATAGAAGGTCTCAACAGTAGAGTATCAGAGGCTGAAGAACGGATAAGTGAGCTGGAAGACAGAATGGTGGAAATAAGTGCTGAAGAACAGAACAAAGCCCAAAGAATTAAAAGAACTGAGGATAGCCTCAGAGACCTATGGGACAATATTAAACGCACCAACATTAGAATTATAGGAGTTCCAGAAGAAGAAGAAGAGAAGAAAGACTATGAAAAAAGTCTTGAAGAGGTTATAGTTGAAAACTTCCCCAGCATGGGAAAGGAGATAGTCAGCCAAGTCCAGGAAGCACAAAGAGTTCCATACAGGAGAAACCCCAGAAGAAACACACCAAGGCACATACTAATCAAACTAACGCAGACTAAATATAAAGACAGATTACTAAAAGCAGCTAGGAGCAGACAACAAATAACATATAAAGGAAACCCCATACGTTTAACTGCGGATCTCTCAACAGAAACCCTGCAGGCCAGAAGAGAATGGCAAGATACATTTAAACGGCTAAAAGAGAATAACCTGCAACCACGAATTCTCTACCCAGCAAGAATCTCATTCAGACTTGATGGTGAAGTCAAAAGCTTCACAGACAAGCAAAAACTAAAAGAATTCTGTACCACAAAACCAGCCCTACAACAAGTGTTAAACGGCCTGATATAGCCAATAAATACAAGAGTAGGAGAAGTCTTACAAATCAAACCCCAAATTTCTAAGAAGATGACAATAGGAACATTCGTATCAATAATTACTTTGAATGTAAATGGACTAAATGCTCCAACCAAACGACACAGGCTGGCTGAATGGATCCAGAAGCAAGACCCATATATATGCTGTTTACAAGAGACCCACTTCAGACCTAGAGACACTCATAGACTGAAAGTGAAAGGCTGGAAAAAGATATTTCATGCAAATGGAAATCAAAAGAAAGCTGGAGTAGCAATCCTTATATCAGACAAAATAGACTTTAAAGTAAAGAAGATTCTAAGAGACAAGGCAGGTCACTACATCATGATTAAGGGATCTATCCAAGAGGAAGACATAACAGTCATGAATATCTACGCACCCAACACAGGGGCACCTCAATACATAAGACAGGTACTTTCAGACATAAAAGAAGAAATCAACAATAACACAATAATAGTAGGAGTCTTTAACACTCCTCTCACACCAATGGACAGATCAACAAAACAGAAAATTAATAAAGAAACACAAGCCTTAAATGCCACACTGGAAAAGATGGACCTCATCGATATCTTTAGGACGTTCCATCCAAAAGCAGAAGAATACACTTTCTTCTCAAGCGCTCACGGAACATTCTCCAGGATAGACCACATCTTGGGCCACAAATCTAACCTCAGTCAGTTCAAGAAAACCGAAATTATATCAACCATCTTCTCGGACCACAATGCAATGAGACTGGAGATCAACTACCAGAAAAAAAACCCTAAAAACAGAAACACATGGAGATTAAACAATACATACTTAAAAAACCAACTGATCGTTGAGGAAATCAAAGGAGAAATTAAACAATTCCTAGAAGAAAATGACAATGAACACACGACAGTGCAAAACCTATGGGATACAGCAAAAGCAGTTCTAAGAGGGAAATTTATAGCAATACAATCCCACCTCAAGAAACTAGGAAAATATGAAGCAGATGACTTAACCCTCCACTTAAAACAGTTGGAGAAAGAAGAACAAAAACATCCCAGAGCCAGCAGAAGAAGAGAAATCATAAAGATCAGAGCAGAAATAAATGAGAAAGAAACAAAAGAAACAATAGTAAAGATAAATAAAACATAAAGCTGGTTCTTTGAAAAGGTAAACAAAATTGACAAGCCACTAGCCAGACTCATTAAGAAAAAGAGAGAGAAGAACCAGATCAACAAAATCAAAAACGAAAAAGGAGAGATTACAACAGATAATGCAGAAATCCAAAGGATTCTAAGAGACTATTATGAGCAACTCTATGGTAACAAACTGGACAACTTGGAAGAAATGGACAGTTTCTTGGACAGGATTAATCTCCCAAGACTGAGCCAGGAAGAAACAGAAACTTTGAACAACCCAATCACAAGCTCAGAAATCAACTTTGTGATTAAAAATCTACCCAAAAATAAAAGCCCAGGACCAGATGGCTTCACAGCCGAATTCTACCAAACATTTAAAGAAGAGCTAATGCCTGTCCTTCTAAAACTCTTTCAAAAAATTGCACAGGAAGGAAAACTCCCAAACACATTCTACGAGGCCACCATCACCCTGATACCCAAACCAGGCAAAGACAACACAAAAAAGGAAAATTATAGGCCAATTTCACTGATGAACTTAGATGCCAAGATCCTCAACAAAATCCTAGCAAACAGAATTCAACGACATGTCAAAAAACTCATACATCACGATCAAGTTGGGTTCATCCCAGGCATGCAAGGCTTCTTCAACATCCGCAAATCAATCAACGTGATACACCATATCAACAAGTTGAAAGACAAAAATCACATGATCATCTCAATAGATGCAGAAAAAGCCTTCGACAAAGTACAACATCCATTTATGATCAAAACTCTTCAGAAAATGGGCATAGAAGGAACCTATCTCAACATAGTGAAAGCCATCTATGAGAAACCTACAGCGAACATTATTGTTAATGGTGAAAACTGGCATTTTGAAGGACACCCTATCTCAACATAGCTGAAAGCCATCTATGGAACTACAGCAAAAGCAGTTCTAAGAGGGAAATTTATAGCAATACAATCCCACCTCAAGAAACTAGGAAAATATGAAGCAGATGACTTAACCCTCCACTTAAAACAGTTGGAGAAAGAAGAACAAAAACATCCCAGAGCCAGCAGAAGAAGAGAAATCATAAAGATCAGAGCAGAAATAAATGAGAAAGAAACAAAAGAAACAATAGTAAAGATAAATAAAACATAAAGCTGGTTCTTTGAAAAGGTAAACAAAATTGACAAGCCACTAGCCAGACTCATTAAGAAAAAGAGAGAGAAGAACCAGATCAACAAAATCAAAAACGAAAAAGGAGAGATTACAACAGATAATGCAGAAATCCAA
This sequence comes from Tragulus kanchil, assembly GCA_022376925.1. Classification (NCBI taxonomy): domain Eukaryota; kingdom Metazoa; phylum Chordata; class Mammalia; order Artiodactyla; family Tragulidae; genus Tragulus; species Tragulus kanchil. The sequence continues at coordinate 79,359,822 of JAIOJX010000029.1, read as the reverse complement.
AGGATTCTAAGAGACTATTATGAGCAACTCTATGGTAACAAACTGGACAACTTGGAAGAAATGGACAGTTTCTTGGACAGGATTAATCTCCCAAGACTGAGCCAGGAAGAAACAGAAACTTTGAACAACCCAATCACAAGCTCAGAAATCAACTTTGTGATTAAAAATCTACCCAAAAATAAAAGCCCAGGACCAGATGGCTTCACAGCCGAATTCTACCAAACATTTAAAGAAGAGCTAATGCCTGTCCTTCTAAAACTCTTTCAAAAAATTGCACAGGAAGGAAAACTCCCAAACACATTCTACGAGGCCACCATCACCCTGATACCCAAACCAGGCAAAGACAACACAAAAAAGGAAAATTATAGGCCAATTTCACTGATGAACTTAGATGCCAAGATCCTCAACAAAATCCTAGCAAACAGAATTCAACGACATGTCAAAAAACTCATACATCACGATCAAGTTGGGTTCATCCCAGGCATGCAAGGCTTCTTCAACATCCGCAAATCAATCAACGTGATACACCATATCAACAAGTTGAAAGACAAAAATCACATGATCATCTCAATAGATGCAGAAAAAGCCTTCGACAAAGTACAACATCCATTTATGATCAAAACTCTTCAGAAAATGGGCATAGAAGGAACCTATCTCAACATAGTGAAAGCCATCTATGAGAAACCTACAGCGAACATTATTGTTAATGGTGAAAAACTGAAAGCATTCCCTCTAAGATCAGGAACAAGACAGGGGTGCCCACTTTCACCACTGCTATTCAACATAGTCCTGGAAGTCCTAGCAACAGCAATAAGACAAGAGAAAGAAATCAAAGGAATCCAGATTGGAAAGGAAGAAGTCAAACTCTCTCTTTTTGCAGACGACATGATATTATACATAGAAAATCCCAAAGACACGGTTACAAAGCTACTAGAACTAATCAAGGAATTCAGCAAAGTTGCAGGATATAAAGTCAACACACAGAAGTCACTGGCATTCCTATACACAAACAATGAAAAATCAGAAAATGAAATCAAAGAGGCAATCCCCTTCACCATTGCAACCAAAAGAATCAAATATCTAGGAATAAACCTACCCAAAGAAACAAAAGAATTGTACACAGAAAATTACAAGACACTCATGAGAGACATTAAAGAAGACTTAAACAGATGGAGAGATATTCCATGTTCCTGGGTCGGAAGAATCAATATTGTGAAAATGACCATACTTCCAAATATCATCTACAGATTCAATGCAATACCTATTCAACTACCACTGACATTTTTCACAGAACTAGACCAAATAATAACACAGTTCATATGGAAACACAGAAGACCTCGAATAGCCAAAGCAATCCTGAGGAAGAAAAATGGAGTTGGAGGGATCAGCCTCCCTAACTTCAGACTCTACTACAAAGCAACAGTTATCAAGACAGTATGGTACTGGCACAAAAACAGAACTATAGACCAATGGAACAAGATCGAGAACCCAGAGATAAACCCACGCACCTATGGGTACCTTATTTTTGATAAAGGAGGAGAAAGTATAAAATGGGACAAAGACAGCCTCTTTAACAAGTGGTGCTGGGAGAATTGGACAGCTACATGCAAAAAAATGAAATTGGAACATTCCCTGACACCATACACTAAGATCAACTCAAAATGGATTAAAGACCTAAATGTAAGACCAGAAACCATCAAACTCTTAGAGGAGAATATAGGCAAAACCCTCAAGGACATCAATCAAAGCAAGATCTTCTCTGACCCACCAACTAAAATAGCAGAACTGAAAAGAAAAATGAACATATGGGACCTCATGAAACTTAAAAGCTTTTGTACAGCAAAAGAAATTACAAAAAAGTTCAACAGACACCCCACAGAGTGGGAGAAAATCATAGCAAATGAAACAACAGACAAAGAATTAATCTCCAAAATCTACAAGCAACTCAGACAACTCAGCACAGGGAAAATGAGCAGCCCAATCAAAAAATGGGAAAAAGATCTAAAGAGACGCCTCTCCAAAGAGGACATACAAATGGTCCAAAAGCACATGAAACGATGCTCAACCTCGCTTATTATTAGAGAAATGCAAATTAAAACCACAATGAGATACCACCTCACACCTGTCAGAATGGCCATCATCAACAAATCGACAGACAACAAATGCTGGAGAGGGTGTGGAGAAAAGGGAACCCTCTTGCATTGCTGGTGGGAATGTAAATCTGACAAAGAATCACAAAAAAAAAAGGTACACAGAAAATTACAAGACACTCATGAGAGACATTAAAGAAGACTTAAACAGATGGAGAGATATTCCATGTTCCTGGGTCGGAAGAATCAATATTGTGAAAATGACCATACTTCCAAATATCATCTACAGATTCAATGCAATACCTATTCAACTACCACTGACATTTTTCACAGAACTAGACCAAATAATAACACAGTTCATATGGAAACACAGAAGACCTCGAATAGCCAAAGCAATCCTGAGGAAGAAAAATGGAGTTGGAAGGATCAGCCTCACTAACTTCAGACTCTACTACAAAGCAACAGTTATCAAGACAGTATGGTACTGGCACAAAAACAGAACTATAGACCAATGGAACAAGATCGAGAACCCAGAGATAAACCCACGCACCTATGGGTACCTTATTTTTGATAAAGGAGGAGAAAGTATAAAATGGGACAAAGACAGCCTCTTTAACAAGTGGTGCTGGGAGAATTGGACAGCTACATGCAAAAAAATGAAATTGGAACATTCCCTGACACCATACACTAAGATCAACTCAAAATGGATTAAAGACCTAAATGTAAGACCAGAAACCATCAAACTCTTAGAGGAGAATATAGGCAAAACCCTCAAGGACATCAATCAAAGCAAGATCTTCTCTGACCCACCAACTAAAATAGCAGAACTGAAAAGAAAAATGAACATATGGGACCTCATGAAACTTAAAAGCTTTTGTACAGCAAAAGAAATTACAAAAAAGTTCAACAGACACCCCACAGAGTGGGAGAAAATCATAGCAAATGAAACAACAGACAAAGAATTAATCTCCAAAATCTACAAGCAACTCAGACAACTCAGCACAGGGAAAATGAGCAGCCCAATCAAAAAATGGGAAAAAGATCTAAAGAGACGCCTCTCCAAAGAGGACATACAAATGGTCCAAAAGCACATGAAACGATGCTCAACCTCGCTTATTATTAGAGAAATGCAAATTAAAACCACAATGAGATACCACCTCACACCTGTCAGAATGGCCATCATCAACAAATCGACAGACAACAAATGCTGGAGAGGGTGTGGAGAAAAGGGAACCCTCTTGCATTGCTGGTGGGAATGTAAATTAATACAACCTCTATGGAAGACAATATGGAGATTCCTTAAAAAACTAAAAATAGAAGCACCCTATGACCCACCAATCCCACTATTAGGCCTATATCCTGATGAAATCAAAACTGAAAGAGGCACCTGTACCCCAATGTTCATTGCAGCTCTCTATACAATAGCCAGAACATGGAAGCAACCTAGATGTCCATCGACAAATGAATGGATCCAGAAGCTCTGGTACATATATACAATGGAATACTACTCAGCTGTTAAAAGAAATGCAGAAGACTCAGTCCTAATGAGGTGGCTGGCTTTAGAACCTATCATAAAAAGTGAAGTAAGTCAAAAAGAGAAAGACAAGTATAGTATACTAACTCATATATATGGGATCTAGTAAGATGGTCATGATAACACACACAGTGAACTCATGAAAAAACAGAGAATAGACATAAAGACATTGTGGAGACCGAACAATGGGAGGGAGTAACATGGGAACCTATACTGTCATGTGTAGAAAAGATAGCTATTGTCATTGTGCTAGGGGAATAGGAGTACCTACAACCACTTGGAGCAATGGTCTGGAGGGATGGGGGGGGGGGAACCTGGGTGGGGGGAGGGCCAAGGGATATGCATCTGATTGATCTGGGAACATACATGTACAAAAATAAATAAATAAATAAATAAATAAATAATAAAAAAAATAAGTGACTGTCATATGTGTCTAGTGTGTATGCGTGTACATGTGTGTGTGTGTGTGTGTGTGTGTGTGTGTGTGTCTGTATGTTCTAGGCTCATGACCTTCAAGGCATCCTGGTATGCTAATGACTCTGGAAGAAGAGAAAAGAACTGGCCAGAGTTGCCTTGGGAAGTTTGTCTTAAAGGCAAGTGGCAAAATGTGGCAGCTGTTGTTCCTTTCAGTTGACCAGATGTACTATAGATTTGATTTGTTTGATTTGGTTGTTCTAATCTAGTTTTGATGTACTAGCTAGAGATTAGGTCAGTTCCCTTTTTTGATCAGATGATTTAGTCCATATTCAAATCACTTTCTTTATCAGGTTCTCATACTCTGGGACCTCTATATAATTAATGCCTAATTGCCTTGGGAATTATATTATGCAACTTTATAACATACAAATACCATACAGCTAAGGATAGTACCAATGTCTGGAGCCAGAAAAATTATTCAAAGGAATCAATCCACGGGAAGCCCAAAACCTAACTACTGCACCGCACTTGTCATATATAAATTGTACCCTACAACTGTAACCTGCTGCTATGCTATCCCTGTATTGGAAATCTGTACATGGTTTACTTGAAAGGCTTCTCTCATTCACAACGATAAGTTACAAAAAATTCTGTCTTCCATCCATTCAATATCTTTATATTGTATATTACTATTATAGAATCACTAAATCTTATAAAACAGAAGGGCACTGTTTAAGATGTCATCGTTGTCAGGAATTGAAAGGAAGGACTCAACTAGTTTAAACAATAAGGAAATCTTGTCTCACATAATGAGAAATCCTAAATGATGTCAGCTTCAAGTGCATATTGATCAAGCATTTTGTTTCTCTTCTATGGGTTCTGAAAGCTCTTCCTTTCTTTTTAAATGCTTAAAATACTGAGATATAAATATTAGTTTCAGATGTACAGCACAGCAATTCAATGTTTGTGTATATTGTGAAAGAACAATCACAGTTTGTCTAGCTGTCATCCATCACCATACCTACATCTTGTTTTTGTGCAATGAGAACTTTTAAGATTTAGTCTCCGCAACTTTAAAATAAGCAATAGAGTATTAATAACTATGGTCAACACACTGTAAAATATGTATCCATGACACATTTGTTTTATAACTGAAAGTTTGTACATTTTGACCTCCTTCTTCCATTTCATCCATCACCAATCTATTTTCTATATCTATTAGCTTACTTGATTTTATTAAACATTCCACATTATAGGTGAGATCATATAGTTTTTATTTTTCTCTTTTTGATGTATTTCACTTAGCATAATACCCTCAAGATCAATCCATGTATTTGCCAATGACAAGATGCTATTTTTTAGCAATGAATAGTATTTTGTTATCATATGTATATCAGTATTTGCATCTATATATCTGTACATATGCATACAAATACATCACATATATTTTTCTATTTATTCACTGATGGTGCTTGGATTGCTCCTATATCTTAGCTGTTGTAAATAATATTGAAATGAACATCAAAGTATGTAAATAGGGTAAAAGGGTCCCCAAAGAAAGGGAAACTGGTATGACTTTCTTGACATAGGAGAAAATATTTTTGGTCTAAGCTCTTTTGTCATCTAAGCTTGGCCACAAAGCTTGCCATTAAACATGTCTTAGTAATTAATTATATTAATGAAGAAAAAATGCAGAAACATTCTGACTGTTATCAACGATAAGTTACAAAAATTCTGTCTTCCATCCATTCAATATCTTTATATTGTATATTACTATTATAGAATCACTAAATCTTATAAAACAGAAGGGCACTGTTTAAGATGTCATCGTTGTCAGGAATTGAAAGGAAGGACTCAACTAGTTTAAACAATAAGGAAATCTTGTCTCACATAATGAGAAATCCTAAATGATGTCAGCTTCAAGTGCATATTGATCAAGCATTTTGTTTCTCTTCTATGGGTTCTGAAAGCTCTTCCTTTCTTTTTAAATGCTTAAAATACTGAGATATAAATATTAGTTTCAGATGTACAGCACAGCAATTCAATGTTTGTGTATATTGTGAAAGAACAATCACAGTTTGTCTAGCTGTCATCCATCACCATACCTACATCTTGTTTTTGTGCAATGAGAACTTTTAAGATTTAGTCTCCGCAACTTTAAAATAAGCAATAGAGTATTAATAACTATGGTCAACACACTGTAAAATATGTATCCATGACACATTTGTTTTATAACTGAAAGTTTGTACATTTTGACCTCCTTCTTCCATTTCATCCATCACCAATCTATTTTCTATATCTATTAGCTTACTTGATTTTATTAAACATTCCACATTATAGGTGAGATCATATAGTTTTTATTTTTCTCTTTTTGATGTATTTCACTTAGCATAATACCCTCAAGATCAATCCATGTATTTGCCAATGACAAGATGCTATTTTTTAGCAATGAATAGTATTTTGTTATCATATGTATATCAGTATTTGCATCTATATATCTGTACATATGCATACAAATACATCACATATATTTTTCTATTTATTCACTGATGGTGCTTGGATTGCTCCTATATCTTAGCTGTTGTAAATAATATTGAAATGAACATCAAAGTATGTAAATAGGGTAAAAGGGTCCCCAAAGAAAGGGAAACTGGTATGACTTTCTTGACATAGGAGAAAATATTTTTGGTCTAAGCTCTTTTGTCATCTAAGCTTGGCCACAAAGCTTGCCATTAAACATGTCTTAGTAATTAATTATATTAATGAAGAAAAAATGCAGAAACATTCTGACTGTTATCAAGGAAAAGTAACAAAAATGGAACTCTCAATGCTATTTCAATGATAAACATTAATCTGAGGCATTCATTCACCAGATCAATCAGAACCTAAGAGATGATGATGTTGACTATTTCTGATACTAATCACTTCCATCAACTAAAGTTTAAGATTCTGTCTATCTTCCAAGTTCCTTCATGAATATGCATGCATCTTTAGTTTAAAACTTTTCCAATTTCTCTGTTTGAGGAGACATTGCTTTGGAAAAGATCTCTGGTATTTTCCTTACTTGCTGCAATTAATATATTCTTCCTTCTCCCAGTCTTTGGCTTAGTTGAGTCTTTTGACTTGACACTCACCAAGAGGAAAGCCCAGTTTTCAGGTAACAGGTGCATATATATTTTGGATAGCATCTACTGTTCCTACATGCACATGTTTATTTACTGCTACCCTCTAAACTTTTACAATTACCAGCTTCATAATTTTGGACCACTTTCTAAGACTATTTCGATTTGAAGTTTCTCAAAATTTTAAAATTCCTAAAATCAAAATTTTAGTAAAAAAAAGATATCCATGCACAATCCTCACCCTTATTATAGTGGATTTGGGTTGATGTGGGGCAGTAAACAACAAAGCCCTGTAAAACAAATAATAAACTAAATTTGCATGAAAAAAGAGAAACATAATATGGCTGATGCCTAGTACTGCCTTGATCATTAGGAAAAAGAATATTCCTCCTAAATGTGTAGTCAGCCTTTGAATGTCAATATTTCTGAAAAGCCTAACTTACTATCCCACAGTGAAGTGGCTGATATTGGATGCTGTTCTGTGGTCAAGATTGACAGGAGAAGTGGTAAATATAGTGCTTAAGCACATCAAGGATTTGAAATCTGGGAGCAAGGGAACTATTAAATCCTGTCTATCCTCTATTCAGTTCACTTCAGTTGCTCAGTCATGTTTGCTCAGTGGTCTCTTTGTACATGGACTGCAGTACAACAGGTTTACCTGTCCTTCAACATCTCCTGGAGCTTGCTCAAACTTATGTCCACTGAATCAGTGATGCCATCCAACCATCTCATCTTTTGTCATCTTCTTCTCCTTCTACTTTCTATTTTTCTCCAGGACCAAGGTCTTTTCCATTGAGCCAGGTCTTCACATCAAGTGACCAAAGTATTGGAGTTTTAGCTTCAGCATTATTCCTTCCAATGAATATTGAGGGCTGATTTCCTTTAGGATAGACTGGTTGGATCTCCTTGTAGTCCAAGAGACTCTCAAGAGTCTTCTCTAACACCACAGCTCAAAACCATCCATTATTTGACACTCAGCCTTCGTTAAGGTCTCTCATATCTGTCCATGACTACTGTAAAAACTAGGATTTGACTATACAGACCTTTGAGGCAAAGCAATGTCTGATTTTGAATACACTGTTTAGCTTTGTCATAGATTCTATCCCAAGGAGCAAGTATCTTTTAATTTCATGACTCCAGTCATCATCCACAGTGATTTTGGAGTCCAAGAAGATAGAATCTGTCACTGTTTCCCCACATATTTGTCGTGATGTGAAGGAACGAGATGCCATGATCTTCATTTTTTGAATGCTGAGTTTTAGACCAGCTTTTTCACTCTCCTCTTTCACCTTCATCAAGAGCCTCTTTAGTTCCTCTTAACATTCTATCATTAGAGTAGTGCCATCTGCATACCTGAGGTTATTGATGTTTCTCCCAGCAATTTTCACTGAGTTTGTGCTTCATCCAGACTGACATTTTGCATGATGTACTCTGCATATAAGTTTAATAAGTCTATTCTCTATACTACTCTTTCTCCTAGCATGTTCCGAAGATCTATTTCAAAAGATGTTAACACAAAGATAAACTATTTCAGGCAAATAATCAGTCATGAATATTTGAAAGTTCTCTCCCAAAACAAAAGAGTAATCAGTTATTAATGAAAGAAACTACAAGGAAATGGATAAATTAATTGGTGAGGTGGAAAGAACACTTGGTTACAAGGCAGAAACTAGGTCTAAGTTTATCTTCAACATTTATGCTCAAGTTTACCTTGAGTAAATTCTGAGCCTGTTTTAGTTTCAGTCTTCTCATTTGTCACATGACAATAAATGTGTCTGCCTTCCCAACGTCTCAAGTGGACCATGAGAACTGACTACATCAGTGGGAATGAAAGCCTTTTGAAAAGCCTTTTTCTTCACTAGTATGGATGAGAATATGCCTTGTCTTTGGTATGCTAATCAAGTCTCCAACAACTATCTTCTCTTTTTAACAGTAAATTTTGCCAGTAAATTCAACACCTAAAAAAATCTGGGATGAGGTTATTTACTAATGTTAGAATTTGTGAAAATAACAGTGCAAACATCTCATCTATTTTCTGACTGATACATAATATTTAGGAAATAAAAATATTGCCAAATAATTTGTTTACTAATAACAGATATATGAAAGATGAATCATTTCCATTAAAGTTAAAAAAGTGATGCAAAGCCAGTTCAAGTCCTTATTGGTATAATAACAAGACAGTGAAAGTAACATGGCAGCACCCCACAGCTCATCAATATTTAAAGTTCATTCATTTAATGTTTGGAAATTTCTTGGAGTCTTCTAGGTCTCTATTCATGACAATTATCTTTGTTCCTTTAAAAACGTCTCCTTTAGGAGAGTATCCTGAAGCTCAGGGACCATTTCCAGGAAACCTCTTGCCTATAAAACAGCTTTATTGCATTTTTGAATTACTAATAGTTTCCCACTTAGTCTCTGTGATCACATTTGCCCTTTTATCTCCAAATGATGCTATCACTGTTATTTTTATAATTGAAAAGACTAAAGATGTGGACTTCAAATGCTCAGCAGTGGCACAATTGGGGATAACACATCTACTGGGATGTTATTTATGTCTGTCAAAGCCCTATGGCCAATTGGAAATCAGGAGTGAAAATAGGGAATTTCTGTGCAGTTACAGAACTGAGATTGTGTGTATTTGTGAGAGCATAAAGAGTGATGAGAGAAACTAGATAAGTTTGACTCCAAAGATCTGCATCTTGTCTCTGCTCTCTGTCTCACAAGTGTACCCAGAGGCAGCAACCATCCCTTTCTTTTTGAAGGAAAGGGCCAGGGAGGCAGGCACCATCATAAAAACTTATGCTCAAGAGTAAATTCTGAGCCTGTTTTAGTTTCAGTCTTCTCATTTGTCACATGACAATAAATGTGTCTGCCTTCCCAACGTCTCAAGTGGACCATGAGAACTGACTACATCAGTGGGAATGAAAGCCTTTTGAAAAGCCTTTTTCTTCACTAGTATGGATGAGAATATGCCTTGTCTTTGGTATGCTAATCAAGTCTCCAACAACTATCTTCTCTTTTTAACAGTAAATTTTGCCAGTAAATTCAACACCTAAAAAAATCTGGGATGAGGTTATTTACTAATGTTAGAATTTGTGAAAATAACAGTGCAAACATCTCATCTATTTTCTGACTGATACATAATATTTAGGAAATAAAAATATTGCCAAATAATTTGTTTACTAATAACAGATATATGAAAGATGAATCATTTCCATTAAAGTTAAAAAAGTGATGCAAAGCCAGTTCAAGTCCTTATTGGTATAATAACAAGACAGTGAAAGTAACATGGCAGCACCCCACAGCTCATCAATATTTAAAGTTCATTCATTTAATGTTTGGAAATTTCTTGGAGTCTTCTAGGTCTCTATTCATGACAATTATCTTTGTTCCTTTAAAAACGTCTCCTTTAGGAGAGTATCCTGAAGCTCAGGGACCATTTCCAGGAAACCTCTTGCCTATAAAACAGCTTTATTGCATTTTTGAATTACTAATAGTTTCCCACTTAGTCTCTGTGATCACATTTGCCCTTTTATCTCCAAATGATGCTATCACTGTTATTTTTATAATTGAAAAGACTAAAGATGTGGACTTCAAATGCTCAGCAGTGGCACAATTGGGGATAACACATCTACTGGGATGTTATTTATGTCTGTCAAAGCCCTATGGCCAATTGGAAATCAGGAGTGAAAATAGGGAATTTCTGTGCAGTTACAGAACTGAGATTGTGTGTATTTGTGAGAGCATAAAGAGTGATGAGAGAAACTAGATAAGTTTGACTCCAAAGATCTGCATCTTGTCTCTGCTCTCTGTCTCACAAGTGTACCCAGAGGCAGCAACCATCCCTTTCTTTTTTTGAAGGGGAAAGGGCTGGTTGGGGAGGGAGGAGGGCAGGCGGGCCACTTCTATTGGTCTTTCATTTCTCTATTTTCATCCATCTTTGTTCTTTGGCCCCTGTTGGCCTCCCAACGCAGTGGCCTCTGTTGTCGCAGAGCACCGGCTCTGGGTGCATGGGCTCCAGCGCTCTTGCTCCGTAATTGGACACATCAGTCCAGCCGCTCCGCAGCATGTGGGATCTTCCCAGGCCAGGGATTGAACCAGTGCCCCTTGCACTGCAAGGCGGTGTCCTTACCCACTGGACCACCAAGGAAGTCCCCAAACCATCCCTTTCTCAACTTGGGTTTTTATCTGTCTGATTAAAATCACAAATCTTCCTCTTCTTATTGAACAGTGTGCTCATAAGTATTAGTTAAATGATGGATTCCTAGGAAATATTCTGAAAAGAATTTTGTTATCAGTGACTCATCTAACACTCAGCACATGGAAATGCTAGTCAATACTCAGAGAACAGCTTATATCCTTCCTTTTTTATGAAATAAGAATAATCTTAACTAAGAAGGTGAAAGACCTATTAATATATTCTGAAAACTGTTAAAAACCTCATAAGGTAATTAAAGATGATAGAAAGAAATGGAAAGATATCCCTTGTTCTTGGATTGAAAGTATTAATACTGGCAAAATGACCGCAAATCATGTGCAGTAATTACTGAAGACTGTGCACCCCTAAAACCTATGCTCCACAATAAGAGAAATCAGCACAATGAGAAGCCCACACACCAAAACTAGAGAGTAGCCCCGACTCTTCACAACTAGAGAAAACCTGAATGCAACAACTAAGACTCAGTGAAGTCAAAACTAAATAAATAAATAAATAAATACTTTTAAAAAAGGACCATACTATCAAATGCAATCTACAGATTTAATGCAGTCCCTATCCAGTTGTGTGATTTTTTTCACAAATATTTCTAAAATTCATATGTAACCACAAATTTTGGCCCTGAATAGCCAAAGAAATCTTGAGAAAAAAAGAATTAAGGTGGAGGTATCGTCCTCCAAGACTTAGAAATGTATTGGTTCAAAAAGATATATGGGCCACAATGTTCACAGCAATATTCTTTACAATAACCAAGTGTACATCAATAGATGAATGGTATGTAGAATAAATGAAGATGAGGTATGTATACACTATGGAATATTACTCAGCCATAAAGAAGAGTGAAACTCTGCCATTTGAAACAATATGAATGGACCAAAAGAATATTACATTTAGTGAATTAAGTTAGACAAGAAAGACAAATACTGCATGATGTCACTTATATATGGAATCTAAATGTATAATACAAATAAATGCATACCCCCAAACAGATGCACAGATATAGAAAACTACTGGTTATAAGTAGGGAGAAGGAAGGGAAGTGAGGCACATTAGACATGTGGGATTAAAAGACTCAAAGTACTATGTATAAAATGGGTAAGCAACAGATATATAGCACAGGGAATTATAGCTATTATCTTGTAATAATTATCCAAAGAGAAAGTGAGCATGTTAGTCCTTCAGTTCTGTCTGACTCTTTGTGACACCATGGGCTATATTCCACCAGGTTACTCTGTCCTTGTAATTCTCTAGGGGAGAATACTAGAGTGGTTGCTATTCCCTTCTTCAGGAGATCTTTCCAACCCAGGGTTTGAACCCAGATCTCCTGTATTCCAGGTAGGTACTTTGCAGTTTGAGTGACCAAGGAATCTCTCTAATAACTTTTAATTGTGTATAAACTGTAAAAATACTGAATTACTATGTTTTACACTTAAAACTAATATAATATCATAAATCATCTACTTCAATAGAAGAAATAATTCTTAATACATTTTAATAACATTTTGAATTTATAACTGTTATAACTTTCCTAGACTTTTGATACTTCTGAGTTTCTTTCTGATTCCCAGAGAATAAAATTTTATATTTTATGTTGAGCTCCTCTATAATGTTCTCATATCTTAAGACTGATTAAGATGGTGTTCTCATTATCTCAAAATGACAAAGAAAAGACTGAACTCCCTCTCTGCACTAGATTCTGTTCAGTGTTCATATTGTCTCTTAAAGCCTGTGGCCATCTCATGCGTAACTTTGTTTGCAAGTCTTGTTGGTGGATTCCTGAATCTACAAGCTGCCTCCTACATTGGGTATAAAAGTTAGGCAAAGCCAAAGAGTCAGAACCTTACCTTCCCTCTGTTAGGTACTGACTCTTCTCAATACTGAGATTTAAGTTGTGACCAAGTAAGATTTTTTTACAATATCATTAAGTACTAGGACAAAGCTACACTGCACACCCTGTGCCAAGGACTGAGGTTAGAAGTGCCATAAACTCAATTCCTGCACATGCCCTCCACCAGATCAGAGACCATTTGGTAAATAGGATGAGTCAGATGGAAAAGTTACACATATCGCAAGGGAAACTCATTTGTCCCAAATCCTGCAGTGTCTGAGATTGACTTATTTTTTTTTATTCAAGATTCAGATAAAATAATTTGAAACCTAATGGCATTAGGGAATATCTAAAGAGTTTACTCCAATGATTCTTAAGAGGCAGAGGAAGGAGGACTTATTTCTCCTGGGTTGGACCTTGCTGAGGATGTCTGTCTCCCTGTTCTCATCTTCTGACTATGGCCCTCAGCTTCTGAGGCTGGATTGATTTGCACTTGGATTTGAGTTTCATTCCCAGTAACCTTTTCTTCCTTCACACAAAATGTTTATGTATAAGTATTTACTTCAAAGAAAATGTTGATACTGAAAAGTAATGCCAATGGGAGGAAGAGTGCCACATCAAAGACAATGTCAGATAACACAATTCCTTGAATTCCCTGACAAAACGAATGCCCACCTGATGAGTTCTCTTGTCCTGTGTCTCATGAGAATCAGTGACAAACTCTTAAAGACAGGTTGATTTTGCAGGCAGAGTTTTATTTTCTTGTGCTCCATTCTTCCCAGAAGTCCCTGAATAAAATGGAGGGTGAGGTTTATTACATTATTTGTGTGTGTATGTGCACGGTTAGTCACTTCAGTCATGTCTGACATTTTGCTACCTGATGGACAATCTGCCAGGTGCCTCTGACCATGGGATTCTCCATGCGAGAATACTGGAGTGGGTTGTCATGCCCTCTTCCAGGGGATTTTCCCAACCCAGATATAGAACTTGCATCTCCCGCAACTTTTTTGCACTGCAGGCAGATCCTTTACTGTTGAGCCACCAGGAAAACCTGCTTATTATATTATGTAAACTTTCACAAGTCTTGTCTGAAACACTAAAACAAGTCTCATATTTTGGTGATGTAGAAATATCAATAACCTCAAATATCCAGATGACACCACCCTAATGGCAGAAAGTTAAGACAAACTAAAAAGCTTCTTGATGAAGGTAAAAGAAGAGAGTGAAAAAGCTGGCTTAAAACTCAACATTCAAAAAACTATGATCATGATCACTTCATGGCAAATAGATGGGGAAACAATGGAAACAGTAACAGACTTCATTTTCTTCTTTTTTATTTTCCAGTTTTCAAGTATTGTTATAAAGTCCTCGCGATTCTTGCCCCCTCGGAGCAGTATCTTCAAATAATCCTAGCACACGATTTCCCCAAGAGTTAAGTCAGGTACAAGTTGATGCAAATACAGACTTCAATTTTTTGAGCTTCAAAATTACTGTGGATGGTGACTGGAGCCATGAAATTAAAAGATGCTTGCTTCTAAAAATGACAAACCTAGACAGAGGAAGGAGGACTTATTTCTCCTGGGTTGGACCTTGCTGAGGATGTCTGTCTCCCTGTTCTCATCTTCTGACTATGGCCCTCAGCTTCTGAGGCTGGATTGATTTGCACTTGGATTTGAGTTTCATTCCCAGTAACCTTTTCTTCCTTCACACAAAATGTTTATGTATAAGTATTTACTTCAAAGAAAATGTTGATACTGAAAAGTAATGCCAATGGGAGGAAGAGTGCCACATCAAAGACAATGTCAGATAACACAATTCCTTAAATTTCCCCTGACAAAACGAATGCCCACCTGATGAGTTCTCTTGTCCTGTGTCTCATGAGAATCAGTGACAAACTCTTAAAGACAGGTTGATTTTGCAGGCAGAGTTTTATTTTCTTGTGCTCCATTCTTCCCAGAAGTCCCTGAATAAAATGGAGGGTGAGGTTTATTACATTATTTGTGTGTGTATGTGCACGGTTAGTCACTTCAGTCATGTCTGACATTTTGCTACCTGATGGACAATCTGCCAGGTGCCTCTGACCATGGGATTCTCCATGCGAGAATACTGGAGTGGGTTGTCATGCCCTCTTCCAGGGGATTTTCCCAACCCAGATATAGAACTTGCATCTCCCGCAACTTTTTTGCACTGCAGGCAGATCCTTTACTGTTGAGCCACCAGGAAAACCTGCTTATTATATTATGTAAACTTTCACAAGTCTTGTCTGAAACACTAAAACAAGTCTCATATTTTGGTGATGTAGAAATATCAATAACCTCAAATATCCAGATGACACCACCCTAATGGCAGAAAGTTAAGACAAACTAAAAAGCTTCTTGATGAAGGTAAAAGAAGAGAGTGAAAAAGCTGGCTTAAAACTCAACATTCAAAAAACTATGATCATGATCACTTCATGGCAAATAGATGGGGAAACAATGGAAACAGTAACAGACTTCATTTTCTTCTTTTTTTTTTTTTTCCAGTTTTCAAGTATTGTTATAAAGTCCTCGCGATTCTTGCCCCCTCGGAGCAGTATCTTCAAATAATCCTAGCACACGATTTCCCCAAGAGTTAAGTCAGGTACAAGTTGATGCAAATACAGACTTCAATTTTTTGAGCTTCAAAATTACTGTGGATGGTGACTGGAGCCATGAAATTAAAAGATGCTTGCTTCTTGGAAGAAAACTATGACAAACCTAGACAGCATATTAAAAAGCAGAAACATTTGCTGTAAAGAGACATCTGTATAGTCAAAGCTCCAAGTTTTTTCATTTTTCATGTACAAGTGTGAGAGTTGAACCATAAAGAAGACTGAGCACTGAAGAACTGATGGTTTTGAATTATGGTGTTGGAGAAAATCCTAGGGAGTCCCTTGGACAGCAAGGAGGTAAAACTAGTCAACCTAAATGAAATCAACCATGAATATTCATTGGAAGGACTGATGCTAAAGCTCTAACTCCAATATTTTGGCCACCTGATGCGAAGAGCCAATTTGCTGGTGAAGACTGTGATGCGGGAAGATATTGAAGCCAGGAGGAGAAAGGAGCAACAACGGAGGATACAGTTGTTGATACGGAGGATACATCACCAAATCAATGAGTTTGAGCAAACTCCAGTAGATAGTGAAAGCCTGACATGTTGCAGTCTGTGGTGTCACAAAGAGTAAGATGTGATTGAGTAACTGAACAACAACTATTTCACTGCCATAGTAATTACAGGCAGCTTTATACATTACTTTTAATGAGATAGTCACATTGTTTACAGTAAATAAGGGGAGAGAAAGTCATTGTGGATTAAGATAATAAAACATACTTTAAAAACATAAAAATTTGTCCTCAACCTAAACTTTAGAATGGGAATGAAAAAATAAGTGAAGGGAACGATAAATCAAAATGAAACCGTTCATTTTGGTGATGTAAATATCAACCAAAGATGACACCACCCTAATGGCAGAAAGTTAAGACAAACTAAAAAGCTTCTTGATGAAGGTAAAAGAAGAGTGAAAAGCTGGCTTAAAACTCAAAATACAAAAAACTATGATAATGTTCACTTCTTGGCAAATATATGGGGAAACAATGGAAACAGTAACAGACTTCATTTTCTTCTTTTTTTTTTTTTTCCAGTTTTCAAGTATTGTTATAAAGTCCTCGCGATTCTTGCCCCCTCGGAGCAGTATCTTCAAATAATCCTAGCACACGATTTCCCCAAGAGTTAAGTCAGGTACAAGTTGATGCAAATACAGACTTCAATTTTTTGAGCTTCAAAATTACTGTGGATGGTGACTGGAGCCATGAAATTAAAAGATGCTTGCTTGTTGAAAGAAAAGCTATAATAAACCTAGCCAGCATATTAAAAGGCAGAAACATTTGCTGTAAAGAGACATCTGTATAGTCAAAGCTCCAAGTTTTTTCATTTTTCATGTACAAGTGTGAGAGTTGAACCATAAAGAAGACTGAGCACTGAAGAACTGATGGTTTTGAATTATGGTGTTGGAGAAAATCCTAGGGAGTCCCTTGGACAGCAAGGAGGTAAAACTAGTCAACCTAAATGAAATCAACCATGAATATTCATTGGAAGGACTGATGCTAAAGCTCTAACTCCAATATTTTGGCCACCTGATGCGAAGAGCCAATTTGCTGGTGAAGACTGTGATGCGGGAAGATATTGAAGCCAGGAGGAGAAAGGAGCAACAACGGAGGATACAGTTGTTGATACGGAGGATACATCACCAAATCAATGAGTTTGAGCAAACTCCAGTAGATAGTGAAAGCCTGACATGTTGCAGTCTGTGGTGTCACAAAGAGTAAGATGTGATTGAGTAACTGAACAACAACTATTTCACTGCCATAGTAATTACAGGCAGCTTTATACATTACTTTTAATGAGATAGTCACATTGTTTACAGTAAATAAGGGGAGAGAAAGTCATTGTGGATTAAGATAATAAAACATACTTTAAAAACATAAAAATTTGTCCTCAACCTAAACTTTAGAATGGGAATGAAAAAATAAGTGAAGGGACGTAACGATAAATCAAAATGCCAGACTTTATTTTCTAGCTCACTTGTAGAGAAATGTGATCTTAAGCTGAGTACAGTGAATGGGATGTGAATAGACATAATGCATACTAGAAGTAGTCATGTCTTTATATTCTTCCTCTTCTGTCAGCTGAAGAAGTAGGTTGGTGTGGTTCTAGACGAGATCAAGATACATGTGCAAGATACCTGGACCTCCAAAGAACTACATGGAAAAGAACTCCCCCATCAATGCACTATTGATTGTGAATAATGTCTGCACTGATTTTCTTTTGTTCTGGAGGAGAAATGAGGACTGTTTTTGTTAAACTCTACATCTATACTTTTACCCGGGTCTTTCTGTATACTTAGAAAAGGACGCCGTTTTTACTAAACAGTGTCGTTGTCTTAGCACTGGCCACAGAAATCCTCTTTACAAAAAAAAAAGTCTTAATTTCTCAGTGGCTCTTAACTCCATACTTCACTTGTTCAATTTACATTAAGATTGTTCTTATACAATATCAGTCATACTTCTTAGTGACCCTTGCTAGATCAACTTTGAAGTGCAAATGTAGGTGCTAATATCTTCTTTATTTCTTCAGATGATTTTAATGATGTGGTGAAGTTCTTCAAGAGAGACCCATCAAACTTGTTCTGTAAAGGACCAGATGGTAAATATTTTCAGCTATTCATCTCATACAATTTCGAGCATGGCTACTTTGCTGTTGTAGCAGGAAAACAGCTATTGATAATATAATAAATAAGCATGTCCTTGCTTGAAAAATTGTGTTTAAAAAAAACAGGCAGCAACCCAGATTTGGCATACAGATCATAATTTCATGAACACTGTCTTTGACGATTCCTTAGGCCTTTGTACCCTCTTAGAGAGTATGGATCTTCTTTGTCATAAGGAGATATCTCAATGGCCGTAATACTGACAACAATCATCTCTTTATATGAGTGACCATTTCCCAGTATTTAGAGATCAGCGTGATCAACCAGTTTTTTTTTTTAATTCAAAATGACTGGAACCTGACCAACTTTGAAAAGGTTGGATAATAGCCACCTTGTGTTAAGAAATAGTCAATTCACTTTCAAGATGAATGCTTAAATAGGTCTTCCTTCTTCCATCCCCTACTTAAAACTCTATTTTCATTGACTCGAGTGCATTTAAATGACAACTCTAAAAAAATGATGATTGAAAATAAGTCATTACTTCATCTTGATATTGCAAGACACATTTTTTTTAGACCTTTATTTTACTTTTAACTTTTACAGAGTTTTGTTGTTTACAGATATGTATGTTCCCAGATTAGTCATATGTATATCCCCCGCTTCCCACCCCTCCCGACCATCACACAGCACCCCTGAAGGATCCCTTTTTCTCACAGAGCAATGACTAGAGTCATTTTCTTCACTTATGATAGTACAGGCCTTCATGCTACTTCCTTTACGCCTCTCACCCACTGTTCCTTCCCCACAATGTCCATATGTCCACTGTCCATGTCTGTCTTTCTGTCGCTTCACTGCATGTGCCATCATCACCATCCTACTAGATTCCATATATATGTGTCTTTACAAAAAAAAGTCTTAATTTCTCAGTGGCTCTTAACTCCATACTTCACTTGTTCAATTTACATTAAGATTGTTCTTATACAATATCAGTCATACTTCTTAGTGACCCTTGCTAGATCAACTTTGAAGTGCAAATGTAGGTGCTAATATCTTCTTTATTTCTTCAGATGATTTTAATGATGTGGTGAAGTTCTTCAAGAGAGACCCATCAAACTTGTTCTGTAAAGGACCAGATGGTAAATATTTTCAGCTATTCATCTCATACAATTTCGAGCATGGCTACTTTGCTGTTGTAGCAGGAAAACAGCTATTGATAATATAATAAATAAGCATGTCCTTGCTTGAAAAATTGTGTTTAAAAAAAACAGGCAGCAACCCAGATTTGGCATACAGATCATAATTTCATGAACACTGTCTTTGACGATTCCTTAGGCCTTTGTACCCTCTTAGAGAGTATGGATCTTCTTTGTCATAAGGAGATATCTCAATGGCCGTAATACTGACAACAATCATCTCTTTATATGAGTGACCATTTCCCAGTATTTAGAGATCAGCGTGATCAACCAGTTTTTTTTAATTCAAAATGACTGGAACCTGACCAACTTTGAAAAGGTTGGATAATAGCCACCTTGTGTTAAGAAATAGTCAATTCACTTTCAAGATGAATGCTTAAATAGGTCTTCCTTCTTCCATCCCCTACTTAAAACTCTATTTTCATTGACTCGAGTGCATTTAAATGACAACTCTAAAAAAATGATGATTGAAAATAAGTCATTACTTCATCTTGATATTGCAAGACACATTTTTTTTAGACCTTTATTTTACTTTTAACTTTTACAGAGTTTTGTTGTTTACAGATATGTATGTTCCCAGATTAGTCATATGTATATCCCCCGCTTCCCACCCCTCCCGACCATCACACAGCACCCCTGAAGGATCCCTTTTTCTCACAGAGCAATGACTAGAGTCATTTTCTTCACTTATGATAGTACAGGCCTTCATGCTACTTCCTTTACGCCTCTCACCCACTGTTCCTTCCCCACAATGTCCATATGTCCACTGTCCATGTCTGTCTTTCTGTCGCTTCACTGCATGTGCCATCATCACCATCCTACTAGATTCCATATATATGTGTTAATATACTGTATTTGTCCTTCTCTTTCTGACTGACTTCACTTTTGATGATACATTCTAGATCCAGCCACCTCATTAGGGTTGATTCTTCTGCATTTCTCTTTACAGCTGTGTAGTATTCCATTGTATATATGTACCAGAGCTTTTGGGTCCATTCGTTCGTCGATGGGCATCTAGGTTCCTTCCATGTTCTAGCTATTGTATAGAGAGCTGCAGTGAACATTGGGGTACAGGTGCTTCTTTCAGTTTTGATTTCATCAGGGTATAAGCCTAAGAGTGGGATTGCTGGGTCATATGGTGCTTCTATTTTTAGTTTTTAAAGAAATCTCCAGACTGTCTTCCATAGAGACTGTATCAATTTACACTCCCACCAGCAATGCAGGAGTGTTCCCTTTTCTCCACAGCCTCTCCAGCATTTATTGTCTGTTGATTTATGGATGATGGCCATTCTGACGGGTGTGAGGTGATATCTCATTGTAGTTTTGATTTGCATTTCTCTAATTATTAGTGAAGTTGAGCATCGTTTCATGTGTTTTTGGGCCATCTGTATGTCATCATTGGAGAGGTGTCTGTTTAGGTCCTTTTCCCATTTTTTGATTGGGTTGTTCGTTTTTCCAGTGCTGAGTTGTCTGAGTTGCTTGTAGATTTTGGAGATTAATTCTTTGTCTGTTGTTTCATTTGCTATGACTTTTCCCCATTTTTTTGACTCGAGTGCATTTAAATGACAACTCTAAAAAAATGATGATTGAAAATAAGTCATTACTTCATCTTGATATTGCAAGACACATTTTTTTTAGACCTTTATTTTACTTTTAACTTTTACAGAGTTTTGTTGTTTACAGATATGTATGTTCCCAGATTAGTCATATGTATATCCCCCGCTTCCCACCCCTCCCGACCATCACACAGCACCCCTGAAGGATCCCTTTTTCTCACAGAGCAATGACTAGAGTCATTTTCTTCACTTATGATAGTACAGGCCTTCATGCTACTTCCTTTACGCCTCTCACCCACTGTTCCTTCCCCACAATGTCCATATGTCCACTGTCCATGTCTGTCTTTCTGTCGCTTCACTGCATGTGCCATCATCACCATCCTACTAGATTCCATATATATGTGTTAATATACTGTATTTGTCCTTCTCTTTCTGACTGACTTCACTTTTGATGATACATTCTAGATCCAGCCACCTCATTAGGGTTGATTCTTCTGCATTTCTCTTTACAGCTGTGTAGTATTCCATTGTATATATGTACCAGAGCTTTTGGGTCCATTCGTTCGTCGATGGGCATCTAGGTTCCTTCCATGTTCTAGCTATTGTATAGAGAGCTGCAGTGAACATTGGGGTACAGGTGCTTCTTTCAGTTTTGATTTCATCAGGGTATAAGCCTAAGAGTGGGATTGCTGGGTCATATGGTGCTTCTATTTTTAGTTTTTAAAGAAATCTCCAGACTGTCTTCCATAGAGACTGTATCAATTTACACTCCCACCAGCAATGCAGGAGTGTTCCCTTTTCTCCACAGCCTCTCCAGCATTTATTGTCTGTTGATTTATGGATGATGGCCATTCTGACGGGTGTGAGGTGATATCTCATTGTAGTTTTGATTTGCATTTCTCTAATTATTAGTGAAGTTGAGCATCGTTTCATGTGTTTTTGGGCCATCTGTATGTCATCATTGGAGAGGTGTCTGTTTAGGTCCTTTTCCCATTTTTTGATTGGGTTGTTCGTTTTTCCAGTGCTGAGTTGTCTGAGTTGCTTGTAGATTTTGGAGATTAATTCTTTGTCTGTTGTTTCATTTGCTATGATTTTCTCCCACTCTGTGGGCTGTCTGTTGAGCTTTTTTGTAATTTCTTTAGCTGTACAAAAGCTTTTAAGTTTCATTAGGTCCCACATGTTCATTTGTCTTTTTAGTTCTGCTATTCTAGTAGGTGGGTCATTAGGTCCCACATGTTCATTTGTCTTTTTAGTTCTGCTATTCTAGTAGGTGGGTCAGAAAAGATCTTGCTTTGATTGATGTCCTTGAGGGTTTTGCCTATATTCTCCTCTAAGAGTTTGATGGTTTCTGGCCTTACGCATTTTTAATATATATATACATTATACAATTTGTGTGTATGTGTCCTTTCTACATATATTTATTTTTCCTTTTTTTTTTGGAGCGGGGGCACTTCTATTGTCTTTCATTTATTTATTTTCATCCATCTTTGTTCTTCAGCCTGTGTGGGCCTCCCATCGCAGTGGCCTCTCTTATTGCAGAGCACCGGCTCTGGGCACATGTGCCCCAGAGCTCCAGCTCGGTAGTTGGACACACTGGTCCAGCCACTCCACAGTACATGGGATCTTCCCAGGCCAAGAATCAAACTGGTGCCCCCTGCACTGCAAGGCTGTGTCTTTACTCACTGAACCACCAGGGAAACACACTGCATATATTTTTAAAATAATTTATAGCCAACTATATTTCAGTAGACTTCTTTTCTTTTTTTATTTATTATTGATTGAAATTTTGTTATTTTTTTTCTTAAATTTTTGCAGAGTTTTGTTAGCATTATTTCAGATCTTAGAAATTTTAATTTATAGCACTTAAAGAAATCTCCAGACTGTCTTCCATAGAGACTGTATCAATTTACACTCCCACCAGCAATGCAGGAGTGTTCCCTTTTCTCCACAGCCTCTCCAGCATTTATTGTCTGTTGATTTATGGATGATGGCCATTCTGACGGGTGTGAGGTGATATCTCATTGTAGTTTTGATTTGCATTTCTCTAATTATTAGTGAAGTTGAGCATCGTTTCATGTGTTTTTGGGCCATCTGTATGTCATCATTGGAGAGGTGTCTGTTTAGGTCCTTTTCCCATTTTTTGATTGGGTTGTTCGTTTTTCCAGTGCTGAGTTGTCTGAGTTGCTTGTAGATTTTGGAGATTAATTCTTTGTCTGTTGTTTCATTTGCTATGATTTTCTCCCACTCTGTGGGCTGTCTGTTGAGCTTTTTTGTAATTTCTTTAGCTGTACAAAAGCTTTTAAGTTTCATTAGGTCCCACATGTTCATTTGTCTTTTTAGTTCTGCTATTCTAGTAGGTGGGTCATTAGGTCCCACATGTTCATTTGTCTTTTTAGTTCTGCTATTCTAGTAGGTGGGTCAGAAAAGATCTTGCTTTGATTGATGTCCTTGAGG
Organism: Tragulus kanchil; assembly: GCA_022376925.1. Lineage (NCBI taxonomy): Eukaryota > Metazoa > Chordata > Mammalia > Artiodactyla > Tragulidae > Tragulus > Tragulus kanchil. Next base: position 79,336,182 of record JAIOJX010000029.1, on the reverse strand, counting down.
GTTTTGCCTATATTCTCCTCTAAGAGTTTGATGGTTTCTGGCCTTACGCATTTTTAATATATATATACATTATACAATTTGTGTGTATGTGTCCTTTCTACATATATTTATTTTTCCTTTTTTTTTTGGAGCGGGGGCACTTCTATTGTCTTTCATTTATTTATTTTCATCCATCTTTGTTCTTCAGCCTGTGTGGGCCTCCCATCGCAGTGGCCTCTCTTATTGCAGAGCACCGGCTCTGGGCACATGTGCCCCAGAGCTCCAGCTCGGTAGTTGGACACACTGGTCCAGCCACTCCACAGTACATGGGATCTTCCCAGGCCAAGAATCAAACTGGTGCCCCCTGCACTGCAAGGCTGTGTCTTTACTCACTGAACCACCAGGGAAACACACTGCATATATTTTTAAAATAATTTATAGCCAACTATATTTCAGTAGACTTTTTTTATTCTTTTTTTATTTATTATTGATTGAAATTTTGTTATTTTTTTTCTTAAATTTTTGCAGAGTTTTGTTGCTTACAGACATGTATCTTTCCAGATCAGTCATATGCATATCCCTGGTCCCCTTCTCCCTCCCAGTTCTCCTATCCTACTCCTTCAGGCTGTCACACAAAGCCCTTGTAGGAACTCCTATTCCCACAGCACAATCACAATAGCTGTCTTTTTCACATATGATAGTTTAGGTTACCATGTTATTCCCTCTATGCCTCCCACCCCCTGTTCATTTCCCACAATGTCCATATGTCTATTCTCTAAGTCTGTTTTTCCATTGCTTCACTGTGTGTGTTATCATTACCATCCTACTAGATTCCATATGTATGTGTTAGTATACTGTACTTGTCTTTCTCTTTTTAACTTACTTCACTTTTTATGATAGGTTCTAGATCCAGCCACCTTATTAGGACTGACTCTTCTGCATTTCTTTTTACAGCTGTGTAGTGTTCCATTGTATATATGTACCAGAACTTCTTTATCCATTCATTCATTGATGGACATCTAGGCTGTTTCCATGTTCTGGTTATTATACAGAGAGCTGCAATGAACTTTGGGGTACAGGTGCTTCTTTCAGTTTTGAATAAGAATATATTATAAAAATAGCATATATGACAAATATGGACAAATAGCTTCAAATTAATGTAATATATTTTCAATAAGTGTATTTGAATGAATAGAATTTTTTAAAATAATATCCTTTCTATTGCTCTAAAATTTTCCATTCTTTGTATGTTTCATAAAATTTATATTAATATTTATCATTTCAGTATTTTTTCCTTCACTGAATATTTATTGTGCTAATACATTAAGAGGAAAATCACAGAAGATAATAAAATCTATAGCAAATTGCAAGGTCTTTTACAAATTTTGTTAAATTTCAAGAAGAGCTAGAATTTAAGTTAAGATACAACAAATGACCAATCTTCTTTATTTCCAGCCAACCTTATAAAACCAGAGATACTGAAATTTTCATAAACTTTGGAATGAAAACTCAAGCAAAATTTGAGTGAAAAGACCATTTCCTTAGGATTTCTTAGAAGAATATATTGAAAGCGCCCTGCACTGATTTGTGCAGCCAAATCTGTTCAGTTCATTACACCATTATTAAAAAACTGATTTGGTGGATATTGGGTTTGACCCTGCCCTAAAATACATATACTCTTAGATGAAGAGAGTCTATTCCAAAAGTCAAATAATCCTATTCAATCTACAAAACATTATTATCTTAGTCCCTGACAAAAAACAAAATTATCTCTCCCAGTCTATGCTCCCTCCCCTTCCCCAGTTCTCCTATCCTACTCCTTCAGGCTGTCACACAAAGCCCTTGTAGGAACTCCTATTCCCACAGCACAATCACAATAGCTGTCTTTTTCACATATGATAGTTTAGGTTACCATGTTATTCCCTCTATGCCTCCCACCCCCTGTTCATTTCCCACAATGTCCATATGTCTATTCTCTAAGTCTGTTTTTCCATTGCTTCACTGTGTGTGTTATCATTACCATCCTACTAGATTCCATATGTATGTGTTAGTATACTGTACTTGTCTTTCTCTTTTTAACTTACTTCACTTTTTATGATAGGTTCTAGATCCAGCCACCTTATTAGGACTGACTCTTCTGCATTTCTTTTTACAGCTGTGTAGTGTTCCATTGTATATATGTACCAGAACTTCTTTATCCATTCATTCATTGATGGACATCTAGGCTGTTTCCATGTTCTGGTTATTATACAGAGAGCTGCAATGAACTTTGGGGTACAGGTGCTTCTTTCAGTTTTGAATAAGAATATATTATAAAAATAGCATATATGACAAATATGGACAAATAGCTTCAAATTAATGTAATATATTTTCAATAAGTGTATTTGAATGAATAGAATTTTTTAAAATAATATCCTTTCTATTGCTCTAAAATTTTCCATTCTTTGTATGTTTCATAAAATTTATATTAATATTTATCATTTCAGTATTTTTTCCTTCACTGAATATTTATTGTGCTAATACATTAAGAGGAAAATCACAGAAGATAATAAAATCTATAGCAAATTGCAAGGTCTTTTACAAATTTTGTTAAATTTCAAGAAGAGCTAGAATTTAAGTTAAGATACAACAAATGACCAATCTTCTTTATTTCCAGCCAACCTTATAAAACCAGAGATACTGAAATTTTCATAAACTTTGGAATGAAAACTCAAGCAAAATTTGAGTGAAAAGACCATTTCCTTAGGATTTCTTAGAAGAATATATTGAAAGCGCCCTGCACTGATTTGTGCAGCCAAATCTGTTCAGTTCATTACACCATTATTAAAAAACTGATTTGGTGGATATTGGGTTTGACCCTGCCCTAAAATACATATACTCTTAGATGAAGAGAGTCTATTCCAAAAGTCAAATAATCCTATTCAATCTACAAAACATTATTATCTTAGTCGCAAAAACAGATGAAGACATTGTAAGAAAACAAAACTACAACCAATATCTCTCATAAATATAAATGTGAAAATCCTTAACAATATGAGAAATAATTCAGCAACATATAAAAATAACTATACATCATGACCAAGCAAAATTTATCGCAGGAATTAAAGATGGGCTCAACTTGTGAAAACTGCTTAATGTAATTCACTGTGTCAATAGAATAAGGGATGATAATATATTATCACTTTAATTTTTTCAGAAAAATACTTGATAAATTCAGTACCTGTATTGATAAAGACATTCAACAAACAATAATGGAAGAGAATTTACTCAACTTGATAAGAGACATCTAGCATCTGTGAAAACCCCAGATCTAACACAATGCTTAAATAAGAGTCAAAGACTGAATCCTCTCTCCCTACAATTAGAAACGAGACAGAGATATCTGGTCTTACCATTTCTATTCAGATGGAGGTTACATACGGAAAAGTTAGAAAAAACAAAGAAAAGCATCTATCTATCTACTTGGGACTCCGTGAACTATAGCTCACCAGGTTTCTCCATCCATGGAATTTTCCAGACAAGAATACTGGAGAAGTAGAGTTTTTAAGGAAAAGTAAAACTATCTCTGTTTCCAGATGATATAGTCTTGTATATAGAAAATATCAAGAATGCACAGGAAAAATATTATAGTTAATGAAAAATTCAGGACAAATTTGCAGGATACAAGAACAATATACCAACATCACTTGTATTTCTATCACTAGCAATGAACAATCTAAAATGAAACTAAGAAAACAGTTCCACTTATAATAACAAAACATTTAGAAATGAATTTTAAAAAAATGCAAAAGTCATACTCTGGAAACTACAAAATCATTGTTGAAAGAAAGTAAAGAAGTCTTAAATAAATAAGGAAATCACCCTTGCTTATGAATCAGAAAACTTAACATTGCTGAGATGACAATTCTATTGAAACTGATTTACAGATTTAATGTAATCCCAGTTCCTAAAATTAATATCATAATGCAAAGTTATCAATAGCTAAATATCTTGAAAAGAATAACCTTAGTGGACTCAATCCTCACAGTTTCAAGATTTATTACTTGGACTTCCCAGGTGGTGCTAGTGGTATAGTCCACCTGGCAATGCAGGAGGCTCAGGAAATGTGGGTTTGATCCATGGCTCAGAAGATCCCTTGGAGAAGGGAATGGGTATTTAAAGGGTTCCACCTGGCAATGAACACACATAAATGTCATAAGAATAAAACATGATCTGAAAAAAGATACAGGAATTAAAGATGGGTTCAACTTGTGAAAACTGCTTAATGTAATTCACTGTGTCAATAGAATAAGGGATGATAATATATTATCACTTTAATTTTTTCAGAAAAATACTTGATAAATTCAGTACCTGTATTGATAAAGACATTCAACAAACAATAATGGAAGAGAATTTACTCAACTTGATAAGAGACATCTAGCATCTGTGAAAACCCCAGATCTAACACAATGCTTAAATAAGAGTCAAAGACTGAATCCTCTCTCCCTACAATTAGAAACGAGACAGAGATATCTGGTCTTACCATTTCTATTCAGATGGAGGTTACATACGGAAAAGTTAGAAAAAACAAAGAAAAGCATCTATCTATCTACTTGGGACTCCGTGAACTATAGCTCACCAGGTTTCTCCATCCATGGAATTTTCCAGACAAGAATACTGGAGAAGTAGAGTTTTTAAGGAAAAGTAAAACTATCTCTGTTTCCAGATGATATAGTCTTGTATATAGAAAATATCAAGAATGCACAGGAAAAATATTATAGTTAATGAAAAATTCAGGACAAATTTGCAGGATACAAGAACAATATACCAACATCACTTGTATTTCTATCACTAGCAATGAACAATCTAAAATGAAACTAAGAAAACAGTTCCACTTATAATAACAAAACATTTAGAAATGAATTTTAAAAAAATGCAAAAGTCATACTCTGGAAACTACAAAATCATTGTTGAAAGAAAGTAAAGAAGTCTTAAATAAATAAGGAAATCACCCTTGCTTATGAATCAGAAAACTTAACATTGCTGAGATGACAATTCTATTGAAACTGATTTACAGATTTAATGTAATCCCAGTTCCTAAAATTAATATCATAATGCAAAGTTATCAATAGCTAAATATCTTGAAAAGAATAACCTTAGTGGACTCAATCCTCACAGTTTCAAGATTTATTACTTGGACTTCCCAGGTGGTGCTAGTGGTATAGTCCACCTGGCAATGCAGGAGGCTCAGGAAATGTGGGTTTGATCCATGGCTCAGGGAAGATCCCTTGGAGAAGGGAATGGAAGCACACTCCAGTATTCTTGCCAAAGGAACTTGGTGGACTACATTCCATGGGGTCACAAGGTGTCAGATGTGACTGAACAACTGAAGACACACACATAAATGTCATAAGAATAAAACATGATCTCAGAAAAAACATATGGATTACTGGAATAAATATGTGATTCCATAAATAAACTAGTATCTTTATAGTCTATTTTTGGTAAGGGTGCTAAACCAATTCACTGAGAGAATTGTCCTTTCAGTTATGGTGTTGAGACACTGGATTTCCACATGAAAAGAAATAAATTTGTATCTCTTTCTTTCAACAAAACCAAAACAAACTCAAAGTAGATTATAGATATACCTAAATGTGAAAACTAAAATTATAAATTTCTAGTTAAAAAAAAAGAAAATGAGAATAAATCTCTGTGACTTTGGTTTATGCCATGCATTACATCAAAAGAACAGGTTCCAAAAGAAAACAGAGATAAATTGGACTTGATCAAAACTAGAGTCTTTGGCTTGTAAAGATATCAAGGAAGAGCAAAGATAAGCTATTAACTGAAAGGCAGATAATAATATATGTTGATGAAGTTGTGGAGAATTTGGAATTCTCATTAGTTACTGATGGGAATATGAAATGGTGAAGTCACTTACAGAATGGTTTAGAGGTCCTTTAAAAAGTTAAACATGGGATTACCATATGACCGAGCAATTCCATTCCTAGGTTTTCTCCCAAGAGAAATGAAAATATATGCCCATACAAAAACTTGTACATGGATATTCACAGAGGCATTATTCTTAAGAATCAAAGTGGAAAGAATTCAAATGTCCATTAAATGATAAACAAGACATGGAATAGGTGGTTCTAGGCAGGATGAAGGAATAAGAAGAACTTGAGTTTATCCCCTCTCAAAGGCACACCAAAATTGTAACTGTGCAGAGCAACCATTGATGAGAACAACATGAAGATTAGCAGGAAAGATCTTCTAAAACTAAAGGCATAAAAGAGCAATCACAAAACAGGTGTAAAGAGACGGAATAGTCAAGATCCATACCCCTGGGGAGGGGACCTATAAATGAGAGGTCATTACATTAGCAGAGTTTTTATCCAAGGAGTAAAGTAAGAGATTTAAACTCCATATTGAGCACCTCAGCCTAGGGTCCTACACCAGGAAGATGAGCCTCTAGAACATTTGGCTTTGCAAGATAGTGTAACCTACTTTCAGCAGAGCCAAAGGACTGTGGAAAATAGAGACTCCACACTTAATAAGTGTACATAAAATCTCATAGGCTCCAAAACTCAGGAAAGGAGCAGTAATTTGAAAGGAGCCTGGGTCTGACTTGCTGATCATGGAGGGACTCCCATAGAGACAAGAGGCAAGAGAAACTCACCCGTGGGACATAAATGTGGGCGGAAGTCATTTATGGAGTTCTTTCTACTATGAGAACACTAGTGCTAGCAAAGCACCATCTTGGAATTCTCCCTCTACCTTCAGCACCTGGTTCCACCCATCAACTTATCAGCACCAGTCTTGAGATGCCACAGCCAATCAACTAGCTGGGTAAGGATACAACCCTATCTACAAGCAAACCAACCAGCTACAAGACCCTCAGGACCTGGCAGCCAGACACTTCTGGACTCAGCTTCCCTTACTAGTGGGTCAACACTAACCCCAGGGCTCACTGTGTTTCAACTACACCCACCAACTGGTGAATACCAGCCCAGGTGCCCCTGGGCCACAGCCTTGGCCACCAAAAGGCAAATACAAGCCCTGGAACCAATATGACTCCATGACAACTATTTCAAGACCCAAACCACCCACCAGCAGGCCAGCATCAGTTCTGCAGCCTACAAGCCTGCAGCCAACCATTCTAGGACCAACGCTAGCCCTGGTGTCCTGTGGGGCTCTACAGACATCCACCTCATGACCAGGCCCTGCCTACCAGTTGACTGACACCAGGAATGGTACTCCTTTGGGTTGGAGTCAACCATGACAGATATTAGTTTTGCCTTCCAGAGACCAGCATCCTCTGTACAAGTCAGGACCTGGCAACAAACTAAACCAGAGGCCAATCGTACCTACCAGCACATCCATTATGGCCCACAAAAAAGGAACAGCTGATACAGCATAGATAAAAGGAATCCCTAAAACATATAGCTCTGGTGACCAGAGTAGAGTACATTACTGGCTCTCATAGGATGTCTCTTATATAAGGCCACTTCTCCAACACGGGGAAATGTAACCAACCTACCAGATACATTGAAATAATGCCAGTAAATTAGGGAAAATGGGCAAAGGAGAAATATGTTCTAAATGAAGGAACAAAATAAAGCCCCAGGAGAATAAAATGAATTTGAAAATATCAATCACTTGATGGAGCATTCAAAATAGAATCACAAAGATGTACAGAAAATTTCAGAAAAAAATGAATGAAATTAATAAGAAGTTTAATAAACAATTAGAAAATGTAAAGAAGAACCAAACCAAGCTAAGGAATACAGTAACTAAAATTAAAAAAGACATGTACTAGAAGGAATCAATCAGATTAAAAGATGCAGGAATGGATGGCTCATCTGGAAGACAGAGTAATGGAAATAAAACTACCTGGGACAGAAGAAAGATATTTTAAAAAAAGAGGAGTTTAAGAGACCTCTGGGACTATATCAAGTTAACTGACATTCACAGTATAAGAGAAGGAGGAGAGAGAGACAGAGAAAGGGACAGATAACATATTTGAAAACATAATACCTGAAAATTTCCCAAACCTGCAAAAGGAAAGAGACAATCCAGGAAACAAAGAGAGTCCCCAAAACATCAACTGAAGGAGGACTATACCAAGGCAATTTATACTTCTTGTGAACCAATATGACTCCATGACAACTATTTCAAGACCCAAACCACCCACCAGCAGGCCAGCATCAGTTCTGCAGCCTACAAGCCTGCAGCCAACCATTCTAGGACCAACGCTAGCCCTGGTGTCCTGTGGGGCTCTACAGACATCCACCTCATGACCAGGCCCTGCCTACCAGTTGACTGACACCAGGAATGGTACTCCTTTGGGTTGGAGTCAACCATGACAGATATTAGTTTTGCCTTCCAGAGACCAGCATCCTCTGTACAAGTCAGGACCTGGCAACAAACTAAACCAGAGGCCAATCGTACCTACCAGCACATCCATTATGGCCCACAAAAAAGGAACAGCTGATACAGCATAGATAAAAGGAATCCCTAAAACATATAGCTCTGGTGACCAGAGTAGAGTACATTACTGGCTCTCATAGGATGTCTCTTATATAAGGCCACTTCTCCAACACGGGGAAATGTAACCAACCTACCAGATACATTGAAATAATGCCAGTAAATTAGGGAAAATGGGCAAAGGAGAAATATGTTCTAAATGAAGGAACAAAATAAAGCCCCAGGAGAATAAAATGAATTTGAAAATATCAATCACTTGATGGAGCATTCAAAATAGAATCACAAAGATGTACAGAAAATTTCAGAAAAAAATGAATGAAATTAATAAGAAGTTTAATAAACAATTAGAAAATGTAAAGAAGAACCAAACCAAGCTAAGGAATACAGTAACTAAAATTAAAAAAAGACATGTACTAGAAGGAATCAATCAGATTAAAAGATGCAGGAATGGATGGCTCATCTGGAAGACAGAGTAATGGAAATAAAACTACCTGGGACAGAAGAAAGATATTTTAAAAAAAGAGGAGTTTAAGAGACCTCTGGGACTATATCAAGTTAACTGACATTCACAGTATAAGAGAAGGAGGAGAGAGAGACAGAGAAAGGGACAGATAACATATTTGAAAACATAATACCTGAAAATTTCCCAAACCTGCAAAAGGAAAGAGACAATCCAGGAAACAAAGAGAGTCCCCAAAACATCAACTGAAGGAGGACTATACCAAGGCAATTTATACTTCTTGTGGCAAAATTCAACGATAAAAAGGGAATACTAAAAACAGCAAAGGAAATGGAAAAAGTTATATAAAGAGGAACTCTGATAGTGATTTTATCTGCATTTCAGCAAAACTCTATAAGGAAAAAGGGAGCAGCACAATATATTTAAAATGATAAAAAAAAACAACAAAAAAACCCCCAAACATACAGGCAAGAATACTTACAAGGCTATCATGCACATTTGAAAACCATATTAGCTTTTTTTCTAGAGGGACAAAAGCTAAAAGGATTAACTGTCAAGAAGCCATATTTACAAGAAATGATACTGGAGCTTTTTTAAGCATAAAAGAAAGAGTCACAAATAGAAATATAATCATTACAAAAGGAAAAATCTCACTAGTAAAGGAAAATATCCAGTAAAACTAATAATATATCAACCACTTATTAAGGTAGCAGAAAAATTAAAAAACAGAGCAGTGAAATCTATAGGCACAATAAATAGTTAAGAAATATGCAAAAGTAAAATATAGATATAAAATATGATGCCAAAAAACAGTAAACATGGGTGAGTAAAAATAAAGGGCTATTAAAATGTGATTGAACTGAAGAGATGAACAAATCAAAATAAGCACACATACTCGGGGCGGGGGGGGGGGGGGAAACCTGGAAACAAATGAAAATAGAAACACAGCAATCAAAAATTTGTGAGATTCAGAAAAGCCTGCTCTAAGATGGAAGTTTATATTGATACAATTCTACCTCAGAAAACAAGAAAAATCTCTAATAAACCACCTAACTTTATACCTACACAAACTAGAAAAAAAAAAAAAAACAGGCAAGACCTAACAGCTTATAAAGATCAAAGCAGACATAAATTAAATAGATGAAACAGAAGCTTAAGAACAAAAGAAAAGGTCAATGAAAATAAGATCTTAACCCTTGCAAAAAATTGGTAAACTTTTAGCCAGACACATCAAGAAAAGAATATAACGTCCAAATCAATAAAATCTGAAATGAAAAAGAAGCTACAACAAACAACACAGAAATGCAACCAATCATAAGAGATGACTATGAATAGTTATATTTCAATAAAATGGACAACATAAAAATGGATATATTCCTGTAACTAAATTAACTTTTCTGAACCAAATCAGGAATAACCTATATATATATATATATATATATATATATATATATATATATATATATATATATATACAAATTATTAGTAATACAATTGAGCGAGTAAAAATTAAAAAAAGAAACTTCAAATAAACAGAAGTCAAGAGCGTGGTTTCACAGGTGAACTTACTGAACAGTTAGAGGAGAATTAACACAATTCTTTAACTATTAAAGTATATGTGAGGGAAAAATGCTTCTAAAAAGCCTGGTATAAAAACCAGGCAAAGAGAGCATATAAAAAGAAAACCAAAGGCCAATATCACCGATGAAATGGAAGCGAAACTCTTTAACAGAATATTAGGAAATTGAATTAAGCAATATGTTGAAAAGATCATACAACATGGTCAAGTGGGATTTATTCTAGAGATGCAAAAATGATTTAGGTATCTTCTCTTCAATCAGTGTGATACACTACAGTAGTAAACTGAAGAATAAAAGTCATGTGACTGATAGGGATAGAGTAGAACAGGTAAAGTCCTAATGGGGGAGGATAGGTAGAGGGGTGAAACCTGGGAAAGGTTGGTAGGCCAGTAAGTTGATGATAACTCAGGAGAGCTGCTCTTTGTTTAGTAAAGCAGGCTTGACTGGGCATGGACAGCTGAAGAAGGAGGAGCTGGTGAGGAAGGAATTAATGATGTATGTCACACTTGTGTTTACTTGAGGGGGCGGACTTTTACCATTCTATATATTGCTGCCTATTCAGTCAGGGGGCAGAGCAGCAGAGCAGCACTTTCCTGCCTGCCCGTTTGCACCACTTTCAGGTGCCTTACTCTAATAAATTTTTCCTTTTCTTGTCTGTCACTCTGCTTCTCGCTGAATTCTTTCTGTGTTGAGGCATGAAGAACCTGAGCCTCAGTGGGTCCAGACCTTGGATTGAGTCCCGATCACGTGGGTTCCAGTCCCAGACAGGGTTTTGGCAGGAATCAAGTCCTGACTACCCCAAGCAGGGTTTTGCCTGGGGTTGAGCCTTAGCCACAAGGATTCGAGTCCCAAATTGGTTTCAGCTAGGTTCAGGCCCCAGTCACATGGGTTCAAGTCTCAAACAGGGTTCTGGCTGGGTTCGAGTCCCAGCAGCATGGGTTCAAGTTCCAAACAGAGTTCTGGCTGGGTTCAAGTCCTATGCCAGGGATTGAGGGTTCAAGTCCCAAACAGGGTTTTGACTGGAATTCAAGCTCCAGCCACATGGGTTCAAGTCCCAAGCAGGGCTTGATCAGGTCTGGGCCCTGGGTTTCAGTCTCAAATCGAGGTAAGACCCTTTCATGACCACTTCAATTGCTGAAGATAAAGTTTTTGATAAAGTTCATCATAAATTTTGAATAAGAACTCACAAGAGCATGGGTACAGAAGAAGCATATTCAGAAACTCAGTCATGTCTGATTCATTGTGACCCCATGGACTGTAGCCTGCTAGACTCTCCTGTCCATCGAATTTTCCCAACAAGAATACTGGAGTGGGTACTCATTCCTATTCCAGGGGATATATCTGATCCAGGTATCTAAGCTATGTCTCTTATATCTCCTTCAATGACAGGCAGATTCTTTACCACTAGCACCATGTGGGTAGCTCAGAGGAGCATACCTGAACATAGTAAAGACTGCATATGAGAAATCCATAGCTAATACCATACTCAACGGTGAAAATCTGAAATCATTACTTCTAGCTTGCAAGCAAGACAAGGATGGCCACTCTTGCCTCTTTTATTCCAAATAATACTGATGTTCTACATACAGCAATCAGACAAGAAAAATAAATGAAACAAATCCAAATTGAAACAGAGGAAATAAATTGGTCACTGTTTGAAGAGACATTGAAAATCCTAAAGTTACCATTGAGAAACTACTGCAAATCATTAGTGAATGTTCTACTGTTATGGGATACAAAATTAATACACAAAAGTCTGTTGCATTTCTATAGAGTAAGAGCAAAGTATCAGGAAGAAAATTCAAGAAAACAATATAATTTGCAATCACTGCAAAAAGAATAAAATACCTAGGGTTAAATCTAACTAAAGAATGTAAAAAACAACTGTACTCAACAAACTGTAGAACATAGAAGAAAGAAGTTGAAGATGAAAAAAATAGATGGAAAGATTTATCATGCCCGTTAATGGAAATAATTAATAATGTTAAAATCACATACTAAACAAGGCAATCTACAGATTCAATGCAATCCTTATGAAAACATGAATGATATATTTCACCTAGAACAAATATTTCTAAAATTTGTATGAAAGCACAAAAAATTCTAAATAGTAAAAACTATCTAAAGAAATAACAAAACTGGAGGCATAAATTCCCCAATTTGAAATTATATTATAAAACAACAGTAATTGAAGGGTACGCTACTGCCAGTCAACCAGACAAATAAAACCATGCAACAGAATTAGGAAACCCGGATATAGACTTATACATATGTAAGCAATTAATTTATGACAAAGGAGGCAAGAACATACAATGAAGAAAAGACAACTTCTCTAATAAGAGGTGTTTGAAAAATTGGCCAGTTCCTTGTAAAAGAGTGGAACTTATACATTTACTCAGGCTATAAACAAACATATACTCAAAATGGATTAAAAACTTAAATCTGAGACCTGACACCATAAAGCTTCTAGAAGAACACATAGACATTATGCTCTTTGATATCAGTTTTAGCAATCCTTTTTTTCTTTTTGATATTTTTCCTTAGGCAAAGGGAAAAACAAAGACAAATGAGGTTACGTTAAACTAAAAAACACTATCAACAAAACAAAAATGCCACCTACTGAATGAGAGGAGATAATCGCAAATGATATATCTGATAAAGAGTTAATATACAAACTATCCAAAGAATTCTTACAACTTAACATAAAAATCCAAAACAGCCCAATTTGAAAAATGAGCAGAGGATCTAAATAGATGTTTTTCCAGAGAAAATATACAACCAGGCCACAGGCACAAGGTGCTTAATCTCATTAACCATCATGCTAAGTTGCTTCAGTTATGTCTGACTCTTTGTGACCCTATGGACTTTAGCCCAACAGGCTCCTCTGTCCATCGGATTCTCCAAGCAAAAGTAGTGGAGTGGGTTGCCATGCTCTCCTTCAGGGGTCATCATGACTCAGGAATTTGCAATCACTGCAAAAGAATAAAATACCTAGGGTTAAATCTAACTAAAGAATGTAAAAACAACTGTACTCAACAAACTGTAGAACATAGAAGAAAGAAGTTGAAGATGAAAAAAATAGATGGAAAGATTTATCATGCCCGTTAATGGAAATAATTAATAATGTTAAAATCACATACTAAACAAGGCAATCTACAGATTCAATGCAATCCTTATGAAAACATGAATGATATATTTCACCTAGAACAAATATTTCTAAAATTTGTATGAAAGCACAAAAAATTCTAAATAGTAAAAACTATCTAAAGAAATAACAAAACTGGAGGCATAAATTCCCCAATTTGAAATTATATTATAAAACAACAGTAATTGAAGGGTACGCTACTGCCAGTCAACCAGACAAATAAAACCATGCAACAGAATTAGGAAACCCGGATATAGACTTATACATATGTAAGCAATTAATTTATGACAAAGGAGGCAAGAACATACAATGAAGAAAAGACAACTTCTCTAATAAGAGGTGTTTGAAAAATTGGCCAGTTCCTTGTAAAAGAGTGGAACTTATACATTTACTCAGGCTATAAACAAACATATACTCAAAATGGATTAAAAACTTAAATCTGAGACCTGACACCATAAAGCTTCTAGAAGAACACATAGACATTATGCTCTTTGATATCAGTTTTAGCAATCCTTTTTTTCTTTTTGATATTTTTCCTTAGGCAAAGGGAAAAACAAAGACAAATGAGGTTACGTTAAACTAAAAAGCACTATCAACAAAACAAAAATGCCACCTACTGAATGAGAGGAGATAATCGCAAATGATATATCTGATAAAGAGTTAATATACAAACTATCCAAAGAATTCTTACAACTTAACATAAAAATCCAAAACAGCCCAATTTGAAAAATGAGCAGAGGATCTAAATAGATGTTTTTCCAGAGAAAATATACAACCAGGCCACAGGCACAAGGTGCTTAATCTCATTAACCATCATGCTAAGTTGCTTCAGTTATGTCTGACTCTTTGTGACCCTATGGACTTTAGCCCAACAGGCTCCTCTGTCCATCGGATTCTCCAAGCAAAAGTAGTGGAGTGGGTTGCCATGCTCTCCTTCAGGGGGTCATCATGACTCAGGAATTGTGCCTTTTAATGTCTCCTGCATTAGTTGGTGGATTCTTTACCTCCAGCACCACCTGGGAAGCACATTAATCATAAGGGAAGTGAAAATAATCAAAACCACAGTAAGATACCATCTCACACTTGCCAGAAATGATTATTATCAAAGCCAACAAAGAACAAATATTGAAGACGGTTTAGAGAAAAGGGAACATTTGTGCCCTATTGGTGGGAATACAAATTCATGTACCACTATGGAAGACAGTATGGAAATTCCTCTGCAAATTAAAAATATAGCTACCATATAATCCAGCAATTTCACTCATAGGCACTTATCTGAATAAAATGAAAACAGTATTTCAAAAACAATATGCACTCCTCTGTTCACTGTACCATTATTTACAATAGGCAATATATGGAATCAATGTTAAATGCCCAATGGATAGATGAATGTATAAAGAATATATATCATATATAGTAACACATATAAAATAATGATAATATATATTAGATGATATACACATGTATATGCATATATAGGAATACAAAATATAAAAAAGGAATAAATTATTGTTATTTTTGACATGAATAGACCTAAAGGGAAATATTCTAATTGAAATAAATCAGAGTGAGACAAATACTGTATGATTTAACTTATCGGTGGCATTTAAAATTAAAACATGGAAATAAAGTCATATATAAAGAGGAAAGCCAGTTGTGGACTTGGGGAGAGGAAGGATTGTAACAAATTTTCCATTATAAGTACTAGGAATGTAACTCACATCTTGATAACTAGAATTAACACTGTTGTACATTACAGAGGAAAGTTGTTAACAGAATAGATTCTGAGCTTTTATTATGAGAAAAAAGCTCAATTTCTTTAATTTTGCATCTATATGACATGGTTTACATTCATTAAAAACATACTAAGGTAATCATTTCATGATCTATGTATGCCAAATCATTATGCTATATACCTTAAACTCATACAGTACTGTATGTAACTATATCTCCACAAAGCTGGAAGAATAAACTCCAATGGGAAAATAATGTGACTGATTTTCACAGTTGAATATTATTGGGGCATAAAATGAATGAATCATATAGGCTATACCATGGATTAATCTTGTAAACATTATGTTAAGTGAAGGAAGTCAGTCATAAAAAAATCAGATTCAGATTCAATTTATATGACATGTACAGGAGAGAAAGAAAACTATCCTGATGTTTGCTTATGCATGACTGGGTTGAGGAGAAATAAGGAGTGACTGCTGATGGATATGTAGGATTTCATTTGTGAGTGGTGAAAATGTTCTAATATTGATATCTGTGATGCTAGGACTACACTAAAACATCTGAATCACAGATTTGGAATGAGTGAATTGTATGGCATGTGAATTATATCTCAATGAAGCTATTAAAGTTTTTAAAAAGTCAAATGTGTCCATAAATAAATAGATTGTAAAAAATAGTAGTTAATTTGCTTTGTGAAAATCATAATTATCATTGTTGTTTGGAAGAGAAACAGGGTAATAGAAGCAAGAGAGAGAAATCAAATATGAGGGAGAGAGAATGCAAGAGGGAAAAGGTGCATCTATCAATGCTTAACTGTGTATTATTGAGGTGACCTATCCTGTTTGTTCTTCTGATTCTGGAATTTATAATGAGGCTAATGGAATTGGCCCTGATTCATTTCCACTTGACAAAATATATCTTTGAGTCTAACATGATCTTTGTATATTCAAGAACCACTACAAGAACAGGAATTTGCCCTTGAATGAAGACTTCATGGTAGGCCAGCCAGTTCTCATATACTTGAGAACTAGCAAGTAACTAAATCGACTGGAGATGCACAGTTGACTGCTTCACAGAAAAAGAAATTAGAACCCATTTGTAGAACATGATGTGGGCATTTTCCAGTAAAAAATTGCACACGATGTATTGATTACATGCTAAGTCACTCCAGTCATGTCTAGCTCTTTGTGATCCTAGGAACTGTCACCTCTCAGGTCACTCTGTCCATGGGATTCTCCAGGCAAGAATACTGGAGTGGGTTGCCATTTCCTTCTCCAGAGGAACTTCCTGACCTAGTAATTGAACTTGTGTCTCATGCAGCTCCTGGATCAGAGGCAGATTCTTTACTGCTGAGCCACGGGGCAAGTGGTATGAGTCAAAATGAGTCAGGAACAATTTCTTTCTCTGGAAAAAGTGTTAAAGTGGAAGATGTATCTGGTCTATGCTCCTGAGAAGAAAGGCTACTAAAATTACCTAGATCTAGACACATCAACTGGGAGCTCACTTCTTTGAGACTTGTTACTACCAAATCTTTGATGAGGTTTTGCATTGATCCATATCCTTCATTCCAAAGAATTTATTTAGTTGCTATCCAGAATTTTACACAACCAGTCCTGTAAATGCTCTCCTGAGGTGTCATTCATTTAGAATAACTTTCAGATTCCACTGACCTAAAATATCTATGTGTCTAACAGAATAAGAACATGTATATCAGCAGCACTGTTTGTCTGGTAATAGTTCTTAGGTATAATTTACACAAGATATCTTCTACTTCTGCAGTTACCCATAGAGTTTCAATTCTCACCTGTGAAAAGCTGCTGCAGTAATGAAGAAAGTAACAAGTTTGAGGCTCTTTAGGTCATAAACATTGGTGGCTATGTTTTGGGAACATTTGGCAGTAATAAGAGTGAGACAGGATTGGCAGAGTATAGAAAGAACTTGAAGCAGACAAAAAAAACCATAGGACCAAGAGAACGATGGCTGCATTTCCAAGTGGCTAAAAGGACAGTATGGTGTGCATATCTCAGTAAAGAGCATTCCTAAGAACTCCAGGTTGTTGTCCACCCCCAGGACTCATGGATCACTACCTGAGAAAAGCCCTGGATGAGTGGAACAGTTGGTTCTCAGATAGGGTTTTTTCCCATATCTAAGTGGTCATGTAAGAAGGATTCTTCTCCATGAGTTGCCCGATTTTTTTGCATGATCTTTCTTTTTTTACCCTCAGGCAAGTTTTCTTCCTGCATCTCAGGGAATGGACCCATGCTGAGCCTTAGAAACAGGCCCCAGAGCAATACATTCACTTTTCTTTGTGATCCATGAAGACTAATCTGCATGTCTCTGTCAAATGCTCTTGACCTTTCTTTTTGATGGTTTATGATACTGTTAAAGGTGCTGTGGGGCTCCTGGACACAAGGACTTTCTTGTCCCATATTTCCTTGATTATAGGAAACAACTTTCATTTAGCCTCCGTGACTTTGCCTTAGTTTCAGTGGACAGATTTAAGCAGTTGTTAAGGAAGGAAGGGGGTTAAACACCCCCTGTTGGTATGCTACCCACAAGCATGGAGTACCCAAATCTGTTGGACCTCGAAAATTTCTTTCTCAAAGTTTATGAAGTACTTCTCAGATTCCACTGACCTAAATTTTGACTTGTTACTACCAAATCTTTGATGAGGTTTTGCATTGATCCATATCCTTCATTCCAAAGAATTTATTTAGTTGCTATCCAGAATTTTACACAACCAGTCCTGTAAATGCTCTCCTGAGGTGTCATTCATTTAGAATAACTTTCAGATTCCACTGACCTAAAATATCTATGTGTCTAACAGAATAAGAACATGTATATCAGCAGCACTGTTTGTCTGGTAATAGTTCTTAGGTATAATTTACACAAGATATCTTCTACTTCTGCAGTTACCCATAGAGTTTCAATTCTCACCTGTGAAAAGCTGCTGCAGTAATGAAGAAAGTAACAAGTTTGAGGCTCTTTAGGTCATAAACATTGGTGGCTATGTTTTGGGAACATTTGGCAGTAATAAGAGTGAGACAGGATTGGCAGAGTATAGAAAGAACTTGAAGCAGACAAAAAAAACCATAGGACCAAGAGAACGATGGCTGCATTTCCAAGTGGCTAAAAGGACAGTATGGTGTGCATATCTCAGTAAAGAGCATTCCTAAGAACTCCAGGTTGTTGTCCACCCCCAGGACTCATGGATCACTACCTGAGAAAAGCCCTGGATGAGTGGAACAGTTGGTTCTCAGATAGGGTTTTTTCCCATATCTAAGTGGTCATGTAAGAAGGATTCTTCTCCATGAGTTGCCCGATTTTTTTGCATGATCTTTCTTTTTTTACCCTCAGGCAAGTTTTCTTCCTGCATCTCAGGGAATGGACCCATGCTGAGCCTTAGAAACAGGCCCCAGAGCAATACATTCACTTTTCTTTGTGATCCATGAAGACTAATCTGCATGTCTCTGTCAAATGCTCTTGACCTTTCTTTTTGATGGTTTATGATACTGTTAAAGGTGCTGTGGGGCTCCTGGACACAAGGACTTTCTTGTCCCATATTTCCTTGATTATAGGAAACAACTTTCATTTAGCCTCCGTGACTTTGCCTTAGTTTCAGTGGACAGATTTAAGCAGTTGTTAAGGAAGGAAGGGGGTTAAACACCCCCTGTTGGTATGCTACCCACAAGCATGGAGTACCCAAATCTGTTGGACCTGAAGACTGATAATTCTGACTCTTATTTACTTCACTACCAGTCCTTCAGAAGAATGCAAGCCCATCACTACCTTGATCCTTATCATCTGCCTCATGAACCACAATCCCTGACTATTGCAGGGAAGAGGGAATTCTGACTCCATTTTATTTATTTTTTTATTTTTTTAGCTTTTATTTTACTTTTAACTTTTATAGTTTTGTTGTTTATAGATATGTATGTTCTCAGATTTGACTCCATTTTAGATGTGCTTCTTTGACTTCAACATTTTCTCGCTTTTGCTATCATAATCATACATAACAACCACCCCGGGGAACCCTGCCACTCTGCCTAATTGTTATAAAGATGTCTTTTTTTCAGCTCAAAGAGAGACAATCTGACCCAGTCCACCTGTGAATCACTGGAGGAAGAAGAAATTTACACACCCCTTCCTATTTTTCAAGATAAATGGCCTTTTTACTTTATTTTCTCATCTCTTCCCACTCTCCGTTTTATAAAAGAAACTGGCAATCCAGACTCCAATAAGATGGCTATTTTGGGACATTAGTCTGCCATCTTGTTGGTCAGCCAGGTTTCCGGAAAAAAAAAAAAAAAAATTATGTTCTCTACCTCAACACCTCATCTCTGATTTTATTGGAATGCCGTACAATGGGCCAATAGAGTGAGCTTAGATTCTGCAACATGACTGTAAGATCTCTCCTTATTCCTCAGGGAGGGGGAAATCTTTCTTGGAAGTATTAGCCTACTGTGTTCCCTCTTTGTCTGACAAAGAAACAAAGTCACTCTTCTTTAACCTCTATCACTCTTTTGCCATATTTCTGTTTCCCTTTTGCATAAAAAAAAGCACAAGAGCTCTTACTTTTCTTTGTGCATGGCTATGATCTCTGTCAAATGCTCTTGACCTTCTTTTGATGGTTTATGATACTGTTAAAGGTGCTGTGGGGCTCCTGGACACAAGGACTTTCTTGTCCCATATTTCCTTGATTATAGGAAACAACTTTCATTTAGCCTCCGTGACTTTGCCTTAGTTTCAGTGGACAGATTTAAGCAGTTGTTAAGGAAGGAAGGGGGTTAAACACCCCCTGTTGGTATGCTACCCACAAGCATGGAGTACCCAAATCTGTTGGACCTGAAGACTGATAATTCTGACTCTTATTTACTTCACTACCAGTCCTTCAGAAGAATGCAAGCCCATCACTACCTTGATCCTTATCATCTGCCTCATGAACCACAATCCCTGACTATTGCAGGGAAGAGGGAATTCTGACTCCATTTTATTTATTTTTTTATTTTTTTAGCTTTTATTTTACTTTTAACTTTTATAGTTTTGTTGTTTATAGATATGTATGTTCTCAGATTTGACTCCATTTTAGATGTGCTTCTTTGACTTCAACATTTTCTCGCTTTTGCTATCATAATCATACATAACAACCACCCCGGGGAACCCTGCCACTCTGCCTAATTGTTATAAAGATGTCTTTTTTTCAGCTCAAAGAGAGACAATCTGACCCAGTCCACCTGTGAATCACTGGAGGAAGAAGAAATTTACACACCCCTTCCTATTTTTCAAGATAAATGGCCTTTTTACTTTATTTTCTCATCTCTTCCCACTCTCCGTTTTATAAAAGAAACTGGCAATCCAGACTCCAATAAGATGGCTATTTTGGGACATTAGTCTGCCATCTTGTTGGTCAGCCAGGTTTCCGGAAAAAAAAAAAAAAAAATTATGTTCTCTACCTCAACACCTCATCTCTGATTTTATTGGAATGCCGTACAATGGGCCAATAGAGTGAGCTTAGATTCTGCAACATGACTGTAAGATCTCTCCTTATTCCTCAGGGAGGGGGAAATCTTTCTTGGAAGTATTAGCCTACTGTGTTCCCTCTTTGTCTGACAAAGAAACAAAGTCACTCTTCTTTAACCTCTATCACTCTTTTGCCATATTTCTGTTTCCCTTTTTGCATAGAAAGCCAAGATTTTGGAAGAAAAAAATTCCATGTCTATAAAAGATGTTTATAGAAAACTCTGAAAGCAAAGATTAATCTGTCTAGATCAACTCAAAATGGATTAAAGACTTAAATGTAAGGCCAGAAACCATCAAACTCTTAGAGGAGAATATAGGCAAAACCCTCAAGGACATCAATCAAAGCAAGATCTTCTCTGACCCACCTACTAGAATAGCAGAACTAAAAAGACAAGTGAACATGTGGGACCTAATGAAACTTAAAAGCTTTTGTACAGCTAAAGAAATTACAAAAAAGCTCAACAGACAGCCCACAGAGTGGGAGAAAATCATAGCAAATGAAACAACAGACAAAGAATTAATCTCCAAAATCTACAAGCAACTCAGACAACTCAGCACTGGAAAAACGAACAACCCAATCAAAAAATGGGAAAAGGACCTAAACAGACACCTCTCCAATGATGACATACAGATGGCCCAAAAACACATGAAACGATGCTCAACTTCACTAATAATTAGAGAAATGCAAATCAAAACTACAATGAGATATCACCTCACACCCGTCAGAATGGCCATCATCCATAAATCAACAGACAATAAATGCTGGAGAGGCTGTGGAGAAAAGGGAACACTCCTGCATTGCTGGTGGGAGTGTAAATTGATACAGCCTCTATGGAAGACAGTCTGGAGATTTCTTTAAAAACTAAAAATAGAAGCACCATATGACCCAGCAATCCCATTCTTAGGCTTATACCCTGATGAAATCAAAACTGAAAGAAGCACCTGTACCCCAATGTTCACTGCAGCTCTCTATACAATAGCTAGAACATGGAAGGAACCTAGATGCCCATCGACGAATGAATGGACCCAAAAGCTCTGGTACATATATACAATGGAATACTACTCAGCTGTAAAGAGAAATGCAGAAGAATCAACCCTAATGAGGTGGCTGGATCTAGAATGTATCATCAAAAGTGAAGTCAGTCAGAAAGAGAAGGACAAACACAGTATATTAACACATATATATGGAATCTAGTAGGATGGTGATGATGGCACATGCAGTGAAGCGACAGAAAGACAGACATGGACAGTGGACATATGGACATTGTGGGGAAGGAACAGTGGGTGAGAGGCGTAAAGGAAGTAGCATGAAGGCCTGTACTATCATAAGTGAAGAAAATAGCTATAGTCATTACTCTGTGAGAAAAAGGGATCCTTCAGGGGTGCTGTGTGATGGTCGGGAGGGGTGGGAAGCGGGGGATATACATATGACTAATCTAAGAACATACATATCTGTAAACAACAAAACTCTGTAAAAGTTAAAAGTAAAATAAAGGTTAAAAAAAAAAAAGAATAAAAAGAAAAAAATAAAATAAACATGGCTGCCAAGGAAAAAAAAGAAAAGAAGTAATTACGTATACCTGTGAAGCGTGTCTAAACTCAACCCCAAATACCTAATCCAGAAAGGAGTTGAGGGTTACAAAGTCAGTCAAAGTACTTAAGGATGGTTTACAAAACATTAATCAAGTTCATTGAGGTTTTTTTTTTTCCTCCAGACATAGGTGTTTTGGCCTTTTAGTTCCTTGAGTGCAGTAAAAACTTGGTTAATACTGTAAGCTCATTAATTGCTCTGTGCACAAACACTAATTACAAAGAGATAAGGTTTAATAGTAGCTATACATGATGTGTTAAGCAGGCAGCTAGCTTTGAAAATGAAAGCAAAAAAGGAACTTATTTCTTAGAAAGAAGAATGAAGGAATGAGGGTGATTGGATCTAAGCTAGGAAAATCCATCTGGATAAAACATACCCTTTTTTCCTTTCATTTTTGATGAGATTTCTCCATGATTCATGGATCTCATCTTTTCAGAGATATTAAAACCGTGACAACCATCCAGCCAAATATTCTGAAATGTGAATGAAGGTCAAGAATGAATTTTAACCTGGGTGTGAAACATCTATTTTGCCAAAGGTTTTAACTACAGTGTTTGATTTTAGCCTCCATTCTATCTGACCTTCAAATATACATCCCTTAAATCTGGTTAAAATCAATTTGCTTGCCTTAATTATTTTCTGAGTTCTAATTTACACGTGGTCTAACCCATAATTGGTACTTAGCATAATTCCTGATGCACG
Organism: Tragulus kanchil; assembly: GCA_022376925.1. Taxonomy (NCBI): domain Eukaryota; kingdom Metazoa; phylum Chordata; class Mammalia; order Artiodactyla; family Tragulidae; genus Tragulus; species Tragulus kanchil. The sequence continues at coordinate 79,313,005 of JAIOJX010000029.1, read as the reverse complement.
AATCCTTGTTTATTGAATGAATGAAAAAATAAATGAAGCTAAGGAAATGTTTCTCTCTCAATCTACACCTGTGCCACTTCTGGGGAAAAAACAAAGCATAGACTTTGTGAAGATCAGAAGGTAGATTTCATGTAAGAATGAAAGCCTGCACAGTTTATTTTATAAGTAAGTGAAAAGAAATTGATGGTATGATATTATTTGAAAATTCTCTAGAAGATTGGTTGGCCAACTCTTGGCCATCACACTAGAAGTATTTCTACGAGTACCTCTTTCCATTGACTAAAGTTTTACATTTCAATTAAATTTTTCGGTGTGGTTAAAATATACTACTCTTGGGAAACAATGAACAAATACAATTCAGGTATAAACACTTCTGTGGGAAAAGATGGAAGGTTTATTCTACATGCCCAGGAGCTCAAGACTGTTTTTGCAAATGAGACATCTAGTAGACTAGCTTTGCTGGAGGAAGGATGGTACAATGTCCACAGTTAAAGTCTACATGGGCAGACTTACGGTGTGAGCACTGAGTAGCTGTTGTAGCTTTAGAGCAAAAAAAAAGAAAATCCTGTAGATAAAGTGAATGACTCTAAATTGAGGAATCAGGAATTTAGGAGAAAGTTGCTGACTTCTTAATGACTCACAGGCATCTGGGGTAGACCATATCTTTGGAGTATAGCAAGTCTGTATTTTGTGTTAGTGTTTCATCTTCTGAAGACTAACGAGAGATAATTACAAAATTTCAGCTCCAAACAAATTTTTAGAGCTGAAACAAGTCATTTAAACTAATCACTTCATTTTACAACCACATTAAGTAACTGGAGTAAGTCATACATGAGAAGAAAAAAATGTCAAGCCACTCCAGTATTCTCACCTGGGTAATCCTACAGACAGAGGAGTCTGGCAGGCTACAGTCCATGGGTTCACAAAAGAGTTGGACTAAACAACATTCATAAGGAGTTGGTGATTACAGCCAGTGCTGTTTCAATTAATCCACATATCCAAATTATAATTCTTCTGTCTGCTTTACTCCCAAAATTGTATATAAATTGAGAAATTCTAAGCTGTGATAGGAATTACCTCTAACTGAGCAATGTTGCTACTCTAAAGAAACACACAAGTGTATAAACCAAAAGGAAATGATGAACAATTAATACTTTCCTGTTATCCAGAAGACAGTTGTAACATTCACTCAATATTTCTAAAAATACTTTTCTCAGAGTCTCTTTCATCACAGTACAGTTTGTCCTTAGACTCACTCCCTTTTTTCCCCTAATTTCCTTCAAGCTCTCTTTTGGACCCAGGCAATATTGACCTTTCACTATCCCAGTTTCTCACTTTCTATATTGATGTACCTCTTTAGAGAGAAAAAAAAAAATTGTCTTATAAAAATCAATTCTATTATCTAAGATTCTTTAGAATAATTCAGGAGAGCCAATTCAGTCAAAATTTCTTTAGGCTTGAAACCCAAGAAAAGGCAATACTTCAGGCAAAAACCGATGCCCCAGGTCAAGCCAGTCAGGTAGGCGGAGTTTCTTTAGTCTTTGGTTCTATTCATTCCTTCAACTGATTGGATGAGAACCCAAGAACAATTTACAATAGACTAGCTTTGCTGGAGGAAGGATGGTACAATGTCCACAGTTAAAGTCTACATGGGCAGACTTACGGTGTGAGCACTGAGTAGCTGTTGTAGCTTTAGAGCAAAAAAAAAGAAAATCCTGTAGATAAAGTGAATGACTCTAAATTGAGGAATCAGGAATTTAGGAGAAAGTTGCTGACTTCTTAATGACTCACAGGCATCTGGGGTAGACCATATCTTTGGAGTATAGCAAGTCTGTATTTTGTGTTAGTGTTTCATCTTCTGAAGACTAACGAGAGATAATTACAAAATTTCAGCTCCAAACAAATTTTTAGAGCTGAAACAAGTCATTTAAACTAATCACTTCATTTTACAACCACATTAAGTAACTGGAGTAAGTCATACATGAGAAGAAAAAAATGTCAAGCCACTCCAGTATTCTCACCTGGGTAATCCTACAGACAGAGGAGTCTGGCAGGCTACAGTCCATGGGTTCACAAAAGAGTTGGACTAAACAACATTCATAAGGAGTTGGTGATTACAGCCAGTGCTGTTTCAATTAATCCACATATCCAAATTATAATTCTTCTGTCTGCTTTACTCCCAAAATTGTATATAAATTGAGAAATTCTAAGCTGTGATAGGAATTACCTCTAACTGAGCAATGTTGCTACTCTAAAGAAACACACAAGTGTATAAACCAAAAGGAAATGATGAACAATTAATACTTTCCTGTTATCCAGAAGACAGTTGTAACATTCACTCAATATTTCTAAAAATACTTTTCTCAGAGTCTCTTTCATCACAGTACAGTTTGTCCTTAGACTCACTCCCTTTTTCCTCTAATTTCCTTCAAGCTCTCTTTTGGACCCAGGCAATATTGACCTTTCACTATCCCAGTTTCTCACTTTCTATATTGATGTACCTCTTTAGAGAGAAAAAAAAAAATTGTCTTATAAAAATCAATTCTATTATCTAAGATTCTTTAGAATAATTCAGGAGAGCCAATTCAGTCAAAATTTCTTTAGGCTTGAAACCCAAGAAAAGGCAATACTTCAGGCAAAAACCGATGCCCCAGGTCAAGCCAGTCAGGTAGGAGGAGCTTCCCCTTACTCCTGGAAGTCAGTCTTTTGGTTCTATTCATTCCTTCAACTGATTGGATGAGACCCACCCACATAAGGGAGAACAATTTACATTACTCACTTTGCTGATTCAAGTCTTAATTTTGTCCAGAAATACATCCATAGACTCTTTTGGAATAATGTTTAACTAAATGTCTGAGCATCACATAGGCCAGGCAAATTGGCACATAAAACACACCATCACAAGGTCATTCCTTGTCAACCTGGCCCCCATAAGCATCTCCGTAAACCATATTTATGGCTTTTCCCATGGCTCAGCAGTAAAGAATTTGCCTGCAATAAAGAGCCGCAGAAGATGCAGGTTCAGTCCCTGAGTAGGGAACAGTCACAGGAGGAGGGCATGGCAACCCACTCCAGTATTCTTGCCTGGATAATCCCATAGACAGATGAACCTGACAGACTATAGGCCATGTGGTTGCAAAGAGTGTGACATAACTGAGTCAACTTACAAGGCTCGCATGCAAACCATAATTAATCATTGAAGACAACAGCAAGTTCATTACCAAAGGGGGAAAAAGGTTATAAAGAAACAGAGAATGAAAAGATGAAGGAAATACATAGAGAAATGTATTTGAAGATATAATAAAAAGACGTTGTGAAGCACTAGAAATAATAAATTATTTTGCTAAAGTCAGACAAATTTATTGGGAGACCATTAGACCTCAAAAGGGAATATGTTTGGGAACCTGTGACTTTTTCTGCATCATCTTGATCTTAGAAACCACTGGACTTAGAGAAACTAACATATCTGAGTTTCAAATCCACTTCCAATACTCAGGTAGAGTTTTATTGCTATAAACTTCCCTCTTAGAACTGCTTTTTCTGCATCCTATAGGTTTTGAGCTGTTGTGTTTCATTGTAATTTACCTCTAAGAATTTCTGTTATTTTCCTTTTGATTTGTTCAGTTATCTGTTTATTATTTAGAAATGTATTGTTAAGCCTCAATGTGTTGTGTTTTTAATGTTTCTTTCTTGTTATTGATATCTAGTCTCACAGCATTGTGGTCAGAAAAGATGGCTGATATGATTTCAATTTTCTTAAATTTAATTAAGTGTGATTTGTGACCCAAGATGTGGTCTATTCCAGAGAATGTTCATTGTGCTCTTGAGAAGAAAGTGTATTCTACTGCATTTGGATGCAAGGTCTTAAAGATATCAATGAGATCCATTTCTTCTAATGTATCATTTAAGGCTTATGTTTCCTTGTTAATTTTCTACTTTGATGATCTGTCCACTATTATTGCATTACTATCAATTTCTTCTTATATGCCTGTGAGTGTTTTTGTCTTATGTATTGAGATTCTCCTATGTTAGGTGCATAGATATTGTTATGTCTTCCTCTTGGTTTGATCCCTTGATCATCATGTACTGTTCTGTCTTCTCTTTTATAATCCTCTTTCTTTTAAGGTCTATATTATTTGATATGAGGATTGTTACTCCAAGTTTCTTTTGATTTCCATTTGCATGGAATATTTTTTTCTATCCTCTCATTTTTAGTCTATATGTTTCTGTAGGTGTGAAGTGAATTTCTTGTAAACAGCATATGAAAGGATCTTTTTTTCTGTATTCCTTCAGGCAGCATGTGTGGGGCATTTGATCCATTTACATTTAAAGTAATTATTGAATCAGGATAGGGTGGAGATAAGATGGCGGCGTAGAAGGACGTGCACTCATCTCTCCTGAAAAATTGCCTGAATTGCGACGAGTTCCTGGGAAACCATCGACGAAAGGAGGTTGGATCTGGTCACAGAGAGGATACCCCACATCGAAGAACAAAGGAGAAGCCGCATCAAGACGCTAGGAGGGGCGCAATCGCACTTTTAAAAGTCAAACCTCATACCCGCCGGAGAGGCTAGGCGAGCAAAAGGCGCAAAGTCTGTTGCAGATCAAGACCCGGGAAAGGAGCAGTGACACCCACAAGGGACTGAGCCAGACCTGCTTTGGAGGGTCCAGGTGCCCCTTGAGCTAGAAGTGCCCTTGAGCAGTCCTCGGAAGGACGGCATTCCGTTTCCTTTGGAGGAGGTCACCATTAACCCAATCACAGAGCAGCCGAGGAGAACTGGAAACTCTGTGCTCACTGTGATTCGGGAGAGTGGAATAGTGATCCTGCATGAGACTGAGCCAGACACACCTCTGAGTAACCTGACATCTCCAGCGGTGGCGGGAGTCAACGGTGGCCTGCAGCAGGGTCGGGGTCACTGCGGAAGTGCTTCCCATTGAGCATGTGGGAATAAATCCTTTGTGAGACAGACGCCATTTTCCCTACCGTAGTTTGGCTGCTGGTCAAACTGCAGGGCTGCTGGTCAAGCTACAGGGAGGGAACTTAACTCCACCCAGCAAGAAAAGGGATTTGGATTAAGAAACTCCCAGGGCCAGCCTGGGCGGGCCTTTAGTTCTGGAATAGGCCGAAATAAACAAGCAGTCAAAGAGATCTTCAGATCCAACCACTGCCAGAGGCAAGAAAAAGACTGATAATTCCTGAATAGTCAGCAAGAGACAGAAGAACATAAACACTATTTTCACGTTTTGTCTGAAGCTGGAGTTACTGCTGGATTTTTAAAATTTCATTTTATTCCTTATTCTTTTTTATTGCTGTTTTTTGTATTGTATTGCTCTGTTTCAATTGTTTTTTTCTCTTGTTTCCAAACCCACTCAGTGCACCCCCCGCTTCTTCTTTTTTTTTTTTTGGGTGTGTGTGTGTGTGTGTGTGTGTGTGTGTGAGAGTGGGTGTGTTCATTTCCTTCACTGAATTCTAGTAAAGCTACTAATCTTATCAGTAAGACTGAATATATTCAGGTTTACATAATTTTTTTTTCTTTTTCCTTTTAAACCACACATTTTATTTTGGTATTAACTTCTGGTTCCCCATTGGCCTTTTAAGGTTCTGTGGGGGCTTTGTTTGTTTTTATTATTTTTGCTTTGTTTTTCTATATTTTTCTATATAATTAACTCTTTTAATTTTAAAAAATTTTTCATTTGTACTACCACTTCCTCTATAATTCTTTGCTTTCTCTGAAGCTCCTTTCCTATAGCACTAAATTCTAATACATACAAATCTTTATCTCCCTATATTTAACTTTGCAATATTATTCTATATTTCTCTTCTATCCTCCCTTTCTCTTTTTCCCTTTCTCCACCATATTGCTTAGTCTGTTCTGTCCTCATTGCTTTATCCCCAACAGGGACCCTGCTCTAGCATTATTCTCCAATTGGTGCTCTACTTAGTTTGGTTATTAACTGGTGGATATCATTCTTGCTTTTCTCTATTCGCCGTGCTAATGTATTGTACTGTATTTTTGGTTGGAATGCTTGGGTTATGTTACAGCTGTATATGTTTATGTGTATAATTCAATACGCTAGATAGTATTTGCATAATTTTTAAATTGCCATTTGTCAAAGGTATACCTTCTGTTTCTCATTTGCATGTATGTGTTTTAATATCATTTAATGCCATAACAAACCAGCCGTGAAATCTTCATTCCCTGGTCAGGCAACAAGCCCCAGGGCTTTAGGGAGGGAGCACTGACTCCAAAACTCTACAATACTAGAGAATGCCTAACACTAAAGAACAGTATACAAGGGAGAACGTCAACAAAGGTAATCACTTGTATGCAAGTCCTGACATCACCCAATCACCAGCATCACCCAGAATAAGAAGCCCCATCCAAACAACAAACACCAACAGATGTAACTCAAAGTCTGGGAAAAGGAAATCCCAAACAGAGTCAGTTAAAAAATTAATAATAACAATGAAACGGCAGAGAAATACCACACAAGCGAAGGAACAATCCACAAACACACAAGATCAAATTAATGAAGAGAATTTGGACAACCTTTCTGAAAGTGATTTCAGAAGAATGATAGTAAAGATGATCAAAGACACTGAAAACAGAATTCAGAGAAACTGCAAGACACAACTAACACACTGAATAAGGAAATACAAGAACTTACCAAAAAAGTAACAGAGACAAACAACTCAATTGCTGAACTGAAAAACACTGTAGAAGGAATCAAGAGCAGAGTATCAGAGACAGAAGACCGAATAAGTGAGCTGTAAGATAGAATGGTGGAAGTAACTGCTGAAAACCAGAATCTAGCTCAAAGAATGAAAAGAGCAGAGGATAGGCTCAGAGACCTCTGGGATAATATCAAACGCACCATTATGCGAATTATAGGGGTTCCAGAAGAAGAAGAAGAAAAAAAGAAAGGATATGAGAAAATTTTTGAAGAGATTATAGTTGAAAATTTCCCCAACATGGGAAAAGAAATACTCCTTCAAGTCCAAGAAGCACAAAGAGTACCATACAGAATCAATCCGAGAAGAAACACATCAAGACACATATTAATGAAGCTAACACAAATTAAACAAAAGGATAGAATTCTTAAAACAGCAAGGGAAAAGCAACTAATGACATATAAGGGAAAGCCCATACGTTTAACAGCTGATCTTTCAACAGAAACTATGCAGGCCTAAATTCGCTAAAAGCTGTGCTAATGTATTGTACTGTATTTTTGGTTGGAATGCTTGGGTTATGTTACAGCTGTATATGTTTATGTGTATAATTCAATACGCTAGATAGTATTTGCATAATTTTTAAATTGCCATTTGTCAAAGGTATACCTTCTGTTTCTCATTTGCATGTATGTGTTTTAATATCATTTAATGCCATAACAAACCAGCCGTGAAATCTTCATTCCCTGGTCAGGCAACAAGCCCCAGGGCTTTAGGGAGGGAGCACTGACTCCAAAACTCTACAATACTAGAGAATGCCTAACACTAAAGAACAGTATACAAGGGAGAACGTCAACAAAGGTAATCACTTGTATGCAAGTCCTGACATCACCCAATCACCAGCATCACCCAGAATAAGAAGCCCCATCCAAACAACAAACACCAACAGATGTAACTCAAAGTCTGGGAAAAGGAAATCCCAAACAGAGTCAGTTAAAAAATTAATAATAACAATGAAACGGCAGAGAAATACCACACAAGCGAAGGAACAATCCACAAACACACAAGATCAAATTAATGAAGAGAATTTGGACAACCTTTCTGAAAGTGATTTCAGAAGAATGATAGTAAAGATGATCAAAGACACTGAAAACAGAATTCAGAGAAACTGCAAGACACAACTAACACACTGAATAAGGAAATACAAGAACTTACCAAAAAAGTAACAGAGACAAACAACTCAATTGCTGAACTGAAAAACACTGTAGAAGGAATCAAGAGCAGAGTATCAGAGACAGAAGACCGAATAAGTGAGCTGTAAGATAGAATGGTGGAAGTAACTGCTGAAAACCAGAATCTAGCTCAAAGAATGAAAAGAGCAGAGGATAGGCTCAGAGACCTCTGGGATAATATCAAACGCACCATTATGCGAATTATAGGGGTTCCAGAAGAAGAAGAAGAAAAAAAGAAAGGATATGAGAAAATTTTTGAAGAGATTATAGTTGAAAATTTCCCCAACATGGGAAAAGAAATACTCCTTCAAGTCCAAGAAGCACAAAGAGTACCATACAGAATCAATCCGAGAAGAAACACATCAAGACACATATTAATGAAGCTAACACAAATTAAACAAAAGGATAGAATTCTTAAAACAGCAAGGGAAAAGCAACTAATGACATATAAGGGAAAGCCCATACGTTTAACAGCTGATCTTTCAACAGAAACTATGCAGGCCAGAAGGGAATGGCAGGACACATTTAAGCAGCTAAAAGAAAATAATCTGCAACCAAGAATCCTCCACCCTGCAAGGATCTCATTCAAAATTGTTGGAGAAATCAAAAGCTTTACAGACAAGCAAAAATTAAAAGAATTTAGTCACACCAAACCAGCTTTACAACAAGTGTTAAAGGGACTTCTATAGACAACAAGTATGAAAGGAGAAGATCCATGAAAGAAACCCATCATAACATCTAAGAAGATGAAAATCAGATCATATGTATCAATAGTTATTTTGAATGTCAATGGACTAAATGCCCCAACCAAAAGACACAGAGTGGCTGAATGGATCCCAAAACAGGACCCACACATATGCTGCCTCTAGGAAACTCACTTCAAACCTAGAGACACTCATAGACTGAAAGTGAGAGGTTGGAAAAAGACATTCCATGCAAATGAAAATCAAAGAAAACTGGAGTAGCAATCCTCATATCAGACAAAATAGACCTCAAAATAAAGAAGATTAGAAGAAACAAGGCAGGACACTACATAACGATCAAGATATCGATCCATAAGACTAACACTTTCAGACATAGAAGAAGACATTGACACTAGCACAATCATAGTAGGAAACACTCCTCTCACACCAATGGACAGATCATCCAAACAGAAAATTAATAAAGAAACACAAGCATTAAATGCCACACTAGAAAAGATGGACCTCATTGATATCTTTAGGGCGTTCCATCCAAAAGCAGAAGAATACACTTTCTTCTCAAGTGCTCATGGAACATTCTCAAGGATAGACCACATCTTGGGCCACAAATCAAAACAGAGTCAATTCAAGAAAACCGAAATAATATCAACCATCTTCTCGGACCACAATGCAATGAGACTAGAGATCAACTACAGGAAAAAAACAGCTAAAAACACAAACACATGGAGATTAAACAACACGTACTTAAAAAACCAACTGATTACAGAGCAAATCAACGGAGAAATAAAACAATTCCTAGAAGAAAACGACAATGAACACACGACAGTGCAAAACCTATGGGATACTGCAAAAGCAGTTCTAAGAGGGAAGTTCATAGCAATTCAATCCCATCTCAAAAAACTAGGAAAATCTCAAACAGACAACCTAACCTTACGCTTAAAACAACTGGAGAAAGAAGAACAAAAACACCCCAAAGCCAGCACAAGAAGAAAAATCATAAAGATCAGAGCAGAAATAAATGATAAAGAAAAAAAAAAGAAACAATAGTAAAGATAAATAAAACAAAAAGCTGGTTCTTCAAAAAGGTCAATAAAATTGACACACCACTGTCCAGACTCATCAAGAAAAAGAGAGAGAAAAACCAGATCACCAAAATCAAAAATGAAAAAGGAGAGAGTAGAAGAGATAATGCAGAGATCCAAAGGATTCTAAGAGACTATTATGAACAACTCTATGGCAACAAACTGGACAACCTGGAAGAAATGGACAGTTTCTTGGGAAAGATTAATCTCCCAAGACAGAGCCAGGAAGAAACAGACACTTTGAACAACCCAATCACAAGCACAGAAATCGACCTTGTGATCAAAAATCTACCCTAAAATAAAAGCCTAGGGTCAGATGGTTTCACAAGTGAATTCTACCAAACATCTAAAGAAGAGATAATGCCTGTCCTTCTAAAACTCTTCCAAACAATTGCACAGGAAGGAACACGTCCAAACACATTCTATGAGGCTGCCATAACCCTGATACCAAAGTCAGGCAAAGACATCACAAAAAAAGAAAATTATAGGCCAATTTCACTGATGAATCTAGACGCCAAAATCCTCAACAAAAGCAAACAGAATTCAATGACACATCAAAAAACTCATACACCATGATCAAGTCGGGTTCATCTCAGGCATGCAAGGATTCTTCAACATTCGCAAATCAATCAATGTGATACACCATATCAACAAATTGAGAGATAATAATCACATGATCATCTCAATAGATGAAGAAAAAGCCTTTGACAAAGTACAGCATCCATTTATGATAAAAACTCTTCAGAAAATGGGCATAGAAGGAAAAAAAAACCGAAATAATATCAACCATCTTCTCGGACCACAATGCAATGAGACTAGAGATCAACTACAGGAAAAAAACAGCTAAAAACACAAACACATGGAGATTAAACAACACGTACTTAAAAAACCAACTGATTACAGAGCAAATCAACGGAGAAATAAAACAATTCCTAGAAGAAAACGACAATGAACACACGACAGTGCAAAACCTATGGGATACTGCAAAAGCAGTTCTAAGAGGGAAGTTCATAGCAATTCAATCCCATCTCAAAAAACTAGGAAAATCTCAAACAGACAACCTAACCTTACGCTTAAAACAACTGGAGAAAGAAGAACAAAAACACCCCAAAGCCAGCACAAGAAGAAAAATCATAAAGATCAGAGCAGAAATAAATGATAAAGAAAAAAAAAAGAAACAATAGTAAAGATAAATAAAACAAAAAGCTGGTTCTTCAAAAAGGTCAATAAAATTGACACACCACTGTCCAGACTCATCAAGAAAAAGAGAGAGAAAAACCAGATCACCAAAATCAAAAATGAAAAAGGAGAGAGTAGAAGAGATAATGCAGAGATCCAAAGGATTCTAAGAGACTATTATGAACAACTCTATGGCAACAAACTGGACAACCTGGAAGAAATGGACAGTTTCTTGGGAAAGATTAATCTCCCAAGACAGAGCCAGGAAGAAACAGACACTTTGAACAACCCAATCACAAGCACAGAAATCGACCTTGTGATCAAAAATCTACCCTAAAATAAAAGCCTAGGGTCAGATGGTTTCACAAGTGAATTCTACCAAACATCTAAAGAAGAGATAATGCCTGTCCTTCTAAAACTCTTCCAAACAATTGCACAGGAAGGAACACGTCCAAACACATTCTATGAGGCTGCCATAACCCTGATACCAAAGTCAGGCAAAGACATCACAAAAAAAGAAAATTATAGGCCAATTTCACTGATGAATCTAGACGCCAAAATCCTCAACAAAAGCAAACAGAATTCAATGACACATCAAAAAACTCATACACCATGATCAAGTCGGGTTCATCTCAGGCATGCAAGGATTCTTCAACATTCGCAAATCAATCAATGTGATACACCATATCAACAAATTGAGAGATAATAATCACATGATCATCTCAATAGATGAAGAAAAAGCCTTTGACAAAGTACAGCATCCATTTATGATAAAAACTCTTCAGAAAATGGGCATAGAAGGAACCTATCTCAACATAGTGAAAGCCATATGAGAAGCCCCCAGCAAACATGATCCTCAATGGTGAAAAACTGAAAGCATTCCCTCTAAGATCAGGAACAAGACAGGGGTGTCCACTGTCACCACTACTATTTAATATGCTGCTGGAATTTCTAGCAATAGCAATAAGAGAAGAGAAAGAAATAAAAAGAATCCAGATTGGAAAGGAAGAAGTCAAACTCTCTCTATTTGCAGATGACATGATATTATACATAGAAAATCCCAAAGACACTATTACAAAACTACTAGAGTTAATCAAAGAATTCAGCAAATTCGCAGGATACAAAGTCAACACACAGAAATCACTGGCATTCCTATACACAAACAATTAAAAATGAGAAAACGAAATCAAAGAGTCAGTCATTGCAACCAAAAGAATCAAATATCTAGGAATAAACCTACCCAAAGAAACAAAAGAACTGTACACTGAAAACTACAAGACACTCATGAGAGAAATTAAAGAAGACTTAAACAGATGGAGAGATATTCCATGTTCCTGGGTCGGAAGAATCAATATTCTGAAAATGACCATACAACCAGATGTCATCTATAGATTCAATGCGATCCCTATCAAACTTCCAATGACATTCTTCACAGAATGTCAGACCAAAGAATCACACAGTTCATATGGAAACACAAAAGACCTCAAATAGCCAAAGTAATCCTGAGGAAGAGGAATGGAGCTGGAGGGATCAGCCTCCCCAACTTTAGACTCTACTACAAAGCAATAGTCATCAAGACGGTATGGTACTGGCACAAAAACAGAAATATCGAACAATGGAACAAGTTCCAAACACATTCTATGAGGCTGCCATAACCCTGATACCAAAGTCAGGCAAAGACATCACAAAAAAAGAAAATTATAGGCCAATTTCACTGATGAATCTAGACGCCAAAATCCTCAACAAAAGCAAACAGAATTCAATGACACATCAAAAAACTCATACACCATGATCAAGTCGGGTTCATCTCAGGCATGCAAGGATTCTTCAACATTCGCAAATCAATCAATGTGATACACCATATCAACAAATTGAGAGATAATAATCACATGATCATCTCAATAGATGAAGAAAAAGCCTTTGACAAAGTACAGCATCCATTTATGATAAAAACTCTTCAGAAAATGGGCATAGAAGGAACCTATCTCAACATAGTGAAAGCCATATGAGAAGCCCCCAGCAAACATGATCCTCAATGGTGAAAAACTGAAAGCATTCCCTCTAAGATCAGGAACAAGACAGGGGTGTCCACTGTCACCACTACTATTTAATATGCTGCTGGAATTTCTAGCAATAGCAATAAGAGAAGAGAAAGAAATAAAAAGAATCCAGATTGGAAAGGAAGAAGTCAAACTCTCTCTATTTGCAGATGACATGATATTATACATAGAAAATCCCAAAGACACTATTACAAAACTACTAGAGTTAATCAAAGAATTCAGCAAATTCGCAGGATACAAAGTCAACACACAGAAATCACTGGCATTCCTATACACAAACAATTAAAAATGAGAAAACGAAATCAAAGAGTCAGTCATTGCAACCAAAAGAATCAAATATCTAGGAATAAACCTACCCAAAGAAACAAAAGAACTGTACACTGAAAACTACAAGACACTCATGAGAGAAATTAAAGAAGACTTAAACAGATGGAGAGATATTCCATGTTCCTGGGTCGGAAGAATCAATATTCTGAAAATGACCATACAACCAGATGTCATCTATAGATTCAATGCGATCCCTATCAAACTTCCAATGACATTCTTCACAGAATGTCAGACCAAAGAATCACACAGTTCATATGGAAACACAAAAGACCTCAAATAGCCAAAGTAATCCTGAGGAAGAGGAATGGAGCTGGAGGGATCAGCCTCCCCAACTTTAGACTCTACTACAAAGCAATAGTCATCAAGACGGTATGGTACTGGCACAAAAACAGAAATATCGAACAATGGAACAAGTTCAAGAACCCAAAGATAAACCACGCACCTATAGGTACCTTATTTTTTTATTTTTTTATTTATTATTTAGCTTTTGCGGGGTGGGTTGGGGAGGGAGCTGGATGGGCGGGCCAATTCTATCGGTGTTTCATTTCTGCATTTTCATCCATCTTTGTTCTTTGGACCATGTGGGCCTCCCTTCACGGTGGCCACTGTCGTCGCAGAGCACCAGCTCTGGGCGTACGCGCGCCAGAGCTCCGGCTTGGTAATTGGACACGTCGGTCCAGCCGCTCCATAGCACGTGGGATCTTCCCAGACCAGGGATCAAACTTGCGCCCCTTGCACTGCAAGGCGGTGATCTTTCCCATTGGACCACTAAGCAAGCCTATGGGTACCTTATTTTTGACAAAGGAGGCGAGCATATAAAATGGGACAAAGACAGCCTCTTCAACAAATGGTGCTAGGAAAACTGGACAGCTACATACAAAAAAAATGAAGTTCAAACACTCCCTGACACCATCCACAAAGATCAACTCAAAATGGATTAAAGATCTAAATGTAAGGCCAGAAACCATCAAACTCTTAGAGGAGAATATAGGCAAAACCCTCAAGGACATAAACCAAAGCAAGATCTTCTCTGACCCACCTACTAGACTGGCAGAACTAAAACCAAAAATGAACATGTGGGACCTAATGAAACTGAAAAGTTTTTGTACAGCAAAAAAAACTACAAAAAAGCTGAACAGACAGCCCACAGAATGGGAAAAAGTCATAGCAAATGAAATAACAGACAAAGAATTCATCTCCAATATCTACAAGTAACTCAGACAACTCAGCACCGGAAAAATGAACAACCCAAACAAAAAAAGGTGAAAAAGATCTAAAGAGACATCTCTCCAAAGAGGACATACCCAAAAAATGAAGATGCTCAACTTCACTTATAGTTAGAGTAATGCAAATCAAAACTACAATGAGATATCACCTCACACCCGTCAGAATAGCCAAAGTAATCCTGAGGAAGAGGAATGGAGCTGGAGGGATCAGCCTCCCCAACTTTAGACTCTACTACAAAGCAATAGTCATCAAGACGGTATGGTACTGGCACAAAAACAGAAATATCGAACAATGGAACAAGTTCAAGAACCCAAAGATAAACCACGCACCTATAGGTACCTTATTTTTTTATTTTTTTATTTATTATTTAGCTTTTGCGGGGTGGGTTGGGGAGGGAGCTGGATGGGCGGGCCAATTCTATCGGTGTTTCATTTCTGCATTTTCATCCATCTTTGTTCTTTGGACCATGTGGGCCTCCCTTCACGGTGGCCACTGTCGTCGCAGAGCACCAGCTCTGGGCGTACGCGCGCCAGAGCTCCGGCTTGGTAATTGGACACGTCGGTCCAGCCGCTCCATAGCACGTGGGATCTTCCCAGACCAGGGATCAAACTTGCGCCCCTTGCACTGCAAGGCGGTGATCTTTCCCATTGGACCACTAAGCAAGCCTATGGGTACCTTATTTTTGACAAAGGAGGCGAGCATATAAAATGGGACAAAGACAGCCTCTTCAACAAATGGTGCTAGGAAAACTGGACAGCTACATACAAAAAAAATGAAGTTCAAACACTCCCTGACACCATCCACAAAGATCAACTCAAAATGGATTAAAGATCTAAATGTAAGGCCAGAAACCATCAAACTCTTAGAGGAGAATATAGGCAAAACCCTCAAGGACATAAACCAAAGCAAGATCTTCTCTGACCCACCTACTAGACTGGCAGAACTAAAACCAAAAATGAACATGTGGGACCTAATGAAACTGAAAAGTTTTTGTACAGCAAAAAAAACTACAAAAAAGCTGAACAGACAGCCCACAGAATGGGAAAAAGTCATAGCAAATGAAATAACAGACAAAGAATTCATCTCCAATATCTACAAGTAACTCAGACAACTCAGCACCGGAAAAATGAACAACCCAAACAAAAAAAGGTGAAAAAGATCTAAAGAGACATCTCTCCAAAGAGGACATACAGATGGCCCCAAAGCACATGAAACGATGCTCAACTTCACTTATAGTTAGAGTAATGCAAATCAGAACTACAATGAGATACCACCTCACACCCGTCAGAATGGCCATCATCAACAAATCGACAGACAATAAATGCTGGAGAGGCTGCGGAGAAAAGGGAACACTCTTGTGTTGCTGGTGAGAATGTAAATTGATACAGCCTCTATGGAAGACAGTCTGGATATTCCTTCAAAAACTAAAAATAGAAGCACCCTATGACCCAGCAATCCCACTCTTAGGCTTATACCCTGATGAAATCAAAACTGAAAGAAGCACCAGTACCCCAATATTCATAGCAGCTCTCTATAGAATAGCCAGAACATGGAAGCAACCTAGATTTCCATCGATGAATGAATGGATACAGAAGCCCTGGTACATATATACAATGGAATACTACTCAGCTGTTAAAAGTAATGCAGAAGACTCAGCCCTAATGAGTTGGCTGGATCTAGAACATATCATAAAAAGTGAAGTCAGTCAGAAAGAGAAGGACAAACACAGTATATTAACACATATATATGGAATCTAGTAGGATGGTGATGATGGCACATGCAGTGAAGTGACGGAAAGACAGACATGGACAGTGGACATATTGACATTATGGGGAAGGAACAGAGAGGGTGGGAGGCATAAAGGAAGTAACATGAAGGCCTATACTATCATAAGTGAAGAAAATAGCTCTAGTCATTGCTCTGTGAGAAAAGGAGATCCTTCAGGGGTGCTGTGTGATGGGTTGGGAGGGGTGGGGAGGTGGGGATATACATATGACTAATCTGGGAACATACATATCTGTAAACAACAAAACTCTGTAAAAGTTAAAAGTAAAATAAAGATTTTATTAAAAAAAGAAATAAACTTACTAAGTTATAAAAATTATTACAAAAGCCTCTAGAAAACATTGAGAAGGAAACTTAGAGACATTTCCTTGAGGTCAGTGAAAAGGATACCATTTTATCAGCATTACTCTTTAACATAATACTGAAAGTTCTGACTAATTAAAACTGAAAAACAGTATTTGTGGGTGAGGTAAAACTTTTGTCATTTACAAGTCTTCATATAGAAAATTCAAAAGAATCAATATTTCCTCAGAGAATAATAGTTCATTACAATACATACATGTAAATGAATAAATGATAAATAGTAATGGATGTATATGACTGATAAAGGATAGATAGTATATATATTCAGATAAGAAAAAACAAAATTTCAATACATATCTGCTGGATATGAAAAGCCATACACAGAAGGCAGAATCCTAAAATATTAATATGCATGTAAAGAGATACCCACTCTCAATAGTTACCAGATAAATGCAAATTAAAACAATAGTTATGTACCAGCTTCTAACCATCTAGTTGACAAAAATTAAAGTTAGGTAAAATTTTTAATACATTTTATTTTATTTTATGATAAAATAAAATCTTATCATCAGGTAAAGTTATGTTCTATTGAGGATGCAAAAAGAGGAATTATAAAGCAATAGATCCTCTGGAGAAGGAAATAACAACTCACCCCAATATTCTTGCCTGGGAAATTCCATAGACAGGGGAATCTGGTGGGTTACAGTCCATGGGGTCACAAAAGAGTAAGACATGACTTAGTTTCTGAACAACAATAATAACTGGTGTATATGGACAAATGGATAGATAAATATCAACATGGAGGGGGTGGAGCTAAGATGGCTGCGTAGAAGGACGTGCACTCGTCTCTCCTGCAAAATCGCCTGAATTGCGACGAGTTCCTGGGAAACCATCGACGAAAGGAGGTTGGATCTGATCACAGAGAGGAAACCCCACATCGAAGAACAAAGGATAAGCCGCATCAAGACGGTAGGAGGGGCGCAATCGCACTTTTAAAAGTCAAACCTCATACCCGCCGGAGAGGCTGGGCGGGCCAAAGCCGCAAAGCCTGTTGCAGATCAAAACCCGGGAGAGGAGCAGTGACACCCACAAGGGACTGAGCCAGACCTGCTTTGGAGGGTCCAGGTGCCCCTTGAGCTAGAAGTGCCCTTGAGCAGTCCTCGGAAGGGCGGCACTCAGTTCCCTTTGGAGGAGGTTACCATTAACCGATCACAGAGCCGCCGAGGAGGACTGGAAAATCTCTGCGCAGTGTGATCAGGGAGAGAGGAATAGCGATCCTGCATGTGACTGAGCCAGACTCACCTCTGAGTAACCTGACGTCTCCCGCGGTGGTGGGGGTGACGGTGGCCTGCAGCAGGGTCGGGGGCACTGTGGAAGTGCTTCCCATAGAGCGTGTGGGAATAAATCCTCTGTGAGACAGACGCCATTTTCCCTACTGTAGTTTGGCTCCTGGTCAAACTGCAGGGCTGCTGGTCAAGCTACAGGGAGGGAATTTAGCTCCACCCAGCAAGAAAAGGGATTTGGATTAAGAAACTCCCAGGACCAGCCTGGGCGGGCCTTTTAATTCTGGAATAGGCCTAAAGAAACAAGCAGCCAAAGAGGTCTTCAGATCCAACCACTGCCAGAGGCAAGAAAAAGACTGATAATTCCTGAATAGTCAGCAAGAGACAGAAGAACATAAACACTATTTTCACGTTTTGTCTGAAGCTGGAGTTACTGCTGGACTTTAAAATTTCATTTTTTGTATTGTATTACTTTGTTTCAATTTTTTTTCTCTTTTTTCCAAACCCACTCAGTGCACCCACCACTTTTTTTTTTTTTTCTTTTCTTGGGGGTGTGTGTGAGAGAGAGAGTGGGTGTGTTCATTTCCTTCACTGAATTCTATTGAAGTTACTAATCTTATCAGTAAGACTGAATATATTCAAGTTTACATAAATTTTTTTTTTTCTTTTTCCTTTTAAACCACACATTTTATTTTGGTATAAACTTCTGGTTCCCTATTGGCCTTTTAAGGTTCTGTGGGGGCTTTGTTTGTTTTTATTATTTTTGCTTTGTTTTTCTATATTTTTCTATATAATTAACTCTTTTAATTTAAAAAAATTTTTCATTTGTACTACCACTTCCTCTATAATTCTTTGCTTTCTCTGAAGCTCCTTTCCTATAGCACTAAATTCTAATACATACAAATCTTTATCTCCCTATATTTAACTTTGCAATATTATTCTATATTTCTCTTCTATCCTCCCTTTCTCTTTTTCCCTTTCCCCACTATATTTCTTAGTCTGTTCTGTCCTCATTGCCTTATCCCCAACGGGGATCTTGCTCTAGCATTATTCTCCAATTGGTACTCTACTTAGTTTGCTTATTAACTTGTGGATATCATTCTTGGATTTCTCTATTCGCCGTGCTAACGTATTGTACTGTATTTTTGATTGGAATACTTGGGTTATGTTATAGCTGTATATGTTTATGTGTATAATTCAATACGCTAGACAGTACTTGCATAATTTTTTAATTGCCATTTGTCAAAGGTATACCTTCTGTTTCTCATTTGCATGTATGTGTTTTAATATCATTTAATGCCATAACAAACCAGCCGTGAAATCTTCATTCCCTGGTCAGGCAACAAGCCCCGGGGTTTTAAGGAGGGTGCACTGACTCCAAAACTCTACAATACTAGAGAACGCGTAACACTAAAAAGCAGTATACAAGTGAGAACGCCAGCAAAGGTAATCACTTGTATACAAGTCCTGACATCACCCAATCACCAGCATCACCCAGAATAAGAAGCCCCATCCAAACAACAAACACCAACAGACGTAACTCAAAGTCTGGGAAAAGGAAATCCCAAACAGAATGAGTTTTAAAAAATTAATAATAATGAAACGGCAGAGAAATACCACACAAGCGAAGGAACAATCCACAAACACACAAGATCAAATTAATGAAGAGAATTTGGACAACCTTTCTGAAAGTGATTTCAGAAGAATGATAGTAAAGATGATCAAAGACATTGAAAACAGAATTTCAGATAAATATCAACATGGAGAGACCTAGAAAAATTACCCTGTTGAAATCTTAGAAGTACATTTCATTATATAGAATAATACTAATAAATAAATTAATAGCTTAAGACTAAGGAAACAAAAAGAGTGAAAAATATAATAATACAGAAGAAAGACCATCCACACACCAATATAAGATCAAATAAAAACTGAGGATTAAGGTCAAATCCACATTAGTGTATCTGAACATATACGTAATGCAGGTATAGATATATTTTTGTGTCATATAAGAATATGTTAACTTTTTCTTTTAAATACACTTTAGTTTTTTTATTAAATTACTTTACACTTTCTTCTCTGTCATTTTGACAAGGAAACTGAAGTGCCCTGTTTTGTACCTGCTTACATAGTTACTCCTCATTTACCCATGTGCCCAATTAGCACAAATTTCATGCAAGATCCTTGGGTGATCTTTTCTTGTCAGTGTGGTTTGTCATGCTCAAGATGTTTTGAACTTTCCTGGAAAGATGGAAATCTTACTGATTGTTTTATTCCACAGTTCATTCATACTGATATCAGATAAGACCAACTGGTATTCAACAAAACCTACCACTCAGTCAACCTCTCTCTCTCTCTTTTTTTTTTTTCCAGGTTAGTTTCTTTTTTCTTTTTTATTTTTATTATTATTTTTTTTTAACTTTTATTTTACTTTTAACTTTTACAGAGTTTTGTTGTTTACAGATATGCATGTTCCCAGATTAGTCATATGTATGCCCCCCGCTTCCCAGCCCTCCTGACCATCACACAGCACCCCTGAAGGATCTCCTTTTCTCACATAGCAATGACTTATGATAGCATAGGCCTTCATGCTACTTCCTTTACGCCTCCCACCCTCTGTTCCTTCCCCATAATGTCCATATGTCCACTGTCCATGTCTGTCTTTCAGTTGCTCATTTTTGAGTGCCTCCCTGCTCAAAATATTTATGAGCTCAGAGGCCCCATAAAAGCGTGTAACATTTCAATTCATTTTAGTCGCTCAGTACTGTCTGATTCTTCGTGACCCCATGGAGTGCAGCAGGCAAGGCTTCCCTGTCCTTCACCATCTCCCAGAGCTTGTTCAAACTCACGTCCATTGATTCAGTGGTGCCATCCAATCATTTCATCCTCTGTTGTCTCCTTCTTCTGTCTTCTATTTTCCAACATCAGGGTCATTTGATATGAGTCATTTCTTCATATCTGTTGGATAGGTATTGAAGCTTAAGCTCCAACATCAGTCCTTGCAATGAATATTCAAGGCTGGTTTCCTTTGGGATTGACTAGTTTGATTTCCTTGTGGTCCAAGGGACTTTCAAGAGTCTTTTCCAACCTCACAGTTCAAAGGCATCAATTTTTTAGCACTTAGCCTTTCTTAAGATCCAGCTCTCATGTCCATGTATGGCTAATGGGAACACCATAGATTTGAATATACAGACTTTTGTCAGCAGTGTAATGTCTCTGCTTTTGAATATGCTGTCTAGGTTTGTTACAGCTTTTCTTCCAAGGAGCAAATGCCTTTTAATTTCATGACTGTGTCACCTTTTGCAATGGTTTTGAAGCCCTCTGTGATAATATACAGCCTTGATGCATTCCTTTCCCAATTTGAAATCAATTTATTGTTATATGTTTAGTTCTAACTGTTGCTTCTTGTCCTGTGTACACGTTTTGCAGGGGGCAGGGAAGGTGGTCTGGTATTTCCATCTCTTTCAGAATTTTGCAATATTTTGTGATCCACACAGTCAAAGGATTTAGTGTAGTCAATGAAGCAGAAATAGATATTTTTCTCGAATTACCTTACTCTTTCTATAGTCCAACAGATGCTGGCAATTTGACCTTTGGTTCCCCTGGCTTTTCTAAATCTAGCTTGTACATCTGCAAGTTCTCCATCTATGCACTGTTGAAGTCTAGCTTGGAGGATTTTAAGCATTACCTTGCTAGGCTGTGAAATGAGTGCAATGGTGTGGTAGTCTGAAAATTCTTTGGCACTACCCTTCTTTGGAATTGACATTTTCCAATCCTGAGGCCACTGCTGTATTTTCCAAACGTTCTGGCATAATGAGTGCAACACTTTATTAGCATCATATTTTAGGATTTGAAATAGCTCAGTTGGAATTCCATCACCTTCACTAGCTTTGTTCATAGTAATGCTTTCTATGGTCCACATGAATTCTCACTCCAGAATATCTGGCTCTAGTGATCACACTATCATGGTTATCAGGACTATGAAGCTCTTTTTTATACAACTTTCTGTGTATTCTTGCCACTTCTTAATATCTTCTGCTTCTGTTAGGTCCATGCCACTTTTGAAGTCTTCCTTGGTATCTCTAAGTTTCTTGTAGAGATCTCTATTCTTTCTCATTCTATTCAAGGCTGGTTTCCTTTGGGATTGACTATTGTTTTGGTCCAAGGGACTTTCAAGAGTCTTTTCCAACCTCACAGTTCAAAGGCATCAATTTTTTAGCACTTAGCCTTTCTTAAGATCCAGCTCTCATGTCCATGTATGGCTAATGGGAACACCATAGATTTGAATATACAGACTTTTGTCAGCAGTGTAATGTCTCTGCTTTTGAATATGCTGTCTAGGTTTGTTACAGCTTTTCTTCCAAGGAGCAAATGCCTTTTAATTTCATGACTGTGTCACCTTTTGCAATGGTTTTGAAGCCCTCTGTGATAATATACAGCCTTGATGCATTCCTTTCCCAATTTGAAATCAATTTATTGTTATATGTTTAGTTCTAACTGTTGCTTCTTGTCCTGTGTACACGTTTTGCAGGGGGCAGGGAAGGTGGTCTGGTATTTCCATCTCTTTCAGAATTTTGCAATATTTTGTGATCCACACAGTCAAAGGATTTAGTGTAGTCAATGAAGCAGAAATAGATATTTTTCTCGAATTACCTTACTCTTTCTATAGTCCAACAGATGCTGGCAATTTGACCTTTGGTTCCCTGGCTTTTCTAAATCTAGCTTGTACATCTGCAAGTTCTCCATCTATGCACTGTTGAAGTCTAGCTTGGAGGATTTTAAGCATTACCTTGCTAGGCTGTGAAATGAGTGCAATGGTGTGGTAGTCTGAAAATTCTTTGGCACTACCCTTCTTTGGAATTGACATTTTCCAATCCTGAGGCCACTGCTGTATTTTCCAAACGTTCTGGCATAATGAGTGCAACACTTTATTAGCATCATATTTTAGGATTTGAAATAGCTCAGTTGGAATTCCATCACCTTCACTAGCTTTGTTCATAGTAATGCTTTCTATGGTCCACATGAATTCTCACTCCAGAATATCTGGCTCTAGTGATCACACTATCATGGTTATCAGGACTATGAAGCTCTTTTTTATACAACTTTCTGTGTATTCTTGCCACTTCTTAATATCTTCTGCTTCTGTTAGGTCCATGCCACTTTTGTCCTTTATTATGCCCATCTTTGCATGAAGTCTTCCCTTGGTATCTCTAAGTTTCTTGTAGAGATCTCTATTCTTTCTCATTCTATTAGAAAGCTTTCTTATCTCTCTTTGCTGTTTTCTGGAACTCTGCATTCAGATGAATGTATCTTTTCTTTTCTCCTTGGCCTTCCACATCTTTTCTTTTCTCAGCTATTTGTAAGTCTCCTTAGACAGCCATTTTGCCTTTTTGCATTCCTTTTTCTTGGGGATTGTTTTCATCACTGCCTCCTGTACAATGGTAAAAACCTCTGTCTATAGTTCTTCAGGCACTCTGTCTAAAAGATCTAATCCCTTGAATCTATTTTTACCTTCCATTGTATAATCATTATCATAAGGGCTTCTGCGGGGCTGCCCGCAGAGGAGAAACGGCGGCGGGATTGCCCGTGGCCAAGCCATGGGAAGATCGGAGAAGGGTGAGCCTGCTGCCGGCCACCGTAGCCCAGCGGCTCATGCAGGAGACAATCAGACATGGTAGGGTTTCCGTCAAAGCAGTTCCATTTTATTAGGCAGACTCACAGCTTTTATAGGCAAGTGAAGGGGGTTTTGCACGGGACTTCCTATAGATTACACCAATCAAGCTAAAGATCAAGCAATCATCCATGAGCATGGAAACCAGGGGAACCAATCAGAAATTTTGACCATCACTTAACAATTTAGATCATGCCCTCGTCTCTTCCTGTAGGCACCATCTTAGCTCCAAACCACAAACATGTGCTTAAGCTTTCTTAAACAATGTGCTTAAACTTCCTTTCACGCCCACATCCCTTCCTGTAGGCGCCATTTTAGCTCCAAACTGAAACAATGTGTTTAAGCTTCCTTTCACGCCCACGTCCCTCCCTGTAGGCGCCATCTTAGCTCCAAACCAAAACAATGTCCTTAAGCTCCCTTATGCTTAAAATGGTCCTCGCTCAATTCAGAGCCCCACAGGATTTAATTTAAATTAGGTCATACCTGAATGGCCTAATGATTTTCCTCCTTCAATTTAAGTCTCAATTTTGCAATGATGAATTCATGATATGAGCCACAGTCAGCTCCAGGTCTTATTTTTCTCACCGTATAGAGCTTCTCCATCTTCAGCTGCAAAGAGTATAATCAGTCTGGTGTCAGTATTGATCATCTGGTGGTGCCCATGTGTAGAGTTGTCACTTATGTTACTATAAGAGGGTGTTTGCCATGATCAGTGCATTCTCTTGGCAAAATTCTGTTAGCTTTTGTCCTGCTTCATTTTGTACTCAAAAGAGCTTACGTCTGTCTTATTTATGTATCTTCCACGTGGATGAATATCTGACAGCTTCTGACTTTGGTTAACTCAAAGTTGTCTCCTCGTTTGGTTTTGCTCAGTCATTGTTATTTAAAACCATACCAGATATTCACTTCTTAAAACAGTTTTCTTTTAGTTCTTAAAATATTGCCATCTATTGAAATAAAGAAACATTGCTGGTTCTTTTTCTAAGCGCACATGCTCAGTTGCTTCAGTTATGTCTGATTCTTTGCAAACCTATGAACTGTAGCCTGCCAGACTCCTATGCCTATGGAATCCTCTAGGCAATAGCAATGTATTGGGTTGTCATGCACTCCTTCAGGGGATCTTTCTGATCCTTGAACTGAACACATTTCCTGTGTCTTCTGCATTGCATGTAGATTCTTTACCTATTGAATTAACTGGGAAGCCCTCATTTTGTATAGGCTGTACTTAAATCTTTGACTTATGAATCCACCATCATAGCAGAGTTAGCCACCTTGGATAGCCTAGTTGTGTTACAGGAAATAGTAGCCGGCCTCACCTAGTCAAGCCTTGGAAATTTAATCCTGCAAAGCATGTGATAACATCACAGTGCAAATCACATTGAAATCCACTTTCTCTATCTGTGATTCAACCAGATTTTGAGGTTTCAAATAGTATTATGGGATGGCTTTACTGATTTCTCATTCCTTTCTCTGGATAAGCATTCACTCTAATGAAATGGGAAGTGACCTGGGGACGGGCGAAGCTGGAAAGACTGTCCCAGCATGTCCATGTGACAACATTATGTGGTAATTTTCCCTCTTGCATCTTATGCATAGATTCCTCTGATCAATATTCACATTCTGGGTCGCTAGTTTCTGTTACAAGATATTATGGGTTAAAGAGTTGGAGATGATGATAAGACAAAGCTGACTTTCAAACATGGTTTTCCTTCTATTTTCAAACTGTGTTCTTGGGGTATAATAATATTACCTATTTTACATAGTAAAAAGCAGCATAGCACTGCATATATCTGTTTAGTCACAGATTAACTTGGTCCTGGAGTCATTTCCCAGACCTACTTTGTTAAGTATGCTTCCATGATCAGTGCATTCTCTTGGCAAAATTCTGTTAGTTTTTTACTCAAAGAGCTTACGTCTGTCTTATTTATGTATCTTCCACGTGGATGAATATCTGACAGCTTCTGACTTTGGTTAACTCAAAGTTGTCTCCTCGTTTGGTTTTGCTCAGTCATTGTTATTTAAAACCATACCAGATATTCACTTCTTAAAACAGTTTTCTTTTAGTTCTTAAAATATTGCCATCTATTGAAATAAAGAAACATTGCTGGTTCTTTTTCTAAGCGCACATGCTCAGTTGCTTCAGTTATGTCTGATTCTTTGCAAACCTATGAACTGTAGCCTGCCAGACTCCTATGCCTATGGAATCCTCTAGGCAATAGCAATGTATTGGGTTGTCATGCACTCCTTCAGGGGATCTTTCTGATCCTTGAACTGAACACATTTCCTGTGTCTTCTGCATTGCATGTAGATTCTTTACCTATTGAATTAACTGGGAAGCCCTCATTTTGTATAGGCTGTACTTAAATCTTTGACTTATGAATCCACCATCATAGCAGAGTTAGCCACCTTGGATAGCCTAGTTGTGTTACAGGAAATAGTAGCCGGCCTCACCTAGTCAAGCCTTGGAAATTTAATCCTGCAAAGCATGTGATAACATCACAGTGCAAATCACATTGAAATCCACTTTCTCTATCTGTGATTCAACCAGATTTTGAGGTTTCAAATAGTATTATGGGATGGCTTTACTGATTTCTCATTCCTTTCTCTGGATAAGCATTCACTCTAATGAAATGGGAAGTGACCTGGGGACGGGCGAAGCTGGAAAGACTGTCCCAGCATGTCCATGTGACAACATTATGTGGTAATTTTCCCTCTTGCATCTTATGCATAGATTCCTCTGATCAATATTCACATTCTGGGTCGCTAGTTTCTGTTACAAGATATTATGGGTTAAAGAGTTGGAGATGATGATAAGACAAAGCTGACTTTCAAACATGGTTTTCCTTCTATTTTCAAACTGTGTTCTTGGGGTATAATAATATTACCTATTTTACATAGTAAAAAGCAGCATAGCACTGCATATATCTGTTTAGTCACAGATTAACTTGGTCCTGGAGTCATTTCCCAGACCTACTTTGTTAAGTATGCTTCCAGGACATATTGATTAACTTTTCTTTGTGTTTTGCTCTTATATATAAAGCAAGGATAATTCAAAAGCGTATAATGCATGGTTGTAGGGCTGAAAGTAGTTCAAGTAAACTTGTTAACAAAGAACCTGACACATAATTAGAGCTCAATAAGTGTTGGTAAACTTATTTTTATAGTTGTTGTGAAAATTGAAATCATAGTTATTTATGCAAGTCACTGAGCTTCATATGTAGTGCCAAATAGAAATGAAGAGCAGCCCTCTTCTTTCTTCAGCAACCAGAAAACATGAGTCTAGTTTACATAGGACTTGGAAGAGTGCTATCTGAAAATGAAATATTTCTCCTGTCTTAGGGAACTGTGTAATCATATTTGTAAGAAGTTATTTTAGAAAGACTTCTCATCAAAAATATCTTAATCTTCATTGAGAAGACAGCTAATATTTCCTGACTAGGAAAAATGGCCCAGACTCTCCAAAGAAAAGTCTAAATGCATGAGATAAACCCAACAGAGATGCCCTTTGCCTCTCCCACATTCTTGCAGATACTCTTCAGTGAAGTGACAGAGGGGAGAAAACAGTTTAATAATTTGTTTCCTGAGTGAAGAGAGACAGTCTGGTTTCACAGTGAGAAGACTGGACAGCCTCTCCCAGAGAAAGATGAGATGCTGTTGCCCAGCATTGCCTATGAATAGGAGGAACCTGAGACAGAAGTGTAGAGCAGAGAGGAATGGAGCATATGAAAGGCAGGTATTGTCATGATAACTTTTTCAGATGTAGGTTAGAGTTTGATCCCACTACATATTTTCAAATAAATTGATTTGTTTTTAAGAGAAAGACCTGGGGACGGCGAAGCTGGAAAGACTGTCCCAGCATGTCCATGTGACAACATTATGTGGTAATTTTCCCTCTTGCATCTTATGCATAGATTCCTCTGATCAATATTCACATTCTGGGTCGCTAGTTTCTGTTACAAGATATTATGGGTTAAAGAGTTGGAGATGATGATAAGACAAAGCTGACTTTCAAACATGGTTTTCCTTCTATTTTCAAACTGTGTTCTTGGGGTATAATAATATTACCTATTTTACATAGTAAAAAGCAGCATAGCACTGCATATATCTGTTTAGTCACAGATTAACTTGGTCCTGGAGTCATTTCCCAGACCTACTTTGTTAAGTATGCTTCCAGGACATATTGATTAACTTTTCTTTGTGTTTTGCTCTTATATATAAAGCAAGGATAATTCAAAAGCGTATAATGCATGGTTGTAGGGCTGAAAGTAGTTCAAGTAAACTTGTTAACAAAGAACCTGACACATAATTAGAGCTCAATAAGTGTTGGTAAACTTATTTTTATAGTTGTTGTGAAAATTGAAATCATAGTTATTTATGCAAGTCACTGAGCTTCATATGTAGTGCCAAATAGAAATGAAGAGCAGCCCTCTTCTTTCTTCAGCAACCAGAAAACATGAGTCTAGTTTACATAGGACTTGGAAGAGTGCTATCTGAAAATGAAATATTTCTCCTGTCTTAGGGAACTGTGTAATCATATTTGTAAGAAGTTATTTTAGAAAGACTTCTCATCAAAAATATCTTAATCTTCATTGAGAAGACAGCTAATATTTCCTGACTAGGAAAAATGGCCCAGACTCTCCAAAGAAAAGTCTAAATGCATGAGATAAACCCAACAGAGATGCCTTTGCCTCTCCACATTCTTGCAGATACTCTTCAGTGAAGTGACAGAGGGGAGAAAACAGTTTAATAATTTGTTTCCTGAGTGAAGAGAGACAGTCTGGTTTCACAGTGAGAAGACTGGACAGCCTCTCCCAGAGAAAGATGAGATGCTGTTGCCCAGCATTGCCTATGAATAGGAGGAACCTGAGACAGAAGTGTAGAGCAGAGAGGAATGGAGCATATGAAAGGCAGGTATTGTCATGATAACTTTTTCAGATGTAGGTTAGAGTTTGATCCCACTACATATTTTCAAATAAATTTGATGCTCTAGGGGAAGCTTCTTATTTAAAGAGAAAGTCCTAATCTCACTCCTTTGACACACATATGAGAGCCATCTAAGACTCAAGTTGTCTCGTGTTGGGTCAATTTCAGAGGCATTACATTCTGACTATACTCAAGAGGCAATTTGAGATGAGAAGGGAACTGTGGGAAAATGTTGTCTATGGCAACCCAAGATCAGTAAGAATAGTAGTCTCTACATGTTGCAATGGAGTTACAAGACATTGGCAAGGAAAATAAGAACATAGAACATCCCATCCTTATCAGGGATCATATAGTCCAATCAAGGTCTTCCTGCTTGGGACTCTAGTTTGTATCAGTTGTAATCATCTTCTGTGATGCTGTTCTCACAGAGAAAGGCAGAGATTTTAAGCACAGTCTTAGGCACAGACTCCTTCATTCATTTAAATAACATCTACAAACTGTTATGTACCAGTATCTATGCCAGAGGTCATGACTCTAATGGTGAATGAGTCTCTGCCCTCATAAATATTACAATTTAGTGTATAATGCCAACAGCAAAATAATCTTATGAGACACAATAAAGCAGGTGCAAAACTAGAGCTATGCACAAAGTTTATTGCAATCCAGAACTATGACTTAATATGCTTGAAACGGAAGAGGAAGTAGGGAAAGTATTTCATAGAAAGCACCTTATAACATGAAATATTTCATCTAATAATGAAGCCAAAGTTGAGTAGAGGCTATAGAATGACAGCTTAGAAAAAATGAAGATAAAAGCAGTTACAGAGTTCAAGAAAAATGTTGCATAAGAAATAGTGTTGTGAAAGAAAAAAGTGTGAGATAGGGAAGAGTCAAAGATGAACCTGGGGAGGCAAGATCAGCCAACTGAAAGATGTCGGGAAAAGGGAGTGAGGATTCATCAAATAATTTTTAAAGAGTGACATGAGATAATACTTCTATATCAGAAAAGTCTCTCTCCAGAAGCAGTGAAGAACATAGATGGAGGAGAGCATGGCTAAAATCAGAGAAAGCAGATAGGATAACAGTGTAGTAGTCTGTAGAGAAATATTGAGGACCGACCTATTTGTATATAAGAGTATTCAAAAGAAGATATAGATCTAATGAAACTTAATAAATTTAAGGGGTGAAATCTTCTGGTTTGGAATAATTGGTTGGAATGAGCTTGTAATGGCACATCAACAGAGGTAGAGAATATCACAAGGATTCTCCCCATCATATCCCAATATGTTTGCCATATACAAACCTGTCTTCTCACAGTGAGTGAATTCTACATGGCTCTTCCCATTGAAAAAGAACGGGTTGTAACTTTCTGTACCAAGTTTCCCAACTCCAAATTTCTATGATCTACTATCAAAAATGAATATTTCTACATTCCTAAAATGGAGTATTATTCAACAATAAGCAGAAATATGCCATCAAGCCATGAAAATATTTGACTCAACCTTGAGTTAAGTGGAAATTTTGTACCAAGTTCGCCAATCTCAGATACTATGCACAGTCTTAGGCACAGACTCCTTCATTCATTTAAATAACATCTACAAACTGTTATGTACCAGTATCTATGCCAGAGGTCATGACTCTAATGGTGAATGAGTCTCTGCCCTCATAAATATTACAATTTAGTGTATAATGCCAACAGCAAAATAATCTTATGAGACACAATAAAGCAGGTGCAAAACTAGAGCTATGCACAAAGTTTATTGCAATCCAGAACTATGACTTAATATGCTTGAAACGGAAGAGGAAGTAGGGAAAGTATTTCATAGAAAGCACCTTATAACATGAAATATTTCATCTAATAATGAAGCCAAAGTTGAGTAGAGGCTATAGAATGACAGCTTAGAAAAAATGAAGATAAAAGCAGTTACAGAGTTCAAGAAAAATGTTGCATAAGAAATAGTGTTGTGAAAGAAAAAAGTGTGAGATAGGGAAGAGTCAAAGATGAACCTGGGGAGGCAAGATCAGCCAACTGAAAGATGTCGGGAAAAGGGAGTGAGGATTCATCAAATAATTTTTAAAGAGTGACATGAGATAATACTTCTATATCAGAAAAGTCTCTCTCCAGAAGCAGTGAAGAACATAGATGGAGGAGAGCATGGCTAAAATCAGAGAAAGCAGATAGGATAACAGTGTAGTAGTCTGTAGAGAAATATTGAGGACCGACCTATTTGTATATAAGAGTATTCAAAAGAAGATATAGATCTAATGAAACTTAATAAATTTAAGGGGTGAAATCTTCTGGTTTGGAATAATTGGTTGGAATGAGCTTGTAATGGCACATCAACAGAGGTAGAGAATATCACAAGGATTCTCCCCATCATATCCCAATATGTTTGCCATATACAAACCTGTCTTCTCACAGTGAGTGAATTCTACATGGCTCTTCCCCATTGAAAAAAGAAAGGGATGTAACTTTCTGTACCAAGTTTCCCAACTCCAAATTTCTATGATCTACTATCAAAAATGAATATTTCTACATTCCTAAAATGGAGTATTATTCAACAATAAGCAGAAATATGCCATCAAGCCATGAAAATATTTGACTCAACCTTGAGTTAAGTGGAATAAGGCAATCTCAGTATGTAGCAAAAGCTACATATGATTCGAATTTTTCAGCATTCTGGAAAAATGCATAACCATGGATTCAGTAAACGTTCAGTGGTTGCCAGAGGCTGGTGAGAGGAAGGAAGAGGTAAATTGGTGGAAGAAAAGGACATTTGAAGACAGTTAAACTATTATGCATGATATTGTAACAGTAGATGCATCCTGTTATGCATTTGTCAAAACCCATGGAATGTACTACAGAGTATGGGCGTGTGTTCAGTCCCTCAGTCCTGTCGAATTCTTTGCAACTTCATGTCCATGAAATTTTCCAGGAAAGAATACAGGAGTGAGTTACCATTTCCTACTCCAGGACCTCAGAGTATGCCATAATATAAACTATGGACTTTACTCAATAATAATATACCTATATTGGCTCACCAATTGTAACTAGTGAGCCACATTAATGCAATATGGAATTAATAATATTATGAATAATATTAGTGGAAACTGTGTGTGTGTGTGTGTGCATGTGTGTGCGTGGAGAGGCAGGGAGTGAGAATGTATAAAGTAACTCTTCAAGCTTTCTTCTCAATTTTATTTTAAGCCTAAACCTTCTTGACAAACAAAAGTCTATTCATAAAAATACACATTTTTCTCCACATATATTCCCTAATTGTTTCTGTAAGATTGTTACTGTAGAGTAGCATCAGTTATAAGCGAGTGTGACTTAGTTCTCTAGGGCTGCCTTGGAATGTACTTACTAGGAATGTGGAAAGCAGAGATCATCTGTAATTTTCCTTCAGCTGTGGAAATTTTCTTCCAGTTCTACAGCCAATAAGTCCTCAGTTTGTTTGAATTATAAGATCAGATATTTATCTTGTATTGATGTTGATATATCCACATAACTCTAAATTCACTCCTTATTTATTCCCTACTCATCTCATTTGTGTGGGCTCCTTTGTGCATTATGATCCACACAATAAAAAGCAGGGACAATTTATTTAGTTTGGGATTTCTAATTTCTCCCATCACTGGCTTGGCAACGGGCTCTGAAACGAAAACCTCTTAGAATCCAGAATGGAGAATTAATCCATAAAAATTCAATTAACCTGCACAATGCTCATTCAATCCCCATGGAACTTAATCAGAGTTTTCTTAACTTATTAACTGCTTCACCTATTTTGTACCTTGTAGTCTGTGACGATGGCACTAAAGAATCAAAATAATGCTGACAGACTAAGCAAACTAATGGGGTATATCAACAGATTGGATCCTTCCATCAATTGCTAAGGACATTCCAATGAATCTAACCTGCAAGTTCCAGAAGCAAGGCTCTGAGTGCTCTGGGCTGTGTGGACAAGGTATCACACCCTGCCTGACACATGAAATCTGCGAGGGACTCTGTGTATAGAGAGAACAGTGGACAGAGAAGAAAACTTGAGGAAAAACTTCTATTGAGAAGATAATCAAAGAAAGAGTTGGGAAAAGATCCCTGAGGAGAATGTGAGATGAAATTGAGTTGGGAAGGAGAACATATGAGTGATGTCAATAAGCCAGAATTTTGGGGGTAGAGGGAATATGGAGTGTTTGAGTGGTGTAGCAGGATCAAGAATGATAATGACAGACTGGTTTGAGAGTAATGGGATCGTGAGTTTGAGTAACTTTCTGAAAGTAGCTGCATAAAGTGATAGGAGCCAAAAATAGATAGTAAAGATTTGCAGATCATATGGAAAATAGATGAGTAACTCTTTCCAGCTGCTTATGTGTTTACAGTAAGTGTGGACAATCTGCCTCAGAATTCGCCTGTTAAAAAAAAAAAAAAGAAAGTGAGTAAAAGTCAGAGAAAGAGTTTGACATAAATCAATGAATAGATAAAAGATTGATAAATATATATGCAGAGCAGCAATGGAGAAACAGACATAGAGAACAGACTCATGTGGTGGGACAGGGGAGGAATGGGCCAGATGTATGGAAAAAGTAAAGATGGAAACTGGGCTTCCCTGGTGGTCCAGTGGGTGAGGACACCACCTTGCAGTGCAAGGGGCGCCAGTTCGATCCCTGGCCTGGGAGGATCCCGTGCTGCGGAGTGGCTGGTCCGATATGTCCAATTACTGAGCGGGGCTCTGGAGAGCATGTGCCCAGAGCCAGTGCTCTGAGAGAGACCACTGCGATGGGAGGTCCAATACAGGCCAAAAGCAAAGATAAATAAACATACGATCAATAGAATGCTCATTCAATCCCCATGGAACTTAATCAGAGTTTTCTTAACTTATTAACTGCTTCACCTATTTTGTACCTTGTAGTCTGTGACGATGGCACTAAAGAATCAAAATAATGCTGACAGACTAAGCAAACTAATGGGGTATATCAACAGATTGGATCCTTCCATCAATTGCTAAGGACATTCCAATGAATCTAACCTGCAAGTTCCAGAAGCAAGGCTCTGAGTGCTCTGGGCTGTGTGGACAAGGTATCACACCCTGCCTGACACATGAAATCTGCGAGGGACTCTGTGTATAGAGAGAACAGTGGACAGAGAAGAAAACTTGAGGAAAAACTTCTATTGAGAAGATAATCAAAGAAAGAGTTGGGAAAAGATCCCTGAGGAGAATGTGAGATGAAATTGAGTTGGGAAGGAGAACATATGAGTGATGTCAATAAGCCAGAATTTTGGGGGTAGAGGGAATATGGAGTGTTTGAGTGGTGTAGCAGGATCAAGAATGATAATGACAGACTGGTTTGAGAGTAATGGGATCGTGAGTTTGAGTAACTTTCTGAAAGTAGCTGCATAAAGTGATAGGAGCCAAAAATAGATAGTAAAGATTTGCAGATCATATGGAAAATAGATGAGTAACTCTTTCCAGCTGCTTATGTGTTTACAGTAAGTGTGGACAATCTGCCTCAGAATTCGCCTGTTAAAAAAAAAAAAAGAAAGTGAGTAAAAGTCAGAGAAAGAGTTTGACATAAATCAATGAATAGATAAAAGATTGATAAATATATATGCAGAGCAGCAATGGAGAAACAGACATAGAGAACAGACTCATGTGGTGGGACAGGGGAGGAATGGGCCAGATGTATGGAAAAAGTAAAGATGGAAACTGGGCTTCCCTGGTGGTCCAGTGGGTGAGGACACCACCTTGCAGTGCAAGGGGCGCCAGTTCGATCCCTGGCCTGGGAGGATCCCGCGTGCTGCGGAGTGGCTGGTCCGATATGTCCAATTACTGAGCGGGGGCTCTGGAGAGCATGTGCCCAGAGCCAGTGCTCTGCGACGAGAGAGACCACTGCGATGGGAGGTCCAATACAGGCCAAAAAGCAAAGATAAATAAACATACGATCAATAGAAGTGGTCTCAAAAAAAAAAAAAACCCAAAACATGGAAACTTACATTACCATATGTAAAAGAGACAACCGATATGAATATGCTGTAAGACTAAGGGAACTTACACAAGGGCTATGTAACAGCCTGGAGTGATGGAATGGGGAAGGAGATGGGAAAGAAGTTCAAGTGGGAGGGGTCATGTGTATACCTATGGCTGATTTGGGTTTATGTATAGCAGTAACCAACAAAACTCTGTAAAAGTAAAATAAAAATAAATTTTAGAAAAAGATTGATAATAGACAGACATAGAGATAGATTTGGGAATATGATGAATTTGTATTATCTCT
Source organism: Tragulus kanchil (assembly GCA_022376925.1). Taxonomy (NCBI): domain Eukaryota; kingdom Metazoa; phylum Chordata; class Mammalia; order Artiodactyla; family Tragulidae; genus Tragulus; species Tragulus kanchil. The sequence goes on along the minus strand of JAIOJX010000029.1, from coordinate 79,278,292 downwards.
GATCTGCATGTTGGATGAGTTTCCACAGCAGTATGACAACAGTGTGGAGAAAGAAAATGACTATATTAAACCAAGTTTTGGTTGCAAGGTAGTAACAAAGAGCTTTATAGGTAGAGGAGAAGAAATAATGAAATGAACCCTGAGGTATAGGAGAGGATAGGAGAAAGTAATGCCAGAGATGGCAGTGAAATAATTTGGATATTATGAATCTTGATAGGATCACAGATTTGGCCTTTCAGGAATTTTCTTCAGAATTCTATGCAAAAAAAATGAATGGGCAGAAAAGGAAGGGATTTGTTGTCAGAAAGTGAGGTAGAAGGCTGAAATTTCAGCAATGAAGTGTTTCTAGGCAATAACCAGACCTAAGCATTAGTGGCATTGGGTGACTGCAGGGAACAGATGACCAAGGGCCCTCAAGGGTTACTAAGACAGAATTGAGGACAGGTTGTTGTCGAAATATTAAATGCATACAGGACTAAGGCTGCATTGTGAGGAGAAGGGATATCCATGCACTTGATGTCCAAGTGAGAGGGGAACAGGAGCAGAGATCAATGCCAGTGAAAAATGAGGGAAGAAAAGAAAATTTGAAGTTCAAGAGTGATTATGCAAGGGCGCCAGTTCGATCCCTGGCCTGGGAGGATCCAGCGTGCTGCGGAGTGGCTGGTCCGATATGTCCAATTACTGAGCGGGGCTCTGAGAGCATGTGCCCAGAGCCAGTGCTCTGACGAGAGACCACTGCGATGGGAGGTCCAATACAGGCCAAAAAGCAAAGATAAATAAACATACGATCAATAGAAGTGGTCTCAAAAAAAAAAAAAACCCAAAACATGGAAACTTACATTACCATATGTAAAAGAGACAACCGATATGAATATGCTGTAAGACTAAGGGAACTTACACAAGGGCTATGTAACAGCCTGGAGTGATGGAATGGGAAGGAGATGGGAAAGAAGTTCAAGTGGGAGGGGTCATGTGTATACCTATGGCTGATTTGGGTTTATGTATAGCAGTAACCAACAAAACTCTGTAAAAGTAAAATAAAAATAAATTTTAGAAAAAGATTGATAATAGACAGACATAGAGATAGATTTGGGAATATGATGAATTTGTATTATCTCTGATCTGCATGTTGGATGAGTTTCCACAGCAGTATGACAACAGTGTGGAGAAAGAAAATGACTATATTAAACCAAGTTTTGGTTGCAAGGTAGTAACAAAGAGCTTTATAGGTAGAGGAGAAGAAATAATGAAATGAACCCTGAGGTATAGGAGAGGATAGGAGAAAGTAATGCCAGAGATGGCAGTGAAATAATTTGGATATTATGAATCTTGATAGGATCACAGATTTGGCCTTTCAGGAATTTTCTTCAGAATTCTATGCAAAAAAAATGAATGGGCAGAAAAGGAAGGGATTTGTTGTCAGAAAGTGAGGTAGAAGGCTGAAATTTCAGCAATGAAGTGTTTCTAGGCAATAACCAGACCTAAGCATTAGTGGCATTGGGTGACTGCAGGGAACAGATGACCAAGGGCCCTCAAGGGTTACTAAGACAGAATTGAGGACAGGTTGTTGTCGAAATATTAAATGCATACAGGACTAAGGCTGCATTGTGAGGAGAAGGGATATCCATGCACTTGATGTCCAAGTGAGAGGGGAACAGGAGCAGAGATCAATGCCAGTGAAAAATGAGGGAAGAAAAGAAAATGGTTGAATGGTTTGCAGCAAAGTAAATATTCAAAGAGTGATTAAAAAATGGTTTGTAAGCCACAATGCTGAGCAAGAAGAATGTAAAATGCCTACTCATGCTTGTGGGGCTGGTGGGAGGAAGAAGTGTGAACAAACACAAATTGAGAAGGCAAAGCAGAAGGCAGGGATTTGCAGGATCAAGTTGGGAGACACTATCAAGTCTTAAGTTTAAAACTTAAGGGGTTAATGCTCTTGCAAGCTTCTAGAAGCACAGAGCTGTTTGGTCCTGTGTTTTTGGAAAAATCCTCTGAACAAAGTACTACAAAAAGAGCATTACTTTATTCTGTGGGAGATGAGAAGTGGGAGGAAGATCCTCTTTTATTAAATATGGTTCTTACTTTTCATTCAACTTTCAGATACAGTGAGCTACATGAATATAAGGTTCTTATCTGAATTACTAACTGCAGTATATTCAGTGCCTAGCACAATGCGTGGCGCATAGTAGGTGCACAGGTGCACAATAAGTGCATTGAATTAACACATTGATGAATGAAAGCTTTAAATGAGAAAATCAAGGATGCTTAATAAACAAAAGACTCAGTTCATACTGAGCCTCTACTATCCCATAAGAAAATCTCTTTCACGACTTTTAAAGTCTTCAATTCTTTCTTGACCCATAAAATATCTTGATGGAAATGCTTTGAAACTTTGAAAAAGTAATAGTACTTCATAAACTAAAATATATCAGAGCGGAAGATACTGTGATTTGGTGACTTAGATAACTCAAAATCTACATTCTGCAACTAGATACAGATAATAGGATCACTAATCCCAGCTGTATAGAATGTTCTTTCAACTTGTATACGTTTATGACTTGAATCCACTGTTAGATATTATGTAATCTGGGAACAAAATTTAAGGAATTTAGGTCAACATTTTCCTTTATACCTCCGCACTCTTTCTGGAAATCTGTAAATAAGTGTTTGCAAAATTCTCCTATTTACTATTTTTGACTATATTTTGAGGTAAGGCAGAAAAAAGATCAGTCAAAATTCCTGCATTTGGAAACTTACTACTTTTTTATATCCATGCACTTGATGTCCAAGTGAGAGGGGAACAGGAGCAGAGATCAATGCCAGTGAAAAATGAGGGAAGAAAAGAAAATGGTTGAATGGTTTGCAGCAAAGTAAATATTCAAAGAGTGATTAAAAAATGGTTTGTAAGCCACAATGCTGAGCAAGAAGAATGTAAAATGCCTACTCATGCTTGTGGGGCTGGTGGGAGGAAGAAGTGTGAACAAACACAAATTGAGAAGGCAAAGCAGAAGGCAGGGATTTGCAGGATCAAGTTGGGAGACACTATCAAGTCTTAAGTTTAAAACTTAAGGGTTAATGCTCTTGCAAGCTTCTAGAAGCACAGAGCTGTTTGGTCCTGTGTTTTTGGAAAAATCCTCTGAACAAAGTACTACAAAAAGAGCATTACTTTATTCTGTGGGAGATGAGAAGTGGGAGGAAGATCCTCTTTTATTAAATATGGTTCTTACTTTTCATTCAACTTTCAGATACAGTGAGCTACATGAATATAAGGTTCTTATCTGAATTACTAACTGCAGTATATTCAGTGCCTAGCACAATGCGTGGCGCATAGTAGGTGCACAGGTGCACAATAAGTGCATTGAATTAACACATTGATGAATGAAAGCTTTAAATGAGAAAATCAAGGATGCTTAATAAACAAAAGACTCAGTTCATACTGAGCCTCTACTATCCCATAAGAAAATCTCTTTCACGACTTTTAAAGTCTTCAATTCTTTCTTGACCCATAAAATATCTTGATGGAAATGCTTTGAAACTTTGAAAAAGTAATAGTACTTCATAAACTAAAATATATCAGAGCGGAAGATACTGTGATTTGGTGACTTAGATAACTCAAAATCTACATTCTGCAACTAGATACAGATAATAGGATCACTAATCCCAGCTGTATAGAATGTTCTTTCAACTTGTATACGTTTATGACTTGAATCCACTGTTAGATATTATGTAATCTGGGAACAAAATTTAAGGAATTTAGGTCAACATTTTCCTTTATACCTCCGCACTCTTTCTGGAAATCTGTAAATAAGTGTTTGCAAAAATTCTCCTATTTACTATTTTTGACTATATTTTGAGGTAAGGCAGAAAAAAAGATCAGTCAAAATTCCTGCATTTGGAAACTTACTACTTTTGTGGGGGAAATATGGCTCACATTCTATAAACATTTGGCAAAGAATATATAATTAAAGACTCAGTACTGTAGCAATCCATGTGATCTTTCAGGCATTCAGGAGGAGGAAAAAGATCCCTGAGAGGATATCACAAGCAATGGTAGAATTTAAACATGCAGAGGAATGAGAATGGAGAGCAGCTTTCCCTTAATACACTCTAAAGCCACTATTGTAGTTTAATTCTTTTTCTCAGCTGTCAACCAGCTATACACATCAGTATTTTCTAGTTAATGTATTTTTTAAGGAGTTACTTCATGCAACACATGTGCAGGAAGAGAAAAATAGGTACAGTTAGTAAAGAAAAGCTGTGTTGGGGGAGGCTGAAACCAAAACAAAAAGAAATAGAGAAAGCAAGCCAGCCAAGTGGAGGAAAGCACATTTTTAATTGATTGGAAGAAAGAATTGGCAACATTTTTCGAGTCCATGGCCTTTTACTTCTGGCCTAGAGCTGGCATTTAATTTGAATTTTATTAGCACAAGAAACCTAATGCAGCAACCTGATTCTCCCAATTCAGGGCATTTAAGTTTAAAAAGGAGAAAGCTTACAAGTTGAGTAAGTGGCTTTGTAGAATGCGACAGCATTTCTTCTCAGCATAGTAAGTGCCAAGGTTATCTTCAAAAGTAAGTGCTGGGATAGAATAAATGTAGGGTTTCTGTGGTGGCTCAGTGGTAAAGTGTATGTCTGCAATTCGGGAGACATAGGAGACATGGGTTCATACCCTGGTTTTGGAAAAAACCCTGGAGAGGGAAATGGCAACCCACTTCAGTATTCTTGCCTGGAAAATCGCATGGACAGAGGAACTTGGGTAGCTATAGTGCATGGAGTTCACAAAGGGTCATGCACAGCTCAGTGACTAAAACAACAAAAAATAGAACAAATGTAAACTTTGCCTCAAGAAAGAATCAATGGCCTTAATTGTAGATTAATTAAACAGCAGAGAATGTGAAACAAAATAATTTAAGAATGGTCAAAATATTGAGCAGAGTGAATTTTCTGGATGTTGGTTTAGTACTTTGTTTCAGACTTGAAGATGAATGCAAACAAAGATAGATATCCAAGTGCAAAGATGGAATGTTCATCATGGCCTTGTACCTAACAAAAAGAAAAATATGGCTCACATTCTATAAACATTTGGCAAAGAATATATAATTAAAGACTCAGTACTGTAGCAATCCATGTGATCTTTCAGGCATTCAGGAGGAGGAAAAAGATCCCTGAGAGGATATCACAAGCAATGGTAGAATTTAAACATGCAGAGGAATGAGAATGGAGAGCAGCTTTCCCTTAATACACTCTAAAGCCACTATTGTAGTTTAATTCTTTTTCTCAGCTGTCAACCAGCTATACACATCAGTATTTTCTAGTTAATGTATTTTTTAAGGAGTTACTTCATGCAACACATGTGCAGGAAGAGAAAAATAGGTACAGTTAGTAAAGAAAAGCTGTGTTGGGGGAGGCTGAAACCAAAACAAAAAGAAATAGAGAAAGCAAGCCAGCCAAGTGGAGGAAAGCACATTTTTAATTGATTGGAAGAAAGAATTGGCAACATTTTTCGAGTCCATGGCCTTTTACTTCTGGCCTAGAGCTGGCATTTAATTTGAATTTTATTAGCACAAGAAACCTAATGCAGCAACCTGATTCTCCCAATTCAGGGCATTTAAGTTTAAAAAGGAGAAAGCTTACAAGTTGAGTAAGTGGCTTTGTAGAATGCGACAGCATTTCTTCTCAGCATAGTAAGTGCCAAGGTTATCTTCAAAAGTAAGTGCTGGGATAGAATAAATGTAGGGTTTCTGTGGTGGCTCAGTGGTAAAGTGTATGTCTGCAATTCGGGAGACATAGGAGACATGGGTTCATACCCTGGTTTTGGAAAAAACCCTGGAGAGGGAAATGGCAACCCACTTCAGTATTCTTGCCTGGAAAATCGCATGGACAGAGGAACTTGGGTAGCTATAGTGCATGGAGTTCACAAAGGGTCATGCACAGCTCAGTGACTAAAACAACAAAAAATAGAACAAATGTAAACTTTGCCTCAAGAAAGAATCAATGGCCTTAATTGTAGATTAATTAAACAGCAGAGAATGTGAAACAAAATAATTTAAGAATGGTCAAAATATTGAGCAGAGTGAATTTTCTGGATGTTGGTTTAGTACTTTGTTTCAGACTTGAAGATGAATGCAAACAAAGATAGATATCCAAGTGCAAAGATGGAATGTTCATCATGGCCTTGTACCTAACAAGAAACAGATAAGTCACATGTCATTGAAGAGGAGCGTAAACAAATTATAGAATAATCTTGAAATAGGATTGCAATGATATTCACCAACTAAAGTTATCATCTTACATTTAGTGAAATAGAAAATTATTCATGACATTGTTGAATAAAAATTACAAGTTGTAAAAAATTAAGTTCTTTCTTTCATTAAGTGAAATTTTATCTAAATTTAAAATGCATCATTAAGTTTGATCCTTTCAGTAATGCACATAATAAATATTGTTGGACCTCTATAATTAGAATGTTGGTGCATTTGATATTATCCCAGAGGTCTCTGAGACTATCCTCAATTCTTTTCATTCTTTATATTTTATTTTGTTCCTTAGCAGTTATATTCTCCATTCTATTATTTAGCTCACTTATCTGTTATTCTGCCTCAGATACTCTACTGATTCCTCCTAGAGTATTTCTAAATTCAGCAATTGCCTTGTTTGTCTCTGTCTGTTTTTAAGTTCTTCTATTGCTTTGTTCAGTGTGCTAGTTTATTCTTGCATTTTCTGTATTATTCTGTTTTCAAAATTTTGTATCATTATTATCGTTCTTCTGAATTTTGTTTCAAATGGTTTATCTAATTCCTCTTTGCTCATTTGGATTTGTGTGTTTATAGTTTGTGTCTTCATTTGTGCAGTGTTTCATTATTATTATTGCTAATTTTTACTTTATTGTGTTTGAAGTCCTTTACCTGGGCTTTGAGGTTGAGTTTTTTCTTCCTTTTAATTTCTGTTCTTGTAGAAAGTGCTAATGATTTATGTAAGCTTCGTGTAAAATGCAGGAGGAGGCAAGTTTTTACTGATTTAATTATTTCTTGGGCTTCCCTGGCAGCCCAGTGGGTGGGGACACTCCCTTTCAGTGCAAGGGGCGCCTGTTCAGTCCCTGGCCTGGGAGGATCCCACGTGCCACGGATGTGGCTATTGAGCAGAGGTGAATTTTCTGGATGTTGGTTTAAAAAGGTAACTTTGTTTTCAAATTTTTTGGGGAAGAATTGAAGGGGCAAACAAAGATAGATATCCAAGTGCAAAGATGGAATGTTCATCATGGCCTTGTACCTAACAAGAAACAGATAAGTCACATGTCATTGAAGAGGAGCGTAAACAAATTATAGAATAATCTTGAAATAGGATTGCAATGATATTCACCAACTAAAGTTATCATCTTACATTTAGTGAAATAGAAAATTATTCATGACATTGTTGAATAAAAATTACAAGTTGTAAAAAATTAAGTTCTTTCTTTCATTAAGTGAAATTTTATCTAAATTTAAAATGCATCATTAAGTTTGATCCTTTCAGTAATGCACATAATAAATATTGTTGGACCTCTATAATTTGAATGTTGGTGCATTTAATATTATCCAAGAGGTCTCTGAGACTATCCTCAATTCTTTTCATTCTTTATATTTTATTTTGTTCCTTAGCAGTTATATTCTCCATTCTATTATTTAGCTCACTTATCTGTTATTCTGCCTCAGATACTCTACTGATTCCTCCTAGAGTATTTCTAAATTCAGCAATTGCCTTGTTTGTCTCTGTCTGTTTTTAAGTTCTTCTATTGCTTTGTTCAGTGTGCTAGTTTATTCTTGCATTTTCTGTATTATTCTGTTTTCAAAATTTTGTATCATTATTATCGTTCTTCTGAATTTTGTTTCAAATGGTTTATCTAATTCCTCTTTGCTCATTTGGATTTGTGTGTTTATAGTTTGTGTCTTCATTTGTGCAGTGTTTCATTATTATTATTGCTAATTTTTACTTTATTGTGTTTGAAGTCCTTTACCTGGGCTTTGAGGTTGAGTTTTTTCTTCCTTTTAATTTCTGTTCTTGTAGAAAGTGCTAATGATTTATGTAAGCTTCGTGTAAAATGCAGGAGGAGGCAAGTTTTTACTGATTTAATTATTTCTTGGGCTTCCCTGGCAGCCCAGTGGGTGGGGACACTCCCTTTCAGTGCAAGGGGCGCCTGTTCAGTCCCTGGCCTGGGAGGATCCCACGTGCCACGGAGTGGCTGGACTGATATGTCCAGTTGCCGAGCGGAAGCTCTGGAGCACATGTGCCCAGAACCGGTGCTCTGCAATGGCAGAGGCCACCTCGATGGGAGGCCCACACAGGCCAAGCAAAAAAGATGGATGAAACTAGACTAATGGAAGACCAGCAATAGTGACCCGCCAACCCCCCTTCCTCCCCACCCCACTCCCGCCACAAAAAATAAAAATAAAAAAAAATAAAAATAAAAAAATATTTCTTTTCCTCTCTGATGGGCAGGCCTGAGCTTGGTGGTCACTTTCAATCTTTATCAGCAATGTGGTCTCAGCTGTATCTATAAATTTATTGCCTTTGGTACAGGAGGATGGTCTCATTTGCAAAATGAAAATAATAAAATATTCCTATCAGATTTGCTTACAGAACTGAATGAAATAATTAATGGGATGTTATGTCTTATTTGGGCTTCCCTTGTGGCTCAGACAGTAAAGAATCTTCCTACAATTCAGGAGACCAGGTTTCAATTCTTGTGTGGGAAGATCTCCTGGAGAAGGGAATAACAAATCACTCCAGTATTCTTGCCTGGAGAATCCCATGGAGAGAGGAGCCAGGTGGACTAAGTTCATAGGGAAAGACTAATAAACTTAATGTCTTATTCATCTTGGGCAGAGCATAACACAATACTATAGAATACATAGCGTAAGCAGCAGAAATTTATTCCTCACAGTTCTTGAGGCTAGGAAGTCAAAGATCAAGATGGCAGGCTCTATTTGCTAGCAAATGATTTCCTTCTCACTGTATATACTTAAGGCAGAGAGAGAGGGGAAGATGGAGAGAAGATGGAGAGAAAAGTAGAATGTGAGAGAGAGTTGTCAGCCCTCTGGGGTCTCCTCTTAAAAGGATACTAGTACTCTTGTCAAGATCTCATCCTTATGAATTAATTTAACCCTAATTTGTGTTAACTTCATTAATATGTATCTTGATGTGTTTCTTCTCGGATTGATTCTGTATGGTACTCTTTGTGCTTCTTGGACTTGAAGGAGTATTTCTTTTCCCATGTTGGGGAAATTTTCACCTATAATCTCTTCAAAAATTTTCTCATAGCCTTTCTTTTTTTCTTCTTCTTCTTCTGGAACCCCTATAATTCGCATAATGGTGCGTTTGATATTATCCCAGAGGTCTCTGAGGCTATCCTCTGCTCTTTTCATTCTTTGAGCTAGATTCTGGTTTTCAGCAGTTACTTCCACCATTCTATCTTACAGCTCACTTATTCGGTCTTCTGTCTCTGATACTCTGCTCTTGATTCCTTCTACAGTGTTTTTCAGTTCAGCAATTGAGTTGTTTGTCTCTGTTACTTTTTTGGTAAGTTCTTGTATTTCTTTATTCAGTGTGTTAGTTGTGTCTTGCAGTTTCTCTGAAATTCTGTTTTCAGTGTCTTTGATCATCTTTACTATCATTCTTCTGAAATCACTTTCAGAAAGGTTGTCCAAATTCTCTTCATTAATTTGATCTTGTGTGTTTGTGGATTGTTCCTTCGCTTGTGTGGTATTTCTCTGCCGTTTCATTGTTATTATTAATTTTTTAACTGACTCTGTTTGGGATTTCCTTTTCCCAGACTTTGAGTTACATCTGTTGGTGTTTGTTGTTTGGATGGGGCTTCTTATTCTGGGTGATGCTGGTGATTGGGTGATGTCAGGACTTGCATACAAGTGATTACCTTTGTTGACGTTCTCCCTTGTATACTGTTCTTTAGTGTTAGGCATTCTCTAGTATTGTAGAGTTTTGGAGTCAGTGCTCCCTCCCTAAAGCCCTGGGGCTTGTTGCCTGACCAGGGAATGAAGATTTCACGGCTGGTTTGTTATGGCATTAAATGATATTAAAACACATACATGCAAATGAGAAACAGAAGGTATACCTTTGACAAATGGCAATTTAAAAATTATGCAAATACTATCTAGCGTATTGAATTATACACATAAACATATACAGCTGTAACATAACCCAAGCATTCCAACCAAAAATACAGTACAATACATTAGCACGGCGAATAGAGAAAAGCAAGAATGATATCCACCAGTTAATAACCAAACTAAGTAGAGCACCAATTGGAGAATAATGCTAGAGCAGGGTCCCTGTTGGGGATAAAGCAATGAGGACAGAACAGACTAAGCAATATGGTGGAGAAAGGGAAAAAGAGAAAGGGAGGATAGAAGAGAAATATAGAATAATATTGCAAAGTTAAATATAGGGAGATAAAGATTTGTATGTATTAGAATTTAGTGCTATAGGAAAGGAGCTTCAGAGAAAGCAAAGAATTATAGAGGAAGTGGTAGTACAAATGAAAAATTTTTTAAAATTAAAAGAGTTAATTATATAGAAAAATATAGAAAAACAAAGCAAAAATAATAAAAACAAACAAAGCCCCCACAGAACCTTAAAAGGCCAATGGGGAACCAGAAGTTAATACCAAAATAAAATGTGTGGTTTAAAAGGAAAAAGAAAAAAAAATTATGTAAACCTGAATATATTCAGTCTTACTGATAAGATTAGTAGCTTTACTAGAATTCAGTGAAGGAAATGAACACACCCACTCTCACACACACACACACACACACACACACACACACCCAAAAAAAAAAAAAGAAGAAGCGGGGGGTGCACTGAGTGGGTTTGGAAACAAGAGAAAAAAACAATTGAAACAGAGCAATACAATACAAAAAAAAAAAGCAATAAAAAGAATAAGGAATAAAATGAAATTTTAAAAATCCAGCAGTAACTCCAGCTTCAGACAAAACGTGAAAATAGTGTTTATGTTCTTCTGTCTCTTGCTGACTATTCAGGAATTATCAGTCTTTTTCTTGCCTCTGGCAGTGGTTGGATCTGAAGATCTCTTTGACTGCTTGTTTATTTCGGCCTATTCCAGAACTAAAAGGCCCGCCCAGGCTGGCCCTGGGAGTTTCTTAATCCAAATCCCTTTTCTTGCTGGGTGGAGTTAAGTTCCCTCCCTGTAGCTTGACCAGCAGCCCTGCAGTTTGACCAGCAGCCAAACTACGGTAGGGAAAATGGCGTCTGTCTCACAAAGGATTTATTCCCACATGCTCAATGGGAAGCACTTCCGCAGTGACCCCGACCCTGCTGCAGGCCACCGTTGACTCCCGCCACCGCTGGAGATGTCAGGTTACTCAGAGGTGTGTCTGGCTCAGTCTCATGCAGGATCACTATTCCACTCTCCCGAATCACAGTGAGCACAGAGTTTCCAGTTCTCCTCGGCTGCTCTGTGATTGGGTTAATGGTGACCTCCTCCAAAGGAAACGGAATGCCGTCCTTCCGAGGACTGCTCAAGGGCACTTCTAGCTCAAGGGGCACCTGGACCCTCCAAAGCAGGTCTGGCTCGAGATAATGAAAATATAGAACAAAGCAAAATATATAAGAGAAGGCATAGAAAACTAGAAAGCCAAATGAAAAATTTTTTAAAATTAAAAGAGTTAATTATATAGAAAAATATAGAAAAACAAAGCAAAAATAATAAAAACAAACAAAGCCCCCACAGAACCTTAAAAGGCCAATGGGGAACCAGAAGTTAATACCAAAATAAAATGTGTGGTTTAAAAGGAAAAAGAAAAAAAAATTATGTAAACCTGAATATATTCAGTCTTACTGATAAGATTAGTAGCTTTACTAGAATTCAGTGAAGGAAATGAACACACCCACTCTCACACACACACACACACACACACACACACACACACACACACCCCAAAAAAAAAAAAAAGAAGAAGCGGGGGGTGCACTGAGTGGGTTTGGAAACAAGAGAAAAAAACAATTGAAACAGAGCAATACAATACAAAAAAAAAAAGCAATAAAAAGAATAAGGAATAAAATGAAATTTTAAAAATCCAGCAGTAACTCCAGCTTCAGAGAAAACGTGAAAATAGTGTTTATGTTCTTCTGTCTCTTGCTGACTATTCAGGAATTATCAGTCTTTTTCTTGCCTCTGGCAGTGGTTGGATCTGAAGATCTCTTTGACTGCTTGTTTATTTCGGCCTATTCCAGAACTAAAAGGCCCGCCCAGGCTGGCCCTGGGAGTTTCTTAATCCAAATCCCTTTCCTTGCTGGGTGGAGTTAAGTTCCCTCCCTGTAGCTTGACCAGCAGCTCTGCAGTTTGACCAGCAGCCAAACTACGGTAGGGAAAATGGCGTCTGTCTCACAAAGGATTTATTCCCACATGCTCAATGGGAAGCACTTCCGCAGTGACCCCGACCCTGCTGCAGGCCACCGTTGACTCCCGCCACCGCTGGAGATGTCAGGTTACTCAGAGGTGTGTCTGGCTCAGTCTCATGCAGGATCACTATTCCACTCTCCCGAATCACAGTGAGCACAGAGTTTCCAGTTCTCCTCGGCTGCTCTGTGATTGGGTTAATGGTGACCTCCTCCAAAGGAAACCCTGCAAATAGGTCCATCAGTACCTTTTCTGTAGATTTTATATATATGCATTAATATTCTATACTTGTTTTTCTCCCTCTGAATTATTTCATTCTGTATAACAGGCTCTAGGTCCATTGACCTCACTAGAAGTGATTCAAATTTATTTCTTTTCAGGGCTGAGTAATATTTCATTATTATAGATTCCCCACAATTTTTTTCTTTTTACTTTTTTTTCTGGCTTGAGATTTTTTGTGTTTGTTTGTGAAATTCTTTATTTTAAAGGATTTACAGAGTTCTGTTGTTAATAGACATGTATGTTCCCAGATCAGTCATATGCATATCCCTGGTCCTCACCCACCCAGTTCTCCCCATCCCACCCCTCCAGACCATCGCCCCAAGCCATTGTGAGCACTCCTATTCCCTTAGCATAATGACAATAGCTCTCTTTTCCACACATGACATTATAGGTTTCCATGTTACTCCCTCCATGCCTCCCCCTCCCTATTTCTTCCCCACAATGTCCATAGGCCTATGCTTTGTCTGTTTATCCATGAGTGCACTGCATGTGTTATCATGACCATCCTGCTAGATTCCATATATATGAGTTAGTACACTGTACTAGTCTTTCTCTTTTTGACTTACTTCACTTTTTATGATAGATTCTAGAGCCAGCCACCTCATTAGGACTGAGTCTTCTGCATTTTTTTAACAGCTGAGTAGTATTCCATTGTATATATGTACCAGAGCTTCTGGATCCATTCATTTGTCGATGGACATCTAGGTTGCTTCCATGTTCTGGCTATTCTATAGATAGCTTCTATGAACATTGGGGTACAGGTGCTTGTTTCAGTTTTGATTTCATCAGGATATAAGCCTAATAGTGGGATTGCTGGGTCATAGGGTGCTTCTATTTTTAATTTTTTAAGGAATCTCCATACTCTCTTCCATAGAGGCTGTATCAATTGACATTCCCCCAGCAACGCAAGAGGGTTCCCTTTTCTCCGCACCCTCTCCAACATTTATTGTCTGTCGATTTGTTGATGATAGCCATTCTGACGGGTGTGAGGTGATATCTCATTGTAGTTCTGATTTGCATTTCTCTAATAATAAGTGAGGTTGAGCATCATTTCATGTGCTTTGGGGCCATCTGTATGTCCTCTTTGGAGAGGCATCTCTTTAGATCTTTTTCTCCTTTTTTTGATTGGGTTGTTCGTTTTCCCTGTGCTGAGTTATCTGAGTTGCTTGTAGATTTTGGAGATGAATTCTTTGTCTGTTATTTCATGTGCTATGAATTTCTCCCACTCTGTGGGTTGTCTATTTAGGTTTTTTGTAATTTCTTTTGTCTTATAAAAGCTTTTAAGTTTCATGAGGTCCCACATGTTCATTTTACTTTTTAGGTCCACTATTCTAGTAGGTGGGTCAGAGAATGGCTTGCTTTGATTCATGTCCTTGAGGGTTTTTTTTTTTTTTAATAAAGATTTATTTATTTATTTATTTATTTTTGGGCAGGGGTCGGGTTGGGGAGGGAGAGGAGTGGGCAGGTCACTTATATCGGTCTTTCATTTCTCTATTTTCATCTGTCTTTGCTCTTTGGCTCCTTTGGGCCTCCCGTCGCAGTGGCATCTGTCATGGCAGAGCGCCAGCTCTGGGCACATGCAATCCAGAGCTCCGGCTCGGTAATTGGACACATCGGTCCAGCTGTTCCACGGTACGTGGGATCATCCCAGGCCAGGGACCGAACCGGCGCCCCTTGCACTATAAGGCGGTGTCCTTACCCACTGGACCACCAGGGAAGCACCCTTGAGGGTTTTGCCTATTTTCTCCTGTAAGTGTTTGATGACTTCTGGTCTTCCATGTTCTGGCTATTGTATAGAGAGCTGCAATGAACATTGGGGTACAGGTGCTTGTTTCAGTTTTGATTTCATCAGGATATAAGCCTAATAGTGGGATTGCTGGGTCATAGGGTGCTTCTATTTTTAATTTTTTAAGGAATCTCCATACTCTCTTCCATAGAGGCTGTATCAATTGACATTCCCCCAGCAACGCAAGAGGGTTCCCTTTTCTCCGCACCCTCTCCAACATTTATTGTCTGTCGATTTGTTGATGATAGCCATTCTGACGGGTGTGAGGTGATATCTCATTGTAGTTCTGATTTGCATTTCTCTAATAATAAGTGAGGTTGAGCATCATTTCATGTGCTTTGGGGCCATCTGTATGTCCTCTTTGGAGAGGCATCTCTTTAGATCTTTTTCTCCTTTTTTTGATTGGGTTGTTCGTTTTCCCTGTGCTGAGTTATCTGAGTTGCTTGTAGATTTTGGAGATGAATTCTTTGTCTGTTATTTCATGTGCTATGAATTTCTCCCACTCTGTGGGTTGTCTATTTAGGTTTTTTGTAATTTCTTTTGTCTTATAAAAGCTTTTAAGTTTCATGAGGTCCCACATGTTCATTTTACTTTTTAGGTCCACTATTCTAGTAGGTGGGTCAGAGAATGGCTTGCTTTGATTCATGTCCTTGAGGGTTTTTTTTTTTTTTTTAATAAAGATTTATTTATTTATTTATTTATTTTTGGGCAGGGGTCGGGTTGGGGAGGGAGAGGAGTGGGCAGGTCACTTATATCGGTCTTTCATTTCTCTATTTTCATCTGTCTTTGCTCTTTGGCTCCTTTGGGCCTCCCGTCGCAGTGGCATCTGTCATGGCAGAGCGCCAGCTCTGGGCACATGCAATCCAGAGCTCCGGCTCGGTAATTGGACACATCGGTCCAGCTGTTCCACGGTACGTGGGATCATCCCAGGCCAGGGACCGAACCGGCGCCCCTTGCACTATAAGGCGGTGTCCTTACCCACTGGACCACCAGGGGAAGCACCCCTTGAGGGTTTTGCCTATTTTCTCCTGTAAGTGTTTGATGACTTCTGGTCTTACATTTAGGTCTTTAATCCATTTTGAGTTGATCTTTGTGCATGGTGTCAGGGAATGTTCCAACTTCATTTTTTGCATGTAGCTGTCCAATTTTCCCAGCACCACTTGCTGAAGAAGCTGTCTTTGTCCCATTTTATATGCTCGCCTCCTTTGTCAAAATTAAGGTACCCATAGGTGTGTGGCTTTATCTATGGGTTCTTGATCTTGTTCCATTGGTCTGTATTTTTGTTTTTGTGCCAGGACCATACTGTCCTGATGACTCATCCTCTGCACTATAGTCTGAAGTTAGGGAGGCAGATTCGCCCAGCTCCATTTTTCTTCCTCAGGATTGCTTTGGCTATTCGAGGTCTTTTGAGTTTCCATATGAACTGTGTTAGAAGGACAGGCATTATCTCTTCTTCAAATATTTGATAGAATTCACCTGTGAAGCCATCTGGCCCTGGGCTTTTAATTTTGGGTAGATTTTTTATCACAAAGTCGATTTCTGAGCTTGTGATTGGGTTGTTCAAAGTTTCTGTTTCTTCCTGGCTCAGTCTTGGGAGATTAATCTTCCCCAAGAAACTGTGCATTTCTTCCAGGTTGTCCAGTTTGTTGCCATAGAGTTGTTCATAATAGTCTCTTAGAAGCCTTTGGATTTCTGCATTATCTGTTGTAATCTCTCTTTTTTCGTTTTTGATTTTGTTGATGTGATTCTTCTCTCTCTTTTTCTTGATGAGTCTGGCCAGTAGCTTGTCAATTTTGTTTACCTTTTTGAAGAACAAGCTTTTTGTTTTATTTATCTTTACTATAGTTTCTTTCATTTCTTTCTCATTTATTTCTGCTCTGATCTTTATAATTTCTCTTCTTCTGATGGATTTGGAGTTTTTTTTTTCTTCTTTCTCCAATTGTTTTAAGCGTAGATTTAGGTCACCTGCTTCATATTTTCCTAGTCTCTTGAAGTGATATTATATTGCTGTAAATTTCCCTCTTAGAACTGCTTTTGCAGTATCCCATAGGTTTTGCATGGTCGTGTCTTCATTGTCATTTTCTTCTAGGAATTTTTAAATTTCTCCTTTGATTGATGTCCTTGAGGGTTTTGCCTATATTCTCCTCTAAGAGTTTGATGGTTTCTGGTCTTACATTTAGGTCTTTAATCCATTTTGAGTTGATCTTTGTGCATGGTGTCAGGGAATGTTCCAACTTCATTTTTTGCATGTAGCTGTCCAATTTTCCCAGCACCACTTGCTGAAGAAGCTGTCTTTGTCCCATTTTATATGCTCGCCTCCTTTGTCAAAATTAAGGTACCCATAGGTGTGTGGCTTTATCTATGGGTTCTTGATCTTGTTCCATTGGTCTGTATTTTTGTTTTTGTGCCAGGACCATACTGTCCTGATGACTCATCCTCTGCACTATAGTCTGAAGTTAGGGAGGCAGATTCGCCCAGCTCCATTTTTCTTCCTCAGGATTGCTTTGGCTATTCGAGGTCTTTTGAGTTTCCATATGAACTGTGTTAGAAGGACAGGCATTATCTCTTCTTCAAATATTTGATAGAATTCACCTGTGAAGCCATCTGGCCCTGGGCTTTTAATTTTGGGTAGATTTTTTATCACAAAGTCGATTTCTGAGCTTGTGATTGGGTTGTTCAAAGTTTCTGTTTCTTCCTGGCTCAGTCTTGGGAGATTAATCTTCCCCAAGAAACTGTGCATTTCTTCCAGGTTGTCCAGTTTGTTGCCATAGAGTTGTTCATAATAGTCTCTTAGAAGCCTTTGGATTTCTGCATTATCTGTTGTAATCTCTCTTTTTTCGTTTTTGATTTTGTTGATGTGATTCTTCTCTCTTTTTCTTGATGAGTCTGGCCAGTAGCTTGTCAATTTTGTTTACCTTTTTGAAGAACAAGCTTTTTGTTTTATTTATCTTTACTATAGTTTCTTTCATTTCTTTCTCATTTATTTCTGCTCTGATCTTTATAATTTCTCTTCTTCTGATGGATTTGGAGTTTTTTTTTTCTTCTTTCTCCAATTGTTTTAAGCGTAGATTTAGGTCACCTGCTTCATATTTTCCTAGTCTCTTGAAGTGATATTATATTGCTGTAAATTTCCCTCTTAGAACTGCTTTTGCAGTATCCCATAGGTTTTGCATGGTCGTGTCTTCATTGTCATTTTCTTCTAGGAATTTTTAAATTTCTCCTTTGATTTCCTCAGTAATCAGTTGGTTTTTCAGGAATGAGTTGTTTAATCACCATGTGTTTGTGTTTTTAGCGGCTTTTTTTTTTTTTTTTCTGGTAGTTGATCTCTAGTCTCATTGCATTGTGGTCCGAGAAGTTGGTTGATATAATTTCAGTTTTCTTGAATTGACTGAGATTTGATTTATGGCCCAAGATATGGTCTATCCTGGAGAATGTTCCATGAGCACTTGAGAAGAAAGTATATTCTGCTTTTGGATGGAACGTCCTAAAGATATCGATGAGGTCCATCTTTTCTACTGTGGCATTTAAGGCTATGTTTCTTTATTAATTTTCTGTTTGGATGATTTGTCCATTGATGTGAGAGGAGTGTTAAAGTCTCCTATTATTACTGTGTTATTGTTGATTTCTTCTTTTATGTCTTAAGGTGTCTTTCTTATGTATTGAGGTCTCCTTGTGTTGGGTGCCTAGATATTCGTGACTGTTATGTCTTCCTCTTGGATAGATCCCTTAATCATGTTGCAGTGACCTGCCTTGTCTCTTAGAATCTTCTTTACTTTAAAATCTATTTGGTCTCTTATGAGGACTGCTATTCCAGCTTTCTTTTGATTTCCATTTGCATGGAATATCTTTTCCAGCCTTTTGCTTTCAGTCTATGAGTGTCCTTAGGTCTGAAGTGGGTCTCTTGTAAACAGCATATATATGGGTCTTGCTTCTGGATCCATTCAGCCAGCCTGTGTCGTTTGGTTGGAGCATTTAGTCCATTTACGTTCAAAGTAATTATTGATACAAATGTTCCAGCATAGACCTTTTTGAACAAGCTTTTGTTTTATTTATCTTTACTATAGTTTCTTTCATTTCTTTCTCATTTATTTCTGCTCTGATCTTTATAATTTCTCTTCTTCTGATGGATTTGGAGTTTTTTTTTTCTTCTTTCTCCAATTGTTTTAAGCGTAGATTTAGGTCACCTGCTTCATATTTTCCTAGTCTCTTGAAGTGATATTATATTGCTGTAAATTTCCCTCTTAGAACTGCTTTTGCAGTATCCCATAGGTTTTGCATGGTCGTGTCTTCATTGTCATTTTCTTCTAGGAATTTTTAAATTTCTCCTTTGATTTCCTCAGTAATCAGTTGGTTTTTCAGGAATGAGTTGTTTAATCACCATGTGTTTGTGTTTTTAGCGGCTTTTTTTTTTTTTTTTCTGGTAGTTGATCTCTAGTCTCATTGCATTGTGGTCCGAGAAGTTGGTTGATATAATTTCAGTTTTCTTGAATTGACTGAGATTTGATTTATGGCCCAAGATATGGTCTATCCTGGAGAATGTTCCATGAGCACTTGAGAAGAAAGTATATTCTGCTTTTGGATGGAACGTCCTAAAGATATCGATGAGGTCCATCTTTTCTACTGTGGCATTTAAGGCTATGTTTCTTTATTAATTTTCTGTTTGGATGATTTGTCCATTGATGTGAGAGGAGTGTTAAAGTCTCCTATTATTACTGTGTTATTGTTGATTTCTTCTTTTATGTCTTAAGGTGTCTTTCTTATGTATTGAGGTCTCCTTGTGTTGGGTGCCTAGATATTCGTGACTGTTATGTCTTCCTCTTGGATAGATCCCTTAATCATGTTGCAGTGACCTGCCTTGTCTCTTAGAATCTTCTTTACTTTAAAATCTATTTGGTCTCTTATGAGGACTGCTATTCCAGCTTTCTTTTGATTTCCATTTGCATGGAATATCTTTTTCCAGCCTTTTGCTTTCAGTCTATGAGTGTCCTTAGGTCTGAAGTGGGTCTCTTGTAAACAGCATATATATGGGTCTTGCTTCTGGATCCATTCAGCCAGCCTGTGTCGTTTGGTTGGAGCATTTAGTCCATTTACGTTCAAAGTAATTATTGATACAAATGTTCCTATTGTCATCTTCTTAGAAGTTTGGGGTTTGATTTGTAGGACTTCTGCTACTCTTGTTTTATGGCCTATATCAGGCCCTTTCACACTTGTTGTAGGGCTGGTTTTGTGGTACAGAATTCTTTTTGTTTTTGCTTCTCTGTGAAGCTTTTGACTTCACCATCAATTCTGAATGAGATTCTTGGCGTGTAGAGAATTCTTGGTTGGAGGTTATTTTTTTTTAGCCGTTTAAATGTGTCTTGCCATTCACTTCTGGCCTCCAGGGTTTCTGTTGAAAGATCCGCAGTTAGACGTATGGGACTTCCTTTACATGTTATTTGCTGTTTGCTCCTAGCTGCTTCTAGTAATCTGTCTTTATATTTAGTCTGCATTAGTTTGATTATAATGTGCCTTGGTGTGTTTCTTCTGGGGTTTATCTTCTATGGAATTCTTTGTGCTTCTTGGACTTGGTTGACTATTTTGTTTCCCATGCTGGGGAAGTTTTCTACTATAACCTCTTCAAGAATTTTTTCATAGTCTTTCTTCCCCTCTTCTTCTTCTGGAACTTCTATAATTCTAATGTTGCTGCGTTTGATATTGTCCCATAGGTCTCTTGAGGCTATCCTCAGTTCTTTTGCTTCTTTGTGCTTTGTTCTGTTCTTCAGCAGTTATTTCCACCATTCTGTCTTCCAGCTCACTTATCCATTCTTCAGCCTCAGATACTCTACTGTTGAGACCTTCTATAGTAATTTTGAGTTCAGCAATTGAGTTGTTCGTCTCTATTTGTTTATTTTTCATTTCCTGTATGTCTCTTCTCAGTGCACTAATTTCCTCTAATATCCTGTTTTCGGTGTTTTGCATCCTCATTAGTATAGCTTTTCTGAACTCTCTTTAGATGATTTGTCTATCTCTTCCTCTGTCATTTGAAGCTATGTTTTTCTAGCTTGGTCCTTCATTTGTGCAGTGTTTCTCTGTCGTTTCATTATTAGATTAATTTTTGTTTCTTTGTGTGTGTCTGTGTGTATGTAATTCTTTTTCCCACCAGGCTTCTAGGTTGATTTCTCTCTTCCTTTGGGTTTCTGTCCTTGTAGAAGGGTTCGGTGGTTTGTGTCTTGGGTGGTGTTAAGTCTTGTTTACAGGTGAATAATCTCTAGTGTTGTATGTTCTTTGATAGTGTGGGGTCTTGAAATCAGGGCTTCCACTCCAAGGATCCTTGGTTTGATGATTGGTCAGGGGGTGTAGGCTCTATGTCTGGTTTGCTATGGTGCTCCATGATATTAGTTCAAATACTAGCATCTGGGAAACAAGAGGTGCATCCCTGATGGGTGACAGTCATAAAAGCATGCAGATGTTTTCTAACATGGTCGTAAGGTATGCATATATATACAGCAATAACCATATCTAACTAGTCTTATGGAGATAAAGCATAGGAGATTTTTCTGGCAAACAGCACAATCAAAGATGATACTTGCCTGTTAAGTTCTGAATTAATTAAAATATTGCCTGGAAAAATAGATCCAGGGCAAGGTCTTGGCTTGCACTATTACAATGAAAGCAATTTTTAACTAAGACATGTGTTGGGGGTGAGGAGAAGGAGAATGTATGGGTAATGAGAAGGAATAGATTCGTCTTGGAAGGATTTTATAGGGTTACATAGCCGAGATTAGTGTGTTGTATTGTTTAGTGCAGCTGGAAGAGAATAGTGGAGACAGGAAGATAGGAAATATTTATCTAGAGGATAGTGGTAGATAGGAGAAAGTTTTACATTTAGAATATAAAGGGAGGAAGCAAAGGAAAAAAGGAAAGAAAATTAGAAGTTTCCAAGAATTAAAATTAAAAAAAAAATCAAAAATCAAAAAAAAAGAAATTAAAAATTAAAAAGGGAAGAAAAGCTTAATAAGAAAAGACCAAAAAAAAAAAAAAGAAAAACCACCCAAACCTGACCCATCATCAAATCAACAGAACCATCCACAACAAATAAACAAACAAAAAAAGCTAAATGCTGTCCCTGGTTTTTATCCTTTCATCTTTCTGGTGGAAGCCAATCCGCTCTCGATGGTGATGTCTTGATGATGTAGCCTTTCCCTTACAGCACTTGTTGTTACGGATTCTGTTTTTGTTTTCAGCAAAACAAAGGCTTTGCTGCAAGCTCAGTTGCTGGCCAGGGTGGCGGGCTGATCCCAGTCCGTTGGTTGGGGGGCCGCGGCTCGCGCAATTCTGTGTTGGAGGGGGAGCGCCTCGGCTCTACCGCGCACCCGCCATTAGCCTCCAATGCCTGCTCTTCTCCCGGCTTCCTCCGCTGTGGCTGTAGCTATGGGGTTCACGGGCTTCTCTGCTGCTAGTGCGTGCGCAGTGCCAGTTCTGCGTCCAAGTGGGGCCTGTAGGGCCCCTGGGGGTTCACGCAAATACTAGCATCTGGGAAACAAGAGGTGCATCCCTGATGGGTGACAGTCATAAAAGCATGCAGATGTTTTCTAACATGGTCGTAAGGTATGCATATATATACAGCAATAACCATATCTAACTAGTCTTATGGAGATAAAGCATAGGAGATTTTTCTGGCAAACAGCACAATCAAAGATGATACTTGCCTGTTAAGTTCTGAATTAATTAAAATATTGCCTGGAAAAATAGATCCAGGGCAAGGTCTTGGCTTGCACTATTACAATGAAAGCAATTTTTAACTAAGACATGTGTTGGGGGTGAGGAGAAGGAGAATGTATGGGTAATGAGAAGGAATAGATTCGTCTTGGAAGGATTTTATAGGGTTACATAGCCGAGATTAGTGTGTTGTATTGTTTAGTGCAGCTGGAAGAGAATAGTGGAGACAGGAAGATAGGAAATATTTATCTAGAGGATAGTGGTAGATAGGAGAAAGTTTTACATTTAGAATATAAAGGGAGGAAGCCATGGCAAAGAGGAAAGAAAATTAGAAGTTTCCAAGAATTAAAATTAAAAAAAAAATCAAAAATCAAAAAAAAAGAAATTAAAAATTAAAAAGGGAAGAAAAGCTTAATAAGAAAAGACCAAAAAAAAAAAAAAGAAAAACCACCCAAACCTGACCCATCATCAAATCAACAGAACCATCCACAACAAATAAACAAACAAAAAAAGCTAAATGCTGTCCCTGGTTTTTATCCTTTCATCTTTCTGGTGGAAGCCAATCCGCTCTCGATGGTGATGTCTTGATGATGTAGCCTTTCCCTTACAGCACTTGTTGTTACGGATTCTGTTTTTGTTTTCAGCAAAACAAAGGCTTTGCTGCAAGCTCAGTTGCTGGCCAGGGTGGCGGGCTGATCCCAGTCCGTTGGTTGGGGGGCCGCGGCTCGCGCAATTCTGTGTTGGAGGGGGAGCGCCTCGGCTCTACCGCGCACCCGCCATTAGCCTCCAATGCCTGCTCTTCTCCCGGCTTCCTCCGCTGTGGCTGTAGCTATGGGGGTTCACGGGCTTCTCTGCTGCTAGTGCGTGCGCAGTGCCAGTTACGCGTCCAAGTACTAAAGGCAGGCACGAGCTTTCCCGTCCGGCTCGAGCCCCGTCCCTGGTCAGCAATCTGTGGGTGACTTCCCCTCTCCGTTCAGCAAGTCCCCCCCTAGGAGTGTTTGAACTTACCCAGTGCCAGGAGGAAAGTCGCAATTTTCACCTGGCCAAGTGGCGTGATTTTCGCAGTGGGTACTCCCTGTTTGGGTCTATCCAGGTTTCTAAGCAGCACTCCACGGGGAAGTTCCTAATTGTTTTCCACACGTCCCCACTCCAGTATCTTATCTTTGCATTGTCTTAATTTCTGACGGTGATCTGGCCGAAGTTTTGGAATTTTCGCTCTGCTTAGGCTTTTAGGGCACTTCCTAGTGCACTCTCCGTAGGTCCAGCTTGGGGGTTAGGATAGAGCGTTCTCAGAACAGTAGCACCAGGAAAGATCTGGCTGTTTACTCTTCGATCCTAGCAGACCTAAGGAGTTCTTCTGTCGTCGAGCGGCTGGTTTGTTGTTGGTGTTTCATTTCTTGATTAGTTCTGGTGATTCTGTTGCGGAAATCTTCCCCTCATTCCTCCACCATCTTGGCCCCCTCCCCCCAACAATTTTTTTATTCATTCATCTGTTGATGGACATCTAGGCTGTTTCAGTGTCCTAACTATTATAACTAATGTTTCAGTGAACATTGAGGTGCATGTATCTTTTTGAATCATGCTTTTTTTCCAAGTATTGGCCCAGTAGTGGAATTGCTGGTTCATATGGTAGTTTTAGTCTATTATTTAAGAAATCAACATACTGTTCTCCATACCAGTTGCATCAGGTTACATATCCTATGTGGACATTTTTTCTAGGACAAGAGCCTAAGACAGTTGGCACTTTGAAGGCTTATATAACATTCTGCATTCAGTCCCCCGATCATATTTATAGAAAATGCTTTTCACTTTTGGAATACTCTTTGCTTTTGTTTGGAATTTGCTGGTTTTGTTTATTTTCCAATTTCCCCCTTCTTATTTCTAGCGAAACAGAAACTGAAGCAGGAAACTGAGCTATGTGCCTTTCACAGAACATTATAATCACTGATTCGTGTCATTCAAGACTTCTTCCTGTTTTGTTTACTGTCTACCCTTCATCTCCACTCCTTTTTCTTCCTACGTGAAGGCACCCACACTAACTTGTTTGATGTTTTTAATAAGTGATTAACCCATGTATACTTGAAAAATAGTGCGTTTTTTTGTATGTATATTTTTAATTTAGATCCAATGTTCTATGTCCCTTCTATTTTCTTTTATTTGACCCTTCAGCAAATGACAATTTATTTTTAGAAGTCTTCACCAACTTTTCCTTTCTCTATGTCTTTGAAACCTTGTAGAGAATGCTTTTTTGTCTATATTACTTATTTGATTCATAATATATTTATTATGGTATTGATACATATCAGGTTACTTTCTCTCATATTACTTTCTCTCCTGGCTGAATAGTGGCTTCTGAAGGAGAGAGATGATAGTAATATTTGTTGTTGTTCAGTTGCCAAGTCATGTCTGACTCTTTGTAATGCCATGGACTGAAGCGCGCCAGGTTTCTCTGCCACCAAAATTATTTTTAAGTTATTGATTTAATGCATTCACATTACATAAAAGAATGAAAATTCCCACAGAAATTGAGCAGCAAATTTACATTCCTAAATGTTTTCATCTGCAACGTTTCACCTCCTGAATTAGAAATTGGCCCATACACCTCATGAAAACATTTATATTCTGCACATCATCTAGGGAAAACCCCAAATGTGGCTCTCAGTACTGCAAAACCATTGATGTCATTGGTGGCCCTATGAATGCAAATCAACATCTCTAAAAGGTCAGCTCCACAGCTCACTCAGGGAAGGACTACTGGATTTTGATGAATGAAGGGTTGCTGCCAAATAGCCTAAGAGAAAGCTTTGGAGGATTAAAAAAAAAAAAATTAAAGTTGAGAGGGTAGGAAAAACGACAGAATTCACACAGGTAAACAGCGACATTTGGGTTGTTAACAGAAAGCAGTAAGTGTTGATCTGAACATTCCACCACCTTTGTGAGAAAAAAAAAAAATACAAAAAAAACACAAAGGTTATTCTACTAGAGAATTCCAAAGAGAAGCCAGTGTTCAACCTAGTGTGATACTGACCAGATCAATAGCATTGTCCCCTCTCAGAAATGCTCCAACAGAACAAAGAGAAGGATTACATGAGCCAATAGGTTTTTGTTAAATTCTTGCACAGAAGCCAGAGTTGCTTAGGGAATAAAAGCTGTTTGTTAGCTCTGATCCTCAATTCATCCAAAATTCAGGACGCTATTTTTCCTTTCTGTTTCCATTATTTCTTCCCTGTGTAATTCTGAAAGTATCCCTCTCCAACTAGGCCTCAGTGACATACCCTGGGAAATGGGGCACTTGTACTTACCACACCCTTATTTCTAAATATACACTGAGGAAGTTTATAGGGGAATTTCAAAGAAAGATTCACCTTTCAGAAATGGCAATTACTCACCTAGGTGATGATTCAAGACATTCAGTCTTCACTGTTCTACTTGCACTTCTCTTCCAGCTGACCTTTAAAAGAAAACCAGCTAGTTAAAGCACTGGCTAAAACCCTCAGCTCTCGGTGACTGCAGGGTGAAATATAGCTCTCAGCATAGAAAATATCCTTCCAGTACTCCAATAAATAGCATTCAGTTTTCAGCCCCAGGCAGGTCAGTGTAGCCCTAGTCACCCTTCACTGACATCGCAACCATTGATTCCTCGGGCAGTGGAAATGATTTATAGAGGTGAATAGCTGTTCTAAACTTTAATTAAACACATAGAGAACCATCATTTTTTAAAAAGGGCATCAGCCAAGAAAGATTAGAGGTGAACTACTATAAGACACTAATTGCATTTTAAATGTTTTATCTTATCTTCTTGTTTTTCAAGGTGAGTTGAATGACTAAGCCAATTCACCCCCTACCCCAATAGGTGAGCTCTACCTACCAAAAGTTCCGTTTTTCTCAATGAAGTATTGCTCCCAGGCTCTGTGGATTTCCTCCTCTATCCAGTTATTGATCAACTCTCACCCATTTTTCCCTCCCTTTTCTCTCTCTCTCTCTCTCTATCTTTCTCTGTCCCTCTGTCACAGACTATCTCACTCTTTCTAGTCTTTGCAATACAAGGTCTTGGCTGCCATAGCAATAAGAACTGTGGCAATGCACAGATAAATTTTTCCTTGAATAAGTGTATAAGGAAATAAAAATAAATGCAGATGACACATGGGCCAAAGTTTCCCTAGTGTCTACATCACTGCATTGGCAGGAAACTATTTACAAATAATATAGTCAGACTACCTGGCAAATTAGTGAGTTCTTATGTGTATTCACTTCCTTGGGAGAAAGTTTGCAATTAACGCTAAAAATAGGTTTTGGTAGTCACCCATCTAAGAAAATGGGGGTTTCTTATATTGTATGGTGCAATTCATTCACACTCTGTAATGGGAAACACTTTCCTAAACATATGGTTCCAAAGAAGAAATAGAAGAGAGAATAGGAGAAGATAGATATCTGGCAATTTTGGAGTTCAAATACCGGATATTTTCATTGTCAGTTACACTTCAGAAAGACAGACCCAACTGTGAGACAGGGGACAAGAAAGCACTTTATAAGTAAGAAGATGGGATGTATACTGTATTCACCTCTGCTTTTCTTTTCTTAGTTTATCTGTTTTCTTTTTGAAGATGTGGTTTAGACCCATGCTACTCTCGGTGACTGCAGGGTGAAATATAGCTCTCAGCATAGAAAATATCCTTCCAGTACTCCAATAAATAGCATTCAGTTTTCAGCCCCAGGCAGGTCAGTGTAGCCCTAGTCACCCTTCACTGACATCGCAACCATTGATTCCTCGGGCAGTGGAAATGATTTATAGAGGTGAATAGCTGTTCTAAACTTTAATTAAACACATAGAGAACCATCATTTTTTAAAAAGGGCATCAGCCAAGAAAGATTAGAGGTGAACTACTATAAGACACTAATTGCATTTTAAATGTTTTATCTTATCTTCTTGTTTTTCAAGGTGAGTTGAATGACTAAGCCAATTCACCCCCTACCCCAATAGGTGAGCTCTACCTACCAAAAGTTCCGTTTTTCTCAATGAAGTATTGCTCCCAGGCTCTGTGGATTTCCTCCTCTATCCAGTTATTGATCAACTCTCACCCATTTTTCCCTCCCTTTTCTCTCTCTCTCTCTCTCTATCTTTCTCTGTCCCTCTGTCACAGACTATCTCACTCTTTCTAGTCTTTGCAATACAAGGTCTTGGCTGCCATAGCAATAAGAACTGTGGCAATGCACAGATAAATTTTTCCTTGAATAAGTGTATAAGGAAATAAAAATAAATGCAGATGACACATGGGCCAAAGTTTCCCTAGTGTCTACATCACTGCATTGGCAGGAAACTATTTACAAATAATATAGTCAGACTACCTGGCAAATTAGTGAGTTCTTATGTGTATTCACTTCCTTGGGAGAAAGTTTGCAATTAACGCTAAAAATAGGTTTTGGTAGTCACCCATCTAAGAAAATGGGGGTTTCTTATATTGTATGGTGCAATTCATTCACACTCTGTAATGGGAAACACTTTCCTAAACATATGGTTCCAAAGAAGAAATAGAAGAGAGAATAGGAGAAGATAGATATCTGGCAATTTTGGAGTTCAAATACCGGATATTTTCATTGTCAGTTACACTTCAGAAAGACAGACCCAACTGTGAGACAGGGGACAAGAAAGCACTTTATAAGTAAGAAGATGGGATGTATACTGTATTCACCTCTGCTTTTCTTTTCTTAGTTTATCTGTTTTCTGGAGATGTGTTTCAGACCCACATATGTCTCATATGTCCCTCATAATCTCCTGGAGTAATCACATTTGTTACGATGTCTGTAATTTACAATATTTCAGCATAGGGAGTGTAACATAATGCATATGATGCTTTAATTTTTAACTCTTTGGTCAATGGTTACTCAAATCAAGAACTCACGACCCAAAGGTGGTTAACTGTCATAAGGGACCACACTCTAGGACAGAAGATAGTCTAGTGCTTCTACTCTCTGTACTTGATCAGTAACCAATGGTCGCTAATTAACATACCAAATGTCACAGGCTTTTAGTAGTAAAATTAGTACCTACTGACTCATCTGGCACATGGTAAAATTTATTCTATTTGACTTAATTTTTAATTTTTTTAAATTTATTTTTAATTGACTGATGTTTGCTTTAAAATATTAGTTTTATATCTGTCATACATAAACATGAATTAGCCATAGATGGACATATGTCCCCTCCCTCTTAAACCTCCCTCCCATCTTACACATTTTCCTACCCTTCTAGTCTGTAACAGAAACCTGTTTGTCTGAAGGCCTTGATTAGTCATACAAACCAAGTGGTTAAATCATAAAACTTATGAAAGCTGTTTATTTTCTGGGTCCTGCAAGTACAGGTGGGAACCTGAGAGTAAGTGATTCCCTAAACCTACCTGACTTGCCTCACTCTTGTCCCCAGCTTGGTTAGCCATTTGTTTAGGGGTATTTCTGAGTATTTGATGCTGACTCTAAGGCACCAGATCCTGTCTCTGAAAAGTTGCTGTGTTCACCACAATTGAATCTTTCATGAAACATGAGGAAAGACCATTTAAAAGTATATGGCAGGGGAACTGCCTAGTAGTCCAGTGGCTGTGATTTAGTACTTTCACTACCAGTGCCCTGGGTTTCATCCCTGTTTGGGGAAACAAGATTCCTCAAGCCATGAAAGGTAACCTTAGGAAAGAAAAGGGAGGGGAGGCATGGCATTAGAACCTTATCAAACTTAGTGGCGACTTATATGAACTGTTTCTTTTTTTTTTTTCTTTTTGCTTGTATGCATGTCTGTACACTGGTGGTCTTAGTCTGAAACATTATCTTTTAATTATCAAATAGCAAACTTGAGGAGCTTTCTGGTATTGAAATAATCTAACAAGGAACAGAGGAGTAGCTAATTTTCTACTTAAAATTCTTTTGGTGTGTACTCTTGTTTACCAAAAGAACATAAAATAGTGCCTGATTAAAGTAACTTCAGTCCTCCGCACCACATTTGTTGCCATCCTTAGGACAGACATTGGACAGATCGAAATCACCACCAGCTTGTGGATATAGTATTCACTTCATCTCTGTAATACCTTTGGCCTGGTATTAAAATGAGGCTTAACAGATTAAAGATGCTATTTATATTGACATTTCTCAACAAAAGAAAAGTCACAGGAATGTTAAAATCAAACAAAAATAACTGGTTTATATGGAGGGATGATTCAATCATTTTTAGATTTGGAATCTATGATGGACGCTATAATAAACCTTTTCTACTCTCAAAAACAATTTCACTTAGTAGGGCTTTCCTGGTGGTCCAGTAGGTAAAAAGTCTGCCTTGCAGTGCAGGGGGCACCAGTTCAATCCATGACCCAGGAATATCCCACATACTATGGAGTGGCTGAACCTGTGTGTCCAATTATAAGCCAGGGCTCTGGAACACATGCTAGAGGCCACTGCAACGAGAGACCCACATAGGCCAAAGAATAAGGGTGGATGAAAACAAATAAATAAAAACTAACAAAAGAGGCCAAAATTAAAAGATATATAAATAAAAAAGAAAGAAACAATTCCACTTAGTGAAGAATAGAATTTTTGGTAGTTTCTATTGTATTGATGATCAGAGAGTTGAGTCTTTCTAAAGCCAAAACAATGGCTAAGTAGGGCTTAGGAGGCTGAAAGGTTGCCTCCAGTTTTTTTAGTCTTAGGAAGATTCCACTAAGCTGTGCCTTCCATGTGAAAATAGCCTCTCTGTTCCATCTTTACACTCATCTAATTTCCTTATGACTAATGCTGTCTTTCAGTAACAATCAACGTCATAAGGCATCAGGTTCTAGTCAGTCAGAGTTTAGCTTCTGGTGGAAATTAGTCATTCATTTATGAAATGCATTAGGGAAAATTTGAAGCCATGGGAGAGAATAACTGTCAACCTGAGTAGCAAACTTGAGGAGCTTTCTGGTATTGAAATAATCTAACAAGGAACAGAGGAGTAGCTAATTTTCTACTTAAAATTCTTTTGGTGTGTACTCTTGTTTACCAAAAGAACATAAAATAGTGCCTGATTAAAGTAACTTCAGTCCTCCGCACCACATTTGTTGCCATCCTTAGGACAGACATTGGACAGATCGAAATCACCACCAGCTTGTGGATATAGTATTCACTTCATCTCTGTAATACCTTTGGCCTGGTATTAAAATGAGGCTTAACAGATTAAAGATGCTATTTATATTGACATTTCTCAACAAAAGAAAAGTCACAGGAATGTTAAAATCAAACAAAAATAACTGGTTTATATGGAGGGATGATTCAATCATTTTTAGATTTGGAATCTATGATGGACGCTATAATAAACCTTTTCTACTCTCAAAAACAATTTCACTTAGTAGGGCTTTCCTGGTGGTCCAGTAGGTAAAAAGTCTGCCTTGCAGTGCAGGGGGCACCAGTTCAATCCATGACCCAGGAATATCCCACATACTATGGAGTGGCTGAACCTGTGTGTCCAATTATAAGCCAGGGCTCTGGAACACATGCTAGAGGCCACTGCAACGAGAGACCCACATAGGCCAAAGAATAAGGGTGGATGAAAACAAATAAATAAAAACTAACAAAAGAGGCCAAAATTAAAAGATATATAAATAAAAAAGAAAGAAACAATTCCACTTAGTGAAGAATAGAATTTTTGGTAGTTTCTATTGTATTGATGATCAGAGAGTTGAGTCTTTCTAAAGCCAAAACAATGGCTAAGTAGGGCTTAGGAGGCTGAAAGGTTGCCTCCAGTTTTTTTAGTCTTAGGAAGATTCCACTAAGCTGTGCCTTCCATGTGAAAATAGCCTCTCTGTTCCATCTTTACACTCATCTAATTTCCTTATGACTAATGCTGTCTTTCAGTAACAATCAACGTCATAAGGCATCAGGTTCTAGTCAGTCAGAGTTTAGCTTCTGGTGGAAATTAGTCATTCATTTATGAAATGCATTAGGGAAAATTTGAAGCCATGGGAGAGAATAACTGTCAACCTGAGTACCTGCTAATGTTTATTGAATGTATAGGAAAGCACTTCATTTCTCTGAGTGTTTTACATGTAGCATCTTATTTAATCCGTAGATGCACTCTAACATAGTTATTGTACATCCCCACTTCACATAACAGGAAATAGAGACACTGAGAGGCTAAATAACTTGCTTAAAGATGAACAGTTAGTAGTCAATTCAGTCAGAAATTAGGCTGTCTGAGTTTAGAGCACTCACTCTTGACTATTCATTGTATTTAATGCTATTGTATCTCCTTCCAACCAATAGGAACACTAAGGAATTAAACTATAACACTGGTTTCAGTAGTGCAAAATTCTAATGAACTCATTCACTCATGATTTGTCACATTTATCTAAAGGAAATTAGAAAAATAAATAAAATTTCCATTCCTATTAACAGATACCTACATCTTTCCTCATCTCAACATTAAACCTATATGTACCTTATGGAAATTTGATTAACTGTTCACAGAAACAAAACAAAATAAAACAACTGCCCAAAGAACAAGAGAGAAAATAGCATCTTTGCTTTTCTTGGCTCTTTTCTGTCAGAAATCATCTTCTTCAGCTCAGCTCTGTGAGACTGAGGATGTGGAATCTGTTGTCCACCATCCTGAATCATGTAGACAATAATTGCAAAACACTGAGAGGCAGAGACTTGATTTGGAAGAAAATAGATCCCCTTGGAGTTTTAGATGTGA
This sequence comes from Tragulus kanchil, assembly GCA_022376925.1. Lineage (NCBI taxonomy): Eukaryota > Metazoa > Chordata > Mammalia > Artiodactyla > Tragulidae > Tragulus > Tragulus kanchil. The sequence continues at coordinate 79,246,405 of JAIOJX010000029.1, read as the reverse complement.
GATGTCATCCTAGGAAAATGTGATTCGGCCTGTATTTCTTTTTTCTTTTTTTTTTTTTTTAAAGATTTATTTATTTATTTTTGGGCGGGGGTCAGGTTGGGAAGGGAGGGGAGCGGGTGGGCCACTTCTATTGGTCTTTCTCTATTTTCATCCGTCTCCGTTCTTTGGCTCCTGTGGGCCTCCCATCGCAGTGGCGTCTGTCGTCGCAGAGTGCCGGCTCTGGACACATGCGCTCCAGAGCTCCGGCTTGGTAATTGGACACATCGGTCCAGCTGCTCCACGGCACGTGGGATCTTCCCAGGCCAGGGATCGAACCGGCGCCCCTTGCACTGCAAAGCAGTGTCCTTACCCACTGGACCACCAGGGCAAGCCCTCGGCCTGTATTTCTGATGCATAAAGACAGTCCTTACTATATAAGGATAGAAGTATACAGTTTATGGACCATACCCTAAATTCCTACTTTACAACAAAAAATAAAGCCATGAACTGTCATCTTGACATGTCAAAACAAAAAAAAACAATACATATGTACAGTAGGAAGAAAAGGAAGTGATTTTCAGATAAAAGAGCTATTTTCATTTTTTGTTCCAGTTTCGGAAAATGTATCCATTCATGTTTGGCTTTTCCATAGTCTTGTGAAAGCACTAATTGACTTTAATTTCCAGTGATGGAGTTTTAGATAACACGGCTGATTAAAGAAAGCTACAGAGCATTTGGTACTCCTCCCATTAAGAAGTAAAATCTAGATCTCTGCCTTTTAAGTGTGGGCAAATGCTTTAACTTTTAACAATCAAATGACAGTGGTGGTTTCACTGGGCCAACTACCAGATGTAAATCTGAAAGATCAGAACCATCTACTTCTTTCTTAGAACATTAAAACACGGAGCCTGTTATAGACTGAATGTTTGTGATTTTTCCAAATTCGCATAGAGAGCTACTAACTTCCAATGTAAAGATATTTTAATATTTTGAGGTGAGATTCTTCAGAGATAACCAAGTCTAGGCTAATCAAGGTGATTGATTAAATTAATTAGTTTAAGGATGAGATCCTCAGGATAGGGACTTCCTTGATGGCTCAGCAGTAAAGAATCTGCCTACAATGCAGGGGATGCACTTTCAATGCCTGTATTGGGAAGATCCACTGTTGGAGGAAATGGCAACATATTCAGGTATTCTTGCTTGAAAAATACACGGAGAGAAGAGTCTGGAAAGCTACAGCCCAAACGATAGCAAAGAATTGGACACAACTTAGCAAGTGAGCAAGAGATTCTATATCCTCAAAATGCAATTGATGCCCTTATAAGAAAAAGGAAAGCACTCGCTTGCTTTCTCTCTCTCTTTCTCTCTCTCTCAATACACCAAGGAAAGACACTGTGAGCACTCAGTCAGAAGGTGCCTGTTTATAATCCATGAAGGGGACCCTCACCAAGATCCAAGTATTCCAGCACCTTGATCCTGATTTCTCCACTTTCAAAACACTAAGATATAAATGTCTATTTTTCAGCACTAAATCTATGGTATGTTATAGAAGTGTGAACTAAGAAAGAACATTAAATCCACCATCTGACTGCAACCACATGAGGGGCTTCAAGTGAGGAACACTTATAATTCACTGAACTCACAGAAACATGAGAGATGCTAATAGATTTTAGGGTTTGTTTTTTAATTTTTATTTTACTTTTACAGAGTTTTGCTGTTTACAGCTATACATAAACCTGAATCAATTATAGGTATACCCTTGATCCCTCCCACCTAAACTCCCTGCCCACTTCCTCTGCTACAGGTTGTGGCATAGTCCCCATGTTAAGTTCTCTTGGTCTTACAGCAGATTCACAATGGTGTCTCTCTTACATTTGGTAGTGTAAGTTCCCATGTTACTTTTTCCATTCTTTTAAGTGTGGGCAAATGCTTTAACTTTTAACAATCAAATGACAGTGGTGGTTTCACTGGGCCAACTACCAGATGTAAATCTGAAAGATCAGAACCATCTACTTCTTTCTTAGAACATTAAAACACGGAGCCTGTTATAGACTGAATGTTTGTGATTTTTCCAAATTCGCATAGAGAGCTACTAACTTCCAATGTAAAGATATTTTAATATTTTGAGGTGAGATTCTTCAGAGATAACCAAGTCTAGGCTAATCAAGGTGATTGATTAAATTAATTAGTTTAAGGATGAGATCCTCAGGATAGGGACTTCCTTGATGGCTCAGCAGTAAAGAATCTGCCTACAATGCAGGGGATGCACTTTCAATGCCTGTATTGGGAAGATCCACTGTTGGAGGAAATGGCAACATATTCAGGTATTCTTGCTTGAAAAATACACGGAGAGAAGAGTCTGGAAAGCTACAGCCCAAACGATAGCAAAGAATTGGACACAACTTAGCAAGTGAGCAAGAGATTCTATATCCTCAAAATGCAATTGATGCCCTTATAAGAAAAAGGAAAGCACTCGCTTGCTTTCTCTCTCTCTTTCTCTCTCTCTCAATACACCAAGGAAAGACACTGTGAGCACTCAGTCAGAAGGTGCCTGTTTATAATCCATGAAGGGGACCCTCACCAAGATCCAAGTATTCCAGCACCTTGATCCTGATTTCTCCACTTTCAAAACACTAAGATATAAATGTCTATTTTTCAGCACTAAATCTATGGTATGTTATAGAAGTGTGAACTAAGAAAGAACATTAAATCCACCATCTGACTGCAACCACATGAGGGGCTTCAAGTGAGGAACACTTATAATTCACTGAACTCACAGAAACATGAGAGATGCTAATAGATTTTAGGGTTTGTTTTTTAATTTTTATTTTACTTTTACAGAGTTTTGCTGTTTACAGCTATACATAAACCTGAATCAATTATAGGTATACCCTTGATCCCTCCCACCTAAACTCCCTGCCCACTTCCTCTGCTACAGGTTGTGGCATAGTCCCCATGTTAAGTTCTCTTGGTCTTACAGCAGATTCACAATGGTGTCTCTCTTACATTTGGTAGTGTAAGTTCCCATGTTACTTTTTCCATTCTTCTCACCCACTCCTTTCTCCCCACAATATTCATAAGCCTATTCTCTATGTCTGTTTCTCCATTGCTTCTCTGCATATGTGTTTATCAGTACCATCTTTCTACATTCCATATATATGCATTAGTATACTATATTTGTCCTTCACTTTTTGATTTACTTCACTTTTTGTACTAGGTTCTAGATTCATTCACCTCATTAGGACTGATTCAAATTCTTTTTTTTTTATGGCTGAGAAATATTCCATTGTATATATGCACCATAGCTTCTTTATCCATTCATTTGTTGGTGGGTTAGGTTATTTCCACGTTCTAGCTATTGTAAAAAGTTCTGCAGTGAGCATTGGGGTACATGTGTCTCTTTGAATTTTCATTTCCTTAGGGTACATGCCTAATAGTGGGATTGCTGGGTCATATAATAAATTTTAAACACTAGATTTTTGTTGTGTACGTGTGCTCAGTTGTTAGCCATGTCCATCTCTTTCCATCCTATAGGCTGAAGCTGGTCAGACTCCTTTGTATATGGAATTTTCCAGACAAGAATACTGGAGTAGGTTGCCACTTTCTACTACAAGGGATCTTCCCAATGCAGGGATTGAACCTGCATATCTTGTATCTCCTGCATTGGCAGGCAGATTCTTTAACACTGTGCCACCTGGAAAGCCCCAACTAAGTTTTGAAGTTGTTTATTATGCAGAAATTGATAACACAAACAGGTGGTAATTTCAAACCAAGGAATGAAGAGCTGAAAATGTAGTGTAAATAACTATAGAACATTTAAAAATGACAACTTTTCTAAGCCCTATTTTTCTCATCTGAGAAACTCTAGTTTCATTATCACAACTGAAACTAATCCCACAAAGATGTCTTGAGTACCAGTCTAAAAATTAGATAATGAACTACAATGAACTTACAAAACAGAAATAGGTTATTATTACTCATATTTTTATTGATAGATGCCTACTTTACATGACAGTTTTTCCAAAGCCAGAAGTTGAGCTCGATTTTGGAATCATTATTGGAAATATTTAGAAAATAGCTAATTGTGATTTCTTAGATATATAGTCACCAAATTATATCAGTCACCTCTACTGTAAAAATAAGAATGCTTCTGGACACTATGCCAAACACTGATAAACCTACAGATATAAAACACTGGTGTCTGAAACTACCTTATTCTGTTTCCATAAAATGCTAACATTGATATTAATCAATAAAGATGCAGAGTGAGTATATGCTTTGTCTTTTTGGTAGTTAGAGAAAGTTCTGTTGTCAACTACTGCAAATATGAAATGTACAAGTAAAAGAAGCGACATTCAAATACATACATATATATATATATATTTCTTTTTTGCCATCAGAGCCAGCAGGGAAACTCCAGATTTTTTTTATTTCAGTAATGTCAAATAAGCAACACAATCAACAACAGAATAGCAATAAGAGTAAGCATGCTTATTCAATTAGACCATCTGCTTATGCAATAATAATAATGAAGAAAGTTGGGGAAAATGAAGACAGAAATTTGCTCTGTCATGTCTGAATTTTTGCATCCCCACATACTGTAGCCTGCCAGCCTCCTCTGTTCATGGAATTCTCCAAGCAAGAATACTGGAATGGGTTGTCATTCCGTTATCCAGAGGATCTTCTTGACCCAGGGATGGAACCTGGGTCTCCCACATTGCAGGCAGATTCTTTACTCTCTGAGCTACTAGGGAAGCCCTGAGAAAAATAGAGCCCATGAAAGGACAGGAATCAATGCAGTCTGGATATCTGGAAGTAGAAATAAGTGGCTAGTGTCATTATATTATCAGCTTGTTCTGAGCTATCTGATCAAGAGGCAGATACCTAGGAGAAAGGATCATATCTGTGCTTTGGGTCACAAGCTTCCCTTGGTCCATTGAGCACAGGGCACCTGACTGAAAACTGCACAAAGAGTTCTTGCATTCACGGAGTAGCGGTTCTTCTCTTAGTTTAAATTCTCCAGAAGTCCACCCTGAGATATGGACTTGTGAGCCAATGATGCTTTGAATGGTCCTGGGAGGAAACTATAAGAATGTAAGGATGCAGAACAACAAGGAGGAGGATGTCAGCCAGGGGTGGGATCCTAGGCTGCCTTCAGCCGGATTCTTCAGGAAGCTCCTGCATGAAAGTAGGTTCTTAGAGTAATCTCAGGATTAGGCTTTGCTGATCCTGTACCTAATGTCCCTGGTTACTGGTTTTCTCTGGAGGGGCTTATAAATCCTCAGGCATTTTCTTTGTTTGCCACACTATGCCAAACACTGATAAACCTACAGATATAAAACACTGGTGTCTGAAACTACCTTATTCTGTTTCCATAAAATGCTAACATTGATATTAATCAATAAAGATGCAGAGTGAGTATATGCTTTGTCTTTTTGGTAGTTAGAGAAAGTTCTGTTGTCAACTACTGCAAATATGAAATGTACAAGTAAAAGAAGAGACATTCAAATACATACATATATATATATATATATATATATATATATATATATATATATATATATACACACACATATATATTTCTTTTTTGCCATCAGAGCCAGCAGGGAAACTCCAGATTTTTTTTATTTCAGTAATGTCAAATAAGCAACACAATCAACAACAGAATAGCAATAAGAGTAAGCATGCTTATTCAATTAGACCATCTGCTTATGCAATAATAATAATGAAGAAAGTTGGGGAAAATGAAGACAGAAATTTGCTCTGTCATGTCTGAATTTTTGCATCCCCACATACTGTAGCCTGCCAGCCTCCTCTGTTCATGGAATTCTCCAAGCAAGAATACTGGAATGGGTTGTCATTCCGTTATCCAGAGGATCTTCTTGACCCAGGGATGGAACCTGGGTCTCCCACATTGCAGGCAGATTCTTTACTCTCTGAGCTACTAGGGAAGCCCTGAGAAAAATAGAGCCCATGAAAGGACAGGAATCAATGCAGTCTGGATATCTGGAAGTAGAAATAAGTGGCTAGTGTCATTATATTATCAGCTTGTTCTGAGCTATCTGATCAAGAGGCAGATACCTAGGAGAAAGGATCATATCTGTGCTTTGGGTCACAAGCTTCCCTTGGTCCATTGAGCACAGGGCACCTGACTGAAAACTGCACAAAGAGTTCTTGCATTCACGGAGTAGCGGTTCTTCTCTTAGTTTAAATTCTCCAGAAGTCCACCCTGAGATATGGACTTGTGAGCCAATGATGCTTTGAATGGTCCTGGGAGGAAACTATAAGAATGTAAGGATGCAGAACAACAAGGAGGAGGATGTCAGCCAGGGGTGGGATCCTAGGCTGCCTTCAGCCGGATTCTTCAGGGAAGCTCCTGCATGAAAGTAGGTTCTTAGAGTAATCTCAGGATTAGGCTTTGCTGATCCTGTACCTAATGTCCCTGGTTACTGGTTTTCTCTGGAGAGGGGGCTTATAAATCCTCAGGCATTTTCATCTGTTTGGGCATGCAAGCAGTGTCCTGATAGACCAGTTGAGGTGTGGTGAAGCACAAAAAAGTGCATAATATAGTCTTAAGAGTTGTGGAAGCTACATTTCTTTAGAGAATCATTAAAACACACACAAAAAAACAGACATTGGGCAAATAAATGCAATAAAGTGCCCATAATTATATCAATACTTAAACCACGTTGTTAGATGACAATCTTCATTATTCCAGTTTTTAAGCCCAAGGAAGTTAAGTGTCATGTCTATTAGGACCTGCTGCTGCAGTGATTTCTTTTATCATATCCTAAAACAGCTGGCTTGACTGATTGTATATTTGATTTGCATTCTGTTCACAGAAATGTTCTGTTGTTTTGACAGAGGTTAGTTAAGCCTGTGCTGTAGTGTAGACATTGCTGTGTTCTTACACACATTCCAGTTATCAGATTCTCCTAAAGAATTTTTCAACCTTTCACTCTCCAAAGAGCTTTTTTGGCTCCCTCACTGAAAGGATGAAAATAGAGTCCCAGGTAGGTTTCAGGAAGCTGTTTAAAATGGGTCATTGTTCTTATCAAGAGATGCAGACAATTATGAACACATAAAAGAAAAAATGTGGTGACATTCTTTTACCCTCCTTGAAACAGGTGGTAGGAAAGTTTTCCTTTTTTCCTTTTTTTTTTTGACTGAGATATAATTATTGTGCATATAATACTATGCAAGTTTCAATTTTAAAATGTGATACTTCGATATATTTATATATTGTGAATGATGACTGCAATAAGTCTAGTAAAGTATTCATTATTCGAGTTTTTTTTTTTTATGGTGAGAAACTTTAAGACCTACTCTTGGCAGCTTTCAAATAAGCAATACAATATTATTAACTATTGTTACCATGTTGTCCATTACATAGTCATTCTTAGTAAGGGTGAATACATTTTTATGATGGAGAAGAATGAAAGGGAGAATTAGCCTTGAGCATTCCATGTCCTAACAGATTGCCATTCAAGGAAACATTCTGGGAAGGTGGGCTTATAGGAGAGTCTTATGGAAAGAAAGGAAATGAGATTTCTCAAGCAAAAGGAAAGATCAGATTTCATTCTTTCCATTTCACACATTGGCAGGCAGAGTCTACTAAATGATTTGCATTCAGAGTGCAAAATGTGGAGCCCTTCGTTTAAAAGGCAGGAAAAAGGTGTTGGTAAATGGATCGAAATATATTTTTTCTTCAAATATCTGTGTCACAACTATTCAACTATGACAGGAAGTACTAGTTAGGTAAATACAGAACTTCATAGGCACTTAAAGTTCAACCCCCTGAATCAGCAGCTTCATCTCCTGCCAGTCAATTGCTAGAACAATGAATTATATGCCAATTGCTGCACCACAATAGAGAGGTAAAACAGCTGGCTTGACTGATTGTATATTTGATTTGCATTCTGTTCACAGAAATGTTCTGTTGTTTTGACAGAGGTTAGTTAAGCCTGTGCTGTAGTGTAGACATTGCTGTGTTCTTACACACATTCCAGTTATCAGATTCTCCTAAAGAATTTTTCAACCTTTCACTCTCCAAAGAGCTTTTTTGGCTCCCTCACTGAAAGGATGAAAATAGAGTCCCAGGTAGGTTTCAGGAAGCTGTTTAAAATGGGTCATTGTTCTTATCAAGAGATGCAGACAATTATGAACACATAAAAGAAAAAATGTGGTGACATTCTTTTACCCTCCTTGAAACAGGTGGTAGGAAAGTTTTCCTTTTTTCCTTTTTTTTTTGACTGAGATATAATTATTGTGCATATAATACTATGCAAGTTTCAATTTTAAAATGTGATACTTCGATATATTTATATATTGTGAATGATGACTGCAATAAGTCTAGTAAAGTATTCATTATTCGAGTTTTTTTTTTTTATGGTGAGAAACTTTAAGACCTACTCTTGGCAGCTTTCAAATAAGCAATACAATATTATTAACTATTGTTACCATGTTGTCCATTACATAGTCATTCTTAGTAAGGGTGAATACATTTTTATGATGGAGAAGAATGAAAGGGAGAATTAGCCTTGAGCATTCCATGTCCTAACAGATTGCCATTCAAGGAAACATTCTGGGAAGGTGGGCTTATAGGAGAGTCTTATGGAAAGAAAGGAAATGAGATTTCTCAAGCAAAAGGAAAGATCAGATTTCATTCTTTCCATTTCACACATTGGCAGGCAGAGTCTACTAAATGATTTGCATTCAGAGTGCAAAATGTGGAGCCCTTCGTTTAAAAGGCGGGAAAAAAGGTGTTGGTAAATGGATCGAAATATATTTTTTCTTCAAATATCTGTGTCACAACTATTCAACTATGACAGGAAGTACTAGTTAGGTAAATACAGAACTTCATAGGCACTTAAAGTTCAACCCCCTGAATCAGCAGCTTCATCTCCTGCCAGTCAATTGCTAGAACAATGAATTATATGCCAATTGCTGCACCACAATAGAGAGGAAACCTTCAGGGGTTTTCATCCTCAACCACAGGAAGGGCTGATATGCTGGCCAGAGGTGGATAAAAAGCTCCCTTTTGCCAAGTATTCTTTCAGTCCAGGATGGAACAGTCAATGTCATGCCCCACCTAAAGATGCTGGAGGCCATGCATGCTCAACACTTACCCTCTCTGTGTCTGCACTGGAAATCTCCCACCAGAGACAGTGACTGTTAGGCTTGATTATTGGTAGTGTGGCAAAGCAAAGCACGGGGAAAGGGGCAGAGGAACTGGCAACCAGTGGCCTAGGAAGGTACAGAGGTGGCTAGAAGAGAAATGGCATGTGAGCCACTGTTCAAAATTTCCATGGTGTGATTCCTTGTCCAGTCAGATTTATTTACAAATCTCAAATTGGAAATAAAGTTAAGAATTCAAGATAGTGAATGCAGAGTAATAACTTCAAGAGTGAGACCCCTCTGAATGGGGTTCTCTTTGGTTCAGCATTGGAACCATGCTCATGAAGCAGCCCTGTGTGCAATAAGGAGGGAGAATCATGACAGCCTCCCCAAGCAGCTGAAGAAGTCCCTCTTTTGAGTGATAGGAGTGAGGTTACAAGTCAGACACATATTGTGCCACATGATAGGCACGAATGAATCTAAACCATGAGAGACAGAGAATAAAACCTCCCTCCAGTTCTTTGGTGAAGTTTTATGACTTGAATTTGTCCTCCATCAATTGCTTTATGGGCCATTCTTGTCTCTACCCTTGGGCTCCACAGGCTTACAGAGGCATCCCCTGTGGTCCCTGACCATCACTGTCCAATTATTCTCTTCCATCATGCTGGTAAATTCCAAGAACTGTGTTTTCTCAGTCTTAACTTGCCTTGATCATGGAAAACTCTTCTGTATTTCCTTACATGTAAAAAGGAAAGATCAGATTTCATTCTTTCCATTTCACACATTGGCAGGCAGAGTCTACTAAATGATTTGCATTCAGAGTGCAAAATGTGGAGCCCTTCGTTTAAAAGGCAGGAAAAAGGTGTTGGTAAATGGATCGAAATATATTTTTTCTTCAAATATCTGTGTCACAACTATTCAACTATGACAGGAAGTACTAGTTAGGTAAATACAGAACTTCATAGGCACTTAAAGTTCAACCCCCTGAATCAGCAGCTTCATCTCCTGCCAGTCAATTGCTAGAACAATGAATTATATGCCAATTGCTGCACCACAATAGAGAGGAAACCTTCAGGGGTTTTCATCCTCAACCACAGGAAGGGCTGATATGCTGGCCAGAGGTGGATAAAAAGCTCCCTTTTGCCAAGTATTCTTTCAGTCCAGGATGGAACAGTCAATGTCATGCCCCACCTAAAGATGCTGGAGGCCATGCATGCTCAACACTTACCCTCTCTGTGTCTGCACTGGAAATCTCCCACCAGAGACAGTGACTGTTAGGCTTGATTATTGGTAGTGTGGCAAAGCAAAGCACGGGGAAAGGGGCAGAGGAACTGGCAACCAGTGGCCTAGGAAGGTACAGAGGTGGCTAGAAGAGAAATGGCATGTGAGCCACTGTTCAAAATTTCCATGGTGTGATTCCTTGTCCAGTCAGATTTATTTACAAATCTCAAATTGGAAATAAAGTTAAGAATTCAAGATAGTGAATGCAGAGTAATAACTTCAAGAGTGAGACCCCTCTGAATGGGGTTCTCTTTGGTTCAGCATTGGAACCATGCTCATGAAGCAGCCCTGTGTGCAATAAGGAGGGAGAATCATGACAGCCTCCCCAAGCAGCTGAAGAAGTCCCTCTTTTGAGTGATAGGAGTGAGGTTACAAGTCAGACACATATTGTGCCACATGATAGGCACGAATGAATCTAAACCATGAGAGACAGAGAATAAAACCTCCCTCCAGTTCTTTGGTGAAGTTTTATGACTTGAATTTGTCCTCCATCAATTGCTTTATGGGCCATTCTTGTCTCTACCCTTGGGCTCCACAGGCTTACAGAGGCATCCCCTGTGGTCCCTGACCATCACTGTCCAAGTATTCTCTTCCATCATGCTGGTAAATTCCAAGAACTGTGTTTTTCTCAGTCTTAACTTGCCTTGATCATGGAAAACTCTTCTGTATTTCCTTACATGTATATCACACTATTTAATTATTTCCATTATTTTTCCATTTCTTTCATTATTTAAATGAGAAATACAGAAAGTTGCCAAATATAGGGAAATAGATTGCCTTTTCTAATTGGAAGTTTATGGTTTCCTTTTGTTATTTTGTTTCTGATTAGACCCTGTAAAACAGCTGGAAGACCAGGTCTCTGTTTCCCTATATTCATCTGTTTCTTGTCCATAACTAGTTCCATTTTTGTTAATTACATTTTTAATAAAAAGTCTGGAATGGAGGTAACAAAAGATAAAAGTGGCAACTAAACTGAAATCTCGTAGTTTGGTTTTAACCCTATGTATACAAAACTTTTCCATGACGAACTGGACCCAGTTCTGTTCAGTTTCTCAGTTGTGTCCAACACTTTGCAACCCCATGGACCAGGCTTCCCTGTCCTTCACCATCTCCCAGAGTTGCTCAACTCATGTTCATTGAATCAGTGGTGCCATCCAACCATCTCATCCTCTGTTTTCCCTTCTCCGTATGCCTTTTATTTTTTTCCCAGCATCAGGGTCTTTTCAAAATGCTCTTTGAATAAGGTGTCAAAAGTACTAGAGCTTTAGCTTCAGTCCTTACAATGAATATTCTGGGTTTATTTCCCTTAAGACTTCCCTTAAGATCAAACTCCTTGCAGTCCAAGGGACTCTCAAAAGCCTTCTCCAACATCACAGTTCAAAGGCATCGGTTCTTCAGTGCTCAGCCTTCTTTATGGTCCAACTCTCACATCCATAAATGAGTACCAAGAAAACCAGAGTTTTCACTATACAGAATTTTGTTAGGAAAATGATGACTCTGCTTTTTAAATAAACTGTCTAGGTTTGTCACAGCTTTTCTTCCAAGGAGTAAGCATCATTTAATTGCATGACTGCAGTCACCATCTGCAGTGATTTAGGAGCCCAAGGAAAAAAACAAAGTTTGTTCCTTGGAAGTCTGGACAGGACCTCATAAATCTACAATTCTTTGCTTGCCTTTTGCAGCTCTGGACTGAGAGTCATAATAAATTGTGTTGACTGATCTTCTTGAATAATGCTTATACCCATTTAGCTCTATTATCATCCTCTTTGATAATTTTAAAGTAAATTTAGACAAGCCGTTATTATATGATTCTGGAAGCCCAGTCATGGCTTTTACATATCATTCCTTTTATTCATGAATTAATTAATTTATTTGACAAATATTTATTGGGGATGTATATGGGCTGTGTCTTGTCCTTGCTAATTTCATATATTGAAGCCCTAACCACCAATACCTCAGATTGTGATTGTATTTGAAGACAAGATCTATAAAGAGACACTTAAGTTAAAAAGAGGTTATTAGAGTGGATCCTAATGCAGTGTGATTAGTGTCCTTATAAAAATTGCTGGGAGAAATAGCAGCTACCTCAGATATGGAGATAATAAGACCCTGCTGGCAAAAAACGAAGCAGAACAAAAGAGCCTCTTGATGAAGATGAAAGAGGAGAATGAAAAAACTTGCATAAAAAATTTAAAATTCAAAAACTAAAATTGCAGCATCTGGTTCCATCACTTCATGGCAAATAGATGGGGAAAAAGTGGAAATAGTGACAGATTTTATTTTCTTGGAGCCATCCTGTTTTCCCTTCTCCGTATGCTTTATTTTTCCCAGCATTTTTTCCCAGCATCAGGGTCTTTTCAAAATGCTCTTTGAATAAGGTGTCAAAAGTACTAGAGCTTTAGCTTCAGTCCTTACAATGAATATTCTGGGTTTATTTCCCTTAAGACTTCCCTTAAGATCAAACTCCTTGCAGTCCAAGGGACTCTCAAAAGCCTTCTCCAACATCACAGTTCAAAGGCATCGGTTCTTCAGTGCTCAGCCTTCTTTATGGTCCAACTCTCACATCCATAAATGAGTACCAAGAAAACCAGAGTTTTCACTATACAGAATTTTGTTAGGAAAATGATGACTCTGCTTTTTAAATAAACTGTCTAGGTTTGTCACAGCTTTTCTTCCAAGGAGTAAGCATCATTTAATTGCATGACTGCAGTCACCATCTGCAGTGATTTAGGAGCCCAAGGAAAAAAACAAAGTTTGTTCCTTGGAAGTCTGGACAGGACCTCATAAATCTACAATTCTTTGCTTGCCTTTTGCAGCTCTGGACTGAGAGTCATAATAAATTGTGTTGACTGATCTTCTTGAATAATGCTTATACCCATTTAGCTCTATTATCATCCTCTTTGATAATTTTAAAGTAAATTTAGACAAGCCGTTATTATATGATTCTGGAAGCCCAGTCATGGCTTTTACATATCATTCCTTTTATTCATGAATTAATTAATTTATTTGACAAATATTTATTGGGGATGTATATGGGCTGTGTCTTGTCCTTGCTAATTTCATATATTGAAGCCCTAACCACCAATACCTCAGATTGTGATTGTATTTGAAGACAAGATCTATAAAGAGACACTTAAGTTAAAAAGAGGTTATTAGAGTGGATCCTAATGCAGTGTGATTAGTGTCCTTATAAAAATTGCTGGGAGAAATAGCAGCTACCTCAGATATGGAGATAATAAGACCCTGCTGGCAAAAAACGAAGCAGAACAAAAGAGCCTCTTGATGAAGATGAAAGAGGAGAATGAAAAAACTTGCATAAAAATTAACATTCAAAAAACTAAAATTGCAGCATCTGGTTCCATCACTTCATGGCAAATGGATGGGGAAACAATGGAAATAGTGACAGATTTTATTTTCTTGGAGTCCAAAATCACTGTAGATTGCAACCTCAGCCGTGAAATTAAAAGATGCTTTCTCCTTGGAAGAAAATCTATGACAAACCAAGATAGAATATTAAAAAGCTGATACATCACTTTGCTGACAAAGTTTCATAAGTCAAAGCTATGGTTTTTCCAGTACTCATGTATGGAGGTGAGAGTTGGATTATAAAGAGTGCTGAGTGCCAGAAAATTGATGCTTTCAAACTGTAGTGCTGGAGAAGACTCTTAAGAATCCTTTGCACTCTTGGACAGCAAGAGCAAAGCAATCATTCTGTTAGGAAATCAATCCTGAATATTCTTTGGAAGGACTGATGCTGATGCTGAAGCTCCAATGCTTTGCCAACCTAATGTGAAGAGCTGACTACTGGAAGACAAAACAAAACAAAACATGAGGCTGGGGAAGACTGAAGGCAAAAGAAGAAGGTGGTGGCAGAGGATGAGATTGCTACATAGCAAATCGTTGACTCAATGTTTTTTGAATGAGGCATTTAGTCTTTGGACATTTAAAGTGATTATTGATAGATACATACTTATTGAGATTTTATTACTTGATTTTTTGCTGTTTCTGTAGTTCTGTTTTTGCTTCTTTTAGTTTCTTCCCACATGGTTTGGTGGTTTACTTTAGTGGTATGCTTGTGTTCTTTTCTTTCTAGGTTTTGAGTTTCTATTGTACTTTTTTGATTTGTGGTAGCCATGGAGTTCATATATTGACCTATAACTATATCTACTCATTTTGTACATATTTTAATATAAAACACAAGCACATTATAAAAGATCAACATTCTCCTCTCCCACATTTTGTTTTCTGAGGCCATACATTACATCTTCATGTTGATCCTTTCACTGTAGATTGTGATTGTAGTTCATTTTATAATTTCTTATTTTTAAAATTTTCATATTAGCTTTTTTAATTGGTTGATCCACAGTCTTTACAGTATATTTGCCCCTACTAATGGGATTTTTCCTTATAGAGGCTTCTTGTTGTAGCTTTTGCTTTTTCACTTGCAGAAGATCCTTTAGCATTTCTTTAAAAAAAAAAGAATTAGTTGTTTATGTTTGACTGTGTTTAGTTATCATTGCTGTACATGGGCTTTCTCTAGTTTCAATGAGTGGGGACTACTTTTTGTTGTGGTGTGTGGAATTCTCATTGTGGTGGTTTCTCGTGTTGCAGAACACAGGCTCTAGGTGTGCAGGCTTCAATAGCTGCAGTACATGGACTCAGTCACTGTGGTGCCCAGGTTTAGTTTCTCGAAGGTATGTGGGATCTTCCTGGACCAGAGATCAAATCCATGTTCCCTTAATTGGCAGGAAAATTCTTTTCCCTGGACCATCAGGGAAGTCCCTATCATCTCTTTTAGGGTAAGTTTAGTAGTAACAAGCTCTTAATAGTTTTTTGCCTGTCTAAGCTCTTATCTCTTCCTGTTCTAAATGATAATCTTGTTGGGTAGAGTAACAGGTTGCAGGTTTGTCAATTTCTGCACTTAAACTTATCATACCACTTCCTTCTAGTCTACAAAGTTTCTGCAGAGAAATCAGATGTTAGCATTGTAGAGGAAGTTCCCTTGTATATGACTCTTTGCTTTTCTCTTGCTGTATTATGAATTCTTTTTTTAAATTTTGCCATTTTAATTTTGATGTGTCTTGTGTAAGGGTGTTTGAGTTCATCTTATGTGGGACCTTTTGTGTTCTTTGTACCTTTATGTCTCTTTCCTTCTTCAGGTTCAGGAACATTTTATCCATAATTTGCTCAAATACATTTCTGATCCCATATGGTCTCTTTTCTCCCTCTGAGACTGCTATAATGTGAATGTTGGTATGCCTGAGATTATTTCAGAGGTCCTTTAAACTATTGTTAATTTTATTTTTAATTTGGATATTTTTGCTGTTTAATTGTTTGTTATCCATTATTCTATCTTCTGGATCACTTATGTGTTCTTCTAAGAACCTAGTCTATTGTTACTTCCTTATAGTGTTTTTTTTTTCCGCCCAGTTATTTCATTCTTCAGTTCTCATGGATTCTTTTTTTTCATATTTTCTAGTTTCTTAGTTCTCAGGTGTTCATGCATCAACTCCATTAATTTAGTAAGCACTTTTATTATTAATGTTTTGAACTCTTCCTGAACTCTAAGTTATTTCTTTCATTAGTTTTTTTTTTTCAGGATTTTTCTCTTTTTCTTTCATTTGAATTAATTTCTCTGTCTTTTGCTTTTCTTAACATTTTCTATCTCTATCAAGTTAGCTGAAAAAAATTATCTATTTTGGGTCTTGAAAGGGTGTCTCTGTGTAAGTTTCCATATACCCCATGGTTGTATGCACCCCATGGCTTTGGTAGGAGAGCTGTACCTGACATCAACAAAAGTCATGGATGTCTCCAGGATAAGCTTGGTAACTGTCATCTTGGTAGGAAACAGGACTGAAGTTGGAGGAACTAGAACCAGAACAAGGTGTAAGCCGGGGCTTCCTTCTTGGTCATTGTCTTGCACCACCCTATTGGGGTTGAGGATGGATCCCAAGGTACTGGAGCAGAAGTTCTGAGAATCAGTTCTGCGCTGGCTTCATTCCTTCTAAGTGTGTGGTCTCCATCTACCCAGTAGCTCCAACCTCACCCCAAAGGAGAAAACTGCTTAAGCAAGAGGGGTCAAAGTGGGTACTTGGTATAGGTCAGAGCACAGGCTGGCAGTCCTAGCACCGGTCAGAGTTCCAGATCACTGTTGACCCATTGCCAGCAATGTCCATTCTCACCCCCTTCAGATACCCTGTGGGGTCTGAGCTGACTCCATACTGTGCCTCCCATCAGTTGGGTATTAAGCTGCTCCAAAGAGCAAGTGGAGGGGGGTGGGGTACATGCTGATGCAGTGGGTGCCTTTTCTCCTCTGAGACTGCTATAATGTGAATGTTGGTATGCCTGAGATTATTTCAGAGGTCCTTTAAACTATTGTTAATTTTATTTTTAATTTGGATATTTTTGCTGTTTAATTGTTTGTTATCCATTATTCTATCTTCTGGATCACTTATGTGTTCTTCTAAGAACCTAGTCTATTGTTACTTCCTTATAGTGTTTTTTTTTTCCGCCCAGTTATTTCATTCTTCAGTTCTCATGGATTCTTTTTTTTCATATTTTCTAGTTTCTTAGTTCTCAGGTGTTCATGCATCAACTCCATTAATTTAGTAAGCACTTTTATTATTAATGTTTTGAACTCTTCCTGAACTCTAAGTTATTTCTTTCATTAGTTTTTTTTTTTCAGGATTTTTCTCTTTTTCTTTCATTTGAATTAATTTCTCTGTCTTTTGCTTTTCTTAACATTTTCTATCTCTATCAAGTTAGCTGAAAAAAATTATCTATTTTGGGTCTTGAAAGGGTGTCTCTGTGTAAGTTTCCATATACCCCATGGTTGTATGCACCCCATGGCTTTGGTAGGAGAGCTGTACCTGACATCAACAAAAGTCATGGATGTCTCCAGGATAAGCTTGGTAACTGTCATCTTGGTAGGAAACAGGACTGAAGTTGGAGGAACTAGAACCAGAACAAGGTGTAAGCCGGGGCTTCCTTCTTGGTCATTGTCTTGCACCACCCTATTGGGGTTGAGGATGGATCCCAAGGTACTGGAGCAGAAGTTCTGAGAATCAGTTCTGCGCTGGCTTCATTCCTTCTAAGTGTGTGGTCTCCATCTACCCAGTAGCTCCAACCTCACCCCAAAGGAGAAAACTGCTTAAGCAAGAGGGGTCAAAGTGGGTACTTGGTATAGGTCAGAGCACAGGCTGGCAGTCCTAGCACCGGTCAGAGTTCCAGATCACTGTTGACCCATTGCCAGCAATGTCCATTCTCACCCCCTTCAGATACCCTGTGGGGTCTGAGCTGACTCCATACTGTGCTCTCCCATCAGTTGGGTATTAAGCTGCTCCAAAGAGCAAGTGGAGCTGGGGTGGGTGCTGGGGTACATGCTGATGCAGTCTCAGGAAACCAGCTGAGTACTGGGCAGTTGCAATCTTCTTCCTCTGCCTTGTTTCAGGAGTAAGCAAATATATGCATACTCTTCACAAGCTAAGTCTAGGAGTCTTACAGTCCTTCTGTTAGTCCCATTGGTTGTCAAGTCAGCTACAGGAAACTCATCCCTCACTCCTCAGAGAGAATCTCCAAATCTCTCTAATCCTTGTCCTCTTCTGTGTCCCCTCTTAGGGGTGAAGGTCACCACCGGATCACTCCTTTTCCCTTCCTAATAGCTTACAGTGGTAGTATGAGTCTTTTTGCTGGCTCCAGTTTGTCTTCAGTGAGAATTGTTCCATGTGTAGATGTATTTTTGATGTGTGTGTCGAAGAGGTGACCTCAGTGTCCTCTTATGCTGCCATTTTGATCACCTTGGTATCAAGATCTTTTTCTTAGCGTTAACCTTGAGAAAATTCTGTGCTGTAAACCTATTCCCTATTATAGTGTACTCAGGGAGATGACCACTCACATATGTCATTCTTGTCTCTTTGTTTCAGAGAAAATCAACTGGAAGTTTGAGGAATAGATCAGAATTACCCAGGGAAATTTTTCAGACACACATGCTACGTACTGGGAATTGGAACATGTGAATTGTGAGAATTAGATGTAGGTCTTTCTGATGGAATTCCTTCTCTCATCAAATCCCAACCCTATTGCATGACATATTGCTACAATGTACGCATCTACTTTCTAAACTCTACCACCTATATTGGATCAACATCACCTATATTGTATATAATGTCTTAGTTACTTGGATTTTCCAGAAGGTTGTATATTGAATATTTGAATAGGACCGTTGGATAATTAGAAAGGGGTTGAGGTTTTTAAAAGAGTCTGGTGAAAACTACAGAAACTGGGAGTAAGGAATTCAAAATTGTGTTTTTCAAAATGATAATGCTGAAAATATTGAGATTAACAGCCACATCATGTGATTGTGAATTCTAGTCCTGGCCTGTTCCTAGCCCATCTCTCCACTCCAAGTCATCTGTAGGTCATCCCCGATAATCATCCCACCGCTGTATTATCCCTGGTGGCTCAGATGGTAAAGAATATGCCTGAAATACAGAAGAGCCTGGTTTGATTCCTGGATCAAGAAGATTCCCTGAAGAAGGAAATGGCAATTCAACCCAATATTCTTGCCTGGAGAATTCCATTGACAGAGGAGCCTGGAAGGCTACAGTCCATGGGGTCACAAAGAATCAGACACGACTGAATAACATTTTCATATTGTTCAGCCTTCTCCAATGAAAAAATCTGCACTGACATCATCTGCAAATATCCCTGTAAGAAGAGTCTTGTCTGGGGTGAAGGTCACCACCGGATCACTCCTTTTCCTTCCTAATAGCTTACAGTGGTAGTATGAGTCTTTTTGCTGGCTCCAGTTTGTCTTCAGTGAGAATTGTTCCATGTGTAGATGTATTTTTGATGTGTGTGTCGAAGAGGTGACCTCAGTGTCCTCTTATGCTGCCATTTTGATCACCTTGGTATCAAGATCTTTTTCTTAGCGTTAACCTTGAGAAAATTCTGTGCTGTAAACCTATTCCCTATTATAGTGTACTCAGGGAGATGACCACTCACATATGTCATTCTTGTCTCTTTGTTTCAGAGAAAATCAACTGGAAGTTTGAGGAATAGATCAGAATTACCCAGGGAAATTTTTCAGACACACATGCTACGTACTGGGAATTGGAACATGTGAATTGTGAGAATTAGATGTAGGTCTTTCTGATGGAATTCCTTCTCTCATCAAATCCCAACCCTATTGCATGACATATTGCTACAATGTACGCATCTACTTTCTAAACTCTACCACCTATATTGGATCAACATCACCTATATTGTATATAATGTCTTAGTTACTTGGATTTTCCAGAAGGTTGTATATTGAATATTTGAATAGGACCGTTGGATAATTAGAAAGGGGTTGAGGTTTTTAAAAGAGTCTGGTGAAAAATACAGAAACTGGGAGTAAGGAATTCAAAATTGTGTTTTTCAAAATGATAATGCTGAAAATATTGAGATTAACAGCCACATCATGTGATTGTGAATTCTAGTCCTGGCCTGTTCCTAGCCCATCTCTCCACTCCAAGTCATCTGTAGGTCATCCCCGATAATCATCCCACCGCTGTATTATCCCTGGTGGCTCAGATGGTAAAGAATATGCCTGAAATACAGAAGAGCCTGGTTTGATTCCTGGATCAAGAAGATTCCCTGAAGAAGGAAATGGCAATTCAACCCAATATTCTTGCCTGGAGAATTCCATTGACAGAGGAGCCTGGAAGGCTACAGTCCATGGGGTCACAAAGAATCAGACACGACTGAATAACATTTTCATATTGTTCAGCCTTCTCCAATGAAAAAATCTGCACTGACATCATCTGCAAATATCCCTGTAAGAAGAGTCTTGTCTAGAGATCTTCCAGGTGCCCGAGTTTCTCTTTTTTTCCTCTCAAGTACATTTTCTACCCCATCCTAGGTAGTAGTCTGCCCTCTGTTCCAGTCACAACAGAATCCATGGCCTTGCTCTTGCTATTCTCTGACCTATTCTCTGATGGTTTCAACTGGGACAATCCAACCAGTCCCTGTCACTCTTCCACACTGGTATAGGATGGGGAAATGCATGTTTAATATACTTAACTTCACTGGAGGTTGGGAAGTTTCTTACTAAAGGAGCTGAGTCTTTATTCTTTGTTGTTTATTTTCTACCTAAGCAGAAACAATCATGAGTTTCCATATTACAAACAAGTATAGAAAAAAATATATCCAGGCCTCACACTTTTTAATTTGCACAGCTCATGAAAGGCTTTTTAAAAAGTTATGACCACCACCTTTTGTTTTTCCCTCTTGGGTTTGGAAACAGTATTTTTGGATTGTGAGGCACACAGAGTTCTTCTGTCTATTGCTGACCTGAAGATATGTTTTTGGTGTTTCTGTTACTATCTCTACTTCTAAAATGGTGCCCTTGACCATTGTTTCTTCCCTAGCATCTCCCCATGAAGATAGGTAAGAAACTTGAATGTACCTTGCTAAGTTTAGATTTAATGGGTGATTGCCAGCACTGTCCCTGGGTCAGCTGTTTAAGACCTGCTTCATCCCTCATTCTTGCCAGTTCCTATAAACTTACCCTCCATTTGGTCTATTTCTCCATCCATGTCATTTGCCTTTCAGTTAGGGTAAGCAATGGAATAGGAGCTACAGCTGGTGTCATCTTGGCTGTACAACAACCTGTGCACCCTTATCTCCTCTTATAGAGTCCCTCAACCACCCACTCCTTCCCAAGTATGCTGTAGAAGGAAAGTCTGAGTGCTCAAGTAAAACTTACATACAGACACTTTAACAAATCAAAGAACAGCAAGACTGCAATGTAGGAAGGCTACAGTCCATGGGGTCACAAAGAATCAGACACGACTGAATAACATTTTCATATTGTTCAGCCTTCTCCAATGAAAAAATCTGCACTGACATCATCTGCAAATATCCCTGTAAGAAGAGTCTTGTCTAGAGATCTTCCAGGTGCCCGAGTTTCTCTTTTTTTCCTCTCAAGTACATTTTCTACCCCATCCTAGGTAGTAGTCTGCCCTCTGTTCCAGTCACAACAGAATCCATGGCCTTGCTCTTGCTATTCTCTGACCTATTCTCTGATGGTTTCAACTGGGACAATCCAACCAGTCCCTGTCACTCTTCCACACTGGTATAGGATGGGGAAATGCATGTTTAATATACTTAACTTCACTGGAGGTTGGGAAGTTTCTTACTAAAGGAGCTGAGTCTTTATTCTTTGTTGTTTATTTTCTACCTAAGCAGAAACAATCATGAGTTTCCATATTACAAACAAGTATAGAAAAAAATATATCCAGGCCTCACACTTTTTAATTTGCACAGCTCATGAAAGGCTTTTTAAAAAGTTATGACCACCACCTTTTGTTTTTCCCTCTTGGGTTTGGAAACAGTATTTTTGGATTGTGAGGCACACAGAGTTCTTCTGTCTATTGCTGACCTGAAGATATGTTTTTGGTGTTTCTGTTACTATCTCTACTTCTAAAATGGTGCCCTTGACCATTGTTTCTTCCCTAGCATCTCCCCATGAAGATAGGTAAGAAACTTGAATGTACCTTGCTAAGTTTAGATTTAATGGGTGATTGCCAGCACTGTCCCTGGGTCAGCTGTTTAAGACCTGCTTCATCCCTCATTCTTGCCAGTTCCTATAAACTTACCCTCCATTTGGTCTATTTCTCCATCCATGTCATTTGCCTTTCAGTTAGGGTAAGCAATGGAATAGGAGCTACAGCTGGTGTCATCTTGGCTGTACAACAACCTGTGCACCCTTATCTCCTCTTATAGAGTCCCTCAACCACCCACTCCTTCCCAAGTATGCTGTAGAAGGAAAGTCTGAGTGCTCAAGTAAAACTTACATACAGACACTTTAACAAATCAAAGAACAGCAAGACTGCAATGTAGGCCATCTTAGCTCCCTTACCTGCACTTCCAACTTCTGGATGTTTACAGAGCACAGTCCAAAAATAACAGATTGGGCCAAACTTATCATTCCACAGACAACAAAAGTGAGAATCCTAGTAACTTGTTCAAAATCAGAGGGGCAAGACATTACAGAAGCTAGGTCTTCTAATTCCAAATCCAGGGGGCTTCTTTTCTCAAGTGGGAATGAAGGACAATAGTGAGGTAAATGAAGTAAATCGAGTCAATAAAAACTGAAACACTGTCCGTCACTGTTTGGCAGTGATGGTCCTAAAACACTATCCACCCCCGTTCTGAAAAGCATTACTAGGGAAGAGTGCAAGTTTTGAAGTCAGATGTACAAGTTTGAATCTTGGATCTGTCTATAGTTGACTTGATTGAGTATTTTTTGACACCCCTGTGGGTTATTTATTTATTTATTTTTTAGTATTTATTTACTTTTAACCGATTGATGATTACTTTACAATATTTGTTTGATTTCTGTCACACATCAACATGAATTAACCATAGGTGTACGTATGTCCTCTCTCTCTTGATTCTCCTCCCACCTCCTACCCGTTCCAGCCCTCTGGCTTTATCACAGAGCCCCAGTGTGAGTTCCCACAGTCATATAGCAAATTCACATCGGCTATATATTTACATATGTTAGTGTATATGAACCCATGCTACTCTTTCCTTTTATTGCACCCTCTCCCTTTCCTCCCCTACCCTTGTCCATTAATCTGTTTTCTATGTCTGTCTCTTTATTGCTGCTCTGTGAACAGATTTGTCAGTACCATCCTTCTAGATTCTCTATATATATGTGTTAACATACAATATTTGTTTTTCTCTTCTGACTTGCTTCACCCTGTATAATAGGCTCTAAGTTCATCCACCTAATTATAACTGACTGAAATGAATTCCTTTCTATGACTGAGTAGTATTTCATTGTGTCTTCTCTGTGCATTCACCTGTCAACGGACATCTGGGTTGCTTTCATGTCTTGGCTATTGCAAATAGTGCTACAATGAACACTGGAGTTCAATATGTCTCTTTCACTTTTGGTTTCTTTGGGGCATATGCCTAGAAGTGGTATTGCTGGCCATATGGCAGTTTTAGTCCCAGTTTTTAAAGGACTTTCCATACTGTCTTACATAATGGCTGCTTCAGTTCACATTCCCACCAACAGTGCAAGAGGGTTCTCTTTTTCTCCACACCTTCTTCAGCACTTGTTGCTTGTGGATTTTTTGATTATGGATATTCTGTCTGGTGTGAGGTGATATCTCATTATAGTTTTGATGTGCATTTCCCTAATATTGAGTAATGTTGAGAACCTCTTAATATGTTTAATAGCCATCTATATGTCTTTGCAGAAATGTCTGTTTAGACCTTTTTCATGAATTGGGCATTTTTGAGATTCATTTTCTCACATGTAATGAGGATAATAGTGTCTATGCCATAGGGCTTTTGTAGAGATTAAAGAATATAAATAGGCACACAGCTTAGTGACAAGAAAAATAGAAACTTTCTGTTTCCTTGAGAAAACTAGTGAGAATTTTCTCATAGGTGTAACTGTATTTTTTCACTTTTTTACTTTTTTTCTCCTTGAATTAACCATAGGTGTACGTATGTCCTCTCTCTCTGATTCTCCTCCCACCTCCTACCCGTTCCAGCCCTCTGGCTTTATCACAGAGCCCCAGTGTGAGTTCCCACAGTCATATAGCAAATTCACATCGGCTATATATTTACATATGTTAGTGTATATGAACCCATGCTACTCTTTCCTTTTATTGCACCCTCTCCCTTTCCTCCCCTACCCTTGTCCATTAATCTGTTTTCTATGTCTGTCTCTTTATTGCTGCTCTGTGAACAGATTTGTCAGTACCATCCTTCTAGATTCTCTATATATATGTGTTAACATACAATATTTGTTTTTCTCTTCTGACTTGCTTCACCCTGTATAATAGGCTCTAAGTTCATCCACCTAATTATAACTGACTGAAATGAATTCCTTTCTATGACTGAGTAGTATTTCATTGTGTCTTCTCTGTGCATTCACCTGTCAACGGACATCTGGGTTGCTTTCATGTCTTGGCTATTGCAAATAGTGCTACAATGAACACTGGAGTTCAATATGTCTCTTTCACTTTTGGTTTCTTTGGGGCATATGCCTAGAAGTGGTATTGCTGGCCATATGGCAGTTTTAGTCCCAGTTTTTAAAGGACTTTCCATACTGTCTTACATAATGGCTGCTTCAGTTCACATTCCCACCAACAGTGCAAGAGGGTTCTCTTTTTCTCCACACCTTCTTCAGCACTTGTTGCTTGTGGATTTTTTGATTATGGATATTCTGTCTGGTGTGAGGTGATATCTCATTATAGTTTTGATGTGCATTTCCCTAATATTGAGTAATGTTGAGAACCTCTTAATATGTTTAATAGCCATCTATATGTCTTTGCAGAAATGTCTGTTTAGACCTTTTTCATGAATTGGGCATTTTTGAGATTCATTTTCTCACATGTAATGAGGATAATAGTGTCTATGCCATAGGGCTTTTGTAGAGATTAAAGAATATAAATAGGCACACAGCTTAGTGACAAGAAAAATAGAAACTTTCTGTTTCCTTGAGAAAACTAGTGAGGAGATCCCCAGGCACCCAGAGAACGCATGCTGCTGTCCTGGCTTCCGCACATGATTTCCTTGCAGGTCTCTGACCTCCAATGCAAGGGTCATGATGCCTGGTATTGGGGGTGGGCTTTTAATAAGCAAGCACAATGAGATGGAGATCCAATCAACTGCGTGGGTTCAAAAAGGCAAGCCAGAAGCAGTCAACATACTCAGTACAGACAAGAATGATAAAAACTTTAATGAAAAAGAAATAGTATCCTGAATACAATTTCCTTTAAACTACCTGACATCTCTCTGGGCTGCTACTGTTGCAATCCTTTTGCAAATGGAGGTGGGAAAGACTGAGTTTATGGTGTCAGCCAGAGAACTAAGTGTTTATGAGTGACCCTGCATTTTGTCTTTTTGGCAGACTACTCCTCTATGATTGTTTAGTCTAAGATTCAAAAGCTCACAGTAGTTGGTGCAACTGTAGATGATGCAAAATAGCAAATACAAGGAGTGTGTGTGTGTGTGCTCACGCATGTGCTCACAATGCGCAGGCTTGGAGGTAGGGATGTGAATCTGGCTTGTGATGAGCACAGTGAAAAAATAAAAAGAGACAAAACTTCTCATCCTACATAGATGGCTTTTTTTTCTCTTGATGGGAAAATACAGGTGCAATATGATTTTTTTTTAAATTTGGCTTGTCATCTTTATTTACATAACAAATGGTTGTTTTTTTATTAATTGTTTTTCTTTCATTTTACAGAGTTTTGTTGTTTACAGCTATATATAATCCCAAATCAGCCATAGGTATATCTTGACTGCTCCCATTTGAGTCCTCCTCTCACTCCTTCCTCATCCCATCCCTCCAGGTTTTTTAATAGCTCCCATGTAAGTTCCCTTAATCTTATAGCATATTCACAGTGGTTATCTCTTTTACATATAGATTTCCATGTTGCTCTTTCCATACCTCTCATCCACTCTTCCCTCCCCCATAATGTTCATAGGTCTGCTCTCTATGTCTGTTTCTCCATTGCTGCTCTGAATGCACAGTTATCAATATCATCCTTCTGGATTCTCTCTCTCTCTCTCTCTCTCTCTCTCTATATATATATATATATATATATATAAAATCATCCTTCTAGATATATATATATATATATATATATATATGTATATATATATGTGTGTGTGTGTGTGTGTGTGTGTGTTAGTATACTATATTTGTCCTTCACTTTTTGACTTACTTCACTTTGTATGCTAGGTTCTAGATTCATTCACCTCATTAGGACTGATTCAAATGCATGTCTTTTTATAGTTGAGAAATATTCCATTGTATATATGTACCATAAGTTCTTTATCCATTCATTTGTTGGTGGACATCTAGATTGCTTCCATGCTCTAGCTATTGTAAAAAGTGCTGCAATGAACAATGGGGTACATGTGTCTCTTTCAATTTTCATCTCCTCAGCATACATGCCTAATAGTAGGATTGCTGGGTCAGATGGTGGTTCTTTTTTTTTTTTTTAAAGATTTATTTATTTATTTATTTATTTATTTATTTTGGTGGGAGTGGGGTGGGGAGGGAGGGAAGCAGGCGGACCACTTCTATTGGTCTTTCTTTTGTCCATTTTCATCCATCTTTGTTATTTGGCCCATGTGGGCCTCCCATCATGGTGGCCTCTGTTGTCGCAGAGCACTGGCTCCGGGCGCATGCTCTCCAGAGTTCAGGCTTGGTAATTGGACACATCGGTCCAGCTGCTCCACGGCACGTGGGATCTTCCCAGGCCAGGGATCGAACCGGCGCCCCTTGCACTGCAAGATGGTGTCCTTACCCACTGGACCACCAGGGAAGCCCCCAGATGGTGATTCTATTCCTAGCTTTCTTAGGAATCTCCATTCTGTCTTCCACAGTGGCTATATCAACTTACATTCCCACCAAAAATGCAGGAATGTTTCCTTTTCACCACACCCTGTCCAGCATGTAATGTCTGTAGTTTTTCTTTTTTGTTATGGCCATTCTGACTGGTGTGAGGTGATATCTCATTATAGTTTTGATTTATATTTCTCTAACAAGAAGTGATGTTGAGCCTATTTTCATGTGTGTGTGTGTGTGTGTGTCTGTGTGTGTATGTGTGTGTGTGTGTGTGTGTGTTTGGCCATCTGTATGTCATCTTTGGAAAGAAGTCTGCTTAGGTATTTTTCCCATTTTTTGATTTGGTTGTTTGATTTTTCAGTGTTGAGTTGTTTGAGCTGCCTGTATAACTGGGAAATTAATTCTTTGTCAGTTATTTCATTTGCTACTATTTTCTCCTATTTTGAAGGGTATCTTGTCACCTTTTTTATACTTTATTTTGCTGTGCAAAGGCTTTACTTACTTTTTCCTTTCCAGGACTGATTCAAATGCATGTCTTTTTATAGTTGAGAAATATTCCATTGTATATATGTACCATAAGTTCTTTATCCATTCATTTGTTGGTGGACATCTAGATTGCTTCCATGCTCTAGCTATTGTAAAAAGTGCTGCAATGAACAATGGGGTACATGTGTCTCTTTCAATTTTCATCTCCTCAGCATACATGCCTAATAGTAGGATTGCTGGGTCAGATGGTGGTTCTTTTTTTTTTTTTTAAAGATTTATTTATTTATTTATTTATTTATTTATTTTGGTGGGAGTGGGGTGGGGAGGGAGGGAAGCAGGCGGACCACTTCTATTGGTCTTTCTTTTGTCCATTTTCATCCATCTTTGTTATTTGGCCCATGTGGGCCTCCCATCATGGTGGCCTCTGTTGTCGCAGAGCACTGGCTCCGGGCGCATGCTCTCCAGAGTTCAGGCTTGGTAATTGGACACACCGGTCCAGCTGCTCCACGGCACGTGGGATCTTCCCAGGCCAGGGATCGAACTGGCGCCCATTGCCCTGCAAGATGGTGTCCTTACCCACTGGACCCCCAGGGAAGCCCCAGATGGTGATTCTATTCCTAGCTTTCTTAGGAATCTCCATTCTGTCTTCCACAGTGGCTATATCAACTTACATTCCCACCAAAAATGCAGGAATGTTTCCTTTTCACCACACCCTGTCCAGCATGTAATGTCTGTAGTTTTTCTTTTTTGTTATGGCCATTCTGACTGGTGTGAGGTGATATCTCATTATAGTTTTGATTTATATTTCTCTAACAAGAAGTGATGTTGAGCCTATTTTCATGTGTGTGTGTGTGTGTGTGTCTGTGTGTGTATGTGTGTGTGTGTGTGTGTGTGTTTGGCCATCTGTATGTCATCTTTGGAAAGAAGTCTGCTTAGGTATTTTTCCCATTTTTTGATTTGGTTGTTTGATTTTTCAGTGTTGAGTTGTTTGAGCTGCCTGTATAACTGGGAAATTAATTCTTTGTCAGTTATTTCATTTGCTACTATTTTCTCCTATTTTGAAGGGTATCTTGTCACCTTTTTTATACTTTATTTTGCTGTGCAAAGGCTTTTAACTTTCTTTATGTCCCACCTGTTCATTTTTCTTTTTATTCCCATTATTCTAGAGGGCAGATCATAGAAGATCCTGCTTTGATTTATGTCACTGAGTGTTTTGCCTATATTCTCCTCTAAGAGTTTAATGGTTTCTGGTCATACATTTAGGTTTTTCATTCATTTTGAGTTTATCTTTGTGTATGATGTTAGGAAATATTCCAACCTCCTTTTTTTGCAAGTAGCTGTCTAGTGTTCCCAGCACCATTTGATAAAGAGGCTGTCTTTGCACCATTACATATTTGGATATGATACTTTTTATTTTACCTAGATTAATCACTACTAGGCCTGACAGATGTTTAAAATTGCATTTTCTCTTCAGTATATTTATGAATTCTTAGTTGTTCCCAATGAGAGAGTTTGTATAATTTATAATATGTTGGTATATTTTTTCATGTACAGTTGTTCCCATGTCAACCCACCTAAACCAAAATCCTTTTTCTGGAGCATTAGTGCAGTGCCCTTGTGGTTGGTCCACTTGGACAAGATATAAATTCTAGTGATTTATCTTGGGCATAGTCTATATGCTCTGCCATTCTTTGTCCTGACACAATCTGGGGATATTATGCTAACAATATAGTCATCTTTTCTCTCTTCATGCCTTTAGTCAATTCAACTGAAAATTTCTGAGTTTGTAGGCAAGTGTCAGTCCTTCTTTACTTTGTCCTGCTTGCTTCAGGGAAACAACTCAGCCCACTGGAGCCATTCTTTCTTTACATGAGATAAGCAGAGAGGCATTTCTAAATTTCCCCTTTGAGGTGGATGCCCAGTGCACACCTTTCTCTAGTAAACTATTCTGGTTGCTGATTCTGCACATGAAGCCATCACTCCATTTTAACAAAAGCTGATCATGCTGATAATTTAAAAACCCTCCTTGGATCCATAAGAGAGGTGAGGACACTGAACAAGCTTCTGTCACCTTAAGATTGAATTTTTCCCATTTTTTGATTTGGTTGTTTGATTTTTCAGTGTTGAGTTGTTTGAGCTGCCTGTATAACTGGGAAATTAATTCTTTGTCAGTTATTTCATTTGCTACTATTTTCTCCTATTTTGAAGGGTATCTTGTCACCTTTTTTATACTTTATTTTGCTGTGCAAAGGCTTTTAACTTTCTTTATGTCCCACCTGTTCATTTTTCTTTTTATTCCCATTATTCTAGAGGGCAGATCATAGAAGATCCTGCTTTGATTTATGTCACTGAGTGTTTTGCCTATATTCTCCTCTAAGAGTTTAATGGTTTCTGGTCATACATTTAGGTTTTTCATTCATTTTGAGTTTATCTTTGTGTATGATGTTAGGAAATATTCCAACCTCCTTTTTTTGCAAGTAGCTGTCTAGTGTTCCCAGCACCATTTGATAAAGAGGCTGTCTTTGCACCATTACATATTTGGATATGATACTTTTTATTTTACCTAGATTAATCACTACTAGGCCTGACAGATGTTTAAAATTGCATTTTCTCTTCAGTATATTTATGAATTCTTAGTTGTTCCCAATGAGAGAGTTTGTATAATTTATAATATGTTGGTATATTTTTGCATGTACAGTTGTTCCCATGTCAACCCACCTAAACCAAAATCCTTTTTCTGGAGCATTAGTGCAGTGCCCTTGTGGTTGGTCCACTTGGACAAGATATAAATTCTAGTGATTTATCTTGGGCATAGTCTATATGCTCTGCCATTCTTTGTCCTGACACAATCTGGGGATATTATGCTAACAATATAGTCATCTTTTCTCTCTTCATGCCTTTAGTCAATTCAACTGAAAATTTCTGAGTTTGTAGGCAAGTGTCAGTCCTTCTTTACTTTGTCCTGCTTGCTTCAGGGAAACAACTCAGCCCACTGGAGCCATTCTTTCTTTACATGAGATAAGCAGAGAGGCATTTCTAAATTTCCCCTTTGAGGTGGATGCCCAGTGCACACCTTTCTCTAGTAAACTATTCTGGTTGCTGATTCTGCACATGAAGCCATCACTCCATTTTAACAAAAGCTGATCATGCTGATAATTTAAAAACCCTCCTTGGATCCATAAGAGAGGTGAGGACACTGAACAAGCTTCTGTCACCAAGATTGGAGATAAAGGTAGTTGAATACAGGGAGTCACAACTTACAGAGCAGAGATTTATAAGCATAAACCACTGCAAGAATCAGTGTCCAGATAGGGAAGTCTAGACTATAATCGATGAATTACTGGAGGCTCAGTGTCAACACATTTGAGAATTAAAAAGTCCTGGGAGATTGAGTCATAGTGGGACCCCCACACTTCTGTGAATTTTACCTCCAGGAGCTCTAATCATATGACTATATGATACTTCCACTATCCCCTCACTACCATTTTACTGAAGGATTATTTATAGTTCTTTTCACTGGATACATCATGTCTATCAATAAAAAATTACAAGGCATGCTAAAATGTAGAAAACAAAGTTTGAAGAGATATAGCAAGTCAAAGTCAGAGATGAGGGACTATGAGAATTAGCAGACAAGGAAATTAATATATCCATTATTTATATGCTAAGGGCTGTAGTGGATAAAGTAGTAGCATGTAAATGCTGATGGATAGTGTAAGCAATAGACAAGGAAATATAAAGCAATAACCAAAATGAAAATGCTAGAGATCCAAAAGAGCAATAGAAATAAAGAACAAGATTGATGGTTTTATTATCAGGCCAGACATGACTGAGTAAAGAGTCACTGTGTTTAAGGATTTATCAATAGAAACTCTAAGAATGCAATAAAAAGAGAGAAAGAGGAAGAACAAAAATGGCAAAAAAAAAAAAAAAAAAGAACAAACCATCCAAGGATATACAAGGTATATTATATATAAAAATGACATTATATATATAAAGTATATATATGTACATATACCATATATAATGGGTATACCAAAAATAAGAAGAAAGTGAAAATAATAGAATAAATTTTTGAAGTAATAACTGGGAACTCCCCAAATTAATATCAGACACCAAACTATAGACTTGGGAAGTTCAAAGAAAATAAAGTGGGATAACTTCCAAAAATCTATATGTATCTAGGCAAATCATTTGTGAAATACAGAAAGTATAAGATAGAAATGAATAAAATGCTTAAGAATAAATTTAACTAAGGAAGTCAAACGTCTGTTCACTGAATACTATGCAATTGGTGAAAGATTGAAGATGATATGGAAACATGGGAGATATCCTGTATTCATGGGTTGGGAGATTTATTATTGACAAAGTGTCCACTCTACTCAAAGCAATATACAGATTCAATGTAATTCTTATCTAAATCACAATAATATTTTTTTAAAAACATAAAAAAATAAATTTATTTGAAACTACAAAAGCTAGTCAAAGTAATCTTGAGAAAGAGCAAAGTTCGATATATCACATCTCCTGATTTCAAACTATATTTTATAGCTATAATAATTAAAGCAGAGTGGTATTGGCATAAGAAAGACACATAATTCAATGAAACAGACTAGAAATATTAATAGGGAGCTACTTAATTTATAACAAAGGAGCCAAAAATAGTCAATAGGAAAAGAAAAGATTTTTCAATAAATGGTACTACAAAAACTGATATTGGGAAACTTTTTGCCATGTGGCAAATAATGAATCTGGAAAATAGTGAACCTACACATACATAAGAAACAACTCAAATGGATTAAACTTAACTTTAAAGCCTGAAAGCATAAAATTACTACAAGAAAAAAAGGGGATAATCTTGATTTTGATCTTAGCAAAGATTTTTATTTAGATTTGACAGCACAAACTAAGGTAACAAAAGATAAACAAGTGAGACTATATCACCAAAATGAAAAGGTAGCCTATGAAATGGGAGGAAATGTGTGTAAATATATAGTTGATAAAGTGTTACTATTCAAAATAAATTAAGAACTAATGCAACTCAATAGGGAAAAAATAATTGGAAAAAAATGGCAGAGAAACTGAATAGAGACTTTTTTCCAAAAAATGCAAAAAATAGCCAACCTGTATATGAAAATGTACTCAAAAACTGTAATCATCAGAGATATGAAATAAAACCCACAGAAGTAACACTTCATACCTGTTACAGTGCTGTTGTTCCTTCGGTGCTAAGTTCTATCCAACTGTTCTTGACCCCATGGGCAGTAGCCCTCCAGGCTCCACTCTCCATGGTGTTTCCTAGGCAAGAATACTGGAGTGGGTTGCCATTTCTTTCTCAGTTGAGCCTCCATGGTCCTGACTAAGGAAGTCAAACGTCTGTTCACTGAATACTATGCAATTGGTGAAAGATTGAAGATGATATGGAAACATGGGAGATATCCTGTATTCATGGGTTGGGAGATTTATTATTGACAAAGTGTCCACTCTACTCAAAGCAATATACAGATTCAATGTAATTCTTATCTAAATCACAATAATATTTTTTTAAAAACATAAAAAAATAAATTTATTTGAAACTACAAAAGCTAGTCAAAGTAATCTTGAGAAAGAGCAAAGTTCGATATATCACATCTCCTGATTTCAAACTATATTTTATAGCTATAATAATTAAAGCAGAGTGGTATTGGCATAAGAAAGACACATAATTCAATGAAACAGACTAGAAATATTAATAGGGAGCTACTTAATTTATAACAAAGGAGCCAAAAATAGTCAATAGGAAAAGAAAAGATTTTTCAATAAATGGTACTACAAAAACTGATATTGGGAAACTTTTTGCCATGTGGCAAATAATGAATCTGGAAAATAGTGAACCTACACATACATAAGAAACAACTCAAATGGATTAAACTTAACTTTAAAGCCTGAAAGCATAAAATTACTACAAGAAAAAAAGGGGATAATCTTGATTTTGATCTTAGCAAAGATTTTTATTTAGATTTGACAGCACAAACTAAGGTAACAAAAGATAAACAAGTGAGACTATATCACCAAAATGAAAAGGTAGCCTATGAAATGGGAGGAAATGTGTGTAAATATATAGTTGATAAAGTGTTACTATTCAAAATAAATTAAGAACTAATGCAACTCAATAGGGAAAAAATAATTGGAAAAAAATGGCAGAGAAACTGAATAGAGACTTTTTTCCAAAAAATGCAAAAAATAGCCAACCTGTATATGAAAATGTACTCAAAAACTGTAATCATCAGAGATATGAAATAAAACCCACAGAAGTAACACTTCATACCTGTTACAGTGCTGTTGTTCCTTCGGTGCTAAGTTCTATCCAACTGTTCTTGACCCCATGGGCAGTAGCCCTCCAGGCTCCACTCTCCATGGTGTTTCCTAGGCAAGAATACTGGAGTGGGTTGCCATTTCTTTCTCCAGTTGATCTTCCTGACCAAGAAATCAAACCCATATCTCCTGCATTGGGAGGCAGATTCTTTAAAGATGAGCCATCAAAGAAGCCCAATTGTTAGAATGCCATTATTGAACGAATAACTGATAAGGAATATTGATGAAGATGTGGAGAAAATGAAACCCTAGTGCGTTCTTTAAAGGGGTATAAATGGTGTAGCCACTATGGAAAACAGTATGAAGCTTCCTCAGATATTAAAAATTGAACTACCGTACAATCCAGTAATTCATGTTCATTACAGTTGCCTGCTCTTCTCAACATGATTTACAATAGCCAATATATAGAAACAAGCTACATATTCATTGATGGGATAAACAAAATGTGCTATATATGACCACAATGAAGTATTACTCAGCCAGAAACTAACATAATGTTATGTGAAAATTATACCTTAAAAACATAATAGTAAGGTATTGTATCAAATGCATTCAAAGCTCTTTTATCTAACTTGTAAGTTTCTTGAGGACATATGAGTTCCTGGGTTTAAGTTCATACTGCTCATCTCTTAGCAGGTCAATAATCAAGATACAGTTGTTGGGACAAGGAATAACAACTTTATTTGGAAAACTGAGAAGGTGGTGGGCTTGTGCCCCAAAGAACCATCTTACCTGAGTTAGAATTTAGGTTTCTTTTACACTAAAAGTGGAGGGAGTGTAATCAAACATTTCCTGGCTTCCATAAACCTCTGGAGGTTATATGTTAATTTCTTCCTCCCTGCAGTCATTAACTGCAGTCATTAACAGGTGGGCCTGTTCAGGGTGTATCCTATGAGTTAAAGATATTTTAACTTAATGTTTATTACCCAGGAGGAAAGATTCTATGAGATGGGCCATTGTGTATAATTTAAGCTTATAGCCAACCTGTATATGAAAATGTACTCAAAAACTGTAATCATCAGAGATATGAAATAAAACCCACAGAAGTAACACTTCATACCTGTTACAGTGCTGTTGTTCCTTCGGTGCTAAGTTCTATCCAACTGTTCTTGACCCCATGGGCAGTAGCCCTCCAGGCTCCACTCTCCATGGTGTTTCCTAGGCAAGAATACTGGAGTGGGTTGCCATTTCTTTCTCCAGTTGATCTTCCTGACCAAGAAATCAAACCCATATCTCCTGCATTGGGAGGCAGATTCTTTAAAGATGAGCCATCAAAGAAGCCCAATTGTTAGAATGCCATTATTGAACGAATAACTGATAAGGAATATTGATGAAGATGTGGAGAAAATGAAACCCTAGTGCGTTCTTTAAAGGGGTATAAATGGTGTAGCCACTATGGAAAACAGTATGAAGCTTCCTCAGATATTAAAAATTGAACTACCGTACAATCCAGTAATTCATGTTCATTACAGTTGCCTGCTCTTCTCAACATGATTTACAATAGCCAATATATAGAAACAAGCTACATATTCATTGATGGGATAAACAAAATGTGCTATATATGACCACAATGAAGTATTACTCAGCCAGAAACTAACATAATGTTATGTGAAAATTATACCTTAAAAACATAATAGTAAGGTATTGTATCAAATGCATTCAAAGCTCTTTTATCTAACTTGTAAGTTTCTTGAGGACATATGAGTTCCTGGGTTTAAGTTCATACTGCTCATCTCTTAGCAGGTCAATAATCAAGATACAGTTGTTGGGACAAGGAATAACAACTTTATTTGGAAAACTGAGAAGGTGGTGGGCTTGTGCCCCAAAGAACCATCTTACCTGAGTTAGAATTTAGGTTTCTTTTACACTAAAAGTGGAGGGAGTGTAATCAAACATTTCCTGGCTTCCATAAACCTCTGGAGGTTATATGTTAATTTCTTCCTCCCTGCAGTCATTAACTGCAGTCATTAACAGGTGGGCCTGTTCAGGGTGTATCCTATGAGTTAAAGATATTTTAACTTAATGTTTATTACCCAGGAGGAAAGATTCTATGAGATGGGCCATTGTGTATAATTTAAGCTTATAGGCAACATCCCTTTAGTGACTGACTTGTAATAGAATATACAACGTTCTTCTGTGTTACAGATGCTGTATCTGTCTTAGTCATTCACTGTATATCCAACCCCTTTACTGTGTCTGGCTCAATAAAAACAATTATTGGTAGTATATTTCTTCTTGTTCTGAAAAATCTTGGGAAGAAGAGGCCAACCTGAGATAGCGAAATTGACTTATGCACTATATGGAAATAAATTTGAATTATCAACTGCTTTTTGTGATTTGTATATTTTCTTTTTGTTATGATTTTTGATTTATCAAAGTTTTCAATAGGGAGCTAATCTTTTTCTTAATTAATTTCTTCTTTTATATCTGAATGAGCATACAAACAAGGACATCTTTAGGAAATTCCAGGAGGATATCTGGGGAAAAGCATAGCTCGCATTTTCAGAGATTTATCATTATAATTCTTCTGACCACCAAGTGAGCATTATTCTTCTAATTGTTGTTCAATTGCTAAATTGTGTCAGACTCTTTGCAATGCCATGAACTGCAGCATATCATGCCTTATTTTTATCATTAGCATAGTAGTAAGCTGCCTCTGTTAAGTGATTTGAGCAAGTAAGATTGCCAACCCTGTAATAGCGTTATTGTGAGTACCACACAGATAATAGAGACAAAGTCCTTGAAAGAGTGCATAATCACCCTTGGTAGTGTTAGGCATTGCTGTAAGTTAGCTGGAAGAATGGGTTGAGGACAGTCAGAATGGAGGAGGAAATGTATGACATGGAGTATCATTTGAGCTGCGGAAGTCACCCTGGAAAAGCTTGCTGTAATTGTGGGAAGCAAAGACACCTACTCTTTGCCTGGGAGGTAGATGGATCCAACAAGCAGTGATGGAGACACACTGAGGTGCCACCTGAATTACTCTGTAACTTTGTCCAAGGTCATCTCTGTTCACTTTCTGAGACAGGGGAAACTTCAAGGCCTCCCAACCTATCCTGGTGATGTGACCTTCTCTTTTCCTGTCTGTTAGCAGGAGAGGTGGAAAGGAGGGCACTTCAAAGAGCCAGGCTTGCTACCCAGAGTGGGAGATCTGAGAGCTGCCTCCACCCACTGTTGCGATCTTCTCTTCAGGCTTCCAGAGATCAAAAGCATCTCCAGCTGTTCATTACTCTCCACACAAACACATACCGAAAAGCTAATCCTATTAGCCACTTCATAAAGAATAAATTGTTATTTCCTCTCCACTTTGATTTTTCGCTCTTCACTCTCTGTGCTGTGATGTGTAAATGGTTTTTCCCTATCAGTCTTTTTAGGAATTCCCTGTTTTTCTTATCTTTTATATGATCAAAACTCTTTTGCTGGGGTTCATACCCCTGAGTATCCAGGAGTAACCCATCTCTAGGACCAGAAGTCAGGATCTAGACATGTTCTTGGAGTCCATACAGAAGTCACCTCTCTCATGGCTTCACTATCATGATGTTGTAACAAGAAAGTGTCAAATAGCCAAAATAACTGAAAGAGCCAATTATTCTTTGTTAAAAGAAAAACTTAATGAGAGAGTTTATCACTCACAGATGCTTACTTGTTTTCAACAGCACAGATTCCAAGGCTATGCATTCTGAAATTCTGACTCTGTAGGTCTGAGGGTCTATTTTACCAGTTACCCCAGGTTACAATCTACAGGAGAGTTGTGGAAGTACCCTCAGAAAACCTTTGAGAAAGGTGCTGTGAGAAAAGCAAAAATGAGACACATAAATCTAAAATGGTAGAACGTATGCAAAAATTGACACACAGTAGAATTTTACTAGGAGGCAAGACTGTGCTTGTGGCAAAGAATCCACCTGCCAATGCAGAAGATGCAGTAGAAGCAGGTTCAATCACTGGGTTGGGGAGATACCCTGCAGGAGAAAATGGCAAGCCACTCAAGTATTCTTGCCTTGAGAATCCCATGGACAGAGATGCTTAACGGGCTACAGTCCATGGGATTGCAAAGAGTCAGACATGGCTGAAGTAACTGAGTACACACACAAAAAAAGTCTGCACCTCTCTGGAAAATGTCCCTTCTCTGTTGGGCACCAGGGGCACGGCTGGTGCCTAAGGCTGAGGTCTGTAGCTGGTGAACATGTTGGTGATTTCTTCAGTTTGGTTAGGCACTTTAATTAATGATTTTGGGCTCCACTTTTGCCTGGCACTGCAAATGCCAGTTCTCAACCACGACCTCCCTTGAGATCAAAAGCATCTCCAGCTGTTCATTACTCTCCACACAAACACATACCGAAAAGCTAATCCTATTAGCCACTTCATAAAGAATAAATTGTTATTTCCTCTCCACTTTGATTTTTCGCTCTTCACTCTCTGTGCTGTGATGTGTAAATGGTTTTTCCCTATCAGTCTTTTTAGGAATTCCCTGTTTTTCTTATCTTTTATATGATCAAAACTCTTTTGCTGGGGTTCATACCCCTGAGTATCCAGGAGTAACCCATCTCTAGGACCAGAAGTCAGGATCTAGACATGTTCTTGGAGTCCATACAGAAGTCACCTCTCTCATGGCTTCACTATCATGATGTTGTAACAAGAAAGTGTCAAATAGCCAAAATAACTGAAAGAGCCAATTATTCTTTGTTAAAAGAAAAACTTAATGAGAGAGTTTATCACTCACAGATGCTTACTTGTTTTCAACAGCACAGATTCCAAGGCTATGCATTCTGAAATTCTGACTCTGTAGGTCTGAGGGTCTATTTTACCAGTTACCCCAGGTTACAATCTACAGGAGAGTTGTGGAAGTACCCTCAGAAAACCTTTGAGAAAGGTGCTGTGAGAAAAGCAAAAATGAGACACATAAATCTAAAATGGTAGAACGTATGCAAAAATTGACACACAGTAGAATTTTACTAGGAGGCAAGACTGTGCTTGTGGCAAAGAATCCACCTGCCAATGCAGAAGATGCAGTAGAAGCAGGTTCAATCACTGGGTTGGGGAGATACCCTGCAGGAGAAAATGGCAAGCCACTCAAGTATTCTTGCCTTGAGAATCCCATGGACAGAGATGCTTAACGGGCTACAGTCCATGGGATTGCAAAGAGTCAGACATGGCTGAAGTAACTGAGTACACACACAAAAAAAGTCTGCACCTCTCTGGAAAATGTCCCTTCTCTGTTGGGCACCAGGGGCACGGCTGGTGCCTAAGGCTGAGGTCTGTAGCTGGTGAACATGTTGGTGATTTCTTCAGTTTGGTTAGGCACTTTAATTAATGATTTTGGGCTCCACTTTTGCCTGGCACTGCAAATGCCAGTTCTCAACCACGACCTCCATTGAGATCCTAACTTAGGCAGTTAAAATTTGTAGTCCTTCCTGTGAGGTTTCCACATACTCCTGAAGTGCTAAGTTTCTCAACTAGTTCCCCCCTTGGGAATACCCAGGAAGCTGTGGGTGCCTATACACCACATGAGAGTAGCTGGAGCCTCAAGAGCATAGACTATATGTGTCCTGAGCAACCCAGAGGGCATTTCTAACATACCATATAGATGGATCCCTAGTCAAGATATGGTCCCTCTGAAATGATTTAAAATCCTTCAATTCTTCATACAGGGAAGTGAAAGACAAGCTCCAACATGACAGGGTCAAACTTATCAGGCTATATTGAACATTCATTTCTGACATGGGTAAAGGTATTCCAACTATCTAGTAAGAATCATTGGTCAAAGGAGTTGGCTCGTTAGGGACTTGGAATTTTTAGCTGTATATCTACATGGGGCACCAGCAAAGAGTAATTTAATAGTTTTCTTTTTTTCTCTTTTCTAGATATTGCTAAATTGGAATTTTTTTTTTTCCCCTAATATGAACACAGTCTTCCTTCAATAGGAAAGGAAATGAAGTGAACACACCAGACTAGGTCTAGATTAGGGATAAGCAAAGTGAAGAGTGAAGAGACAGCTAGGGCACCAGAGGCCGCAGTCTTCCCGTGTTCACGGCATCTCCGGGCATCCGCATCTTCCCGCACCGCCAGCTGAGTCTGCGCTGCTCTCCCGCGCCGTCTGGCTGCGTGGCGCCCGGGATGAAGACCCTCCCGCCAGCGCCCCCTCCTCCCCCGCATTGCCTGCTGCGCCCCCGCTGTGTCCAGGGAATGAGCTGACCCTCGGGCATGCCATGTGGCTACTGTTTTCTAGAGTGTCCTCAGGGAGAGCCGAGACTGCGTGCCAGACGGCTCTCTGCGCAGCGGTTCCACAGGAGGTGTCTTCCTGACAGCTCGGCCCTGGGGCCCCAGGAGTGGAGGACAGCTCATAATACGTCCTTCAAGACAGCCTGTGACTGACCTGCTTGTTTGTGTGGCTGGCGGAGTCCCCAGCCCTGTCAGCCGTCCACAGAGGACTGACCTGCCTTGCCTTCTGTGCTGCAGGTGAGCTCGGTGGGAGGCGGAAACCCTGTACCAGTGCCCTCGCTGGACACACTCTGAAGATGCCACGGGGCACCCCCCAAAGCTGTGTCTGGCTCCCAGATGACGGTCAGCCCTAGACATAGAGGTGGTGTGAGGAAGTCCCAAGGCCATGAATCCGTGATCTCGGGGTCTCTTGGGATCTGGAATTGCTGGTATTTCTCCCTGAGATCCCTGTTCTTTGTGGACACCCTGGGGCAGAGTGGAGAGTGCAGTCCTCATGTGACGAGCTCCCCGCCGCCTGCTCAGAGCAGCACAGGAGACCTGCTCCCTCAGCACTTGAGATCTGCGCGAAGCTCTGGACCTGGGGGCCTGGGTCCCCTTCAGCTGACAGCAGTGGCCTTGGAGGGTGTGGATAGGGAAGGCCGATGCATGTCCCTCTGGTTCTTGGATGACTTCAGTGACCCAAGGGATTTTCTGTTGAGTTGGCATTTTTCTCTCCACCTACCCTTTCACTTACCTGTATGCACCCACCTCATCTGTGTTTTAGATCAGCCAGACGCCCTGTGCCAGCAAGGCCAGGCAGGGAGAATGCGGATCACAGCCCAGATACAGTTTTCACTCCTTAAGCCTTCCGCCCTGCTCCTGGGACTTGGTGCATGGCTGTTGGCTGAGGTGTTGGGTGGGAGGTGAACCTGTGCTGGTGGTTGGCTAAGGTTAGGACCCACGAAAGTCTGCAACAGGGGCCAAAGTGAGACAAGTGCTGATGTCACTGGGAAAATGTACCTGGGGTGTAAGATCCTACATGCCTGGAGGCAATAAGCCCGCGTACCAGTCAAGCTGAGTGTCTCACCCACAACGCAGAGCATCACTGACTTTTTCGAAACTTGTCAGCTATGATGCTTCTCACAAGGATATCCTGTGATGGGCCAGCCCCTGGCATGATGCCCAGCATGTGTTCTACTTCTTTAGGAAGACTTGGCTGCTTGAGATGCTGGCCTAGATAACCCAAGAGTCCAGAGCCAAGGAGACCACCTTCCAGACAGCAGTCCATTCTCAAGAGTATTTGTCAATCTGTTTACGTGTATGCAGAGGTTAAAAATAAAGTGATAGCCCGTGCTTGCCCCAACTAGAGTAGCCCCCAGTCACTGCAACTAGAGAAAGCCTATTGTCAGTAACAAAGACCCAAAAATATGTGAAGTTTTAAAGCAGCAGTAGGCATGACTCCTGCAGAAGAGGTGTGTGTGAAGTGGGTCCTTTTGGTTGGAGGGGACATGCTTCTACCCTGAAAATCAGAGAGTAGGCAGGGTTGTCCGATGACCTTGGCCAGGGGAACCCTTTGCTGCCTAAAGATGCAGAGGCAGAGAAGGAGGTTTTATGCTTTTTGTCTAACAGTCCATGATTAGAATAGAGTAGGTGCGGTAATTTGCAGGAAAAATGGTAACTTCCATTGCTAACTAACTAGGCTTTCCAGGATGATACTTAGCCTTCCACCCTTGCATCTCACTTCTTCACTCAGGTACCTAACTAACCAAGCTTTCCAGGTACCTCAGGCTTTCCTGTCCCTGGCTAATTCCCTGGTCTTTCCAAGATAAAAGGGGTTTCCCAGGTAGCTCAGTGGTATAGAATCCACCTGCCAGTGCAGGAGACTTGGGCTCAGTCCCCAGATTGGGATGATCCCCTGGGGGAGGAAATGACAATCCGCTCTAATATTGCCTGGAGAATCTCATGGACAGAGGAGCCTGGTGGGCTGCAGTCCAGTGAGTTGCAGAGTCAGACATGACAGCGACTAAAGCTTTCTGGAGAAGTCCTCATGCTATTTTAAAACTGAAGAACCTGGGGTTTGGAAAGCTTTACTAAATTTTGCTAAGAGAATAAAGTGATGGACCGCAGTTTTTTAAAAAATTTTCTTTATTTTTGGCTATTTTGGGTTTTCACTGCTGCTGCAGGCTCTTCTCTAATTGCAGAGAGTGGGGGCCACTCTCGAGGTGAGTGAGAGAGCTTCCTGTTGCAATGACTTCCCTTGTGGAACTCGGGTTCTAGGGCACATGGGTTTCAGTAGTTGCGGCACATGGGCTCCATAGTTGTGGCTCTGAGGCTCTAGAGCACAGGCTCAACAGCTGGGGCTCATGGGCTTAGTTGCTCCGCAGCATGTGGAATCCTTCCGGATCAGGGATCAAACCTGTGTCTCCTGAATTGGCAGGTGAACTCTTTACCACTGAGCTACTAGGGAAGCCCTGGACTGTGGTTCTAAAGGAGGTCACACTTTCCCCAAGTCTGTGCTCTTTACTACTCTTGCTATGATACTTTAGTTAATAAAGAATGATACTTAAAAAAAAAAAAGAGAGACAGCTAGGAACACTGAAGCACAGCCTTCTCACATCATGCATTCATGTTCCTCAATAACTTCACTGTGTCCTGTCCCTGACTCTTCAAGCTAGCTTCTGACTATTATTATATGATTGATGTCATTATATACAGACACATAAGTATGTATATATACAATACTATATGTATACAATATTAACCATGATGTATTAATCATACGCATATGTGTTAGTCGTTTAGTTGTGTCTCACTATTTACAACTCCATGGGGTCTAGTAGCCAGGTTCCTCTGTCCATGGAATTCTCCATGCAAGAGTGCTGGAGTGGATAGGCATTCCCTTCTCCAAGGGATCTTCACAGTCCAGGGATCAAACTTAGGTCTCCTGCATTGCAGGCAGATTCTTTACCATCTGAGCCACCAGAAAAGCTGGTATTCATTGTATATGTACAATTAATGAGGCAACCTAAATGCATAGTGCTCTTCCTGCAGTTAGTCCCACAGTCATAATTGATGTTTATAATATTACTCTTCTACAATCCATTCTTCAATAGAATTCCCTTTTACTCCTTACTATCAACTAGTACTTCTATTAGTTTATGTTGCCTTTCCTGGATAACTCAAGCTTCTTGAGATAACCCTGAGAGCTCCAAGGCCTCTGTTAGTCTGATTATTGCAGTTACCCATTTACAATTATCATTGAATAAAGAAACATCAAGAAGTATTCCAATAAATTCAACATGTTCCAGACCTGCTCCTCCCTGCCCTATTATTGCCTCATGTTAATTCATTCCCACTGAATGGAGAGAGACATGATAATACTTTGGTCCACCTGACATCAATGAAGTTGTGTGGCACTGAATGAGCCTTTTCATTGAGCTGTATTTATTACCTTATATCATCTCTGATATAAATGTCAGCTTAGATGCTATATCCAGAAGCCCTTGAAAGATTTGAATAGACTCCCTTTTTTTGCAGTAAATTGTTATCTTGTTGAATGGTTTGGAGTCCTTTGGGAAAGTATTGGACCAATTGCTACTGTGATATTTCTGTGCCATTGTAGGATGGGCTGCTAAGAAGACGCAGAGAGCCCTTCAACTGATAGCCTCTGAGTCTAAGAACTGCTTTATGTTTGGAAACTAGGTGATTAATTGTGATTTGTCCAGTTAGAGATGCAATATTCACCTCTATTCATAAGATATTGGTCTTTTTTTGGTTAAATACATTAACCATAGCTTTCCAGCTGAAAATATATCTCATTTCTAAGGACATCAAAGCCTGAACTCAATTGCCACAGATCCCTGTGGATTAAAGACTCCTGTTGGCCATTCTGACCTTAGTCTCAGTCATGGCAATAATATCCCCTTTACCTATCATGATTAAGAGTAGCCACCTTGGGACTTCCCTGCCTGTCCAATGGTTAAGACTCTGCCTTCCAGTGCAAGGGGTGGAGGTTTGATCTTTGATCAGGGAAAAAAGATTCTACATGCCTCAGAGTGTGGCCAAAAAATGAATAAATAGATAAATAATATAACATTATAAATCAACTATAAGTTCAGTTCAGTTCGGTCTGTCAGTTGTGTCCGACTCTTTGTGACCCCACTGCAGCACACCAGGTTTCCCTGTCCTTCACCATCTCCCAGAACTTGCTGAAACTCATGTCCATTGACTCAGTGATGACATCCAACCATCTCATCCTCTGTCGTCCCCATTTCCTTCTGCCTTCTATTTCCACGACATCAAGGTCTTTTCCAATAAGTCATCTCTTTGCATCAGGTGGCCAAAGTATTGAAGCTTTAGCAGCATCTTTCCTATGAATATTCAGGGTTGAATTTTTTTAGGATTGGCGAGTTTGATCTCCTTGCAGTCCAAGGGACTCTTCAGACTATTTTCCAACACCAAGGCTCTCAGGAATTGTACAGAAACCAAAACTTGAATTATGACTTCTGAAATT
The DNA here is from genome assembly GCA_022376925.1 of Tragulus kanchil. Lineage (NCBI taxonomy): Eukaryota > Metazoa > Chordata > Mammalia > Artiodactyla > Tragulidae > Tragulus > Tragulus kanchil. The sequence goes on along the minus strand of JAIOJX010000029.1, from coordinate 79,202,111 downwards.
ATTTTATCTCATTATCTCGGTGTGTGTGTGAAAGTCACTTAGTCATGTCCAACTCTTTGCGACCCCATTGACTGTGGCCTGACAAGCTCCTTTGTCCATGACATTCTCCAGGCAATTCTACTAAAGTGGGTGGCAATTCCTTCTCCAAGATATCTTCCTAACCCTGGAATCGAACCCAGATCTCCCACAATGTAGGCAATTCTTTATGGTCTGAGTCAACTCCATGTGTTCCTACTTAGTTTGGACATTAAAAGTTCTGTAATGATATATGTTTAACCAAACTATCCACTTTGGAATAAAATCTGTCTGCTTCTAGTCCCTTTGACATTTATATGTTTTTCCAGCTGTTACCATGTTGCAGGGTCTTAGTTCCCGACAAGGAACCAAACCCAACAACTTAGTTCCCTGGTCACTGCCCTTGCAGTGGAAGTGTGGAGTTTTAAATACTGGATTGCCAGGGAAGTACCCCCGCTGACTTTTGTGTTAATGCACTCTTTTCCAAAAGCATAGAAACATTTAGTAGAAGGTAGGAAGAAGAAAAAAAAAAAGTCTCAGATTTAAGCTTGTCTTTAACTTAACAAGGCACTTACCACAGAGGCCTCATTTTCAGGATGAATCTAAGATCCTTTAGAGGGGTATCATTGTTTGACTCAATGATTTCTGGATAGCAATAGACAGAGAATTTCCATCTCTTCACCAGTTCCAACAGGCTGTCTTGGCACCATATGGACCTGCTTTCTAGTTATCTCTCTCCCTTTGTGCCTCATTCCACCTCAGCTCTAGGGGTTGAAAATATATTATGCTTCACTAATCACTGAGGCTACGTGACAGATTTGTGAAATATTCTGGCTTTTCTCCATATGTTGTGTGTTATATGTTGCTCATACTTCTCATCCTCTGTCGTTTCCCAGGTTTTTTTGCCAAAGTTAGCTTTAGCAGCATCTTTCCTATGAATATTCAGGGTTGAATTTTTAGGATTGGCGAGTTTGATCTCCTTGCAGTCCAAGGGACTCTTCAGACTATTTTCCAACACCAAGGCTCTCAGGAATTGTACAGAAACCAAAACTTGAATTATGACTTCTGAAATTATTTTATCTCATTATCTCGGTGTGTGTGTGAAAGTCACTTAGTCATGTCCAACTCTTTGCGACCCCATTGACTGTGGCCTGACAAGCTCCTTTGTCCATGACATTCTCCAGGCAATTCTACTAAAGTGGGTGGCAATTCCCTTCTCCAAGATATCTTCCTAACCCTGGAATCGAACCCAGATCTCCCACAATGTAGGCAATTCTTTATGGTCTGAGTCAACTCCATGTGTTCCTACTTAGTTTGGACATTAAAAGTTCTGTAATGATATATGTTTAACCAAACTATCCACTTTGGAATAAAATCTGTCTGCTTCTAGTCCCTTTGACATTTATATGTTTTTCCAGCTGTTACCATGTTGCAGGGTCTTAGTTCCCGACAAGGAACCAAACCCAACAACTTAGTTCCCTGGTCACTGCCCTTGCAGTGGAAGTGTGGAGTTTTAAATACTGGATTGCCAGGGAAGTACCCCCGCTGACTTTTGTGTTAATGCACTCTTTTCCAAAAGCATAGAAACATTTAGTAGAAGGTAGGAAGAAGAAAAAAAAAAAGTCTCAGATTTAAGCTTGTCTTTAACTTAACAAGGCACTTACCACAGAGGCCTCATTTTCAGGATGAATCTAAGATCCTTTAGAGGGGTATCATTGTTTGACTCAATGATTTCTGGATAGCAATAGACAGAGAATTTCCATCTCTTCACCAGTTCCAACAGGCTGTCTTGGCACCATATGGACCTGCTTTCTAGTTATCTCTCTCCCTTTGTGCCTCATTCCACCTCAGCTCTAGGGGTTGAAAATATATTATGCTTCACTAATCACTGAGGCTACGTGACAGATTTGTGAAATATTCTGGCTTTTCTCCATATGTTGTGTGTTATATGTTGCTAATATTTCTGGTGACTGGTCAATTTACCTCCTACTGGCAATTTGGGGCAGGAATCTAAGTAGTTGTGATTAAAATTGTGATTATGATTCTTTCTTAGAACAATTCCCCAAAGGTCAATAAAGTTATGCCTGGAGCATTTTAATATGGATGGGAGGCCAAACCTTCTCTATTTATTTTTACAGATTCTTTAAAAAGCTAATGAAAAATGCAGTGTGAGAGCTGTGTAGGAGCAGAGTAGATGGGTCGGAGGCCCAGGGACAAAAGTGTTGCATTATAAACAGAAGAGGCATTTTTGCAAGGTGAGGCAGTGTATGATAAAATGTTATTTGGAATTTTTTCTCATTGCTGAAAAGGGCTGAACTTGAATTCATAGAATAGTGTCAAGCAGATTCTTTGAAACTAATTTCTCTTTATATGTATTACTTCACAATTGATCATAGAATACAACAGAGTGTAACTTCAAAACAAAAATAGATTGTGTATAATAAGATGAGGTCCAGGTTTCCTTCAGTCCTAATGCTTTCTGGAAAAGTCACTATTCTAACCCCTGGAGAGATAATAATGACAGATTTTATTCTATGGCATTAGAGAACTGAGTGCTGAATAATGGATGAGTTCAATTCAATGGAGTGATTTCACCTCAATTATCACACTATCATCTAAAGTTCAGTTTTCCTTTTTTAAGGCATCACTTTTCTGATTATCTTTTGCATTCAGGAATGGTAATTGGAATATATAATTTTTTCAATAATTTCTTTAAATTAACTTTTTTTTTTCATTTAGCCTTATTCTAAACAATAATACCCATAAAATCACAGGCTTCCTGAGCTAATTATATTCCCATTAGAAGAAATGCATATTTTAAAAACACTTTACATGTACCATTTAAATAATTATCTGTACCACTGGAAGTATGCAAGACAGAGAATTTTGTTTTTCTTACTCTACACTCAGCCATTTTGAGATAACCAACCCTCATCCCATCATATCACACCCCATAAATCCTTAAAGCCAACTGTGTACAGCACTGCTGATTCAGAGTTGTACCAATGTTTCTTTGTATATTCCATAGCTTCCATATTCCCTTCTATATTTTGATCCTGAGCCATATTATCTCTGCAATAAGTATTGTTCTATTAATTTATTTTTCTTTACCTAGACGTCTTTCATCCTAATCCTAAAAATTATTATCATTATCATCAGTTATTAATTTTAGATTTTTTGATATTATGTGTAGCTTTCCTAAACAATAAATGATGAATTTTGTTTTTATCTGATCTGAGAATTGTAGTGATCCAATTTATGAAATGTAGAATATGCATATTTATTGTAATAGTTTTATTTTTATATTTTCATATATCCTGTTTTTCATATGTCCTTGCTCTTTCATTGTGTATATATTTTTTGTATAGCTTATAGACTGCTCTATGATTGGAATGCTTACTATTCCTAGTACCTAGAACAGTGGTATGGGCATGAGACAAAATCCATAAACATTTGTTGAGTGAATGGAGGCATAAATATATCTTGCTATGGCTTATGTTTTTTTAAGTCAAATTTATTTACTGATTTTTTTTTTCTTTTACTTACTGATTTTGAAGTGGCTTCACATTCTACCAGAGCAGTGATTCTCAAATCACAGAATGGACCAGAATCACCTGGAGGGACTGTTAGACCACAGAATGCTGGGTCCCACTCTCAAGCTTTCTGATTTAGTCAGTTTGCAAGTGGACTGAGGAAATACATGATCAGATCTCAGGTAATAAATAAATACATTAATAATACATTATTAATAAATGATAAACAATAAATAAATAAAACAATACATAAATACAATAATAATAAATAAATAAATACATTACTAGATCTCAGGTATTGCTGATGCTAATGGTTTGAGGGCCCACACTTTGAGAACCAATGTATTTAAAATTATTTCTAAGTTTTGTAAAACTCCCATACCTAACAATGTTGCCAGATCTATACCTATACCTATTTTTCAGACTTGAGAATAACCTACTAATTTGATTTCTTCATATTTAAGGAGAAGGTTTTTGTAGAATTTGAAGCTCTCTCATCCTTCTACTTTTAATCTTTAGTGTTAGATCCACATTATTGCTAACCATTTTATTTAAAATTACATATTTTAGCCCATCGTTTATGGATCTCTTTCACGGTCTAGTAAATGTTTTCCAGAATTTCACAGAGAAAACAAAACAATTGTATCCTAAAACTCTTTGCAAGGCTATGCTTTCTCCTGCATGCTTGGACTGTTGTACATGGAGGGAACTTTCTACAGACTTCACATTAGTTTTCCTCTGATATTTCACCTCTAAACAAGGATACCTCCTTCCATTCCGGCCCAGTGATGTTGAATGGAATTCCTTTTTCTCTTTGAATACCTGAATGATCTCAGAATCCCTTTGGCTAATCCTAAACTGGAGCGACAATTATTTATATCCAGACTAGTCATGCTTCTGAGCCTGAAAAGCATTAGCCAAAGGCAGGAGACATACAGTTTACTTCTGTGACCTCTTCCTCTCTTATGTAAGGAGGTACATGCATAGCTGACTAATTTTAAGCAACTGTTTTACCAGAGGTTGAACTTCCTGCTTTCTCAATTGGCTTACTATTCCTAGTACCTAGAACAGTGGTATGGGCATGAGACAAAATCCATAAACATTTGTTGAGTGAATGGAGGCATAAATATATCTTGCTATGGCTTATGTTTTTTTAAGTCAAATTTATTTACTGATTTTTTTTTTCTTTTACTTACTGATTTTGAAGTGGCTTCACATTCTACCAGAGCAGTGATTCTCAAATCACAGAATGGACCAGAATCACCTGGAGGGACTGTTAGACCACAGAATGCTGGGTCCCACTCTCAAGCTTTCTGATTTAGTCAGTTTGCAAGTGGACTGAGGAAATACATGATCAGATCTCAGGTAATAAATAAATACATTAATAATACATTATTAATAAATGATAAACAATAAATAAATAAAACAATACATAAATACAATAATAATAAATAAATAAATACATTACTAGATCTCAGGTATTGCTGATGCTAATGGTTTGAGGGCCCACACTTTGAGAACCAATGTATTTAAAATTATTTCTAAGTTTTGTAAAACTCCCATACCTAACAATGTTGCCAGATCTATACCTATACCTATTTTTCAGACTTGAGAATAACCTACTAATTTGATTTCTTCATATTTAAGGAGAAGGTTTTTGTAGAATTTGAAGCTCTCTCATCCTTCTACTTTTAATCTTTAGTGTTAGATCCACATTATTGCTAACCATTTTATTTAAAATTACATATTTTAGCCCATCGTTTATGGATCTCTTTCACGGTCTAGTAAATGTTTTCCAGAATTTCACAGAGAAAACAAAACAATTGTATCCTAAAACTCTTTGCAAGGCTATGCTTTCTCCTGCATGCTTGGACTGTTGTACATGGAGGGAACTTTCTACAGACTTCACATTAGTTTTCCTCTGATATTTCACCTCTAAACAAGGATACCTCCTTCCATTCCGGCCCAGTGATGTTGAATGGAATTCCTTTTTCTCTTTGAATACCTGAATGATCTCAGAATCCCTTTGGCTAATCCTAAACTGGAGCGACAATTATTTATATCCAGACTAGTCATGCTTCTGAGCCTGAAAAGCATTAGCCAAAGGCAGGAGACATACAGTTTACTTCTGTGACCTCTTCCTCTCTTATGTAAGGAGGTACATGCATAGCTGACTAATTTTAAGCAACTGTTTTTACCAGAGGTTGAACTTCCCTGCTTTCTCACAGGGTAAAGAATATGCCTGCAATGTTGGGGATCCAGGTTTGATTGTTGGGTCTGGAAGATCCCTGGGAGAAGGAAATGGCTACCCACCCCAGTATTCTTGCCTGGAGTATTCCATGGACAGAGGAGCCTGGTAGCATATAGTCCATGGGGTCCCAAAGAGTTGCATATGACTGAGTAACACTTTTGCATTTCAGTATATGAAAAATAATCTGAATAGTTCCAGAGCCTCTTCTGTTTCTGTTTTCATATTTTGTTAACTGTTATGGACTGAATTGTATTCCCCACAAAATGCATAGATTGAAGCTCAGGGCTTTAATATGACTGTGTTTTGGAGACAAGGCCCTTAAGGAGGTAATTAGCACTAAATAGGGCTATAAGGGTAGGGGCAAATTCCACAGAATTGATGTCTTTGTAAGACAGGAGAAAGATACACCAGAGATCTCTTTCACCTTATATGCATACACAGAAACGCCTTGTAAAGGCAGAGAGGAGGCACCTTTTGCAAGCTGCAGAAGGAGACTTCTCCAGAAGCCAACCCTGCTGACACTATGACCTTAAAGTTCCAGAATCCAGAACTATGAAAAAAGCAGTGACCATTGTTTAACCCACCAGCTCCATGGCTTCTTCTTATGGTAGTCTGAGTATACTAACACAGATTTTGGTACTATGAAGTAGAATGCTATTGTATGAAATACCAAAAAATGTGGAAGTGTCTTTGGAACTGGGTGATGGGTAGAGGATGAATAGGGTAGAGATACATGTTAGAGAATGCTTAGATTTGAAGGGACTGTGGGTGGAAATGTGGAAATTGAAGGCAAATCTGGGGACAGCTCAGAAAGAAAAGAGGCAAGCTTTAAGGACAGCCTCTACCACCTGAGAGAATACGTATGTCATCATCAACAGTATGCTAGTATAAATATGAAATTAAAAGTGCTTCATACAGTATACTAACACACATATATGGAATCTAGTAGGATAGCCTTGATAACACACACAGTGAACACATGGAAAAACAGACAGAGCATAGACATAGGGACATTGTTGGGAAGAAATAGGGAGGGGGAAGCATGGAGGGAGTAACATGGAAACCTATACTGTTATGTGTGGAAAAGAGCTAGTGTCATTGTGCTAAGAGAATAGGAGTGCTTACAATGGCTTGGGGCGAAGGTCTGGAGGGGTGGGATGGGGGAACTGGGGGGGGTGGGAACCATGGATATGCATATGACTGATCTGGGAACATACATGTCTGTGAACAACAAAACTCCGTAAAACCCTTTAAAATAAAGAATAAAAAAATAATAATAAAAAAGAACTTGACCCCTCTTCCAAAAAAGTGCTTCATGTAAGATGTTAAATGAAGATGATGAACATGTTATTGGAAACTGGGACAAGATAATCCTTGTTTAAGAGAGGCAAAGAACTTTCAGAATTATGTTCTAATATTTAATGGAAGGTGATGTTGACTAAAAAAGAAAAGATAAACAACTGGAGCATTGTAAGTTAAAATATTTTTTTTAACATTTATTTTTTATTTATTTATCTTTTGGGGGGTGGGGTGGGGAGGGAGGGAGACAGGCGGGCCACTTCTATTGGTCTTTCATTCATCTATTTTCATCCGTCTTTGTTCTTTGGCTCCTGTGGGCCTCCCATCGCGGTGGCCTCTGTCGTCACAGAGCGCCAGCTCTGGGCGCATGCACCCCAGAGCTCCGGCTTGGTAATTGGACACATCAGTCCAGTCGCTCCGCGGCACGTGGGATCTTCCCAGACCAGGGATGGAACGACCCCCCTTGCACTGCAAGGCGGTGTCCTTACCCACTGGACCACCAGAAGAAGCCCGTAAGTTAAGTTTTATTTGTGGCACAATTAGGACTGTAGCATGGGAGGCAGCATCTCAGATAGCTCTGAGAGACTGCTCCAAAAAGGCAGCAGCAGGAAAATCAATATATAACGTTTTGATGAAGGGAGGTTTCAATACCATTAAACACACATTTTTCAAAGGGAATTTCTTGTTAGTCACAAAGATCTGATTCACCATGAAGGGATTTAGTGTTTTCCTATGTATGAGGAGATGCAAGGATTGAGATAATAAAATCTGTTTGTAAAAACATCTGCCTGTCTAAAGACCTATCGCACCTGATCCTCTGGAGCACAGAATACCTTCCTCTACCCTAAACTTCTTCAGGGGTGCTGAGAGTCAGCAGCTGTCACAGCAGACCGTTCAGTCTCCACCGTGGTGGATGGCAAATGCCCTTGCTGTTGAGTCTTTGGCAATGTAATTGGTAAGTGTTGATTTGTAGTTGACAATAAGGCATACAAGTGAGGACCTTGGATATTTATCAAGAGAAATTTCTAAGTAGTATCGAAAGTATGAACTGGTTTCCCCTTACTGCTTATAATAAAATGGAAGGAAAAGGGATGAATTCATTATGCAAAAAGGGACCAGGAAATGAACATTTGGAAAATTCTTAGCCTACATGTATTGTAAGAAAGAGAAAGTGTGCTCTGATGAGGACACTGAAGTTGTGAACAATCACTCTATAAAGAGATTGCTGTCAGAGTTAATCAGCCATCTAGCAGAAGTAAATAATACAAATGGGATTATACTAGCAGAAACTCTGCTGACTGAGAGAAAGGAAGATGAGAAAATGGGATGGAAGGAAAGTCTTTAAGATTTCTCAGATTCCACAGGGTGGGACAATAGAACTAGCTGGCTCCAAATATGTGCTATTCTTCAAGAAAAGAGAAAAGTGACCCGGAAGGTGACTCAGAGATCATCAGGACTGTCACTCTCACAACAAGGTCGAGAAGCAATGTTGTTTTATTTTTCTGGGTTCAGAGGGTAGGGCCACCTCTTTGATTTGATATAAGCTGGGCCAGGATCCATGACCGGCAACAAAACATTCTTGCACAGCCTAGGGACCAGGGCCTTGCACATAGTCAAGGAGGCTATGAGGGTAATGCTGCCACATCTAAGAGCCCAGAGAAGATTCTCAAGCCCTAAGATGCAAATTAATTTGTATTGCTAGGTTTTAAATTTGCTTGAGCTCGTTTCGCTAAGTCTCACAGATGGAAAAGTGTTTTGTTTCAGGATAAATTATAGTGTGAGTCTCACCCATACTTGATTTGGATGAGTCTTTTTGGAGTGATAAAAGAATGAGTAAAAACTGTTGGAGACATTGGGAAAGAAGGAATGTATTGATAGTTTGTATGTGAGAAATATAGGGATTTTGAAGGCTAGAGGGCAGAGTATTACAGACTAAGTTGTGCCCCCCCAAAATTCATAAACTAAAACCTTAACACACTGATATGACTGTATTTGCAGACAAGGCCTTAAATGAGGTAAATAGCATTAAATAAGGTCGAAAGGGTGAGGTCTTAATCCAATAGAATAGGTATCCTTACAAGAAAATGAGAAACACCAGAAATCTCTCTTCAAGATCATGCACAGAGAAAAGGTCATGTTAAGATGACCTTAGATGGCATCATCTTCAAGCCCAGAAAAGAGGATTCACCAAAGTCCTCTGTTGGTATCATTATCTTGGACTTCCAACCTCCAAAAATGTGGGAAAATAAATATTTGTTGCATTGTCTATTTGGTCTGTGGTATCCTGTTATGACAGCTGAATAGACTAATACAATCACTTTGCATCTTAATAAGTGATTACAAGGGCTTCCTTTGTAGTTCAGATGGTAAAACATCTGCCTGAAATGCAAAAGAACTAGGTTTGATTCCTGGTTAGGGAAGATCCCCTGGAGAAGGCAATGAAAGCCCACTCCAGTATTCTTGCCTGAAAAATCCCATGGACAGAGGAGCGTGGAGGGCTACAGTCCATGAAGCTGCAGAGTCAGACACGACTGAACAACCACACATACACGCATAGAGACCAAATAAGAATAATTGATACAAGCTTCACAATTACCACGCTAGCTATTACTAAACTTGTCTCCTAATGTGTGATGCAAATAGGAGGGTTTTCCATTTACCACACAGTACTGTGCAGTGAATGATATTCTGTTACCATTTTACTTAATGTTGTATTGCTGAGAGCTTATTCCTCAGGTAGATGAAAAATGAAAAGTATTGGTGGGATTAGGAGTATAGATGAGAATTATCAGCCCTGAATGCCCTGAAGTGCAACTTCTGCACAGTGGTGGTGGGTAGCGGAAAGCTCCCTGATTGGTAGCATTTCCCCAGCCTCTGATGTCAGGATATACAACAGGCTAGATTGAGGTTTTTTCTGCCTCTTTCCTTTCTACATTGACAAGTGTAGACATTTAACTGAGCACTCTTTTCTCAGTCCTACTGTCAACATGTGGTTAGAGCAAATTTCCCACAAATTGACATTTTCAGTCCTAGACCTACAGCTTTGCCATGTCTTCATAGGTCTTACAGAGAAAAGTGAGAAAGAGTAAATTAGACATAAGTAGAGTATCATGACCTCTCTATCATGGTCTCCCATCTGGGACTTGTCTTAAGTTTCAATCTTGAGAAGGCATTATGACTCAGTTGGGACCATGGTAAGGCCTTAGGTTGGAGTTAAGTGTATAAATTGGGTTCAGGGTCAGTTTCTGGCTAACACTGCCTTACCAATGTAATCCATGGGAATTTTAAACTGAAATATCAGACTCTGGAGACAAATTTTCTGGGATTGTATAGAGGCAATGTCACCAAAGTCCTCTGTTGGTATCATTATCTTGGACTTCCAACCTCCAAAAATGTGGGAAAATAAATATTTGTTGCATTGTCTATTTGGTCTGTGGTATCCTGTTATGACAGCTGAATAGACTAATACAATCACTTTGCATCTTAATAAGTGATTACAAGGGCTTCCTTTGTAGTTCAGATGGTAAAACATCTGCCTGAAATGCAAAAGAACTAGGTTTGATTCCTGGTTAGGGAAGATCCCCTGGAGAAGGCAATGAAAGCCCACTCCAGTATTCTTGCCTGAAAAATCCCATGGACAGAGGAGCGTGGAGGGCTACAGTCCATGAAGCTGCAGAGTCAGACACGACTGAACAACCACACATACACGCATAGAGACCAAATAAGAATAATTGATACAAGCTTCACAATTACCACGCTAGCTATTACTAAACTTGTCTCCTAATGTGTGATGCAAATAGGAGGGTTTTCCATTTACCACACAGTACTGTGCAGTGAATGATATTCTGTTACCATTTTACTTAATGTTGTATTGCTGAGAGCTTATTCCTCAGGTAGATGAAAAATGAAAAGTATTGGTGGGATTAGGAGTATAGATGAGAATTATCAGCCCTGAATGCCCTGAAGTGCAACTTCTGCACAGTGGTGGTGGGTAGCGGAAAGCTCCCTGATTGGTAGCATTTCCCCAGCCTCTGATGTCAGGATATACAACAGGCTAGATTGAGGTTTTTTCTGCCTCTTTCCTTTCTACATTGACAAGTGTAGACATTTAACTGAGCACTCTTTTCTCAGTCCTACTGTCAACATGTGGTTAGAGCAAATTTCCCACAAATTGACATTTTCAGTCCTAGACCTACAGCTTTGCCATGTCTTCATAGGTCTTACAGAGAAAAGTGAGAAAGAGTAAATTAGACATAAGTAGAGTATCATGACCTCTCTATCATGGTCTCCCATCTGGGACTTGTCTTAAGTTTCAATCTTGAGAAGGCATTATGACTCAGTTGGGACCATGGTAAGGCCTTAGGTTGGAGTTAAGTGTATAAATTGGGTTCAGGGTCAGTTTCTGGCTAACACTGCTTACCAATGTAATCCATGATGAAACTGAGCCCACCATCTTTGACTCAAACCACTTAGGGCACCAGAAATTCCTTTAGACTAGACTCTGAAATATCAGACTCTGGAGACAAATTTTCTGGGATTGTATAGAGGCAATGAATATAATGTTCAGTCAAAACTAAAACAAAAACCAAAACAACAGCAACAACAACAAAAAGCAACAGTTGCAAAAGTCATTCATAGTCCTATGACTCTTGGATCATCTTATACCACTTAAAAAATATCTCATCATTATTCTAAACCTTATTTCTATTTAGCAACTTCTGTCAACTCAATAGATCCATGTGATCCAAGGGAAAAAAAAAAGAATAACCAAGACAGAGAAAATACCCAGGGTTCCTCATACACTTCCAGAGCAATTTTAGACTGATATCCAGCAGAGACGGAAGAATTTGCTTTGCTTGAAGACAGCACCCACTCTTTTACCAAATGGCTTATGTGTTGTGGTCCTATCTAGACAACTGACAGATCGACTTCATATGGTAGAGGGAAGAGGCAAGGAGGGGGCCTCTGAGAGGGAGACAGATCGTGGGAGAACATTTCCTGGAGCCACAAGCAATGAAAGAAGGCAGTGATGTTTTCCATGGCTGAGAGATTTAGCAACAGTTTCACTCAGAAGTCTTTCCAGGCAACACCCATGGCCACCAGGCCTGTTTTAAGAGGAAGAGAAGCTTGTCTTACTTTATGGTTTATTTCTGTGTGTGTGTACGGAGCAAGGAATTTATACTAATAAGGAGAAATGACAAAGTGGGAAAATCCACAGAAATATTAACAAATTGAGAACATGCTAGGTGCCATCGCCTGCTTTTTATCTTTACTTTCACATTTCACAAAATATCTCAAATCCTATGTTTTACCATTTCTTGCCTCAGACCTGACCAAATAAAGTTTTTGAATTACAGTTCTGTTTCATGCCTACCTATGTAAACTGGGGCCCAGAACATCATCCAGTCTGTTTCCAGAGTATTTTCATGCTTTCATGCATTCCCATGTTTCTTCCCAGTCCCTTGCCACAGCCTTGGCTGCTGTTAACCTCACTGTGGCACTCTGATAATCAGTGGGTGGGAGAGGCTGATATTTTAGGCAGGCAATCTGTACAGCCTCCTCACAGCCCTGTCTCCATGATCTGACTCCGCCACCTCATACTCTGGCCTTTCAACTCATTCTTGTCTACACTCCATCTCCTTCAGGTTCCTGGGCATTCTGGCAATAAAAGCGTCTCCAGTTGTGTGTGCCTTGGAATTTGCTAGCTGGTGCAATTGCTCCTTCTTTAAAATTCATGTGCTACACCAAAGCTGACCCACCTCAGATCCTTTTCCTGGCCACATCAGAACTTGTTATTTCTATTGATTTCTTCTCAAGATGGGATTGGACTCGACTTGCATACTGTGACCTTGAGCTTCCTTCTATTGTTGTTCATTGTTCAGTTACTATGTCATGTCCAGTTCTTTGTGACCCCATACCCTCCAAAGCTTGACCCTCAAATGATCATGGTTTCCAAATGGCTTATGTGTTGTGGTCCTATCTAGACAACTGACAGATCGACTTCATATGGTAGAGGGAAGAGGCAAGGAGGGGGCCTCTGAGAGGGAGACAGATCGTGGGAGAACATTTCCTGGAGCCACAAGCAATGAAAGAAGGCAGTGATGTTTTCCATGGCTGAGAGATTTAGCAACAGTTTCACTCAGAAGTCTTTCCAGGCAACACCCATGGCCACCAGGCCTGTTTTAAGAGGAAGAGAAGCTTGTCTTACTTTATGGTTTATTTCTGTGTGTGTGTGTACGGAGCAAGGAATTTATACTAATAAGGAGAAATGACAAAGTGGGAAAATCCACAGAAATATTAACAAATTGAGAACATGCTAGGTGCCATCGCCTGCTTTTTATCTTTACTTTCACATTTCACAAAATATCTCAAATCCTATGTTTTACCATTTCTTGCCTCAGACCTGACCAAATAAAGTTTTTGAATTACAGTTCTGTTTCATGCCTACCTATGTAAACTGGGGCCCAGAACATCATCCAGTCTGTTTCCAGAGTATTTTCATGCTTTCATGCATTCCCATGTTTCTTCCCAGTCCCTTGCCACAGCCTTGGCTGCTGTTAACCTCACTGTGGCACTCTGATAATCAGTGGGTGGAGAGGCTGATATTTTAGGCAGGCAATCTGTACAGCCTCCTCACAGCCCTGTCTCCATGATCTGACTCCGCCACCTCATACTCTGGCCTTTCAACTCATTCTTGTCTACACTCCATCTCCTTCAGGTTCCTGGGCATTCTGGCAATAAAAGCGTCTCCAGTTGTGTGTGCCTTGGAATTTGCTAGCTGGTGCAATTGCTCCTTCTTTAAAATTCATGTGCTACACCAAAGCTGACCCACCTCAGATCCTTTTCCTGGCCACATCAGAACTTGTTATTTCTATTGATTTCTTCTCAAGATGGGATTGGACTCGACTTGCATACTGTGACCTTGAGCTTCCCTTCTATTGTTGTTCATTGTTCAGTTACTATGTCATGTCCAGTTCTTTGTGACCCCATGGACTGCTGCATGCCAAACTTCTCTGTCCTTAGCTCTATCCCAGATTTTGCTCAAACTCATCGATGATGCCATCTATCCATCTCACCTTCTGTCACATCCTTCACCTCTTGCCCTCAATCTTACCTAGCATCAGGTTTTTTTTTTTTCCTGTGAGTCAGCTTTTGGCTGACAAAATATTGAGTCTCCAGCATCAGTCCTTCCAATAAATATTTGGGGTTGATTTCCTTTAGGGTAGACTGCTTTGATCTCCTTGCTGTCCAGGAGACTATTGAGAGTCCTCCAGTACCACAATTCCTTCTATTGATCAACTCAATTTTATTATTTGGGTGTTGAGAAGGTGGGTATTATTTGGAGGAGCTGGGGAAGTGAGACTGGCTTATATTCATCACTCCTTGCCACAGAAATCTAAATGATAGAGAGGAAAGCACAAATAGCATATGATCAATGAATATAAATTAAGAATTTAGCTTATTGGCCAGGAAAGTACCAGTAACTGACAGAATACACGGCTCCCTAGTACAAGTGGCTTTCTAGAAGTAGGTATCTGTTTATTCTTCCCCCTCTCTAAAACTTAAGACCTATTTATTTAGATAGCTGGGTTGTCTGAAGAACCCTAAGTTGCCTGAAAAATGGTTAGGTTCAATTTTTGGCAAATTGTTAGCCTGCCTTTTTATGCCTCTAACTGGCACAATAAAGGAATCAAAAGTCAGAATATAGGACCAAGATATCCTGTTCTTGTCTAGGAAAAGTGAAACTCACTACTAATACACCTCACTTACAAGTGGCTCAGATGGTAAAGAATCTGCCTGCAAAGAGGGAGATCCTGGCTTGATCCCTGAAGTAGGAAGATCCCCTGGAGAAAGGAATGGCAACCAATTATGGTAATTCCTGCCTGGAGAATTCCATGTACTAGTCCAGGATTCTGAGATCTCCAAGTGCTTTTATGTTATCATTTTATTCCCCCACCAAGAACACTGTCAATTGTATGAAACAGGTAGTCTTATTGAATAGGTTCAGTGAACTTGAGGGGAATTGCTCAAATTGACAAGAATAAGAAATGGATAAACCAAGACAAGAGCCCAAGGGAATTCCCTGGTTGTCCAGAGATTGAGAATCCACTTCCCAGTGCAGGGAATGCAGGTTAGATCCTTAAGATAACACATGTCTCAGAGCAACTGGGCCCTCATGCCACACCCAGAGAGCCTGTGCACTCTGGAGTTTGTGCTCCACAGCAAGAGAAGCTTGTGTGCTGCAAGTAGAGAAAGTCCATATGCCACAACAAAGACACAGCACAGCCAAAAAGAGAGAGATTGAAGTTCTAACTGCAGTGCTTCATAATGTGATCTTGCTTGGAAATAGAGGTATTGTAGCTGCAATTAATTATGATGAAATTATACTGAAGTAGTGTGAGTCCCTAGTCCAAATAACTGGTGTCATTATAAGAAGGTAGTCATGTGAAAACAGGAACACACAGAGAAAGCTGATGAAGGCAGAGATTTGTGTCTGCAGCTGAATGCTAGGATATACCAGAATGCTAGGAAAGTACCAGTAACTGACAGAATACACGGCTCCCTAGTACAAGTGGCTTTCTAGAAGTAGGTATCTGTTTATTCTTCCCCCTCTCTAAAACTTAAGACCTATTTATTTAGATAGCTGGGTTGTCTGAAGAACCCTAAGTTGCCTGAAAAATGGTTAGGTTCAATTTTTGGCAAATTGTTAGCCTGCCTTTTTATGCCTCTAACTGGCACAATAAAGGAATCAAAAGTCAGAATATAGGACCAAGATATCCTGTTCTTGTCTAGGAAAAGTGAAACTCACTACTAATACACCTCACTTACAAGTGGCTCAGATGGTAAAGAATCTGCCTGCAAAGAGGGAGATCCTGGCTTGATCCCTGAAGTAGGAAGATCCCCTGGAGAAAGGAATGGCAACCAATTATGGTAATTCCTGCCTGGAGAATTCCATGTACTAGTCCAGGATTCTGAGATCTCCAAGTGCTTTTATGTTATCATTTTATTCCCCCACCAAGAACACTGTCAATTGTATGAAACAGGTAGTCTTATTGAATAGGTTCAGTGAACTTGAGGGGAATTGCTCAAATTGACAAGAATAAGAAATGGATAAACCAAGACAAGAGCCCAAGGGAATTCCCTGGTTGTCCAGAGATTGAGAATCCACTTCCCAGTGCAGGGAATGCAGGTTAGATCCTTAAGATAACACATGTCTCAGAGCAACTGGGCCCTCATGCCACACCCAGAGAGCCTGTGCACTCTGGAGTTTGTGCTCCACAGCAAGAGAAGCTTGTGTGCTGCAAGTAGAGAAAGTCCATATGCCACAACAAAGACACAGCACAGCCAAAAAGAGAGAGATTGAAGTTCTAACTGCAGTGCTTCATAATGTGATCTTGCTTGGAAATAGAGGTATTGTAGCTGCAATTAATTATGATGAAATTATACTGAAGTAGTGTGAGTCCCTAGTCCAAATAACTGGTGTCATTATAAGAAGGTAGTCATGTGAAAACAGGAACACACAGAGAAAGCTGATGAAGGCAGAGATTTGTGTCTGCAGCTGAATGCTAGGATATACCAGAATGCTAGGAGATTACCAGAAATTGCGAAGAGGCAAAGGATTTCACTACAGGTTCCAGTGAGAGCATGTATCTGCTGACACTTTGGTTTTGGACTTCAAGTCTCCAGAGCGGTGAGAAAATAGATTTCTGTTGTTTTAAAACACCAGTTTGTATTTGTCACAGCTGCCATGGGACACTGACACAGGCATCATATAAGATCCTCCCTATTATGGTTCAGAATGATTTGAACCATTTCACATTTCTCTTCATCTTAGTCACTTGTCCTTTCAGTCTTAAATCTCTTTTTACCTTTTGGTACAGGCTCTCTTTAATGTATTATTGGAGTGTGCAGTTCATCCTTCTTTTTATCCCTATTAAAGCTTCTTTTGAAATCCTACCTATTTTTCAGTAAGTATCCTATTTAAATTTCACCTTTCTAATGAAGGTTTCTCATCTCTCCCTTGTTCTACTTGTCATTTGTACCACTATCAAGGCTTTTAAGATAATCATGATGGGAATGGCATTCAAACATCAGTTGTGTTCTGCTAGATTCCCAAAACAAACCAACCAGCAAACAATGGAACAAAACCTAGGCTATCTGTGAATCATTTTCTGTTGGAACTTGGCATCTTTTGGTGTTGGGTAAAGTGCCTGTGCAAGCATAGGCAGAAAATAATATTAGGGCTCGAAGAATAGGTGTGATTAGGAACAAGAAACTTCAGCATGCTATCATTCTTTTTATATATATGTATATACATATATATGTATGTAACATTGAGTATCTTTTTAAATTTTATTATGAAGTTTTCAATCAGACAAAAGTAAAGAGGATAGTGAAGTGAACACCCGTGTTTGAGGTGCTAAAATAATAAATTGACACTTTATGGCTAGTCTTGTGTTATCTTTGGACCTTCTATAGCATCAGTACAGATTAATTTTGAGGTATATCCCAATTATTCCATCAATAGACATGTCACTTTGTATCTCTATCAGATATGAGCTCTTCTAAGGTTGAAATATACTATAATCACAATGTATACAAAATGAACAGAAATACTTCATGTTATCAATTATCCAATGTTTAAAATGTGCTGATTTTCATAAGTCCTTCTTTTTGAATTTTTGTAGCTTTTGTGCTTTTCATATGAATGATACAGCTTAAAAAGAAGATGATTATAAGAAAATAATGCCATATCAATACTGATATGAGTATATACTCTGAGTACATACTCTGCCAAGCACTGTGTATTAAGCATTATGACTAATTTTTTCTTTCAAACTTAAAAAATATTAAGTATTTTATTAGTAGTATCACCTTCATTTTACAAATGAGGAAACTGGAGCTCAGAGAGGCTGATTTTCTGCTCAGGGCTGAAGAGCTGGGCAGTGACAAAGCATTCCTAGAACACAGATTCCTACCCAGCACTCCTAGGATACCATATAGATTATCAGCTCAGATGCTCCCTAGGGGCAACTTGGAAGATGTTTTCCTGAGTAAATATTGAACAAAATCTATAACAACTTTAATGAAATCTATAAACCTGAAAGTTTTAGTTTCAGGGCAAATGGGTCTTAATATGTACACCAAAATATAGCACTTATAGGTAATTAGGTAAAGATTCATAATTTTTCTCTTCTGACACATAATAATCTGGTTTAATCAGAGAGTTCCGTGGTTCTTTCATTCATTCATTTGCTCATTCATTCGTCTCAGTCATTAGTGGCTGTCTGCTATGAGTCAGGCACTCAGGGTACAAACATAAAGGTTATTCCTTGACTTGGAAAAAGGCCTGAATTATGCATCTCCTTAAAACTTGTCAGCAATTTTCTATCAAAGGCAAAGAGGTGTCCATATTTATTAGTTACAGGGAAAGATAAAATGACTGGAAAGAGTTTCACATAATTAATGGGGTGCATCTTCTTCCACTAGTATCCGGAGCTACCAGACACAGAACGTCACTGCACCTCATTTCCATCATTCACCTGATTTTTCCTCCCTTCACAACACCAACTTTGAAATAGTATGAAGTGCTAATGTGGCAATTGCTTGTCTAGGTGCTTGCTATGTATTTACTTATCTAATGCTCATAATAACTCTGTCAGATAACTGTAAGTGCTGTCTCCATTTTACAATTTATGGTAATCACAATGAGAGAATTTAAAGCAACAAAAATCGGGTCTCAGCAGTTTGTCTCCAGAGACTTTCTTCTCAGCTAACACAATAGGCTTGTTTAGAAAATTAATTTACTCTTGACTTCAGACACTGTTAGGTCCCAGATTCTTGGTAGAGTTATTATGATTCAAATCGTTTTTTCATATCAATACTGATATGAGTATATACTCTGAGTACATACTCTGCCAAGCACTGTGTATTAAGCATTATGACTAATTTTTTCTTTCAAACTTAAAAAATATTAAGTATTTTATTAGTAGTATCACCTTCATTTTACAAATGAGGAAACTGGAGCTCAGAGAGGCTGATTTTCTGCTCAGGGCTGAAGAGCTGGGCAGTGACAAAGCATTCCTAGAACACAGATTCCTACCCAGCACTCCTAGGATACCATATAGATTATCAGCTCAGATGCTCCCTCGGGGCAACTTGGAAGATGTTTTCCTGAGTAAATATTGAACAAAATCTATAACAACTTTAATGAAATCTATAAACCTGAAAGTTTTAGTTTCAGGGCAAATGGGTCTTAATATGTACACCAAAATATAGCACTTATAGGTAATTAGGTAAAGATTCATAAGTCTTCTCTTCTGACACATAATAATCTGGTTTAATCAGAGAGTTCCGTGGTTCTTTCATTCATTCATTTGCTCATTCATTCGTCTCAGTCATTAGTGGCTGTCTGCTATGAGTCAGGCACTCAGGGTACAAACATAAAGGTTATTCCTTGACTTGGAAAAAGGCCTGAATTATGCATCTCCTTAAAACTTGTCAGCAATTTTCTATCAAAGGCAAAGAGGTGTCCATATTTATTAGTTACAGGGAAAGATAAAATGACTGGAAAGAGTTTCACATAATTAATGGGGTGCATCTTCTTCCACTAGTATCCGGAGCTACCAGACACAGAACGTCACTGCACCTCATTTCCATCATTCACCTGATTTTTCCTCCCTTCACAACACCAACTTTGAAATAGTATGAAGTGCTAATGTGGCAATTGCTTGTCTAGGTGCTTGCTATGTATTTACTTATCTAATGCTCATAATAACTCTGTCAGATAACTGTAAGTGCTGTCTCCATTTTACAATTTATGGTAATCACAATGAGAGAATTTAAAGCAACAAAAATCGGGTCTCAGCAGTTTGTCTCCAGAGACTTTCTTCTCAGCTAACACAATAGGCTTGTTTAGAAAATTAATTTACTCTTGACTTCAGACACTGTTAGGTCCCAGATTCTTGGTAGAGTGCAGAATAAAACTAAGTAACAGTCCTCATTCAATTATGTGGTCATTATCAACTGTCAAGTTCCATGATATTTATATATGTCTGATTTTTTTTTTTTGACCATTTCTACTGGTGTTTCATTTATTTATTTTCATCTATCATTGTTCTTTGGCTTGTGTGGACCTCCCATCACAGCGGCCTCTCTCGCTGCAGAGCACCATCTCTGGGTGCATGTGCTCCAGAGCTTCGGTTTGGTAGTTGGACACATCAATCCAGCCGCTCCACAGCACGTGGGATCTTCCCAGGCCAGGGATTGAACTGGCGCCCCTTGCACTGCAAGGCAGTGTCCTTACCCACTGGACCAACAGGGAAGCCCTATATGTCTGATTTTAAGCAGCAGAGGATTTAAACCTGCTCAGGCATAAGATATGATGAGTTACAAATTCCAGATTGTGCCAAGTGGTTCCAATCTCTTCCTGGAACTCCTCCTTTCCTGGATTAGTCCTCCTATCCCTCTTGCCCTGCTATACTCTTGCTCTTTCAATACCTAGCTCTCTTGTTTCTGATCGCACTGACCACTCCCTTGGTTGTGATTCCCCCATCCTTGTACCATGGCCCAATATACAATCCTCAGTCATAACTCTACCAGTTTTCCTTTCCCTTATTTGTTTCATTTTTGCTCACTATCTGAGAGACAAAAAGAAAGCCAATTTTTATTTTTATCATCTCAGATATACCAAAACTGTGCCTTCTATACTTTACCTTCCACTTCATAAATTTAGAGTTGGAAGTTCTGAGTTGGAATTGAAGTATGTAGTCAGTTTTGAGGTATGGCAAATACCTGTAAACAACTAGCAAAGCTGTGAGTGAAAGTCATCATTATTGCGAATGATGAAGCTTAGCTGAATTTAATGCATGGATTATAGGAAATTGCATTCTCAACTGGCATTTTAGAGTGAAATTCAGCAAGTGTAAATTGCCATTTTATTTCTTTTTTCTGCTTAACATTATCTTAGTTTTAAGAGTTAAAGGGAATTTTGATATCCTCTAATGCAGAGGCTCCTAAATTGGTATACACAAAATCACTTAGGAAGTTTATTCATCACATAAATTGCAATGTACTTCCCTTAGGTACTTGTAGGGATGTTGGATTATGCCAGAGTGGTCCTATATTAGCCAGATCATGGACTACTGTTTTGGAGTCATTGGTTTAGCATATCTTGCTTCCACCTTGGCATCCTTCCCTTCTAGGCTGGTTAAACTTTCTAGTAATTGTAAAACTTCAAGAATTTTATACTATTTATGGGCACTATTTACTTCAATAAAAGTGGGAGATTGTACTTAATCAGGATTAATAATCTTTTCTTTGGAACTATAAATGGTTTTGCCCACTAGCCTCGTTTCAGTTATTTCTAGGCACTGATATACAGGTAATAGAACTAGCCAAAAATCAGTTCACTTTCTGCTCTGTAAAAAGTGATAAAGCCACCCAATATCTGGCTCAGAGGGTGCCTTTGTGGTGCCCAAATGTGCCCTGAGATATTTCTTTTAGGTATTTACAAGTAGTCATCCAACAACTGCTTGAAATGTTTTAATGAAGTCTGGAGTAGCCTGCTCTAAGGAGGATCAATTATCAATTCTAATATAGAAACCTCCTCTTCAAGTTAAACCAAGAACGCTTCTCTGAAACTTACATATATTTGTCCCAGTGGCCCAAAGAAGCCACAAACTAAAAATGTGTTCTTTCTTATACAAGACAGTCAACTAAGAACTGGTAACAGATAACAAACTCTTTGTCAAACTTTATGGGGTTTTGGGGGGGGGGCAGATTGGGGAGGGAGGGGTGCAGGCAGGCCACTTCTATTGGTCTTTCATTTATTCAGTTTCATCCATCTTTGTTCTTTGGCCCATGTGGGCCTCCCATCGCAGTGGCCTCTGTTGTCGCAGAGCACTGGCTCTGTGCACATGCTCTCCAGAGCTCCAGCTTGGTAATTGGACACATCAGTCCAGCTGCTTCATGGCACGTGGGATGTTCCCAGGCTAGGGATCAAACCGGCACACCTTGCACTGCAAGGCAGTGTCCTTAACCACTAGACCACCAGGGAAGCCCAAACTTTATGTTAAACACATGTCCTTCTTCTCTTTCAAGAAGAACAAGCAGCAAAATGATCACATATGTTGTCTCTGTTTACAGAAGTTGCCAATAAAAACAGACATTATATTTGCCCTAAAAGAGTTGGAAAAATTCACTTAAAATTAAAATCTGGGGCATAAATTAAAGATAAGGGCTCCTTCCCTTCTTTCTCTCTCCCTTGATTAAAATGTCCCTTAGGTAAACAATGTCCACCATCATGTATGAATTTACTAGACAGTGGTGAGCTGATTTGGGCTTCCTGGCAACCTGCCAGTGCAGTAATCCATCAAATTACAATATTGACCTTAGAAGGTAGATACAGACCAATTTTTAAGTCTTATTTATATTATTAACATGCACCAGTGAGAGAAAACAAAGATCAGCCTTTCCCTGGACATCTCTCTCTCTTTTTTTTTATTCATGCTAATTAGTAGAATTTGCATGTATCCAAAAAGTCGTGTGTGTTCCTCAATGCAATTAGCATTCAATTCTTGTTAAATTTAGTAAATATACCCACACTGCACAGAGATTGACTCTCAACTTTTGACCAGGCCAAATCCAGGGGCAACACCATCCCTTAGACTTATATTCTGGACGTGTTAAATTAGAGAATACATCAGACACACAAAGTACATTATAAACCTTCATTTACAGACTGGGAAATTGGGACAGATGAGTTAAGTAAATTGCCCCAAATCATAGTCCTAGAATCTGTGCATTCAGAATAACCAAGTAAGAATGTAATTCTTTAACAATGGCACTAAGGAGAGATTCTTGTGACTGTGGGCAGGACTGTGGCAGATCACAGATTTTCATCAGATTTTTGCCTGGGGGTTTCAACTTACAATTGATATCAATATAGGCAGGCCACTTCTATTGGTCTTTCATTTATTCAGTTTCATCCATCTTTGTTCTTTGGCCCATGTGGGCCTCCCATCGCAGTGGCCTCTGTTGTCGCAGAGCACTGGCTCTGTGCACATGCTCTCCAGAGCTCCAGCTTGGTAATTGGACACATCAGTCCAGCTGCTTCATGGCACGTGGGATGTTCCCAGGCTAGGGATCAAACCGGCACACCTTGCACTGCAAGGCAGTGTCCTTAACCACTAGACCACCAGGGAAGCCCAAACTTTATGTTAAACACATGTCCTTCTTCTCTTTCAAGAAGAACAAGCAGCAAAATGATCACATATGTTGTCTCTGTTTACAGAAGTTGCCAATAAAAACAGACATTATATTTGCCCTAAAAGAGTTGGAAAAATTCACTTAAAATTAAAATCTGGGGCATAAATTAAAGATAAGGGCTCCTTCCCTTCTTTCTCTCTCCCTTGATTAAAATGTCCCTTAGGTAAACAATGTCCACCATCATGTATGAATTTACTAGACAGTGGTGAGCTGATTTGGGCTTCCTGGCAACCTGCCAGTGCAGTAATCCATCAAATTACAATATTGACCTTAGAAGGTAGATACAGACCAATTTTTAAGTCTTATTTATATTATTAACATGCACCAGTGAGAGAAAACAAAGATCAGCCTTTCCTGGACATCTCTCTCTTTTTTTATTCATGCTAATTAGTAGAATTTGCATGTATCCAAAAAGTCGTGTGTGTTCCTCAATGCAATTAGCATTCAATTCTTGTTAAATTTAGTAAATATACCCACACTGCACAGAGATTGACTCTCAACTTTTGACCAGGCCAAATCCAGGGGCAACACCATCCCTTAGACTTATATTCTGGACGTGTTAAATTAGAGAATACATCAGACACACAAAGTACATTATAAACCTTCATTTACAGACTGGGAAATTGGGACAGATGAGTTAAGTAAATTGCCCCAAATCATAGTCCTAGAATCTGTGCATTCAGAATAACCAAGTAAGAATGTAATTCTTTAACAATGGCACTAAGGAGAGATTCTTGTGACTGTGGGCAGGACTGTGGCAGATCACAGATTTTCATCAGATTTTTGCCTGGGGGTTTCAACTTACAATTGATATCAATATGACAGCTGGCACCCCAAAGCAAGGGATTTTACAGAGACGAAAGAAGGGCCTAAACTTGTCACCAAAGTGCCATTCTTTCACTTTTACTCTACACTAGTGAGTTACTAAATCCAGCTCATTCTTAAAGGGATGGGAATCATAAATGGGTGTCAACACCAGGAGCTGGGCATCTGAAGGACCATCTTGGAGACGATCTCCCATAATGACTTCTGCCCTCTGAATATCCTCTTGCCACTCTACCATGCTTTCTCTGTTCCATGATATATCCACTGGCTTCCAGGTGAATAAGGAGGCCCTGCAGTAAAAATAACAGGTTCTTTGAATTCTAGACCAATAACTGAGCATGAATAGGAACTACAGCTGCAACCTGCCTTAGACCCACAGGTATTATACAATGCAATTATGTAAATCTCAACACTATTCATACTGACCACATCTCAGAAATTGACATCTGGGGCCAGGGTGACTTTACAGAGAAGCAGAGCTGATCTGAGCTCTTGGTTTGTTTTAGTGAAACAGATGGCAGTGAACAGAGGTAGGAATTGTGTGATTTTAACCATTGGAACACAGACATAGTTCTTTGATCTCAGAATTAATATATTTTCCCCTAATAAATCCATTTTCATTTGGAAAATGAGTTTGAGATGATTGTATTTTTATAAACCCCAAGGGGCAATGTCAAGGTGAATGACAAGGTAGAATGGTAGGGACTGTGGAGACAGAGTGAGTCAAGCTTGGCTGAGGCATCCTGTGATTTTGGATTTATAATAAGATACATTTGATCTTTTCTGGCACAGAAAAAGCGTTGAGATCTTCTAAACAATAAAAACAACAAAGATGTAAAAAGTCATTTGTTATTCATAGCAAGCCCCTTTCAACCACATATGGACTTATGTTAATGAAGTGATTTTGGAAGTCCCTGTGATTGGAGGGTTGGACTTTCAGGTTCATTTCCTAGCGTTGAAGAAAGGAGAGGGGATGGAGATTTTCCATCACAAGACTCCAATGATGACTTGTCTTGCCTAGATAATGAAACCCAAAAGGACAAGGTCCAGAGGGTTTCTGAGGTGATGAACCTATGGAGGTGTTAAGAGAGGGCATGCTTAGAGAAAGTCTGAATGCTCTGTGCCCCTTTCATGCATTTTGCCTTGTGAATCTCTTCTATCTGACTCTTCCTGAGCTATATTTATCATAATATATTATTTATAAGTATACTATTTTTTATAATAACCAGCAATCTAGTATGCAAGTATTTTCTTGAGTCTTGTGAGAATCTCTTGTAAATTAATTTATCTCAAGGGAACGGTTATGGGTACCTCAGATTTATGGTCAATTGATGACAACCTGAACTTGTGATTGGCCTCTGGAGGGATCAGAAGTGGGGGGAAGTTTTATAGGTTGAATCCGTAACTCGTGGAATATGACACTATTTCTGGATAGAGAGTGTCAGAACTAAGTTCAATTGTAGGACAACCAGCTGGTGTCATGGAATTGCTTGTGGTATTGGAAAGCACTTGCTCACTAGCAATGTGAATTCAATGCAAAACCAAGCACTGTGCATACAAAATACTAATGAAGCATGGCTGCAAGGTGATTTCTGTCTAAAGATAGTCAAAATAGAAACCTGCAGGCCTTGAAGTAGAATGGCCTTCATAAAGCAAATTTCAAGCACATGCTCCAGCAATTCCTTTAATAGGGCTTTCAGACAAGGCCAACCCAACACAGACCCAGAAAATCTGCATGCCTTGCTCAAACATAGAGGCAATTTTGGCTAGAATTCAAGTCCCCTAACTCTGAGTCCAAGTCTCTGAATAAATGAGGCTTAAAATATCTGTAGTATTTCTGATCTTGGCATCTCTACTGACAAAGTCTTCTACAAGTAAATCCCTGTGATGATAGACCTAGGGAAGGATATTTGTGAGTCTACAGTGGACAAAGTGATTTCCCACATATTTGTATCAATCTATTAGGAATATAAGAGAACCAGAACAATCAGCAATCTATATCCTCATGACAGAGAATGTGCTGGAGTTCAACATGGAGACAGATCCAAAGAAGGAATTCGTTTTTTGGAGGGCTTCCTTAGACCCCTCAAAAATCTGCCTGCACAATAGGAAGGCCTAAATAGGTTATAACCAGCACATCATTTCCCATTTATGAATTATAAAGGCCTAGCACTGAGACATATTTTATCTTCATGGCAGTATGCCCACATAGAGGGTAAAAGAGATGGTGATGGACAGTCTTTGGCAGTTCCAGCCAACTTTTTTTGCCACAAAGGCTGATACCAGTGCTGATAATGGGATGCAGCCTGCTCAGGAAAAATGTAATGATTAGCCTGGTTAAGAGGAGCACAGCAGTGGCAAATATCACTGCTATGAAATACTCTGGTTCTAGGCAGTGTAGATTCATAGTGATACATACACATGCAGGTTTCCAGCTAGGAGACCAGGAATGGGGGTGAAACACCAATGTGAAAAAGAACAAAATTGAAAAGTGTAAGTGAAGTCACTCAGTTGTGTCTGATTCTTTGTAACTCATGGATGAGACATGGAATTCTCCAGGCAAGAATTCTGGAGTGGGTAGCCTTTCCCTTCCCAGGGAATTTTCCCAATCCAGGGAATAACCCCAGGTATCCCTAATTCCAGGTGGATTCTTGACCAACTGAGCCACCAGAGAAGCCCAAGAATCCTGGAGTGGGGAACCCACCCCTTCTCCAGGAGTTCTTCCTGACACAGGAATTGAGTCAGTGTCTCCTGCATTGCAGGCAGACTTTTTATCCACTGAGCTACAAGGGAATCCTAACCTAAAAGAGAATGGATGGCAAACCTTAGTTGGTTCAGGAACACAGACCACTAGCTCGAAAGCAAAGGTGAGCTCCTAGTCATACAGAAGAGTAAAAAATCCAAGTGAAAAAGCAATCAGAAACTATGGAAGAGTATGATATAATGCTCTATACTATGTAAAACAGTGAGGATAAAGTTCTGAGGATAATTCCAATCACTACAAACTAATGTTCTTACTCACTGCAAGTAGGTTTGCTGTGTTGTTGTGCAAGATCAAAGCATCAATATGCCCAGAGGAAGGGCCTGGGAAAGGAGTGAAGTGATAGAGAAGGCTAAAGGAAGAGGCTCAGTCAGGAGCTCACTTTCCATTCTGGGAGGTCCAAAGGAATCCTCATGACAGAGAATGTGCTGGAGCTCAACATGGAGACAGATCCAAAGAAGGAATGCGTTTTTTGGAGGGCTTCCTTAGACCCCTCAAAAATCTGCCTGCACAATAGGAAGGCCTAAATAGGTTATAACCAGCACATCATTTCCCATTTATGAATTATAAAGGCCTAGCACTGAGACATATTTTATCTTCATGGCAGTATGCCCACATAGAGGGTAAAAGAGATGGTGATGGACAGTCTTTGGCAGTTCCAGCCAACTTTTTTTGCCACAAAGGCTGATACCAGTGCTGATAATGGGATGCAGCCTGCTCAGGAAAAATGTAATGATTAGCCTGGTTAAGAGGAGCACAGCAGTGGCAAATATCACTGCTATGAAATACTCTGGTTCTAGGCAGTGTAGATTCATAGTGATACATACACATGCAGGTTTCCAGCTAGGAGACCAGGAATGGGGGTGAAACACCAATGTGAAAAAGAACAAAATTGAAAAGTGTAAGTGAAGTCACTCAGTTGTGTCTGATTCTTTGTAACTCATGGATGAGACATGGAATTCTCCAGGCAAGAATTCTGGAGTGGGTAGCCTTTCCCTTCCCAGGGAATTTTCCCAATCCAGGGAATAACCCCAGGTATCCCTAATTCCAGGTGGATTCTTGACCAACTGAGCCACCAGAGAAGCCCAAGAATCCTGGAGTGGGGAACCCACCCCTTCTCCAGGAGTTCTTCCTGACACAGGAATTGAGTCAGTGTCTCCTGCATTGCAGGCAGACTTTTTATCCACTGAGCTACAAGGGAATCCTAACCTAAAAGAGAATGGATGGCAAACCTTAGTTGGTTCAGGAACACAGACCACTAGCTCGAAAGCAAAGGTGAGCTCCTAGTCATACAGAAGAGTAAAAAATCCAAGTGAAAAAGCAATCAGAAACTATGGAAGAGTATGATATAATGCTCTATACTATGTAAAACAGTGAGGATAAAGTTCTGAGGATAATTCCAATCACTACAAACTAATGTTCTTACTCACTGCAAGTAGGTTTGCTGTGTTGTTGTGCAAGATCAAAGCATCAATATGCCCAGAGGAAGGGCCTGGGAAAGGAGTGAAGTGATAGAGAAGGCTAAAGGAAGAGGCTCAGTCAGGAGCTCACTTTCCATTCTGGGAGGTCCAAAGGAATAACCAGGGAAAGTTAGTCATCTTTCTAAAGTCTGTAACTACAATATTGATTCATGAAATTAATTTTATTAATGTCTAGTTGATACCCTCTGAGGTCAGAGGGGAACTTCCTTTCAGTCAGTGAAAACTTACAACAAATTTATGGCCCAAGAACTAGCACCAGGTCCAGGGACAAAAATTTCCAATGCTGTTAGATTCTTAGTATATTAGGGAAATGGTGGAGGCAGTAGAAATGGAATGTTTACCTTAATACAGGAATCAAAAATCAGATATGTTGATTAGAAAATAAACTCACAATTATAGCTAACATTTATTAGGCATAAATTAAGTATGTGCAAGCACTTTGCATTATAATTTCTGTTTATTACACTAACTATATCATTATCATTTTATAGATATAGAAACTGAATTTTGGAAAGATTAAGTAGCCTTTGCAATGACTCATAGCTAGCTAGCAAAAGAAATAGGACTTCAAATTAGATCTGACTCCAAAATCTGTGAAATTAAAAGAGTCATATTAGAGCAGAGGCCTAATTGGTCCCTGTATTATCTGTAGAAATTCCAGACTTGGGCATGTCAAGTTGACTCTCTGTTGGTGAACTGGTTTGGAAACTGTAGATAACAATGTGCTAAAATCATTACAAAAAATTTAAAGGAAAATAAAAAGAAAACCCTTAAGAGTTAAGTACCTCCTTTCTCATATAAACATGTTATTGCTGTATTCCTACAAAACAGTTATTAGAACCCAGCTTTTTAAATTAATCCATCATTGCCTACTGCTGCCAAGGTTCATGGGAGATAAACAGAAGCCCAGGCCTAATTCACACATGAGTGAGGTGAGACTGAAATGGTCCAGGTTAGTGTGTCTAGAAGTTGGTGACTAGAAAGGCCAGCTAGGAGATACTGATGATATGAGAGATACTTAGAAA
Source organism: Tragulus kanchil (assembly GCA_022376925.1). Lineage (NCBI taxonomy): Eukaryota > Metazoa > Chordata > Mammalia > Artiodactyla > Tragulidae > Tragulus > Tragulus kanchil. Next base: position 79,172,652 of record JAIOJX010000029.1, on the reverse strand, counting down.
TTTATTTTATTTTTATTGTGGCATAGTTATACACATTATTACATAAATTCCTGATATACAATATAGTGACTCACAATTTAAGTAGCATATTCCCTTCAAAATTATTCTAAAATGTCAGCTATATTTGTTGACCCTTCTGAGAGGAAGGGCCTGGGAAAGGAGTGAAGATAGAGAAGGCTAAAGGAAGAGGCTCAGTCAGGAGCTCACTTTCCATTCTGGGAGGTCCAAAGGAATAACCAGGGAAAGTTAGTCATCTTTCTAAAGTCTGTAACTACAATATTGATTCATGAAATTAATTTTATTAATGTCTAGTTGATACCCTCTGAGGTCAGAGGGGAACTTCCTTTCAGTCAGTGAAAACTTACAACAAATTTATGGCCCAAGAACTAGCACCAGGTCCAGGGACAAAAATTTCCAATGCTGTTAGATTCTTAGTATATTAGGGAAATGGTGGAGGCAGTAGAAATGGAATGTTTACCTTAATACAGGAATCAAAAATCAGATATGTTGATTAGAAAATAAACTCACAATTATAGCTAACATTTATTAGGCATAAATTAAGTATGTGCAAGCACTTTGCATTATAATTTCTGTTTATTACACTAACTATATCATTATCATTTTATAGATATAGAAACTGAATTTTGGAAAGATTAAGTAGCCTTTGCAATGACTCATAGCTAGCTAGCAAAAGAAATAGGACTTCAAATTAGATCTGACTCCAAAATCTGTGAAATTAAAAGAGTCATATTAGAGCAGAGGCCTAATTGGTCCCTGTATTATCTGTAGAAATTCCAGACTTGGGCATGTCAAGTTGACTCTCTGTTGGTGAACTGGTTTGGAAACTGTAGATAACAATGTGCTAAAATCATTACAAAAAATTTAAAGGAAAATAAAAAGAAAACCCTTAAGAGTTAAGTACCTCCTTTCTCATATAAACATGTTATTGCTGTATTCCTACAAAACAGTTATTAGAACCCAGCTTTTTAAATTAATCCATCATTGCCTACTGCTGCCAAGGTTCATGGGAGATAAACAGAAGCCCAGGCCTAATTCACACATGAGTGAGGTGAGACTGAAATGGTCCAGGTTAGTGTGTCTAGAAGTTGGTGACTAGAAAGGCCAGCTAGGAGATACTGATGATATGAGAGATACTTAGAAATTTATTTTATTTTTATTGTGGCATAGTTATACACATTATTACATAAATTCCTGATATACAATATAGTGACTCACAATTTAAGTAGCATATTCCCTTCAAAATTATTCTAAAATGTCAGCTATATTCCCTGTGCTGTATAAGATATCCTTCTTTTCTATTCTGTACATAAGAATTTATACCTCTTAACCTCCTATCGTTATCTTCCTCTCCCTTTTCCCTCTCCCCAATGGTAACCATTTGTTTGTTCTCTGAGTTTGTTCCTTTTTTGTTACATTGACCAGTTCGCTGTATATTTTGGATTCCAAATGTAAGTGGGGAAATATCCAGTTATTAGTGAGAGAGGATAATATCACTTCTGGCAGTAAGCATTAGGGCTCCAGGTCTGACAAAATCACGGGGAGCTAGAGTTTTGAGCCCTCTATATTTCAGAGACTGGTGTGGGAATTTACAGTTTCTATTATAACGATTACTGTTATTCACCTAGGAGCCTGTATTCAGAGTAATTTTGTCAAGTCCTTTCCATGGTTTATTTCACTTAGTGTTCACAGCAAACCTGTGAAGTCAATGGAGTTACCCCACATTTACAGAAAACAGTGAGTATTTACTTATTAAGCACTGACCATGGGTCAGAATAACTATATGTCATCTTCTAGATCTAGCTAATGTAAAAGGCCTCATCAATACTCTTTATATTGATCACTTGTTAGTAAGATGGATATGTCCAAATAATGTTCTGATTATACTAAGTTATGTAAATACATTATCAACAATAATTCCATCTATGTGGTTTGCATTATATTACAAATGGACACCACCTGACATGATATTACCTGTGTCAAAAATCTTTTAAAAATTTCATGAATAACTTCACGATTATAATTTATGAGAGGGGAAAACAAGGCTCAGAGAGATTAAGTAATATTCCAAGGTCAAACTAATCGGTAAGAAAGAGGGTTTCTGACCCATAATTGGAGGATGCCTTATATTAATTTCCTACTGTTGCTGTAGCAAAGTACCACGTAATTAGTGACTTACAACAACACAGACTTATTCTCTTATAGTCATGGAGGCCAGAAGTCTGAAGGCAGTTTTGTTGGGTTAGTCAAGGTGCAGACGAGGCTGTGCTCCACCAAAAACTGGGGGAGAATCCTTTTCCTTGCTTTTTCCAGCTTCTAGAGCCACATCCCTTCCATTCCTTGGCTCAAGATCCCTTCCTTCATTTTCAAACCCAGGGCCATATCATCCTCAAATTATCACTTCTTCTTTCTACTGCCTTCCTCTCAGTTCAGATCTCCCTCCTTCTTATAAGGGCATTGATGACTACATTTCAGGTTCATAATACAAGGCAACCTGTCCATCTCAAAAGTTTTACTTTAATCACACCTGCCAAGTTGCTATGCCACAAAAAGATAATATTCAGTGATGCTGCCAAGAGTAATCAATGCTATTGGTTAACCATGGGTTGTATTTCTTTTTGTTGTTGTTGTTTAATTTTTTATTTTACTTTTTACTTTTACAGTTTTGTTGTTTACAGGTATGTATGATCCCAGATTAGTCATATGCACATCCCTTCCATCCCACCCCTCCAGACCATTGTGCAGTGCCCCTGCAGGATCCCGTTTTCTCACAGCACAATGACAATAGCTATTTTTTTCACATATGATAGTATAGGTTTTCATGCTACTTCCCTTACGTCTCCCACCCACTGTTCATTCCCCACAATGTCCATATGTCCATTGTCCATGTCTGTTTCTCTATTGCTTCACTGCATGTGTTATCATTACCATCCTACTAGATTCCATATATATGTGATAGTATACTGTACTTGTCCTTCTCTTTTTGACTTACTTCACTTTTTATGATAGGTTCTAGATGCAGCCACCTCATTAGGCCTGATTCTTCTGCATTTCCTTTTACAGCGGTGTAGCATTCCATTGTATATATGTACCAGAGCTTTTGTATCCATTCATTTGTCAATGGGCATCTAGGTTGCTTCCATGTTCTAGCTACTGTATAGAGAGCTGCAATGAACACTAGGGTACTGGTGCCTCTTTCAGTTTTGATTTCATCTGGGTATAAGCCTAATAGTGGGATTGCTGGGTCACATAGCTTCTTTTTAGTTTTTTAAGGAATCTCCATACTGTCTTCCATAGAGGCTGTATCAATTTACATTCCCACCAGCAACGCAAGAGTGTTCCCTTTTCCCTGCACCATTTCCAGTATTTATTGTCTGTAGATTGTTGATGATGGCCATTCTAACTAGTGTGAGATGATATCTCTTGTAATTTTGATTTGCATTTCTCTAATAATAAGCAAGGTTGAGAATCATTTCAGATGTTTTTTGGCCATCTGTATATCCTTTATGGAGAGGTGTCTGTTTAGGTCTTTTTCCCATTTTTTGATTAGGTTATTCATTTTTTCAGTGCTGAGTTGTCTAAGTTGCTTGTAGATTTTAGAGATTAATTTTTGTCTGTTATTTCATTTGCTATGATTTTCTTCCATTCTGTGGGTTGTCTGTTCAGCTTGTTTGTAGTTTCTGTTGCTGTACAAAAGCTTTTAAGTTTCATGAGGTCCCACATGCTAATTTTTGCTTTTAGTTCCACTATTCTAGTAGATGGGTCAGAGAAGATCTTGCTTTGATTTATGTCCTTGAGTGTTTTGCCTATTATCTCCTCTAAGAGTTTTAGGCTTTCTGGTCTTACATTTAGATCTTTAATCCATTTTGAGTTGATCTTTGTGCACGGTGTCAGGGAATGTTCCAACTGCATTTTTTTGCATATATCTGTCGAACTTTCCCAGCACCATTTGTTGAAGAGGTTGTCTTTGTCTCATTTTATATGTTTGACTCCTTTGTCAAAAATAAGGTTCCCATACGTGTGTGGGTTTATCTCTGGGTTCTTGATCTTGTTCCATTGGTTGATATTTCTGTTTTTGTGCCAGTACCATACTGTCTTGATGACTGTTGCTTTGTAGTAGAGTCTGAAGTTGGGGAGGCTGATCCCTCCAGCTCCGTTTTCCTTTGTCAGGATTGCTTTGGCTATTCGAGGTCTTTTGTGTTTCCATATGAACTGTGTTGTTCTTTGGTCTTGTTCTGTGAAGAATGTCATTGGTAGTTTGATAGGGATCACATTGATTCATCTGGGTATAAGCCTAATAGTGGGATTGCTGGGTCACATAGCTTCTTTTAGTTTTTAAGGAATCTCCATACTGTCTTCCATAGAGGCTGTATCAATTTACATTCCACCAGCAACGCAAGAGTGTTCCTTTTCCCTGCACCATTTCCAGTATTTATTGTCTGTAGATTGTTGATGATGGCCATTCTAACTAGTGTGAGATGATATCTCTTGTAATTTTGATTTGCATTTCTCTAATAATAAGCAAGGTTGAGAATCATTTCAGATGTTTTTTGGCCATCTGTATATCCTTTATGGAGAGGTGTCTGTTTAGGTCTTTTTCCCATTTTTTGATTAGGTTATTCATTTTTTCAGTGCTGAGTTGTCTAAGTTGCTTGTAGATTTTGGAGATTAATTCTTTGTCTGTTATTTCATTTGCTATGATTTTCTTCCATTCTGTGGGTTGTCTGTTCAGCTTGTTTGTAGTTTCTGTTGCTGTACAAAAGCTTTTAAGTTTCATGAGGTCCCACATGCTAATTTTTGCTTTTAGTTCCACTATTCTAGTAGATGGGTCAGAGAAGATCTTGCTTTGATTTATGTCCTTGAGTGTTTTGCCTATTATCTCCTCTAAGAGTTTTAGGCTTTCTGGTCTTACATTTAGATCTTTAATCCATTTTGAGTTGATCTTTGTGCACGGTGTCAGGGAATGTTCCAACTGCATTTTTTTGCATATATCTGTCGAACTTTCCCAGCACCATTTGTTGAAGAGGTTGTCTTTGTCTCATTTTATATGTTTGACTCCTTTGTCAAAAATAAGGTTCCCATACGTGTGTGGGTTTATCTCTGGGTTCTTGATCTTGTTCCATTGGTTGATATTTCTGTTTTTGTGCCAGTACCATACTGTCTTGATGACTGTTGCTTTGTAGTAGAGTCTGAAGTTGGGGAGGCTGATCCCTCCAGCTCCGTTTTCCTTTGTCAGGATTGCTTTGGCTATTCGAGGTCTTTTGTGTTTCCATATGAACTGTGTTGTTCTTTGGTCTTGTTCTGTGAAGAATGTCATTGGTAGTTTGATAGGGATCACATTGAATCTGCCATGATATTTGGTAGCATAGTCATTTTCATAATATTGGTTCTTTTGACCCAGGAACATGGAATATCTCTCCATCTGTTTAAGTCTTGTTTAATTTTTTTCATGAGTGTCTTGTAATTTTCTGCATACATCTCTTTTGTTTCTTTGGGTATATTTATTCCTAGATATTTTATTCTTTTGCTTGCAATGGTGAAGGGGATTGCCTCTTTGGTTTCATTTTCTGATTTTTCATTGTTTGTATATAGGAATGCCAGTGATTTCTGTGTATTTATTTTGTATCCTGCAACTCTACTGAATTTATTGATTAGCCCTAGTAGCTTTGTAATAGTGTCTTTGGGATTTTCTATGTAGAATATCATGTCATCTGCAAATATAGTTTTATTTCTTCTTTTCCAATCTCAATTCCTTTTATTTCTTTTTCTTCTCTTATTGCTATTGCTAGAACTTCCAGTACTATGTTGAATAATAATGGTGAAAGTAGACATTGGATTGTATTTCTTGAGTGTTCCCTGAAGTTAAGCTATAGTACAGAGAACTTCCTTTCCTATTCATCTTTTCTAATGTCCACTCTTGGATAGCAATTTTACAAAAGGCAATCAAGATAAAGAAATAAAGAAGACACAGTGCTGACTTTCTAGTAAAGGAGAAAAACAATGGCATAATAATACTTCAAAATAAATAGCTTAGTGAGGTACTCAATCATAGCTGGAAAAAAAAAAAACAACTCAGTGACAATGTACATATGGTACTTTCTAAACTACTCAACATATATTCTCATGTTTAACTCATTTGATACTTGCAAATATCTTAAGGCTTGAAACTTTTCTGTAAGCCTAAAATCATTTCAAAATTAAAACTTAAAAAGTGAGGATAATAATTCTATAAGACAGATCAAGGTAAGGAAAAAAATAGGGGTGTGAAGTGAGTTGTGTGAAATTCTAGCTTAAGTCAGTTGTACCATACTGAAGTTGGGGAGGCTGATCCCTCCAGCTCCGTTTTCCTTTGTCAGGATTGCTTTGGCTATTCGAGGTCTTTTGTGTTTCCATATGAACTGTGTTGTTCTTTGGTCTTGTTCTGTGAAGAATGTCATTGGTAGTTTGATAGGGATCACATTGAATCTGCCATGATATTTGGTAGCATAGTCATTTTCATAATATTGGTTCTTTTGACCCAGGAACATGGAATATCTCTCCATCTGTTTAAGTCTTGTTTAATTTTTTTCATGAGTGTCTTGTAATTTTCTGCATACATCTCTTTTGTTTCTTTGGGTATATTTATTCCTAGATATTTTATTCTTTTGCTTGCAATGGTGAAGGGGATTGCCTCTTTGGTTTCATTTTCTGATTTTTCATTGTTTGTATATAGGAATGCCAGTGATTTCTGTGTATTTATTTTGTATCCTGCAACTCTACTGAATTTATTGATTAGCCCTAGTAGCTTTGTAATAGTGTCTTTGGGATTTTCTATGTAGAATATCATGTCATCTGCAAATATAGTTTTATTTCTTCTTTTCCAATCTCAATTCCTTTTATTTCTTTTTCTTCTCTTATTGCTATTGCTAGAACTTCCAGTACTATGTTGAATAATAATGGTGAAAGTAGACATTGGATTGTATTTCTTGAGTGTTCCCTGAAGTTAAGCTATAGTACAGAGAACTTCCTTTCCTATTCATCTTTTCTAATGTCCACTCTTGGATAGCAATTTTACAAAAGGCAATCAAGATAAAGAAATAAAGAAGACACAGTGCTGACTTTCTAGTAAAGGAGAAAAACAATGGCATAATAATACTTCAAAATAAATAGCTTAGTGAGGTACTCAATCATAGCTGGAAAAAAAAAAAAAACAACTCAGTGACAATGTACATATGGTACTTTCTAAACTACTCAACATATATTCTCATGTTTAACTCATTTGATACTTGCAAATATCTTAAGGCTTGAAACTTTTCTGTAAGCCTAAAATCATTTCAAAATTAAAACTTAAAAAGTGAGGATAATAATTCTATAAGACAGATCAAGGTAAGGAAAAAAATAGGGGTGTGAAGTGAGTTGTGTGAAATTCTAGCTTAAGTCAGTTGTGGCCATATGGGGTCCTATGATTCTGGATTAAGAAACCCTCCCAGTTTAATGGGTAATTCCTAGTCATTCTTGGCCCAATATAAAGTACTGAGCATTGATAAAAACTAGAATAATAGTTCCACCATTAGCATGCTCAGAATCTCTATAGAAAATGAAGATGTGGCCCACTTATGCTGTACCTGACATATTCTTCTACAGAAATGTTCAAGGGTAAATGGTCACAAGGATGATGTAGTTCAAAAACCCTCAGCCTTTGAATCTTCTTTCTCTTCTTTCTGATGTCTATATATTGCACACCCTCTGCTTCTATCTCATCTGGATCTAAAATAATCAAATTTTAGCCAGATTTGTTGCTGCTGTTCAGCCATTCAGTCATGTCCATTTCTTTGCAATGCCATGGACTGTAGCAGGCCATGCTTACCTATCCTTCACTATCTTCTGGAGTTAACATAAAAACAAGTTTGATTGAGTTGATGATGCCATCCAAACATTTCATCCTCTGTTGTTCCCATCTCTCACTGCCCTCAATCTGTCCCAGAAACAGGGCTTTTTCCAATTTGTCAGCTCTTCGCATCAGAGTAGGCAAAGCTTTGAAGTTTCAACTTCAGCATCCATCCTTCCCATGAATATTCAGGGCTGATTTCCTACAGAAATGACAGGTTTGATCTTGCGATCCAAGTTACGTTTAAGAATCATATATAATGCCACAGTAGGAAAACATCAGTTCTCCAGTGCTCAGCCTTCTTTGTAGTCCAAATATCACAACAATGTATGACTACTGTAAAAAGCATAGCTTTGAGTGCACAAGTCTTTATCAGCAAAATAGTGTCTCTACTTTTTAATACACTGTCCAGATTTGTCATAGTTTTTCTTCAAAGGAGCAAATATCTTTTAATTTCATGCCTTCAGTCACCATCCTTAGTGATTTTGGAGTCCGGGACCGTAAAGTCTGTCACTGTTTCAATTTTTTCATCTGTTTGCCATGAAGTGATGTAAATACCACAATCTTAGTTTTATAATGTTGAGTTTTATACCATCTCTTTTACTCTCCTATTTCACCTTCATCAAGAGACTCTTTAGTTCCCCTTCACTTTCTGCCATAAGGGTAATGTCATCTGTATACCTGAGGTTATTGATATTTCTCCCCAAAATATGGATTCCAGCTTGTGTTTCATCCATCCTGACATTTCACATGGTGTAGTCTGCATAGTTGGATTAAGAAACCCTCCCAGTTTAATGGGTAATTCCTAGTCATTCTTGGCCCAATATAAAGTACTGAGCATTGATAAAAACTAGAATAATAGTTCCACCATTAGCATGCTCAGAATCTCTATAGAAAATGAAGATGTGGCCCACTTATGCTGTACCTGACATATTCTTCTACAGAAATGTTCAAGGGTAAATGGTCACAAGGATGATGTAGTTCAAAAACCCTCAGCCTTTGAATCTTCTTTCTCTTCTTTCTGATGTCTATATATTGCACACCCTCTGCTTCTATCTCATCTGGATCTAAAATAATCAAATTTTAGCCAGATTTGTTGCTGCTGTTCAGCCATTCAGTCATGTCCATTTCTTTGCAATGCCATGGACTGTAGCAGGCCATGCTTACCTATCCTTCACTATCTTCTGGAGTTAACATAAAAACAAGTTTGATTGAGTTGATGATGCCATCCAAACATTTCATCCTCTGTTGTTCCCATCTCTCACTGCCCTCAATCTGTCCCAGAAACAGGGCTTTTTCCAATTTGTCAGCTCTTCGCATCAGAGTAGGCAAAGCTTTGAAGTTTCAACTTCAGCATCCATCCTTCCCATGAATATTCAGGGCTGATTTCCTACAGAAATGACAGGTTTGATCTTGCGATCCAAGTTACGTTTAAGAATCATATATAATGCCACAGTAGGAAAACATCAGTTCTCCAGTGCTCAGCCTTCTTTGTAGTCCAAATATCACAACAATGTATGACTACTGTAAAAAGCATAGCTTTGAGTGCACAAGTCTTTATCAGCAAAATAGTGTCTCTACTTTTTAATACACTGTCCAGATTTGTCATAGTTTTTCTTCAAAGGAGCAAATATCTTTTAATTTCATGCCTTCAGTCACCATCCTTAGTGATTTTGGAGTCCGGGACCGTAAAGTCTGTCACTGTTTCAATTTTTTCATCTGTTTGCCATGAAGTGATGTAAATACCACAATCTTAGTTTTATAATGTTGAGTTTTATACCATCTCTTTTACTCTCCTATTTCACCTTCATCAAGAGACTCTTTAGTTCCCCTTCACTTTCTGCCATAAGGGTAATGTCATCTGTATACCTGAGGTTATTGATATTTCTCCCCAAAATATGGATTCCAGCTTGTGTTTCATCCATCCTGACATTTCACATGGTGTAGTCTGCATATAAGTTACATAAGCAGGGGAACAATATACAGCCTTGAAATACTCCTTCCCTAATTTGGAACCAGTATGCTGTTCCATGTCTGGTTCTAACTGTTGCTTCTTGACGTGCATATAGGTTTCTCAAAGTACAGATAAGGTGGTCTTGTATTCTCATCTCTTTAAGAATTTTACAGTTTGCTGTGATCCACAGAGTCAAAGGCTTTAATGCAGTCAATGAAGCAGTAGTAGATTTTTTTTTCTGGAATTCTGTCAATTTTTCTTTATTTCAGTTGATGTTGGCAATTTGATCTCTGATCCCTCTGCATATAAGTTAAATAAGCGGGAGGACAATATACAGCCTTGAAGTACTCCTTCCCTAATTTAGAATCAGTTTGCTGTTACATGTCTGGTTCTAACAGTTGCCTCTTGACCTGCATGCAGGTTTCTCAGGGTACAGATAAGGTCATCACCTTCTGTACAATGTTATGAACCTTGATCCATAATTCTTCAGCATTCTGTCCGCCAGATGCAATTTACTGAATCTACCTGTCACTTCCACTATATAATAATAAAGGATTTGATTTATGTCACACCATTGGTAAGTGTGCTGTTGATGAAATTATAAACACTTCTTGCTCTCTTAGATTTTGAGGTCAATTGTCATTTCTTTCCTCTCTACTGAAGCCAGAGAAGAATTACTTTGGAATAACACTCTTGTATGGCGCCTTAACTTTACAAAGTCAGATCAACAGAGAGTTGACATCTAAACCTCCTCATCATACAATTATTGCCCAAAACTGTAATTTCAATGTTTATTGTATCTTTCCTGTGCCTCATTCCTTTTTTTCAGTTTTACATACCAACCTTTGAAAAACAAGTCCTTTAATTCCTACTGCTGGTTTGTTATTGTTCAGTTGCTAACTCATATCCGACTCTTTGTGACTCCATGGACTGCAGAATGTCAGGCTTCCCTTTTCTTCACTATCTCCTGGAGTTTGCTCAGATTCATTTCCATTGAATAGACGATTTGCTATCTAAAATCTCCTCTGCCAACCTCTTCTCCTTTTGCCTACAACAGTTCCCAGCATAGTGGTCTTTTCCAATGAGTTGGTGGCTCACATCAGGTGGCCAAATTATTGGAGCTTCAGCTTCAGCTTCAGCATTAGTCTTTCCAATGAATGTCCAGTGTTGACTTCCTTTAGTATTGACTGATTTGATCTTCTGCTGTCCAAGGGACTCTCTGGAGTCATCTCCAACACCACAATTCAAAAACATCAATTCTTTGACACTCAGCCTTCCCTATGTTTCAAATCTCACAACTGTATGTGATAACTGTATAAACTATGGCTTTGACTATACAGTCTTTTCTGGCAAAGTCATGTCCATTTTTGAAAACATTGGGTAGATCTGTCGTAGCTTTTCTTCCAAGGAGTAAGTGTCTTTTAATTTCATGGTTGCAGTCACCCTCTACAGTCGTTTTGGATCCCAAGAAAATAAAATCTGTCAGTTTTTCCCCTTGCGTTTGGAATAAAGTGACGGGAACAGGTGCTATGATCTCAGTGTTTAAATTTTTTCTTTTCTTTTTAATTTATTTATCTTTTGGAGGGTGGGGTAGGGAGGGAGGGGGATGGGCAGGCCACTTCCACTGGTCTTTCATTTCTCCATTTTCATCCGTCTTTGTTCTTTGGCTCCTGTGGGCCTCCCATTGCGGTGGCCACTGTCGTCGCAGAGCACCAGTTCTGGCCGCACGTGCTCCAGAGCTCCGGCTCAGTAATTGGACACATCGGTCCAGCCGCTCCGGGGCACGTGGGATCTTCCCAGGCCAGGGATCGAACAGTGCCCCTTGCACTGCAAGGCGGTGTCCTTACCCACTGGACCACCAGGGAAGCCCTCCCTGGGTTATACAGCAATTTCTCACCGACTGTTTTGCATATGTAGTGTATATGTGTTGTTGAGTTATCCCACTGTTACCACCCCAGGAACCCTTTTTTGTTTTATTGTTCAGTTGCTAACTCATATCCGACTCTTTGTGACTCCATGGACTGCAGAATGTCAGGCTTCCCTTTTCTTCACTATCTCCTGGAGTTTGCTCAGATTCATTTCCATTGAATAGACGATTTGCTATCTAAAATCTCCTCTGCCAACCTCTTCTCCTTTTGCCTACAACAGTTCCCAGCATAGTGGTCTTTTCCAATGAGTTGGTGGCTCACATCAGGTGGCCAAATTATTGGAGCTTCAGCTTCAGCTTCAGCATTAGTCTTTCCAATGAATGTCCAGTGTTGACTTCCTTTAGTATTGACTGATTTGATCTTCTGCTGTCCAAGGGACTCTCTGGAGTCATCTCCAACACCACAATTCAAAAACATCAATTCTTTGACACTCAGCCTTCCCTATGTTTCAAATCTCACAACTGTATGTGATAACTGTATAAACTATGGCTTTGACTATACAGTCTTTTCTGGCAAAGTCATGTCCATTTTTGAAAACATTGGGTAGATCTGTCGTAGCTTTTCTTCCAAGGAGTAAGTGTCTTTTAATTTCATGGTTGCAGTCACCCTCTACAGTCGTTTTGGATCCCAAGAAAATAAAATCTGTCAGTTTTTCCCCTTGCGTTTGGAATAAAGTGACGGGAACAGGTGCTATGATCTCAGTGTTTAAATTTTTTCTTTTCTTTTTAATTTATTTATCTTTTGGAGGGTGGGGTAGGGAGGGAGGGGGATGGGCAGGCCACTTCCACTGGTCTTTCATTTCTCCATTTTCATCCGTCTTTGTTCTTTGGCTCCTGTGGGCCTCCCATTGCGGTGGCCACTGTCGTCGCAGAGCACCAGTTCTGGCCGCACGTGCTCCAGAGCTCCGGCTCAGTAATTGGACACATCGGTCCAGCCGCTCCGGGGCACGTGGGATCTTCCCAGGCCAGGGATCGAACAGTGCCCCTTGCACTGCAAGGCGGTGTCCTTACCCACTGGACCACCAGGGAAGCCCTCCCTGGGTTATACAGCAATTTCTCACCGACTGTTTTGCATATGTAGTGTATATGTGTTGTTGAGTTATCTGCCAGCTTGTTCATCCTCATCTTTCACCCGCATCAAGAGACTCTTTAATTCCTCTTCACTTTCCATCATTAGAGTAATAACCCATTGCTGGTACTAAAAGTGTTAATAAGGGAAAGGAAGGCACGTGGGATCTTCCCAGGCCAGGGATCGAACCGGCGCCCCCTTCATTGCAAAGTGGTGTCTTTACCCACTGGACCACCAGGGGAAGCCCAAATTTATTTCTGTTTAAATGAAGGATAATTGCTTTACAATATTGTATTGGTTTCTGCCATTCATCAACATGAATCATTTATAGGTATATATATGTCCTCTCCCTCTTGAACCTCCCTGCCACCTCCCATACCATTCCAACCCTCTAAGTTGTCACAATGCTCTGATTTGAGTTCCCTGGGTTAATTCTTTTGGGGAGAGGCGGGGGCGGGTTGGAGAGGAAGGGGGGCGGGCGGGCCACTTCTATTGGTCTTTCATTTATCTATTTTTCATCCATCTTTGCTCTTTGGCCCGTGCAGCCTCCCATAGCAGTGGCCTCTGTTGTAAAGCACTGGCTCTGGGCACATGCGCTCCAGAGCTCCGGCTCGGTAATTGGACACATCGGTCCAGCCGCTCCGGGGCACGTGGGATCTTCCCAGGCCAGGGATTGAACAGTGCCCCTTGCACTGCAAGGCGGTGTCCTTACACACTGGACCGCCAGGGAAGCCCTCCCTGGGTTATACAGCAATTTCTCACCGACTGTTTTGCATATGTAGTGTATATGTGTTGTTGAGTTATCTGCCAGCTTGTTCATCCTCATCTTTCACCCGCATCAAGAGACTCTTTAATTCCTCTTCACTTTCCATCATTAGAGTAATAACCCATTGCTGGTACTAAAAGTGTTAATAAGGGAAAGGAAGGCACGTGGGATCTTCCCAGGCCAGGGATCGAACCGGCGCCCCCTTCATTGCAAAGTGGTGTCTTTACCCACTGGACCACCAGGGGAAGCCCAAATTTATTTCTGTTTAAATGAAGGATAATTGCTTTACAATATTGTATTGGTTTCTGCCATTCATCAACATGAATCATTTATAGGTATATATATGTCCTCTCCCTCTTGAACCTCCCTGCCACCTCCCATACCATTCCAACCCTCTAAGTTGTCACAATGCTCTGATTTGAGTTCCCTGGGTTAATTCTTTTGGGGAGAGGCGGGGGCGGGTTGGAGAGGGAGGGGGGCAGACAGGCCACTTCTATTGGTCTTTCACTTATCTATTTTTCATCCATCTTTGCTCTTTGGCCCGTGCAGCCTCCCATAGCAGTGGCCTCTGTTGTAAAGCACTGGCTCTGGGCACATGCGCTCCAGAGCTCCGGCTCGGTAATTGGACACATCGGTCCAGCCGCTCCGGGGCACGTGGGATCTTCCCAGGCCAGGGATTGAACAGTGCCCCTTGCACTGCAAGGCGGTGTCCTTACACACTGGACCGCCAGGGAAGCCCTCCCTGGGTTATACAGCAATTTCTCACCGACTGTTTTGCATATGTAGTGTATATGCGTTGTTGAGTTATCTGCCAGCTTGTTCATCCTCATCTTTCACCCGCATCAAGAGACTCTTTAATTCCTCTTCGCTTTCCATCATTAGAGTAATAACCCATTGCTGGTACTAAAAGTGTTAATAAGGGAAAGGAAGACCCTGAAGCTAATTTCTGAGGATTTGTATTACAGCTTGGCAGATGGTGGTGAAAAATCATATACAGACAATGCCTCACACAGAGACTTGGCTGTAAATTATAGAGAATGAAAGGGACTCAGGACAGAAGGCAAATTAAACAACATCAGTGAGATAAAAGATACAATCTATTTTTCTACCAATAAAAGGAGCAGAGTGTTTGGTCTGGATCTTCCTAGGGTCCAGGATATAAGGGCCAGAGAAACATTATAAATCATCATGTCCCTATTCTCAAACAAATAGTTAAAATGAGAGATATCTAAGTGCAAAGCTCATGTTCAGTTTATAGATTAATATTTATCAGCGATGGGTTCTTTCCATAATATCAGAATCTTCTTTCAGAGAAATCAAAGTTTGGAGAAAATTATCATTATTTCCATAAAATAATCAAAGTGTTTAGCACAATGATGAGTTGTAAGAGGTAGCCTGAATGAGGGACTAAGCACCAGATGTCAATAAATGGATTAGGACTGGTGGCTTCCCTAAACTCTGAAATACTTTTTGCCATGAGTGAGTCCCTGAGTTCTGGAGTGTGCTCCCTGCCACTCTAAACTGCAGAGAGAAGGGACAATGAGTTAAACTCAGCAACTTAGAAAAGGGTTTAGGGGCTGGGATCAACCCATCCAGTTTACCAAACGTCTACCCCAAACCAAAATGTCATGTAGCATTTTATTACAACCACTTGTAATTTCTACAACAGTTTCAAGGACATAAACCAGAGGAACAGAAAACATCAGACCCACAAACTTCATTTCCACTGGTAATCTGACATCAAATACAGTTTTAATCTGTCACCAAATGCATCATCCCAAAGGATTGAACAGTGCCCTTGCACTGCAAGGCGGTGTCCTTCACACTGGACCGCCAGGGAAGCCCTCCCTGGGTTATACAGCAATTTCTCACCGACTGTTTTGCATATGTAGTGTATATGCGTTGTTGAGTTATCTGCCAGCTTGTTCATCCTCATCTTTCACCCGCATCAAGAGACTCTTTAATTCCTCTTCGCTTTCCATCATTAGAGTAATAACCCATTGCTGGTACTAAAAGTGTTAATAAGGGAAAGGAAGACCCTGAAGCTAATTTCTGAGGATTTGTATTACAGCTTGGCAGATGGTGGTGAAAAATCATATACAGACAATGCCTCACACAGAGACTTGGCTGTAAATTATAGAGAATGAAAGGGACTCAGGACAGAAGGCAAATTAAACAACATCAGTGAGATAAAAGATACAATCTATTTTTCTACCAATAAAAGGAGCAGAGTGTTTGGTCTGGATCTTCCTAGGGTCCAGGATATAAGGGCCAGAGAAACATTATAAATCATCATGTCCCTATTCTCAAACAAATAGTTAAAATGAGAGATATCTAAGTGCAAAGCTCATGTTCAGTTTATAGATTAATATTTATCAGCGATGGGTTCTTTCCATAATATCAGAATCTTCTTTCAGAGAAATCAAAGTTTGGAGAAAATTATCATTATTTCCATAAAATAATCAAAGTGTTTAGCACAATGATGAGTTGTAAGAGGTAGCCTGAATGAGGGACTAAGCACCAGATGTCAATAAATGGATTAGGACTGGTGGCTTCCCTAAACTCTGAAATACTTTTTGCCATGAGTGAGTCCCTGAGTTCTGGAGTGTGCTCCCTGCCACTCTAAACTGCAGAGAGAAGGGACAATGAGTTAAACTCAGCAACTTAGAAAAGGGTTTAGGGGCTGGGATCAACCCATCCAGTTTACCAAACGTCTACCCCAAACCAAAATGTCATGTAGCATTTTATTACAACCACTTGTAATTTCTACAACAGTTTCAAGGACATAAACCAGAGGAACAGAAAACATCAGACCCACAAACTTCATTTCCACTGGTAATCTGACATCAAATACAGTTTTAATCTGTCACCAAATGCATCATCCCAAAGCTAAAGCTCATCCTTGAACCATCCCCGAGAATAGTCCTTCCTAGGAGTATCTGGGTTCAGACACACCCTTGGGAAGATTCAGAGCTCACAGACTCAAAAAAAAAACAACATATATTTACATCTATATATCTCTTTAGGGGGAGAAACCCTATTTATTTTGTACATTGATTTCTTTACAGATTGTCTCTGATTCTACTATCATTATTTATTTGTTCATGTGTTGAACAAAAAATCATTAAACTGCTGCAATGTGATGGGCACCACTATATTTGCAATAGACAGCAGTGAATAAAATCAATAAAGTCCCTGCTATCATGGAGCTTATGTTTTAAAGGTCTACAGTCTGTTGCTAGAATTAGTAAGTTGTTCCATTTTGCACGAGCTGTATAAATGCACATGATTGTCTTTCTGTATAATTACTATGCTAAGACTTCTTCTTTTCCTCCTTAGAGCCTATCTGGGTAGCTGTACAAACATCGTGGAAATGAATTTATACAAACTGGGGCCTGTGCCTGAATCCAACTAGTCAAATGAAGCAAGACCCAAATAGATATAGCAAAAACAAAATCAAAGCCAAGTCAATTATTTGTGTCAGTATGTATATGATTAGCATCCAAAGGCAGATCATACAGAGTTAGATGAAATGCTCCACCAAATACTTGTTTATGGTATGCACATTATGAACACTCACCCCTGATCCTTCTGTGTGGAATAGAAATGAGATTGATGGATCCCAGGAGAGATGGCAAATTGAAGATGAAGTTCTGAGGAAGAGAGCAGAAGCATTCTCCAAGTCCACAGAGTAAATAATGTCCAGAGACAATGAGACATTCCTCAAAGTGAAGGACAGAAGTAGCTGAGCTAACAGAAGACAGCAGATCTGCAGTTAAGGTGAAGTTCCAGGGGTGCCAGGGCAAATCTAGCCTTTCCTCTAATTATCAGACCTTGTTTTCTGATCTTATACATTGCCTAAGATTTCATAAACAAAACAGTTAATTTGGAAAAAAATATAAGGATAAGGGACATACTGAATATGACATTACTCATCAGTGCCCAACTTTTTGCAGCCCATTGACAAGCCATGGAAATCTCCAGGCAACCTATCCCAGGGATCGAATTCAGATCTCCTGTGCTGCAAATGGATTCTTTACTGTCTAAGCCACTAGGGAAGCCTACGAATCCTGGAGTGGGTAACCTATCCCTTCTCCAGGGGATCTTCCAGACCCAGGGATTGAACCGGGATCTCCTGTATTGCAGGCAGATTCTTTACCAGCTGAGCTACAAGCAAATCCCAAGGGAGATACTAAGAAGTATCACACTGGCAAAGGAGAAACAGAGAAAGTTAAGGAAAAAATAATCAATTTCCATTTCAAAAATCTGCCCTTTTATTTGAAAAGGTTCTTTCCTGCCCTGTTGATCTCAGATGCTGCTTACCTTTTGGACTTCTGTTTAAAGGTTGCTTCCTTAGGAAGCCTTTGTTTGATCCTCATTAAGATCCTAGTTGAAAGCATCTGTAATATTCTGTATTATTTCTCTTTCAAACAAATATTTATGGTTATAATTACCTATACTGTGGCTTTCTCCTTTGTATTCACGTGATTCTCAAGAAAAACCCTGTTTATGTCTCTACCACAACTCTGATGCCTGTCAAATGTCTGGCACATGGAATGAAATCAACAAAATTTGTTGCTTAAAATGATTGAGAAGCAGGAATCTGAGTTAAGACAGGTAAAGGGAAGGAATACTTGGATGCTACAGTTATTCCTTTTAGATGATGCTAACTTTCTGTAAGATTAAGACAACAAAACCTATACTATTAATCTATATTAATCTGTTTCACTATGATGTGTGATTCTCTTGCAGTAAAACATGCTGTTTAAAAAGAAAATATTTAAGTACAAGTTTGAGACAATTCTCATTTAAAAGTTCAAATTTAAGAGTTTGGAATTAATATATATTAATACATACTACTATATATAAAATATATAACTAACAAAGACCTACTCTATAACACAGAGAGATATACTTTATATATTATAATAGCATATAAGGTGAAATAATCTGAAAGATAATATACACATTGTTTATATATATAAATATATATTATATATAAAATGATATCAATTTCTGTATACCTAAAACTAGCACAACATTATAAAACAACTATACTTCATTTTTCTAAAAAGTTGTGAACCTTTTAAAAATTAATTAATTTTAATTAAAGAAAACTTAAACCATGATTCACTGGTTTACCACTGAATCATGAAACAACAATGAATTATTGTTTCTTCTGCCTTAATGAGCTGCTCCTTAAACTGTAACCCATCTATGGTCAGTTGCTTTGACTGGATGGAATCTCAAAGTAGTTTTTCCTCATAATCATACTTCAAATTGAAAATTTTTGGTCTCTGTTTTTCATGTATCTTTCCTCTGGAAGTTTTCTCTTAATAACATAGAAGCCATAATGTTATTCCCGGAGTCATTTTTATAATAAATAGTAATATCTTGAAAAACAATGAGAAAAGCTCTAAAATACCTCTGTGACAACTGGGAAAATGAGAATATATATTGTATGTTAGGTAATTACAAAATTATTATTCCAGTTATGGAGGAGAGTTTTGTTTGTAAAAAGTGAGCCCTGAAGTATTGAGAGAGGAGGTGTCAGGATGTTGACATTTTATTTTCATAAAGGACCCAGAGCTAGACAGAGTGCAAATTCAGAAGGAATAGTCCCACAAGATTTCTGTAATTTCATAACTGAAGGCTAGAAGCTGTCTGTAAATCACCCTCAAGTTCAATAATGAATGACTCACAGAATTCAGAAAAAGCCCAATACATATGCCTACAGTTTTATATAATAAGGATGCAAGGTAGAAGCAACTGAAGAAATGAAAGTGTCAGGCATGATCTGGGAAAGCTCCAGCAATGAAGCCATCATCTCTAGGATGTACCACCTCCTGGCATTAATGTATGACACTATTTGCAGAGCTTTGCCAACCAGGAAAGTTCATCCAAGCTTCAGTGTCAAGAGGTTTTCTTGTGCTTTCATTATATAATCAAGATTATTGATTCATTGCCTATGTCATTGAACTTAACCTCTAGCAACCTGCTCTTCCTCCAGATGTAGGGCTGATACGACATGGCTCAGAGGCCTAGTCCTCTAATTACATGGTTGTCCCTTCTGGTGTGGCCAGCTTCCACTAAGTAAATTTACTAGCATAAATTATTGGTAAATTCTTAAGGACCTATATAAAGCCTTACGGGCCTACCGTGAATTACAAGAACATTTCTATCTGCCAGGAAACTCCAAAGCATTTAACCTTGTCTCCTATGAGTCATGGCGATGACCAGACCACTCTTTATGCATGTGTGCTAAGTTCAGTCATGTCCAACTCTTGTGACCTCATGGACTGTAACCCACCAGACTTTTCTGTCCATAGGATTCTCTAATTAAGAGCACTGGAATGGGTCATGCCCTCCTCCAGGGGATCTTTCTGACCCAGGGTTCAAACCTATGTCTCTTATGTCTGCTGTAGTGGAAGGCAGGTTTTTTTTTTTTTTTACCACTAGTGCAACCTGGGAAACCACAGACATCTCTTTAGGTGAAGTCACCACAGGAGGGTAAAAAGAAAGAATAAAGGGTAAATAATTGGTAATTTAACCTGAATCTGCATCTCCTCTGTCTTCTGTACTATACGTGAATTCTTTACTGTTGAGCCACCAGGGAGAATAATTTACTATTAACCAATCTAGGAAGATATCTAAGAGTCATCAATCAGCCATATATCACTTCACAATTTTTGCCATATTCACACATGTATGAACAATTAAATATATTTTTCAATAAGTAAAACACAGTTTTAGGTACATATTTTATTTTCAAAATTATTTCTCTAATCCAACATTCCTCTACCTCATATAATATGCAAAAACAATCTCAAAACAGATCATAGTCCTAAATACAGCACATGAGACAAAAAGTCTTAGAAGAAAACAAAGGGGGAAATTATTATGAGCTTGAATTTGGCAATAATTTCATAGATATAACCAAAAACATATAGAACAATGAAAAAAATGACACATTAGGCTTTATCAGGTTTAAAAACTTTTATGCATCAGAGAATATTTTTAAGAAAGAGAAAATACAACCCACCCACAGAATGGGAGAGAATATTTGTAAATCCTATACCTGATAAAGGACTTAATAAAGAATGTATATGTATATATACATTGTGTGTATGTATATATATATAGATAGATAGATAGATAGATAGATAGATATACATACACATATATATAACATACAAATTCAACATTTGTAAGTCCTATACCTGATAAAAGACTTAATGAAGAATATATAAATATGTATAATGGACAACTTCAATAACCGAAATGATTAATCCAGCTAAAAAAAGAAATGACTTTAGTAAACATTTTTTTAAGGACAAAAAAAATGGCCAATAAGTATATAAAGAGATATTCAGTTCATGGAACATCAATTAAATGCAAACCAGAACCACCATTAGATACAACATTATGACCAGTAGAATAGCTATCAACAACAAGACAGACAATAACAAGTGTTGGCAAGGATGTGGATAAATTGGAAACTAGTACACTGCTGGTAAACATTTAAAATAATGTAGCTACTTTGGAAAGTAATCAGGCAGTTCCTTAAATAATTAAAAACAGAATTACCATTTGACTTAACAATTCCACTTTAATGTATACAATTAAGAAGTGACACATATGTCTTCAAAAAACTTGCCAAATGTACCTACATATACATAACAGCATTGTTCATAATAGCCAAAGGATAGAACTAACTGCAAATGTCCATCAGCTGATGACTGGATAAGCAAATTTTAGTGTATTCATGTAATAGATTATCTGACCAGGCAAAGGAATGAAGTATCCAAGCATGTTAAAACATGGGTAAGCCTTGAAAACCTTATGCTCAGTGAAAAAACCCAATCACAAAAAATACAGATTATATAATTCTATTTCCATGAAAGAACAGAATAGGCAAATCTATAGAGGTGGAAAGCAGCTTTGTGGCTAGTTAAGGTTTAAGAGAGGGAATTAAAAAAAAAAAAAGTGTAATCGCTAAAGAGTACAGGGCTTCTTTTGGAGTGATGAATGAAAATGTTCTAAAATTGATTATAGTGGTAGTTGCATAAACCTGAATTTATTAAAACAATTGGACTTTATATTTTAAATGGTCAAATATATGGTATGAAAATTATGCCAAAGGAAACAAACAACAAAAACCTAACGCATCTTACAAAATGAAAATAGATAAAATTTAACTAGATACTACTCCATGCCAAAGTGCCTGAACCTAAGGTCTTCTTTCTTTTAGAAAATGGAGGTGTAGCTGCACAGAGTTGTATTAATGAAATAGCAGTAAGTACCTGCCTTACTCCCATTAAAAGCAGAGTGTAACATTGACATATTTGCACTACCAGGTGCAGGAACTGATAGATAGAAGGAAGCTGCTGTATATCATAGAGAGCTTGGCTTGGTGTTCTTTATGATCTAGACAGGTGAAATTGGGGCTGGGAGGGAGGCTCAAGATGTAGGGGATATACGTGGACATATGGTTGATTCACAATGTTATACAATAGAAACTAAGAAAAAATTCTAAAGCAATAGTGTTCTAAAAAAAAAAATGGGAATGCTGGATCAAGTACATTTTTGAAAATGTATTATATGGACAACTCAAGAAAAGAAAAAGAAATCTTTATGTATGAAAATCAAAGAAAAGAAATCAAAGCTAGAGATGTAAGAGCAATTGACATTGGGGACAAATGAGGTAACCACGAAGAACTTCACTGGCATTCATGGAAAATGGAAGCCTAGAAGTCAATTATCAGCTTAAGGTATGGGGTTTCAAATAATTTCCTGGTCTCATACACTGAAATAAACTCTCAATATTTGCATAGTCTAGTGGCAAGGAAACTTGCTTTCCTGTGAAGAAAAAGATGATATCAGGGGCTTCCCTGGTGGTCCAGTGGGTAGAGAGTCCTCCTTACAGTGCAAGGGGCACTGGTTTGATCCCTGGCTCAGGAAGATCTCCACATGCCATGGAACAGCTGGACTGGTGTGGCCAATTATGAACCAGTGCTCTGAGGAACATATGCCCAGAGCCAGTGCTCTGCAGTGAGAGGCCACTGCAATCAGAGGCCCACACAGCCCAAGGAATAAAAAGATAGATGAAAATAAATACACAAATAACCAATAAAAGAGGCCAAAATTTTAAAAATATATTAAAAAAAGATGATACCAGGAGAAATTAAAACCTCAGTCTTTCACCATCCTTTCTATGGGTACTATCTGCACTTATATTACTTCATGTTTCATGAAGCATACATTCATAGTTTTATTAAAAACAGGGTAGTAAGACTGAAGAAGTCTACCTGATTCCCCAGTTGTGAACCACAGAAAAATCCCCAGGTTAGTTGGCAGAAAAATTTCTCAAAGCATTCTGTTAGAGCCATAATCACAGCTCAGGGAAACAATCTCCCTAAAGATGATCTCATATAAAAACCCTAAAGAATGCATGAGAAAATAAACTTCATGAAGAAAGGTTAGCAGAGGAAACAAAGGGATAAATTATTATCCTGAGAAGTAAAATATGAAGTAATAATCTGTAATGAATATCAAATATAAATGAATATAAAATAAGTATATACATTAATATAAAATATGTATATAAAGTAAGTATATTGGAGATACTAGTACAAATTAGAGCTCCTGATTGACAGGAATAAAAACGATTGGAAGAAAGCTGAAAAAGGAAATAACATGAAGTGATCTAATGTTAGGTAGGTATCAGTAAGGCCTAATCTTGCACTTGGGAGTCACTGAACTAATCCAATGTTTTCATCCCATGCAAGAATTTGTTCTACAGATTTTTGTCAGTGGTTATATATCCACTTGTTGAATGCCTGTAACAGAGAGCATGAGTTGATGGAGCAGAATATTCCATCTTCTGACAATTCAATTGACTGGAAACTCTTTTATTGTATTGGATTGAAATCTAGGCCCCTTCCCCTTAACTTTCCTGTTCTTAGCCTACACTCTGGAATACTGTCAATAAACGTAATGCTTTCCATCCTATCATGATCCCTTATTTGGAAACACCTTTTCCTTCCAAATCTTTGAGTTTATCTCTCCTCTATTCTTTCATATTCCTCACTTAAATTAATTTTCAGATCCTTTTATTCACTTGGTTTATCCTCTCCAGACACTATTCCATATTGACAGTATTCTGCCTACCTGAGGTTAACTGCTTCAACTTTTTTACTTTGTTATCAAATTTATTCATAATCCCTTGAATGTGACATCACTTCCATGTAACCTTATAATATTATTACTGTTTGCTTTCCTCAATTGATATATGGGACTAATGAATGTTAGTGAGCATTACAACAAGGCTATTTTAAGAAATAAATGCAATATATTTAATATATTTTAGAAATTCTGAGCATGTTGCCTGATGCTTGATAAATACTCAGTCATGGTGCCTATTATTAAAACCAACAGAAAGTAATTATTAACCTGCATTTTACATGAAATAGTTCACAGAGTATAAAAATTTCTCAAAGCATTCTGTTAGAGCCATAATCACAGCTCAGGGAAACAATCTCCCTAAAGATGATCTCATATAAAAACCCTAAAGAATGCATGAGAAAATAAACTTCATGAAGAAAGGTTAGCAGAGGAAACAAAGGGATAAATTATTATCCTGAGAAGTAAAATATGAAGTAATAATCTGTAATGAATATCAAATATAAATGAATATAAAATAAGTATATACATTAATATAAAATATGTATATAAAGTAAGTATATTGGAGATACTAGTACAAATTAGAGCTCCTGATTGACAGGAATAAAAACGATTGGAAGAAAGCTGAAAAAGGAAATAACATGAAGTGATCTAATGTTAGGTAGGTATCAGTAAGGCCTAATCTTGCACTTGGGAGTCACTGAACTAATCCAATGTTTTCATCCCATGCAAGAATTTGTTCTACAGATTTTTGTCAGTGGTTATATATCCACTTGTTGAATGCCTGTAACAGAGAGCATGAGTTGATGGAGCAGAATATTCCATCTTCTGACAATTCAATTGACTGGAAACTCTTTTATTGTATTGGATTGAAATCTAGGCCCCTTCCCCTTAACTTTCCTGTTCTTAGCCTACACTCTGGAATACTGTCAATAAACGTAATGCTTTCCATCCTATCATGATCCCTTATTTGGAAACACCTTTTCCTTCCAAATCTTTGAGTTTATCTCTCCTCTATTCTTTCATATTCCTCACTTAAATTAATTTTCAGATCCTTTTATTCACTTGGTTTATCCTCTCCAGACACTATTCCATATTGACAGTATTCTGCCTACCTGAGGTTAACTGCTTCAACTTTTTTACTTTGTTATCAAATTTATTCATAATCCCTTGAATGTGACATCACTTCCATGTAACCTTATAATATTATTACTGTTTGCTTTCCTCAATTGATATATGGGACTAATGAATGTTAGTGAGCATTACAACAAGGCTATTTTAAGAAATAAATGCAATATATTTAATATATTTTAGAAATTCTGAGCATGTTGCCTGATGCTTGATAAATACTCAGTCATGGTGCCTATTATTAAAACCAACAGAAAGTAATTATTAACCTGCATTTTACATGAAATAGTTCACAGAGTATAAAAAATTCTAAAATCCCACTGAGAGTAAGGCATATTTCTTATTACTAAGTGGTCTCTACAAAAATGCCTTACCAAAAGGGAATAAGCTGGTTGAAGCTCAGATAATTAAAGGACTGGAAAGTTGACAGAACAACAAGATGCAAAGTCAAAATATAAGGAGGAAGTTGGTAGAGCCAGAGTTGCTAATGAGGATGACCAGGAGAGAAATGTATGGGCAATACAAAATGTTCAAACCTATGGTGTCGTCCTTATGTAGGTCTAAGTGCATCTGGGTCATTTTAAGCTTCCTCAGACTTAAGACTGTTTGGACGAAGCTCTGACAGTCCACCAAAAACATCATCACCTCTGGATTTCAGTTCATTAATCCCACTTTTTGTATATCATTGTCCAGCCAGTTTTCAAGCTACTCTGTTTATTTATTTTCTATATTTAATGTGTGCATCTGGACCACAGGATAAACTGAGACTTTAATCAATTTGGTAGAAATAGGACAATTTCCTTAATTAATCAATCAATCAATTGACAGTAAATTAACATCAACAACTAAGCTCTCAGAAAATTGGAATAGCCTGGTATACACTACAGTACATGAATCTGATTGGTCTTATTAATATCTTACTTATTTTGACATTTCTATTCTGTGTTCTGTTTCATGAGTCTGAAGTCTTTTAGAGAATCTAGGATCTCTTCTTCTGTCTGTTTATTGAGCCTGTATATCAAATATCATATCTTCTTTAGTGCGACACAACTCTCCTTTTTCAGGGCACAGTTAGTTGGAGGATTTCACTTTCTAACAGTGTATTATCAACACTACTCTAGCTGTCCTAATTAACAAAGAAATCTTCCTTCCCCCTTTTGCATCAAATATTTAAACGTGCTCTTTTTTTCTTGTACTTTTCTGTAAGTTTCAGTTTCTTGACATTGCCCATGAATGTTAGTGAGCATTACAACAAGGCTATTTTAAGAAATAAATGCAATATATTTAATATATTTTAGAAATTCTGAGCATGTTGCCTGATGCTTGATAAATACTCAGTCATGGTGCCTATTATTAAAACCAACAGAAAGTAATTATTAACCTGCATTTTACATGAAATAGTTCACAGAGTATAAAAAATTCTAAAATCCCACTGAGAGTAAGGCATATTTCTTATTACTAAGTGGTCTCTACAAAAATGCCTTACCAAAAGGGAATAAGCTGGTTGAAGCTCAGATAATTAAAGGACTGGAAAGTTGACAGAACAACAAGATGCAAAGTCAAAATATAAGGAGGAAGTTGGTAGAGCCAGAGTTGCTAATGAGGATGACCAGGAGAGAAATGTATGGGCAATACAAAATGTTCAAACCTATGGTGTCGTCCTTATGTAGGTCTAAGTGCATCTGGGTCATTTTAAGCTTCCTCAGACTTAAGACTGTTTGGACGAAGCTCTGACAGTCCACCAAAAACATCATCACCTCTGGATTTCAGTTCATTAATCCCACTTTTTGTATATCATTGTCCAGCCAGTTTTCAAGCTACTCTGTTTATTTATTTTCTATATTTAATGTGTGCATCTGGACCACAGGATAAACTGAGACTTTAATCAATTTGGTAGAAATAGGACAATTTCCTTAATTAATCAATCAATCAATTGACAGTAAATTAACATCAACAACTAAGCTCTCAGAAAATTGGAATAGCCTGGTATACACTACAGTACATGAATCTGATTGGTCTTATTAATATCTTACTTATTTTGACATTTCTATTCTGTGTTCTGTTTCATGAGTCTGAAGTCTTTTAGAGAATCTAGGATCTCTTCTTCTGTCTGTTTATTGAGCCTGTATATCAAATATCATATCTTCTTTAGTGCGACACAACTCTCCTTTTTCAGGGCACAGTTAGTTGGAGGATTTCACTTTCTAACAGTGTATTATCAACACTACTCTAGCTGTCCTAATTAACAAAGAAATCTTCCTTCCCCCTTTTGCATCAAATATTTAAACGTGCTCTTTTTTTCTTGTACTTTTCTGTAAGTTTCAGTTTCTTGACATTGCCCATGCTGTTCTGTCAGCAGTGAGGTACAGAGAAAAAAGATGCTATGCAGGATGACTCACATGTGCTGATCTTGACACCTTCATATATAAAATGGGACTAGAAATATCAGCTCTAATTCACAGTGTTTTTGTAAAGATCAAACAGGATCATGGTTTTGACAGGAGCAACATCATCTTAAGACTAATGATAAGTGAAATTACTACTTCATCAACATTTTTTTTTTAGGCTTGCCTATTACAATTCTTCAATTGATATGTTCTCTCTAAGATTCTACACTACCATTACTTAGAAAAAGATAACATTATATATACCATCAAATGCAACATACATCCAGAGGACTTTAGTGCATATTATCTTATTTAATTCTCACTAATATCATGAATGAGATTCCATTGTAGCTCATCTGGTAAAGAATCCACCTGCAATGCAGGAGACCCCATTCGACTCCAAAGTATTATTTAAAACAGAAATGCATTTCTCCATTGTGTAGGTAAGGAGCACATGTTTTAAGAAACTGAAGACTGACCAAGTCTGCACACACATCAAATTATGGAGTAAAACTTAGATCTATGTCCATGTCACAGTCCTGGCCCTGCATCCTCATAAACATTGTATCATGATGCTTGCGTGCCCTAATGAAAACGCTTGCCTGCCATATTTTGTCTTGTTTGTCTTCTTTGCCTGTTTTGGAATTGCCCAAACTGCCACAAACGTTTACAATTAAGATCAATTGACAGTAAATTAACATCAACAACTAAGCTCTCAGAAAATTGGAATAGCCTGGTATACACTACAGTACATGAATCTGATTGGTCTTATTAATATCTTACTTATTTTGACATTTCTATTCTGTGTTCTGTTTCATGAGTCTGAAGTCTTTTAGAGAATCTAGGATCTCTTCTTCTGTCTGTTTATTGAGCCTGTATATCAAATATCATATCTTCTTTAGTGCGACACGACTCTCCTTTTTCAGGGCACAGTTAGTTGGAGGATTTCACTTTCTAACAGTGTATTATCAACACTACTCTAGCTGTCCTAATTAACAAAGAAATCTTCCTTCCCCCTTTTGCATCAAATATTTAAACGTGCTCTTTTTTTCTTGTACTTTTCTGTAAGTTTCAGTTTCTTGACATTGCCCATGCTGTTCTGTCAGCAGTGAGGTACAGAGAAAAAAGATGCTATGCAGGATGACTCACATGTGCTGATCTTGACACCTTCATATATAAAATGGGACTAGAAATATCAGCTCTAATTCACAGTGTTTTGTAAAGATCAAACAGGATCATGGTTTTGACAGGAGCAACATCATCTTAAGACTAATGATAAGTGAAATTACTACTTCATCAACATTTTTTTTTTAGGCTTGCCTATTACAATTCTTCAATTGATATGTTCTCTCTAAGATTCTACACTACCATTACTTAGAAAAAGATAACATTATATATACCATCAAATGCAACATACATCCAGAGGACTTTAGTGCATATTATCTTATTTAATTCTCACTAATATCATGAATGAGATTCCATTGTAGCTCATCTGGTAAAGAATCCACCTGCAATGCAGGAGACCCCATTCGACTCCAAAGTATTATTTAAAACAGAAATGCATTTCTCCATTGTGTAGGTAAGGAGCACATGTTTTAAGAAACTGAAGACTGACCAAGTCTGCACACACATCAAATTATGGAGTAAAACTTAGATCTATGTCCATGTCACAGTCCTGGCCCTGCATCCTCATAAACATTGTATCATGATGCTTGCGTGCCCTAATGAAAACGCTTGCCTGCCATATTTTGTCTTGTTTGTCTTCTTTGCCTGTTTTGGAATTGCCCAAACTGCCACAAACGTTTACAATTAAGATCAATGAGAAATCCATCTGATAAAACTGTTTAAAATCTGCTGGGTCAACAGACCACTGAATATGTTCATCCTCTCAGGTACATTTTCATTTTAACAGAGAATTATTCAACAGTTTTAGTCAGAGTGCTAGCCAGGTGGTGAAGGCTTGATATTTTTTAGTAAACAGTTTGTCCCAGAGCCCCGCTGATCACTTCATCTGAGCATCTGACTGTTTTGCGACTAGTAAATATAAAAGCCATGGCAATACTTTGGGACTGATACGCATGTTGCACCATTGCCTGTTGCTTTGGATAAAAGTGCCTGTATCTCAAAAAACTTCCCCTGAGCCTTATCACCATAATCATGTGATCTGAGAATCTCCCATCCAACATTTCACATTTAATATTCTTTTCAGGCATGAATTTTGAATATCTCAGCATTATAAAGAACAAAGTTATATTTGTTCATTTATCATTTTAATAGATTCCAGATTATATATGGACTCTTCTATTAAGGATAGAAAATCCAAAAAAAGAAAGAAAGAAAATCAGGAGAACCATAAGTTAATTGACCTACATCAGAAGGTATTTTTTAAAAAAAAACTTATCAGTAAATTCAGGCATCTTAACACTATGCCTGTTACGCTCCCTGTGCATTTTTTTTTTTTTTTACTTAATACTTGTGATCTAGGAATACTTAGTAGAGTCAGGTGAAACTAGCAAGGGATCAAGAGAGTAATAAAAAATAACTCACATTTATTGAGCCAGAAATTGTGCAAAGCACTTAAAGTGTTATCTTATGCAATCTTCTCAACAACTTGATGAGACAAGTTCTACCATTATCCCAACTTTTAGAGATGAGAAAGGTGAAGTTTATGGAGTCTAATTAACTTGCTCAAGATACAAGCCATAATCTCAGGTGCATTTGATTGACTGCAAGTTTATTTTCTCAAGTATTATATGATATACTTTCCTAAGGAAAAAGAGCATGAAAACTGATGGAGGAAAGTCTCAGGCCCATTTCAAAAACAATGACACTACTCTCTTCACAGACTGCTGCCTCCATTTTGTGTAGAGTTGTCCATGATGCTTTCAACTTCAAAAAAATAGAAAACGCACAGCAGACTTTGTCATTCATTTGGTGTCTTGTATATGGCAGTGAAAGTCACTCTATCATATTTGACTCTTTGACTCATGGACAAACCATGAAATTCTCCAGGCAAGAATACTGCAGTGGGTAGCCTTTCCCTTTTAAAGGGAATGTTCCTGGCCAAGAAATTGAGCTAGGGTCTCCTGCACTGCAGAAGGATTCTTTACCAACTGAGCCACCAGAGAAGCCCAAGAATACTGGAGTGGGTAGCCTATCCTTTCTCCAGGGCATCTTCCTGACAAAGGAATCAAACCTGGATCTCCTGTATCACATGTGGATTCTTTGAAAGATGAACTACAAGGGAAGCCCCATATAGGGCAAGTTCTCTACATCTCAGTAGTACATTGAGATATTCACTTGAATTCTGTGGTGTGAAATTAAAAGTGAGAAATAATTTCATTGGAAATATGTAGCAAGAAAAATGGACAGACAACCAAATCTTGGCATGGGATCTAGTGGTGCTATGATATCCATGGATGCCTAAAGTTTGTATTTGGAGGTCTGAGACCTGTTCTATCACCTTTTCACATTTCTTTTTTGTTCTGAGTTTTGACTCTTATGCTATTTTCCCAGCGCTGCAAGACCATTCCTCATGTTATTCTACAACTCAGATAGCACTCGTTTTTCAATCTCCAGCTTAAAGGCTTCCCTGGCAGTTGACTCTTTCAATGGCCATTCTTATACAAATCTTGCATTACCCTGAGTCAGGTTTAGTCATTCAGGTCTTATAGTTACTACAGATATTAAGAACGTAAACTCTTTTAGGACAGAGGGTTTTCTCCTTCAGCTTTCACATATCTCCTATAATTCTGCATGTAAGAAGAGACATGCAAGTTTATTTTCTCAAGTATTATATGATATACTTTCCTAAGGAAAAGAGCATGAAAACTGATGGAGGAAAGTCTCAGGCCCATTTCAAAAACAATGACACTACTCTTCACAGACTGCTGCCTCCATTTTGTGTAGAGTTGTCCATGATGCTTTCAACTTCAAAAAAATAGAAAACGCACAGCAGACTTTGTCATTCATTTGGTGTCTTGTATATGGCAGTGAAAGTCACTCTATCATATTTGACTCTTTGACTCATGGACAAACCATGAAATTCTCCAGGCAAGAATACTGCAGTGGGTAGCCTTTCCCTTTTAAAGGGAATGTTCCTGGCCAAGAAATTGAGCTAGGGTCTCCTGCACTGCAGAAGGATTCTTTACCAACTGAGCCACCAGAGAAGCCCAAGAATACTGGAGTGGGTAGCCTATCCTTTCTCCAGGGCATCTTCCTGACAAAGGAATCAAACCTGGATCTCCTGTATCACATGTGGATTCTTTGAAAGATGAACTACAAGGGAAGCCCCATATAGGGCAAGTTCTCTACATCTCAGTAGTACATTGAGATATTCACTTGAATTCTGTGGTGTGAAATTAAAAGTGAGAAATAATTTCATTGGAAATATGTAGCAAGAAAAATGGACAGACAACCAAATCTTGGCATGGGATCTAGTGGTGCTATGATATCCATGGATGCCTAAAGTTTGTATTTGGAGGTCTGAGACCTGTTCTATCACCTTTTCACATTTCTTTTTTGTTCTGAGTTTTGACTCTTATGCTATTTTCCCAGCGCTGCAAGACCATTCCTCATGTTATTCTACAACTCAGATAGCACTCGTTTTTCAATCTCCAGCTTAAAGGCTTCCCTGGCAGTTGACTCTTTCAATGGCCATTCTTATACAAATCTTGCATTACCCTGAGTCAGGTTTAGTCATTCAGGTCTTATAGTTACTACAGATATTAAGAACGTAAACTCTTTTAGGACAGAGGGTTTTCTCCTTCAGCTTTCACATATCTCCTATAATTCTGCATGTAAGAAGAGACATTCAAATACATTTTTTCAAAGTTATTTATGAATGACTCTGGATATTAAAAACAAACCCATAATTCATTCACAAGACAGCTGATACTTAGGTTAGTTAAAATCCAAGATACTGTTGCATATATATCAAAATCGCTCAGATTAGAAAGACTGACAGCTTTGGAGTGCCTGAACTGGTGTGTCCAATTACGAGCCAGTGCTCTGGAGCACATGCTCCCAGAGCTGGTGCTCTGCAAGAGAGAGACCACTGTGATGAGAGGCCAACACAGGCCAGAGAAAAAAATATGGATGAGAATAAATGAATAGAAAACCAATACAAGAGGCAAAATTTGTTTAAAAATATTATATATATATTTAAAAAAGATTGACGATGTTAAACCTTACGGAGGACGCAGAGTACCTGAAGTTCTCATATGTTGTTGGTGGGAATGTAATGTCCTTAAAGCGCAACAACTTTATGTTATATAAAACACACACTTTTTTCGGAACCTCACTGTTCTACAATACTTACCCAAGAAACAAATAAACAAAAAAACATATTTCTACAATATAACTTGTACCTGAAAGCTCACAGCAGGATTATTCATAATAATCATAACCTAGAAACAGCCCAGCTGTACAACAAATGTAATGGGTTAAATAAATCATATAATATTTGTAGATTATAATGTTATTCAGCAATAAAAGAATCAAATATCTATTGATACACACAACAAATGAATATATCTCAGAAATATGAAATATAAAAGAAGTCATACATAAAAATGCTTAATATATGATTCTATTTATATGAAATCTTGAAAACCAAGCCGACTACTTTGTAGTGAATAAACAGAACAATGATTGCTTCTATGGGGTGGAGGTGAAGATTTACTGGGAAAGCATATGAGGAAGTTTCCTGGGATAACAGTAACGTTGCACATCATGATGTATATTTAGAGTTGACTCTTTCAATGGCCATTCTTATACAAATCTTGCATTACCCTGAGTCAGGTTTAGTCATTCAGGTCTTATAGTTACTACAGATATTAAGAACGTAAACTCTTTTAGGACAGAGGGTTTTCTCCTTCAGCTTTCACATATCTCCTATAATTCTGCATGTAAGAAGAGACATTCAAATACATTTTTTCAAAGTTATTTATGAATGACTCTGGATATTAAAAACAAACCCATAATTCATTCACAAGACAGCTGATACTTAGGTTAGTTAAAATCCAAGATACTGTTGCATATATATCAAAATCGCTCAGATTAGAAAGACTGACAGCTTTGGAGTGCCTGAACTGGTGTGTCCAATTACGAGCCAGTGCTCTGGAGCACATGCTCCCAGAGCTGGTGCTCTGCAAGAGAGAGACCACTGTGATGAGAGGCCAACACAGGCCAGAGAAAAAAATATGGATGAGAATAAATGAATAGAAAACCAATACAAGAGGCAAAATTTGTTTAAAAATATTATATATATATTTAAAAAAGATTGACGATGTTAAACCTTACGGAGGACGCAGAGTACCTGAAGTTCTCATATGTTGTTGGTGGGAATGTAATGTCCTTAAAGCGCAACAACTTTATGTTATATAAAACACACACTTTTTTCGGAACCTCACTGTTCTACAATACTTACCCAAGAAACAAATAAACAAAAAAACATATTTCTACAATATAACTTGTACCTGAAAGCTCACAGCAGGATTATTCATAATAATCATAACCTAGAAACAGCCCAGCTGTACAACAAATGTAATGGGTTAAATAAATCATATAATATTTGTAGATTATAATGTTATTCAGCAATAAAAGAGAAAAAAATATCTATTGATACACACAACAAATGAATATATCTCAGAAATATGAAATATAAAAGAAGTCATACATAAAAATGCTTAATATATGATTCTATTTATATGAAATCTTGAAAACCAAGCCGACTACTTTGTAGTGAATAAACAGAACAATGATTGCTTCTATGGGGTGGAGGTGAAGATTTACTGGGAAAGCATATGAGGAAGTTTCCTGGGATAACAGTAACGTTGCACATCATGATGTATATTTAGAGTGCACAGGTGATTATGGTTTTCTGAACTCACTAATTAATGCTCCAAAATGTATAAATTTCATAGTACACATTTTTTCCATAGTATACATATATTTTTACTGCCTATGTATTTTATGTGGAAACTATAAAGGAATTTTAAACTCTGGTTAATTACTCTGGTGACTGATGTCTCCAACCTATATTGAAATAAGATATATTAAATAATAAGATGATATATATTAAGTAGGTGTAAATGCATTGTGGCTTCAGGCTGTGAATTTTAAATCAATATAACTAGGCTCAAACCCAACTTTATTAATCAAAATAGGAACCATTAGAATCCACACAGTATTTCCAATGAAAAATAAATTTGTTTATTCATGTAGCATAAAAATTCATGCTTCAGGATTTGATGAACTCTTAGGAAGAATTTTCTGCCTCCTGCAGGTTGTGGAAGT
This sequence comes from Tragulus kanchil, assembly GCA_022376925.1. Classification (NCBI taxonomy): domain Eukaryota; kingdom Metazoa; phylum Chordata; class Mammalia; order Artiodactyla; family Tragulidae; genus Tragulus; species Tragulus kanchil. The sequence goes on along the minus strand of JAIOJX010000029.1, from coordinate 79,138,055 downwards.
GTTTTCCCTGTAGAAAGTTGTACAGATTCTAGAAGAAGTGATAGTTTGTTGCGAGCAGTCAGGTTAATATGGTGGATGAGGCAAAACTTTGTAGCCCAATTCATTCAACTTCTGAAGCATTAGTTGTGGGACACACGTGTAGTTAGGCATTGTCATTGAGAAGAATTTGGTCCATTCTGTTGACCGAGGCTGGCTGCAGTGTTGTAGTTTTCAGTACATTTCATCAGTTTGCTGATCATATTTCTCAGATGTAGTGGCTTCCCCAGGATTAAGAAAGCTGTAGTGGGTCAGGTGGGCAGGGATTATTCATAATAATCATAACCTAGAAACAGCCCAGCTGTACAACAAATGTAATGGGTTAAATAAATCATATAATATTTGTAGATTATAATGTTATTCAGCAATAAAAGAGAAAAAAATATCTATTGATACACACAACAAATGAATATATCTCAGAAATATGAAATATAAAAGAAGTCATACATAAAAATGCTTAATATATGATTCTATTTATATGAAATCTTGAAAACCAAGCCGACTACTTTGTAGTGAATAAACAGAACAATGATTGCTTCTATGGGGTGGAGGTGAAGATTTACTGGGAAAGCATATGAGGAAGTTTCCTGGGATAACAGTAACGTTGCACATCATGATGTATATTTAGAGTGCACAGGTGATTATGGTTTTCTGAACTCACTAATTAATGCTCCAAAATGTATAAATTTCATAGTACACATTTTTTCCATAGTATACATATATTTTTACTGCCTATGTATTTTATGTGGAAACTATAAAGGAATTTTAAACTCTGGTTAATTACTCTGGTGACTGATGTCTCCAACCTATATTGAAATAAGATATATTAAATAATAAGATGATATATATTAAGTAGGTGTAAATGCATTGTGGCTTCAGGCTGTGAATTTTAAATCAATATAACTAGGCTCAAACCCAACTTTATTAATCAAAATAGGAACCATTAGAATCCACACAGTATTTCCAATGAAAAATAAATTTGTTTATTCATGTAGCATAAAAATTCATGCTTCAGGATTTGATGAACTCTTAGGAAGAATTTTCTGCCTCCTGCAGGTTGTGGAAGTGTTTTCCCTGTAGAAAGTTGTACAGATTCTAGAAGAAGTGATAGTTTGTTGCGAGCAGTCAGGTTAATATGGTGGATGAGGCAAAACTTTGTAGCCCAATTCATTCAACTTCTGAAGCATTAGTTGTGGGACACACGTGTAGTTAGGCATTGTCATTGAGAAGAATTTGGTCCATTCTGTTGACCGAGGCTGGCTGCAGTGTTGTAGTTTTCAGTACATTTCATCAGTTTGCTGATCATATTTCTCAGATGTAGTGGCTTCCCCAGGATTAAGAAAGCTGTAGTGGGTCAGGTGGGCAGCAAACCACCAAACAGTGACCATGACCTTCCCTTGTGCAAGTTTGGATTTGAGAAGTGCTTTAGAGCTTCTCGTTCCAACTACTGAATTCTTTGATGCTGGTTGTAGAAAACCCACTTTTCGTCACATGTCACAATCTGATTGAGAAATGATTTATGGTTTTGTAAAGAATAAGAGAAGATGCTTCAAAAAGATAAATATTTTTTGATTTTCAGTCAACTCATGTGATACTCATTTATTGTGCTTTATCAAACCTTTTCAGTTTGCTTCAAATGCCAAATTAACATAGAATGGTTGATGTAGAGTTCTTCAGCAGCTTCTCCTGTAGTTGTAAGATGGTCTGTTTTGATGATTGCTTTCTGTTAGTTGTTATCACCTTCTGATGGCCAACCTCTATACTCCTCAACTTCAAAGCTCTATTCTTTGTAAAACTTCTTGAACCATAGCTACACTGTAGGCCCATTAGCACTTTCTTGGCCAAATGTGGTCTTGATGTTGTGAATGTCTCTGCTGTTTTATGACCTATTTTGAGCTTAAATAAGAAAATTGCTTGAATTTTCTTTTTGTCTAACATCATTTCCCTAGCCTAAAATAAATATGAAAGAAATAGCAAGTAATGTCATTAGCAAAAAATCATAAATTGAGAAATTGGTGTTAAAATGATATATAACATAACCACATTTATTTAAGAATGCATTCCTATATCAAATGGGAAAATTCAACAATGGAAAACCACAATTAACATCACACCAAATTGCACAAATGTATTGATGAAACCAACATTGATTAAAAAATGATGAACAACTTGAGAATTATGGGTTGTTTTATTTGTGGCACAATTAGGACTACAGCCCTGGAGGCAGCATCCCAGATGCCTCTGAGAGACTGCTTCAGAGAAGCAACTGGAAGAAAATCAATAAATAAGGTTTTGATAAAGGGGAGTTTCAATGCCATTAAACACTCATTTTAAAAAGAGCAGTTAATATGGTGGATGAGGCAAAACTTTGTAGCCCAATTCATTCAACTTCTGAAGCATTAGTTGTGGGACACACGTGTAGTTAGGCATTGTCATTGAGAAGAATTTGGTCCATTCTGTTGACCGAGGCTGGCTGCAGTGTTGTAGTTTTCAGTACATTTCATCAGTTTGCTGATCATATTTCTCAGATGTAGTGGCTTCCCCAGGATTAAGAAAGCTGTAGTGGGTCAGGTGGGCAGCAAACCACCAAACAGTGACCATGACCTTCCCTTGTGCAAGTTTGGATTTGAGAAGTGCTTTAGAGCTTCTCGTTCCAACTACTGAATTCTTTGATGCTGGTTGTAGAAAACCCACTTTTCGTCACATGTCACAATCTGATTGAGAAATGATTTATGGTTTTGTAAAGAATAAGAGAAGATGCTTCAAAAAGATAAATATTTTTTGATTTTCAGTCAACTCATGTGATACTCATTTATTGTGCTTTATCAAACCTTTTCAGTTTGCTTCAAATGCCAAATTAACATAGAATGGTTGATGTAGAGTTCTTCAGCAGCTTCTCCTGTAGTTGTAAGATGGTCTGTTTTGATGATTGCTTTCTGTTAGTTGTTATCACCTTCTGATGGCCAACCTCTATACTCCTCAACTTCAAAGCTCTATTCTTTGTAAAACTTCTTGAACCATAGCTACACTGTAGGCCCATTAGCACTTTCTTGGCCAAATGTGGTCTTGATGTTGTGAATGTCTCTGCTGTTTTATGACCTATTTTGAGCTTAAATAAGAAAATTGCTTGAATTTTCTTTTTGTCTAACATCATTTCCCTAGCCTAAAATAAATATGAAAGAAATAGCAAGTAATGTCATTAGCAAAAAATCATAAATTGAGAAATTGGTGTTAAAATGATATATAACATAACCACATTTATTTAAGAATGCATTCCTATATCAAATGGGAAAATTCAACAATGGAAAACCACAATTAACATCACACCAAATTGCACAAATGTATTGATGAAACCAACATTGATTAAAAAATGATGAACAACTTGAGAATTATGGGTTGTTTTATTTGTGGCACAATTAGGACTACAGCCCTGGAGGCAGCATCCCAGATGCCTCTGAGAGACTGCTTCAGAGAAGCAACTGGAAGAAAATCAATAAATAAGGTTTTGATAAAGGGGAGTTTCAATGCCATTAAACACTCATTTTAAAAAGGGGTTTTCTGATTAGTCATGAGGATCTGATTTATCATGAAGGGATTTAGTATTTTTCTAGGTATAAAGAGATGTAAGAATTGAGATCATAAAATCTGTTCCTAAAAACATCTGCCTAAAGACCTGTCCCGCCAGCTTGTCTGGAGTACAGAGTGCCTTACTCCACCCTGAACTCCCTTAAGAAGGTGTTAAGAGTCAGCAGCTGACCCACCACAGAATTCAATCTTCACAGTGGTCAATGGCAAATGCCCTTGTTGCTTAGTCATCGGCAGTGCCAATTTGTAATTGACACCAGGATAGCAAATTGCTAGCTGTACAGTCTAGGTGGTAGATGTTTCAGTGTTCATGGTAAAATTCTTCCAGTTTTCAGTTTAATTTAAAATGTTCATTTGTAAATGCTTGAAAAACATCTATAAACACATAGACAAAAATCTCAGCTACTCATTGGTTTAATGGAATTAGCAGACAAATTTTGATTTTAATGAGAAAGGAATCATTAAAAGAATTAAAACTGTTTGACAGTCAATAACCCTTTATGATATAGATACATCAGATATATGAATATAATGTATATACATGCATAGGATACTCTATCCATGGAATTCTCCAGGCAAGAATACTGGAATGGTTTGCTGTTCCTTTCTTCAGGGGATCTTCCTCAGCCAGGGATCAAACCTTGGTCTTGCTCATTGCAGGCCAGATCCTTTACCATCTGAGCCACCAGGGAAGCCCATATATATATAATTGATAGAAGCATGATATCATATATCAGAAAGAAACTTGTGTCTCACCCTATTCTTGAGTTCCAAGTTCTGACATCTTTTGTCTTCACTTCAGATAATATGATTTATGGATTGAATTGGAATTGCTTAGAACACAATTAAGCTTGCAGTTTTCACAACTTAATCTGTTTGTCTCTAAGCAGTTGGGTTCAGAAATCTGTTCCCCTATCAATTTTCATGTCCTGAGAACTTAGATCACCTCTGATGGCAAATAAAGAGGTAAAGTTTCTTATGCTTACACATTAGGAACTTTGAAATTTGGTTGATAAGCAGTGCCACCAACTGTCAGCTTAGTTCATTTACCAGTCAACAATAGTGCATTTGTATCTCTGGATGTGAGAAAATAGGTATGGATATAGAAAGGACAGAAATGATTTGTGGAAAATCAGAGGAAATCATCAGAAAGATCTCTGTCCTTAGAGTGCTTTCAAACTTATGGATGTACTGAATAGCATGCACTTATGGGAAGCAATTGAGACCCATGAGAAAGACGAAATCCCATCACTTATTAACTAGGTCATGTAAGCGGGATGGCAGTCTTCAGTTTGCTAAATCTGCATTCTGAGAAGGGAGATTTTACGATACACCCTTTAAAAGTTCACAAATTGACGAGGGCGACATGACAGAGAGAGAGAGAGAGATAGGGTGAGAGCATGAGAAAGGGACAGAGGGAGAGGAGAGAGAGAGAGAAGTAATAGAGAGGAAGAAGATGAGAGGGAGGGTGAAAGGAACCTCTGAATTTGGTGCATGTGCTCCAAAACTATACCATACATTATTCAAGCTGATATTTCCCATCTACTTTGCTCTATCTAGCATTTTCTGGTTAATTTTTCAAGACCACAGCCTGTCACATCAATAGAAAATCTAGTACCTACTGAGTTAGATGAGGTCATGCTGGTGCTGCTCTTCACTGCCACATGGGACCACTGTTGACACTTATCATGTCCACATGACAGAACATGAGTGCCTGGCACAGGGAAGGCCTCTCTGGACCAGATTCTTACATTCAGCATGTGAGCATGCTAAGTTGCCTCAGTCGTGTCGAACTCTTTGCGAACCTAAGGACTAGAGCTCACCAGGCTCCTCTGTTCGTGGGGTTCTCCAAGTAAACAAGAATACTGGGGCTTCCCCTGGTGGTCCAGTGGGTAAGGACACCCCCTTGCAGCGCAAGGGGTGCCGGTTCGAGCCCTGTCCTGGGAAGATCCCACGTGCCGCAGAGCGGCTAGACCCATGTGTCCAATTACCCAGCCGGAGCTCTGGAGCGCATGCGCCCAGAGCCGGTGCTCTGCTACGACAGACGCCACCGGGATGGGAGGCCCACAGGAGCCAAAGAACAAAGACGGCTGAAAATAGAGAAATGAAAGACCAATAGAAGTGGCCCACCCGCTTCCCTCCCTCCCCAACCCGACCCCCGCCCAAAAATAAATAAAAATAAACAAATCTTTAAAAAAAAAAAAAAAAAAAAACAAGAATACTGGAGTGAGTTGCCATGCCCTCCTCCAGGAGGTCTTCTCCGCCCCGCCAAGGGATTGAACTTGAACATTATTGTCTCTCTGCTTTATAGCCAGTCTGACACAAACCTTTACATTGCTTTTCTGACAGCATTGGTGCTTGCAATCCGAACCCGGTGTTAGTTTAATCAAAGAAGCACCATGGGACTTCCCTGGTGGCCCAGTGGGTAAGGACACCGCGTTGCAGTGCCAGGGGCGTCGGTTAGATCCCTAGCCTGGGAAGATCTCACGTGCCGCGGAGCGGCTAGACCCATGTGTCCAATTACCCAGCCGGAGCTCTGGAGCGCATGCACCCAGAGCCTGAGGCCACCGCGATGGGAGGCCCACATGGGCCAAAGAACAAAGATGGATGAAAATAGACAAATGAAAGACCAATAGAAGTGGCCATCCTCCCTCCCTCCCTCCGCCCCTGCCCTACTCTCCTCCCCAAAAAAAGAAGCACCATGCTTTCACTCCTACAGAATGAGTCTCCAAACAGGGCATTTTCAGGTGATGCACAGTGGTTCCAGAACTGTCTGCTGGGAAAGGGCACTATCTCTTTCTCTCCTCAGGGATCTGTGCCAGAACCTGAGCAACTTTTCCATTCAGCTCTTGACACAGAAAGCCCTGACTAAATCCATTTTTGGACAATAGCCTATAACTCCTACACTTGTAAAAGTGGTTATCCTTAGTGATCACAAAAATCCTCAGGGACATTTAGATATGACAAATGAGGTGTCAACCCTAAATGACTAAAATAAAAATGAGTTTCCTGGCATCTAGATATAGATACAAGGTATGACCTTCAATACTAATTACCAGAGTGACATATTAGTAAATCTAACTAGAATTGTTCTCAGATCTATTATTTCATGGACTAGTGAGTCTTTAGTGTTGGGGAGAAGAGAGAATTGTCATAAACTTTTAAATCTTTACCAGGGGAGCATGCTTAGAAGAATCTACCCTCACCATCATTTTATAAGAATGATTATAATCAATTTTGTGATGAATATCCATACAACAGACTGTTAGATCCAGTTGCAAGTATATCCTTAGGGTAAATTCCTACAATTAAAATTGTATTTTTTTGTTGCTGCTTTGAATGAAATATTTTATGATATGTTGCAGCTTAGTGTTATTGCTATAATGTTGTTTTGCAGTTACTAATTTTTGCCCTTTATATTGTAGCTGACTGCCTTTTAAGCAACTGGGTAACTTCATGGTTTTTGAGGTAGTTCTTGTTTTTGAACCAGAGGACACCAGTGGGTAAGGACACCGCGTTGCAGTGCAAGGGGCGTCGGTTAGATCCTAGCCTGGGAAGATCTCACGTGCCGCGGAGCGCTAGACCCATGTGTCCAATTACCCAGCCGGAGCTCTGGGCGCATGCACCCAGAGCCTGAGGCCACCGCGATGGGAGGCCCACATGGGCCAAAGAACAAAGATGGATGAAAATAGACAAATGAAAGACCAATAGAAGTGGCCATCCTCCCTCCCTCCCTCCGCCCCTGCCCTACTCTCCTCCCCAAAAAAAGAAGCACCATGCTTTCACTCCTACAGAATGAGTCTCCAAACAGGGCATTTTCAGGTGATGCACAGTGGTTCCAGAACTGTCTGCTGGGAAAGGGCACTATCTCTTTCTCTCCTCAGGGATCTGTGCCAGAACCTGAGCAACTTTTCCATTCAGCTCTTGACACAGAAAGCCCTGACTAAATCCATTTTTGGACAATAGCCTATAACTCCTACACTTGTAAAAGTGGTTATCCTTAGTGATCACAAAAATCCTCAGGGACATTTAGATATGACAAATGAGGTGTCAACCCTAAATGACTAAAATAAAAATGAGTTTCCTGGCATCTAGATATAGATACAAGGTATGACCTTCAATACTAATTACCAGAGTGACATATTAGTAAATCTAACTAGAATTGTTCTCAGATCTATTATTTCATGGACTAGTGAGTCTTTAGTGTTGGGAGAAGAGAGAATTGTCATAAACTTTTAAATCTTTACCAGGGGAGCATGCTTAGAAGAATCTACCCTCACCATCATTTTATAAGAATGATTATAATCAATTTTGTGATGAATATCCATACAACAGACTGTTAGATCCAGTTGCAAGTATATCCTTAGGGTAAATTCCTACAATTAAAATTGTATTTTTTTGTTGCTGCTTTGAATGAAATATTTTATGATATGTTGCAGCTTAGTGTTATTGCTATAATGTTGTTTTGCAGTTACTAATTTTTGCCCTTTATATTGTAGCTGACTGCCTTTTAAGCAACTGGGTAACTTCATGGTTTTTGAGGTAGTTCTTGTTTTTGAACCAGAGGACACCAGTGAGTTTTCAAAGTCTCCCAGACAAAACGGAAGCATTTTAAGAGGAATGAGTCTGACATCAATAGCCATGTTCCTTTACTGTAGAGTCATTTACTGTAGTGACCTAATTTGTGATTGCCTCAGGTTGAAAAATACAGTCACATGCAGAGCTGTGCAAAGATGAAAAAGTACTATTCTTCCCAACAGCTTCTCAGAAGAAGCCAAAATTGTTTTATCAAACAGCTAACATTTTTACTAACATCATGTTGGAATATCATTTATTCATTTCCATTAGTGTGAATAATTTTTTGCAGTTTTCTGGTTTCTTTGAAGTGGAAGTTTTCTCAAACAACTTGCACAACACTTAATATTTCTAACAAAGAAGAAATTATAACTTAGAGAATTGGGGTTACCTGACACTCACAGCAGACTTTTTCCTGCACCTTTCTCTCCAGATCCCAGTTTTCATCCACTTCTTCTCTCTAGGGTCAGATTCCCATAGCATATACATCCCTGGCCTTTCTTTAGGCCCAGAAGTTTTGACTTGCTATTAGGAGGAGGCCCATGGTTTTACAAAGGTGCTTATGAATTTGGTAGACAAATCTAATTCAGACTCTTAGAATTTTCATCATTGCTCTGCCACAAAGCCATATTCTTAAAGCACTTCTGCCAGAAATAAAATACCTGGGTGGTCGTCACATGTTTTAATTAGTTACAAACTTAGTTGAAGGGGGGAACTTAATTTTGTTCCCCTTTAAGTCACAAAGAGTTCATATGTTCTAAAAGTATGTGTATGCACATGTACACACATGGTGCCAATTTTGAGGACTGTGTATTAGATCTGGGGGAAGAATTTAGAGGACTTTGAATAACAGAACAAAGGAAGGACACAATTTTGGTGTCAGTAGAGATTGAAACTGTTTATTAAATGATCAACCCAAATTGTCCCAAACATGCTTATTTTTAGTATTTGTCCAGGCATTCCCTGTCCTCATGTGATTTAATTTTTGCCCTTTATATTGTAGCTGACTGCCTTTTAAGCAACTGGGTAACTTCATGGTTTTTGAGGTAGTTCTTGTTTTTGAACCAGAGGACACCAGTGAGTTTTCAAAGTCTCCCAGACAAAACGGAAGCATTTTAAGAGGAATGAGTCTGACATCAATAGCCATGTTCCTTTACTGTAGAGTCATTTACTGTAGTGACCTAATTTGTGATTGCCTCAGGTTGAAAAATACAGTCACATGCAGAGCTGTGCAAAGATGAAAAAGTACTATTCTTCCCAACAGCTTCTCAGAAGAAGCCAAAATTGTTTTATCAAACAGCTAACATTTTTACTAACATCATGTTGGAATATCATTTATTCATTTCCATTAGTGTGAATAATTTTTTGCAGTTTTCTGGTTTCTTTGAAGTGGAAGTTTTCTCAAACAACTTGCACAACACTTAATATTTCTAACAAAGAAGAAATTATAACTTAGAGAATTGGGGTTACCTGACACTCACAGCAGACTTTTTCCTGCACCTTTCTCTCCAGATCCCAGTTTTCATCCACTTCTTCTCTCTAGGGTCAGATTCCCATAGCATATACATCCCTGGCCTTTCTTTAGGCCCAGAAGTTTTGACTTGCTATTAGGAGGAGGCCCATGGTTTTACAAAGGTGCTTATGAATTTGGTAGACAAATCTAATTCAGACTCTTAGAATTTTCATCATTGCTCTGCCACAAAGCCATATTCTTAAAGCACTTCTGCCAGAAATAAAATACCTGGGTGGTCGTCACATGTTTTAATTAGTTACAAACTTAGTTGAAGGGGGGAACTTAATTTTGTTCCCCTTTAAGTCACAAAGAGTTCATATGTTCTAAAAGTATGTGTATGCACATGTACACACATGGTGCCAATTTTGAGGACTGTGTATTAGATCTGGGGGAAGAATTTAGAGGACTTTGAATAACAGAACAAAGGAAGGACACAATTTTGGTGTCAGTAGAGATTGAAACTGTTTATTAAATGATCAACCCAAATTGTCCCAAACATGCTTATTTTTAGTATTTGTCCAGGCATTCCCTGTCCTCATGTGATTTAATTTGCCCTGAGCACTGACTGTGTTTAGCAATGCCAATCTTTTAATTTGAAGTTACTTTGTATAAGCGACTAGGTGGACTTCTGTAATTTGTGGACATCATGAAGTTACAACTACAAATTGTTCTTATAGTTGGAAATATACCTTGGTTTCAAACAGTCTTACAGGCAATATTCCAAAAGGCCACAAGATGGGGGTATTCCTGCATACAAGCAATTTCTTCAATTTTTTTAGCAATAAGGTCATATGGGACTATTTAAATTTAAATTTATTAAAATTAGGTTAAAAGTGGAATCTAGTTAATCAGTTGCACTAATCACATGCCAAGGACTAATAGCCACATATGGCTAGAGGATACTCTATTGTATAGTACAGAATAAATCATTTCTCTTATCACAAAATTTTGTATTAATTTTTACATTAGTATTTTTCTTCATTTAAAGAATGAGGAAGCTTTAGAGAGTGATGATTCTTTCCATTATTTATAATACTTAACAAGTGAAAAAGTTTTAAGTGTCTGACATAGAAATTTGGTCATCTGCATTATGGCATAAATCTATGCTGGAATATTACATATCTATTAATAACAGTATTTTCTTAGTATGTAGAGAATGGTTGCCATAGAAATTTAAGGACAGTAAAAGAGAAAGCAAAAGTGTTTGTGTGTACACAGACACACACATACACATATGAGTACAAATTTGGCAATTGTCTCCTATGTATACATATACATACATATTTAGAAAGAAATCAAAAGAGCACAGCATTATCAGCAGTTAACTGGGAGTAGTGAATTTACAATTTTTCTTTTTTTTGCTTTTGATGGTCCTTATTTTCAATAATTTTCCACAATCAGAGAAAAATACTACTAGAAGAAGAAACCAAAAAAGAAGTGCCAAACTTTCTCTCTTTTTTTAATAATAAAACTTGGCATAAAGATAACATATTTGAATAAAATAAAATCTATACAGTTCAAAATCACAACTAACAGCATGCTCAGTGGTGAAAAGTTGAAAGCTGTCCCTCTAAAATCAGGGACAGGTCAAGAAGACCCACTTCCATTCCTTCTACTTAACATAATGTTGGAAGTCCTAAGTCAGTAACAAGACAAGAACTATCCAAAAATGGAAGAAAATCCAAAAGTGGAATAAAAAAGTAAACCCTGTCACAACTTGCAGATGACATGATAATATAGACAGATAACCCTGAAACCTCAATTGTTCTTATAGTTGGAAATATACCTTGGTTTCAAACAGTCTTACAGGCAATATTCCAAAAGGCCACAAGATGGGGGTATTCCTGCATACAAGCAATTTCTTCAATTTTTTTAGCAATAAGGTCATATGGGACTATTTAAATTTAAATTTATTAAAATTAGGTTAAAAGTGGAATCTAGTTAATCAGTTGCACTAATCACATGCCAAGGACTAATAGCCACATATGGCTAGAGGATACTCTATTGTATAGTACAGAATAAATCATTTCTCTTATCACAAAATTTTGTATTAATTTTTACATTAGTATTTTTCTTCATTTAAAGAATGAGGAAGCTTTAGAGAGTGATGATTCTTTCCATTATTTATAATACTTAACAAGTGAAAAAGTTTTAAGTGTCTGACATAGAAATTTGGTCATCTGCATTATGGCATAAATCTATGCTGGAATATTACATATCTATTAATAACAGTATTTTCTTAGTATGTAGAGAATGGTTGCCATAGAAATTTAAGGACAGTAAAAGAGAAAGCAAAAGTGTTTGTGTGTACACAGACACACACATACACATATGAGTACAAATTTGGCAATTGTCTCCTATGTATACATATACATACATATTTAGAAAGAAATCAAAAGAGCACAGCATTATCAGCAGTTAACTGGGAGTAGTGAATTTACAATTTTTCTTTTTTTTTTGCTTTTGATGGTCCTTATTTTCAATAATTTTCCACAATCAGAGAAAAATACTACTAGAAGAAGAAACCAAAAAAGAAGTGCCAAACTTTCTCTCTTTTTTTAATAATAAAACTTGGCATAAAGATAACATATTTGAATAAAATAAAATCTATACAGTTCAAAATCACAACTAACAGCATGCTCAGTGGTGAAAAGTTGAAAGCTGTCCCTCTAAAATCAGGGACAGGTCAAGAAGACCCACTTCCATTCCTTCTACTTAACATAATGTTGGAAGTCCTAAGTCAGTAACAAGACAAGAACTATCCAAAAATGGAAGAAAATCCAAAAGTGGAATAAAAAAGTAAACCCTGTCACAACTTGCAGATGACATGATAATATAGACAGATAACCCTGAAACCTCCATCAAATATTTGTTAGAACTTATAAATAAATACTATAAAGTTGCAAGATACAAATTAATATACAGAAATCTATTGCTTTTCTATGCACTAATAATGAATTATCAGAAAGGGAAAGCAAGAAAACAATCCCATTTAAAATCACATCAAAAATAAAAAAATTCCTAAGTATAAACTTACTGAAAAAGGTGAGAGATCTATACTCTGAAAACTATAAAATCTCAGTGAAGGCAACTGAAGATAATACAAACATATCTTGAGTTTTGTATTGGAAGAATTAATGGTTAAGATGGCCATACTACCCCAGATGAAGTGATCTACATATTTAATGAAACTTTTATTAAAATGTCCATGACATTTTTCATAGACCTTGAACAAATAATCCTAAAATTCATGGGTGTGTCTTAAATTGCTTTAGTCATATCTAATTATTTGCCACTATGGACTGTATCCAACCAGGCGCCTCTATCCATAGGATACTCCAGACAAGAATACTGGAGTGGGTTGCCATGCCCTGCTCCAAGGGATCGTACTATCCTAGAATCAAATATGCATCTCTTACATCTCCTCCATCAGCAGGTGGGTTCTTTACTAGTGCCAACTGGGAAGCTTCCTATTATTTATATGGAACCACGAACAACCTCAAATTGTTAAAGCAGTGTTGAGAAAAAGACAGCAAAGCTACAAACATGCTCCTTGAATTTAAACTACACTACAAAGATATAGTAATAATAATGATAATAATAATAATAATAAGTATGGTACTGACATTAAAAACAGACATGGAGTCAATGGAAAAGAATAGAAGCCTAGAAATAAATCCACACACCTTATGGTCAATTAATCTAGGACAAAGGAGGCAAGGGTATATAAAAAGAGACAAAAGCTGAAAGCTGTCCCTCTAAAATCAGGGACAGGTCAAGAAGACCCACTTCCATTCCTTCTACTTAACATAATGTTGGAAGTCCTAAGTCAGTAACAAGACAAGAACTATCCAAAAATGGAAGAAAATCCAAAAGTGGAATAAAAAAGTAAACCCTGTCACAACTTGCAGATGACATGATAATATAGACAGATAACCCTGAAACCTCCATCAAATATTTGTTAGAACTTATAAATAAATACTATAAAGTTGCAAGATACAAATTAATATACAGAAATCTATTGCTTTTCTATGCACTAATAATGAATTATCAGAAAGGGAAAGCAAGAAAACAATCCCATTTAAAATCACATCAAAAATAAAAAAATTCCTAAGTATAAACTTACTGAAAAAGGTGAGAGATCTATACTCTGAAAACTATAAAATCTCAGTGAAGGCAACTGAAGATAATACAAACATATCTTGAGTTTTGTATTGGAAGAATTAATGGTTAAGATGGCCATACTACCCCAGATGAAGTGATCTACATATTTAATGAAACTTTTATTAAAATGTCCATGACATTTTTCATAGACCTTGAACAAATAATCCTAAAATTCATGGGTGTGTCTTAAATTGCTTTAGTCATATCTAATTATTTGCCACTATGGACTGTATCCAACCAGGCGCCTCTATCCATAGGATACTCCAGACAAGAATACTGGAGTGGGTTGCCATGCCCTGCTCCAAGGGATCGTACTATCCTAGAATCAAATATGCATCTCTTACATCTCCTCCATCAGCAGGTGGGTTCTTTACTAGTGCCAACTGGGAAGCTTCCTATTATTTATATGGAACCACGAACAACCTCAAATTGTTAAAGCAGTGTTGAGAAAAAGACAGCAAAGCTACAAACATGCTCCTTGAATTTAAACTACACTACAAAGATATAGTAATAATAATGATAATAATAATAATAATAAGTATGGTACTGACATTAAAAACAGACATGGAGTCAATGGAAAAGAATAGAAGCCTAGAAATAAATCCACACACCTTATGGTCAATTAATCTAGGACAAAGGAGGCAAGGGTATATAAAAGAGAAAAGGCAGTCTCTCCAGTAACTCTTGCTGAGAAAACAGGATGTGTAAAAAGGAATGAAATTAGAACATTTTCTCACATTTCATACAAAAACTCAAGATAGATTAAAGACCTAAATTTAAGACCTGAAACCATAAAACTCCTAGAAGTAAACATATGTGAATTGTAACAATATCTTATTTGATCTGTCTCCTCAGGCAAAGGAAACAAAAATAAACAATGAGACCTAATTCAACTTACTTTTGCAAAGTAAAGGTAACCATCCACAGAACAAAAGGACAGCTTATAGAATGGGAGAACATATTTGCAAATGTTATGACTGATAAAGGGTTAATATCTAAAATATATAAATAACTCATATAATTCTACATCAAAAAAAAAAATTCAATGGAAGAAAATGGTAAGAAGATCTGAATATAAATTTTCCCAAAGAAGACATACAGGTGACCAGCAGGAACATGAAAAGATATTCAATATCAGCAATCATCAGAGAAATACAAATGAAAACCATTATGAGGTATCAGCTCACATCTGTCAGAATGGTAGGTCATAAGCAACAAATGTGGAGAAGAATGTGGAGAAGAGGAAACTCTAGTATACAGTGGAAACGTAAATTGGTAGAAACACTAAGGGAAACAGTATGGACATTGATGGAGGGGGAAATCCCAAAGAGCTGAATCAGCCCTGCTGTCCTATCCCATGACCTCTTAAACAAACCAAGAAATTCACTCCTCCCAGGGTCTTTCCCTCCACAGTCTCCTGGAAGCTCTGTGGCCACAAAGCTCTCCCGCCTGTGAACTCACTTTGGCACCACTCCTCGCCCCTCCTCCAGGCATCCACTCCTTTCCCTGCCCCCACTCAACTACTTAAGCTCCCCAGGACACCAGGAGCACTGCAGCCACTCCCTCTGGCTGAGTTCTGGGTGACCAGATCTCTCGTGGTGGCCCCTCTGAAGTTTGAATAATGTTTGATCCTGCCTGTCTGAGGTCGTTTCTCTTTCTTTTATCACACTTTCCTTACAGAGACTACTCAAAAAATTGAAAATAGTACTATCCACCAATTCTGCTCCTGAGTATATATTCAAAGAAAACTAACACGTGCATTAAAAAAAAAAAAGATATGCGCACCCCAATGTTCATAGCAGCATTATTAATAAGAGTGAGATATGTAATCAACCTAAGTTTTCATCAACAAATGAGTTAACAGAAAATGAAATTGTCACTCAGCTATGTCTGATTCTTTCAGACCCCATGGACCATCCATAGAATTTTCCGAGCAAGAATACTGGAATGGGTAGGCATTCCCTTCTCCAGGGAATCTTCCCAATCCACTGTTCGAACCTTGGTCTCCTGCATTGCAGGCAGATTCTTTAACCTCTGAACTATGAGGGAAGCCTCTCATGGGATAGAACTCACCTCTGAAAAAGAATGCAATTTTACCATCTGCAGTAACATAGGCAGACCTGGAAGAAATTATGTTTAGTGAAAGAAGTAAGAGAAAGAAATAACATGTACTGGTATCATTTGTATCTGGAATGTTAAAAAACAGTAAGACAAATGCGTGAGTATAATAAAACAGATTCACAAATATAGGGAACAAACTAGTGGTTACTTGTAGGGAAAGGATAGGGGCAAAATTCAGAATGGTGGTAGGAAATTATTAAGAGGTACAAACCACTGTGTAAAAAAAAAAACTCTTATTTTATATAAGAATATATTATACAGTACAAGAAGTACAGCAAATATTTTTCCATACTTTAAATCTATAAAATTATTGAATGACTATTTTGTATACCTTAAATTGATATAATATTATAAAACAACTATACATCAGTAAAAATAGCATGCTTTTAGAAAAAATAAGAAGAAAAAAAATGAAATTGAGTGAATGCTAAAAAGGAGTTTTGCAAGATTCTGGTAGTTCACTTTTTAAAAAATTTTAATGTTTTATTTATAGAAGTTTTCTATATGCACATAAACACTCCTGTGTATAAACCACTTACATACTTCTTATCATCAAGGCAGTTGTCAAGATCCATGATTTGCACCATGTTGCTCAGCTCTATGGGGTCAGTGAAGTTGTCCCTAGATTCTGTCTGTATTCGAGATCTCTTTAACAGCTGAACTCCATGTTCCATTCATTCATTCATTGCAGGAACTTAATTAGTGAAGCATTTTACATGGTCAAAAATGCTCTAAATACTCTTATAGTCTCTCTGTGTCCCTGCTGCTACTCCTTAGCTATAAACGTTCATTTCTCACTGGTCTTTCAGAAAGTGGCTGAAATTCATGAAGATTCCAGTATCTGGCTTGTAATAGAAAGCTCAGACTCTCCTTGACTTCTTTGTTTCTCTGCCTTCACTTTCCCCTGTCAGGTTGAATGAGGGGAGCCCTAGCTGCCTGGCTTTGTTGGGCTCAGAGTCCTACCAACTTCTGACCTAATGCTTTGTGTTTTGGGCTTCAGTTTTCAGGTTTATAAAGCCCAGAATACATGAGGAATTGAAATAATTTGTGTAAAGTGCCTGAATCATGGAAGAAATTTAGATTTGCAGCTGTTTTTATGCAGATGTTCACTTAATCAGTACATAATCCTCTTTCTTTTCCAGCATCAAATATTTTGAGCATGAGGGAGGTTTTATATATCTGACCAGGAGGTAGGCTATACATAATGTCTGACATTGAGTTGTAGGTGTCAGAGGCTCTGATTTCCTCTAAAATCTTTTTCTTTCCCCTGTTTTCTTCAGACTATTCTAACAATTTCTTCCCAGAGTCTGTCTTACATTTCTGTTATTGCAGTCCCTTGTCAGTTCAGCATGCTTGAGAGTTTCACATTAACAGGTAATGATAAGGTTACAGGTGGTGAAATGAGTTTTGTTTACTAATATGCAAAAGGAAACTGCAAAAGATGAAGAGAAAAAAAATCATGAATGTATCTTCAGGCAAGTCAAATTTGGAAAGAGTACCTAAAAGAAGTGAAGGATCTGGAAATTTATTCTTGCAAATATTTGTGTTCATGCCCTCTTGAAAAATCTTTGCATGCCCTAAGTTTGTTCTTAGATTCAAAATCCAAATTGAAAAAATGTTCAATTTGTTCTTCGATTTTACATTAGAGAATTCCCAGTGTGTATAAACCACTTACATACTTCTTATCATCAAGGCAGTTGTCAAGATCCATGATTTGCACCATGTTGCTCAGCTCTATGGGGTCAGTGAAGTTGTCCCTAGATTCTGTCTGTATTCGAGATCTCTTTAACAGCTGAACTCCATGTTCCATTCATTCATTCATTGCAGGAACTTAATTAGTGAAGCATTTTACATGGTCAAAAATGCTCTAAATACTCTTATAGTCTCTCTGTGTCCCTGCTGCTACTCCTTAGCTATAAACGTTCATTTCTCACTGGTCTTTCAGAAAGTGGCTGAAATTCATGAAGATTCCAGTATCTGGCTTGTAATAGAAAGCTCAGACTCTCCTTGACTTCTTTGTTTCTCTGCCTTCACTTTCCCCTGTCAGGTTGAATGAGGGGAGCCCTAGCTGCCTGGCTTTGTTGGGCTCAGAGTCCTACCAACTTCTGACCTAATGCTTTGTGTTTTGGGCTTCAGTTTTCAGGTTTATAAAGCCCAGAATACATGAGGAATTGAAATAATTTGTGTAAAGTGCCTGAATCATGGAAGAAATTTAGATTTGCAGCTGTTTTTATGCAGATGTTCACTTAATCAGTACATAATCCTCTTTCTTTTCCAGCATCAAATATTTTGAGCATGAGGGAGGTTTTATATATCTGACCAGGAGGTAGGCTATACATAATGTCTGACATTGAGTTGTAGGTGTCAGAGGCTCTGATTTCCTCTAAAATCTTTTTCTTTCCCCTGTTTTCTTCAGACTATTCTAACAATTTCTTCCCAGAGTCTGTCTTACATTTCTGTTATTGCAGTCCCTTGTCAGTTCAGCATGCTTGAGAGTTTCACATTAACAGGTAATGATAAGGTTACAGGTGGTGAAATGAGTTTTGTTTACTAATATGCAAAAGGAAACTGCAAAAGATGAAGAGAAAAAAAATCATGAATGTATCTTCAGGCAAGTCAAATTTGGAAAGAGTACCTAAAAGAAGTGAAGGATCTGGAAATTTATTCTTGCAAATATTTGTGTTCATGCCCTCTTGAAAAATCTTTGCATGCCCTAAGTTTGTTCTTAGATTCAAAATCCAAATTGAAAAAAATGTTCAATTTGTTCTTCGATTTTACATTAGAGAATTCCCAGTTTGATAGGAAGCAGAAGCAAAGCCTGTGAGCTTTACTGGCCATGAGAAGACCA
Organism: Tragulus kanchil; assembly: GCA_022376925.1. NCBI lineage: Eukaryota > Metazoa > Chordata > Mammalia > Artiodactyla > Tragulidae > Tragulus > Tragulus kanchil. The sequence continues at coordinate 79,119,213 of JAIOJX010000029.1, read as the reverse complement.
TACAGGAACTAGTACGTAAATCTTCATTTCCCTTCCCCTGCATCCAGGACCTTCAGAGTGGAGAGGAAGAACACAGAAATACTGGGATTAATAATGGAGGGCAGATAATTTGGGAGCAAGTGGTTTCTCCCCTAAGGAATCTGGAGGGTGTGAGAAGGTAGCTGGGAGCTTCTAGAAGAGTGCTAGAAGTTGTCAGCTACTATGGGCAATGCAGCAGGTGGAGTACACACAGTGCTGATCTCCTGGCATTACCAAGGTCAGCCAGTCACAGGAGAAACAAGAGGGGATATAAAAATGCCTTTCCTATTGCCATGAAAACAAAATTCCCCTCCTCACATTGCATACAGCACCAACCCAAAAGGGACTGAGTTATTTAAAGATGGACAAGATTCAGTTTATAAGCCTGAATCAAAATTCACACATTGGGCTAAATACTTTTCCTCAACTCTCTCTTCCTAGACGCTGTGACAGGGACTCGGGAAAAAGATCAGATTATTTCAGTAACAAGACATAAATGAACTTTATTTCCTCAGCACATTTAAATATAATGAATACAGTTGCATATCTAGTACATACCTATTTTTATTCATACAAGCCTGTAAGTATGTCAGACTTTTTCTTTTATCTAAACTTCTGATATTACTGACCTTTTAGGGAAAAAAAAAAAACCTGACCTTTTATCATTTGCAAATGCTTTCCAATATTTTTTGGGCATCTAATATATGTGCAATACTTCATTCCACATTGACAAATCCTGATCTGAATCCCTAGTGTGGACTGCAGACCCAACATTGATTTCTACTAAAAAAAAAAAAAAATCAGCTTGACTCAATTAGTCCCAAATTAGGCACTGGAATGTGTCTCAGGTAGAAGCAGCTGATGGTCATAGATTCTCTTGTTAATATTCTTCAAGCTACCACACACACACACACACACATTACAAAGGAAATCTACTTATTAGGCAAAGAGAGATTTCAAACTTATTGCAGGAAGAGCAAGCACATATTTTACATAACCAGTGGTTTCTTGAAAGAGTGAACATAGGGAAGCGTATTTACAGGATTTTTAAACTCTAGGCTAGATCATCTGTTGTCAAGTCTATCAAGGCAGAGAATTGATGTAGTTGTAGAGTTTGGATTGATTGGATATTGGGCAGAGGTTCTTCAAGGGAGCCTTGTAAAACCTTGGTAAATAAGCAGTTTTATCTATCTTCCAGGAGCAGATACTTTCTAGTCTCACCAGTTGACGATAGACATGGGAAAGTGTTCATGGTCCCAATATTATTTAATATAGTATCATTGATTTCAGTTCTCATTTGTGTGAAAGTAAAATTTTCAGAAAAATGGAAAATCATGGCTCTCAAACTGATATATATATATAAGAAGATATTTAAAAGATTTATACATACTATTAAAATATTATTATTTTACTCATTTTAATGTGAGAACCAAGTAGAGGGAATTAATATCAGCTCAAAAAAGATACAGGAACTGGATTGCAAATGAAGGCAAACTGTGTTTTTTGGTTTTGCTACCAGGGATAGGGAAGTCAATTAAAACAATATTAGGGCTTCCCTGGTGGTCCAGTGGGTAAGGACACCGCCGCACAGTGCAAGGTGCTCCAGTTCGATCCCTGGCTGGAAGATCCACGTGCCGCGGAGTGGCTGGACTAATGTGTCCAGTTACCGAGCTGGAGCTCTTGGAGCGCGTGTGCCCAGAGCCGGTGCTCTGCAGTGAGAGAGGCCACTGCAATAGGAGGCCCACACAGGCCAAATAACAAAGATAAATAAATGAAAGACCAATAGAAGTGGCCAAAAATACCCCCACAATATTAGAGGGCTTCCCTGGTGGTCCATTGGGTAAGGACACAGCCTTAAAGTGCAAGGGGCTCTGGTTCCATTCCTGGCCTGGGAAGATGCCACATACAGTGGAGTGACTGGATCCATGTGTCCAACTACCGAGTGGGAACTCTGAAACGCATGCGCCCAGAGCTGGTGCTCTGTACAGAGAGAGGCCACTGCGATGGGAGGTCCACATGGGCCAAAGAACAAAGATGGATGAAAATAGGTAAATGAAAGACCAATAGAAGAGTCCAAAAAACAAAACAAAACAAAACAAAAGCCCAGTATTAGAGCCAACAGTTTCCATGTCTAGCAACTTAGAAGGAGTCATAAAATAGCCTGAAGAAAATAGGGGGTGATTACCAAATAGATTCATATCATTTGTAGATTATATGGATACTTCACATGTAAATAATGCTTAGTTTTTAAATTTTTCTTCAATCAATGTCTTTTCAGAATATTTAATGTTTTAATATTAAATATTTTAATAATTTTAAGTATGTAATATTTTAATATTAAATATTGGAGTGTAATTGCTTTACAATGTGTGTTCATTTCTGCTATACAATGAAATGAATCAGCTATATGTATACATGTATTCCCTCCAACAATTCTTGAACCTCCCTCCATTTCTAGCATCCCATACTTTTACGTCATCACAGAGCACCAAGCAGAGCTCCATGTACTACACAAGTGCTCCCCAAGAGCCATCTGTTTTATACATGGTAGTTTCTTTAGGCCACTGCTACTCACCCAGTTCACCCCACTCTCTCCTTCCCATGCTGTGTTCACAAGTCCTTTATCTATACCTGCATCTCTATCCCTGTTCTACAAATAGGTTCATCTGTACTATTTTTCTAGGTTCCATATGCATATAAGTTAATATGTTTGTTTTTCTCTTTCCAAGTTGCTTCACTTTGTGTCATAGATACATTTCTATGACAGACTCTACGTCCATCAACATGGCTATAAATGACCCAATTTCAGGATGTTTATTATGAGTTCACATCCATCCCTTACATCTCCATCACATCTGTAATATCATTGCCACATGCCTTGTTGAGGATGGATCCCTTGTTCTGACTACATATCTGTGTCTGCTCATCTGTGTGCATGCTAAATTGCTTCAGTCCTGACCGACTCTTTGCTACTCTATGGACCATAGCCTGCAGGCTCCCCTGTCCACGGGATTCTCCAGGCAAGAACTGGAGTGAATTGTCATGCCCTCCTCAAGGGAATCTTCCCAACCAAGGGATAAAACCGAGGTCTGCTGCATCTTCTGCATTGGCAGATGGTTTTTTTTTACTAATAATGCCACCTGAGAAGCCCATCTAGTCTTTGTCAAGGAAGAGAGCAAGATTAATATAAAGTCACTCCTTTCTTGTAAGACTGTATTTCCACTTCTCTGCATTAACAAACTGTCTTTAAAAATAACGTATTGCCAAAGCACAGGTTTCAGTGGCAAATCACGACAGCTTACTCACAGCTATACTAAGAAGGAGAAGTGGACAGGGCCCTGGCCTGGAACCAGATACACCCACTAACAGAGAAGTCTAAAAGATGTTTGGCTTGACTGACAGCCAAGATTCAACTAGATGAGTAAAAGCAGTATAAACTTGGAACAGCAATTAGACAAAGTTCACCCCAAACCACACAGCTATTTAGTCACAAAGTCCAATATTCAAATGTTGGCTTGATTCCCATAGATGAACTTTCTGACTTATCTTGTATATTCTTTTTACTCTTTCATTTCAAACCTGATATTTTCTGTACCAATAAGAATATAGTTTCATTTGAAATATTTGTCCTTTTTGATTAGATCAACCTACCTCAGGCAAACATATCCTTTACCATCCAGATAACATATACTTCATTCCCATCTATCTGCCTATTATTTGAGAATATTTCAGTATTTTCAGAAATCAAATATCATCTACTCACATCAGTTGTAGAGCCAGTCTACTTATCACCTGTGAAAGAAAAGATTTGTTGAATAAATAAAGAGAGGTTTGAAGAAATAAAAGAGATTTTATTTAGTATATTAGAATAGGAGCAAAGTTCATGAGTGACAAATATTTTAAACAAGAAAGGGACCTGAAATTTTATAGAGGCTGATGTAGAAGAGAATTACTCATGACATCTGTAAATCTATGGGCGGGAGGAAGGAGAATGAAGACTAGTCTCATCTTACAGTATATGGGGGCAAACTGGTCCTTTTTGGCTGGCCATTTCCCACCCTTACTTTGTCATCAGAAACGGACAGTGGCCTAACAAGACTGACAAATGAACAGGTGTTCTCACACAGGATTCTCCAGGCAAGAACTGGAGTGAATTGTCATGCCCTCCTCAAGGGAATCTTCCCAACCAAGGGATAAAACCGAGGTCTGCTGCATCTTCTGCATTGGCAGATGGTTTTTTTTTACTAATAATGCCACCTGAGAAGCCCATCTAGTCTTTGTCAAGGAAGAGAGCAAGATTAATATAAAGTCACTCCTTTCTTGTAAGACTGTATTTCCACTTCTCTGCATTAACAAACTGTCTTTAAAAATAACGTATTGCCAAAGCACAGGTTTCAGTGGCAAATCACGACAGCTTACTCACAGCTATACTAAGAAGGAGAAGTGGACAGGGCCCTGGCCTGGAACCAGATACACCCACTAACAGAGAAGTCTAAAAGATGTTTGGCTTGACTGACAGCCAAGATTCAACTAGATGAGTAAAAGCAGTATAAACTTGGAACAGCAATTAGACAAAGTTCACCCCAAACCACACAGCTATTTAGTCACAAAGTCCAATATTCAAATGTTGGCTTGATTCCCATAGATGAACTTTCTGACTTATCTTGTATATTCTTTTTACTCTTTCATTTCAAACCTGATATTTTCTGTACCAATAAGAATATAGTTTCATTTGAAATATTTGTCCTTTTTGATTAGATCAACCTACCTCAGGCAAACATATCCTTTACCATCCAGATAACATATACTTCATTCCCATCTATCTGCCTATTATTTGAGAATATTTCAGTATTTTCAGAAATCAAATATCATCTACTCACATCAGTTGTAGAGCCAGTCTACTTATCACCTGTGAAAGAAAAGATTTGTTGAATAAATAAAGAGAGGTTTGAAGAAATAAAAGAGATTTTATTTAGTATATTAGAATAGGAGCAAAGTTCATGAGTGACAAATATTTTAAACAAGAAAGGGACCTGAAATTTTATAGAGGCTGATGTAGAAGAGAATTACTCATGACATCTGTAAATCTATGGGCGGGAGGAAGGAGAATGAAGACTAGTCTCATCTTACAGTATATGGGGGCAAACTGGTCCTTTTTGGCTGGCCATTTCCCACCCTTACTTTGTCATCAGAAACGGACAGTGGCCTAACAAGACTGACAAATGAACAGGTGTTCTCACACAGACTGACCAACCATTCTAGATCTGCCCATGTAGAGTCAGTCTTGTGTAAGAAACCTCAGTCAGACCCCAAATCACTTACAACTGTTCATGCTTAGCTGTTGTCCTTACTATCTCATTCTTTTCTAGCACTCTGTGGAAAGTTGTTATTTTTCTCTGAGAGAGGATAACCCAACTGATGAGAATTTGGGTTCCAGATTCAAATAATGGTCATATCTGGTTCCAATTGTTTAGCAAATGCCATATTTCAATTCGATTCATTGTCAAAGAACATCTTTTTTTCCAATTTCCCCAAGATAGAAAGTGGATAGAGGTTTACTTATGTTTCTCTCTTACTCTAAAGGGTAGGTTTATGTGGCTTCATCATTAAAGAGGTGAGGTCTCCTATTAGACATCCACCTGAAGAGGGTTCTTGACCTTGAAGTGCTTATTCAGCTCTCATAAATTCTGCAGTCATTCCCAAAGGCCCAAAGAATTATAAAAAGGACAATCTCAGGTTTTCCTGTGTTGCAAATATTCTCAGACAAAAAGGGCTTAAAAGTTCAGGTTCCAAATTTTGCTTAGATTTTGTCATGACAATTTCTTATCATTTTATAAACTGTTTGATACTTTTAGGAAGATTTTTAAAACTAGATTTTGGGGCATTTTTTGGTTGTTTTTCTTCAGCAGGTTGAATTAAACAATGTACTCTGACATATTACAAGAATGGAACATCCACTGTGCCTTCAAAATAAAGAAATGCAATATCATCACTGACTATAGGGATATTTTCAGTTTCTAGGCAAGAAAATACAATTAATACTAACTTACACTATATTTGACAGCATAATTAAAAATCCCAGGGATTAGTGTTGCCTTCGGGAATAGTTTTCTTAGGGCTGTATCTTTGTTTCTCTACTATTTTCTTGACTCTTCTCTCTTCAGTGTGTTGGCATCATTCACCAGTCAGAATGAATGGTGAATAAGATAAACACTGAAAGTAACTGGTACTCTATTTTTCTTGCTCACAGATTTGGGGAAAAATGCTTCTTCCAATAAACACTGAATTTATCACTGTGTCTGGAAGGTTCAATTACTGCAGTTAGTTTAGTTCAATTAGAATCCCCTGAAACTGGGGATGTATTATTGCCATTTATACAAAAAAAAAAAAAAATTGCCACACAAAGAGGAAGAAGAAATGGATATTTGGGGGATGAAGTGACAGCGAATGTAGGCAAAAAGAGTAGGGAAACTTTGGGGCACTAAACTGTGAGAGAAGAGATCTAAAAGATTTCAAAGGTGCCTAAGGAGGACACTGGAAATGATAAAGCTAGACCTCACAATTTTGCTGAGGACTAAAGCATTGTGTATCTTCACTGGATATAGAGATGTAATTGCAACGAAACGTACTGACCCTATACCCCACAAACAGAACACTGCTTCTTATATTTAAAGATATTTGCCATTTTTTTCCTTATTAAAGCTTTCCCCAAGATAGAAAGTGGATAGAGGTTTACTTATGTTTCTCTCTTACTCTAAAGGGTAGGTTTATGTGGCTTCATCATTAAAGAGGTGAGGTCTCCTATTAGACATCCACCTGAAGAGGGTTCTTGACCTTGAAGTGCTTATTCAGCTCTCATAAATTCTGCAGTCATTCCCAAAGGCCCAAAGAATTATCAAAGGGCAATCTCAGGTTTTCCTGTGTTGCAAATATTCTCAGACAAAAAGGGCTTAAAAGTTCAGGTTCCAAATTTTGCTTAGATTTTGTCATGACAATTTCTTATCATTTTATAAACTGTTTGATACTTTTAGGAAGATTTTTAAAACTAGATTTTGGGGCATTTTTTGGTTGTTTTTCTTCAGCAGGTTGAATTAAACAATGTACTCTGACATATTACAAGAATGGAACATCCACTGTGCCTTCAAAATAAAGAAATGCAATATCATCACTGACTATAGGGATATTTTCAGTTTCTAGGCAAGAAAATACAATTAATACTAACTTACACTATATTTGACAGCATAATTAAAAATCCCAGGGATTAGTGTTGCCTTCGGGAATAGTTTTCTTAGGGCTGTATCTTTGTTTCTCTACTATTTTCTTGACTCTTCTCTCTTCAGTGTGTTGGCATCATTCACCAGTCAGAATGAATGGTGAATAAGATAAACACTGAAAGTAACTGGTACTCTATTTTTCTTGCTCACAGATTTGGGGAAAAATGCTTCTTCCAATAAACACTGAATTTATCACTGTGTCTGGAAGGTTCAATTACTGCAGTTAGTTTAGTTCAATTAGAATCCCCTGAAACTGGGGATGTATTATTGCCATTTATACAAAAAAAAAAAAAAATTGCCACACAAAGAGGAAGAAGAAATGGATATTTGGGGGATGAAGTGACAGCGAATGTAGGCAAAAAGAGTAGGGAAACTTTGGGGCACTAAACTGTGAGAGAAGAGATCTAAAAGATTTCAAAGGTGCCTAAGGAGGACACTGGAAATGATAAAGCTAGACCTCACAATTTTGCTGAGGACTAAAGCATTGTGTATCTTCACTGGATATAGAGATGTAATTGCAACGAAACGTACTGACCCTATACCCCACAAACAGAACACTGCTTCTTATATTTAAAGATATTTGCCATTTTTTTCCTTATTAAAGCTTTATTATTAAGAAACCATCACTTAACTGTCCAATTTCATTGACCATAGAGTGCTTCTCAGGTCCTAGCATGGAAGGATTGCCCTGCAGTTGCATGGATCCTGAGAAAGACTCAGGCAGAAATGGCATAGCCTTCTGGTACCAAGCATGGAAAGTCAGCAGTGCCATTTCCAAGACAATCAAATTGTCACTGAACCAAACTTGAATTCACTCACAGACTAAACAGCACAACCAATCTACTAATACCAGGTTGTAGTGAAGGAAAGTGAAGCATTTGTTGCAGGGTTTCAAGTAAGGAAAATGGACAGCTAATGTTCAAAATTTCGAACTTCTGTGTAGTTTTTATGAAAGTGACTACAAAGGCAACCTTTGGTGTGAGGGCTTCAGAAGTTGGACTTCTGATTGGTTGATGGTGAGGTAACAGGGTGATGTTTTAGGAATCTTGATCATCAGCCATCTGCTTCCAATAAGCCTGGAATCTACCTGCTTGTGCTCAGCATGCAGTCACTATCATCATCCTGAGTGTGGGTCTCAGTTTCTGCAAAACAACTAAAGACATACCTCAGAGTGTTATGTCTATACCTTAAGGAAGAATGCAGACTGTTTTTCGATTTCTTTTTGACTCTTGTATTGTTTTTTTTTTTTTAATTTTATTTTCATCCATCTTTATTCTTTTGGCCTATGTGGGTCTCCCATTTCAGTGGCCTCTCTTGTTGCTGAGCACTGGTCCTGGGTGCATGTGCTCCAGAGCACTGGCTCGTAATTGGACACAGTGGTCCCACTCTGCGGCATGTGGGATCTTCCCAGGCCAGGGATCGAACCAGTGCCCCTTGCACTGCAAGGCAGACTCTTTGCCCACTGGACCACCAGGGAAGCCCTGGGACTATGTTTTATTGCTGAACTACTGTTTAATCCATTATTACCTTTCTTACTTAACTACTTTCCCCTTGTTTCTGCATCCCTTCACTTCCCTAATTAGTAACTGTTTGATTCTAATCTTTGGAACTTAGTGAGGTCCTAGAAGACTTTTTCTACAAACTAGAAATGGAAGACATGGTTGTTATTCATAACTGGGAGAGCCCTGATAGTACTGCTCAATTTCATAATTTTTAAAAGAGTTGAATCATTGAAGCACATATTAAAGAAAGGTAAATTAAACCCGATTTGTTAATGGCTAGAATAGCCAATACCTGTAAAATGTTTTAAATTATCCATAAATGTTGTCATTTACCACAATAAATTTATTTTTTTAATTGTGATGAGCTTTTCAATGAGCTTGCATTTAATGCAAAGTAATCGTCAGAAGTAGAAAGAGCTCCATCCATGATCATTTCTTTACTGCGATTAGCATAAATAGCCATGAGCATTAAGCACCAGGAACATTAGGAGTAAGAGAAAAGTCCTTGAGGTTGGGGAAATATAGAGCTTATATGAACATACCAAAGGAACAAACATGACTGGTTCTGATAGAAATGACAAAAAGCAAAATAAAATGAATGTTATTGTGGCATTTCTGTGTTCTAGATCTTGCTGTGCCACTTCTTCTTGGTGTGACCTTAGCTGACAAGTCAGTTCCTCTGGTTTTTCATTTGCTATGATCTGCTTCCAATAAGCCTGGAATCTACCTGCTTGTGCTCAGCATGCAGTCACTATCATCATCCTGAGTGTGGGTCTCAGTTTCTGCAAAACAACTAAAGACATACCTCAGAGTGTTATGTCTATACCTTAAGGAAGAATGCAGACTGTTTTCCATTTCTTTTTGACTCTTGTATTGTTTTTTTTTTTTTAATTTTATTTTCATCCATCTTTATTCTTTTGGCCTATGTGGGTCTCCCATTTCAGTGGCCTCTCTTGTTGCTGAGCACTGGTCCTGGGTGCATGTGCTCCAGAGCACTGGCTCGTAATTGGACACAGTGGTCCCACTCTGCGGCATGTGGGATCTTCCCAGGCCAGGGATCGAACCAGTGCCCCTTGCACTGCAAGGCAGACTCTTTGCCCACTGGACCACCAGGGAAGCCCTGGGACTATGTTTTATTGCTGAACTACTGTTTAATCCATTATTACCTTTCTTACTTAACTACTTTCCCCTTGTTTCTGCATCCCTTCACTTCCCTAATTAGTAACTGTTTGATTCTAATCTTTGGAACTTAGTGAGGTCCTAGAAGACTTTTTCTACAAACTAGAAATGGAAGACATGGTTGTTATTCATAACTGGGAGAGCCCTGATAGTACTGCTCAATTTCATAATTTTTAAAAGAGTTGAATCATTGAAGCACATATTAAAGAAAGGTAAATTAAACCCGATTTGTTAATGGCTAGAATAGCCAATACCTGTAAAATGTTTTAAATTATCCATAAATGTTGTCATTTACCACAATAAATTTATTTTTTTAATTGTGATGAGCTTTTCAATGAGCTTGCATTTAATGCAAAGTAATCGTCAGAAGTAGAAAGAGCTCCATCCATGATCATTTCTTTACTGCGATTAGCATAAATAGCCATGAGCATTAAGCACCAGGAACATTAGGAGTAAGAGAAAAGTCCTTGAGGTTGGGGAAATATAGAGCTTATATGAACATACCAAAGGAACAAACATGACTGGTTCTGATAGAAATGACAAAAAGCAAAATAAAATGAATGTTATTGTGGCATTTCTGTGTTCTAGATCTTGCTGTGCCACTTCTTCTTGGTGTGACCTTAGCTGACAAGTCAGTTCCCTCCTGGGACAACTTTGTCCTCATTTGTAAAATAAAAAATTGAATTAGATGCTTTTTAGGGCCCTTTCTAGTCCTGGCATTCTACAGTCTCATTATTATTACTTTAAATACTGAAATATATTTCCTTAATAGCCAAGAAATTTAAAGTCTTGACCCTTGACTATTAATATCATCTGTACCAACATTTAATGGGTTGAGATGAATCACTGAAAGTGAAAGACACCATAGTCAGGGATGGATGTCAGCCGAGATCTCATTCAGGAGGCAGTGAGTAGAGACAGCAAGTACATTTTCTATAATTCAGCTGAGACAGCAAAGAGAAAATGATTACATTAGTCCTTTGTTGAACAAAGTAAACTGTCATATTGCTTTCTCTGAAGTTCAGATTCTGCCTTGCAGTTTGATCATAAGAAAGCAGAAGGTATTAATATAATCTGAGAGCATTCATTAGTGCAGTACAAAAGTAGAGAGTGCTTTAACCCTCAAAGGGAGGGATCCCAAGCTTTGATGACCTTTGGTTCAGCAGTGTGGATCTCTTAATGAATTTTTAGTTATCTAAGTAATGAAAAGCTTTCTGCATTTCATTGAAAAACTATATATGGTCCGTAGCACATTTTTCTGGGAAGTCTTGGTCCAGGCCTATTCATTGTGTTTGAGCTGTTTTCTGAATGTCTTTTTAAATTTCATGTGACTGATGGATAGTCACACTTGGTCTTATGGAGGAGAATTTCCACTAACTTCTCTCTCCACTGTGGAAAAGTTATTTGGCAACCATTTGCAATTTGATTCCTTTACTCTATGCTGCTGCGTGTGTGCTCAGTCACGTTCCATTCTTTGTGACCCCATGGACTCTAGACTGCTGGGTGCCTTTGTCCATGGAATTTTCTAGGTGAGAATACTGGAGTGGGTTGCCATTTCCTATTCCACCTTTTTATTTGTTCTTTTTTTTTTTTTTTAAATTTACTCTAATACTTATTTTATGTTTTATGGATAAAAATGTTTAAAATGTGGCATTTCTGTGTTCTAGATCTTGCTGTGCCACTTCTTCTTGGTGTGACCTTAGCTGACAAGTCAGTTCCCTCCTGGGACAACTTTGTCCTCATTTGTAAAATAAAAAATTGAATTAGATGCTTTTTAGGGCCCTTTCTAGTCCTGGCATTCTACAGTCTCATTATTATTACTTTAAATACTGAAATATATTTCCTTAATAGCCAAGAAATTTAAAGTCTTGACCCTTGACTATTAATATCATCTGTACCAACATTTAATGGGTTGAGATGAATCACTGAAAGTGAAAGACACCATAGTCAGGGATGGATGTCAGCCGAGATCTCATTCAGGAGGCAGTGAGTAGAGACAGCAAGTACATTTTCTATAATTCAGCTGAGACAGCAAAGAGAAAATGATTACATTAGTCCTTTGTTGAACAAAGTAAACTGTCATATTGCTTTCTCTGAAGTTCAGATTCTGCCTTGCAGTTTGATCATAAGAAAGCAGAAGGTATTAATATAATCTGAGAGCATTCATTAGTGCAGTACAAAAGTAGAGAGTGCTTTAACCCTCAAAGGGAGGGATCCCAAGCTTTGATGACCTTTGGTTCAGCAGTGTGGATCTCTTAATGAATTTTTAGTTATCTAAGTAATGAAAAGCTTTCTGCATTTCATTGAAAAACTATATATGGTCCGTAGCACATTTTTCTGGGAAGTCTTGGTCCAGGCCTATTCATTGTGTTTGAGCTGTTTTCTGAATGTCTTTTTAAATTTCATGTGACTGATGGATAGTCACACTTGGTCTTATGGAGGAGAATTTCCACTAACTTCTCTCTCCACTGTGGAAAAGTTATTTGGCAACCATTTGCAATTTGATTCCTTTACTCTATGCTGCTGCGTGTGTGCTCAGTCACGTTCCATTCTTTGTGACCCCATGGACTCTAGACTGCTGGGTGCCTTTGTCCATGGAATTTTCTAGGTGAGAATACTGGAGTGGGTTGCCATTTCCTATTCCACCTTTTTATGCTTGTTCTTTTTTTTTTTTTTTTTTTGAAATTTACTCTAAACTACTTATTTTATGTTTTATGGATAAAAAATGTTTAAAATGTGTTCATTTTGATACTCTTATGGAAGTAATAATTCTACTATTTTATGATGATTATCATTTAACATAAGGTTGGAGTTGAACTTAGCTTAAAATAATGATTAGAAAGAGATTCAAATTGTTTTTCATTATAGGTTAATAGGACTTTGGAAATCTGGGAAACTGATAGCTTTAGAAGAGGAGAAAACACTGAAATAAGTAAGGTCAAAGAAGCATGGCAAACTTTGGGTGGAAGATTGTATCAGTTAGGAATTCAATTATTTGCAGCTTAAATTGATATTTATCTGTCTTACCTAATCAGAAGTCTGAAAGGAGCTGGTTACTAGGTCGATGGTTCAAAAGTATTATAGCCAGTGTCTCTTGTAATAGGATAAGATTACATAATGGATTGGAACATAGATTCTGTCACCAGATAGCCTTGATTCAAATTTTGACTCCACTATTTTTCAGTCTTGAACTTGCACAAACCATATCATCAGTTTTTTCATTTATAAAATGATGAAAATAATAGCTATCCTCAGGCCTACTGCAATGTTAAAAGGCCAATATATGAAAATCACTTAGAACAATACCTGGTACATTGTGATTGATTTATGATTGCTTATGCTCAGTAACTTCAGTCGTGTCTGTCTTTTAGCGATCTCATGGACTGTAGCACTCCAGACTCCCGCAGTCCATGTAATTTTCTCAGCAAGAACACTGGCATGGGATGTCATTCCCTTCTGCAGAGGATCATCCTGAACCAAGGACCAAACGTGCCTCTCTTGCATCTCCTGCATTGGAGGCAGATTCTTTATCAATGAGCCACCAGAAAAGTCCAACTGCTAAATAAGCATTAGCTATTCCTAAAGGCTTAATTGTATTCACTCAGAATTCATATAGGCTTCCCAGGTGGTGCTAGTGGCAAATAATCTGTCTACCTCAATGCATGAGCTGTAAGAAACAGGGGTTTGATCTCTTTTTGTTTGTTTGTTTGTTTTTGGTCACTTCTATCGATCTTTCTTCTATTTATCTTTGTTCTTTGGCCTGTGTGGGCCTCCCATCACAGTGGCCTCTCTTCTTACAGAGCAACAGCTCTGGGCACATGCACTCCAGAACACCGGTTTGGTAGTTGGACACATCAGGTCCAGTCACTCTGTGGCATGTGGAATCTTCCCATGCCAGGGATCAAACTGGCACCCCCTGAACTGAAAGGCAGTGTCCTTACCCAGGAAGTCCAGGGTTTGATCTCTTGGTGGAAAAGATCCCCTAGAGGAAGGCATGACAACCCACTCCAGTATTCTTGCCTGAGAGTTCCATAAACATTTGAGCCCAGAGGGCTATGGTCCATAGCATTTGCAAGGAGTCACTCAAGACTGAAGCATCTTAGCATGAATGTACAATTCACATATAGAAGTCTGAAAGGAGCTGGTTACTAGGTCGATGGTTCAAAAGTATTATAGCCAGTGTCTCTTGTAATAGGATAAGATTACATAATGGATTGGAACATAGATTCTGTCACCAGATAGCCTTGATTCAAATTTTGACTCCACTATTTTTCAGTCTTGAACTTGCACAAACCATATCATCAGTTTTTTCATTTATAAAATGATGAAAATAATAGCTATCCTCAGGCCTACTGCAATGTTAAAAGGCCAATATATGAAAATCACTTAGAACAATACCTGGTACATTGTGATTGATTTATGATTGCTTATGCTCAGTAACTTCAGTCGTGTCTGTCTTTTAGCGATCTCATGGACTGTAGCACTCCAGACTCCCGCAGTCCATGTAATTTTCTCAGCAAGAACACTGGCATGGGATGTCATTCCCTTCTGCAGAGGATCATCCTGAACCAAGGACCAAACGTGCCTCTCTTGCATCTCCTGCATTGGAGGCAGATTCTTTATCAATGAGCCACCAGAAAAGTCCAACTGCTAAATAAGCATTAGCTATTCCTAAAGGCTTAATTGTATTCACTCAGAATTCATATAGGCTTCCCAGGTGGTGCTAGTGGCAAATAATCTGTCTACCTCAATGCATGAGCTGTAAGAAACAGGGGTTTGATCTCTTTTTGTTTGTTTGTTTGTTTTTGGTCACTTCTATCGATCTTTCTTCTATTTATCTTTGTTCTTTGGCCTGTGTGGGCCTCCCATCACAGTGGCCTCTCTTCTTACAGAGCAACAGCTCTGGGCACATGCACTCCAGAACACCGGTTTGGTAGTTGGACACATCAGGTCCAGTCACTCTGTGGCATGTGGAATCTTCCCATGCCAGGGATCAAACTGGCACCCCCTGAACTGAAAGGCAGTGTCCTTACCCAGGAAGTCCAGGGTTTGATCTCTTGGTGGAAAAGATCCCCTAGAGGAAGGCATGACAACCCACTCCAGTATTCTTGCCTGAGAGTTCCATAAACATTTGAGCCCAGAGGGCTATGGTCCATAGCATTTGCAAGGAGTCACTCAAGACTGAAGCATCTTAGCATGAATGTACAATTCACATATAGAAGTCCTAATGTCCAAAGTTATGGTTTTTGGTGATGGGACCTTTAAAATGTAATTAGGTTTATTTGAAGTCAAGAAGAGGAGGACTTTCTGATGAGAATAAAAAAAGACAATTTGCTCTCATTTAACTATGATCATGGTGTCCAGTCTCATCACTTCTTGGCAAATATATGGGGAAGCAATGAAAATAGTGACAGACTTTATATTTTCTGGCTCCAAAGTCACTGTAGATAGTGACTGAGTTATGCAATGAAAATAAATTTGCTCCTTTGAAGAAAAGCTATTAAAACCTACACAGTATATTAAAAAGCAGAGGCACCACTTTGAGAACAAATGTCCATATAGTCAAAGCTATGATTTTTCCAGCAGTCATGTATAGATGTGACAGTTGGACTATAAAGAAGGTTGAGCACTGAAGAGTTGATTATTTCAAACTGTAATGCTAGAGAAGGCTCTTGAGAATCCTTTGGATAGGAAGGAGATCAAACAAGTCAATTCTGAAGGAAATCAACCCTGAATATTCATTGGAAGGACTGCTGCTGAAGCTGAAGCTAAAGCTCCAATACTTTGATCACCTGATGCTAAGAGCATTGATGAGGGGGAAGATTTGAAAAGACCTTGATGCTGGGAAAGACTGAGGGTAGGAGGAGAAGGGGGCATCAGAGGATGAAATGGTTGAAAGGCATCATATACTCAATGGATATGATTTACAGAAAACTCTGGGAGACAGTGAAGGACAGGGAAGTCTTGTGTGCTGCAATCCATGGAGTCACAAAGAGATAGTACTGATGACTATACAACAACAACAGGGCCAAAGTGAGAAAGTGTCTGTCAAAAAACCAGGATAGGAATTCTAACCAGGAAACAAATCAGCTAGAACTTTGACTTTGAACCTCCAATCTTCATAACTGTAAGAAATAAATTTATATTATGAGGCTCTGATCCATTATATTTTGTAATAGTGGACTGAGCAGACTAATAACACCCACTCCCCAATTTTGCCTGAGAGTTCCATAAACATTTGAGCCCAGAGGGCTATGGTCCATAGCATTTGCAAGGAGTCACTCAAGACTGAAGCATCTTAGCATGAATGTACAATTCACATATAGAAGTCCTAATGTCCAAAGTTATGGTTTTTGGTGATGGGACCTTTAAAATGTAATTAGGTTTATTTGAAGTCAAGAAGAGGAGGACTTTCTGATGAGAATAAAAAGACAATTTGCTCTCATTTAACTATGATCATGGTGTCCAGTCTCATCACTTCTTGGCAAATATATGGGGAAGCAATGAAAATAGTGACAGACTTTATATTTTCTGGCTCCAAAGTCACTGTAGATAGTGACTGAGTTATGCAATGAAAATAAATTTGCTCCTTTGAAGAAAAGCTATTAAAACCTACACAGTATATTAAAAAGCAGAGGCACCACTTTGAGAACAAATGTCCATATAGTCAAAGCTATGATTTTTCCAGCAGTCATGTATAGATGTGACAGTTGGACTATAAAGAAGGTTGAGCACTGAAGAGTTGATTATTTCAAACTGTAATGCTAGAGAAGGCTCTTGAGAATCCTTTGGATAGGAAGGAGATCAAACAAGTCAATTCTGAAGGAAATCAACCCTGAATATTCATTGGAAGGACTGCTGCTGAAGCTGAAGCTAAAGCTCCAATACTTTGATCACCTGATGCTAAGAGCATTGATGAGGGGGAAGATTTGAAAAGACCTTGATGCTGGGAAAGACTGAGGGTAGGAGGAGAAGGGGGCATCAGAGGATGAAATGGTTGAAAGGCATCATATACTCAATGGATATGATTTACAGAAAACTCTGGGAGACAGTGAAGGACAGGGAAGTCTTGTGTGCTGCAATCCATGGAGTCACAAAGAGATAGTACTGATGACTATACAACAACAACAGGGCCAAAGTGAGAAAGTGTCTGTCAAAAAACCAGGATAGGAATTCTAACCAGGAAACAAATCAGCTAGAACTTTGACTTTGAACCTCCAATCTTCATAACTGTAAGAAATAAATTTATATTATGAGGCTCTGATCCATTATATTTTGTAATAGTGGACTGAGCAGACTAATAACAGCTTGTAATACTGCTCACTTGTTTATCCATGTCTGATTCATTGTGATGTTATGAACTTCAGCTTGCCAGACTTTCCTGTCCTCCACTACCTTCAGGAGTTAACTCAAACTCATGTCCATTGAGTCTGTGATGTTATTCAACCATCTCATCCTTTGTCCCCCTCTTTCTCCTCTTACCCTCAATCTTTTCCAGCACTGTGGTCTTTTCCAGTGAGTTACCTCTTCACATCAGGTGGCCAAAGTATTGGAGCTTCAGTGTTAGAAGCAGTCCTTCCAATGAATATTCAGGGTTTATTACATTTAGGGTTGACCGGTTTGATCTTCTTGCAGTCTGAGGGATTCTCAAGAGTCTTCACCAACACCACAGTGTGAAAGCATCAATTCTTTGGCACTCTGCCATTTTTATTGTCCAGCTGTCACATCTGGACATGAATATTGGAAAGATCATAGCCTTGGCTACAGGGACCTTTGTCAGCAAAGCAATGTCTTTGCTTTTTAACACACTGTCTAGGCTTGTCATAGTTCTCCTTCAAGCAACTCTTAATTTCCTAGCTTCAGTTACCATCTGCAATGATTTTGGAGCACAGGAAAATAAAGCCTGTCATGGTTTCCATTTTTTCTCCATCCATTTGCCATGAGTGATGAGACTGGATATCATGATCTTCATTTTTTTAATTGTGAGTTTTAAGCCAGTGTTTTCACTCTCCTGATGTTCCACTTTCATCGAGAGGCTCATTAGTTCCTCTTGACTTTCTGCCATCAAGGAGGTGTCATCTGCATACGTGAGGTAACTGATATTTCTTCCTGTCATCTTAATTTCAGCTTGAGATTCATTCAGTCTGACACTCCACATGATGTACTCTGCGTATAAGTTAAATAATCAGGGTGAGAGCATACTGCCTTGATGTACTCCTTTCCAAATTTGGAAACAATTCCTTGTTCCATGTTCATTTCTAGCTGTTCCTTCTTGACCAACATACAGGTTCTCAGGATGCAGGTAAGGTGGTCTGATATTCCCATATCTTATAGGAATTTTCCACATTCCCTTTTGATCCACACAGTCAAAGGCTTTATCATGGTCAACGAAGCAAGGTTTTCCTGGAATTCCCCTGCTTTTTCTTTGATCCCATGATGTTGGTAATTTGATCTCTGGTTAATTTGCTTGTTACAATATGAAGTGAGTGTAATTTTATGGTAGTTTGAACATTCTTTGACATTGACCTTCCTTGGATTTGGAATGAGAAATGACTTTTCCAATGTGGTGGCCCCTAGTGAGTTTTCCAAATTTCTGGGTTAAAGACTGCAGCACTTTCACAGACAGTATCATCTTTTAGGATTCAAAATAGCTCAACTGGAATGCCATCACCTCCAATAGCTTTTTCTTAATAATAGTTCCCATGTCCACTTGACCTAAAACTCCAGGATATCTGGCTCTAGGTGATTGACCACACAATCATGGTTATCTGGATCATTAAGATCTTCTTATACAGTTCAATCTTTTAATATCTTCTGCTTTTGGTTATCTGGATCATTAAGATCCTTGGCTACAGGGACCTTTGTCAGCAAAGCAATGTCTTTGCTTTTTAACACACTGTCTAGGCTTGTCATAGTTCTCCTTCAAGCAACTCTTAATTTCCTAGCTTCAGTTACCATCTGCAATGATTTTGGAGCACAGGAAAATAAAGCCTGTCATGGTTTCCATTTTTTCTCCATCCATTTGCCATGAGTGATGAGACTGGATATCATGATCTTCATTTTTTTAATTGTGAGTTTTAAGCCAGTGTTTTCACTCTCCTGATGTTCCACTTTCATCGAGAGGCTCATTAGTTCCTCTTGACTTTCTGCCATCAAGGAGGTGTCATCTGCATACGTGAGGTAACTGATATTTCTTCCTGTCATCTTAATTTCAGCTTGAGATTCATTCAGTCTGACACTCCACATGATGTACTCTGCGTATAAGTTAAATAATCAGGGTGAGAGCATACTGCCTTGATGTACTCCTTTCCAAATTTGGAAACAATTCCTTGTTCCATGTTCATTTCTAGCTGTTCCTTCTTGACCAACATACAGGTTCTCAGGATGCAGGTAAGGTGGTCTGATATTCCCATATCTTATAGGAATTTTCCACATTCCCTTTTGATCCACACAGTCAAAGGCTTTATCATGGTCAACGAAGCAAGGTTTTCCTGGAATTCCCCTGCTTTTTCTTTGATCCCATGATGTTGGTAATTTGATCTCTGGTTAATTTGCTTGTTACAATATGAAGTGAGTGTAATTTTATGGTAGTTTGAACATTCTTTGACATTGACCTTCCTTGGATTTGGAATGAGAAATGACTTTTCCAATGTGGTGGCCCCTAGTGAGTTTTCCAAATTTCTGGGTTAAAGACTGCAGCACTTTCACAGACAGTATCATCTTTTAGGATTCAAAATAGCTCAACTGGAATGCCATCACCTCCAATAGCTTTTTCTTAATAATAGTTCCCATGTCCACTTGACCTAAAACTCCAGGATATCTGGCTCTAGGTGATTGACCACACAATCATGGTTATCTGGATCATTAAGATCTTCTTATACAGTTCTGTTTATTCTTGCCACCTCTTTTTAATATCTTCTGCTTTTGTTTGGTCCATACCATTTCTTTTCTTTATTGTGCCCATCTTTGCATAAAATTTGCCCAAGTTTTTTCTTGAAAAAAACTCTAGTTTTTCCCATTCTATCACTTTATTCTTTTTCTTTTTGCATTGTTCACTTGAAAAGGCCTTCTTATCACTCCTTGCTATTCTTTGAAACTCTGAATTCAGATGGATACATCTTTCCTTTTCTCCTTTGCCTTTTGCTTCATTTTTCTCAACTATTTGTAAGGCCTCCTCAGACAACAATTTTGCATTGTTGCATTTCTTAATCTGGGGAAGATTTTAGTCATTGTCTCCTGTAAAATGGTATGAATTTCTATCCAGAGTTATTCAGACACTCTATTAGATATAATTTCTTGAATCTACTTGTCACTTTCACTGTGTAATCATAAGGGCTTTGATTTAGGTCATACCATTCAGGTCATACCATTAGGCCATTCAGTCTTAATAGTTTTCCCTACTCTCTTCAATATTTTTTATGCTACTTACTGTATAGTCACAAGGTGGCTGCTTAACTCCAATAATTACATCTGAATTCCAGCTACATAAAAGGAAAAGTAAAAAGAGAAAGGCAATTCCAGTTAACATTAAATTTTTTTATTAGGAAAGCAAAATTTTCCTAGAAATATTACATGGACAATTTTCCCTTGCATCTTGGGCAAAATTTAATCTACTCCTAAGCTAATCATTGGACAGGTTAATGATGATGGTATCACTTGTTCATTCATGGAGGCAGTATATGCTCTATATTTATGTAAATGACTCAGGGTTCTTTTAACAGGGATGGAAAGAGATGACAGAGAAGAAGAACACTGATGGGGGAAATAGAGTATATTGTGTATACTGTATGTTTCTCTTTGCTATGTAGAGAAAAATTTGTGCTTTGATGGAAAACCATGTACCCTGTAGAGCATTTTCTTCTTGATTATCTGATATTGATTATTTTGGAGCTATTTTACAACTCTGTAAATTGTAGCTAACTAACACAATGGGAAAAAAATCATGTTTATAGACTTGTAAATGAACTCTGTTTATTGGTAGATTTTTTCCTCAGGGAACACCAGTTCTAGTTTCCATTTGCATTCTGATTTCAGTATTCCTGAAGCACAAATTTATTTGTTCTTTAGATTCTTTTTGTTGTTTTTGGTTTCTGGACTCTGCCATGCACTTTATTTTTATTTTTTAATGGAATATGATTGCTTTACAGTGTTGTGTTAGTTTCTACAGTACAGTATAATGAATCAACCCTAGGTATACATATATCCCTTCCTGTTGTGTGCCACTCTAATCCCCGCATTTCACTCATCTAGGTCATCACAGAGAACCAAGCTGAGCTCCCTTTGCTAGGCAGTAGCTTCTTGCTAGCTGTTTTACACATGGTGATATATATATATATATATATATATATATATATATATATATGTCAATGCTCCTCTCTTATTTTGTTCCCCTACTCCTTCCACTGTGTCCCCAAGTCTGTTCTCTATGTCTGTGCCTCTATTCCCGCCATGCAGATAGCTTTATCAGCCCCATTTTTAGATTCACATTTGAACTAGTTGAAGTATTTTGTTAGTTTCTTCATTAATGAGTTAAATAACACCTTCAACAATGTAATCTTTGCATGTTTGCATGACTCATGATTTTACTTTTTTCTTGAAAATCATATTTTACAAGTCAGAAAAATCTAGTTCCTAGATGCCACACTTTGATTATTATAATTTAATATCAGGTAGTTACACCATGTCTAAAACATATTATGAGCTCATTTAATATTTGATGAATTCAATGGATAGATGAAGGAAGAGGGGCAGTTATTTAAAAGAAATATTTTATTATATAATTATTCATTGAATGCCTGGAGGAAGGCATTGCAATCCACTCAGTATTCTTGCCTTAAGAATCCCATGGAGAGTGCTGCACGCCAGCGAGCAGCCTCGGCTGGCGGCTTCCTGTGGCAGGTTGGCCCTGCAGCCTCCCTGTACCCTGTAGAGCATTTTCTTCTTGATTATCTGATATTGATTATTTTGGAGCTATTTTACAACTCTGTAAATTGTAGCTAACTAACACAATGGGAAAAAAATCATGTTTATAGACTTGTAAATGAACTCTGTTTATTGGTAGATTTTTCCTCAGGGAACACCAGTTCTAGTTTCCATTTGCATTCTGATTTCAGTATTCCTGAAGCACAAATTTATTTGTTCTTTAGATTCTTTTTGTTGTTTTTGGTTTCTGGACTCTGCCATGCACTTTATTTTTATTTTTTAATGGAATATGATTGCTTTACAGTGTTGTGTTAGTTTCTACAGTACAGTATAATGAATCAACCCTAGGTATACATATATCCCTTCCTGTTGTGTGCCACTCTAATCCCCGCATTTCACTCATCTAGGTCATCACAGAGAACCAAGCTGAGCTCCCTTTGCTAGGCAGTAGCTTCTTGCTAGCTGTTTTACACATGGTGATATATATATATATATATATATATATATATATATATATATGTCAATGCTCCTCTCTTATTTTGTTCCCCTACTCCTTCCACTGTGTCCCCAAGTCTGTTCTCTATGTCTGTGCCTCTATTCCCGCCATGCAGATAGCTTTATCAGCCCCATTTTTAGATTCACATTTGAACTAGTTGAAGTATTTTGTTAGTTTCTTCATTAATGAGTTAAATAACACCTTCAACAATGTAATCTTTGCATGTTTGCATGACTCATGATTTTACTTTTTTCTTGAAAATCATATTTTACAAGTCAGAAAAATCTAGTTCCTAGATGCCACACTTTGATTATTATAATTTAATATCAGGTAGTTACACCATGTCTAAAACATATTATGAGCTCATTTAATATTTGATGAATTCAATGGATAGATGAAGGAAGAGGGGCAGTTATTTAAAAGAAATATTTTATTATATAATTATTCATTGAATGCCTGGAGGAAGGCATTGCAATCCACTCAGTATTCTTGCCTTAAGAATCCCATGGAGAGTGCTGCACGCCAGCGGAGCAGCCTCGGCTGGCGGCTTCCTGTGGCAGGTTGGCCCCTGCAGCCTCCTGTCCGAGCTCCGGAACCTGGCATCGTCTGATAACAGACTTCGCGTGGACAGCTGGTTAAAATCCTTGTTTGTCCGAAAAGCTGACCCAAGGAAAGACGCTCACTCTAACCTCCTAGCCCAAAAGGAAACCAGCAGTCTGTACAAGTTACAGTTTCACAATGTTAAACCAGAATGTCTAGAAGCATACAACAAAGTTTGTCAAGAGGTGTTGTCAAAGATTCATGAAGATTAACATTACCCTTGTACTTTGGTGGGGACTTGGAACACATGGTATGGCGAACAGGATCAAGCTGTTTACCTCTGGAGGTATGAAGGAGGTTATCCAGCCCTCAAGGAGGTGATGAGTAAACTCAAAGAAAACCAGGAATTTTCAGAATTCTGTAAGGCAAGTAGCAAAATGCTTCTCTTGAGAAATAATCAGCTGCTGCTGGAGTTCAGCTTCTGGAATGAGCCCGTCCCGCGGTTAGGACCGAACATATATGAACTCAGATCCTACCAGCTCCGACCAGAAACAATGATTGAATGGGGCAATTACTGGGCTCGTGTCATTCGCTTCAGATAGGACGGTAATGAAGCCATTGGAGGGTTCTTCTCCCAGATCGGGCAGCTCTATATGGTGCACCATCTTTGGGCTTAGAAGGATCTTCAGACCAGGGAAATATACGGAATGCAGCGTGGCATAAACATGGTTGGGAAGAACTAGTGTATTATACAGTCCCATTTATTCAGGAAATGGAATCCAGAATCATGATCCCACAGAAGACCTCGCCCCTCCAGTAAAGCAGCGGAACCGAGGTGTGCCTCTAGAAGTTGGTGTGACAAGTACTTGTCAAAAATTAATTTGAACTGTGCATCATGTGAGAAAGAAACACTGACGTGGCAACCGCTGTTCATAGCTTGTCAGAGACCTCTTTTCTTTAAAATGGACATAATCACAAGTCAGGAAGCTGGCAGCTTGGCCGACTGTCACAGTGCACTGTCGTCCTCTGAAACATCCCTGTGTTTGTCCAAGGTACCGTGTATTAACACCAAGTCACCTCCTCCCACACTGCAGGACAAGAGAGCCCAACTGAAAGTCTGAATCATCTCCAAATAAGAATCTAACCATGGAAAAAACTTAGTCTTTCTTTATAAAGAGCAAATCTGTTTTGTAACTACAGATTTTTTTTGGGCAAATTTCTTCTATCAGGAAGAACTATAAATTTCATCGTGCCTCTGTAGCAATTTTTTTCTGAGTCTCAGACTAGGAGCAGATTCTAAATGCACCCAATACCTAGAAACGTTTTACTTCACTCAGTTTAATGTCAGTAGAGCAAACAGTGTGTCAGTACTGAGGGGGGCGTGGTTGATCAGGAATTCAGTCTCCCCTTTGTGTATCAGGATGTCTTCACACGTGAGGAAAAGGCGGCTTGAACCTGTGTATCATATGTGACTTTGAAATGAACACCTTGAATAGCACTAATTTTTATCTGTAGTATTTTTCTACAACAAAACGAGTAGCACTAGGAAAAGAGGTCTTATTTTGTAAACAATCATCTGTGACCTGCACTTCAGGAAGCTCACAGCAGATTCTTCAAAGTCATGAATTGGGGCCGGGAGTGGGGATGCGCATGTTGAGATTTATATTGGCAGAAAGCTGCATTCTTTCTCTAACTCTGATTTCGTTTTCTAATATGGTGTGCCAATTATGTGACTGCAATCATGTGAAAGCCCTGTTGAATTAAAAAATTATGTCTGACCCCCAGATCAAAGATCGGGCAGCTCTATATGGTGCACCATCTTTGGGCTTAGAAGGATCTTCAGACCAGGAAATATACGGAATGCAGCGTGGCATAAACATGGTTGGGAAGAACTAGTGTATTATACAGTCCCATTTATTCAGGAAATGGAATCCAGAATCATGATCCCACAGAAGACCTCGCCCCTCCAGTAAAGCAGCGGAACCGAGGTGTGCCTCTAGAAGTTGGTGTGACAAGTACTTGTCAAAAATTAATTTGAACTGTGCATCATGTGAGAAAGAAACACTGACGTGGCAACCGCTGTTCATAGCTTGTCAGAGACCTCTTTTCTTTAAAATGGACATAATCACAAGTCAGGAAGCTGGCAGCTTGGCCGACTGTCACAGTGCACTGTCGTCCTCTGAAACATCCCTGTGTTTGTCCAAGGTACCGTGTATTAACACCAAGTCACCTCCTCCCACACTGCAGGACAAGAGAGCCCAACTGAAAGTCTGAATCATCTCCAAATAAGAATCTAACACAGGGAAAAAAACTTAGTCTTTCTTTATAAAGAGCAAATCTGTTTTGTAACTACAGATTTTTTTTGGGCAAATTTCTTCTATCAGGAAGAACTATAAATTTCATCGTGCCTCTGTAGCAATTTTTTTCTGAGTCTCAGACTAGGAGCAGATTCTAAATGCACCCAATACCTAGAAACGTTTTACTTCACTCAGTTTAATGTCAGTAGAGCAAACAGTGTGTCAGTACTGAGGGGGGCGTGGTTGATCAGGAATTCAGTCTCCCCTTTGTGTATCAGGATGTCTTCACACGTGAGGAAAAGGCGGCTTGAACCTGTGTATCATATGTGACTTTGAAATGAACACCTTGAATAGCACTAATTTTTATCTGTAGTATTTTTCTACAACAAAACGAGTAGCACTAGGAAAAGAGGTCTTATTTTGTAAACAATCATCTGTGACCTGCACTTCAGGAAGCTCACAGCAGATTCTTCCAAAGTCATGAATTGGGGGCCGGGAGTGGGGGATGCGCATGTTGAGATTTATATTGGCAGAAAGCTGCATTCTTTCTCTAACTCTGATTTCGTTTTCTAATAT
Organism: Tragulus kanchil; assembly: GCA_022376925.1. NCBI lineage: Eukaryota > Metazoa > Chordata > Mammalia > Artiodactyla > Tragulidae > Tragulus > Tragulus kanchil. The sequence goes on along the minus strand of JAIOJX010000029.1, from coordinate 79,093,409 downwards.
GGTGTGCCAATTATGTGACTGCAATCATGTGAAAGCCCTGTTGAATTAAAAAATTATGTCTGACCCCAGATCAAAGAATTTACATTACCATGTGAATAAATCTCATATCAAATGTCAAGATTTTACATGTGAATGGATTTTTCCAATAACATATAAAAGTTAATTGAAAGTCCTCTTAATTTTCAAAAAAAAAAGAATCCCATGGACAGAGGACCCTTACAGGGTATGATCCATAGGGCAGCAGAGTCAGACACAACTGAAGCAACTTAACACATTTTATGAAATGGCTATATTTGATGGAAATAATTCTTAATAATATGCAACTGCTTTGCACCTTTTGACTTGCTAACCATCAAATAATACACAACTGTATAAACCTCTTCAAGAAAAAAAAAAAAAAAACTTTAAATAATTAATATGGGTTTATTATCTGAGATTAACTATTTTTTTGTGACTTCAATTTATGATATAGAATGTGAATTAGATTCTCAGAGGGGAGTTAACATGGTGTGTACCTACAATAAATGTTTTTGTTGTTACTCCTGTTGTCATTGCTTACTTAGAGGATCAACTTCCCTATTATAAAAGCAATTCATAGATATTTTAACCAAGTATTCAAAATATAAATACAAATTTAATAATATACTTTCACAGGTTTCACACACTCAGTCTGGTAGACATATTTTTATGACTCGATAGGTTGCACTCTTTTAGTTTAACAGTGAACATGTCAGTACTGAGGGGGGCGTGGTTGATCAGGAATTCAGTCTCCCCTTTGTGTATCAGGATGTCTTCACACGTGAGGAAAAGGCGGCTTGAACCTGTGTATCATATGTGACTTTGAAATGAACACCTTGAATAGCACTAATTTTTATCTGTAGTATTTTTCTACAACAAAACGAGTAGCACTAGGAAAAGAGGTCTTATTTTGTAAACAATCATCTGTGACCTGCACTTCAGGAAGCTCACAGCAGATTCTTCCAAAGTCATGAATTGGGGGCCGGGAGTGGGGGATGCGCATGTTGAGATTTATATTGGCAGAAAGCTGCATTCTTTCTCTAACTCTGATTTCGTTTTCTAATATGGTGTGCCAATTATGTGACTGCAATCATGTGAAAGCCCTGTTGAATTAAAAAATTATGTCTGACCCCCAGATCAAAGAATTTACATTACCATGTGAATAAATCTCATATCAAATGTCAAGATTTTACATGTGAATGGATTTTTCCAATAACATATAAAAGTTAATTGAAAGTCCTCTTAATTTTCAAAAAAAAAAGAATCCCATGGACAGAGGACCCTTACAGGGTATGATCCATAGGGCAGCAGAGTCAGACACAACTGAAGCAACTTAACACATTTTATGAAATGGCTATATTTGATGGAAATAATTCTTAATAATATGCAACTGCTTTGCACCTTTTGACTTGCTAACCATCAAATAATACACAACTGTATAAACCTCTTCAAGAAAAAAAAAAAAAAAACTTTAAATAATTAATATGGGTTTATTATCTGAGATTAACTATTTTTTTGTGACTTCAATTTATGATATAGAATGTGAATTAGATTCTCAGAGGGGAGTTAACATGGTGTGTACCTACAATAAATGTTTTTGTTGTTACTCCTGTTGTCATTGCTTACTTAGAGGATCAACTTCCCTATTATAAAAGCAATTCATAGATATTTTAACCAAGTATTCAAAATATAAATACAAATTTAATAATATACTTTCACAGGTTTCACACACTCAGTCTGGTAGACATATTTTTATGCATTTTATGAGATTTGCAGTTTGGGTTAAAATGTTTGCACCCCCATTTTCTGATTGTGTAGTCTTCTTCAGATTGGTTAACATATCTGAGCTTCAGTCTTCATGTCTATAAAAAGAAACTTCCCAACAAAGTTTACACAAGAATCCACATGAGATGATGCAAATGAAACACATTATGTTGCACACCTACCAACCTGAGGAGTGCATCTTTTGTGTCATATCTTTTTATGTGTTCACACTGTTCATGTGGTTCTCAGGGTAAGAATGCTGAAGTAGTCTGCCATTCACTTCTGCAGTGGACTGCATTTTGTCAGAATTCTCCACCGTGACCTGTCTGTCTGGGGTGGTCTACATGGCATGACTCAGAGTTTTATTGAAAAAGCTGTGATCCATGTGATCCGTTTGCTTAGTTTTCTGTGATAGTGGTTTTTATTCAGCCTACCCTCTGATGGATGGGAAAAGAGGCTTGTGGAAGCTTCCTGATGGGAGGGACTGGCTGTGGGGAAAACTGGGTTTTGCTCTGGTGGGCAAATCAGTGCTAAGTACATCTTTAATCCAATTTTTTTGCTGACGGGTGGGGCTGTGTTCCTTCCCTCTCTTTTGGCCTGAGGCCAATCTATTGCAGGGGCAATGGCGACCTCCTCTAAAAGGACTTATACCAACATGCTGTGCCTCCGAGAACTGTTGTAGTCAGTGCCCCTGACCCAGTGGCAGACCACTGCCAACCCAGGCCTCCACCAGAGACTCCTGAACACTCACAGGCAAGCCTGGCTCACTCTGTTGTGGAATCACTTTTCCTTTCTCCTGAGTCTTGGTGACCATAATGTTTGTTTGTGCCCTCAAAGCATCTGTTTCCCCAGTCCTGTGAAGGTTCTATAATCAAATCACTCTGGCCTTGCAAGTCAATTTCTTCTAGATTCTCAGGAAAATCTGTTGTGGGCCCTGTAACTTTTGCAAAAGTGTGAGAATCTTTTTGGTATAATTGTTCTCCAATTTGTGGGCCACCTGTTCATTGACTCTATAGTGGGGTAACCTCTTCCAAGAGAACTTTTTATGCCACATGCCAGACTTCCCAGAACTGCTGCTGCCAGAGCACCTGTCCCTGAGACAGGCCACTGCTGACCCATGCCTCCTCAGGAGACACTTAAACATTCAAAAGCAGGTCTGGCTCAGTCTCTTGTGGAAATCACTGCTCTTTTCCCTGACAAATTCATGGGCATTTGTTTGAGCAGGTTCTGGGAGACAGTAAAGGACAGGTAAGTCTGGTGTGCTGCAGTCTATAGGGTCACAAAGAGTTGGACATAACTGAGCGACTGAACAACAAACAACATGGTATCTGGTTTAGCATGGATGATGTTAGGAAAATTAACGGGCAGGGTAAGAATGCTGAAGTAGTCTGCCATTCACTTCTGCAGTGGACTGCATTTTGTCAGAATTCTCCACCGTGACCTGTCTGTCTGGGGTGGTCTACATGGCATGACTCAGAGTTTTATTGAAAAAGCTGTGATCCATGTGATCCGTTTGCTTAGTTTTCTGTGATAGTGGTTTTTATTCAGCCTACCCTCTGATGGATGGGAAAAGAGGCTTGTGGAAGCTTCCTGATGGGAGGGACTGGCTGTGGGGAAAACTGGGTTTTGCTCTGGTGGGCAAATCAGTGCTAAGTACATCTTTAATCCAATTTTTTTGCTGACGGGTGGGGCTGTGTTCCTTCCCTCTCTTTTGGCCTGAGGCCAATCTATTGCAGGGCAATGGCGACCTCCTCTAAAAGGACTTATACCAACATGCTGTGCCTCCGAGAACTGTTGTAGTCAGTGCCCCTGACCCAGTGGCAGACCACTGCCAACCCAGGCCTCCACCAGAGACTCCTGAACACTCACAGGCAAGCCTGGCTCACTCTGTTGTGGAATCACTTTTCCTTTCTCCTGAGTCTTGGTGACCATAATGTTTGTTTGTGCCCTCAAAGCATCTGTTTCCCCAGTCCTGTGAAGGTTCTATAATCAAATCACTCTGGCCTTGCAAGTCAATTTCTTCTAGATTCTCAGGAAAATCTGTTGTGGGCCCTGTAACTTTTGCAAAAGTGTGAGAATCTTTTTGGTATAATTGTTCTCCAATTTGTGGGCCACCTGTTCATTGACTCTATAGTGGGGTAACCTCTTCCAAGAGAACTTTTTATGCCACATGCCAGACTTCCCAGAACTGCTGCTGCCAGAGCACCTGTCCCTGAGACAGGCCACTGCTGACCCATGCCTCCTCAGGAGACACTTAAACATTCAAAAGCAGGTCTGGCTCAGTCTCTTGTGGAAATCACTGCTCTTTTCCCTGACAAATTCATGGGCATTTGTTTGAGCAGGTTCTGGGAGACAGTAAAGGACAGGTAAGTCTGGTGTGCTGCAGTCTATAGGGTCACAAAGAGTTGGACATAACTGAGCGACTGAACAACAAAAACAACATGGTATCTGGTTTAGCATGGATGATGTTAGGAAAATTAAATAGAGAGTCTTGTTTAGACTTCAGAGAAAAATCAAAGCAGGCCTCTGGCCTTGCTTCCAACCTACCTGGACAGTGCCCTGACTGTGAGGGCTCTGACTAGGTGCTGAGTGCAAGACTTACAGCACCAGAGAGGAGATAGGGGAGGAATCCTGAGATTGTCATGCCCCTGGAGGAGGTCTGGCTGACCATGCCACAGGCTTAACATTCCAAGTTTGATGAGACAAAGCAAGCAGCATTAATATTAAACCAGAGCTGCAATTTGCTCACAGACTGATGAGGATAGCAGTTTGTGTCCTGGGATTATAACACTTTGGCCAGCTGATGAGTAGAGCCATTCATGGGAAAAGGCCCTGATTGCTGGGAAAGATTGAAGGCAAAAACGGAAGGGGAACAGCAGAGGATGAGATAGTTGGATGGTATCACTTAGTCAATGGACATGAATTTGAGCAAGCTTTAGGAGATGGTGAAAGGACAGGGAAGCCTGGTATGCTGTACTCCTTGGGGTCACAGAGTTGGCATAATTGAGTGACTGAACAACAAATTATAAGTGGGAACCCCTGAAGTGCAACTTCTGAAATCTCACCCTTGGAGCAGATGCACTGCCTGAAACTTTTTCCCAAATGGGACTCCAGATGTGCTGTGTCACAGGACTTCGCAGTGCTGTTTAAGTCTGGATGTTGGTCAAAACCCAGTCTGGTAATGTATCTTCTCTCTCTCTTTTTTTTAAAAATTATTGCTTTATTTATCTTAATTTGGCTGCACTGGATCTTACTTGTGGCATGTGGGATCTAGTTCCCTGACCAGGGACCAAACCTGGGACTCCTGCATTAGAAGTGCAGAGTCTTAACCGCTGGACCACCAGGGAAGTCCCTATTTCTCTCTCTCTCTCTTTCTTAAATGTTAATATATTGAGTGTAAACTAGATAATTTTGTAGTAAACATTGGTAATATTTATTTGTATATAACAAGTGGTTTATTTTGTTAACAAATCCTTTGAACCTGAGATGAAATTGAAAACGTTTCTGTAAAACAGACTGTCAAAAAAATTAATGTTTTGCATCAGAAAAGAGGAGGGACCCAAATTCTTGCTGACAAACAGCATTTTTCTTTTGGATTTCTTTATAGTTTATCATTTAACAGTACAAAAGGAAATTACGCAGTGAGAAATTGAACATTTAAGTGACCAATGGCCAGCTCATATGTGATAATATAACTCTGTTTGCAATCTGCACCAGTGAGCCTGGAAAGCCAAACCACGGCCTCCACAGCAATGTGCCCAGAAGAGTTAGAACTTGGACAATGACTGCCAGATTCTCTACTTTTTTGCCCTGTCTTCCAGTTGAGGACTAACTAGAGAAGGCTAACCGTCCACTACAAACCAATCAGATAAGATGCACCACTTCTTATTAGTCTACCTCCAGCTTGCAGTGCAAGCAACTTCCAATCAGGACATTGTTGAGTCGTCCCTCTGTTTCATCATAAAATTTGTTCCTTAAAAATGGTTGAATTTGAGCAAGCTTTAGGAGATGGTGAAAGGACAGGGAAGCCTGGTATGCTGTACTCCTTGGGGTCACAGAGTTGGCATAATTGAGTGACTGAACAACAAATTATAAGTGGGAACCCCTGAAGTGCAACTTCTGAAATCTCACCCTTGGAGCAGATGCACTGCCTGAAACTTTTTCCCAAATGGGACTCCAGATGTGCTGTGTCACAGGACTTCGCAGTGCTGTTTAAGTCTGGATGTTGGTCAAAACCCAGTCTGGTAATGTATCTTCTCTCTCTCTTTTTTTTAAAAATTATTGCTTTATTTATCTTAATTTGGCTGCACTGGATCTTACTTGTGGCATGTGGGATCTAGTTCCCTGACCAGGGACCAAACCTGGGACTCCTGCATTAGAAGTGCAGAGTCTTAACCGCTGGACCACCAGGGAAGTCCCTATTTCTCTCTCTCTCTCTTTCTTAAATGTTAATATATTGAGTGTAAACTAGATAATTTTGTAGTAAACATTGGTAATATTTATTTGTATATAACAAGTGGTTTATTTTGTTAACAAATCCTTTGAACCTGAGATGAAATTGAAAACGTTTCTGTAAAACAGACTGTCAAAAAAATTAATGTTTTGCATCAGAAAAGAGGAGGGACCCAAATTCTTGCTGACAAACAGCATTTTTCTTTTGGATTTCTTTATAGTTTATCATTTAACAGTACAAAAGGAAATTACGCAGTGAGAAATTGAACATTTAAGTGACCAATGGCCAGCTCATATGTGATAATATAACTCTGTTTGCAATCTGCACCAGTGAGCCTGGAAAGCCAAACCACGGCCTCCACAGCAATGTGCCCAGAAGAGTTAGAACTTGGACAATGACTGCCAGATTCTCTACTTTTTTGCCCTGTCTTCCAGTTGAGGACTAACTAGAGAAGGCTAACCGTCCACTACAAACCAATCAGATAAGATGCACCACTTCTTATTAGTCTACCTCCAGCTTGCAGTGCAAGCAACTTCCAATCAGGACATTGTTGAGTTGTCCCTCTGTTTCATCATAAAATGTTCCTATTCTCGTAGTCTTTGAGTCTTACCTAAGTGTAAAGAAAGTGGTTGACTTCCTTGCTATAGCAAGCTCTGAATAAACAGTCTATGTTTGTTGAAATTTAGTGATCTTTGTTTACTTCAGTCAGTGCATATCTCTGAGCAAGGAAGCAGAGGAAGAAGAGACCATGTGATGTTTAACACTTTGCAAATGTCAAGGTAAAAGGAACAAAAACAAAGTTTTTCTATGGGCTTGGTTTTCATAAGTGGATGAAGAATCAGATTCAGAAAAAGAAAACAAACCTTGTAATGATGTGAGAAAGAACCTGCAAAAGAGGGATGCTGATGGCCCTAAGGTGAGCTGGATTGTCTCACTCCCTCATTCTAAACATACAAACAGAAACATAAGGGATGCTGAGAATAAGTAAAGAAGTATGCATCCGTAAAGAAGAATCCTGTCACAACAAAAACAATAAAATAGCAGATCACACAAAATTTTGACCCCTATACCATCTCTATAAATAACTGTACTATACAGCCTTTGCTGAGCTGACAGAATTTGTACTTCCCTCCAGTGTAATGAATTTGTTTTGAGAGAAGTGAAATTAAGTTAACACACAAAGTAAACCTGTTTTAAAAATGCAGAAAAACTTCAAAAAAGCTCCTAATGCTTTTCAATTCTTTATTATGAACAGAAGCAAAATGTTTATTAACTATGAGGCTCTTACAATTAATCTCCTAAAATAGGTATTTTCAAAGATCATTCTCAGAAAAAAGTAAAGTCAACCTCTCCTAGTGATTAAAGGCATGTGAAACATTTTATTTTATTCAAATAATATGAGAGAATCAGGCAGAAGTTATGACCAGTTCAAGGAAAAAGTCAAAACAGCACAGATATATGTATATGTACAAAATAAATACTGAGATGAACTGTAGATGGGATAAAGTAAATCACGAATGAAACTGCTTTGTCTTTTCTAGGCTGGGTGGGAGTGGAATGTGGAGTTAAATCACTGCTAGACAAGAATATACATATATATGGATGTTTATTATTTATATATAATAATATATGTTATGAGCTTTAGTGATATCTCACCTGGTAAAAAATCTACCTGCAATGCACGAGACACAGGAGATGTGGGTTCAGTGCCTGGATTGCAAAAATTCCCTGGAGGAAGGCATGGCAACCCACTCTATTATTATTGCCTGGAAAATCTCATGGACAGAGGAGCCTGGCAGGCTAGAGTCCATAAAGTTACAAAAGAGTCAGACACAACTGAGCAACTAGACATACACACACACACATATACATATACATATAATATGATTACAATATATGTTGCAGGAATCTCCCTCTTTTCAAAAATGAAGTATTCCGGGCTTCCCCTGGTGGTCCAGTGGATAAGGACACCGCCTTGCGGTGCAAGGGGCGCCGGTGTGATCCCTGGCCTGGGAAGATCCTACGTGCCGTGGAGCGGCTGGACTGATGTGTCGAATCAACGAGCCGGAGCTCTGGAACGCATGCACCCAGAGCCAGTGCTCTGCGACGACAGACGCCACCGCGATGGGAGGCCAACAGGAGCAAAAGAACAAAGATGGATGAAAATAGAGACATGAAAGACCAACAGAAGTGGCCCGCCCACTTCCCACACTCCCTAACCCAATCCCCGACCCCCCTCCAAAATAATAAAGTATTCCTACGAAAACTTTTGTAAGCCAAAATACCAACAAATTAAGTTAACACACAAAGTAAACCTGTTTTAAAAATGCAGAAAAACTTCAAAAAAGCTCCTAATGCTTTTCAATTCTTTATTATGAACAGAAGCAAAATGTTTATTAACTATGAGGCTCTTACAATTAATCTCCTAAAATAGGTATTTTCAAAGATCATTCTCAGAAAAAAGTAAAGTCAACCTCTCCTAGTGATTAAAGGCATGTGAAACATTTTATTTTATTCAAATAATATGAGAGAATCAGGCAGAAGTTATGACCAGTTCAAGGAAAAAGTCAAAACAGCACAGATATATGTATATGTACAAAATAAATACTGAGATGAACTGTAGATGGGATAAAGTAAATCACGAATGAAACTGCTTTGTCTTTTCTAGGCTGGGTGGGAGTGGAATGTGGAGTTAAATCACTGCTAGACAAGAATATACATATATATGGATGTTTATTATTTATATATAATAATATATGTTATGAGCTTTAGTGATATCTCACCTGGTAAAAAATCTACCTGCAATGCACGAGACACAGGAGATGTGGGTTCAGTGCCTGGATTGCAAAAATTCCCTGGAGGAAGGCATGGCAACCCACTCTATTATTATTGCCTGGAAAATCTCATGGACAGAGGAGCCTGGCAGGCTAGAGTCCATAAAGTTACAAAAGAGTCAGACACAACTGAGCAACTAGACATACACACACACACATATACATATACATATAATATGATTACAATATATGTTGCAGGAATCTCCCTCTTTTCAAAAATGAAGTATTCCGGGCTTCCCCTGGTGGTCCAGTGGATAAGGACACCGCCTTGCGGTGCAAGGGGCGCCGGTGTGATCCCTGGCCTGGGAAGATCCTACGTGCCGTGGAGCGGCTGGACTGATGTGTCGAATCAACGAGCCGGAGCTCTGGAACGCATGCACCCAGAGCCAGTGCTCTGCGACGACAGACGCCACCGCGATGGGAGGCCCACAGGAGCCAAAGAACAAAGATGGATGAAAATAGAGAAATGAAAGACCAACAGAAGTGGCCCGCCCACTTCCCTCACTCCCTAACCCAATCCCCGCCCCCCCTCCAAAATAATAAAGTATTCCTACGAAAACTTTTGTAAGCCAAAATACCATTAAGCATTAAGCAACTGCCTTAAGACTTATCTTGTTAATGAAAGCACAAAATAAATCAAGATAAATGCTCACAGACACAGTTCAAAGTTTGGTGACTTGGTGCTATTACTGATCCAAACTTGGGTCTGCTCATCAGAGGGCAGTAAAGCCAATCTATTGATACCAAGTTTTGGTGTGGAAAAATACAGTGTTTGTTACAAGGCACCCAACATGGGGCCAAGCAAGGAGAATTGGCATCTCATGTTCAAAAGGTCCAAACTCCCTGATGGCTCCTGGGGAAAGGTTTTTAAAGGCAAGATGAAGGAGAGGGTCCCAGGATGTCTGATTGACTTGTACTTTCTTCTGATAGGTTGGTGGTAGTAACAGGATGGAATTTCAGAAATTAACATCCTCAGCCTTCTGTTTCTGATTGGTCTGGTCTCCAAGTGGTGAGAGTTTTTATACCTGCACAACTATTCAAGTACATGGCTATCTATCGCTCTTCTATAGCTCTTGAAGAGAAACTAAACATCCTTGACCTTATTATCATTTTGTCTTGCTTGAATGCTTTCCTTTTTTTCTTCATTTCCTCATTTCTCTTGACTAAATTTGACATCTGGAACTCAGGTAACAACTAGGAGACTAGTTTTTATGCAAACAAGAGGTGAAGGACCCAGAGATCTGTTCCTGGAAAGGCCTTCCAGGGTCCAGAGCAGTCATGCTGAGTGTGGTTCCCAGGAAGGAGCTTGGTGGTGCCACTCTCTCCTCCAGTACTTATTGCTTCAATAACAGCTCACTGCAAAACCAATGCTATTTTTGCTTTTTCGCTTCTTCTTATAGAAACAAAAATCCTTTCAAAATTTCAGTTACAGAAAACAGCTATAAATGTAGATTTTTCATGAAACCAAGGGGATATAAAACAAAGTTTCAAAAAGTATGGTATACTTGTCCTTAAAAGTTATAAAAGGTTGCATAAGAGCTCAAAGACCTGACAATAAACTGGAATCTGGGCTGGAATCTGACAATCTAAAAAGTGTGCTGTAGATGATATAATACATAATCTTCTATTTAAAGAAAACAGATTTTCTACAGTACATAATTTTCAGAGGGTAATATTCATAGGAGTAATAGAGGCAGAAATTTAAGAATTCTGTAAAGGCACTGGAAGCAAGAGTTTGGCTTCAGTCTATTTCTCAGAGCTACTAAACTAGACCTAACTGAGAAAACAGTCAGAACTAAGTATTTTAAATTCTAACATGTCACTTAAAAAAACTCAGAGGACCATATTTCAAATTGTAGATACATAAAACAGAATCCATTTCCCTCTCCTACCCACCACTGTATCCCTATCTCCAGCTTATTATTTACCTTTTATAATTTAGTGCCCAGGGCTGTCCTTCATTAATACTTATTAATACAGCTCCATACAATGTGCTTTCTCTTTCTGGTAAAGATTCAAAAACGTCAAACTTGTTCTTTCCTCCCAGATGTCATTACCCACACCTCTTATCACACTCAAATATGATTGATAGAAAAGCCAATGGCAGGTATAAATGCATTGAGATTGCTGAGTTAGCAAAGTGCTGCAAAGACCTGCTGATATTACAGTGTTCAACACTAAATCTTCTGATTATATGGGTGTCACAGTGCTTGCTTCCTCCTTCTGAAGCACACTCTTGACTAAATTTGACATCTGGAACTCAGGTAACAACTAGGAGACTAGTTTTTATGCAAACAAGAGGTGAAGGACCCAGAGATCTGTTCCTGGAAAGGCCTTCCAGGGTCCAGAGCAGTCATGCTGAGTGTGGTTCCCAGGAAGGAGCTTGGTGGTGCCACTCTCTCCTCCAGTACTTATTGCTTCAATAACAGCTCACTGCAAAACCAATGCTATTTTTGCTTTTTCGCTTCTTCTTATAGAAACAAAAATCCTTTCAAAATTTCAGTTACAGAAAACAGCTATAAATGTAGATTTTTCATGAAACCAAGGGGATATAAAACAAAGTTTCAAAAAGTATGGTATACTTGTCCTTAAAAGTTATAAAAGGTTGCATAAGAGCTCAAAGACCTGACAATAAACTGGAATCTGGGCTGGAATCTGACAATCTAAAAAGTGTGCTGTAGATGATATAATACATAATCTTCTATTTAAAGAAAACAGATTTTCTACAGTACATAATTTTCAGAGGGTAATATTCATAGGAGTAATAGAGGCAGAAATTTAAGAATTCTGTAAAGGCACTGGAAGCAAGAGTTTGGCTTCAGTCTATTTCTCAGAGCTACTAAACTAGACCTAACTGAGAAAACAGTCAGAACTAAGTATTTTAAATTCTAACATGTCACTTAAAAAAACTCAGAGGACCATATTTCAAATTGTAGATACATAAAACAGAATCCATTTCCCTCTCCTACCCACCACTGTATCCCTATCTCCAGCTTATTATTTACCTTTTATAATTTAGTGCCCAGGGCTGTCCTTCATTAATACTTATTAATACAGCTCCATACAATGTGCTTTCTCTTTCTGGTAAAGATTCAAAAACGTCAAACTTGTTCTTTCCTCCCAGATGTCATTACCCACACCTCTTATCACACTCAAATATGATTGATAGAAAAGCCAATGGCAGGTATAAATGCATTGAGATTGCTGAGTTAGCAAAGTGCTGCAAAGACCTGCTGATATTACAGTGTTCAACACTAAATCTTCTGATTATATGGGTGTCACAGTGCTTGCTTCCTCCTTCTGAAGCACACACAAGGATAGGAAAAATGGAAGCCCTCCATACTAACAGGACAGCATAGAGAAGAGTCAGGATGACCTGTGGTAGAAAGTTGAGGAATACAGATTTTAATAGGCACACACATCATCAGGCTTGTTCCCATCAAAGTCCAATCAGCCAAAGACCACCAGAGATCAGCTTTCAGTTCAGTTCAGTAACTCAGTCGTGTCCATCTCTTTGCGACCAAGCTTTCAGCTGGGCAGATTCAAATTTAATGAATAAAAGCAGTGATCTGCATGGAGTGATATAGGGTGTTCCCAAATAACTGTATGCTGCTGTCCAAGAGGAAGCAGCATAGAGCTATTTAACTGTATCTAATCTTTCATTAGATTTTTGTTCCTGTGTCGCGGGCAATGCATAGTTACTTACTTCTTATTAATAGAAGTGAGGAAACACTTAATTACTTCTGTACTATTTTCAGAAAACTTCAATCTGTACAAAGTAGCTCCCTCTAATTTAAGAGAATAGAACTTTAACAGTAAAAAAGGTGTGGAGTTCAAGTAAAGATCAAATTTACTAATAAGTTTATCAGATAGCAAGTTTCATTCAAAAGCATTCATTACAGTGTGCATCAGTAATCTAAAACAACAAGAAATCATAAATCAGAACTCAATCAACAATAACAGTTGTTCTTACCCCAGAGCTGGAGAGCCTCTCTTCTCAGACGCAGCTTAGTAATATGAGTAAGCTCCTGTACAATCTAATTATGCTTCTTTTATAGTAGCATTTTCCTATTTTCCCCAGTCATGAAAACTCTGTCTGTCAGGAATTCTGCGTTCCTCTGGCCCTCATTCTAAGGAAATTCTCTGAGGCTATTATTATCTTATCTTATCTGACTGTCTGGGGATTGGAACTTAAAAGGAAGGAATTAGCAAGCTTCACACTGCCTTCTGGTCTGTGTGCTACTATTTGCCTTCCTCTTTTATAAAAATTAACATAAAATTTAAACTCCCCTACGATATTCAAACCCGTGGTTAAAAAAAAAAAAAATCTACTCTGGGCTTCTATGACATAACTTTTCTACATGCACTAGAGCGGAGTAGGTTACCTAACTAACTCTTTTAGCCTCTCTATTCTTATTTGATCTAGATAATAGCAAAAGTAAACACAAACTGCAGGGCTTTATTTTTCTTCTAACTTCTGAGCCTTAGGAGGTAATTGTGGCCCAGGCACAGTGCCACATTCTTCATCACTAGAGGAATCTTGACTTACTTGGCCATAATTTCTCTTAGAGACATACCTCTTCCCCTCAGAACTAATTAATACACTTCTTTTGGGCAACATCACATTCACCCATCTCTCAGCTTCATCATAACTAACATCACTCTCCAATGGGTGAATGAGAGGTCTCGGTGGATCTGTGGTAAGAGCATCATCTGAATCTGCATCAAAATCATCCCAACTACTTTCTTTATATCCTAAGGCCCAATATATTCCTAAAAATTCTCCGGTTCCAGCCCACAACACCTGCATTAGAATTTCAGGAAGATTCTCATTTCTAAGTATCTGAAGTAGGATTAAAAGAAGTAGTAATTAATGAAAGATTCAGTGCTAATAGGATGCAAAGGAAGTTTAGTAATTGAATACAAAGGATACAAAGGAAGCTGAGCAATCGAATCTCCCCAGTAATAGGAATTGCGAATAACTCCAGAATTATCATTGCTAAAAAAACAGTAGTCACACATAGAGGGGGTCATTTACACTACTAAAAACTTCTCAGAAGCACTACTAACAACTTCTCAGAAGCACATTGTGATTTGAAGACAACAGCTTGAAACCTCATGCATAGTAATTCATAGATCCTTCCTCCTGATGGCAGTTCCAAAAGGCCTTGTCATCTTTTGGAGGAGGGCCGGACAATCCACTATAGTATTCTCTCCTGGAGAGTCCCATGGACAGAGGAGCCTGGTAGGCCATGGTCCATGAGGTTGCAAACAGTTGAACCTGACTGAAGAGACTAATCACACACACTTGCATGCCATCTTTACTCCTAGGCAGGGTTGCTAAAACACCCCTGGAAAAAATAAATAAACAAAGAGTTTTCACAAAATGTTTTGGAATTATCTGGGTTGCAGAAGTGGAATAATATCCTCTGAGAGATCATGAAATAAAATCTAACCTTTCTAATCCTATTGCAAAGCACAATTTTTGAGTTTTTCTAAAACAGCTGTGACTGGACTATTTTTTTTTTTTTCCCCAGACACTTTGGATTTCTCTGGTTGTTAGAAACAGGAGCAGCCTCATGACAAGTGAAGGGAATGTAGCTTGCCTACTTAGAGTAAGCAGTCTTACCTGTGCTGAGGCTTGAATCTTAATGACATGAAGGTGTGAACACTTAACTCAGGGGTCAGCAATGAACTGCGGAGAACCCCTTAACATCATGTCACTGTGACAACAAGTTTTCTACAGGAATTAAAAGTTCATACTAAAGTGTCCTGAAATCCACTAGCTAATCCCTGTCTCATTTGGAGGATCGGGTGTTTCAGCTAGAGACCAATAGCCTGGGATAAGCCTGTTGGGTCTGGATCCTCAGGTACCAGTAAAAGCCAGATTATGATGATAGCCTGAACTGAGATATGAGAGAACACCCTCAAACTCTTTCAGTCACTTGTGAAAAGAGGAAACAGCTTGCTTTTTCTCTCGGTAAAGGAAATGAGCACACACAGACACAGATGGTCTATGATTCCACCCCCACACCATTGTGTCACTGCTGTCCACTCCCTCATTTTCCTCCAGTAACCACACCTAACCCTGGGATGCTTTTTCTGCCCTAAAAATCCTCCTGCTAGTGCTGGAAATTTCTTTTTTCCTAACTTATTCTTGTGGGATATGTCTTCTTGTTTTCATTTTAAAGTGTCTTCCTGTTCCTCAATGTGCACACTCTTCATTGAACCCATGGTAAGCAAGGCACAAGAAGGGAAGCTGGAAGAAAGCTCAAGGAGTTGTAGGAACTGCAGACACATTTATTCTCTCCTGACTGGCATGGCAACTGTAGCAGCAGATATGCTATGTTCTCTCCACTGATGGTTGACCCAGCAGACATGGCCACAAAGCATTCACAAAGGCTTCTCAGGTGGACTTTATACATGTTTACAGAGCAAAAGTGACCTGTGGCTAAGTGGGTACATCATGATGTGGATGCACAGTGCTATATGTGATTTCAGCTGTTATATAAACATGTATTTAAAAACCATGGGACAAAAGCATGGGGTGAGAGCCTCACCACTACCATTTTGGAATTATCTGTTTTTTCCTCTGAGAGATCATGAAATAAAATCAAATTTTTTTGCAAAGCACAATTTTGAGTTTTTCTAAAACAGCTGTGACTGGACTATTTTTTTTCCCCAGACACTTTGGATTTCTCTGGTTGTTAGAAACAGGAGCAGCCTCATGACAAGTGAAGGGAATGTAGCTTGCCTACTTAGAGTAAGCAGTCTTACCTGTGCTGAGGCTTGAATCTTAATGACATGAAGGTGTGAACACTTAACTCAGGGGTCAGCAATGAACTGCGGAGAACCCCTTAACATCATGTCACTGTGACAACAAGTTTTCTACAGGAATTAAAAGTTCATACTAAAGTGTCCTGAAATCCACTAGCTAATCCCTGTCTCATTTGGAGGATCGGGTGTTTCAGCTAGAGACCAATAGCCTGGGATAAGCCTGTTGGGTCTGGATCCTCAGGTACCAGTAAAAGCCAGATTATGATGATAGCCTGAACTGAGATATGAGAGAACACCCTCAAACTCTTTCAGTCACTTGTGAAAAGAGGAAACAGCTTGCTTTTTCTCTCGGTAAAGGAAATGAGCACACACAGACACAGATGGTCTATGATTCCACCCCCACACCATTGTGTCACTGCTGTCCACTCCCTCATTTTCCTCCAGTAACCACACCTAACCCTGGGATGCTTTTTCTGCCCTAAAAATCCTCCTGCTAGTGCTGGAAATTTCTTTTTTCCTAACTTATTCTTGTGGGATATGTCTTCTTGTTTTCATTTTAAAGTGTCTTCCTGTTCCTCAATGTGCACACTCTTCATTGAACCCATGGTAAGCAAGGCACAAGAAGGGAAGCTGGAAGAAAGCTCAAGGAGTTGTAGGAACTGCAGACACATTTATTCTCTCCTGACTGGCATGGCAACTGTAGCAGCAGATATGCTATGTTCTCTCCACTGATGGTTGACCCAGCAGACATGGCCACAAAGCATTCACAAAGGCTTCTCAGGTGGACTTTATACATGTTTACAGAGCAAAAGTGACCTGTGGCTAAGTGGGTACATCATGATGTGGATGCACAGTGCTATATGTGATTTCAGCTGTTATATAAACATGTATTTAAAAACCATGGGACAAAAGCATGGGGTGAGAGAGCCTCACCACTACCATCTTGGCTAATTTGCTCTTACCCTAGAGAAAGAAAAGAGGAAAACTAGCCAATTCAATCCTAAGAGATAGAAGAATGAAAATAATATGGTAGGATCAAACATCGATGGAACAGAAAATAAAAACAGTGTTAGAGAAAATCATAAAACCAAAGTTGGGCTTTTGGGCCAAGAATACTGGAGTGGGTAATCTATCCCTTCTTGAGGGCAACTTCCCAACTCAGGAATTGAACTGGGGTCTCCAGCATTGCAGGCAGATTCTTCACCAGCTGAGCTACAAGGGAATCCCAATAAAATAGATAGAGTTCTAGTAATACTGATTCTAAAACAAAAGGAAAATTACAAATTAACATCGGATGTGAACGAGGGGTCATTTTCTTGTTCTGTTTGTTGGTAAACACTAAAGGTGATCCTTTTTATTTTACCTATCTATTACTCAATGTTGAGTGCCATTCACAGTGCCATGAACAAAGGTGAACTGTTTTTCACCTTTACTCTTTTTAAGTGTGGTTCTGTGTTCACAATGAGCTGCTCAGAACACAAAGATACTCACTAAAACTGATTCAACAGATATTTTTTTTTGAACATTAACAATGTGTCAGACACTGTGTTAATTGTGGATGTACCCCATGGGTTTTTTTTTTTTTTTTTTTTTTGTAGCTCAGATGGTGAAGTGTCTGCCTACAATGCAAGCAACCTGGGTTTGATCCCTGATTTGGGAAGATCCCATGGAGAAATAAATGGCAACCCACACCAGCATTCTTTCCTGGAAAATTCCACCTGGAAAATTCCATGGACAGAGGAGCCTGGAAGGCTATAGTCCATGGGGTTGCAAAGAGTCAGCCATGACTGAACAACTAACGCAGCATGCATACAGTACCAAATTTAATGATATAAATCATGCTGTCTTCCATAGAGAATCTCTCTTTCACTACTTATATTTTATCAAATGAATAACAGTACACCTTTCCCTTCAGAGAGTAAATTCTTACTGACAAGAGACCTTACATTAAGAAAATTTTCAATCTGAGCATACATGAACATTTTTCCCATCACTAAGCTTCCCATTTGACCCCCTTAAGAAAATTTTTTGCCCCCATACTGGTGGTTTTTCTTTCATGACTTATTCCTTGCTTTAAAATAGTATGCACCTGCTATTCCACACATGTGAATTCAACCTGTCCTTTAAGATCCAATTGTTGAAGCTGAAAATCTGCAAAGAGCTGAGTCAGTCCACAGCCAAAACCTATCCACAGTTTCTTCCCTCCATGGACCTCTGTGGACACAAAGCTTTCCTACTTGTGGACTCACTTCAGCACCCATCCCTCCCCTGGCCACTTCCCTGGCCACATCCATATACTTATCCCCACTCTCGGCTGCTATGTCAGTTTCAGTCCTCTGGCCTCTTGGTCTCTGAGCCCACCTGGCCCCTCACTCTCCCTGTCTCCCTCAACCCTTCTTCCCTCTTGGACCCCTTGCGCTGACCCCCTGCCCCGCTCTGCTTTTCTCTCTCCTGATCATGCCTGTGTAACCAGATCCCGCATGGCGGCTCCTACATAAATCCTCCTCGTCATTCCCTCGTCTCTTCTCTGTCTTTCTTTTATACTTTTCTTACACCAATCAAGTTTCATTACCCCCCCCTTGAGCGAATTCATTTCATCTCTAAACAAATATATGTTTTCTATTGTCTGTCTCACACTTAGGTATCTTGCCTTTTTCATCCAAACCCTCTTCATCTTTCTCTAAACAGGGTGCAACTTTTCTGAACTCTTAGTTTCTCACAACATATGGGACAGCTTAGTGGGACAGTTAGTGGGACAGCTGCTCTGAAGATAAAGTGCTCCAGTGGTATCTCTGCCTCTTTGTATCATAAAGTCTGAGGGTGTTAAGAATCAATGTAAGTTTTGGTGATTTTAAGTTGAAGCAAAGCAAAAACATTAGTTCAACTACTTCAGGAAAAGTAAGATTTACCATATGGTCCAGCCTGCAACACCAGAACTCCTTCTAGTGTATCTTACACTACATGATATGATAGCACTACTGATACACTATGGGAAAAATAAACGTTACCTAATATACACATTAAAGATCTTATTAGATAATAATACATATATATCAACAAAATTACACGTCATTTTCTCCTTCAGTTCTGCTTTGCTTAAAAGCATCTTTTGAATCTCTTTTGACTTCAGCAATTCTGATATAATCACTATGACACTACTTTTTATAAACTGTTTATGATCTTGACATATTAAGTTATTTAAGCCTGAAGCCTGTTAAAGATTACTAGATTTTCTTTTGCATTTAATAATTGGTTAAAGTTGTTTTCTTTCTTTGTTCCTAGTAAGTTATGCATCACTTGATATTTAGCCAAGGATCTGATAGCTAAAGAATCTACCATGAGTGACAGACTTTTATAAAGTATTGAACAGTCACAACTCCTAGCTGACATTCTTGAAAATTCTCTGATATAATCGAAGATAATTAGCAATTCATACTGCCTTTAATTATTAGCAGGTAGTTTTCTAAGAAAATATAAACATTATACTACATAGATGCTAAGAAGATGTTAATCTTTTCAGCAGACTTTAAGTGACAATTGAAGATATATAATGGGGTTCCCCTATTGGCTCAGAGATCACGAATCTGCCTGGGTCAGGAAGATCTCCCAGAGAAGGAAACAGCAACCCACTTCATTCTTGTTGTTGCCTGGAAAATCCCATGGACAGAGGAGCCTAGTGGGTTAGAGTCCATGAGATCACAAAGAGTCAGACATGGCTTAGTGACTAAAAGACAACAAAAGGTGCTATAGCACGTTAAAAATGTGATACAAGTATGATACATTAAAAATGTGATACAAATGCGTATGACTTCATGGCATTGAACAGAAAACATGAATGTGGTTAAGTTGTTACAGTTAATCAATTATTAATAGGTTACAATATTTCTGTCAATTTTTTTTAGTTGTATGAAATACCTCAAATTCAGAATAAAAAGCATGTGAAAACATGGGATGCTCTCATGTTAAGCATTTTACCACAAAGATATACAATTAAAAAAAATGATCTCAAGGTTTCCTTTGTTGTTTACCTTTCCACTTGGGAATCAATGGACAAGGTGCCATTTTAATGTGAATTCAGGCCTTTCTGTGTCTTCTGGTCAGAACACCAAATACAAATACCCCCAACTCCACCATTATTTTCAATACCCAAATACAAATTTTTTTCAGAAAAAAAAATAGATTTAACGCTTCTTACATTATAAGATCTTTTTGGTTACAAAAAATAGGAGGTTGTGTTTCAGAGGTAGCTGGAAATGCAGGAAAACTGTGGCAAATATGTAATTGGATTATTTTACTTTGTACTGAGTGCTTTCCTTTTCTCACCACATAGGGAAAATGGGGACTTTTGTTATGTGCACCTGATTCAAGCTGAGGTATTAAAATCCTTTCTCAGGAACTTGGAATTGGGAGTGGGCATTGGCATTAGTGAGACTTTCTCTATCTCATGGCTCCTCTTTAAACTGGAGAATGGGAATCACTGTATTTTAGGCTAGGTTGATGGTAAGATTCAACAAGCTGCTCTAAGGCATTTATTCTAAATCAGAAATGTTCTGAAGTATGGATGCAGAGACAGGAGATAGGGGGCATGACTAGATAATTAGCAATTCATACTGCCTTTAATTATTAGCAGGTAGTTTTCTAAGAAAATATAAACATTATACTACATAGATGCTAAGAAGATGTTAATCTTTTCAGCAGACTTTAAGTGACAATTGAAGATATATAATGGGGTTCCCCTATTGGCTCAGAGATCACGAATCTGCCTGGGTCAGGAAGATCTCCCAGAGAAGGAAACAGCAACCCACTTCATTCTTGTTGTTGCCTGGAAAATCCCATGGACAGAGGAGCCTAGTGGGTTAGAGTCCATGAGATCACAAAGAGTCAGACATGGCTTAGTGACTAAAAGACAACAAAAGGTGCTATAGCACGTTAAAAATGTGATACAAGTATGATACATTAAAAATGTGATACAAATGCGTATGACTTCATGGCATTGAACAGAAAACATGAATGTGGTTAAGTTGTTACAGTTAATCAATTATTAATAGGTTACAATATTTCTGTCAATTTTTTTTAGTTGTATGAAATACCTCAAATTCAGAATAAAAAGCATGTGAAAACATGGGATGCTCTCATGTTAAGCATTTTACCACAAAGATATACAATTAAAAAAAATGATCTCAAGGTTTCCTTTGTTGTTTACCTTTCCACTTGGGAATCAATGGACAAGGTGCCATTTTAATGTGAATTCAGGCCTTTCTGTGTCTTCTGGTCAGAACACCAAATACAAATACCCCCAACTCCACCATTATTTTCAATACCCAAATACAAATTTTTTTCAGAAAAAAAAATAGATTTAACGCTTCTTACATTATAAGATCTTTTTGGTTACAAAAAATAGGAGGTTGTGTTTCAGAGGTAGCTGGAAATGCAGGAAAACTGTGGCAAATATGTAATTGGATTATTTTACTTTGTACTGAGTGCTTTCCTTTTCTCACCACATAGGGAAAATGGGGACTTTTGTTATGTGCACCTGATTCAAGCTGAGGTATTAAAATCCTTTCTCAGGAACTTGGAATTGGGAGTGGGCATTGGCATTAGTGAGACTTTCTCTATCTCATGGCTCCTCTTTAAACTGGAGAATGGGAATCACTGTATTTTAGGCTAGGTTGATGGTAAGATTCAACAAGCTGCTCTAAGGCATTTATTCTAAATCAGAAATGTTCTGAAGTATGGATGCAGAGACAGGAGATAGGGGGCAGTCAGGTGTCAGAGGCCCTGCACCAAGTCCTTGCTTGCACCCAACACTTTCCCTCTTTTGGGTTATGTGAGAAAAATATCTTACCTGTATAGTAAAACCATATTTTTTGCTTAAACTAGCTGAGCTGGATTACTTACATTTGAGAAAAGAAAACTCAGAAACTATCACATGTAATTAAAATTGTTTTAGTTCAGGGTGCAAAGGAAATTCTGCTCTTCTAACAGCAATTAGAATGATCAACTCTGGAGAAGCAGGCATCCTTATTTCCTATTCTGGTTATTCTTTCCTTCTTTTGATAGGACCCCTATACAAATAGGTTATAGGATGAATAAATACAAATAGACTTATAGGATAAATGGATGAATTTTTATCTGTCCTTTTTATCATACTTGCTACATCTTAAACAACAGATATTCTTTTTTGTTGGCCACTTCTGTTGGTCTCTCATTTATTTATCTTTTTTTTTGTTGGCCACTTCTGTTGATTTCTCATTTATTTATCTTTGTTCTTTGGCCTGTGTGGACCTTCCACAGCAGTGACCTCTCTCATTGCAGAGCACCTGCTCTGGGCGCATGAGCTTCAGAGCTCCAGCTTGGTAGTTTGACACATACGTCCAGCTGCTCTGGGACATGTGGTATCTTCCCAGGTCAGGGACCAAACTGGCACCCCTTGCACTGCAAGGCAGTGTCCCTACCCACTAGATTTAACGCTTCTTACATTATAAGATCTTTTTGGTTACAAAAAATAGGAGGTTGTGTTTCAGAGGTAGCTGGAAATGCAGGAAAACTGTGGCAAATATGTAATTGGATTATTTTACTTTGTACTGAGTGCTTTCCTTTTCTCACCACATAGGGAAAATGGGGACTTTTGTTATGTGCACCTGATTCAAGCTGAGGTATTAAAATCCTTTCTCAGGAACTTGGAATTGGGAGTGGGCATTGGCATTAGTGAGACTTTCTCTATCTCATGGCTCCTCTTTAAACTGGAGAATGGGAATCACTGTATTTTAGGCTAGGTTGATGGTAAGATTCAACAAGCTGCTCTAAGGCATTTATTCTAAATCAGAAATGTTCTGAAGTATGGATGCAGAGACAGGAGATAGGGGGCAGTCAGGTGTCAGAGGCCCTGCACCAAGTCCTTGCTTGCACCCAACACTTTCCCTCTTTTGGGTTATGTGAGAAAAATATCTTACCTGTATAGTAAAACCATATTTTTTGCTTAAACTAGCTGAGCTGGATTACTTACATTTGAGAAAAGAAAACTCAGAAACTATCACATGTAATTAAAATTGTTTTAGTTCAGGGTGCAAAGGAAATTCTGCTCTTCTAACAGCAATTAGAATGATCAACTCTGGAGAAGCAGGCATCCTTATTTCCTATTCTGGTTATTCTTTCCTTCTTTTGATAGGACCCCTATACAAATAGGTTATAGGATGAATAAATACAAATAGACTTATAGGATAAATGGATGAATTTTTATCTGTCCTTTTTATCATACTTGCTACATCTTAAACAACAGATATTCTTTTTTGTTGGCCACTTCTGTTGGTCTCTCATTTATTTATCTTTTTTTTTGTTGGCCACTTCTGTTGATTTCTCATTTATTTATCTTTGTTCTTTGGCCTGTGTGGACCTTCCACAGCAGTGACCTCTCTCATTGCAGAGCACCTGCTCTGGGCGCATGAGCTTCAGAGCTCCAGCTTGGTAGTTTGACACATACGTCCAGCTGCTCTGGGACATGTGGTATCTTCCCAGGTCAGGGACCAAACTGGCACCCCTTGCACTGCAAGGCAGTGTCCCTACCCACTGGACCACCAGGGAAGCCCAAACAATAGGTTTTGTATTGAAATTTACAAAAAGAAAAACTTTCTTACTTTGGTTAGACACTATCAAATATAGACTGTAATTTTAATTAACAGGTATAGATCTGCTGACATGAAAGTGTTCAAGTCATGGAGCAAAGTGGAAATGGAACTTGTAAGATAGCACGTGAGCATGCTCTAGTTTGTTTTTTTTTTTTTTTTTAGAAGAAGGACCACTAAAATAATGAAAAATACTAATCATCTATCTTTTATATGGGCTTCTACAGTAGCTCAGAGGTAAAGAATCTGCCTGCCAAGGCAGGAGATGTGGGTTCAAACCCTGGGTCAGGAAGATGCCCTGGAGAAGGAAATGGCAACCTGCTCCAGTATTCTTGCCTGGGAAATTCCATGGATAGAGCTGACTGATAGACTACAGTCCATGGTGTCTCAAAGAGCCATATAGGACTGAGTCCCTGAGCAGCAGCAGACACGATCAAATTTGGAGTGCCAATTAATTCATTAGCAAATTAATTTTACAGAGTTTTGTTGTTTATTGCCACACATCAACCTGAATCAGCCATAGGTATACAAATGTCCCCTCCCTCTTAAGCAGAGACTTCATAACAGAACAACCCATCAAAACAAAATCTACAGGTGCTCACCTTAGTCTAATCATCTGTTGCCAGAGTGGTCAGACATCATCATACAAAGTATGCTAACCTCAAATCAAAATTCACTTGTAGGAGATTTACTTAGAAGGTGGTTGTATAACGACTAGTTGGTACTTTTAGGTTTCCTGATTTGTCAAATAGAGCCACCTCTTTATGGACTGTCTTATACCAAAGACATGTGACAATGGTTTGTTGAGTATAAGCACAAGTACACAAACAGCATCTATCTTCCATTTTCCTTCACTAAAGTCATTATATATTTCACCTTGCAGTCTTCAGTTCACAAACAGGAGAGAAAGAAACTCAGAACACAATCAAATAACCTCAAATAAGCAATTTTATTGATAGGAATAACAATGATAACAGGCATTTGCTAAATATTCTTCTGTGTCAGACCTTGTGCCATTACAGATACTAGCTAGTATTTAGAGTACCCTTGAATCATTGACATGCTTACCAAGGTTTTGAATTTCATAGGCTAGATATATGAGGCTGTAGCATCGCTGCCAATTCTGTATTTCGTTTTAAGCAGTAAAACAAAATAAAACAACCTAGTACTTTTTTCATGCTTATTTATAGAGTATTCTAATACTTCTAAATATGTGAAAAATATAATCACAAGGGGAATTTTGAAATTTGAGTAAATTTACTTTTATATTCATTCACCAACTTCCTTATTACTTTGTTGGTGCAGCCCAGTAGAGATTTGAGATGGACTAGCACAAAGAACTTAGTACAAGCATTTCAGAGCTGATATTATACATCATTATGCATTTACAGAGGTGGAAAGAAGGCCTTCATTGATTTAAGTAAAAACATCAATAGCTTATGCTTCCTCAAATGGCTGGTTCTGGCTTCCTGTATCATTAGCGAGTGGGGAGTTAAAGGATATGATATGGAAGTTGTTAGGATGGATTTTTATTACCCTGAAAATTATTGTCTAAAATGAACATGTGGTGGCACCTACAAGCTGTGTGCTCATTTGGGGAGGAGGCTCCACAAGTTTCAGAAAAGACTGATGCTTATTACTCTCCGCAGGAACTCTCTCTCATAATTTTTGTCATCAGTTTACTTCTCTCTTGAAAACAGATACCACTATGTTGACTGTAAGGTAGTTTTATCCCCTCCTGAAAATGAATCTCACTGTGTTAACCTGTAGACAAGTCATTGAATTAAATGGTATTCTGAAGATTGTTGCCAGAGTGGTCAGACATCATCATACAAAGTATGCTAACCTCAAATCAAAATTCACTTGTAGGAGATTTACTTAGAAGGTGGTTGTATAACGACTAGTTGGTACTTTTAGGTTTCCTGATTTGTCAAATAGAGCCACCTCTTTATGGACTGTCTTATACCAAAGACATGTGACAATGGTTTGTTGAGTATAAGCACAAGTACACAAACAGCATCTATCTTCCATTTTCCTTCACTAAAGTCATTATATATTTCACCTTGCAGTCTTCAGTTCACAAACAGGAGAGAAAGAAACTCAGAACACAATCAAATAACCTCAAATAAGCAATTTTATTGATAGGAATAACAATGATAACAGGCATTTGCTAAATATTCTTCTGTGTCAGACCTTGTGCCATTACAGATACTAGCTAGTATTTAGAGTACCCTTGAATCATTGACATGCTTACCAAGGTTTTGAATTTCATAGGCTAGATATATGAGGCTGTAGCATCGCTGCCAATTCTGTATTTCGTTTTAAGCAGTAAAACAAAATAAAACAACCTAGTACTTTTTTCATGCTTATTTATAGAGTATTCTAATACTTCTAAATATGTGAAAAATATAATCACAAGGGGAATTTTGAAATTTGAGTAAATTTACTTTTATATTCATTCACCAACTTCCTTATTACTTTGTTGGTGCAGCCCAGTAGAGATTTGAGATGGACTAGCACAAAGAACTTAGTACAAGCATTTCAGAGCTGATATTATACATCATTATGCATTTACAGAGGTGGAAAGAAGGCCTTCATTGATTTAAGTAAAAACATCAATAGCTTATGCTTCCTCAAATGGCTGGTTCTGGCTTCCTGTATCATTAGCGAGTGGGGAGTTAAAGGATATGATATGGAAGTTGTTAGGATGGATTTTTATTACCCTGAAAATTATTGTCTAAAATGAACATGTGGTGGCACCTACAAGCTGTGTGCTCATTTGGGGAGGAGGCTCCACAAGTTTCAGAAAAGACTGATGCTTATTACTCTCCGCAGGAACTCTCTCTCATAATTTTTGTCATCAGTTTACTTCTCTCTTGAAAACAGATACCACTATGTTGACTGTAAGGTAGTTTTATCCCCTCCTGAAAATGAATCTCACTGTGTTAACCTGTAGACAAGTCATTGAATTAAATGGTATTCTGAAGATTGTTGTGTCCAGCGTGGTGATTTTTGATTTTAACATATTTGCTATCACTGACTCTCTGCAGTTTATAAAATAACTCTGCTTACTAGTGGACCAGGAAGAATTAGGAATGATAATATCTACAATACTGTAGACCACTTACCTGTGGAGAGATTCAGATGATCAAGCAATGGTATGACAGAGAACACAGGACACTTCTAAATGCTATCATTCACTTTCCAAAGGTAACTCTTTCTGAATCTGAGCGATAGAATTGTCAGTTTCAGCCAAGGTATGTAGACATCTTGGTACCCTGGTAAGCTACAGATATGGGCAGTAAGGAACCCCTGCAAAGACACAACTCACCGAAAAGGGGTCCTGGTTCAGAAAACCTGCCTACTGTCACCCCCATTAAGGGTGTAGAAATAAGCTAGGATCTAATTTCACTTCTGGCAACAGGGGTTCTATAAAACTTCAGTTTCCTTGGATCTCTGAAAACAAATATTATAGATCTCTGAAATTTTAGCTTCTGCATTTTTTCATACTCACATATCAGAAATCAGAAAAAAAAACTTCAAATAATTATGTTCCCTTTTATGGAATAATCATTATTAATTCAATGATGCACTCTACCATCAATTTGTTTTTATAATAATAGCACTATAGTATTGAGAAAATAATATATAAAAACCTCTTTCATAGACTGGAAGAAGACTTTAATAGTGTGGGCTAAATGAGGTGCAGTAGCATTAGAAAAAGTATTGTAACTTCAACAGAAAAGGAGATAGGGCCATGCAAAGAGAAAATTTGGAAAAAATTAAGCTCTATATATGGTCATAATATTTTGAGGGCTACTTATATACAGTACAGCTTTGTGTTTTGTGTTTTTAAAAGCACTATTGACACCTCTCCTCAAATAAATTTAAATGTCCTCAATAGACTGTCAAGGAAATATTCTTGTTTATTTAACTTGTGTTTCTAAAATCAACCCCTGAATGAACCAGCATCTAAAAGAGTATAGTGAAATTCATCTTTAACCAACCTGACTCAAGTCCATGCAACAAACTTACCAGATACATGAAATGTGGATAAAATAAAATTAAGCCACTGAGGACATTTGTCATGTCAGGTGTAGTTCAGATTTACATTTGCTATCACTGACTCTCTGCAGTTTATAAAATAACTCTGCTTACTAGTGGACCAGGAAGAATTAGGAATGATAATATCTACAATACTGTAGACCACTTACCTGTGGAGAGATTCAGATGATCAAGCAATGGTATGACAGAGAACACAGGACACTTCTAAATGCTATCATTCACTTTCCAAAGGTAACTCTTTCTGAATCTGAGCGATAGAATTGTCAGTTTCAGCCAAGGTATGTAGACATCTTGGTACCCTGGTAAGCTACAGATATGGGCAGTAAGGAACCCCTGCAAAGACACAACTCACCGAAAAGGGGTCCTGGTTCAGAAAACCTGCCTACTGTCACCCCCATTAAGGGTGTAGAAATAAGCTAGGATCTAATTTCACTTCTGGCAACAGGGGTTCTATAAAACTTCAGTTTCCTTGGATCTCTGAAAACAAATATTATAGATCTCTGAAATTTTAGCTTCTGCATTTTTTCATACTCACATATCAGAAATCAGAAAAAAAAACTTCAAATAATTATGTTCCCTTTTATGGAATAATCATTATTAATTCAATGATGCACTCTACCATCAATTTGTTTTTATAATAATAGCACTATAGTATTGAGAAAATAATATATAAAAACCTCTTTCATAGACTGGAAGAAGACTTTAATAGTGTGGGCTAAATGAGGTGCAGTAGCATTAGAAAAAGTATTGTAACTTCAACAGAAAAGGAGATAGGGCCATGCAAAGAGAAAATTTGGAAAAAATTAAGCTCTATATATGGTCATAATATTTTGAGGGCTACTTATATACAGTACAGCTTTGTGTTTTGTGTTTTTAAAAGCACTATTGACACCTCTCCTCAAATAAATTTAAATGTCCTCAATAGACTGTCAAGGAAATATTCTTGTTTATTTAACTTGTGTTTCTAAAATCAACCCCTGAATGAACCAGCATCTAAAAGAGTATAGTGAAATTCATCTTTAACCAACCTGACTCAAGTCCATGCAACAAACTTACCAGATACATGAAATGTGGATAAAATAAAATTAAGCCACTGAGGACATTTGTCATGTCAGGTGTAGTTCAGAGATTTGACTATAAGATGAAAGGAAGGAAAAAGCCCTGAAAACAGGCCCTGTTTTTTAAATCATAAAGCCAGGGAGAGATGCAAAGAGTGTTTCTCTTTTGGGTAATTTCAGTTTACTTTTTAAATTGAAAATTTCTTAAAAACATAAAAGATGAGAAAATTATATAATAAACCACTTGTGTCCATTACTCAGCTTTAATAATAGTGAGTTACAAATGAAGAACGAAGAAAAATTTGGAAATACACTGGATCCTTGCTGACAGAGCAACCCCTGCATGAATTTCACCTAAATCTGTATTTTTGTTTATACAACAACAAAACCCCTATTTCCAAGGCCATTTGGGTTTCTTTACTCATTAAGAGTCCTGAACGGTTCAAGATGAAGCAGAGATGAGAATATTGGGTGACAACAAACTGAGATTCAGGTTTGCAGTTTCCGATGAAAGTCAATTGAGGTAAGTTGATAACCTCCCAACAGAGTTTGGGAGCCAAGGGAATGTCTCAGTCATTTGCTTCCCTAAATGTAACTTGCACTCCTCAAGGCAAAGAAAGGATGAACTCTGAGGCAGCCTCACACTTCTCATCATGGGAGCACAAACTGTCCTCAGGCAGATGGTATTTCAAATTTGGCAAGTGTGAAGAAAGAACTTACCAAAATTAGAATTACCAGCTGCCAACTGTTCCTTTTGCCAATTCACTCTGGATACTGTTGCCACCTCCCACACAGAAGTAATACAAGTTCTAACAGAAATTACAAACCACTGGTATACAAATGGCTTTCCAGCTCAGGCACTATGTGAAAATGGCAAATATCCTGTCAAACAAAAGCAGGTGCTGAATGGAGCACTTATCTTTTTCTGGGACAAACTATATAACAATACATACAAAACATTTTAAAAGATGAATAAGAAAAGTTCTAGTCTTAGATCTCTGTAAATATATTGTGTCAAACAAAAAAAGGACATATAGGCTTCCCTGGTGGTCCAGTGGGTAAAGAGTCCACCTTGCAGTGCAAGGGAAACTTGTTCCATCTCTGACCTGAAAGATCCCGCATGCCACAGAGCAGTTGGACCGGTGTGTCCAATTACAAGTCAGCGCTCTGGAGTACATGTGCCCAGAGGTGGTGCTCTGTAAGGAGAGAGGCCACTGCAATCATAGGCCCACACAGACTAAAGAATAAAGATGGATGAAAACAAATAATAAATAAATAAACCAAAAATAAATAAATAAAAAGGACATAGATATAAATGAGGTTCAAATGAATTCACGCTGAAATTCAAAAAAGACACAAAATTTTATTCAAGAATAAAAAGCTCCCAATAGAAAAAAAAAAAAAAAAAGACAAGACAGACAGTAACAGAACAACATGAGGAAAACATGATAATGGTGATATCCATTTTTTGTTTTTGAAGTTTTACAATCTAGTTTTAAATCATCTTAAATCATCTTTCTCTTTTATTTTAGAAACTGAAAGCTTCTATAATCAGATAGCTCTTTATTTTTTAAAGTTTTATTTTTATTGCGTTCTTGACAAAATTTCCATTCTTTTTGTTCTAGTTTTCTTCTTCAATTGTACAAATTATGTCTTATGGTTTATGTAGTCCATATTGCATATATATCCTCATTATTACTATATAGAAGATGAACAAAAAATCAAAAGTTGTCATAGATCCGAAATTAAGGAAGCACTAAAAAGCAGACCCGAGGTGTAAAAGAGCAAACGTAAAATTCAGGACATGTTCGAGAAATGATCAAATTGCAATAGATAAAAACTTAAAAATAAATAATTTAGTAAATAAATGCCTATTTGAAGCCTTGTCCACCGTGTGCTATGCAAAGGTAGAACAACCTAAAATTTGATCATAATTTGCACATAAGAGGTAAAAGGCAAATATCCTGTCAAACAAAAGCAGGTGCTGAATGGAGCACTTATCTTTTTCTGGGACAAACTATATAACAATACATACAAAACATTTTAAAAGATGAATAAGAAAAGTTCTAGTCTTAGATCTCTGTAAATATATTGTGTCAAACAAAAAAAGGACATATAGGCTTCCCTGGTGGTCCAGTGGGTAAAGAGTCCACCTTGCAGTGCAAGGGAAACTTGTTCCATCTCTGACCTGAAAGATCCCGCATGCCACAGAGCAGTTGGACCGGTGTGTCCAATTACAAGTCAGCGCTCTGGAGTACATGTGCCCAGAGGTGGTGCTCTGTAAGGAGAGAGGCCACTGCAATCATAGGCCCACACAGACTAAAGAATAAAGATGGATGAAAACAAATAATAAATAAATAAACCAAAAATAAATAAATAAAAAGGACATAGATATAAATGAGGTTCAAATGAATTCACGCTGAAATTCAAAAAAGACACAAAATTTTATTCAAGAATAAAAAGCTCCCAATAGAAAAAAAAAAAAAAAAAGACAAGACAGACAGTAACAGAACAACATGAGGAAAACATGATAATGGTGATATCCATTTTTTGTTTTTGAAGTTTTACAATCTAGTTTTAAATCATCTTAAATCATCTTTCTCTTTTATTTTAGAAACTGAAAGCTTCTATAATCAGATAGCTCTTTATTTTTTAAAGTTTTATTTTTATTGCGTTCTTGACAAAATTTCCATTCTTTTTGTTCTAGTTTTCTTCTTCAATTGTACAAATTATGTCTTATGGTTTATGTAGTCCATATTGCATATATATCCTCATTATTACTATATAGAAGATGAACAAAAAATCAAAAGTTGTCATAGATCCGAAATTAAGGAAGCACTAAAAAGCAGACCCGAGGTGTAAAAAGAGCAAACGTAAAATTCAGGACATGTTCGAGAAATGATCAAATTGCAATAGATAAAAACTTAAAAAATAAATAATTTAGTAAATAAATGCCTATTTGAAGCCTTGTCCACCGTGTGCTATGCAAAGGTAGAACAACCTAAATTTATGTTTACTTTTGTCCATACAACATTAGATTCTGGGAGTAACAGACCACTCACATTAAACTGAAGGGTAAAGTCAATTCCCACAGAGTTTTATAGCCAGTCAAGACATCATTTTTGGATTAAAATAAAGGAATTAAAGACAGTATTTGTAGCACTCCCAAACTCTTTTGTAAACAACATTTTGCTTTTTATTTAGCTAAGGGAAGCCTGGAATGCTGCAGTCCATGAAGCTGCAAAATGTTGGACATGATTGAGCAACTGAAGAACAATAACAAAGTTTATATTTTATTCAAAGTTCCTGAACATTTTCCTAGTGACTATTCTGTTCTAGTATTCTCCTATATTTCTGACTTAGAAAACTATGCTATCAGTATCATCTATAGCTTTAAGAGGCTAGCTTTGGGGGGAATTTGTTATACATAGCAATGAATACCTTCTGTAATTATTATAACTGTTTATTCTCAAATAAATTAGTATAGTCCTTCCTCCACTCTGCTTGTGCTCTTTCCTAAGTGTTAATTTGTCTTGTCTCTTTTTTGCATTTTCATTTTATCTTTTGAATTGATTCAATAAATGCATGAGTTTAGCATCTTTTCATTTGTGGATCTTTCTGCTCCATGTCCTCTGTGGGGCAAATTTAGAAGCTGACATTGTCTCAAGGCATTTCCCAAGGCAATGACATTTGTGGACCTAAAACAAATAGAATGCTAGTTTTTTTTTTTTTTTCCCAACAAAGATGTATTTATTTGAAGTCACCAGAGAATTTCAATTTGGGAGTCTGCAGTCATGGCAACGTTAGTTCAAGTTCTCCATACAGTAAGGGAAAAAGAAGACTTTTATGCAGTGAAAAGGGAGCTAGGGAGGACTATAGTAAATAGAGTCCTAGATTTTTCATTGACTGAATCCTTGTCAGTAAAAGTCTACCTGTAGGGCTCTGTTATTGTTGAAAGACCTGAAAGCTCCCTCTGCTGGTCTACTCCACTATTTAAGTGACGTTTCTGTTTATTAATTTTTTATACTTTCCCCTTTCAGCAAAAAAATGCATGTTCGAGAAATGATCAAATTGCAATAGATAAAAACTTAAAAATAAATGATTTAGTAAATAAATGCCTATTTGAAGCCTTGTCCACCGTGTGCTATGCAAAGGTAGAACAACCTAAATTTATGTTTACTTTTGTCCATACAACATTAGATTCTGGGAGTAACAGACCACTCACATTAAACTGAAGGGTAAAGTCAATTCCCACAGAGTTTTATAGCCAGTCAAGACATCATTTTTGGATTAAAATAAAGGAATTAAAGACAGTATTTGTAGCACTCCCAAACTCTTTTGTAAACAACATTTTGCTTTTTATTTAGCTAAGGGAAGCCTGGAATGCTGCAGTCCATGAAGCTGCAAAATGTTGGACATGATTGAGCAACTGAAGAACAATAACAAAGTTTATATTTTATTCAAAGTTCCTGAACATTTTCCTAGTGACTATTCTGTTCTAGTATTCTCCTATATTTCTGACTTAGAAAACTATGCTATCAGTATCATCTATAGCTTTAAGAGGCTAGCTTTGGGGGGAATTTGTTATACATAGCAATGAATACCTTCTGTAATTATTATAACTGTTTATTCTCAAATAAATTAGTATAGTCCTTCCTCCACTCTGCTTGTGCTCTTTCCTAAGTGTTAATTTGTCTTGTCTCTTTTTTGCATTTTCATTTTATCTTTTGAATTGATTCAATAAATGCATGAGTTTAGCATCTTTTCATTTGTGGATCTTTCTGCTCCATGTCCTCTGTGGGGCAAATTTAGAAGCTGACATTGTCTCAAGGCATTTCCCAAGGCAATGACATTTGTGGACCTAAAACAAATAGAATGCTAGTTTTTTTTTTTTTTTCCCAACAAAGATGTATTTATTTGAAGTCACCAGAGAATTTCAATTTGGGAGTCTGCAGTCATGGCAACGTTAGTTCAAGTTCTCCATACAGTAAGGGAAAAAGAAGACTTTTATGCAGTGAAAAGGGAGCTAGGGAGGACTATAGTAAATAGAGTCCTAGATTTTTCATTGACTGAATCCTTGTCAGTAAAAGTCTACCTGTAGGGCTCTGTTATTGTTGAAAGACCTGAAAGCTCCCTCTGCTGGTCTACTCCACTATTTAAGTGACGTTTCTGTTTATTAATTTTTTATACTTTCCCCTTTCAGCAAAGATCTTTTTCTGACAGAGTCAGGTTTTCTAGTTTCATAGCTTTATTGCCACTCAGTACCAGGAAGGACCATCCTTGGGTGTTGTGTCTCATGTCATAGGGAAAGTGAACAGATTAGAAACCTACTGAGGTCATATATGTGTTATAAGGAGGGATAGAAGGCAGAACTCTCAAGACTCATTTCATATAAAGTTCAAATGTTCTCAAGATGATATATACTGGAGTTCACGTGGAGTATTACATACTTATCAAAGGTTTGGGGATGAACTTCCAACAAATCTAATCTGAATATCTTGGAAAACCTGTCTCACCAGATACCCTCTGCTTCATTTCTGAGAATCTTTTCTTTCAAGCCACTGGATGATGTTCAGTTACAGGCAAGGTTTGGTGCTTCATTTCTAGGTTGCGAAGTGTAATGCTTAAAATCTTTGTCTCTCAAGAGTGCACTGTAAAGAGATTGCTCTATCACAGCATGGGTATGTTTAATATAAGCAGTTTAGACTTTTTCAATATTGGGGTATCTCTTCTATTATCAGTCTTTAGACAAAAGAAGCAGTAACCAAATGCATTGAGAATTCTGTGGCTATCTCAAAAGGTGGGAGTTTATGATTTGCAGAATGGGGGATGGGGGTCTGAGGTTTAGAAGTATCGTAGCAATGCTTTTGGCCAGGGTATTTGGAAGATCTCTAAATGTTTGACAGTTGAGATTTAATAATGTCATTACTTCATTTGACTAAACCAGCAAATTAAGGGTGGTTAAGTACATTGAAAGTATTATAAATCTGGCCAAACAGCACAAACTTGTTGAAGTTCCAGGCCAGCAGTAATTATAGGTTCCATAATCACTATGAAGTTTGAGAAGAACTCCCCAGGTGGGGACAGTCTTTTTCAAAATGATTTCAGCCAAGAAGAGGCCATCATCTGTCTGCCGAGGAAGGCTTCAGTCTAGAGTGAAAACATTCAAGTCATGATTAAAGTGTATTTATCTTCTGGAGAAAGAGGACATTTTATGAAGTCCACTTTCCAGAGTTTTTATTCCTAGTAATCAATAATTTTTTGATAGAGAAACTGAATACAAATTCTATATGGAATTCAAACACAGAATTAAATGTTTTTCTGATAACAAAGTACTCCATTATTACTAATTTTAGCAGTTGTGATAGTTTTTAAAATTGTTCTTAAGTGAGGCATGGTTGATTTACAATGTTAGGTCAGTTTTAGACGTACAGCAAAGTGAGTCATTTATATTTATATATACATTCACTCTTTTTTTAGATTATTTTTCCATATAAGTCATTATAGAGTATTGTGTAGAGCTCCCTGTGCTATACAACAGATCCTTAGTAGTTATCAATTTTATATGTAGTAGCCTATATATGACAGTACCAATCTCTCAATTTAACCCTCCCCCAACCCCCTGGTAACTACACATTTTTGTTTTCTTTCTACATTTGTGACTCTACCTCTGTTTTTAAACAAGTAATTTGCACCCTTTTTTAAATTTCCACATATAAATAATATCATATGATAATTGTCTTTCTGCCTCTGGCTTATTTCACTTGATATGACAATTTCTAAGTCCATCCATGTTGATGCAAATGGAATTGCGTTGTTCTTTTATGACTGAGTAATATTCCATTATAGGTAGGTAGGTACTTTTTGCAGCACTGTTAAGTTTCTTATGGATATTGATTCATGAATGCTGTCATTTTGTCAATAGAACAGTGGTTTAATTCATGTACATTAGTGAGTGGTATCGATGTTAGTCTCTGGTAGGACTTGTTACTTGTTCCAAACCAGAGCTTTCCATTTTTCTTAAACCAACAACTACTGAATTTTTAATCTTGCTTTTACTTTTCAAGGTAATTTGTGGGTATCTCTAGCTAGTTTTTCTGAATTATCATTTGGAAAAATATCCCTTTGGACCATGTCTGAGGTTTGGTTACTGTTGGCTCCCTTAAGGAAAGCATTTCTTGTGAAAATATTAGTAAAATGATTTCCCATAGCTTTTATATAATAAAGTCTAGAATGCCCCAGAATCTTAGTAATACATAAAGCAGAAGGTATTATAATTATAGTTAATAATTCATGAGTATGTGTACATGCATGCTAAGTCACTTAAACTCATAGCTGACTCTTTGAAATCCTATGGACTGTAGCATACCAGACTCCTATTTCTGGCTAGGCTATTTATGAAGTCCACTTTCCAGAGTTTTTATTCCTAGTAATCAATAATTTTTTGATAGAGAAACTGAATACAAATTCTATATGGAATTCAAACACAGAATTAAATGTTTTTCTGATAACAAAGTACTCCATTATTACTAATTTTAGCAGTTGTGATAGTTTTTAAAATTGTTCTTAAGTGAGGCATGGTTGATTTACAATGTTAGGTCAGTTTTAGACGTACAGCAAAGTGAGTCATTTATATTTATATATACATTCACTCTTTTTTTAGATTATTTTTCCATATAAGTCATTATAGAGTATTGTGTAGAGCTCCCTGTGCTATACAACAGATCCTTAGTAGTTATCAATTTTATATGTAGTAGCCTATATATGACAGTACCAATCTCTCAATTTAACCCTCCCCCAACCCCCTGGTAACTACACATTTTTGTTTTCTTTCTACATTTGTGACTCTACCTCTGTTTTTAAACAAGTAATTTGCACCCTTTTTTAAATTTCCACATATAAATAATATCATATGATAATTGTCTTTCTGCCTCTGGCTTATTTCACTTGATATGACAATTTCTAAGTCCATCCATGTTGATGCAAATGGAATTGCGTTGTTCTTTTATGACTGAGTAATATTCCATTATAGGTAGGTAGGTACTTTTTGCAGCACTGTTAAGTTTCTTATGGATATTGATTCATGAATGCTGTCATTTTGTCAATAGAACAGTGGTTTAATTCATGTACATTAGTGAGTGGTATCGATGTTAGTCTCTGGTAGGACTTGTTACTTGTTCCAAACCAGAGCTTTCCATTTTTCTTAAACCAACAACTACTGAATTTTTAATCTTGCTTTTACTTTTCAAGGTAATTTGTGGGTATCTCTAGCTAGTTTTTCTGAATTATCATTTGGAAAAATATCCCTTTGGACCATGTCTGAGGTTTGGTTACTGTTGGCTCCCTTAAGGAAAGCATTTCTTGTGAAAATATTAGTAAAATGATTTCCCATAGCTTTTATATAATAAAGTCTAGAATGCCCCAGAATCTTAGTAATACATAAAGCAGAAGGTATTATAATTATAGTTAATAATTCATGAGTATGTGTACATGCATGCTAAGTCACTTAAACTCATAGCTGACTCTTTGAAATCCTATGGACTGTAGCATACCAGACTCCTATTTCCATGGAATTTCTCAGGCAAGAATATTGGAATGGGTTGTTGCGCCCTTCTCCAGAGGATCTCCCTGACCCAGGGGCCAAACCTGGATCTTTTATGTGTCCTGCATTGGTAGACATGTTCCTTACCAATAGCATCACCTGGGAAGCACAATTCATGAACATAGGGACCATTTAAAGTTTTATTTCTGCTGGAAGTAAGGAAGTCACGTTGCTTCCACAACATGCCAAATCATGAGCCACTTGAAAAGTGTGTCTACTATCAGTATAAGTATTAGTAGTTTCGTTACTGGCTAATGTACAAGTCAATGGAAGAGGGTATAAATCAGCTGATCGTATGAAAGTAGCCATAGGTAAAAATGCTGTCTCAACAACAAAAAAAGTTGCAATAACATACCCAGAAGTTTTGCCATTGTCACTTTTCAAATAAGACCGTCAGTAAACCATGAAGAGTCAGTGTTACTCCAGGGAATTTCCTGCAGATTATTGTGAAGAGTCAAGAAATGGTCGATCAGCATGAAGTAACCATGAAAGATTTCATCAGTGATGTAGAGAGGAGAGTACAATGGTGAAGGTTATTAAAATGTTGCAATGTAAAAGAGTTCTGTGAGGACCAGCTAACAAAAAGACTTGATTGGGGGGCTTCCCTGGTGGTCCAGTGGGTAAGGACACCACTTTGCAGTGCAAGGGGTGCCAATTTGATCCCTGGCCTGGGAAGATCCCACGTGCCACGGAGCAGCTGGACTGATATGTCCAGTTACCGAGCCTGAGCTCTGGAGTGCATGCACCCAGAGCCGGTGCTCTGTGACAAGAGGCCACCGCGATGGGAGGCCCACATGGGCCAAAGAAAAAAGATGGATGAATATAGATAAATGAAAGACCAATAGAAGTGGCCTGCCTGCTCCCCTCCCTCCCCACCCCAACCCCCACCAAAATAAATAAATAAATAAATCTTAAAAAAAAAAAAAAACACAAATTAAAAAAAAAAAAGACGATTGGATGTGAGGCAACTGGTTGAGAAATGCTTAGTAAAATGAGAATTCAGTGGAGCTTCTACTTTATAAGGTGCAAAAATCATTAAAGAGAATCTTATAATGATTTTTCTTGGTGACCTTCAAAAAAATGTTGTGACCATAATGGCTCTTGAAGTGGGGTTTCTCTCTTCCACAAGGTCCAGAGTCAGCTAAGTACCTTGTGGACTGATTATGGTCCCACAATATTTTTCGGTGAATACCCAAGGACATTCCTTCATTTTCATAAACAAAAGGGAAAAAGGGAATTTAATAATTGGACTGCTTAAGGGAAGGTGGATATATCTAACTCTTCTCTAAGTCCTTGAAATCTGTGTTGTCTCGTTCTTCCCATAAAATTGGGTTGGGGTAGCTATTTCTAAGTAAAAATAAACAAAGAGATTTGGTCACAAGAAAGAACTTAGGAATCCAACTTTGGCAATAACCAACTGGTCCAAGAAAGCCTTGAACTGGGTGCTTAGCTTTGGATCTAGGGGAATTTTTGTTGTTGTTCAGTTGCTAAGTTATATTTCACTCTTTGTGATGACATGAAGTAGCAAGCTTTGCTGTCTTTCACTATCTTCCACAGTTGAGCAAACTGATATTCATCACATTGCCAACAAACGTTTATATAGTCAAAGCTAGGTTTTGCCAGTAGTCATTTATGGATGTGAGAGTTGGACCATAAAGAAGGCTGAGCACTGAAGAACTGATACCTTCAAACTGTGGTGTTGGAGAAGACACTTGAGAGTTCCTTGGTCTGCAAGGAGATCAAACCACTCAGTCCTAAAGGGGATGGACCCTGAATATTCATTGGAAGGACTGATGCTGAAGCTGCAATATTTTGACCACCAGATGCAAAAAAAGGACTCATTGGGAAAGACCTTGATGCTGGGAAAAGTAGAAGGCAAAAGGAGAAAGGGATGACAGAGGATAAGGTAGTTGGATGGCATCACAAACTCAATGGATATGAGTTTGAGCAAGCTCCAAGAGATAGTGAAGGATAGGGAAGTCTGGAATGCTGCAGTCCATGGTCCCAAAGAGTGGACATGACTGAATACCTGAATGAACTGAACTGATATCCATTGAATCAGTAATGCCCAACTAAATGACATATTACACTGTTTCCACTTTCCCCCCATGTGTTTGCCATAAGATGACAGGACTGGATGTCATGATCTTAGTTTTTTAAATGCTGATTTTTTTCTTTTTATTGATTTTTTTTTCTTTTTCCAAACAGTCCTTTTTTTATTTGTATTTATTTTCATCCATCTTTTTTTCAATTCTTTGACACGTGTGGGCCTCCTATTGCAGTGGTCTCTTTCACTGCAGAGCACCAGCTTTGGGCACATGTGCTCCAGAGTGCTGGCTTGTAATTGGACACACTGGTACAGCTATTCTACAACATGTGGGATCCTCCTGGGCCAGGGATGTAATTGGTGCCCCTTGCACTGCAAGGCGGTATCCTTACCCACTGGACCACCAGGGAAAGCCCACAATATGAGATTAACCAGAGGATAGTCTCCAGGCTAGGTGAGACATTCTGGTGTAAAGGCCTTTCTAGGCCCATAGCGTCGACATAAAACAACAAACTTAGTTTCAGGTTGATCTTATCCTAACAAACATTTCAGGTTAGAAAAATACTTGTCCTTTTTTCCTTCACCTCCTCCTCCTTGAAACCCATTGGACTCCCAACTAAATCTGCCTATTAATCTACCTATTAAACCCTTTCAGTAGTTTGTACTACTTTCTTTGGTGTTCTCCTTCTTTGCAACTGGAAAGAAAATTGACCCTTTTAAGTCTTATGGCCATTGCTGGATTTTCCATATTTGTTGGAATACCAAGTACAGTACTTGAACAGAATCATCTTTTAGAATTTGAAATAGCTCAGCTGAAATTTCATCACCTCCACTGACTTTGTTCATAGTAATGCTTCCTAAGTCACACTTGACTTCACACTCCAGGATATCTGGCTCTAAATGAATGATCACAGTGTCATGGTTATTCGGGTTATTATGACCTTTTGTTGTTCTTTGATATATTCTTGCACCTCTTCTTAATATCTTCTGCGTCTGTTAAGGTCAAGGTAGTTGGATGGCATCACAAACTCAATGGATATGAGTTTGAGCAAGCTCCAAGAGATAGTGAAGGATAGGGAAGTCTGGAATGCTGCAGTCCATGGTCCCAAAGAGTGGACATGACTGAATACCTGAATGAACTGAACTGATATCCATTGAATCAGTAATGCCCAACTAAATGACATATTACACTGTTTCCACTTTCCCCCCATGTGTTTGCCATAAGATGACAGGACTGGATGTCATGATCTTAGTTTTTTAAATGCTGATTTTTTTCTTTTTATTGATTTTTTTTTCTTTTTCCAAACAGTCCTTTTTTTATTTGTATTTATTTTCATCCATCTTTTTTTCAATTCTTTGACACGTGTGGGCCTCCTATTGCAGTGGTCTCTTTCACTGCAGAGCACCAGCTTTGGGCACATGTGCTCCAGAGTGCTGGCTTGTAATTGGACACACTGGTACAGCTATTCTACAACATGTGGGATCCTCCTGGGCCAGGGATGTAATTGGTGCCCCTTGCACTGCAAGGCGGTATCCTTACCCACTGGACCACCAGGGAAAGCCCACAATATGAGATTAACCAGAGGATAGTCTCCAGGCTAGGTGAGACATTCTGGTGTAAAGGCCTTTCTAGGCCCATAGCGTCGACATAAAACAACAAACTTAGTTTCAGGTTGATCTTATCCTAACAAACATTTCAGGTTAGAAAAATACTTGTCCTTTTTTCCTTCACCTCCTCCTCCTTGAAACCCATTGGACTCCCAACTAAATCTGCCTATTAATCTACCTATTAAACCCTTTCAGTAGTTTGTACTACTTTCTTTGGTGTTCTCCTTCTTTGCAACTGGAAAGAAAATTGACCCTTTTAAGTCTTATGGCCATTGCTGGATTTTCCATATTTGTTGGAATACCAAGTACAGTACTTGAACAGAATCATCTTTTAGAATTTGAAATAGCTCAGCTGAAATTTCATCACCTCCACTGACTTTGTTCATAGTAATGCTTCCTAAGTCACACTTGACTTCACACTCCAGGATATCTGGCTCTAAATGAATGATCACAGTGTCATGGTTATTCGGGTTATTATGACCTTTTGTTGTTCTTTGATATATTCTTGCACCTCTTCTTAATATCTTCTGCGTCTGTTAAGTACACACTATTTCTGTCTTTATTGTGCACATCTTTGCGTGAAATGTTACCTTGGTATCTTCAGTTTTCTTGACGAGATCTCATCTTTTTCAATCTAATTTTTCCTCTATTTCTTTATGCGGTTCACTTAAGAAGGTTTCCTTATCTCTCCTTGCTATTCTCTGGAGCTCTGCATTCATTTGAGTATTTATTTCCCTTTCTTCTATGCCTTCTGCTTCTCTCCTTTTCTCAGCTACTTGCTAAGTCCTCCACAGACAAGAACTTTGCCTTTTTGCATTTCTTTTTCTTGGGGATGGTTTTGATCACTGCCTTCTGTACAATGTCATCAACCCTTGTCCATAGTTCTTCAGGCACACTATCTATGATATCTAATCCCTTCAAACTCTTTTCCACTTACACTGTATTTTCCTAAGGGATTAGATTTAGGTCATACCTGAATGGCCTAGTGGTTTCCTATACTCTCTTTAATATAAGTTTGAGTTTTGCAGTAAGTAGTTCAAAATATCATCAGTTTGATTTCAGTATTGAACGTGAAGTGCTTTGCATATATAGAGTTTTTGCTTGCATTGTTGGAAGAAGGTATTTGCTATGACCAGTGAATTTTGTTGACAAAACTCTGTTAGCCTTTGACCTGCTTATTTTTCTACTCCATGGCCGAACTTGCCTGTTACTCTGGGTATTTCTTGGTTTCCTATTGTGTTCTAGTCCCATATTTTTTGTGTGTTAGCTCTTGAATGTTCAGACCGTTAACAAAAAAAGAGTTAAAAACTACCTGACTAGAACAAAATTTTTAAAATATCAGGATTTTTTTTTAAAAACAATTTTAATCAGTCAGTTGTAATACCTGTAATCATGAACAGATTCATCAGATTTTGTGTGTGTGTCTGAGTTTTATTTCAGTCAACGGATTTTTATGAAAACCCAAGGAATTTCTTATGAAATCCCCTAACAATTGCATGATCCTGAACATGTAATAAAACTGATCTCCTAATTGTAATTCTAGAGACCTCTCACAATTTTTTCAGTTAGTAATTTTCATCCAATTGCTGGGTCTAGCTCTAACAAGGATATAAACTAGTTTATAAGTGAATGAAACCAGGCCGGTAAGTTTGAATGACTGCTTTAAATCTCTTAATAAATCTATGAGACTCTTCTGTTACTTTGGGGAAATCTTTGACTATGGCTTACAGTTTACCTTTTCACCACTAAGTATAAGAAATTAAGGGGGTTAATTTCCAAACCTCAGAAGGCTTGACTTTAAAAAAACAGGTTCTACCAAGTTCAGAGTAGAGTGTGTGGAGAGAGTTTGAGAGAGAAGGGAAAATTTGGCTATAGAATTAGTATGCGGAAATTGAGGGTATAAAACAGGTGTAAAAAGTATACAAAAAAGAAGGAAAAGTGTGTTGGATTTGGTATTTGACCATAAGGCACCAAGGGAAAGATACGAGAGCACCTGACACAAGAATGCCTAAAAGTAGCGCCTGAGGCTTTAGGAATCATTTTATCTTTCTTTAATGATTTATATTGTCCAAGCTTATCTTATAATTTCACTATTAAAAGAAATAATTTTAGAATCTTGATAGCATTTGGCAGCTCCAAAATATGAATTGAAATAGACATTGTATTAAG
Source organism: Tragulus kanchil (assembly GCA_022376925.1). Lineage (NCBI taxonomy): Eukaryota > Metazoa > Chordata > Mammalia > Artiodactyla > Tragulidae > Tragulus > Tragulus kanchil. The sequence goes on along the minus strand of JAIOJX010000029.1, from coordinate 79,050,392 downwards.
TTCTGGAAAGTTTATACTATTGCAATCCAATTCAGTTGAAGGAAATAAGCTTGGAGATTTCAAACATTCTGACAGTCTAAATTTCTTTTGAACAGGTTGGTCCATTTAGTTAGGACTGTGTATTTTATACATAAAATCAGTTGGAGTCCCTGTTGGCAGAGCATCCTTAAAATAACTAAGATCCCATTTCTCAGAAGTACTTTTTTTTCTTTTATTTTCTGGGGGGGGGGGGACAAGGGAGGGAAGGGGGCTGGTGGGCCACTTCTATTGGTCTTTCATTTATCTATTTTCATCCATCTTTGTTCTCTGGCCTATGTGGGTCTCCCATCCCAGTGGCCTCTGTTGTCCCAGAGCACTGACTCCGGGCACACGCATTCCAGAGCTCCGGCTCAGTAATTCGACACGTTGGTCCAGCCCCTCCACAGCACGTGGGATCTTCCCAGACCAGGGATTGAACCGGCGGCCCTTGGACTGCAAGGCAGTGTCCTTACCCACTGGACTACCAGGGAAACCCTCTCAGAAGTACTTCTACTGTTCAATTCAAAAAGCTTGCAAGCTAATACCAGCCAGTTTAAGGGAACAGCTTGGTCCAGAATTGCCAGACCAAGGACTTTTTTAATCCAGTTTCCAGATAACAACTTCTTCCAAAGGGATGCACTGAAGGTTGAAAATCCAGGGTAGTTTCAGTGAAACAGACACTGTTTCTGAAGGAATGGGAAGAAGGCATTTTTGGCCAGGTTGTACTGAAACAATCTGATTTCAAAATCAGACTGTAGTGTAAATAGAACAAAGCCTTAACTAGAAAGATGAAATCTTAAAAGGGATGTAGAATAAAACCTAGCAAGCTTCAAATGCAAAGGTATAAGTTCAAACCCAGAAGAAAGAAATATCTTCAAAAAGCAGGGTAAAATGACAAAAGCTGTGAGCAAAAAGGGACTCAGTTGTAGATTCTTCACCTGTTTGTTCACCAGCCCCAGAGCCTTTGGGTATCTTATTTGTTCCTTGTATGGATCACCTAAATATCAACTAAAATAGATTTTTAAATATGTATTCAGCAAATATAAATTTATTTGGGATTAGCAGAAAATTTCAGTTCTGAAACTTACAACTGTGATGAGCCATATGCAAATTTCCCCACTTGGCTAAGGAAGGAGACTTTTACAGAGGTGAAAAAGAAGTTGGGAAGTCAGTAGTAAACAAAGAGTCCATGATTTTTCACTGGCTGCATTTTTGCTTGGAAAGAAGAATATTTCTTCTTGGGTGCTGCTATTGTCGCAGGGTTTCAGCACTTCCCTTCTAGTCTCCCAATTCTATTTAACAGAAGTTTCTGTTTATTATTTTTTCACACATTGTTATCAGTCATGGATGATTTATATCTCACAGTCTCTTCTTCCCTATTTTGTGGTTAAGGACATGTAGACAGTTTCCTTTAGGTTGCATGCCTCATCAATTGAGGGGTTTTGTCAGTTTTTACAAAGAGTAAATACTTGAGAAGGCTCAGAATTAATCTGAAGACTTTGGTGAATTTCCAAAGTTGAATTACAACTCTGCCTAATCCACAAGCAGAAAATTGTATCAGTGCTGACCACAAGTTAATCTGTGATCTATGGACCCAATAATTGATTCATCTTTTTAGACAGATTCCTGGATAGAATTACAGACTGATCCCTAATTCTGTATTCTTCTTACCTCTAGATACATGTGTGAACTGAAGCTTACCACCATAACCTATTTAATAAATATATATTAGTGGAATTAAGAGGTCATGTAAGGATTGTTTGCATTAGTGTTATTTCCAGATAACAACTTCTTCCAAAGGGATGCACTGAAGGTTGAAAATCCAGGGTAGTTTCAGTGAAACAGACACTGTTTCTGAAGGAATGGGAAGAAGGCATTTTTGGCCAGGTTGTACTGAAACAATCTGATTTCAAAATCAGACTGTAGTGTAAATAGAACAAAGCCTTAACTAGAAAGATGAAATCTTAAAAGGGATGTAGAATAAAACCTAGCAAGCTTCAAATGCAAAGGTATAAGTTCAAACCCAGAAGAAAGAAATATCTTCAAAAGCAGGGTAAAATGACAAAAGCTGTGAGCAAAAAGGGACTCAGTTGTAGATTCTTCACCTGTTTGTTCACCAGCCCCAGAGCCTTTGGGTATCTTATTTGTTCCTTGTATGGATCACCTAAATATCAACTAAAATAGATTTTTAAATATGTATTCAGCAAATATAAATTTATTTGGGATTAGCAGAAAATTTCAGTTCTGAAACTTACAACTGTGATGAGCCATATGCAAATTTCCCCACTTGGCTAAGGAAGGAGACTTTTACAGAGGTGAAAAAGAAGTTGGGAAGTCAGTAGTAAACAAAGAGTCCATGATTTTTCACTGGCTGCATTTTTGCTTGGAAAGAAGAATATTTCTTCTTGGGTGCTGCTATTGTCGCAGGGTTTCAGCACTTCCCTTCTAGTCTCCCAATTCTATTTAACAGAAGTTTCTGTTTATTATTTTTTCACACATTGTTATCAGTCATGGATGATTTATATCTCACAGTCTCTTCTTCCCTATTTTGTGGTTAAGGACATGTAGACAGTTTCCTTTAGGTTGCATGCCTCATCAATTGAGGGGTTTTGTCAGTTTTTACAAAGAGTAAATACTTGAGAAGGCTCAGAATTAATCTGAAGACTTTGGTGAATTTCCAAAGTTGAATTACAACTCTGCCTAATCCACAAGCAGAAAATTGTATCAGTGCTGACCACAAGTTAATCTGTGATCTATGGACCCAATAATTGATTCATCTTTTTAGACAGATTCCTGGATAGAATTACAGACTGATCCCTAATTCTGTATTCTTCTTACCTCTAGATACATGTGTGAACTGAAGCTTACCACCATAACCTATTTAATAAATATATATTAGTGGAATTAAGAGGTCATGTAAGGATGTGTTTGCATTAGTGTTATTGAATTCCCTTTCAGGGGAGCTAAGCAACTCAGTGATCACATCTGACAATTTGTTATTAATAAAGTTGAGAGAGAACAACTCAGAATATAAAAGTATTTAGATAACATTCATGGGAAAAAATCATCTACTTCAACAAGTGGTTATGAAGACTTTCAATATGTAAGGCTCTGTATTAGGTGCTATAAAATTGTAAAAGATGAGTAACAGTCCAGGTTTTGTTTTGTTTTGTTTTTTTTTTACAAAACTTTGAAACACGTTTATTCATGAATGATGGAATTGCAATAGTTTGTCTTGAGGAGAATGTGGTGGTAAAGATAATAGAATGAGGCTGATGAAAGTAATGATGCTCATGTCTATGTGATTGGGGTGGAAAATAAGTTTTGTGTAAGGCTGACACCATGTAACAATTTATAGGAAATTGTTGCTTCTTGTATAAAAATATCAATATTTGAATGAATTCTCTATAGTTTCCATAGGAAATCACCACAAATTTAGCAGCTAAAATGATACACTTTGTCATCTCACATTTCTTTAGTTGAGAGATCTGGACATGGCATGGCTCAACTCTTTCTCTGCTCCAGGTTTCACAAGGCTGAAACCAATTTAACAATAGTGCTGCATTCCTTTCTAGAAGCTCTGAAAATGAACCTGCTTCACAGCTGACGCAGATTGTTGGTACTATTCAGTTCCTTGTGCTTTTTAAGACTGAAGAATTTGCTGACTTTCCGACTGTCAGCTCAGGAGAGAGTGCTGGGAAGTGCACTGGGAGGACAGAAGGCAGCACTCAGCACGAAAATCCCACCGGATTTCCAGGTGCCAGGTGAGTTGAGACACAGCTGATGGGGGCTTTTGGAACGGAGCTGGAAAGTCACCTGTGGTTGCTGCCCAGAGACTTGGTGGAGCTGGACCAGGAATCTCGTGCCCGCGTTTGGGGCTTGGTACCGTTTTCGGCAGTGTGTGCGCCTGCAGCCTGAAGAGCCCCAGAGCTTCAGCAGGGAAGCCACTGTCCTGCAGGAAGCAGAGAGCTGTGGCAGAGGAAACCAGGAGAAGAGTTGGGATTGGAGGCTACCAGCGGGTGCGCAGTGAAACCAGGGTGCCCCCTCCAGCACTGGACCACACGCATGGCCCCCGCCTGATGGACTGGGAACAGCCCGCCACCCCAGCCAGCAGCTGAGCTTGCAGCAAAGCTTTTGTTTTTCCAAAAACAAAAACAGAACCATAGCAACCGGCTCTGCACGGGAAAGACTATGTCATCAAGACAACACCTTCACGAGTAGACTGGTGGAAGATCCACATGCAGATGAGAAGGTAAAAACGAAGGACAGTATTTATAATCCTATCCCCCTTTTTTTTTTCTTCTTCTTTTTTTCTTTTTGTCTTAGATTGTTTTGTTTATTGGCTTGTTTACTTTGGTCTGTTTTTTGGTCTCTTCTTATTTTTTTTTTTTCTCTTTTTTTAATTTTTATTTTTTTTTACCTTTATTCTTTTTAAACTTTTAATTTTCTTTCCTCTTTGCCACTGCTCCCTCCCTCTCTATGTTGTACATGTAAAATCTTTTCCTATCTATCACTATCCTCTAGATAAATATTTCCTATCTTCCTGTCTCTACTATTCTCTTCCAGCTGCACCAAACCCTACAACACACTAATCTTTGCTACCTAACCCGACAAAATCCTTCCAAGATGAATCTATTCCTTCTCATTGCCCATACACTCTCCTCGTTCTCACCCTCAAAACATGTTTTAGTTAAAAATTGCTTTCATTGTAATAGTCCAAGCCAGGACCTTCCCCTGGATCTATTTTTCCAGGCAGTATTTTAATTAATTTAGAGTTTAATGATCAGGTACATCTTTGATTGCACCATTTGTCAGAAAAATTTCCTATACTTTATCCTTGCAAGAATGTTCAGTTGTGGTTATTGATGTGTATGTATGTAATTATTCCACTCTGCTAGAAAATATCTGCATGCTTTTATGACTGTCACCCATTAGGGATGTACCTCTTGTTCCTCAGATGTTAGTATTTGAACTAATACCACTGAACAACATAGCAAACCAGACTTAGAGCCTTCACTCCCTGACCAGACATCAAACCCTGATTCCAAGACCCCACACTATCAGAGAACATACAACACTAGAGATTATTCACCTCCAAATAAGACCTAACAACAGCCAAGACACAAACCACTAAATCCTTCTACAAGGACATAAACACAAAGGAAGGGAGAATTCAGTCATGAAGCCTGGTGGGAAAAAAGAACTCCAGACACACAGACACACACAAAGAAACAAAAATTAACCTAATAATGAAAAGACAGACAAACACTGCACAAATGAAGGACCAAACTAGAGAAACACAGCTCCAAATGACAGAGGAAGAGATAGACAAATTATCTGAAAGAGAGTTCAGAAGAGCGATACTAATGAGGATTCAAAACACTGAAAACAGAATATTAGAGGAAATTAGTGCATTGAGAAGAGACATGCAAGAAATGAAAAATAAGCAAATAGAGACAAACAACTCAATTGCTGAACTCAAAAATTCTATAGGAGGTCTCAACAGTACAATATCAGAGGCAGAAGAACGGATAAGTGAGCTGGAAGACAGAATGGTGGAAATAACTGCTGAAGAACAGAACAAAGCACAAAGAATCAAAAGAACTGAGTATAGCCTCAGAGACCTATGGGACAATATCAAATGCATCAACATTAGAATTATAGGAGTTCCAGAAGAAGAAGAGGGGAAGAAAGGCTATGAAAAAATTCTTGAAGAGGTTATAGTAGAAAACTTCTCCAGCACGGGAAAGGAAACAGTCAACTAAGTCCAAGAAGCACAAAGAGTTCCACACAGGATAAACCCCAGAAGAAACACATCAAGGCACATTCAAATCAAACTAACACAGACTAAATAGAAAGACAGAATACTTAAAGCAGCTAGGAACAAACAACAAATAACACATAAAGGAAACCCCATACGTTAAACTGCTGAACTAGCAACAGAAACCCTGCAGGCCAGAAGAGAATAGCAGGACACATTTAAATGGCTAAAAGAGAATAAACTTCAACCAAGAATTCTCTACCCAGCAAGCATCTCATTCAGAATTGACGGAGAATTCAAAAGCTTCACAGACAAGCAAAAGCTAAAAGAATTCTGTACCACAAAACCAGCCCTACAACAAGTATAAAAGGGCCTGATATAGCCAATGAATACAAGAGTAGAAGATGTCCTACAAATCAAACCCCAAATATCTATGAAGATGACAATAGAAACATTTGTATCAATAATTACTTTGAATGTAAATGGACTAAATATTCCAATCAGAAAACACAGGCTGGCTGAATGGATCCAGAAGCAAGACCCATATATATGCTGTTTACGAGGGACCCACTTCAGACCTAGAGACACTCATAGACTGAAAGTGAGAGGCTGGAAAATGATATTCCGTGCTAATGGAAAGCAATAGAAAGCTGGAGTAGCAATCCTCATATCAGAGAAAATAGACTTTAAAGTAAAGAATATTATAAGAGAGAAGGCAGGTCACTACACCATGATTAAGGGATCTATCCAAGAGGAAGACATAACAGTCATGAGCATCTATGCACCCAACACAGGTGTGCCTCAATACATAAGACAAACACATTCAGACATAAAAGAAGAAATCAACAATAACACAGTAATAGTAGGAGACTTTAACACTTCACTCACACCAATGGACAGATCAGCCAAACAGAAAATTAATAAAAAAATACAAGCCTTAAATGCCACACTACAAGAGATGGACCTAATCAATATCTTTAGGACTTTCCATCCAAAAGCAGAGGAATATACTTTCTTCTCAAGTGCTCATGGAACATAATCCAGGATAGACCACATCGTGGACCACAAATCAAACCTCAGTCAATTCAAGAAAACTGAAATTATATAAACCATCTTCTCTGACCACAATGCAAATAGACTAGAGATCAACTGCAGACAAAAAAAGAGAAAAAAAACTAAAAACACAAACACATGGAGATTAAACAACACATACATAAAAAAACCAACTGATTACTGAGCAAATCCAAGGGGAAATTAAAAAATTTCAAGAAGAAAATGACAATGAACACACAACAGTGAAAAACCTCTGAGATACTGGAAAAGCAGTTCTGGGAGGGAAATTTGTAGCAACATCATACTACCTCAAGAAACTAGGAAAATATCTAGCAGACGACCTAACCCTACACTTAAAACAACTGGAGAAGGAAGAACAAAAACACTCCCAAGCCAGCAGAAGAAGAGCAATCATAAAGATCAGACCAGAAATAAATGAAAAAGAAATGACAGAAAAAATAGTAAAGATAAACAAAATGAGAAGCTGGTTCTTCAAAAAGATAAAAAAAATTGACAAGCCACTGGCAAGACTCATCAAGAAAAAAAGAGAAAAGAACACAATCCAAAAAAATCAAAAATGAAAAAGGAGAGAATATAGCAGAGAATGCAGAAATTCAAAGGATTCTAAGAGACTATTATGAAGAACTCTATGGCAACAAACTAAGAGACTAATTAATAGACTGAAAGTGAGAAATGATATTCCGTGCTAATGGAAAGCAATAGAAAGCTGGAGTAGCAATCCTCATATCAGAGAAAATAGACTTTAAAGTAAAGAATATTATAAGAGAGAAGGCAGGTCACTACACCATGATTAAGGGATCTATCCAAGAGGAAGACATAACAGTCATGAGCATCTATGCACCCAACACAGGTGTGCCTCAATACATAAGACAAACACATTCAGACATAAAAGAAGAAATCAACAATAACACAGTAATAGTAGGAGACTTTAACACTTCACTCACACCAATGGACAGATCAGCCAAACAGAAAATTAATAAAAAAATACAAGCCTTAAATGCCACACTACAAGAGATGGACCTAATCAATATCTTTAGGACTTTCCATCCAAAAGCAGAGGAATATACTTTCTTCTCAAGTGCTCATGGAACATAATCCAGGATAGACCACATCGTGGACCACAAATCAAACCTCAGTCAATTCAAGAAAACTGAAATTATATAAACCATCTTCTCTGACCACAATGCAAATAGACTAGAGATCAACTGCAGAAAAAAAAAAAAAAAACAACCTAAAAACACAAACACATGGAGATTAAACAACACATACATAAAAAAACCAACTGATTACTGAGCAAATCCAAGGGGAAATTAAAAAATTTCAAGAAGAAAATGACAATGAACACACAACAGTGAAAAACCTCTGAGATACTGGAAAAGCAGTTCTGGGAGGGAAATTTGTAGCAACATCATACTACCTCAAGAAACTAGGAAAATATCTAGCAGACGACCTAACCCTACACTTAAAACAACTGGAGAAGGAAGAACAAAAACACTCCCAAGCCAGCAGAAGAAGAGCAATCATAAAGATCAGACCAGAAATAAATGAAAAAGAAATGACAGAAAAAATAGTAAAGATAAACAAAATGAGAAGCTGGTTCTTCAAAAAGATAAAAAAAATTGACAAGCCACTGGCAAGACTCATCAAGAAAAAAAGAGAAAAGAACACAATCCAAAAAAATCAAAAATGAAAAAGGAGAGATTATAACAGATAATGCAGAAATCCAAAGGATTCTAAGAGACTATTATGAAGAACTCTATGGCAACAAACTGGACAACCTGGAAGAAATGGACAGTTTCATGGAGAAGATTAATCTCCCAAGACTGAACCAGGAAGAAACAGAAACTTTGAACAACCCAATCACAAGCTCAGAAATTGACTTTGTGATAAAAAATCTACCCAAAAATAAAAGCCCAGGGCCAGATGGCTTCCCAGCCAAATTTTACCAAACATTTAAAGAAGAGCTAATGCCTGTCCTTCTAAAACTCTTCCAAAAGATCGCACAGGAAGGAACACTTTCAAACACATTCTACAAGGCCACCATCACCCTGATACCAAAACCAGGCAAAGACAACACACAAAAAAGAAAATTACAGGCTAATTTTACTGATGAACTTAGATGCCAAGATTCTCAACAAAATCCTAGCAAACAGAGTTCAACAACACATCAAAAAGCTCATATGTCACGATCAAGTCGGGTTCATCCCAGCCATGCAAGGATTCTTCAATATCCGCAAATCAATCAATTTGATGCACCATATCAACAAATTAAGAGACAAAACCCACATGATCATCCCAATAGATGCAGAAAAAGCCTTCAACAAAGTACAACATCCAGTTATGAAAAAAACTCTTCAAAAAAATGGGCATAGAAGGAACCTATCTCAACATAGTGAAAGCCATACATGAGAAGCCCACAGCGAACATTATCCTCAACCGTGAAAAACTGAAAGCATTCCCTCTAAGATCAGGAACAAGACAGGGGTGTCCACTTTCACCACTGTTTTTCAACATGTTTCTGGAAGTTCTAGCAACAGCAATAAGAGAAGAGAAAGAAATAAAAGAAATCCAAATTGGAAAAGAAGAAATAAAACTCTCTCTTTTTGCAGACCACATGATATTATACGCAGAAAACATCAAGGATACTATTAAAAAACTGCTAGAGCTAATCAACGAATTCAGCAAAGTCGCGGGATGCAAGATCAATATACAAAAATCACTGGCATTTCTGTATACAAACAATGAAAAATCAGAAACTGAAAGCTAAGGCGCAATCCCCTTCACCATTGCATCAGAAAGAATAAAATAACTAGGGATAAACCTATCCAAGAAACAAAAGAACTGTACACTGACAATTCCAAAACACTCATGAGAGAAATTAAGGAAGACTTAAACAGAGGGAGAGATATTCCATGTTCCTAGGTAGGAGGAATCAATAGCGTAAAAATAACCATATTACCGAATGCCATCTATAGATTCAATGCAATCCCTATCAAACTACTAATGATATTCTTCTCAGAACTAGACCAAAGAATAACACGGTTCATATGGAAACACAAAAGACCCCGAATAGCCAAAGCAATCCTGAGGAAGAAGAATGGAGCTGGAGGGATCAGCCTCCCTAATTTCTGACTATACTACAAAGCCACAGTCATCAAGACACTATGGTACTGACACAAAAACAGAAATATCGACCAGTGGAACAAGATAGAGAACCCAGAGATAGGCCCATGCACCTATGGATACCTATGCATGGCTCTGTTTATTTTTGACAAAGGAGGTGACTGTATAAAATGGGACAAAGACAGCCTCTTCAACAAATGCTGCTGGGAAAAATAGACAGCTACATGCAAAAAAAATGAAGTTGGAACATTCCCTGACACCATCCACAAAGATCAACTCAAAATGGATTAAAGACCTAAATGTAAGACCAGAAACCGTCAAATTCGTAGAGGAGAATATAGGCAAAACCCTCAAGGACATCAATCAAAGCAAGATCTTCTCTGACCCACCTACTAGAATAGCAGAACTAAAAAAAAAAAAATGAACATGTGGTACCTAATGAAACTTAAAAGCTTTTGTGCAGCAAAAGAAATTACAGAAAAGCTGAATAGACGGCCCACAGAATGGGAGAAAATCATAGAAAATGAAATAACAGACAAAGACAAAGAATTAATCTCTAAAATCTACAAGCAACACAGACAACTCAGAACAGGAAAAATGAACAACCCAATCAAAAAATGGGAAAAAGATCTAAAGAGACATCTCACAAAAGAGAACATACAAATGGCCCAAAAGCACATGAAACGATGTTCAACCTCGCTTATTATTAGAGAAAAGCAAATCAAAACTACAATGAGATATCACCTCACACCCATCAGAATGGCCATCATCCACAATTCGACAGACAATAATTGCTGGAAAGGGAGTGGAGAAAAGGGAACTTTCTTGCATTGCTGGTGGTAATATAAATTATACAGCCTCTATGGAAGAGAGTATGGAGATTCCTCAAAAAACTAAAAATAGAAGTACTATATGACCCAGCAATCCCACTCTTAGACTTATATACTGATGAAATCAAAACTGAAGAAGCACCTGTACGCCAATGTTCATTGCAGCTCTCTATACAATAGCTAGAACATGGAAGCAACCTAGATGTCCATCGATGAATGCATGGAAACACAAAAGACCCCGAATAGCCAAAGCAATCCTGAGGAAGAAGAATGGAGCTGGAGGGATCAGCCTCCCTAATTTCTGACTATACTACAAAGCCACAGTCATCAAGACACTATGGTACTGACACAAAAACAGAAATATCGACCAGTGGAACAAGATAGAGAACCCAGAGATAGGCCCATGCACCTATGGATACCTATGCATGGCTCTGTTTATTTTTGACAAAGGAGGTGACTGTATAAAATGGGACAAAGACAGCCTCTTCAACAAATGCTGCTGGGAAAAATAGACAGCTACATGCAAAAAAAATGAAGTTGGAACATTCCTGACACCATCCACAAAGATCAACTCAAAATGGATTAAAGACCTAAATGTAAGACCAGAAACCGTCAAATTCGTAGAGGAGAATATAGGCAAAACCCTCAAGGACATCAATCAAAGCAAGATCTTCTCTGACCCACCTACTAGAATAGCAGAACTAAAAAAAAAAAAATGAACATGTGGTACCTAATGAAACTTAAAAGCTTTTGTGCAGCAAAAGAAATTACAGAAAAGCTGAATAGACGGCCCACAGAATGGGAGAAAATCATAGAAAATGAAATAACAGACAAAGACAAAGAATTAATCTCTAAAATCTACAAGCAACACAGACAACTCAGAACAGGAAAAATGAACAACCCAATCAAAAAATGGGAAAAAGATCTAAAGAGACATCTCACAAAAGAGAACATACAAATGGCCCAAAAGCACATGAAACGATGTTCAACCTCGCTTATTATTAGAGAAAAGCAAATCAAAACTACAATGAGATATCACCTCACACCCATCAGAATGGCCATCATCCACAATTCGACAGACAATAATTGCTGGAAAGGGAGTGGAGAAAAGGGAACTTTCTTGCATTGCTGGTGGTAATATAAATTATACAGCCTCTATGGAAGAGAGTATGGAGATTCCTCAAAAAACTAAAAATAGAAGTACTATATGACCCAGCAATCCCACTCTTAGACTTATATACTGATGAAATCAAAACTGAAGAAGCACCTGTACGCCAATGTTCATTGCAGCTCTCTATACAATAGCTAGAACATGGAAGCAACCTAGATGTCCATCGATGAATGCATGGATAAAGAAACTCGGGTTCATATATACAATGGAATACTACACAGCTGTTAAAAGAAATGTAAAAGAGTCAGCCCTAATGAAGTGGCTGGATCTAGAACCTATCATAAAAAGTGAAGTCAGTCAAAAAGAGAAAGACAAGTACAGTGTACTAACACATATATACAGAATCTAGTAAAAGGGTAAAGATAACACACGCAGTGAACCCATGGACGACATGGCTCTGTTTAGACAGAGAATAGACATATGGACATTATGGGGAATGAACAGTGGGTGGGAGGCATAAAGGGAGTAACATAGAAACCTAGACTGTCATGTGTGAAAAAGATAGCTATTGTCGTTGCACTAAGGGAATAGAAGTACTTACAATGGCTTGGTGTGATGGTCTGGAGGGGTGGAATGGGGGGGCCTGGGAAGGGGGAGGGGACCAGAGATATGCATATGACTGATCTGGGAACGTGCATGTCTGTGAACAACAAAACTCTGTAAAAACTTTAAAACAAAGGAATAAATTATTTAAAAAGAAAAAAATCGACAAACAATAAGTGTTGCATTGGATGTGGAAAAAGGTGAATCCTCCTGACCTGTTCATGGGAATTTAAATCGATATAGTCACTAAGGAAAGCAGTATGGAGATTCCTTAACAAATTAGGAACAAAACTATTACAAGACCCAGCAATCCCACTGTTGGGCATATACTCTGATAAAACTATTATTCAGAAAGACACATGCACCCGGATGTTCGTTGGATGATTATTTACAAAAACCAGAACATGGTGGCAACTTTGACGCCCATCTACAGATGAATAGATAAAGAAGCTATGATATGCATATACAATGAATATTACTCAGCCATAACAAACAACAATTATGAGTCAGTTATAGTGAGGTGGATGAACATACAGACTGCTATACAGACTGAAGTAAGTCAGAAAGAGAAAAACAAATATCATATATTAATGCATATAGATGTCATCTAGAAAAATAGTACTAATGAACTTATTTACAAGGAAGAAATGGAAACGACACATAGAGAATGGACTTGTGGACACATGGGGGTGTGATGAGCTGAAAGAATAGCATTGACATATAGATACTACAGTGTGTCAAATAAATAACTAGTAGAAATCTGCTATATAATGCAAGGAGCCCTGCTTGGCCCTCTGTGATGACCTAAAGGAGTGGAATGGGAGGTCGAAGGGAAGATCTCTAGGAGAGGATATACACCTAGATAATTAATGTCATTTTGGAGAAACCAATGTGACACTGTAAAGCAATTTTAAAAATCCATGATGAAAGCAATATCAAACTGTCAGAATGTATCCTGTCAAGAACTGTTTAGACAGAGAATAGACATATGGACATTATGGGGAATGAACAGTGGGTGGGAGGCATAAAGGGAGTAACATAGAAACCTAGACTGTCATGTGTGAAAAAGATAGCTATTGTCGTTGCACTAAGGGAATAGAAGTACTTACAATGGCTTGGTGTGATGGTCTGGAGGGGTGGAATGGGGGGGCCTGGGAAGGGGGAGGGGACCAGAGATATGCATATGACTGATCTGGGAACGTGCATGTCTGTGAACAACAAAACTCTGTAAAAACTTTAAAACAAAGGAATAAATTATTTAAAAAGAAAAAAATCGACAAACAATAAGTGTTGCATTGGATGTGGAAAAAGGTGAATCCTCCTGACCTGTTCATGGGAATTTAAATCGATATAGTCACTAAGGAAAGCAGTATGGAGATTCCTTAACAAATTAGGAACAAAACTATTACAAGACCCAGCAATCCCACTGTTGGGCATATACTCTGATAAAACTATTATTCAGAAAGACACATGCACCCGGATGTTCGTTGGATGATTATTTACAAAAACCAGAACATGGTGGCAACTTTGACGCCCATCTACAGATGAATAGATAAAGAAGCTATGATATGCATATACAATGAATATTACTCAGCCATAACAAACAACAATTATGAGTCAGTTATAGTGAGGTGGATGAACATACAGACTGCTATACAGACTGAAGTAAGTCAGAAAGAGAAAAACAAATATCATATATTAATGCATATAGATGTCATCTAGAAAAATAGTACTAATGAACTTATTTACAAGGAAGAAATGGAAACGACACATAGAGAATGGACTTGTGGACACATGGGGGTGTGATGAGCTGAAAGAATAGCATTGACATATAGATACTACAGTGTGTCAAATAAATAACTAGTAGAAATCTGCTATATAATGCAAGGAGCCCTGCTTGGCCCTCTGTGATGACCTAAAGGAGTGGAATGGGAGGTCGAAGGGAAGATCTCTAGGAGAGGATATACATCTATATAATTATGATGGATTCACGTTGTTGTAAGGAAGAAACCAATGTGACACTGTAAAGCAATTTTTAAAAATCCATGATGAAAGCAATATCAAACTGTCAGAATGTATCCTGTCAAGAACTGACAAATATAAAATACAGAGAAAAGGAAACCTTCATACTTTGTTATCAACCATATAAATTAGTGCAGCCAACATGGAAAACAGTATGGATTTTCTTCAAAAACAGAATATAAGTGTCATGTGATTCAGCAGTTGCAGTCCTAGTTATATACCCTTGGAAACTGAAAGTCATAATTCAAAAAGATACATGCACCAAAATATTTGCTGCAACATCATTTATAATAACTAATATGTATGTGCAACCTAAATACTTATGAACATATGAATGGACAAAGATGTTGTAATATATATGATATATATATATATAATATACATATTTAATGAAATATTAGTCATATAAAAGGAAATAAATTTTGATTTTTGCAGCAACTCAGATAGACTTGGAGGGTGTTATGTGTTATGCATAGTGAAATAAATCAGATAGATAAAGAAAGATACTGTATGTTGTTTTATATATGGACTTATTCATAGAATCTAGAAAATGAAACAAATTGATGAATACAACAAAACAGAAATCAATTTACAGATATAGATAAAATCTAGTTACTTTTTGTGACAGGGAAAGAGGGGAGGAACAAGACAGAGGTATGAGACTGTCACAAACCTACTATTCATAAAATAAATAAGCTACAGGAATATATTGTACAGCAGACAATATAACCAATATTTTATAATAAATTCAAATGGAATATAATGTATGAAAGATTGTGTCACAATGTTGCACAACTGAAACTAGTATTGTAAATCAATTATACTTCAATGAAAAGGAAAGTAAAGTAATATGATTAAAGATGTATTTCTTTTATTTGTGTTTGCTGCCAAAGGAAGTAAGACCACTGGAAATGCAGTTCAGAGCTGTAGAATTACCACTAACAAACTAAATATAATCGGTGGCAATCTATTTGAATCATAATCTTAATTATGTCACAAATAAAGAACTATATTTGTTTATGACCAGTACATAGTAAAAGAAAAATAAATAGCAGTTGATAGCCTTCATAAAATGCCCAATGGATGTATTCAAAGAACAAACATGATATCCAAAGGCGAACTGTTCCAAACCAATGTGAGACACTGAAACCAAGGAAAGTTAACACATTTTCCTGATAAAATCTTTATTGCTCCCAATAACTGCATAGGCCATGAGGTACATGCTGTTAAGAGCTATTGTTCATTATGAGAACGTGGCTAATGAAATTCAAACAGCTATAGTATCAGCTGATACTGATACTGATATAGTGTATAGACACTGATAACGTTCCTCATTACCTCAGAGACTTTGAAGTTCGCCTCATATCCTTGTTTCAAAAAGTAGAGGTTATCTTCATGTTTTTTCCCATTTCTTCTGACAGGCTTAGGATAAGATCAAAGGGCCAAGCAAGCATCATGAATATTTGGTTAATATATATCAAAGGGTGTTCTTTAGTTATAAATATTCCATAAAATCTTCCTTATGTTTCAAGACTACTTTTGATTAGGCTCTTCAAAGTCATCTTCCTAGAAATTTTCACAATTTGCCATCCTTGGATAGCAAAGGGCAGTTATGTGTTATGCATAGTGAAATAAATCAGATAGATAAAGAAAGATACTGTATGTTGTTTTATATATGGACTTATTCATAGAATCTAGAAAATGAAACAAATTGATGAATACAACAAAACAGAAATCAATTTACAGATATAGATAAAATCTAGTTACTTTTTGTGACAGGGAAAGAGGGGAGGAACAAGACAGAGGTATGAGACTGTCACAAACCTACTATTCATAAAATAAATAAGCTACAGGAATATATTGTACAGCAGACAATATAACCAATATTTTATAATAAATTCAAATGGAATATAATGTATGAAAGATTGTGTCACAATGTTGCACAACTGAAACTAGTATTGTAAATCAATTATACTTCAATGAAAAGGAAAGTAAAGTAATATGATTAAAGATGTATTTCTTTTATTTGTGTTTGCTGCCAAAGGAAGTAAGACCACTGGAAATGCAGTTCAGAGCTGTAGAATTACCACTAACAAACTAAATATAATCGGTGGCAATCTATTTGAATCATAATCTTAATTATGTCACAAATAAAGAACTATATTTGTTTATGACCAGTACATAGTAAAAGAAAAATAAATAGCAGTTGATAGCCTTCATAAAATGCCCAATGGATGTATTCAAAGAACAAACATGATATCCAAAGGCGAACTGTTCCAAACCAATGTGAGACACTGAAACCAAGGAAAGTTAACACATTTTCCTGATAAAATCTTTATTGCTCCCAATAACTGCATAGGCCATGAGGTACATGCTGTTAAGAGCTATTGTTCATTATGAGAACGTGGCTAATGAAATTCAAACAGCTATAGTATCAGCTGATACTGATACTGATATAGTGTATAGACACTGATAACGTTCCTCATTACCTCAGAGACTTTGAAGTTCGCCTCATATCCTTGTTTCAAAAAGTAGAGGTTATCTTCATTTTTTTTTTTTCCCATTTCTTCTGACAGGCTTAGGATAAGATCAAAGGGCCAAGCAAGCATCATGAATATTTGGTTAATATATATCAAAGGGTGTTCTTTAGTTATAAATATTCCATAAAATCTTCCTTATGTTTCAAGACTACTTTTGATTAGGCTCTTCAAAGTCATCTTCCTAGAAATTTTCACAATTTGCCATCCTTGGAAGATAGGTACTGGGCTCCTAGAAAGGGCTCGTTTGTTTCTTGCATTATTCTGGGAATGTCAAATGAGGCTTATCTGAAAATATTATATCTGGAAGATAATATGATTAAAAAGTGCAGGTTGGATACATTATCTTTCATTAAAGAAAAGTTAAAACTGAGCCTTGGCTACTTTAAGAGGAATGATTCCTCTCTTATAATTCCAAATTAAATTGTAAATTATCAGACTCTAGATGTAAAAATATGGTATTTGAAGAAATCACTCAGATTAGTTTATAAAACATTATGAAATAAAGATTATCAAGTAGAGAAGAACAAGGAGAGATAAGAATGCCTTCTTATCTCCTGGTGGTCCAGAGGCTAACACTGTGAATTCCCAACGGAGGGAGCCTGGCTTTGATCCCTGTTCCAGGAACTAGATCTCACGTGGCACAACTAAGACGTAGTACAAATAAATAAAGAGAATAAATACCTGTCTTTCTATCTATTTACATATAGATAGATAAAGAAAGAAAGCCTTTTTAAGTGAACAAAGCAAAGAAATAGAAGGAAAATGACAGAAAGAAGAATAGAGATTTCTTCGAGAAAGTTGGAAATATCAAGGGAATATTTAATGAAATGATGGACACAGAAAGGACAGAAACAACGAAGACCTAACAGAAGTAGAAAAGATTAAAATGAAGTGGCATGAATAAACAGAAGAAATATATATATGTGCACACACACACACACACACACACACACACACACACACACACATATATATATATATAACCCAGATATCCACAATAATGTGGTCACTCACCTAGAGCCAGACATCTAGAGTGTGAAGTCAAGTGGGCCTTAGGAAGCACCACTGTGAGCAAAGCTAGTGAAGGTTATGGAATTTCAGTTGAGATATTCCAAGTAGTAAAAGAAGATGATGTTAAAGGGTTGCATTCAATATGTCAGCAAATTTGGAAAGTCAGCAATAGCCACTGGACTGGAAAGTGTCAGTTTTCATTCCAGTCCTAAACAAGGATTATGGCAAAAAATGTTCAAAACATTGTACAATTGTGCTCATTTTTCAGTGCTAGCAAACTAATGCACAAAATCCTTCAAACTAGACTTCAACAGTATGTGAACCGAAAACTTCCAGATGTACAAGCTAGATTTAGAGTAGGCAGAGAAACCAGAGATCAAATCACCAACATTTGTTGGATCATAGATAAACTAAGGGGATTTCAGAAAAATATTGACTTTTCTTCACTGAGTATGCTAAAGTCTTTAACTGTGTGGATAACAACAAACTGTGGAAAGTTCTTACAGAGATGGAAATACCAGACCACCTTATATGGCTTCTGAGAAACCTATATGAGGGTCAAGAAACAACAGTTAGAAATATACTTGGAACAATGGATGGGTTCAAAATTGGAAAAGGAGTACATGAAGACTGTGTATTGTCACCCTGCTTATTTAACTTATCTACAGAGTATATCATGGAAAATGCTAGGTGGGCTGAATCACAAGATGGGAGTCCAAATTGCTGGGGGAAATATCAGCAACTTCAGATACACAGATGATGCCGCTGTAATGGAAGAAAGTGAAGAGGAACTGAAGCACCTCTTGATAAGGATGAAAAAGAAGAGGAAAGTGAAAAAGCAGGCTTAAAACTCAGCATTCAAAAAACCAAGATCATGGCATCTGGTCTTGTCACTTCATAGCAAATAGAAGAGAAAAATGTGGAAGCATTTGTAGATTTTATTTTCCTGGCCTCCAACATCACTATGGACTGCAGCCATGAAATTAAAAAGACATTTGCTCCTTGGAAGAAAAGCAAACCTTGACAACATATTAAAAGACAGAGACATCACTTTGCCAATAAAAATCTGTATAGTCAATGCTATGGTTTTTTCAGAAGTGAAAGTTTTCAGTAGTTAGAATGAGAGTTTAACCATAAAAAGACTAAGCACTGAAAAATTGATGCTTTCAAATTGTGGTGTGGAGAAAAATCTTGAGAGTCCCTTGGACTGGAGGGAGATCAGATAGGTCAATCCTAAAGGAAATCAACCTAGAATATTCTTTGTAAGGAGTGATGTTGAAGCTAAAGCTGCAACATTTTGGCCACCTGATGCAAAGAACAGACTCATTGGAAAAGATTCAGATGCTGGGAAAGACTGAGGAAGGAGAAAAAGGGAGGTGACACAGGATGAGATGGTTGGATAGCGTCACTAACTCAATGGACATGAGTTAGAGCAAACTCCGGGAGATAGTGAAAGACAGGGGATCCTGACATGCTATAGTCCATGGAGTCACAAAGAATTGGACACAATTTAGCTATTGAACAACAGTAATACAACATTAAATATAGAGAGAAAAACTATTTAAAAAAAAAGTGAAACACAAGTTCTTTTAATATTGGCAAATGCAGTCTCTCAGTTCCTTAAGTTTTATCCAACTATTATGTGTAATTACTATTACTATCATGGGTTTTTCTGGTGGCTCATTGTTAATCAATTTGCCTTCCAATGCTGGGGATGTGTGCTTGATTCCTGGGTTGGGAAAGTCATCTGGAGAAATAAATGACAACTCGCTTGAGGTTTCTTGCCTGGAAAATCCCATGGACATAGGAGCTGGTAGGCTACAGTTAAGGAGTTGCAAAGAGTTAGGCATGACTGAATGACTAAGCAATAACAACAAAAATATTACTATCATATAATTTTATCCACTGAAATCTATGTAAAGTCAAGTATAGAAGCAGCACCAGAGGCTGAGGAGTCTATGGAGATGTGATGATCCAACTGAAGAAGGGATTTGGTCCAGTTCATTGGTTCCCAGTGACTGGAAGAAATTCAAATTGAAATAGGTTAAACACATATCTCTTGAAGCAGATGAGGACTAGACAAACATCATGAGAACAGTGAACACAACTGCAAGCAGGATAACTCTTGGATAAGTAGAGGACAGTCCAAGGTCAAAACATCACTTTAAAAGACAGAGACATCACTTTGCCAATAAAAATCTGTATAGTCAATGCTATGGTTTTCAGAAGTGAAAGTTAAGAATGAGAGTTTAACCATAAAAGACTAAGCACTGAAAAATTGATGCTTTCAAATTGTGGTGTGGAGAAAAATCTTGAGAGTCCCTTGGACTGGAGGGAGATCAGATAGGTCAATCCTAAAGGAAATCAACCTAGAATATTCTTTGTAAGGAGTGATGTTGAAGCTAAAGCTGCAACATTTTGGCCACCTGATGCAAAGAACAGACTCATTGGAAAAGATTCAGATGCTGGGAAAGACTGAGGAAGGAGAAAAAGGGAGGTGACACAGGATGAGATGGTTGGATAGCGTCACTAACTCAATGGACATGAGTTAGAGCAAACTCCGGGAGATAGTGAAAGACAGGGGATCCTGACATGCTATAGTCCATGGAGTCACAAAGAATTGGACACAATTTAGCTATTGAACAACAGTAATACAACATTAAATATAGAGAGAAAAACTATTTAAAAAAAAAGTGAAACACAAGTTCTTTTAATATTGGCAAATGCAGTCTCTCAGTTCCTTAAGTTTTATCCAACTATTATGTGTAATTACTATTACTATCATGGGTTTTTCTGGTGGCTCATTGTTAATCAATTTGCCTTCCAATGCTGGGGATGTGTGCTTGATTCCTGGGTTGGGAAAGTCATCTGGAGAAATAAATGACAACTCGCTTGAGGTTTCTTGCCTGGAAAATCCCATGGACATAGGAGCTGGTAGGCTACAGTTAAGGAGTTGCAAAGAGTTAGGCATGACTGAATGACTAAGCAATAACAACAAAAATATTACTATCATATAATTTTATCCACTGAAATCTATGTAAAGTCAAGTATAGAAGCAGCACCAGAGGCTGAGGAGTCTATGGAGATGTGATGATCCAACTGAAGAAGGGATTTGGTCCAGTTCATTGGTTCCCAGTGACTGGAAGAAATTCAAATTGAAATAGGTTAAACACATATCTCTTGAAGCAGATGAGGACTAGACAAACATCATGAGAACAGTGAACACAACTGCAAGCAGGATAACTCTTGGATAAGTAGAGGACAGTCCAAGGTCCGAAGCAGATATGGTACCTGAGGAAATATCCAAGGAGGGAATTCAGGTCAGGAAACAATAACCAGAGGCAGAGACAGTCTATTTGCTGCAAAACTGTTTGGGTGACTTCTTGGCCCCACGTTTTAAAGAACTAGGTCTTATTGATGATTACTATTGAGGAGGCGAGCGCAGCTCCGACAATGATACCAAGTGACTCAAATTCTTTGCCCCATCTAACTGGATTGGAGTACTGCAGGAATGAGAAGAGCCCGTTCTGGCCCCATGTTGGCTCTGTTTCTTTGATCTTAACCTTTCTTTTTTATTGTTTTTGTTATTATAATAGTAAATAATGTTCTGCCTTAGGGAACCCTGTCCTTTTGCCGGAAAAGATTAACACATCCTCTTCCAGAGGTTAACCATTGCAGAAGATACTTGCAAGATCATGGTGTTTAACTCTCAATTCTTTCCTTTCTCACATTAATGTTTAATATTTTGCCAAACAGTTTTATATCATACATTATAGAGATTTAGTGCTCAGAGTATTCTTATCAATCACTTAAGTCAACTGGGAAAGCACACTAAACACTAAATCTGGAGAGACCTGAAAGATAGTGCAGGGTTTTAGTTCAGAGCAAAACAGGAACAAAATATTAAGAAAACTGGAATGAGAAACTTGGATGAGACAAGTGGCTTAAATAACTTCTGTTTGCAAATCTTCCTGAGAAAGAAGAGGTATTGGGAGGTAGTCTCTCTTAAATAATGAGGGGAAGCCTAGACACACAGCTAAGAAGAGGTACAGCAGAAATAATAATCTGGTTTACCAATTTCATGTTCACTTTCTTCTCCACTGTATATCCATTGTTGAGTTAAAGGCCTATCAAAGGGTAATAACAGTGATACACAGGTGAATTGAAAATCAGAACCATCTCTGGAAAAACCACAAGATTTCCACATCAACTAGTTAATGTGCTCAAAATACCACCTGCTTGACAAATTTAATTACCCTGAAGCTAAGAGTCATGGGTTTCTAAGAATATTTAAGACATTTGGGATTCATATCAATAAAGTACTGAAAATGATCGTTTTAAATTGCCAAATAGACACTTTTTCTTGAAGGAGTGCAATTTCTCTTTAAGACACTGACTCAATATTCTAAAAATTTTTTTTCCCATTCCTGATTTTCTGGTAGTGAAATGACAGAAGGTGATCTAAACAGAGGGGACATTTTTGCATGTGATTCCTAACTCTTCCTTTGTGTCTTCTGATTTTCACATGGGTATGTTGACAGTTTCACAATTATCCCACTAATGTTGTACTTTATTAATCAAGACTACATAAAAAATTACTTAGAATAAATCACTGCATAGCCTTAGTGAACCTTAATCTAATTGATATCTTTACTTTAGTCTAAAGTGATATCTTTCCCCACGAGAATTCCAGAATTCCATTTTCCATAGGTAATTGCTACTATTTACTTCTCCTTAAATAGTAATTTTATTTTTTTGGCCACATCACACAGCTTGTAGAATGTTAGTTACCCTACCTGGGATTGAAACTGGGCCCTCAGCAATGATAGCATAGAGTCTCAACCATTGGGCTGCCAGAAAATTACCTCAAATAATTCTTTAGTGTAGCAATATTATGTTTCATATAATCCTAAATATCATCATTTCCACGATAAACTGACTTTTTGAGTTTTAACTACTCTAGTACTCATGATAGTTATGACTTTGTATTTATACATTCTTGTGCATAGTTGTGAAATAATTTTTTTTTCTTTTTTATTTAACGAAAGAATACATTGGTCTCCTACCCTTACTATCAGATTATTTATGGGACCTATTCAATTTTGTAGTCTGACTACATGAATCAGTTGTATGCTTGATTGCACTGACCCCTTTGTCAAGCTTTACCGGCATACAAACTGACCTATAAAGATCACATGGAGAATCCATGGATTCCAGAAGAGAATTCCACTATGACACTTCCCTAGATTGGCCCATCTGAACCTGAATCACATATGTCTCATAATTGCCAAAACTGACAACTCAGAAGTAAACCTGACTAATGAAATTATCTTAGTATTCCCCACATAACACTGACCACTTTACTAGTTAGAATGCAATAGAAATGACTTTTCTTCAATAACCCAATGATAGTCTTGGAAGGCAATTGTCAATAGGTCATTGGAGTGAGCATCTTGATATAACAGATCTAACTAACGTGCAGTGATGGGATCAGATCTACAGTTTCACCCAGCTTTTGCTCTGACCTTTCCTACAACCCCTCTCATTCTTTCTTTAGCTCTGTATTATCCATCAGGGAACTCTGTCTCTCAGAATACTAGCAAGGCAAGTTTTTGCATCTCATTTCTCTGAAGAGGTTGGCTCATCTACTGACTTGTGAGATGATTCTTAAGTTTCTTTAAAAGTAACTACCATGTAGAAGAGACAACCCTGAACCTCTGTTCTCCTCATACTTTCAGCATCTTCTCACCCTCACTTATATGTGGCTCTTGTCATTCCCATATACACCGCCACTTAACATTCAAAATGTATTTAATTCTGTACACAATTAGAAAGAGTACACATGTATGCCTACAAGAGTGAGCACTTGAGACATCAACCAGAATAACTATTCAAGTAGCTGTGCCTCTTAAACAATTAATGACTTGTTTTGTGCCACAATCACTAATCATGGAAGAGTCAGTGGGAAGAACAAACTTCACCTGTTCCAGGAAAAAAGTGCTGATATGATAATGAGAAATAGGCAGTATCTGTAGCAACTCCAAGGTCTTTCTGGGAAGAGACTCCTTCCTCCCTATGACCAGGATCTCCCTGAACTCCTTTCCTGGATCCTCTTTCCTGTTATTCATTTCAGGGCCCCTCCCTCAGGTCCTCTTATAAAAGCCCAGATTCTTCTGCCCTGACAAACCAGTGCAGATCCCTGCAAGACAGGTAAGTGGGAGCTGACAGAAAATGAGACCTATGACAGGGGTTTCACCTGTCACATTTCAGGGAAGGTGTACAAGGGTCCTTGTTATCAGAGAACACAGGAGCTCAGAGACCAGGGAAGGACAATCTTGGGAGGTTTGAATGTACAAGGATATATAGATTTTCCATTTTTTTAGAACTTTGGAAGAGGAGGGATGCTACCAAGATGACTTTATTCCTAGGGGACCAGAAGGAGGAAATGACAAGAGGTAAAAGGGGGGTTTCTCACAGTCTTTGTCTGACCACTCTTCCTTTAGTTCTCTGGCTGCTTTCACACCTCACAGACACACTGGAGTCTTCCATGGGCCTCCCCAGCCTGTCTTGGATGCTGCTCTCCTGCCTCATGCTCCTGTCTCAAGTTCAAGGTGAGACTTCTCGTCCTTTAGCATTGGGTTCCCAGTGTCTTCTTAGGACCAAGGAGAAGAGGAAAGCACTTGTCCCTCTCCTGGTAATGGGGTATCCCCACACAACATAACTGCCTGGAATTTGTGAGTCATCACTCCTTCTTTCAGGGTAACTAGTGGTGGGACTGAGTGGGATGGACCAACTGAGTGGTCCAGTTCCAGTGGGATGAGATGATTTCCTTTTTCTCCATAGGCTCCAATTTATGTGGGTAGATTAAGCAGGGAAAGCAGAGACTGTCATTAATGATGTAAGTACAAGAAGAAGGGTCCAATATAGGAACAAACAATCCCGATGAGGAAAAGAGTTGCATTTTGAATTAAGTTGATTAATAAAAGTAAAACAGACCAAATTCCAATTGGTACACCTAGTTCATGAGAAAAAAGAAAAGAAAATCCTGGGAGTATTGGAAATAGTGAGAAGCACTTGAGTTTGTTATCACTGTCCCAAGCGCTGGCTTCATAGATATCCCTAAGGTCACCTCCCCACTCTAACCCACTGTCTCCATTTTACCTCATCCCTCTCCTTTATTTCTTCCTTCTCAGGGCAACGTTTCCAGATTAATGAGCGCTCCATAAGGATCAACTGTCCCAGAGGTGCCGTGGCCTATCGGTTTTACTGCTATGCCTTGAATACAAAACCCAAAAGCTGGATGGATGCAAATGTGAGTACTGGAGTTTGCAGTTAAGGGAGATAAGGAGAGGAAATCAGAGACGGTGGTGTGGGGCATGGGGAGTTTAATTCTCAAGAGTTTCCTGAGCATGAGAATGAGAAGTTCATGTTTTGCAGACACACCCCTTCCTACCTACCTTGGTCCTGCCTTTCCCCTAGTGGAGTCCCAAGCTCTTCCTCAATCTCTTCTTTATCCACACAGATGGACTGCCAGAAGAGACCCTCAGGACACCTTGTGTCTGTGATCAGTGGGGCTGAGGGATCTGTTGTGGCCTCCCTTGTTAAGAACAACTTGCAAACGCAGTCAAACGTCTGGATTGGGCTCTATGACCCCACAGAGGTACACTTACATCTCTCTAATCCATCATTTCCAAAGGTTCTATGGCCACCCAGGCCCTTCGTTGTTCCTTTTGCTAGTCCAGTAAATACCTGAGAAATCCCTGGAACTCAGGAGATAAGTGGAGAAAAGTGAGGGCCTTGAGGGCAGGTATTGAGCAGAGTTCTGTGTAAGACTCTAGTCTCCAGCTAAAGTTAATCTGTCTTTTGTCAAGCTTTCACACAATTCATACAGCATGCCTTGGAATTCAATTCTCCATTCTTCCTTGTGTGTGAACATGCCATGCTTAACCTGTTAAGCTATAAATCCTTATCAAAATTTAAGATTAATGCATTTTTCCATTTTATAAAACAGAGTTTTCTTGGAGGTGCAGAGGGTAAATATAAATGCACCCCAAAATGTAGTTCAGATAGTGACATGTTCCTCTGAGATGTTCCATTGGTCTTTGTGATTATTGGCTATGGCATTTGCCAAAAGAAGCAGGGAGTTAGGGAGATTTTCCCACAGAAGAGTGTGACTTCATCTTGAACAGAAGAATTAGCTCCATGATGCTGGGGAGGGGAATCAGTCATTCCAGCCAAAGACATCATGCCAAGAGAATTCTAAATGCCTTTCTATCTTACTTGATCCAACCTCTGCTCGATAGGGCTTTGAGCCCAATGCTGGTGGATGGGAATGGAGTAACAGTGATGTGCTCAATTATGTTAACTGGGAGAGAAACCCTGCCACCTCTTCAGGCCCTGGCTACTGTGGGAGCCTATCCAGAAGTTCAGGTAAGAAACAGAGAAGGTTACTTCTGCTTTGTCTTTTCTCTTCATTCCCCCATTTTATCTTCAGATAACCCTCTCCTGTTGTAAAGTACAATACTGGCTTGCCTGCTCCCATCCCCTCTCATCACTCCTTTCTTTCTTCTTCCCTTGGAGCAGGACCTTGGTGAAAGGCCAGAATCTGGGGTTCCTCTCCATTGGGTTCTCAAGCTCCACCAGCCTCATTGACTCAAGTATTTCTGTCTCTCCAGGATACCTGAAATGGAGAGATTATAACTGCAATGCGATCTTACCCTATGTCTGCAAGTTCAAAAACTAGATCAGATGGGAAGTCAGCAACCTGAGTCTGGTGTACAGCTAATCATGGACTTGGAATCAAGTATGAAGACCTAATTCGAAGGGAATATTTTCTTCAAATCCCTAACCTGGTCACCTCATTCTGTCTTTCCCTTCTCTCTAGCCTCATTTCAGGCTCAATTGTATGCTTTATAATCTGAGTTTTCAAGATACTTTAATAAAAAAAGAAAATCAGTTTCAGTTTTCCTTTGCATATGTTCTCTTTTATTCTCATAGATAAACTCTGGGGAGGAATGAGTGAGCGAGGAGACTCTGTGTGTCAATCTGGCTCAATATAGGTCAGGTCCCTATAGAAAATAATTATATATATTGGTGTGTTTTTTTTCCTTTGGTGTTTTTGTGGTTATGATATGTCAGCACTGCTTCTGTAGGATGAGGGTTGTGGATATACAAAGACTTTCCCCTCCCACAGCACTCCACTGCTCACATGTTCTCCTAGATCAGGCCTGTGATGGCATGAACCAACTAGTTTAGGAGATGACGTTTATAACAATATTTCCTAAACTATTAGTGTAAAGGAAAATGGACTGATTTTATTAATATTCATAAAATACAAATAAAATAAATGAAAAATTAAATGAATAAGCAATATTCAAAATATAAACCTAATTGTATTATTAGTTTTGAGAGAAAAGAAAGATAATCTTTCAAGTTTTTGTGCAATTTTTTAAATGTCTTTCAGTTTTCGTACTTTCCTTCCCATGGTCAGCAGGCTTCGGAAAAAACCCTTGCCCCACCTCTTCAGGCCCTGGCTACTGTGGGACCCTATCCAGGAGTTCAGGTAAGAAACAGAGAAGGTTACTTCTGCTTTGTCTTTTCTCTTCATTCCCCCATTTTATCTTCAGATAACCCTCTCCTGTTGTAAAGTACAATACTGGCTTGCCTGCTCCCATCCCCTCTCATCACTCCTTTCTTTCTTCTTCCCTTGGAGCAGGACCTTGGTGAAAGGCCAGAATCTGGGGTTCCTCTCCATTGGGTTCTCAAGCTCCACCAGCCTCATTGACTCAAGTATTTCTGTCTCTCAGGATACCTGAAATGGAGAGATTATAACTGCAATGCGATCTTACCCTATGTCTGCAAGTTCAAAAACTAGATCAGATGGGAAGTCAGCAACCTGAGTCTGGTGTACAGCTAATCATGGACTTGGAATCAAGTATGAAGACCTAATTCGAAGGGAATATTTTCTTCAAATCCCTAACCTGGTCACCTCATTCTGTCTTTCCCTTCTCTCTAGCCTCATTTCAGGCTCAATTGTATGCTTTATAATCTGAGTTTTCAAGATACTTTAATAAAAAAAGAAAATCAGTTTCAGTTTTCCTTTGCATATGTTCTCTTTTATTCTCATAGATAAACTCTGGGGAGGAATGAGTGAGCGAGGAGACTCTGTGTGTCAATCTGGCTCAATATAGGTCAGGTCCCTATAGAAAATAATTATATATATTGGTGTGTTTTTTTTCCTTTGGTGTTTTTGTGGTTATGATATGTCAGCACTGCTTCTGTAGGATGAGGGTTGTGGATATACAAAGACTTTCCACTCCCACAGCACTCCACTGCTCACATGTTCTCCTAGATCAGGCCTGTGATGGCATGAACCAACTAGTTTAGGAGATGACGTTTATAACAATATTTCCTAAACTATTAGTGTAAAGGAAAATGGACTGATTTTATTAATATTCATAAAATACAAATAAAATAAATGAAAAATTAAATGAATAAGCAATATTCAAAATATAAACCTAATTGTATTATTAGTTTTGAGAGAAAAGAAAGATAATCTTTCAAGTTTTTGTGCAATTTTTTAAATGTCTTTCAGTTTTCGTACTTTCCTTCCCATGGTCAGCAGGCTTGAGTACATCTAACCCACATATTGCCCTGTTCCTAGACAGCCTTTGGGAAAACTAATCTCAGAAGGTCCTCCATCCTTGGTCCTTAAAACACTGACACACTCAGGACAGGATTTGGGTCATTTTACTGTCTGGCAGATTTTTTTCTTACATATTATGATTTGAAAAAAAAAAATAAATAAAAGTCATGCTTTTCTGAAGATATTCCTCACAGTTTTAGAAGCAAGACATAAACTTCTCTTGTTTCTGCATATTTCAAGATCACTAATCTGCCTTGTACCTTATCATTACCCCACCCGCACTACAAGATTCTGCTGTGGAAAAAATGTGCGGGCCAGTTCCCTAGCTTAGGAAAAAGGATTCATATGAGGCCACTAATAGAATTTTCCATATGGAGCAAGTACACCACGGCTTTGTCATGTAAGGCTTTTACTTCTCAAACAAAGATATGAAATGAATGCTCAATGTGTTTTTCAAAATGTCTATTAAATTTCTTGTCTTATTTCTAAGATAGAATGCCTTTGACTAAATATTCCTTTAGCATTTCTGGTGGAAACATTTAATCAATTTAAATGAATTTAGAATTGCACAACTTCAGGGGTCTTTATTTTCTGCCATCATTAAAGTAACAATATGGATTTGAAAAGTTCACAGTTATTGTGCTTGTGCCAATTCCTATTTTAGGTGAGGTCCCCCTTCAATGGCAGGTGAACCACCACATCATTGGGGAGAAGATCCTCTTCTTCCTGTTAAAAACCTCATTATGTTAGATAAGACATTTGAGGTTAAAGTAAGAAAAATCTCAATATAATTTGGCTCAAAAAATAAATAAAGATATTTATTGAATCACTTGACTGAAAATATCTAACAATGAAAAGACTTTGAGCTAGTTTGGGGTCATTTCTCTGGAGATGTCCTGTCTGCTGCATTCTCTTTTTTTTTCTTATTTTTGGGGGCGAGGGTCAGGTTGGGGAGGGAGGGAAGCAGGAGGGCCACTTCTATTGGTCTTTCATTTCTCCATTTTCATCCGTCTTTGTTCTTTGGCCCCTGTGGGCCTCCCATCGTGGTGGCATCTGTCGTCGCAGAGCACCGGCTCTGGGCGCATGCTCTCCAGAGCTCCAGGTGGGCTATTGGACACATCGGTCTAGCCACTCCGTGGCACGTGAGATCTTCCCAGGCCAGGGATTGAACCGGCACCCCTTGCACTGCAAGGCGGTGTCCCTACCCACTGGATCACCAGGGGAAGCCCAACATTCTCTTTTATATGTATCCTTTATCCTTCTTTTGGCTTCCTTGTTTTTTTTGGTTGTTCATTTGTTTTGTTTTGTTTTCACTCTAGAAAGTTTCCTCAGTAGTATCAGTAGAACATTTATTTCCTTATAGAATAGCCCTGATTTCTTCCTGTCTTTTCAAACAAAGCTGAACATATTGCTAGCCATAAAAATGGCACGAACTGTTGTTTGAAGCCTGAATTACTTGTGCATCTTTGAACCACAATTAGAGTATAGAAGATAGAGCATCAAGCAAGTTATCCCTAAGGATGGAGGGTATAACAAAGTTTTCATAGTGGAAAATCTAGTAACTATTAGAGAAAAGGGAAAATAAAACAATGAAAATGGGTAAGTTCCCAGAGATTTTCACCATTCACACATTCAGACAATTGGAAATAGGTAAGATTTGACATCATAACCAACTCTGATTGTGGTTCAGTCATTAAGTCATATCTGACTCTTTGCGGCCTCACGGATTGCAGCATGCCAGGCTTCCCTGTCCTCCAAATCCAGGAATTTGCTCTAATTCATGTCCATTGACTCAGGGATGCCCTCAAACCATCTCATCCTCTGTCACCCTCACCTTCTTTTGCCTTCCATCTTTCCCAGCTTCAGGGTCTTTTTCAATAAGCTCTTCCATAACCTGGCCAAAATACTGGAACTTCAGTCTCAGCATCAGTTCTCCCAATGAATATTGATTTCTTTAGGATGGACCAGTTTGATCACCTTGTTGTCCAAGGGACTTTTCAGAGTGCTCTCAACACCATAGTTCTAAAGTATTATTTCTTCAGTACTCAGTCTTCTTTATGGCCCAACTCTCACATTTGTACAGATTAATAGAAATACCATAGTGTTGACTATACGGATCTTTAAAGAATGTAAAAAATGAATATAATCCTTCCCCTGTTTTGTTTAATTATCAGCAGTCACCATATTTCCTTCATTGAAAAACTCAAAATACAGGCACCTCCAGTAGGGGGGAGCATCCAAAATCTGCAGAATCACAGTCAGGGTTCAGTCACTTTCTTGTGGTCTGTTTGCTCTCGACACCTGACATCATAAAATATCACTCCTCATTTTCTCACAACTTTGGTTGAATCTTTTCAGTTCTCTTTGCCAATTTATATTGTGAATAATCCTTTTGTTTTCTGTTCTGCAGATCTTCATGTATATACATCATGTCTTTTTTTCTCATCACAGGCTTTCTTTGAAAGTGGTTAGTCCTATTGTTACTGAAAGTTTAGATGCCATTATTTTTCAAAGCTAAGCAGGTGTTGTTGTATATTTTCAAAAGGTAAATCCTGGGATGAGGGTAAAATCAAAATACTGTCTTTTCCTGAGATCATTGAAAGGACAGAGGATTAGGAGGATACCTGGAATATGCGATAGTGTCACTTTTTAAATCTTTTGAAAGTTTTTCTCTCTAAATGGGTCTAGACATGATGTAACTGTATTGCTCTTTGCAAAGGATGTGATAAACATTGTAATTTTTTAACCTGGAACTAGAACAGGCCACTTGATAATCATAATCTGGATCACTACACCAGGGGTTACTTTGGGAATGTAGGAACCCTATGTGGTTCAGTCATTAAGTCATATCTGACTCTTTGCGGCCTCACGGATTGCAGCATGCCAGGCTTCCCTGTCCTCCAAATCCAGGAATTTGCTCTAATTCATGTCCATTGACTCAGGGATGCCCTCAAACCATCTCATCCTCTGTCACCCTCACCTTCTTTTGCCTTCCATCTTTCCCAGCTTCAGGGTCTTTTTCAATAAGCTCTTCCATAACCTGGCCAAAATACTGGAACTTCAGTCTCAGCATCAGTTCTCCCAATGAATATTGATTTCTTTAGGATGGACCAGTTTGATCACCTTGTTGTCCAAGGGACTTTTCAGAGTGCTCTCAACACCATAGTTCTAAAGTATTATTTCTTCAGTACTCAGTCTTCTTTATGGCCCAACTCTCACATTTGTACAGATTAATAGAAATACCATAGTGTTGACTATACGGATCTTTAAAGAATGTAAAAAATGAATATAATCCTTCCCCTGTTTTGTTTAATTATCAGCAGTCACCATATTTCCTTCATTGAAAAACTCAAAATACAGGCACCTCCAGTAGGGGGGAGCATCCAAAATCTGCAGAATCACAGTCAGGGTTCAGTCACTTTCTTGTGGTCTGTTTGCTCTCGACACCTGACATCATAAAATATCACTCCTCATTTTCTCACAACTTTGGTTGAATCTTTTCAGTTCTCTTTGCCAATTTATATTGTGAATAATCCTTTTGTTTTCTGTTCTGCAGATCTTCATGTATATACATCATGTCTTTTTTTCTCATCACAGGCTTTCTTTGAAAGTGGTTAGTCCTATTGTTACTGAAAGTTTAGATGCCATTATTTTTCAAAGCTAAGCAGGTGTTGTTGTATATTTTCAAAAGGTAAATCCTGGGATGAGGGTAAAATCAAAATACTGTCTTTTCCTGAGATCATTGAAAGGACAGAGGATTAGGAGGATACCTGGAATATGCGATAGTGTCACTTTTTAAATCTTTTGAAAGTTTTTCTCTCTAAATGGGTCTAGACATGATGTAACTGTATTGCTCTTTGCAAAGGATGTGATAAACATTGTAATTTTTTTTTAACCTGGAACTAGAACAGGCCACTTGATAATCATAATCTGGATCACTACACCAGGGGGTTACTTTGGGAATGTAGGAAATTCAAAAACAGTTCTTTGCTGGCAGACTTCTCACAGAAAGATGTACTTCCTGATTTTCTTAAAATGAAAACACCAACAACATCATTTTCAAGCCATTCTGAAGATTTTAAATTATTAATTTAAAAGTTCTTAATCCTGTATTTCCTAAAATGAAAATTAAAAATAATATTGACATTTAACAAACCAGATAAGTTTAATATATTGTAGAGCAACTGTTAAAGAGAATATTAGCTATTATAAATCACAGTGAAATGCTTCATTTTTTTTTTTTTAATTATAAAACTTGTAGAGGCAAGGTGCAGGCAATGAAGGATCTCCATTTCTGCCACAGCTCGTTAGCTGGGTGCGTAGAGAATAGTGGGTGTGATGAAACTTTAAGAAATATATACACACACATGCATGGACAGAGAAAAGGTATGGGAATGGAGTGGGGGTTCAAGACCTCTTGGATCAAGGCCCCAAACACAGTCACCAGTCTGCTTTTATTCAGTGCCGAAGCCTCCAGGTGTTTACAGGGAATGATATTAGCACGGGCTGGGAATCAGTCACAGCCTTAGTCAATAATCACACTTTGTGATTCTAAGTCACTTTCATTATCTTCCCAATGGACAGAGTGCATTACAGATGGTGGGGCAATGGTACCAACAAGAAGTTAAGGAGTCTGCCCAGACTCCAAAGTTCAGATCTCCCACCTGCTGCTGTTCAGTATGACCCAGCTAATGAGCCCATGTGAGCCAAACTGACTTGTTTTTCTCTTAGTTTCCTTATTTCCAAGATGATTTTCTCCTGACTCAGCCAAAGCTGCAAAAACCTTCACTGGTTTGTTTCTCCACACTTTTCCATCCCCCCACACATTGTTCAGCTTGAGTGATTTACCAGAGCAAGCTAGGAACATTTATTACAACAGGACCTAAACAAAAGGCAGAAACAAAATCAAAGACTTAGAGGTGAGAACAAAACCAGGTTTTCTCTCTAAATGGGTCTAGACATGATGTAACTGTATTGCTCTTTGCAAAGGATGTGATAAACATTGTAATTTTTTTTTAACCTGGAACTAGAACAGGCCACTTGATAATCATAATCTGGATCACTACACCAGGGGGTTACTTTGGGAATGTAGGAAATTCAAAAACAGTTCTTTGCTGGCAGACTTCTCACAGAAAGATGTACTTCCTGATTTTCTTAAAATGAAAACACCAACAACATCATTTTCAAGCCATTCTGAAGATTTTAAATTATTAATTTAAAAGTTCTTAATCCTGTATTTCCTAAAATGAAAATTAAAAATAATATTGACATTTAACAAACCAGATAAGTTTAATATATTGTAGAGCAACTGTTAAAGAGAATATTAGCTATTATAAATCACAGTGAAATGCTTCATTTTTTTTTTTTTAATTATAAAACTTGTAGAGGCAAGGTGCAGGCAATGAAGGATCTCCATTTCTGCCACAGCTCGTTAGCTGGGTGCGTAGAGAATAGTGGGTGTGATGAAACTTTAAGAAATATATACACACACATGCATGGACAGAAAAAAGGTATGGGAATGGAGTGGGGGTTCAAGACCTCTCTGGTCAAGGTCCCAAACACATTGACCAGTCTGCTTTTATTCAGTGCCGAAGCCTCCAGGTGTTTACGGGGAATGATACTAGCACGGTCTGGGAATCCGTCACAGCCCTATTCAACAATCACCCTCTGTGACTCTAAGTCATTTTCATTATCTTCCCAATGGACAGAGTGCATTAAAGCTGAGGGGCAATGGTACCAGTAAGAAGTTAAGGAGTCTGCCCAGACTCCAAAGTTCAGATCTCCCACCTGCTGCTGTTCAGTATGACCCAGCTAATGAGCCCATGTGAGCCAAACTGACTTGTTTTTCTCTTAGTTTCCTTATTTCCAAGATGATTTTCTCCTGACTCAGCCAAAGCTGCAAAAACCTTCACTGGTTTGTTTCTCCACACTTTTCCATCCCCCCACACATTGTTCAGCTTGAGTGATTTACCAGAGCAAGCTAGGAACATTTATTACAACAGGACCTAAACAAAAGGCAGAAACAAAATCAAAGACTTAGAGGTGAGAACAAAACCAGGACCTGAGAAGGGAAACAGGTAATGTGGGTTCAGGGAGATTCCCAGAATGGGGAGAGGCCCTTCCTAGTACAGCCTGAAACTGTCTAGTGTAAGTAATCATCCTCACGATCAGTCTCATTTTCCTTCAGGAAAAGGTAGAGTTTTATCATTCTCTGAGTGCTTCCTGGTGCCCAATTTCCATAATTCTGAGAAGCAAGGGAAGTGAGAAAAGATCTTCCAGGAGAATTTACATAAAGGAAGCAAAGAAGCAGCCCAAATGGGATGCAAGAGTTAAGCCCTCCTGGTATCACTGAACACAGGTTCATGTGTCTGATACACATAAGGTCAGACAAACCAAAACACTGGACTTGGAGCAGAGAGAAGTTTATCATGGGGCTACGAAAAAATAAACTCCTGACTTCCCTGAATGGTTTCATCAAAGCATTTTTAAAGGCAAGGTGAGGGAGAGGCAGAGTGGTTTGTTGCAAGCAGGGGAATTGTTCAAGTAGGTCATATCATTGTTTCTGTAAACTCCCAAAAAGACAATGCTGTTCTCTATTCTACAAGCTTTTATCTCTAAATGGATGGTAAAGTGTTATATCCTTAAAGATTGGAATCTTAAGAATGGGCCGTCCTATATGTTTCAGGCTATAGGCAACATTCTTAGCTGGAAGCAAGATCAATAAAATGCAAAGACTGAAGTAAAAGAAACTGATCTTATTTGAGGTAAGAGTTGTCCTTCATTTATTAGACATTTGGAATATATTTGGAGAGAGATTCATGGAAAAGAGAAGCGGGGAATAGTGGAAAGATGATATTATCTCCTGATCTTGCTTTTCCCCAAACTCAAGAAAATAACCAATATTTGCCTAGGTAGAAACTACTGGTAGCAGATGAGGATGATTAAGAAAGAAAGTGATAATTCTTCCTATTGAATCCAACTTAAATATTCCTGAAAACGTGACTTCAGTGTAAAATATTACTTGTGAGCTTATATCTCTGTATTTTAGATTTTAAAAAAAAGATAGATGTCTACTCCAATCCTCCAAACAATTCTGTAAAGCACATTAACACTTGTAGCAAACTGTCCTGTTAAAATGAAAATTTCTTTAAAGCTCAATTTCCTGAGTGGCATACAATAGATGAGTGTTTAAAAAAATTTTTTCCCTTTTCTATTGGAATATAATTGCTTTCAATGTTGTGTTAATTTCTGCTATACAACATAATGGATCAGTCATAGATATACATATACACCCTCCGTTTTGAGCTTCCCTCCCGGTCTCCCATTCTGCCCATCTACGTCATTACAGAGCAACAAGCTGAGATACCTTTGCTGTACAGTAGCTTCCCACTAGCTATCTATTTTACAGATGGTGGAATCAGCCCAGATGTCCATCGATAGATGAAAGGATAAAGAAGATGTGGTACATATATACAATGGAATAGTGTCCAGACATTAAAAGGAAACAAATTGAGTCAACTGAAGTGATATAAATGAACCTATATCCTGCTGTACAGAGTAAAATAGGTCAAATTATTATTATTTTTACTTCCTGAATGGTTTCATCAAAGCATTTTTAAAGGCAAGGTGAGGGAGAGGCAGAGTGGTTTGTTGCAAGCAGGGGAATTGTTCAAGTAGGTCATATCATTGTTTCTGTAAACTCCCAAAAAGACAATGCTGTTCTCTATTCTACAAGCTTTTATCTCTAAATGGATGGTAAAGTGTTATATCCTTAAAGATTGGAATCTTAAGAATGGGCCGTCCTATATGTTTCAGGCTATAGGCAACATTCTTAGCTGGAAGCAAGATCAATAAAATGCAAAGACTGAAGTAAAAGAAACTGATCTTATTTGAGGTAAGAGTTGTCCTTCATTTATTAGACATTTGGAATATATTTGGAGAGAGATTCATGGAAAAGAGAAGCGGGGAAGAGTGGAAAGATGATATTATCTCCTGATCTTGCTTTTCCCCAAACTCAAGAAAATAACCAATATTTGCCTAGGTAGAAACTACTGGTAGCAGATGAGGATGATTAAGAAAGAAAGTGATAATTCTTCCTATTGAATCCAACTTAAATATTCCTGAAAACGTGACTTCAGTGTAAAATATTACTTGTGAGCTTATATCTCTGTATTTTAGATTTTAAAAAAAAGATAGATGTCTACTCCAATCCTCCAAACAATTCTGTAAAGCACATTAACACTTGTAGCAAACTGTCCTGTTAAAATGAAAATTTCTTTAAAGCTCAATTTCCTGAGTGGCATACAATAGATGAGTGTTTAAAAAAATTTTTCCCCTTTTCTATTGGAATATAATTGCTTTCAATGTTGTGTTAATTTCTGCTATACAACATAATGGATCAGTCATAGATATACATATACACCCTCCGTTTTGAGCTTCCCTCCCGGTCTCCCATTCTGCCCATCTACGTCATTACAGAGCAACAAGCTGAGATACCTTTGCTGTACAGTAGCTTCCCACTAGCTATCTATTTTACAGATGGTGGAATCAGCCCAGATGTCCATCGATAGATGAAAGGATAAAGAAGATGTGGTACATATATACAATGGAATAGTGTCCAGACATTAAAAGGAAACAAATTGAGTCAACTGAAGTGATATAAATGAACCTATATCCTGCTGTACAGAGTAAAATAGGTCAAATTATTATTATTTTTTTATTGTATGAGGTACATGGCCCAATATCTCATGGTGATGCCTCTCTTTGCACAAGCAACAACTATAAACTGTATTCTCCTTAGTTGAACTTTACTGTTCTTTTCAAGGAATGGTTAATTCTG
Organism: Tragulus kanchil; assembly: GCA_022376925.1. Taxonomy (NCBI): domain Eukaryota; kingdom Metazoa; phylum Chordata; class Mammalia; order Artiodactyla; family Tragulidae; genus Tragulus; species Tragulus kanchil. Next base: position 79,012,815 of record JAIOJX010000029.1, on the reverse strand, counting down.
AACTTTAACCAATTACATTTAAAATGTAATTTAAGACAACTCAATTGAAAATGTATTTAAAGTTTGAGATTTGGAATGCATATATAAAATATTTTTATGTAATTTTACAGAGCATTTTTGCACAGAGGGGTTTACACATGTGTGGAGTTTGGAAAATTAAAATGTAATTTTTTTCTGTCAAGAAAATGTTATCCAGAGATGTTGTCTGTACGATATGCCTATGTATGTTAAGTGCTACTCAGGATGTATCATAAAGATGATGAAAGGTTTCTATTTGCTTACTACTCTTTGCACAGTCATTGTTCAACTCCATGTTTTTCAAGACTGTGAAATGCTCTGAGAATCTCTCTGCTTCAGTTACCCAAGGATCATTTCCCAGACTCTTAAACACATACAAATCATCTTTTCTTCTAAAAATCATTGACTATCACAAGTGAAAAACACCCTTCTTTTTCATTGAGAAAACAAAGAATGTTCAGAGATGACTTGGGAGACAATTCTACGTGAGGCTCTGAAGTTTCTGTACTTCATGCAAGCAGAGGCATTCACAGCTTTCTCTTCTGGATGATCTTTGAAAGGATCTCTCTGTAGTGAAGAGCCTTTAAAATCAGAGATGGTATCTCTCTCCAAAGCAATGGAAGGCTTGACATAGTTTTGAAAAATGGAGATAGAGTTCTTATCCAGAGTGAAGTAAGTCAGCCCTGGTCACTATTCAGTACAAGTAAGATGTTTCCCTCTAAAGTAAGGAGTAGGCTAGCTTACTGTCCATCGTAAAGATTCAGGTTATCCAAGCTTCTCTAGCATAATTGTAGGCGACAGTCCTCTTCAGTAACATAATCCACTACATGTGAATGTACCAGTCTGGAGTCATCTATGTCCCCACCATGGGACTAGTGGTTGAGGGGAACTGAGCTGAGTACTCTGAAACTCACAATACTGAAAGTACTAAAGTCCTTTGCCTTCTGAAAATATAGGTGAGACTATGTGGGGAGGGGCAACCAAGCTTGCTACTATGGCAACATTTTAGAGAAATGATCCTTAGTTGAACTTTACTGTTCTTTTCAAGGAATGGTTAATTCTGAACTTTAACCAATTACATTTAAAATGTAATTTAAGACAACTCAATTGAAAATGTATTTAAAGTTTGAGATTTGGAATGCATATATAAAATATTTTTATGTAATTTTACAGAGCATTTTTGCACAGAGGGGTTTACACATGTGTGGAGTTTGGAAAATTAAAATGTAATTTTTTTCTGTCAAGAAAATGTTATCCAGAGATGTTGTCTGTACGATATGCCTATGTATGTTAAGTGCTACTCAGGATGTATCATAAAGATGATGAAAGGTTTCTATTTGCTTACTACTCTTTGCACAGTCATTGTTCAACTCCATGTTTTTCAAGACTGTGAAATGCTCTGAGAATCTCTCTGCTTCAGTTACCCAAGGATCATTTCCCAGACTCTTAAACACATACAAATCATCTTTTCTTCTAAAAATCATTGACTATCACAAGTGAAAAACACCCTTCTTTTTCATTGAGAAAACAAAGAATGTTCAGAGATGACTTGGGAGACAATTCTACGTGAGGCTCTGAAGTTTCTGTACTTCATGCAAGCAGAGGCATTCACAGCTTTCTCTTCTGGATGATCTTTGAAAGGATCTCTCTGTAGTGAAGAGCCTTTAAAATCAGAGATGGTATCTCTCTCCAAAGCAATGGAAGGCTTGACATAGTTTTGAAAAATGGAGATAGAGTTCTTATCCAGAGTGAAGTAAGTCAGCCCTGGTCACTATTCAGTACAAGTAAGATGTTTCCCTCTAAAGTAAGGAGTAGGCTAGCTTACTGTCCATCGTAAAGATTCAGGTTATCCAAGCTTCTCTAGCATAATTGTAGGCGACAGTCCTCTTCAGTAACATAATCCACTACATGTGAATGTACCAGTCTGGAGTCATCTATGTCCCCACCATGGGACTAGTGGTTGAGGGGAACTGAGCTGAGTACTCTGAAACTCACAATACTGAAAGTACTAAAGTCCTTTGCCTTCTGAAAATATAGGTGAGACTATGTGGGGAGGGGCAACCAAGCTTGCTACTATGGCAACATTTTAGAGAAATGATCCTTGACATAAAGTTAAGTAACTTTTGCATCACATTCAATGACAATAAATTTGATTTTATTTTTAACTGATTATTAATTGTTCTTATAGTAGCAGGCAAATAGGATTTATTAGAGAGTAGGAAGGTACACAGCTCTCAGCATAGACACTGAGAGGGGGTAAAGAGTCCCCCCAAAATCAGGGATTACAGCGGTTTTACCTATATTACTCTATGCATTTTTGGTTGGCACCTGTTATTAAAAATATGTCAGATTTAACTGATCAGTTTAAGGTCAAGATGCTTAACATCTTTATGGCTTCCTTTGATTCTCGGATTAAGTTACCACCCTTTTTCATGTCCCCTGGTCATTTTACAATGGAACAGATGTACGGTTTAAGATTAATAATCACAGTTGTTTTTCATTAAGGCATATGGAACAGAAGTCACTTTATGTTTAATGGAGGGATAATTGTTTTACAGTATTATGTTGGTTTCTGCCAGACATCAACATGAATCAGCCATAGGTACATCTATGTTCCCTCTCTTGAACCTCCCTTGCACCTCCCTCCCCATCACCACTCGTTTATTACAGAACCCTGGATTGAATTCCCTGAGTCATACAATAAATTTCCATTGGCTGTCTACTTTACATATGGTAATGTAGGTTTCCATCTTACTCTATCCATGCATCCCACACTCACTTTCCTCTCCCACTACATGTCCATTAGTCTGTTCACTACGTCTGTGCCCTCATTGCTGTCCTTCAAATAATTTCATCAGCACCAACTTTCTAGATTTCAAATGTATGTGTTAGTATATGATATTTGTTTTTCACTTTCTGACTTACTTTACACTGTATAAAAAACTCTAACTTCCTCCGCCTCACTAGAACTAACTCAAATGCATTCTTTTTATGACTGAGTAGTATTGCATTATACATATATAATATAATATTACTCACTGCTTCTTTAGCCATTCATCTGTTGGTGGATATCTAGGTTGCTTTCATCTCCTAGCTATTGTAAACAGCTCTGTAGTGAACACCAGCGTATATGAGCTGTTTTCAATTTGAGTTTCCTCAGAGTATATGCATAGTGGAGGAATTGTTGGGTTGTATATGAAAAACTGTGAGTTCTTGAAATAAAAAAGGGACAAAGGGTTTACTATGGCAACATTTTAGAGAAATGATCCTTGACATAAAGTTAAGTAACTTTTGCATCACATTCAATGACAATAAATTTGATTTTATTTTCCAACTGATTATTAATTGTTCTTATAGTAGCAGGCAAATAGGATTTATTAGAGAGTAGGAAGGTACACAGCTCTCAGCATAGACACTGAGAGGGGGTAAAGAGTCCCCCCAAAATCAGGGATTACAGCGGTTTTACCTATATTACTCTATGCATTTTTGGTTGGCACCTGTTATTAAAAATATGTCAGATTTAACTGATCAGTTTAAGGTCAAGATGCTTAACATCTTTATGGCTTCCTTTGATTCTCGGATTAAGTTACCACCCTTTTTCATGTCCCCTGGTCATTTTACAATGGAACAGATGTACGGTTTAAGATTAATAATCACAGTTGTTTTTCATTAAGGCATATGGAACAGAAGTCACTTTATGTTTAATGGAGGGATAATTGTTTTACAGTATTATGTTGGTTTCTGCCAGACATCAACATGAATCAGCCATAGGTACATCTATGTTCCCTCTCTTGAACCTCCCTTGCACCTCCCTCCCCATCACCACTCGTTTATTACAGAACCCTGGATTGAATTCCCTGAGTCATACAATAAATTTCCATTGGCTGTCTACTTTACATATGGTAATGTAGGTTTCCATCTTACTCTATCCATGCATCCCACACTCACTTTCCTCTCCCACTACATGTCCATTAGTCTGTTCACTACGTCTGTGCCCTCATTGCTGTCCTTCAAATAATTTCATCAGCACCAACTTTCTAGATTTCAAATGTATGTGTTAGTATATGATATTTGTTTTTCACTTTCTGACTTACTTTACACTGTATAAAAAACTCTAACTTCCTCCGCCTCACTAGAACTAACTCAAATGCATTCTTTTTATGACTGAGTAGTATTGCATTATACATATATAATATAATATTACTCACTGCTTCTTTAGCCATTCATCTGTTGGTGGATATCTAGGTTGCTTTCATCTCCTAGCTATTGTAAACAGCTCTGTAGTGAACACCAGCGTATATGAGCTGTTTTCAATTTGAGTTTCCTCAGAGTATATGCATAGTGGAGGAATTGTTGGGTTGTATGGTAGTTGTATTCCTTTTTTTAAAAGAACCTGTTTTTTTTTTACAGTCCTCCATAATGTCTGTATCAGTGTACATTACCACCAACAGTATTTATCTTTCTCTGTATCCTCTCCAGCATTTATTGTTTGTAGATTTTTTTTTTTTTTTGATAATAGCCATTCTGACTGGTGTGAGGTGATATCTCATTGTAATTTTGATTTGCATTTCTCTAATAATGAGCAATGTTAAGCATTTTTTCATAAGCTAATTAGCCATCTATATGTCTTCTTCAGAGAAATGTCTGTTTAGGTTTGTTCCCCACTTTTTAATTGGGCTGTTTATTTTTTGTGAATATGAGCTGGTTGTATTTTTGGTAATTAATCCATTGTCAGTCATTTCATTTGCTATTATTTTCTCCCCTTCTGAGGGTTGTCTTTTCTCCTTATAGTCTACTTGGGTCTTCTGGGTAGCCCAAGGAGGTTTTATCTCCTTCAGTGACGGAAACATAGAAGATATGGGTTTGATCCCTGGGTCAGGGAGATACCCTGGAGAATGAAATGCAACCCACTACAGTGTGCTTGCCCAAGAATCCCAAGAATCCTTTAAGTTGCATACAACTAAAGCAACATAGCATACTCACATGCAAAAGCTTTTAAGTTTAATTAGGTCCAACTAGATTATTTTTGTTTATATTTGCATCATTTAGGAGGTGGGTAACAGAGGATTTTGCTGTGATTTATGTCATACTGTTCTGCCTGTCTTCCTTTAAGCATTTTAGCATTTTATGGTTTCTGATCTTACTTTTAGGTCTTTAATCCATTGTGAGTTTATCTTTATATTCTTTGTTAGGAAGTGTACTAATTTTATTCTTTTATGGATAGTTGTTCAGTTTCCCAGCAGCACTTATTGAAGAAATCATATTTGATCCATTGTATATTTTTGTCTCCTTTGTGAAAAATCAGTTGCCCAGAGATGTGTGAGTTTATTTCTTGACTTTCTATCTTGTTCCATTGGTCGATATTACTGTTTTTCTGCCAGTACCATACTGTCTTGATGACTGTAGCTTTGCAACATAGTCTGAAGTCAGGAAGGTTGATTGCTCTAGCTCCATTCTTCCTTCTCAAGATTTTTTTGGCGATTAGTGGTCTCTTGTGTTTCCATGTGAACTGTGACAATTTTTTCTAGTTATGTGAAAAATTCCATTGGTAATTTGGGGAATTGCATAAAATCTGTAGATTGCATTTGTACTACAATCATTTTCACAGTATTCATTCTTCCAAAAGAGGAACATGGAATATCTCTCCATCTGTTTTTGTCATCTTTGATTTCTTTCAAGCATGTCTTTTACTTTTCTGCATACAGCTCTTATGTCTCCTTAGGTAGGCTTATTCCTACGCATTTCTATTCTTATTCTTTCAATGGTGAATGTGATTGATTTCTTAGTTTCTATTTCTGATTTTTCTTTGTTAGGGTATAGGAATGCAAATAAATTCTGTGTATTGATTTTGTATCCTGCAACTTTTTGAATTCACTGATTAGTTCTTGTAATTTTCTGATAGTACGTTTTGAGTTTTCTATGTATAGTATCATGCTGTCTGCAAACACTGAGGATTTTGCTACTTATTTTCCAATGTGAATTTATTTCATTTCTTTTTCTTCTCTGGTTGCCATAGCTAGGACTTCTAAAACTATGTTGAATAATACTCGTAAGAGTGGGCACCCTCTTCCTGTCTCTGATTTTAGAGGGAATGCTTTCAGTCTTTCATCATTGAGAATATGTTTGCTGTGGGTTTATCATATATGGCCTTTCCTATGTTAACGTAGTTTCCTTCCTGACCCAGAGATCAAACCAAGGTCTCCTGCAATGCAGGCTGATTCTTTATCATCTGAGCCACCAGAAGCCCTAGATTTCATATATGTGTGTCAATACAAAGAATTTGTCTTTCTCTTTCTAATTTGCTTCATTTTGTATAATATTCTAAGGTTCTGGGAAGTCCATTTGCAAGAAAAGGTAAATTATCCTGATTGACCTTAAAGTGTTCTCAATAGCAGCAGGGGAGAACCAACAAAACAAGGACCCAAGAGGAATATGAAAGTGTAGGGTGTTCAGAGGAAAAACAAAACAAAACAAAACAAAACAACCAAAAAAATTTAAAAAGCCTGAATTTTGAAGGCAAGCAAAAAAAGAGAAAAAATGCTGATGCATACAAAAGGTAAGTTTTAACCCCTCTTTCTTTGACAGTAAGATACTGGACAAGTCAGTTAAATTTTGTAATTTTAAGCTGATTTCTTTCTTGCCCCAAGCAGAATTGTGTCACATGTTGCCCCACTGCCTCCCCGTTCCTGTTCCCACACACTGTCCCATTACAGAGCACACTGTTTGCTTGTCCCTTGCTTCCCTCCATTCTCTTCAGGCATCATTCTTCCTGGAAGGACTCTGTCCCTTCTCCTTTTCTAATGCTTTCATGTCCTTTATTTCCAAGAACACGCATTGAGACATGAGAGAGTTCCAAGGCTCTGTCTTTCCATTCACCATCCTGATTTTAAGTTATCCAACCTCCATTCAGTATTATTCTACTTTTTTTCGTTAGGGATTTTCTTTGTTAGGGTATAGGAATGCAAATAAATTCTGTGTATTGATTTTGTATCCTGCAACTTTTTGAATTCACTGATTAGTTCTTGTAATTTTCTGATAGTACGTTTTGAGTTTTCTATGTATAGTATCATGCTGTCTGCAAACACTGAGGATTTTGCTACTTATTTTCCAATGTGAATTTATTTCATTTCTTTTTCTTCTCTGGTTGCCATAGCTAGGACTTCTAAAACTATGTTGAATAATACTCGTAAGAGTGGGCACCCTCTTCCTGTCTCTGATTTTAGAGGGAATGCTTTCAGTCTTTCATCATTGAGAATATGTTTGCTGTGGGTTTATCATATATGGCCTTTCCTATGTTAACGTAGTTTCCTTCCTGACCCAGAGATCAAACCAAGGTCTCCTGCAATGCAGGCTGATTCTTTATCATCTGAGCCACCAGAAGCCCTAGATTTCATATATGTGTGTCAATACAAAGAATTTGTCTTTCTCTTTCTAATTTGCTTCATTTTGTATAATATTCTAAGGTTCTGGGAAGTCCATTTGCAAGAAAAGGTAAATTATCCTGATTGACCTTAAAGTGTTCTCAATAGCAGCAGGGGAGAACCAACAAAACAAGGACCCAAGAGGAATATGAAAGTGTAGGGTGTTCAGAGGAAAAACAAAACAAAACAAAACAAAACAACCAAAAAAATTTAAAAAGCCTGAATTTTGAAGGCAAGCAAAAGAAGAGAAAAAATGCTGATGCATACAAAAGGTAAGTTTTAACCCCTCTTTCTTTGACAGTAAGATACTGGACAAGTCAGTTAAATTTTGTAATTTTAAGCTGATTTCTTTCTTGCCCCAAGCAGAATTGTGTCACATGTTGCCCCACTGCCTCCCCGTTCCTGTTCCCACACACTGTCCCATTACAGAGCACACTGTTTGCTTGTCCCTTGCTTCCCTCCATTCTCTTCAGGCATCATTCTTCCTGGAAGGACTCTGTCCCTTCTCCTTTTCTAATGCTTTCATGTCCTTTATTTCCAAGAACACGCATTGAGACATGAGAGAGTTCCAAGGCTCTGTCTTTCCATTCACCATCCTGATTTTAAGTTATCCAACCTCATATATTTGTGAACATGTGTGGGGACTGCTTACACCTATGTTGGATGGGAGAGAAAATCTGCCACTCCCTGCATCTCCAGGCACATATGTTTGTGAATATGGTATATATAAATATGTAAAAGACAATTTAAATTGTATGTCAAAGACTGGCTTGATGTCTTACATTTACTCTTCTCATAGGGTCTGTAGCCATGATTAATAAGTGGTTATTTATTAAAATCATTCAGGCTTCAGATAGCTGGATGTGCTGAATATAAAGATACTAAGGAAAAGGAAAACAACACGTTTTGGTAATATAAAAATTTGACTCTGAGAAAAAATATCCTGGGTTCATGTCAATTCAATTCCCAAGTTTTAGTAGCTTTCTGAGCTTAAGTCTCTCAGACTCTGTGATATTCACCTGTTACATATACTCAATAATAGCTACTGCATTTCCAAATTGATACATAATAGGGATTAACTAGGCTACTGCTTGTGAAACATTTAATATAATTGCTGTCAATAGACCATGCAATAAAAGTGTATCTTAAAAACACAATTTGCCTTTAAAGTAAAAACAACTATGTTATGAGGAGAACAGAACTAGCCTCAATCCAACCCATATTCTTTTAGCTCCTTTTCTCCCCAGTCTGATTTCTGTAGACTGGCTCTTAACCACAGGACTGCCCCAACTTAAAACTGTTTGGAGATAATCTCTCTATAGAAATGTTTCAATATCTGGTGTTTCAGTGATAAAGAACCCACCTGGCAATGCAGGAGATGTGGGTTTGATCTCTGGATCAAAAAGATCCCCTGGAGAAGGAAATGCCAATCCACTACAGTATCCTTGCCTGGAAAATCCCATGAACAGAGAAGCCTGGTAGGTTACATTCCCCACTGCCTCCCCGTTCCTGTTCCCACACACTGTCCCATTACAGAGCACACTGTTTGCTTGTCCCTTGCTTCCCTCCATTCTCTTCAGGCATCATTCTTCCTGGAAGGACTCTGTCCCTTCTCCTTTTCTAATGCTTTCATGTCCTTTATTTCCAAGAACACGCATTGAGACATGAGAGAGTTCCAAGGCTCTGTCTTTCCATTCACCATCCTGATTTTAAGTTATCCAACCTCATATATTTGTGAACATGTGTGGGACTGCTTACACCTATGTTGGATGGGAGAGAAAATCTGCCACTCCCTGCATCTCCAGGCACATATGTTTGTGAATATGGTATATATAAATATGTAAAAGACAATTTAAATTGTATGTCAAAGACTGGCTTGATGTCTTACATTTACTCTTCTCATAGGGTCTGTAGCCATGATTAATAAGTGGTTATTTATTAAAATCATTCAGGCTTCAGATAGCTGGATGTGCTGAATATAAAGATACTAAGGAAAAGGAAAACAACACGTTTTGGTAATATAAAAATTTGACTCTGAGAAAAAATATCCTGGGTTCATGTCAATTCAATTCCCAAGTTTTAGTAGCTTTCTGAGCTTAAGTCTCTCAGACTCTGTGATATTCACCTGTTACATATACTCAATAATAGCTACTGCATTTCCAAATTGATACATAATAGGGATTAACTAGGCTACTGCTTGTGAAACATTTAATATAATTGCTGTCAATAGACCATGCAATAAAAGTGTATCTTAAAAACACAATTTGCCTTTAAAGTAAAAACAACTATGTTATGAGGAGAACAGAACTAGCCTCAATCCAACCCATATTCTTTTAGCTCCTTTTCTCCCCAGTCTGATTTCTGTAGACTGGCTCTTAACCACAGGACTGCCCCAACTTAAAACTGTTTGGAGATAATCTCTCTATAGAAATGTTTCAATATCTGGTGTTTCAGTGATAAAGAACCCACCTGGCAATGCAGGAGATGTGGGTTTGATCTCTGGATCAAAAAGATCCCCTGGAGAAGGAAATGCCAATCCACTACAGTATCCTTGCCTGGAAAATCCCATGAACAGAGAAGCCTGGTAGGTTACAGTCCATGGGGCCACGAAGAGTTGAATATGCCTCAGTGACAGAACAACAACAAAATCAACCTTAGTTTCTTCAAGCTGTCTGGTCATATCTGTCAGCATGTCTCTCTCAAATATGACTCTCCAGTCAAAGTTTGTTAATATAATCAATGTTTCTGTGTCCTGATATAAAGATAACATATTCTTATAGAAATTTTGCAGATAACTCTATAGCTAAGAAAAGAAGAAAATTCACTAAGAGTTTTTGAATTCTGGAGGAATTAGGTAGGGTTAAAAAGAGAAATGTTTCATTCCTGCTTACAATGATATAATTTACTAAACTTCTATAAATCTTTTTAAAAAGTTTCCTTATATCTGGAAAACAAAAAGTAAAAAAAATAAGTAATATTTTCAACAAAAAAATCATGAAATTATAAACATATTCATCAGTTCATCCAATCCCATATGATTGACTCTTGTTCTTTATTACTCCAGTTTTCCATTAGTTCCATTGACTTTGCCCAATAATTGAGGATGACAGGGACAGTGAAGATCCCAAGAAGCTTGTCAGGTTCATATAATTTTCTCAGTGAAGTGAGTGCCCTGAGCACTGGAGATAGTGAAAGATAAGCCTCGAGTGGAAAGCACATTTGCTCCTTAACAATTGTTTTATCATTGTCAGGGCATCAGCCGAGCATTAGGAGAGAGTGAACCCATCTAGAAAACATACAGACAATAAGAAGAACATTTTGATAACCCACATTAAGTGACAGTTTGTAATGTTCAAAGGATCCCAGACTACTGCTTGTGAAACATTTAATATAATTGCTGTCAATAGACCATGCAATAAAGTGTATCTTAAAAACACAATTTGCCTTTAAAGTAAAAACAACTATGTTATGAGGAGAACAGAACTAGCCTCAATCCAACCCATATTCTTTTAGCTCCTTTTCTCCCCAGTCTGATTTCTGTAGACTGGCTCTTAACCACAGGACTGCCCCAACTTAAAACTGTTTGGAGATAATCTCTCTATAGAAATGTTTCAATATCTGGTGTTTCAGTGATAAAGAACCCACCTGGCAATGCAGGAGATGTGGGTTTGATCTCTGGATCAAAAAGATCCCCTGGAGAAGGAAATGCCAATCCACTACAGTATCCTTGCCTGGAAAATCCCATGAACAGAGAAGCCTGGTAGGTTACAGTCCATGGGGCCACGAAGAGTTGAATATGCCTCAGTGACAGAACAACAACAAAATCAACCTTAGTTTCTTCAAGCTGTCTGGTCATATCTGTCAGCATGTCTCTCTCAAATATGACTCTCCAGTCAAAGTTTGTTAATATAATCAATGTTTCTGTGTCCTGATATAAAGATAACATATTCTTATAGAAATTTTGCAGATAACTCTATAGCTAAGAAAAGAAGAAAATTCACTAAGAGTTTTTGAATTCTGGAGGAATTAGGTAGGGTTAAAAAGAGAAATGTTTCATTCCTGCTTACAATGATATAATTTACTAAACTTCTATAAATCTTTTTAAAAAGTTTCCTTATATCTGGAAAACAAAAAGTAAAAAAAATAAGTAATATTTTCAACAAAAAAATCATGAAATTATAAACATATTCATCAGTTCATCCAATCCCATATGATTGACTCTTGTTCTTTATTACTCCAGTTTTCCATTAGTTCCATTGACTTTGCCCAATAATTGAGGATGACAGGGACAGTGAAGATCCCAAGAAGCTTGTCAGGTTCATATAATTTTCTCAGTGAAGTGAGTGCCCTGAGCACTGGAGATAGTGAAAGATAAGCCTCGAGTGGAAAGCACATTTGCTCCTTAACAATTGTTTTATCATTGTCAGGGCATCAGCCGAGCATTAGGAGAGGGAGTGAACCCATCTAGAAAACATACAGACAATAAGAAGAACATTTTGATAACCCACATTAAGTGACAGTTGAATGAAATCCAGCTGCAGGTGTTCAAAGGATCCCAAGACAGGAGTTCTGAAGCCTCTAACAATAAAACTATTTTTTCCCCAGAGCTAATGTACCCAACAGTTCAGACATTCCATGTGGATTATCTTCACAATTTTATCAAGAGCTCTCTACTAATGTCTTGAGTGATTGTAACTCCACTATGGTGGGTGAAAAAATGCAAAAAAAAAAAAAAAAGAAGAAGAAGAAGAAGACAAAGAAAAAAAGAAAAAAAATTAGGTTTGCCAGAATATCAAGAGGAACCAAATGATATCTTTTTTCTCCATAGCTCTGGCTATTTAGTTTATAAGTATGTTTATAAGTATTGCTTGTGTTGTCCTGGGTTCAGTCATTGTTCTCATGAATTGTAGCCTGCCAGGATACCCTCTCCATGAAAATTTCCAGGCAAGAATTGTGGTTGTTGTTATTGTTCAATCACTTGGTCGAGTCCAACTCTTTGTGACTCCATGCACTGCAGCACATCAGGCTTCCTTGTCCTTCACTATCTTCCAGAGTTAAGAATATTGGAGTGGGTTGCTATTTCTTATTCCTGGGAATTTTCCCAACCCAGGAATCAAGCCCACATCTCTTAAGTCTATTGAATTGAAAGGCATGCTCTTTAACACTAGAGGCACCTGGAAACCTTACAGTTCAGTTCAGTCACTCAGTTGTGTCCAAATCTTTGCAATCCAACAGACTGTGGCATGCCAGACTTCTCTATCCTTCACCAGAGAAATTAAGATGGATAAACAATAGCTGTAGGACTTCCAACAGTATGAAAAGGGAAGCTCTTCAGCTATTATTAATCCATCTTAATTTTTTTTGGTTCCAGAACAGACTGTTTTCATGTTGCAAATGCATTAGGATGAAAAAGTCTGAAAACAAGAGGTCAATTATTTAAATTTATTTTCTATTTTGCAAGCACTGGAGATAGTGAAAGATAAGCCTCGAGTGGAAAGCACATTTGCTCCTTAACAATTGTTTTATCATTGTCAGGGCATCAGCCGAGCATTAGGAGAGGGAGTGAACCCATCTAGAAAACATACAGACAATAAGAAGAACATTTTGATAACCCACATTAAGTGACAGTTGAATGAAATCCAGCTGCAGGTGTTCAAAGGATCCCAAGACAGGAGTTCTGAAGCCTCTAACAATAAAACTATTTTTTCCCCAGAGCTAATGTACCCAACAGTTCAGACATTCCATGTGGATTATCTTCACAATTTTATCAAGAGCTCTCTACTAATGTCTTGAGTGATTGTAACTCCACTATGGTGGGTGAAAAAATGCAAAAAAAAAAAAAAAAAGAAGAAAGAAAAGAAAGAAAAAAAGAAAAAAAATTAGGTTTGCCAGAATATCAAGAGGAACCAAATGATATCTTTTTTCTCCATAGCTCTGGCTATTTAGTTTATAAGTATGTTTATAAGTATTGCTTGTGTTGTCCTGGGTTCAGTCATTGTTCTCATGAATTGTAGCCTGCCAGGATACCCTCTCCATGAAAATTTCCAGGCAAGAATTGTGGTTGTTGTTATTGTTCAATCACTTGGTCGAGTCCAACTCTTTGTGACTCCATGCACTGCAGCACATCAGGCTTCCTTGTCCTTCACTATCTTCCAGAGTTAAGAATATTGGAGTGGGTTGCTATTTCTTATTCCTGGGAATTTTCCCAACCCAGGAATCAAGCCCACATCTCTTAAGTCTATTGAATTGAAAGGCATGCTCTTTAACACTAGAGGCACCTGGAAACCTTACAGTTCAGTTCAGTCACTCAGTTGTGTCCAAATCTTTGCAATCCAACAGACTGTGGCATGCCAGACTTCTCTATCCTTCACCAGAGAAATTAAGATGGATAAACAATAGCTGTAGGACTTCCAACAGTATGAAAAGGGAAGCTCTTCAGCTATTATTAATCCATCTTAATTTTTTTTGGTTCCAGAACAGACTGTTTTCATGTTGCAAATGCATTAGGATGAAAAAAGTCTGAAAACAAGAGGTCAATTATTTAAATTTATTTTCTATTTTTGCAGCAGAGAATGGACTTTCTACATGTACCATAAAGTTTACAGATTCTGTTCCTGCTGTCTTTCCATGAAAGTAAATTAGGGCATTTCCCTGATACCAGAGTTCAGTCCCTTTAATGTATCATTTATAATGACAGGTAACATTCTATGTCAGAGCATATATGACTCAGGAATATTGCATAATTTCTGGGAACGCTTATAATATATAAGCATAAAGACACTACATAAAGAAGGTTTAACATTTCTTTTTATTTGAAAATATGTGCCATGTAAATTAGCATATCAAATATACTTAATTAACTTAATATCTCTTTTCATACAGAGGATAAATTTTTGAGATATTTCTGGAACCCTCTAAAACATTTTGTACCTCTAAGTTAGTTCCAAGTAATACAGAATTTATTTAAAATTTGAATTTGAGGGGCATTTTATCAAAATTTTTTTTTAAAAAAAACCTTTTAAAACTCTCCAATAGGTGATTATGAAACAAATCATAGTTATCAATTTAACAAAAGTAACAAGACACCATAGGCAAAGACGTTTAAATAATTCCAATCAAAATTTAGCTCTTTTAATATTGAGAACTAAACTTAAGTAATCAAATACCTGGTAAAGATAGCATATAACATAAATGACAAGATAATTTTGACAAGACATAGGATTTTCTTTTCCAGGTAAACTCTTAAAATCCTTTCAGAATCTCTTATTATCAAGAGAAAATCAACAGAAAAAAAAAAAAAAACACAAAAAACTTTGTCATTTTAACAGAAAGAACCCCAAATTCCAATTTTGTACTCATTTAATTTTGACATCAAAACTCATTAATCTAATTAAGTTGATTCAAATCTTATCTAGTTCTCACCACATACAATATTTATTTCCACTTTTATTTATAAACATTTTACAGTTTTCTATATCCATTTTAGTTTGTCCTTAGTTTTCTTTCCCATGGAGAAATAATCATCTTTGGGAAGAAATCATTTTGTTTTGTCTAAACAAAAATATTCTCTATGTGTTAAACATTTTCTTATCCTAGAACACAAATTTTTTCTAATTATTATATTTGGTAGATTTAACACATATTAATTAGAATTATTAATTTTTGGAAACCATGTTTTATTCAGTAAAAATGAAGTAAACAATTATAAACTCATTAATATTTGTGGCTTGATAGAGATATATTTTATAATATTTAGAAACAAAGCTATTTCAAAGTACAACCTTTCACTAAAGCACAAAATGTATTCATTAACAGATCCAAATATGCTTAGTTTCTCTGTATTAAGAAGTCTATGGGGCTTCCCCTGGTGGTCCAGTGGGTAAGGACACCACCTTGTAGTGCAAGGGGCGTCGGTTCGATCCCTGACCTGGGAAGATCCCACGTGCTGTGGAGCGGCTGGACTGATGTGTCCAATTATCGAGCTGGAGCTCTGGAGCGCATGCGCCCAGAGCCGGCGCTCTGCGACGACAGAAGCCACGGTGATGGGAGGCCAACAGAAGCCAAAGAACAAAGACGAATGAAAACAGATAAATGAAAGACCAATAGAAGTGGCCCTCCCATCCCCTTCCCTCCCCACCCCACCCTCCAAAAGATAAATAAATAAATAATAATAAATATAAAAAATAAGTCTATGTAGTTATAAACTTAGACTTGTTTAGTAATTAGTGTTTTCCTATTTCATTTCATTAGGAAATGACAGACCTTCCTTCAGTAAATTCTGGTCACTTAACTTAGCAAAGCACTAAAGATATAAATTACCAAATAAATGTAACAAACTATTTAAGTAGACAAATCTTTGCTTTCTTATGTTTTAATTGTAGTATAATTGATTTACAACACTGTGTTAATTTTAGGTGTAGAGCAAAGTGATTCACTTATATGTGTTCATTTTCAAGTTCTATTCCATTACAGATTATTACAAGATATTGCACATTTTTCCCTGTGCTATATTGTTGTTTCTCTATCATTTTCAAGTTCTATTCCATTACAGATTATTACAAGATATTGCACATTTTTCCCTGTGCTATATTGTTGTTTCTCTATTTTATATATAGTAGTGTGTAAACATTAAAACCAAACTCTTAATTTATTCCACACCACCTTCCCTTTGGTAACCATATTATTTTCCATGTCCATGAACCTGTCTGTTTTATAAATAAGTTCAAATATATCATCATTTAGATTCTACAAATAAGTGATATTATGCAATATTTGTCTTACACTGTTTGAAATACTTTGCATGATAATCTTTAGGTCTATCCATGTTTCTACAAATGGCATTATTTAACCTTTTTTAAAAATAATATTAATTTTATATATGTATTGCATAGGAACATGGAATGTTAGGTCCATGGATTAAGGTAAACTGGATCTTGTTAAGCAAGAGATATCAGGACTGAACATCTACATTTTAGGAATTAGTGACTAAAATGGATGGAAATGGGTCAATTCAATTCAAACGATCATCATATTTACTCCAAGGCAATCCATGCAACATCACGGTAATCCATGTCTATGTCTCCAACCCCAATGCTGACAAAGCTGGAGTTTACCGGTTCGATGAAGACCTAACCCAAAAGAACAAAGACGAATGAAAACAGATAAATGAAAGACCAATAGAAGTGGCCCTCCCATCCCCTTCCCTCCCCACCCCACCCTCCAAAAGATAAATAAATAAATAATAATAAATATAAAAAATAAGTCTATGTAGTTATAAACTTAGACTTGTTTAGTAATTAGTGTTTTCCTATTTCATTTCATTAGGAAATGACAGACCTTCCTTCAGTAAATTCTGGTCACTTAACTTAGCAAAGCACTAAAGATATAAATTACCAAATAAATGTAACAAACTATTTAAGTAGACAAATCTTTGCTTTCTTATGTTTTAATTGTAGTATAATTGATTTACAACACTGTGTTAATTTTAGGTGTAGAGCAAAGTGATTCACTTATATGTGTTCATTTTCAAGTTCTATTCCATTACAGATTATTACAAGATATTGCACATTTTTCCCTGTGCTATATTGTTGTTTCTCTATCATTTTCAAGTTCTATTCCATTACAGATTATTACAAGATATTGCACATTTTTCCCTGTGCTATATTGTTGTTTCTCTATTTTATATATAGTAGTGTGTAAACATTAAAACCAAACTCTTAATTTATTCCACACCACCTTCCCTTTGGTAACCATATTATTTTCCATGTCCATGAACCTGTCTGTTTTATAAATAAGTTCAAATATATCATCATTTAGATTCTACAAATAAGTGATATTATGCAATATTTGTCTTACACTGTTTGAAATACTTTGCATGATAATCTTTAGGTCTATCCATGTTTCTACAAATGGCATTATTTAACCTTTTTTAAAAATAATATTAATTTTATATATGTATTGCATAGGAACATGGAATGTTAGGTCCATGGATTAAGGTAAACTGGATCTTGTTAAGCAAGAGATATCAGGACTGAACATCTACATTTTAGGAATTAGTGACTAAAATGGATGGAAATGGGTCAATTCAATTCAAACGATCATCATATTTACTCCAAGGCAATCCATGCAACATCACGGTAATCCATGTCTATGTCTCCAACCCCAATGCTGACAAAGCTGGAGTTTACCGGTTCTATGAAGACCTACAACAACTTCTAAAAGTAACAACAAAAATGTCCTTTTCATCATAGGGGATTGGAATGCAAAAGTAGAAAGTCAAGAGATACCTGGAGTAAGAGGCAAGCTTGGCTTTGGAGTACAAAGTGAAACAGGACAAAGGCTAAGAGAATTTTGTCAAGAGAACACATTGGTCATAGAAAACACGCTCTTCCAACAACACAAGAGATAACTCTACACATGGATGCCACACGGTGGTCAATATCAAGATCAGATTGATTCTGTTCTTTGAAGCCAAAGATGGAGAAGATCTATACAGTCAGTAAAAACAAGAACTTGAGCTAACTGTGGCTCAAATCATGAGATCCTTTTTTTTTTTTTTTTAAGATTTATTTATTTATTTATTTTGGGCGGGGGTCGGGTTGGGGAGGGAGGGGAGCGGCAGGCCACTTCTATTGGTTTTTCATTTCTCTGTTTTCATCCGTCTTTGTTCTTTGCCTCCCGTGGGCCTCCCATCATGGTGGCGTCTGTCGCTGCAGAGCGCCGGCTCTGGGTGCATGCGCTCCAGAGTTCCGGCTCGGTAATTGGACACATCAGTCCAGCCGCTCCACAGCACGTGGGATCTTCCCAGGCCAAGGCTTGAACCGGCGCCCCTCGCACCGCAAGGCGGTGTCCTCACCCACTGGAAGCCCCTCATGAGATCCTTATTACAAAATTCTACTTAAATTGAAGAAAGCAGGGAAAACCATTAAGCCATTTATGTAGCACCTTAATTAAATCCCATATGATTATACAGAGAAGGTGATTAACAGATTCAAATGATTAGATCTGGTAGACAGAGTACTTGAAGCACTATGGTGCTGTGCTTAGTCACTTAGCAGTGTCCAACTGTTTGCGACCTGATGGATTGAAGCACTACAGAGGAAAGTTAGAAATGTTGTAAAGGAGACATTGACCAAAACTATCCCAAAGAAAAAGAAATGCAGTAAGTTCAAGTCGTTGTCTGGGATGGCTTTATGAATAGCTGAGGAAAGAAGAAGCAAAGGGCAAGGGAGAAAGGGAAAAAATATACCCAAATGAATCCAGAGTTCTAGAAAATAGCAAAGACCAATAAGAAGGTCTTCCTAGATGAACAATGCAGAGAAATAGAAGAAAAGCAATAGAATGGGAAAGACTAGAGATCTCTTCAAGAATATTAGCGCTATCAAGGGAATATTTAATTAAAGGATGGCCACGATGAAAGACAAAAGTGGTAATGACCTAACAAACATAAATGAGATTAAGAACAGCTAACAACACAAGAGATAACTCTACACATGGATGCCACACGGTGGTCAATATCAAGATCAGATTGATTCTGTTCTTTGAAGCCAAAGATGGAGAAGATCTATACAGTCAGTAAAAACAAGAACTTGAGCTAACTGTGGCTCAAATCATGAGATCCTTTTTTTTTTTTTTTTAAGATTTATTTATTTATTTATTTTGGGCGGGGGTCGGGTTGGGGAGGGAGGGGAGCGGCAGGCCACTTCTATTGGTTTTTCATTTCTCTGTTTTCATCCGTCTTTGTTCTTTGCCTCCCGTGGGCCTCCCATCATGGTGGCGTCTGTCGCTGCAGAGCGCCGGCTCTGGGTGCATGCGCTCCAGAGTTCCGGCTCGGTAATTGGACACATCAGTCCAGCCGCTCCACAGCACGTGGGATCTTCCCAGGCCAAGGCTTGAACCGGCGCCCCTCGCACCGCAAGGCGGTGTCCTCACCCACTGGAAGCCCCTCATGAGATCCTTATTACAAAATTCTACTTAAATTGAAGAAAGCAGGGAAAACCATTAAGCCATTTATGTAGCACCTTAATTAAATCCCATATGATTATACAGAGAAGGTGATTAACAGATTCAAATGATTAGATCTGGTAGACAGAGTACTTGAAGCACTATGGTGCTGTGCTTAGTCACTTAGCAGTGTCCAACTGTTTGCGACCTGATGGATTGAAGCACTACAGAGGAAAGTTAGAAATGTTGTAAAGGAGACATTGACCAAAACTATCCCAAAGAAAAAGAAATGCAGTAAGTTCAAGTCGTTGTCTGGGATGGCTTTATGAATAGCTGAGGAAAGAAGAAGCAAAGGGCAAGGGAGAAAGGGAAAAAATATACCCAAATGAATCCAGAGTTCTAGAAAATAGCAAAGACCAATAAGAAGGTCTTCCTAGATGAACAATGCAGAGAAATAGAAGAAAAGCAATAGAATGGGAAAGACTAGAGATCTCTTCAAGAATATTAGCGCTATCAAGGGAATATTTAATTAAAGGATGGCCACGATGAAAGACAAAAGTGGTAATGACCTAACAAACATAAATGAGATTAAGAACAGCTGGCAAGAATAACACAGAAGAACTATGCAAGAAAGATATTAATGACCTGGATAAACATGGTATGGTAACTCACCTAGAGGTGGGCGTCCTGGAGTGTGAAGTCAATTGTGTCCTAGGAAGCATAACTATGAACAAAACCCATAGAGATGATGGAATTCCAGTTGAGTTATTTAAAATCCTAAAAGATGATGCTGTTGAAATACTGCACCCAATATGCCAGCACATTTGGAAAACTCAGCAGTGGCTAAAGGATTGGAAAAAGTCAGTTTTTGTTCCAGTCCCAAAGAAGGGCAATGCCAAAGAATGTTTAAGCTAATATACCACTGGACTCATTTCACATTCTAGCAATATTATGCTTAAAATTCTTCAAATCAGTCTTAGAATTAAGTGAACGAGAACTTTCAGATATATAAGATGGGTTTCAATGAGGGAAAGGAACCAGAGATCAAATTATCAACAGTTTTTGGATCATAGAAAAAGCAAAAGAATTCCAAAAATATCTGCTTCTGCTTTATTGAGTATGCTAAAGCCTTTGACTGTGTGTATCACAAGAAACTGTGGAAAATTCTTAAAGGAATTATAGTACCAGATCACCTTCCCTGTCTCCTGAGAAACCTGTATGGGGTCAAGAAGCAACAATTAGTTGCAGACATGGAAAAATGGGCTGGTTAAATAATGGAAAAGGCTGTATCTTGTCACCCCGCTTACTTAACATATATGCACAGTCAGTTCAGTCACTCAGTCATGTCCATCTGTTTACAACCCCTAGGGACTGCAGAACAGCAAACTTGTCTGTCTTTCACCATCTCCTGTAACTGTACAAGCTCATGTGTATTGACTTGTTGATGCCAACCAATATTTTGTCCTCTGCTGTCCCCTTTTCCTTCTGCCTTCTATTTTTCCCAGCATCAAAGACTTTTCAGCCAGTAGGTTCTTCACATCACATGGCCATCAGCATCAGTCCTTCCAATGAATATTCTCGATTGATTTCCTTTAGGATTGACTAGTTTTTCCCAGCATCAAGAGACTTTTAGCCTTCTTCAAGATATTTAAATTAAGGATGGCCACGATGAAAGACAAAAGTGGTAATGACCTAACAAACATAAATGAGATTAAGAACAGCTGGCAAGAATAACACAGAAGAACTATGCAAGAAAGATATTAATGACCTGGATAAACATGGTATGGTAACTCACCTAGAGGTGGGCGTCCTGGAGTGTGAAGTCAATTGTGTCCTAGGAAGCATAACTATGAACAAAACCCATAGAGATGATGGAATTCCAGTTGAGTTATTTAAAATCCTAAAAGATGATGCTGTTGAAATACTGCACCCAATATGCCAGCACATTTGGAAAACTCAGCAGTGGCTAAAGGATTGGAAAAAGTCAGTTTTTGTTCCAGTCCCAAAGAAGGGCAATGCCAAAGAATGTTTAAGCTAATATACCACTGGACTCATTTCACATTCTAGCAATATTATGCTTAAAATTCTTCAAATCAGTCTTAGAATTAAGTGAACGAGAACTTTCAGATATATAAGATGGGTTTCAATGAGGGAAAGGAACCAGAGATCAAATTATCAACAGTTTTTGGATCATAGAAAAAGCAAAAGAATTCCAAAAATATCTGCTTCTGCTTTATTGAGTATGCTAAAGCCTTTGACTGTGTGTATCACAAGAAACTGTGGAAAATTCTTAAAGGAATTATAGTACCAGATCACCTTCCCTGTCTCCTGAGAAACCTGTATGGGGTCAAGAAGCAACAATTAGTTGCAGACATGGAAAAATGGGCTGGTTAAATAATGGAAAAGGCTGTATCTTGTCACCCCGCTTACTTAACATATATGCACAGTCAGTTCAGTCACTCAGTCATGTCCATCTGTTTACAACCCCTAGGGACTGCAGAACAGCAAACTTGTCTGTCTTTCACCATCTCCTGTAACTGTACAAGCTCATGTGTATTGACTTGTTGATGCCAACCAATATTTTGTCCTCTGCTGTCCCCTTTTCCTTCTGCCTTCTATTTTTCCCAGCATCAAAGACTTTTTCAGCCAGTAGGTTCTTCACATCACATGGCCATCAGCATCAGTCCTTCCAATGAATATTCTCGATTGATTTCCTTTAGGATTGACTAGTTTGATCTCCTTGTAGTCCAAGGCACTCTCAAGAGACATCTTCAACACCACTGTTAAAAAGCATCAATTCTTTCACACTCAGCCTTCTTTATGGTCCAACTTTCACATCCATACATGACTACTGGGGAAACCACAGCTTTGACTATTCAGATCTTTATCAGCAAAATGATGTCTTTGCTTTTTAAAATGCTGTCTAATTCTGTCATTGCCTTTCTTCCAAGGAGCAAGTGTCTTTCAATTTCATGGCTTCAGTCATCATCTGCAGTGATTTTGGAGCCCAAGAAAATAAAGTCTGTCACTCTTTCTATTGTTTCCCCATTTATTTGCCATAATATAATCAAAACTAAGTTTTTCTCAGTAGTCATGCATGGATGTGAAAGTTGGACCATAAGGAAGACTGGTCATTGAAGAACTTATACTTTTTTGCTAGAGAATACTCTTGAGAGTAGCTTGGAGTATAAGATCAGGCCAATCAATACTAAAGAATATCAACCTTGAATATCCATTGGAAAGACTGATACTGAAGCTCAATTTTTTGAGCTAATTTGCTAATACTTTGGCCATCTGATCCAAACAGGCAACTCACTTAAAATAACCGAGATGTTGGGCAAATTTGAAGATAAATGGATAAGGAGGTGACAAAGGATGAAATGGCTAAACAGCACCCCAACTCAATGGACATAAACTTGAGCAGTCTCCAAGAGATAGTGGGGGACAGAAGAGCCTGGTGTGCTACAATACATGGGGTCATAAAAAGTCGGACATGACTTAAAGACTGAACAACAACCAGAATTTTATTCATTCAGCACTTGATGAACATTTTGGTTGCTTTCTAAGGAGGGTCAGAGTATGTCTTTTGCTTTGGCCCTTTCTTAAGTAAGTTTAATTGAAAATAATCAATATGTCGTGGAAGTACATTTTGGGATGTCCAAATTAGGGCCATGAAAGCATCAAGCACTGGATACTCCTTATATTCATCTTTCAATAACTCTGAAGAGCGTGACTGAATCCCTTATTTGTTGAAAAACAGAGGTATGTTTGCCTGGCTACTAACACCTGAGAGTACAATTCTTTTTATTAAATGCAGAAAAAAAATTGTTAATTAAACAAAAACATAAGAACCAACTTCCACTCAAGGAAAAGTATCATTTTTATTCCTTTTAAAAAATCTTCAATCTTTATAAAAAGAAGAAGAAAAGCTTATTATAAATTCTCCAGTAAATTTCTATTGTTTCATTATATTTTAAACACAAGGAACTCAATGGTACATAATACATAGTATTAATCTATGTTTTTCCAAAGAATATATAGATTTTATCAAGTGGTTTGTATTCCTTCTGGAATTGGCATTTTATTTTCATGCAAAACTATTTAAGATTTAGCTTAACAGTTATTTAGTTTCCATTATATTTATTTATACATTTGATATACACATCCCTCTTTCTGTGAATGTTTAATTTTTTTCTTTTCAAACTTTTATTTGCATTCATTTGTGTTTAAATTCCACATGAATATTCTTCAGTGATTCTTGTAAATTATTCAATTTCTTTGCATCATCTTCAAAGCAATTGACATCACATTAACAAATTTCATGAACCAAGAAATCTAGCGTCCTTTGTGGCTACTGTGGCCTTCTCTAGTTATCACCTACTTATATTTAGTCTTCTTGAATTTTTTGAGTGATGACAGCTACTTAAGCTCAAATATATTAAATGTGTTAAAATGAATGTAAGTCTAACTTTTGGCTCCTGAAGTGGATCTAGAAAGGTTATTGAGTGTGAAAAGAAATGAAGTAACCTCCTAAGGCCACTGGAAGTTGTGCTTAGTCATTTAGGTTTGGCCATCTCCTCATCACTCCAACCATGACTGACATCAAGGACAATACTCCATATTTACAGGGAGTAGAATGAAAACTATCAATCTTTTATCAGAAGAACAAAAGGTGGAATAAAGAGGAAGACACCTTTGAATGAAATGTTAGAGTCATCTGGATCTAGGGAGCTATGTCCTGTGCCTTAAACAACGTGCTGAATCTTAAGCAACTAATTGCCAATAGACTCATCCTGCAAGATTCAGTCACTTTTTCTTTTTTCTTTTTTTTTGTATACACCACACAGTTGTGTGTGATATATACTGAGGAATGCTATTGGTGCTAAAGGCTTCTAAATTCCCTCTGCCAATTCAGCCACCGACTTGAGTCCTTTTTTCTCACACTTTTCAAAGATGTGTCACCATCTTTCAGAATGAAAACTGTCTTTCCTCGATGGGAACATCATCCTGTCTGTGAAATGGTCTTTGTAAATGAATGCATATGCTTATTGGTGCAGAAACTCTATGAGGCCATGTCTCAAATATTTTGGATGCAAACATCTGCAGTTCAGCAGAGAGAGGCCTGAAGTGCTGAACCAAGTAGATGGTGATATTTTATCCTTAGATTTTCTTAATCTTCTATACCCTACCCAACATCTTGGAAAGAACAGGCATACATTGAGACTCTTCTATGATCCTTTTACCTCGAGATATATATAGAAAGAACAATAGAATACATACATATATATGTACACAATAAAAAAAAATATATAGAAAAAAAATATATATATAGTGAGAGAGAGAGAGAGAGCCTAGCTTCCTGCAGAGGCTATAGTGGAATCCCCTCTTGGATATTATGTGCACGTAGGATAGTAATACTACTTTCTTCATAAGGCTGCAATGATGATTAAATAATATGATTAGAAGCTATATAAATTTTCTGGTAGGTGGGCAACACCTAATATATAGGTAATATTATTTGGAGAAGGGTAGCATCTAATCTAAAGTAATTAATAATACCCTTGGTATAAATTATTGTGAAGGCTATCTAAAACCTAAAGCAATTTGTGGGCTATTCAGTTCCAGGAATATCATCATTGTAAAAGCACAACTGAAGCAGAATTTAGTAATTATATCATTTGTGATCTGTTCTATGGAGAGACCTCAGGAGACTTTTTGTGAGCAGTTACCTCAGTGGCTTTCATCAATCATGTTGTTCCAAGAAATGCAATCACACACTGAGAAAGAGGGAAGAAGACTATAAGCCCTCTTTGTTTCATTGACTTAGAAACTCTGGTCCTGAAATGTTAGAGTCATCTTAAACCCAACGTGCTGAATCTTAAGCAACTAATTGCCAATAGACTCATCCTGCAAGATTCAGTCACTTTTTCTTTTTTCTTTTTTTTTGTATACACCACACAGTTGTGTGTGATATATACTGAGGAATGCTATTGGTGCTAAAGGCTTCTAAATTCCCTCTGCCAATTCAGCCACCGACTTGAGTCCTTTTTTCTCACACTTTTCAAAGATGTGTCACCATCTTTCAGAATGAAAACTGTCTTTCCTCGATGGGAACATCATCCTGTCTGTGAAATGGTCTTTGTAAATGAATGCATATGCTTATTGGTGCAGAAACTCTATGAGGCCATGTCTCAAATATTTTGGATGCAAACATCTGCAGTTCAGCAGAGAGAGGCCTGAAGTGCTGAACCAAGTAGATGGTGATATTTTATCCTTAGATTTTCTTAATCTTCTATACCCTACCCAACATCTTGGAAAGAACAGGCATACATTGAGACTCTTCTATGATCCTTTTACCTCGAGATATATATAGAAAGAACAATAGAATACATACATATATATGTACACAATAAAAAAAAATATATAGAAAAAAAATATATATATAGTGAGAGAGAGAGAGAGAGCCTAGCTTCCTGCAGAGGCTATAGTGGAATCCCCTCTTGGATATTATGTGCACGTAGGATAGTAATACTACTTTCTTCATAAGGCTGCAATGATGATTAAATAATATGATTAGAAGCTATATAAATTTTCTGGTAGGTGGGCAACACCTAATATATAGGTAATATTATTTGGAGAAGGGTAGCATCTAATCTAAAGTAATTAATAATACCCTTGGTATAAATTATTGTGAAGGCTATCTAAAACCTAAAGCAATTTGTGGGCTATTCAGTTCCAGGAATATCATCATTGTAAAAGCACAACTGAAGCAGAATTTAGTAATTATATCATTTGTGATCTGTTCTATGGAGAGACCTCAGGAGACTTTTTTGTGAGCAGTTACCTCAGTGGCTTTCATCAATCATGTTGTTCCAAGAAATGCAATCACACACTGAGAAAGAGGGGAAGAAGACAAAAATATCAATAAGCCCTCTTTGTTTCATTGACTTAGAAACTCTGGTCCTGAAAGATACAGTTTAGGGAGAGTGGGGCTAATGTTTGTTTAGAATTTTGGAACGTTCTGGAGGAGTCTCAAGAACCTAGAAATTACTTGCCTGGAAGTGAATCAAAAATAGACTGTCAGGGCTTCCCTGGTGGTCCAGTGGGTAAGGACACCACCTTGCAGTGCAAGAGGCGCTGCTTCGACCCCTGGCCTGGGAAGATCCCACGTGCTGTGGAGCGGCTGGACTGATGTGTCCAATTACTGAGCCGGAGCTCTGGAGAGCATGCGCCCAGAGCCAGTGCTCTGTGATGGCAGAGGCCACCACGATGGGAGGCCCACACGGGCAAAAGAACAAAGATGGATGAAAATACACAAGTGAAAGACCAATAGAAGTAGCCTGCCTACTCCTCTCCCTCCCCACCCCACCCCATCAAAATATATAAATAAATAAATCTTAAAAAAAAAAAAGATGGTCAAAGAATATGTGAAGGGCAGGCTCTACTGCAGGCTTTCTCAGTAAAGTTGAGAATCTCTCAGTAAATGTTGATCTTTGGTGTCTCTGTTTTCCTAAATGGTGGGTAGAAGTACTATTTTTGGATCTCAGTGCTTTGATTCCTCTAGACTCAATGGAGTTTTCTTGGAAATCTTTCCTTAGCCCAACCCACTCTCATTTACCTCTAGGCCTGCTCCCTCATGCCTGGACTCTTTGTCAGAGAGAACATGTTTTCACTCTTTTCCAAACGTTGAAGGCTATGATTATGGGAGGAGTTTAGCCGAGCTAAGGAGAGGAGAACATTGTCCTGAGAACACTTGGAACCTTTATAGAATCATGAATGGACCAAGCAGTAAATGCATTCGGTTCAGTGAGGGAACCAATTTTCTAATCCAAGAAAATCTGCAGGTTTCCAGAGCTCTAGAAACTTGGCAGGTGGATGTGGATGCATTTATACCTGGGAGAAAAAAAAAATCAGCCTGTGTTGAATTTGACACATTTTCAATAGCACTTCTTCCCTGTCAGCTTATTAGGAGCCCAGGGGTGTAGGGAGCAGTCAGTCTTAAGCTGGCAAAAGTTGACTCTCAGCTGTTTGCACTTCATACCAAGAACCAAACAGTGGTTAAGACATACTGAAGAGATCTCCCACTTACCTTTCTTGGTAAGCGTTACAGAGTTTTCCCTCAGGGGAGAGCTGGCACTTCTGAGATGGAAAAACAGACTGTCTATGTACTGTGCAGAGCTCAGATGATGTTGGTAGATGAGGGTGGAGGGAGTCCATGGTGTCAGAAATCTAAGTGGTGACATGCCACATTTAGTAAGCTACCAGCATGTGCACATTGTGTTTAACAAGCAGTTTTGTT
This sequence comes from Tragulus kanchil, assembly GCA_022376925.1. Taxonomy (NCBI): domain Eukaryota; kingdom Metazoa; phylum Chordata; class Mammalia; order Artiodactyla; family Tragulidae; genus Tragulus; species Tragulus kanchil. The sequence goes on along the minus strand of JAIOJX010000029.1, from coordinate 78,985,134 downwards.
AGTCACTAGCATATGCTTTGTCATTTCTTATTGTTTTAATGGTCAATATGAGTAGCCCAGAGCCAGTGCTCTGTGATGGCAGAGGCCACCACGATGGGAGGCCCACACGGGCAAAAGAACAAAGATGGATGAAAATAGACAAGTGAAAGACCAATAGAAGTAGCCTGCCTACTCCTCTCCTCCCACCCCACCCCATCAAAATATATAAATAAATAAATCTTAAAAAAAAAAAAGATGGTCAAAGAATATGTGAAGGGCAGGCTCTACTGCAGGCTTTCTCAGTAAAGTTGAGAATCTCTCAGTAAATGTTGATCTTTGGTGTCTCTGTTTTCCTAAATGGTGGGTAGAAGTACTATTTTTGGATCTCAGTGCTTTGATTCCTCTAGACTCAATGGAGTTTTCTTGGAAATCTTTCCTTAGCCCAACCCACTCTCATTTACCTCTAGGCCTGCTCCCTCATGCCTGGACTCTTTGTCAGAGAGAACATGTTTTCACTCTTTTCCAAACGTTGAAGGCTATGATTATGGGAGGAGTTTAGCCGAGCTAAGGAGAGGAGAACATTGTCCTGAGAACACTTGGAACCTTTATAGAATCATGAATGGACCAAGCAGTAAATGCATTCGGTTCAGTGAGGGAACCAATTTTCTAATCCAAGAAAATCTGCAGGTTTCCAGAGCTCTAGAAACTTGGCAGGTGGATGTGGATGCATTTATACCTGGGAGAAAAAAAAAATCAGCCTGTGTTGAATTTGACACATTTTCAATAGCACTTCTTCCCTGTCAGCTTATTAGGAGCCCAGGGGTGTAGGGAGCAGTCAGTCTTAAGCTGGCAAAAGTTGACTCTCAGCTGTTTGCACTTCATACCAAGAACCAAACAGTGGTTAAGACATACTGAAGAGATCTCCCACTTACCTTTCTTGGTAAGCGTTACAGAGTTTTCCCTCAGGGGAGAGCTGGCACTTCTGAGATGGAAAAACAGACTGTCTATGTACTGTGCAGAGCTCAGATGATGTTGGTAGATGAGGGTGGAGGGAGTCCATGGTGTCAGAAATCTAAGTGGTGACATGCCACATTTAGTAAGCTACCAGCATGTGCACATTGTGTTTAACAAGCAGTTTTGTTAGTCACTAGCATATGCTTTGTCATTTCTTATTGTTTTAATGGTAAACTCCTATGTTCTTGAGTGAAATCTTAAGTCTTTTCTGACATTTGCTTATCATCAGCAGCTCAGAACTGCATATCATGCCCAGACATTCTGACATAGATCCTCCACCCCTGTTCCAGCACTTGGCCTCTTACTAGCCTACAAATATAAATTTCTCCTTGAGGTCCCTTATGGGAATGGAGTAGGGGAATGGGCCAGAGAAAGCTCAGGGACCAAGCATAAACAACACTTATCCAGAATCAAAGATGAAGGAATCCTGCTAAATTTTGGTAAGGGAGTATGTGGCAGTTGAAGTTGCATGAAGTGTGTAACAAAGACAGAGAAATTTGAGGACCAAATTGAGGCACACATGCACGCACACACACACACACAGAGAGAAAGAGAGAGAGAGAGAGAGAACAGACCAAGGATGCCAACAGGAAGAATAGGACCTGATGCTGAATTGAAAAGTTTCTGAGGTAGGGGCTCCTTGTCTGTATTCCTAGACTATCAGGTTCCCAACAGTATGTTAGCATCAGTTCAACAAGATGAGTTGTCATCCCACTTAGCTCTCTGGAACCTAAGATTCCCTGTGCTTAGTCACTCAGTCATGTCCAACTCTTTGCAGCCCTGTGGACTTTAGCCCACCCGGTTCCTCTGGTCCTGGGATTCTCCAGGCAAGAATATGAAGTGGGTTTCCATGCCCTCCTCCAGGGGAACTTCCCAAACCAGGGGTCAAACCCATGTCTCCTGCATTACAGGTGGATTCTTTACCAACTGAGCCATGAGGGAAGCCCAGATGTTCCCTACTTGGCTTATTCTGAGAATTCCTCAGAACACATCCATGCATATTCCCCAGTAGGGAGTCACCTGGATATTCAAAAACATTCCCAATTAATTCAAAGTTCTAAGAGTTAGAGCTATGTGTAAGGGTTTTCTTGTTGTTGTTTTTTCCTCTTCTGAAAAATTTAGGATAAGATGAAAATGTGGCATTCTCAAAGAGAAGAACATAAAAGAAGATGCAGAAGCCTGTCCTTTTTCTAACCTTTACTACAATCAAGATACTTACCTGTGTAACAAGACTTTCTCTTGATACCCCTGAAGAATCTCACATACACTTGTTCCTAATTTTTAAACCTTTGCTATTACTAATCTGTTCTCTATCACTGTAATTGGAATATTTCATGAATGATTTGTAAATAGAATTAACTAATATTTATCCAGTGATGTTGGATTTTTCACTTGCATTATTTCCTAGTAATTTTCCAGATAACTGTCTTTATCAATGACTTGCTCTGTTTTCTTTCTGAATAGTGTTTGTGCTGTAGAAAAACCACAGTTTGTTTAACCATTCACTCACTGAAGATTCATTTGTGTAGTATCCAGTTTTGAGCTATTACAAATAAAGCTGCTCTAAACTTTTCTTTGAAATATATATGTGTGTGTGTTTGTATACATGTATATATTTATATGTGTGTGTGTGTATATATATATGTATAAATTCTCTGGAATCTTGTTTAGCAGGGTTCAGAGGGGAATTTATAGCATTAAATATCTATATTAGAGAAGAAGTTAGATATCAAATCAATGATCAAGATTGTTACATCTCAGCCCAGTAGCAGAAGAAGAAAAGCAATGTTCCAGATAAAAATTAGTAATCAATGTTCTGATAGAAACATAACTTAAAAAGACTTTTATGAACTGTTTCACCCATCAAGAGAAGAATTCATACTCTTTTCAAGTGCACATAGACATGTACCATTATCAATCATATTCTGAACCATAAAACAAATGTCAATAAAATTAAATCTTCAAATCATATGAAATATGTTTTCTCTCTTGAGCTGCAAACCAAAAATTAATGAAGACATAAAACACAAAAATAGCTTCTTAACAATATTCCATAAAAGTGACAAAACTTCTAACCTAACTAAAGAGAATATATAGTGAGATTTAAATGGAGCAGGGACATCACTACAAATCTCTGGGTACTTAAAAGGCAATGGGAAATATCATGTGTAAATTCATATCAATAATACAGCAACTTGTGTGAAATAGACGAGTTTCTTGAAAGACATCAACTGAAAACTCAATCAACCTTCCCATAAACAAAACTTTGTGACTTAATTTGGCCTTCACAAATTAATTTGGTCTACAGAACGCTACCAAATATTTAAAGAAGAATCAATGTCGATTCTATGTGAATTCTTTCAGTAAATAATCAAAGAAAGAACATTTTTTAGCAGATTTTAGAAGTCAGACTTATTCTAATATGAAAACCAGACAAATATATTTATCCAGTGATGTTGGATTTTTCACTTGCATTATTTCCTAGTAATTTTCCAGATAACTGTCTTTATCAATGACTTGCTCTGTTTTCTTTCTGAATAGTGTTTGTGCTGTAGAAAAACCACAGTTTGTTTAACCATTCACTCACTGAAGATTCATTTGTGTAGTATCCAGTTTTGAGCTATTACAAATAAAGCTGCTCTAAACTTTTCTTTGAAATATATATGTGTGTGTGTTTGTATACATGTATATATTTATATGTGTGTGTGTGTATATATATATGTATAAATTCTCTGGAATCTTGTTTAGCAGGGTTCAGAGGGGAATTTATAGCATTAAATATCTATATTAGAGAAGAAGTTAGATATCAAATCAATGATCAAGATTGTTACATCTCAGCCCAGTAGCAGAAGAAGAAAAGCAATGTTCCAGATAAAAATTAGTAATCAATGTTCTGATAGAAACATAACTTAAAAGACTTTTATGAACTGTTTCACCCATCAAGAGAAGAATTCATACTCTTTTCAAGTGCACATAGACATGTACCATTATCAATCATATTCTGAACCATAAAACAAATGTCAATAAAATTAAATCTTCAAATCATATGAAATATGTTTTCTCTCTTGAGCTGCAAACCAAAAATTAATGAAGACATAAAACACAAAAATAGCTTCTTAACAATATTCCATAAAAGTGACAAAACTTCTAACCTAACTAAAGAGAATATATAGTGAGATTTAAATGGAGCAGGGACATCACTACAAATCTCTGGGTACTTAAAAGGCAATGGGAAATATCATGTGTAAATTCATATCAATAATACAGCAACTTGTGTGAAATAGACGAGTTTCTTGAAAGACATCAACTGAAAACTCAATCAACCTTCCCATAAACAAAACTTTGTGACTTAATTTGGCCTTCACAAATTAATTTGGTCTACAGAACGCTACCAAATATTTAAAGAAGAATCAATGTCGATTCTATGTGAATTCTTTCAGTAAATAATCAAAGAAAGAACATTTTTTAGCAGATTTTAGAAGTCAGACTTATTCTAATATGAAAACCAGACAAATATATTAAAAAATAAATAAGTAAGCAAAAATATTTCTCAGGAAAAACAATACAAAATTTCCTACAAAATTTTAGTATCTTGAATAAAGAAAATGTATTAAACAGTCAGCCATGACTGAGGATTATTTCCCTCAGAAATAAGTTCTTATTTTTTATTCAAAAGCATGAATATAATTTACCATGTGTAATAGAATATAAAAGAAAAAATTGATGTTTGTGTATTATCAGTTTAAAGAAGCAAATACTCCAACTGTGACCTAGAATTACAAGGTTCTCTCTAGCATTCCTCCTTTTCTTAATTGTAATTTCCTTCCCTCACAGAGAGAAAACTGACTCTATATCTGAAATATATTTGCTTATGTATTTATCCAACTCTAGTATTTATAGGATACAATTTCAGATTGCTCTTCTAGATCCTTGAGAGAAACAAACTTACCTAGTGTAGTACAGTACATATAGTTTTTTGTCTTTATTATGTACAAGTATCAGCTATAAAGTTGCTTAAATCATCTCATTTCCCCCACTCTCTTCAGTAGAGTTATTTGATTCACTGTAAAAAGTTAGATTTATTTGCTTTCATCTGTATTCTATTCTGAGTTATTTCCAGTTTTATCAAAACAGCATATTGTATATCTTAAGTATGTACCATTAATCAAATATATTTATATAAAAATAAAGGGAAAAAAACTGCAGAAAAATAAAAGGCTATTCAATGCATAATCTTTTAAGAAATGGTACAAGAAACAGTTTTTACTTGTATATGTGAGACACCATGAACTGTAGCTTACCAGGTCGCTCCATCCACGGAATTTTCCAGTCAAAAATACTAGAGTGGGTTGTGATTTCCTTCTCCAACACACCCTTGACAGCACCTCAACTATACCTTGAAAAATTGAAAAGTAAGAAAAAACAAATTATAAGGATTCTTTCTTGGAACTTAGTTTTCACTGGAAGACTGGAGTACAATAAGACAACAGGAAGAAACCAGGAAAGCTTGTCAGCTAAAAACAAGACCATGTAGTTAGAGCAAGCTGATGATGAAGCATTATATGAGCCATAACCACTGAACCCTCACTGCCAGCACTGCAGGGCTCCCAGCTCCATACCCACTGGGAATGATCTTTAACTGCTGCTTTCTCTTTGTGCCAATATCTGGCTGCATCTAATTGTCATGGGGCATCACACCCCAGGACTCTAGTAACCAGATAACTGAGAGGTGGAAAGTACCTTCCACCTTTGCTTCTGCAGTGAGAGTTGTAACCATGCTCCTTTCCATGAAGGTTCCAAGGGACACTCCAAGAGGGTGTCTCTCAACATAAAGGAAGCAAAGAGAGGGGAGAGACAAATGGCTGTTTGGACATTCACATGGTTCATTGTTTCAGAAGAATCAGGAGCCCTCAATTCCTAGGTCTCTCTCTGAGTCTCTCTTGTGTAGAGCATTCCCCATCACACACCCTGTTCTCCACTTGCTTAAGGGCATATAGCTCAGCTACACAATTCTGACCCTTGTGGTCTTACACACCCTGCATTTTCATTTGCATGATGTGTTCTTTCTGTTCCTTGTGATATACAAGTGCAGGTGACATTTAATCTTAGAGGATTCAGGAATAGTTTAAGCTTTTCCTCCTAGCATCTTTTTCTTTTTCTTTCTTTCTTTCTTTTGTTCTTTTTTTAAAAAGTTTTACAGAGTTTTGTAGTTCACAGACATGTATGTTCCCAGATCAATCATACGCATATCCATGGTCCCCCCTCCCCAAGTTCCCCCCATCCCACCCCTCCAGACCTTCACCCCAAGCCATTGTAAGCACTCCTATTCCCTTAGCTCTATGACACTAGCTATCTTTTCCACACATAACAATATAGGTTTCCATTTTACTCCCTCCATGTTTCCCCATCCCTATTTTTTTCCCCACAGTGTCCCTATGTCTATGCTCTGCCTGTTTTTCCATGAGTTCCCTGCATGTGCTATCAAGACCATCCTACTAGATTCCATATATGTGGGTTAGTATACTGTATTTGTCTTTCTCTTTTTGACTTACTTCACTTTTTATGATAGGTTTCAGAGCCAGCCACTTCATTAGGACTGAGTCTTCTGCATTTCTTTTAACAGCTGAGTAGTATTCCATTGTATATATATACCAGGGCTTCTGTATCCATACATTTGTCAATGGACATCTAGGTTGCTTCCAAGTTCTGGCTATTGTATAGAGAGCTGCAGTGAACATTAGGGTACAGGTGCTTCTTTCAGTTTTGATTTCATCAGGATATAAGCCTAAGAGTGGGATTGCTGGGTCGTAAGGTGCTTCTATTTTTAGTTTTTTAAGAAATCTCCAGACTGTCTTCCATAGAGGCTGTATCAATTGACATTCCCACCAGCAATGCAATAGGGTTCCCTTTTCTCCACACCCTCTCCAGCATTTATTGTCTGCAGATTTTTTGAAGATGGCCATTCTGAAGGGTGTGAGGTGGTATCTCATTGTAGTTTTAATTTGCATTTCTCTAATAATAAGCGAGGTTGAGCATCGTTTCATGTGCTTTTGAGCCATCTGTATGTCCTCTTTGGAGAGGCGTCTCTTTAGATCTTTTTTCCATTTTTTGATTGGGTTGTTCGTTTTCCCTGTGCTGAGTTGTCTGAGTTGCTTGTAGATTTTGGAGATTAATTCTTTGCCTGTTATTTCATTTGCTATGATTTTCTCCCATTCTGTGGGGTGTCTGTTGAGCTTTTTTGTAATTTCTTTTGCTGTACAGAAGCTTTTAAGTTTCATGAGGTCTCACATGTTCATTTTTCTTTTCAGCTCTGCTATTTTAGTTGGTGGGTTAGAGAAGATCTTGCTTTGATTGATGTCCTTGAGGGTTTTGCCTATATTCTCCTCTAAGAGTTTGATGGTTTCTGGTCTTACATTTAGGTCTTTAATCCATTTTGAGTGGATCTTAGTGTATGGTGTCAGGGAATGCTCCAACTTCATTTTTTTGCATGTAGCTGTCCAATTCTCCCAGCACCACTTGTTGAAGAGGCTGTCTTTGTCCCATTTTATAGTTTCTCCTCCTTTGTCAAAAATAAGGTACCCATAGGTGCGTGGGTTTATCTCTGGGTTCTCGATCTTGTTCCATTGGTCTATAGTTCTGTTTTTGTGCCAGTACCATACTGTCTTGATGACTGTTGCTTTGTAGTAGAGTCTGAAGTTAGGGAGGCTGATTCCTCCAGCATCTTTTTCTAATTCTCTCTGTATTTAGCAGCAGTCCGCTCTTTCAATTTTCCAGAGCACTAAACTCTATACTGAGCCAACTGTCCCCCTAGTGGTAGTTTGTTTAATACTCCCGTAGTTACTAAAATGCTTATTGCATAGAATTGTGGTGACATTCAAAATTTTGACTGGTATTTACAATAAGAAATTTTTAATTTATATATTTGCATTTTAGTTTTTAAGAAATCTCCAGACTGTCTTCCATAGAGGCTGTATCAATTGACATTCCCACCAGCAATGCAATAGGGTTCCCTTTTCTCCACACCCTCTCCAGCATTTATTGTCTGCAGATTTTTTGAAGATGGCCATTCTGAAGGGTGTGAGGTGGTATCTCATTGTAGTTTTAATTTGCATTTCTCTAATAATAAGCGAGGTTGAGCATCGTTTCATGTGCTTTTGAGCCATCTGTATGTCCTCTTTGGAGAGGCGTCTCTTTAGATCTTTTTTCCATTTTTTGATTGGGTTGTTCGTTTTCCCTGTGCTGAGTTGTCTGAGTTGCTTGTAGATTTTGGAGATTAATTCTTTGCCTGTTATTTCATTTGCTATGATTTTCTCCCATTCTGTGGGGTGTCTGTTGAGCTTTTTTGTAATTTCTTTTGCTGTACAGAAGCTTTTAAGTTTCATGAGGTCTCACATGTTCATTTTTCTTTTCAGCTCTGCTATTTTAGTTGGTGGGTTAGAGAAGATCTTGCTTTGATTGATGTCCTTGAGGGTTTTGCCTATATTCTCCTCTAAGAGTTTGATGGTTTCTGGTCTTACATTTAGGTCTTTAATCCATTTTGAGTGGATCTTAGTGTATGGTGTCAGGGAATGCTCCAACTTCATTTTTTTGCATGTAGCTGTCCAATTCTCCCAGCACCACTTGTTGAAGAGGCTGTCTTTGTCCCATTTTATAGTTTCTCCTCCTTTGTCAAAAATAAGGTACCCATAGGTGCGTGGGTTTATCTCTGGGTTCTCGATCTTGTTCCATTGGTCTATAGTTCTGTTTTTGTGCCAGTACCATACTGTCTTGATGACTGTTGCTTTGTAGTAGAGTCTGAAGTTAGGGAGGCTGATTCCTCCAGCATCTTTTTCTAATTCTCTCTGTATTTAGCAGCAGTCCGCTCTTTCAATTTTCCAGAGCACTAAACTCTATACTGAGCCAACTGTCCCCCTAGTGGTAGTTTGTTTAATACTCCCGTAGTTACTAAAATGCTTATTGCATAGAATTGTGGTGACATTCAAAATTTTGACTGGTATTTACAATAAGAAATATAATTTATTTTTCAATACTTTTCGGTCAATAATATAAAATAAAACTTTCAAAAAACAGTATTTACCCTTTTTTGAGTAATATACTATGGGATTTTCTACACCATTCTCTTTGTGTTTAGAGAAAAGTGTTTGTTATTACCAATTAAATTGATTCAATAATTTCAGGCATGAGTAAATTACAATTCATGATTTGAACAACAGTGCTCTGGGGTATTATTAAAACTGAACAACCTAGTTATCTATTAACAGGTATTTCTTCCCGGTAGAAATACATAAACATGACCACAAAAATCTATAACCAAATGCCTGATGAGCTGCAAACGTTATTACTTTCCTTCGCTTCCATGATTTTGCACACAGACTTGTACAATCCCTGCAGTAAAGAAACCTGCTTAACTTTGCATGATTTGACCATGGAAAGAGCATTTACAGTCAAAATATTTACAGCCAACAAAATGAAACAAATCTAAGACTAACTCATGAATGAGTGTTTGAAAGAATGACTTGAGGGAATTCTGCTTTTGACAAGAAACACAAATCATGAATAAATCCACGTGCCAAATATGCTTATAAATCATATCACAGGCATATGCAGCCAAGGTACAGTGGTCTCCCTGGAGATGCACTCTAGTAACTACCTATGAGGAATAGACAAAATTGGTTTGGTGGTAGGAGGTTTGAAGGTAGAGATAGAAGAACTCTGGTAAAAAGTAAAGGCGTGAATCACCAAGTTACAGTAAAGGATGATGAATAGCTTTTTGCGGTTTTTATCTCTGGGTGCTCGATCTTGTTCCATTGGTCTATGGTTCTGTTTTTGTGCCAGTACCATACTGTCTTGATGACTGTTGCTTTGTAGTAGAGTCTGAAGTTAGGGAGGCTGATTCCTCCAGCATCTTTTTCTAATTCTCTCTGTATTTAGCAGCAGTCCGCTCTTTCAATTTTCCAGAGCACTAAACTCTATACTGAGCCAACTGTCCCCCTAGTGGTAGTTTGTTTAATACTCCCGTAGTTACTAAAATGCTTATTGCATAGAATTGTGGTGACATTCAAAATTTTGACTGGTATTTACAATAAGAAATATAATTTATTTTTCAATACTTTTCGGTCAATAATATAAAATAAAACTTTCAAAAAACAGTATTTACCCTTTTTTGAGTAATATACTATGGGATTTTCTACACCATTCTCTTTGTGTTTAGAGAAAAGTGTTTGTTATTACCAATTAAATTGATTCAATAATTTCAGGCATGAGTAAATTACAATTCATGATTTGAACAACAGTGCTCTGGGGTATTATTAAAACTGAACAACCTAGTTATCTATTAACAGGTATTTCTTCCCGGTAGAAATACATAAACATGACCACAAAAATCTATAACCAAATGCCTGATGAGCTGCAAACGTTATTACTTTCCTTCGCTTCCATGATTTTGCACACAGACTTGTACAATCCCTGCAGTAAAGAAACCTGCTTAACTTTGCATGATTTGACCATGGAAAGAGCATTTACAGTCAAAATATTTACAGCCAACAAAATGAAACAAATCTAAGACTAACTCATGAATGAGTGTTTGAAAGAATGACTTGAGGGAATTCTGCTTTTGACAAGAAACACAAATCATGAATAAATCCACGTGCCAAATATGCTTATAAATCATATCACAGGCATATGCAGCCAAGGTACAGTGGTCTCCCTGGAGATGCACTCTAGTAACTACCTATGAGGAATAGACAAAATTGGTTTGGTGGTAGGAGGTTTGAAGGTAGAGATAGAAGAACTCTGGTAAAAAGTAAAAGGCGTGAATCACCAAGTTACAGTAAAGGATATTATAATACCTTGGATCACCTGATTCTTATCCAGATGTTCTGGAAAGCACCTGCTATTGCTATCAGATTGTTTTGTCTCTCAAAGTTAACTTAGAAAGAAAAATAAATAAATAATAGAAGCAGAACCAGAGACCCAGGAGCCTGCAGGGATGTGTTAATCCAGCTAGGGAAAAGGTTTTATCCTGTGTGTTGGATTTTAGTGAATGGCAGATATCCAAATCAGAACAGGTTAAATCAATAAATCCCAAAGTAGACAAGGACTGGTTATGTACCATGAAATCAGTGAGCACAGTAGTCAGCTGGACAATTCCTGTAAGTCTGTGGTACAGTCCAAGGTCAGAAGCAGATGTGGTCGGTGCAGCAACATACAAGAAAGGAATCTAGGTCTGAAAACAGACCAAGGTCAGAAGAAGAGGCTGAAATTATTGTGTTTGTTGCAGTAAATTTCTTTTGGATGACTCCTGTCCCTCTTCTCTAAGACGAAGTTTCATCTATAGTTCCCACTTAAGAGATGAGTGTAGCTCCCAAATAATGCCAAGTGACTCAGATTCCTTTCCCTAGCTTATTTCATTGTTGTGAATATCCAGACTTAGTTGTGTGAATCAGATAGTATCCTGAAGACGAATTTCTTCACCAAGAATATAGTCAAAGTTTTGAGTCCTTGGAGTGAAGTTTTGGACAAACTCTATGAATCAATGTTTGATCACTCTACTTCTATTCCAAAGGGGGAAAAAAAACCTTGACTGAATCAGAATATAAACCAAACAGAGAAATAAAGACAGGAGAAGAAGCAGAGCATAACCTCACTTTATGGCTTTGTTTTTCATTTCCTCTAGCCCTTTATGAGATTTGGTTATCCTATACAATTGGTTTTGTTAGTGTTATTCACTCAGTCATGCCTAACTCTTTTTTAGCCTTATGGACTGTAGGACTGTAGCCCACCAAGTTCTTCTGACCATGGGATTCTCCAGGCAAGAATACTGGAATGGGTTGTCATTTCATCTTCCAGGAGATTTTTCCAACCCAGGGACTGAATCTGAGTCTACTGCATTGCAGGAAGATTCTCTACCCTCTGAGCCACCTTTGCTTGAGTGAGATACTCAGCATCTTATATGAAAATAGCCTAAACTTATATACAAATAAGGTAGGCTATAAGAAACCTGTGTCCTAGCTCAGTCAAGGCACATTTGATCTATCAGAAACCCAATAGAAGTTTGACTGTGGAAGAGGAAATTGTGGAGAACTCAGGTATTAGATATGATAAAGGTTTCTCATAAATTTTTGATGCATAAGGGTCTCAAACATATATCAAAACATCCACATTTTCTTATTCTGAAATTGAGTTGGGAATACTCTCTAGAGAGAAAACAAGAGGTAAGAAATATTGGAAGTGATGGGCTTTTAAATCAACTGAGTCAGAAGTGGAGGTCTGGGCAGCCTGATGGGATTACATTATGGAGAGCATATTGGAAAATAATAGATATGGGAAAAGGAAGAATAGAAACTGCTTTTGTACAACTTTGTTCTAGACTTCTACTTGGAAAGCTTCATGGAAGTTTACCAGGGGAAGAAAGTGTATAACTGGTCAGTGACAAAAATTGGTCAATCATAAAGCCAAAATACTCCCTATGATCAATATCTCATGAATTTTAATGTGGCTCTAGGTGTAGTAGACAATATCAATGAACTCGAAACAGTTGTTTTTTTTTTTTTTTTTAATCTACTAACAGAACTGTGGTTTTGCATGGAAAGCACTATGTCTAGCCGAGTAGTTGAATCCTGATTCACCAAAAGATTCAGCCTATTTCTTGGGGGCTAGAACTGCAACAGAACTTTGGCCAATGAGATGTAATGTAATGGCCATTAAGAACTTGGGAGAAAATGTTTCCCCACAATAATAAAAAGAATGTTTTATATTTATTCTTTATTTTCCTTCATAATTTGGATGGAAAAAGGTTTAGGTTTCATCTTTTTTTTTTTTTTTAAAGATTTATTTATTTATTTATTTTGGGCGGGGGTTGGGTTGGGGAGGGAGGGGAGCGGGCGGGCCACTTCCATTGGTCTTTCATTTCTCTGTTTTCATCTGTCTTTGTTCTTTGGCTCCTGTGGGCCTCCCATCGTGGTGGCGTCTGTTGTCGCAGAGCGCCAGCTCTGGGCGCATGCGCTCCAGAGCTCTGGCTCGGTGATTGGACACATCAGTCCAGCTGCTCCGCAGCACGTGGGATCTTCCCAGGCCAAGGCTCGAACCGGCGCCCCTTGCACTGCAAGGCGGTGTCCTTATCCACTGGACCACCAGGGGAAGCCCTGTTTCATCTATTTTTATTTAACTGTGGTTGACTTGCCATATTGCGCTTATTTCATATGTGCAATTCCAGACACTTTTCCACTTGAGACTATTATAAGATATTAAAAATAATTCTCTGTTATAAGTAAATTTTTGTTGTTTATTTTTTTTACATATAGAGGTGTCTGTCTGTCAGTTCTATACTCCTAGCTAACCGTAGCCTTCCCCTTTTCTCTTTGGTAGACAAGAGCTTATTTTCTATATTTGAGTCTATTTCTGTCTTATAAATATACTGATTTGCATTATTTTTTCATTCCATGTATAAGTATATATCACACATATCATGTGATATTTGCCTTTCTCTTCCTGACTTATTTCATGTAGTGTAAGTCTCTAGGTATATTCATGTTGTTGCAAATGGAATTATTTGTTTCTCGTTTAAGGTTGAATAATATTTCACTGTACATATATATCATGTCTGATTTACCCATTCATCTATTGATGAGCATTTAGGTTACTTTCTTGCTTCAGGTTGTCAAGTCTGGAGGAGAGTCCAAGGTCAGATTTGGTACCTAGGGCAACATAGAAGAAAAGAATTTAGGTCTGAAAACAAACCAAGGTGAGAAAAAAAGGTTGAGGCTGTTGTGTTTGTCTTGGTTATCATGAATAGTGCTGTTATGAACATTAGGGTGCATGTATCTTTTCAAATGAGAGTTTTAACCTTTTCAAAATTATATGCCCATATGTAGGAAGGCTGGATTTTTAGTTCTTTAAGAAACTTCCTACTATTCTCTGTAGTGGCTGAAACAATTTACCTTCCCACCAATAGTGTAGATTTCCCTTTTCTGCATACCCTCTGCAGCATTTATTATATGCTCCTTTAATGATGGCCATTCTGACTAGTATAAGTTGATATCTCATTGTAGTTTTGATTTGCATTTCTCTAATAATTAGTACTGTGGAGCATCTTTTCAGGTGACTATGAACAATTTTTTTGTTATCCTTATCAATTTACTCATGCAATTTTTCACAGTATTAGAACAAATAATCCTGAAATTTATATGGAACTAAAAATGACCCAGAATTGGAAAAAGAAGAAAATCTTGAGCATAACCCTCTCTAATCTCAGACAACACTACAAATCTATAGCAATCAAAGCAGTGTGGTATGGGCACAAAAATGGACCTATAGATCAATAGAATAGAATCAAGAGTGTAGAAAGTAAACCTACATATCTATCATCAATTAATGTTCAACAAAGGAGGCAGGAATACACAATGAAGACAGCACAGTATCTTCAGCAAGTGGTGCTGGGAAAATGAGAAAGCTTCATGTAAATCGATGAAGTTAGCACACTCCCTTACACCATACTCAAAAATTAACCAAAATAAAACTAAACCAAATACTTGAATGTAAGACATGACACTAGAAATTCTTAAAATCGAACATAGACAAAATATTTAAGGCATAAGTCTTAGTAATATTTTCTTTGGTCAGTCTCCCAAGGCAAAATAAATAAAAGAAAAAAATAAATTACTTAAACTTAGCTAAACTTATAAGATTTTACACAGCAAAAACAAAGACCATAAATAAAATGAAAAGAGGTTACTTTCTTGCTTCAGGTTGTCAAGTCTGGAGGAGAGTCCAAGGTCAGATTTGGTACCTAGGGCAACATAGAAGAAAAGAATTTAGGTCTGAAAACAAACCAAGGTGAGAAAAAAAGGTTGAGGCTGTTGTGTTTGTCTTGGTTATCATGAATAGTGCTGTTATGAACATTAGGGTGCATGTATCTTTTCAAATGAGAGTTTTAACCTTTTCAAAATTATATGCCCATATGTAGGAAGGCTGGATTTTTAGTTCTTTAAGAAACTTCCTACTATTCTCTGTAGTGGCTGAAACAATTTACCTTCCCACCAATAGTGTAGATTTCCCTTTTCTGCATACCCTCTGCAGCATTTATTATATGCTCCTTTAATGATGGCCATTCTGACTAGTATAAGTTGATATCTCATTGTAGTTTTGATTTGCATTTCTCTAATAATTAGTACTGTGGAGCATCTTTTCAGGTGACTATGAACAATTTTTTTGTTATCCTTATCAATTTACTCATGCAATTTTTCACAGTATTAGAACAAATAATCCTGAAATTTATATGGAACTAAAAATGACCCAGAATTGGAAAAAGAAGAAAATCTTGAGCATAACCCTCTCTAATCTCAGACAACACTACAAATCTATAGCAATCAAAGCAGTGTGGTATGGGCACAAAAATGGACCTATAGATCAATAGAATAGAATCAAGAGTGTAGAAAGTAAACCTACATATCTATCATCAATTAATGTTCAACAAAGGAGGCAGGAATACACAATGAAGACAGCACAGTATCTTCAGCAAGTGGTGCTGGGAAAATGAGAAAGCTTCATGTAAATCGATGAAGTTAGCACACTCCCTTACACCATACTCAAAAATTAACCAAAATAAAACTAAACCAAATACTTGAATGTAAGACATGACACTAGAAATTCTTAAAATCGAACATAGACAAAATATTTAAGGCATAAGTCTTAGTAATATTTTCTTTGGTCAGTCTCCCAAGGCAAAATAAATAAAAGAAAAAAATAAATTACTTAAACTTAGCTAAACTTATAAGATTTTACACAGCAAAAAAAAAAACCATAAATAAAATGAAAAGACAACCTATGGACTGGAAGAAAATATTTGCAAACAATGTTGCCTACAAGGGTTTAATTTCCAAAATTTACAAACAACTCCTCTACCCCATTAAATTAAGAAAACAAATAAAAATGATATAATGCCTATATAAACATTAACTCCTTTATTATTCAATGCATTAGATATTTAATGCATTATATATTGTCACATGAAGCCTAAATTGTTGTGTTCATTTAACGTCCATGAGAAAAAGACATCATGTTTCAGTTCTGAAGCTGAACCATGAAAACTTCTGTTGCCAAGATTTGTAAGTGCATTAGTTAATCTCTGTACCGTTAAGCTGCTTGTGGATGGGTCTTTCGTTAGGAATCAAAGTGTCATAATGGATGCAGTATGTAAAGGGAAGCAGAGCAATGCCATTTGAAAGAAGGAAATTCTCAGGGAGAGCAAAATCATCTGCCAAATAAAAAGAGCAGAAGATGTCAGGATTGAAGATAATTCAACATGAAAATGAGTCCTGTAGAAAATGAAATGTCACAGCCAACACTTAATTGTCTAAACAAATCAAGGTGACTAGGAAATATTTTCCTTAGAGTTCTGTGGTCAGCATTATCCTGGGTGAAGGTGGGGGTGGTGAAATGCTGTTCTTGAAAGAACAATTGGGTTTATATTAATTTCAACTGCATGGTGCACTGAATCTCACATAAAACTTTCTGAGAGACACCTAAAATTTCTTATGTGAACAAATCAGTGAAGGGCTGTTTGTAGTCTAGTCTGATGATTGTCCTTGTTCAGTCACTAAGCCATGTCCAACTCTTTGGGACCCGAAGGACTGCGGTGTGCAGACTTCACTGTCTTTCACTATCTCCTGGAATTTGCTCAAATTCATGTCCATTAAGTTGATGATGATATTGAACCATCTCATCATCTGCCACCTCCTTCTCCTTTTGTCTTCAGTCTTTTCCACAATCAGGAATTTTTATTTTTATTTTTCGAATAAGTCAGCTCTTCAAATCAGGTAGCCAAAGTATTGGGGATTCAGCATCAGTCCTTCCAATGAATATTCAGAGTTGGTTTATTTTAGGATTGACTGGTTTGATCTTCTTGCACTCCAAGGGACTATCAAGAGTCTTCTCCAGAACCACAACTGGAAAACATCAATTCTCCAGTGCTCAGCTTTCTCTATGGTCCAATTCTCAAATCCATATATGACTAATGGAAATATCATGATTTTTACTGTATGGTCTATTGTTGGAAAACTGGTGTCTCTGCTTTTGAATACTCTGTGTAAGTTTATTAGAGCTTTCCTTCCAATGAGCAAGCATCTTTTAAATTCATGACTTCAGTCACCTTCTGCCATGATTTTGGAACCCAAGAAAATAGGAGTCTGTCACTGTTTTCACTTTTCTCCCTTATATTTTCCCTGAAGTGATAGGACCAGATTCCATGATCTTTGTTTTTTGAATGTTGTGATTTAAGCCAGCTTTTTCACTCTCCTCTTTCACCCTCATCAAGAGGCTCTTTAGTTCCTCTCCCTTTTCTGCCATTAGAGTGCAATCATCTGCATATCTGAGGTTGTTGATATTTCTCCCAGCAGTTTTGATTCCAGATTGTGACTCATCCAGCCTGGCATTCCACATGGTGTATCCTTCCTGTAAGTTAAATAATCAGGGCATCAATATATAACCTTGTCATATTCCTTTTCCAATTTTGAACAAGTCCATTGTTCCATTTCCGATTCTAACTACTGCTTCTTGTTCAACATTCAGATTTCTTGGGAGAGAGATAAGGTGGTCTGTTATTTTCATCATTTTAAGGATTTTTTACAGTTTGTTGTGACCCACACTATCAAAGGCTTTAGAAAGATTAGTTTTACTTATCTATGTTGCCTGAAATTCCCTTGCTTTCTCCATAATTCAATGAATGTTGGCAACTTGATCTCTGGTTCTTCTTCCTTTTCTAAACTCAACTTGTATATCTATAAGTTTTAAGTCCATGTACTGCTGAAGCCTTGCCTGAATAATTTTGAACATAACCTTATAAGCATGTGAAAAGAATGGTGGAGGACAAAGGTGCTTGGCATACTGCAGTCCATAAAGTTGCAAGTATCATATGCAACTTATGAACTGAATAATAACTGATGATACTAGACAAATTGCCATGCAGCTGATACTTTCTCAGGCTGTATAATGTTAAAACTTAATAGTTTGCCAAGCACTTTTTGTTTTAGGTCATGTATTAGAGAATGTTGGAGCTTACAGTGTTATTACAGATCATTCTTTGGAAAGAATACAGGTCTTCCCTAAGTGGTACAAAGCACTAAGTCTGGAGATACTTAGAAAAGAGTTCAAAACTTTAAGTTAGAGAAAAGATCTTGGGAGAGTGGACAACTGGAATGAAGTATTAACAAAGCTGGGATGAGAAATATTTGAATGGGAGGATGTGGTTTCAATAATTGCTGTTTTTGAAACTCCCTTTTAGGACTAGAAGTAAAATTAGAAGGCAGTTCTTCTTAAGAATTGGGGGGCAGCATAGGCATGTAGTTAAGAAGAGGTATAGTGTTGCTTAGTCATTAAGTTCTGTATGATTCTTTCTGACACCAATGATTGCGGCCTGCCAGACTCCTCTGTCCAAGAGATTCTCCAGACAAGAATACCAGAGTGGGTAGCCATTCTCTTCTCCAGGGACTCTTCCTAAAGCAGGGACTGAACCTGGGTATCCCTCACTGCAGTCAGAATCCTTATCATTTGAGCCACCAGGGAAGTGCATGAAGAGGTACAGCAGAAATCAAAATCCAGTCTACCAATTTGCACTCCACTTCTTTTCCCATTTTATATCCAATATTGACTTAAAGCTGTAGCTAAGGATAATAATGGTGATAAATAGGTGAACTGAAAAATCAGAACCAGAGCCCGGGTCTCCCACATCAACCTACTAATGTGGTCAAAATTCCATTTGCTTGAGAATTTAAGTCATACTGAAGCTAGAACCAAAAGTTTCTACTCATGCTCAGCTCATTCAGCACTCCTGGAAGCAAAGAGGACCTTATTTTCCTGGAGGAATGGACCTTATATGGACTTTATTTTCCTGGAGCAATGTTGTTTTTCTCAAAAAATTATTGAATCCATTTTGTATATTTTTGTTGTTATAATTCTGGTAGTAAAATGATGCCACCATAAGTAGAGGTAGCAAGTTTTATCTGTTCAGTTTTTGTCATTGACTCTCCCATAGCTGTGACCCAGTCCTAGGGAATGCTCTCTTAATTTAATATAAAGTAGCTGAACTGGTCATAGTTTGATATATTTTCTCTTTCCTATATTTAGGAAAAATGTGTTAAATTATTGAAAGTATTCTAAAAAATGTTTAAATGCCCTATTCTCATCCCTTCTATCCATACGAATTTAGCTCTCTCCATGAATGTGAGATATTTTAAAGGCAATGGCTAGTGAATACGTGGTTTTACTCTGTTGGAAGAAGAAAGAAAGATGGAACAGTTGCTGAGATATGGATAACCCTAGAACTGTGTCAGTTGCCTTTATTTACTAAATTCAGATAATACACTAGAGACCTTCAGTCATTTAGTTTTCCCAGAATTGGGGACTATGGTTACTCACACAGCCTAGGGCCTTGGAAGAGCTGTTAACATTCAATCCTTTTAAGAAAAAAGTCTTCCCACATAGATCTGTTGATGTGTTCAAAATTCCACATGCTTGATAAATCACCTTGAAGCAAAAAGTCATGAATTTCTACTCATACTGAAGATATTTGACATTCTTGGCAAGACAATGCTGAAAGTGATCACTCTAAACATACAAATGGACTTTATTTTTTGGAGGACTGTTTTTTCTTTTTAAGTCACTGATTTCATGCTCTAGAGTTGTTTTGTTTTGTTTTGTTTTTATTCCTTTCTCTCATTCCTGATTTTCTGGTAGTTAAATGAGAGCAACGACATAAATAAAGGTGGGATTTTTACCTGTGATACCTAAATTGTCCCATATTCCCTTCTGGCTCTCTTATGGTTATGGCACCACTCTAAATTTAATAAAAAGTAGATGAACTGATAGCAGCTTTATATTTTTCACTCTCTTCTTGTATTTAGGGAAATACATCAATTTATTTTAAATTTGTCCAAAACTGTGTCAATGTCCTTTCTTCATTCCTTATAACTCCATGAAGTCAGCACTCTCCACCTGTGTGAGCAATTTTAAAAACAATGGATAGACTTCTATTGTGGTCCAGTGGTAAGGACACTGCCTTGCAGTGCAAGGGGCACTGGTCGGATCCTTGGCGTGGGAAGATTCCATGTGCTGCGGAGTGGTTGGATCAATGTGTCCAACTATCGAGCCAGAGCTCTGGAGCATATGACACCAGAGCTGGTGCTCTGCAGCAAGAGAGGTCACTACGAAGGGAGATCCGCACAGGCCAAAAGAAAGAAGATGGAAATAAATGAAAAACCAATAGAAGTAGCCAAAAAACAAAACAAAACAAAACAAAACAAAACAAAAAGCAATGACTAATGAATGTTTACTTTGTTTTTATTGAAGAAGAAACAGTTCATTTACTCTGTATGGATCAGTCTGGGGCTGCTGCTTTGCCTCCATTCATCAAATTAGGATACTATGCTACAGAACTACCTTCATTCATTTAATTTTCTCAGGATTGTGGGATATGGGCACTTACACATCCCAGAGCCTTGAAAGAGCTCTTCTATTGCTTTTGCAAGACCCATCCAGATTTAGAACAAAGGAATGGTAAGAATTTTCAGTCTCCCACCTAAAACTCATGAAGGAGTTGAAGGAGAAGGTGCCTGTCTATTTAACTATGATGCTGTTACCACAAGAAAGACATATTAAAATTATGTTATTATCAAACACAGGCTTCCCTGGTGGCTTACATAATAAAGAATGTGCCTGCAATGCAACCAGTTCATATACATTTTTTTTTTTTATAAATCAGTTCAGTTCAATCACTCAGTCGTTTCTGACCCTTTGTGACACCGTGGACTTCAGCATGGCATGATTCCCTGTCCTTTTCCATCTCTTAACATTTGCTCAAAATTATGTTCATTTACTCAGTGATGCCATCCAACCATCTCATCCTTTGTTGTCCCCTTCTCCTTTAGACGTGTTTTTCTCAACATCAGGGTCTTTTTCAAGGAGTCATCTCTGCATCTGGTGGCCGAAGTGCTGGAGCTGTGTCCTTCCAAGGAAATACATCAATTTATTTTAAATTTGTCCAAAACTGTGTCAATGTCCTTTCTTCATTCCTTATAACTCCATGAAGTCAGCACTCTCCACCTGTGTGAGCAATTTTAAAAACAATGGATAGACTTCTATTGTGGTCCAGTGGTAAGGACACTGCCTTGCAGTGCAAGGGGCACTGGTCGGATCCTTGGCGTGGGAAGATTCCATGTGCTGCGGAGTGGTTGGATCAATGTGTCCAACTATCGAGCCAGAGCTCTGGAGCATATGACACCAGAGCTGGTGCTCTGCAGCAAGAGAGGTCACTACGAAGGGAGATCCGCACAGGCCAAAAGAAAGAAGATGGAAATAAATGAAAAACCAATAGAAGTAGCCAAAAAACAAAACAAAACAAAACAAAACAAAACAAAAAGCAATGACTAATGAATGTTTACTTTGTTTTTATTGAAGAAGAAACAGTTCATTTACTCTGTATGGATCAGTCTGGGGCTGCTGCTTTGCCTCCATTCATCAAATTAGGATACTATGCTACAGAACTACCTTCATTCATTTAATTTTCTCAGGATTGTGGGATATGGGCACTTACACATCCCAGAGCCTTGAAAGAGCTCTTCTATTGCTTTTGCAAGACCCATCCAGATTTAGAACAAAGGAATGGTAAGAATTTTCAGTCTCCCACCTAAAACTCATGAAGGAGTTGAAGGAGAAGGTGCCTGTCTATTTAACTATGATGCTGTTACCACAAGAAAGACATATTAAAATTATGTTATTATCAAACACAGGCTTCCCTGGTGGCTTACATAATAAAGAATGTGCCTGCAATGCAACCAGTTCATATACATTTTTTTTTTTTATAAATCAGTTCAGTTCAATCACTCAGTCGTTTCTGACCCTTTGTGACACCGTGGACTTCAGCATGGCATGATTCCCTGTCCTTTTCCATCTCTTAACATTTGCTCAAAATTATGTTCATTTACTCAGTGATGCCATCCAACCATCTCATCCTTTGTTGTCCCCTTCTCCTTTAGACGTGTTTTTCTCAACATCAGGGTCTTTTTCAAGGAGTCATCTCTGCATCTGGTGGCCGAAGTGCTGGAGCTTCAGCATCAGTCCTTCCAATAATAATCAGGGTTGATTTCCTTTAGGATTGATGGTTTGATCTCCTTGCAGTCCAAGGGACTCACAAGTCTTTTCAAACCTCACAGTTCAAAGACATGATAATCAAAATCATTCAGGTTTATTTTCTAGGATTAGTTGCTATATTTCTTTAGTGTCTTTTAATCTAAAATAGTACCTTTCCACACCACACTCTGTCTTTCTTCCTTTCTCTTTCTTTCTTTCTTTCTTTCTTTTTTCCTTTCTTTCTTTCTTTCTCAGATGGACCTGGAAATCTTTTGGTAGGGCAGGGCCATTGGGGGAGGCCTCTCACTGCACATCCTGTGCTTCACACTACTTCCTGAGTGCTGTGACTTTATCACATCCAGCAACTTGTGTGGGCTGGAGAAGAGCTTGATGTGCAGGGCCTGAATGCTTCGTCTGCCCTGAAGGCTAATCCCACAGTGGCTGGAGACTGAGGCCGAGCTGTCTGGCTCATGAAGCCATATTCACCCAGCATTTTGCCCTTGTCCAGAAGCTGATGGTCCTTGTACAGCCACTGCTAGCTCAGTGGCCACTTGAGTATACCTTCGACAGTGCGCTTTAGCTTGAACATGCTGCTGGACTCCTTGGCTTCTGTGAAGATGGTGGTCTTGTGGTGCTGGATCATGAGGAGCACCTCCTGGGGGTGGTGGACCAGCCTGAGCATGGAGCCCAGCACTCCCCCCACCAACTGCATGGACTGCCGCCCCTGGACACTGAGTCTTTCAAGGGTTCAGGAACAGTTCAATTCTGACTTTGTGACTGCTCTTATTCTCCTTTTCTCAAATTATTCTTTTACTATAGCAAGATTACTTCTTAAACCATCCTAACATATATTTGTATGCTATATTCATTTTTAAACTTTAATTCCCAATGATCACTTGTTATAGTTACATTGTATATTAACATAGTTTTGTTGAACCAATGTCTTTTATATTACTTTGTGCCCCTTCTCCTTTAGACGTGTTTTTCTCAACATCAGGGTCTTTTTCAAGGAGTCATCTCTGCATCTGGTGGCCGAAGTGCTGGAGCTTCAGCATCAGTCCTTCCAATAATAATCAGGGTTGATTTCCTTTAGGATTGATGGTTTGATCTCCTTGCAGTCCAAGGGACTCACAAGTCTTTTCAAACCTCACAGTTCAAAGACATGATAATCAAAATCATTCAGGTTTATTTTCTAGGATTAGTTGCTATATTTCTTTAGTGTCTTTTAATCTAAAATAGTACCTTTCCACACCACACTCTGTCTTTCTTCCTTTCTCTTTCTTTCTTTCTTTCTTTCTTTTTTCCTTTCTTTCTTTCTTTCTCAGATGGACCTGGAAATCTTTTGGTAGGGCAGGGCCATTGGGGGAGGCCTCTCACTGCACATCCTGTGCTTCACACTACTTCCTGAGTGCTGTGACTTTATCACATCCAGCAACTTGTGTGGGCTGGAGAAGAGCTTGATGTGCAGGGCCTGAATGCTTCGTCTGCCCTGAAGGCTAATCCCACAGTGGCTGGAGACTGAGGCCGAGCTGTCTGGCTCATGAAGCCATATTCACCCAGCATTTTGCCCTTGTCCAGAAGCTGATGGTCCTTGTACAGCCACTGCTAGCTCAGTGGCCACTTGAGTATACCTTCGACAGTGCGCTTTAGCTTGAACATGCTGCTGGACTCCTTGGCTTCTGTGAAGATGGTGGTCTTGTGGTGCTGGATCATGAGGAGCACCTCCTGGGGGTGGTGGACCAGCCTGAGCATGGAGCCCAGCACTCCCCCCACCAACTGCATGGACTGCCGCCCCTGGACACTGAGTCTTTCAAGGGTTCAGGAACAGTTCAATTCTGACTTTGTGACTGCTCTTATTCTCCTTTTCTCAAATTATTCTTTTACTATAGCAAGATTACTTCTTAAACCATCCTAACATATATTTGTATGCTATATTCATTTTTAAACTTTAATTCCCAATGATCACTTGTTATAGTTACATTGTATATTAACATAGTTTTGGTGAACCAATTTCTTTTATATTACTTTTTGACAAATGAATCTATTGACTTTCCTATCTCTCTTTCCTATTAGATTATTTGTGTGCTATATTGACTTTCAGATTCTGAAGACATGAATTAATTACAAACTCAGTTGAACTGATCCCATCACAAAACTCCAGAGTAGGCATTTGTATACAAGCTGGCTCATAAAAATCTCATGAAGGCTCTTCCCTGGTGGTCCAGTGGGTAGAAACACCACCATGCAGTGCAAGGGACACCAGTTCGATCCCTGGCCTGTGTGTAAAAGGGGCCACATAATATGAAATAATTTGCCTAGATTTACCTGTAAGTGATTATAAGTGATTTGTTTGTGAAATTATTACCTGGAAGAGATTTACCTGATAAACTAAATTACTCCCTGTTAGTACTGATTATTCCCTGTTAATCTATACTGAATGTGACCTGTACTGAAACTGTTTATAGAAAAATCTCTAGGCTATAACAGAATGTATAACTGAATGTTTTATTGATCTCTGTTTCCTGGTCACCAAACCTGCTTGTTTCTTGTTGCCATAGACAATGGAATGTGCAGGTATGCAGGCACCAAGGAACGGTCTCACTCCATTGATTCTCCCAGCCTTTAAAAATCATCTCTTGCCTCAAGCGGGGGCCCTCGCAGGAAACTTTGTTCCTTGCAGGTGGTCGCTGGCGCCAGCCTAATAAACGTCTTTTCCATCCACCACAAGCTGAGTTGGGTGCTTCACTGAGCATGCCTCACAACACTGGGAAGATCCCAAGTGCCGCGGCTGGACCAATGTGTTCAACTACCAAGTCAGTGCTCTAGAGCGCATGCGCCTGGAGCTGGTTCTCTGCAACGAGAGAGGCCACTGTAATGGGAGGCCCACACAGGCCAAAGAACAAAAGATGGAAATAAGTCAAAGACCAATAGAGGGCTTCCCCTGGTGGTCCAGTGGGTAAGGACACCGCCTTGCAGTGCAAGGGGCGCCGGTTCGAGCCCTGGCCTGGGAAGATCCCACGTGCCGCGGAGCGGCTGGACTGATGTGTCCAATTCATTTTTAAACTTTAATTCCCAATGATCACTTGTTATAGTTACATTGTATATTAACATAGTTTTGGTGAACCAATTTCTTTTATATTACTTTTTGACAAATGAATCTATTGACTTTCCTATCTCTCTTTCCTATTAGATTATTTGTGTGCTATATTGACTTTCAGATTCTGAAGACATGAATTAATTACAAACTCAGTTGAACTGATCCCATCACAAAACTCCAGAGTAGGCATTTGTATACAAGCTGGCTCATAAAAATCTCATGAAGGCTCTTCCCTGGTGGTCCAGTGGGTAGAAACACCACCATGCAGTGCAAGGGACACCAGTTCGATCCCTGGCCTGTGTGTAAAAGGGGCCACATAATATGAAATAATTTGCCTAGATTTACCTGTAAGTGATTATAAGTGATTTGTTTGTGAAATTATTACCTGGAAGAGATTTACCTGATAAACTAAATTACTCCCTGTTAGTACTGATTATTCCCTGTTAATCTATACTGAATGTGACCTGTACTGAAACTGTTTATAGAAAAATCTCTAGGCTATAACAGAATGTATAACTGAATGTTTTATTGATCTCTGTTTCCTGGTCACCAAACCTGCTTGTTTCTTGTTGCCATAGACAATGGAATGTGCAGGTATGCAGGCACCAAGGAACGGTCTCACTCCATTGATTCTCCCAGCCTTTAAAAATCATCTCTTGCCTCAAGCGGGGGCCCTCGCAGGAAACTTTGTTCCTTGCAGGTGGTCGCTGGCGCCAGCCTAATAAACGTCTTTTCCATCCACCACAAGCTGAGTTGGGTGCTTCACTGAGCATGCCTCACAACACTGGGAAGATCCCAAGTGCCGCGGCTGGACCAATGTGTTCAACTACCAAGTCAGTGCTCTAGAGCGCATGCGCCTGGAGCTGGTTCTCTGCAACGAGAGAGGCCACTGTAATGGGAGGCCCACACAGGCCAAAGAACAAAAGATGGAAATAAGTCAAAGACCAATAGAGGGCTTCCCCTGGTGGTCCAGTGGGTAAGGACACCGCCTTGCAGTGCAAGGGGCGCCGGTTCGAGCCCTGGCCTGGGAAGATCCCACGTGCCGCGGAGCGGCTGGACTGATGTGTCCAATTACCGAGCCAGAGCTCTGGAGCGCATGCGCCCAGAGCCGGCGCTCTGCAACGACAGACGCCACCGCGATGGGAGGCCCACAGGAGCCAAAGAACAAAGACGGATGAACATAGAGAAAACGAAAGACCAATAGAAGTGGCCCGCCTGCTCCCCTCCCTCCCCCCAACCTGACCCCCGCCCAAATATAAATAAATAAATAAATCTTAAAAAAAAAAAAAAAAAGACCAATAGAAGTGGACACACACACACACACACAAAAATCTCACGAGGGTAAGAGCTGTAGAGAATTCCAGCCTAACTTTTTATGAGACTCTAAAATAAATACAGACTACATAGTGTGGCTCTCAGAGTTCTCATAATACCCAAAACAGAAGCAAACCACACTGATAGGATTTTCTTTCATTAAAAATGAAGCAAGCACAGACTGCTGCATTCACCCTCTGTGATGGATCACACTCTATCTTTAGAGTGTGTTTCTCTCTGAATAAATCTACTTCTTACCTAAAAAAAAAAAAAAAAAAAAGAAGAAGAAGAACCAAGCACTGTCCCAGGTAGAGTAAAAACCAATGAAAATCCTGCAGTAAAATTACTGGAAAGCCTGGAAAGCAGTTATCAGCAGGGCAAGGAAGCGAGCATCTTGATAGCAATAGAGATATAACAATGTATATGCAATGTAGGATTAATGCCTACAGTTGATCAAATGTCTACAGTCATTTCATCCAGGTCCTGCTCTAACCCAACCTTCACCTTCTCTCATTCTTCCTTTTGCTCAGAATCATTTGACTCGCATTCTCCTAGGCTTGAAATACTTTCATTTCTCCTTATTAGCTTACATTATCATTATCAGTTAGGGAGCTTTATCTTTAAGAGATCAGCAAGACATGTTTCCACATCTGCTTTTCCTTAAGATTTTGGATTATCTATTGACTTGTGAGGTGATTCTGAAAGTTTTAAAATAAGCTATCATCTAGAAGAGGCAACCCTGAGCCACTGTTCTCCTCTTATTTTCAGTTCCTTCTTTGCTCTCATTAATCTGTGATACATGTCATTTCCATATTCACCTAACTTATCATCCAACAATTGCTTAATTTTATTGCATAATTAGAAAAAAATAATGTCTACTTACAAGAATGAACACTTGACACATCAAATAGTAGAGATATGTATGGAGGTGCTCCTATGTTAGGTGCATAGATATTTATAATTGCTATGTCTTCCTCTTGGATTGATCCCTTGATCACTATGTAGTGTCCTGCCTTATCTTTTATAATCTCCTTAGTTTTAGGTCTATTTTGTCTAATATGAGTATTGATATTTCAGTTTTCTTTTGATTTCCATTTACGTGGAATATATTTTTCTATCCTCTCACTTTTAGTCTATGTGTGTCTTCTTTGATCCATTTTTTTAACCAGGGTCCAAGGCATGGGATAGGGTTCCCAAATTAGCAGTTAAGGATGATACTACATAGTGTGGCTCTCAGAGTTCTCATAATACCCAAAACAGAAGCAAACCACACTGATAGGATTTTCTTTCATTAAAAATGAAGCAAGCACAGACTGCTGCATTCACCCTCTGTGATGGATCACACTCTATCTTTAGAGTGTGTTTCTCTCTGAATAAATCTACTTCTTACCTAAAAAAAAAAAAAAAAAAAAAAGAAGAAGAAGAACCAAGCACTGTCCCAGGTAGAGTAAAAACCAATGAAAATCCTGCAGTAAAATTACTGGAAAGCCTGGAAAGCAGTTATCAGCAGGGCAAGGAAGCGAGCATCTTGATAGCAATAGAGATATAACAATGTATATGCAATGTAGGATTAATGCCTACAGTTGATCAAATGTCTACAGTCATTTCATCCAGGTCCTGCTCTAACCCAACCTTCACCTTCTCTCATTCTTCCTTTTGCTCAGAATCATTTGACTCGCATTCTCCTAGGCTTGAAATACTTTCATTTCTCCTTATTAGCTTACATTATCATTATCAGTTAGGGAGCTTTATCTTTAAGAGATCAGCAAGACATGTTTCCACATCTGCTTTTCCTTAAGATTTTGGATTATCTATTGACTTGTGAGGTGATTCTGAAAGTTTTAAAAATAAGCTATCATCTAGAAGAGGCAACCCTGAGCCACTGTTCTCCTCTTATTTTCAGTTCCTTCTTTGCTCTCATTAATCTGTGATACATGTCATTTCCATATTCACCTAACTTATCATCCAACAATTGCTTAATTTTATTGCATAATTAGAAAAAAATAATGTCTACTTACAAGAATGAACACTTGACACATCAAATAGTAGAGATATGTATGGAGGTGCTCCTATGTTAGGTGCATAGATATTTATAATTGCTATGTCTTCCTCTTGGATTGATCCCTTGATCACTATGTAGTGTCCTGCCTTATCTTTTATAATCTCCTTAGTTTTAGGTCTATTTTGTCTAATATGAGTATTGATATTTCAGTTTTCTTTTGATTTCCATTTACGTGGAATATATTTTTCTATCCTCTCACTTTTAGTCTATGTGTGTCTTCTTTGATCCATTTTTTTAACCAGGGTCCAAGGCATGGGATAGGGTTCCCAAATTAGCAGTTAAGGATGATACTGAAAAGTAAATCAAAGCCTGTATTTTAGGAACCATTCTCAGGAGTCTTCATTCTCAAGAGTTTCCTGAGAGTAAGGGTGAGAAGTTCATATTTTGCAAACACATACCTTCTTACCTACGTATTGCCCTTCCTCTAGTGGTATCTCAAGCTCCCCCTCAGTCTCTCCATTCTCCACACAGATGGCCTGTGAGAAGAGGCCCTCAGGACACCTGCCTCTGTGTTCAGTGGGGCTAAAGGATCTTTCATGATCTCCCTGGTCTTGAACAATTCTGAAACCCCATCATACGTCTGTATAGACTCCATGATCACATGTTACTGAGTCCAAGGTTGCTCTGCTCACCACACTGAGGCCAATACACCTGAGAGATGAGGCTCTGAGGCACGGAAAATAGCTTTATTCATAAAGAAGCAGATCAAGAAGATGGTAGTGCCTCAAAATAACCATTTTATTGGAGTCTGGATACCAGGTTGTGTTGACTAAAAAAAGATAAATGATTTGAGAATTGTAAATTGTTTTATTTGAGGTGAAATGAGAACTGAAACCCAGGAGGTTGTATCTCAGATAGCTCTGAGAAACTGCTCCAAAAATGTAGGGGGAGAAGTCAATATATAAGGTTTTCATGAAAGGAGAGTTCAATACAATTAAACATTCATTTTACAAAGGGTTTTTTTTTTTTTAGTCACAGGATCTGATGTCACCATGAAGGGATTTAGTCCTTTTCTACATGTGAGGAGATGCTAGGATTGAGATAATAAAATCTGTTCCTAGACACATTCACCTCTCTGAAAACCTGTGCCACCTGATTTCCTGGAGCACAGAGTGTCTTATTTCACCCTGAACTAACTCAAGGGGTTTTGAAGTTCAGCAGTTCCCAACAGCACAGAGTTCAGTCTCTGAAGAGGCAGATGGCAAATGCCCTTATTGCTCAGTCATTGGCAGTGTAATTGGTAGGTGCCAATTTGTAGTTGACTGTTCTTTTAAAGATCAGAGAGAAAGAAGCAATAAGGAACTAAACTCAAAAAGCAGAGCAGAGAGGGAGAGGCATTGGGAAAGTAAACTGAAAAGGTCTTCAGTTTTGAAAAACATCTGACCAGTTTTTGGAAAGGGTGTGTTACTCTTTTATATTCACAGACTGAGATTATATCTCTATGAACTGAACAAATGCACTTTAGTCTACAGTCAAGCAGAGGTACAGGGTCCTCTGAAGCAAGTTATTAGTATGGTTATAATAATAAAAGCAATTCAAAGAAACAGTTTCCAATAAGGAATCAGAATTGGCTTCCTCCCTTGCAACACTCATAGAGGTACACTTACAATTTTCTAATCATTTATCTTATAAGATGCTATAGCCACATAGACCCCTCCCTGTCCCCTGAGTTTGCCTAGGAAATAACCCAGAGATTCCTGAAGCTTAGTGTATAACCAAGTAAAGTGAGGGCATTTAGGGCAGCTAAAAAGCTGAGTCTACCTAGGTCCCTGGTCTTGTAAAGTTAATCTGGCTTCAGTCAAGCTTTTACACAATTCATGCAGAATATTTTGTAATTCAGTTCGCTGTCCCCTGAATCTGCAATGCTGCGTTTGTTGTTGTTCAGTTGCTAAGTTGTGTCCAAATGTTTGTGATAACATTAACTGCAGTACACCAAGCTTTCCTGTCCTTCATTGTTTCCCTTAGTTAGTTCAAATTCATGTGCATTGAGTTGGTCATGCCCTTCAAACATCTCATCCTCTCCCCACCTTTCTCCTCTGATCCATAACCTTTCCAAGCATCAGGGTCTTTTCCAGCAAGTAGATTCTTCACATCAGGTCACCAGAGTATTGAAGTTTCAGCTTTAGCATCAGTTTTTGCAATGAATAGTCAGGGCTGATTTCCTTTATAAGTGACTGGCTTGTTCTCATTGCTGCACAAGGGACTCTCAAGAGTCTTCTCCAGCACAACAATTAGAAACTCTCAATTCTTTGGCACTCAACCTCCTTTACAGTCCACTTACATCCGTAGATGACTACTGGAAAAAAAACTGTAGCTTTGACAATATGAACCATTGTCAGCAAAGTGATATTCGTGCTTTTAAATACACTGTCTATGTTTCTCATAACTTTTCTTACAAGTATTTTTATTTATTTATTTAAATTTTGCAGCTGCAGTCACCATCCACAGTGATTTTGGAGCCCAAGTAGATGAAATTTACCACTGTTTCAACATTTTCCCCATCTATTTGCCCTCAAGTCATGGGACTGGATGCCATGATCTTTACTTTTTTAATCCAGCCTTTTTCAGCAAGATTTTTCACTATCCTCTTTCATCTTTATCATGACACTTTTTAGTTTCTTTTCACTTTCTGCAAACAAAGTGGCACCATCTTCATATCTAAGGTTGTTGATATTTCTTTCATCAGTCTTGATTTCAGGTTGATTTTTATGATGTGCTCTGATAAAGTTCATAAGCAGGGTGACAATATAAAAAAAGAGAAATTTTAATCATTTATCTTATAAGATGCTATAGCCACATAGACCCCTCCCTGTCCCCTGAGTTTGCCTAGGAAATAACCCAGAGATTCCTGAAGCTTAGTGTATAACCAAGTAAAGTGAGGGCATTTAGGGCAGCTAAAAAGCTGAGTCTACCTAGGTCCCTGGTCTTGTAAAGTTAATCTGGCTTCAGTCAAGCTTTTACACAATTCATGCAGAATATTTTGTAATTCAGTTCGCTGTCCCCTGAATCTGCAATGCTGCGTTTGTTGTTGTTCAGTTGCTAAGTTGTGTCCAAATGTTTGTGATAACATTAACTGCAGTACACCAAGCTTTCCTGTCCTTCATTGTTTCCCTTAGTTAGTTCAAATTCATGTGCATTGAGTTGGTCATGCCCTTCAAACATCTCATCCTCTCCCCACCTTTCTCCTCTGATCCATAACCTTTCCAAGCATCAGGGTCTTTTCCAGCAAGTAGATTCTTCACATCAGGTCACCAGAGTATTGAAGTTTCAGCTTTAGCATCAGTTTTTGCAATGAATAGTCAGGGCTGATTTCCTTTATAAGTGACTGGCTTGTTCTCATTGCTGCACAAGGGACTCTCAAGAGTCTTCTCCAGCACAACAATTAGAAACTCTCAATTCTTTGGCACTCAACCTCCTTTACAGTCCACTTACATCCGTAGATGACTACTGCAAAAAACTGTAGCTTTGACAATATGAACCATTGTCAGCAAAGTGATATTCGTGCTTTTAAATACACTGTCTATGTTTCTCATAACTTTTCTTACAAGTATTTTTATTTATTTATTTAAATTTTGCAGCTGCAGTCACCATCCACAGTGATTTTGGAGCCCAAGTAGATGAAATTTACCACTGTTTCAACATTTTCCCCATCTATTTGCCCTCAAGTCATGGGACTGGATGCCATGATCTTTACTTTTTTAATCCAGCCTTTTTCAGCAAGATTTTTCACTATCCTCTTTCATCTTTATCATGACACTTTTTAGTTTCTTTTCACTTTCTGCAAACAAAGTGGCACCATCTTCATATCTAAGGTTGTTGATATTTCTTTCATCAGTCTTGATTTCAGTTTGTGAGTCATACAGCTAAGCATTTTGTATGATGTGCTCTGTATATAAGTTCAATAAGCAGGGTGACAATATAAAGAATATATATACTCCTTTTCCAATTTTGCACCAGCCCACAGTTTCATGTAGAGTGCTAATTACTGCTTTTTGTCCAGCGCACAGGTTTCTCAGGAGGCAGATAATGTATTCTGGTATTCACATCTCTTCAAGAATATTCCAGAGTTTGTTGTGATCCACTCAGTCAAAGTTGTTAACATAGCTAATGAAACAGAAGTAGATTTTTCTTAGAATTCCCTTGCTTATTCTATGATTGAGTGAATATTTTCAATTTGACCTTTCGTTCCTCTTCCTTTTGTAAGTCCAGTTTATACATCTGAAATTTATCTGTTCACATGCTGATGAAGCCTAGCTTGAAGGATTTTGAGCATAAGCCTTGATAGCATGTGAAATGACTGCAACTGTAGGGTAAATTGAGCATTCTTTGGCATTGCTTTTCTTAGATATTGGAATGAAAATTGACTTTCTCCAGTCCAGTGAACATTGCTGAGTTTTCCTAAATTGCTGACATATTGAGTGCAGCACTTTAACAGCATATCTGTTAAGATTTGAAATAGCTTAGCTGGAATTTCATCACCTCCACTAATTTTGTTCATAGTGTTGCATCGAAAGGCCCACTTGACTTCACATTCCAGGATGTCTGACTCTAGGTGACTGACCACAACATCATAGTTATCTAGGTCTTGAAGAGCTTTTTTTTTGTATATTTCTTTGTGTTCTTGCTACCTCTTCTTAACCTCTTCTGCTTCCGTTAGCTTCTTGCCATTTTGTCCTTTATTGTGCCTATCTTTGCATGAAATGCTCTCCTGGTATGTCCAATTTTTGTTAAGAGATCTCTAGTATTTCCCTTTGTATTATTTTCCTCTATTTCTTTGCATTTATTTAAGAATGTTTTCTTATCTCTCATTATTCTCTGGAACTCTGAATTTACTTGGATATATCTTTCTCTTTTTCCTTTGCTTTAACTTCTCTTTTCTCAGCTACTTGTAAGGCCTATTCAGACAACCACTTTGCTGTTTTGCATTTATTTTTCTTGGGGTTGGGTTTGGTCACCATCTCATAAAAATATCATGAACAGCTATCCATAGTTCCCTGGGCACTCTGTATAGCAGATTAGTCCCTTGAATCTTACTTGTCACCTCCACTGTATAATTGTAAGAAATTTAATTTAGGTCATAGCTGAATAGCTGAATACCATTGTAGTTTTCCTTATTTTCTTTAATTTGAGCCTGAATTTTGTAGCATGGAGCTGATGATCTGGGAACCACTCAGCTCCAGATCTTGATTTATAATCAATCTGAAATATAATCAATATAATCAATCTGATTTTGGCATTGATCACCTGGTGATGTCCATGTGTAGAGTTGTTTCTTGTATTGTTGGAAGAGGGAGTTTCCTATTACCAATGTGTTCTCTTGGCAAAACTTTATTATCTTTGCGCTGTTGCATCTTGTTCTCCAAGGCCAAAGTTGCTGATTGCTCCTGGTATCTCTTGACTTCCTACTTTTACACTGAAGTCCACTATGATAAAATGAACATCATTTTTTGATGTCAATTCTAGGAGGTATTGTAGGTCACAGAACTGTTCACCTTCATCTTCTTCAGCATTAGTGGTTGAGGCATAGACTTGTATTACTGTGCTGTTAAATGGTTTACCTTGGAAATGAACCAAATTCATTCTCTCATTTTTAAGTTTGCAATGAAATATTTCATTTCAGACTCTTTTGTTGACTATGTGGGCTACTCCATTTCTGTGGGGCTCTGAATTGAAAGAGGACTGTTTTAAGCATAAAGAAGCTTAAGCACATGTTTGCAGCTAAGATGGCGCCTACAGGAAGAGACAGGGCGTGTATGTTCTTACCTCTTCTTAACCTCTTCTGCTTCCGTTAGCTTCTTGCCATTTTGTCCTTTATTGTGCCTATCTTTGCATGAAATGCTCTCCTGGTATGTCCAATTTTTGTTAAGAGATCTCTAGTATTTCCCTTTGTATTATTTTCCTCTATTTCTTTGCATTTATTTAAGAATGTTTTCTTATCTCTCATTATTCTCTGGAACTCTGAATTTACTTGGATATATCTTTCTCTTTTTCCTTTGCTTTAACTTCTCTTTTCTCAGCTACTTGTAAGGCCTATTCAGACAACCACTTTGCTGTTTTGCATTTATTTTTCTTGGGGTTGGGTTTGGTCACCATCTCATAAAAATATCATGAACAGCTATCCATAGTTCCCTGGGCACTCTGTATAGCAGATTAGTCCCTTGAATCTTACTTGTCACCTCCACTGTATAATTGTAAGAAATTTAATTTAGGTCATAGCTGAATAGCTGAATACCATTGTAGTTTTCCTTATTTTCTTTAATTTGAGCCTGAATTTTGTAGCATGGAGCTGATGATCTGGGAACCACTCAGCTCCAGATCTTGATTTATAATCAATCTGAAATATAATCAATATAATCAATCTGATTTTGGCATTGATCACCTGGTGATGTCCATGTGTAGAGTTGTTTCTTGTATTGTTGGAAGAGGGAGTTTCCTATTACCAATGTGTTCTCTTGGCAAAACTTTATTATCTTTGCGCTGTTGCATCTTGTTCTCCAAGGCCAAAGTTGCTGATTGCTCCTGGTATCTCTTGACTTCCTACTTTTACACTGAAGTCCACTATGATAAAATGAACATCATTTTTTGATGTCAATTCTAGGAGGTATTGTAGGTCACAGAACTGTTCACCTTCATCTTCTTCAGCATTAGTGGTTGAGGCATAGACTTGTATTACTGTGCTGTTAAATGGTTTACCTTGGAAATGAACCAAATTCATTCTCTCATTTTTAAGTTTGCAATGAAATATTTCATTTCAGACTCTTTTGTTGACTATGTGGGCTACTCCATTTCTGTGGGGCTCTGAATTGAAAGAGGACTGTTTTAAGCATAAAGAAGCTTAAGCACATGTTTGCAGCTAAGATGGCGCCTACAGGAAGAGACAGGGCGTGATCTAAATTGTTAATTGATGGTCAAAATTTCTGATTGGTTCCCTTGGTTGCCGCGCTCGTGAATGATTGCTTGGTCTTTAGCTTGATTGGTGTAATCTATAGGAAGTCCCGTGCAAAACCCCCTTCACTTGCCTATAAAAGCTGTGGATCTTCATTAATAAAGCGGAACTACTTCAATGGAACCCCTGTCGCGTCTGATTGTCCCTTGCCTCAGCCGGCTGCGGGGCGGACAGTTCAAGGTTTGCCTCTCTCCGAGATCTCCCGGTTCCACCGGGAGTAATCCCTGCTGCCTTCCCTTTCTGCGGAAGGTCCCCGCACATTTCTTCTAATGGATTCTTGTCCATGATGGTAGATATAATGGTCATCTGAATTAAAGATTTATTTATTTTGGTGGGGGTGGGGTGGGGAGGGAGGGGAGCAGGTGGGCCACATCTATTGGTCTTTCATTTGTTCATTTTCATCCATCTTTGTTCTTCGGCCCGTGTGGGCCTCCCATCGTGGCGGTTTCTGTTGTCGCAGAGCACCGGCTCTGGGCGCATGCGCTCCAGAGCTCCGGATCAGTAATTGGACACATCGGTCCAGCCGCTCCGTGGCATGTGGGATCTTCCCAGGCCAGGGATCGAACCGGCGCCCCTTGCACTGCAAGGCGGTGAACTTACCCACTAGACCACCAGGGAAGCCCTGGTCATCTGAATTAAATTCACCCATCGTGGTTCACTGATTCCTAAAATGTCGAAATATTACTCTTGCATTTCTTGCTTGGGCACATTCAATTTGCCTTGATAAATGGACCTGAAATTCCAGGTTCCTACACAATATTTTTCTTTATAGTCCTGGAATTTACTTTCACCATCAAACACAGCCACTGTTGGGCATCATTTCTATTTTGGCTCAGCCTCTTCTTTCTTTCTGTAGCTATTTCTCTGTTCTCTCCCACTGGTATATTGGATACCTACCAACCTGGTGGGCTCATCTTAGTGTCATATCTTTTTGGCCTTTTCATATTGTTCATGAGATCTTCAAGGCAAGAATACTGAAATGGTTTGATGTATTTAGTCCTAAATGAAGATTTAGGAATGATACATTACTCCCTTATAAAAAGCAACATTATCACCTATATTCAGAGGGTAATCACAAATGTACTGCCAAGTATAGTTAAAACAGTGACAATTTACTCTGTCATTTCATCACTCTTGCTTTGTAGTTTTCCAATAGAAGCAAAGAGCTAGAGAGAACTCACTGGAAGAGAACTGTGACATATCACCTGGAAGAGCAGAGAAAATTTGATGATGCTGGGGAGAAGATCAGACATTCCAGATGAGGAAATCAGGCCAGACAGAACTCTAAAGGCCTTTCCACCTTACCTGAATCCATTCTCTGCTTCATAGGACTCTGAGTTCAATGGTGCCACTGATGTGCTCAATTACATTTCCTGGGAGCAAAATCCTTCCAGCAACTATAACTCTGGTTACTGTTGGAGTCTATCAAGAAACACAAACAAGAAACAAAGGAGTTCACTTCTGCTCAACCTTTTCTTCCTCTCATTCCCCATTTCTGAGCTGGCACATCAGAGAATCTTCTTGAACTAAAGCTGTAATATTGACTTGTCTATTTCCATCCCTTCTCATCTCCCTTATCTTTCTTTCTTCTTACCCTGGAACAATACCTTGGTGAAGATTAGGGAGAGACTTTTAATCCTAAAAAAGTATCTGGGATGTCTCTGCACCGGATACTCAAAGTCTATCAGTCCCAGTCACTGGAGCTCTTCTGTCTCTCCAGGATAGTTCAGGTGGAAAAATTATACTGATATATGAACGTGTCCTATGTCTACAAGCTCAAGGGTTGTGTCAGATACGAAGTCAATCGATGAGCCAAAATCTTAAAGATGATTAGATGTGGAAATTTCTCTTGCTGGTCTTCTGAGAGATGTAGCTCCCTGATGAATAATGATAATGTATATTAATAAGAGGCAATGAAGGAACTTCAAACCCAAGAGTCTAGAGTCAAGGGATGCAGAGTCTAAGAGAAGATGAAGGTAGGGTCAGAACATGAGCTTTGTGAAATTGTACACCTGATCACACATGCATTAAGTTAAATGTCTCCAGCATCAAGATGCTCACTTCCCTGGACTGTTGACAACTGCCTCACAAGACTCTCATTTAGTCATAGGAGAATTGTCACTTCCATTGCATTCTATGTTCACTGTATGAGATCATTCGGGGAATTCTGAGAAAATTCTTTATAGTAAGGTTTACTTCCAAGTTGGCAGTTTTGGCAAGAATGAGATATACGCTATGTGGTTTATTATAGTCAGTCTGGGAATGTGTTAGGCTGGAATTCTCTACAGACACTGTTTCTCATGTAGTTTTTATAAACTAACTTTTGTGTGATGTATCAATGCAACTGAGCTTGTAATTGATTCATGTCCTCAGAATCCAAATGTCAGTAGGACATACAAATAATCTAATAGGATGAATAGGGCAGACAATGGATTCTTTTGTTATAAAGCAATAAAGAATTTACACCACAAAAATATATATAAATGCAAAGCCATCAGTATATTTAGAGCCCAGTTGAATTAAAATTTAAAGAACCAATTTATTATGGAAATATGAGAGGATGATTTTGGTATTCATTTTGATACAGCACAGTAATTATTTAAGAAAAAATTAAATAATATGAATCAGAAACCCAGAATGTGTTGTTTCTTGAGCTCCTGATAAACATAATGTCATGGAAAAGTATGTCATTTAGATGAAAAGACTCTCAGTAATATAATAAATTATCCTAGTGATAATTTTAATAGGACCTCATCAATAAAGTATGTCCTTGGGGGAATTCTAAATTATGCATATGAATTCATTTTTATATCGACGGAATTTTTATTTTTCTTTCTTGTGCCAATGGTGTCATAGTTAAATCTACAGGCATCCTGCCTTTCTGCTCCTTAAGGTGACTGACTGATAATGTAAGCCCCCTTTTGACTCTAAATACAGGTGTGTCTTGCAAAGGAAAATAATAGTTTTTCCAAAGCTCTGGACCATGTGAGTTACCAGATTCCCAATCTTGGGGAAAAAAATTAATGAAGGTATCTCTATAGTGTGCTATTTCAATCTGATGAATAAAGACAACTGAAGCAGACCCAAACTGACCCATACTCAGTAAGTGTATGAGTATGGCTTTCTCTCTTCTATCTAACAGAGCAAAATCAGGTATTCATTAGCCATTGTCTTTAGAGCCACATTGGTGAACAGGGATCAGTTAGAAGAAATGGAATTTAGAAGTGGAGTTAGAATAAATGAAAAGATGGCATTCATTCCTGAATTTTAAGTCTATTTTTTTTAAGACATGTTTTTCCTAAATATAAGATAAGATGAAAAATATCAAACTACTATCAATTTGACTACTTGTAACAAAATTAAAAGTGATACCAGGGCTTCCATGGTGATCCAGTGGGTAAGGACACCACTTTGCAGTGCAAGGGGCGCCAGTTCGGTCCCTGGCCTGGGAAGATCCCACATACCGTGGAGCGACTGGACCAATGTGTCCAACTACCAAGTGGAGCTCTGGAGCACATGTGCCCAGAGCCGGTGTTCTGCAGTGAGAGAGGCCACTGTGATGAGAGGCCCACATGGGCCAAAGAACAGAGATGGATGAAAAATAAATAAATGAAAGACCAATAGAAGTGGCAAAAAAATAAAAAATAAAAAAAAGTCAGCAGTCCTCCCATCTGAAAACCAGAGGATGATCTCAATGATTTAATACAAAGTTACATTCTCTAGAAAATAAGGTCAATTTATAGTGATATTTCTCAGCACTGTGTTGCCAGGAGAGCTGAATAATGAACATGAGAGGAAATTCTTGGCCTCAGATTCAAGAGGATTTATGTTCTCAAGAAGATGGGGTTTTGATCATATCAGCAGGTTGATGTGGGAAGCCTTAGGTTTTTCCGGGGTGGTTTGATTCTGTAACTCACCAGTTTATCCCTCACTTTTAACATCCTTTGCACAGCTTTAACTCACAACAATGGAGATAAAATAAGAAAGGGAGTGGACTGAAAGTTGACAAACTGGATTTTAATTTCTGCTATACCTCTTCTTAGATATGTGTGCATGCTGTCCATCATATTTTAAGAGAGACAGCCTACTAATGCCCCTCATAGTCCAGAAAAGAAATTTACAAACACTGGAAGTTATCAAAACCAACTTCCCCCAATCCATGTTTTTCTAACTCTAGCTTTATTAATACTTCATTCCTACCCTCAGAATCCTTTCTGTGAGCCAAAAACCTTGAATTTTCTTCCTGGTATTTGTTTTATGTGCTTTCACATTTTTGGTTAAATTATCTATAATGACACTTATAGTTCTAAAACTCTATAATGCATGACATAAAACAAGAAGTTCTTGGCAAAAAAATTAAACATTAACATTGTGAGTTACAGATTTGGTAAGTGTTCAGTTGGGTTATGATTTATTTAGCACCATCAGAGTATACCATAAATGACTCCACCCTTGTTTGTTCAGTTAAGCAGATTTACTATTCCAGTAAAAGCCTTCTTTCTTTTTTTTTTTAAAAAAATTTCTTTTTGATGTGGATCATTTATTAAAGTCTTTATTGGTTTTCTTACAATATTGCCTCTGATTCTTATGTTTTATTTTGTTTGTTTTGTTTTGGCTACAAGGCATGCAGGATCTTAGCTCCCTGATCAGGGTTCCAACCTACACATGTATTGGAAGGTGAAATCTTAACCACTAGACCACCAGGGAAGTCCCGTCCACCAGATGTCTTTATACAGTATTCAATTCACCGTGCTTTTTTGGTCCAGGTTTGACTATTGCACTCCCAGTGCTTGCTTTCATTGGATATGCACCTGTGGATCTATGTGGGTGACTGTGAGCACAAACCTTGAGGCACACCCAGGATGATTGCCTACATTAAGAATGGACCAAGGTAGTTCAAACAATAGTACTTTGTGAGTTCATATTATAGGTAACAAGAAACAGCATGAATCACACTTACCAGTGGACATGTCCTGAGGAATAATACTAGTACTTTCCCAGTGGAAGTGCTCAAGCCCTGCCTACCTCATGCCAAAGCTAAGAAATATATATGGGGGCTTCTACTTCAACAACCAAGGAGCGGACCTTGCCCCCATTAGGCCTGTGGCAGCCACAAGGCAAAGAGAAGCATCTGCACAATATCAAGTCAGACTCTGGTCACTGCAATAATAGCTACATGATATATTTAGGATATATGCCTAGCACACACTGAGGAAAGATATGGAGGGATCCATATTTAAAAAAAAAAAAAAAAAAAAAAAGACTGGAACCAAAAAATAATAGACTTATGCAGGC
The DNA here is from genome assembly GCA_022376925.1 of Tragulus kanchil. NCBI lineage: Eukaryota > Metazoa > Chordata > Mammalia > Artiodactyla > Tragulidae > Tragulus > Tragulus kanchil. The sequence goes on along the minus strand of JAIOJX010000029.1, from coordinate 78,944,307 downwards.
TATACAGAGATGCTTCCACTTAAAAATAGCCCCTCAAGACCACAAGAGATAACTTGCTCTTATATATATGCAGTCAGAGAAATATAAGTAAAATGAAGAAGTAGAGGAAGAATACAAATTAAAAGAACAAGAGAATTTCTCTGAAAGAATGAACAGTGAAACAGACCACTCAAGTTCATTAGGTGCTGAGTTCCAAATGGGTGGAATTAAAAATAGTGAAGGAATTAAGGAAAATAATGAATATAAAACTTTAAAGAAACAACATGATAACTGTAAAAAATAACATGGAGGAACAATTTTAAACTCATTTTCCAAGACCAAGATGAGTTAAAACCATGAATAGACAACTAAATAAATCAGAAGAATGAATAAGTCATCAAGAAAATAGAATAATGAAAATCACCCAGTCAAAATAGCAGGCAGAAAGACAATGGAAAAGCAGTATATGAAGCCTATAATATAAAATTGCTAATCTGCATGTAATAGAGATGCCAAAAAAGAAGAAAGAGAAAAGGAGATTGAAAGGATATATGAAGAAATTCTGGATGAAAAGTTTTCATATCTATAAAAGGAAACATATCCAGCTATAGGATACTCAGAGGGTCTTAAATATTATGAACATAATGGACCTCCATCAAAACATATCATAATTAAAGTGACAAAGTTTAAAGATGAAGAGAGAATTCTAAAGGCATAAAGAGAGAAACAACTAGTTAATTACAAGGGATCCCACATAACACTATCAGCCGATATCTCTACAAAAATGTTGCAGGCCTGAAACAAGTTGCAAGATATACTTAAAATCTAAAAAGGGGAAGCCTGCAACCTAGGATGCTCTATGTATCAAGATTACTTTTTAGTATAGGAGACAGAAATGATTTTTTCAGAAAAGCAAAACCTAAAAGCTTACAGCAATACTAATCCTATCCTAAATATTGAGAGTTCTTTCTTTATAGAAAAGAAGAATCTAGGAAAGAGAGTACTGAAATTGTAAAGCAAATCATTTAAATAAGCCAGTGGATAGATTTCAAACATTGAGAAAATACACTTTTTTGTGAAAGTGATAACAACAATGAACTTCAAAAGGATAAGCATGAAAATAAGAAGGATCAAAATCATAGGATGTGGGAGAAGGGAGTAAGAAAATACAGAATTGTTTAAAGGATGTGTTTGAATCTATATGACTACTAGTCTAAAGCAAGTAGACATAGTAAAGTGTTAATATATTGGAAAAATGGATATCATGAATTAAAAATATATAATAAACTCTCAAAAATAAAAAGAGAACAAGCATAATACAAAAAAAATCATCATATCACAAAAAAAGGAACAAAGAAGAAAAACAAAATCAACTGGAGATCAAGGTTAAAAATGAAAACAATATCATACTTAAGAATCTTTAACTTAAATGTCAATGGACTAAATGCTCCAATAAAAAGACACAACGTGGCAGATTGGATAAGAAAACAAAAGCGTACAATATGCTGCCTTCAAGAGAACCATTTTAGATCAAATGAAAATTTTCAATGGCAATAATGAAAAGCAGTATATGAAGCCTATAATATAAAATTGCTAATCTGCATGTAATAGAGATGCCAAAAAAGAAGAAAGAGAAAAGGAGATTGAAAGGATATATGAAGAAATTCTGGATGAAAAGTTTTCATATCTATAAAAGGAAACATATCCAGCTATAGGATACTCAGAGGGTCTTAAATATTATGAACATAATGGACCTCCATCAAAACATATCATAATTAAAGTGACAAAGTTTAAAGATGAAGAGAGAATTCTAAAGGCATAAAGAGAGAAACAACTAGTTAATTACAAGGGATCCCACATAACACTATCAGCCGATATCTCTACAAAAATGTTGCAGGCCTGAAACAAGTTGCAAGATATACTTAAAATCTAAAAAGGGGAAGCCTGCAACCTAGGATGCTCTATGTATCAAGATTACTTTTTAGTATAGGAGACAGAAATGATTTTTTCAGAAAAGCAAAACCTAAAAGCTTACAGCAATACTAATCCTATCCTAAATATTGAGAGTTCTTTCTTTATAGAAAAGAAGAATCTAGGAAAGAGAGTACTGAAATTGTAAAGCAAATCATTTAAATAAGCCAGTGGATAGATTTCAAACATTGAGAAAATACACTTTTTTGTGAAAGTGATAACAACAATGAACTTCAAAAGGATAAGCATGAAAATAAGAAGGATCAAAATCATAGGATGTGGGAGAAGGGAGTAAGAAAATACAGAATTGTTTAAAGGATGTGTTTGAATCTATATGACTACTAGTCTAAAGCAAGTAGACATAGTAAAGTGTTAATATATTGGAAAAATGGATATCATGAATTAAAAATATATAATAAACTCTCAAAAATAAAAAGAGAACAAGCATAATACAAAAAAAATCATCATATCACAAAAAAAGGAACAAAGAAGAAAAACAAAATCAACTGGAGATCAAGGTTAAAAATGAAAACAATATCATACTTAAGAATCTTTAACTTAAATGTCAATGGACTAAATGCTCCAATAAAAAGACACAACGTGGCAGATTGGATAAGAAAACAAAAGCGTACAATATGCTGCCTTCAAGAGAACCATTTTAGATCAAATAATACATATGGACTGAAACTGAAATGGTGGTGAAAAAATTTTTATCTAAATGGAAATGACTGGAAAATAAGGGCAGTGATACTCATAAAAGACAAAATAAACTTTAAAACAAAGATCATAAAGAAGTATAAAGAATGACACTATATGATGATAAGAGTATAAATACAAGAAGGGTATATTACATTTGTTAACATTTATGCATCCGATACAGAGTACCCAAGCACAAAAAATGTATACTAATGGACATAGAGTGAGAAACTGATAGGAATACAATGATAGGGGAAGAATTCAACACCCCACTCACATTGAAGGACAGATATTCCAGAGAGAAAATCAATAAAGCAACAGAGATCTTTAATGACAAAAATGGAACAGTGAGACTTAAATAAAACTTTCACGGTATTAAATATGAAAATACTCAGATACATTCTTCCAAGCATACGTGGGACATTCTCTAGGGTAGATCATGACCTAGAACAGATACATATACTGTATATACACTATGTATGATATATACTTATGTAGGTGTATAAAATATATTTTTTACATTCAAGTGTATTATGATCTATAATATAATCATAATATCATATACATAATGTATTATATAATCAGATAAATTATATTATTCATATTACATATTGTATATCATATATAATATATATTATACATCATATATGATATTATATGTATTAATAATATGCAATGTATATAATATATTATATGTAGTTACTATATATAATAAAATATATTGTATTATATATAAAATGTATAATATATATTATGTACATATAATCTACACATATATATTAGGTGTATAATGGGCATATGATCTATGTAATATATATCATGATATGTACATATAATGTGTATATATACAGATATATTATATATAATATTTATAGCATTTATTACATATATATTATGATCTATATGTATTATACATATTACATATATTATGTATATTTTGTGTCTTGTATATATTCTACATAGATTATACATTTTATGTTTCATATATTCTACATAGATCACATATTTATCAAATACAATATATTTTATGTATATAATATATATTATTTGTATCACATATATGATATATACAGTATACATATGATATATATGATATAATTACATAATCACATAATAGATAATATAATTATATATGATAATTATATCGACATGATAATTATGCAAATGATAATAGTCTAATAAATTATATATAGTACATATTATCATAGTGCATATATGATATGTTAGATATACTATAGGTGTATATAATACACACTATAGATATTATGAATATGATAAATGTATATAGTTCCCATATATAAATAAGTATAAATAATATATACCTTATACATATTATAAATATATATAATGTACATATTGTCTATACTTTAAATAATATATATATGCTATGTATTTAAATATATATGGCATATATATTATAGTTACCATTATATAATCATCATATATAGTCATATTGTATAATCATATTATATATCATATGATTATGTAATTATATTATGCCATATATATAGTATTTACTACACATGTGATACATAAGTGATATATATATATTTTATATGCAATCTCCTAAATATTGTATGCAAAATGCATAAAAATATGTAATATATCTATTAGATGTATATACAGTATATCTACTAGATCATAAGTATTATGTATATTATACATATAATATTATATAGTATAGTGTTTATATATAATGCATAATTTATTCTAAACAGTTTATATATAATACATAATATTTTGAAAATAACATAGTTAAGTATGTATATAATGTATATATAACATGTATTATCTATTAGAGAAATATCATATTATGTATACGATGCAACAAAATGTAATATATATAATATATACCATATAATATACATATAATACATAATATTTTAGTTTATGATATATTAATGTAAGATAAGAATATAATTAGTATATTAACATTATATATGTCAATGATAGTTTATATTATATATAAATAAAATTATCTACATAATATCATATAATGTAATTATATAATACATATAATAAAGCATAGCACATGCTATAGAATATTTGTATCTATTATGTATATGATATATATTATATATAAAACATATAATAATATCAATGATATGTATGAATATATGTTACATATATTATTTATGTATATAGTATACATATATATTATAAATGTAAATATGTATATTGTATACATAATTATATATGTAATTGTACATAATGTACTGTATATAATACATAATATATGTATAATACATAACACAATAATATATTGACCACAAAGTTTGTGTTCCTGCATTCATTCTTTATTTCTGACCAGTTTGTGTACTGAACTGTGTCATAAATTTTCTTTCCCTGATAAGCTCTCTTGATGCTTTTTGTCTAAAAATCTAGAAATATGAAAGCTGTATCTTTCTTTCATCCCCTATATCCATTCTGTCTCATTGAGTCCTCCATAAATTTAGTGCCCCTTCAGGCTGTCCAGAATTACTTCTCCTGACAGAGTTGATAAAACTGCTCCTCTCCCTTAATATCTATAATATCTTGTTTTCTCTTTCTAAAAACTATTCACCCCTCTGTTTGCATGTTAGAAAGTTAGCTTGTTTCAATTTGTGTGTGAGCTTCCAATTCATGAAAAACTTTACAAGAAATTTTGTGTCATGTTGTGTTCCTGAGTTCCCAGCAATTCCCTCTTCCACAGTTCATAACTTATTGGGCTGCTAAAAATTCAAAGGTGCCTTGCCTGTGGTAGGACTCAGGCTTCTTTTAGAATGGCTTATTTATGCATAAGTTTAGGTTATTTACATATAAGATGTGGACACACGTTATAACGTAGTCAAGAAAAGGCAATATTTTTAGAAAAATAGGGGTTTATTTAAACCCACAAGACATATTCTAGGGCACAGGTAAGACTCATGAAGCACTAAAAAGGAAAGAGCAAATACAGAGAGTGAAGTTATGCTCTCCTTTATTTTCTTTTTTTATTTCACAAGGTTCATACTCTTTGATCCAGTCAGTTTACTTGTCTTTGAGATACAGGCATAGCAATCAAACATGTTTAACAAGTTAGTGTTCTTCCAAAATTTCACTCCAGAGACTTGGACAATTGACTATATTCTTGTGAACAAGTTCCTTTTCAGGAGACTATCTGATTTGCCTAGTTGAGGCTTGGATATTCACACCAGTGAAATCAACTTGGAAAGGAATTGGAGTTCCTTGAATATATGTTACATATATTATTTATGTATATAGTATACATATATATTATAAATGTAAATATGTATATTGTATACATAATTATATATGTAATTGTACATAATGTACTGTATATAATACATAATATATGTATAATACATAACACAATAATATATTGACCACAAAGTTTGTGTTCCTGCATTCATTCTTTATTTCTGACCAGTTTGTGTACTGAACTGTGTCATAAATTTTCTTTCCCTGATAAGCTCTCTTGATGCTTTTTGTCTAAAAATCTAGAAATATGAAAGCTGTATCTTTCTTTCATCCCCTATATCCATTCTGTCTCATTGAGTCCTCCATAAATTTAGTGCCCCTTCAGGCTGTCCAGAATTACTTCTCCTGACAGAGTTGATAAAACTGCTCCTCTCCCTTAATATCTATAATATCTTGTTTTCTCTTTCTAAAAACTATTCACCCCTCTGTTTGCATGTTAGAAAGTTAGCTTGTTTCAATTTGTGTGTGAGCTTCCAATTCATGAAAAACTTTACAAGAAATTTTGTGTCATGTTGTGTTCCTGAGTTCCCAGCAATTCCCTCTTCCACAGTTCATAACTTATTGGGCTGCTAAAAATTCAAAGGTGCCTTGCCTGTGGTAGGACTCAGGCTTCTTTTAGAATGGCTTATTTATGCATAAGTTTAGGTTATTTACATATAAGATGTGGACACACGTTATAACGTAGTCAAGAAAAGGCAATATTTTTAGAAAAATAGGGGTTTATTTAAACCCACAAGACATATTCTAGGGCACAGGTAAGACTCATGAAGCACTAAAAAGGAAAGAGCAAATACAGAGAGTGAAGTTATGCTCTCCTTTATTTTCTTTTTTTATTTCACAAGGTTCATACTCTTTGATCCAGTCAGTTTACTTGTCTTTGAGATACAGGCATAGCAATCAAACATGTTTAACAAGTTAGTGTTCTTCCAAAATTTCACTCCAGAGACTTGGACAATTGACTATATTCTTGTGAACAAGTTCCTTTTCAGGAGACTATCTGATTTGCCTAGTTGAGGCTTGGATATTCACACCAGTGAAATCAACTTGGAAAGGAATTGGAGTTCCTTGTATTATACATTGATCTCTAAAGAAGGGACTGTGGATGGAACCTAATTCTTAGAGAAGCGGGCCAGAAAGACACCCGAACAGATGTTTACTGAAGCAAATATAACAGTTTTTTCAACTTCTCCTTCTGATCTTGGCTTGCTTTCATAACTAGATTCCTTCCCTGGATGTTAGTTCATGTGCCACGTCTGCTTCTGACCTGGGACTGTCTTCTAGACTTGTAGGAGTTGTACAGTCCTCTGTTGTACTCACTGTTCTTATGGCATGCAACATTGTGGTGGCATGCAGCATTGTGGTGCCTCTATCATTGACTTTACCTTCCATCTAGCATTCAGTGGAGAAAATAATTTGACAGCAAATATGAATAACATTGGCATGAGTCATAAAAACCAAGTGACTCTAATACTCTAACATCAATGAATATAACTGGGTGATTCACCCCTTTTTCCTTTAACAGAGTTCTCCATCTCCAAACCTCCTACAATCAAACCACATTTGTCTACTCTTTTCAAGTACTTTTTAGAGTGGACCTCCAGGAAGACCATTGCACCCCAACTGCATAGGTCTGTGCTACAATCTATGAGCATGACTGACCCTTGGATTGTTTGTGAATTTCTATTTCATGTCTAAACCACATCACATTCATGACATCTTATTCCTTCAAATACTAATTCATAAGTTAATCATAAACTTGTTTCATTTTGTTGTCTGTAAATATTTTGGAAACGCTTTCATGGATAAGTTTAAAGGAAAAAACTTTGTATACAGGGCAATATTTTTAGAAAATAGGGGTTTATTTAAACCCACAAGACATATTCTAGGGCACAGGTAAGACTCATGAAGCACTAAAAAGGAAAGAGCAAATACAGAGAGTGAAGTTATGCTCTCCTTTATTTTCTTTTTTTATTTCACAAGGTTCATACTCTTTGATCCAGTCAGTTTACTTGTCTTTGAGATACAGGCATAGCAATCAAACATGTTTAACAAGTTAGTGTTCTTCCAAAATTTCACTCCAGAGACTTGGACAATTGACTATATTCTTGTGAACAAGTTCCTTTTCAGGAGACTATCTGATTTGCCTAGTTGAGGCTTGGATATTCACACCAGTGAAATCAACTTGGAAAGGAATTGGAGTTCCTTGTATTATACATTGATCTCTAAAGAAGGGACTGTGGATGGAACCTAATTCTTAGAGAAGCGGGCCAGAAAGACACCCGAACAGATGTTTACTGAAGCAAATATAACAGTTTTTTCAACTTCTCCTTCTGATCTTGGCTTGCTTTCATAACTAGATTCCTTCCCTGGATGTTAGTTCATGTGCCACGTCTGCTTCTGACCTGGGACTGTCTTCTAGACTTGTAGGAGTTGTACAGTCCTCTGTTGTACTCACTGTTCTTATGGCATGCAACATTGTGGTGGCATGCAGCATTGTGGTGCCTCTATCATTGACTTTACCTTCCATCTAGCATTCAGTGGAGAAAATAATTTGACAGCAAATATGAATAACATTGGCATGAGTCATAAAAACCAAGTGACTCTAATACTCTAACATCAATGAATATAACTGGGTGATTCACCCCTTTTTCCTTTAACAGAGTTCTCCATCTCCAAACCTCCTACAATCAAACCACATTTGTCTACTCTTTTCAAGTACTTTTTAGAGTGGACCTCCAGGAAGACCATTGCACCCCAACTGCATAGGTCTGTGCTACAATCTATGAGCATGACTGACCCTTGGATTGTTTGTGAATTTCTATTTCATGTCTAAACCACATCACATTCATGACATCTTATTCCTTCAAATACTAATTCATAAGTTAATCATAAACTTGTTTCATTTTGTTGTCTGTAAATATTTTGGAAACGCTCATTCCATGGATAAGTTTAGGAAACACTGTTGCATAAATTTAAACAAGTTTCTTTATTGTGGAGCATTTCTCAAACTGTTTGCAAATGCATGGAATTAAAGGAAAGCAACAGGGTTTGCAGTTTATCAGACATTTTCTTATAGGTTTTTGTGGGCACTTTTCTGTATATTTCCACTTGGGAGAAATACCTATTAAGAGTTCACTAGGTTCAGTTTAATAATAGTTGAAAACACCATTTTTCAAATTATGACTTGAAACTTTCTGGTGTCTGAAATTATTAAATCAATTAAATTGACCAATGACTAAGACATTTGTTTTCTAGATTCAAGGAGAATAGAATAAAAAAAGATTCACAGTATTTTGCATAAACAGGGCAGATAGTATTTCTGATATTTTAATTTTTGCTTTCAGTATACAATTGAAAAGTGTTGAAATTTAAAATATATTTCTTATTGTGAATATCAGCCAAAATTTGGAATATCACCTCTATTCTAAAGAATAGGTTTCTCCTTAACTATGAGAGCATTTAACAAACTACTACTAAGGGACAAATTGGCTTAGCACAGTGTTTGGTGCTGGGGAAAATTAGAAGTAGGAGTAGGCTGCTTCTAAATACAGAGTGGATTAGAAAAGACACTAGAAGAAAATGTTTAATCTATTCCTGTATCCTGTAAATGTCTGCTGTAGATGCACATTGCCAGGAAACAAGATAGACAGCTTGCAAATAAAAATGCAGGGTGTGTAATAACACAGGGTTCAGAATTGGGTGACTGAGCTGTATCCCTAAGCAAGTAGAACTGAAATGAGGGATTGGCATGAGTCATAAAAACCAAGTGACTCTAATACTCTAACATCAATGAATATAACTGGGTGATTCACCCCTTTTTCCTTTAACAGAGTTCTCCATCTCCAAACCTCCTACAATCAAACCACATTTGTCTACTCTTTTCAAGTACTTTTTAGAGTGGACCTCCAGGAAGACCATTGCACCCCAACTGCATAGGTCTGTGCTACAATCTATGAGCATGACTGACCCTTGGATTGTTTGTGAATTTCTATTTCATGTCTAAACCACATCACATTCATGACATCTTATTCCTTCAAATACTAATTCATAAGTTAATCATAAACTTGTTTCATTTTGTTGTCTGTAAATATTTTGGAAACGCTCATTCCATGGATAAGTTTAGGAAACACTGTTGCATAAATTTAAACAAGTTTCTTTATTGTGGAGCATTTCTCAAACTGTTTGCAAATGCATGGAATTAAAGGAAAGCAACAGGGTTTGCAGTTTATCAGACATTTTCTTATAGGTTTTTGTGGGCACTTTTCTGTATATTTCCACTTGGGAGAAATACCTATTAAGAGTTCACTAGGTTCAGTTTAATAATAGTTGAAAACACCATTTTTCAAATTATGACTTGAAACTTTCTGGTGTCTGAAATTATTAAATCAATTAAATTGACCAATGACTAAGACATTTGTTTTCTAGATTCAAGGAGAATAGAATAAAAAAAGATTCACAGTATTTTGCATAAACAGGGCAGATAGTATTTCTGATATTTTAATTTTTGCTTTCAGTATACAATTGAAAAGTGTTGAAATTTAAAATATATTTCTTATTGTGAATATCAGCCAAAATTTGGAATATCACCTCTATTCTAAAGAATAGGTTTCTCCTTAACTATGAGAGCATTTAACAAACTACTACTAAGGGACAAATTGGCTTAGCACAGTGTTTGGTGCTGGGGAAAATTAGAAGTAGGAGTAGGCTGCTTCTAAATACAGAGTGGATTAGAAAAAGACACTAGAAGAAAATGTTTAATCTATTCCTGTATCCTGTAAATGTCTGCTGTAGATGCACATTGCCAGGGAAACAAGATAGACAGCTTGCAAATAAAAATGCAGGGTGTGTAATAACACAGGGTTCAGAATTGGGTGACTGAGCTGTATCCCTAAGCAAGTACAGAACTGGAGTGTGTGGTGTGGAATGGTCTACAAACAAGTGAGTCAGAGAGAAGCTTGGGATTCTAGGGCTCCTGAACCTCCAGAAATGATAAATCAGGTGAATTTCCAGAGACCATTTGTCTTTCTTCCCTCTTGGTTCCTTAGGATAAGAGTGGTTCCTTTGTGTTAAGGGACACTCGCTTGGTGTGGGTCATGGTGAGAGGCAGGATCACAGCTCCTAAGAGGATGCAAAGGTGGCGGGTATCCTCTGCCTCTCAGTTCTCTGGAGACTAGATCCTTGGGATGTGATGCAGGCATAACAATGGAATTATCCTGACAGGTAGTGGCAGGAAGAAAAAAAGTCAAGTGTTAATTGATCAGTCATGGCCAACTTATGAATTAGGCATAATCTTGTCCTTTTTCTATACAAATTATTGTGCTTTTTAATAGTTTATTCCCCTTTCTTGTTGAATAGTGTTTATGCTGTGAAGAAACTACATTTTTTTACTTTTTTTTTAACCCTTCACCTTTTGAAGGACATTTGGATAGTATTCAGTTTTGTGATATTACAAAAAAATAGCTGCTATAAACACTTCTCTGCAGGTTTCCATGTGAAAATAACTTTTTATGTGTTTGGAGTATGTGTTTAGCAGGTTTCAGAGGGGAATCTGCAGCATTAACTACGTACATTAGAAAAGAGGAGAGGTTACAAATCAATGATTAAGTGCATTACCTAGGAAATTAAATTAAATCCAGTATAGGAGAAGAAAGAAAACAAACCAGATAATAGCAAAAACCAAAAATCAACTTTCTGAAAGAAATGTGTCTTAAAACACTTTTATAAATTCCTATACTCATCTAAAGAAGGATGGATACACCTTTCTCTCAAGTACAAGCAGACACACACCAATGTCAAGTTCCTTGAAAGACACAGCTAAAAATTTCATTCAGAATTCCCATGAAGAAAATGCAAATTCGTTTCTAAATAAGCACACAAAAAATGATTCCTGTATCCTGTAAATGTCTGCTGTAGATGCACATTGCCAGGAAACAAGATAGACAGCTTGCAAATAAAAATGCAGGGTGTGTAATAACACAGGGTTCAGAATTGGGTGACTGAGCTGTATCCCTAAGCAAGTACAGAACTGGAGTGTGTGGTGTGGAATGGTCTACAAACAAGTGAGTCAGAGAGAAGCTTGGGATTCTAGGGCTCCTGAACCTCCAGAAATGATAAATCAGGTGAATTTCCAGAGACCATTTGTCTTTCTTCCCTCTTGGTTCCTTAGGATAAGAGTGGTTCCTTTGTGTTAAGGGACACTCGCTTGGTGTGGGTCATGGTGAGAGGCAGGATCACAGCTCCTAAGAGGATGCAAAGGTGGCGGGTATCCTCTGCCTCTCAGTTCTCTGGAGACTAGATCCTTGGGATGTGATGCAGGCATAACAATGGAATTATCCTGACAGGTAGTGGCAGGAAGAAAAAAAGTCAAGTGTTAATTGATCAGTCATGGCCAACTTATGAATTAGGCATAATCTTGTCCTTTTTCTATACAAATTATTGTGCTTTTTAATAGTTTATTCCCCTTTCTTGTTGAATAGTGTTTATGCTGTGAAGAAACTACATTTTTTTACTTTTTTTTTAACCATTCACCTTTTGAAGGACATTTGGATAGTATTCAGTTTTGTGATATTACAAAAAAATAGCTGCTATAAACACTTCTCTGCAGGTTTCCATGTGAAAATAACTTTTTATGTGTTTGGAGTATGTGTTTAGCAGGTTTCAGAGGGGAATCTGCAGCATTAACTACGTACATTAGAAAAGAGGAGAGGTTACAAATCAATGATTAAGTGCATTACCTAGGAAATTAAATTAAATCCAGTATAGGAGAAGAAAGAAAACAAACCAGATAATAGCAAAAACCAAAAATCAACTTTCTGAAAGAAATGTGTCTTAAAACACTTTTATAAATTCCTATACTCATCTAAAGAAGGATGGATACACCTTTCTCTCAAGTACAAGCAGACACACACCAATGTCAAGTTCCTTGAAAGACACAGCTAAAAATTTCATTCAGAATTCCCATGAAGAAAACCTTGCAACAAATTTCCAGATTTCCTTGGACTGCAAGCAGATCAAACCAGTCAATCCAAAAGGGAAATAGCCCTGAATATTTATTGAAAGGACTGATGCTGAAGTTGGAGCTTCAATACTTTGGCCACCTGATGCGAATTAACCACTGCCTGGAAAAAAACCCTAATGCTGGAGAAAGTAAAAGGCATAAGGAGAAAGGGACGACAGAGGATGAGATGGTGGAATGGCATCATCGACTCAAATGAACATGAGTTCCCACAACCTCCAGGCGTTGGCGAAGAACACGGAAGCCTGATATACTGCAGTCCATGGAGTTGCAGAGTCAGGCATGACTGAGCGATTGAACTGAGTGAAAGCTATCAAATATTTAAGGATGAATCTGTGTCAATCCCATGCAAATTATCCTTATGGCTGATTTATAATGATATCTAACAGAAAAACACAAAATCTGTAAAGCAATTATCCTTCAAATAAAAAAAGAAAAATAAATTAAAGATAAAAGATTTCCCAACTACTTTATAGGGCCAACATTATCTTGATATGAAAACCAGAAAAATAAATAGCTAACCAAAAATAATCCTTATTAAAAAACCAGGAAACATCTTATCAAAATTTAATAAATTGAACAGAGCAGTATATTAAAGAATAAAACACCATGACCAAGGATCATTTACCCCAGAAATATGAGTTATTTCATCACTCAGAATTTTCAGTATCATTCACCATAATATTGCTAGAATACAACAGAAAAATATGTGGTGATATATATGCTTGTGAATATTACTATTATTTTGAATTATTTTAACTAACAACTATTTTAAATTACTATTTTAGATATGTGTGTGTATTATTACTATAATCAAGACTGCAATGTTCTCTCTAAGGGAATAAACTATTGAAAATATTTTGGAAAGCCACCAGGAAATGATGTAAATGAAAAATCTGGGGGGCGAAGGGGATATATGTATACTTTTGGTGGATACAGGTTGATGTGTGGCAATAGACAAGAAAACTCTGTAAAAAAGTAAAACAAATAAAAAAAAAGCGTAAAAGAAAAGACCAAAAAAAATATCGGTATGAAGAAAACCTTGCAACAAATTTCCAGATTTCCTTGGACTGCAAGCAGATCAAACCAGTCAATCCAAAAGGAAATAGCCCTGAATATTTATTGAAAGGACTGATGCTGAAGTTGGAGCTTCAATACTTTGGCCACCTGATGCGAATTAACCACTGCCTGGAAAAAAACCCTAATGCTGGAGAAAGTAAAAGGCATAAGGAGAAAGGGACGACAGAGGATGAGATGGTGGAATGGCATCATCGACTCAAATGAACATGAGTTCCCACAACCTCCAGGCGTTGGCGAAGAACACGGAAGCCTGATATACTGCAGTCCATGGAGTTGCAGAGTCAGGCATGACTGAGCGATTGAACTGAGTGAAAGCTATCAAATATTTAAGGATGAATCTGTGTCAATCCCATGCAAATTATCCTTATGGCTGATTTATAATGATATCTAACAGAAAAACACAAAATCTGTAAAGCAATTATCCTTCAAATAAAAAAAGAAAAATAAATTAAAGATAAAAGATTTCCCAACTACTTTATAGGGCCAACATTATCTTGATATGAAAACCAGAAAAATAAATAGCTAACCAAAAATAATCCTTATTAAAAAACCAGGAAACATCTTATCAAAATTTAATAAATTGAACAGAGCAGTATATTAAAGAATAAAACACCATGACCAAGGATCATTTACCCCAGAAATATGAGTTATTTCATCACTCAGAATTTTCAGTATCATTCACCATAATATTGCTAGAATACAACAGAAAAATATGTGGTGATATATATGCTTGTGAATATTACTATTATTTTGAATTATTTTAACTAACAACTATTTTAAATTACTATTTTAGATATGTGTGTGTATTATTACTATAATCAAGACTGCAATGTTCTCTCTAAGGGAATAAACTATTGAAAATATTTTGGAAAGCCACCAGGAAATGATGTAAATGAAAAATCTGGGGGGCGAAGGGGATATATGTATACTTTTGGTGGATACAGGTTGATGTGTGGCAATAGACAAGAAAACTCTGTAAAAAAGTAAAACAAATAAAAATAAAAGCTTTTGACAAAGTAAAAGAAAAAGACATATACTATAAAATAATCCAGTTATAGTAACAGAGAACAGATTAGTGAAAGCAAAGGTTTAGGAATGGAAGGGATAGCTGGGTCACATCAGAGTTATCAAGAGAGTGATATAGTTAAGTATTTGATTGTTGTGAAGGTTAGAAAAAGAACAAGTTGGGGCTTCCCCTGGTGGTCCAGTGGTAAGGACACCGCCTTGCAGTGCAAGGGGCGCCGATTTGAGCCATGGCCTGGGAAGATCCCACGTGCGCAGGGTGGCTGGACTGATGTGTCCAATTACCGAGCCAGAGCTCTGGTGCACGTGTGCCCAGAGCCGGTGCTCTGCGACGACAGAGGCCACCGCGATGGGAGGCCCACAGGAGCCAAGGAACAAAGACGGATGAAAATAGAGAAATGAGAAGACCAATAAAAGTGGCCCTCCCATCCCTCTCCCTCCACACCCCACCCCCCAAAAGATAAATAAATTAATTAATTAATTTAAAGAAAAAGAAAAAGAACAAGCTTCTGCCTAATTCATTTATATTACAGGGTCATTGTAAGTCTAAAGTTTTCAGAAGAGAAAAAGCTAGACTCATAGCTCTAACTCTAGAAAAGCTTTGAACTGAATGAAACTTCTGAAGATCTGGGTGACACCTCCCAGAAACATGCAGGTATCTTCCAGAGAATGCCCAAAATAAGCCCAGTAAGGAATATTATTTGTCTCTTTGAAGAGTTAAGTGTTCTGATACATACGGCTGGGGCCTGACAGTCTAGGAGTACAACCAGGGAACCTCTATTTCAGAAATTTTTCATTTTAGAATCAGGTGCTTTTCTTGCTGGTGGATCCTTGGTCTGTTCACTATCTCTGCCTATATTATACCCCCAGATTTCTCTAAGTTTTTGTAACCTACTTCATTGTGTGCTTCTGGCTTCCATTGCCTTTCTCAACAAGAATTTAACAGGATGCACCCATGATATTGGATTAGTGCTGTTTACTCTTGGTCCTTGAGATTTCTCTGGTCCATTACTCAACCCCATTCCTATAGAGAAGCTCAAAACAGAATCCATGCATACCTCTCCTTTGTGTCATCCCAAATACATATTTGAAAGATGCAAGAGGTCAGGTGTTGGAGATAGGGGACTCAGGACTATGCAGGAAGGTCTGAGCATGACATGTGGGGCTTAGCTGCTGATGATAAGTGAATCTCACTCAGAGAAAACTTAGGATTTCACTAAAGAACATAGCCACTTACCATTAACAAAAAAAGCAGCAAAGCATATGCTTGTGACTTACAAAACTGCTAGTTAAACATAATACTTGCATGCTGGCAGCTTACTAAATGTGGCATGTCACCACTTAGATTTCTGGAACCCTGGACTCCCTCCACTCTCACCCACCAACATGATCTGAGCTCTGCACAGTACATAGACAGCCTATTTTTCTATCCAAGAAGTTTCAGCTGTCCCTGAGGAGAAACTCAGGAATGTTTACCAAGAAAGAGAAGTGGGATATCTTTTCAGCAGATCCTAGCTACTCTCTGGATTTTCATATGAAGTGTGAACAGCTGGTAGCCAAGTCTTGCCAGTTTCAAGCTGACTGCTCTCCACACCCTCAGGTTTCAAATAAACTGTCCTCTAACAGGAAAGAATAAACCACTGGAAATGTTTCAAATTCAACACAGGCTGATTTTTCTCTCCCAGATCTAAATACATCCACATCCACCTGCCAAGTTTCTAGAGCTGTGGAAACCTGCAGAATCTCTTGGATTAAAAGATTGGTTCCTTTTGGAAACCAAAGCCATTGCATACTCTGTCCTTTCATGATTCTGTAAAGGTTCCAGTATTTTCATGTTTTTATTCTCCTCACCTTTGCTCAGTATGTTCCTCTCTCTATCATAGCCTTCCGCTTAACCTTCCTCTTTTAGAAAAAGGGTATAAACATCATATCTGTATCAAAAGGACTCTAAGCAAGAGTGAGTTTCTGGAAGGAATTGGAGATTTGGCGGGACTCGGAGAAACGTGCTCCCCAAATTCCACTGAATACAGAGGATTTAAAACATAAGAACCAAAGGTATGATTACAGTGAATCTTTTAGGAAAACAGCAAGTTTACTCTTGGTCCTTGAGATTTCTCTGGTCCATTACTCAACCCCATTCCTATAGAGAAGCTCAAAACAGAATCCATGCATACCTCTCCTTTGTGTCATCCCAAATACATATTTGAAAGATGCAAGAGGTCAGGTGTTGGAGATAGGGGACTCAGGACTATGCAGGAAGGTCTGAGCATGACATGTGGGGCTTAGCTGCTGATGATAAGTGAATCTCACTCAGAGAAAACTTAGGATTTCACTAAAGAACATAGCCACTTACCATTAACAAAAAAAGCAGCAAAGCATATGCTTGTGACTTACAAAACTGCTAGTTAAACATAATACTTGCATGCTGGCAGCTTACTAAATGTGGCATGTCACCACTTAGATTTCTGGAACCCTGGACTCCCTCCACTCTCACCCACCAACATGATCTGAGCTCTGCACAGTACATAGACAGCCTATTTTTCTATCCAAGAAGTTTCAGCTGTCCCTGAGGAGAAACTCAGGAATGTTTACCAAGAAAGAGAAGTGGGATATCTTTTCAGCAGATCCTAGCTACTCTCTGGATTTTCATATGAAGTGTGAACAGCTGGTAGCCAAGTCTTGCCAGTTTCAAGCTGACTGCTCTCCACACCCTCAGGTTTCAAATAAACTGTCCTCTAACAGGAAAGAATAAACCACTGGAAATGTTTCAAATTCAACACAGGCTGATTTTTCTCTCCCAGATCTAAATACATCCACATCCACCTGCCAAGTTTCTAGAGCTGTGGAAACCTGCAGAATCTCTTGGATTAAAAGATTGGTTCCTTTTGGAAACCAAAGCCATTGCATACTCTGTCCTTTCATGATTCTGTAAAGGTTCCAGTATTTTCATGTTTTTATTCTCCTCACCTTTGCTCAGTATGTTCCTCTCTCTATCATAGCCTTCCGCTTAACCTTCCTCTTTTAGAAAAAGGGTATAAACATCATATCTGTATCAAAAGGACTCTAAGCAAGAGTGAGTTTCTGGAAGGAATTGGAGATTTGGCGGGACTCGGAGAAACGTGCTCCCCAAATTCCACTGAATACAGAGGATTTAAAACATAAGAACCAAAGGTATGATTACAGTGAATCTTTTAGGAAAATAGCAAGTTTATTTTGGTTATTGAGAAATCATCCAGAAGAGTCTGCCTTTCAGATGTGCATTCACAAACCACTTTACTCACTTTCAGGGAAGAAGTGTCTGGGCTCTTAGGATTCTTTCCTCCAAAAGGTCTTCAAATGTTAAGTCAACATTGGCTCAACTCCTCCCATAAATCCTGTCTTTTCAGATCAGAGTTGTTAAATCAAGGGCTATTAAGGACTTGTAATACTGACATTTTATTTTCTTCTCTAAGTTTTATTTTTCTTTCCTTCCTTCTGCAGTATGTGACCACATTTCCTGAATCAACATGATTGAAGAAAGATACTTAGGAGACTTATTCACAAAAATAGTGTACTGAGGCATCTCCTGTGTGCAGAGTGCTCCTAGTGCAATTTTTAAGTTCTGCTTTAATAGTTGCACTCTTACTATGATACACTTATCCTCAGAGATTTCCCTGGTGGCTCAGATGGTAAAGAATCTGCCTGCAATGCAGAAGAACCAGGGTGGGAAGATCCCCTGGAGAAGAGAATGGCTACAGACTCCAGAATTCTTGCTTGGAGAATCCCACGGACAGAGAAGCTTGGAGGTCTACATTCCATGGGGATGCAAAGAGTTGAACACAACTGAGTGACTAACACTTTCACGTATTTTCACTTATCCTCAGAAGTAAGCATCCCAAAGATTGCTTTTGACCTTGCATACACTTGACTATAATTTATGAAAAGGGTATTCATTTGAATAACATCTCAGAGTGGATGCTGTTCTTATACAAACAATAATAGTCAACATTTATTAGGTGTTGCACATGTGTCAGGCATTTTATATAGCCTCTACTCCTTTTAACTTATTTTATCATCATTTCCAACCGTATGAAGGAACTATGGAATTCTTATTACTATCCCAATGTGCACAAAGTATCCAAGAAGGGACTCCATTAGAGCATCGGTTGGAAGCTTGGCCCTTCCAACACCTTGATTTTGGCCCAGTGATACTAATGTTAGATTTATGGCCTCCAGAACTATACAAACAAATATGTCTTGCCTTAAGATGCCAGATTTGTGGAAATTCATTACAGCTGTCATAGAACACTATTTTAGAATTCTTTACTACCAACAACATTCCTCAGTATAAAGCACACCCAACTTAAGTTGCTTCTGCAAAAAAAAAAAAAAATTATTGAATCATAGTAAGGTGATTCTATCAAGGACTGGTTGTTTATGATTCAGAACATTGATTATGGCACAGGTCATCGCTCCCTAGACTCAGATGACAGTGTCATTTCATTCAAAGATATATTCCTCCTTAAACTAACTTATTTCTTTCAATAGTATAAGAAATTGGTAGGTTTCATTCTACTGTCTGTAAATATGGAATCTTGGCATCAAGCATGGGTAAGGGTTGTAAGAAGATGGCCAAAGTCAAACGACTGTTCACAACTTCTGGTTGCTTTAGATGGTTCCTCCATGTCTTTTCATGCTCAGTAACTTTTCAAAACCCACTTCAGGAGCTAAAGGTTAGACTTCCATTCATTTTAACATGTTAAAGAAGCAGCTGCATGTTAAATAAGTCACTTCTCTTCTTTTCTCAGCTATATATTATGAATTGATTTATTCTCATGTAACTTAAAAATAATAGAAAAATAAAAAGACTATACAAGGAAATTTATTGTTATATTTTCCAGGAGAATTTATGATGAATTATTTTTCTTCTTTTCTTTTTATAAAGACTGAAGGTTTTAAACAAAGAAGGACATTAAAAATTTCCCCTGAATGGTAGATTCATATGTATTTGTTTAATTAGCATATATTTTATTTCCAGATTTAGTAAAAAATAAAAAATAGTTCTATTAACACTTTCTTAAGAGTTTGTAACCAGAGGAAGAAAGCTTTTTTTTTTTTTTTTTTCGATAAAAAGGAACTCAGTCATATTTTTCACAGTTATCATAGGATGCAGATGGGCAGTGTCCAGTATATACTTGGTATTATTGGGGCTCAGAATAGGTTACATCAAAATGTGCATCAGTGACATATTGGTCATTTTGAATTAACATTGCACGAGGGACTCCATTAGAGCATCGGTTGGAAGCTTGGCCCTTCCAACACCTTGATTTTGGCCCAGTGATACTAATGTTAGATTTATGGCCTCCAGAACTATACAAACAAATATGTCTTGCCTTAAGATGCCAGATTTGTGGAAATTCATTACAGCTGTCATAGAACACTATTTTAGAATTCTTTACTACCAACAACATTCCTCAGTATAAAGCACACCCAACTTAAGTTGCTTCTGCAAAAAAAAAAAAAAATTATTGAATCATAGTAAGGTGATTCTATCAAGGACTGGTTGTTTATGATTCAGAACATTGATTATGGCACAGGTCATCGCTCCCTAGACTCAGATGACAGTGTCATTTCATTCAAAGATATATTCCTCCTTAAACTAACTTATTTCTTTCAATAGTATAAGAAATTGGTAGGTTTCATTCTACTGTCTGTAAATATGGAATCTTGGCATCAAGCATGGGTAAGGGTTGTAAGAAGATGGCCAAAGTCAAACGACTGTTCACAACTTCTGGTTGCTTTAGATGGTTCCTCCATGTCTTTTCATGCTCAGTAACTTTTCAAAACCCACTTCAGGAGCTAAAGGTTAGACTTCCATTCATTTTAACATGTTAAAGAAGCAGCTGCATGTTAAATAAGTCACTTCTCTTCTTTTCTCAGCTATATATTATGAATTGATTTATTCTCATGTAACTTAAAAATAATAGAAAAATAAAAAGACTATACAAGGAAATTTATTGTTATATTTTCCAGGAGAATTTATGATGAATTATTTTTCTTCTTTTCTTTTTATAAAGACTGAAGGTTTTAAACAAAGAAGGACATTAAAAATTTCCCCTGAATGGTAGATTCATATGTATTTGTTTAATTAGCATATATTTTATTTCCAGATTTAGTAAAAAATAAAAAATAGTTCTATTAACACTTTCTTAAGAGTTTGTAACCAGAGGAAGAAAGCTTTTTTTTTTTTTTTTTTTTCGATAAAAAGGAACTCAGTCATATTTTTCACAGTTATCATAGGATGCAGATGGGCAGTGTCCAGTATATACTTGGTATTATTGGGGCTCAGAATAGGTTACATCAAAATGTGCATCAGTGACATATTGGTCATTTTGAATTAACATTGCACGAGGGACACACTGACCCTTTCTGTTTTCCCAAAAGCAGAAAATGAATATCATGTGAAAGGTGCCCTCCCAGTGTCTGAAGGTAGAGGGAGACTCCTGTGGCAAAGACAGGCAATTCAAACTGAGAAGCCCGTGCAAATGAACATTGGTAGTCCTTTAAAGTATTCTATTTCAGTTCTTCACTAATTGGACACACTAAACCTAAGTTTCTTTACTCTGTCAATTCTTCAAAGTTTAGTAGTTATTTGTCAATATGTATAAAAGATGCCTACACTGGCCACTTACATCTTTTATAAGACCTCTATGTACTTGAATTAACAGTTGTTTCATTTGGTCCTCTTAATCTCTCTTATGTTAATTTTACTACTAGTCCAAGAAACTCTAAAGGGGTATAAGGAAAAATGCCTTACTTTCAGACATTGCTGAGCCAGACAGCGGGCTGCCCAGACCCTGCTTCCAACCCACAGTCTGCTACAAATGAGAAATCTGACAAAGGCCTGCAGAAGACAAGATTTCTTATTGTGTCAGCTTTCCAGATCTCTGCCTGCAGGACCCATGGAATGGAATGGAAAGTGATGAAAGTCCTTTTTTTTCTCTCTTAATTTAGATAGGCAGGAAAAAATTTCAGTGGAACCAGAACCTTGGCCAGATGAGCAGCACTTGTGAATAAATTTACAGAGATAAACATTGCTTTTTATTTTATATTTTGTCTTTTTCTTTTATGTTGTTTTTCATAAGTAGCAAGAATCATAAGTATAGGCAGAACCCAGGCTTAGGACCTCTAAGTCTGCCTTTGGAGCTGATCACACAAACTGTTGAGTTAATGTTCTTACCAAACTGGCATTGATTGAACAAACTTTACTGTTGGTCCTTTTTAAAAAAAAACAGTTGAAAAAATTTTTTTCCTTTCAGTGCTATTCTACGTTTCAAAAACTTAGCTTTATTTCTAGTGAAAATTCTCCCTCTGGTCTCTGCATTACAGAAGGCATATTTTAGGCTCAGTAACTTTTCAAAACCCAATTCAGGAGCTAAAGGTTAGATGCATGTGTTGGACAATGGGGTTGACTGGGGTGCTTGGACAATGGAATTGACTGGGGTTCCAACACATGAAGTCACAAGCAACATTCTCTTTGTCTGGCTGTGCCAGTTCTTAGGGGAGATTGCCATTCAAGGTTCCAATTCTTTTTTCTTTTTTTTTTTTCAATTTTCAGCTCATTGGTTTTTTATTTATTTATTTTCATCCACCTTTATTCTTTGGCCTGTGTGGGCCTCCCATTGCAGTGGCCTCTCTCGTTGTAGAGCACTGGCTCTGAGTGCATGCTCTCCAGAGCACTGGCTTGTAATTAGACACATCAGTCCAGCTGATCCATGGCATGTGGGATCTTCCTGGGTCAGGAATCAAACTTGTGCCCCTTGCACTGCAAGGCAGACTCTTTACCCACTCGACCACCAGGGAAGCCTGGGTTTCCAATTCTTAAGGGGACTTTATCACATCAACATTTCTTGCTTGTTAGTGCAAAAATAGTCTCATTCATCTTGTACCTGTATGTTGCCCTTAACTGGAACCTTTATGGCTGGAGGCACTCCACATTTTTGTTTGAAACAAGAGGCACAGTGTTCATTGCTTCATTCTCCCCACCTACAGCAATAAAGGATTTTGCTTTCTTAGACTAACACTGGACGTGAACTTAATAAATCTCATAAGAGTTATACACTAGCTTGTGAGACTTGTCTGTTTTTTTGGTTGGATCACACTAAAGTGCTTATTGGTTAAAGTTCCAAGTGTAAATCAACATATGAGCCTCCTCATCAATGCCCTAATGATGAAGCCTTTAAATTGACTATATGTAAAAGGAAATATGTTTCTGAAATCTCTCATCATAAACAGTTGGCCTAGTGGTGCTTATGATTGAATCAAATTATAAAAGGAAAAATGTACTATGACTGATCTTAAAGAAACTCTTATTAAAAGAACAGAAATGCCACTCAAACAAAAACTAATATAGGATCCCCTTCTTAAAAATTGGCCCAACAATTAAGCAGTTCACCAGACCCTCCACAAAAAACCAGGAAACAAAGTCAACTAGAAGGCAATATTCAAGGCTAACAGAAACAAATGTGTTTTTCTTAAACATCTGTATCAAACCAGAAATACAACTCTAGAAACAAATCAAGGCCCATTTATATTTATTAGTTCCCAGACTTCATCCATTTCTCTCAAAGTGCTTACAGATATTATAAAAGATCAGGAGATTGGATTAAAAACTGTCCTGTTTTTAAGAAAAAATATTTTAACAATAAGTACTATAATATTTATGGTATTATTATCAATGGGAAAAATCTGAAAGCTTTCCCTCTAAGATCAGGAGTAAGACAAGGGTGTACACTCTCATCACTATTATTCAGCTTAGTTATGGAAATTCTAGAACAGTAATTAGAGAGGAAAAAGAAATAAAAGGAATCCATATTGGAAAAGAAGAAGTAAAGCTCTCACTGTTTGCAAATGACATAATACTATATGTAGAAAACCTTAAAGATACCATCAGAAAATTACCAGAGCTAATCAGTGAGTTTAGCAAACATACAGGATACAAAATCAATACACAGAAATCACTAGCAATCCTATATACAAATAATAAAAACAAATCAGAAAAATAAATCAAGGAATAAATCCAATTCACTGTTGCAAAAAAGGAATTAAATATCCAGGAATAAACCTACTTGAGGAGATAAAAGAACTATATACAGAAAATTATAAGACACTGACGAAAGAAATCAAACACAACATAAACAGATGGAGAGATATTCCATGTTCTTGGGTCAGAAAGATCAATATTGTGAAAATGATCATGCTACCAAATATCATCTACAGATTCAATGTGATCCTTATCAAATTGTCAATGGCATTTCTCACAGAATTAGAACAAAAGATAACACAGTTCAAATGGAGACAGAAATCTCTCATCATAAACAGTTGGCCTAGTGGTGCTTATGATTGAATCAAATTATAAAAGGAAAAATGTACTATGACTGATCTTAAAGAAACTCTTATTAAAAGAACAGAAATGCCACTCAAACAAAAACTAATATAGGATCCCCTTCTTAAAAATTGGCCCAACAATTAAGCAGTTCACCAGACCCTCCACAAAAAACCAGGAAACAAAGTCAACTAGAAGGCAATATTCAAGGCTAACAGAAACAAATGTGTTTTTCTTAAACATCTGTATCAAACCAGAAATACAACTCTAGAAACAAATCAAGGCCCATTTATATTTATTAGTTCCCAGACTTCATCCATTTCTCTCAAAGTGCTTACAGATATTATAAAAGATCAGGAGATTGGATTAAAAACTGTCCTGTTTTTAAGAAAAAATATTTTAACAATAAGTACTATAATATTTATGGTATTATTATCAATGGGAAAAATCTGAAAGCTTTCCCTCTAAGATCAGGAGTAAGACAAGGGTGTACACTCTCATCACTATTATTCAGCTTAGTTATGGAAATTCTAGAACAGTAATTAGAGAGGAAAAAGAAATAAAAGGAATCCATATTGGAAAAGAAGAAGTAAAGCTCTCACTGTTTGCAAATGACATAATACTATATGTAGAAAACCTTAAAGATACCATCAGAAAATTACCAGAGCTAATCAGTGAGTTTAGCAAACATACAGGATACAAAATCAATACACAGAAATCACTAGCAATCCTATATACAAATAATAAAAACAAATCAGAAAAATAAATCAAGGAATAAATCCAATTCACTGTTGCAAAAAAGGAATTAAATATCCAGGAATAAACCTACTTGAGGAGATAAAAGAACTATATACAGAAAATTATAAGACACTGACGAAAGAAATCAAACACAACATAAACAGATGGAGAGATATTCCATGTTCTTGGGTCAGAAAGATCAATATTGTGAAAATGATCATGCTACCAAATATCATCTACAGATTCAATGTGATCCTTATCAAATTGTCAATGGCATTTCTCACAGAATTAGAACAAAAGATAACACAGTTCAAATGGAGACAGAAAAGATCCTGGACAGCCAAAGCAGTCTTGAGAAAGAAGAAAGGAGCTAGAGGAATCAACCTCCCTAACTTAAGACTATACTACAAAGCAACAGCCATAAAGACAGTATAGTGCTATCACAAAAACAGAGATGTAGACCAATGGAACAAGATAGAGAACCCAGAGATAAACCCATGCACCTGTGGGTACCCTATTTTTTCTTTTTGGTCTAACTTTCTCTGTTTTTTCCTTTTATTGGAATATAGTTGATTTACAATGTTGCATTAGTTTCAGGTGTAGAGTGAAGTTGTTGTTACAAGTATTTTACAGAGTTTTGTTGCTTACAGTTATATATAGTCCCAAATCAGTCATAGATATATCCCTGACGCCTCATATATGAGCCTCCCCTCACTCTTCCCCCTATCACAACCCTCCAGGTTGTTGTATAGCTCCCATGTAAGTTCACTTAGTCTTATAGCTTATTCATAATCCTTACCTCTTTTACATATGATAGTGTAGGTTTCCATGTTACTCTTTCCATTCCTCTCACCTGATCTTCCCTCTCTCTACATTGTCCATAGGCCTGTTCTCTATGTCTGTTTCTCCATTGCTGCTGTGCATGTGGATGTATCAATACCATATTTCTATACCCCATATATATGTGTTAGTATACTATATTTGTTCGTCTCATTTGGGCTTAACTTCACTTTGTATAATAGGTTCTAGATTCATCTGCCTCATTAGGCCTGATTCACTATATGTAGAAAACCTTAAATACACAGAAAATTACCAGAGCTAATCAGTGAGTTTAGCAAACATACAGGATACAAAATCAATACACAGAAATCACTAGCAATCCTATATACAAATAATAAAAACAAATCAGAAAAATAAATCAAGGAATAAATCCAATTCACTGTTGCAAAAAAGGAATTAAATATCCAGGAATAAACCTACTTGAGGAGATAAAAGAACTATATACAGAAAATTATAAGACACTGACGAAAGAAATCAAACACAACATAAACAGATGGAGAGATATTCCATGTTCTTGGGTCAGAAAGATCAATATTGTGAAAATGATCATGCTACCAAATATCATCTACAGATTCAATGTGATCCTTATCAAATTGTCAATGGCATTTCTCACAGAATTAGAACAAAAGATAACACAGTTCAAATGGAGACAGAAAAGATCCTGGACAGCCAAAGCAGTCTTGAGAAAGAAGAAAGGAGCTAGAGGAATCAACCTCCCTAACTTAAGACTATACTACAAAGCAACAGCCATAAAGACAGTATAGTGCTATCACAAAAACAGAGATGTAGACCAATGGAACAAGATAGAGAACCCAGAGATAAACCCATGCACCTGTGGGTACCCTATTTTTTCTTTTTGGTCTAACTTTTCTCTGTTTTTTCCTTTTATTGGAATATAGTTGATTTACAATGTTGCATTAGTTTCAGGTGTAGAGTGAAGTTGTTGTTACAAGTATTTTACAGAGTTTTGTTGCTTACAGTTATATATAGTCCCAAATCAGTCATAGATATATCCCTGACGCCTCATATATGAGCCTCCCCTCACTCTTCCCCCTATCACAACCCTCCAGGTTGTTGTATAGCTCCCATGTAAGTTCACTTAGTCTTATAGCTTATTCATAATCCTTACCTCTTTTACATATGATAGTGTAGGTTTCCATGTTACTCTTTCCATTCCTCTCACCTGATCTTCCCTCTCTCTACATTGTCCATAGGCCTGTTCTCTATGTCTGTTTCTCCATTGCTGCTGTGCATGTGGATGTATCAATACCATATTTCTATACCCCATATATATGTGTTAGTATACTATATTTGTTCGTCTCATTTGGGCTTAACTTCACTTTGTATAATAGGTTCTAGATTCATCTGCCTCATTAGGCCTGATTCATCTGCATTTCTTTTTACAGCTGAGAAGTACTCCATTGTATATATGTAACAGAGCGTTTTTATCCATTCATTTGTCAATGGACATCTAGGCTGCTTCCATGTTCTAGCTATTGTATAGAGAACCGCAATAAACAGTGGGGTACAGGTGCCTCTTTCAGTTTTGATTTCATCATGGTATAGCCTAAGAGTGGGATTGCTGGGTCGTATGGTGCTTCTATTTTTAGTTTTTTAAGGGGTCTCCATACTGTCTTCCATAGTGACTGTATCAATTTACATTCCCCCTACCAATGCCAGAGTGTTCCCTTTGCTCCACACTCTTTCCAGCATTTATTCTCTATAGATTTTTTGATGATGGCCATTCTGACGGGTGTGGGGTGATGTCACATTTTAGTTTTCATTTGCATTTCTCTAATAACAAGCAAGATTGAGCATCATTTCATGTCGTTTTTGGCCATCTGTATGTCTGCTTTGGAGAGATGTCTTTTTAGATCTTTTCCCCATTATTTATTGGGTTGTTTTTGTGGTGTTGAGTTGTCTGAATTGCTTGTAAATTTTGGAGATTAGTTCTTTGTCTGTTGTTTCATTTCCTATGATTTTTTCCCATTCTGTGGGTTGTCCATTCACCTTTTTTGTTGTTTCTTTTTCTGTGCAAAAGCTTTTAAGTTTCATTATGTCCAACATGTTAATTTTTGTTTACTTCCACTATTTTAGTAGGTGGGTCATAGATTTTGCTTTGGTTTATGTCATTGAGTATTTTGCCTTTATTTTCCTCTAAGAGTTTTAGGGTTTCTGGTCTTACATTTAGATCTTTAATCCCTTTTGCGTTTACCTTTATGTATGGTGTCAAGGAATGTTCCAACTTCATTTTTTGCATGTAGCTGTTCAATTTTCCCAGCACCATTTCTTGAAGAGGCTATCTGTCCCATTTCATATATTTGCCTCCTTAGTCAAAAATAAGGTACCCATACGTGCATGGGTTTATCTCTGGACTCCCCATTTTGTTCCATTGGTTTATGTTTCTGTTTTTGTGCCAGTACCATACTGTCTTGATGACTGTTGCTTTGTAGTATAGTCTGAAGTTAGGGAGGCTGATCCCTTCAGCTCCATTCTTCTTTCTTGGGATTGCTTTGGCTATCCGGGGTCTTTGTGTCTTCATATGAACTGTGTTACTCTTTGGTCTAGTTCTGTGAAGAATGTCATTGGCAATTAATTTGATAAGGATCACATTGAATCAGTAGATGATATTTGGTAGCATGGCCATTTTCACCTTATTGATTCTTCTGACCCAGTAACATGAAATATCTCTCCATCTGTTTATGTCATCTTTGATTTTTTTCATTAGTGCCTTATAATTTTTGGTGTATAGTTCTTCAGTATTTTTAGGTAGATTTATTCCTAGATATTTTGGTTTTTTGTTTACAATGGTGAATGGGATTGCATCCTTGATATCACTTTCTGATTTTTCATTGTTTGTATATAGGAATACTAGTGATTTCTGTGTATTCATTTTGTATCCTGAGACTTTGCTGAATTCGTTGCATAGCTCTATTAGTTTTCTAATAGTGACTTTGAGGTTTTCTATGTATAGTATCATGCCATCAGTAGAGAGAGTTTTACTTCTTCTTTTCCAATGTGGATTCGTTTTATTTCTTTTTCTTCTCTAATTGCTGTAGCTAGAACATCCAGGACTATGTTGAATAATAGTGATGAAAGTAGACATACCTGATTTTTCCTGGTTTAAGAAGTAGTGCTTTCAATTTCTCACAATTGAGAATAATGTTTGCTGTGGGCTTCTCATATACGGCTTTCACTGTCTTGAGGTAGGTTCTATCTATTCCCAGTTTGGATGTTTTTATCATAAGTGGGTTATGGATTTTGCCAAAGGCTTTTTCTGCATCTAATGAGATTATCATGTGGTTTTTGTCTTTCAGTTTGTTGCTATGGTGTATCACATTGAATGATTTGCAGATATTGAAGACTTCTTGCATGCCTGGGATAAACCGTACTTGATCATGGTGTATGAGTTTTTTGATGTGTTGCTGAATTCTGTTTGTGAACATTTCATTGGGGATTTTTGCATCTAAATTCATCAGTGATATTAGCGTATAATTTTCTTTTTTCTGTCGACTTTGCCTGGTTTTGTTATCAGGGTAATGGTGGCCTCATAGAATGTGTTTGGAAGTGTTCTTGTGCAATTGTTTGAAAGAGTTTCAGAAGGACAGGCATTAGCTCTTTAAATGCTTGGTAGAATTCATCTGTTAAGTTTTCTCACCATGGGCTTCTATTTTGGGGTATTTTTGTTGTTGTTGTTATTGGAGGGGGCAGGTTGGGGAGGGAGGGGGCGGGCGGGCCACTTGTCTTGGTCTTTCATTTAACTATTTGCATCCATCTTTTTGTTCCTTTGGCCCATGTGGGCCTCCCATCACGGTGGCCTCTGTTGTCACAGAACACCAGCTCTGGACACATGCACTCCACAGCCTCCGCTTGGTAATTTTTTTTTTTTAAAGATTTATTTATTTATTTATTTTGGGCGGGGGTCGGGTTGGGGAAGGAGGGGAGCAGGCAGGCCACTTCTATTGGTCTTTTGTTTCTCTATTTTCATCCATCTTTGTTCTTTGGCTCCTGTGGGCCTCACATCGCAGTGGCCTCTGTCGTTGCAGAGCGCCGGCTCTGGGCGCATGCGCTCCAGAGCTCTGGCTCGGTAATTAGACACATCAGTCCAGCCGCTCCGCGGCACGTGGGATCTTCCCAGGCCAGGGCTCGAACCGGCACACCTTGCACTGCAAGGCGGTGTCCTTACCCACTGGACCACCAGGGGAAGCCCCGGCTTGGTAATTGGACACATCAGTCCAGCTGCTCCACAGCACATGGGATCTTCCCAGACCAGGGATCGAACCGGCACCCCTTGCACTGCAAGGTGGTGTCTTTACTCACTGGACCACCAGGGAAGCCCCATTTTGGAATATATTTTTGATGATAGATTTGATTTCTATGATTGTGATGGGGTTTTTCATAATTTCTGTTCATTCTTGGAATATTGATCTCCAAAAAACTGTCCATCTCTTCCAGGTTGTCCAGTTTGCTCTCATGTAGTTGCTCATAATTGTGTCTTCTATTACTTTGCATTTCTATATTATCTATTGTAGCCTCTCCATTTTCATTTATGATTTTTTTTTTTTGTTGGTGGGAGGGTGGGTTGGGGAGGAGGGGGGGGGGCGGGCCACTTCTATTCGTCTTTCATTTATCTATTTTCATCCATCTTTGTTCTTTGGCCTGTGTGGGCCTCCCATCGCAGTGGCCTCTGTTGTCACAGAGCACCGGCTCTGGATGCATGCACTCCAGAGCTTTGGCTCGGTAATTGGACACATCAGTCCAGCCGCTCCATGGCACGTGGGATCTTCCCAGGCCAGGGCTCGAACCGGCACACCTTGCACTGCAAGGCGGTGTCCTTACCCACTGGACCACCAGGGGAAGCCCCGGCTTGGTAATTGGACACATCAGTCCAGCTGCTCCACAGCACATGGGATCTTCCCAGACCAGGGATCGAACCGGCACCCCTTGCACTGCAAGGTGGTGTCTTTACTCACTGGACCACCAGGGAAGCCCCATTTTGGAATATATTTTTGATGATAGATTTGATTTCTATGATTGTGATGGGGTTTTTCATAATTTCTGTTCATTCTTGGAATATTGATCTCCAAAAAACTGTCCATCTCTTCCAGGTTGTCCAGTTTGCTCTCATGTAGTTGCTCATAATTGTGTCTTCTATTACTTTGCATTTCTATATTATCTATTGTAGCCTCTCCATTTTCATTTATGATTTTTTTTTTGTTGGTGGGAGGGGGGGTTGGGGAGGAGGGGGCGGGCGGGCCACTTTTATTAGTCTTTCATTTATCTATTTTTCATCCTTCTTTGCTCTTTGGCCCATGTGGGCCTCCCATCGCGGTGGCTTCTGTTGTCATAGAGCACCGGCTCTGGATGCATGCACTCCAGAACTCTGGCTCAGTAATTGCGCACATCGATCCAGCCGCTCCATGGCACGTGGGATCTTCCCAGGCTGGGGATCGAACTGGCGCCCCTTGCACTGCAAGGCGGTGTCCTTACCCACCGGGCCACCAGGGAAGCCCCTTCATTTCTGATTTTGCTGACCTGGTTTTTCTCTCTTTTTTCCTTGATGAGTCAATCTAGTAGTTTGTCGATTTTGTTTGTCTTTTAAAAGAACCAGCTTTTTATTTTATCTTTACTATTGTTTGTTCCATTTCTTTTTCAGTTATTTCTGGTCTGATTTTTATGACTTCTCTTTTTCTGCTAAGTTTAGTGTTTTTTTTTTCTTCTTCTTCTTCTTTTTCCAGTTGTTTTAAGTTTAGAGTTAGTCTGTCTGTTTGATATTTTTCTTCTTTCTTAAGATAGGATCGTATTGCTGTAAACTTCCCTCTTAGGTCTGCTATTGTGATGTCCCATAGGTTTTCCACTGTGGTGCTTGCATTATCATTTTCTTCTAGGAATATTTTTATTTCTCTTTTCATTTTTCAGTAATCTGTTTTCTGTTTTTTGATATGTGTTGTTTAATCTCCATGTATGTGTGTTTTTAGCCGGTTATTCCTGTACTTGATAGCCAGTCTCATAGCATTGTGGTCACAAAAGATGACTGATATAATCTCAATTTTCTTGAACTTACTGAGGTTTGATTTGTGGCCCAAGATGTGGTGTATCCTGGAGAATATTCCATGTGTACTTGAGAAGAAAGTGTATTCTTCTGCTTTTGGGTGGAAGGTTCTGAAGATATCAATGAGGTCCATCACTTCTAATGTGTCATTTATGGCTTGTGTTTCCTTATAAAGTTTCTGTTTTGAAGATCTATCCTTTGGTGTAAGAGGTGTGTTAAAGTCTCCTACTATAATTGTGTTACTGTCAATTTCTTCTATTATGTCTGAAAGTGTTAGCCTTATGTATTGGTGTGCTCCTGTGTTGGGTGCATAGATATTTATGATTGCTATGTCTTCCTCTTGGATAGATCCCTTGATCATTCTGTAGTCTCCTTCCTTGTCTCTTATAATGTACTTTTTGGTCTATTTTGTCTGATATGAAGATTGCTGCTCCAGCTTGCTTTTGATTTCCATTTATGTGGAATATATTTTCCCATCCACTCACTTTTAGTCTGTAATTCTGTTTAGATCTGAAGTGGGTTTGTTGTAGGCAGCAGATATACGGGTCTTGTTTTTGTATCCATTTAACCATACTGTGTATTCTGGTTTTAGTATTTAATCCATGTACATGTACAGTAATTATTGATACAAATGTTCCTATTCTCATCTTCTTAAATGTTTGGGGTTTGTTTTGTAGATCTTTTCCTAATCTTGTATTTCTTGGCTATATCGTTCCCTTTAACACTCGATGTAAGCCTGATTTGGTGGTACAAAATTCTTTTAGCTTTCACTTGTCTGTTATGCTTTGATTTCTCCATCAATTCTGAGTAAAATCCTTGCTGGGTAGAATATTTTTGGTTGTAGATTTTTCTCTTTCATTATTTTAAATGTGTGTTGCCATTCCCTTCTGGCTTCCAGGGTTTCTGCTGAGAGATCCGCAGTTAAGCATATGGGGTTTCCTTTGTATGTTTCTTGTTTTTCCCTTGCTGCCTTTAGTATTCTTTCTTTGTATGTAGTCTATGTTAGCTTTGTGTTTTGACGTGTTTCACCTGGGTTTACCCTGTTTGGAACTCTTTGTGCTTCTTGGTAGATTATTTTCTTTCCCATGATAGGGAGGTTTTCATCTATAATCTTTTCAACAATTTTTTCATATCCTTTCTTTTTCTCTTTTTCTTCTGGGACCCCTATAATTTTAATGTTGGTGCATTTGATTGAGAAGAAAGTGTATTCTTCTGCTTTTGGGTGGAAGGTTCTGAAGATATCAATGAGGTCCATCACTTCTAATGTGTCATTTATGGCTTGTGTTTCCTTATAAAGTTTCTGTTTTGAAGATCTATCCTTTGGTGTAAGAGGTGTGTTAAAGTCTCCTACTATAATTGTGTTACTGTCAATTTCTTCTATTATGTCTGAAAGTGTTAGCCTTATGTATTGGTGTGCTCCTGTGTTGGGTGCATAGATATTTATGATTGCTATGTCTTCCTCTTGGATAGATCCCTTGATCATTCTGTAGTCTCCTTCCTTGTCTCTTATAATGTACTTTTTGGTCTATTTTGTCTGATATGAAGATTGCTGCTCCAGCTTGCTTTTGATTTCCATTTATGTGGAATATATTTTCCCATCCACTCACTTTTAGTCTGTAATTCTGTTTAGATCTGAAGTGGGTTTGTTGTAGGCAGCAGATATACGGGTCTTGTTTTTGTATCCATTTAACCATACTGTGTATTCTGGTTTTAGTATTTAATCCATGTACATGTACAGTAATTATTGATACAAATGTTCCTATTCTCATCTTCTTAAATGTTTGGGGTTTGTTTTGTAGATCTTTTCCTAATCTTGTATTTCTTGGCTATATCGTTCCCTTTAACACTCGATGTAAGCCTGATTTGGTGGTACAAAATTCTTTTAGCTTTCACTTGTCTGTTATGCTTTGATTTCTCCATCAATTCTGAGTAAAATCCTTGCTGGGTAGAATATTTTTGGTTGTAGATTTTTCTCTTTCATTATTTTAAATGTGTGTTGCCATTCCCTTCTGGCTTCCAGGGTTTCTGCTGAGAGATCCGCAGTTAAGCATATGGGGTTTCCTTTGTATGTTTCTTGTTTTTCCCTTGCTGCCTTTAGTATTCTTTCTTTGTATGTAGTCTATGTTAGCTTTGTGTTTTGACGTGTTTCACCTGGGTTTACCCTGTTTGGAACTCTTTGTGCTTCTTGGTAGATTATTTTCTTTCCCATGATAGGGAGGTTTTCATCTATAATCTTTTCAACAATTTTTTCATATCCTTTCTTTTTCTCTTTTTCTTCTGGGACCCCTATAATTTTAATGTTGGTGCATTTGATATTATCCCAGAGGTCTCTGAGACTATCCTTAGTTCTTTTCATTGTCTGTACTTTACTCTTTTCTCCAACAGATATTTCCACCATCCTGTCTTCCAGCTCACGTATCTGTTCTTCTGCCTTAGATACTCTACTATTGAGACCTTCAATAGTATTTTTAAGTTCAGCAATTGAATTGTTAATCTCTATTCGCTGTTTTTTCATTTCTTGTATGTGTTGTTTCAGTGTGCTCATTTCCTCTAATATTCTATTTTCAGAGTTTTGGATCCCCATTAGCATCGCTCTTCTGAAATCTCTTTCAGATAGTGTGTCTAATCCGTCTTCATCCATTTGGCTTTGTGTGTCTATATTTTGTCCCTTCATTTCTTCACTGTTTCTCTGTCTTTTCATTATTATTGTTTTGAATTTTGTGTTTGAGGTCACCTTGTTCCAGGCTTTGAAATTGAGTTTTTAGTTTCTGTCCTTGTCGAAAGGTTTTCTATGTTTTGTGTCTTGCCCAGCACTTAGAAAATACCAAGTCTTATTTGCATGTGAATATTCCTTAGCGTTGGTACTGTAAGGTCTTCAAATCAATGGTTCCACTCTGATGTTCCTTAGTTTGATCTCTCATCAGGGAGTTTCAGTTTCACATCTGGTTTGTATGGTATTCAGTGGCATTAGGTCAAATGTAAACATATGAGAGACAAAAGGCACATCCCTGACAGATGGTAGTTATAAAATCATACAAATGTCATCCAACATAGTGGAAAATCATACATATATGCACTCCTATAAGCAAATCTGAACAGTCTAAAAAGAATAAAGTACAGGAACTTGTTCTGGTAAACGATGCACTCAAAGTTGATATCCAGCTGTTACAATCTAAATTAATTAAACCATGACTTGGAAAACAAATCTAGAGCAAGTTTCCAGTTGTGGACACAGCAATGAAATCAATTATTAACTAACACATATGTTGGAGAAGGTGAGGATGAGAATAGATAAATAACAAGAAGAAATGGAATCTGTTGCAGGTTTATGTAGGGGTAGATAACAGAAATTTGCATACATTAAAGTTTAGTACAGCAGGGAGATTACAGTAGAGATAGCAAATGAAAGAATATTTATAAAAAGGATAATAGTATATATAAGAAGTTTCAACAGTTAAAGCAAAGAGAGAGAAAACTGTGGCAAAAAAAAAAAAAGAGAGAGAGAGAGAGAGAGAGAGAGAGACACCGGAAACTTCCCCAGTCCAGAAAAAAAGCACTGTCCCTGTTTCCAGTTGTGAGTTGATCTTCTCATCTTTGTGTGTATGCCGTATTGCCCACCAGAATTTGCGCCTGCGGCTATCTTGGAGGGTTTGGGTCTGTGTTAGTGAGGCCAGGGGCGAGGGTGGGGATCTTGCAGAGCCAGTTACTCTAGTTTACCGGTCAGGACAGTTGAAATTGTTGATCCACAAGGGATACACCCAAGCTGTTCTCAGCTCTCTGTGCAGCACTGCAAGCCACCGTCTGGGCGTCTGCAACTGCTGCTGAGTCTCTTTGAATTTTGTGTTTGAGGTCACCTTGTTCCAGGCTTTGAAATTGAGTTTTTAGTTTCTGTCCTTGTCGAAAGGTTTTCTATGTTTTGTGTCTTGCCCAGCACTTAGAAAATACCAAGTCTTATTTGCATGTGAATATTCCTTAGCGTTGGTACTGTAAGGTCTTCAAATCAATGGTTCCACTCTGATGTTCCTTAGTTTGATCTCTCATCAGGGAGTTTCAGTTTCACATCTGGTTTGTATGGTATTCAGTGGCATTAGGTCAAATGTAAACATATGAGAGACAAAAGGCACATCCCTGACAGATGGTAGTTATAAAATCATACAAATGTCATCCAACATAGTGGAAAATCATACATATATGCACTCCTATAAGCAAATCTGAACAGTCTAAAAAGAATAAAGTACAGGAACTTGTTCTGGTAAACGATGCACTCAAAGTTGATATCCAGCTGTTACAATCTAAATTAATTAAACCATGACTTGGAAAACAAATCTAGAGCAAGTTTCCAGTTGTGGACACAGCAATGAAATCAATTATTAACTAACACATATGTTGGAGAAGGTGAGGATGAGAATAGATAAATAACAAGAAGAAATGGAATCTGTTGCAGGTTTATGTAGGGGTAGATAACAGAAATTTGCATACATTAAAGTTTAGTACAGCAGGGAGATTACAGTAGAGATAGCAAATGAAAGAATATTTATAAAAAGGATAATAGTATATATAAGAAGTTTCAACAGTTAAAGCAAAGAGAGAGAAAACTGTGGCAAAAAAAAAAAAGAGAGAGAGAGAGAGAGACACCGGAAACTTCCCCAGTCCAGAAAAAAAGCACTGTCCCTGTTTCCAGTTGTGAGTTGATCTTCTCATCTTTGTGTGTATGCCGTATTGCCCACCAGAATTTGCGCCTGCGGCTATCTTGGAGGGTTTGGGTCTGTGTTAGTGAGGCCAGGGGCGAGGGTGGGGATCTTGCAGAGCCAGTTACTCTAGTTTACCGGTCAGGACAGTTGAAATTGTTGATCCACAAGGGATACACCCAAGCTGTTCTCAGCTCTCTGTGCAGCACTGCAAGCCACCGTCTGGGCGTCTGCAACTGCTGCTGAGTCTCTCTGGTGGTGGTTTCTGACCAACAGCGCTTCACTACTGGGTCTGTCTTTTTGACATGTTAAGCTCTTCCGTCCTGGTCTCCTCTGTTCACTGAGCTCTCCATCATCCCCTGGCTGCCTCACCCTCTCTGCTGGGCTGCTCAGCTCTGCCTGGCTTGTGCTTCTCCCATTTGGGCAGTTGTGGGAGTGGGTGAGTGGGGGTTTTAGGAGTGTTCAAACAGTGCACTCAGTCGGTGGGGTGTTTGTGGGCTGAAACTTTTGTCTTAATTTTTCCAAGGATCTGTCTTTCTTCTTAAAGACAGATCTGTCTTGCTTCCCTGTTTAGGGTACTCCCAGGCAGGATACTTTAGCTGCTTCTCATCTTCCTCCCTCCCTTGAAGTCCAGGCTTCTCTTGCATTTCCTCTTTTTCCTTTTTTTTTTTTTTTAATGTCACTATCCTTCTCCTACCTCATTCCTGGAAGCCTGGCTCACTGTTTGTAGGCCTACAATATTCTTTTGTCCTTTAGGTACTGGGTTGTAGGGGTGGTGCATATCCTGACTAGTTTCTGGTGAATCTGTTAAGGAGTTGGCCATATCCAGTCTTACTCCTCAGCCATTTTAGCTCCTTCTCTTATTTTTGACAAAGGAGGCAAGAATACACAATAGGGCAAAGACAGTCTCTTCAATAAGTGATTCTGGGAAAATTGTACAGCTACATGTAGAAGAATGAAGTTGAAAAACTTCATAACATCATATGCAGGGATAAACTCAAAATGGATTAACAACCTAACTGTAAGACCAGAAACCATAAAACTCTTAGAGGAAAACATAGGGAAGCACTCTATGACATAAATCAAAGAAAGGTCTTCTATAACCTGTCTAGTGAAGTAATGGAAATAAAAAACAAAAATAAACAAGTGACACCTAATTAAACTTAGAAGATTTTGCACAGCAAAAGAAACCACAAACAAGATAAAAATATATTCCTCAGAATGGGAAAAGATCATAGCAAATGAAACAACTGGCAAAGAATTAATTTACAAAATACACTAGCAGTTCAGTCAACTCAACACCAAAAAAACCCCCAAAACAACCAAAAAAACAAAACACAATCAAAAACTGGGTAAAAGACCTAAACAAACATCTCTACATGGAAGACATAAACATGGCCAAAAAAAACATGAAAAGATGTTCAGTGTTGCTCATTATTACAGAAATGGAAATCAAAACCACAATGAGATATCACCTCACACCCGTCAGAATGACCATCATCAACAAATCGACAGACAATAAATGCTGGAGGGGATGTAGGGAAAAGTGAACCATCTTGCACTGCTGGTGGGAATGTAAATTGATATAGTCACTTTGGAAGAAAGCATGGAGATTTCTTAAATAACTAGGAATAGAACCACTGTATGACCCAATGACCTCACTATTAGGTATATACCCTGAGAAAAACAAATTTGAAAAAAGACACATGTACCACATTGTTCATTACAACATTTTTTTTATCATAGCTAGAACATGGAAAATGAAGTAATTCTGAAAGAGAAAGATAAAAATTATATACTAACACACATATATTGAATCTAGAAAAATGGTACCAAGAAATGTATGTGCAGAGCAACAGTAGAGAAGCAGACATAGAGAACAGACTTATGGACATTAGAAAACAACATGGTAAAAAAACCAAGACAATCTGTTAAGGAGTTGGCCATATCCAGTCTTACTCCTCAGCCATTTTAGCTCCTTCTCTTATTTTTGACAAAGGAGGCAAGAATACACAATAGGGCAAAGACAGTCTCTTCAATAAGTGATTCTGGGAAAATTGTACAGCTACATGTAGAAGAATGAAGTTGAAAAACTTCATAACATCATATGCAGGGATAAACTCAAAATGGATTAACAACCTAACTGTAAGACCAGAAACCATAAAACTCTTAGAGGAAAACATAGGGAAGCACTCTATGACATAAATCAAAGAAAGGTCTTCTATAACCTGTCTAGTGAAGTAATGGAAATAAAAAACAAAAATAAACAAGTGACACCTAATTAAACTTAGAAGATTTTGCACAGCAAAAGAAACCACAAACAAGATAAAAATATATTCCTCAGAATGGGAAAAGATCATAGCAAATGAAACAACTGGCAAAGAATTAATTTACAAAATACACTAGCAGTTCAGTCAACTCAACACCAAAAAAACCCCCAAAACAACCGGAAAAACAAAACACAATCAAAAACTGGGTAAAAGACCTAAACAAACATCTCTACATGGAAGACATAAACATGGCCAAAAAAAACATGAAAAGATGTTCAGTGTTGCTCATTATTACAGAAATGGAAATCAAAACCACAATGAGATATCACCTCACACCCGTCAGAATGACCATCATCAACAAATCGACAGACAATAAATGCTGGAGGGGATGTAGGGAAAAGTGAACCATCTTGCACTGCTGGTGGGAATGTAAATTGATATAGTCACTTTGGAAGAAAGCATGGAGATTTCTTAAATAACTAGGAATAGAACCACTGTATGACCCAATGACCTCACTATTAGGTATATACCCTGAGAAAAACAAATTTGAAAAAAGACACATGTACCACATTGTTCATTACAACATTTTTTTTATCATAGCTAGAACATGGAAAATGAAGTAATTCTGAAAGAGAAAGATAAAAATTATATACTAACACACATATATTGAATCTAGAAAAATGGTACCAAGAAATGTATGTGCAGAGCAACAGTAGAGAAGCAGACATAGAGAACAGACTTATGGACATTGGGGGAAGGAATGGGTGAGATGTATAGAAAAAGCAACATGGAAACTTATATTACATATGTAAAATAGACAACCAAAACCAATGTGAATTTGTTGTAAGGCTAAGAGATCTTACACAGGGGCTATGTAACAATCTAGAGGTCTGGAATGGGGAGGAAAATTGAATGGAAGTTCAAGTGAGAGGGGTCATGTGTATGACTGATTTGGGTTTACGTGTAGCAGTAAACAACAAAATTCTGTGAAAGTAAAATAAGAATGGATTTTAAAAAATACCGTATGATTTATGATAATAGACATACATATTCCAAAACTCTTAGAGATAACTTACATTTTCTTTCTCTGTCTCTTAAAATAATAAATCTTGTCATGTCTTTGAAATGTAAAGGCTCTTCACATAACTTGAGAATGAACCCTTATTAACTCATAGAACATGAAATGTGGGGGGGAAAAAAAAAACAAAACAGATGGGGAATGAGGTCTGTTTAAACATAGCCTGCTAAAAGGAATCTTGTTCATGTAGTCTTTTCTGCAAACTTTGTTAGGAAAACAGATAAACAACAACAACAACAACAAAAAACCAGCATAATGTCCAACTGCTTTGATATATCAGAAATTGCTCATGAGTACTGTAAGTATGATTATTAAGAACAAATATATAAAAGAGATGTAAATGAATTAATTGTTTTAGGTGAACTTTCTTTTAAGCTTTTATTTTACTTTGAACTTTTACAGAATTTTGTTGTTTACAGATATGTATTTGATTACGCTGGTGGAATGTGGAATTGATATAGTCACTTTGGAAGAAAGCATGGAGATTTCTTAAATAACTAGGAATAGAACCACTGTATGACCCAATGACCTCACTATTAGGTATATACCCTGAGAAAAACAAATTTGAAAAAGACACATGTACCACATTGTTCATTACAACATTTTTTTTATCATAGCTAGAACATGGAAAATGAAGTAATTCTGAAAGAGAAAGATAAAAATTATATACTAACACACATATATTGAATCTAGAAAAATGGTACCAAGAAATGTATGTGCAGAGCAACAGTAGAGAAGCAGACATAGAGAACAGACTTATGGACATTGGGGGAAGGAATGGGTGAGATGTATAGAAAAAGCAACATGGAAACTTATATTACATATGTAAAATAGACAACCAAAACCAATGTGAATTTGTTGTAAGGCTAAGAGATCTTACACAGGGGCTATGTAACAATCTAGAGGTCTGGAATGGGGAGGAAAATTGAATGGAAGTTCAAGTGAGAGGGGTCATGTGTATGACTGATTTGGGTTTACGTGTAGCAGTAAACAACAAAATTCTGTGAAAGTAAAATAAGAATGGATTTTAAAAAATACCGTATGATTTATGATAATAGACATACATATTCCAAAACTCTTAGAGATAACTTACATTTTCTTTCTCTGTCTCTTAAAATAATAAATCTTGTCATGTCTTTGAAATGTAAAGGCTCTTCACATAACTTGAGAATGAACCCTTATTAACTCATAGAACATGAAATGTGGGGGGGAAAAAAAAAACAAAACAGATGGGGAATGAGGTCTGTTTAAACATAGCCTGCTAAAAGGAATCTTGTTCATGTAGTCTTTTCTGCAAACTTTGTTAGGAAAACAGATAAACAACAACAACAACAACAAAAAACCAGCATAATGTCCAACTGCTTTGATATATCAGAAATTGCTCATGAGTACTGTAAGTATGATTATTAAGAACAAATATATAAAAGAGATGTAAATGAATTAATTGTTTTAGGTGAACTTTCTTTTTAAGCTTTTATTTTACTTTGAACTTTTACAGAATTTTGTTGTTTACAGATATGTATGTTCCCAGATTAGTCATATGTATATCCCCCGCATCCTACCCCTCCAGACCACCACACAGCAACCCTGCAGGATCCCATTTTCTCACAGAGCAATGACGATAGCTATTTTCTTCACACATAATAGTACAGGCCCTCATACTACTTCCTTTATGCCTCCCACCCACTGTTCCTTTCCCACAATGTCCATATGTCCACTGTCCATATCTGTTTCTCCATCGCTTCACTAAATGTACCATCATTACCACCCTGTTACATTCCATTTATATGTGTTACTATATTGTACTTGTGCTCTTTCTAACTTACTTCACCTTTTATGATAGGTTCTAGCTCCAGCCACATCATTAGGACTGAGTCTTCTGCATTTCTTTTAACAGCTGAGGAGTACTCCATTGTATATATGTACCAGAACTTCTTTATCCATTAATTCGTCAATGGACATCTAGGTTCCTCCCATGTTCTAGCTATTGCATAGAGAGCTGCAATGAACATTGGGGTACAGGTACCTCTTTCAGTTTTGATTTATTCAGGGTATAAGCCTAATTGTGGGATAGCTGGGTTATATAGTGCTTCCTTTTTAGTTTTTTAAGAAATCTCCATACTGTCTTCCATAGAGGCTGTATCAATTTACATTCCCACTAGCAATGCAAGAGTGCTCCCTTTACTCCGCACCTTCTCCAGCATTTATTGTCTGTCGATTTATTGATGATGGCCATTCTGGTGGGTGTGAGGTGATATCTCATTGGAGTTTTCATTTGCATTCTAATTATAAGCGAGGTTGAGCATTGTTTCATGTGTTTTGGGGCCATCTGTATGTCCTCTTTGGAGAAGTGTCTGTTTAGGTCCTTTTCTCATTTTTTAAATGGGTTGTTCATTTTTCTGGTGCTGAATTGTCTGAGCTGCATGTGGGTTTTGGAGATTAATTCTTTGTTGTTTCATTTGCTATGATTTTCTCCCATTCTGTGGGTTGTTTGTTCAGCTTTTTTGTAGTATCTTCTGCTGTACAAAAAGTTTTCATTTTCATCAGGAACCACATGTTAATTTTTGTTTTCAATTCCACTATTCTAGTAGGTAGGTCAGAGAAGATTCTGCTTTGATTTATGTCCATGAGTATTTTGCCTATATTCTCATCTAAGAATGTTAGGGTTTATGGTGTTACATTTAGGCCTTTAATCCATTTTGAGTTTATGTTTGTGTGTGGTGTCAGGGGATGTTCCAACTTCATTTTTTTGGAAGGAAGCTGTCCTATACTCCCAGTACCATTTGTTGAAGAGGCTGTCATTGTCCCATTTTAGGTTTTCACCTCCTTTGTCAAAAACAAGGTGCCCATAGGTACTTGGGCTTATGTCTGAGTTCTCTATTTTGTTTCATTGATCTGTATTTCTGTTTTTGTGCCAGTACCATAGTGTCTTCATGACTGTTGCTTTCTAGTATAGTCTGAAGTTGCGGAGGCTTCCAGCTCCGTTTTTCTCTCTAAGGATTGCTTTGGATATTCGGGGTCTTTTGTGTTTCCATATGAACTGTGTTATTGTTTGGTCTAGTTCTGTGAAGAATGTCATTGGTAGTTTGATAGGGATCGCATTGAATTTATAGATGACGTGAGTCATTTTCACAATATTGATTGTGGATAGCTGGGTCTATATAGTGCTTCCTTTTTTTTAGTTTTGATTTATTCAGGGTATAAGCCTAATTGTGGGATAGCTGGGTTATATAGTGCTTCCTTTTAGTTTCTTAAGAAATCTCCATACTGTCTTCCATAGAGGCTGTATCAATTTACATTCCCACTAGCAATGCAAGAGTGCTCCCTTTACTCCGCACCTTCTCCAGCATTTATTGTCTGTCGATTTATTGATGATGGCCATTCTGGTGGGTGTGAGGTGATATCTCATTGGAGTTTTCATTTGCATTCTAATTATAAGCGAGGTTGAGCATTGTTTCATGTGTTTTGGGGCCATCTGTATGTCCTCTTTGGAGAAGTGTCTGTTTAGGTCCTTTTCTCATTTTTTAAATGGGTTGTTCATTTTTCTGGTGCTGAATTGTCTGAGCTGCATGTGGGTTTTGGAGATTAATTCTTTGTTGTTTCATTTGCTATGATTTTCTCCCATTCTGTGGGTTGTTTGTTCAGCTTTTTTGTAGTATCTTCTGCTGTACAAAAGTTTTCATTTTCATCAGGAACCACATGTTAATTTTTGTTTTCAATTCCACTATTCTAGTAGGTAGGTCAGAGAAGATTCTGCTTTGATTTATGTCCATGAGTATTTTGCCTATATTCTCATCTAAGAATGTTAGGGTTTATGGTGTTACATTTAGGCCTTTAATCCATTTTGAGTTTATGTTTGTGTGTGGTGTCGGGGGATGTTCCAACTTCATTTTTTTGGAAGGAAGCTGTCCTATACTCCCAGTACCATTTGTTGAAGAGGCTGTCATTGTCCCATTTTAGGTTTTCACCTCCTTTGTCAAAAACAAGGTGCCCATAGGTACTTGGGCTTATGTCTGAGTTCTCTATTTTGTTTCATTGATCTGTATTTCTGTTTTTGTGCCAGTACCATAGTGTCTTCATGACTGTTGCTTTCTAGTATAGTCTGAAGTTGCGGAGGCTTCCAGCTCCGTTTTTCTCTCTAAGGATTGCTTTGGATATTCGGGGTCTTTTGTGTTTCCATATGAACTGTGTTATTGTTTGGTCTAGTTCTGTGAAGAATGTCATTGGTAGTTTGATAGGGATCGCATTGAATTTATAGATGACATTTGATAGTATAGTCATTTTCACAATATTGATTCTTCTGACCCAGGAACATGGAATATCTCTCCATCTGTTTAAGTCTTCTTTAATTTCTCTCATGAGTGCCTTGTAATTTTCTGTGTATAGTTCTTTTGTATCTTTGGGTAGGTTTATTCCTAGATATTCTATTCTTTTGGTTGCAGTGTCGAAGGGGATTGACTCTTTGATTTCGTTTTCTGATTTTTCATTTGTATAGGAATACTAGTAATTTCTGTGTTTCGATTTTTGTATCCCGCGACTTTCCTGAATTTGTTGATTAGCTCTAGTAGCTTTGTAATAGTGTCTTTGGGATTTTCTATGTATAATATCATGTCGTCTGCAAATAGAGTTTTGCTTCTTCCTTTCCAATCTGGATTCTTTTGATTTCTTTCTCTTCTCTTGTTGCTGTTGCTATAACATCCAGGGCTACATTGAATAATAGTGGTGAGTGTGAACACCCTTCTCTTGTTCCTGATCTTAGAGGAAATGCTTTCAGTTTTTTGTTTTTTTGTTTTTTGTTTTTTGTTCGCTTTTTTAGATTTTACATTAC
Source organism: Tragulus kanchil (assembly GCA_022376925.1). NCBI lineage: Eukaryota > Metazoa > Chordata > Mammalia > Artiodactyla > Tragulidae > Tragulus > Tragulus kanchil. Next base: position 78,899,445 of record JAIOJX010000029.1, on the reverse strand, counting down.
AGAGATTTTTAAAAATTTATTTTAATTCTTTTTTTTTTTTTTGATTGATTGATTTTGGGCAGGGGTCGGATTGGGGAGGGAGGGGAGCAGGCGGGCCACTTCTATTGGTCTTTCATTTCTCTATTTTAATCCGTCTTTGTTCTTTGGCTCCTGTGGGCCTCCCATCGCAGTGGCCTCTGTCGTTGCAGAGCGCTGGCTCTGGGCGCATGTGCTCTAGAGCTCTGGCTCAGTAATTGGACACATCAATCCAGCCACTCCGCGACACGTGGGATCTTCCCAAGCCAGGGATCGAACTAGCGCCTCTTGCACTGCAAGGAGGTGTCCTTACCCACTGGACCACCAGTGGAAGCCCTATTTTAGTTCTTTATTTTAAAGGTTTTACAGAGTTTTGTTGTTCACTGACATGCATGTTCCCAGATCAGTCATATACATATCTCTGTCCCTCCCCCCACCAAGTCCCCCCATCCCACCCCTCCGGACCATCACACCAAGCCATTTTACGCACTCCTATTCCCTTAGCACAATGACAGGAGCTATCTTTTCCACACATGACAGTATAGGTTTCCATGTTACTCCCTCCATGCATCCCGCCCACTGTTCCTTCCCATGTCCATATGTCTATTCTCTGTTTTTTCATGAGTTCACTGCTTGTGTTATCATGACCATCCTACTAGATTCCCTATATATGTGTTAGTATATTGTACTTGTCTTTCTCTTTTTGATTTACTTCACTTTTTATGATAGGTTCTAGAGCCCACCACCTCATTAAGACTGAGTCTTCTGTATTTCTTTCAACAGCTGAGTAGTATTCCATTGTATATATGTACCAGGTTTTCTTTATTCATTCATTCATTGATGGGCATCTAGGTGGCTTCCATGTCCTGGCTACTGTATAGAGAGCTGCGATAAATTTTGAGGAACAGGTGCTTCTCTCATTTTTGATTTCATCAGCATATAAGACTAATAGTGGGATTGCTGGGTCATAGGGTGCTTCTATTTTTAGTTTTTTAAGAAATCCCCATACTGTCTGCTATAGAGGCTGTATCAATTTACATTCCCACCAGCAATGCAATACTGTTCCCTTTTCTCTGCACCCTCTCCAGCATTTGTTCTCTGTCGATTTATTGATGATGGCCATTCTGACGAGTGTGAGGTGATATCTCATTGTAGTTTTATTTTGCATTTCTCTAACAATAAGTGAGGTTGAGTATCATTTCGTGTGATTGGGGATCATCTGTATATCCTCTTTGGAGAGGTGTCTGTTTAGGTCTTTTTCCCACTTTTTGATTGGTTGTTTGTTTTTCTGGTGCTGAATTGTCTGAGTTGCTTGTGAATTTTGGAGATTAATTCTTTGTCTGTTGTTTCATTTACTATGATTTTCTCCTACCCTGTGGGATGTCTGTTGAGCTTTTTTGTAATTTCTTTTGCTGTACAAAAGCATTTAAGTGTCATTAGGTCCCTCATTTTAATTTTTGTTTTCAGTTCTGCTATTCTAGTAGGTTGGTCAGAGAAGATTTTGCTTTAACTAGTTTCCTTGAGTGTTTTGCCTATATTCTCCTGTAAGAGTTTTAGTGTTTCTGGTCAATCTTTGTGGATGGTGTCAGGGAATGTTCCAACTTTATTTTTTGGCATGGAGCTGTCCAATACTCCCAGTACCATTTGTTGAAGAGGCTGTCTTTCAAATTAGGTCAAAAATAAGACTGGTTTCCATGTTACTCCTCCATGCATCCCGCCCACTGTTCCTTCCCATGTCCATATGTCTATTCTCTGTTTTTTCATGAGTTCACTGCTTGTGTTATCATGACCATCCTACTAGATTCCCTATATATGTGTTAGTATATTGTACTTGTCTTTCTCTTTTTGATTTACTTCACTTTTTATGATAGGTTCTAGAGCCCACGACCTCATTAAGACTGAGTCTTCTGTATTTCTTTCAACAGCTGAGTAGTATTCCATTGTATATATGTACCAGGTTTTCTTTATTCATTCATTCATTGATGGGCATCTAGGTGGCTTCCATGTCCTGGCTACTGTATAGAGAGCTGCGATAAATTTTGAGGAACAGGTGCTTCTCTCATTTTTGATTTCATCAGCATATAAGACTAATAGTGGGATTGCTGGGTCATAGGGTGCTTCTATTTTTAGTTTTTTAAGAAATCCCCATACTGTCTGCTATAGAGGCTGTATCAATTTACATTCCCACCAGCAATGCAATACTGTTCCCTTTTCTCTGCACCCTCTCCAGCATTTGTTCTCTGTCGATTTATTGATGATGGCCATTCTGACGAGTGTGAGGTGATATCTCATTGTAGTTTTATTTTGCATTTCTCTAACAATAAGTGAGGTTGAGTATCATTTCGTGTGATTGGGGATCATCTGTATATCCTCTTTGGAGAGGTGTCTGTTTAGGTCTTTTTCCCACTTTTTGATTGGTTGTTTGTTTTTCTGGTGCTGAATTGTCTGAGTTGCTTGTGAATTTTGGAGATTAATTCTTTGTCTGTTGTTTCATTTACTATGATTTTCTCCTACCCTGTGGGATGTCTGTTGAGCTTTTTTGTAATTTCTTTTGCTGTACAAAAGCATTTAAGTGTCATTAGGTCCCTCATTTTAATTTTTGTTTTCAGTTCTGCTATTCTAGTAGGTTGGTCAGAGAAGATTTTGCTTTAACTAGTTTCCTTGAGTGTTTTGCCTATATTCTCCTGTAAGAGTTTTAGTGTTTCTGGTCAATCTTTGTGGATGGTGTCAGGGAATGTTCCAACTTTATTTTTTGGCATGGAGCTGTCCAATACTCCCAGTACCATTTGTTGAAGAGGCTGTCTTTGTTCCATTTTATAGTTTAGCCTCCTTTGTCAAAAATAAGTTACCCATAGGTGCTTGGGTTCATCTCTGGGTTCTCAATCTTGTTCCATTGGTTGATACTTCTGTTTTTGTGCCAGTACCATACTGTCTTGATGACTGTTGCTTTGTAGTAGAGTCTAAAGTTGGGAAGACTGATTCCTCCAATTTAGTTTTTCTTTCTAAGGATTGCTTTGGATATTCGGGGTCTTTTGAGTTTCCATATGAACTGTGTGATTCTTTGGTCTAGCTCTGTGAAAAATGTCTTTGGTAGTTTGATAGGGATCGCATTGAATTTATAGATGACATTTGGTAGTATGGTCATTTTCACAATATTGTCTCTTAGAATCTTCTTTATTTTGAGGTCTATTTTCTCTGATATGAGGATTGCTCCTCCAGCTTTCTTTTGATTTGCATTTGCGTGGAGTATCTTTTTCCAACCTCTGACTTTCAGTCTATGAATGTCTATAGGTCTGAAGTGGGTCCCTTGTAAATAGCATATATATGGGTCTTGCTTCTGGATCCATTCAGCTAGCCTGTGTCATTTGGTTGGAGCATTTAGTCCATTTATATTCAAAGTAATTATTGATACAAATGTTCCTATTGTCATCTTCTTAGATGTTATGATGACTTTGGTTTATGGATCTTCTTATTCTCTTATATTTACTGTCTATATAAGTCCCTTCAGTACTTGGAGATTAAACAACACATACCTAAAAAACCAACTGATCATTGAGGAAATCAAAGGAGAAATTAAACAATTCCTAGAAGAAAATGACAATGAACACACGACAGTGCAAAACCTATGGGATACAGCAAAAGCAGTTATAAGAGGGAAATTTATAGCAATACAATCCCACCTCAAGAAACTAGGAAAATATGAAACAGATGACCTAACCCTCCGCTTAAAACAGTTGGAGAAAGAAGAACAAAAACATCCCAGAGCCAGCAGAAGAAGAGAAATCATAAAGATCAGAGCAGAAATAAATGAGAAAGAAACAAAAGAAACAATAGTAAAGATAAATAAAACAAAAAGCTGGTTCTTTGAAAAGGTAAAGAAAATTGACAAGCCACTGGCCAGACTCATTAAGAAAAAGAGAGAGAAGAACCAGATCTACAAAATCAAAAACGAAAAAGGAGAGATTACAACAGATAATGCAGAAATCCAAAGGATTCTAAAAGACTATTATGAGCAACTCTATGGCAACAAACTGGATTCCTTTGATTTCTTTCTCTTGTCTTATTGCTGTTGCTAGGACTTCCAGGACTATGTTGAATAGCAGTGGTGAAAGTGGGCACCCCTGTCTTGTTCCTGATCTTAGAGGGAATGCTTTCAGTTTTTCACCATTAACAATAATGTTCGCTGTAGGTTTCTCATAGATGGCTTTTATTATGTTGAGATAGGTTCCTTCTATGCCCATTTTCTGAAGAGTTTTGATCATAAATGGATGTTGTACTTTGTCGAAGGCTTTTTCTGCATCTATTGAGATGATCATGTGATTTTTGTCTTTCAACTGGGATCACGTTGATTGATTTGCATTTGCGTGGAGTATCTTTTCCAACCTCTGACTTTCAGTCTATGAATGTCTATAGGTCTGAAGTGGGTCCCTTGTAAATAGCATATATATGGGTCTTGCTTCTGGATCCATTCAGCTAGCCTGTGTCATTTGGTTGGAGCATTTAGTCCATTTATATTCAAAGTAATTATTGATACAAATGTTCCTATTGTCATCTTCTTAGATGTTATGATGACTTTGGTTTATGGATCTTCTTATTCTCTTATATTTACTGTCTATATAAGTCCCTTCAGTACTTGGAGATTAAACAACACATACCTAAAAAACCAACTGATCATTGAGGAAATCAAAGGAGAAATTAAACAATTCCTAGAAGAAAATGACAATGAACACACGACAGTGCAAAACCTATGGGATACAGCAAAAGCAGTTATAAGAGGGAAATTTATAGCAATACAATCCCACCTCAAGAAACTAGGAAAATATGAAACAGATGACCTAACCCTCCGCTTAAAACAGTTGGAGAAAGAAGAACAAAAACATCCCAGAGCCAGCAGAAGAAGAGAAATCATAAAGATCAGAGCAGAAATAAATGAGAAAGAAACAAAAGAAACAATAGTAAAGATAAATAAAACAAAAAGCTGGTTCTTTGAAAAGGTAAAGAAAATTGACAAGCCACTGGCCAGACTCATTAAGAAAAAGAGAGAGAAGAACCAGATCTACAAAATCAAAAACGAAAAAGGAGAGATTACAACAGATAATGCAGAAATCCAAAGGATTCTAAAAGACTATTATGAGCAACTCTATGGCAACAAACTGGATTCCTTTGATTTCTTTCTCTTGTCTTATTGCTGTTGCTAGGACTTCCAGGACTATGTTGAATAGCAGTGGTGAAAGTGGGCACCCCTGTCTTGTTCCTGATCTTAGAGGGAATGCTTTCAGTTTTTCACCATTAACAATAATGTTCGCTGTAGGTTTCTCATAGATGGCTTTTATTATGTTGAGATAGGTTCCTTCTATGCCCATTTTCTGAAGAGTTTTGATCATAAATGGATGTTGTACTTTGTCGAAGGCTTTTTCTGCATCTATGGAGATGATCATGTGATTTTTGTCTTTCAACTTGTTGATATGGTGTATCACGTTGATTGATTTGCGGATGTTGAAGAAGCCTTGCATGCCTGGGATGAACCCAACTTGATCGTGATGTATGAGTTTTTTGACATGTCGTTGAATTCTGTTTGCTAGGATTTTGTTGAGGCTGGTTTGGTGTTACTAAATTATTTTAATTTTTGCTTATCTGTAAAGCTTTTGATTTCTCCATCATTTTGAATGAGATCCTTGCAGTGTAGAGGGTTCTTGGTTGCAGATTATTCTGTTTCAGTGCTTTAAGTGTGTCTTGTCATTCTCTTCTGGCCCACAAAGTTTCTGCTGAAAGATCAGTTGTTATACGTACAGGCTTTACCTTGTATGTCACTAGTTGCTTTTCCCTTGCTGCTTTGAGAATTCTGTCTTTGTGTTTCATTTGTGTTAGCTTAATTAATATGTGTCTTGGTCTGTTTCTTCTCGGGTGGATTCTGTATGGCACTCTTTGTGCTTCTTGGACTTGATGGGCTATTTCTTTTACCATGTTGGGGAAATTTTCAACTATAATCTCTTCAAAAATTTTCCCATATCTTTTCTTCTTCCTCTGGAACCCCTATAATTGGCTTGCTGGTGCATTTGATATTATCACAGAGGTCTCTGTGGCTATCCTCTGCTCTTTTCATTCTTTGAGCTTGATTCTGTTTTTCAGCAGTTACTTCCATCATTCAATCTTCCAGCTCACTTATCCTGTCTTCTGTCTCAGATAAACTGCTCTTGATTCCTTCTACAGTGTTTTTCAGTTCAGCAATTGAGTTGTTTGTCTCTGTTAGTTTCTTTGTAAGTTCTTGTATTTCTTTATTCAGTGTGTTAGTTTTGCTAGGACTTCCAGGACTATGTTGAATAGCAGTGGTGAAAGTGGGCACCCCTGTCTTGTTCCTGATCTTAGAGGGAATGCTTTCAGTTTTTCACCATTAACAATAATGTTCGCTGTAGGTTTCTCATAGATGGCTTTTATTATGTTGAGATAGGTTCCTTCTATGCCCATTTTCTGAAGAGTTTTGATCATAAATGGATGTTGTACTTTGTCGAAGGCTTTTTCTGCATCTATGGAGATGATCATGTGATTTTTGTCTTTCAACTTGTTGATATGGTGTATCACGTTGATTGATTTGCGGATGTTGAAGAAGCCTTGCATGCCTGGGATGAACCCAACTTGATCGTGATGTATGAGTTTTTTGACATGTCGTTGAATTCTGTTTGCTAGGATTTTGTTGAGGCTGGTTTGGTGTTACTAAATTATTTTAATTTTTGCTTATCTGTAAAGCTTTTGATTTCTCCATCATTTTGAATGAGATCCTTGCAGTGTAGAGGGTTCTTGGTTGCAGATTATTCTGTTTCAGTGCTTTAAGTGTGTCTTGTCATTCTCTTCTGGCCCACAAAGTTTCTGCTGAAAGATCAGTTGTTATACGTACAGGCTTTACCTTGTATGTCACTAGTTGCTTTTCCCTTGCTGCTTTGAGAATTCTGTCTTTGTGTTTCATTTGTGTTAGCTTAATTAATATGTGTCTTGGTCTGTTTCTTCTCGGGTGGATTCTGTATGGCACTCTTTGTGCTTCTTGGACTTGATGGGCTATTTCTTTTACCATGTTGGGGAAATTTTCAACTATAATCTCTTCAAAAATTTTCCCATATCTTTTCTTCTTCCTCTGGAACCCCTATAATTGGCTTGCTGGTGCATTTGATATTATCACAGAGGTCTCTGTGGCTATCCTCTGCTCTTTTCATTCTTTGAGCTTGATTCTGTTTTTCAGCAGTTACTTCCATCATTCAATCTTCCAGCTCACTTATCCTGTCTTCTGTCTCAGATAAACTGCTCTTGATTCCTTCTACAGTGTTTTTCAGTTCAGCAATTGAGTTGTTTGTCTCTGTTAGTTTCTTTGTAAGTTCTTGTATTTCTTTATTCAGTGTGTTAGTTTTTTCTTGAAATTTCTTTAAAATTCTGTTTTTGGTGTTTTTGATCATCTTTACTATCATTCTTCTGAATTCACTTTCAGAAAGTTTGTCCAAATTCTCTTCTTTGATTTCAACTTGTGTGTTTATAGATTGTTCCTTCACTTGTGTGGTATTTCTCTGCCGTTTCATTGTTATTATTAATTTTTTAAACTACGATTGAGCATTTCCTTTTCCCAGACTTTGAGTTATGTCTGTTTTTAAATGATTTTTGGATGGGGCTTCTTATTCTGGGTGATGCTGGTGGTTGAGTGATGTTAGGACTTGCATAGAAGTGTTTACCATTGTTGGAGTTCTCACTGTTTACTGCTCTCTAGTGTTAGACATTCACTAGTATTGTAGAGTTTTGAGTCAGTGCTCCCTCCCCAAAGCCCCGGGGCTTGTTGCCTGACCAGGAAATGAGTATTTCACAGCTGGTTTCTTATGGCATTAAATTTTATTAAAACATATATATGCAAATGAGAAAAAGAATGTATACTTTTGATAAATGGCAATTAAAATATTATGCAAATGCTATCTAGCATATTGAATTATACACACGAACAGATACAACTGGAATATAACCCAAACATTCCAACCAAAAATATAGTACAATACGTTAGTGTGGTGACTAGAGAAAACCAAAAATGATATACACTAGTTAATAACCAAACTAACTAGAGCACCAATTGGAGAATAATGCTTCAGCAGGGTCTCACTTGGGGATAAGGCAATGAAGACAGAACAGGCTAAGAAATATGATGGGAAAAGGGAAAAAGTGAAAGGGAGAATAGAAGAGAAATATAGAATAATACTGCAAAGTTAAATATAGGGAGATAAAGATTTGTATGTATTAGAGTTTAGTGCTGTAGGAAAAGAGCATCAAAGAAAGAAAAGAAAGAGTTACAGAGGAATTAGTAGTACATATACAAAATTTAAAAATTAAAAGAGAGTTAAGTATATAGAAATATATAGAAAAACAAAGCAAAAACAATAAAAACAAAGAAAACCCCACAGAACCATAAAAGGTCAATGTGGAACCAGAAGTTTATACCAAAATAAAATGTGTGGTTTGAAAAGAAAAAAGAAAAAAAATGTAAACTTGAAAATGTTCAATCTTACTGATAAAATTAGTAGCTTCAATAGAATTCAATGGAGGAAAAATAAACACACACACACACACACACACACAACGGGGTGGGGGAGTGGCGCTGACGGGATTTAGAAAAAAGGGGAAAAAGCAATTGAAAATAACAAAACAAAAGCAATAAATAAGAATAGGAAATAAAATGAAATTTAAAATACCCAGCAGTAACTCCAGCTTCAGACAAAACCTGAAAATAGTGTTTACGTTCTTCTGTCTCTTGCTGACTAGTCAGGAAGTATAAGTCTTTTTCTTGCCTCTGGCAGTGGTTGGATCTGAAGACCTTTACTGCTTGTTTATTTCGGCCTATTCCAGAACTAAAAGGCCCTCCCAGGCTGGCCCTGGTCTTTTCTTAATCCTTGATCCAAATCTGTTTTCTTGCTGGGTGGAGCTAAATTCCCTCCCTGTAGTTTGACCAGCAGCCAAACCACAGTAGGGAAAATGGCGTCTCTCTCACAAAGGATTTATTCCCATATGCTCTATGAGAAGCACTTCTACAGTGACCCTGACCCTGTTGCAGGCCACTGTCGACCCCGCCACCACGGGAGATGTCAGATTACCCAGAGGTGAGTGGCTCAGTCTCATGTAGGATCACTATTCCCCTCTCCCGGATTAAGGTGTGCACAGAGTTTCCAGTCTCCTCGGGGGCTCTATGATTGGGTTAATGATAACCTCCTTCAAAGGGAATTGAGTGCTATCCTTCCAAGGATTGCTCAAGGGCACTTCTAATTGAAGGGGCACCTGGACCCTCCAAAGCAGGTCTGGCTCAGTCCCTTGTGGGCATCACTGCTCCTTTCCCGGGTCTTGATTTGCAATAGACATGGCATATTTGGCCCACCCAGCCTCTCTTGCGGGTATGAGGTTTGAGGGTCCAGGGATATGCATATGAATGATCTGGAAACATACATGTTGGTGAACAACAACACGCTGTAAAATCTTTAAAATAAAGAATAATAAAAAAAAAAAAAAAAGTGAGATTGTGCCCCTCCTACCAGCTTGTTGAAGTTTCTCCTTTGTTTTTCGATGTGGGTATTTTTTTTGTGATCAGATCCAACCTCCTCCTGTCAATGGTTTTTCAGAAACTCATTGCAATTCAGGCGATTTTGCCGGAGAGATGAGTGCATGTCCTTCTATGCTGCCATCTTAGCTCCACCCTCCTTAGGTGAACTTAATAATGAAATTTTTTTTCTAAGTAAAATTAAGTTATGGGGATTTGTTGAATGTCTAGATCATTTATACATAAGATGAAACATCAAAACATTGTTAAACAAGTATAAGCTTATATCTGCATGTAATCTCTTAGCACAGAGAACTTAAGTATGTTTTGATTTGTTAGTAATTATATCTTCTGCTTTACTGGAAGATTTTACTATGATATAGTTTATGTTTCTGAAAGCTATAAAATGTATTTGTGTTTGCTAAGATACAACATGCTAATACATTTATAGTTTTTACTTCTTTGTTTTTACTAAATAAATTAAGATCTCAAAGACTGAAGAACTCTAATATATGTTGTTAAAATTATGAGATTTAATGATAGGAAATGTTTGTGTTCGGGGGCAAGAAGCTATATAAGGCATAGAGAGTTTTTTTTCTTTTTTCTTTTTTTTAAGGAAAAGATAATTATTATGTCCCAACATTAGTTATTTCTAAATGGGAATCAAAACCAAGGACTAGCTAAAATGAACATAAAAAACATTAAATTGTTTCTAAATTATTTAAGGAGTTGCAGGAAGGAAATTTTGTGTGATCAAGACTCGATAAAATTGGAATGAATTAAATTAAGTACATGAGTTTCACTTGAGAAAATAATAGGAAATGAAACAACTGAAGAACAATTGATTTTCAAAATGTACAAGCAGCTACTACGACTGAACACCAGAAAAACAAACAACCCGATCAAAAATGGGAAAATGATCTAAACAGACATCTCTCCAAAGAAGGCATACACATTGTCAAAAGGCACATGAAAAGGTGATTAACGTCTCTCATTATTAGAGAAATGCTAGTCCAAACTGCAATGAGATATCACCTCGCACCAGTCAGAATGGCCACCAATGCTCTTGCCCTGTTGGTGGGAATGTAAATTGATACACTCGCTATGGAAGACAGTTTGAAGATTCCTCAAAAAACTAGGAATAGAACCACCATATGACCCAGTAATTCCACTGTTAGGCATATACTCTGAGAAACTCAAATTTGAAAAGGACGCATGTACCAACTTGTTCGTTGCAGCATTTTTTACAACTAGAACATGGAAACAACCGAGATGTCCATCAATAGATGAATGGGTAAAGAAGCTGTGGTATTTATTTTCAATGGAATATTTCTCAGCTATAATAGGAAATGCATTTGAGTCAGCCATAGTGAGGTGAATGAACTTAGAACCTATTAGACAAAGTGAAGCAAGTCAGAAAGAAAAGGATAAATTTAGTATACTAATACATATAGATGGAATCTAGAAAGGTAGTACAGATAAATGTATATTCAGAGCAGCAATGGAAAATCAGACATAGAGAACAGACTTGTAGACATCGAGGGGAGGGAGGAATGGGTGAGATGTATGGAAAGAGTAACGTGGAAACTTACATTGCCATATGTAAAAAAGACTACTGATATGAATGTGCTGTAAGACTAAGTAGATATGCAATGGCATGGAAGATTGGGATATGGAGTGAGATGGGAGGTAGGTTCAAGTGGAGGCGTCAAGTGCATAGTTATGACTGATTTGGGAATCAAAACCAAGGACTAGCTAAAATGAACATAAAAAACATTAAATTGTTTCTAAATTATTTAAGGAGTTGCAGGAAGGAAATTTTGTGTGATCAAGACTCGATAAAATTGGAATGAATTAAATTAAGTACATGAGTTTCACTTGAGAAAATAATAGGAAATGAAACAACTGAAGAACAATTGATTTTCAAAATGTACAAGCAGCTACTACGACTGAACACCAGAAAAACAAACAACCCGATCAAAAATGGGAAAATGATCTAAACAGACATCTCTCCAAAGAAGGCATACACATTGTCAAAAGGCACATGAAAAGGTGATTAACGTCTCTCATTATTAGAGAAATGCTAGTCCAAACTGCAATGAGATATCACCTCGCACCAGTCAGAATGGCCACCAATGCTCTTGCCCTGTTGGTGGGAATGTAAATTGATACACTCGCTATGGAAGACAGTTTGAAGATTCCTCAAAAAACTAGGAATAGAACCACCATATGACCCAGTAATTCCACTGTTAGGCATATACTCTGAGAAACTCAAATTTGAAAAGGACGCATGTACCAACTTGTTCGTTGCAGCATTTTTTACAACTAGAACATGGAAACAACCGAGATGTCCATCAATAGATGAATGGGTAAAGAAGCTGTGGTATTTATTTTCAATGGAATATTTCTCAGCTATAATAGGAAATGCATTTGAGTCAGCCATAGTGAGGTGAATGAACTTAGAACCTATTAGACAAAGTGAAGCAAGTCAGAAAGAAAAGGATAAATTTAGTATACTAATACATATAGATGGAATCTAGAAAGGTAGTACAGATAAATGTATATTCAGAGCAGCAATGGAAAATCAGACATAGAGAACAGACTTGTAGACATCGAGGGGAGGGAGGAATGGGTGAGATGTATGGAAAGAGTAACGTGGAAACTTACATTGCCATATGTAAAAAAGACTACTGATATGAATGTGCTGTAAGACTAAGTAGATATGCAATGGCATGGAAGATTGGGATATGGAGTGAGATGGGAGGTAGGTTCAAGTGGGAGGCGTCAAGTGCATAGTTATGACTGATTTGGGCTTGTGTATAGTAGTAAACAAGAAAACTTTATAAAAGGAAAATAAAAATAAATTTAGTAAAAAAAAAAAAGTTAAACTGGTAGAAAATTAGGATTGGTTTTCGTTCTTTTTAAATGATCAAATTTTTTTTGTTTGTTTATTTGTTTTGTTTTGTTGTTTTTTCTTTCTATTGGTATGCTCTTGATAATAAAATGTTATAAAATATTTTTCTTTATATTTAAGCATTCTGCTAGAAAAAAATCTTGTCAAAATAATTACTTACATTATATGGTGTCATTATCAGACCTCTTCTTACTTAAGTAAACCTAGTGTCTTCAATAATACAGAGCTAAGTTCAGTTCAGTATTATATAACTTTCTGTATTTGATTATGAAGTCTTTAATTAATTATTACTTTGGTTAAATGGATAGCTATGATTTGTTCCACAGTCAACTGTTTGAGTAAATGCTTTTAAGCTTTTGTAATATTTTCAACAAAATTTCCCCAAATAAAATTTAACACCAAGTTTTCTTGAATAGGAACAAACATTGAGACATGAAATGCTTTAAAGAGTGTCTGAAGTTTCTTAAAAAAATTTTTTTCTCTCTTTTACAAAAGGAAATATTAAACTAAGTATGCTGATACATTGAATTGCAAGGGACATGTCAAATAAGAAGTAACATTGTCTTCTTTATGGTATCTGTATAAATGCGTGCTATAATTGTTCCCAGAAATTATGTCAAATTCCTAGATTCTATATACATCCTGACCTAAGATGTTACCTATCATTAAAACTGAGGTTTATACTGAAGGGTCACCGCACAAGTATCAGGGCAACGCAGCAGCAACAGAATCTGTCAACTTTGTACTGCATGGGATTGGAGTCCAATCTGCTCCTGCAAAAAAATCACAACGAAGCCAAACAAACAAACAAAACCTGCTTGTTTGCAGTCTTTCCCCTTCTAAAGATACTTGTGAAGAGGCAACAGTCTTTAGATGAATAAGAGAAATCAAAATAGATAAACAATATCTGTAGAGTAAGCAAACAGCCAGAGTAATGTAAGAACAGTAACTTGGTTCTTCCTGGCTTTCTGGAAAACCTCAGGGTATTTTTTGTGGTTTGTTTGTTTTTTAATCTTCCATTTCTTCATCCGCTATAGTGCAGTTAAGATGATTCAAACTTAAATGGTCATTGACAGGAAGATTTCTATAAAGTTAAGAAAGCTGTAGATCTCAAGTGGGCATTAGGAAGCATTGCTATGAACACAGCTTATGGAGGTGACAATGTTCCAGCTGAGGTATTTTAAATGCTAACAGATGATATTGTTAAAGTGCTGCACTCAATATGCAACAAATTTGGAAAACTCATCCATGGCCACAGGATTGGAAACGACAATTTTCATTCCAGTCCCAAGGAAAGACAATGCCAAAGCAAGTTCCAATTACTGTACAATTGTAATCGTATGGTATGGTAGCAATATTACGTTCAATTAAGCCAAGCTTTGGCAGTATGTGGACCAAATACAGAGCTAAGTTCAGTTCAGTATTATATAACTTTCTGTATTTGATTATGAAGTCTTTAATTAATTATTACTTTGGTTAAATGGATAGCTATGATTTGTTCCACAGTCAACTGTTTGAGTAAATGCTTTTAAGCTTTTGTAATATTTTCAACAAAATTTCCCCAAATAAAATTTAACACCAAGTTTTCTTGAATAGGAACAAACATTGAGACATGAAATGCTTTAAAGAGTGTCTGAAGTTTCTTAAAAAAATTTTTTTCTCTCTTTTACAAAAGGAAATATTAAACTAAGTATGCTGATACATTGAATTGCAAGGGACATGTCAAATAAGAAGTAACATTGTCTTCTTTATGGTATCTGTATAAATGCGTGCTATAATTGTTCCCAGAAATTATGTCAAATTCCTAGATTCTATATACATCCTGACCTAAGATGTTACCTATCATTAAAACTGAGGTTTATACTGAAGGGTCACCGCACAAGTATCAGGGCAACGCAGCAGCAACAGAATCTGTCAACTTTGTACTGCATGGGATTGGAGTCCAATCTGCTCCTGCAAAAAAATCACAACGAAGCCAAACAAACAAACAAAACCTGCTTGTTTGCAGTCTTTCCCCTTCTAAAGATACTTGTGAAGAGGCAACAGTCTTTAGATGAATAAGAGAAATCAAAATAGATAAACAATATCTGTAGAGTAAGCAAACAGCCAGAGTAATGTAAGAACAGTAACTTGGTTCTTCCTGGCTTTCTGGAAAACCTCAGGGTATTTTTTGTGGTTTGTTTGTTTTTTAATCTTCCATTTCTTCATCCGCTATAGTGCAGTTAAGATGATTCAAACTTAAATGGTCATTGACAGGAAGATTTCTATAAAGTTAAGAAAGCTGTAGATCTCAAGTGGGCATTAGGAAGCATTGCTATGAACACAGCTTATGGAGGTGACAATGTTCCAGCTGAGGTATTTTAAATGCTAACAGATGATATTGTTAAAGTGCTGCACTCAATATGCAACAAATTTGGAAAACTCATCCATGGCCACAGGATTGGAAACGACAATTTTCATTCCAGTCCCAAGGAAAGACAATGCCAAAGCAAGTTCCAATTACTGTACAATTGTAATCGTATGGTATGGTAGCAATATTACGTTCAAAATCCTTTAAGCCAAGCTTTGGCAGTATGTGGACCAAAAACTTCCAGTTGTGCAAACTAGATTTAGAAAAGGCAGAGAAGCCAGAGATCAAATTGTAAACATCTGCTGTATCATAGAAAGAGCAAGGGGATTTCAGATGAAAAGCTACTTCTGCTTCATTGACTACACTAAACCCTTTGACTGTGTGTATCACAACAAACTGGAAAATTCTCAAATAAATTGGAATGCTAGACCACTTATATCTGTCTCCCTAGAAGCCTGTATGAAGGACAAGAAGCAACAGTTAGAACCAGACATGTAACAGTGGCTTAGCTCCAAGTTGGGAAAGGAGAATGTCAAGGCTGTCTATTGTCAACCCTGATTATTTAACTTGTATATCATACAAAATGTCAGGCTGGATGAATCACAAAATGGGATCAAGATTTCTGGGAGAAATATAAATAATCTCAGATATGAAGATGACATCATGCTAATAGCAGACAGTGAATAGGAACTAAAGAGCCTCTTGATGAAGATGTAAGAGGAGTGTGAAAAAGCTCACTTAAAACTCAACATTCAAAAAACGAAGATCATGGCATTCAGTTTCATTACTTCATGGCAAATAGATGGGGAAATAATAGAAATCATGATAGACTATTTTCTTGGACTCCAAAATCACTGCTGATAATGATTGTGGCCATGAAATTAAAAGTCTCTTGCTCCGTGGAAGGAAAGCTATGACAAACCTAGACAGTGGAGTCAAAAGCAGAGACATCACTTTGCTGACCAAGATTTCTATAGCCAAAGCTATGGTTCGTCTAGTAATCACATATGGATGTGAGAGTTGGACCATAAAGCAGGCTGGGTCCCAAAGATTCGATGCTTTCAAATTGTGGTGTTGGACAAGCTCTTGAGAGCCTCTTGGACTGTAGGGAAATCAAACCAATCACTCCTAAAGTAAAATCAACTGGAAATTAGCCCTGAATATTCATCTGAAGAAATGATGACAAATAAGAAGCTCCAGTACTTTGGCCATGTGTTGAGAAGAGCCATCTCATTGGAAAAGACCCTGGTGCTGGGAAAGATTCATTGCGGACATAGAAGGGGTTAACAGAGAATGAGATGGTTGAATGGCATCACCAGCTCAATGAATCTGACTGAACTAATCTGTGAGATGGTGAAGGGAAGCCTGACATGCATGTGGTCACAAACTGTAAAGCATGACTGAGCATTTGAAAAATGCAGAAGGTAGGTTAGTTGCAATGTCTGACTTGTTGGGTTCATATCCTGGGGGGAGGGTGTAATCTTATCCACAGAACCCCAGATTTTCTTTCTCTGGACTCTTGGAATACATGCAGCTTATTTCATTCAACTATCAAAATGTTCTTGTTATTGTATGTGCGTTCTTGGATGAATTGAATCCTTCCTCTGCTGCAAAGTTTATGATTCCAAAATGGCAAAGAAATTTTTTAGCATGTGTTTTCCACTTGGGATCTACATTCCACAGTCTCCAGGGATCAAAGCCCTCACTTTACTGGACAAATCCTTAAGAACAAACTTCTTGGGATTATTACCTTCCATTGTCAGAGAAGAACAACAAAACATGCAAAACCAGACTAAAAAACAAGAACTAATTACATGGGAATGAATGAACTGATGAATGATTATAATTTTTATATTTTTTGGTCAAAATACTAGTGATTTTTTAAAAGTTTTGTTTTAAAAATAACATCGACAATTTTAAAAATAGTTACAACAATTTAGTAAAACATACTTTTATAAACAGAGCTAAAACATTGATCTTTTCTCCCCTAAGTGACCCCTCCAGAGTTCAATAACTTTCAGTGGGCATTTGTAATTTTTTGACCATATAGTTATTTGTGTAAGTTCAACAAGAATCCATTGTCTATATTATAGGCCACAGTTAGAAACAGTGATTATGTTACCAAGGCTTTAGCTGAAATGTTATATTGGAAAGAGATCTTTATAGACAAATAAACCCAAGGAACTTGAAAAAAACTAAATTCGACTTCTTGGGGCCAACAAATGAAGCCCCTTTGGGAAAAACATCCTTGGACCCGATTAATAGGATTCCCAACAGCCTTATCTGTTAAATACGGAAAGTTCCCTTTCTAGAAGACCCAGGAAATTCAGGATACTTTGGGAACTTCAAAAAGAAAAACAAAAACTGGAATTCACCAAAATCTGTAAGCATTAGAGGCAAGCCTCATGACAAGTCTCTGGTGTAGTTTACTGGCACTGAGAGGCTATAAAATGTTTAATCTTATAACAAATTCCAGCAAAACATAACTAAAATGGCCAATATAATCAGCTATTCTAGCTGGTCTTATGAAAATAATTAAGCCAAGTTTAGTAAATTAAAATGCTTATCCACAGGGAACCCCAAAAATTTTCTTTCTCTGGACTCTTGGAATACATGCAGCTTATTTCATTCAACTATCAAAATGTTCTTGTTATTGTATGTGCGTTCTTGGATGAATTGAATCCTTCCTCTGCTGCAAAGTTTATGATTCCAAAATGGCAAAGAAATTTTTTAGCATGTGTTTTCCACTTGGGATCTACATTCCACAGTCTCCAGGGATCAAAGCCCTCACTTTACTGGACAAATCCTTAAGAACAAACTTCTTGGGATTATTACCTTCCATTGTCAGAGAAGAACAACAAAACATGCAAAACCAGACTAAAAAACAAGAACTAATTACATGGGAATGAATGAACTGATGAATGATTATAATTTTTATATTTTTTGGTCAAAATACTAGTGATTTTTAAATGTTTTGTTTTAAAAATAACATGGACAATTTTAAAAATAGTTACAACAATTTAGTAAAACATACTTTTATAAACAGAGCTAAAACATTGATCTTTTCTCCCCTAAGTGACCCCTCCAGAGTTCAATAACTTTCAGTGGGCATTTGTAATTTTTTGACCATATAGTTATTTGTGTAAGTTCAACAAGAATCCATTGTCTATATTATAGGCCACAGTTAGAAACAGTGATTATGTTACCAAGGCTTTAGCTGAAATGTTATATTGGAAAGAGATCTTTATAGACAAATAAACCCAAGGAACTTGAAAAAAACTAAATTCGACTTCTTGGGGCCAACAAATGAAGCCCCTTTGGGAAAAACATCCTTGGACCCGATTAATAGGATTCCCAACAGCCTTATCTGTTAAATACGGAAAGTTCCCTTTCTAGAAGACCCAGGAAATTCAGGATACTTTGGGAACTTCAAAAAGAAAAACAAAAACTGGAATTCACCAAAATCTGTAAGCATTAGAGGCAAGCCTCATGACAAGTCTCTGGTGTAGTTTACTGGCACTGAGAGGCTATAAAATGTTTAATCTTATAACAAATTCCAGCAAAACATAACTAAAATGGCCAATATAATCAAT
This sequence comes from Tragulus kanchil, assembly GCA_022376925.1. Lineage (NCBI taxonomy): Eukaryota > Metazoa > Chordata > Mammalia > Artiodactyla > Tragulidae > Tragulus > Tragulus kanchil. Next base: position 78,881,023 of record JAIOJX010000029.1, on the reverse strand, counting down.
TGCTATTCTAGCTGGTCTTATGAAAATAATTAAGCCAAGTTTAGTAAATTAAAACTTGTTTTGCAAACAAATTAGTTTTAATTTGGCAATCTTTGCTAGAAGTGAGTGTGATTTAGAGAGGAAAATATATGCTTCTGTTAAACTTTAATACTCACTTATAGATAGTAAATTCTAGTGCTATTGTTTTTTCCTTGAGGTTTTGCTATTTACCTTAAAATTAGACTGGATACTGATATTTTAGTTTTCTCAAGTATCTAATTACAATTCTCTAAACTAATGTGTCCTTTTTTTCCCCATGCTTTTGTGTTGGAATCACTGAAAACTGAAATTGCTCTTTTTTACAGGTCTGCAGATTGAAGCTGGTTAACTATATATACATTTCAGAGAAGTCAACAGAACAGCTCATGTTTAAACAATCTTTTGCCTGTCTTTGTATGAACCATTCAGGAAGTTTGCTTGCACACCCAATTGCTTCACCAGTGGTATTTCAAACTGCAAAAGGTACTTTGTCCTGACATCTAGCAATCAGCTTGATTGACTTCATCCTGGGATCAGAAACTAGTTTACAATCTGTTGTGTCATTAACTTCTCTTTTCCTTTTCTTCCCACAGAAGTGTTTCTGATTAAATACGCGATTCCTTACACGTATGTCTGGCTTGGGGAGCCGATTTGCATCATTGTTTCCTAAATGAAATACGTCTGTTTAACTGAACTGTTCTTAGAAGAAAAAGTTGCCTTAATGAAATGGGAGATTCTACCAGCCTGGTCTCTTTCTGGACAAATAAACCCAAGGAACTTGAAAAAACTAAATTCGACTTCTTGGGGCCAACAAATGAAGCCCTTTGGGAAAAACATCCTTGGACCCGATTAATAGGATTCCCAACAGCCTTATCTGTTAAATACGGAAAGTTCCCTTTCTAGAAGACCCAGGAAATTCAGGATACTTTGGGAACTTCAAAAAGAAAAACAAAAACTGGAATTCACCAAAATCTGTAAGCATTAGAGGCAAGCCTCATGACAAGTCTCTGGTGTAGTTTACTGGCACTGAGAGGCTATAAAATGTTTAATCTTATAACAAATTCCAGCAAAACATAACTAAAATGGCCAATATAATCAATTGCTATTCTAGCTGGTCTTATGAAAATAATTAAGCCAAGTTTAGTAAATTAAAACTTGTTTTGCAAACAAATTAGTTTTAATTTGGCAATCTTTGCTAGAAGTGAGTGTGATTTAGAGAGGAAAATATATGCTTCTGTTAAACTTTAATACTCACTTATAGATAGTAAATTCTAGTGCTATTGTTTTTTCCTTGAGGTTTTGCTATTTACCTTAAAATTAGACTGGATACTGATATTTTTAGTTTTCTCAAGTATCTAATTACAATTCTCTAAACTAATGTGTCCTTTTTTTCCCCATGCTTTTGTGTTGGAATCACTGAAAACTGAAATTGCTCTTTTTTACAGGTCTGCAGATTGAAGCTGGTTAACTATATATACATTTCAGAGAAGTCAACAGAACAGCTCATGTTTAAACAATCTTTTGCCTGTCTTTGTATGAACCATTCAGGAAGTTTGCTTGCACACCCAATTGCTTCACCAGTGGTATTTCAAACTGCAAAAGGTACTTTGTCCTGACATCTAGCAATCAGCTTGATTGACTTCATCCTGGGATCAGAAACTAGTTTACAATCTGTTGTGTCATTAACTTCTCTTTTCCTTTTCTTCCCACAGAAGTGTTTCTGATTAAATACGCGATTCCTTACACGTATGTCTGGCTTGGGGAGCCGATTTGCATCATTGTTTCCTAAATGAAATACGTCTGTTTAACTGAACTGTTCTTAGAAGAAAAAGTTGCCTTAATGAAATGGGAGATTCTACCAGCCTGGTCTCTTTCTTTATAATCAGCAGCGCAGTGTTTAATATGAGAAACCTCCATGTTTCAGAGAGAGATGAGCTGCTGGAGCCTAGAGTGGGCTGCCCCTAAATGTGCCTCAGTGGTACATTGATCATGTTGAATTAAAGGTACTTATGTCGGGGGCACCATGCTGGAGCTTACTCTGATTACTATTCTTACTAGTTCTCACTAAGAGGCACTATGTTAAATAGCTCAGAGACTTCTTTGCAGACACGGTGTAGTCTCCTCAGAGTGTGAGCCTCGGACTTTGACGATAAAGTGTCGTGGTCTCGAGTATTGTCAAACCAAGAGTGGGCTTATTAATCATAAAACATATGACAAACGCAAGCACAAATAATCAGAAATAATGAGAAATTATCAGAACTCAATCAAATGCAAACAGATGTTCTTACACCAGAGCTGGAGAGTCTCGACCTCACATTGGGCACAGTCGATCTCTGAGAGTGAGCCTCCCACACAATCTTCCTGTACCTTTTTTATGCTTTTTTCAACTAGAAGTCTAGTTAATTAATAATCATAAAGAAGCTTTTTTGTTTCTCTAGAGATGCAAAAGAGGTCATCACCAGAGCCCTTTCTCCCCCACCAACACCTTTGCTCTTGAGGGGAAATATTCTTACAATTTTTAGGTTACAAAGGGCGCTCCGAGTTGTAAAGTGTTTCATTATCATTAAAAAGTGGGTAAGAGGAAGAACCTTTATGCTCTGTATTGGTCTCAGAGAGGCAAGGCTTGCAGGCAGTGCTTATCCTTAGTATGAGGAGACGTTTGTCTGCTCAGCCCGGATATCATTGCTTAATCTTTCCTGTGAGAAGTGAGCATGTCTTTACTTGTCCATGACACTTACATGGCCAAATCCCTTGGACTGCAAAGAGATCAAACCAGTCAATTCTAAAAGAAGTCAATTCTGATAGTCATTAGAAGGACTGATGCTGAATCTGAAGCTTCAATACTTTGGCGACCTGATGTGAAGAGTCAACTCATTAGAAAAGACACTGATGCTGGGAAAGACTGAAAGCAAGAGGAGAAGGGGACAGAAAAGCATGAGATGGCTGGGTAGAATAACCAACTCAATGAGTTTGAGCAAATTCTGGGAGATGAGGAAGGACAGGAAGCTTGGAATGCTGCAGTACATGGGGTCGTAAATAGTTGGACATGACTGAGCAAATGAACAACAAAGTGGCCAACAGAAGAAAGACACTCTGACCCTCCTTTCTGTCTCCTGAAAATCAGAATATAAATGTTTCACGGGAAAGGTGCACTTTCTGCTTCTGAAGGTAGGGCACCATTTTCACCAAAAGTGGGAAATTAGGCTGAGAAGGCCGTGTAAACAAACCTTGTTACTTTTTTAATTTCCTATCCCAAGCCCAAAACTTTATTTAGTTACTTCACTAATAGGGACCCAAACTATCCATTTCTTTATTCTGTCAGTTCCTCACAAATGTATTCTTTCTTTGTCTAAAAGTATTAAAAGCCCCTGCTTTGGCCTTTTCTAAGGTTCCTTTGAGCTGGAGAGTCTCGACCTCACATTGGGCACAGTCGATCTCTGAGAGTGAGCCTCCCACACAATCTTCCTGTACCTTTTTTATGCTTTTTTCAACTAGAAGTCTAGTTAATTAATAATCATAAAGAAGCTTTTTTGTTTCTCTAGAGATGCAAAAGAGGTCATCACCAGAGCCCTTTCTCCCCCACCAACACCTTTGCTCTTGAGGGGAAATATTCTTACAATTTTTAGGTTACAAAGGGCGCTCCGAGTTGTAAAGTGTTTCATTATCATTAAAAAGTGGGTAAGAGGAAGAACCTTTATGCTCTGTATTGGTCTCAGAGAGGCAAGGCTTGCAGGCAGTGCTTATCCTTAGTATGAGGAGACGTTTGTCTGCTCAGCCCGGATATCATTGCTTAATCTTTCCTGTGAGAAGTGAGCATGTCTTTACTTGTCCATGACACTTACATGGCCAAATCCCTTGGACTGCAAAGAGATCAAACCAGTCAATTCTAAAAGAAGTCAATTCTGATAGTCATTAGAAGGACTGATGCTGAATCTGAAGCTTCAATACTTTGGCGACCTGATGTGAAGAGTCAACTCATTAGAAAAGACACTGATGCTGGGAAAGACTGAAAGCAAGAGGAGAAGGGGACAGAAAAGCATGAGATGGCTGGGTAGAATAACCAACTCAATGAGTTTGAGCAAATTCTGGGAGATGAGGAAGGACAGGAAGCTTGGAATGCTGCAGTACATGGGGTCGTAAATAGTTGGACATGACTGAGCAAATGAACAACAAAGTGGCCAACAGAAGAAAGACACTCTGACCCTCCTTTCTGTCTCCTGAAAATCAGAATATAAATGTTTCACGGGAAAGGTGCACTTTCTGCTTCTGAAGGTAGGGCACCATTTTCACCAAAAGTGGGGAAATTAGGCTGAGAAGGCCGTGTAAACAAACCTTGTTACTTTTTTAATTTCCTATCCCAAGCCCAAAACTTTATTTAGTTACTTCACTAATAGGGACCCAAACTATCCATTTCTTTATTCTGTCAGTTCCTCACAAATGTATTCTTTCTTTGTCTAAAAGTATTAAAAGCCCCTGCTTTGGCCTTTTCTAAGGTTCCTTTTCTATGAAATCTCCATATACATGAATCAAATTTTGTTTATATTTCTCTAGTTAATCTGCTGTATTTCAGCTTTATTTCAGTCACAGGAACTCAAGAAATGTAGAGAAGGATATTTCCCCATCTCCAATAGTACCATGTTGATTTCTCTTGACAAAAGCAAGCAATCAACTATTATAATTTTTGAAAATTAATATATAGAAGTTTTATTTTATCCCTTTTAGAGGGACATCTTATTTTAAAAGAAAACTTTAAACACACAACAACATTCCAGGTATAAAAGATCTAATAATTTAAAATATGTCATAAATATATTGTAGCTAGTGTGATACAGAGAAGAAGCCTACAGACAAAAAATTTAAAAGAGCAGTTGAAACAGTTGTCTACTCAAAGTCTTTATTGTCACAAATAGCAGGATACTTATGGAGATAATTTTCCTTGTTTCCAGCCAAATTCCACATGTAAGATAATAAAATTCAGGACTTTTGCTGTGTCCAGATGAATGCCTTTTATAGGAAAGTCTTAATTCCATCCCTTCATTATGTACCTCAGTAGAATATTGTCCTCAGAGGCCTCAATACGCTAGCCTCTGACCTCATTTCACAAGGTTCACAGGAGCTCATTTCAGGACTTTCCTATCACAAGTCTCCTAAAACATCGTTGGAAAGCAGAATGCTGGATATTTAGAGTTCATGTATCCCCAGTGGATTAATAACCCCCAGTAAGGTTGAGGAAGCTACAAGGCTGTGATTGGTAGACCTTGCTCTTGTCTGTCTTCTGGTAAGGCTTTCCTACTTTCCACCCTTGAACTAGACATTGAAGACTTTCTATATGGAGATTGTCTCCAAAGTGATTCAATTCTTGGCAATCATGTAGGTAAGACTATATCTGTAAGAATCTGGCTTGGAAGAAAATAGGCTAAAAACAGCACAAAAGGTACTGACCCATGCCTGATTTGCATATATATATATATGTATATATATGTATATATATATATATGTATATATATATATTCCATTCAATGGATAAAACTAGTATATTTAGCAAACACTTTTATTGCATGTGCTATTGGCAGCCACTATCTTAAATGCTTTGCAAATAGTATCCTGATTAATCCCTATCACATAACACTCTGATGAACCAGGTGCTATTATTGGACATATATAACAGATTAAGATCACAGAGTCTAATTAACTTAAGTTCAAATAACTACTGTGTTGAAGTTGGATTGATTTGAACCCAAGACATTTTTATTCGGAGTCACATTTTTATATTGACAAAACTTCCTGTTTTCCTTCTCTAGTACTTTTTATTCAACCCAATCATCTCTCTGAGGCATGAATGATTTTAATAAATAACCACTCACTAATCATGACTATAGCTACAGACCTCATGAGAAGAACTTTTAAAAGTGAAGGGCTTCCCCTGGTGGTCCAGTGGGTAAGGACACCGCCTTGCAATGCAAGGGGCGCCGGTTCGAGCCCTGGCCTGGGAAGATCCCACGTGCCGCGGAGCGGCTGGACTGATGTGTCCAATTACCGAGCCAGAGCTCTGGAGCGCATGCGCCCAGAGCCGGTGCTCTGCAGCGACAGACGCTACCGCGATGGGAGGCCCACAGGAGCCAAAGAACAAAGACGGATGAACAGAGAAAAACTAAAGACCAAGCTCCCCTCCCTCCCCAACCCGACCCCCGCCCAAAAATAAATAAAAATAAATCTTTAATAAAAAAAAAAAAAGTGAATAAATGTGGATATTAAGTAAAAAGTGAATAAATATGAATATTAAACACCCAGTCTTTAACCCACCCTTTAGTGTTTTACACATTTACATACACCAGATTCACAAACACCTGAGAAGGGGAGGAATATTATAGTCTCCTTTCCAACATAGAAGTAAGCAAGCCCCACACATGGTCAGAAATTCATGGTGTCATATAAATTAAAATCAGGATAGAGACTGGAAAGACAGATCCCCCAGACTCTCTCATGTCTCTGCATGTATCCAAGGAACCAGAAAACATGAAAGCATTAGGAAAAAATGTAGTTATTACAAAAAAGCATTCATGGTCTCTCCCTCCTCTAAATCACATTATCTTTGAATGATTAGAAACACATTCTCCATCAAATCACGTTATTTGTTTTGCTGAAATTGAGGATGAAGTGTCTAGAAATATTATAAATTCCTCACATTCAGAAGCAGCTCTTTCTTCTAGCTTCCTCCTCTCATAAAACCTTGAGTCTGTTGCTAGCGGAGGGCAAAGGCATCATCTGAGGCCTTACAGAGGCCCTGACACAGGGGAATTCCAGCACTAGGGGTAGTCTTTTCCTGGAACACCCTGGGAATTGTCACAGACAAGGTCCCCTTCCTGCCAGCAGTTTGGAAAACACTGTCCAAATCAAAGGCAAGGTTTGCCCTGTCTCAGCAGGAACCAGATGCCCTGTTCCCATGATCCTGAGCACAAGGGGATGGGACCGAATTTTGCCAGGAAAAGTGATGACTGGTGTGAGGGGAGGGTCGCAAGGGGAAGAACACAGAGTGTGATCTGTAATGGGATAGTCTGTGGGCACAAGGACAGGGAAATGGTGGGGCAACATGTGGGGAGACTCTGCTCGTGGCAAGTGGGAAAGCAGTTTGAAATCACAAGACTTAACTGACTTGTCCCGTATCTTACTGTCAAAGAGGTAGTAAAATTCACCTCTTTTATCTTCTAGTATTTTTTTCCCCTTCTGTTGCTTTCTTTTACAATTCATTCTGTTCTGTCTCTGAACACCCTCCACTTTCAGATTCCTCCTGGGTTCTTATTTTATTATTTCGCCACTGCCACCCATTTGCTGATAAGTCCTTTGCCTACACTGCCCTCCTATGGTCTTAGTGGGTAGATAAAATCACTCCTTCATTTGCTTATAACTGTTTCACCAGTGGAATGAAAGCCTACAGTGTTGTTTCCTCCACTGAGTACACTTTAAGATCAGTCACGGTCACACAGCATTACTTGCAAACAGACCTCCCGGAACTTTTAAACACCTTCTTGATGGGGTCCTGCTGGCCTGGTTCTCAGACCTTGCTGTCCAGTGGATGTCTTCAGCACTATTGTTTCCCTTAATGTTCTAACTACAGCACTATCTCCAGACAGATAATTCTCTTTCATAATATTTTCCTTAAGCATGACCTGATACAGGTTTAAGATTCATCAGAAAATTTGCATCAAGATCTGACAGGCATAAGGCCATTAATATATAGAGGAAGTGACTTTGACTCGTTAAATGGATCCCAGTCTCCCACATGTTTCACCGCTGAAACATAGTCTATTAATTTAATTTTGCTGTTTAACAAACTTCCACTTGCATTCAGATTACTGGAAGATTTTAGCTCCTGATAGTTGTAGGACTGAAGTCCTATTTCCTGCTGACTGTCCACTGATTTTCAACTCTCACTCAACCCCTTTCTACAGGGACATCTTCATCTTTTAAGCCAGAAAGCATATAATGAATCCTTGTTTTTAATCTCTTGACTTCCCTTTCAGCTGCCAATCCCAGAAAACTGTATATAAATGGCTCATGTGTTTAGATTGAGCTAACTTCAGCAATCTCCCAGAAGTATTCCTTTGGTTTGATCCAGTTGATTGATTAGTGACCTTAGTTGCTCTTTAAGAATCATTTTGTCATATAACATAGCATCATTGACAGGTTAGTATCCTATTAAAGGCTCTTTTTCACATTCAAGGGGGAGAGTACATAAGACCAGTGGTCATTGTGCATAACTGGCATTCTATACAAACCAAGCTTATCTGCCACTTATTTTCCCTTGATATGAACTTCAATCATACCGATATACTGAGAATAATCCCCCTATTTCATGTGTGGAAAGACTTGAAGAACTGGAAACTGAGATATTTCCTCTGTGGTTTGCATATACTAGCCTCTGTATCCATTCTCTACTACTCTCTCTCAAACAGATCCACTTCATATAGAAAATCAGTCCCTGTTTCCTTTCATTAATTTAGAGAAAATGTAGATTGCTCACCTTTTTGTTGTTAGCCCTCCAGACAATTATTTTCTTTTGGATGGTAGTTGAAACTCAGCCCACCTTCCCATGCTAGAACCCCATAAAACACTAAATACTTATGCCCTGATTCAGAAATGGTTCTCAGACCTTGCTGTCCAGTGGATGTCTTCAGCACTATTGTTTCCCTTAATGTTCTAACTACAGCACTATCTCCAGACAGATAATTCTCTTTCATAATATTTTCCTTAAGCATGACCTGATACAGGTTTAAGATTCATCAGAAAATTTGCATCAAGATCTGACAGGCATAAGGCCATTAATATATAGAGGAAGTGACTTTGACTCGTTAAATGGATCCCAGTCTCCCACATGTTTCACCGCTGAAACATAGTCTATTAATTTAATTTTGCTGTTTAACAAACTTCCACTTGCATTCAGATTACTGGAAGATTTTAGCTCCTGATAGTTGTAGGACTGAAGTCCTATTTCCTGCTGACTGTCCACTGATTTTCAACTCTCACTCAACCCCTTTCTACAGGGACATCTTCATCTTTTAAGCCAGAAAGCATATAATGAATCCTTGTTTTTAATCTCTTGACTTCCCTTTCAGCTGCCAATCCCAGAAAACTGTATATAAATGGCTCATGTGTTTAGATTGAGCTAACTTCAGCAATCTCCCAGAAGTATTCCTTTGGTTTGATCCAGTTGATTGATTAGTGACCTTAGTTGCTCTTTAAGAATCATTTTGTCATATAACATAGCATCATTGACAGGTTAGTATCCTATTAAAGGCTCTTTTTCACATTCAAGGGGGAGAGTACATAAGACCAGTGGTCATTGTGCATAACTGGCATTCTATACAAACCAAGCTTATCTGCCACTTATTTTCCCTTGATATGAACTTCAATCATACCGATATACTGAGAATAATCCCCCTATTTCATGTGTGGAAAGACTTGAAGAACTGGAAACTGAGATATTTCCTCTGTGGTTTGCATATACTAGCCTCTGTATCCATTCTCTACTACTCTCTCTCAAACAGATCCACTTCATATAGAAAATCAGTCCCTGTTTCCTTTCATTAATTTAGAGAAAATGTAGATTGCTCACCTTTTTGTTGTTAGCCCTCCAGACAATTATTTTCTTTTGGATGGTAGTTGAAACTCAGCCCACCTTCCCATGCTAGAACCCCATAAAACACTAAATACTTATGCCCTGATTCAGAAATGTTCCTTGGGAGGCTTCTTAGGCCAGGTATCTTGAATAAATGCTAAAAGCTCTCTGCCTGATTTTCTTCCAGTTTTTGGTGCACTGACTGAAACAGGACTGGACTCCTACTACTCAGCTCAGCCACTTCCAGAAACCCCGGGCCATCTCTCCATCTCTCAGCAAATGGGGGAGATGAAAAAAAGACTCCCTCCCAGAACCAAAGCATACCTCTCTACTCTCTTTGCATCAAAGCATGGTCTAAACCTTTATTTTCTATCTTCTTTGCTCTTGATCTAAGCCTCTAGATCTGATCTGTTTGTCAGGTTGCCAAGAAAACCTGGAACTATAGTTCGAGGGGATCTGATTCTTTGTTTCTTCTCTTTTCTTATAATTTAACTTTGAGCAACTATTAGTCATCAGTGAAACTGAGGGTCATTTTATACCTTTTACTATAATACACATCATGATGCCAGTAGTGCTAAAAACTCAGAAATCTGCTATAATTGTATCAAGGCCAATATAGAATATCACTGTCTCATAAGGGGAATTTGAGATGTAAATAGGACAATCTCTTTCTATGGTACTTTGTAATCAAAAGTTTCAAATATTCTAAATAGTTAATCATCAGCATTTAAAAATTATTATGATGATGGCTTTAGAAATATCAAAACCTCTAAAAAATAAATTTGAGAATTCCTTACTTTAACTGTCCTTCAGTTAGATTCTACATATATATTTATATGATATTTTCCTTTCACTGTCTGACTAACTTCATCTGGTATAAATAATCTCCAGGTCCATTATGTATGTTTCTTCAAATGACATTATATCATTATCATTATTATTATTATTATTATTATTTAAATGGCTGAATGTTGTGGCACAACACTAAAGAATCTGCCTGGGCAAATGAAGGAGACACAAGAAATGTGAGTTTGATCCCTGGGTAAAGAAGACCCCCCTAGGACAGAAAAATGGCAACCTACTCCAGTATTCTTGCTTAAGAAATCCCATAGACAGAGGAGCCTGGAGGACTACCATCCATGTGGCCACAAAAAGTTGACTGAATGACAGAGCACATACTTATTTCATTGCATATATGTATCAAATCCACAGAATTTAATAATATTCTGGTTGATTTATTTTCCAGACTTCTTTTACAAGATTTCCTAATCCATGATCTCTTGAAGTCCAAAATATTTTATGTTAACAGATATTGCAATAGGGCCATTGTCTAAAATTTATTTTTTCTTTAAAGATTCTTGGAAAGCTCAGCTTCCCCTAAGGCAAGAATGATGGGAATCTCCCTGGTACAATGTAGACTAGACACCATGGCAGGATAGGGTCTGTAGATCTATAAGGGGGAGGGAAATATAAACACTGTAGGACAAGAAAAGAAGGGTGGAAGGGGTGGCCTTCTAGAGGAAAAGGCTAGGGTGGCAGGTCTGACAGGTATCATCTTAAAAAAAGACAAGAAGTCTATTTTTTGGAAAGGAAAACAGGAAACAACAATAGAAAGAAATTAGGAAGTAAGATTCAACATCTTTCAGTTAATGTTATTTTCTTCTAATGTGCTGCAAAAATTACTTAACTTCATGTCAAGGACTATGAGCTCTCTCAAATTTACCATAGTAGACTAGGTGCCTCCATGATTGCATAGAAAAAATGCAGAGGACCTTAGTATAATACTTGTAGCATTATGAGTTTCACAATATTCAGGGCATTTTCTAGAAAATTAATTAATGATGTTTTTTGGCTTTAGAAATAACAAAACCTCTAAAAAATAAATTTGAGAATTCCTTACTTTAACTGTCCTTCAGTTAGATTCTACATATATATTTATATGATATTTTCCTTTCACTGTCTGACTAACTTCATCTGGTATAAATAATCTCCAGGTCCATTATGTATGTTTCTTCAAATGACATTATATCATTATCATTATTATTATTATTATTATTATTTAAATGGCTGAATGTTGTGGCACAACACTAAAGAATCTGCCTGGGCAAATGAAGGAGACACAAGAAATGTGAGTTTGATCCCTGGGTAAAGAAGACCCCCCTAGGACAGAAAAATGGCAACCTACTCCAGTATTCTTGCTTAAGAAATCCCATAGACAGAGGAGCCTGGAGGACTACCATCCATGTGGCCACAAAAAGTTGACTGAATGACAGAGCACATACTTATTTCATTGCATATATGTATCAAATCCACAGAATTTAATAATATTCTGGTTGATTTATTTTCCAGACTTCTTTTACAAGATTTCCTAATCCATGATCTCTTGAAGTCCAAAATATTTTATGTTAACAGATATTGCAATAGGGCCATTGTCTAAAATTTATTTTTTCTTTAAAGATTCTTGGAAAGCTCAGCTTCCCCTAAGGCAAGAATGATGGGAATCTCCCTGGTACAATGTAGACTAGACACCATGGCAGGATAGGGTCTGTAGATCTATAAGGGGGAGGGAAATATAAACACTGTAGGACAAGAAAAGAAGGGTGGAAGGGGTGGCCTTCTAGAGGAAAAGGCTAGGGTGGCAGGTCTGACAGGTATCATCTTAAAAAAAGACAAGAAGTCTATTTTTTGGAAAGGAAAACAGGAAACAACAATAGAAAGAAATTAGGAAGTAAGATTCAACATCTTTCAGTTAATGTTATTTTCTTCTAATGTGCTGCAAAAATTACTTAACTTCATGTCAAGGACTATGAGCTCTCTCAAATTTACCATAGTAGACTAGGTGCCTCCATGATTGCATAGAAAAAATGCAGAGGACCTTAGTATAATACTTGTAGCATTATGAGTTTCACAATATTCAGATGAGTTTCCCTTAACCCCTAGTCCCATGGTAGGAACATAGAGAGGCCAGACAGGTGGTTTTGAATGTAGTGGCTTATGTCACAGGAAAGAGATATCCCATACAATTATTCCATAGGAACTCAATCTGAACCTTTATGATGGACAGTAAGCTAGTCTACTGCTTACCTCAGAGGAAGACATCATTCTCATATTGGAGAGTGACCAGGCCTAATTTACTTCACTTTGGATGGAAACATTATCCACATTTTTCAAAACTATAAGTAGACCTCCATTGTTTTGGGGATAGATGACCTCTCTGTTTTTAAAAGACTTTTCACTACACTACACAGACATCTTTTCAAAGATTATCCAGAAGAAAGGCTTGTGAATGCCTCTGCACGCATGAGGTACAGAAATGTCACAGCCCCACAGAGAATTGTTTCCCAAATCTTCTCTGAACATTCTTTGCTTGCTCAATGAAACAATAGTGTTTTCTTTCCACTTGTGGTAGTCAATGATTTTTAGAAAAAAGATAATGTATATGGGTTTAGAAGTCTGGGTGAAGGTCCATGGAAATCTAGCCACAGAGAGCTGCTGAGCATTTCATAGTCTTTAAAAGGATGTGATTAAACAATTAATGTGAATAAAGCATTATATTATACAATTAGAAACTTAATCATTCCTACAATACATTCTGAGTAGCATCTAAGATCTTGCTTCCAAATCCTGAAGACAACCAAGCCTGGTTAACATTGTCTCAATAGAATAACTCTTGGACTTTAACGATCCAACCTTCATAAAAATATGTAAAACAATCAGTGCAACATTTTCAGTCAAACCTCATGTAAGAAAAATTGATATATGCCTATGAATCCATTAATAAAACTATGCATGAGCTGTCTCAAATTACATAAAAGTACAACTGATAAAAGTACAACTGATAAAAGACCAGAATCGCATATTTGTTTCAATGATAGCACAGATAACAGATGTTGCAGGTACATGAAACAGCATCACTGGGTCATGCATGTCATAAAGTAAGATAAAATTTTTTAAACAAATACATTCATTGTGTGCTAATCAGGAAACCAAGTTTTAAATAAGTTTTATATTAACATGATAGTTTGCTAGTTAAGCAATGGCATTCATGGCGTTCATTTTAGAGCATTGGTTGGGTGCTTGGGGTAGAAAGCCATTGTACTGTGTGTGTGTGTGTGTGTGTGTGCGCGTGTGTGTGTTTAATTTAAAATAATGAGATATGAGCTCACGAATAAATTTTTTTGACTAAAGTCAAATTTTCAGGGATATTTGCAGTTGGATTCAGTTGAGAGATATAATCACTTTCTTATTCATCCCCAAGTGCTTCTGCAAAGACACATGTTGGCCATTTTTCTAAATAAGAGGAAAAGGGCAAATTCAGGAGATGGAATGGGCTGTCAGTAGGGGGAATAGTCTCTCATTCTTTTTTTTTTTAATATATTATTTTTTTATATTGAGGTACAGAAATGTCACAGCCCCACAGAGAATTGTTTCCCAAATCTTCTCTGAACATTCTTTGCTTGCTCAATGAAACAATAGTGTTTTCTTTCCACTTGTGGTAGTCAATGATTTTTAGAAAAAAGATAATGTATATGGGTTTAGAAGTCTGGGTGAAGGTCCATGGAAATCTAGCCACAGAGAGCTGCTGAGCATTTCATAGTCTTTAAAAGGATGTGATTAAACAATTAATGTGAATAAAGCATTATATTATACAATTAGAAACTTAATCATTCCTACAATACATTCTGAGTAGCATCTAAGATCTTGCTTCCAAATCCTGAAGACAACCAAGCCTGGTTAACATTGTCTCAATAGAATAACTCTTGGACTTTAACGATCCAACCTTCATAAAAATATGTAAAACAATCAGTGCAACATTTTCAGTCAAACCTCATGTAAGAAAAATTGATATATGCCTATGAATCCATTAATAAAACTATGCATGAGCTGTCTCAAATTACATAAAAGTACAACTGATAAAAGTACAACTGATAAAAGACCAGAATCGCATATTTGTTTCAATGATAGCACAGATAACAGATGTTGCAGGTACATGAAACAGCATCACTGGGTCATGCATGTCATAAAGTAAGATAAAATTTTTTAAACAAATACATTCATTGTGTGCTAATCAGGAAACCAAGTTTTAAATAAGTTTTATATTAACATGATAGTTTGCTAGTTAAGCAATGGCATTCATGGCGTTCATTTTAGAGCATTGGTTGGGTGCTTGGGGTAGAAAGCCATTGTACTGTGTGTGTGTGTGTGTGTGTGTGCGCGTGTGTGTGTTTAATTTAAAATAATGAGATATGAGCTCACGAATAAATTTTTTTGACTAAAGTCAAATTTTCAGGGATATTTGCAGTTGGATTCAGTTGAGAGATATAATCACTTTCTTATTCATCCCCAAGTGCTTCTGCAAAGACACATGTTGGCCATTTTTCTAAATAAGAGGAAAAGGGCAAATTCAGGAGATGGAATGGGCTGTCAGTAGGGGGAATAGTCTCTCATTCTTTTTTTTTTTAATATATTATTTTTTATTCATAATATTCTATTAGTTAAATTGTTTCATTCTTTTGGGGGGGTGGAGGGTGAGGGCGGGGGGCAGGCAGGCCACTTCTATTGGTCTTTCATTTGTCTAGTTTTCATCTATCTTTGTTCTTTGGCCCGTGTGGGCCTCCCATCGTGGTGGCCTCTATTGTCACAGAGCACTGGCTCTGGGCACATGCACTCCAGAGCTCCGGCTCGGTAATTGGACACATAGATCCAGCTGTTCCGTGGCACGTGGGATCTTCCCAGGCCAGGAATCGAACTGGCACCCCTTGCACTACAAGGCTGTGTCCTTACCCACTGGACCACCAGGAAAGCCCAGTCTCTCAGTTTTTCCTGCTTCTCTCTTCCGTGAATCTCTCTCCACATATCTTCCCAAATATTCTCAGGGGGGGTCTGAACTCCTGTATCCCTTCTGGGATGCTTCTTTGCTTCCCTTCTGCAGCCTTTTCTTGAAGATCTTTTCTTGCTCTCCCTGCCTTTTAGGGACATGGGAATCAGGCACCTGGAAGCACTCAGAGAATGGAAAAAAAAAAAAAGCTCAACCTTTGCCCGAATGAAAGGGGACTGATTGGGGGCAAGATTCCTTGCATTGGACAGTTCCAGCCTGTGCCTGGAAGGGCCTCTCCCCATTCTGGGAATCTCTCTGAACCCACGTCACCTGTGTTCCTTCTCAGGTCCTGGTTTTGCTCTGCTCAACTGACAGGCTTTGCTTTTGCCTCTACCTTTTGCTCAGGTACTGTTGTAGTAAATCTTCCTCATTTTCTCTGGTGGGCTTGCCTGGTGGCTCAGATAATAAAGACTCTGTCTGCTGTGCAGAAGATCCATGTTCAATTCCTGGGGAAGGGAATGGCAACCCACTCAAGTATTCTTGCCTGGAGAATTACATGGAGAGGAGTCACTCAAGCTGGATGGGGACTAACGGAATGAAAAAAAAGGTCTTCTTTGCCTCCACCTCCTCCCCAATACACATTTTATGCTTTTACAAAATGAAGCATTTCCTTGTAAGCTACAATAGTTCATATTTAATTAAATAATTATACCACAATTTCTTAAACTTACTAGGTTTATACAGTTTCTGTATTAATTATAATTTTATTCTAGAAAAGATAGGAATAAATAATCTTTTTAATCAATGATTAAAAATGCTCGTGATTGCTTTAAATTATGTTTTTCTTTATTTTAACAAAAATCAGATGATACATATTTCTGGAAAAAAGGCTGCCTGCAAAGAACTGGCTGTGAATTTCCTGCAATTGTAAGAGATCACTACGCAAACACTTGGCTTATAGACCCAGAATATGGGTATGAAAGTGGCCTTGCTGGAGTGTCAAGTGATCTAGATATCTAACACATCCTTAGAATAGCAATATCAGTCTAAATTAGATTTAGACAGAAAAGTTTCAAAAGATTTAATAAGCATAATATCACAAGTTTTTTTCCTTCTACTCTTTATCTTTTCGTTACTCTGTGGTTAGGACAGTGTTTTGATTTCATCTTCACCAGGTGACTTATTGCCTTTTGATAATGTATGCTATCAACCTAGGTTTAGAACTTTTCTTGCTCTCCCTGCCTTTTAGGGACATGGGAATCAGGCACCTGGAAGCACTCAGAGAATGGAAAAAAAAAGCTCAACCTTTGCCCGAATGAAAGGGGACTGATTGGGGGCAAGATTCCTTGCATTGGACAGTTCCAGCCTGTGCCTGGAAGGGCCTCTCCCCATTCTGGGAATCTCTCTGAACCCACGTCACCTGTGTTCCTTCTCAGGTCCTGGTTTTGCTCTGCTCAACTGACAGGCTTTGCTTTTGCCTCTACCTTTTGCTCAGGTACTGTTGTAGTAAATCTTCCTCATTTTCTCTGGTGGGCTTGCCTGGTGGCTCAGATAATAAAGACTCTGTCTGCTGTGCAGAAGATCCATGTTCAATTCCTGGGGAAGGGAATGGCAACCCACTCAAGTATTCTTGCCTGGAGAATTACATGGAGAGAGGAGTCACTCAAGCTGGATGGGGACTAACGGAATGAAAAAAGAGGTCTTCTTTGCCTCCACCTCCTCCCCAATACACATTTTATGCTTTTACAAAATGAAGCATTTCCTTGTAAGCTACAATAGTTCATATTTAATTAAATAATTATACCACAATTTCTTAAACTTACTAGGTTTATACAGTTTCTGTATTAATTATAATTTTATTCTAGAAAAGATAGGAATAAATAATCTTTTTAATCAATGATTAAAAATGCTCGTGATTGCTTTAAATTATGTTTTTCTTTATTTTAACAAAAATCAGATGATACATATTTCTGGAAAAATGGCTGCCTGCAAAGAACTGGCTGTGAATTTCCTGCAATTGTAAGAGATCACTACGCAAACACTTGGCTTATAGACCCAGAATATGGGTATGAAAGTGGCCTTGCTGGAGTGTCAAGTGATCTAGATATCTAACACATCCTTAGAATAGCAATATCAGTCTAAATTAGATTTAGACAGAAAAGTTTCAAAAGATTTAATAAGCATAATATCACAAGTTTTTTTCCTTCTACTCTTTATCTTTTCGTTACTCTGTGGTTAGGACAGTGTTTTGATTTCATCTTCACCAGGTGACTTATTGCCTTTTGATAATGTATGCTATCAACCTAGGTTTAGAAAAAAAATCATGTAATGTAAACATTAAAGTGTCATTGCGGCCGGTAATGTTCAAAGGGAGACTGAAAATAGCATGGAATATTTATGTAATAGCACTTCCCTGGTGGCTCAGGTGGTAAAGAATCTTCTGGCAATGCAGGGGACCCAGGTTTGATGCCTAGGCAGGGAAGACCCCCTGGAGAAGGGAATAATTACCCCACTCCAATATTCTTGCCTGGAAAATTCCATGGACAGAGGAGAAGAGTCTTGCAGGGTTCATGGGTCACTAAGAGGCACACACAACTGAATGATTATTATTTTCACTTTCATATTTACATAATAACCTGAGTTAAAGAAAACTACAAGCGAACATTCACTATGTGAGTTTGCAAAAGAACTGAAGATATTGGAAGAGTGATATTTTATGATGTCAGGTGTCAATAGCAAATTGACTACTAAAAAGTGAGTGATCTGTGACTTGGAGTCTGTGAATTTAGGTGTCTTCCTTTACTGCACAGGCCTTTATTTGATTATTTTGATGTAATGATATGGCAATCACTCATTATTAAGGAAAAAATGAAGGTTTAATCATTTTTCGCATCCCCCAATTACAACTGTTTATGACCTCAAGCTTAACCTACTTTCAATTCTCTGTCTGAATGTGTGTGCAGTAATAATTCTTGGAGACATAAAAAGTGAAAATGTTAGTCATTCAGTTGTGTCTGATTCTTTGTGATCCCGTGCACTGAAGAACATGAGACTCCTCTGTCCATGGAATTCTCCAGACAAGAATACTGGAGTGGGTTTTCATGCCCTTCTCCAGGGCATCTTCCCAACCCAAGGATTGTATCTCTAATATCTTCTTCCCTGGCAGGCAGGTTCTTTACCACTAGTGCTAAGTTCTTTGCCATCTGGGAAATCCCCATTTGATATTGAAGAGGAATCAGTAGCCCATGTTGCTCCTGGTAACTTTCTTGTGCTGTAACAAAGGATGGCAGCAGAAAGATAAAGAACACAGATAAAAAAGGAGGCAGACAAACAAGCCCTAGAGAAATGACATGAGCTCTGGTCAAACAGAACTCAAGGTCTTCCTTTCTATTAGATTTCAGTTATATATGTAGTAAATACCTTTACTCTTTTGAGCCAAATTATGTTGATATTTTTCTTACTTTCAATGACAAATGTCCTACCTAACACAATGAATTCTCCAGCAGGAAGAAGATGATCTGGTCCCCCAGGTGTGGTGGCTCACCTGCCATTGAGGGAAGAATTCAACTAAAATAGGAACTGGCAGAGACACAATCACTCAAAACTTTTTCAAACCCATGTTGTTACTTTAACTAGGGCAGAAAATCAAGATCCTGGTATTGTGCAATTCTAAATTAACTTAAACTGATGGAGACAATTTCCACCAAAAATGCTAAAGGAGTAGTAAGTTAAGGCAGTCTATCTTAGGGCTTCCCAAATGGCATTGGTGGTAAGCAACCTGCCAACCAGTGGAAAAGATCTAAGAAATGTGAGTTCAATCCCTGGGTCGTGAATATTTCCTGGAGGAGGGCATGGCAACCCACTCCAGTCTCTTGCCTGTAGAATCCCATGGACAGAGGAATTGGATAAGCTACAGTCTATAGGGTTGCAAAGAGTCAGACATGACTGAAGTGACTTAGCATGCATACACAATCTTAGAAACAGGAAATGAAATTCAACAAGCATTATAAGATATTGACCATTCATTTTATCTCTTTATTTGGAAAGCAATGCCCTGATGTGACAAAGTTGGAGTGTTCTATTTCCATATAAAAAATTTTGTCTGTGGTCTCATGTGATATGTTTTTTTTCTAAATTAGGGAACTGTCCCCCAGTTTCTTTTTCCATGGTGGAAGCTTGTGGTGAGGGTTGAGTGGTGATAAGGTGGAAGACAGATTGATGGTAATAAACTATACAGATACACAAAAAGTCTGGGTATTGCCTTCAGTTAGGCAAGCCATTATTTTTTCATTCAAAACACGTTAAGGAAAAATCCCGTTAGACATTGAAGCCATACCAACTTCAGTCCTGACTAAGGTCAGAATGCTTTAAGGTCCAAGGATAGAGGACCTTCTGGGTCCTTTCTAACAAGTGTCCTATAGGGATAAGGCAACATGCAGTTGCATGCAGCAGAGTAGGTTGAACATGGTGAGGTAAGTACAGAATTTGATAGGTATTCGAAATCTGTACTCAGTTTGACAGACTACATTTATGTATGTTGAAACCAAAAAAACAAGTTTTCATTTTGATTTTGTGTTATCCATTTAGTTAGATTATTAATTTATTTGTATTGTATTTTATTTAATATTAATAAAGTTTGTGTTTTATGTTTCACAGTGATACTTTAGAAAGTGCAGTTTTAAATGTCGTCACATACCCTGAATGGTTGCCTCATACCATCGTAAACCTGTCTTAAGAAATGTGTGAGGAGGGAGCCAAGATGGCGGAGGAATGACGGGAAAATTTCACCAGCTTCCCAACAGAATCACCAGAACTAATCAAGAAAAGAACCACCACCAACAAACCAGCCACTAGACGACAGAAGAATTCCATAGGTCCGTGAGAGTAGAAGAGTGAATAACCAGAAATTTCCCAGAGCTAGGGTTCTAAGAATCCTCTATCCTAACCCCATGCCAGAACCCATGGACGGAATTGGATAAGCTACAGTCTATAGGGTTGCAAAGAGTCAGACATGACTGAAGTGACTTAGCATGCATACACAATCTTAGAAACAGGAAATGAAATTCAACAAGCATTATAAGATATTGACCATTCATTTTATCTCTTTATTTGGAAAGCAATGCCCTGATGTGACAAAGTTGGAGTGTTCTATTTCCATATAAAAAATTTTGTCTGTGGTCTCATGTGATATGTTTTTTTTCTAAATTAGGGAACTGTCCCCCAGTTTCTTTTTCCATGGTGGAAGCTTGTGGTGAGGGTTGAGTGGTGATAAGGTGGAAGACAGATTGATGGTAATAAACTATACAGATACACAAAAAGTCTGGGTATTGCCTTCAGTTAGGCAAGCCATTATTTTTTCATTCAAAACACGTTAAGGAAAAATCCCGTTAGACATTGAAGCCATACCAACTTCAGTCCTGACTAAGGTCAGAATGCTTTAAGGTCCAAGGATAGAGGACCTTCTGGGTCCTTTCTAACAAGTGTCCTATAGGGATAAGGCAACATGCAGTTGCATGCAGCAGAGTAGGTTGAACATGGTGAGGTAAGTACAGAATTTGATAGGTATTCAAATCTGTACTCAGTTTGACAGACTACATTTATGTATGTTGAAACCAAAAAAACAAGTTTTCATTTTGATTTTGTGTTATCCATTTAGTTAGATTATTAATTTATTTGTATTGTATTTTATTTAATATTAATAAAGTTTGTGTTTTATGTTTCACAGTGATACTTTAGAAAGTGCAGTTTTAAATGTCGTCACATACCCTGAATGGTTGCCTCATACCATCGTAAACCTGTCTTAAGAAATGTGTGAGGAGGGAGCCAAGATGGCGGAGGAATGACGGGAAAATTTCACCAGCTTCCCAACAGAATCACCAGAACTAATCAAGAAAAGAACCACCACCAACAAACCAGCCACTAGACGACAGAAGAATTCCATAGGTCCGTGAGAGTAGAAGAGTGAATAACCAGAAATTTCCCAGAGCTAGGGTTCTAAGAATCCTCTATCCTAACCCCCATGCCAGACCGCACTGACGGAGAGCGTGCCAGCAAGTGCCCTAAAAGGGGGCCTAAGCAGAGCCTCGGGGGAGAGAGGGCAGAGCTCAGCGTGAAAACTCCAAGAATCCTCCTGGATCGCCAGCAGAAATTACGACATTGCGAAGATAGGATATGGGAGCAGGGCCAAGCAGAACGCGCTTGCTGCCTAACGACCGAGAGACGGGAGAGAGCGCCCAGTGTGAAAATCGCGCTGCTGGGCCGGGCGAAAATCACGACTTTCCGCCTGGCACCGGGTGAGTTCAAACACTCCTAGTTGGGGACTGGCTGAAGGGGAAGTCGCCCACAGATTGCTGACCAGGGACCCAGCTCGAGCCAGACAGGGAAGCTTGTGCCTGCTTTTGAGACTTGGAGGCACAACCGGCAGTGCGTGCGCGCCAGTGGCGGAGGAGCATGTGCACCCCCATAGCTGCACCCTCATTGCTGCACCCTCATTGCTGCACCCCCATTGCTACACCCGCAGCGGAGGAAGCCGAGAAAAGGGCAAGTATCAGAGGCTATCGGCGGGTGCATGTCAGAGCCAGGATGCCCCCGCCCAACATGGGATTGCCTGCATGCCGCGGCCCCCTTCCCGATGGACTGGGATCAGCCCACGTCCCGCCCACCCCAGATGGCGCGCGCCCCCCTGCCCACCGGCCAACGGACTGGGATCAGCCCGCCATCCTGGCCAGCACCTGACCTTGCAGACTGGTGCCATAAGGGAAAGGCTACATCATCAAGACAATACCATCTAGAGCAGACTGGCTTCCACCAGACAGATGAGAGGATAAAAACCAGGGACAGTATTTAGCTTTTTTGCTTATCTGTTGCGGATGGTTCTGTTTATTCGTTTGATTGGTCAGGTTTGAGGTTTTTTCTTCTTCTTTTTTTCTCTTTTGTCTCTTCTTATTAAATTTCTCTTCTCTTTTTTAATTTTTAATTTTTTTTGATTTTTAATTCTTAATTTTCTTTTAAATTAAGTTCTTGAACTTCTAATCTTCTCTCCTCTTTCCCACTCCTTCCTCCCTCTATGTTCTAAATCTAAAACTTTCTCCTATATACCAATACCCCCTAGATAAATATTTCCTACCTTCCTGTCTCCACTATTCTCTTCCAGCTGCACTAAACAATACAACACACTAATCTTGGCTACATTACCCAATAAAATCCTTCCAAGTCGCATCTATTCCTTCTCATTACCCATACATTCTGCACCTCCTCATCCCTAACACATGTCTTAGCTAAAAATTGCTTTCAAGGAAATAGTCCAAGCCAGGACCTTACCAAAGGTCTATTTTTCCAGGAACTATTTTAATTAATACAGAGCTTAACGGGCAAGTATCAACTATGATTGCATGATTTGCCAGAAAGATTTCCAGTGCTTTCTCTCTGTAAAACTGGTCAGTTGTGGGGATTGCTGTGCATATAAGTATATCTTGCGATTATGTTAGAAAACATCTGCATGCTTTTATGACTGTCACCCATTAGGGACACACCTCTTGCTCCTCAGAGGCTAGTATTTGAACTAATATCATGGAACACCATAGCAAACCAGACATAGAGCCTACACCGCCTGACCAATCATCAAACCAAGGATCCTCAGAGTAGAAGCCCTGAATCCAAGACCCAACACTATCAAAGAACATACAACACTAGAGAGTGTTCACCAGTAAACAAGACCTAACACCACCCAAGACACAAACCATTGAACCCTTCTACAAGGACAGAAACCCAAAGGAAGGGAGAATTCAACCAAGAAGCTTGGTGGGGAAAAGAACTCCATACACACAGACACCCACAAAGAAACAAAAACTAACCTAATAATGAAACAACAGAGAAATACTACATAAATGAAGGACCAAGCTAGAGAATCACAGCTTCAAATGACAGAGGAGGAGATAGACAAATTATCTGAAAGAGAGTTCAGAAAAACTATACTAATGAGGATGCAAAACACCGAAAACAGAATATTAGAGGAAATTAGTGCACTGGGAAAAGACATGCAGGAAATGAAAAATAAGCAAATAGAGACAAACAACTCAATTGCTGAAATCAATGAAAAATAAGCAAATAGAGACAAACAACTCAATTGCTGAACTCAAAAATACTATAGAAGGCCTCAACAGTAGAGCATCGGAGACTGAAGAATGGATAAGCGAGCTGGAAGATAGACTGGTGGAAATAACTGGTGAGGAACAGAATAAAGCCGAAAGAATTAAAAGAACTGAGGATAGCCTCAGAGACCTATGGGACAATATCAAACGCACCAACATTAGAATTATAGGAGTTCCAGAAGAAGAGGAAGGAAAGAAAGGTTATGAAAAAATTCTTGAAGAGGTTATAGTAGAAAACTTCCCAAAATGGGAAAGGAAATAGTAAGCCACGTCCAAGAAGTACAAAGAGTTCCATACAGGAGAAACTCCAGAAGAAATACACCAAGGCACATTCTAATCAAACTAACACAGACTAAATATAAAGACAGATTACTAAAAGCAACTAGGAGCAAACAACAAATAACATATAAAGGAAACCCCATACGTCTAACTGCGGATCTCTCAACAGAAACCCTGCAGGCCAGAAGAGAATGGCAGGACACATTTAAACGGCTAAAAGAAAAAAACCTCCAACCAAGAATTCTCTACCCAGCAAGAATCTCATTCAGAATCGATGGTGAAGTCAAAAGCTTCACAGACAAGCAAAAACTAAAAGAATTCTGTACCACAAAACCAGCCCTACAACAAGTGTTAAAGGGCCTGATATAGCCAACACCCACAAAAGTTGAACCCTTCTACAAGGACAGAAACCCAAAGGAAGGGAGAATTCAACCAAGAAGCTTGGTGGGGAAAAGAACTCCATACACACAGACACCCACAAAGAAACAAAAACTAACCTAATAATGAAACAACAGAGAAATACTACATAAATGAAGGACCAAGCTAGAGAATCACAGCTTCAAATGACAGAGGAGGAGATAGACAAATTATCTGAAAGAGAGTTCAGAAAAACTATACTAATGAGGATGCAAAACACCGAAAACAGAATATTAGAGGAAATTAGTGCACTGGGAAAAGACATGCAGGAAATGAAAAATAAGCAAATAGAGACAAACAACTCAATTGCTGAAATCAATGAAAAATAAGCAAATAGAGACAAACAACTCAATTGCTGAACTCAAAAATACTATAGAAGGCCTCAACAGTAGAGCATCGGAGACTGAAGAATGGATAAGCGAGCTGGAAGATAGACTGGTGGAAATAACTGGTGAGGAACAGAATAAAGCCGAAAGAATTAAAAGAACTGAGGATAGCCTCAGAGACCTATGGGACAATATCAAACGCACCAACATTAGAATTATAGGAGTTCCAGAAGAAGAGGAAGGAAAGAAAGGTTATGAAAAAATTCTTGAAGAGGTTATAGTAGAAAACTTCCCAAAATGGGAAAGGAAATAGTAAGCCACGTCCAAGAAGTACAAAGAGTTCCATACAGGAGAAACTCCAGAAGAAATACACCAAGGCACATTCTAATCAAACTAACACAGACTAAATATAAAGACAGATTACTAAAAGCAACTAGGAGCAAACAACAAATAACATATAAAGGAAACCCCATACGTCTAACTGCGGATCTCTCAACAGAAACCCTGCAGGCCAGAAGAGAATGGCAGGACACATTTAAACGGCTAAAAGAAAAAAACCTCCAACCAAGAATTCTCTACCCAGCAAGAATCTCATTCAGAATCGATGGTGAAGTCAAAAGCTTCACAGACAAGCAAAAACTAAAAGAATTCTGTACCACAAAACCAGCCCTACAACAAGTGTTAAAGGGCCTGATATAGCCAACAAATACAAGAGAAGTTCTACAAATCAAACCCCAAACTTCTAAGAAGATGACAATAGGAACATTTGTATCAATAATTGCTTTGAATGTAAATGGATTAAATGCTCCAACCAAACGAAACAGGCTGGCTGAATGGATCCAGAAACATGACCCATATATATGCTGTTTACAAGAGACCCACTTCAGACCTAGAGACACCCATAGACTGAAAGTGAGAGGCTGGAAAAAGATATTCCATGCAAATGGAAATCAAAAGAAAGCTGGGGTAGCAATCCTCATATCAGACAAAATAGATTTTAAAGTAAAGAAGACTCTCAGAGACAAGGGAGGTCACTACATCATGATTAAGGGATCCATCCAAGAGGAAGACATAACAGTCATGAATATCTACACACCCAACACGGGGGCACCTCAGTACATAAGACAGGTACTTTCAGACATAAAAGAAGAAATCAATAATAACACAATCATAGTAGGAGACTTTAACACTCCTCTCACACCAATGGACAGATCATCCAAACAGAAAATTAATAAAGAAACACAAGCCTTAAATGACACACTAGAAAAGATGGACCTCATTGATATCTTTAGGACCTTCCACCCAAAAGCAGAAGAATATACATTCTTCTCAAGTGCTCAAAGAACATTCTCCATGATAGACCACATCTTGGGCCACAAATCTAACCTCAGTCAATTCAAGAAAACTGAAATTATATCAACCATCTTCTCAGACCACAATGCAATGAGACTAGAGATCAACTACGGGAAAAAAACCGCTAAAAATACAAACACATGGCGATTAAACAACACATACCGAAAAAAACCAACTGATTACTGAGAAAGTCAAAGGAGTAATTAAAAAATTCCTAGAAGAAAATGACAATGAACATACGACCGTGCTAAACCTATGCGATACCACAAAAGCAGTTCTAAGAGGGAAATTTATAGCAATACAATCTCACCTCAAGAAACTAGGAAAATATGGCTCAGATGACTTAACACTCCACTTAAAACAATTGGAAAAAGAAGAACAAAAACATCCCAAAGCCAGCAGAAGACGAGAAATTATAAAGACTAGAGCAGAAATAAATGAGAAAGACATGAAAGAAACTATAGTATGGATAAATAAAACAAAAAGCTGGTTCTTTGAAAAAGTAAACAAAATTGGCAAGCCTCTGGTTAGACTCATCAAGAGAAAGAGAGAGAAGAACCAGATCAACAAAATCAAAAAAGAAAAAGGAGAGATTACAACAGATAATGCAGAAATCCAAAGGACTCTAAGGGACTATTATGAGCAACTCTATGGCAACAAACTGGACAACCTGGAAGAAATGGACAGTTTCTTGGGGAAGATCAATCTCCCAAGACTGAGTCAGGAAGAAACAGAAGCTTTGAACAACCCAATCACAAGCTCAGAAATCGAATCTGTGATTAAAAATTTACCCAAAAATAAAAGTCCAGAGCCAGATGGCTTCCCAGCCGAATTCTACCAAACATTTAAAGAAGAGCTAATGCCTGTCCTTCTAAAACTCTTTCAAAAGATTGCACAGGAAGGAAAACTTCCAAACACATTCTACAAGGCCACCATCACCCTGATACCAAAACCAGGCAAAGACAACACAAAAACGAAAAATTACAGGCCAGTTTCACTGATGAACTTAGATGCCAAGATCCTCAACAAAACCCTAGCCAACAGAATTCAACGACACATCAAAAAACTCATCCATCATGATCAAGTCGGGTTCATCCCAGCCATGCAAGGATTCTTCAACATCCGCAAATCAATCAATGTGATACCAACCAATAAAAACAATCATCTCAATAGATGCAGAAAACTGAAATTATATCAACCATCTTCTCAGACCACAATGCAATGAGACTAGAGATCAACTACGGGAAAAAAACCGCTAAAAATACAAACACATGGCGATTAAACAACACATACCGAAAAAAACCAACTGATTACTGAGAAAGTCAAAGGAGTAATTAAAAAATTCCTAGAAGAAAATGACAATGAACATACGACCGTGCTAAACCTATGCGATACCACAAAAGCAGTTCTAAGAGGGAAATTTATAGCAATACAATCTCACCTCAAGAAACTAGGAAAATATGGCTCAGATGACTTAACACTCCACTTAAAACAATTGGAAAAAGAAGAACAAAAACATCCCAAAGCCAGCAGAAGACGAGAAATTATAAAGACTAGAGCAGAAATAAATGAGAAAGACATGAAAGAAACTATAGTATGGATAAATAAAACAAAAAGCTGGTTCTTTGAAAAAGTAAACAAAATTGGCAAGCCTCTGGTTAGACTCATCAAGAGAAAGAGAGAGAAGAACCAGATCAACAAAATCAAAAAAGAAAAAGGAGAGATTACAACAGATAATGCAGAAATCCAAAGGACTCTAAGGGACTATTATGAGCAACTCTATGGCAACAAACTGGACAACCTGGAAGAAATGGACAGTTTCTTGGGGAAGATCAATCTCCCAAGACTGAGTCAGGAAGAAACAGAAGCTTTGAACAACCCAATCACAAGCTCAGAAATCGAATCTGTGATTAAAAATTTACCCAAAAATAAAAGTCCAGAGCCAGATGGCTTCCCAGCCGAATTCTACCAAACATTTAAAGAAGAGCTAATGCCTGTCCTTCTAAAACTCTTTCAAAAGATTGCACAGGAAGGAAAACTTCCAAACACATTCTACAAGGCCACCATCACCCTGATACCAAAACCAGGCAAAGACAACACAAAAACGAAAAATTACAGGCCAGTTTCACTGATGAACTTAGATGCCAAGATCCTCAACAAAACCCTAGCCAACAGAATTCAACGACACATCAAAAAACTCATCCATCATGATCAAGTCGGGTTCATCCCAGCCATGCAAGGATTCTTCAACATCCGCAAATCAATCAATGTGATACACCATATCAACAAATTGAGAACCAAAAATCACATGATCATCTCAATAGATGCAGAAAAAGTCTTCGACAAAGTACAACACCCATTTATGATAAAAACTCTTCAGAAAATGGGCATAGAAGGATCTATCTCAACATAGTGAAAGCCATATATGAGAATCCCACAGCGAACATTATCCTCAATGGTGAAAAACTGAAAGCATTTCCTCTAAGATCAGGAACAAGACAGGGGTGTCCACTTTTACCACTGCTATTCAACATAGTCCTGGAAGTCCTGGCAACAGCAGTAAGAGAAGAGAAAGAAATCAAAGGAATCCAGATTGGAAAGGAAGAAGTCAAGCTCTCTCTTTTTGGAGACGACATGATATTATACATAGAAAATCCCAAAGACTCTATTACAAAGCTACTAGAGCTAATCAACGAATTCAGCAAAGTTGCAGGATACAAAGTCAACACACAGAAATCACTGGCATTCCCATACACAAGCAATGAAAAATCAGAAAACAAAATCAAAGAGGCAGTCCCCTTCACCATTGCAACCAAAAGAATCAAATATCTAGGAATAAACCTACCCAAAGACACAAAAGAACTGTACACAAAAAATTACAAGAGACTCATGAAAGAAATTAAAGAATACTTAAACAGATGGAGAGATATTCCATGTTCCTGGGTTGGAAGAATCAATATTGTGAAGATGATCATACTACAAAATATCATCTACAGATTCAATGCAATACCTATTCAACTTCCATTGACATTTTTCACAGAACTAGACCAAAGAATCACACAGTTCATATGGAAACACACAAGACCTCGAATAGGCAAAGCAATCCTGAGAAAGAAAAATGGAGCTGGAGGAATCAGCCTCCCTAACTTCAGACTCTACTACAAAGCAACCGTCATCAAGACAGTATGGTACTGGCACAAAAACAGAGCTATAGACCAATGGAACAAGATGGAGAACCCAGAGATAAACCCACGCACCTATGGGTACCTTATTTTTGACAAAGGAGGAGAAACTATAAAATGGGACAAAGACAGCCTCTTCAGCAAGTGGTGCTGGGAAAATTGGACAGCTCCATGCAAAAAAATGAAGTTGGAACATTCCCTGACACCATCCACAAAGATCAACTCAAAATGGATTAAAGACCTAAATGTAAGACCAGAAACCATCAAACTCTTAGAGGAGAATATAGGCAAAACCCTCAAGGACATCAATCAAAGCAAGATCTTCTCTGACCCACCAATTAAAATAGCAGATCTGAAAAGAAAAATGAACATGTGGGACCTCATGAAACTGAAAAGCTTCTGTATAGCAAAAGAAATTACAAAAAAGCTGAAAAGACACCCCACAGAATGGGAGAAAATCATAGCAAATGAAACAACAGACAAAGAATTAATCTCCAAAATCTACAAGCAACTCAGACAACTCAGCACAGGGAAAACGAACAACCCAATCAAAAAATGGAAAAAAGATCTAAAGAGACGCCTCTCCAAAGAGGACATACAGATGGCTCAAAAGCACATGAAGCGATGCTCAACCTCACTTGTTATTAGAGAAATGCAAATTAAAACCACAATGAGATACCACCTCACACCCGTCAGAATGGCCATCATCAAAAAATCTGCAGACAATAGATGCTGGAGAGGGTGCGGAGAAAAGGGAACCCTCTTGCATTGCTGGTGGAAATGTCAATTGATACAGCCTCTATGGAAGACAGTCTGGAGATTTCTTTAAAAACTAAAAATAGAAGCACCTTACGATCCAGCAATCCCACTATTAGGCTTATATCCTGATGAAATCAAAGCTGAAAGAAGCACCTGTACCCCAATGTTCATTGCAGCTCTCTATACAATAGCCAGAACTTGGAAGCAACCTAGGTGTCCATTGACAAATGAATGGATACAGAAGCCCTCGTATATATATACAATGGAATGTTACCCAGCTGTTAAAAGAAATGCAGAAGACGCAATCCTAATGAGGTGGCTGGCTCTAGAACCTATCATAAAAAGTGAAGTAAGTCAAAAAGAGAAAGACAAATACAGTATACTAACACGCATATATGGAATCTAGTAGGATGGTCTTGATAACACATGCAGGGAACTCATGGAAAAACAGACAGAGCATAGACATAGGGATATTGTGTGTAAGAAATAGGGATGCGGAAACATGGAGGGATTAACACGGAAACCTATATTGTTATGTGTGGAAAAGATAGCTAGTGTCATAGAGCTAAGGGAATAGGAGTGCTTACAATGGCTTGGGGTGAAGGTCTGGAGGGGTGGGATGGGGGGAACTGTGGGGGTGGGGACCATGGATATGCATATGACTGATCTGGGAACATACATGTCTCTGAACTACAAAACTCTGTAAAACCTTTAAAATAAAGAATTAAAAAAAAAAAAAAAGAAATGTGTGAGCAGTAGAGTGAATGAGAGAGTGATGTCTACTCTCCTACACCTGTCTACACCTCCTACTGAATCAGTGGTAATGCATCTAAAATATGTATATATGGTTATTTCCCCAGAAAACTGTGTGAAATTGGTCAGAGAATGGCCAAAAATTATTGCCCACCTACTTTCTCCTTCTCAATTTGTCTATGAGAATGAAGCAGAGAAGATAGACAATGGAAGACTAAAATTTTTATTGTGAACCTTGCAAAGTCAGATCAGGGAATACACAAAACAGCCTGAAATGACTCTGGGGAGGAAGGAAGATCATAATGAGGTCATCAGGTTTGGGGTTGAAAGAGAATATCTCATTCTGACTGGGTCTTCCCAGTTGGTTCCAAGTCAATGATGAGCTGCACACCAGACTCAGGCTGCTGACTTCCCATCTGATCTAGTCCTCGAACTTGCAGACAAAGGGTAAGTATGTATAACAGTTATAGTCTGTCCACTTGAGATATCCTGGAGAGATAGAAGAGCTCAAGTCAGTGGAGCTGGTGGAGCTTGGGAACCAAAAGAAGAGGAATTCGAGATTCTGTCTTAAGATTCAAAGGTCCTCCCTCAACTTCACCACTGTCCCACATCAGGGGAAGGACATAGGACTAAAGGCGAGATGAGAGGCCAATATTACAGTTACAAGCCAATATTACAGTTCTAGCCTAGGGGGGGTTTCTGAAGATCAGACCCAGAAATCGCCGATGAAGGAATGAAAAAGGCTAGACTAAAGTGACCTCCTCTGTTTCTTACCTGAGATTCTTGACAAACTCCCACAGTAGCCAGGGCTTATGATGGCAGCAGAATTTGTATCCCAGGCCATATAATTGAGCACATCATTGTTACTCCATTCCCATCCATCAGCATTGGGCTCAGAGCTCTGTGGAGCAAAGGATGGAGTCACGCAAGGAAAAAAGGCCTTTTGAATTATCCTGGCCTGATGCCTTCAGCTGGAATGCCTGGTCCCCTCCCCAGTTTCATTCAAATAGCTTCTGCTTTTCCAGATGATACCCCACAGTGCTCTGCTGGGAAACTTTCCATAACTTGTTGCTTCTATTGGCAAATTCCATAGCAAATAATCACAAAGAGCAATGAAACACCTCAGAGGAACACATCACTATTTGAACTACCCTTGGGAATGCATTAATGATTGTCCTGTGAGCCTTAAAGATAGTGTCTGTTTTATAAAAGGGAGAAATACCTCAATCCTAAATGTTTATTTGGAACTTGCTAAGCACAGCATGTTCAGATTCAGGGAAACACAGAGAACTGAATTATAAGGCATGCTGTATGAACTGTGTGAAAACTCCAGAAGGCAGATTAACTTTAGCTGGAGACTAGGGACCTGCACAGGGCTGAAGATTTTCCCTTTCCCTAGTTATTTTGTGAGTTCCAGGATCTCTCAGGCTTTTGCTGGGCTGGCAAAGGTGAAAGGAGTCTTGGTGTCCATAGAACCTTTAGAAGAAACAGATTAGAGAGACGTAAGTGTACCTCTGTGGGGTCGTGGAGCCCAATCCAGACATCTGATTGGGTTCTCAAGTTGTTCTTCACCAAGGAGGCCACGAAGGATCCCTCAGCCCCACTGAGCACAGACACAAGGTGTCCTGAAGGCCTCTTCTGGCAGGCTATCTGTATGGAGAAGGGAGAGACTGAGGGGAAACTTGAGACACCACTAGGGGAAGGGCAGGCTTAAGATAAGTAAGAAGGGAAATTGTGCAAAACACAGAATTCCCATTTGCATCTTCAAGGAAGTCTCGAAAACGGAGACCCCTGGTCTACAAACCCAGACTATGCTTCACTTCTGCTTATCTCCCCTAGCTGTAAATTCCAACACTCACGTCTGCATCCATCCAGGTTTTGGGTGTTGTAAACAAGGCATAGCAGTAGGACCCATAGGCCATGGCACCATTGGGACAGCTGATCCGTGGAGAGGGCAGCTCCTTTTGAGAATTGTCCCCTAGAGAGGCAGTAATAAAGAAGAGGAATGTGGTAAAATGGAGAGAGGCGATTGGAGTGGGGAGAGGACATTGAGGAATATCTGTGGGGCCAGTGCTTGAGGCAGTGACACCAAAATCCTGACTGCCTCTCATTATTGCCAACATTCATTGGATTTTTTTTTTTTTAAACCATGAACTTGACCTACTAATTTGGGAATTATTTCTTTTCTTTTTATTCATAGTCTTTTACCAAAATCCAACCCTTCTCCTTTGGACTGATTGTTACTATGCTAGATCCTCCAATCATTCTTCTACTCATCTTATTATTAACACTTTATGCTTTCCTCCTTCATCTATGTACATAAATTAGACTGTACTGAGGAAAATGAAAATCAACTCATCCTGCTATTACTGGACCACTGGGTTGCCTCCCACACTAGTTACCCGGAAAGAAAGAGCAATGACTCAGAAATTCCAGGAAGTTTCTTTGTGTGGTGATATCCCATTACCAGGAGAGACACAGGCGCTTTCCTCCTTTGTTGGCCCTGAGCAGACATTAGGAGCCCAGCGATAGAGGCTGAGAAACCTCACCTTGGACCTGAAACAGGAACATCAGGTAGGAAAGCAGCATCCAGGACAGGCTGAGGAGGCCCATGGAAGGCAGCATTGTATCTGTGAAGTATGAGGGCAGCCAAAGAAATAAAGGAAGGGTGTTCAGAGAGAAGGTATGAGAAACACCCTGTTGTACCTCTTGTCTTTTCCTCTGCCTAGTCCTCTAGGAACAAATTCATCTTGGTTGCATTCCTTCCCTTCCATCCTTCTGGAAACTCTATGCATCCTAGTATACCTGGAATCTCCCAAGAATGCCTTTCCTTGGTCTCTGAGCTCCTGTGTTCTCTGAGAACAAGGATTCTTATACACCTTCCCTGAAATGTGAGAGGTAAAACCCCTATCATGGGTCTCATCTTCTCTCAGTTCTCACTTACCTATCTTACAGGGATCTGTTCTGGTTTGCTAGAGCAGGAAAGACTGGGTTTTTATAAGAAGATTTGAAGGAGGGGCACTCAAATGAATAAAGGGAAAGGGGAGTAAGGCGGGGGTAAGGAGGACGAGTCTGGCTTTGATTCATGGAGATTTCCAACACAGGGAAGAGAGCTTCCAAAGGCTGGGAATTGCCACAGCTGTTGCCTCTTTTTCTTGAGCAGACTAGAACTTTCCCAGGAACTGGTGATGTTTGTACTTTTTCTGCACTAGCCCAATTACCTTGGTCTGAAAAATCTTATAGGAATGATGGAAACCTGCTGGCATGAATCCTGGTGTGTCATAGTTTAGAAAATATGTGACATTGGAGAGTTAAGGAAGTACCAAAAGTTTATTTCAGTCAATATGCCAAGAACTTCTTTTTGTTGACATATATATATATATATATGTATATATATATATATATATATATATATATATATATGAATTTGATTAATCCTTGTCTTTAAAGATTGAAGAAAAATCATTAGGTAAAAGTTGGGTGAGTATAACTTTGGAAAAGATTGTTTTAAATAATGAGCCTTTGACTGTGTGGATCACAACAAACTGGAGAACTCATAAAGTGATGGGAATACCAGACCATAGTATGGAAATACTTCCTTCCCCTAAAGAAACCTGTATGCAGGTCAAGAAGCAGCAGTTAGAAGTGGACATGGAACGACAGACTGGTTCAAAATTGGGAAAAGTATGTCAAGATGGTATATTGTCACCCTGCTCATTTGGCTTATATGTAGAGTAAGTATATCATGTGAAATGTTGAGCTGGATGACTCACAAGTTGGAATCAAGATTGTTGGGAGAAATATCAGCAGCTTCAGGTATGCAGATGAAAACATTCTAATGGCAAAAATTGAAGAGGAACTAAAGAGTCTCTTGATGAATGTAAAAGAAGAGAGTGAAAAAACTGGCTTAAAACGTGTCTTTAAAATATTAAAATTATGCTATGCTATCTGGTCCCATCACCTCATGGGAAATATATAGGCAAAAATTGGAAACTGGCAGATTTTACGTTCTTGGGCTCCAAAATCACTGTGGATGGTGACTGCAGACATGAAATTAAAAGACACTTGCTTCTTCGAAATAAATTTAAAAGCTGGACTTAAAAAAAATAAAAAAGACACTTGCTTCTTGCTTCTTTGAAGAAAAACTATGACGAACCTAGATAGCATATTCAAAAGCAGAGGAATCACTTGTATGACAAAAGTTCATCCATATGGTCAAAGCTATTGGTTTTCCAGCATTCATGCAAGGATGGGAGAGTGGGACCACAAATAAAGCTAAGCACTGAAGAACTGAGGTTTTTGAACTGTAGTGAAGAAGACTCTTGAGAGTCCCTTGGAATGTAAGGGGATCAAACCAGGCAATCCCAAAAGAAATCAGTCCATGGATTTACAAAGAGTGGTGACATCACTTAGCAACTGAATAACAAGAACAATAATAGGAGAATTTAACAAGCATGTAGCATATGAGCTCAATACAGAAATTCCAGTAGAATTTTTTATATTCCAACAATGGTAATTTTAGGCAAGCTTCTATTTTTAATAAGAAGCAAAACATAAAATATCTAGGAATTCATCTGGTAAAGATAGTCTAGACTTCATAATAATTTTTCAAGCTATAAGGAAGACCTAAAATATGGACAAATTAATCATGTTTATAACAAGAAAGTCTCAATATCCTCAGGATGTACTTCATTCCTATATTGATTAATGCAAATGCCATTGGAATTGTAACAGAATTTTTCTGGCAACCTGATAAACTAAAATTTAATAGAGAAAACAATAATAGTTAACACATTTCAGAAGAAAAAGAATGAAGTGAAGAATTTTATTTGTCCTATGCATCAAAAGTTTTTACTATAAACATGCACAGATTCATGCAGAGCAAGCTTGAGCAGTACAATGGAAGAGAGAGCCCAGAAACATACTTATTACATGATTAAATGGGAGATATGAAAGGTCCTGGCCAATCAGAAAGCATAAGCTGAAGGATTTGGATTCACTGGTTATCCATATGGAATAAACAAATTAGGTTCCTACCCCCTTATAATATAAAAAATAACAACAACCAAGATAAAACAAAATCATTTGAGGAGAAGTGATGTGAAATATAAGCACCAGGATTTTAAAACTTTAGAAGAGAAAAAAAATGTGTTTTTGACTTTGGTTTAGGAAAGCATTTATTAGACACAAAAAGCAAAAATTATAAAATAAAATGTTGCTAAATGCGACTACTTTAAAACTAAAGCTAAAATAACCAAGTCAATATATAAAAACACTATACATACATATCTTATAAATAATTGATTCCTAGAATAGGTTTATAAAAGTAAAAATCAACAAGAAAAAGAACAATATATTCATAAAAATACAAGCATGTATTTCACTAAAGAAGAAGCAATGTGATCAATACATATATGCAATATATCAACCTCATTAGCAATCAATTAAATTAAAATCAAAATGAAATACAATTTCACACTTACCAGGCTGCTGCTGGTGGTAATGCAAAATAATAGAACCCTTTGGAAAAACTGGTGTTTTCTTTCATGCTTAGTCGCTCAGTTGTGTTTGACTCTGTGATTGCATGAACTGTAGACCATCAGGCTCCTCTATTCATGGCATTTTCCAGGCGAGAATACTGGAGTAGGCTGCCATGCCCTCTTACAGGGGATGTTCCCTCACCCAGGGATCAAACCCACATCTCTTGAGTCTCCTGTAATGGCACATTTTTTTACACCCAGATAATGCATCCCTAGGAATACACAACTTGCATATAAATATCAAGTAAATGTGCAGAGAATGCTAATAGCATCATTATTTTTAATGGCAAAAAAATAAAAATTAAAAAAACAAACCAAATATCTATCAACAGGAAACTGGATAATTTGTGGCTTAAACTAGCAACATTTCTGAGTGAAAGTAAGTGAACAAGTTACAGGTATCTGTATGATTTAACCTCAAAGATATAATGTTGAGAAAAAGCTATCAAAATATAGATTGCAAACTGTGCAATTTTGTTGTTTAAAAGGTCAAAAACAAAATTAAGAAAAAAATAGTCTATGAGAATTAGACATATTATACATAATAAATTATATTAAAATGAGAAAACTTACAGACTCAAAATCCTGAATTCTTACCTCTGAATAAAGGGAGAAGAAAATCGTTGCAACTAGACACAGTAAATTTGAAATATATTAGCAGTTATGTACTTTTCAAGTATAGTAGTAGTTTATATGGTCTTTCCTGGTGGCTTGGTGGTAAATCATTTGCCTGCAATGAAGGAGACCTGAGTTCAATACCTGGGTGGGAAGTACTCTCCAGAGGAGGGTGTGCCAATCCAGTCCAGTACTCTTGGTTGGAGAATTCCAAGGACAGAGGAGCTTGGCAGGCAATAGTCCTTAGGATCGCACAGAGTCGGACATGACTGAAGCAACTAAGTAGCAGTGGCAGTAGTTTATATGTTCTATATTTTTCAAGTCTCCTTTAAATGTGTTGCCATATTTTCATAATTTAAAAAAAGAAGAAAATATTGTAGTAGTTTTAAAAATTAACTGTTCTTTTAATCATATATATGACTTTTTTTGTCTTGATATTAAAAATGAAAGAAATTTAATTAAGTAATGTAAGAAGACAAGAAATGATTTTAAATGTTCTTTAAACTATTGGAGTTAGCCCACAGAAATCAATCTAAAATAATTGTTGAACTTCACATATAAGTTTCATCAAGATACTGGCCAAGCTATAGTCACACACAGGCTTGAGAGGGAATGGTCTATTCATTTTCAAAATGACTCATTAACATGCTAAATTTGTGCTGGCTCTTGGCAGAAAACTTGAGTTCCTCAGCATTTGGATCTCTACATAGGCCTCTGGAGTGTCCTATCAATATGGTGATTAGCTTCCTCCAGCACAAGTGATCCAAGACAGAAAAATATAAAAAGCTGTAATGTCATTTAAAACATAGCTTCTGATGTTGCTGGTGGTTATTTCTACAAGATCTTGTTGGTCACATGGGTCAGTCTGGAATGATATAGTATGGAATTATATGAGGGTATAAATACTAGTTGGCAGAGATCATTAGGCCTTATCATAATAGCTTACTAACAAGGTTGGTGGAACCCAGTATTTAGTCAGTCAGAATTCATATATAAGAGGCCTAGTACTTTCTTTTTTTTCCCCTCTAGAAGATCCTTGTGAATCTTCGTCACTTTTACCTGGAAGAAGGAAATTCACTCAGTTCCATCCAGTAACCCTCAAACTTCAAATAAACTTGGATGTGTGTGAAAATAGGCAAAATGGTGTTTACCTCTGTTAGCTACAGGATCTGATGCTCAAGGCTCTACCTATTCAAAATTTTCAGTTATAAATTTAATTTATCATCCATCTCCTGTTTACAACCTTCAATAATTTCTTCATTATGTATTTTTCTGATTCACAATTACTACACAGCAAATTTTGGCAATTTAGTTACTTAGAGCACTAACAATAATAAAACAATTTGTTATTATTTCTCATGGTCCTGAAAGTTAACTAGGTTTAATAATATGGTTCTTCCTGTGGGTTCCTTATGCAGATAAGAGCTGGAAATGGAGTCATATGAAGGATCAATGCCACTCACAGGAGGAGTAGACCTCAAAGATGACCACATACATGTGTGTGCTTGAAGGGGATTCTTATTCGCTAAGGGCTCAGTTGGTTCTGGTAACTAGTGTGTCAACACAAGATCTTTCTATGTGGCTTGAATGACCAGGCCTCATAAAGGGCAAAGAAGAAATGTTCAATTGTCTTAGAATAGGTTTAGAAACATGCTGTTTCTCATATAGGTATGACAATAAGCCATTTAACCATATTCTGTTAGTCAAGCGTGGGCTTGTATTCCCAGCATTTAGAACTTTTTGCACTCAAAAATTCATGTTGAATATATTAATACTCTTATAATTAATATATTATGTATTTATATTATATGATATAAATAAAATGCACTATGTTGATATAATCAATTAAGTGATATAATTGATATAAAGATTTTCATAATTATAGCAGCTTCATTTTAACAAAGACTGACATCATTACTGACAGGGGGAAAGAGTGGCAACAAAAATGATAAAGACAGAAACAAAGATAGAGAGTATAGAGTGGAGATCAGGGGGCTACACACCTCCGAGAGGTGCTACCAACAATTGTCTTCCACATAGTCTTTCTACTGGAAAATTTTACATAAATATGTACTGGGGGGGGGCAGGTAAAAGGGTACCTAGATAGAAGCCTTGTGAATCTTCGTCACTTTTACCTGGAAGAAGGAAATTCACTCAGTTCCATCCAGTAACCCTCAAACTTCAAATAAACTTGGATGTGTGTGAAAATAGGCAAAATGGTGTTTACCTCTGTTAGCTACAGGATCTGATGCTCAAGGCTCTACCTATTCAAAATTTTCAGTTATAAATTTAATTTATCATCCATCTCCTGTTTACAACCTTCAATAATTTCTTCATTATGTATTTTTCTGATTCACAATTACTACACAGCAAATTTTGGCAATTTAGTTACTTAGAGCACTAACAATAATAAAACAATTTGTTATTATTTCTCATGGTCCTGAAAGTTAACTAGGTTTAATAATATGGTTCTTCCTGTGGGTTCCTTATGCAGATAAGAGCTGGAAATGGAGTCATATGAAGGATCAATGCCACTCACAGGAGGAGTAGACCTCAAAGATGACCACATACATGTGTGTGCTTGAAGGGGATTCTTATTCGCTAAGGGCTCAGTTGGTTCTGGTAACTAGTGTGTCAACACAAGATCTTTCTATGTGGCTTGAATGACCAGGCCTCATAAAGGGCAAAGAAGAAATGTTCAATTGTCTTAGAATAGGTTTAGAAACATGCTGTTTCTCATATAGGTATGACAATAAGCCATTTAACCATATTCTGTTAGTCAAGCGTGGGCTTGTATTCCCAGCATTTAGAACTTTTTGCACTCAAAAATTCATGTTGAATATATTAATACTCTTATAATTAATATATTATGTATTTATATTATATGATATAAATAAAATGCACTATGTTGATATAATCAATTAAGTGATATAATTGATATAAAGATTTTCATAATTATAGCAGCTTCATTTTAACAAAGACTGACATCATTACTGACAGGGGGAAAGAGTGGCAACAAAAATGATAAAGACAGAAACAAAGATAGAGAGTATAGAGTGGAGATCAGGGGGCTACACACCTCCGAGAGGTGCTACCAACAATTGTCTTCCACATAGTCTTTCTACTGGAAAATTTTACATAAATACGTGCTGTGGGGCAGGTTGGGTACCTGCACACAAATCAGATAAACAATTTCTTCTAGGAATGGATAAACGTGATCTTTTGCTAACTTCAACCAGAGACACCTGTTCAACCTAATTAGTCTGTTATTAGTCTTAAGGAAGTCGTATCTCATGACCCACACCCAGGAAACCAGGTCATCTAAGGATCACAGCTTTCCGCAGATCCTTTCTAACTGCATTCCACTGGATGATGAGTTCACGAGATCGTGACTTGTGTTCTGATTTTTCTCCATGAATTCTGGTTTTGATTATAATATTTTCTACTAATCCAATCTCCCATAGTTCATAATGCTTTTTGCTAAACCCATGTCCCACAGCATTTAGTTTCATAATCCCTTACAGGTTTAGGAAGACTTGTATTTTAATTTTATGTCTATAATGTGTTATTTTAAGGAAGCAATTCTCTTCTACCCTCCTTGGCCCCATGTTTCTCAATTTCCAATGAGAATTTTGTATGAAGAGGACTCTAAGGTACATTCTAAAATTTTTTTCGTTGGCTGGAATGCTGTAATAGTGAGTCAAAAGACCCACCAACGAATATTTACTGTTCTCATATTAAAACTTAAGGTACTCTTTAGGGAAGCTGTCTTCATACCTTATTGCATCAGATGAATCATTTTTGAGCAAGTTTTGGGAAAAATACACTATCAGGAAATACACTATCTGAAAATGGGGACATTGCAGATGATTTCACTCTATCAGTTAGCGCTGGCTATTAGAAACAACTTAGTTCAAAAATGGAAAAATATACCTGCTGGACTCTTCTTGTGTATTTGCATAAATAAAATATATTTATATTATTGCCACATATCTTTAACTGAGTAATATTATTAACAGTGTCATGACTTATTAAATTTTGCTAGGTCAACCTCCATGGAATTTTAGAACTTTGCCAAAAGTACTTAACAGGGCAACTGATATATGAAAATTCAGCAGGGAAAAATCTAATTACTCAAAGGACACATTCTTTCAAAAAATACATCTGAAATTAATACAGTTTTAATACCTCCGCGAGGTGCTACCAACAATTGTCTTCCACATAGTCTTTCTACTGGAAAATTTTACATAAATACGTGCTGTGGGGCAGGTTGGGTACCTGCACACAAATCAGATAAACAATTTCTTCTAGGAATGGATAAACGTGATCTTTTGCTAACTTCAACCAGAGACACCTGTTCAACCTAATTAGTCTGTTATTAGTCTTAAGGAAGTCGTATCTCATGACCCACACCCAGGAAACCAGGTCATCTAAGGATCACAGCTTTCCGCAGATCCTTTCTAACTGCATTCCACTGGATGATGAGTTCACGAGATCGTGACTTGTGTTCTGATTTTTCTCCATGAATTCTGGTTTTGATTATAATATTTTCTACTAATCCAATCTCCCATAGTTCATAATGCTTTTTGCTAAACCCATGTCCCACAGCATTTAGTTTCATAATCCCTTACAGGTTTAGGAAGACTTGTATTTTAATTTTATGTCTATAATGTGTTATTTTAAGGAAGCAATTCTCTTCTACCCTCCTTGGCCCCATGTTTCTCAATTTCCAATGAGAATTTTGTATGAAGAGGACTCTAAGGTACATTCTAAAATTTTTTTCGTTGGCTGGAATGCTGTAATAGTGAGTCAAAAGACCCACCAACGAATATTTACTGTTCTCATATTAAAACTTAAGGTACTCTTTAGGGAAGCTGTCTTCATACCTTATTGCATCAGATGAATCATTTTTGAGCAAGTTTTGGGAAAAATACACTATCAGGAAATACACTATCTGAAAATGGGGACATTGCAGATGATTTCACTCTATCAGTTAGCGCTGGCTATTAGAAACAACTTAGTTCAAAAATGGAAAAATATACCTGCTGGACTCTTCTTGTGTATTTGCATAAATAAAATATATTTATATTATTGCCACATATCTTTAACTGAGTAATATTATTAACAGTGTCATGACTTATTAAATTTTGCTAGGTCAACCTCCATGGAATTTTAGAACTTTGCCAAAAGTACTTAACAGGGCAACTGATATATGAAAATTCAGCAGGGAAAAATCTAATTACTCAAAGGACACATTCTTTCAGAAAATACATCTGAAATTAATACAGTTTTAATAGCTGCTGTGTGTTTCTAATTCCTTCTTATTCTAGAAGTTAATTTGAGTCTAATATCAAGACTGAATTTCTATATCTATATCTATATCTGTACACACACACATATATATGCTTTGGTGTATGTGTACATGTATACATCATGACACTAGGATTTCAGGGAAAGGAGTGCTTTTCATTGAATAAAGCAGTATCTTATGTATTTTGATAAATCACTCTCTGAGCTTCTGTCTTCAGCTAATGGAGCACAGATACCCTTAACTTGAATGTTTTCTGCATGCTCCTGAGAGGTTTCTGAGGAGACTCTCCTCTTGCCCTAGGGAAATATCAAAATCTCAGTGTTTGGGTGATGTAGAAAGCTCAGCATATACTAACATCTTTTTGTCTAGGTTTTGCTTCTGCTGTTTATCAAAGACACAGATTTACCAAAAAGAGGAAAGAAAAATTTTGAGAGAAATTAAGTTTCCTTGACAGGAGTATTATTTAATATGTTGGCCTATTAATGTTGTCCAAGTTAGAACTCAGATTCCCTGTGCTAATTGTTCAACTTAACATATTATTACATAGATACGCTGTCTATTCTGTACCACATTGATTTCAAAAGCACTACATTGAAAATAAACTGGTGACTATTTTTCTTCACAAAGTCTTGTATTTGGCATCTTAACTCTTTCCAAAACATATCTATACATCAGAAATGTCACTATTCTGAGTGTCTTTTTAGTGTGTATCTGATATGGCTTCCTCTTATTGTTTTACATACATTGTATCTTTGTTTTATGGTAATGAGTAATAAAAATGTACAGTTCATATTTTGTACAAAACATCCTATGTACAAAATAAAAACACTCATATAAACACACAAAAAAGAAAAAGCAGAATA
The DNA here is from genome assembly GCA_022376925.1 of Tragulus kanchil. NCBI lineage: Eukaryota > Metazoa > Chordata > Mammalia > Artiodactyla > Tragulidae > Tragulus > Tragulus kanchil. Next base: position 78,838,023 of record JAIOJX010000029.1, on the reverse strand, counting down.
GGCACTATAGGTCTGGTCATATATATGTTCTATGGAAGAGTTTGCACTGAAGATCAATTTTTAGAGACTAGTTTGTTACAGGAAAAGAAAATAACAAACAAGGACTAAGAACAGAAAGGAAACAGGTCAGAAAATCTATTACTAAAATTTAGAAACTTGAAATTAATACAGTTTTAATAGCTGCTGTGTGTTTCTAATTCCTTCTTATTCTAGAAGTTAATTTGAGTCTAATATCAAGACTGAATTTCTATATCTATATCTATATCTGTACACACACACATATATATGCTTTGGTGTATGTGTACATGTATACATCATGACACTAGGATTTCAGGGAAAGGAGTGCTTTTCATTGAATAAAGCAGTATCTTATGTATTTTGATAAATCACTCTCTGAGCTTCTGTCTTCAGCTAATGGAGCACAGATACCCTTAACTTGAATGTTTTCTGCATGCTCCTGAGAGGTTTCTGAGGAGACTCTCCTCTTGCCCTAGGGAAATATCAAAATCTCAGTGTTTGGGTGATGTAGAAAGCTCAGCATATACTAACATCTTTTTGTCTAGGTTTTGCTTCTGCTGTTTATCAAAGACACAGATTTACCAAAAAGAGGAAAGAAAAATTTTGAGAGAAATTAAGTTTCCTTGACAGGAGTATTATTTAATATGTTGGCCTATTAATGTTGTCCAAGTTAGAACTCAGATTCCCTGTGCTAATTGTTCAACTTAACATATTATTACATAGATACGCTGTCTATTCTGTACCACATTGATTTCAAAAGCACTACATTGAAAATAAACTGGTGACTATTTTTCTTCACAAAGTCTTGTATTTGGCATCTTAACTCTTTCCAAAACATATCTATACATCAGAAATGTCACTATTCTGAGTGTCTTTTTAGTGTGTATCTGATATGGCTTCCTCTTATTGTTTTACATACATTGTATCTTTGTTTTATGGTAATGAGTAATAAAAATGTACAGTTCATATTTTGTACAAAACATCCTATGTACAAAATAAAAACACTCATATAAACACACAAAAAAGAAAAAGCAGAATAGGCACTATAGGTCTGGTCATATATATGTTCTATGGAAGAGTTTGCACTGAAGATCAATTTTTAGAGACTAGTTTGTTACAGGAAAAGAAAATAACAAACAAGGACTAAGAACAGAAAGGAAACAGGTCAGATAATCTGAAATCCATAAAGATATCTGATTTTATGGATTAGCTAGAGTTAAGAACTCAGACTAGAGGGAAGATTTGCTCCTTAACCTCATATTTCATGGTGTGAAGTGGGAAGAATAGAGACAAATGTTATTTCATAGAAAATTCTACTCAAAACATGGTGCATAACATACATGGCTCTCCTTTTTTCTCATTTATTCCTTCTGGGTTTCATAGATTCACTTTAGTTACTCAGAGTAAGGTGGAAATATAAATGATACTCTACTATAATTGAAGGGAGGATCAAGAGTCAGGTCAGAAGAAAATGGAGACACCAATCTGAGGACTAGGTTGAGATGAGTAAGGTAAGCGGTTTCTAAGATGGCACTAGTAGCAAAGCACCCACCTGCCAGTGCAGGAGATGGAAGAGATGTGTGTTCTATCCCTGGTTTGGGAACATCCCCTGGAGGAGGGCATGGTAATCCACTCCAGTGTTCTTGCCTGGAGAATCCCATAGACAAAGGAGCCTACTGGGCTACAGTTCATGGGGTTGCAGAGAGTTTGACAGGACTGAAGACTTACCATGCACACAAATGAGGTTAAAATAACCAGGCAGTCTAAACTAAGTTGTAGACAGAAAAGGAATGGCAAGTCTCATAACTAGGATTGATCCAAGTCAACTAAGAAGTGTCAGGAGAAAGCGATGTGTTTCATCCAGAGGCATAAGACTCCTAAGACAATTTCAAGTGGACAATATTTTCATGACGTCGTGAGAAAAGGCAGCTCCAGCCCTCAGTCGGCACTTGGAATTAGGTGACTCTACCAGTGTAGGGAACTAGGAGACACGTGGGTTGAGATTCTCAATAGGATTCCCAGGATAGAAGTCATCTTGCATAGTGTGAATGCTTTAAGTTTCTGGTGCTGTCTTTCCTACCTCATAATGTTCACCTAGGCATCCCAGCACATCTGTCCCCATGTCAGTCCACAGAGTGGGCTAACCAATTAGATACAGTGGTTAGCTATTTGGCTTTCAAATCAGACAGACTTATCTCATGGAATTGAGATAGGAATTAATAAAATAATGTATGGAAATCCTTAAGCATGTTGCCTATCACATTGTTGTTGTTTAGCCCCTCAGTTGTGTCTGACCATTTGAGACCCCATGGACTGCAGCACGAAAGGGTTCACTGTCCTTCACTATCTCCTGGAATTTGTTCAAACTCACATCCATTGAGTTCATCATGACATTGAATCATCTGATTCTCTGTCACCCTCTTTCCCCTCCTGCCTCAGTCTTTCCCGGAATCAGGGCTTTTCCAAAGAGTTGGCTCTTCACATCAGGTGACCAAAATATTGGGGATGCAGCATTAGTTCTTCCAATGATAATTCATGGTTGATTTTCTTTAGGGCTGACTGGTTTGATCTCTGTGCTGTCTGAGGGGCTCATAAAAATCTTCTCCAGCATTACATTACAAAATCATCAATTCTTCAGCCTTCTTTATGGTCCATCTCTCAGATTCATGCATGACTACTGGAAAAACCATAGTTTTTATGGACCTTTGTCCTCAAAGTGATGCCTCTGCTTTTTAACACACTATCTAGGTTTGGCATAGTTTTCTTCTAAGCGGCAAACAAGTCTAGCATGAACAAAAATTAACCAGGCAGTCTAAACTAAGTTGTAGACAGAAAAGGAATGGCAAGTCTCATAACTAGGATTGATCCAAGTCAACTAAGAAGTGTCAGGAGAAAGCGATGTGTTTCATCCAGAGGCATAAGACTCCTAAGACAATTTCAAGTGGACAATATTTTCATGACGTCGTGAGAAAAGGCAGCTCCAGCCCTCAGTCGGCACTTGGAATTAGGTGACTCTACCAGTGTAGGGAACTAGGAGACACGTGGGTTGAGATTCTCAATAGGATTCCCAGGATAGAAGTCATCTTGCATAGTGTGAATGCTTTAAGTTTCTGGTGCTGTCTTTCCTACCTCATAATGTTCACCTAGGCATCCCAGCACATCTGTCCCCATGTCAGTCCACAGAGTGGGCTAACCAATTAGATACAGTGGTTAGCTATTTGGCTTTCAAATCAGACAGACTTATCTCATGGAATTGAGATAGGAATTAATAAAATAATGTATGGAAATCCTTAAGCATGTTGCCTATCACATTGTTGTTGTTTAGCCCCTCAGTTGTGTCTGACCATTTGAGACCCCATGGACTGCAGCACGAAAGGGTTCACTGTCCTTCACTATCTCCTGGAATTTGTTCAAACTCACATCCATTGAGTTCATCATGACATTGAATCATCTGATTCTCTGTCACCCTCTTTCCCCTCCTGCCTCAGTCTTTCCCGGAATCAGGGCTTTTCCAAAGAGTTGGCTCTTCACATCAGGTGACCAAAATATTGGGGATGCAGCATTAGTTCTTCCAATGATAATTCATGGTTGATTTTCTTTAGGGCTGACTGGTTTGATCTCTGTGCTGTCTGAGGGGCTCATAAAAATCTTCTCCAGCATTACATTACAAAATCATCAATTCTTCAGCCTTCTTTATGGTCCATCTCTCAGATTCATGCATGACTACTGGAAAAACCATAGTTTTTATGGACCTTTGTCCTCAAAGTGATGCCTCTGCTTTTTAACACACTATCTAGGTTTGGCATAGTTTTTCTTCTAAGCGGCAAACAAGTCTAGCATGTACAATCACATTATAAATGGCAGATAATCATAATGTTATCTTCAGTGCCTGGTAGTGCATAATAGATGCTAAATAATTTTCAGTGAAATGATGTAAACACATGCATATGATCTACAGATATAGGTTATGAAGTGACTCCCTTGAATAATCTCTGTAGCTTACCAGTTAGCTGATTTATTCTTTAACCATCAACTATGTTCTCTTCAGTTCAGTTCAGTTGCTCAGTTGTGTTCAACTCTTTGCGACTCCATAGACTGTGGGTTCTCTGAGGGAGAACAATTTAGCAATACTTTTCCAGTCTTTGTATTTTATTTATATTCTTAAATGCAATGAAATGACACATTTTTAAAAGATATCCAGAAGTTACTAACTTAGGACAGCACTTTAGTCATAAATTCAGGATTATCAGAGAATTACCAAGCTAATTTATGTAAAAGCTCATCAGATGCTGAAGGGTGGTGGTTTAGTCTCTAAATCATGTCCGACTTCCTGTGATTCCACGAACTGTTGTTCCCTCAAGTCCTCTGTCCATGGGATTCTCCAGGAAATAATACTAGAGTGAGTTGCCATTTCCCTTTCTAGGGGATCTTTTTGACTCAGGGATTGAACCTGGTTCTCCTGCTTCGCAGGTGAATTCTTTACTACTGAACCACCTGAGAAGGCCTCATCTGATTCTAAGCAGTATTTATTCTGCACTAATTTTGTGCTTCACACTGTCCTTAAGAGCTCTGCACAAATGACCAATTTAATATCGATATGAGACAGCTATGCTTATGTTATCATTTTTCACAAAAGAAAAATGAAACCTTGGAAAGGTTGAATAACTTGGTCATGATTCTTCAAAAGTAACCAGGTGAGGATTAAAACTCTCAAAGCTAAAGCTCTAATCTTAATCACTGTTATGCATTTTTCAGGGAGATATTTATTTTTCTTAGAATATTGGCCTTTGCTGCAAAGTCACTAACTTGTGCACCATGAGAGAAGAAAACATTTTTTCCTATGATATTTAATTTGCCATTGAAATGAACTTGATAGAAGACCTCAGCCCAGAAAATCTGGTTAGTGCGGCAAACAAGTCTAGCATGTACAATCACATTATAAATGGCAGATAATCATAATGTTATCTGCAGTGCCTGGTAGTGCATAATAGATGCTAAATAATTTTCAGTGAAATGATGTAAACACATGCATATGATCTACAGATATAGGTTATGAAGTGACTCCCTTGAATAATCTCTGTAGCTTACCAGTTAGCTGATTTATTCTTTAACCATCAACTATGTTCTCTTCAGTTCAGTTCAGTTGCTCAGTTGTGTTCAACTCTTTGCGACTCCATAGACTGTGGGTTCTCTGAGGGAGAACAATTTAGCAATACTTTTCCAGTCTTTGTATTTTATTTATATTCTTAAATGCAATGAAATGACACATTTTTAAAAGATATCCAGAAGTTACTAACTTAGGACAGCACTTTAGTCATAAATTCAGGATTATCAGAGAATTACCAAGCTAATTTATGTAAAAGCTCATCAGATGCTGAAGGGTGGTGGTTTAGTCTCTAAATCATGTCCGACTTCCTGTGATTCCACGAACTGTTGTTCCCTCAAGTCCTCTGTCCATGGGATTCTCCAGGAAATAATACTAGAGTGAGTTGCCATTTCCCTTTCTAGGGGATCTTTTTGACTCAGGGATTGAACCTGGTTCTCCTGCTTCGCAGGTGAATTCTTTACTACTGAACCACCTGAGAAGGCCTCATCTGATTCTAAGCAGTATTTATTCTGCACTAATTTTGTGCTTCACACTGTCCTTAAGAGCTCTGCACAAATGACCAATTTAATATCGATATGAGACAGCTATGCTTATGTTATCATTTTTCACAAAAGAAAAATGAAACCTTGGAAAGGTTGAATAACTTGGTCATGATTCTTCAAAAGTAACCAGGTGAGGATTAAAACTCTCAAAGCTAAAGCTCTAATCTTAATCACTGTTATGCATTTTTCAGGGAGATATTTATTTTTCTTAGAATATTGGCCTTTGCTGCAAAGTCACTAACTTGTGCACCATGAGAGAAGAAAACATTTTTTCCTATGATATTTAATTTGCCATTGAAATGAACTTGATAGAAGACCTCAGCCCAGAAAATCTGATTTTTAATAAAAGTAAAGAGGGTGGAAAACAGCAGAGCAAATCTGTGACTAAGAGCTGTCTAGGTTTCTTTACTAAGCTACATTAACCTAATGTACTCTAAGAAAAATAATATGTTCAGAGGAGCTATCACATTCTTTTAGTTACTCAAATACCATACCATCAATTCCTTTTCTTCTACAAAAGTACTGCTATTGTTATTTTTTTTTTTTTTTCTGTGCTCCCTATAAGAAGTCATCCAAATGCTACAGTCCCAACTTTTCTCTGATTTGGACAATTGTGGAAATTGCCAATATCATCCATTATTTTCTTCCATCCTCAAAACTATCCTGTACATTAGGCAGGGTGGTTGCTAATTAACTCCACATAACAACGAGCAAATTCAGGAACAAGGAAGGAGCCCAACTTAATCTATTTCACACTGCACATTAATGCTCAAGTCAAAGTGAGAACTGAATTCTTCCTTCTTGGCCCCACACTATTTCATTCGAATTGAAATATTCAGGCATTCACCAGCAATGACTGAACTTCTGAAAAGATCCAGTTAATTGCTCTCTGACTTGATACATTTTTGAAAGATTTCACCTCAGGTGATATATTCATTCTTAATTTTAGAACATCTCATTTTCTTTCTGCTAATGGAATTTTCACCATGTGATTGGTTAGTTAGTTTTTCTAAGGCTCATGTATAGTGTCATTTTATGCAAAGATATTTACTGCATTGAATACTAATTTAATTAATTTTTGACAGCAACTCAGACTTGCTCTAAGTTATCCTTGTCTGTAGTTACAGTATGAACCTTAACAATGTTATTGGGATTTCTTGTAAATATAGGTGCCCACATGTATGAATTTAGGTGCATATGTGTCCAGAATAGGTTCTGAATATTGGATTTGGTTTGTTGAACTTAAAGCATATGTTTGAATATTTTTGTGTGTGATAATTTCTCTATAGTTGTTCCAGCTCTAGGTGTTATTGTATAAGAGTTTGATTACAATGTATTTTAAGGAATCTTTCTGGATTGGGCAAGTATGAGAATCAGCATGCCTACAGAACACAGAGAAAACTCACTAGAGGTAAGGCTTCCAAATCCAGGGCAGTATATCTAAGGAATGGGTGCAAGCAGAAATCCATCAGATGCAGCTTTTTTCAAACAGGGGATAAACTGAGGATAAATGTTAACTAAGGCTTCCTTGGTGGGACAAATAGCAAAGAATCTTCCTGCTATGCAGAAGACCTGGGTTCGATCCCTGGGTTGGGCAGATGCCCTGGAGAAGGGACTGGCTACCCACTCAAGTATTCTTGCTTGGAGAATTCCATGGATAGAGGAGTCCTGTGGGGAGTCAGAGGTGTCACAAAGGGACAGAGATGACTGAGTAACTAGCAACACACTTAGAGTTTCAGTGGTTTTAGGTCCAAAGAATTTGTATTTAATTCAGAGGCTCAGAAAAATTCAGGAACAAGGAAGGAGCCCAACTTAATCTATTTCACACTGCACATTAATGCTCAAGTCAAAGTGAGAACTGAATTCTTCCTTCTTGGCCCCACACTATTTCATTCGAATTGAAATATTCAGGCATTCACCAGCAATGACTGAACTTCTGAAAAGATCCAGTTAATTGCTCTCTGACTTGATACATTTTTGAAAGATTTCACCTCAGGTGATATATTCATTCTTAATTTTAGAACATCTCATTTTCTTTCTGCTAATGGAATTTTCACCATGTGATTGGTTAGTTAGTTTTTCTAAGGCTCATGTATAGTGTCATTTTATGCAAAGATATTTACTGCATTGAATACTAATTTAATTAATTTTTGACAGCAACTCAGACTTGCTCTAAGTTATCCTTGTCTGTAGTTACAGTATGAACCTTAACAATGTTATTGGGATTTCTTGTAAATATAGGTGCCCACATGTATGAATTTAGGTGCATATGTGTCCAGAATAGGTTCTGAATATTGGATTTGGTTTGTTGAACTTAAAGCATATGTTTGAATATTTTTGTGTGTGATAATTTCTCTATAGTTGTTCCAGCTCTAGGTGTTATTGTATAAGAGTTTGATTACAATGTATTTTAAGGAATCTTTCTGGATTGGGCAAGTATGAGAATCAGCATGCCTACAGAACACAGAGAAAACTCACTAGAGGTAAGGCTTCCAAATCCAGGGCAGTATATCTAAGGAATGGGTGCAAGCAGAAATCCATCAGATGCAGTTTTTTTCAAACAGGGGATAAACTGAGGATAAATGTTAACTAAGGCTTCCTTGGTGGGACAAATAGCAAAGAATCTTCCTGCTATGCAGAAGACCTGGGTTCGATCCCTGGGTTGGGCAGATGCCCTGGAGAAGGGACTGGCTACCCACTCAAGTATTCTTGCTTGGAGAATTCCATGGATAGAGGAGTCCTGTGGGGAGTCAGAGGTGTCACAAAGGGACAGAGATGACTGAGTAACTAGCAACACACTTAGAGTTTCAGTGGTTTTAGGTCCAAAGAATTTGTATTTAATTCAGAGGCTCAGAAAAAATGAAGTATCAGTGGACTACAGGAAAGGCATTGCCAATCATAAAGGATAGACCTTCAAAACTGAAATAGGAATATCTGCAGAACTCAGATGCAAATCATGAAGCAAAAATTGAAACTCAGGCAAGACTTATAATAGATCAATGATATAAGCAAGAGTAATTTGTCTCCAGGGCAATCTGAAGATTTATTACAAGTTTCTTTAAGCTGAAAGCTGTTGCTTCTAAGATATGACAATGTTGGCCCTGTTCCTATACTTCTTTGGAATCTGAAATGTTGGAGTTGAAAGTCTACAAGAGTGGAGGCAGCCCAGACCTCCCTTCTGTCTCTTCCCACCTCAGATCTCTGGGGACATAAAACTTTGCTACCTACAGACTCATGTCAGCACCAGTCCTTCCCTTGGTCACTTCCCTGGCCACACCTAGATACTTAACTCCCACTCTTGACTACAACGTCCCTTTCAACCCGCTGGCCTGTTGGCCTCTGGGACTGCTTGGCCCCTCTCTCTGCCTTTCTCCCTGAACCCTTCTTCCCTCTTGGACCCCTCGCCCTGACCCCTCATCCTGACCCCTCACTCTCCCCCTGTTTGTCCCTCTCTCCCAGTCATCATGTCTACATTTCCAGATCCCTCTTGGCGTTTCCAACCTAAGCCCAATATGAATAAATCTGTTCATCCCCAGATCCCTTATTCTTCTCTGTCTTTCTTTTACACTTTTCTAGCAAAAGCTGTAAGAGTACATTCAGATTCTATAAGATAGTGTGTAAGGCTACTAAAAGGATACCTTTTCTAAGATTGGTCTTGAGTCTGAGATGGAAGTAATCAGTGTGGAGAAAATGTTATTTTTAACCTGCCATGTTCTCTTCAACTTAAAGTATGTGACAAGTTTTTCCATCCATATTAAATGTTTCTTCTCTCATACATAAGGGGGTTTATAGGCAGATTTGATAAGGAGGTCAGTGGGTGCCAAGGAAGAGAGGGAGAGGAAAAAAGAGAAAGAAAGGAAAACATTTTCTAGTCTGAAATGTTCCTCACGATAAGGATGACTGAGTAACTAGCAACACACTTAGAGTTTCAGTGGTTTTAGGTCCAAAGAATTTGTATTTAATTCAGAGGCTCAGAAAAAATGAAGTATCAGTGGACTACAGGAAAGGCATTGCCAATCATAAAGGATAGACCTTCAAAACTGAAATAGGAATATCTGCAGAACTCAGATGCAAATCATGAAGCAAAAATTGAAACTCAGGCAAGACTTATAATAGATCAATGATATAAGCAAGAGTAATTTGTCTCCAGGGCAATCTGAAGATTTATTACAAGTTTCTTTAAGCTGAAAGCTGTTGCTTCTAAGATATGACAATGTTGGCCCTGTTCCTATACTTCTTTGGAATCTGAAATGTTGGAGTTGAAAGTCTACAAGAGTGGAGGCAGCCCAGACCTCCCTTCTGTCTCTTCCCACCTCAGATCTCTGGGGACATAAAACTTTGCTACCTACAGACTCATGTCAGCACCAGTCCTTCCCTTGGTCACTTCCCTGGCCACACCTAGATACTTAACTCCCACTCTTGACTACAACGTCCCTTTCAACCCGCTGGCCTGTTGGCCTCTGGGACTGCTTGGCCCCTCTCTCTGCCTTTCTCCCTGAACCCTTCTTCCCTCTTGGACCCCTCGCCCTGACCCCTCATCCTGACCCCTCACTCTCCCCCTGTTTGTCCCTCTCTCCCAGTCATCATGTCTACATTTCCAGATCCCTCTTGGCGTTTCCAACCTAAGCCCAATATGAATAAATCTGTTCATCCCCAGATCCCTTATTCTTCTCTGTCTTTCTTTTACACTTTTCTAGCAAAAGCTGTAAGAGTACATTCAGATTCTATAAGATAGTGTGTAAGGCTACTAAAAGGATACCTTTTCTAAGATTGGTCTTGAGTCTGAGATGGAAGTAATCAGTGTGGAGAAAATGTTATTTTTAACCTGCCATGTTCTCTTCAACTTAAAGTATGTGACAAGTTTTTCCATCCATATTAAATGTTTCTTCTCTCATACATAAGGGGGTTTATAGGCAGATTTGATAAGGAGGTCAGTGGGTGCCAAGGAAGAGAGGGAGAGGAAAAAAGAGAAAGAAAGGAAAACATTTTCTAGTCTGAAATGTTCCTCACGATAAGGATCAACTCTGAAACTGAAACTAAGTTTATTGCTTTATGTTAATGCTGTAGGCCTAGCAAGGCCTTTACATTAGAATGTCTCACATAGCCCTGAAACCTGGAGGCTATCCTCTAGCTAATCTCATGTTAATGTTGTAGGTGTGAGCCTACAGGTCTTTTGCAATCTTAAGATATTCTTTCGATCTATTGTTTTAATAACCAACTGGAAAATACAAATTATCTTGCATGAACTGGTTAAGAGTGTTCTCTTCTATTCCCCCTCCAGTGTCTGTGCTGGAAGCTCTCTGTCTCTATCCTCTTTCCTTAATAAACTTTTATTTCATGACGTTCTCAGTGACCAAAGCCAAATCTTTTTGATCCCAATGTAAGTTTCTTCTTCTCTGTTGGACATCAAGCATCTGACACCGTTCACAGTAACCTGTCTACCATCATCTATAAATACTTTCCAAACTTGTTCACAGTTATCACTGAAGTCTCGCCTTAAGCAACACTTTTCTGGGAAGATCTCTACTGATGTGGTATGTATGTGGTACTCTTCTGCTATGTATTTCCATAACATATGGATAATTTGAATTTTATTGAAATTATTTTCTCTATTACTATTATTATTTTTCCCCCTCTGGGCTATGGAATCAGTGAAGGAAGAGACTACAGTTTTCTTGTTTACTGCTATAGATCAGTATAATAAAACAAAATCATGACACCAAAATATGTGACCCTTGACCAGGCCCACACATATTCAATATGCTAGTAAAAAAAAGCTGTAAGAGTACATTCAGATTCTATAAGATAGTGTGTAAGGCTACTAAAAGGATACCTTTTCTAAGATTGGTCTTGAGTCTGAGATGGAAGTAATCAGTGTGGAGAAAATGTTATTTTTAACCTGCCATGTTCTCTTCAACTTAAAGTATGTGACAAGTTTTTCCATCCATATTAAATGTTTCTTCTCTCATACATAAGGGGGTTTATAGGCAGATTTGATAAGGAGGTCAGTGGGTGCCAAGGAAGAGAGGGAGAGGAAAAAAGAGAAAGAAAGGAAAACATTTTCTAGTCTGAAATGTTCCTCACGATAAGGATCAACTCTGAAACTGAAACTAAGTTTATTGCTTTATGTTAATGCTGTAGGCCTAGCAAGGCCTTTACATTAGAATGTCTCACATAGCCCTGAAACCTGGAGGCTATCCTCTAGCTAATCTCATGTTAATGTTGTAGGTGTGAGCCTACAGGTCTTTTGCAATCTTAAGATATTCTTTCGATCTATTGTTTTAATAACCAACTGGAAAATACAAATTATCTTGCATGAACTGGTTAAGAGTGTTCTCTTCTATTCCCCCTCCAGTGTCTGTGCTGGAAGCTCTCTGTCTCTATCCTCTTTCCTTAATAAACTTTTATTTCATGACGTTCTCAGTGACCAAAGCCAAATCTTTTTGATCCCAATGTAAGTTTCTTCTTCTCTGTTGGACATCAAGCATCTGACACCGTTCACAGTAACCTGTCTACCATCATCTATAAATACTTTCCAAACTTGTTCACAGTTATCACTGAAGTCTCGCCTTAAGCAACACTTTTCTGGGAAGATCTCTACTGATGTGGTATGTATGTGGTACTCTTCTGCTATGTATTTCCATAACATATGGATAATTTGAATTTTATTGAAATTATTTTCTCTATTACTATTATTATTTTTCCCCCTCTGGGCTATGGAATCAGTGAAGGAAGAGACTACAGTTTTCTTGTTTACTGCTATAGATCAGTATAAAAAAACAAAATCATGACACCAAAATATGTGACCCTTGACCAGGCCCATACATATTCAATATGCTAGTAGAAAAGAGCAGAGAAACAGCTCTAGAAGGAATGAAGATGCTGAGCCATAGCAAAAACAACGCCAAATTGTGGATGTTTCTGGTGGTAAAAGTCCAATGCTGTAAAGAACAATATTGCGTGAAAACCTGGAATGTTAAGTCCATGGATCAAGGCAAATTTGAAGTAGGTAAACAGGAGATGGCAAGAGTGAATATTGATATTTTAGGAATCAGGGAGCTAAAATAGACAGGAACAAGTGGATTTAATTTAGATGACCATTATATCTACTGCTGTAGGCAAGAATACCTTAGAAAAATTGGAGTAGCCATCATTGTCCTCAAAATATTCCAAAATGCAGTACTTGGTGTGATCCAAAAATCAACAGAATGATTTTGGTCTGTTTCCAAAGCAAACCATGCAATAGCACAATAATCCAAGTTTATGTCTGAACTATGCTGCACTAAATATGCCAGCAAATTTGGAAAACTCAGTAGTGGCCACAGGCCTGGAAAATGTCAATTTTCATTCTAATCCCCTAAAAAGGCAATGCCAAAAAATGTTCAAACTACATTGCACTCATTTTACATGCTAGCAAAGCAATGCTCAAAGTCCTTCATGCTAGCCTTTAATGTCCATGAGCCGAGAACTTGCAGATGTGCAAGCTGGATTTAGAAAAGGCAGAGGAACCACAGGTGAAATTGCCAAAATATGTCATGTCATAAAAAGAGCAAAGGAATTGTAGAAAACACCTACTTTTGCTTCATTGATTATGCTAAAACTTTTGATTGTGTGGATTACAACAAACTGAAAATTTCTTAAAGAAATGGGAATACCAAATAACCTTACCTGCCACCTGAGAAACCTCTATGCAGGGCAAGAAGCAACAGTGGCAGAAAAAGAACTTGTATCAAATTGGGAAGGAGTACAATTCAAGGTACTCTTCTGCTATGTATTTCCATAACATATGGATAATTTGAATTTTATTGAAATTATTTTCTCTATTACTATTATTATTTTTCCCCCTCTGGGCTATGGAATCAGTGAAGGAAGAGACTACAGTTTTCTTGTTTACTGCTATAGATCAGTATAAAAAAACAAAATCATGACACCAAAATATGTGACCCTTGACCAGGCCCATACATATTCAATATGCTAGTAGAAAAGAGCAGAGAAACAGCTCTAGAAGGAATGAAGATGCTGAGCCATAGCAAAAACAACGCCAAATTGTGGATGTTTCTGGTGGTAAAAGTCCAATGCTGTAAAGAACAATATTGCGTGAAAACCTGGAATGTTAAGTCCATGGATCAAGGCAAATTTGAAGTAGGTAAACAGGAGATGGCAAGAGTGAATATTGATATTTTAGGAATCAGGGAGCTAAAATAGACAGGAACAAGTGGATTTAATTTAGATGACCATTATATCTACTGCTGTAGGCAAGAATACCTTAGAAAAATTGGAGTAGCCATCATTGTCCTCAAAATATTCCAAAATGCAGTACTTGGTGTGATCCAAAAATCAACAGAATGATTTTGGTCTGTTTCCAAAGCAAACCATGCAATAGCACAATAATCCAAGTTTATGTCTGAACTATGCTGCACTAAATATGCCAGCAAATTTGGAAAACTCAGTAGTGGCCACAGGCCTGGAAAATGTCAGTTTTCATTCTAATCCCCAAAAAAGGCAATGCCAAAAAATGTTCAAACTACATTGCACTCATTTTACATGCTAGCAAAGCAATGCTCAAAGTCCTTCATGCTAGCCTTTAATGTCCATGAGCCGAGAACTTGCAGATGTGCAAGCTGGATTTAGAAAAGGCAGAGGAACCACAGGTGAAATTGCCAAAATATGTCATGTCATAAAAAGAGCAAAGGAATTGTAGAAAACACCTACTTTTGCTTCATTGATTATGCTAAAACTTTTGATTGTGTGGATTACAACAAACTGAAAATTTCTTAAAGAAATGGGAATACCAAATAACCTTACCTGCCACCTGAGAAACCTCTATGCAGGGCAAGAAGCAACAGTCAGAAATGGACATGAAAAATGAACTTGTATCAAATTGGGGAAGGAGTACATCAAGTCTGTACATTTTAACTGTGCTTATTTGATTTATATTTAGAGTATATCATGCAAATTGCTAGTGGATGAAGTACAAGCTTGAGTCAAGTTTGATGAGACAAATATCAATAACCTCAAGTATGCAGATGTCATCACCCTATGGCAGAAAATAAAGAGGAACTAAAGAGCCTCTTGATGAAGATAAAAGAGGAGAGTAAAAAACTAGCTTAAAACTCAACATTCAATAAAGAAAGACTAAAGCATCTGTCCCATCACTGCATGGCAAACAGATGGGCAAACAACAGAAAAAGTGACAGACATTTTTTTCCTCATGCTCCAAAATCATTGTGGATGGTGACTACAGTTATGAAATTAAAAAATCTTTGCTCCTTGAAAGAAAAGCCATGACAAACTTAGTGTATTAAAAAGCACAGACATCCCTTTGCCAACAAAGTTTTGCATAATTAAAGTTATGGTTTTTCCAGTAGTAATCTAAGGATATGAGAGTTGGCCCATAAAGAAATCTGAGCACCAAAAAACTGATGCTTTTGAAATGTGGTGATAGAAAAAAACTCTTGAAAGTCCCTTGGACTGCAAAGAGACTGAACTAGTCAATCAAAAAGAAAATCAACCCTGAATATTCATTGGAAAGAATGACACTGAAACTGAAACTCCAACATTTTAGCCACATGATGTGAAGAAATGACTAGTTGGAAAAGACCTAGATTCTGGGCAAAATAGAAGATAGAAGGAGAACAGGAGACAGAGGGCAATGTGATTGGATGGCATCACTGTCTCAGTATGCATGAGTATGACAAAATCCAGGAAATGGTGAAGGACAGGGAAGTCTCATGAGCTGCAGTCCATGGGTTGGCGAAGTGTCAGACACTGAGCAACTGAACTGAACTGAAATGATGCCTCAAACACTACTGCCAAAGAAGATTAAGTTGAACAGATCTGTAAAGACCTACAAGGCCTTCTACAATAATACCCTCAAAAATATGTCCTGTAATCATAGGGGGCTGGAATGCAAAAGTAGAAAGTCAAGTGGTACCTAGGGTAACGGACAAATTTGACCTCAGAAGTACAAAATTAAATAGGACAAAGGCTAACAGGATTTTGCCACGAGAACACACTGATAATAGCAAACACTGTCTTCCAACAACGCAAGAGATGACTATACTATATGGATATCACCAGGTGGTCAATACCGATATCAGATTGATTATAGTCTTTGCTGTCAAAGACAAAGAAGTTTCACACAGCCAGCAAAAATAAGACCAGTTGCTGACTGCAGTGCACATCATGAACACATTATTGAAAAATTCAGACTTAAATTGAAATAAGTAGGGTCATACCATTCAGGTATGACCTAAATGAAATCCCTTATGATTATCTAGTGGAAGTGACAAAATTGATTCAAAGGATTAGAACTGATAGAGTGCCTGAAGAACTATGAATGGGAGTTGGTAATACTATACACAGAGCAGTGATCAGAATCACTCCCAGGAAAAAGAAATGCAAAAAGGCAAAATGGTTGTTTGAGGAGGCCTTACCAATAGCTGAGGAAAGAAGAAAAACAAAGGCAAAGGAGAAAAAGAAAGGTATACCCTAGTGAATTCAGAGTTGCAGAGACTAGCAAGGAGAGATTAAAAAAAAAAAAAAAAAAGCCTTTTTAAGTGAATAAGAATTAGAGGAAATAAAGAAGTGGAAGAAAATAATACAATGGGAAAGATTAGAAATATCTTCAAGAAAATTAGAAATACCAAGGGAATATTTCATGCAAAGATGAGCACAATAAAGGACAGAAACAGTATGGACCTAACAGAAGCAGAAGATAATAAGAATAGGTGGCACACAGAAGAGCTATGCAAAAAGATCTTAATGACCTAGATGATCACAATGGTGTAATCAGTCACGTAGAGCCAGAAATCTTAGAGTCTGAGGTCAACTGGATGGGTCTTAGGAATTATCACTATGAGAAAATCTACTGTAGGTGATGGGGCTCCAGGTGAACTAGTTCAAATCCTAAAAGATTATGCTGTTAAAGTGCTGTATTCAATATGCTGCAAATTTGGAAAACTCAGCAGTGTACACAGGCTTGGAAAAAGTCAATTATCATTTCAATTCCAAGAAAGGGGAATACCAAACAATGTTCAAACTACCGCACAATTTCACTCATTTCACATGCTAGCAAAGTAATGCTCAAAATACTTCAAGCTAGCTTTCAACATTTTGTGAACAAAGAATTTCTAGATGTACAGCTGGATTTAGAAAAGGCAGAAGAACCAGAGTTGAAACTACCAACATTCTTTGGATCATAGAAAAAGCAAAAAAAAGGGTTCTCTGGTGGTCCAGTGGAAAGAGTCTGCCTTGCAGTACAGGGGGCACCAGTTCAATCCCTGGTCCAGGAGAATCCAACATACTAAGGAATGGTCGGACTGGTGTGTCCAATTATGAGCTATTGCTCTGGAGCACATTCTTCCAGAGCTTGTGCTCTGCAGTGAGAGAGGCCACTCTGACGTTCTGCTCACACTTGCCAAAAGAATAAACATGGATGAAAAATAAATGATGGAGCTTCCCCTGGTGGTCCAGTGGTTAAGGACACCGCCTTGCAGTGCAAGGGGCTCCAGTTTGAGCCCTGGCCTGGGAAGATCCCACGTGCTGCGGAGCAGCTGGACCAATGTGTCCAATTACCGAGCCGGAGCTCTGGAGTGCATACACCCAGAGCCGGCGCTCTGCAACGACAGACGCCACTGCGATGGGAGGCCCACAGGAGCCAAAGAACAAAGACGGATGAAAATAGATAAATGAAAGACAAATAGAAGTGGCCCGCCTGCTCCCCTGCCTCCCCAACCCGATCCCCGCCCCAAATAAATAAATAAATAAATCTTAAAAAAAATAAATAAATAAACGATGACTTGGAGGCAAAAAAAAATTGATTTTTACTGAAAAATAAAAAGAAAAAGTACAAGAATTCGAGTAAAGAAAAATTTCTACAAATGTTTCATTTACTATGCTAAAGCCTTTGACTGTGTACATTAGTAAAAACTGTGGAAAATACTCAGAAGATGGGAATACCATACCCTCTTACCTACCTTCTGAGAAACCTGTATGCAGATCATGAAGCAACAATTATAAGCAGAAATGGAAAAATGGACTGGTTCCAAATTGGGAAAGGAGTATGCCAAGGCTGTATATTGTCACCCTGCTTTTTAACTTACATGCAGAATACATAAACTGAAATGCTGGTCTGGAGCATTTCAGTTGATGTATTCAGTTTATGAAGCCCAAGCTGGAATCAAGATTGTTAGGTGAAATATCAACAACATCAGCAATGCAGATGATACAAAACCTGATGGCAGAAAACAATGAGAAACTAGACCTCTTGATTAAAGTGAAAGAGGAGAGTGAAAAAACTGGTTTAAAATTCAACAGTCAAAAAAAAAAAAAAAATGAAGATCATGGCACCCAGTCCCATCACTTAAAGGCAAATAGATAGGCAGACAATGAAACCTGTGAGAGACTTTATTTTTTTTACACTCTAAAGTCACTGAGAGCAGTGACTGCAACCATGAAATTGAAAGATGCTTGATCCTTGAAATAAAAGCTATGACAAACCAAGATACCATATTAAAAAACAGACACTACCTTGCCTACAAATGTTCATATAACAGAAGTTATGTTTTTTCACTGTTAGTCATATATGGATGTGAGAGTTGAACAATATAAAAGGCTGAGTGCCAAAGAAGATGCTTCTGTACTGTGGTGCTAGGGAAGACTCTTGAGAGTCCCTTGGACTGCAAGTAGATCAAAGCAGTGGATCCTAAAGGATATCAATCATGAATATTCATTGGATAGAATGATGCTAAAGCTGAAGCTCCAATACTTTGGCCACCTGAATGGAAGAGACTAAAAAAAAAAAAAAAAAAATCCCATATGCTCGGCAAAATAGAGGGCAGCAGAAGAGGAGATCAAAGACAAGATTGATGGATGGCATTTCTGATTCAATGGACATGAGCTTAAGCAAATTCTGGGAGATGATGATGGACAGGGAAGCCTCACATGTTGCAGTCCATGGCATCTCAAAGAGTCAGACACGACTGAGTGACTGAGCAATATACCTTAGTCTTTAGCACTGGATTTGGCCTGAGTCTGAGCTACCTGACTATCATAAGTTGAAAGTTTTCTAACGCTGTGTGATAATAAGTACAAGAACTGAGGACAGAACCCAGGTTTTCTAACTTCTCACCTATTTGGATTTTAGTCTAGATAGCAAAAAAAAAAGTATCTAGCAGAAAACTGGTGTTATAAATTCAAAGCACTGTTAGGCTTGCATGGCGCAAGAAATGAATTCAGACTTAACATTTCTGGTGTCAATTGTCTGTTATTGAGAAGTAGTTTTCCCATAATTCTTTGTAGTTCAGAGGACTGATAGGAGAATCTAGTGAGACCAGTGGTGCAAGAATGCCTTGCAGAGACTGTGATGTGACCATGTGCAAACATATGGATGTTGTTAAAATTATCCTATTAAAAGTTCTTTACATCTTGCTTCAAATGAATTTTATGAGGTCAGTAGGACTGGGGTGGGTGGGTGTGTATATGTATTTTATGCCATTTACCTATTGGCACAGATGGTACAAAATCCAACTGTCATATGGGAGACCTGGGTTCTATCACTAGGGTGGGAAGATGCCCTGGAATACTGGCAACCCACACCAGTATTCTTGCCTGGAGAATCCCCATAGACAGAGGAGCCTGGAATACTACCATCCATGTGGTCACAAAGAGTTGGAAACTACTACTGAACAACCAAGCACAACATTGCACATATACACATATATGTATGTAAAGCTGGCATTCAAACAACTCATAACTCATTCAAGCTCAGTGGCATAACTGACACTGGCTTCCAATATGTTGAAAACAATGATTCCTATATGAAATTTTAGTCAAATTCATTGTAGTGAGTATTTACATTTTTCTACAAATTGAAAGAGGTGCACAACTCCACTTGCTTTATCTTATTAAGAGGAAAGTAGAATAGGGACTTGAATCTTTGAATGTTTATTCTCTAGCCTCCTATGTGTTAGCACATCTGCTTTGAGGAAAGTCAAGAATTTGACATTCATTTTCACTAGTGTTCCATAAATACAGGTTCTCAAGCTGCATGAATGGACATCAGTGAAAACTTCTCCTCTGCCAAGAAGATTACTCACAGTTCAGCACTACTAATGGAGACTAACAAGTGGTCAGGGACATTGCTTCTAAATGGACAAAGCAGCAGGAAAAACTCCATGTTTTTGAATTATGTAGCAGAACATGCTTACTTTGGTGTTCTTGGCTTCAGCTCAATGCAGAAGCAGAGATCTTCCAATCAGTGATTATAGACATTAATCAGCCTTTTCCTCACCACAAGCACTGTCTCAATGGTACTTTAAAATGTGTTTTAACCTTCTCACAGGAGGATAGTTGGTGATAAACTAGTAGCTTTTTCCCTCTGGTTATACTCTTTATATATGCTTTAAATAAAATGTTAAGGTTCTTTTATTCACTTCATAAAGTCAGGAAAGAAGCAAGCAAAGCGGCCATCAGGGAAGCTATTGGTTGGAGTTCATTATAGTGAAAAGTTTATTCACTAAACTTTTCCTACCAGCAGGTGATTGGCATGCATATGATGTTAGAGGAGCAGTCTGATGTACACCAGATTTTACCTACAGCAAATTCTAAGTAATAAACTGAAATTTTCAGGTCAAGTATAGGTTTAAATGTAAGCTTTGCCAGTTTCTGGCTATGTGAGATAAGGCAGATAACTTAACGTCTCTGCATCTGTTTCATCAGTGATAAAACAGAGACAATATCTCAAGATTCCTCTGAGTATTAAAGAGAAACAGTGACTTAGTCAACACAACATGAGGGTAATGAAATGGCACAGTCCTTTGGATCCAATTATTCTGACGTTCACATACTAGTTCACTCCCCTGCTGACTGCATGTCTGAATGCTCCACATGTCATCTCAATTTTAGTTTTTAATTTTATTTCTCTCCATAAAATGATGATGATAACATCTACCATCTACTTTTCTTTTTAGGATGAGTAAACATTTGCTGCTGCTCTATAGCTTTGGTATCATGACCCATCTTCCAGCATGCTCCACCCAATCTTTCCTTCCATACTCAGTTTGGCCATAAGTATTAGGTGTTCACACTGCCGCGTTGAGGTCCATAGCCATCAGCCACACCCCACAATCTCATCCAAACTTCTCCATCTTAAATCCTTCTCCAGAACCAGAAATTTGCTCATTAGTTGTCCCAATTATAGATCCTTCTTGTTTCCTTGAGATAAAAATTAAGCAATCTCTCCAAATAAATGCAGATAGGAGATGATAAGACTAAAAAAAAAAAAAAAAAAAGATCAAAACCTCTTTACAGAGACATCATTCTTTAAGCAAGAATAGCAATCTCAAAGTATAGTCATTTTATCCTCCACAACAAGCTATCAGGAATTTTTTTTTCTTTTTTTTCTTTCTTTCTGTGCATACATACTTAGATTTTTAGTTTTCTGAAAGGGATAGTTTTCCATGAACCTTCAAAATGAGCCACATCAAATGCTAACATGACACCAGATATTTGGAGCTCATAGTGTATTTATTTGGCTAATATATAGGTAGCTCATCATATTAAAAACTATGTGTTTTTGTGCATGGGAATTTCTGACTATATCTGGAGCACCTGTAAATAGTAACCTCGATTTCTTTAATTGTGGATTTGAATTGTAATTGTGGATTCTGCTTAGAAATAATATTTTGAATTTCACTAATTTCTGACCACCCTTACTGATGAGAACTTTCTGTAAATTCTTTGTTCTTCATGTCAAGTCAAGAGCTTCTGTAAGTTTAAGTACCTCACAAGGGCTTGTAAGTAGTTCTTCTGATGCTGCAATTCCAATTTCCAATAGAGTCTCACCAAAATCTCCCACCAGGTATTACCAGTGATGTGAAGCTTGTGAATGGGCAAAGCCAGCAGTGCTCACATGACAGGCCTCTAGATCTGGCTGTGGACTATGTAAAAGCACGTGCAGGAAGGATGAGAGGAACATTGATCTCTCTATTTTGTCTTACAACCTTTGAGAGAATTTTGGAAGCAATGCCAACGCCCTTACTGTATTGGGATTTCCCCTGCATGAGCTCTAACTGTTTCAGTGCTTTTCTACTGAATCAGCTACTAATATGACTGGACATCTTTCTCTCTCTCTGAGTCTCAGTGATAAGTTGGGGCAGGCTTTGAGTGACAGTCCTGATGATGTATTCAGAGTCCCTCCTCTTCTCTCATGCCTCAGGCTTTGTGACAGTCAGCTGTGTCTGCTTAATCCTCTAGTTTAAGTTCTCCTTAGGAAATCCAAGAGGACAGGTGAGACTGAAGGTCAGAAACAAGATAAGGCTTAGATTTCAGAGTGGAGTGTCTACTTGATAAGATAACTGAATCCACTGGTGTGAGTGACTGAAGGAAAGAACTAGTCTAAGGTGCTGAAATAGTCAGAGCCTGAGTATTGGTTAGAAGGCATGGAAGACAGCATTGCAGGTGGAAGGGCAGCTAAATCCCTTTTTCCACAAGGATGTTGTGCTATTCACGAATCCACTTGTATGTCTCTCCAAATATATCAAGACTCTTCAAGGGTAGGTATTATGTCTTTGCCTTATTTTTTATATACCACAGTAATTAGCATGGGGCTTGGCACAGAGGACTTCAAAATTAGAGGGAATTAAGCTTCCAGATAACACCTTGATCCTTGGAATTCTCTAGTCCCAGATGTGTGTGACAAGTAAAATACTGTTAAGTAAATATCAAGGATCTGTTGTTCCTGCCCTGCTGCAGAGAAAAGCTTCACATATTAAAAAAAAAAAAAAAAAAAAAAAAAAGAAGAAGAAGAAGAAGAAGCAGAAGTTTAAGTAAAGGATGTTAACCTGCTGCAAAAATGTCCAGCTACAGTGATAACCTGAAGGTACACTGTTAAACTGTTTAGTAAGATGTTTTAGTAAGATAGGAAAACAGTGTGGTTCCTCATCCTTCTATCAGCATGAGGTCAGTTTCAGACTGCATTCATGTGGCATATTTATTGACCTTTGAAATCACATTCATCACCTAAATATTTCCTGGCACAACTATCTCCATTGAGCACCATTATCAGGGCTGCTTTTTTATAGCCTGAGATTGCTGTTTTATCTTCAGTCTTTGAGACTCAATTATCTGGGATTCAGGAACAGACAGCTCTGCAGCAGTGGAATAACCAACGGGCCCCCTTACTGTATTGGGATTTCCCCTGCATGAGCTCTAACTGTTTCAGTGCTTTTCTACTGAATCAGCTACTAATATGACTGGACATCTTTCTCTCTCTCTGAGTCTCAGTGATAAGTTGGGGCAGGCTTTGAGTGACAGTCCTGATGATGTATTCAGAGTCCCTCCTCTTCTCTCATGCCTCAGGCTTTGTGACAGTCAGCTGTGTCTGCTTAATCCTCTAGTTTAAGTTCTCCTTAGGAAATCCAAGAGGACAGGTGAGACTGAAGGTCAGAAACAAGATAAGGCTTAGATTTCAGAGTGGAGTGTCTACTTGATAAGATAACTGAATCCACTGGTGTGAGTGACTGAAGGAAAGAACTAGTCTAAGGTGCTGAAATAGTCAGAGCCTGAGTATTGGTTAGAAGGCATGGAAGACAGCATTGCAGGTGGAAGGGCAGCTAAATCCCTTTTTCCACAAGGATGTTGTGCTATTCACGAATCCACTTGTATGTCTCTCCAAATATATCAAGACTCTTCAAGGGTAGGTATTATGTCTTTGCCTTATTTTTTATATACCACAGTAATTAGCATGGGGCTTGGCACAGAGGACTTCAAAATTAGAGGGAATTAAGCTTCCAGATAACACCTTGATCCTTGGAATTCTCTAGTCCCAGATGTGTGTGACAAGTAAAATACTGTTAAGTAAATATCAAGGATCTGTTGTTCCTGCCCTGCTGCAGAGAAAAGCTTCACATATTAAAAAAAAAAAAAAAAAAAAAAAAAAGAAGAAGAAGAAGAAGAAGCAGAAGTTTAAGTAAAGGATGTTAACCTGCTGCAAAAATGTCCAGCTACAGTGATAACCTGAAGGTACACTGTTAAACTGTTTAGTAAGATGTTTTAGTAAGATAGGAAAACAGTGTGGTTCCTCATCCTTCTATCAGCATGAGGTCAGTTTCAGACTGCATTCATGTGGCATATTTATTGACCTTTGAAATCACATTCATCACCTAAATATTTCCTGGCACAACTATCTCCATTGAGCACCATTATCAGGGCTGCTTTTTTATAGCCTGAGATTGCTGTTTTATCTTCAGTCTTTGAGACTCAATTATCTGGGATTCAGGAACAGACAGCTCTGCAGCAGTGGAATAAATATCTAAGCAGCAATGTCCAGAGGCAGAGGGAGTAGGGGAATGGAAGAGGCCATCATCTGAAAGCTTGAAAGATTATTTTTCCTCTGCAGAACTTCCTTGTCACAATGCAGGAGAGGCAGATCCAATTCCCTGGGATGATTCCTTGGAGGAGAGCATGGCAAGCCACTTCAGTATTCTGCTTGATGGATTCCATGGACAAGAGAAGCCTGGCAGACTACAGTTCATGGGGTTGCAAAGAGTTGGACATGACTAAACAACTAACATGCACACACAGAGGACTGGAAGACACGCTAAATTTGATCCATATCAACTCTAACTAAAATCAAGGTACATTTCCTGATGGGAAACTCACAGGGGAAGGAATAGAGACACAGACATAGTGAAGGGTAGGATAGAGTGAGGCAAATTGAGAGAGTAGCATTGACATATATTTTGATCCCAGCTCCAGCCTTTTGTCGCCCCCCCCCCCCCCATGGGTCTACCCAGGAAACAGAGCAGGGCATCAAGGGCTCTAGTCAGGGATGAAGGACACAGGAGGATGACTTTGGGACAGGGTGACAATAGCCTAATCTTACTTTATCACTGCTGATGTTAGGAGGATGTGGCAGGCATTCTGAGGAAGAAAGCAAAACTAGTCTCCTTTCAGTTTGCAAGAGCGAAATGTAAGATGTGAATAATTAATCTATGGCAAGCCTGGTAAGGGAAGGAGCATTTGAGGTACTCAGCTCAGGGACTTTATTTTCCTTGAAGAAAAGGATTTATTTTTTTCTCTACTGCTCACCTTTGGTTTAGTACAACAGACCTTTCTCTCCCAGTGCTTTTTGTTTCGCTGTCCCACAGCACCATTTAATTCCTAGGCATGGACTAATCTGAGCCCTCAGATCAGTGAGATTTCTTAATCTTACCATCTGTCTTTCCTGTTCAGACTTGGAAAAAAAAGAAAGAAAAGAAAAATTGCTTTAAAGGGAATATGAAATTTTAGAGAGAGAGAGAGAGGGGAAAAAAAGAGCTTTGTGTTGAGGTTTGCCTGCTTGAGACTGAAGTCCAGTGTTTATAAAAAGGGATTGATGTTGTCCTTGAATTTTTACATAAAGAATGCTTTCTGTAGGTAGCAAACTCTAGATCCACTTTTGCTGCTACTATGATCAAGAGCTAATTGTTGACCTCGATTTCAATATTTTGGGGCAAATGATCAGTCCTTTACAAAGTAAATGATGATAAAAGTACTCTAATGAGGCATACATCTCTGTATAAACACTATCCAATAGAAATAAAACATAAACCACATATGTAGTGTAAAATTTTTTATGAACTACATTAACAAGTAAAAAAAAATAGGTGATGTTAATGCTTATATTTTACTGTAGCATATCCAAAATATCCTTCCAACATGTAATCAATATAAAATTATTAATGAGATATTTTACACTAGGATGTTTCATTTAGCTTTTCACACTGAGACCCAGGTTGCACTTTATATTGGCAGCTGAGCTCTATATAATTAGTAATTGCACTTTAGAAAAAGAGAATGGAGACTCACAAAGGGAAAAATATTTTCAATATTATGTAGATATTTTCTTTTTTTTTTAATTGGAGGATAATTGCTTTACAATGTTGTGCTGGTTTCTGTTATACAACAATGTGAATAAGCCATAAGTATATACATATCTCCTTCCTCATAGCCTCCCTTCCACCCCTCATCCCACCCCTCTAAGTCAATACAGAGTACTTTGACTAATCTCCCTGTGTTATATAGCAGCTGCCCACTAGTTATCTGTTTTACACAAAATGCTGTATATATGGCAACGCTACTGTCTCCATTTGTCCCGCCCTCTCCTACCCCACTGTGTCCACAAGTCCATTCTCTATGTCTGTGTCTCTCTTTCTTGCCAGCAAATAGGTCCATAAGTAGCATTTTTCTAGATTTCTTATCAATGTGTTCATATATGTTTTTCTCTTTCTGACTCACTTCATGCACAGGTTCCTTCACTTCAATTCAATTTAATTGAATTTGTTCCCTTCTATAACTGAGTAATATTCCATTCTATATATGTACCGCAACTTCTTTATCTATTCATCTGTCAATGAACAATTAGGTTGTCAAAGAAAAAAATGAAAAGAAACTTGTCTTTCCTCCTCCCAACTGACACTATGGGAGAGTAATTTGTGGGTTCATTTGAATGGGACAGTACATTAATATCTCTTAATTCCCTTGTTGTTGTTGTTGTTTAGTTGCTATGTCCTGTCTGACTCTTTTGAGACCACATGGACTATAGTTCACCAAGCTCCTCTGTCTATGGGATTGCCCAGTCAAGAAAACTGGAGAAGGTTGCCATTTCCTTCTCCAGGGGATTTTCTCAATTCAGAGGTCAAAGCCATTTCTTCTGCACTGGTGGGCAGATTCCTTACTGATGAGCTACCAGGATACTTTAATTCCTTAGGGAATGAGTATCTCAGAACTCTTCCTGTAATTCGATTTACAGGAGCAGAAAAGTAAAGGAAAAAGAAAATCACCTTAAAATCTTGGAGGAGAGGAAAGGCTGGAGGTGGAATGAGCAAACCAAAACGGCAGGCTTGGGGTTTCCCTGGTGGTCCAGAGGGTAGAGAGTCTGTCTTGCAGTGCAAAGGGCACCGATTAGATCCCTAGTCTGAGAAAATATCCCACATGCCATGAAGCTGCTGGACTGGTGTGTCCAATTACGAGCCATTGCTCTGGAGCACATGTGCCCAGAGCAACGAGAGAGGCCACTGCAATGGGAGGCCCACACATGCCAAAAAAAAAAAAAAGAAAGAAAAAAAAAAGGATGAAAATAAATATAAAAATAAGAGAGGCAAGATGGTGGTGGTGGGGGGGAAAGACAGGCTGGGAGATTCAAAAAGTTAAGCTCACCAACATTCCAGTATTGACAATTCTGTGATGTCTTGTACAAAGACTCCTTACCTCCTGAACCCAGGACCTTTGACAGAACACACACTTATGTTCCAGGGAATCTGGAGGATGATGTGAACAACCTAGTTTATTAAGAGACCCTTGCTCTTGGGGATTACTGCCAGGTTTGGATTAAATGTTTGCCTTTCCCAACTGAATCAGCACTGACTAGCAGAGAGCCATGGAGTTCTCATTTACACCTGGTCCTGATTCTAGACCTTCAACCTCAGTGTCTCCCAGATACACATATATAGCTACTTCCAGGATGATTGTCACTCTTCTTTGGATGTAGGCAAAAAAAAAAAATGTCTGCCTAGAACATGGTTTGGCAAGAAATTATAAATACAAAATGTTATCAAGGAGGCACCTAAACCCCATTATTTATGCATCCAACATATAAATAGTAATTCATAGTGATTAAAAACTAATAACAGATTTTTCAAGTAGTTCTAATCTCACCCAGTTGACATTTAACAGGCATCACTGGAGTGATGGGTATGAGAATAAAGATTTAGTTCCTAGGCATTTTTTTCTCCACTTTTTGGTAATCAGATGTGTATTTTGTGCACTGGAAATGTTGCTGGTTCTGGCTGAGTTAACCCCAAAGTGGTTTGTAATCACAAGACATTGTGGAGTGACTGATTGTGTCTCAACACCTTGCAATTTCTTGTCTTCCTTCTCTTCTTAAGCAGAAAGGCAGGTGTACTAGGGAAGGAGGCAGAACAGAGTGGAAAATTTCCCCCTTGTAGTGCCATTGCAGACTTTTGGCAATGTCTGGAGATATTTTTGGCTGTCATAACTCAAAAAGCAGTGATACTGACACCTTCTGGAGGAGGTAACATTGAAAGGAGCTTTAAAGAGTGAAGAGGAGCTAGTCATTCAAGAAGGGTGGGAAGGGAGATATTAGAAGCAAGGGGGTAAGAGCAGAGCAAGCATGTTCAGGGGTGACAAACTGCCTGATGAAGCTTCAGGGTAACTGTGAAGCCAGGAGAAACAAAACTTGTGCAACTTCCTATTCAGTCTCAACTCAATCATCTCCAAATCCATTTGAGCTGCTTCATTTCCCTCCCAAATGAGTCTTTTACTTCCTCTAGGCCTAATCCCATGTTCAGTTCTGTGGGGAAAACAGCTAATACATGAGATATGGTCCGTGTTTTAAGGCACCTTGAGCCCATGCAGAGTCCAGGGGTAACAGCTGTCCAGGGTTTTGACCAGAGCTCAACAAGCTGCAGGTGCATGAACCACCATTGTTCTGAATTTAACCTCTTCTGACGGGTTTTGCTCTTAATGATGTATAAGTTGGAACATACTTTGCTCAGAGTTGTGCAGGCTAACTCCTTCTCAATCCAGAGTTCACCTTCTCAGCAGCCCTTTCTCATCCACCCCATATGACCCTTCCCTGCCCTAACCTTCTGTCCACTTTACGTTTTGCTGCCTTATTCTCCTAGCAGCTCTTATCACTATTCAGGATTACCTTTATCTGCTGGTTTGCTTTGCTTGTTCATTTGTCTCTCGCCTGAACTGACCCCTGCCAAAGTGAGAACTCCAAAAGATTAGGGTCTGGATCTGCAGGTTCAGTGCTGTGTCATTGGCCTGACATATTTGCCTTGAATCTGCTAACACTCAGTAAATACATTTAAAGAAATGAAAGCATTCACCTGGAAAATGATTAAAGAGTAATTAATGACGCATTTCTTGACACAGTTGAGTGGCCCCATTGAGTCACTGATATCATAAGGGGAGCAGAGAGCCTTATGTGGGAATTACTGGCAGAAAGAAACTATAAATAATAACACTGTGATAATACAGTGTATGTTGTAATCTATGTTTATCAATTTCCATCCCAGAATCACTCACTTCCTTTCCCAGATCCTGAAAAGAAACTAGGAAAGCAGCATTAGGTTTAAAATGTAAACTCAATCCTCTTCTGGCAGATTATCCTGGGCAAGGGTAGGCAAGAAAAGCTGGCCAGCTAACCCTAGTATTGAAAGGAGCTTCAGTCATTCAAGAAGGGTGGGAAGGGAGATATTAGAACAAGGGGTAAGAGCAGAGCAAGCATGTTCAGGTGACAAACTGCCTGATGAAGCTTCAGGGTAACTGTGAAGCCAGGAGAAACAAAACTTGTGCAACTTCCTATTCAGTCTCAACTCAATCATCTCCAAATCCATTTGAGCTGCTTCATTTCCCTCCCAAATGAGTCTTTTACTTCCTCTAGGCCTAATCCCATGTTCAGTTCTGTGGGGAAAACAGCTAATACATGAGATATGGTCCGTGTTTTAAGGCACCTTGAGCCCATGCAGAGTCCAGGGGTAACAGCTGTCCAGGGTTTTGACCAGAGCTCAACAAGCTGCAGGTGCATGAACCACCATTGTTCTGAATTTAACCTCTTCTGACGGGTTTTGCTCTTAATGATGTATAAGTTGGAACATACTTTGCTCAGAGTTGTGCAGGCTAACTCCTTCTCAATCCAGAGTTCACCTTCTCAGCAGCCCTTTCTCATCCACCCCATATGACCCTTCCCTGCCCTAACCTTCTGTCCACTTTACGTTTTGCTGCCTTATTCTCCTAGCAGCTCTTATCACTATTCAGGATTACCTTTATCTGCTGGTTTGCTTTGCTTGTTCATTTGTCTCTCGCCTGAACTGACCCCTGCCAAAGTGAGAACTCCAAAAGATTAGGGTCTGGATCTGCAGGTTCAGTGCTGTGTCATTGGCCTGACATATTTGCCTTGAATCTGCTAACACTCAGTAAATACATTTAAAGAAATGAAAGCATTCACCTGGAAAATGATTAAAGAGTAATTAATGACGCATTTCTTGACACAGTTGAGTGGCCCCATTGAGTCACTGATATCATAAGGGGAGCAGAGAGCCTTATGTGGGAATTACTGGCAGAAAGAAACTATAAATAATAACACTGTGATAATACAGTGTATGTTGTAATCTATGTTTATCAATTTCCATCCCAGAATCACTCACTTCCTTTCCCAGATCCTGAAAAGAAACTAGGAAAGCAGCATTAGGTTTAAAATGTAAACTCAATCCTCTTCTGGCAGATTATCCTGGGCAAGGGTAGGCAAGAAAGGTCAGCTGGCCAGCTAACCCTAGATCCCCTGTCCCCCACATGGCAGGAGACCAGATTGCAGATGGTGAGGAATGAACGACAATGGAGATTGCTGCTGTTTGCCTTTGCTTTTAGTTGAAGGCCTGAAGACAAGGAGTATCCCCACCTCCCAGGCAGCAGATGGGTGATGGAGTACTCTTAGGGAGATGAAGAGTAAGTATCCAAGATAATGCAGAACTGTTGAGCAAGGTCAGGAGAAGTCACAGGAGAAGAGGTCATCTGTGCAAAGATCCAACTGATTTGCCCTCAGAAGAAGCAGATAAAAGCATTCGCCTCCAACTCTTTGAGAGACAGGGCCATTGCTTGTGTGCAAGACCTCTGTGTGTGTGTGTGTGTGTGTGTGTGTGATTATGTGTGTGTCCTTGTTAGTTCCTCAGTCATGTGGTACAGGGGCCTATGGTGTCCCCAATAAGAAGGCTTCCTCACACATTGTTTCCCCAGCACATGATGTCCAAAGATGTCATTCCAAAATACCTTAATCTACCACCACCCCTGTGCTTTCAAACTTGTCCTTCCCCAGTCTTTTTCATCTCCCTAAGTGACATCTCCATCAGCCTAGCTGTTCAAACAAAAACTGGAGAGGGTTCCCTGAGGCCCTCCTTTCCATTCACTCAAGGTCAATTACACCACCAAAGCAGATTTAGAATCAGTCTGCAGGTTCAGTGCTGTGTCAGTCATATTTGCCTTGAATCTGCTAACACTCAGTAAATACATTTAAAGTAATGAAAGCATTCACCTGGAAAATGATTAAAGAGTAATTAATGACGCATTTCTTGACACAGTTGAGTGGCCCCATTGAGTCACTGATATCATAAGGGAGCAGAGAGCCTTATGTGGGAATTACTGGCAGAAAGAAACTATAAATAATAACACTGTGATAATACAGTGTATGTTGTAATCTATGTTTATCAATTTCCATCCCAGAATCACTCACTTCCTTTCCCAGATCCTGAAAAGAAACTAGGAAAGCAGCATTAGGTTTAAAATGTAAACTCAATCCTCTTCTGGCAGATTATCCTGGGCAAGGGTAGGCAAGAAAGGTCAGCTGGCCAGCTAACCCTAGATCCCCTGTCCCCCACATGGCAGGAGACCAGATTGCAGATGGTGAGGAATGAACGACAATGGAGATTGCTGCTGTTTGCCTTTGCTTTTAGTTGAAGGCCTGAAGACAAGGAGTATCCCCACCTCCCAGGCAGCAGATGGGTGATGGAGTACTCTTAGGGAGATGAAGAGTAAGTATCCAAGATAATGCAGAACTGTTGAGCAAGGTCAGGAGAAGTCACAGGAGAAGAGGTCATCTGTGCAAAGATCCAACTGATTTGCCCTCAGAAGAAGCAGATAAAAGCATTCGCCTCCAACTCTTTGAGAGACAGGGCCATTGCTTGTGTGCAAGACCTCTGTGTGTGTGTGTGTGTGTGTGTGTGTGATTATGTGTGTGTCCTTGTTAGTTCCTCAGTCATGTGGTACAGGGGCCTATGGTGTCCCCAATAAGAAGGCTTCCTCACACATTGTTTCCCCAGCACATGATGTCCAAAGATGTCATTCCAAAATACCTTAATCTACCACCACCCCTGTGCTTTCAAACTTGTCCTTCCCCAGTCTTTTTCATCTCCCTAAGTGACATCTCCATCAGCCTAGCTGTTCAAACAAAAACTGGAGAGGGTTCCCTGAGGCCCTCCTTTCCATTCACTCAAGGTCAATTACACCACCAAAGCAGATTTAGAATCAGTCTACTGCCCCCATCATTAATGCTACCATCCTGATCCAGGCCAGCATCACTGGAACACGGACTGTAACCCAATCTTGCTGCCCCAAGCGGATCCTTTAGTTCTACTAATACTCCTCTGTTCTTTATACAAAAGCTGAGAAAATCTCTGAAATATTTAAACTAGATCAGCCCAATATCTCCCTCACTTTTATGGCTTCTGCGTTGTACTTTGTTTTCATCCAAATTGAAAAACAAAACTACCTGCCTGATTTAGCTTGTTCCTAACCTGAGTCTTCAATGTCACCTCATCTCACCTTGCTCCTGATCATCTCTCATCCTTGGATCTGAGAAAGTCAACATTGTTCCCATATCTGGACTTTGCCATTTTCTGTTCCTGAGCTTTCCTGCCCTCCTCTTGACCTTGGTGTGACTTGCCCCTTGTAACCTTTCAGGTTTGTACTTAAATGTGACTTATTCAATGAAGTCCACTTGGACGTTTCTTCTCTTGGAACACAGTCTCTGCCCTTAGTTACTCTTCAATGCATGATCCTCTTTCTTGACCTCAGAACTGCTGTGTAAAGGCTGACGTGGAGTGAGTGGCATCACTTGGTTTGGGCTGGCAATCAAATGTAGGAGATGAGCAGATTCACTAGTCCTGTGTTCATTCAGGATCTATGGAAGATCCCTCTTCTTGCTTTCCCTTTTTCATGGTTGGTCTTGAAAGTCACTTTGCATGAAGTTGGTGTAAAACCTTTGACTTGAGAACCAGGTAATCTGAGCTGAGTAGTGAATTCTTTGCACAGGTGCTGAGAAACACCAGCTCCAGGACTCTGACTCCATGAAAATTATAAGAGGAGTTTGGGAGAAGCCCCTTCCACTGCTGGGGAAACTTTTGTTCTTCGAAATGGTGTCCCCAATAAGAAGGCTTCCTCACACATTGTTTCCAGCACATGATGTCCAAAGATGTCATTCCAAAATACCTTAATCTACCACCACCCCTGTGCTTTCAAACTTGTCCTTCCCCAGTCTTTTTCATCTCCCTAAGTGACATCTCCATCAGCCTAGCTGTTCAAACAAAAACTGGAGAGGGTTCCCTGAGGCCCTCCTTTCCATTCACTCAAGGTCAATTACACCACCAAAGCAGATTTAGAATCAGTCTACTGCCCCCATCATTAATGCTACCATCCTGATCCAGGCCAGCATCACTGGAACACGGACTGTAACCCAATCTTGCTGCCCCAAGCGGATCCTTTAGTTCTACTAATACTCCTCTGTTCTTTATACAAAAGCTGAGAAAATCTCTGAAATATTTAAACTAGATCAGCCCAATATCTCCCTCACTTTTATGGCTTCTGCGTTGTACTTTGTTTTCATCCAAATTGAAAAACAAAAACTACCTGCCTGATTTAGCTTGTTCCTAACCTGAGTCTTCAATGTCACCTCATCTCACCTTGCTCCTGATCATCTCTCATCCTTGGATCTGAGAAAGTCAACATTGTTCCCATATCTGGACTTTGCCATTTTCTGTTCCTGAGCTTTCCTGCCCTCCTCTTGACCTTGGTGTGACTTGCCCCTTGTAACCTTTCAGGTTTGTACTTAAATGTGACTTATTCAATGAAGTCCACTTGGACGTTTCTTCTCTTGGAACACAGTCTCTGCCCTTAGTTACTCTTCAATGCATGATCCTCTTTCTTGACCTCAGAACTGCTGTGTAAAGGCTGACGTGGAGTGAGTGGCATCACTTGGTTTGGGCTGGCAATCAAATGTAGGAGATGAGCAGATTCACTAGTCCTGTGTTCATTCAGGATCTATGGAAGATCCCTCTTCTTGCTTTCCCTTTTTCATGGTTGGTCTTGAAAGTCACTTTGCATGAAGTTGGTGTAAAACCTTTGACTTGAGAACCAGGTAATCTGAGCTGAGTAGTGAATTCTTTGCACAGGTGCTGAGAAACACCAGCTCCAGGACTCTGACTCCATGAAAATTATAAGAGGAGTTTGGGAGAAGCCCCTTCCA
Organism: Tragulus kanchil; assembly: GCA_022376925.1. NCBI lineage: Eukaryota > Metazoa > Chordata > Mammalia > Artiodactyla > Tragulidae > Tragulus > Tragulus kanchil. Next base: position 78,804,272 of record JAIOJX010000029.1, on the reverse strand, counting down.
CTGCTGGGGGAAACTGTTCTTCAGTTAGTTCCTTACTACATTATCAGGAACACTCTATCGAGGTTGGAAAATTTTGTGTGTCTCACAGTCCTTAACAATCTGTATTTTAATGTTTATTAAGTATGGTTAATGTTTCAACTAAAATGTAAGCCTTAAGAACATGCAGTTCAGTCAGTCAGTCATGCTTGACTGTTTGTGACCCCATGGACTGCAGCACACCTCCCTATCCATCATCATCTTCCAGAGCCTGCTCAAATCCATGTTCATTGACTCAGTTATGCCATCCAACCATCTTGTGCTCTTTTTCCCAACATCAGGATCTTTTAAAATGAGTTGTCCTTTTGCACCAGGTGGTCAAGAATATTAGTGATATTTTAATACTTGCAGTCCTGATAATTCTTAGGTGTGTTTAGGTGTCTAGTCAGGTCATTTAGTAGTATCGCCCAGTCAAAGAGAGAGATGAATAGAGTGAAAAACTAAGGAGATCTCTGCTCTATTTTGATGATCGAGGTCCATGGCAATCGAGTTGTCTTGAAGTTCAGTATAAACTGTCAGAGAAAAAGATTTCTAAATTTTACACTTTAAAAACAAAACTTGGATGTCTTTATGATGTTTGACCCTAAAGTATAACATAGGAAGATACAGGATATAATATCAGAGCAGATTCTCTAAAATTGAAAAGGGGACTAAATTTCTGAGAGACTAAGTTACAATGCTGTCTGAATTTTAAAAAGTGGTATACAATTCAATTCTGCTATATCTTACCTTGCAGTCCTTAGGAATAACATGGTACTTCGGATGGAAGACACAGGGAAATGCAATATAAGTCTATATAATGCAACGCTCTGTTTCCTGCCATGCTCTGCTTGTTCTGGGAATAGTCTCACATTTCACTTAGAGGAGATGACCAGGTGAGTGGTTCTCACATGGTCCTCCTGTTTCTTCCACCCTGTGTTGGCACTCAAGGATTACACTGGAGATAATATATAATATATGTATTATACACATGACATAATATATATAATACTTAATACATTACAAATATAAAACATGTAACATAAGTATATCTAAATGTTAATGCATATAAGTATACTTATATATTAAAATATATTTTATATTGAATATATACATTATATTTGCTTTTCTTATATATATTACATTACATATAATATTATAAATTATATAAAATATGTTATGTATATATTATAATCTATGATATATAAAAATATGTAATATATATGCATAAGAACAATATATAATCTATACATTAAAGAGCATATCTATTATATATATTTTATCTATAACATATAAGGTATACATATGACCTATAGACTATATGTTATATAATATTTGATGTATATGATTCAAATGTAATATATATTGCATATACATATATATTACATATCATATATGACATATATGATATATGTAACATATACTGTATAACATATATTACATACTATTATATGAAATATTGTGTCTATCACATATACATATCACAAATTTCATATATAAAAATGCTATATTATAATACAATGTATGTAATAAAATATGCATAGTAAGATATGATATGATATGATATATAACATTATAATTATATAATTATGATACATTTTCATATAGCATTATATTGATATATTATAGTAAATTATTATGTGATATGACATAATTTATAATATAGTACATATAATGTATACTATATTCAAATATATGTTATGTTATGTATGTATTATCATACTATATATACATTATAATATGATACCACACAATAATATATATAATTTATATTCTAAAGTAGCATAATGTATCATATGATGTAATATAATATATAATATCAATTATTATACAGATATTACAATCTGTATTCTCAATTAGATATGATATTACATAACTATATTGTACTAAACATATTATCCTCTGCATTTAATTTATATGTTATAATAATGTCATATATGTGATATATGTTATACATAGCATGTATATCATATATCTAATATAGATTATATCAAATATATAATAAGTGTAATATATGATATATGTAACATACACCTTATATATATGTGTGTGTATATATATATATATATGTAACATATATTATATGTGTAATTTATATAAAATATGTATATATAGTGCTCTCTGTATCACATATAACATTTAAATGTATATAATATGAATTATATATAAGGATTATATATGATATACATATATCATATATAAAGCATTATAGACACTGTATATAAATTATATATAAATCATACATATTGTAACATGTAACACATATTATACATAAATAATATACATAACATATATTATCTATCATACATATATTATATATTACATACAATCTATGTATTATATATATCACATATCATATTATATACATGATAGACATACATATATAATATATGGCATATTATATAAATTAGATCTACGATATACATAATACATATAATGCATATAATACATAACATAGAATGAATAGTGTGTAATACATAACATATAATGTATAATATATGTAATACCAATAATACATATAGTATAATATATGTAATGGATGTTCTTCATATTAATATGTATTGTATATGTTATATTAGAATATATGTATTATATACACATAATATAATATACTTAAGATTTTACACATATTATGTATAAAGTATAAATTATAGCAATTGTACATATATTATATATTTTATGTATTCAATATCAAATATATTTTCTATGATATACATATTATGTATTTTAGGTATCATATATAGAAGATATATCATATATGGCACATAAATATAATAATATATTTTAAAATATATATTATGATATTGGATGTAATATGTATAGTATATCATATGTATAATATGTAACATATGTTATATCTTATATTATGTTACATTATATATTATATTGTATCATAATATATATGTTATAAACAATATATAATACATATTATATAGACTACATTATATATAGTATAGATTATATATAGTCTATATTATATGGCATTATATATAATATAATATCATAATATATAACACATATCACATAAATATTGTCTATAATACATATATTATATATTTGTATTATATATGCATAATATATATTTTACATATTATATGTAATCTCATATATTGATATACACATTATATATATTAGATTTTATAGTAGTATATTCATATCACATGTATTATATGACATCTATTATTTTGTTTATTATGTATTAATGATATATATAATATAACATACATTACTGTAATATATATAATACATAAGTCATATACATGTACTATATATAATCTATATAAATTATATACAAAATATATAATATGATGTTTGTTAATAATGATATATTATATGCTATTATTAGAAATGATACTTAATATTGTTCATTAATTATATTTATTTATTATAACCAGTCAGCTTTTTCATGTAAGGTTGTAATTTTGTGTGTTGACCTTCATACAGATTTCTCAGTTGACAGGTAAGGTCATTAAAGTCCCATCTGTTTAAAAATTTTTCACAGTTTGTTGTGAGCATGATAAGTCTATATAGTGTCACCCTGACTGAGCAACTTCTATGTAGCATACCTCATGTGAAATGCCAGGCTAGATTAATCACAAGCTGGAATCGAAATTGCTGGGAGAAATATCAACAACTTCAGATATGGAGGTGATACCAATATAATAGTATAAATTGGGGAGGAACTAAAGAGCCTCTTGATGAGGGTGAAAGAGAAGAGTGAAAAAACTGGTTTAAAACTCAAGGATTGTATCTTTACTCATCTCTGAGTCACCAAAAATAAATGCAGCTCTTTGTGCATGGTGAGTGAATTAAATAGTTGCATTGATTTGTTAATGAACGACTGCTGCAAGGGTCCTATCCCTGAACTACTGCTGCAGGGGTCCTATCCATGATCTGGCAAGGGTTCCAGCATCCAAGCACACATTCCTCACTGATAAATGCTGATTAATAAGGTTTGAATGGCTAATCAAGTTTGCTTTCCCAGTAGAAAAAAGGCATAATTCCTGCCAGTTCCTTATCTGGCAATATAATCATAAAACATGATATAAAAGCCCAAGAATGGGGCTTCCCTGGTGGTCCAGTGGGTAAGGACACCGCCTTGAAATGCAAAGGGCGCCGGTTCAGTCCCTGCTGGGAAGACCCCACGTGCTGCGGAGCGGCTGGACTGATGTGTCCAACTACCAAGCCGGAGCTCTGGAGCGCATGTGCCCAGAGCCAGTGCTCTGCGGCAAGAGAGACCACTGTGATGGGAGGCCCACACAGGCCAAAGAATAAAGATAAATAAACGAAATACCAACAGAAGTGGCCAAAAAAAAAAATCAAAAAAAAAAATCCTCACACAGGGCTTCCCTGGTGGTCCAGTGGGTAAGGACACAGCCTTGCAGTGCAAGAGGCGCTGGTTTGATCCCTGGCCTGGGAAGACCCCACGTGCTGCGGAGCGGCTGGACTGATGTGTCCAACTACCAAGCCGGAGCTCTGGAGCGCATGTGCCCAGAGCCAGTGCTCTGCGGCAAGAGAGACCACTGTGATGGGAGGCCCACACAGGCCAAAGAATAAAGATAAATAAACGAAATACCAACAGAAGTGGCCAAAAAAAAAAATCAAAAAAAAAAATCCTCACACAGGGCTTCCCTGGTGGTCCAGTGGGTAAGGACACAGCCTTGCAGTGCAAGAGGCGCTGGTTTGATCCCTGGCCTGGGAAGACCCCACGTGCCGTGGAGCAGCTGGACTGATGTGTCTAATTACCGAGCCAGAGCTCTGGAGCACATGCGCCCAGAGCCAGTGCTCTGCGACAACAGAGGCCACTGCGATGGGAGGCCCACATGGGCCAAAGAACAAAGAAGGATGAAATACAGATAAATGAAAGACCAATAGAAGTGCCCACCCGCCCCCCTCCCTCTTCAACCCCCTCCTCAAAAAAAATAAAAACCCCACACAAAAAAAGCCCAAGAATTATATAAAAACCCAAGAAATGAAAGTACAATCAACCATGGTAGGTGAAATGCACAATTAGAGACTTTTATAATTAGCATTTCTGAATGCAATTTAAGATTAAATGGCTATTTAGAGGATACTTATGGGTTTTGAAGTTTCCTTTGCCTAATTTATGCATTGTTTTTACATTCATGCTGCAAATTGATTAAACATGCAAAGGGCTTACATTATATATTTTGATATTGTGTTTGCTTTAATGAAGAACAAAGCAGAGAGACAAAAAAAGAAAGAAAATATCATTTGATTCTTGTTTGCTAAGTCATTTCAGTGGTGTCCTATTCTTTGTGACCCCATGAAATGTAGCCTGTCAGGCTTCTTTGTCCATGGGATTCTCCAGGCAAGATTAGTGGAGTGGGTTGATATGCCATCATCCAAGATTACTAGAGTGGGTTTCCATACAATCCTCCAGGGCATCTTCCCGAACTGGAGATTGAGCCCTGGTTTCTTAGATCTCCTGAACTGACAGGCAAGTTCTTTAACATTAGTTCCACATGAAGATTCTTCCTCCTGGTTAATGTTAGCCTTCCACAGTGAAATTTAAACTTGTTTATCATCAAAGTTTTCCAGTAGAGAAAACACCTTTTCTAAAATCAAGTTTCAGAGGAAAAGTCATTAAGTGGCTTTTTATTTTTATTTTATTTTTTTCTCACTTTGAAGTGACTTATTCTTTGGACTGAGGTAATTCTTTTCCAGTGCTCAAAAAACAAACAAACAAACAAACAAAAATAATAGTCCATTTGATTATAAGTATTAGTGTCTCTGCAAATAACATCATAGCCCATTTGATTCAGTCTTTTCCAATGAAGAGATTCCAGCTCTTCACATCAGGTGGTCAAAGTATTAGAGCTTCCTTCAGCTTCAGCAATAGTCTTTCCAATGAACATTCAGGATTGATTTCCTTTAGGATTGACTGGTTTGATTTGCTTGCTATCCAAGGGACTCCCAAGAGTCTTCTCCAACACCACATGGGCCAAAGAACAAAGAAGGATGAAATACAGATAAATGAAAGACCAATAGAAGTGCCCACCCGCCCCCCTCCCTCTTCAACCCCCTCCTCAAAAAAAATAAAAACCCCACACAAAAAAAGCCCAAGAATTATATAAAAACCCAAGAAATGAAAGTACAATCAACCATGGTAGGTGAAATGCACAATTAGAGACTTTTATAATTAGCATTTCTGAATGCAATTTAAGATTAAATGGCTATTTAGAGGATACTTATGGGTTTTGAAGTTTCCTTTGCCTAATTTATGCATTGTTTTTACATTCATGCTGCAAATTGATTAAACATGCAAAGGGCTTACATTATATATTTTGATATTGTGTTTGCTTTAATGAAGAACAAAGCAGAGAGACAAAAAAAGAAAGAAAATATCATTTGATTCTTGTTTGCTAAGTCATTTCAGTGGTGTCCTATTCTTTGTGACCCCATGAAATGTAGCCTGTCAGGCTTCTTTGTCCATGGGATTCTCCAGGCAAGATTAGTGGAGTGGGTTGATATGCCATCATCCAAGATTACTAGAGTGGGTTTCCATACAATCCTCCAGGGCATCTTCCCGAACTGGAGATTGAGCCCTGGTTTCTTAGATCTCCTGAACTGACAGGCAAGTTCTTTAACATTAGTTCCACATGAAGATTCTTCCTCCTGGTTAATGTTAGCCTTCCACAGTGAAATTTAAACTTGTTTATCATCAAAGTTTTCCAGTAGAGAAAACACCTTTTCTAAAATCAAGTTTCAGAGGAAAAGTCATTAAGTGGCTTTTTATTTTTATTTTATTTTTTTCTCACTTTGAAGTGACTTATTCTTTGGACTGAGGTAATTCTTTTCCAGTGCTCAAAAAACAAACAAACAAACAAACAAAAATAATAGTCCATTTGATTATAAGTATTAGTGTCTCTGCAAATAACATCATAGCCCATTTGATTCAGTCTTTTCCAATGAAGAGATTCCAGCTCTTCACATCAGGTGGTCAAAGTATTAGAGCTTCCTTCAGCTTCAGCAATAGTCTTTCCAATGAACATTCAGGATTGATTTCCTTTAGGATTGACTGGTTTGATTTGCTTGCTATCCAAGGGACTCCCAAGAGTCTTCTCCAACACCACAATTCAAAAGAATCAATTCTTAGGTGCTCAGCCTTCTTTATGGTCCAACTGTCACAAGAGTATATAACCAGAAAAATCATAACTTTGACTATACAGATCTTTGTCAGCAAAGTGGTATCTCTGCTTTTTAATACGCTGTCTAGCTTTGTCATAGTCCTATGCTGTGGCAACTAAGTCACTTCAATTTGAGTCAGTCTGTGGGATCCTATGGACTATAGCCCACCAGGCTCGTCCGTCCATGAGATTCTTTAGGATTGTCATGCCATCCTCCAGAGGATCTTCCCATTCCAGGGTTGAACCCCTGTCTCTTTTGTCTCCTGTATTAACAAGTGGGTTCTTAACCATGAACAGCCTCACAGTCCTAAACTGGGTGTATACATGTTTATGAACACTTTATTACTTTTTTTATGATTATATAATGCCTGTCTTTGACCTTCATTATAGATTTTATTTTAAAATCTACATGGTCTGATGTAAGTAAGCCTACTCCAGCTTTCTTTTGATTTCTCTTTGTATGGAATATCTTCTTCCATTTCTGCCTATAAGTGTCTTTAGGTCTGAAGCAAGTCTCCTGTAGGCAATCTATGGATTTATGTTTTTTTGTTTGTTTGCTTTGTCAGTACAATCAGCCACCTTGTATCCTTTAATGGGAGCATTCAATTCATTGACATTTAAAGTGATTATTGATAGGTATACTTATTTCCATTTTGTTATTTTTATTTTTTTTTTCTCACTTTGAAGTGACTTATTCTTTGGACTGAGGTAATTCTTTTCCAGTGCTCAAAAACAAACAAACAAACAAACAAAATAATAGTCCATTTGATTATAAGTATTAGTGTCTCTGCAAATAACATCATAGCCCATTTGATTCAGTCTTTTCCAATGAAGAGATTCCAGCTCTTCACATCAGGTGGTCAAAGTATTAGAGCTTCCTTCAGCTTTAGCATCAGTCCTTCCAATGAATATTCAGGGTTGATTTCCTTTAGGATTGACTGGTTTGATTTTCTTGCATTCCAGAAGACACCCAAGAGTCTTCTCCAACACCACAATTCAAAAGCAATTGTGGTGTGCACCAATTCTTAGGTGCTCAGCCTTCTTTATGGTCCAACTGTCACAAGAGTATATAACCAGAAAAATCATAACTTTGACTATACAGATCTTTGTCAGCAAAGTGGTATCTCTGCTTTTTAATACGCTGTCTAGCTTTGTCATAGTCCTATGCTGTGGCAACTAAGTCACTTCAATTTGAGTCAGTCTGTGGGATCCTATGGACTATAGCCCACCAGGCTCGTCCGTCCATGAGATTCTTTAGGATTGTCATGCCATCCTCCAGAGGATCTTCCCATTCCAGGGTTGAACCCCTGTCTCTTTTGTCTCCTGTATTAACAAGTGGGTTCTTAACCATGAACAGCCTCACAGTCCTAAACTGGGTGTATACATGTTTATGAACACTTTATTACTTTTTTTATGATTATATAATGCCTGTCTTTGACCTTCATTATAGATTTTATTTTAAAATCTACATGGTCTGATGTAAGTAAGCCTACTCCAGCTTTCTTTTGATTTCTCTTTGTATGGAATATCTTCTTCCATTTCTGCCTATAAGTGTCTTTAGGTCTGAAGCAAGTCTCCTGTAGGCAATCTATGGATTTATGTTTTTTTGTTTGTTTGCTTTGTCAGTACAATCAGCCACCTTGTATCCTTTAATGGGAGCATTCAATTCATTGACATTTAAAGTGATTATTGATAGGTATACTTATTTCCATTTTGTTATTTGTTTTCCCCCTTTTTTTTGTACACCTTTGCTTTTCTTCTTACTTTAGTCTCTTTTCTTGTGGCCTGGTGATTTTATTTTGTTCTCTGTTCCTCTTCTCTTTACGTTTTGTACATCTGTCTTAGGTTTTTATTTTGGGGGGTGGGGTTTTGAAGTTTATTCGTGTATGTTGGCCTATAAGTATACATGCCTGATTTAAAATGATAGCCGTGCAAGTTGAAAAACCTTCCAAAAGATCTCCCAACTCCAACTTTTTTGTGTTTGCATTGCTTTATATTACATCTCCATGTATATCCCCTAACTGTATTGCATTTGTAATTGACTTCACAATTCAATTATCTTTTAGACTCAGTGGTAAAAAATCTGCCTGTCAATTCTGGAGATGGAGGAGATATGGGTTCCATCCCTGGATGAGGAAGATTCCTTTGAGGAGGAAATGCTGACTCACTCCAGCATTCTTAACTGGAAAAATCCCATCATGGCTACAGTCTGTGGGTCACAAAGAGTCAGACACAAGTAAGTGCCTGAGCATTTACATATATGTGAATGTGATATGGTGCTATATGTGAAGCTTATGTGTTTTTTTCATGGTGTTTAGTGTTTATTTTCTTTTTCCAGTAATGTTAGCCTTTTCCTCTGATTTCATATTTTTTATCATAGTTCTTTTTTTTGTTTGTTTTCCTTTCACCTAAGGAAGACCTTTGGCACTATGATCATACCTAGGTGTTCTGTCTTCTTCATAGAATGCTTGAAGGGAGCTACCAGGCTTCTAGATCTATCTCTGAGGGGGTTGAAGCTGGGTGTATACATGTTTATGAACACTTTATTACTTTTTATGATTATATAATGCCTGTCTTTGACTTTCATTATAGATTTTATTTTAAAATCTACATGGTCGGATGTAAGTAAGCCTTCAGCTTTCTCATGTCTGATGTAAGTAAGCCTACTCCAGCTTTCTTTTGATTTCTCTTTGTATGGAATATCTTCTTCCATTTCTGCCTATAAGTGTCTTTAGGTCTGAAGCAAGTCTCCTGTAGGCAATCTATGGATTTATGTTTTTTTGTTTGTTTGCTTTGTCAGTACAATCAGCCACCTTGTATCCTTTAATGGGAGCATTCAATTCATTGACATTTAAAGTGATTATTGATAGGTATACTTATTTCCATTTTGTTATTTGTTTTCCCCCTTTTTGTACACCTTTGCTTTTCTTCTTACTTTAGTCTCTTTTCTTGTGGCCTGGTGATTTTATTTTGTTCTCTGTTCCTCTTCTCTTTACGTTTTGTACATCTGTCTTAGGTTTTTATTTTGGGGGGTGGGGTTTTGAAGTTTATTCGTGTATGTTGGCCTATAAGTATACATGCCTGATTTAAAATGATAGCCGTGCAAGTTGAAAAACCTTCCAAAAGATCTCCCAACTCCAACTTTTTTGTGTTTGCATTGCTTTATATTACATCTCCATGTATATCCCCTAACTGTATTGCATTTGTAATTGACTTCACAATTCAATTATCTTTTAGACTCAGTGGTAAAAAATCTGCCTGTCAATTCTGGAGATGGAGGAGATATGGGTTCCATCCCTGGATGAGGAAGATTCCTTTGAGGAGGAAATGCTGACTCACTCCAGCATTCTTAACTGGAAAAATCCCATCATGGCTACAGTCTGTGGGTCACAAAGAGTCAGACACAAGTAAGTGCCTGAGCATTTACATATATGTGAATGTGATATGGTGCTATATGTGAAGCTTATGTGTTTTTTTCATGGTGTTTAGTGTTTATTTTCTTTTTTCCCGTAATGTTAGCCTTTTCCTCTGATTTCATATTTTTTATCATAGTTCTTTTTTTTGTTTGTTTTCCTTTCACCTAAGGAAGACCTTTGGCACTATGATCATACCTAGGTGTTCTGTCTTCTTCATAGAATGCTTGAAGGGAGCTACCAGGCTTCTAGATCTATCTCTGAGGGGGTTGAAGCTGGGAGATGCTGAGGAAAGCTAGCCCTGGAGAAAGCCCAGCCCTGCAGCCACAGCCACATCACTGACCTTGGGCTAGAACTTGTCATGTGACCCCAAACTGAAGGAAGAACAGAGGTGACCCAGCCATGGGCAGAAGGTGACCCACTGTGAAGTGTGGTTTGGCATGCAAACCCTAAACACAAATCACAAGAGCAGCTTCTTAACCCTGCAGTATTTCTCAGAATCTGGAGCTTTCTTGGGGGTGACATGGCAGCCTTTTCTCCCTTCTCACTGTGCTCTGCTGAGGGCAATAGAGAACCCAGGTGTAAGGTAAGCATATTGGTCCACCTCGTTGCCAAGAACATGCAAAGAACAATGTGATTATTGTCAGTTCGTTTTCTTATGGCTAAATGTGCCCCCACCACGTGTAACCCACAGGCAAGCCTGGACCATTTGGGGAAGGTAAAAGTTGAGCACTTTCCTGAGGATGTCTGGATGTCCCTTCACAACTGATCATACTCTGTTTAGTGAAATTTCAACCTGGAGATGAGCCAAGTAGATGTGGTGTAAACAGAGGTGTATGTGCCATCTTTGGAGAAGAAGGATATTGTGAAACCTCATGAGGAGAGCCCTGTGGAGCTCTCATTGGCCCCCAGCTATGATCCAAGATAGAAAGCAGAGTTGCTGTATGTTCCCTCCCAATTCTGGAGATGGAGGAGATATGGGTTCCATCCCTGGATGAGGAAGATTCCTTTGAGGAGGAAATGCTGACTCACTCCAGCATTCTTAACTGGAAAAATCCCATCATGGCTACAGTCTGTGGGTCACAAAGAGTCAGACACAAGTAAGTGCCTGAGCATTTACATATATGTGAATGTGATATGGTGCTATATGTGAAGCTTATGTGTTTTTTTCATGGTGTTTAGTGTTTATTTTCTTTTTCCAGTAATGTTAGCCTTTTCCTCTGATTTCATATTTTTTATCATAGTTCTTTTTTTTGTTTGTTTTCCTTTCACCTAAGGAAGACCTTTGGCACTATGATCATACCTAGGTGTTCTGTCTTCTTCATAGAATGCTTGAAGGGAGCTACCAGGCTTCTAGATCTATCTCTGAGGGGGTTGAAGCTGGGAGATGCTGAGGAAAGCTAGCCCTGGAGAAAGCCCAGCCCTGCAGCCACAGCCACATCACTGACCTTGGGCTAGAACTTGTCATGTGACCCCAAACTGAAGGAAGAACAGAGGTGACCCAGCCATGGGCAGAAGGTGACCCACTGTGAAGTGTGGTTTGGCATGCAAACCCTAAACACAAATCACAAGAGCAGCTTCTTAACCCTGCAGTATTTCTCAGAATCTGGAGCTTTCTTGGGGGTGACATGGCAGCCTTTTCTCCCTTCTCACTGTGCTCTGCTGAGGGCAATAGAGAACCCAGGTGTAAGGTAAGCATATTGGTCCACCTCGTTGCCAAGAACATGCAAAGAACAATGTGATTATTGTCAGTTCGTTTTCTTATGGCTAAATGTGCCCCCACCACGTGTAACCCACAGGCAAGCCTGGACCATTTGGGGAAGGTAAAAGTTGAGCACTTTCCTGAGGATGTCTGGATGTCCCTTCACAACTGATCATACTCTGTTTAGTGAAATTTCAACCTGGAGATGAGCCAAGTAGATGTGGTGTAAACAGAGGTGTATGTGCCATCTTTGGAGAAGAAGGATATTGTGAAACCTCATGAGGAGAGCCCTGTGGAGCTCTCATTGGCCCCCAGCTATGATCCAAGATAGAAAGCAGAGTTGCTGTATGTTCCCTCCCAATGAGGGCCAGAAGCAGGGGCCACAACCTTCTGTGGCCCCTGTAAACAGACTGATTTTTGTATTCCATGAGCCTACCAGTATGAGGCTGTGACTTCATAGAAAGCAGATGTCTCTCTGTTTGGACAGATGCATGCCTATAGGCCCAGCTTCCTTCAAAAAATGATAAACCCTCTGTTACAGTTGACCTTCATGGATCATTAGTTCTGATTTCTCCCTGGGCACCATGGAAGACTCTTCTCTTGAGAAGGCAGAGAGAAAATTAACACACTTGAAGAGAGAGTTTTTGAAGTCCTTGCTTTAAGCCAAGACTTGGCAGCTTATCTGTACTGGGCCAACCCAGTCACCCCAGCACATGGGCCATCTGGAGGGATATGTGGGGTCTGGCTGTGGATCACAGCCAATATCGTAGTTAAAGAAAGTCAATATTTAACTTGGAGCTGTGTGGGTTAACAGACAGGGGACAAGGCTACTGCATCAAATAGTTTCTTCCCTACTTTTTGTTCCTAATGGAATTCTATGTGGGTATTGTCTATTTCCTTCTTCTTCTTTTTTTTTTTTTTAAGATTTATTTATTTATTTTGGGCGGGGGTCGGGTTGGAGAGGGAGGGGAGTGGGGGGGGCACTGCTATTGGTTTTTCATTTCTCCATTTTCATCCATCTTTGCTCTTTGGCTCCTGTGGGCCTCCCATCGCGGTTGTTGCAGAGCGCCGGCTCTGGGCACATGCGCTCCAGAGCTCCGGCTCGGCGATTGGACACATCGGTCCAGTCTCTCCATGGCACGTGGGATCTTCCCAGGCCAGGGATCGAACCGGCACCCCTTGCACTGCAAGGCTGTGTCCTTACCCACTGGACCACCAGGGGAAGCCCGTCTATTTCCTTCTTATTTGACTCTAGGTCTCTAATGGCTGTTAAAATTTTTATGCTGTCTGAAAAAAGAATTACCTTGTGGATTTACAAAAATAAAGCAAAATCACAGAAAAATATATTCATTTCTTGTAAGGTTAAAGATTATATTGATGAACTAATCTAGTTTGCTTGGGTGCAAAACTCATTATCTCGCCATTTTTGAATGACAACCTTACTGGGTAAAGTATCCTAGGGTGTAGAATTTTCCCTTTCAGCAGTTTAAATATATCATACCACTCCCTTCTGGTTTGCAAATTTTCTGTAGAAAGACAAACTGATAGCATAATGAGGTTCCCATGTATATGGTTCTTTGTTTTTCTCTTATTTCTTAGAATTCTCTTTTTTACCTTTATCTAAGAATTATGATCTGCCTTGCTGTGAGTTTCTTTTGGTTCATCTTGTTTAAGTCTCTCCGTGATTCCTGTACCAGGATATCTGTTCCTTTCTTCAGATTCAGGACATGTTCAGTCATAATTCTTTCAAATGTATTTTGTATTCCTTTCTCTCTCTCTTCTCTTTCTGGGATCCCTATAATGTGAATGTTAGTATGCTTTATGTTGTTTGTGAAGTTCATTAAGTATTCTCACTTTTTAAAATCTGTTTCCCTTTTTCCCATTTTTTGATTGGGTGATTTCTATTAATGTATCTTCTACATTGCTTATGCATTCTTCTGTTTCAGCTAATCTGCCAATATGTTAATTCCCTGTAGTGTATTCTTTTCTTAATTTCATTTATTGTACTCTTCAGGTCTGATAGGTTCTTTTTAAAGTTTTCTAGTTCTTCACTAAAATTCTCCCTGTGTTTGTTTATTTTCCCCAGCTGAGTTAACATTCTTATTATTACTGCATTGACCTCTTTGTAATGTTTCATTATGGCTTTTTTCTAGCAATTTTTTTTTCATGTTTTTTCATTTGAAAACCCTTTCTTGTCATATTGTTTAACTGTCTCTGTCTGAATAAGGTGCAAATTACCTGTCTCTGTCTTGAGTTCATGTTATTGGCTGAGATCATCCCTAGGCAGTCTGCCTGTGCCTGATAGGTTTCGAGGAACACCTAGGTCTGAAGTGAGCAAAGACTGAGTATTTACCACCAAGAGTGTGCTGAGAGCCATCACCATGGCATGAGGTAGGACTGGAGTTGAGATTAGAGCCAAGGCCAGGTGTGAGTAATATTATTAAAAATGCAAAATCACAGAAAAATATATTCATTTCTTGTAAGGTTAAAGATTATATTGATGAACTACTTTCAAACTATATCTCGCCATTTGAATGACAACCTTACTGGGTAAAGTATCCTAGGGTGTAGAATTTTCCCTTTCAGCAGTTTAAATATATCATACCACTCCCTTCTGGTTTGCAAATTTTCTGTAGAAAGACAAACTGATAGCATAATGAGGTTCCCATGTATATGGTTCTTTGTTTTTCTCTTATTTCTTAGAATTCTCTTTTTTACCTTTATCTAAGAATTATGATCTGCCTTGCTGTGAGTTTCTTTTGGTTCATCTTGTTTAAGTCTCTCCGTGATTCCTGTACCAGGATATCTGTTCCTTTCTTCAGATTCAGGACATGTTCAGTCATAATTCTTTCAAATGTATTTTGTATTCCTTTCTCTCTCTCTTCTCTTTCTGGGATCCCTATAATGTGAATGTTAGTATGCTTTATGTTGTTTGTGAAGTTCATTAAGTATTCTCACTTTTTAAAATCTGTTTCCCTTTTTCCTTTTCTGACTGGGTGATTTCTATTAATGTATCTTCTACATTGCTTATGCATTCTTCTGTTTCAGCTAATCTGCCAATATGTTAATTCCCTGTAGTGTATTCTTTTCTTAATTTCATTTATTGTACTCTTCAGGTCTGATAGGTTCTTTTTAAAGTTTTCTAGTTCTTCACTAAAATTCTCCCTGTGTTTGTTTATTTTCCCCAGCTGAGTTAACATTCTTATTATTACTGCATTGACCTCTTTGTAATGTTTCATTATGGCTTTTTTCTAGCAATTTTTTTTTCATGTTTTTTCATTTGAAAACCCTTTCTTGTCATATTGTTTAACTGTCTCTGTCTGAATAAGGTGCAAATTACCTGTCTCTGTCTTGAGTTCATGTTATTGGCTGAGATCATCCCTAGGCAGTCTGCCTGTGCCTGATAGGTTTCGAGGAACACCTAGGTCTGAAGTGAGCAAAGACTGAGTATTTACCACCAAGAGTGTGCTGAGAGCCATCACCATGGCATGAGGTAGGACTGGAGTTGAGATTAGAGCCAAGGCCAGGTGTGAGCTGAGGCCTCTGTTATGCTCAGTGGCCATCACCACATTATTGATGATGCGCTCAGGTTCTGAGGGGCTGGAGCAAGAAGCCTGAGAGTGTTGGATTTTCCCACACACGATGGCTGTTTCAACCTTGTTCTGGGATGAGACCAAGGCCTAAGGGCTTGAGGCTGTCCTGCTGTGCTGGTTTCACTTTCTCCCAGTGTGCATGTTGGTTCCCAGCATTGGGCTGGCTCACCCCTCCCTGGTGTGCTCAGGGAATGAGCACTGCTGCAATGGTGATCTTCACCTGGAATAACTTTCTTCCAACTTGTGTGTAGGGCTGTTTGGGTAATCACTGCCTCCACCCTGATGAGAGGCAAAGCTTGGGTTTGAGGTGTTCCCTCCAAGCCTGCACACTCCCATGTCAACAGCAGCTTCTGTCCCAGTAAAGAACAAGGGGGTCTGGAGCAGGAGCCTGGTTCAGGCTTGGGGGTACTCTGGGATGGTCTAGGAAAGTCAGCCATGGCCCCAAGTATTTTCCCTTGTGCTACCTCTGTTCTGTGACTGGGAGTAAGCATAGCCAGCCAGCATGTACACACCTGGAAATGAGAACTTTGCTTTCCTATAGGCATTAGGTAAGCCCCACAGATCTTCAAACCAGCTGAGGGATCTTACCATCCCAGTGTTAGACCCCAGGACTGGGGTGCCTAATGTGTGAATTGAACTCCATGTTCCTTGGTGAGGATCCACTTGCCTGTGATAACCCCTTCCTCCTCAGTGGCTCCTGCTAGAGGTGTGGGCCTGACTGGACAGCTTCTCCTCCTTTCCTATCAGATTCCATGTCCATCCGCAGCCTTGACTGGAGAAGAGTTATGCTGCTAGCCCCCAAGTAGATTTCAGAGAGAGTCACTATATATGTAACTGTAGTTTCGATGCGTTCATGAAGGGAGGTGACTCAGTGTCTTCCTGCTCTGCCATGCTGGTCATTCCTCTAGGACCTCCTTTTTAATTTCAGCACAGACTTTGTGATTTCAGAGGCCAGTGGAGGCCAGGTCTGGCAAGACTGACAACAGCAAACCAGGCACACACAGCCCTGAGGGGCTCTTACATGCCTGGACCCAGAGTTTCAGGGCATCATGATGAGGCTCTGCCATACCCGCTTATGAGAGATGTGGACAGAGCTTCTGCAGCAGGTAAGTGGTACCCAGCTGTGGAATTTGGCCCTGGTCACTGCTGAAATGGCATATTTGGGGGACAGAACAGTACAGAAAAATGGAAGTCCTGGAAATGGCAGGATGCAGCAGTTTGCTATATGGGTGCATAGGCTCATGCTCTGACCCTGGACCATGAAATGCTGGCTGCAGGGTCAGACCTGCCTTTAGGACGCTCAGGGGGGCCTGCAATGGTGATCTTCACCTGGAATAACTTTCTTCCAACTTGTGTGTAGGGCTGTTTGGGTAATCACTGCCTCCACCCTGATGAGAGGCAAAGCTTGGGTTTGAGGTGTTCCTCCAAGCCTGCACACTCCCATGTCAACAGCAGCTTCTGTCCCAGTAAAGAACAAGGGGGTCTGGAGCAGGAGCCTGGTTCAGGCTTGGGGGTACTCTGGGATGGTCTAGGAAAGTCAGCCATGGCCCCAAGTATTTTCCCTTGTGCTACCTCTGTTCTGTGACTGGGAGTAAGCATAGCCAGCCAGCATGTACACACCTGGAAATGAGAACTTTGCTTTCCTATAGGCATTAGGTAAGCCCCACAGATCTTCAAACCAGCTGAGGGATCTTACCATCCCAGTGTTAGACCCCAGGACTGGGGTGCCTAATGTGTGAATTGAACTCCATGTTCCTTGGTGAGGATCCACTTGCCTGTGATAACCCCTTCCTCCTCAGTGGCTCCTGCTAGAGGTGTGGGCCTGACTGGACAGCTTCTCCTCCTTTCCTATCAGATTCCATGTCCATCCGCAGCCTTGACTGGAGAAGAGTTATGCTGCTAGCCCCCAAGTAGATTTCAGAGAGAGTCACTATATATGTAACTGTAGTTTCGATGCGTTCATGAGGGGAGGTGACTCCGTGTCTTCCTGCTCTGCCATGCTGGTCATTCCTCTAGGACCTCCTTTTTAATTTCAGCACAGACTTTGTGATTTCAGAGGCCAGTGGAGGCCAGGTCTGGCAAGACTGACAACAGCAAACCAGGCACACACAGCCCTGAGGGGCTCTTACATGCCTGGACCCAGAGTTTCAGGGCATCATGATGAGGCTCTGCCATACCCGCTTATGAGAGATGTGGACAGAGCTTCTGCAGCAGGTAAGTGGTACCCAGCTGTGGAATTTGGCCCTGGTCACTGCTGAAATGGCATATTTGGGGGACAGAACAGTACAGAAAAATGGAAGTCCTGGAAATGGCAGGATGCAGCAGTTTGCTTTAGGGATGCAGAGGCTCATGCTCTGACCCTGGACCATGCATGAAATGCTGGCTGCAGGGTCAGACCTGCCTTTAAGGACGATTCTTACTACTTGTACTGGGTTGTGCTCAGTGTCCAGAAAAATGGCTGAACAGTCACATTTCTTGGGAACATTCCTGTCTCTTAAGATAAATGCTGATAAGAGTGGTTGGAAAGAGTGTCAAACTGCCCTTCCAGCACAGCCCTGACTCAAAATGGAGATGAATAGTTAAGAAGGAGCTGAACTTGGACCTGGGGTAATTTCTGCTCTAATTACAAAGTCTTTTTGTTGGGAAGCTCACATGTGCCGACAGGGTAGTACTTGGACTCGGCGGGCAATGTTTAGGACAGAGATATTTCTGTGCAACTTGTAAGCCAATCACTCACTTGTCAACTGGACTGCAGGCAAAAATAAAAAAAAGGGACTACCTCAGTAGACAGTTGAACCAATTGCCTTCTACTTGCTTTCTTCTTTCGCTCTGTCACCCTGGCTTCTCACCTAAAACCTAATAGCTCTTCTTTCTCATCATGTCCTTATACCCTAGACATGGCCTAGAATATGATCAGACCCTTGGCCACTGAGAACAAAGGCTCTCATGTGTCCTGTGTCCTTCCCTATCCTAGTGATCCACCCCAGATTTCTCTGCTGCCACACTGTCACCCCTAGGGGAACCAACTGGTGCAGGCGTGAAGTGAAGAGCATGAACCCAGAGCATGCCTACAGGATGGAGGAGAAAAGGGAAGGATTTTGAAGACTGAAGCAGGGGATACCTCCAGGCAACATAAAAAGTGTGAGGAAAGGTGTAGAGTATGGAAATATATGCATGCAGCTCAAACAGAAAAGCAGAGGGGTGGCTGGAACACAGGGAGCATGGTCAGGGTGTCCGGAAAGGAGGTCCCAAGAGTGGCAACCTCCTCCACTTTCAAGGGTGAGGTCCCTTCTCCAAAATCCTGGACCCTCAGCCTCACAGAACACAACTGACAGTTTAAATAAAATGAAAATAATAATCAAAGTCGGAGGGAAAGTTAAAGATCTGAAAGAACAGCCCAATTCAGGTAGAAACTTGCACTTCTCAGTAGTAAACACAAGAGGGCTCCATATGCTTATGCTAAGATATCTGTTTTGATTTTAATGCCTGATTTTTTATTGATTTCTCTGCAGCTTGACAGGGATATGTCAGCTTCATTCTAATAAGTGACATTTTGCCTGGTAGAAAGAATGTTTTTTGAATCCAGTTCCAGAGACAGAATCTCTTATCTTCCTTATATCTGAATGTCTGTCCTGAGAGTGGACACCTCTTAAGACATGGCTGAGCAAGGTGTAGTGACTCATACAGGACAGAGGAAGGACACAATATCTAGACCATCACGCTCTGGAGCAGGTCAGAAGAGGGAGCTAGAAGTGCGGTATTGAGAGATGCTCCAATTTGGTCGTCAGAGCTGAGGCTGTGGAGGGATGCAAATATAGAAGAAAATGATTCCAGCAGCCCTGAATGGGCATCAGAGCAAAGTGGAACTGGGCTCAGGGAGAGAGCTTGTTCCAGGGTGAACAGTGTGTTGTGACCAGTTTTATTTCCTTATGGGGTCAGCACTGGGTGCACTGGGTGAGCAGCAGTGTCCCTGCCTCTGTTTAGGCAGGAGCCATAGTAGGAGAGCAGTAAGCTATGAATCTCTATATGACTCTTGGTATGGATAGGCTGTCAGAGCAGGAAGGGAACGACCTAAACTGGGCTCTCAGTACTGGACAGCACCAAGGTCTGGGATATGAAAGTTAAGGGATTGTCTAGTTCAGGACTAGGCAAACCATGACCTGCAAAAACAGCTTCCCTCTTACTGTCATGCTGCTGTCTGAGTTATTAAGGCAAAGTTGCAACAGAGATTGCATGCATTTTAGACTTCCACAAAGACTAAAATATTAATATCTTGTCCTTTACAGTAAAGTGCCTAAGACAATCTCTTAGTCTTTATATCCAAAGATTCGAATTAACAGAGCCCAACAGACCTTGGCGATATCTAGTTCTGAGAACCTAGGTTGGATGCTATTCTTCCTCCTGGTTCCTGGTCTATTCTGAGCTCAAAAAACTCAAGAGACATGGGGCAACTGGAAGTAAACAGAGGTGAGATCTGAAAGAACAGCCCAATTCAGGTAGAAACTTGCACTTCTCAGTAGTAAACACAAGAGGGCTCCATATGCTTATGCTAAGATATCTGTTTTGATTTTAATGCCTGATTTTTTATTGATTTCTCTGCAGCTTGACAGGGATATGTCAGCTTCATTCTAATAAGTGACATTTTGCCTGGTAGAAAGAATGTTTTTTGAATCCAGTTCCAGAGACAGAATCTCTTATCTTCCTTATATCTGAATGTCTGTCCTGAGAGTGGACACCTCTTAAGACATGGCTGAGCAAGGTGTAGTGACTCATACAGGACAGAGGAAGGACACAATATCTAGACCATCACGCTCTGGAGCAGGTCAGAAGAGGGAGCTAGAAGTGCGGTATTGAGAGATGCTCCAATTTGGTCGTCAGAGCTGAGGCTGTGGAGGGATGCAAATATAGAAGAAAATGATTCCAGCAGCCCTGAATGGGCATCAGAGCAAAGTGGAACTGGGCTCAGGGAGAGAGCTTGTTCCAGGGTGAACAGTGTGTTGTGACCAGTTTTATTTCCTTATGGGGTCAGCACTGGGTGCACTGGGTGAGCAGCAGTGTCCCTGCCTCTGTTTAGGCAGGAGCCATAGTAGGAGAGCAGTAAGCTATGAATCTCTATATGACTCTTGGTATGGATAGGCTGTCAGAGCAGGAAGGGAACGACCTAAACTGGGCTCTCAGTACTGGACAGCACCAAGGTCTGGGATATGAAAGTTAAGGGATTGTCTAGTTCAGGACTAGGCAAACCATGACCTGCAAAAACAGCTTCCCTCTTACTGTCATGCTGCTGTCTGAGTTATTAAGGCAAAGTTGCAACAGAGATTGCATGCATTTTAGACTTCCACAAAGACTAAAATATTAATATCTTGTCCTTTACAGTAAAGTGCCTAAGACAATCTCTTAGTCTTTATATCCAAAGATTCGAATTAACAGAGCCCAACAGACCTTGGCGATATCTAGTTCTGAGAACCTAGGTTGGATGCTATTCTTCCTCCTGGTTCCTGGTCTATTCTGAGTCATCCATGTTAGGAATAGGAAAATGATCTCAAGAGACATGAAGGGGTCAAACTGGAAGTAAACAGAGGTGAGAGCTACCTACGGGTGACTTGGATTGCCCACCATGCCAGTCTGAGCTCATGCAAATTGTCTTCTATTTCTTTACCACGAAAAGGAACAGCAAGCCAAAGGCTTGCAATGCAGATTAATTACAGTGACATTACTCACTGCATAGAATTCTGGCCATGCCTGGGACACAGAGCAGGAGATGATAACATCCTTGTTATCCAAAGGAAGGACCTGGCTAGGGAAGAAGAGGATGGTTTTATTGGCTTGTCTCCTTAGGCCTTTAACTTCTTTTCACACAACTGTGCTTTTTAATCAAATGATAAATCTCTGTTTTACACTGACAAGTGGTTTTATTGATTTACCAGAAGTGGTTTTATAAAAATTTATAAGCCACACTTGGTTTGGGGGCTGACATGGATATAGGCTTCCCTACATATTCTTTATATCTGTGACTGTCAGTGTGCACAGAGACCTCTTTGACCCTGGATTTGAGAGTTTGGATGGCTGGGTGACCACAAGAAGAGACTCTGAAATTAGGCTGTCATCCAGGATTGCTGGTGAACTCACTACTCTTTATAAATCTGAGATCCTCCCAAATGTATAATGTTATGATTCTTTTGTTTCATAGCATTATTTTTAATATGATAAAAATCAGCCTCCAGATCAATGAAGAATGCAGATGTAAGAACTCAGAAGGAGAACATCCCAAATCTTGAACTTCCACAGCCCTTGGAATACACAGTACTCCTTTCCATTCATCTCAGAGCCAACGCTCTCTCAGTGCCTTTCTGAGGTCAGCAAAAGCAATTCATTCAGTTAGTTTGCTAAAATCTAAGACATCAAATGTACTTGTTTCTTTCAATTATTAATTCCATTGGCTTTTTGCCCTCTACATTAAAGTATTCAAATGAGGATTGTCTTTGTCTGTTTTCCAGCTCCCTACTATTTTCAGCTGAAGACTAAGGGTGAAAAGAAGTGAGAATCCATTTTATATATTAAAAAAAAAATCCAAATAAGGATAGTTCCTGAACAAATCATCTGTATTTTCAAATACTATATTCACAGTTTCTTCTCATATTGAGAAGAAATGCCCACCTTTACCCACCTGTGTGAGGAATGCACAACTTGTTGGACAAATCATAAAGCTGGGATTGTCTGACATTATATTCTTCAGGCAGGGTGAAGCCCTGTTTTATTGCTATTATCATTAACTGTCTTAATGGCTCCACTCAAATCCCCAGGGTGCCCAGCTTTTAGATGTCAGAGAGTAGAAAAGAGCATAGGTTCATGAGTTAGACTTGGTTTTGAATCCCGAGGCTCTGGGGAGTGGAGTGAAGAGAGTATGATTGACGTTAAGGAGACAAAAAGGATGTACTGTCAGGGGAAGGTGTGTTAGGCTGAAATAGAGGGCACAGTGGGCAGAAGATGGAGTGGGTGCCACAGTCTCTGCCATGGAGAAAAGGGAACTTCAACCTGACTGTGGAGAGGGTGCTTCCTGCCCAGAGTAGCTCCTGTGGGAGGAGAGATGATGGTTGATGCCTCTCATAGCAGTGGTCTGGGGTGTGCTCTTCTGGTTGCCTAAATTTGCATAATCTTTTGATAGCAGGAGGTGGGTGGATGGGGACTGAATCCTTCCACCTGAAAGAGAGCAGGCTTCTTGTAGGTATGTACTCTGCAAGGCAGCCTGGGGAAGTTAGGTTCGAGATCAGGTTATGCAGAAGCCTCTGTGCAGTTAGATGGGACACAGATCACCTTGTATACCCACCACTGCCAAGCATCACGGGGCAACCATTAGAGGCAACTCTGCTAACAGGCAGCACCTGTTCCCAGGTGTCTCACAGGAAAAAATTTACTTGCAATGTCGGAGACATGGGTTCGAGCCCTGGGTTGGGAAGATCCCCTGGAGGAGAAAATAGCAACCCACTTCAGTACTTTTGCTTGGGAAATTTCATAGACAGAGCCACCTAGTGGGGTCACAGTGACTGAGCATGCCTGCACACTAAGAGGGAAAGGCTTGAATTTGTGCAGAAGCACTTGAGGAAGAGTCTCGTAGCTAAGTAGAATTTCTCCTCAGAGTGAATTATAGTTTCCATTTTATATATTAAAAAAATCCAAATAAGGATAGTTCCTGAACAAATCATCTGTATTTTCAAATACTATATTCACAGTTTCTTCTCATATTGAGAAGAAATGCCCACCTTTACCCACCTGTGTGAGGAATGCACAACTTGTTGGACAAATCATAAAGCTGGGATTGTCTGACATTATATTCTTCAGGCAGGGTGAAGCCCTGTTTTATTGCTATTATCATTAACTGTCTTAATGGCTCCACTCAAATCCCCAGGGTGCCCAGCTTTTAGATGTCAGAGAGTAGAAAAGAGCATAGGTTCATGAGTTAGACTTGGTTTTGAATCCCGAGGCTCTGGGGAGTGGAGTGAAGAGAGTATGATTGACGTTAAGGAGACAAAAAGGATGTACTGTCAGGGGAAGGTGTGTTAGGCTGAAATAGAGGGCACAGTGGGCAGAAGATGGAGTGGGTGCCACAGTCTCTGCCATGGAGAAAAGGGAACTTCAACCTGACTGTGGAGAGGGTGCTTCCTGCCCAGAGTAGCTCCTGTGGGAGGAGAGATGATGGTTGATGCCTCTCATAGCAGTGGTCTGGGGTGTGCTCTTCTGGTTGCCTAAATTTGCATAATCTTTTGATAGCAGGAGGTGGGTGGATGGGGACTGAATCCTTCCACCTGAAAGAGAGCAGGCTTCTTGTAGGTATGTACTCTGCAAGGCAGCCTGGGGAAGTTAGGTTCGAGATCAGGTTATGCAGAAGCCTCTGTGCAGTTAGATGGGACACAGATCACCTTGTATACCCACCACTGCCAAGCATCACGGGGCAACCATTAGAGGCAACTCTGCTAACAGGCAGCACCTGTTCCCAGGTGTCTCACAGGAAAAAATTTACTTGCAATGTCGGAGACATGGGTTCGAGCCCTGGGTTGGGAAGATCCCCTGGAGGAGAAAATAGCAACCCACTTCAGTACTTTTGCTTGGGAAATTTCATAGACAGAGCCACCTAGTGGGGTCACAGTGACTGAGCATGCCTGCACACTAAGAGGGAAAGGCTTGAATTTGTGCAGAAGCACTTGAGGAAGAGTCTCCATTAGGATAAGCTAAGTAGAATTTCTCCTCAGAGTGAATTATAGTTTCCATTTTATCTTCCATTAAAGGAAAAAATTGATAATAATGACTTCATTGCTTTTGTTAGAGTGTATCTAAAACAGGTAAAATCATGATTACAGACATAAAGTGAACACATCCAATATTTTATTCGACTCATTATCTAGTGAGAGAACCGTTAAGATAATACAGCAACTTTACAGGAGTCAAAAAGGAGAGGTAGACTAAGAATACTGCAATGAATTGGCTTGCCTCTTGAGTCGTCTGCATTGTCAGGGAAATTCTTAGCCAATGTACACCTTGGGAAGCCCATGAAATGAATTGTCAAATGTTTGCAAAACTGGTAAATCTACAAATAATTTAGGGGGGAAGTTTTGTCTTAACAGAATTTGTGATATATTCTATAGACAAGATTATTTACATAATGATCAGGTATCTAAAGCTTCTCTTGTTAAAAGCTGTTTAACAATAACTGTTATCAAATAACTCCAAAGATAATGAAAAGGAAGGTCCCTTTTAGAATCAGAATTGGATTCAGAATGAGAACCAGAACGGTATGATCCTGTTTTCCATTAAAGCACAAGGTTTTCCCTACAGTGGGCTCAGAGGATGAGGAGTTCCTGTACCCAGGCACTTAGGCCTTTGTAAGCTAAGAGAAGCATTGACCAAAATATTGGTATCCTGAAAGAGAAGGTGGGCAGGGTGGCAGTGTATGGTCCATATGCTGAAAATAGAAAGTGAAGCCATAGTTACTAGGGATTTTAGGTCAACAAGATAGAAGAGTAATGACTAACATGCTGAACACTTTGCAAATGTCCAGCCATGTTCAGATTACTTCCATTTAATCTTCCTGTTCACAAGTGCCTCAGTGAGTAAAGAATCTGCCTGCAATACAGGAGATGCAGCAGTTGCAGGTTCTATCTCTGGATCAGGGAGAGCCCCTCCAGGAGGATGGCAATCCAATCCAGTATTTTTAACTGTAGAATACCATGAATAGAAAAGCCTGGCAGGTGACAGTCCAAGGGGTCACAAAGAGTCAGACATGACTAAAGGGACTGAGCATGCATGCATTTACCTTTATAAGGAAGGAGTTATACCATTTTATTGATAAGAAAACTGATCTTCTGGGATGGGGGAGTTGGTGAAGGTGAAACACAGCAGACTGACGTCTTAGTAGTGAGAATGTCCTAAAAGTAGTTCAGAATGGCTCCTTGGGGATGGGGTCAATATGTAAGGTGTAGAGACAAACAGTGATGTCCAAGGCCTGCACTGGATGAATGAATAAGAGTGCTGCAGTGGGCAAGAGTGCTGCAGTGGGCCCAGGCTTAGGTGCAAAGGTATTGTGGGAGCCAAGAGAATGAGAAGGGAAAGAAGAGGCCTGGAAGTGCCCAGAAACGGTTAGATGGGCATGAGGGTATGCTTAGAGCTCCACTGGGTGTAACCAGGAAGCATGCAAACTTCAGTCTCATCCCTCAAGGGGAAGAAGCTAGGACCCTCCTGACAACTGGGGTTGGAGATCCAGCAAGGAGAAGGTTAGAACTTCCTGGGAGCCATTTTGACCTGAAAGCCTTGAGAGCAAGGAGTAGAAAGAAGTGGGATTCTTGCAGCATTGCCAAAGAGCTGTGAGTTGGGGGCAACATTAAAGGGCACCTGGGATGGGACCACAGAGTGAGAGTCATGGAGGAGGCTGGAGAGGAAGCAGGGCTTGGCACATTCGGCATCATGGGCTCAGAGGATGAGGAGTTCCTGTCCAGGCACTTAGGCCTTTGTAAGCTAAGAGAAGCATTGACCAAAATATTGGTATCCTGAAAGAGAAGGTGGGCAGGGTGGCAGTGTATGGTCCATATGCTGAAAATAGAAAGTGAAGCCATAGTTACTAGGGATTTTAGGTCAACAAGATAGAAGAGTAATGACTAACATGCTGAACACTTTGCAAATGTCCAGCCATGTTCAGATTACTTCCATTTAATCTTCCTGTTCACAAGTGCCTCAGTGAGTAAAGAATCTGCCTGCAATACAGGAGATGCAGCAGTTGCAGGTTCTATCTCTGGATCAGGGAGAGCCCCTCCAGGAGGATGGCAATCCAATCCAGTATTTTTAACTGTAGAATACCATGAATAGAAAAGCCTGGCAGGTGACAGTCCAAGGGGTCACAAAGAGTCAGACATGACTAAAGGGACTGAGCATGCATGCATTTACCTTTATAAGGAAGGAGTTATACCATTTTATTGATAAGAAAACTGATCTTCTGGGATGGGGAGTTGGTGAAGGTGAAACACAGCAGACTGACGTCTTAGTAGTGAGAATGTCCTAAAAGTAGTTCAGAATGGCTCCTTGGGGATGGGGTCAATATGTAAGGTGTAGAGACAAACAGTGATGTCCAAGGCCTGCACTGGATGAATGAATAAGAGTGCTGCAGTGGGCAAGAGTGCTGCAGTGGGCCCAGGCTTAGGTGCAAAGGTATTGTGGGAGCCAAGAGAATGAGAAGGGAAAGAAGAGGCCTGGAAGTGCCCAGAAACGGTTAGATGGGCATGAGGGTATGCTTAGAGCTCCACTGGGTGTAACCAGGAAGCATGCAAACTTCAGTCTCATCCCTCAAGGGGAAGAAGCTAGGACCCTCCTGACAACTGGGGTTGGAGATCCAGCAAGGAGAAGGTTAGAACTTCCTGGGAGCCATTTTGACCTGAAAGCCTTGAGAGCAAGGAGTAGAAAGAAGTGGGATTCTTGCAGCATTGCCAAAGAGCTGTGAGTTGGGGGCAACATTAAAGGGCACCTGGGATGGGACCACAGAGTGAGAGTCATGGAGGAGGCTGGAGAGAGAGGAAAGCAGGGCTTGGCACATTCGGCTCATGGCTCCCCGTGGCCCTCAGCCCTTAAAGACAGCTTCTGCCATCCCTGGAACTAGAGGACAGGGTCTCCATTGCAAAGGTCTTGGCCTACTCAGAAGTCAGGAGGGACTGGACCGGTAGTCAACACACCCAGAGGGACTGACTGGAACTCATGCAATGGGAGTTCCCTGAAGTTCAGAGGGGAGCATGTGGAGGTCTCATCCTAGCCCTGGTGCCGAGGTCAGGGCAGCAGGTGGGTGGTAATACCTGGAGGTAGGGGTCCTGTGCCAGGAAGGAGAGGCAACTGAAGTTGATCCTAGGTGTTCCTCTGGCACCTCCCCTTGGAGAAGCCAAGCATGTAGGTCATCTTCAAAGAGCAGGAATATGGGGCAGGGTTCAGTACCACACCAGACTCACGACAGGGGTTTTGTCAGGCTTCAGAGGCAACATTTTGGCAAGATAGGCCAGTAGCCATAAAAATGGGGATGCAGGCATCCAAGATTGGAGACAAGAGTCATCTCTCCCCCTGGTCTCCAGCTCTCTGGGACAAGGATCCTGTGGGGCAAGTGCTCTACGAAGCCAAAAACAAGGAGTCCTTGGTAGGTTGGGGCAGAATTCCGGTGAGGCACGTGGAAGCAGCAGAGTAGGTTCTTTAGGTGGATGGAGACGAAAATGTAGGGAACTGAGTGTTGGGAAAGTGTTTTTACAGCCTTAGGGAACAGGGTTTAGGGCTGGTCGAGCCAAGAAGCTACTGTGAGATGTACCGTGCTCTCTCGTGTCCATTTAGATAAGCACAGGATACATTTCCAATGTTATCACACAGATATATACAGAAATGACCTTAATGAACTGGATGGCCATGATGGTGGGAACACTCACCTAGAGCCAGACATCTTAGAGTGCGAAGTCAAGTGGGCCCTAGGAAGCATTACTATGAACAAAGCTAGCAGAGGTGATGGAATTCCAGCTGAGCTATTTCAAATATTAAAAAACAATGCTGTTAAAGTGCTACACTCCATAGGCCAGAAAATTTGAAAAACTCAGCAGTGGCCTCAGGAATGAAAAAGGTTAGTTTTCATTCCAATCCTAAAAAAAAGGCAATGCCAAGGAATGTTGGAACTACTGCACCATTGTACTCATTTCACACACAATGTTTAAAATCCTCCAAGGTAAGCTTCAACAGTATGTGAGGCCGAGAACATCCAGATATACAAGCAGGATTTAGAAAAGGCAAAGAAGCAGAGATCAAATTGCCAACACCCATTGGATCATAAAGAGAGCAAGGGAATTCCAGATAAAAACATCAACTTCTGTTTTCTTGACTATGCTAAAACTTTTGACTGTGTGGATCAAAACAAACTGTGAAAAATTCTTTAAAAAAAATGGGAATACCATACCACATTGCTTGTCTACTAAGAAACCTTTATGGGCAGAGTGGGTGGTAATACCTGGAGGTAGGGGTCCTGTGCCAGGAAGGAGAGATTTCGGACCGAAACCAAGCAGTCATCTCAAAAATCCCCCTGACAGGGGTTTTGTCAGGCTTCAGAGGCAACATTTTGGCAAGATAGGCCAGTAGCCATAAAAATGGGGATGCAGGCATCCAAGATTGGAGACAAGAGTCATCTCTCCCCCTGGTCTCCAGCTCTCTGGGACAAGGATCCTGTGGGGCAAGTGCTCTACGAAGCCAAAAACAAGGAGTCCTTGGTAGGTTGGGGCAGAATTCCGGTGAGGCACGTGGAAGCAGCAGAGTAGGTTCTTTAGGTGGATGGAGACGAAAATGTAGGGAACTGAGTGTTGGGAAAGTGTTTTTACAGCCTTAGGGAACAGGGTTTAGGGCTGGTCGAGCCAAGAAGCTACTGTGAGATGTACCGTGCTCTCTCGTGTCCATTTAGATAAGCACAGGATACATTTCCAATGTTATCACACAGATATATACAGAAATGACCTTAATGAACTGGATGGCCATGATGGTGGGAACACTCACCTAGAGCCAGACATCTTAGAGTGCGAAGTCAAGTGGGCCCTAGGAAGCATTACTATGAACAAAGCTAGCAGAGGTGATGGAATTCCAGCTGAGCTATTTCAAATATTAAAAAACAATGCTGTTAAAGTGCTACACTCCATAGGCCAGAAAATTTGAAAAACTCAGCAGTGGCCTCAGGAATGAAAAAGGTTAGTTTTCATTCCAATCCTAAAAAAAAGGCAATGCCAAGGAATGTTGGAACTACTGCACCATTGTACTCATTTCACACACAATGTTTAAAATCCTCCAAGGTAAGCTTCAACAGTATGTGAGGCCGAGAACATCCAGATATACAAGCAGGATTTAGAAAAGGCAAAAGAAGCAGAGATCAAATTGCCAACACCCATTGGATCATAAAGAGAGCAAGGGAATTCCAGATAAAAACATCAACTTCTGTTTTCTTGACTATGCTAAAACTTTTGACTGTGTGGATCAAAACAAACTGTGAAAAATTCTTTAAAAAAAATGGGAATACCATACCACATTGCTTGTCTACTAAGAAACCTTTATGTCAGGAAAGAAGTGACATCTAGAACTGGACATGGAACAACGGACTGGTTCCAAATTGAGAAAACACTATGTCAAGGCTATATATTGTTACCCTGCTTATTTAGCTTATATACAGAGTTCATTATGTGAAGTGCCAGGCTGGATGAAGCACAAGCTGGTGTGAACTTTCCTGGGAGAAATATCAGTGACCTCAGGAATGCAGATGACACCACCCTTATGGCAGAAAGTGAAGTGGAACTAAAGATCCTCTTGATGAAGATAAAACAGGAGAGTGAGAAAGCTGGCTTAAAACTCAACATGCAAAATGCAAAGATCATGGCACCTGGTTCCATCACTTCACAGAAAATAGATGGAAAAACAATGGAAACAGTGACAGACTTTATTTTCTTAGGCTCCAAAATCATTGCAGAGGATGACCACAGCCATAAAATTAAATGACACTTGCTTCTTGGAAGAAAAGCTATGACAAACCTAGACAGTGTATTAAAAAACAGAGACATAACTTTGCCAACAAAGGTCTGTATAGTCAAAGATATGGTTTTCCCAGTAGTCATGTATGGATGTGAGTGTTGGACCTTAAGTAAGACTGACTGCTGAAGAACTGATGCCTTGAAATTGTGATGGTGTAGACTCTTGAGAGTCCCTTGGTCTCCAAAGAAATCAAACCAGCCAATTCTAAACTTAATCAACCCGGAATATTCATTGGAAGGACTTATGCACAAGCTGAAGCTCCAATACTTTGGCCACCTGATGCAAAGAGTTGACTCATTGAAAAAAACCCTGATCCTAGGAAAACAGAAGGCAGAAGAAGAAGGGAACAACTGAAGACGAGATGGTTGGATGGCATCACCAAGTCAATGGACATGAGTTTGGGTAAGTTCCAGGTGATAATGAAGGACAGGGAAGCCAAGCATGTCACAGTTCATGGAATCACAAACAGTCCGGCACTAATGAGTAACTGAACTGAATTGTACTCAACTTTACTAAATTTAGGGGGCTCAGTTGCTTTAGTTCCCCCTTGTGTCTGTTTGACTATGCTAAAACTTTTGACTGTGTGGATCAAAACAAACTGTGAAAAATTCTTTAAAAAAAATGGGAATACCATACCACATTGCTTGTCTACTAAGAAACCTTTATGTCAGGAAAGAAGTGACATCTAGAACTGGACATGGAACAACGGACTGGTTCCAAATTGAGAAAACACTATGTCAAGGCTATATATTGTTACCCTGCTTATTTAGCTTATATACAGAGTTCATTATGTGAAGTGCCAGGCTGGATGAAGCACAAGCTGGTGTGAACTTTCCTGGGAGAAATATCAGTGACCTCAGGAATGCAGATGACACCACCCTTATGGCAGAAAGTGAAGTGGAACTAAAGATCCTCTTGATGAAGATAAAACAGGAGAGTGAGAAAGCTGGCTTAAAACTCAACATGCAAAATGCAAAGATCATGGCACCTGGTTCCATCACTTCACAGAAAATAGATGGAAAAACAATGGAAACAGTGACAGACTTTATTTTCTTAGGCTCCAAAATCATTGCAGAGGATGACCACAGCCATAAAATTAAATGACACTTGCTTCTTGGAAGAAAAGCTATGACAAACCTAGACAGTGTATTAAAAAACAGAGACATAACTTTGCCAACAAAGGTCTGTATAGTCAAAGATATGGTTTTCCCAGTAGTCATGTATGGATGTGAGTGTTGGACCTTAAGTAAGACTGACTGCTGAAGAACTGATGCCTTGAAATTGTGATGGTGTAGACTCTTGAGAGTCCCTTGGTCTCCAAAGAAATCAAACCAGCCAATTCTAAACTTAATCAACCCGGAATATTCATTGGAAGGACTTATGCACAAGCTGAAGCTCCAATACTTTGGCCACCTGATGCAAAGAGTTGACTCATTGAAAAAAACCCTGATCCTAGGAAAACAGAAGGCAGAAGAAGAAGGGAACAACTGAAGACGAGATGGTTGGATGGCATCACCAAGTCAATGGACATGAGTTTGGGTAAGTTCCAGGTGATAATGAAGGACAGGGAAGCCAAGCATGTCACAGTTCATGGAATCACAAACAGTCCGGCACTAATGAGTAACTGAACTGAATTGTACTCAACTTTACTAAATTTAGTTATTAGTTCTTTGTGTGTGCTCAGTTGCTTTAGTCATGTGACCCCAAAACTGTATCCCGCCAGACTGCTCTGTGGCCTTATCTCAGCAAGAATTATGGAGTGGGCTGCCATTTCCTTCACCAGGGAATCATCTCAACCCAGGAATTGATCCTCAGTCTCCTGTGATTCCTGCTTTGGCAGGTGGGTTCTTTACATCTGAGACACCTGAAAAGCCTGATTATTAGTTCTAACAGGGTTTTCTTATTGTCTAGTGTTTAGCATTTTCCAGAGTATGTCATCTGCAAATAGATATGATTTTACCTTTTTCCTTTTGTTTTGGATTCCTTTTATTTCTTCATCTTGTCTAAATTCTCTGGGTAGGAGTTCAGTATTATGTGACAGTGGACATCATTTCATTTCACTGTATCTTAGAATAAAAGCTTTCAGATTTTCTCCATTAATGGATGTGGGGCTTTTACACATGACCTTTATTGTATTGAGGTATATGTGTGTTAAGTCACATCAGTTGTGTCCAACTCTTTGTGACCCTATGGACTCTCCCCTGCCAGACTCCTCTGTCCATGAGATTCTCCAAGTGAGAATACTGGAGTGGGTTGCTGTGCCCTCCTCCAAGCATTGAGGCAGGCTCCTTCAGTACTTATTTTGTAGAAATATTTAAATACAAACGGATATTGAACTTTGTCAAATGTTTTTTCCAGGTCTATTGAGATTGTCATGTTTTATTTTTGTTTCTAATATGGCCACATTGATACCAAAACCAGAAAAAGAAACTCAAGAAAAGGAAATGGTAGGCCAATATCTTTGATGAACTTAGATTCAGATATATTTTGTAAAATACTAGTGAATCAAGTTATGTAATGCATTAAAATGATCATACACCATAACCATGTGGAATTTATCCCCAGGATGCTAGAATGGCTCAGCACACCCAAATCAATTGATGTAATACACCATTTAACAAAATAATAACTTTCCTTTTACATTTAAGGAATTAAGAAAGCATTAGGAAGAGTCAGGAAAGGAAAAGAAGAGGCTATAGGAAGGACAGGGAAGCCAAGCATGTCACAGTTCATGGAATCACAAACAGTCCGGCACTAATGAGTAACTGAACTGAATTGTACTCAACTTTACTAAATTTAGTTATTAGTTCTTTGTGTGTGCTCAGTTGCTTTAGTCATGTGACCCCAAAACTGTATCCCGCCAGACTGCTCTGTGGCCTTATCTCAGCAAGAATTATGGAGTGGGCTGCCATTTCCTTCACCAGGGAATCATCTCAACCCAGGAATTGATCCTCAGTCTCCTGTGATTCCTGCTTTGGCAGGTGGGTTCTTTACATCTGAGACACCTGAAAAGCCTGATTATTAGTTCTAACAGGGTTTTCTTATTGTCTAGTGTTTAGCATTTTCCAGAGTATGTCATCTGCAAATAGATATGATTTTACCTTTTTCCTTTTGTTTTGGATTCCTTTTATTTCTTCATCTTGTCTAAATTCTCTGGGTAGGAGTTCAGTATTATGTGACAGTGGACATCATTTCATTTCACTGTATCTTAGAATAAAAGCTTTCAGATTTTCTCCATTAATGGATGTGGGGCTTTTACACATGACCTTTATTGTATTGAGGTATATGTGTGTTAAGTCACATCAGTTGTGTCCAACTCTTTGTGACCCTATGGACTCTCCCCTGCCAGACTCCTCTGTCCATGAGATTCTCCAAGTGAGAATACTGGAGTGGGTTGCTGTGCCCTCCTCCAAGCATTGAGGCAGGCTCCTTCAGTACTTATTTTGTAGAAATATTTAAATACAAACGGATATTGAACTTTGTCAAATGTTTTTTCCAGGTCTATTGAGATTGTCATGTTTTATTTTTGTTTCTAATATGGCCACATTGATACCAAAACCAGAAAAAGAAACTCAAGAAAAGGAAATGGTAGGCCAATATCTTTGATGAACTTAGATTCAGATATATTTTGTAAAATACTAGTGAATCAAGTTATGTAATGCATTAAAATGATCATACACCATAACCATGTGGAATTTATCCCCAGGATGCTAGAATGGCTCAGCACACCCAAATCAATTGATGTAATACACCATTTAACAAAATAATAACTTTCCTTTTTACATTTAAGGAATTAAGAAAGCATTAGGAAGAGTCAGGAAAGGAAAAGAAGAGGCTATAGGAAGGGACAGTTCTAGAACAGAGGTTGAAGAATGATCTTAAATAGGTATAGGTGGAAGTGATAGTTGGTTCAGTTTAGATATATGTACGTATAAAAAGGATAAAGATTGGGCCAGCCTTTGACTGGATAATGTGTTTTAATATCATTGTCTGGAAGACTGCCTTCAAAGTCACATTTTCTCATTTCTACATTTCTGTTCTTCCATATACTGCTATATGATCGTGAGTGATTAGCTTAATATTAAATACCTTAGTTTCCTCATTTAATCAAGAAAGATGCTAAGAGTGTTAGCCTCCTATGGTTGCTGGAGTATTAGGTGAATTAACACATGTAAATTAATTAAAACTGAGTCTAACCATAGTAAGCCTTCAATACATGTTAGCTGCCATTAGAAGGACTGGTGTTAAGATCTAAGACTAGATCATCTGCTGAGAATTATTGATAAGAGATAGCTGCGGCTGTAGGGAAAAGGTATAATCTTAGAACAATGCTGGTGAGAACAGAAAGACAGGTTCTCCAGAAGTGACTTCTGGTTGGGGCATGAACCTGCTTTTGATCACTACCTGCTCCTTGGCCTCTACTATGGACCAGAGTTTTGAGACCTGTTTAATGTTGAGTGATTACAAGTATGTTTGAACCATTGCTTAGCAAATTAGCCACAAATCAGCTTGGCGATTGTTTACTCTGCAGGACTAGGAGCCAAGAGCTACTTTGACAGCTTTGTATTTATTTTTAAATTTAATTTAGAAATAGATTGGTATATTTCTTTTGATAGAATATTAGAATTTACATGAAGATTAGAATGTTAAAGAAGTTAGAGTTCTTGGACCATATGGCTGGAAACCACAGTTTGGCACACTCCATGGGTTTCTAATGCATATTTCATTTTGTGCACTTTGTCAGATTTATGCACTATATATACATCTAGCTAGATGTATATATAAAGAAAGGGGCAGCCACTTTGTGGATTGGAGAATTTCTGGAATATTTGTAAATGAAGTTTATGACAGCAATGTTTTGCAAGTGTAGGCAATCATTATTAAAATGAAAATTATCCTCTGGGTTCTTTGTCCATGGGCAAGTGAGGAAAAGCATGCAGAAAACTCACAATGTAAAATGGTTAAATAATAATGGACAGTGAAAGCTTATTCTTGGCAACTTGGAGTAATATACACCTGGGAATCAGTAGAAACATTGTAGTAAATTATGAGAATGAACTAATTTGTATATATATATAGAGTGTATACAAATATTTTATAAAGGGGAGGACTCAGTGCTACAACATCAACTTTTTATTTGATAGTTTAGCTATTATTTGAGAAATTCCATATTTACTTGTTGATAATAGAAGAAGTTACAGAAGAGTGATGACATAGTTGAAATTGTAAATTAATTAAAACTGAGTCTAACCATAGTAAGCCTTCAATACATGTTAGCTGCCATTAGAAGGACTGGTGTTAAGATCTAAGACTAGATCATCTGCTGAGAATTATTGATAAGAGATAGCTGCGGCTGTAGGGAAAAGGTATAATCTTAGAACAATGCTGGTGAGAACAGAAAGACAGGTTCTCCAGAAGTGACTTCTGGTTGGGGCATGAACCTGCTTTTGATCACTACCTGCTCCTTGGCCTCTACTATGGACCAGAGTTTTGAGACCTGTTTAATGTTGAGTGATTACAAGTATGTTTGAACCATTGCTTAGCAAATTAGCCACAAATCAGCTTGGCGATTGTTTACTCTGCAGGACTAGGAGCCAAGAGCTACTTTGACAGCTTTGTATTTATTTTTAAATTTAATTTAGAAATAGATTGGTATATTTCTTTTGATAGAATATTAGAATTTACATGAAGATTAGAATGTTAAAGAAGTTAGAGTTCTTGGACCATATGGCTGGAAACCACAGTTTGGCACACTCCATGGGTTTCTAATGCATATTTCATTTTGTGCACTTTGTCAGATTTATGCACTATATATACATCTAGCTAGATGTATATATAAAGAAAGGGGCAGCCACTTTGTGGATTGGAGAATTTCTGGAATATTTGTAAATGAAGTTTATGACAGCAATGTTTTGCAAGTGTAGGCAATCATTATTAAAATGAAAATTATCCTCTGGGTTCTTTGTCCATGGGCAAGTGAGGAAAAGCATGCAGAAAACTCACAATGTAAAATGGTTAAATAATAATGGACAGTGAAAGCTTATTCTTGGCAACTTGGAGTAATATACACCTGGGAATCAGTAGAAACATTGTAGTAAATTATGAGAATGAACTAATTTGTATATATATATAGAGTGTATACAAATATTTTATAAAGGGGAGGACTCAGTGCTACAACATCAACTTTTTATTTGATAGTTTAGCTATTATTTGAGAAATTCCATATTTACTTGTTGATAATAGAAGAAGTTACAGAAGAGTGATGACATAGTTGAAATTGAAAACTAATATCTGAGAAGAGCTATCTACAGTTCTGTAGTGCATTAGATTCCTGAAAGCTGTGTTATCATAGCATCAAGGGTGAAAAAATCAGTCTTTTTTGTTTGTTTGTTTTTTGTAATTATAATTTAAAAACATTGAATAAAGCATTAAACATCAGAAATAACGTTGTGATCATTAAGAACATCAAGGGAAAATGTTCTATGACACTTTGGTTTTCTATGTGTGTCTTTATATAGGGTGATG
This sequence comes from Tragulus kanchil, assembly GCA_022376925.1. Classification (NCBI taxonomy): domain Eukaryota; kingdom Metazoa; phylum Chordata; class Mammalia; order Artiodactyla; family Tragulidae; genus Tragulus; species Tragulus kanchil. The sequence continues at coordinate 78,767,308 of JAIOJX010000029.1, read as the reverse complement.
TAGAATCTGTGATGTAGACTTGACATTCTATTCTACCTTTCAAATGTTTGAGAAACAGTCTGTTCTATTTGAGAGAGAGAAAACTTAGAAAGAATAGGAAAATATAAAGTATATGTAACATTGAATTATTAGAAAAACTCAACCAATGACTAAATTGATCAACTTCTGCAAAACAGATCATAATGGTTGAGAAGTCTGAAGAACAGGGAAACATAGGGGAATTGAAATAGCTACCCAAGCTTGGCCTTTCTTTTCAGAAGATGAGGTGAAGTTTGCATAATTACTAGATTGAATGAGAATTTTAGAGCTATATTTCTTCTGATCCCAAGGGACTAGAAGCCAAGATGAAACTACAGCAAGCTTTGGGGCAACGCATAAAAAAGTTTGATCCAAATGTTCAGAGAGGCTACTGGTACTAGAGTAAACTTGGAAATTGATGCCAGGATTTTCTATCATTGCCTCTCCTTTCTTCTGCCCTCTTGAAAGGTAAACACTTATTTTACCTGATTAGACAGTGTGCAATATAAGTAGTGGGTTTCCCTGGTGGAGAAGGAAATGGCAACATTACAGTATTCTTGTCTGGGCAATCCCATGGACAGAGGAGCTTGATGGGCTAAGCAACAATGCCTTAGTGACTAAACAACAACAACAATATGGCTAGTGCAGGCTACTCCCATCCAGATGAAAAAGTGATATTAAGAGGTATGATATTTTTATTCTAGTGCTTTGATGGTCCAGTTGGTGGAAAGTTAATAACATAAGTTATGATGCTTTAATGATGCACCCTTTTCAGGATCCCTGCCTCCTCTCCCTTGTGTGTGATTCTTGCATGAAAGTTAGGATGTGGTTTTGCAAATGTTTTTCATATAATGTCTGTGTTCTATTTTAGACTGTGTGTTTCTTTAGGGAAGGGTCCAATCATGTTTGTCTTTGAGTGAACAGCACTTTGACTGTCGACTTCCTCAGAAACCCATCCACATTTACTCCCCTGGACAGCTAAATTAGCCTGAAGACAACAGTGACAAATTATCAGCAAAAATTAACGCAATCATGAGTTCTAAAGAGTGAAAAGTGGTCCAATGAAAGCATCAACTAAAGCGAAAAAAAAAAAAAAAGACTATTGATTGCTAAGTTATATTTCCCACGCCTTTGAGTGCCTGTTATGTTTTTCCTCCTAAAAGTGAATGAATGACTTAGTTAGAAAAATTAGTATCTGAGAAATGAGACACTTGATCTATTCCTTGAAGAGGTGCTATTGTCTGGCTCTTTCGAGAGTTGCCTTTCTGCTTCCAGAGACTACCTACACTCAAATCTCAGTGCCTGGATTTCTGTGATGTACAGAACCTCTCATGTCAAACCAGATTGTGAAGCAAAGGGAATATGGTAGCCAGTACATATGAAAAGAATTTTGAAGTAGTGTATTCAAGGTTCCAGCTCCTTTCTTCTGCGATGATTTCAGCTTTGGAATTTCTACAAGTTACTAGCTTATTCTTTGGATTTGTCTCTGTTGTGGTTCAAAATGTTGCAGGTATTTAAAATTCTACATGTCCATAATGACATATCCACAGGAATAGAGTATGTCATTGACATATTTCCCAGAAGAAGCTTCCAGATTCTTTGGCTCTGTTTAGAATCCTTAGATTGCATGATCCCATGAACTATCCACAACAACCAGAGAAAGGACCTGTGGGGGTGGGGTGGGGGCGTGTAGGGCTTGGCTTAGCCAAAGTCTAAGACTCTATCCTGGAAGTTGAGAATGTAATCAAATTTCTTGAGACAACACGGATCAGGTAAGGAAATTGGGTGGTAACCTTTTTATTTTTAACTTTCCATGCATGCACTGGAGAAGTGATGCTGTTTCCCCTGTGTATTTCTAGCATCGAGGACATGGCTGATTGCATCCCCAGGTGTCATTTAACACTCAATTCTCTGAGTGCATCATGCTGAATTAGGTAGGAGCAAGGGGGAAGGAGGGACCATATCAAAGTTCAAGTGCCACAAACTCTAACTGCTTTCACCGAGGTTTAGTAATTTTAACAAATAAGTGGTTAGTATCTGCTGTATGCTCTTAAGATACTTCTCAGAGACTTTAAATGTCTTCTTTTCTTTTAATTTTAAATAAGCTTCACCTGTTCTGCAGCAAAGAGGTCGTCATACCACCTTTGTGAGAGTGGAACATTATATTATGAGGGGATGTTTGGACTTTCTTTCTGCCATCATTTTAAAATGTGTATTTGTTTAATTTTATACATATTTGCTTTGAGTTTAAAAACTGTTTCTTATTTGAACGTATTCTCTCTGGAATTTATCTTAGTATATTTGGGTATATTTCAAGTATATCCTTGAAAGTTTACCATATACATTTAACTTTTAAAAAGTGAAATTAAATGAGTGTTTCTCAACTGTAGGCAATTCCCTCTTCTCCTATTTGAACGGAATTTATTCTTTTCTCTGGAATTTATCAGAAAAGAATTTTGAAGTAGTGTATTCAAGGTTCCAGCTCCTTTCTTCTGCGATGATTTCAGCTTTGGAATTTCTACAAGTTACTAGCTTATTCTTTGGATTTGTCTCTGTTGTGGTTCAAAATGTTGCAGGTATTTAAAATTCTACATGTCCATAATGACATATCCACAGGAATAGAGTATGTCATTGACATATTTCCCAGAAGAAGCTTCCAGATTCTTTGGCTCTGTTTAGAATCCTTAGATTGCATGATCCCATGAACTATCCACAACAACCAGAGAAAGGACCTGTGGGGGTGGGGTGGGGGCGTGTAGGGCTTGGCTTAGCCAAAGTCTAAGACTCTATCCTGGAAGTTGAGAATGTAATCAAATTTCTTGAGACAACACGGATCAGGTAAGGAAATTGGGTGGTAACCTTTTTATTTTTAACTTTCCATGCATGCACTGGAGAAGTGATGCTGTTTCCCCTGTGTATTTCTAGCATCGAGGACATGGCTGATTGCATCCCCAGGTGTCATTTAACACTCAATTCTCTGAGTGCATCATGCTGAATTAGGTAGGAGCAAGGGGGAAGGAGGGACCATATCAAAGTTCAAGTGCCACAAACTCTAACTGCTTTCACCGAGGTTTAGTAATTTTAACAAATAAGTGGTTAGTATCTGCTGTATGCTCTTAAGATACTTCTCAGAGACTTTAAATGTCTTCTTTTCTTTTAATTTTAAATAAGCTTCACCTGTTCTGCAGCAAAGAGGTCGTCATACCACCTTTGTGAGAGTGGAACATTATATTATGAGGGGATGTTTGGACTTTCTTTCTGCCATCATTTTAAAATGTGTATTTGTTTAATTTTATACATATTTGCTTTGAGTTTAAAAACTGTTTCTTATTTGAACGTATTCTCTCTGGAATTTATCTTAGTATATTTGGGTATATTTCAAGTATATCCTTGAAAGTTTACCATATACATTTAACTTTTAAAAAGTGAAATTAAATGAGTGTTTCTCAACTGTAGGCAATTCCCCTCTCTCCCTCCAGAGGATATTTTGCAATGCCATGTCTGGAAACATTTCCTATGCTAAAAACGGGTGGGGAATGTGGTACTTGCACTTATGGTTAGAGAACAGAGATGGTGCTAAAAACAAGCACAAACACAGACCTTCACAAGAAAGGATTATTCACTTGACCCCCATCATTTTTATTATCACTTTGGCCTTTTTTACTCTTACTAGGTAGGCTTGAGACTCTGGCTTTTGTGAAACCGGGAATGTCATAAATAAAGCATCCTTTTAGGCTTTAGTTATGCTGTAGTGAAAGGGTTACTTGGAACCCTGTGTAAACCCTAGCACCAGGGTAGAAGTCTCCTTACATCTCTGTCTGGAGGCCGTGCAGAAGAGCCCAATAATTGGCAGTGTGGTGCTTCTATCAGACCAGAAGTTCACGTGACAGGTTAAGGAAAGTATAGATATGCTGTGCTGTCATTTTGCAAATTGAACTTTTGCAGTGAAGCCATTATTACCTAATGGTTAGTGCATAACACTCTGGAGGGTTTCATGGTATAATAGATGCTGTTGTTTCATGATAGTAGTCAGGTTGGTGAGATGGACTTGTTTTACTTAGTTGCCTACATGGTTTTTGTGCCTTTGCAGTCAAATTTGATTTCCGATTCTTTGGGGGTAAAACCACCTCCAGTTTTTCTAGACACTGATGAATCAACTTTATAAAATGCCAGTGTATAATAGCGAGAACAGGTGCTTGATCCTTTCCTATTAGGGATTCCTCTTGCCGAGGGATGGGTCGTCAGCGCTGTCACTAGGTGCTGTGCAGAGCTGTAAGGTGTAATAGCTCATCTCTGACTCCCTTTGTTTGGGGAAGCCATTGCTGTCAGAGTTGGAATAGGTAATTTGAACACTTTAGTTACAGCCAGCAGAAATGGAATCAATATATGCCAAGATTAACTTCAGTGATCAATCTTGGCATCACTGAACCAGATGATTATCATTTCTGTCAGCTGAAGATTCGGGGATGCAGAATTGTGATTAAAGAGGTAGGTTAATGTTCACCGGCTGGCTTCTGCAACCGGTCTAACTGAAGGCATTCTTTTTCACTTCCTTTGCCCTGCAGTTGCTCCAGCAATGCCTTCTTGCTGCAGCCAGTTCCTGTGTCACACGGCGGGTGCTCAGAAGCCAGATTTGACAATGATGAGATGCAAAGTCGACTTAGTCTGGGCTGCTAAATCTCCAAGGATAATGCCAAGCTAGTAAAACTTCTAATTTTTAAATCAGAGTGATTATTCTGACTCTGTGTTATGCGTGGGCGAGTGTCATTTGCTGTTTTTCAAAAGAGAGCAGAGGAAACTGAAGGAAGGACTGGGAATGTAACTCCCTCACTGGAGGTCGTGAGTGTCATCTACACAGGGAGTTGGAGTCATTTCAGTGGCAGTACTTCCCCACGGAGACCCCAGGCAGAGTACCCCACCCCTACTAGTGGAACTGAAGGCTTACCATGTGCCAACGGCAGTGTTCAGATATTTAAGGGTCTTATTTAAAGATTATACCAACTCTCTGTGGCAGGTGATATTAATAGCCTCACTTTACAGATAAAGAAAGCTACATTGTCCAGGAAACACATATAATTTGAACCCAGGTCTATTTGATTCTGGATTCTCAGGGCTCAGTTGCTCAGTTGGTATTACCTGGGTGTAAAGAGAGATGATTCTTATGTTAAATTTTTTAAAAAAATATTTTAATTGGAAGATAATTACTTTACAGTACTGTGATTGTTTTTACCTACATCAATGTGAATCGGCCATAGTTTTACAGGTGACCCCTCCTTCCTGAACCCACTCCTATCTCATTCTTCCTATCCCTGCAGGTTGGCATGGAGCACTGGCTTTGAATGCTCTTCTTCATACATCAAACTCATACTAATTATTTATTTTACATATGGTGATGTATATAGTTCAATGATATTCTCTCAAACTATTCCCCCCCGTATTATAGATTGAATTATATCTCTTCAAATAGATAGACTGGGCTTTGCAGGTGGTGCTAGTGGTAAAGAACCTGCCTGTCAATGCAGCATAAGTAAAAGATATGAGTTCCATCCCTTGGTCAGGAAGATTCCCTGGAACAAGGCATAGAAACCCACTTCAGTATTCCTGCCTAGAGAATCCCACGGTCAGTGGAGCCTGGAGGGCTAGAGTCCACAGGGCCACAAAGACCCAAATACAACTGAAGAAACTTAGTAGGCACTCATGAAAATAGGTAGGTTAAAGTTCTAACCCCCATACCTCAGTATATAAGCTTATTTGAAGTAAGGTCATCGAAGAGGCAATTTGCTCTATGAGATTCTACTAGAATGGGGACTTTCCAGGTGGTTCAGTGGTAGACAGTCCATCTGCCAATACAGGAGATGTGGGTTCAATTCCTGGGTTGGGAGGGTCCCTGAAGAAGGAAATGGCAATCCATTCCAGTATTCTGGCCTGGGAATTCCACAGACAGGGAGCTTTGTGGGCTATATAGTCCATGGGGTCTCAAAGAGTCAGACAGTACTTCCCACGGAGACCCCAGGCAGAGTACCCCACCCCTACTAGTGGAACTGAAGGCTTACCATGTGCCAACGGCAGTGTTCAGATATTTAAGGGTCTTATTTAAAGATTATACCAACTCTCTGTGGCAGGTGATATTAATAGCCTCACTTTACAGATAAAGAAAGCTACATTGTCCAGGAAACACATATAATTTGAACCCAGGTCTATTTGATTCTGGATTCTCAGGGCTCAGTTGCTCAGTTGGTATTACCTGGGTGTAAAGAGAGATGATTCTTATGTTAAATTTTTTAAAAAAATATTTTAATTGGAAGATAATTACTTTACAGTACTGTGATTGTTTTACCTACATCAATGTGAATCGGCCATAGTTTTACAGGTGACCCCTCCTTCCTGAACCCACTCCTATCTCATTCTTCCTATCCCTGCAGGTTGGCATGGAGCACTGGCTTTGAATGCTCTTCTTCATACATCAAACTCATACTAATTATTTATTTTACATATGGTGATGTATATAGTTCAATGATATTCTCTCAAACTATTCCCCCCCGTATTATAGATTGAATTATATCTCTTCAAATAGATAGACTGGGCTTTGCAGGTGGTGCTAGTGGTAAAGAACCTGCCTGTCAATGCAGCATAAGTAAAAGATATGAGTTCCATCCCTTGGTCAGGAAGATTCCCTGGAACAAGGCATAGAAACCCACTTCAGTATTCCTGCCTAGAGAATCCCACGGTCAGTGGAGCCTGGAGGGCTAGAGTCCACAGGGCCACAAAGACCCAAATACAACTGAAGAAACTTAGTAGGCACTCATGAAAATAGGTAGGTTAAAGTTCTAACCCCCATACCTCAGTATATAAGCTTATTTGAAGTAAGGTCATCGAAGAGGCAATTTGCTCTATGAGATTCTACTAGAATGGGGACTTTCCAGGTGGTTCAGTGGTAGACAGTCCATCTGCCAATACAGGAGATGTGGGTTCAATTCCTGGGTTGGGAGGGTCCCCTGAAGAAGGAAATGGCAATCCATTCCAGTATTCTGGCCTGGGGAATTCCACAGACAGGGGAGCTTTGTGGGCTATATAGTCCATGGGGTCTCAAAGAGTCAGACATGATTGAGCAACTGAGCATACACATACTAGAGCAGAGTGGACCATAAGTCCAATACAGATGATGTCCTTACAAGAAGATGGTGATATGAAGATGGGCCCAGGGGAATACCAAGGAGGATGATTGGAGTGATACATCATATAAGCTAAGGAAAGTCATATATTGCTACAAACCACTAAACTTCAGAGAGCATATGACTCTGTCAGCATCATGATTTTAGACTTTGAGCCTTCAGAGGTGTGAAGCAATAAATTCTTGTTTTCAGTCAGCCAGTTGTGGCACTTTATGATAGTCAACCTATTGGGTAAGTGCTTATGTATGTGTGTATGTTTATGTATTATTGGAATATCTATTAAAGCAAGGCTTGTGCTAAATCACTTTAGTCATGTCCGACTCCTTGCACCCCTATGGACTGAAGCCCACCAGGCTTCTCTGTCCATGGGGATTCTCCAGGAGAGAATATTAGAGTGGATTGCCATGCCCTCCTCCAGGGGATCTTCCCAACCCAAGGAAGGAACTGGTATATCTTATGTCTCCTGAATTGGCAGGCAGGTTTTTTACCACTTGTGCCACCTGGGATAGTCCCTAAAGACTACTCTGTGCAGAACACAGTGTCAACAGTGATGAGAAATGAGATTTCTGGAAATGAGGTATCCATGCCTGGCTAACATTATGCTCATGATTTCTTCATCATCGGCTATTTGCCAGGCATTCCCCGGGTAAGGCCTTCACATCACAAAATGTGCTCAATGGATCTGCTTCCATGTGAGGCTTTCCAGTATCTGTGCTTCTTGACCATGGGAAAATTATTTAGTCTATAATGAGGATGATGATAATAATGTGGTTGATGTGAGCACTGGTTAAATTAGTTTGTACAAGGTTTTTAGCACAGTGTACTTATCACACAACTCCCCTGTAGATGGGATACGTTCTTATGTTATCTTTGTGCCCTGGATAACTGTACAAGGTGGGCATTGTTATCCTTCTTTTCCACAAAGGCTAAGTGACTGCCTTAGGACTGTTGAGACTGTAGTTGGCAGAAAAGAGTGAGTATCAATGAGCAGTTCTTCTAAATCTGGAGTTATATTCTTTCCACATCATGGACTGCCATACTACAGAGCATGAAGCCGGGTCTGATAAATAAGAGGTGGGTACAAGGCAGTGCAAAAGGGGAAAGAGCCCAGTGAGTGGGCTAGACTCCTCTGACAGGGTTCTCATATTACTCAAACATTCAAGGGGAGGCTCTGCTATGCATGAAGTGCTGTCTCAGCACCACTAATCTCCTTTTCATGTGTCTCAAGAACATCTCTCAATTTACATTTTTTACGTCTCAATTACTTTGGAGAATATTGTATTTTGAAATAGAGTAGAAGGGCACACCAAGGAGAGGGTAAGTTACAGGTGGGTACATTCATTTTTTGCCCCTTGACCCTTATGAAATGGGGAGATCTGAGTCTGGACATCAATATTTTTAAAAGCCTTGTTGGCTGGGAAGAAGTTCTTTTTTTCTATTTGTTACACAAAGAATGCAACAAAAAATAGAGCCAAACATAGTACTTTAATGGACCCGCTTGTTATAAAAATGTGAAGCCCAAGTCTAACTTCAAAGTGGAGAAATTCAAGGCAATGTGGAACTAAAATGATTTGTCTATATAAAAATCTAAATATTTCTGTTAATATCATGGACCAAATTTCAAGGTATAAAGGGAAGATGACCACTTCACTATTAAATTATGTCAGTTACTAGGGAAAAAGGAACATTATGCTCATGATTTCTTCATCATCGGCTATTTGCCAGGCATTCCCCGGGTAAGGCCTTCACATCACAAAATGTGCTCAATGGATCTGCTTCCATGTGAGGCTTTCCAGTATCTGTGCTTCTTGACCATGGGAAAATTATTTAGTCTATAATGAGGATGATGATAATAATGTGGTTGATGTGAGCACTGGTTAAATTAGTTTGTACAAGGTTTTTAGCACAGTGTACTTATCACACAACTCCCCTGTAGATGGGATACGTTCTTATGTTATCTTTGTGCCCTGGATAACTGTACAAGGTGGGCATTGTTATCCTTCTTTTCCACAAAGGCTAAGTGACTGCCTTAGGACTGTTGAGACTGTAGTTGGCAGAAAAGAGTGAGTATCAATGAGCAGTTCTTCTAAATCTGGAGTTATATTCTTTCCACATCATGGACTGCCATACTACAGAGCATGAAGCCGGGTCTGATAAATAAGAGGTGGGTACAAGGCAGTGCAAAGGGAATGAGCCCAGTGAGTGGGCTAGACTCCTCTGACAGGGTTCTCATATTACTCAAACATTCAAGGGGAGGCTCTGCTATGCATGAAGTGCTGTCTCAGCACCACTAATCTCCTTTTCATGTGTCTCAAGAACATCTCTCAATTTACATTTTTTACGTCTCAATTACTTTGGAGAATATTGTATTTTGAAATAGAGTAGAAGGGCACACCAAGGAGAGGGTAAGTTACAGGTGGGTACATTCATTTTTTGCCCCTTGACCCTTATGAAATGGGGAGATCTGAGTCTGGACATCAATATTTTTAAAAGCCTTGTTGGCTGGGAAGAAGTTCTTTTTTTCTATTTGTTACACAAAGAATGCAACAAAAAATAGAGCCAAACATAGTACTTTAATGGACCCGCTTGTTATAAAAATGTGAAGCCCAAGTCTAACTTCAAAGTGGAGAAATTCAAGGCAATGTGGAACTAAAATGATTTGTCTATATAAAAATCTAAATATTTCTGTTAATATCATGGACCAAATTTCAAGGTATAAAGGGAAGATGACCACTTCACTATTAAATATTATGTCAGTTACTGAGTAACTGGGAGGAGGGCATAGAACCAATTAAAGGTCCTAGGTTCCATCTGTGATGGGAAAACACAAAAGTCATTTCGAATAAAATGCTCCTGAACTCTTAGCCTCAAACCACTTTCCTGATAAAATTACAGAGCTTGTTCCATTTATATTTGTATTAACTTTTAACCTCTGTACTATTCCAATAGTAGAAGATTAATCACAGCACCTAATAGTGTAAATTAATGAGGGCAAATCTGAATTACTGATAGTACCAAACGCCAGACTTGTTTAACAAGAATACTGTTTTATTGTCTCTTGCACATGTAGGTATAAATAAATTTCGAATAAAAGAAAGCTCTTTCAACAACATCACATTACATAAAGTAGTGAAAATACTCCTACATGTTAAAAAATACCTAGTACACATAAATGAATTGAAATTGTTGCTGAAGAAATTCTTAAATATACGTGGCTACTAATTTTAGTCACAAGTGTGTGACCTTGAATTATCCACAGAGGAATTATGTTGAATATTTTCTCCATAAGACTCTCAAGATGTGATTATACATTCAGGATTAATAGGCTAAAACTATTGATATTTTCAGATTTGTCTGAATAGGCTCTCTGGGAAAGTCTCCATTGTTTTGACCTTGGAAAGCACTCCGTGATGTAAAAGAGGAAGAGAGTCAGCAGGTGGCAGTGTGTCCCTACCTGTGAAGTGAGCCTTCCTCTTCAGGAAAAGCCCCAACTCAGGCTGCAAAAAAGTAGCAGGAAGATGTTTCTTTGCTCTGTGGAAGGTGGAAATCCATCCGTCAACCATGTTCTTTTCTCCACACAGCTGCAGAGGGTTCATGAAGCACCCACAACCAGAGTCCTTGGCTTTGGGGCAGCACAGAGCCTGTTGGCTCCTGTGTCCTCTGGGAAGGCCAGTGCCCTTTTCCTTTTCCAGGGTTGATTTTAGAAAGTGTAGACTAAGACCACAGTCCGACACCTGAGTCAGATGCATTCCAGTCTGTAAACTCTCTGGGTAATAAAAAAAAAGTCTGATGGGAGACCACAAGGCTTCTGGCAGTGCTGCCCATCTTTCTTCTTGCTTGTGATAAGAACTCCTCTGAGTTTTTCTCAGCAAAGCAAAGTCATGAATCGCTGGATTGGAAGGAACCTTAGAGTTCATGTCCAATACTCTTGTTTCACAGAGAAAACAACCGAGGCAAACACAATTATTTAACCTGGACTGCACCACCAGTTATTCATGTTATGTGGTCTGGTTTCCACTCAGGTACTCTTTTCCTCCTAAGGTTTGCAATGTCTTGGCAGTAGGTGAAAAGCAGAAAGGAAAGGACATAATGCTTTTTTTACTGACTTCTAAGTGCTGTACTTCTTTATTTTGTACACAAGCCATCCTTTAACCCCCAGAACAAACTGCTAGCTGATGCTACTTTTAATCTATATATTCATTATCTGAAGCTGAGGGGTTAAATGATTTGCCCAAGGTCACACAAATCGTTGGTTGATTTGTGTCTCATACCTACAAAGAGAAGTAAGAGTTGTTTTTTGGGAGCTGTTAAATTCTGAACAGAGAGGAAACCATGATAAAGATTAGTCGACGATCCATGGCCAAATTGACTCATCCTTTGTCTTTGTAAATATTTCTCTGCCTTCCATAGGATGTTTGCACCTGTCCTCATTTTATACTCGAGTCCTACCACTTTCTGAACACTCTAATTCACAGTAACAAGTCCCTGAACAAATGTTTTACTTATGCTTGATGTCACTCACCAGGCACATACCATTTATTGCTTTTAAAAACCAGTTATCTTGTCAAGAGTAAAAAAAAATATTTTCTTCCAGTTTGACAATAAGTATTTACTAAATATTTTGATATGAAATTAAAAGGCGCTTGCTCTTTGGAATAAAGCTATGACAAAACTTGACAGCATATTAAAAAGCAGACATTATTTTGCCTACAAAGGTCCATATAGTCAAAGCTATGGCCTTTCCAGTAGTCATGTATGCATGTGAGTGTTGGACCATAAAAAAGGTTGAGGACCTAAGAGACTTTAAATGTTGGCTCCTGTGTCCTCTGGGAAGGCCAGTGCCCTTTTCCTTTTCCAGGGTTGATTTTAGAAAGTGTAGACTAAGACCACAGTCCGACACCTGAGTCAGATGCATTCCAGTCTGTAAACTCTCTGGGTAATAAAAAAAAAGTCTGATGGGAGACCACAAGGCTTCTGGCAGTGCTGCCCATCTTTCTTCTTGCTTGTGATAAGAACTCCTCTGAGTTTTTCTCAGCAAAGCAAAGTCATGAATCGCTGGATTGGAAGGAACCTTAGAGTTCATGTCCAATACTCTTGTTTCACAGAGAAAACAACCGAGGCAAACACAATTATTTAACCTGGACTGCACCACCAGTTATTCATGTTATGTGGTCTGGTTTCCACTCAGGTACTCTTTTCCTCCTAAGGTTTGCAATGTCTTGGCAGTAGGTGAAAAGCAGAAAGGAAAGGACATAATGCTTTTTTGACTGACTTCTAAGTGCTGTACTTCTTTATTTTGTACACAAGCCATCCTTTAACCCCCAGAACAAACTGCTAGCTGATGCTACTTTTAATCTATATATTCATTATCTGAAGCTGAGGGGTTAAATGATTTGCCCAAGGTCACACAAATCGTTGGTTGATTTGTGTCTCATACCTACAAAGAGAAGTAAGAGTTGTTTTTTGGGAGCTGTTAAATTCTGAACAGAGAGGAAACCATGATAAAGATTAGTCGACGATCCATGGCCAAATTGACTCATCCTTTGTCTTTGTAAATATTTCTCTGCCTTCCATAGGATGTTTGCACCTGTCCTCATTTTATACTCGAGTCCTACCACTTTCTGAACACTCTAATTCACAGTAACAAGTCCCTGAACAAATGTTTTACTTATGCTTGATGTCACTCACCAGGCACATACCATTTATTGCTTTTAAAAACCAGTTATCTTGTCAAGAGTAAAAAAAAATATTTTCTTCCAGTTTGACAATAAGTATTTACTAAATATTTTGATATGAAATTAAAAGGCGCTTGCTCTTTGGAATAAAGCTATGACAAAACTTGACAGCATATTAAAAAGCAGACATTATTTTGCCTACAAAGGTCCATATAGTCAAAGCTATGGCCTTTCCAGTAGTCATGTATGCATGTGAGTGTTGGACCATAAAAAAGGTTGAGGACCTAAGAATTGATACTTTCAAACTATGGTGTTATAAAAGACCCTTGACAGTCCCTTGGACAGCAAGGAGATCAAACCAGTCAATTTTAAAGATATCAACCTCGAATATTCATTGGAAAGATTGATGCTGAAACTCCAATACTTTGGCCACCTGATACAAAGCGATGACTCTTTTTTTCCTCTTAGAAAAGACACTGATTCTGGAAAAAATAGAAGCCACAAGGTGAAGAAGACAGAGGATGAGATGGTCGAATGGCAGCACTGAGTCAATTGACCTGAGTTTGAGCAAACTCCAGGTGATAGTGAAGGACAGGAAAGTTTGTAGTCCTGCATTCCATGGGTTGCAGAGTTGGAAACAACTGAGTGAATGAACTGAACTAATGATTTAAATATTAAAGTACTCAGTTGAAGTTTACAAAAAGTAGAACACATCCCTCAAGAGAACATTATTGCTTTTCTATTGCATTCAGTATTTTTTAGTTCCATGAGTTGAGAATTTCTTAGAAAAGAGTTCCTTGCTGCCAAATCTCAGGAAAACATTGAATTAGCCACTGGTAAACTGATCTGGCCAGTCTTGACTACTGAAAACATGCAAAACCCTTAGTAGAAATGAAGCAACTATCAGTTTTCCAAACGAAAATTTTTAGGTGATTGAGTCCTAACCAAAAACTTTGACTCATCCTTTGTCTTTGTAAATATTTCTCTGCCTTCCATAGGATGTTTGCACCTGTCCTCATTTTATACTCGAGTCCTACCACTTTCTGAACACTCTAATTCACAGTAACAAGTCCCTGAACAAATGTTTTACTTATGCTTGATGTCACTCACCAGGCACATACCATTTATTGCTTTTAAAAACCAGTTATCTTGTCAAGAGTAAAAAAAAATATTTTCTTCCAGTTTGACAATAAGTATTTACTAAATATTTTGATATGAAATTAAAAGGCGCTTGCTCTTTGGAATAAAGCTATGACAAAACTTGACAGCATATTAAAAAGCAGACATTATTTTGCCTACAAAGGTCCATATAGTCAAAGCTATGGCCTTTCCAGTAGTCATGTATGCATGTGAGTGTTGGACCATAAAAAAGGTTGAGGACCTAAGAATTGATACTTTCAAACTATGGTGTTATAAAAGACCCTTGACAGTCCCTTGGACAGCAAGGAGATCAAACCAGTCAATTTTAAAGATATCAACCTCGAATATTCATTGGAAAGATTGATGCTGAAACTCCAATACTTTGGCCACCTGATACAAAGCGATGACTCTTTTTTTCCTCTTAGAAAAGACACTGATTCTGGAAAAAATAGAAGCCACAAGGTGAAGAAGACAGAGGATGAGATGGTCGAATGGCAGCACTGAGTCAATTGACCTGAGTTTGAGCAAACTCCAGGTGATAGTGAAGGACAGGAAAGTTTGTAGTCCTGCATTCCATGGGTTGCAGAGTTGGAAACAACTGAGTGAATGAACTGAACTAATGATTTAAATATTAAAGTACTCAGTTGAAGTTTACAAAAAGTAGAACACATCCCTCAAGAGAACATTATTGCTTTTCTATTGCATTCAGTATTTTTTAGTTCCATGAGTTGAGAATTTCTTAGAAAAGAGTTCCTTGCTGCCAAATCTCAGGAAAACATTGAATTAGCCACTGGTAAACTGATCTGGCCAGTCTTGACTACTGAAAACATGCAAAACCCTTAGTAGAAATGAAGCAACTATCAGTTTTCCAAGACTTTAGGTGCTGTAATTTAAGCTATATATTTTGTGAATGAGGTGAATTCTGTGGTATCAAGGCCAAGGCAAGAGAGTGTATAATCAGCCATAGGTGGTCTGAGATTACAGTGTTCAGTTACTTGCGGTTTAGAGCTAATACCTTCCAAAAGAATTCTATGTTGAATTGTACCCATCATCATGCCCAACTGAAGCAATATTTTGAGGACATGTGTTTGCTTGGTAAACAAAGAAAATAGGCCATTTTGGCTAAGTTTATTATGCTGAGTTAGTCTGAAAGCTTTTCCAGTTCTAAACCTGTGTTGATATTGGAAGCTAAGGTGACCTTTCTGCTGGTGAAATCACAATTGTGTGCCAAGTCATGCTTCCAGATATCCTATCAAAATTCTTCATCATTAATAGTAACTTCTCTCTCTCTCCTTCAAAATTCTGAGAACAAGTCACATAGCTAGATATTTTATTTCCTGACTCAGCAAAATCAGAAAAGGTAGAATGGAAATGAGAAGACAAAAGTACATTTGATTCTTGTGTCTGTTATACATTAGTTTTTGAGCTCGTGTATCCTCCCTGGATTTATTATCATGATGATGGTGGTGATGATGATGATGGTGATTTTGCCTTGCAGCAAAGCAAGAATAATAAAGAATAATAAAACTCTCCCAAAATAGGACTGAATAAGGTAATGTTCATAAAGAATCTAAAACAATAGATGTGCTTTAAGAGCTGCATAATACAAAACAATGACAGTTGTATTAACCAATGGGGCAAGGTGCAACTTAAAAATGCTTTGGTCATTGAGAACAGAAGGACAAAGTCTTGTTACTAAATACAAGGCACTTGCTCACTTACTCAAAGTAAGTATTCTATTGGACCTGAGCAATATATAGTCGGTGAATTGGGATGAGGTGGTTTTTTTTTCCACCTTAAAGTAAACTTTATTGAGATATAATTTTATGCAATAGAAATAAACCTACTTTGGAAATGATAAAGACTAGAGCCATGATAAATAAAGAACAGAAAAATAATAGTGAAAAAGAAACAAAGAATGCTTATTTGAAAATATCAGCAATATAATCAAATATTTTAGCTAGAATGACTAGAAAACAGAGGGAAGCTTCAAGCAACTAAATAAAAAAAAAAAAAAAAGAAAGACATTACTACCAATTTTATAGAAAAAAAAAATCACTGTAAGAAAGTACTATAAACAACTGTACACCAACAAAATGGATAACCTAAATGAAATGGACACATTTCATATTTCCAGAAAATTACTGCCTATTGAAACTGAATATGAAGAAACAGAAAATCCGATTATACCTATAACAAGGAGATAGAATCAGTACTCAAAACAAAACAAAACTCTCAACAAAGAAATACCATCCCTGAATTCTACAAAAGATGAATTTAAGTATTCTTAGATTGGAAGCTAAGGTGACCTTTCTGCTGGTGAAATCACAATTGTGTGCCAAGTCATGCTTCCAGATATCCTATCAAAATTCTTCATCATTAATAGTAACTTCTCTCTCTCTCCTTCAAAATTCTGAGAACAAGTCACATAGCTAGATATTTTATTTCCTGACTCAGCAAAATCAGAAAAGGTAGAATGGAAATGAGAAGACAAAAGTACATTTGATTCTTGTGTCTGTTATACATTAGTTTTTGAGCTCGTGTATCCTCCCTGGATTTATTATCATGATGATGGTGGTGATGATGATGATGGTGATTTTGCCTTGCAGCAAAGCAAGAATAATAAAGAATAATAAAACTCTCCCAAAATAGGACTGAATAAGGTAATGTTCATAAAGAATCTAAAACAATAGATGTGCTTTAAGAGCTGCATAATACAAAACAATGACAGTTGTATTAACCAATGGGGCAAGGTGCAACTTAAAAATGCTTTGGTCATTGAGAACAGAAGGACAAAGTCTTGTTACTAAATACAAGGCACTTGCTCACTTACTCAAAGTAAGTATTCTATTGGACCTGAGCAATATATAGTCGGTGAATTGGGATGAGGTGGTCTTTTTTCCACCTTAAAGTAAACTTTATTGAGATATAATTTTATGCAATAGAAATAAACCTACTTTGGAAATGATAAAGACTAGAGCCATGATAAATAAAGAACAGAAAAATAATAGTGAAAAAGAAACAAAGAATGCTTATTTGAAAATATCAGCAATATAATCAAATATTTTAGCTAGAATGACTAGAAAACAGAGGGAAGCTTCAAGCAACTAAATAAAAAAAAAAAAAAAAGAAAGACATTACTACCAATTTTATAGAAAAAAAAAATCACTGTAAGAAAGTACTATAAACAACTGTACACCAACAAAATGGATAACCTAAATGAAATGGACACATTTCATATTTCCAGAAAATTACTGCCTATTGAAACTGAATATGAAGAAACAGAAAATCCGATTATACCTATAACAAGGAGATAGAATCAGTACTCAAAACAAAACAAAACTCTCAACAAAGAAATACCATCCCTGAATTCTACAAAAGATGAATTTAAGTATTCTTAGATTGAATTCTACTAAATATTAAAGATAAATTACATCAATCCTTCTCTTTTTCCCAGGAATTGGAGATGAGGAAACATCTCCTAAATTATTCAGTTAGACTATTAAAACTGTGATACCAAATAGAAACTGAGACACTCCATATACCAATATGTCTCATGAAACCTGATGCAAAAATCTTCAACAAAATACTAGCAAGCCAAGTTCAATAGCATATTAAGTCTATTGCGTATCATGCCCAAGAGGCTTCTATTCTGAAATGCGAAGATGGTTCAACATAACAAAATTCAGTGTAATATAAATACTACATTAACTTAAAATATGGGGGAAAATATACAATTATCTCAAGATGTAAAAAATGTCAGCAAAATTCATACCCTTTCATGATAAAAATTCCCATTAAACTAGGAATAGAAATATCCCAAGTTAATAAAATAAAACCACATAATGAAAACTAGGAGCTAATGCAATACTTAATGGTGAAAAACTGAAAGCTTTTCTTCTAATATTCGAAAGAGCACAAAGGTGTTAGCTTTTGATATTTCTACTAATAAAGTAACAGAAGACCTAGTTAGAGCAATTAGAAAGGAAGAAGAAATAAAAGGCATAAAAATAGGAAAGGAGGAAGTAACATTATCTCTGTTCATAGATGACATGATCTTATGCATAAAAAGCATAAATACTCTGCATAAAACCTCATTGAAAAATCATCAATCTTTCCCAGCATTAAGGTCTTTTCAAATGAGTTTGCTTTTCTTATAACGTGGCCATAATGTTGTTGTTTCAGTTTCAGCATCATTCCTTCCAATGACTATTCAGGGTTGGTTTCCTTTAGAATTGTCTGATTTGACCTCCTTGCAGTTGAAGGGACTCTCAAGCCTCTTCTCCACCACCACAGTTCCAAAGAATAAATTCTTTGGCACTCAGCCTTCTACATGGACCAACTCTCCCATCCATACATGACTACTGGAAAAAATCATAGTTTTGACTATATGGACCTCTGTCGGGACAGTGATGTCTCTGCTTTTTAATATGTTGTTTAATTTTGGCATAATTTTCCTTTCAAGGAGCAAGTATCCTTTAATTTCGTGACTGCAGTCACCATCCATAGTGATTTGGGAGCCCAAGAAAATAAAATCTGTAACTGCTTTCACTTCTCCCCCTTCTATTTGCCATGAAGTGATGGGACTGGTTACCATGATCTTACTTCTTTGAATGTTGAGTTTTAAACCAGCTTTTTTACTCTCTTTTTTTCACCCTCATCAAGAGGCTCTTTAGTTCCTCTTTACTTTCTGCCATTAGAATAGTGTCATATGCATATCTGAGGTTGTTGACACTCCTCCTGGCAATTTTGATTCCAACTTGTCATTCATTCAGTTTAGCACTTTGCATGGTGCACTCTGCATATAAGTTAAATAACCAGGGTGACAATATACAACTTAGTTGTATTTCTTTCCCAATTTTGAACCACTCCAATGTTTTATGTCCAGTTCTAACTGTTGCTTTTTGATTCTTATTCAGGTTTCTCAGGAAACAGGTAAGGTGATCTGGTATTTCCATCTCTTCAAGAAGTGTTTCTAATGAAAAGAGCAAATACTTAAGGTGAAAACAATTATTCCGGTTACTTTTGATATTTCGACTAATAAAGTAACAGAAGACCTAGTTAGAGCAATTAGAAAGGAAGAAGAAATAAAAGGCATAAAAATAGGAAAGGAGGAAGTAACATTATCTCTGTTCATAGATGACATGATCTTATGCATAAAAAGCATAAATACTCTGCATAAAACCTCATTGAAAAATCATCAATCTTTCCCAGCATTAAGGTCTTTTCAAATGAGTTTGCTTTTCTTATAACGTGGCCATAATGTTGTTGTTTCAGTTTCAGCATCATTCCTTCCAATGACTATTCAGGGTTGGTTTCCTTTAGAATTGTCTGATTTGACCTCCTTGCAGTTGAAGGGACTCTCAAGCCTCTTCTCCACCACCACAGTTCCAAAGAATAAATTCTTTGGCACTCAGCCTTCTACATGGACCAACTCTCCCATCCATACATGACTACTGGAAAAAATCATAGTTTTGACTATATGGACCTCTGTCGGGACAGTGATGTCTCTGCTTTTTAATATGTTGTTTAATTTTGGCATAATTTTCCTTTCAAGGAGCAAGTATCCTTTAATTTCGTGACTGCAGTCACCATCCATAGTGATTTGGGAGCCCAAGAAAATAAAATCTGTAACTGCTTTCACTTCTCCCCCTTCTATTTGCCATGAAGTGATGGGACTGGTTACCATGATCTTACTTCTTTGAATGTTGAGTTTTAAACCAGCTTTTTTACTCTCTTTTTTTCACCCTCATCAAGAGGCTCTTTAGTTCCTCTTTACTTTCTGCCATTAGAATAGTGTCATATGCATATCTGAGGTTGTTGACACTCCTCCTGGCAATTTTGATTCCAACTTGTCATTCATTCAGTTTAGCACTTTGCATGGTGCACTCTGCATATAAGTTAAATAACCAGGGTGACAATATACAACTTAGTTGTATTTCTTTCCCAATTTTGAACCACTCCAATGTTTTATGTCCAGTTCTAACTGTTGCTTTTTGATTCTTATTCAGGTTTCTCAGGAAACAGGTAAGGTGATCTGGTATTTCCATCTCTTCAAGAATTTTCCATGTTTTGCTGTGATCCACACAAATCAAAGACTTTGGCATAGGTAGTGAAGCAGAAGTAGGTATTTTTCTGGAGCTCCTTTCCTTTCTCCATAATCCAACCAATGTTGGCAATTTAATCTCTGGTGTTTCTGCCTCTCTGCAACCCAGCTTGCACATCTGTAAGTTCTCAATTCATGTACTGCTGAAGGCTATCTTGATGTTTTTGAAATACTTGCTAGCAAGTGAACTGTGCACAGTCGCATGGTAGCTTGAACTTTCTTTGATATTGCATTTCTTTGGGATTGGAATGAAAACTGACCTTTTACAGTCCTATGACCACTGCCGTGTCTTCAAAATTTGCTGTTGTACTGAGTGCAGCACTTTAACAGGATTTTGAAAATATCAGCTGGAATTCAGTCACTTCCACTAGTTTTGTCCATAGTAATGCTTCTTCAGGCTCACTTGATTTCACACTCCAGGATATCCAGCTCTAGATGGGTGACCATAACATTATGGTTGTTATCAACACAGAAAAATCAGTCATTTCCTCCTCTTAAAAAAATCAATTGTTCCTGTGCCTTAACAATGGACAATCCAAAATAAGAAAAAAAGGAATTTAAGAAAACAGATCCACTTACAATAGCAACAAATGAATACATTTTTCTAGAATGAACAAAATACTCAGGAATAAACTTAACTAAAGTAGAAAAAGACTTCTAAAATAAAAAGCACAAAACCTTGCTTGAAAAAACTAACATATTAAAAAACATTCTTGAATGAAAAGGCGTTGTGTGTTCACAAACTGGAAGAATTAATAAAACAGTCTCTAGTGGGGAATTTTAAACAAAATAGTCATTAACAATTCTGTAAACTTTAGCTTGCTTTGGACTCATGCTTCACTTTTCTTTCCTTTCCTGCAATTGTATGTCCTACACTCTTTATGAAGTTGACTTTGGTAGTGTTAATTCCTAAATATACCATACGGAAAGACTTATCCTTAGTATCATTCTTCTGTCCTTTATTTCTTCACCTCACTCCTCTGCCATTTATGTGAGCATATGAGATGAGTTACTTTGGGCTTATTAAGAAAAAAACAATTAGGATGAGGATTTTTTTCTATACAGTGCTGAATAAGGGGTACCAGAAATCCCATGCTATCATGTGGATGAGACTTAGGCAGTTTACTGAGCCAAGAGGTAGACTAGAAAATAGTGAATTGATATGGTAAAAGATACACAGTAGTCATTTGGCAGCAATACAATTGCTGTAGATGGTAGGGACAGGTGACCATTCAGCAGCGGTGTGCTGTTAGAACCCTGGAGAAAGAACCACACTAGCAAATGAAGATGAAATATTGAGAATCCAGTAAGTAATTGCATTCATAGGTTAGATGGATAAGAGCAGTTAATTATGGCAGAACAACTTTTATCAAGAATTCATAGTGTCCTCTCTTGCCATCTCTTTGCAACATTAGTAAAAGAAGTATTAGATAACTTAATAAGAGAAGAAAAGAAAAGGAGGAAATGAAACTCTTTGTTCTCAGATGACATTATGGTCTCTATCAAAAATCCTAAAGAATCCTATTCTTCAATATTCATAAATCAATCAATGTGATACACCATATCAACAAATTGAGAGACAAAAACACATGATAATCTCAGTAATTGCAGAAAAAGCCTTTGACAAAATCTAACACAGATTTGTGATAAAAACTCTTCAAAAAATGGGCATAGAAAGTACCTATCTCAACACAGTGAAAGCCATATATACGAAGCCCACAACGAACATTATTCCCAATGGTGAAAAACTGAAAGCATTCCCTCTAAGATCAGGAAAAAGACAAGGATGTCCTCTTTCACCACTATTATTCAACATACTCCTGGAAGTTCTAGCAACAGCAATAAGAGAAGAAAAACAAATAAAATGAATCCAGATTGGAAAGGAAGAAGTTAAACTCTCTCTATTCACAAATAACATGATATTATACATAGAAAATTCCCAAACCACTATTACAAAACTACTAGAGCTAATCAACAAATTCAACAAAGTCATGGGATACAAAATCAATACACAGAAATCACTTGAACTCCTATACACAAACAATGAAAGATCAGAAAACAAAATCAAAGAGGCAATCCCCTTCACCACTGCAATCAAAAGAATAAAATATATTGGAATAAACTTACCCAAAGAAACTAAAGAACTGTACAGTGAAAATTATAAGACACTCATGAAAGAAATTAAAGAAGACTTAAACAGATGGAGAGATATTCCATGTTCCTGGGTTGGAAGAATCAATATTGTGAAAATGACCACACTACTATGTCATCTATAGATTCAACGTGATCCCTATCAAACTACCAATGACATTCTTCAGAGAACTAGACCAAAAAATAGCACAGTTCATATGGAAACATAGAAGACTTTGACCAGCTCAGGACAAGTGAATACATCAAGACAAGGTGCTTGGTACTATTTACAAATAGCAAATTTGTAAGTAAGTGGCAGGGGATATACATATGACTTATCTGAGATCATACATATCTGTAAACAACAAAACTCTGTAAAATTTACAAGTAAAATAAAAATTAAAAAAAATAAATCCTAAAGAATCCTAAAGAAATTATGAAGAATCAACCAAACAACTCCTGGAACTAATGAATAATATTGCAAAGTCCAAACAGAATATAAATAAACCAAATTAATATTGCTTTCCAAATAACAGCAATGAGCAAATGGAATTTGAAATTGAGCGCTCAACACTACTCACATTAGCAACCAAAATATGAAATGTTTAGATATAAATCTAACAAAATAGGTCCATCATTTGAGGAAAATTATAAAACTGATGAGTGAACCCAAATGGAAACTAAAAAAATGGGGAGTGATTCCATATTTGTGGATAGGAATACTCAATGTTGAGATATCAGTCTTTTAAAACTCGATGTATACATTCATTGCAATCCCAATCAAAATCTCAGCACTTCATTTTATGTCTTCTGACAAACTAATTATAAAGTTTAGATAGAAAGACAAATGACTCAGAATAAAAAGCATAATATTGAAGAAGAACAAAGTTGGAGGATTGACTTATCCAATTTTAAGACTTATGATAAACCTACATTCTTCAGGAAAGTCTGATTTTAGCCAAAGGATAGACAAAACAATCAATGGAACAACATAGAGAACCCAGAAATAAATGCACATATATATTCACTTGATTTTTGACAAAGAGACAAAGGCAATGCAATGAAGCACAGACAATCTTTTCAAAACACTGTGTTTGAATAACTGGACATACACATGCCCTCCCCCTTCCCAAATCTAAGTACAAACCTTACATCCTTCACCAAAGTTCAAAGATTAACTCAAAATAGGTTATCACCCTAAATGTAAAGTGCAAAATATAAAACTCCTAGAAGTCAATATCTAAAGAAAATTATATAACCTTGGATTTAGTGATGACTTTTTAAATATGACATCAAAGACACAATTCATGAAAGAAATAATTGATTGGGCTTCATTAAACTAAAATCATTTACTCTCTCTGAATGATGATTCCACGAGAATGAATATACAAGCCACAGACTTGGAGAAATATTTGCAAAAGACATGACATCTGATATAGAACTGTTATCTAAAATATATAAACATTATTTAAAATTCAACAATAAAAAAATGAAGAAACCCAACTAAAAATGAATCAAACACCTTAACACCTTAACATGAATACATCTCAGCAAATACAATATACAGTTGTAGCAAATAAACAAGTGAAGAGATATTTGACATCATATATAATCAGGTAAATTAAAATTAAAACAATAAGGTATCACTAACATCCATTGGTCTTTTTAGGTGGCACTAGTTTAAAGGACTTGGCTGCCATGGCAGGAACCATAAGAGACATCTACTTGATCTCTGGGTCAGGAAGATCCCCTGGAGGAGGTCATGGCATTCCACTGCAGTATTCCTGCCTGGTGAATCCCCATGGACAGAGGAACCTGGTTGACTACAGTCTATGGGGCCCCAAAGAGTTGAACATAACTGAACAAACTTAGCACACATTCACATACATCTATTAGCGTGGCCAAAATTTACAGTATTGATTACTCCAAATGCTGAGAAGGAACTGGAAGTGGCAATGGAACTCTCATTCATTGCTGGTAAGAATGAAAAACAGTTCAGTCACTTTGAAGGACAATTTGCTGATTTTTTATAAAATGGAACAAACTCCTACCATATGATCTACCTCTTGTACTCCTTGGTATTTACCCAAAGACTATAAAATTTAAGTCCACACAAAAATTTTTACATGAGTGTTTATAGAAACCTTATTTATGATTGACAAAATTTGAATACAACTAAGACATTTTTCAGTCAATGAATGTATGAATTCATCATGAGACGTCCAAACCATGGATATTCATTCAATGCTGAAAAGAAATGAGCTGTCTAGTCCTGAAATGACATGGGAAAACATCAAATGTGCATTACTAAGTGAAAGAAGCCAGTCTGAAAAGGCCACATTGTTGTATAAGCCCAACCATATGACATGCTGAAAAAGACAAAACTGTGCAAACAGAAAAAAATAAGTCATTGCCAAAGGTTATCAGAGAAA
Source organism: Tragulus kanchil (assembly GCA_022376925.1). NCBI lineage: Eukaryota > Metazoa > Chordata > Mammalia > Artiodactyla > Tragulidae > Tragulus > Tragulus kanchil. Next base: position 78,742,635 of record JAIOJX010000029.1, on the reverse strand, counting down.
AGATGAACAATGAAAGAAATAATTGATTGGGCTTCATTAAACTAAAATCATTTACTCTCTCTGAATGATGATTCCACGAGAATGAATATACAAGCCACAGACTTGGAGAAATATTTGCAAAAGACATGACATCTGATATAGAACTGTTATCTAAAATATATAAACATTATTTAAAATTCAACAATAAAAAAATGAAGAAACCCAACTAAAAATGAATCAAACACCTTAACACCTTAACATGAATACATCTCAGCAAATACAATATACAGTTGTAGCAAATAAACAAGTGAAGAGATATTTGACATCATATATAATCAGGTAAATTAAAATTAAAACAATAAGGTATCACTAACATCCATTGGTCTTTTTAGGTGGCACTAGTTTAAAGGACTTGGCTGCCATGGCAGGAACCATAAGAGACATCTACTTGATCTCTGGGTCAGGAAGATCCCCTGGAGGAGGTCATGGCATTCCACTGCAGTATTCCTGCCTGGTGAATCCCCATGGACAGAGGAACCTGGTTGACTACAGTCTATGGGGCCCCAAAGAGTTGAACATAACTGAACAAACTTAGCACACATTCACATACATCTATTAGCGTGGCCAAAATTTACAGTATTGATTACTCCAAATGCTGAGAAGGAACTGGAAGTGGCAATGGGAACTCTCATTCATTGCTGGTAAGAATGAAAAACAGTTCAGTCACTTTGAAGGACAATTTGCTGATTTTTTATAAAATGGAACAAACTCCTACCATATGATCTACCTCTTGTACTCCTTGGTATTTACCCAAAGACTATAAAATTTAAGTCCACACAAAAATTTTTACATGAGTGTTTATAGAAACCTTATTTATGATTGACAAAATTTGAATACAACTAAGACATTTTTCAGTCAATGAATGTATGAATTCATCATGAGACGTCCAAACCATGGATATTCATTCAATGCTGAAAAGAAATGAGCTGTCTAGTCCTGAAATGACATGGGAAAACATCAAATGTGCATTACTAAGTGAAAGAAGCCAGTCTGAAAAGGCCACATTGTTGTATAAGCCCAACCATATGACATGCTGAAAAAGACAAAACTGTGCAAACAGAAAAAAATAAGTCATTGCCAAAGGTTATCAGAGAAAAGATGAACAATCAGAGGGCAAGGCTTTTAGGACAGGGAAAATACTCTGTGTTTTTGCTTAGTCACTCAATCATGTCTGACTTTTTGTGACTTCACGGACTGTAGCCTGACAAACTTCTCTGTCGATGGGATTATCTAGGCAAGAATACCGGCATTTGTAGCTATTCCCTTTTTCAGGGTATCTTCCCAACTCAGTGATCAGACACTGTTTCCTGCATTGCAGTTGGATTCCTTACCATATGAGGCACATGCTGCAAGCCAAGTCCCTTCAGTCAAATTTGACTCCTTGAAACCTTAGGGACTGTAGTAGCCCTCCAGGTTCCACTGCCATAGGATTCTCTAGGTAAAAGTACTGGAGTTGCCATTTCCTCTTTCTGAGAATTCACCCAACCCGGGGATCAAACCCATGACTCTTGTGTCTTATGAATCATGGAAGCCCTAAAATACTCTGTGTAAGAACTTAATGATAGATACTTTTCAGATATTTGTCCAAACCCATACAATGCACAATACTGAGAGTAACTGTAATGTAATCTGTGGACTTCAGTTCTTTCTGATGTGTTGGTGTAGGTTCATCAGTTATAACAAATATACTTCGCTGGTGGGAGATGTTGATAATGATGGAGGCTGTGTATATATGGAGGTAGAGATAATATGAGAAAGCTTTATATTTTTCCCTCAATTTTTCTATAAATGTAAAATTTCTCTAAAATAAAATCTTAATTTAAAAAATATAATCATGTTTGGTGAAAGGGACTATCAGAATTGGAAGGGATGTGAGGAATTTGTCTGCATGGCAGTGCTGAAGTCATAGGCAATTCATAGGAATAGTGAATTGGTATAGATAATAAACGATGAAGCATTGTCCAGGGCCTTATTCTACATCAAGTACTGGGGACTTGGGATGTGGATCTCAACTTAACTCAGGTCAGGACAAGTGAATACATCTTGGCCAAGACCCAGTGCACATCAATGTTCAAAGCCTTCAGATTCCCCAAGACTTTAATTATATGGATCTGTTTCTGCAAGAGGTGGCTAGTAAGCCAGATTCATGATTTAACATATAATTTTCTTTGAGATAGATTTAAATACATTTGGCCAGATGCATGTATAGAAGCTCAATAGTCAGTTTATTAAGGTAAACCAGGGACATTTCAGGCATAATAAATCTTTCAAGGTCAAGAGTGACTTTGGTTTTGAATATAGAAATCATTTTTGCTATCTTGCTATTGAATTAATTCTGAGTCCCAAGCTTTCATTTTATGGCTGTTATTCAAGAGGCATATTTGTGTTGTAGACTCCAGCTCTTGGGCAGGCACAGCTGCAGCTGAGCCTGGATGATGCAGTGCTCTCTGAGAAGGACCTCGACCTAGCTTTCCCCACGATGGCTGTGACTCACCTTCTCTTTGCCACGGTGTCAGTTTTCATTACTTTGACATTTCTCACACTTTGATGTGTGATAAAAAATGGTAGCCTTTGGCAATAGACGGGGAAATGAGGCTTCACGGGGACATAGAGCACTTGCCAAAGGGAAAGTGTGGAGAATGGATGTGACAAGGTTATTCAGTTTGCTTTCTTCAGGAGCTTCAGCTCAGCTGTACGTGATGATGATGATACCAGTTGCAATGTCAGCTTGTTTATTATAGAGGAAGCTGTGTATCCCTTTGTGAATTTGTCATGGATGCTTTTGTCATCATGCCTAGCATGGGGAAGCACTGCCTGGTAGGGAAAATAAAATCACTAGCTATCTAGGAAAGCTTTATTAACACCATTCATGTCCATTTCAATTGCTGAGACCTCAGAAGCCTAATGGTGACCTTTTGTTTCCATACTATAAATGTAAAATTTCTCTAAAATAAAATCTTAATTTAAAAATATAAGCGTGTTTGGTGAAAGGGACTATCAGAATTGGAAGGGATGTGAGGAATTTGTCTGCATGGCAGTGCTGAAGTCATAGGCAATTCATAGGAATAGTGAATTGGTATAGATAATAAACGATGAAGCATTGTCCAGGGCCTTATTCTACATCAAGTACTGGGGACTTGGGATGTGGATCTCAACTTAACTCAGGTCAGGACAAGTGAATACATCTTGGCCAAGACCCAGTGCACATCAATGTTCAAAGCCTTCAGATTCCCCAAGACTTTAATTATATGGATCTGTTTCTGCAAGAGGTGGCTAGTAAGCCAGATTCATGATTTAACATATAATTTTCTTTGAGATAGATTTAAATACATTTGGCCAGATGCATGTATAGAAGCTCAATAGTCAGTTTATTAAGGTAAACCAGGGACATTTCAGGCATAATAAATCTTTCAAGGTCAAGAGTGACTTTGGTTTTGAATATAGAAATCATTTTTGCTATCTTGCTATTGAATTAATTCTGAGTCCCAAGCTTTCATTTTATGGCTGTTATTCAAGAGGCATATTTGTGTTGTAGACTCCAGCTCTTGGGCAGGCACAGCTGCAGCTGAGCCTGGATGATGCAGTGCTCTCTGAGAAGGACCTCGACCTAGCTTTCCCCACGATGGCTGTGACTCACCTTCTCTTTGCCACGGTGTCAGTTTTCATTACTTTGACATTTCTCACACTTTGATGTGTGATAAAAAATGGTAGCCTTTGGCAATAGACGGGGAAATGAGGCTTCACGGGGACATAGAGCACTTGCCAAAGGGAAAGTGTGGAGAATGGATGTGACAAGGTTATTCAGTTTGCTTTCTTCAGGAGCTTCAGCTCAGCTGTACGTGATGATGATGATACCAGTTGCAATGTCAGCTTGTTTATTATAGAGGAAGCTGTGTATCCCTTTGTGAATTTGTCATGGATGCTTTTGTCATCATGCCTAGCATGGGGAAGCACTGCCTGGTAGGGAAAATAAAATCACTAGCTATCTAGGAAAGCTTTATTAACACCATTCATGTCCATTTCAATTGCTGAGACCTCAGAAGCCTAATGGTGACCTTTTGTTTCCATACTGCCATTGCTGCCTCCCGCTCCCAAGGTTTTATTTTGCTATTGTTTAGTGAGAGTCTTTATAACATAATTGAATTTAAAAACTCCCTTATCCTTTCTTTTGTTTATAGTAAAATAATAACAACAATAATGGAATTCAGACTACACTGCTGTTTTTATTTTAATTTATTTTTTCCTTAAGATATTGTAATAAGGGCTTCCCTGGTGGTCCAGTGGGTAAGGACACCGCTTTGCAGTGCAAGGGGCGCTGGTTCGATCCATGGCTTGGGAAGATCCCACGTGCCATGGAGCGGCTGGAGAGATGTGTCCAACTACTTAGCTAGCACTCTGGAGTGCATTCGCCAAGAACCAGTGCTCTGCAACAAGAGAGGCTGCTGCAATGGGAGGCCCAAACAAGCCAAAGAACAAAGTGGAAGAAAATAAATAAATGAAAGACCGATAGAAGTGGCCAAAAAAAAAAAAAAGAGAGAGAGATATTGTAATGAGATGAGACTGTAGCAGAGAGAGATGAGACTGTTGCAGAGAGGGCTGATCCGAAATCCAACCCAAACCTCCACAAGGACATGTGAACCCAAGCATGATATGGCATAAGATTGGTATCTAATAGGACCCTATTTGCTGGATAGGTGTTAGAGGTAGGCTGTTTTAGGCAGGTGGGAAATGACAACACAATTCCAAATGATGGATCTGTTTGGGGTTAGGATTCTGTTCTGGCAGTGCCTGTAGAACAGTGTGGATGTGTGGGTGTTGCCTGAAGTCTGGCTTCTGTTCCTGTGTTTGTGTTCTATCACTGCAGAATGAATTGCCACAAACTTTGGGACTTAAAACGACCTAAATTTATCATCACTTAGTTTCCACGGGTCAGGAACTGGGGGCATTAGTTAGGTTTCTCATTCAGGGTTTCATCAGTCTTGAAATCAAGGTATTGGACAGAGGTGTCATTTCATCCAAGTTTCTTTCATTTTTTAATATTTATTCATTTATCTTATTTATTTTTTGGCCGTACTGAGCCTTGTTGTTGTGCGTGGACTTTCTCTATTTGTGGCAAGCAGGCGCTACTTTTTGTTGCGGTGCTCTGGCTTCTCATTGTGGTTGCTTTTCTTGTTGCAGACCACAGGCTCTAGGTACATGACCTTCATTAGATACCTAGAGTGGGCTCAGTAGTTGTGACTTATGGGTTTAGTTCTTCTGTGGCATATGGGATCTTTCCTAACCAGAGATACAGCCAGTATTCATTGTATTGCAAGGTGAATACATTTTTTTTTTTTTTTGAAATTTTATTTTACTTTTAACTTTTACAGAGTTTTATTGCTGACAGATATGTTTGTTCCTAGATCAGTCAACCTCTGGACTAGCAGGGAAACCCACATCTGAAGTTTTTAACTATGTCAAACTCTTCACAAAATGTCATTTCTTCATGTTAGGAGACTAAGACCTCCATTTCCTAGAGGAAATTTCTCTTCACAGGCAGTTCACAATGTGGCAGTTTAGCTCTGGGCTAGCAAGCAACAGACTTTTCTCTTTTAAAGATTTCACCTAACTAGATCAGGCCCATTCAGAATAACCCCCTGGATTAACTTGAATCCAACTGATTAAGGCCTTAATTACATCTGTAATGTGTCTCCACGTTTGTCATATTTTACTGGCCAGAAGCAGATTATGGATTCTAACTAGCAACCAAGATTATAACACAACAGAACAAAGATCCTGGGTCTCTCTCATCCTTATAATTGCCATGTCCAGCAGCTTCAGTTCCCACCTTCTCAGTTCTCACCTTCTCTGACAGGAAGCACTGCTAACCACTGTTTGATCCATCTTAGGCCTTTCTGATGTAGGACTAACCTTGTGGAAGTACCTTGTGTCTGCTGCTTACCTGATGCAGATGGGAACTGGAAAATGCAAAGGAATTTCTCCTCTCCTTCTCCTCTTCGCTCTCTGTTCAGTAGCTTCAGTTCTTTGGGACTTAAAACGACCTAAATTTATCATCACTTAGTTTCCACGGGTCAGGAACTGGGGGCATTAGTTAGGTTTCTCATTCAGGGTTTCATCAGTCTTGAAATCAAGGTATTGGACAGAGGTGTCATTTCATCCAAGTTTCTTTCATTTTTTAATATTTATTCATTTATCTTATTTATTTTTTGGCCGTACTGAGCCTTGTTGTTGTGCGTGGACTTTCTCTATTTGTGGCAAGCAGGCGCTACTTTTTGTTGCGGTGCTCTGGCTTCTCATTGTGGTTGCTTTTCTTGTTGCAGACCACAGGCTCTAGGTACATGACCTTCATTAGATACCTAGAGTGGGCTCAGTAGTTGTGACTTATGGGTTTAGTTCTTCTGTGGCATATGGGATCTTTCCTAACCAGAGATACAGCCAGTATTCATTGTATTGCAAGGTGAATACATTTTTTTTTTTTTTTGAAATTTTATTTTACTTTTAACTTTTACAGAGTTTTATTGCTGACAGATATGTTTGTTCCTAGATCAGTCAACCTCTGGACTAGCAGGGAAACCCACATCTGAAGTTTTTAACTATGTCAAACTCTTCACAAAATGTCATTTCTTCATGTTAGGAGACTAAGACCTCCATTTCCTAGAGGAAATTTCTCTTCACAGGCAGTTCACAATGTGGCAGTTTAGCTCTGGGCTAGCAAGCAACAGACTTTTCTCTTTTAAAGATTTCACCTAACTAGATCAGGCCCATTCAGAATAACCCCCTGGATTAACTTGAATCCAACTGATTAAGGCCTTAATTACATCTGTAATGTGTCTCCACGTTTGTCATATTTTACTGGCCAGAAGCAGATTATGGATTCTAACTAGCAACCAAGATTATAACACAACAGAACAAAGATCCTGGGTCTCTCTCATCCTTATAATTGCCATGTCCAGCAGCTTCAGTTCCCACCTTCTCAGTTCTCACCTTCTCTGACAGGAAGCACTGCTAACCACTGTTTGATCCATCTTAGGCCTTTCTGATGTAGGACTAACCTTGTGGAAGTACCTTGTGTCTGCTGCTTACCTGATGCAGATGGGAACTGGAAAATGCAAAGGAATTTCTCCTCTCCTTCTCCTCTTCGCTCTCTGTTCAGTAGCTTCCGATCAATAGTTCCTTGGAAAAGAACCTGATGCTAGAAAAGATTGAGGGCAAGTGTTCGGGAAATTAAATAGTTTTGAGTAGGTTTCAGAGAAGAAACAGAGCAGGCCTCTGACCTTGCTTCTAACTTACCTGGAGACTTCCCTGACTGTGAGTGACTGATTTCTGTGAATGTAGCATGGATAAGATTAGGGACAAATCTTAAAATATTTGGGTCCTTGTAGGGGTCTTGGCCAACCAAGGCTCAGGCTTAACAACAGTCCACATTTTTCAACACAAAACAAACAGCATTAACATGAAACCAGATCTGCAATTTGGTCACAGATTGATGATGACATCAGTTTGCATCCTGGGATTATAAAAAGGAGCCCCGAACTGCAATCTTTGAAGTCTCACCCATGAGTGGATGCACTATCTGGGATGTTTCACTCATTGGAACTCCAGATGTGCAGTGACACGGGACTTCCCAGTGCTGTTTGAGTCTGAATGTTGGTCAAAACTAAATTTAGTGATGTATCATCAGCTGTTTCTATTTCTCTTTTCTATCAATGTCAGTGAATTGAAAGTCAGCTAGATATTCATTTAATAAATGTCAGTATTATTTATTTGTATAAAATGAGTGGTTTATTTTGCTAACAAGTTCATTGAACCTGAGACAAAAATGAAGGCCTTTTGGCAAAACAGCAAGAGGAGAAGGGCGTGGCAGAGGATAAGATGGTTGAATGGTATCACTGACTCAATGAACATGAGTCAGTAAATTCAGCGAGATGGTGAAGGACCAGGAAGTCTGGTATGCTAGTCCATGGGCTCAGAGTCAGACATAGATGAATGACTGAACAACAACAGGAGCTTCCATTAGCAGCCCCTAAGGAAACTTATGAGTTTATAGCAAGGGAATTTGAGAGATATAGACTTCAGGCTCCCATTGGGAAAAACTTAGCCTCATGTCAGAAATAGTGGATGATCTTTTGTCCTGAGGCATCTCTCTCTGTTGCTCAAGACTTATTTGGCTGGTTAAGTGGCTTTCCACTTTACATCTGCATTAGTTCATCATACAGACTGGGATTTCCTGGACTGACCCTTAAAGAGTTTCTTCCCTTGAACTCTTTTAGAATCATTTCAATCCTTTACCAGACTCTGTTTCTGAAAGTCCTACCTTTCAGGACTACAAGGTTCTGTTTCCTTCTCTCCCTGACCACCTTGCCTGAATCATGGCAGGCTTCACACAGGGATTTCCACAGAAGCAGAATCATTTCTGACACCACTGCCATAGATGTGACTGATCCTGACACTGCTCCCTCTCTGCAGAACCAAGTAATAGTTTGACCACTTCAAAACTTCACCTGGCAAGATGGGAAAATGCCAGCCTCCTAAGGGTTAGTCTATTCAGACATTAATCTGATCCTTCTCATTGTGCCTTTTATTGCTCTGCGTTATTATAAAGGTGCAGAGATTAATTAGCAGATTTAAAACCTTGAAAGCTTCATTACATAATTTTAGTCATCAGCAAACCTTGGGAAAACTTAAAAAATGAAGGCACTAAATCATTTTAATTGGAAATTTAACTGCACATCTTTATAGAATATTTTATTGCATGTCTTCTGAACAGACAGCTGCCTTAATGTGTCCTCAGACACTAGAATTCAAAGCTGAGAAACTCTTTAAGAGATCTTGTTTTTGTCTTGATTGGAGAAAGTGAGATTTGTCTATAGCAACTGCATCAAGCAGGCCCTGCTTTAAGAAATTATATTATATGAAAGCCAGAATGTGCAAACTAACTGTTGTGTTACAACAAGAATCTACTTTTTAATAAAGCAATGATATTATAAAATAGTCTATATCTTTCTGTTTCCATAAACTAATTTAACTGGTAAGGATTTGCTTTGCTCTGTTATTCTAAGGACATGATCACTGGGCTCTGATAAATCCTGCCATACCTGGATCATACCATCCTCATGAGAGTGTCGATTATGAGCAGAAAAAACAAATCCAGTTATCCTAGATATTGAATTTTCTCACAGTTGCATGGGCACATTGCCCTCTGGTCAGTACTAGGCTGACTTCTCCCAATCTCCACATCTTGCTCTAAACTTTATTAAAAGTTCAGTAGGGAAAGGACAACCTGAGGTTCTACTACTTCCTCAAAAGGAGAAAATGCAGGTCCCTTGACAAGAAGGAAGTGAAAGCAGAAAGATAAGTAAAATGCTGCATAATAATAATAAAACAAATTAAAGTAAGCAGCTGTTCAAAAAAGTAACAGGAGGTCCCTGGTGGTCCAGTGGGTAAAGAGTCTGCCTTGCCGGGAAGATCCTATGTGCCAGTGCAGCAGCTTGACAGGCATGTCCAGTTATAAGCCACCCAGAGCCGGTGCTCTGCAATGAGAAAGCCACTGCAATGGGAGGCCCACATAGGCCAAAGCATAAAGATGGATAAAAGTAAATAAATAATAAAAAAGACCAAACATTTTTTTTTAAAAAGTAACACAGGCTCAATGATTTTGTGTTTCCTTTGATGTTTATGCTTTTCCAAAAGTGAATTGAATCAAAACAACCAAGTTGTCCTGAATCCCGTGAGGAGTGATAGGGCTCTGGAAATTGGGTTTGACCACTTAGAGGTAGCCAAGACACTCCCTTCTGCCCTCAACTGCCACCATCCCAGATTCATGATATTTCCTCCAAATTTCTAACAGTTAGATGGGAGGGGCTGTAAAATTCTCCACAGTGTGCTGTGCCCATTGTTCGGAAGTGCCGTGTCCACAGACTGTTTTTACCTGATGTCTGTCCCTACAATTTCTTCTCTGGATTCTGTGAAGAGGCCATGGGAGTAGAAGACATATAAGCAGAAGAAAAGCCCAAATGCTATCTTTAGCTGTATCTTTGCCACTCCCCATTTCTCTCCAGTTCTGGACTTGGTTTTCTTCCCATTTCAGTCTCTGAGTCAGTGTGTGGGTGCATGCGATTTTGAGCTTCTGTTTCTCTATATTAATACATTGCTTAATCATATGGAATGATTCACTTTACATTTCTTTTTAATAATAGGCATTCAGGGTCAAATATAGACCTTGGAGTTGTGCTTCATTGTTTGTTTTATTTTATGTATGAACTATTTTATTCCTAAGAAAATCATTTGAAATATACCCTTTGAGGAGAAGTTACACTTTTAAAAAAGAACTGTGATTATAATAACCCAGATAAGTGAGAAGAGTTCCCTCTCTGTAGAAGTTTATCTATCATGTCCTTGACATTAATTATTTTCAGTTTCAATCATTCAAAAATATTTTTATTCCTTTTGAAAGTTTGAAAGAAACACAACAAAGTATTTAAGGCACCATTAAATACGCTGAGAAAATCATTAACCACTAATTATGAGTTCCTATATTATGAGCCATTCTTCTTCAATCCCTCCCCCAATTTCATTCGCCAGCCTTCTCTCCTTGGAATTGTGCTTGGATCTGGGCATGGGTTTGGGCTTGTATCTAATTTAGGTGTTTGTAATTAGTCTGCCCTGAATCCACTGACATGACCTCGCTTCCATCTGGTATTCAGATGTGTTTTCAGTAACACAAGCCATTACTGTCTTCTCTTGAATTGCTGTGAGGCGTGCTCAGTGAAGCACCCAACTCCGCTCGTGGTAGATGGAAATGAGGTTTATTTAGGCTGGCGCCAGCGACCACCCACAAGGAACTAAGTTTCCTGCGCAGGCCCTGACTGGAGGTAAAGGGTGGTTTTTAAAGGCTGGTCCAATCAATGGCGCAAGACCCTCCCCTTTGATTGAGATTGGACACACATGTTCATTCCCTCTTACAATCAACATATTAGTCCCATGGCTTCTTGTTAATCACAGTCAGTTACAATTAACAGACAACAATCAATGCTAACAGATGAATCTTTAACCAGTAACTATCAGTAAACCATTTTGCATTCCCTTTTACAGAATCACAGTTATGAAGCAGCTTCTGTTTTCCCACACTGTGTCACATGCAGAGGGCAAGTACCTTGCTATCCACCACAGTATTTTGGGGGCAAGATGGGGTGTTCACTCTGAAGCTTTATCAGGAGTATCTACTGGTCACCAAATGCAAACATTCCTTCTAATGCATTCTCTCAGAAAAGTACCTATGTCTTATTTTAACCATCACCTTTCAACATCTTTGCCTTCAAATTCAACTTATCAATTAGAGATTATTGTTTTTATTTAGAGAAGGCCATGTCTTCTCAGCTCTCCTTAGAATTAGGTGATTTCCACCAAATTTAGCTTAATTATAAAAAAATTCAAACATATGGGCATTTAAAAGTATAGTACAAGGGGTGGAGCTAAGATGGCAGCATAGAAGGATAGGCACTCATCTCTCCTGCAAAATTACTTGAATTGCAACGAGTTCCTGGGAAACCATCAACAGGAGGAGGTTGGATCTGATCACAGAAAGATACCCCACATCGAAGAACAAAGAAGAAGTCGGAAAAAGCTAGTAGGAAGGGAGCAATTGCGCTTTTAAAAGTCAAACCTCATGCCTGCCAGAGAGGCTGGGTGGGCCAAAGGCACAAAACCTGTTGCAGATCAAGACCCGGGAAAGGAGCAGCGATGCCCACAAGAGACTGAGCCAGACCTGCTTTGGAGGCCCCAAGCTCCCCCTTGAGCTAAAAGTGCCCTTGAGCAGCCCTGGAAAGGGCACACCCTCAGTTCCCTTTGAAGGAGGTTACCATTAACCCAATCATAGAGCTGCCGAGGAGGACTAGAAACTCTATGCGCAATGTGATCCGGGAGAGGGGAATAGCGATCCCGCATGAGACTGAGCCAGACTCACCTCTGAGAAATCTAATGTCTCCCGAGGTGGCGGGGGTCGACGGTGGCTTACATCACGGTCGGGGTCACTGCAGAAGTGCTTCCCAAAGAGAGTGGGGGAATAAATACTTTGTGAGAGAGAGAGACGCTATTTTCCCTACTGTAGTTTGGCTGCTGGTCGAACTACAGGACTGCTGGTCAAAATACAGGGAGGGAATTTAGCTCCACCCAGCAAGAAAAGGGATTTGGATTAAGCATTAAGAAACTACTAAAGCCAGCCTAGGCAGGCCTTTTAGTTCTGGAATAGGCCAAAATAAACAAGCAGTCAAAGAGGTCTTCAGATCCAACCACTGCCAGAGGCAAGAAAAAGACTGATAATTTCGAATAATCAGCAAGAGACAGAAGAACATAAACACTATTTTCACGTTTTGTCTGAAGCTGGAGTTACTGCTGGATTTTTTAAATTTCATTTTATTTCTTACTCTTTTTTATTGCTTTTTTTGTTTTGTTTTGAATTGTTTTTCTTCCTTATTTCCAAACCCCCTCAGTGGCACCCCCCCCCATTTTTTTGGGTGTGTGTGTGTGTGAGTGTGGGTGTGTTTATTGCCTCCATTGAATTCTATTGAAGCTACTAATCTTATCAGTAAGACCGAATATATTCAAGTTTACATATTTTTTTTATTTTTTTCTTTTTCCTTTTAAACCACACATTTTATTTTGGTATAAACTTCTTGTTCTACATTGGCCTTTTGAAAAAAAGGAACAAAGAAGAAGTCGGAAAAAGCTGTGGAAAGGCAATTGCGCTTTTAAAAGTCAAACCTCATGCCTGCCAGAGAGGCTGGGTGGGCCAAAGGCACAAAACCTGTTGCAGATCAAGACCCGGGAAAGGAGCAGCGATGCCCACAAGAGACTGAGCCAGACCTGCTTTGGAGGCCCCAAGCTCCCCCTTGAGCTAAAAGTGCCCTTGAGCAGCCCTGGAAAGGGCACACCCTCAGTTCCCTTTGAAGGAGGTTACCATTAACCCAATCATAGAGCTGCCGAGGAGGACTAGAAACTCTATGCGCAATGTGATCCGGGAGAGGGGAATAGCGATCCCGCATGAGACTGAGCCAGACTCACCTCTGAGAAATCTAATGTCTCCCGAGGTGGCGGGGGTCGACGGTGGCTTACATCACGGTCGGGGTCACTGCAGAAGTGCTTCCCAAAGAGAGTGGGGGAATAAATACTTTGTGAGAGAGAGAGACGCTATTTTCCCTACTGTAGTTTGGCTGCTGGTCGAACTACAGGACTGCTGGTCAAAATACAGGGAGGGAATTTAGCTCCACCCAGCAAGAAAAGGGATTTGGATTAAGCATTAAGAAACTACTAAAGCCAGCCTAGGCAGGCCTTTTAGTTCTGGAATAGGCCAAAATAAACAAGCAGTCAAAGAGGTCTTCAGATCCAACCACTGCCAGAGGCAAGAAAAAGACTGATAATTTCGAATAATCAGCAAGAGACAGAAGAACATAAACACTATTTTCACGTTTTGTCTGAAGCTGGAGTTACTGCTGGATTTTTTAAATTTCATTTTATTTCTTACTCTTTTTTATTGCTTTTTTTGTTTTGTTTTGAATTGTTTTTCTTCCTTATTTCCAAACCCCCTCAGTGGCACCCCCCCCCATTTTTTTGGGTGTGTGTGTGTGTGAGTGTGGGTGTGTTTATTGCCTCCATTGAATTCTATTGAAGCTACTAATCTTATCAGTAAGACCGAATATATTCAAGTTTACATATTTTTTTTATTTTTTTCTTTTTCCTTTTAAACCACACATTTTATTTTGGTATAAACTTCTTGTTCTACATTGGCCTTTTAAGGTTCTGTGGGGGCTTTGTTTGTTTTTATTGTTTTTGCTTTATTTTTCTATATTTTTCTATATACTTGTCTCTGTTTAATTTTTAAATTTTTTTATTTGTACTACTACTTCCGCTATTATTCTTTACTTTCTCTGATGTTTATTTCCTATGGCACTAAACTCTAATACATACAGATCTTTATCTCCCTATATTTAACTTTGCAATATTATTCTATGTTTCTCTTCTATCCTCCCTTTCTCTTTTTCCCTTTTCCCACCATATTTCTTAGTCTGTTCTGTCCTCATTGCCTTATCCCCAACAGGAACCCGGCTCTAGCATTATTCTCCAATTTGTGCTCTACTTAGTTTGGTTATTAACTGGTGGATATCATTCTTGGTTTTCTCTATTCACCGTGCTAACATACTGTACTGTATTTTTGGTTGGAATGTTTGTGTTATGTTACAGCTGTATATGGTTATGTGTATAATTCAATATGCTAGATAGTATTTGCATAATATTTTAATTGCCATCTGTCGAAGGTATACCTTCTGTTTCTCATTTGCGCATATATGTTTTAATATCATTTAATGCCATAACAAACCAGCCATGAAATATTCCTTTATTGATAAGGCAAAAAGACCAGGGCCTTTAGGGATGGAGCACTGACTCCAAAACTCTACAATACTAGAGAATGCCTAACACTAGAGAGCAATAAACAGTGAGAACACCAACAAAGGCAAGCACTTGTATGCAAGTCCTGACATAAACCAACCACCAACATCACCCAGAATAAGAAGCCCAATCCAAACAACAAATACCGACAAACGTAACTCAAACTCTGGGAAAAGGAAACCCCAAACAGAGTTAGTTAAAAAATTAAAAACAATGAAATGGCAGAGTAATACCACACAAGTGAAGGAAAACTCTACAAACATACAAGATCAAATGAATGAAGAGAATTTGGACAAACTTTCTGAAAGTGATTTCAGAAGAATGATAGTAAAGACGATCAAAGACACTGAGAACAGAATGTTAGAGAAATTGCAAGACACAACTAACACACTGAATAAAGAAATACAAGGATTTACAAAAAAAGTAACAGAGACAAACAACTCAATTGCTGAACTGAAAAACGCTGTAGAAGGAATCAAGAGCAGAGTATCTGAGACAGAAGACTGGATAAGTGAGCTGGAAGATAGAATGGTGGTAGTATAACTGCTGAAAAAAAGAATCTAGCTCAAAGGATGAAAAGAGCAGAGGATAGTCTCAGAGACCTCTGAGACAATATCAACCACACAAATATTGGAATTATAGGGGTTACAGTAAAAGAAGAAAAAAATAAAAAATATGGGAAAAATTTTGAAGAGATTGTAGTTGTAAATTTCCCCAACATGGTAAAAGAAATAGTCCTTCAAGTCCAAGAAGCACAAAAAGTACCATACAGAATAAATTTGGGAAGAAACACAGCAAGACACATATTAATGAAGCTAACACAAATGAAACACAAAGAAAGAATTCACAAAGCAGCAAGGGAAAAGCAACTAGTGACATACAAGGGAAAGCCTATACGTTTAACAGCTGATCTTTCAACAGGAACTCTGCAGGCCAGAAGGGAATGGCAGGACACATTTAGATGACTAAAAGAGAGTAATCTGCAACCAAGAATCCTCTACCCTGCAAGGATCTCATTCAAATTTGATGGAGAAATCAAAATCTTTACAAATAAGCAAAAATTAAAAGAATTCAGTAACACCAAACCAGCCTTACAACAAGTGTTAAAGGGACTTATATAGACAACAAGCATAAGAGAAAAAGAAGATCCACCAAACAAACCCATCATAACATCAAAGAAGATGACAATAGGATCATTTGTGTCAATAATGATTTTGAATGTAAATTGACTAAATGCCCCACCAAAAGACACAGAGTGGCTGAATGGATTCAAAAACATAACCCATACAGATGCTAGTCCAGGAAACTCACTTCAGATCTAGAGACACTGATTGACTGAAAATGAGACGATGGAAAAAGATATTCCATGCGAATAGAAATCAAAAGAAAGCTGGAGTAGCAGTCCTCATATCAGACAAAATAGACCTCAAAATAAAGAAGATTAGAAGAAACAAGTCAGGACACTGCATAATGATCAAGAGATCAATCCAAGAGGAAGACATACCAATCATAAATATCTATGCATTCAACACAGGAGCACCCCAATACATAAGACAAACACTTTCAGACATAAAAGTAGACATCGACAATAACACAATCACAGTAGGAGACTTTAACATCCCTCTCACACCAATGGACAGATCATCCAAACAGAAAATTAATAAAGAAACACAAGCCTTAAAGGCCACACTAGAAGAGATGGACCTCATGGATATCTTTAGGACCTTCCATCCAAAAGCAGAAGAATACACTTTCTTCTCAAGTGCTCATGGAACATTCTCCAGAATAGACCACATTTTGGGCCATAGATCAAACCTCAGTCAATTCAAGAAAATTGAAATTATATCAACCACCTTCTCTGACCACAGTGCAATGAGACTAGAGATCAACTACAGGAAGAAATTAAAAACTGCTAAAAACACAAACACATAGATATGTGTTAAACAACACATATCTAAAAAGCCAACTGTTACCAAGCAAATCAAAGGAGAAATAAAAAAATTCCTAGAAGAAAACGACAATGAACACACGACAGTGCAAACCCTATGGGATACTGCAAAAGCAGTTCTAAGAGAGAACTTTAGAGCAATTCAATCCTACCTCAACAAACTAGGAAAATCTCAAACAGATGATGTAACTCTATGCTTAAAAAGGGATACTGCAAAAATTAAAAGAATTCAGTAACACCAAACCAGCCTTACAACAAGTGTTAAAGGGACTTATATAGACAACAAGCATAAGAGAAAAAGAAGATCCACCAAACAAACCCATCATAACATCAAAGAAGATGACAATAGGATCATTTGTGTCAATAATGATTTTGAATGTAAATTGACTAAATGCCCCACCAAAAGACACAGAGTGGCTGAATGGATTCAAAAACATAACCCATACAGATGCTAGTCCAGGAAACTCACTTCAGATCTAGAGACACTGATTGACTGAAAATGAGACGATGGAAAAAGATATTCCATGCGAATAGAAATCAAAAGAAAGCTGGAGTAGCAGTCCTCATATCAGACAAAATAGACCTCAAAATAAAGAAGATTAGAAGAAACAAGTCAGGACACTGCATAATGATCAAGAGATCAATCCAAGAGGAAGACATACCAATCATAAATATCTATGCATTCAACACAGGAGCACCCCAATACATAAGACAAACACTTTCAGACATAAAAGTAGACATCGACAATAACACAATCACAGTAGGAGACTTTAACATCCCTCTCACACCAATGGACAGATCATCCAAACAGAAAATTAATAAAGAAACACAAGCCTTAAAGGCCACACTAGAAGAGATGGACCTCATGGATATCTTTAGGACCTTCCATCCAAAAGCAGAAGAATACACTTTCTTCTCAAGTGCTCATGGAACATTCTCCAGAATAGACCACATTTTGGGCCATAGATCAAACCTCAGTCAATTCAAGAAAATTGAAATTATATCAACCACCTTCTCTGACCACAGTGCAATGAGACTAGAGATCAACTACAGGAAGAAATTAAAAACTGCTAAAAACACAAACACATAGATATGTGTTAAACAACACATATCTAAAAAGCCAACTGTTACCAAGCAAATCAAAGGAGAAATAAAAAAATTCCTAGAAGAAAACGACAATGAACACACGACAGTGCAAACCCTATGGGATACTGCAAAAGCAGTTCTAAGAGAGAACTTTAGAGCAATTCAATCCTACCTCAACAAACTAGGAAAATCTCAAACAGATGATGTAACTCTATGCTTAAAACAACTGGAGAAATAAGAACAAAAACACTGCAAAGACAGCAGAAGAAGGGAAATCATAAAGATAAGAGTAGAAATAAATGAAAAAGTTACAAAAGAAACAATAGGAAAGATAAATAAAACAAAATGCTGGTTCTTTGAAAATTGTAAATAAAATCAACAAACCACTGGCCAGACTCATCAAGAAAAAAAGAAAGAACCATATCAATAAAATCAAAAATGAAAAAGGAGAGATTACAACAGATAACGCAGAACTCTAAAGGATTCTAAGAGACTATTATGACCAACTCTATGGCAACAAACTGGACAACCTGGAAGAAATAGGTTACTGGAGAAGATTAATCTCTGAAGACTCAACCAGGAAAAAATAGAAACTATGAACAACCCAAACACAAGCTCAGAAATCGAATCTGTGATTAAAAATCTACCCAAAAATAAAAGCCCAGGGCCAGATGGCTTCACAGGTGAATTCTACCAAACATTTAAAGAAGAGTTAATGCCTGTCTTTCTAAAACTCTACCAAAAAATTGCTCAGGAAGGAAGGAAAATTGCTCAAACACATTCTATGAGGCCACCATGACCCTGCAACCAAAGTCAGGCAGAGACAACACAAAAAAAGAAAACTATAGGCCAAATTCGCTGATGAATTTGGATGCCAAAATCCTCAACAAAATCTTATCAAATAGAATTCAACAACACATCAAAAAGCTCATACATCATGATCAAGTTGGGTTCATCCCAGACATGCAAGAATTCTTCAATATCTGCAAATCAATCAATGTGATACACCATATCAACAAACTGAGAGACAAAAAGCACATGAACATTTCAACAGATGCAGAAAAAGCCTTTGAGAAATTACAACACCCATTTATGATAAAAACTCTTCAAAAATGGGCATAGAAGGAACCTATCTCAACATAGTGAAAGCCATATATGAGAAGACCACAGTGAACATTATTCCCAATAGTAAAAAACTGAAAGCATTCCCTCTAAGATCAGGAACAAGACAAGGGTGCCCACTTTCACCACTACTATTCAGCATAGTCCTGGAAGTTCTAGAAAGAGCAATAAGAGAAGAGACAGAAATCAAAGGAATCAGATTGGAAAGGAAGAAGTCAAACTCTATTCGCAGATGACGTGATTATACATAGAAAATCCCCAAGTCACTATTACAAAACTACTAGAGCTAATCAGTGAATTCAGCAAAGTCTCAGGATACAAAATCAATACCAGAAATCACTGGCATTCCTATACATAAACAATGAAATCAGAAAACAAAATCAAAGAGGTTATCCCTTCACTATTGCAACCAAAAGAATAAAATATCTGCGAAAGAAATAGGGCAACAGATAACAGAACTCTAAAGGATTCTAAGAGACTATTATGACCAACTCTATGGCAACAAACTGGACAACCTGGAAGAAATAGGTTACTGGAGAAGATTAATCTCTGAAGACTCAACCAGGAAAAAATAGAAACTATGAACAACCCAAACACAAGCTCAGAAATCGAATCTGTGATTAAAAATCTACCCAAAAATAAAAGCCCAGGGCCAGATGGCTTCACAGGTGAATTCTACCAAACATTTAAAGAAGAGTTAATGCCTGTCTTTCTAAAACTCTACCAAAAAATTGCTCAGGAAGGAAGGAAAATTGCTCAAACACATTCTATGAGGCCACCATGACCCTGCAACCAAAGTCAGGCAGAGACAACACAAAAAAAGAAAACTATAGGCCAAATTCGCTGATGAATTTGGATGCCAAAATCCTCAACAAAATCTTATCAAATAGAATTCAACAACACATCAAAAAGCTCATACATCATGATCAAGTTGGGTTCATCCCAGACATGCAAGAATTCTTCAATATCTGCAAATCAATCAATGTGATACACCATATCAACAAACTGAGAGACAAAAAGCACATGAACATTTCAACAGATGCAGAAAAAGCCTTTGAGAAATTACAACACCCATTTATGATAAAAACTCTTCAAAAATGGGCATAGAAGGAACCTATCTCAACATAGTGAAAGCCATATATGAGAAGACCACAGTGAACATTATTCCCAATAGTAAAAAACTGAAAGCATTCCCTCTAAGATCAGGAACAAGACAAGGGTGCCCACTTTCACCACTACTATTCAGCATAGTCCTGGAAGTTCTAGAAAGAGCAATAAGAGAAGAGACAGAAATCAAAGGAATCAGATTGGAAAGGAAGAAGTCAAACTCTATTCGCAGATGACGTGATTATACATAGAAAATCCCCAAGTCACTATTACAAAACTACTAGAGCTAATCAGTGAATTCAGCAAAGTCTCAGGATACAAAATCAATACCAGAAATCACTGGCATTCCTATACATAAACAATGAAAAATCAGAAAACAAAATCAAAGAGGTTATCCCCTTCACTATTGCAACCAAAAGAATAAAATATCTGTGAATAAACTTACCCAAAATAAAAAAAGAACTGTACACAGAAAGTTACAAGACACTCATGAGAAACATTAAAGAAGACTTAAACAGATGGAGAGATACTCCATGTTCCTGGGTTGGCAGAATCAATATTGTGAAAATGCCCATACAACCAAATGTCATCTATAGATTCAATGTGATCCCTTTCAAACTACCAATGACATTCTTCACAGACCTAGACCAAAGAATAACACAGTTCATATGGAAGCACAAAAGACCTCGAATAGCCAAAGCAATCCTGAGGAAGAAGAATGGAACTGGAGGGCTTAGGCTGTCCAACTTCAAACTACACTACAAAGCCACAGTCATCAAGACAGTATGGTACTGGTACAAAAACAGAAATACCGACCAATGGAACAAGATAGAGAACCCAGAGATGAACCCATGCACCTGCGGGGGCCTTCCACAGAAAGGAAGGCAGCAGGATTGCCCCCGGTTCAGAGAGAGGTGGGTCTTGCTGTCCGCCACTCAGCTCCCTCCAGCAGGCGGGAGACAATCAGATGCGACAGGGGTTCTGTCTGCTTTATTAGTTTAGATTCACAGCTTTTATAGGCAAGTGAAGGGGGTCTTGCATGTGACTTCCTATAGATTACACCAATCAAGCTAAAGGTCAAGCAATCATCCACGAGCGGAGAAACCAGGAGAGCCAATCAGAAATTTTGACCATCACTTAAAAATTTAGATCACGCCCTCATCTCTTCCTGTAGGTGCCATCTTAGCTCCAAATTGCAAACACGTGCTTAAGCTTCTTTAAACAATGTGCTTAAGCTTCTTTTCACTCCCACGTCCCTTCACGTAGGCGCCATCTTAGCTCCAAACTGAACCAATGTGCTTAAGCTTCTTCTTTTATTTTTTTTTTAAAGATTTATTTATATATTTTTTGGGCTGGGGTCGGGTTGGGGAGGGAGGGGAGCGAGCGGGCCACTTCTATTGGTCTTTCATTTCCTCATTTTCATCCATCTTTGTTCTTTGGCTCCTGTGGGTCTCCCATCGCGGTGGCATCTGTCATTGCAGAGCGTCGGCTCTGGGCACATGCGTTCCAGAGCTCTGGCTCAGTAATTGGACACATCAGTCCAGCCGCTCCGCGGCACGTGGGATCTTCCCAGGCCAGGGATTGAACCGGCGCCCCTTGCACTGCAAGGCCGTGTCCTTACCCACTGGACCACCAGGGGAAGCCCTGCTTAAGCTTCTTTATGCTTGCAATGGTCCTCTTTCAATTCAGAGCCCCACATGCACCTATGGGTACCTTATTTTTCACAAAAGAGGCGAACATCTAAAAAGGGACAAAGAAAGCCTCTTCAACAAGTGGTGCTGGGAGAATTGGACAGCTACATGCAAAAAAATGAAGTTGGAACATTCCCTGACACCATCCACAAATATCAACTCAAAATGGATTAAAGACCTAAATGTAAGGCCAGAAACCATCAAACTCTCAGAGGAGAATCTAGGCAAAGCACTCAAGGACATAAATCAAAGCAAGATCTTCTCTGACCCACCTACTAGAATAGCAGAACTAAAAAGAAAAATGAACATGTGGGACCTAATGAAACTGAAAAGGTTTTGTACAGAGAAAGAAGTTACAATAAAGCTGATCAGACAGCCCACAGAATGGGAGATAATCATAGCATAGGAAACAACACACAGAGAATTAATCTCCAAAATCTATAAGCAACTCAGACATCTCAGCACCGGAAAAAATGAACAATCCAATCAAAAAATGGGAAAACGACCTAAACAGACACCTCTCCAACGACGACATACAGATGGCCCAAAAGCACATGAAATGATGCTCAACCTTGCTTATTATTAGAGAAATGCAAATCAAAACTACAATGAGATATCACCTCACACCTGTCAGAATGGCCATCATCAACAAATCGACAGAGAATAAATGCTGGAGAGGGTGCGGAGAAAAGGGAACCCTCCTGCATTGCTGGTGGGAATGTAGATTGATACAGCCTCTATGGAAGACAGCATGGAGATTTCTTCAAAAACTAAAAATAGAAGCACCATACGACTCAGCACTCCCACTCTTAGGCTTATACCCTGATGAAATCAAATCTGAAAGAAGCACCATGTTACCAGCCAATGGAAGTCATTGAACCCGCGCCCTTGCACGTGCAAGGCTCGTGGGCACATGCGTTCCAGAGCTCTGGCTCAGTAATTGGACACATCAGTCCAGCCGCTCCGCGGCACGTGGGATCTTCCCAGGCCAGGGATTGAACCGGCGCCCCTTGCACTGCAAGGCCGTGTCCTTACCCACTGGACCACCAGGGGAAGCCCTGCTTAAGCTTCTTTATGCTTGCAATGGTCCTCTTTCAATTCAGAGCCCCACATGCACCTATGGGTACCTTATTTTTCACAAAAGAGGCGAACATCTAAAAAGGGACAAAGAAAGCCTCTTCAACAAGTGGTGCTGGGAGAATTGGACAGCTACATGCAAAAAAATGAAGTTGGAACATTCCCTGACACCATCCACAAATATCAACTCAAAATGGATTAAAGACCTAAATGTAAGGCCAGAAACCATCAAACTCTCAGAGGAGAATCTAGGCAAAGCACTCAAGGACATAAATCAAAGCAAGATCTTCTCTGACCCACCTACTAGAATAGCAGAACTAAAAAGAAAAATGAACATGTGGGACCTAATGAAACTGAAAAGGTTTTGTACAGAGAAAGAAGTTACAATAAAGCTGATCAGACAGCCCACAGAATGGGAGATAATCATAGCATAGGAAACAACACACAGAGAATTAATCTCCAAAATCTATAAGCAACTCAGACATCTCAGCACCGGAAAAAATGAACAATCCAATCAAAAAATGGGAAAACGACCTAAACAGACACCTCTCCAACGACGACATACAGATGGCCCAAAAGCACATGAAATGATGCTCAACCTTGCTTATTATTAGAGAAATGCAAATCAAAACTACAATGAGATATCACCTCACACCTGTCAGAATGGCCATCATCCACAAATCGACAGACAGTAAATGCTGGAGAGGGTGTGGAGAAAAGGGAACCCTCCTGCATTGTTGGTGGGAATGTAGATTGATACAGCCTCTATGGAAGACAGCATGGAGATTTCTTCAAAAACTAAAAATAGAAGCACCATACGACTCAGCACTCCCACTCTTAGGCTTATACCCTGATGAAATTAAATCTGAAAGAAGCACATGTACCCCAATGTTCATTGCAGGTCTCTATACAATAGCTACAACATGGAAGCAACGTAGATGCCCATCGATGAAGTAATGGATACAAAAGCACTGGTACATATATACAATGGAATGCTACACCGCTGTAAAAAGAAATGCAGAAGAATGAGTCCTAATGAGATGGCTGGCTCTAGAACCTTTCATAAAAAGTGAAGCCAGTTAAAAAGAGAAGGACAAGTACAATATACTAACACATATATATGGAATCTAGTAGGATGGCGATGATGGCATATGCAGTGAAGCAACGGAAAGACAGAAATGGACAGTGGACATATGGACATTGTGCGGATGGAACATTGGGTGAGAGGCGTAAAGGAAGTAGCTTGAAGGCCTGTACTATCATACATGAAGAAAATAACAATAATCATTGCTCTGTGAGAAAAGCAGATCCTTCACGGGTGCTGTATGACAGTCAAGAGTGGTGGGTTTGGGGGGATATACATATGACTAATCTGAGAGCATACATATCTGTAAACAACAAAGCTCTGTAAAAGTTAAAAACAATAAAAGTTAAAAAAATAAAATAAAAGTGTTGTACAGGAAATGCATATGCCTACCATATATATTCCATAATTGTTAGTATTTTGCTATATGTTTTATATCAGGCCTATCAATGCATGTATTCATCTATCCATCAATCAGTTTCTGTTTTTCTGAATGCATGTAGCCAGCCTCTAAGATGATCTTCACATCTTGATATTTTCACCATTGTGTAGTGCCTCCTACATTGTATCAGGGATAGTCTGTGACTAATAGAATAGAATATATCAAAACTACAATGAGATATCACCTCACACCTGTCAGAATGGCCATCATCCACAAATCGACAGACAGTAAATGCTGGAGAGGGTGTGGAGAAAAGGGAACCCTCCTGCATTGTTGGTGGGAATGTAGATTGATACAGCCTCTATGGAAGACAGCATGGAGATTTCTTCAAAAACTAAAAATAGAAGCACCATACGACTCAGCACTCCCACTCTTAGGCTTATACCCTGATGAAATTAAATCTGAAAGAAGCACATGTACCCCAATGTTCATTGCAGGTCTCTATACAATAGCTACAACATGGAAGCAACGTAGATGCCCATCGATGAAGTAATGGATACAAAAGCACTGGTACATATATACAATGGAATGCTACACCGCTGTAAAAAGAAATGCAGAAGAATGAGTCCTAATGAGATGGCTGGCTCTAGAACCTTTCATAAAAAGTGAAGCCAGTTAAAAAGAGAAGGACAAGTACAATATACTAACACATATATATGGAATCTAGTAGGATGGCGATGATGGCATATGCAGTGAAGCAACGGAAAGACAGAAATGGACAGTGGACATATGGACATTGTGCGGATGGAACATTGGGTGAGAGGCGTAAAGGAAGTAGCTTGAAGGCCTGTACTATCATACATGAAGAAAATAACAATAATCATTGCTCTGTGAGAAAAGCAGATCCTTCACGGGTGCTGTATGACAGTCAAGAGTGGTGGGTTTGGGGGGATATACATATGACTAATCTGAGAGCATACATATCTGTAAACAACAAAGCTCTGTAAAAGTTAAAAACAATAAAAGTTAAAAAAATAAAATAAAAGTGTTGTACAGGAAATGCATATGCCTACCATATATATTCCATAATTGTTAGTATTTTGCTATATGTTTTATATCAGGCCTATCAATGCATGTATTCATCTATCCATCAATCAGTTTCTGTTTTTCTGAATGCATGTAGCCAGCCTCTAAGATGATCTTCACATCTTGATATTTTCACCATTGTGTAGTGCCTCCTACATTGTATCAGGGATAGTCTGTGACTAATAGAATAGAATATATCAAAAGTAATGGTATATGACTTCTAAGGCTAGATCACAAAAGGCATGCAATCCTCCTCTTTGCAATCTTTCTTGGGCTGTTCACTCTAGGCATAATCAGCGATCATATCATGAGCAGTCCTAAAGAGAGATGGGCATGAGGAGCAACTGAGGCCACCTGCCAACAACCATGTGAGTGAGCACATAATAGAATTCTCCAATATCAATCAAGCTAAAGGTGACAATAGCTTTTTCTGCTATTTTTATTGCAGCTTTCTGAGAGATTCTAGGTCAGAATAACCTAACTAAGCCACCCTAAAATTATTTACCTATAAAAACTTTAACATAATAAAATATTTGTGGTTCTAAGGTACTAGATCTTAGGATAATGCTTTACAAAGTGAGATAATACAGTACTTTTTTGGTCAATACTTCAACATGAATAGAACTAATTAGAAAAGCAAACAGAAATTTGACCTTTTTATTGTGGAGTTAAGTGAAAGTGTTACTTGCTCAGTCATCCTGTCTGACTCTTTGGGACCCCATAAACTGTAGCCATCAGGATCCTCTGATGGGTTATAGGCAAGAGTGCAGGAGTGGATTGCCATTTCCTTCTCCATGGGATCTTCCTAACTTGGGAACTGAACCCAGGTCTCCTGCATTGCAGGTAGAAACCATCTGAGCCACCGGGCAAGCCCTTAGCTTTGGTAAGTTAACCATGCATCTAATAAAATGAGAAACGCTTCAATAAGTCTTTCAGGGAGTTTTGACTAATACATATAAATCTAAATGTCTGTCTGTCATCATCCTGGAAAATTTCCTCTTAACAGTTTTTAGTCAACTTATGCCCCACCCCAGTATGCTTAGTCCCTGCAGTTTTATATGACTATTTGCGATTCTCACTGGACTGTAGCTCACCAGGCTTCATTGTATATGGGATTTTCTTGGCAAGAAGGCTGGACTGGTTTGCCATTTCCTTCTCCAGGAGATCTTCCTGACCGTGCATCTCCTGTGTGCCCTACAATGAGGGAGGAATCTTGACTGACTTAGCCACTGCTCCATTCCAGAGACAAGCTTTATTCCAGTTGTTTTTTTTTTTTTTTTTTTTTAAATTCACTGATTACTTTTGTGTGTTATATTAATGAAAATTGAACCATACGGTATGTACTATTTTATTTCATTCAATGTACTGTTTGTGATATTCATCCACCAGTTATGAACATCAGCAATTTGTTCTCTTCTATTTCTGAGTAGTTTCCCACACTATGACTGTGATTATTCTATTAATATTAACCTAGTTATAGATGTTTGGGTTGTTTCCAGTTTGGGGCATCATAAGCAAAAATGGCACAAACAATCTAATGCAAGTCTTTTTGCAGAAACATGTTCTTATTTCTCTAGATTATAGACATATGAGTGGAACTGCTGAGTCATATGATACTTATATGTTCAAAATGATAAGAAACTATTGGATCTTTATCAAAGTGACTATACCATTCTACACTCCCCTGATAATGGGTGAGAACTCTAATTATGCTACATTCTTATCAACAGCTGGTATTGCCTTTATTATTCATTTCATTGGGTTATGTATCTTATTCCAGTGTTTTTCTTCTCTTCCCTATATGAAACTTATTCAGAGGTAGTTTTCTTCTTTGGCTCTAAGATAATGCTTAATGTTTCATTATCTCTGATTCACCTGATTTTAAAATTATTCACCTGTAGGCTTGTTGTCATATTTAGATTTATTTTTTAACTTCATATGGTCATCTTAAATTCAGAAGGGGTCTTTTCAGTTCTTAGTTTTGCTCATTTTTGACATGGCAGTTTTTTTTTTTTCCTTCATGGTTTCAAACAAAATCTCAGTCAGTGACTATGTGTTCATACACAAGTTCCTCTAAAGCACCTCCTTTTCATTGGACAGAAAGTAAAATTAATAAGTTATATAGGTAAAGACCAGATATCTCCAAGCATATGCATGAATGCATGTAGAATTCCCTCTAGAGGTCTAACCTGGAGGTCAGTATGCACAAGGCTTATTTTGAAGAAACACATTTGGTATGCTCATAGCTGAGGGAAGGATACTTTGTTTTTCTCTCTTTCCCTTACTTTTATTAAGATGAGTTTTGGAAATCTAGAGAGCCCTGTCTTCATAACCACCACAATGCTTCCTGTTTCTGTTCTTTACTCCATTAACATTACTCAGATGATAATTATCTGTACTATCTTTCTCCCTTTTTTCTGGGTGCATTCTGTGACAATTTGTTCTTTCTTCTGTCTTACACAGCATATATTCACATTCTTCCCAGCTTTTTATATTATCTTTTTTTCTAAATTGTATGTATCCTGGTGGTGAGGTCTATCTTATCACTATTTTTACAACTCAAATTTCCTAATACATGGAAGATCATAAATTATGTTATATTTGGTTGTATTGAATGAATTGCTTTATCTAAATTTTATGGATTATTGAATATCTTTTGAAAGCTGTGTGTAGCTGATTATTCACCCAGTACCTTACCGGGACTCACTGGCATTCCCAGTTGTGACAAGTGTGTGTCACTAAAGCCACATCCTCCAGATCTCAACTGTGTGTCTCCTGCAGATGGATATTCCAGTATCCTGCAAGCTGAAGCATGTAATCTGTTGTTGAAAATCACGAACTTTCTTGCTATATAGAAACCATAGTTCACAGAAAGGAAGGGGCATGGGATACATGTGAGAGTAGGGACAGAAGTGCAGGTAGAGGGGAAGCTCAAATATTACAGTAGGGAAAAATTAGGAACCAGATTCTGCAGGGAAGAATCTGAGCACATTAGCTCATTTCTGTCAACAATTGATATTTCTTTACAGTTATCAACCATAATGGTTTGATGGTTTTAGCTAGAAAAAAACTTCAGATAAAATTCTGATGCCTGGACTCAGAGCTATAGGTAGTACACTGCGTCTTTTTTCTATGGATAGAAAAAATTATGACCTCTGAGAAGATGCATCTCTGGGTGCATGTCTGGACCATAAAGCACACATTTCTGTGAATTAGGAAGAAAAAAATCCTTCTTCTGGGTAAATTTATCCTGTTCCAAAAGCCTAGGGTCAACTTTAGACTCTACTTTTCTTCATGCCTGGATACCTTTGTCCAGTGAACAGCCTATACAAATCTGTGGAAGACCTATCAGATTTCTGTCCAGAACAGATGCAATTGTATCTCTGGAGGTGGCATCTGAGAAACTGCAGTTTAAAAAAAAAAACACAACTCCCCAAATTATGCTAAAGCAATTAAGGATAAAAAGCTTTGACATGGAGATCAGAGAAAGGAACTTATAGTACTCATTCATTTTCCATTTATTCACTTATATTTATTGAGCAACCTATGTACTTTTGAGCACCACATGATGTTGATAGACTTTTCTGCAGTGGCGGAAGGTTTATGTACAGACGGGAATCTCTACTCATTTCATAGACAGAGATGGTGTTGCACCATCTCTGAGAAATAAGGCAACTTCTCGTACTCTGAGCTATGCAGTACTGTTCTCTAATGAACACTATGCAACATCAGCCTCTGCTGTGTATTTGCTTTCAAGGACACTCTGAACCAGTAGCTATAAAGGGACAGACATAATGAAGAACTGTCATAGCACATCAGTCGGGTGCATAGGGAATTGTGGGTGTGATGAGACTTTAAGAAAAAACATACAGACAGAGAAGAAAGGCCACATCCTCCAGATCTCAACTGTGTGTCTCCTGCAGATGGATATTCCAGTATCCTGCAAGCTGAAGCATGTAATCTGTTGTTGAAAATCACGAACTTTCTTGCTATATAGAAACCATAGTTCACAGAAAGGAAGGGGCATGGGATACATGTGAGAGTAGGGACAGAAGTGCAGGTAGAGGGGAAGCTCAAATATTACAGTAGGGAAAAATTAGGAACCAGATTCTGCAGGGAAGAATCTGAGCACATTAGCTCATTTCTGTCAACAATTGATATTTCTTTACAGTTATCAACCATAATGGTTTGATGGTTTTAGCTAGAAAAAAACTTCAGATAAAATTCTGATGCCTGGACTCAGAGCTATAGGTAGTACACTGCGTCTTTTTTCTATGGATAGAAAAAATTATGACCTCTGAGAAGATGCATCTCTGGGTGCATGTCTGGACCATAAAGCACACATTTCTGTGAATTAGGAAGAAAAAAATCCTTCTTCTGGGTAAATTTATCCTGTTCCAAAAGCCTAGGGTCAACTTTAGACTCTACTTTTCTTCATGCCTGGATACCTTTGTCCAGTGAACAGCCTATACAAATCTGTGGAAGACCTATCAGATTTCTGTCCAGAACAGATGCAATTGTATCTCTGGAGGTGGCATCTGAGAAACTGCAGTTTAAAAAAAAAAACACAACTCCCCAAATTATGCTAAAGCAATTAAGGATAAAAAGCTTTGACATGGAGATCAGAGAAAGGAACTTATAGTACTCATTCATTTTCCATTTATTCACTTATATTTATTGAGCAACCTATGTACTTTTGAGCACCACATGATGTTGATAGACTTTTCTGCAGTGGCGGAAGGTTTATGTACAGACGGGAATCTCTACTCATTTCATAGACAGAGATGGTGTTGCACCATCTCTGAGAAATAAGGCAACTTCTCGTACTCTGAGCTATGCAGTACTGTTCTCTAATGAACACTATGCAACATCAGCCTCTGCTGTGTATTTGCTTTCAAGGACACTCTGAACCAGTAGCTATAAAGGGACAGACATAATGAAGAACTGTCATAGCACATCAGTCGGGTGCATAGGGAATTGTGGGTGTGATGAGACTTTTAAGAAATACACACAGACATACAGACAGAGAGAAAGGATGGGAACAGGGGGTCTTAAGACCTCTTGGGTCAAGGCCCTGAACACAGTCACCACTCTGCTTTTATTCTGTTCTGAAGCCTCCAGGTGTTTAGCCCAGGTTGGAAATCAGTCAAAGTCCTGATCAATAATCACCCTCGTGACTCTAAGTCACTTATATTATCTTCCCAATGGACAAACAGTGTTACAGCTGGGGGGCAACTGTACCAGCAGTTAGTTAAGGAGTCTGCACAGACCAGGTGTTCCAAAGTCCATTGCAGATCTCCCATCTGTTGCTGTTCAGTATGACCCCAACTAATGAACTCATATGAATTGAATCAGCTTGTTGTTGTTTTTTTTTCTTTCATTTATAAGATGGTTTCCTCCTGGCTCTGCCAAAGCTGTGAATAACTACACTGGTCAGTTTCCCCACAAACAGCGTAGTTATAAAGGAAAGCTTTCTATCCCCTGCCTCTGTCCAGCTTTAGAAGTTAGTACTGAAACTGCCTGACTATCAGCAAAAAGATTAAACTTCACAGTGACAAACTTAGAGAGACAGAGGGAGACAAATTCTTTGGACCTTAGAGTTCCTTGGAGAGTTTCGGTCATTCTAAAGTGTGTGCTAGCATTCTGGAGATTATATTTTATTCTATTCTCTTACAGAAAAGATCCTCCATTACAGCTTCAGTAAAGTGCTGGCATTATAGTGAGAACAAATAATAGATTGAAGAATAACAAAAGTTAATTATTTTATGGTGCTAAAAGTAATATCATTTCAAAAATATCAGATGCACTTCCATAATCTGGAGAGTCACTGTGTACAGTATGATGTATTTTCATATTAAATTGGTATATTAACCAATAGAGTCATTTTTTATTCTTTTTATTTATACTGTCATGAGTGTTCTAGTTTGGAGGTGGACTTCGAGAACATGATTTTACGTTGTTAAGTGATACAGCACTATTAAGCTTCTTAATACATCTATTGCCAAATTTTATGCATGTGAGTTCTAAACAGTTGTAGTCATGCTTGACTCTTTGCGATATTATGGAGTATAACCTATCAGGCTCCTGTGTCCAAGGGATTCTCTAGGCAAGAGAAAATCTACTGGAGTAGATTGCCATGCCATCCTTCAGGGGTTCTTCCCGACCTAAAAACTGAACCCATGTCTCTTAAGTCTCCTGTATTGGCAGTCAGATTTTTTAC
This sequence comes from Tragulus kanchil, assembly GCA_022376925.1. NCBI lineage: Eukaryota > Metazoa > Chordata > Mammalia > Artiodactyla > Tragulidae > Tragulus > Tragulus kanchil. The sequence goes on along the minus strand of JAIOJX010000029.1, from coordinate 78,711,351 downwards.
CACTAGTGCCAACTGGGAATCCCATGTTACTACCCCCATATTTTAAATTACCTCCAGCAGCAGCAAAAGGATGCCTTTGTCCACTACCATTAGCACTCTGGGAGCATTTTTTTTTTGCTGTACAAATTTTGAGATGGTAGTGTATTTTAAATTTATACTTTTGATTTTTTGTAAGTAATACAATAAATATTATTGATATGCTTACTGATTGCTTTTGTCCTTTTATGTATTTTGGAAGACATACATTGCCTGTTTTTATATATTGAGTTTAAGATAATGTTATCAATAATATATTAGAGCAATATATATATTGCCTTTAAGTCATCATCTGTCTTTATTCTTTGGCGTTGTGAGCCTCCCGTTTCAGTGGCCACTCTTGTTGCAGAGCACTGGTTCTGGGTGTATGTGCTCCAGAGCGCTGGTTCTTAATTAGACACATTGACCCAGCCACTCTGGAGCATGTGGAATCTTCCCAGGCCAGGGATCAAACCAGTGCCCCTTGCAAGGATTCTTTACCCTCTGGATCACACAGGAAACCCTATAAGAGCTTTTAATTATAGAACTTACTTTTTCTGTCACATATTATTAATTTTTCCACTTTGATTTTAATCTTATGTGTTTTCTAAGTGAAAGAAACATTATTTAATACTTTCAAATCTATTAACATTTTCCTCTATTATATGCATGTTTTGAGCTTATATTCATTTCCCAATATAATAAGTAAATAAGATATTCATCCAAAACTTTTACTAATTTCCTTATATTTTACTTTACTTTTGTTCTTTTTTAATATTTTAATGTCTTCCCTTGTAGCTCAACTGGTAAGCAATCTCCTCTAGCAATACAGGAGATCCCAGTTTGATTCCTGAGTCAAGAAGATTTCTTGCAGAAGGGATAAACTATCCAATTCTGTATTCTTGGGCTTCCCTGAGAGCCCAGAAGGTAAAGAATCTACCTGCAATGTGGGCGACCTGGGTTTGATCTCTGAGTTGGGAAAATCCCCTGGAGAAGGGAAAGGTTATTCACTCCAGTATTCTTACCTGCAGAATTTCATGACTCATTCTAAAGAGTCAGACCTGACTGAGCAACTTTCACATAGCTGATGGACAGTGTCTTGCTAGTTTCAAGTGTATAGCAAAGTGATTCAGTTATACATATAGTCATTCTTTTATAGATTATTCTCTCATATAGGTTATTACACAATATTGGGTAGAGTTCCCAGTACTATGCAATAGATTCTTGTTGGTAATCTATCTTTTATATAGTAGATTGTGCGTGACCACTTCAATTAAATTTTAACTACATAATTCATTCTTTTACTTATTTTTGTTAGTAGTATGAGGTAGAGCAGACCTAAATCGAGGTCTTATTCATGTCTATGATTCCTGGGAGTTAACATCCAAATCATTGGGATTTTTCTGAGTGATACGAGTATCTTTTGTTCATGATGAGCCCTTAGACACAACTGATGAGTTATGCTAACGTGGTGACTCATGGTTGACCCTTTGATCCATACAATAACAGCCTGACCTTAGAGGTATAGGGGAAGTGAATATTGAACTCAATAATATGGTCACTCAATCAAGCGTGCTTTCATAATGAAACCCAATAAAATTTCTGGACACAAAGCTTAGATGAGTTTACTAGGTTGGCAATAATCCATGTATATTATCATATATCAATAAAGATAAGGTAACACATCCTAAGGATAATATCCTTAAAAGCTTTCTTTACATTTAGCTGACTTTTTTTGTTCTTTTTTAATATTTTAATGTCTTCCCTTGTAGCTCAACTGGTAAGCAATCTCCTCTAGCAATACAGGAGATCCCAGTTTGATTCCTGAGTCAAGAAGATTTCTTGCAGAAGGGATAAACTATCCAATTCTGTATTCTTGGGCTTCCCTGAGAGCCCAGAAGGTAAAGAATCTACCTGCAATGTGGGCGACCTGGGTTTGATCTCTGAGTTGGGAAAATCCCCTGGAGAAGGGAAAGGTTATTCACTCCAGTATTCTTACCTGCAGAATTTCATGACTCATTCTAAAGAGTCAGACCTGACTGAGCAACTTTCACATAGCTGATGGACAGTGTCTTGCTAGTTTCAAGTGTATAGCAAAGTGATTCAGTTATACATATAGTCATTCTTTTATAGATTATTCTCTCATATAGGTTATTACACAATATTGGGTAGAGTTCCCAGTACTATGCAATAGATTCTTGTTGGTAATCTATCTTTTATATAGTAGATTGTGCGTGACCACTTCAATTAAATTTTAACTACATAATTCATTCTTTTACTTATTTTTGTTAGTAGTATGAGGTAGAGCAGACCTAAATCGAGGTCTTATTCATGTCTATGATTCCTGGGAGTTAACATCCAAATCATTGGGATTTTTCTGAGTGATACGAGTATCTTTTGTTCATGATGAGCCCTTAGACACAACTGATGAGTTATGCTAACGTGGTGACTCATGGTTGACCCTTTGATCCATACAATAACAGCCTGACCTTAGAGGTATAGGGGAAGTGAATATTGAACTCAATAATATGGTCACTCAATCAAGCGTGCTTTCATAATGAAACCCAATAAAATTTCTGGACACAAAGCTTAGATGAGTTTACTAGGTTGGCAATAATCCATGTATATTATCATATATCAATAAAGATAAGGTAACACATCCTAAGGATAATATCCTTATGAATAGCTTTCTTTACATTTAGCTGACTTTAATTTTCTTGCTCCCTCTGTAATTAACCAAAACTATGTGTTTGGTAGTTTTTGATGAGTTCTGTAAATCTTTCTAGCAAATTATAGAAGCCAAGGGTGGTTTTAGGAACTTGCTGAACTTAGGGTAGTCAAAAGTAAGGGTGATCATATGTGAGTTCTTTCCAAAAACTTTGGTATTGGACCAAAATTATTTACAGTTGGTGTTAGAAATCTTGGACTGTCTTAAAAATACAAGGGACTATGCCTTAAACTGTGCAGTTTGGCCAGCTGTCAATAAAAAATGTTACCTTTGTTTTATTATTGTTATCAGAAATTTATTTTTTGTTTTGTTGGTAAGTGTAATTATGGTGATTTGAAATAAACATAGTTTCAGTCATGTTCTGATACTATTCTGTTATCCCTAGTTTCTTTTAAAAATCAGGATTGGATGCTAAATTTTATCAATTGCCTTTTATTATTTTCTACCTATAGTCAAAGCTGTTTTTTTTCAGTAGTCATGTACATATGTGACAGTTGAACCATAAGGAAGGCTGAGAGACAAAGAACTGATGCTTTCAAATTATAGTGCTAGAGAAGCCTCCTGAGAGACCATGTAAGTTTTAGCAAAGTTTAGCACCACAACTCGTGCTGCCAGTGCCCTGTCCCAATGGCAGGCCACTGCTCACCCATGCTTCCACAGGAGATCTTGTCATGCAAAGGTGGACATAATAAAGGACAGAAATTGTAAGGACTTAATGGAAGCAGAAATGATTAAGAAGAGGTGGCAGGAATACACAGAAGAACTGTACAAAGAACGTCTTAATGTACCAGACAAAAACAGTGTTGTGGTCACTACTAAGAGTTATTCATTCTCGAGTCTGAACTCCTGTGTTCACTAGGAAAGCATCATTATGAACCAAGTTTGTGGAAGTGATGGAATTTCAGCTGAGCTATTTCAAAATCTAAAGATGATACTGTTAAAGTGCTGCACTCAATATGCCAGCCAATTTGGAAAGCAGAGTAGTGGCCACTGGAGCAGAAAAGGTGAGTTTTTATTCCAATCCTAAAGAAGGGCAATGCCAAAGAATATTCAAACTACCACACCATTGGATCATAGAAAAAGCAAAATGATTCTGAAAAAAACAAATCATCTATTCTTGCTTCATTGACTAAGTCTTTGACTGTGGATGGCAACACATGTGCAAAAATTCTTAAGGAGATGTGAGTACCAGACCACCTTACCTGCCTCTGGAGAAACCTGTATGCAGTCAAGAAATAACAGTTTACACCAGACATGGAAAAATGAACTGGTTCACAACTAGCAAAGGAGTACATCAAGGCTGTCACCCTGCTTATTTAACTTAAATGCAGAGTACATCGAATACTCTGAAATGCTGGGCTGGATAACTAACAAGCTGGAATAAGATTATTGGGAGAAATAACAATAAACTCAGATATGTAGATGATACTACCCTAATGACAGAAAATGAAGAGAAACTAACAGGATTCATGATGAAGCTGAAAGAGGAGAGTGAAAAAGCTGGCTTGAAACTCAACATTTAAAAAATGAAGAGCATGCCATTCAGTCCTAGCACTTAATGTCAAACAGCTGGGAACATAATGGAAACAGTGACAGACTTTATATTTTTGGGCTCCAAAATCACTGTGGACTGTGACTGTGGCTATGAAATTAAAAGACACTTGCTCCTTGGAAGAAAAGCTATGGCAAACCTAAACATGTATTACAAAGCAGAGACATCTCTTTGCCAACAGAGGTTCATATAATTAAAGCTACGATTTTTCCAGTAGTTATGTACAGAGGTGAGATTTGGATCATAAAGAAGGCTGAGAACTGAAGAATTGATTCTTTCAAACTGTGGTGCTAGAGGAGTCTCTTGAGAGTCCCTTGGACAGCAAGGAGATCAAACTAATCAATTCTAAGTAAAGTCAACCCTGAATATTCATTAGGACTGAAGCTGGAGTTCCAATAAGTGGCCTTCCTGATGTGAAGAGCCAATTCATTGGAAAATACACTAATGCAGGCAGATTGAAGGCAGAAGGAGATGGGGAAGACAGAGGATGAGATGGTTGGATGGTACGTACCACTGACTTGATGGACATGAGTTTGAGCAAAGTCCAGGATATACTGAAGGACAGGGAAGCTTGGAGTGCTGTAGCCCATGGGTTGTAAAGAGTGAAACACCACTTAGTAACTGAACAACATTGAATTTGGATGCCTTTGTTTTTTTCTCATCCAATCATTCTCGCATATACCTCTACTACTATGTTGAATGAAAGTGCCAAGGGTGAGTATCCTTGTTCCACTGTGCCTTCCCTCCCATCATCAATGAATTAGAGCTCCTGTTCCATATCCTTGCTAGCATTTTGAGTAGCCAGTGTTATGGATTTTGACCCTTTTAACATATGTGTTTTTATACCATGCATTTACTTTAACTTCATTTTCCTAATGTTCTATAATATGAACTATCTCTTCATATGCATATTTTTCATTGGGAGAAATAACAATAAACTCAGATATGTAGATGATACTACCCTAATGACAGAAAATGAAGAGAAACTAACAGGATTCATGATGAAGCTGAAAGAGGAGAGTGAAAAGCTGGCTTGAAACTCAACATTTAAAAATGAAGAGCATGCCATTCAGTCCTAGCACTTAATGTCAAACAGCTGGGAACATAATGGAAACAGTGACAGACTTTATATTTTTGGGCTCCAAAATCACTGTGGACTGTGACTGTGGCTATGAAATTAAAAGACACTTGCTCCTTGGAAGAAAAGCTATGGCAAACCTAAACATGTATTACAAAGCAGAGACATCTCTTTGCCAACAGAGGTTCATATAATTAAAGCTACGATTTTTCCAGTAGTTATGTACAGAGGTGAGATTTGGATCATAAAGAAGGCTGAGAACTGAAGAATTGATTCTTTCAAACTGTGGTGCTAGAGGAGTCTCTTGAGAGTCCCTTGGACAGCAAGGAGATCAAACTAATCAATTCTAAGTAAAGTCAACCCTGAATATTCATTAGGACTGAAGCTGGAGTTCCAATAAGTGGCCTTCCTGATGTGAAGAGCCAATTCATTGGAAAATACACTAATGCAGGCAGATTGAAGGCAGAAGGAGATGGGGAAGACAGAGGATGAGATGGTTGGATGGTACGTACCACTGACTTGATGGACATGAGTTTGAGCAAAGTCCAGGATATACTGAAGGACAGGGAAGCTTGGAGTGCTGTAGCCCATGGGTTGTAAAGAGTGAAACACCACTTAGTAACTGAACAACATTGAATTTGGATGCCTTTGTTTTTTTCTCATCCAATCATTCTCGCATATACCTCTACTACTATGTTGAATGAAAGTGCCAAGGGTGAGTATCCTTGTTCCACTGTGCCTTCCCTCCCATCATCAATGAATTAGAGCTCCTGTTCCATATCCTTGCTAGCATTTTGAGTAGCCAGTGTTATGGATTTTGACCCTTTTAACATATGTGTTTTTATACCATGCATTTACTTTAACTTCATTTTCCTAATGTTCTATAATATGAACTATCTCTTCATATGCATATTTTTCATCTTTATATTTGATATATTTTTTCATTTTTATGGAATTATAGTTTCTGTACTATATGTATATGTATATATATATATTACATGTATAAAACATAAGAATTCACAAATTCTAAAGGCTGTACTTTATTTATTGTTATTATGAAACTTTGAGTATATTCCCTATGTTGTAAAGTATTTTCTCATAGCTTATTCATTTCATATATAATAATTTGTACCTCTTAATCCTTTACACCTGTCTTGCATCTCCACCCTTCCTTTCTCTACCCAAGTTTGTTTTTTATGTCTGGGAGTTTGTTTGTTTGTTATTATTTCCACTGGCTTGTTTTATCTTTATACCTTCTTTAGTGAATTGTCTGTCTTTTCCTCATTCTCTAAGCAGGCTGTTCATTTTCTTATTGTCGAGTTTTAAGAATTCTCATTACATTTTGGATACTAGTCTTTAATCAGATATGCTTTTTACAAATACTTTTCTTACTGTTTAGTTTGTCTTCTCATTGCCTTGACATCATATTTCACAGAGCAATTTTTAATTTTGATGATACCCTGCTCAGCAGTTATTTCTTTCATGGATAATGCCTTGATATTGCATCTAAAATGTTATTGTCATAGCCAAGGTCATCGTACTTTCTTTTACATTATCCTTAATAAGTGTTGTAGTTTGCAACTTAAAGTTAGGTCTATGTTGAGTCAATTTTTGTGGTTAGTATAAAGTCTGTACTTAAGATTTATTTATTTATTTGTTTAGGGTGCTCTATTTCTGAGATCTCTATTAAGTTCTACTATTTACACTATTTAATCCATTGCCTCACTATTACCGTACTGTTTTCATTGTGCGCATGTGTGCTCAGTTGTGTCTGATTCTTGGTAATCCTATGGACTATATAGCCCACAAGGCCCCTCTGTCCATGGAATTTTCCAGGCAAGAATACCAGAGTCAGTTGCCATTTCCGCCTTCAGGGCATCTTCCCTTTTCAGGGATCTAGCCTCCATCTCTTGCATTGGCAGGTGAATTCCTTACAACTGAGCCGTATAATACTTCATAGTAAGTTTCAACAGACAGTGTCCATCATCTAACTTTGTTATTCCCAGTCAATATTGTGTTACGCATTCTTGATCTTTCGCTTCTCCAGAAAAACTTTAGAATCACTTTATGCATATCCACAAATTAACTTTCTAGGATTTTGATTGGACTTGTATTTAATCAAGTTGGCAAGACCTAACATCTTGAAAATTTTGAGACTTTTTGTCCATGGACATGAAATATTTCTTCATTTACTTAGCTCTTTGGCTTCTTTCTGTGGAATATTATTTTCTTCCAATAGATTTTATATTTATTTTGTTAAATACAGCAATGGAATTGGTCTATTTCATCAAATTTGTGAGCTTAGAGTGCTCACATTCTCTTATTATCCTTTTAATTTTCATGGGCTGTGTGATGATACCCCTTCTTTTATTTCTGATATTAGTAATTTGTGTTTGCTCTCTTTTTTTTCTTAGCCTGAATAGAGGATAGTCAATTTTATTTACCATTCCATTTAATCAGTTTTTAGCTTCATTGATTTTCTCTATTGATTGCCTTTATTCTATTCATTGATTTTTATTTTGATTTTTAATATTTATTTTATTTTTCCTGCTTTGAATTTAATTTGCTCTTATCTATCGAGTTTTCTAAGATTTCCATCTATATGACTGATTTGAGATCATTCTTCCTTTTTAATATTTGTATTGTTTATTTGCCATGTATTTTGGAATTTTCTAATTAATCTTTCTGTTTCTAGTTCAATTTCATTCTGGTCAAAGGATAGGCATCGTATGATTTCGAATTTTTACACTTGTGAAAGTTTATTTTATGACCCAGTAGTTGGTCTAATTTAGTGAATGCTTCATGTAAGCTTGAGAAGAATACATTCTTCTGTCATTGTATGAAATAGTCCACAGATATCAATTATTATAAGAAATATAAATTTTATATTGTATTAAAACATTTTTTCTCTTCTCTCTTGTCCATCTGGTATACTCACTATGTATGTGTTGCACTTTTTTCAGCTGTTCCTTTTTATCCATGGACATGAATTAATTCTTGATTTACATAGCTCTTTGGTTTCTTTGTGCAAAATTTTGTTCTTCCAAAAGATTTTATATATATTTTGTTGAATTTCTAATTTTACCGGGGTTCATGTATAACTCCCATGTATCCAGGAAGAAACGTAGGAGTGTAGGCATGTGCTCCTGGTTTAGAGGTCTGTAGCTCATGGTCCTGTAGCCTCCTATGGTTGAGTCATTTGGAGCAAACACCCCAGCTCCTCAGGTGCTCACATGGCCCTTCCTGGCTGCCCAGACCCTGCTTCAGACCACCCAGCTGCCAGTGGTGCCTTGGCTGTTATCTCTGCCTGGACCCCTGCAAGGTCCATAACTCCTCCAGGGGCTGAATGGGCCCACTACATACTTTGGCAGTTTCTGTTGATAAGAAACATGTAAGAGTGTAGAAGGCTAGGCTCCTCACACTAATTATTCATTTATTGATTTATTCATTCATTGATTTCTTTATTTAGTTTAGAAAAACATTTATTTGACTCTGAAATCTCATGGCTCTCACTAGCTTTCTGTAGCTGAGCCACTTGGAGCCAAGACCCAGCTCTTCAGGTGGTCCCACAGTGAAGACTGTGAGCCCACTGAGCCACTCTCATAATCACTCCTACTCTCTCTACCTATTAATTGAACCTATTGCCCTGGACTCTTAGAAGCTACTCCCTAACCACTACTCTACCTAATGGCATGACAGCGCTTGCCTCTAGCTTCCCTCTCAGCTCTCAGAAGGGATCCTCCTTTGAAAGAGCTATAGATCGTACCCTTCCTGACACTAGCCCAGTGCTCAAGGAGCCTCTACATGAATCCCACAAAAGTTGTACTGCACCTCTCCCCGTTAGCACTCTGTGCACTTTCCCTCCCTTAACACACATTGTTCAGTCTAATAACTCTTCTATCTCTTCTGCCTTTCCTATCTTTACCTACATCTTCTCTCTGACCTCAGAAAAATGAGATGCCAGTGGGCAGGCAAAACCTAGGAGAGGATAGCAGAGGCAGGTGAGCATAGGAGACCTAGGAGAGGATAGAAGTGGCATATGAGGGTAAGAAACCTAGGAAGATAAGAGTCCTAGAGGTTACTTGGGAGCCTGGCTTTCTTCTCTCATCAGGATCCTATACCCAGGCTCCTAAGTGCCTACCGTATCGCCTCATAAAGCAGTGTCTAATGCTGTTTGTGTATGGTCATGCATCTGGAGTCTCCAGGCTCTCCTCTGTTGACACTGTAGGGTCAAACAAAGAGAAGTCGTACTCACATACAAACAGAAAGTATTCACCAGTAGGAAACTTATGGTCTGCACTGTATATCCATGTCAATGAACATACATATGTGAGTCAGCAAATGACAACTCAAAAAGACTGAAAATTCAGAGTCAAACGAATGGTTTCTAGAAGGAAATGAACAAATTAATTAATATCAGACTTTTCCCCACTGCCATAACCAAGTATCAAACCCATGAACCTAGGCTTCCCTAAGCTACTCCCTAATCACTACTCTACCCAACATCCTGACAATACTTGCCTACTCCTTCCTGTGAGGCTTTCAGTAAGAATCCTTCATTTAAAGTGGGATAGAGGGGCTTCCCTGATGGTCCAGTGGGTGAAGAGTCCACCTCGCAGTACAGGGGGCGCCCGGGTTTGATCCCCGGCTTGAGAAAATCCCTCATGCTGCAGAGTGGCTGGACCGGTGTGTCCAATTACAAGCCAGTGCTCTGCATTGCATGCGCCCAGAGCCCATGCTTTGCAAAGAAAAAGGCCACTGCAAGGGAGGCCCACACAGGTCAAAGAACATGAAAAGTAAAATGGTCAAAAAAAAAAAACCTCCTCTCAGCTCTCAGAAGGATCCTCCTTTGAAAGAGCATGTCACCCTTCCTGACACTAGCCCAGTGCTCAAGGAGCCTCTACATGAATCCCACAAAAGTTGTACTGCACCTCTCCCCGTTAGCACTCTGTGCACTTTCCCTCCCTTAACACACATTGTTCAGTCTAATAACTCTTCTATCTCTTCTGCCTTTCCTATCTTTACCTACATCTTCTCTCTGACCTCAGAAAATGAGATGCCAGTGGGCAGGCAAAACCTAGGAGAGGATAGCAGAGGCAGGTGAGCATAGGAGACCTAGGAGAGGATAGAAGTGGCATATGAGGGTAAGAAACCTAGGAAGATAAGAGTCCTAGAGGTTACTTGGGAGCCTGGCTTTCTTCTCTCATCAGGATCCTATACCCAGGCTCCTAAGTGCCTACCGTATCGCCTCATAAAGCAGTGTCTAATGCTGTTTGTGTATGGTCATGCATCTGGAGTCTCCAGGCTCTCCTCTGTTGACACTGTAGGGTCAAACAAAGAGAAGTCGTACTCACATACAAACAGAAAGTATTCACCAGTAGGAAACTTATGGTCTGCACTGTATATCCATGTCAATGAACATACATATGTGAGTCAGCAAATGACAACTCAAAAAAAGACTGAAAATTCAGAGTCAAACGAATGGTTTCTAGAAGGAAATGAACAAATTAATTAATATCAGACTTTTCCCCACTGCCATAACCAAGTATCAAACCCATGAACCTAGGCTTCCCTAAGCTACTCCCTAATCACTACTCTACCCAACATCCTGACAATACTTGCCTACTCCTTCCTGTGAGGCTTTCAGTAAGAATCCTTCATTTAAAGTGGGATAGAGGGGCTTCCCTGATGGTCCAGTGGGTGAAGAGTCCACCTCGCAGTACAGGGGGCGCCGGTTCGATCCCTGGCTTGAGAAAATCCCTCATGCTGCAGAGTGGCTGGACCGGTGTGTCCAATTACAAGCCAGTGCTCTGCATTGCATGCGCCCAGAGCCCATGCTTTGCAATGAAAAAGGCCACTGCAATGGAGGCCCACACAGGTCAAAGAACAAAGATGGATGAAAAGTAAATAAAGTGGTCAAAAATTAAAAAAAAAAAAAACACAAAAAACAATAATTAAAGTGGTATAGACCCCACCATTCCAAACACTGGCCCAGTGATCAAGACCCCTGTACCCTAATACCACAAAGCATCTACTGCAGTCCTACCTCCACAAAGAGACATCAGTCAACATGAGGAAGCTTCTCGTATGCACTGTACCTCCGTTTCAAATGAGCATGCACAGATAAGTTCACAAATGGAAACTGGAAAAGAGATTCTGAGATTTCAGAATCAAACAAATGATTGTCAAAATTAAATAAAGGAATCAATGAATGAATAAATCAATCAATAAATAAATTGTGTGGGTTGCCTACACTCCTACACTCCTATAGGTGTCTAATCAACAGAACCTAACCAGGAAAGCAGGGGGCCCATTCAGCCCCTGGAGTAGCTATAGACCTTGGATTTCCAGGGTGACCTAGAGAGAGAGGGGTCCGAGCAAAGACAACAGCCAGGGCACCAATGTCAGCTGGGTAATATGAGGCAGGGTCTGGAAAGCCAGGAGAGGGCACAGGAGCCTCTTTGGATCTGGGTCTTAGCTCCATGTGGCTCATCTGCAGGAGGCTTGTGAGGGCCATGAGCTCCGGCACACTCCTACATTCCTACTGAACCAGGCTCTTTTCTGTTATGAAGATGCTGCCATGGTTTTCTACACTAGAGCTTTCTTATTAGGTTCCCAAGTGTGCTTGGGTATTAATTCTTCACCTTCAGGGTGTGTGCCATGTCATAGGAAGGTTGGCAACATAGTTTCATGATAAAGTGAAATGCATTAAAAAAAAAAAAGAACAAAAAAAGGCTTCGGCTTCCCCTCACGGTCCCATTGGGAAGAGCTTAGCCTTGTGGAAACTCTTTCCTTTCTCATTCTCTGGCCATCTTGGTAGCTGTTCTTGGTTGGGGGCATCCCGCACCTAAGGCAGGAAGATGGCGGCTGCAAAGAAGATGAAAAGTCCCTGGAGTCAATCAACTCTACACTCCATCTGGTTATGAAAAGTGAAAAGTACGTGTTGGGTTACAAGCAGAATCTGAAAATGATCAGATGAGGCAAAGTGAAACTGGTCATCCTCAACAAAACTGACCAACCTTGAGAAATTCTGAAATATAGCATTAGGCCATGTTGGCCAGAACTGGTGTCCGTAACTACAGTGGCAATAATATTGAATTGTGCACAGCATGTGGAAAAAACTACAGAGTATGCACAAGAGACATCAGTCAACATGAGGAAGCAATGTACCGCCGTTACAAATGAGCATGCACAGATAAGTTCACAAATGGAAACTGGAAAAGAGATTCTGAGATTTCAGAATCAAACAAATGATTGTCAAAATTAAATAAAGGAATCAATGAATGAATAAATCAATCAATAAATAAATTGTGTGGGTTGCCTACACTCCTACACTCCTATAGGTGTCTAATCAACAGAACCTAACCAGGAAAGCAGGGGGCCCATTCAGCCCCTGGAGTAGCTATAGACCTTGGATTTCCAGGGTGACCTAGAGAGAGAGGGGTCCGAGCAAAGACAACAGCCAGGGCACCAATGTCAGCTGGGTAATATGAGGCAGGGTCTGGAAAGCCAGGAGAGGGCACAGGAGCCTCTTTGGATCTGGGTCTTAGCTCCATGTGGCTCATCTGCAGGAGGCTTGTGAGGGCCATGAGCTCCGGCACACTCCTACATTCCTACTGAACCAGGCTCTTTTCTGTTATGAAGATGCTGCCATGGTTTTCTACACTAGAGCTTTCTTATTAGGTTCCCAAGTGTGCTTGGGTATTAATTCTTCACCTTCAGGGTGTGTGCCATGTCATAGGAAGGTTGGCAACATAGTTTCATGATAAAGTGAAATGCATTAAAAAAAAAAAAGAACAAAAAAAGGCTTCGGCTTCCCCTCACGGTCCCATTGGGAAGAGCTTAGCCTTGTGGAAACTCTTTCCTTTCTCATTCTCTGGCCATCTTGGTAGCTGTTCTTGGTTGGGGGCATCCCGCACCTAAGGCAGGAAGATGGCGGCTGCAAAGAAGATGAAAAAGTCCCTGGAGTCAATCAACTCTACACTCCATCTGGTTATGAAAAGTGAAAAGTACGTGTTGGGTTACAAGCAGAATCTGAAAATGATCAGATGAGGCAAAGTGAAACTGGTCATCCTCAACAAAACTGACCAACCTTGAGAAATTCTGAAATATAGCATTAGGCCATGTTGGCCAGAACTGGTGTCCGTAACTACAGTGGCAATAATATTGAATTGTGCACAGCATGTGGAAAAAACTACAGAGTATGCACAAGGACTATTATTGGTCTAGGTGATTCTGATATCATTAGAAGCATGCTAGAACAGACTGGTGAAAAGTAAATCATGTACAATTTTTTTAAAATTAATATTGGCAAGAACTTTCTTCTAGAAAAAAAAAAAATCAAACCTATGTCCCTAGGCTCTTAGAAGCTACTCCCTAACCACTACTCTACCAAACGTCCTGACAACCCTTGCCTCTGTTTTCCTCGTAGCTCTCAGAAGGGATCCTCCTTGGAAAGATGCATAGATCCTACCCTTTCAGACCCTGGCCCAGTGCTCAAGACTCCTCTGCACAAAACCCACAACACTTTTACTGCACCTCTGCTCCCCAGTACTCTGTGCACCTTCCCTTCCTTAACACACATAGGAGAGTCTAATAACTCTCTTATTTCTCCTGCTCTTCCTATTTTTACCTATATCTCCCTGGACCTCTGCAAAAAGAGATGCCTGTGAGTGTAGGGGAACTTAGGAAAGGATATCAGAGGCAGGTGAGAGTAAGAAACCTAGGAAGATAGAAGTCCTAGACCTAGAGGTTACTTGGAAGCCTAGCTCCCTTCTTCTTTCATCAGGATCCTAAACCCAGGGTCCTGAGTGGCTAGCATATCACCTCATACAGAAATGTCTCATCCTGACTATGTTCTGAGTCTCCAGGTTCTCCTCTACTGACACTGTATGGTCATGTGAGGAGAAGTCATACTGATATGCAAGCAGAAAGTATTCACCAGTAGGAAGCTTATGGTTTGTACTGTATATCCATGTCAAATGAATATGCATATACTAGTAAACAAGTGACAACCCAAAAACAGACTCTGAGATTGCAGAGTCAAACAAACAGTTTCTAAAAGGAAATGCATCAATAAATTAATAGTAGACTTCCCACCACTGTAACCAAAAATAAAACACATGACCCTAGGCTTCCCAAAGCTACTCCCTAACCACTATTCTACCCAACATCCTGACAGCACTTGCCTGTTCCTTCCCTCGAGGTTCTCAGTAGGGATCCTCCATTTAAAGTGGTATAGAACCAACCATTCCTGACAATGGCCCAGTGCTCAAGATTCCTGTACCCTAATCCCACAAAACTACTGCAGCCTCACCTCCACAAAGAAAAGTCAGTCAACAGGTGGAAGCTTTTGATATTCACTGTATGTTCATGCCAAATGAACATACACAGATGAGTGCAAAAATGGCCACCAGAAAAGAGATTCTGAGATTTCAGAGTCGAACAAACTATTACCAAATGTAAGTAAAGAAATGAATGAAAGAATAAATCAATAAATGAATAATCAGTGTGAGGAGCCTACATGTTTATTATCAACAGATCCTGCCCAGGAAAGTAAGGGGCCCATTTGGCCCCTGGAGGATATAGGATCTTAGGTGTCCAGGGTCCCAGAGAGATATAGGCCTGGGCAGAAACAACAGCCAGGGCCACCACTGGTGGCTGGGTGATCCAAGGCAGGGTCTGGGTGGCCAGGAGGGTACACTGGAGCCCCTTCTATTTGTAAAATCTTTGTTTTGATTTTCAAATTTGGAGGGTTTTACTGAGATTTACTAAAGCTTAGAAATTATTATCTCAGTCATTCCCAGTCTACAAATAAGTTCATAACATATATTCTTTATTTGTGTCCCAGTGGTTTTGAGCTCTAAAAAATTTTTTGAAGCTTATTTTAGGTCAAAATTTATAATTTTTAAATTATAAAATTGTATTTTCTCAGTTTTATCCAATCTTTCCACTAGTCACATGTTAGCAGGCTGATACCTTAGAGGGATGGGATGGTAGAAACTTAGAGGGAAGCTCAGGAGGGAAGAGATATAATCATGACAGTGTAATGTGTAACATATATGTGTGATTACGTAGGGAACCTAGCCTGTGTATGTTATGATTGTTTTCTGTTCCTGGTATGAGACGGTAGAAGGAACCACAGGCCATAATATTCAGTAAAACTCTGATCCCTTTGTACCAGGGACCAAGTGTCCCAAGATTATAAGAATTTGAGAGAACTTTCTCCCTCAAATATTTCCCTCTCTCTCTCTCTCTCTCTCTTTTTTTAAGTTTGGAGGATTCTGTTAAAATTTTTAGAACACAATTTCTAACATTTAGTATCAGCTAGTTTGGGTTTCTCTCTCGCTCTCTTTTTTTGTTGTTTTGTTTCATTTTGTCTTTTACTCTACTCCAATACTTCTTAAGGACCCTGGCAACAGTAAAATATGTATTATTTTTGCCACTGTAAAGCACCTTTTAGATGCATTTATTATTACTTTTGCTATTTTAATAATTAAAATTTGTCTGTTTCTGTCTTTTTATTCTTTTATTTTTTTTAAGATTTATTTATTTATTTATTTTGGGCGGGGGTTGGGTTATGGAGGGAGGGGAGCGGGCAGGCCACTTCCACTGGCCTTTCATTTCTCCACTTTCATCCGTCTTTGTTCTTTGGCTCCTGTGGGCCTCCCATTGTGGTGGCGTCTGTCGTTGCACAGCACCGGCTCTGGGCGCATGCGCTCCAGAGCTCCAGCTCGGTGATTGGACACATCAGTCCAGCCGCTCTGCAGCACGTGGGATCCTCCCAGGCCAGGGATCGAACCGGCGGCCCTTGCACTGCAAGGCGGTGTCCCTATCCACTGGACCACCAGGGGAAGCCCTGTCTTTTTATTCTTGTCTCTGAATTTATATTCAGCATTACATCTTGAGTTGAGGTGGCACCTACCTAGACATATGGTGGCACCTAACCAGATGATGGTTTTCTGAGATCTTCTACTTAAGAGTTGTGATTGAAAGTGAATTGCATGAAGGAAACAACAAAATAAATACTCTGCATGGGGATCCTCATCTTCTCCTTTAGTGGTGAGTGGTCTAGCAATGGGAGTTGCTACCACTAGATGATGGTGGAGTCCGGTAAGGTAGTCTGTAGGGGTACTGATAAATATTTCACTTCTACTTTGCCATTCCCTTAAAGTTATATACAACCATATGAATAATTGGCTTTGGCCAATGAAATGTGATCAGGGTCAATGATGATCCGATTGTCTGTTCCTGGTGGATGTTTTAAAAGCCTTCATAAGTTTGACTTTTTATTATCCATCTGAGAGATTGTGGAAGTCCAGTTTAAGATGTAGCCTCTGTCTGTCTGGGTCCCTGAGAAATAATGGTGAAAAGAGCTCCCCTGCATAATCAATTTAGAGACATAGTGTTAATAGTAAATGGACCTTTCATCAATTGAACTGAGGTGGATGAGCTTGTTAAACAGAAAAGTAAGTCAGAGAGAGGAATGTAAAAGAAAATGGTACTAATTAAACTGTTTACAGTGAAGAAATAGAGATAAAGACTTAGACAACAGACCTATGGACACAGTGAAGGAAGGAGAGGGTGGGACCAATTGAGAAAGTAGCATTGAAACATGTACATTACCATGAGTAAAATAGATATCTAGTGGATATTTGCTATATAACAATGGGAACTCAACCTGGTGCTCTGTGACAACTTACGGGTGTGGGATGGGACTTGGGGGAAGGAGGCTCAAGGGGCAGCAGATACATGTATGCTTGTGGCTAATTCACATTGTTTTATGGAAGAAACCAACACATAATTATAAAGCAATTATACTTAAATTAAAATTAATTTAAAAAATGGAAGAAAAAGCAATACATGAATCTTTGCCTTCTTAAACGATATTTTGGTAATGTTTGTTATTGCAGCTTTTCCTAGCATAACCTGACTGAAGTATCTGCACTCATTTGAGAAAGTATATTTTAGTACATGTGAATCTGTAGACCTCCTTAATCTGAATGACTAGATGCTTTGAAACTTCATCTTACATTTTATCTTACTATATTCTTAGCTGGATTATAAGATGTATCTGATCTCATTTTACATGATAGTGTAGTAATTAAAAAGTACAAGTCCAAAGCCACGTTGCCTGGTTTCACATCCAAGATCTGCTATTCACCAGCTGGGCAAGTTACAGAGTCACATTTTTCTTCAATTTTCTCTTCTTTAAAATGGAGAGAACTATTTTGCTTACATCATGGGGTAAATAAAAATGAGTTAATATATAAACTACCCAGAATGCCAGACCTCATAGAGGAAGTCACTGAATGTTTGCTTTTATTATTTCTTTTTATCACCCACCATCTCTAACTGAGTTTCTTGTTTAATTTTGGTCTGATATTTTTTGATTTAGAAAATGAATTTTACCTTTAACTTTAGGTGAATTGACTGGTGACTTATTTTTAAAATAAAGCCTTGAAACCTCCATGGACATAATAGTCAGGAAGGATGTCTGGATATTGTAGGGAGGAAGGAGGGATTAGAAGAGGGGGTAGAACCTGTTTTAAGATTCTCAGATTCTTCTCACATTTCTTATTACTTTGTGTCAGAAACAGCCTCAGAAGGTGCCACCTGGATGGTGTCCATGTCCCAAGTCTCAAACATTTCCCAGTTTAACTGTTTGATGTGTTCCTCTTAATCTTGATCCAAATGTTCTGTTGTAAAATTTCTATTTGGATTTATCCTGTCTTTCCTTTCGGATATCTTAGGTCAAGGGCACCTTAACACTGTGTACATAAGTTTCTTCTGATACTTTCCTTGTCAAAGCTACTCTGATCTAATTTTCTCCATCTTACTCCCCCCAGTTTTACAACTTACGGGTGTGGGATGGGACTTGGGGGAAGGAGGCTCAAGGGGCAGCAGATACATGTATGCTTGTGGCTAATTCACATTGTTTTATGGAAGAAACCAACACATAATTATAAAGCAATTATACTTAAATTAAAATTAATTTAAAAAATGGAAGAAAAAGCAATACATGAATCTTTGCCTTCTTAAACGATATTTTGGTAATGTTTGTTATTGCAGCTTTTCCTAGCATAACCTGACTGAAGTATCTGCACTCATTTGAGAAAGTATATTTTAGTACATGTGAATCTGTAGACCTCCTTAATCTGAATGACTAGATGCTTTGAAACTTCATCTTACATTTTATCTTACTATATTCTTAGCTGGATTATAAGATGTATCTGATCTCATTTTACATGATAGTGTAGTAATTAAAAAGTACAAGTCCAAAGCCACGTTGCCTGGTTTCACATCCAAGATCTGCTATTCA
This sequence comes from Tragulus kanchil, assembly GCA_022376925.1. Taxonomy (NCBI): domain Eukaryota; kingdom Metazoa; phylum Chordata; class Mammalia; order Artiodactyla; family Tragulidae; genus Tragulus; species Tragulus kanchil. Next base: position 78,692,657 of record JAIOJX010000029.1, on the reverse strand, counting down.
CCAGCTGGGCAAGTTACAGAGTCACATTTTTCTTCAATTTTCTCTTCTTTAAAATGGAGAGAACTATTTTGCTTACATCATGGGGTAAATAAAAATGAGTTAATATATAAACTACCCAGAATGCCAGACCTCATAGAGGAAGTCACTGAATGTTTGCTTTTATTATTTCTTTTTATCACCCACCATCTCTAACTGAGTTTCTTGTTTAATTTTGGTCTGATATTTTTTGATTTAGAAAATGAATTTTACCTTTAACTTTAGGTGAATTGACTGGTGACTTATTTTTAAAATAAAGCCTTGAAACCTCCATGGACATAATAGTCAGGAAGGATGTCTGGATATTGTAGGGAGGAAGGAGGGATTAGAAGAGGGGGTAGAACCTGTTTTAAGATTCTCAGATTCTTCTCACATTTCTTATTACTTTGTGTCAGAAACAGCCTCAGAAGGTGCCACCTGGATGGTGTCCATGTCCCAAGTCTCAAACATTTCCCAGTTTAACTGTTTGATGTGTTCCTCTTAATCTTGATCCAAATGTTCTGTTGTAAAATTTCTATTTGGATTTATCCTGTCTTTCCTTTCGGATATCTTAGGTCAAGGGCACCTTAACACTGTGTACATAAGTTTCTTCTGATACTTTCCTTGTCAAAGCTACTCTGATCTAATTTTCTCCATCTTACTCACCAGCATCAACATCGTCTAAATTCTTCATGCCTTCCCTTTCTCTTATGCTATATCCTTAATTTGTTATCTGTTCTGATCAAATTAACCTCCAAATACTTCTCAAGTCTGTTTGTCTTCATCTCTATTGCTAGTACATTTAGTTTTTTAAGTGAAAATTGCCTCTCTTTTACAACACAACAGCCTTCCATTTTGCCTGCCTGCCTCTACTCATAGACCCCTCTGCAATACTCTTCATCTCTGGTGGAGCAATCATAATGACTTCAGTGGTCTTGTCACATCCCTTCTTACCACCTTCAGTCTTCTCAGTGCTCTCAAAGTAAGGAATAAAGTCTTTCATGTAGCCCTCAGGGCACTGTATGAGCTTGTCACTGCCTATTCAGTGATGTCATTTTATTCCTGTCTGCCAAACTTGCAGAATATATATATATATATTTGGTTGCAGAAGTCATCCTTATAAATTGTATAGCTTGTGCAAAACAGCACTCTATGTTATTTGTCAAATGAAATCTCACCTTTCAGGTCTCAGCTGAAACACTCCTTTCTCCTTGTCTTTTCTGCCTATTCTGCATTAATTTTGGTCTTGCCATTTGTTTTCTGATTAGCTATTCAATGTCTTCAGAAATATTTGCAATATTTGATCCCAAAACAGGAAAACATGCTATATTATATCTTGGAAAGCAGAGGGATTAATCACTGTGTTGTCCACACCTTCACCGGGTACCTCTGACTTCCCATTCTAAGATTTCCTTTCCTTTGCTTCCATCTTATCAACATATCATATTTTATATACATCTGCCCTGATCTCTGCTCTTGTTGCCAGGAAAATAAGGCAGAAGCATGCCGTCTCAAAGGTGCCACCTGGATGGTGTCCATGTCCCAAGTCTCAAACATTTCCCAGTTTAACTGTTTGATGTGTTCCTCTTAATCTTGATCCAAATGTTCTGTTGTAAAATTTCTATTTGGATTTATCCTGTCTTTCCTTTCGGATATCTTAGGTCAAGGGCACCTTAACACTGTGTACATAAGTTTCTTCTGATACTTTCCTTGTCAAAGCTACTCTGATCTAATTTTCTCCATCTTACTCACCAGCATCAACATCGTCTAAATTCTTCATGCCTTCCCTTTCTCTTATGCTATATCCTTAATTTGTTATCTGTTCTGATCAAATTAACCTCCAAATACTTCTCAAGTCTGTTTGTCTTCATCTCTATTGCTAGTACATTTAGTTTTTTAAGTGAAAATTGCCTCTCTTTTACAACACAACAGCCTTCCATTTTGCCTGCCTGCCTCTACTCATAGACCCCTCTGCAATACTCTTCATCTCTGGTGGAGCAATCATAATGACTTCAGTGGTCTTGTCACATCCCTTCTTACCACCTTCAGTCTTCTCAGTGCTCTCAAAGTAAGGAATAAAGTCTTTCATGTAGCCCTCAGGGCACTGTATGAGCTTGTCACTGCCTATTCAGTGATGTCATTTTATTCCTGTCTGCCAAACTTGCAGAATATATATATATATATTTGGTTGCAGAAGTCATCCTTATAAATTGTATAGCTTGTGCAAAACAGCACTCTATGTTATTTGTCAAATGAAATCTCACCTTTCAGGTCTCAGCTGAAACACTCCTTTCTCCTTGTCTTTTCTGCCTATTCTGCATTAATTTTGGTCTTGCCATTTGTTTTCTGATTAGCTATTCAATGTCTTCAGAAATATTTGCAATATTTGATCCCAAAACAGGAAAACATGCTATATTATATCTTGGAAAGCAGAGGGATTAATCACTGTGTTGTCCACACCTTCACCGGGTACCTCTGACTTCCCATTCTAAGATTTCCTTTCCTTTGCTTCCATCTTATCAACATATCATATTTTATATACATCTGCCCTGATCTCTGCTCTTGTTGCCAGGAAAATAAGGCAGAAGCAGCTCCTTGGTTTTGTAGGCAGAACAGCTGGTTCTTCTAGGTTTTTCAGAGGGAATTATCTGCAAGAGGAACAATGTGTCTTTCCCTAATATTGGCCACTATGTATAGCATGACTCTCCCTCTATGTTCTTTTTTGCTATCTTATCAAATCTAGTTTCTCACAAACAGAAATGACTGATTGGGGAGGAATGGAGATGAAAATGTGAAAAATAAAGCAGTTAAGTGAGCAATAAAAAAGTCATCTTGCTATACACCTATTGCAGACTTCAATTTGTGTATCTTAAATAATCTACCTTCCTCACTGTGCTAGTGGATGAAGATAGTCTATTCTTCTCACCATCATATACTCAGGATTTAGTACAGTGCCTGCTAATAAAATAAGACTCTGTTGAGTGGCTTAGTAAATATGGAATGAATGTTCTGTGTTAATACTGATTTTATCCAAAGTGAACATCTTATAGCTTGCTTTTCTTTAAAAACATCTTTCCTTAAAACAGGCAATTAAAACTGTGAAAGGAATACATATCCTGCATCTAGTTTAATTTCAATTTAATTTTTGTATCTGTCAGGAGACAGCGAGAATCACACTATTTATTTTTATTAATTGATACTTTAATGCTTATATGTTTATAATCAGTAGAATAAAGGTTTTATTTTCCTAAATGTATGCATTTTTACTGATAAACTTACCCATATATTGAAAAATTAGGTCATTTTTATTACAATTGCTAGACATTCATATTTGGGACTCATTGTGTGCTGTGATTTGGGGGAATAACGAATTGGAAACAAAATGTTCAGCTTCATTCTTTTTGATACTTTGTGTATGGTGATTGACAGTCCAATAGAAAATTCTGACAGGGTTTGCACTGGACCATGGGATGCATGTCACCTATTTGCCTCAAACATCTAATATAATACAACAAAATGTATATATTTTCTTGAACACATCAATAGGCAAAACCCTACAATTCCTTTTATAAATGTAATTCAATTGTTTAATTAATTTTTTCTCTCTAGTTTAACTTGGCACCTTTTATCCTTACACAATGGCAAAAACATGCACATGTGTATTTATAAGTTTTTCAACATATCCTTGGAATCATCTGTCCTAAGACAATGTAATTGAAAGTTTGCAGTTATGTTTTCTGCTTTAGAATCATTTGAGTTTTATATGTGAATTGGTTAAGATCTTGCTAGGATAAAACAAAAAATAGGAAGAATAAAGAAAAAAAATATAAAAACTATAATGAAAATGTGAAAAATAAAGCAGTTAAGTGAGCAATAAAAAAGTCATCTTGCTATACACCTATTGCAGACTTCAATTTGTGTATCTTAAATAATCTACCTTCCTCACTGTGCTAGTGGATGAAGATAGTCTATTCTTCTCACCATCATATACTCAGGATTTAGTACAGTGCCTGCTAATAAAATAAGACTCTGTTGAGTGGCTTAGTAAATATGGAATGAATGTTCTGTGTTAATACTGATTTTATCCAAAGTGAACATCTTATAGCTTGCTTTTCTTTAAAAACATCTTTCCTTAAAACAGGCAATTAAAACTGTGAAAGGAATACATATCCTGCATCTAGTTTAATTTCAATTTAATTTTTGTATCTGTCAGGAGACAGCGAGAATCACACTATTTATTTTTATTAATTGATACTTTAATGCTTATATGTTTATAATCAGTAGAATAAAGGTTTTATTTTCCTAAATGTATGCATTTTTACTGATAAACTTACCCATATATTGAAAAATTAGGTCATTTTTATTACAATTGCTAGACATTCATATTTGGGACTCATTGTGTGCTGTGATTTGGGGGAATAACGAATTGGAAACAAAATGTTCAGCTTCATTCTTTTTGATACTTTGTGTATGGTGATTGACAGTCCAATAGAAAATTCTGACAGGGTTTGCACTGGACCATGGGATGCATGTCACCTATTTGCCTCAAACATCTAATATAATACAACAAAATGTATATATTTTCTTGAACACATCAATAGGCAAAACCCTACAATTCCTTTTATAAATGTAATTCAATTGTTTAATTAATTTTTTCTCTCTAGTTTAACTTGGCACCTTTTATCCTTACACAATGGCAAAAACATGCACATGTGTATTTATAAGTTTTTCAACATATCCTTGGAATCATCTGTCCTAAGACAATGTAATTGAAAGTTTGCAGTTATGTTTTCTGCTTTAGAATCATTTGAGTTTTATATGTGAATTGGTTAAGATCTTGCTAGGATAAAACAAAAAATAGGAAGAATAAAGAAAACATATAAAAATCAGTATTAATAACATAACTTCTCTTGGCTAAGCAAGACTGATATACAGGATATATGCTTATTTCCACTTTACTGTTTGTCTTTTTCTGCATGTTAGATAATGACAAAGGCACCTGCTCATCAGTATTAAAACAATCAATAAAACATTCTTGTGTAATAAATAACTTCTTTTCTAAGCAAAAAAAGGTAAAAATGATGCTGTAATTCTAATTGTTTTTACTGGGATTGTCTTTTGCCTTTTAATTTTTAAATAGAGCAACAGTAAAATTAGTTTTTTGTTACCCTTTGTGTGAATATGATTGGCAAGTTAGAATTTTATGTTATCAGTTTTTCTTTCATTCAAAAAATTTCCTCCACTTAATACAAATGGTCAGATACACAAACTATATTTAAATAAACCAACATTAATATTCCTTTGTTTATTAAAACCAAGTATATAAGTCAGATTGTATGCACACTCAACTTGCACAGCTTTAAGAAATGATGTTACAGTTATAAGGGAACTTAAAATCACATAACTAATTATATATTATTTATTAGACAGTACATACCCCCAATAATGTCACTACCCTACTGTTAATATCTTTGTGTGTGTATTTCCAAACACTTACACATTTGTGTGTACACACACACACACACAAACAGTATTTTATACTGTATAAACTGTACTTATACTTAAATCTATATGATTGACACACTTTATTTAAATTCTCCTACCAAATATTGATGTAGAAAAATTCTATTATGGGGATATACCATAATTAATTTCACTAATTCCATATTCTTTGAAGTTTGGAACACTTTTGATGTTGTATTACTGAAAATGGATAAAGGTATTTTGGATATATTTCAAGTTTCTATTTTTGGTAAAAGACTTGTTCTGCTCCAATATTTCGAAAGCTCTGGGCATTTTTAATGGAAGAAGAGAGTGCTGTAGGATAAACTGAAATCCCTTTGAAGAAAATGTGCACCAAGAAAAAAAGAGAGTAAAGTAGGATGGTTTGGTCCAGTTGTAAGTTTTTCAACATATCCTTGGAATCATCTGTCCTAAGACAATGTAATTGAAAGTTTGCAGTTATGTTTTCTGCTTTAGAATCATTTGAGTTTTATATGTGAATTGGTTAAGATCTTGCTAGGATAAAACAAAAAATAGGAAGAATAAAGAAAACATATAAAAATCAGTATTAATAACATAACTTCTCTTGGCTAAGCAAGACTGATATACAGGATATATGCTTATTTCCACTTTACTGTTTGTCTTTTTCTGCATGTTAGATAATGACAAAGGCACCTGCTCATCAGTATTAAAACAATCAATAAAACATTCTTGTGTAATAAATAACTTCTTTTCTAAGCAAAAAAAGGTAAAAATGATGCTGTAATTCTAATTGTTTTTACTGGGATTGTCTTTTGCCTTTTAATTTTTAAATAGAGCAACAGTAAAATTAGTTTTTTGTTACCCTTTGTGTGAATATGATTGGCAAGTTAGAATTTTATGTTATCAGTTTTTCTTTCATTCAAAAAATTTCCTCCACTTAATACAAATGGTCAGATACACAAACTATATTTAAATAAACCAACATTAATATTCCTTTGTTTATTAAAACCAAGTATATAAGTCAGATTGTATGCACACTCAACTTGCACAGCTTTAAGAAATGATGTTACAGTTATAAGGGAACTTAAAATCACATAACTAATTATATATTATTTATTAGACAGTACATACCCCCAATAATGTCACTACCCTACTGTTAATATCTTTGTGTGTGTATTTCCAAACACTTACACATTTGTGTGTACACACACACACACACACAAACAGTATTTTATACTGTATAAACTGTACTTATACTTAAATCTATATGATTGACACACTTTATTTAAATTCTCCTACCAAATATTGATGTAGAAAAATTCTATTATGGGGATATACCATAATTAATTTCACTAATTCCATATTCTTTGAAGTTTGGAACACTTTTGATGTTGTATTACTGAAAATGGATAAAGGTATTTTGGATATATTTCAAGTTTCTATTTTTGGTAAAAGACTTGTTCTGCTCCAATATTTCGAAAGCTCTGGGCATTTTTAATGGAAGAAGAGAGTGCTGTAGGATAAACTGAAATCCCTTTGAAGAAAATGTGCACCAAGAAAAAAAGAGAGTAAAGTAGGATGGTTTGGTCCAGTTGAAAACAAACCTCTCTGATAAATGTCAAGTGGAATCAGTGAATTCACTTTGATTCATTGTTCCCCTGGTGCACCTGATTGATTCTAAATAGAACTCTAGAGATGGAGTATCAGCACAAGATGCAGGTGTTATTTGCACAAAAACTCACTTGGCGAAGTGATACTGCTATGAAGGGCAGACATAGGTAGACAGGGGATGAAGACATTCTATGAATTTTGTGCAAGGCACATCATTACCATGGTCAAGAAAGACACCAGAGTCCAGAGGGTAGCTTTGGTGTTCATCCACCTGGGAAATGGCAACAATGCCCATAGATAGATAGGTTATTGAAGCATCTGGAATCACAGTACGGCTTCTATCCAATTACATTCCCAGAGAGCTGAGCGCTCAGAAACAAAGGTAACATAAGAGGAAGGATCTGGGAAGAAAGAGTGCAACCTATTACAAGTAGTGGTGGATACAATTTTAGAACAGCTTTTGAAAAAATTAAAATACATTTAACTTATAAAAGGAGGTTTAAATATGTCTCTATTATTTTTAAAATAATTTCAAAGTGACTGTCTAGTATTGATTATTCAGATTAAAATCCAAAATATTTTTTTGTATCTACATTTTCCTCTGTAACTCTCCCCATCTTCCTGGGGGTGTTACCACAATTATGGATGTTGTGCTAGGTATTTTAATACTCCTTTTTACAAGTTTTGGGAATCTCTTGTAACTCAGTTGGTAAAGAATCTGCTGACAATGCAAGAGACACTGGTTCAATCCCTAGGTCATGAAGAGCCTCTGGAGAAAGGATAGGCTACCCAGTCCAGTATTCTTGGGATTTCCTTGTGACTCAGATGTTAAAGAATCTGCCTGCAATGTGGGAGACACAGGTTAGATTTCTGAGTTGGGATAATCCCCTGGAGAAAGGAAAGGCAATTCCCAGTAGTATTCCGTGGAGAGTTCTATCATTTGTCCGTGGGTCACAAACTGTAGGACAGGACTTGGAGACTTCACTTTTTCTTTCTTACAAGTTTTAACAAATATCAGCTCTTTAGGGCTTCTCCAGTGGTACATATGATAAAAAATGTGCCGTCAATGAAGGAGACCTGGTTTGATCTCTGGATTGGGAAGATGCCCTGGAGAAGGGAATGGTAACCCACTCCAGTACTCTTGTCTGGAGAATTTCATGGACAGAGGAGCCTGGCAGCCAATTCATGGGGTCGCAGGGTCAGTTGCAACTGAACGACCAAAACACACCCACGGGCTCTTTAAAAAATGCATTGTTCAGTTTTGATTGTTTTAAAATCCATGAATCCTCGGTTTATTTTACTCAACATTCTTAAAAATGTATGTGTGAACATCTTTTTTTAAGATTAAAGCAGGTTGATGCATGAGCTATCAATTGTTTCTCTTTTTTCCCATTGAACAAATTCTCAAGCTAATTATTTGCTATTGGTGGTCATTTTAATTTCAAGTCTGTTTGTTTATATGAATATTTCTGTTATGAACATTCTTAAATATGTCAGTTAATATGCATATGCAAACATTTTTTTAAAGGTATATACTTATTAGATACAGTATTTTTTTTCCTAAGAAATATAACTGAGTGGAATCACTGAGCTTTATACCATAAATATATTCAACTTCAATGGGTAATGTCGAAATATTTTCTGGAATAATTATAATCATTTGTACATTTATCGGGAGGCAGTTGTGTGTTTTTTCATTTCTCTGCATTCTTTGCCAACACTTGGAGTAGATTTTGTAATTTTTTGTTGGTCTGGTGAGTTTAAAGTGAAACATTGTTGTGTGTTTGCTATGAATGACAATTTTGCTTTTATTGAAGCATGCACTACTGATTTACTCTATTAGTTTTAGATGTGCAACATCCACTTGAAATCAATATTAAATAATCCCTATAAGATCTGTGCTGTATAATATATCACTGTAGCTTATTTATTTTATTCACAGTTGCTTGCACCTTTTAATCCCCTACTTCCATCCTGTTCCCCTCTACTATTAACCAGAATATTTTCCATAAGTGTGTGCTTTTTAAAAATGCTTTTTATCTGAATAAGAAAATAATCTTCTATCCAATTTTAAGAAATTTTCTCATGTATGGGTGTTAAATTCCATATAAAATGTCTTTATTTCATACAATCTTAAATATATTACATATTTATACTCATTTAATATATTAACATGCTGAACTACTTTCTTCAGTTTCTGATATTAAATCATTCCTAGATTCCTAAAATGAATTTGTCTTGCTAATAATGTATTATCTTCAATGATTCAGTAGTTTCCAAAGGAATTTTGCAACTTTCTTCTTGAGTTAGATTGGCTTCTAATTTCCTTTGTTCTGTTCTTGATAGGATTTGGTACACAAGTTATTTTAAGCCAATACAGTGAAAAGAGGAGCATTTCCTCTATTTCTATCACCAGGAAAAATGTGAGAGCTATATATTCTTTAAATGTTTAGCACTGACAACATCTATAATTATGTGCCCTTTCTTATTCTTAGTATTGTTCTTTTTCCTTGATCAGTCTCAAAGATTTTTTGCCAAGCTGATCACCTTTTAAAAAGACCTTAGGAAACTAAATATACTCCAATAAAAAATTAACTTAGAAAAAAAGAACTTAGAATTACTGATTCTTTTTTTTTTCTTTTCTTTTTTTTAATTTTGGTCTCTTTTATTGGTTTTTATTAATTTTCATTCATCTATATTCTTTGGCCTGCGTGTGTTTCCAATTGCAGTGGCCTCTCTGTTTCCAGAGAACTGGCTCTAGGCGCATGTGCTCCAGTGCGCTGGCTTGTCATTGGACACACCGGTCCAGCTGCTCGACAGCACATCGGATCTTCCTAGGCCAAGGATCAAACTGGTGCCCCTTGCACTGCAAGGTGGACTCTCTACTCACTGGTCCACGAGTAAAGCCCTGGTCCTTTTAGTATATATATTTTTAAGCTTTCAAAACATTTTATTTTTTGAAATTTGTTTTAATTGATGAAAAATTGCTTTGCAAGGTTATGTAGGTTTCTGCCTTACAACCCAAATCAGCTGTAATTATACGTGTACCCCTTCCCTCCTGAGCCTCCTTTCCCTTCACCTCTCCCACCCCTCTAAGTCAGCACAGAGTGCCAGGTTGGTTTCCTCTACTATTAACCAGAATATTTTCCATAAGTGTGTGCTTTTAAAATGCTTTTATCTGAATAAGAAAATAATCTTCTATCCAATTTTAAGAAATTTTCTCATGTATGGGTGTTAAATTCCATATAAAATGTCTTTATTTCATACAATCTTAAATATATTACATATTTATACTCATTTAATATATTAACATGCTGAACTACTTTCTTCAGTTTCTGATATTAAATCATTCCTAGATTCCTAAAATGAATTTGTCTTGCTAATAATGTATTATCTTCAATGATTCAGTAGTTTCCAAAGGAATTTTGCAACTTTCTTCTTGAGTTAGATTGGCTTCTAATTTCCTTTGTTCTGTTCTTGATAGGATTTGGTACACAAGTTATTTTAAGCCAATACAGTGAAAAGAGGAGCATTTCCTCTATTTCTATCACCAGGAAAAATGTGAGAGCTATATATTCTTTAAATGTTTAGCACTGACAACATCTATAATTATGTGCCCTTTCTTATTCTTAGTATTGTTCTTTTTCCTTGATCAGTCTCAAAGATTTTTTGCCAAGCTGATCACCTTTTAAAAAGACCTTAGGAAACTAAATATACTCCAATCAAAATTTAACTTAGAAAAAGAACTTAGAATTACTGATTCTTTTTTTTTTCTTTTCTTTTTTTTAATTTTGGTCTCTTTTATTGGTTTTTATTAATTTTCATTCATCTATATTCTTTGGCCTGCGTGTGTTTCCAATTGCAGTGGCCTCTCTGTTTCCAGAGAACTGGCTCTAGGCGCATGTGCTCCAGTGCGCTGGCTTGTCATTGGACACACCGGTCCAGCTGCTCGACAGCACATCGGATCTTCCTAGGCCAAGGATCAAACTGGTGCCCCTTGCACTGCAAGGTGGACTCTCTACTCACTGGTCCACGAGTAAAGCCCTGGTCCTTTTAGTATATATATTTTTAAGCTTTCAAAACATTTTATTTTTTGAAATTTGTTTTTAATTGATGAAAAATTGCTTTGCAAGGTTATGTAGGTTTCTGCCTTACAACCCAAATCAGCTGTAATTATACGTGTACCCCTTCCCTCCTGAGCCTCCTTTCCCTTCACCTCTCCCACCCCTCTAAGTCAGCACAGAGTGCCAGGTTGGTTTCCCTAGGTGTGTAGCAACTTCTCACCAGCTATCTACTTTACATGTGTGATAATGTATATATTTTAATGTTATGTTCTCAATTCATCCTACCTTCTCTTCCCCCACTGTGTCCACAAGTCCATTCTCTACATCTGTATCTCTGTTCCTTCCCTGAAAATAGATACATTAATACCATTTTTATGGGTTCCTTAATCTGTTTGTCAATGCTGGAGACATGGCTTCTATCCCTGGGTTGTAAAGGTCCCTTGAAGAAAGAAATGACAACCCACTCCAGTGTTCTTGCCTTGGAAATCCCATGCACAGTGAACCCTGGTGAGCTACAATCCATGGGGTCAGAGAGTCCGACACGACTTACAGAATGAACAACAATAGCAATATAATTATGTGGAAGCCAGAATCATGGAAGCCACGCTAGGGTTTTTTTAGTTGTTTTGATCAGGAAAACTGTGCAGAGTACCTGCTACATTATATTTCTAGAGAGGAAGTTGGTGTAAGGTATATGAAATGAGTCTGCAGAATAAGCATGAGAAGTAAGATCTGACAAAAAAGCTGAACAAATGGAACAAACTCAGGAAAACAATGCCAGTAAATCCTACAGATACCAAGCTTGAAGCTTCCAGTTTGAATTGACTTTGAGCAAGTAAAGGCTGAGTGAAAATGTAGTTGCACGTATATTGTTCAAAATGTGGTACTCTCTTTAAGGAGTTCTTGGGCCAACTTCCCATCTTGAATCTGATCCATTGTTGCAATCACGTAAGACCTGTTTTTTATGAGATTTTGAAATAGTTGGTTTCCTAGATGTGCAGAGAAAACTTTTTAAGACCTCAGCTACTCATTTCTCCTCTGCCACTTTTACTCATGGGCAGAGTTCTTTATAATACATCAGACCCCTGCCAACTATGTAAACTGTATTTACGCTGATAACTCAAGCAAAAATAGAAGCGTGACTGAATGGATTTCTTTGCCTCAAAAGTGGATGGTTTTAGCCAAGTAATTTACACTGGTCAAAATAACAAATCACTATTTATCTTTTCTTATCTTTACACAGTTTGAAAGCAAAACCACCAAACCTGATAATTCCTACGTCAATACTTGTACTTCTAGAGGCAACTTTTTGACCTACGTTTTCCCAATGAGACAACGTTGGCAAAGTGAGAAAGACATAACATTTATTTGTATGCTTCTATTTCCCTTTTTAACATCTCTGTACCCCATTTTATTTTGCCTATGAGTGAGTCATGCATTTTACCCCAGAAGTCTGAAGCCCCTGGACCTTTGTATTTGGTTACCATTAGCACTTTGATTTCTACTAAAATGTGAGCTGAAACTAAGGCACAATGTTATTGTTTCAAGAGGATTTTAAGTTAACTAATTATCAAGAATAAGCAAGTTTCAATGAGAAGATTTTAAACAATATGACTTCCTGGGAGGGAAAGGGATTACTTTTCTGAGTTCCTTAAATTATAGCAACTTTTTCTTTATATAACACCACTGTAAATGACAATATCAACTATTTTGAGGGTGCTTACTTACATATGCCAGTCATTAAGGCAAACTTGGCATGACTTATTTCAAAAAATACCTCCAAAAGAATGGAGTACATTTATCTTAGCTTTACAGATTAAGAAAGCTAAGCTTAGAGAGGTATAAAAATTGTTCAAAGTCACACAGTCAGTAAGTGAAAGACCATTGGATAGGACTCCAAATATCAGACTCTTAAAACTTGTACTCTACTATTGATGGTAAGTATGATCTTACTGTTGTGAGTCACATAATGTTCTTATAACACTACTCTGAAATCTCAATCCATATTTGTTACTTGTTAACAGTTTTTACTCAACCAAGTCAGTCATGGTTTCTCAGTTCTAGCTTCTTCCTGTTAATAAAGGAGATAACTCAACTAAATGAACCATGAGTTTCTTCTTTCACATATAATTCTAGAATATTCTATTATAGATTACCTTTAATATGGCAGACATCAACTCTAAGGTATTGGCCTATACTTCTTTATTTGTGTGTAGAAATAGGAAAGTGATTGCAATGTTATTGGATCAAGGGCAAGATTAAACTATCCTATTCTCGAGAGTTTTTCTTTGGCTTCTGTGAAACATGTAGATTGCTGTTATTGCCCATACATTTTGAATTGTTTGGTTTCTTAACTGTTAATTGAAATGTAATTTCATTTGCATAATATAAGACTACTGTGGTGATTAACACTCTTCTTATTAATTGCTACCCAATTAGCCTGCTTTAGGTGTCTTGGTGTCACTGCAGCATCTAAATATTATCTTCCTTATGTTCCCGGCAAAGTGAGAAAGACATAATTTTTTGCAAGATTTTATTTGCCTATGAGTGAGTCATGCATTTTACCCCAGAAGTCTGAAGCCCTGGACCTTTGTATTTGGTTACCATTAGCACTTTGATTTCTACTAAAATGTGAGCTGAAACTAAGGCACAATGTTATTGTTTCAAGAGGATTTTAAGTTAACTAATTATCAAGAATAAGCAAGTTTCAATGAGAAGATTTTAAACAATATGACTTCCTGGGAGGGAAAGGGATTACTTTTCTGAGTTCCTTAAATTATAGCAATTTTTTCTTTATATAACACCACTGTAAATGACAATATCAACTATTTTGAGGGTGCTTACTTACATATGCCAGTCATTAAGGCAAACTTGGCATGACTTATTTCAAAAAATACCTCCAAAAGAATGGAGTACATTTATCTTAGCTTTACAGATTAAGAAAGCTAAGCTTAGAGAGGTATAAAAATTGTTCAAAGTCACACAGTCAGTAAGTGAAAGACCATTGGATAGGACTCCAAATATCAGACTCTTAAAACTTGTACTCTACTATTGATGGTAAGTATGATCTTACTGTTGTGAGTCACATAATGTTCTTATAACACTACTCTGAAATCTCAATCCATATTTGTTACTTGTTAACATTTTTTACTCAACCAAGTCAGTCATGGTTTCTCAGTTCTAGCTTCTTCCTGTTAATAAAGGAGATAACTCAACTAAATGAACCATGAGTTTCTTCTTTCACATATAATTCTAGAATATTCTATTATAGATTACCTTTAATATGGCAGACATCAACTCTAAGGTATTGGCCTATACTTCTTTATTTGTGTGTAGAAATAGGAAAGTGATTGCAATGTTATTGGATCAAGGGCAAGATTAAACTATCCTATTCTCGAGAGTTTTTCTTTGGCTTCTGTGAAACATGTAGATTGCTGTTATTGCCCATACATTTTGAATTGTTTGGTTTCTTAACTGTTAATTGAAATGTAATTTCATTTGCATAATATAAGACTACTGTGGTGATTAACACTCTTCTTATTAATTGCTACCCAATTAGCCTGCTTTAGGTGTCTTGGTGTCACTGCAGCATCTAAATATTATCTTCCTACCTTAGTTGATTCATAGGGATGTGATTACTTCTTATGGCTTATAAAATTTAAAATTAATTGCATTGCAGCTAGAGATGTGGCTCAACCTTATATCTCAGAAAAGGTCCATTAGGTAATTATTTGATAACTAATTATGTTTTAGCTGCCTCACTAAATCAACTTAAAATGCCTCTCTTATAAAATAGATTTAAAGGGTCACAAGAGACTTCCAAAGAATCCATCTCAGAGTCAAACTTACTATTCAGATTGTCTCTTTATGGGTTTTTTAGGAACATCCATCCATCATGGTTAATTTCCTGTCCTAGGGTTAGAAACCTCTTATGTTCCATTTTAGAGGCAGAACTTCGACAAAGAGATACTGTCTTACATTGAACCGAAATTGATGACAACTTCAATATCTGTTAACAGCCTAGAGTTGTTTTATGGTCTGCTGTGGGCTGCTTGTTCCTATCTCCCACCTCTGTCTCCTCGCTGTGCCCCCTCAAGCCCTTTATAGAGGCCTCAGACAGAGGAATCAGGACATGGATCCATACCTCCCAGGACTGTATTTAATTTGATAAATTGTAGGTATTTCAAGATTCCACTGAATGAAGATAGACACTGAGTCGTTAGACCTAAGAAGTTATCAGTTACCTCAGAAAATGCTGATAAATGTTATCAAAGGAAGAAATAATCCTTAATCCCTTGTATTAGAAATAAATCACTAAAAGATGAGACCGTTATGAAATCAAACAAATTGTAGCATGCTAAAATTCTAAAAGGTAAAAATGCCGAGTTTAACCATTTCTTTCACATATAATTCTAGAATATTCTATAGATTACCTTTAATATGGCAGACATCAACTCTAAGGTATTGGCCTATACTTCTTTATTTGTGTGTAGAAATAGGAAAGTGATTGCAATGTTATTGGATCAAGGGCAAGATTAAACTATCCTATTCTCGAGAGTTTTTCTTTGGCTTCTGTGAAACATGTAGATTGCTGTTATTGCCCATACATTTTGAATTGTTTGGTTTCTTAACTGTTAATTGAAATGTAATTTCATTTGCATAATATAAGACTACTGTGGTGATTAACACTCTTCTTATTAATTGCTACCCAATTAGCCTGCTTTAGGTGTCTTGGTGTCACTGCAGCATCTAAATATTATCTTCCTACCTTAGTTGATTCATAGGGATGTGATTACTTCTTATGGCTTATAAAATTTAAAATTAATTGCATTGCAGCTAGAGATGTGGCTCAACCTTATATCTCAGAAAAGGTCCATTAGGTAATTATTTGATAACTAATTATGTTTTAGCTGCCTCACTAAATCAACTTAAAATGCCTCTCTTATAAAATAGATTTAAAGGGTCACAAGAGACTTCCAAAGAATCCATCTCAGAGTCAAACTTACTATTCAGATTGTCTCTTTATGGGTTTTTTAGGAACATCCATCCATCATGGTTAATTTCCTGTCCTAGGGTTAGAAACCTCTTATGTTCCATTTTAGAGGCAGAACTTCGACAAAGAGATACTGTCTTACATTGAACCGAAATTGATGACAACTTCAATATCTGTTAACAGCCTAGAGTTGTTTTATGGTCTGCTGTGGGCTGCTTGTTCCTATCTCCCACCTCTGTCTCCTCGCTGTGCCCCCTCAAGCCCTTTATAGAGGCCTCAGACAGAGGAATCAGGACATGGATCCATACCTCCCAGGACTGTATTTAATTTGATAAATTGTAGGTATTTCAAGATTCCACTGAATGAAGATAGACACTGAGTCGTTAGACCTAAGAAGTTATCAGTTACCTCAGAAAATGCTGATAAATGTTATCAAAGGAAGAAATAATCCTTAATCCCTTGTATTAGAAAAAAAAATCACTAAAAGATGAGACCGTTATGAAATCAAACAAATTGTAGCATGCTAAAATTCTAAAAGGTAAGGGTCAGAGATTACATACAGCACATCAAACTGAAGATTTTATAAACATAACTTAATGCTCAGCTATTCTTCATCCTCTGACATCTTTATCAACATACCTATTCATTGTTCTGTTAGTAAGTGGACATTTGTGATATTTCATTTTCTCATGTAGTTTATTAGTTTTTATTTCTAGAAATAAACCTTATGGGCCTCTGTGGACTAATAACACATATTTATTTTGTATCTTTATATTTTAAATATTCTGCACATTTTGAGGATATAGTGTTGAAAATGACATACTCCTGGAAGTCAGAGAAATTCCTTTTTTGTTTTATAGAAAATTAGGAAATATAGTTATTAAATAATGAGTACTAGGATTTTGAATGTAGAAGCATAATATGCTAATAATGTAAATAATGGGAGACCCTCTTAGGCCTCATGGGGTAGCCAGTATCACTTGACACAGACCCATACAAGCCATGTTTGGGATTCTCCCTTGTTTAAGTGGTAAAGAATTTGCCTACAATGCAGGAGACACACAAGATGCCATTGGATTCCTGGGTCAGAAAGATCCTCTGAAGGAGGTCATGGAAACCCACTCCAGTATTTCTTTCTGGAGAATCCCATAGAGAGAGGATCCTGGTGAGCTACAGTCCAGAGGTTCAAGAATTGGATGTGACTGAAGTGATTGAGCATGCTCACACACATCATAAATATTTGTCTTCAAAAAGTGAAGAATTCTATAAAATTATAGATTGCTATTAACCTACAAGTACAGTCAACAGTTGAACAATGTAAGTTTCAATTGTGTGAGTCCACTTATACTCATATTTTTATTTTTCAGTGGTAAGTACTGAAGTTCTATGTGATCTGCAGATGGCTGAATTCAAAGATACAGAATCCTTTAAATGGAGGAGTATTGAGTACAGAGGGCTGACTGTAAATGAAATTTGCATTTTTAACTGTGTGGAAGACTTGCGCCCCTAACCCCTGCATTGTTCAAGGGTCAACTGTAGTGCCACAACTGTGATAAAATTTAATGTGAAGATAAAGAATGATGAATCCAGCCCAATATTAATAATAGTATCTCCTATTTATATAACAATTCATAATTCTTAAAACACCTTCACATGGATTATTGAATTTAATCATCTTAACCTTTTCAGGTAGGGATAATAAAGGTTGCTATTCCTGTTCTATACATAAACAAAACTATCTTTTGCTTTCAGGAACTACCTCACCTATTCTAAGCTATATGGTTTGCACAGGAATAATTCACTTTCCAATCTTGGGAATGGGGCCTGATTAATAGGAGCCAATCATTATCTCTAATCCCCTGTCCACAGTACCAGCTCAGAGATGAAATCTAGTGAGAGCCAATAAGATATAAAAATTCTTGAGATTTCTTTCTTTTCCTTTTTTTCTGAAGGAAATAAATTTTTGTATTTATTATTATTTGGGGGGAGGGACTTTTACACTGGAGATTGTTTGTCATTCCCCAATGAGAAGGAGTGAAAATGTAAGGCATTAAACTGCTTCAACCTTTCTCACCAGTTCATGAAGAACAGCTGAAGTTGCAAAAGAGCCACCATCTGGGGAATTAAAAGTGAAGTTGAAATACTGGAGGGAAGAGCATGGTAGAGAAACTGATATCCAGTGACATTGTTTGGAAGGTTGACTGAATTTTGCATGAAGCCTGGATTGTCTCAGAAGTTTGTAGTTTTATAAGCAAATACTATTTTTTCTTATTGTTTAACACACTTTAAATTGAATTTTCAATCACTCTCATTTTAAAATGGAATAAGCAATAACCAGAGTTAACTGAAACAAAAATATGAGTTGGTTATTATTAGTGCAAGGAACACAGGCATTAATGCAAGTTATCATGACAATGGTTTATCTTTTATTCCTGTCAATTTCAAGAATTTTAGAAATAATCCAGGTCTGCTATAATGCTCTGCTCAGAGAATCGGAATTCTTTCTTACAAATTTCCCACATTCCCAAGACTACCTTATGATCCGAGATGATTACCAGAATGTCAGTCATTATATTTGTCTTCCAATCAGTAGGAAAAAGATGGCATCACCTTTCCTCTTGAGGGCTCTTTTTGGAATTTGCATGTATCATTTCTTCTTATACCACATTGATCATAACTTTATCATACTACCCACCAAAAGAATCTGCGATATAATTTTTTTTTTCTTGTTGGCAGTTTTCCAAATTAAAAATTGGGCTACTATTCCTAAGGAAGAGGTGTAGAGCCCATAGGCAGGAGAAATAGAGCAGGTTCTGTCACAGGATATAAGAAGTTCATAGAAGTGAGATAGAAAAAGGCAACTCTGAAAGGTTAGAAGCTAAAACCATAGTAGCCATCTCCAGAAAGGGTGCATTGAGTTTCTAGCAGTACTCTATCCATGTCTCCCCTGACCAGGAAAGAAAACTCTGAACAAGAGCAGATTATAGGCTTGAGTCATGTGGTAGCTGTGCAGATGTCATGAGAGAAATGATCTGCCTGTTGAGTTTCTGTGATAAGTGATAGCATCTAACTTTACCATTCCACTGTGATTAAACATAGTGAGGGAAAAATAATTTTCAAATATGACACTGCTGTGTGAAGATGGAATGTTTCAAGGCAGATTAATAGTAATATGAATAATGATAATATAAATTCTTACTATGTCTCAGGAAGGTAACCAGAAGTGACCTTTTCAAAAATCAGATAGTTAGAGTCAGAGCCAGAACTAGGATATTGTTTTTCCATCATCCAGTCCAGAGCTGTTCAAATATCACAACTCTAACCTCTACATAATTCTTGGATGGAGCTAAATACTAGCATTCATACTGCTGCTCTTTTATCAGATATTATCTCATTTTAATTTTATATTTTTGTTTCTACAAGAGTCCTAGGATGTAGACAGATTTACCAGTAGTTTTTAGATGAGGAGACCAAGATTTAGAAAGATAGGATTTGCAGGAGAACTAGAACCCAGTTCTTTGACTCCTATTTTAGTGCTCATTCTACTTAGACAATGTTTCTCAGCTTAATGTGATTTTATCACTCATATCCCACCCTGGTCAGGGATATTTGTTAATATACAGAGACATTTTGGATTATTTGTCTTCCAATCAGTAGGAAAAAGATGGCATCACCTTTCCTCTTGAGGGCTCTTTTTGGAATTTGCATGTATCATTTCTTCTTATACCACATTGATCATAACTTTATCATACTACCCACCAAAAGAATCTGCGATATAATTTTTTTTTTCTTGTTGGCAGTTTTCCAAATTAAAAATTGGGCTACTATTCCTAAGGAAGAGGTGTAGAGCCCATAGGCAGGAGAAATAGAGCAGGTTCTGTCACAGGATATAAGAAGTTCATAGAAGTGAGATAGAAAAAGGCAACTCTGAAAGGTTAGAAGCTAAAACCATAGTAGCCATCTCCAGAAAGGGTGCATTGAGTTTCTAGCAGTACTCTATCCATGTCTCCCCTGACCAGGAAAGAAAACTCTGAACAAGAGCAGATTATAGGCTTGAGTCATGTGGTAGCTGTGCAGATGTCATGAGAGAAATGATCTGCCTGTTGAGTTTCTGTGATAAGTGATAGCATCTAACTTTACCATTCCACTGTGATTAAACATAGTGAGGGAAAAATAATTTTCAAATATGACACTGCTGTGTGAAGATGGAATGTTTCAAGGCAGATTAATAGTAATATGAATAATGATAATATAAATTCTTACTATGTCTCAGGAAGGTAACCAGAAGTGACCTTTTCAAAAATCAGATAGTTAGAGTCAGAGCCAGAACTAGGATATTGTTTTTCCATCATCCAGTCCAGAGCTGTTCAAATATCACAACTCTAACCTCTACATAATTCTTGGATGGAGCTAAATACTAGCATTCATACTGCTGCTCTTTTATCAGATATTATCTCATTTTAATTTTATATTTTTGTTTCTACAAGAGTCCTAGGATGTAGACAGATTTACCAGTAGTTTTTAGATGAGGAGACCAAGATTTAGAAAGATAGGATTTGCAGGAGAACTAGAACCCAGTTCTTTGACTCCTATTTTAGTGCTCATTCTACTTAGACAATGTTTCTCAGCTTAATGTGATTTTATCACTCATATCCCACCCTGGTCAGGGATATTTGTTAATATACAGAGACATTTTGGTCATCACTACTAGTTGGAAGGTGCTACTGGCTTCTAATGGGTAGAGAGTGTGGATGTTGTTAAATATCAGTTGAATAGAGAGCCCAGAACTATTTAGCACAAGAAAATGCTAATAAATCCAATGCTGAGAAATCTTGGGACAGTGGAAGGATGATGGGATATTCATTCTCTTAGACATTCTAGCCCAGAGAATCTTAGTCCCATTCTCTTTGATGGGTAGATAGCATAGTCAACCTGGAGTGTGAATGCCAGCTCTGACATTAACTAGATTCCCATATGGAACAAGGGTAAAGAATCTGCATGAAAATGCAGGAGACACAGGGTTGTGTCAGGAAGATCACTCAGAGTAGGAAAGGATAATTAATTCCAGTATTATTTCCTGGAAAATTCCATGGACAGAGGAGCCTCATGGGCTCTGGTTCGTGGGGTTGCAAAGTCAGACACAATTGAGAGTACACACACCAATCAGACACCATCTAGACATGTGACCTTGAACTACTTATAACTTTCCAGGACTCACAGGCCTAACTCACAAAATGAAAATATTATTTTTCACCTGTCTCAGATATATCAAGAAGTTTAAATTAAATAACATCTGTAAAGCACTTGATATATAGTAAGATTCTGATGAAAAGTATTTTTGTTTTTTTAATAGAATTTTTTTGTGTATTTAGAAAAAAATAAAATTAAATCTTCTGTTCAACCTTGTATGTCCAAGTGTATTGATGTCCATCTGCATCAAGTCTCAATTCTCTTCCTGGTCTCTACATTTCACGGCCTGATCCCCATCAGTTGAAAAACATAACAATATTGAAAAATTACAATTTTTTTTTTTTACTTTTAAAATATATTTCCAAAGCTAAGCTTTTCATGAGTTTTGTGGCCACCCAAGTTTCATGAATGAGATAAGACTCTGTAATATCCATTCATTTGTTTCCTTCATAAGTGAGTTAGTAAGAATCTCTTTAGACAGAATTCGCCTTTAACCAAAGTAAGGTTTACTGCTTTCAATGTTTCTCAGCTTAATGTGATTTTATCACTCATATCCCACCCTGGTCAGGGATATTTGTTAATATACAGAGACATTTTGGTCATCACTACTAGTTGGAAGGTGCTACTGGCTTCTAATGGGTAGAGTGTGGATGTTGTTAAATATCAGTTGAATAGAGAGCCCAGAACTATTTAGCACAAGAAAATGCTAATAAATCCAATGCTGAGAAATCTTGGGACAGTGGAAGGATGATGGGATATTCATTCTCTTAGACATTCTAGCCCAGAGAATCTTAGTCCCATTCTCTTTGATGGGTAGATAGCATAGTCAACCTGGAGTGTGAATGCCAGCTCTGACATTAACTAGATTCCCATATGGAACAAGGGTAAAGAATCTGCATGAAAATGCAGGAGACACAGGGTTGTGTCAGGAAGATCACTCAGAGTAGGAAAGGATAATTAATTCCAGTATTATTTCCTGGAAAATTCCATGGACAGAGGAGCCTCATGGGCTCTGGTTCGTGGGGTTGCAAAGTCAGACACAATTGAGAGTACACACACCAATCAGACACCATCTAGACATGTGACCTTGAACTACTTATAACTTTCCAGGACTCACAGGCCTAACTCACAAAATGAAAATATTATTTTTCACCTGTCTCAGATATATCAAGAAGTTTAAATTAAATAACATCTGTAAAGCACTTGATATATAGTAAGATTCTGATGAAAAGTATTTTTGTTTTTTTAATAGAATTTTTTTGTGTATTTAGAAAAAAATAAAATTAAATCTTCTGTTCAACCTTGTATGTCCAAGTGTATTGATGTCCATCTGCATCAAGTCTCAATTCTCTTCCTGGTCTCTACATTTCACGGCCTGATCCCCATCAGTTGAAAAACATAACAATATTGAAAAATTACAATTTTTTTTTTTTACTTTTAAAATATATTTCCAAAGCTAAGCTTTTCATGAGTTTTGTGGCCACCCAAGTTTCATGAATGAGATAAGACTCTGTAATATCCATTCATTTGTTTCCTTCATAAGTGAGTTAGTAAGAATCTCTTTAGACAGAATTCGCCTTTAACCAAAGTAAGGTTTACTGCTTTCAAGGTTTCCTATTTAACACAACAATGCTTTCTGAAGGCCTAGCCTTATGTGATTTTCAACCCTAAGCAAATATAAAATGATAAGTGAATATATAAACAATTTATTGGAACTGGCACTTTGCTAGATATGCAGGCTCATTTCCAAATCCAAAGACTCATGGTCCACAGGGGATTCCATATGTGTGTAAACAGATAGTTTTCATAGAGAATGGGAATCACTGAAATAGAAGTGCATGAGTGCATGCTAAGTTGCTTCAATTGTGTCCAAATTTTTTGCAACCTAATGGACTATAAAGAATCTGCCTGCAATGCAGGATACCCCAGTTTGGGAAGATCTCCTGGAGAAGGAAAAGGCTACCCACTCCTCTATTCTTGCCTGGATAATTCCATGGTTCCTCCATGGGTCTCAAAGTGTCAGACATAGCTGAGCAACTTTCACTTTCACTATGGACTGCAGACTGCCAGGCTCCTCAGTCCATGGGATTCTCCAGGGAAGAATACTGGAGTGGGTCGCCCTTTTCTTCTCCAAGACATCTTCTGGACATAGGAATCAAAACTGTGTCCCTTACATCTTTTGCATTGGCAGTTGGTTTCTTCATCACTAACACAAGCTGAGCTTCCCAGGAAGCAGAAGTATTACAAACAAAATAATGATGAAGGAAGACCAAGGAGAGTTTTAGAGTTGGCATTTTACATGGATATCAATGGCCGATATGACATTTTTCATGCACCAGCGATGTCATAGTTCACACAGAGGACAATCCCATGAACAAAGACAACATGGAGTGAGCTTGGGTAAGGGTAGGAGTGATATATGAAGCTAGACATACTTGGTGTGGTTTAGTTAACAGTCATGGGTATGCGAGAAAGCAATGCTAGGGAGGAAAAAAAGAAGTAAAACCAAAAAAGACTTATCAAGGGAAACATATATCATTTTGCTTCAAGTGACCTAGAGTGCCTATGGAAGCTCATTTTGCTTGCATGCATGGGTTCAGTATGCTATTCAAAATCTGAGTGCATCTTGCATTGTTGGTGGGAATGTAAATTGATATAGTCACTATGGACGATGGTATGGAGATTCCTTAAAAAAGCTAAAAATAGAAGCACCATATGACCCAGCAATCCCACGATTAGGTTTATGCCCTAATGAAACCGAAACTGAAAGAGGCACCTGTGCCCCAATGTTCATTGCAACTCTCTATGCAATAGCTAGAACATGAAAGCAACCTAGAGGTCCATCAACAAATGAATGGATAAAAAAGCTCTGGTACATATATGCAATAGAATACTTCTCAGCTGTAAAAAGAAATGCAGAAGAATCAGTCCTAATGAAGTGGATGGATCTAGAACCTATCATCAAAAGTGAAATAAGTCAAAAAAAGAAAGACAAGTACAGTATACTAACACATATATATGCAACCTTGTAAGATGGTAATGATAACACAAGTAGTGAAACAATGGAAAAACAAACAGAATAGACGTATGGACATTGTGAGGCATGAACAGTGGGTGGGAGGCATAGAGGGAGTAACATGGAAACCTATACTATCATATGTGAAAAAGATAGCTATTGTCTTTGCGTGTGGGAATATGGGATGCTACAGGGGCACTGTGTGACGGCCTGGAGGGGTGGGATGGGGAGATACACATATGACTAACCTGGGATTATACATATTTATAAGCAACAAAGATCTATAAAAGTAAAAAGTAAAATAAAAATAATTATAAAAAAATATTTGGGTGCAGACCTTGGAGGCTGGTAAACAAGCAGTGGGAGGAATAAACTCTATAGATGATGGCTATGATTCTTGATTATATGTAAGCACTCTCAGTCCTGTCTTTTTTGAATGAATGAAAGTAATTTGATAAAAAAAATATGTAAGTGTAAATGAAAACAACATTCCCCTCTAACTTCACAATTGAAACACTTTGATTTATTTACTTGAAAATAATTCATTTACTTGAAAATAATGTGATTTAAAAAGATGGGTCAATATATGCACTTGAAAGTGTTAGCAGCTCGGTTGTGTCTGACTCTGTGACTCCATAGACTGTAGTCGACCATGCTCCCCTGTCCATGGAAGTTTCCAGACAAGAATCTGGAGTAGGTTGCCATTCCTTTCTCTAGGAGATCTTCCTGACTCAAAAATCAAACCCGGGTCCCCATGCTGTGGGCAGATTCTTTACCAAGTAAACTATTAGAGAATCCCAAGATAAGCAGTTATTCTTTAGAAAATATTTTATTGGGCATTTACTCTATTCTGGTACCAGACTGAGTGTTAAGGGACAGAAGAGTGAATAAGAGATAACGTACCTGCCTTAAAAGAGCTTTAATAAGTTTCTGACCAATAGAAGTGGCCACCCACCCACCTCCCTCCCCCCCCCCCCAAAAAAAATAGAAAGCAAAAGAAAAAAAAAAATTAAGCCACCCACCCCCCCCAAAAAAAAAGCTTTAATAAGTTTCTGAAAGATAAGTGCAGGACCCTATTGGAGTTTATTAGTTCTTAATTACTTGGTAATTACCAAAAATTCAGCAGCTTAGAGCAGATCCCACTTATCTGTTCACTGTTCTGTAGGCTTCATTGCATCAAATCAAAGCACCACTGGGCTGCATTATCATCTGAATTAGTATTGTTTTCCAGGTTAACGTGGGTAATTCAGTGCCTTACAGCTGGAGGAAGAAGGGATTCATTCATTTTTTTTGCTCCTCTGGGGCCCCTCTCAGTTTACACTCTAGGACACGTGGCAAGGCTCTTTCATCTCCAAAGCCAGCAGTGAATAGTCTCATGAGAGTGTCTCACATGCAATGAGGAGTGTCTCTCTTCAAGAAGAGACTGCTCCCTTTTAAGGGCTTTCCAGATTCACTCCATTCAAGAGATTCTACTTTCTCCTTAGGTAGGTTTAGTTCTAGATATTTTATTCTGTTTGTTGCAGTGGTGAATGGAATTGATACCTTGATTTCTCTTTCTGATTTTTCATTGTTATTGTATAAAAATGCAAGTGATTTCTGTGTATTTATTTTTTGACTTGATAAATTCACTGATTAGCTGTAGTAGTTTCTGATAGTATCTTTAGGGCTTCCTATGTATAGTATCATGTCAACTGCAAACAGTGAGAGTTTTACTTCTTATTTACTAATATGGATCCTTTTTATTTTTATTTTTCCTTCTCTAGGTGATGTACATAGGACTTCCAAGACTATGCTGAATAAAGCTGGTGAGAGTGGACACAGCTGTCTTGCTCCTGATCTTAGAGGGGATGCTTTCAGTTTTTCACCATTGAGAATAATGTTTGCTGTGAGCTTTCATATATGACTTTCTATGTTGAGGTAGATTCCTTCTAAGCCCATTTTTTGAAGAGTTTTTACCATAAATGGGTGCTGGACTCGTCAAAGGCTTTTTGTTTTCTGCATTGGTTGAGATTATCATATCATTTTTATATTTCAATTTGTTAATATTGTGCATCACATTGATTTGCAGATATTGAAGAATCTTAACATGCCTGGAATAAACTGAATTTAATCCTAAATAGACAGCTATAGTTGTCCTAAATAGCCATCTCTCCAAAGAAAACATACAGATGGCTAACACACACAAGAATAGATGCTCAGCATCACTCATTATTAGATAAATGAAAATCAAAACTACAATGAGATATCATCTCAGAATGACCATCAGCAAAAAGTCTACAGACAATAAATCCTGGAGAGGATGTGAAAAAAAGGGAATCCTCTTTCACTGTTGGTGCAAATGTAAATTGATATAGCCACTTTAGAAGACAGTATGGAGATTCCTTGAAAAACTAGGAATAAAACCACCACATAACCCAGAAATCTCACTATTAGTCATATGCCCTGAGGAAACCAAAGTTGAAAAAGACACATGTACCCCATTGTTCATTGTAGCACTGTTCACAATAGCTAGAATATGGAAGCAGTCTAGATGGCCGTTATCAGATGAGTAGATAAATATGTTATAGAAAACATATATAATGGGATATTGCTCAGTCATAAGAAGGAATGCATTTGAGTCAGTTCTAATGAGTTGGATGAACCTAGAGCTTATTATATAGAGTGAGGTAAGTCAGAGAGAGAAAAATAAATATTGTATACTAACACATATATATGGAATCTAGAAAGATGTTATTGCTGAATTTATATGAAGAACAGCAATGGATAAATAGACATAGAGAACTGACTTACGGGCTTTGAGGGGAGAGAGGCATCAGTGAGATATGAACAATGAATAACATGGAAAAAAAACAGACATATGGATTTCCTTAACTTTTATTTTATTTAGCCTAAGGTGATGTACATAGGACTTCCAAGACTATGCTGAATAAAGCTGGTGAGAGTGGACACAGCTGTCTTGCTCCTGATCTTAGAGGGGATGCTTTCAGTTTTTCACCATTGAGAATAATGTTTGCTGTGAGCTTTCATATATGACTTTCTATGTTGAGGTAGATTCCTTCTAAGCCCATTTTTTGAAGAGTTTTTACCATAAATGGGTGCTGGACTCGTCAAAGGCTTTTTGTTTTCTGCATTGGTTGAGATTATCATATCATTTTTATATTTCAATTTGTTAATATTGTGCATCACATTGATTTGCAGATATTGAAGAATCTTAACATGCCTGGAATAAACTGAATTTAATCCTAAATAGACAGCTATAGTTGTCCTAAATAGCCATCTCTCCAAAGAAAACATACAGATGGCTAACACACACAAGAATAGATGCTCAGCATCACTCATTATTAGATAAATGAAAATCAAAACTACAATGAGATATCATCTCAGAATGACCATCAGCAAAAAGTCTACAGACAATAAATCCTGGAGAGGATGTGAAAAAAAGGGAATCCTCTTTCACTGTTGGTGCAAATGTAAATTGATATAGCCACTTTAGAAGACAGTATGGAGATTCCTTGAAAAACTAGGAATAAAACCACCACATAACCCAGAAATCTCACTATTAGTCATATGCCCTGAGGAAACCAAAGTTGAAAAAGACACATGTACCCCATTGTTCATTGTAGCACTGTTCACAATAGCTAGAATATGGAAGCAGTCTAGATGGCCGTTATCAGATGAGTAGATAAATATGTTATAGAAAACATATATAATGGGATATTGCTCAGTCATAAGAAGGAATGCATTTGAGTCAGTTCTAATGAGTTGGATGAACCTAGAGCTTATTATATAGAGTGAGGTAAGTCAGAGAGAGAAAAATAAATATTGTATACTAACACATATATATGGAATCTAGAAAGATGTTATTGCTGAATTTATATGAAGAACAGCAATGGATAAATAGACATAGAGAACTGACTTACGGGCTTTGAGGGGAGAGAGGCATCAGTGAGATATGAACAATGAATAACATGGAAACTTACATTAACATATGTAAAACAGATAACCAATGGAAATTTGTTATAAGATTCAGGGAACTCAAAGTGGGGTTCTGTAACAACCTGGAGGGATAGGATGAAGAGGGAAACAGGAGGGAAGTTCAAGAGGGAGGAGGCATATGCATACCTATGGCTGATTCATGTTGATATTTAGAAGCAGCAAAACTCTGTGAAGCTATTATCTTTTCATTAAAAAATAAAATAAAACACCTATCAAAATAAAGTGCTTCTTGATATAATAACATTGTACCAAAAAAAAAGAGAATCTACTTTCTTTTTTTTTTTTTTGAATTGTGAAAACTTATTTTAATATCACTGAAACACTAGGGTGCTTAGAGGTACACAGGCAATCTCTTATTGAAACATATATAATTTATAATTTCTTTTCTTAAACTAATGCCCAGTTACTGACAAGTTCACATTAGAAATATTAGGAAAATCTAAACATAATAGAAATCATTCATAATTTTATACAGAGATAAGTTATTCACTGAAATCACATTAAATATTAAGAATAAAAAAGATTGTTTTCTGTTAATGAGTAAAAGAATATATTTAATTTGCTCTTAAATATTTTTATTTCTTTTATCATCCAAGTTGCTTTTTATAGCTGGCTTTTTTTATTATTATTATTCTTTATTTTAAAGGTTTTACAGAGTTTTGTTGTTCACAGACATGTATGTTCCCAGATCAGTCATACAGCATACTAACACACATATATGGAATCTAGTAGGACGGTCTTGATATCACACGCAGGGAACTCATGGAAAAACAGACAGAGCATAGACATAGGGACATCATGGTGAAGAAATAGGGAGGGGGAAGCATGGAGGAAGTAACAAGGAAATCTATAGTGTTATGTGTGGAAAAGATAGCTAGTGTCATAATGCTAAGGGAATAGGAGTGCTTACAATGGCTTGGGGCGAAGGTCTGGAGGGGTGGGATGGGGGGATCTGGGCGGGTGGGGACCATAGATATGCATAAGAATCTACTTTCTTAAAGAAGACTGTGCCCTGGTATTCATCACAGAGGAGACTATCAAATCATCTTCAAATGTCCCAGAGATTATTCATGACATATATGTCACAACAGGAACTTTGGGAGGACATCTGAAGCAGAAGAGGCCTGAGACATTGCTTCGGATTTGCAAATGAGACAAGCAAACCTTGCCAATCTCTGGTGGCCATTTTTCTGCCACCTTGCTTTCTGCTAAGGTTAGCTTAATACCTAAATCCTCTGAATAAAACAATCCTGTCCCTTCACCTGCCCGATATACCCAAAAACTTTAAAGGAAACACAGATTGAGAAATTCCTGAGAGAGACTGCAGAGATTAGGGTTCTTGCCCAAAACCTACAGGAGGTTTGCTTTGATTCTGTTTTGAAGCATTTCCAAGTTGGTGCCAGTTGAAAACTTTTCCTCTGCAAAGAAAGTGTCCAAACGAGACAGGTGACTCAGTGTCATTAGCAGTCTACACCAAGGTCAGAACTCCTCTTCCTAGTGTTTTCTGAGACACATAGTTTTCTGAACTATGGGAAAAATGTCATTTCACTTGCTGACAGTTTTTTTTTTTTTTTTTCCCTTTGGCCACTTCTATTGGTCTTTCATTTATCTATTTTCATGCATTTTTGTTCTTTGGCCTGTGTGCGCCTCCCATTGCAGTGGTCTCTGTTGCTGCAGAACACCAGCTCTAGGCACATGCGCTCCAGAGCTCCGGCTTGGTAGTTGGACACCTCGATCCAGTCGCTCTGTGGCACCCGGGATCTTCCCAGACCAGGGATTGAACTGGTGCCCCTTGCACAGCAAGGTGGTGTCCTTACCCACTGGACTACCAGGGAAGCCCATGTTGCATATTCTTTAGTTACTAGAAGATGCATCTGGCTCTAAATGATGTCACTGCTTTAAGGAGTGTCATGTGAGCCAGGGCAAGATTCTTTGAATTTCTTTTCCATGAGACACAGGTGGATTCATTTGCATTTTACACTGTTTCATACACCCAGCCATGAAAATGAAATGAAAGTCCTTTGACTTTGCTGCCTGAAAGCTGCAGTACTTGACAAACCAATTCATGTTACTGGGAAACATTTGGAAGCACTGCCTTTTGCTTGTAACTTTATGCAAAAAATATTTCCAATATGCTCAGAGGGAAAAAGGAAGTACATGTTTAAAAGTAATTGTCAAATGCAGAGCAGAGAGTGCCACAGCATCGTGCCACAATTGAGGTGTATCTATCCCTCCCTATTCCACATTTTACCTGGTCCTTAGTTATTAACTCAGCTTCCATTTTCTTCTTTACCCATCTTAACAATCTGTGGCATAAATACTGAGTTACCATGTTTGATGATGAAAAAATAGGGGCTGAGAGAGGTTAAATAACATACCCTAAATCACACAGGATCAAGCAGAAGGTTCAGGATTATCCCTCTGACCTACAGAGTCCCCTGCAGTCTGTCAGCTTCACTTTCAAATAACAGCTTAAATCTGTTAACCATTTACTGCCTGTTAGGCACCATCCTAGGACTTCACATATATTACTTCATTTAGTCCCTACAGTGACCCTTGAAGTACCAATAGTGTTATTCTGTTTTTTTCTTAACTCATAACTTGTAACTGAATTGCATAAAGGATGCATAACTTTTCTAAAGTCATGCAGCTAGTAAGTGGTGGAATTTGGTCTTAGATTCAGGTGGTCAGGCTTCAGTGTCTCTGTCCCTTCAATAATTGTTAGGCCCTATTTCACCCAAAATATCCTTGCTTCTGTAATTATGATCAGGTTACCTCTTAAAATCACTGTTTGAAGACCTCATAGCCCTAGTACTTCTTTCACTATTTGGAGCTGCTTTTCATTCCCTTGTTGGATCCATCATTGTTGGAATTTCTACCTTCTGTTAAGAAACACACACACAACCACTTTAGTTCAACATATTACTCAAATAGCCTCCCAATGAAGTAATTTTGAATGCATTTTCAGAGAAGTTTTATTGGAGAGATAATGAAAATATTTTTTAAATGTGGTAAAACCAGATAGTTTTCTAGCTGTTAATGTGCTTCAGAGAATTATAGTGATTATTTGATTATGCTTATTTGAATGGTGATTTAGTTTTTAATTAGAATGCTCCCATGCCTAATTGCATAGGAAACCACTTTTAAGTAATAAATGGTGTTTAGAAACATTATTGACAATAAGCCAAATATCCTATCTACAGTATTTTATATTATGTAAATTTAAATGGTATGTCATTAAATTAAATTAAAAAGCTTATTTAAAATTAAATAAATTTACCTCTTAAAATTGAACAAAAGAGATACTATTTACTTTGCTAACTAAGCATCAGAGATATTTACGAACAGTATTTTATTCCTCCTGATGTGTCATACTGCTCTTGGCTTTGCTTTCAAATTCCTGAAGAGGTTTTCTTGAGACACAGAGACTGCTTTTTTCCTTTGAATAAAGTATGAGCATAGCTTTCCTCTGAAAGTCTCATTTCTTAGCTCTCCTAATTTCTGTTTGTTTTTCTTTTAGTTTTGTGCACCCTGTTTATGTAATACTTACTTTCTAATTGTTTTTATTTAGAAAGATAAAACCTGCAAACATAAATCCCTCTGGAACTCAGTTGAAAGAAAGGCCTTAAGGTTGGCAAGCTTTTATAAAAGTGACTTTGAATTTTTTTAAGCCTGGCTATTCTTCTGATCTGGCATCCTGGGGGAAGCATTTTAGCCAATGCCTTTGGTATCAAATGTCAGTTTTGGTTTCAACTCTGCTGCCAAGTATAAGTTGAGAGATTTATGACACAAAAGAAAATAATAAAATAGCAGCAGCCATAGAATATAAGACATTAATGGGATTTTTTGATTTAGTGTACAAATTGAAGCCACTAAATTATCCACAGGCAAGGTCCAGCAGGTAGAGTGGGTATTGAGCCTTGCTGAGAGGATGAAAAAAAAAAAAAAAAACCACAAAAACCCTCTTCTCTTACAAAACACATTCTGGTCAAATCAGCTAATGTTCAAAATATCTTTATAGGCAATATCCCTTGCCCCTTTCCCCCAGATTTCTCTTTCACTAAGGATGTAGAACATTAGCTTTGACCTACCAAAGATGGAGGAGATTCAGAGATTGCGAATTGAAGGGATAATTATGCATTTTTTCCTGAAGGCATAGTTTCCTTTCCTTTTTCTTTTTCTTTTTTTCAATAAATCAGAGTAGAGCTGTGTTTTGTTACTGTTGTATAGAAAAGGAACTGAGATTTATATATATATGAGAGATATATATATCTCATATATATACATATATATACATATATATATATATATATATATATATATATATATATACACACATACATATGCATTCGTTGCATTCTTTTATGGCTTATCCTGAGGCATTGAATATAATTCCCTATATTATACAGTAGGACTTTATTTTTGTCTATCTCTTTATTCTATACATTAAAGAAACACCAAAAAGACTTCCCTTGTGGTCCAGTGGGTAAGGACACCGCCTTGCATTGCAAGGGGCGCCAGTTCGATCCCTGGCCTGGGAAGATCCCACGTGCTGTGGAGCGGCTGGACTGATGTATCCAACTACTGAGCCAGAGCTCTGGAGTGCATGCAGCCAGAGCTAGTGCTCTGCGACCCTAGAGGCCACTACAATGGGAGGCTCACACAGGCCAAAGAACAAAGATAAACAAATGAAAGATCAATAGAAGTGGCCTAAAAAAAAAAAGAACCAAAAGGCAAAGCAGTTGACTCAGGAGGTCTTACAAATATCTAATATCTGAGGAAAGAAGAGAAGCAAAAGGCAAAGGAAAAAAGAAAAGTTATAACCATCTTAATGCAGAGTTCTGGAGAATAGCAGGGGGAGATAAGAAAACCTCCCTAAGTAATAAATGCAAAGAAATAGAGGAAAACTATAGAATGGGAAAGACTAGAGATCTCTTCAAGAAAATTAGAGATAACAAATGAATATTATATTCAAAGATGGGCACAAAAAAGGAAAAAAAAAATGCGTGGACCTAACAGAAGCAAAAAAATATTTAGAAGAGATTTCAAGAATACACAGAAGAACTATGCAGAAAAGATCTTAATGACCTGGATAACCACTATGGTGTGATCATTCCTCTAGAGCCAGATATCCTGAAGTGTGAAGTTCAATGGGCTTTAGGAAGCATCACTACAAACAAAGCTAGTGGAGGTGACAGAATTCCTTCTGAGCTATTTCAAACATTAAAAGATGCTGCTGCTAAAGAGCTATATTCAATATGCCAGCAAACTTGGAATATTCAACTGTGGCCATAGGAATATAAAAGATCAGGGTTTATTTCAATTCCAAAGAGGGGAAATGACAAAGAATGTTCAAACTACCACACAATTCCTCTCATTTCACACAGTAGCAAGGTAATGCTCAATATCCTTCAAGACAGGCTTCAATAGTATGTGAACTGAGATCTTCCAGATGTACAAGCTAAATGTGGAAATAGCAGGGGAATCAGAGACCAAATCACCAACATCAACAGAATCATAGAAAAAGCAAGAGGATTCTAGAAAAAAATCTACTTCTGTTTCATTGACTATGCTAAAACTTTTGACTCTGTGGATCACAGCATACTGTGAAAAATTCTTAAAGAAATGGGAATACTAGACCACATTACCTGCTTTATGAAAAACCTGTGTGCAAGACAAGAAGCAGCAGTTAGAATTGTATGTGAAACAACAAGCTGGTTCCAAATTGGTAAAGGAGTACATCAAGGCTGTATATTGTCACCCTGACTATTTAATTCATATGCAGAGTACATCTTGAAAAATCCCAGTCTGGATAAAACACAAGCTGCAGTCAAGATTGCCAAGAGAACTATCACTAACCTCAGATATGCAGATGATACCTCCTTTATGGCAGAATGCAAAGAGGAACTAAAGAGCATGTTGATCACTGTGAAACAGGAAAGTGAAAAGGCTGGCTTAAAAATCAATATTCAAAAAACAAAGTTAATGGCATCTGGTCTCATCAGTTAATGGCATAGCTTGGCAAACAATGAAAACAGTGACAGATTTTATTTGCTTGGACTCCAATATCACTGCAGCCATGAAATTAAAATATACTTGCTTGGAAGAAAAGATATGACAAATCTAGACAGTCTATTAAAAAGCGGAGACATCACTTTTCCAACAAAAGTACCTGTAGTCAAACTATGGTTTTTCAAGTAGTAATGTACTGATGTGAGAGTTGGACCATAAAGAAGGCTGAGTGCCAAAGAATTTATGCCTTAGAACTGTGCTGTTGAAGAAGACTCTTGAGAGTTCCTCAGACTTCAAGGAGATCTAATCAGTCAATCCTTAACGAAATGAACCCAGAATATTCATTGGAAATACTGATGCTGAAGCTCCAATACTTTGGCCACCTAGTGCAAAGAAATGATTCATTGGAAAAGATCTTAATGCTGGGTGAAATAGAAAGCAGAAGTAAAAGGGGAAGGCAGAGGACAAGGTGGCTGTATGGTAACACTAAGTCAATGGACATGAGTTTGAGCAATCTCCGGGAGATGGTGAATGACAGAGAAGCCTGGTGTGCTGCAGTCCATGGGATGGCAAATAATTGGGAAGTACTGAGAGACTGACCTGAGCTGAACAGAACCCCAGACTCCCAGTATGTCCATCCTTCCACTTCCCAATAAGAGTATATTTTCAATGGGTTAACACTGAACTCTCCAAGGAACAAGTACAGCATCATGGAAGAGAGTATCACTTCTCCTTAAGCTAATGCTCCAATTTCCTCATATGTAAACTTCACACATAAATTAGGATCTGCTCAATTCTCTTATGCTTGTCTCCTTTAATGGCTAATTTTGTATGCCAAATTACTTAGATCACATGCTGCCTGCTAAGTTGTTTCAGTATGTCCAACTCTTTGGGACCCTATTGACTGCAGCCTACACAGTTTATCTGTCCATGGGGATTCTCCAGGCAAGAATACCGGAGTGGGTTGTTATGCCCACTCAGGGGATCTTCTCATCCCAAGGATTGAACCAGGGCTTTCCACATTGCAGGCAGATTCTTTACCATCTGAGACACCAGGGAAGCCCACAGATTGCACAAATGTTAGTCCAACATTATTCTGAGTATTTCTATGAGGGTTTTTTTGGAATGAATTTAACATGTATATCAATACTGAGTAAAGCAGATTGCTCTCTCTAATCTAGGTGGGCCTCATTCAATCATTTGAAAGTTAGCTTGGACTCCAATATCACTGCAGCCATGAAATTAAAATATACTTGCTTGGAAGAAAAGATATGACAAATCTAGACAGTCTATTAAAAAGCGGAGACATCACTTTTCCAACAAAAGTACCTGTAGTCAAACTATGGTTTTTCAAGTAGTAATGTACTGATGTGAGAGTTGGACCATAAAGAAGGCTGAGTGCCAAAGAATTTATGCCTTAGAACTGTGCTGTTGAAGAAGACTCTTGAGAGTTCCTCAGACTTCAAGGAGATCTAATCAGTCAATCCTTAACGAAATGAACCCAGAATATTCATTGGAAATACTGATGCTGAAGCTCCAATACTTTGGCCACCTAGTGCAAAGAAATGATTCATTGGAAAAGATCTTAATGCTGGGTGAAATAGAAAGCAGAAGTAAAAGGGGAAGGCAGAGGACAAGGTGGCTGTATGGTAACACTAAGTCAATGGACATGAGTTTGAGCAATCTCCGGGAGATGGTGAATGACAGAGAAGCCTGGTGTGCTGCAGTCCATGGGATGGCAAATAATTGGGAAGTACTGAGAGACTGACCTGAGCTGAACAGAACCCCAGACTCCCAGTATGTCCATCCTTCCACTTCCCAATAAGAGTATATTTTCAATGGGTTAACACTGAACTCTCCAAGGAACAAGTACAGCATCATGGAAGAGAGTATCACTTCTCCTTAAGCTAATGCTCCAATTTCCTCATATGTAAACTTCACACATAAATTAGGATCTGCTCAATTCTCTTATGCTTGTCTCCTTTAATGGCTAATTTTGTATGCCAAATTACTTAGATCACATGCTGCCTGCTAAGTTGTTTCAGTATGTCCAACTCTTTGGGACCCTATTGACTGCAGCCTACACAGTTTATCTGTCCATGGGGATTCTCCAGGCAAGAATACCGGAGTGGGTTGTTATGCCCACTCAGGGGATCTTCTCATCCCAAGGATTGAACCAGGGCTTTCCACATTGCAGGCAGATTCTTTACCATCTGAGACACCAGGGAAGCCCACAGATTGCACAAATGTTAGTCCAACATTATTCTGAGTATTTCTATGAGGGTTTTTTTGGAATGAATTTAACATGTATATCAATACTGAGTAAAGCAGATTGCTCTCTCTAATCTAGGTGGGCCTCATTCAATCATTTGAAAGTTAGAAAAGGGTAAAAATATTGATTGTCCTTAAAATTGTTGGAAACAATTAGGAACTTCTCTTACCTGACTACTTTTGAACTTTGACATCAATTTTTTCCTGCCTTTAGACTCTTGCTGAAATATCAGGGCTTCCTGGCTCACCATTCGGTTGGGCTTACAAGCGAAAGTTATATTGTCAGCTCTCCTGGTTTTCAGGCTTTCAGATTTGAACTAGAACTACATCATTAGATTGCCAGCCCACTGCAGATCATGGAATTTGTCCTTTGTCACCCTCCATAATGACATGAGGGCTTCCCTGGTGGCTCAGTGATAAAGAATGTGCCTGCCAAGAAGGAGACATGGCTTCTATCCCTGGGTCAGGAAGATAACTAGGAGAAGAAAGGGCAACCCACTCCAGAATTCTTGTCTGGGAAACCCCACGGACAGAGGAGCCTGGCGGGCTACAGTTCATGGAGTCATAAAAGCATCAAACATGACTTAGAGATTAAACAAGAATAATTACATGAGACAATTATTATCCTAAATCTCTCTCTTTCTATGCCTCACCACACACACACAGACACACAGAGAGAGACACAGAAAGACACACACACACACACACACACACACACGCATTGTATTAGTCTTGTTTCTAATATATCTTCTACGACTCCCAATAGTTTAACCTATTTTTGAAGAGGAATCTTTTGCACGAAATGGTGTCTTATACAACTAAATTCAAAATTGGAATGAGGGAATAAAAGAGAAAATTATTAGAGGAAATTCAGAGACCTATGCGGAGATTTTCTTGAGGGAGGAGATTTTATGGCTGGCATGGAGATATTTTGAAGCTTCCCTATGGTTATAATAATTGATTCAGTTGGAATCTGTGTATATGTGTGTGTGTGTGTGTGTGTGTGTGTGTTCCTCAGAGGTCCTTCCACAATCACCAGGGATATTTATAATGTTCAAAAATTCCAGGATAGAGAGTTACTCTTGCTTAACTCTTATCCTGTTGCATCAATTTCATTTTTTAAATATACTCAATAACTATTAATATTTAATTAGAATCATAATGCCCTCACTTAGTTTTAAGATAGCTTTATAAGAATGCTTCTGTCTCTTTTCCCTTGTGGAATTAATGACTTTCACTTATTTATTTGTTAGCTCTTTACTGAATACCTTTTGCTACCAAGAAGGGAAGTTTGTGTTTTTTTTCTTTTATATAGAAGATTCCTTAGAATTTCAAAGTAGTATAAAAAAAGCAGAGATATTTGTATAACTTAGAAGACTTTATTGAGCCCTTGGAACCTGTGAACCTTATACAAGCAAACAATGTGATATCACAAGCCTTGTTCAGAGAAAGAGTTTTAGGGATTTCATAGAGATGCTCACAAAATGTTACAATGCTTTCTCCAAGTCCTACCAATTTCTGTTAGGACTTCAATCTTGACAAACAACCCTTTATCCAGAACAATGGCATGTTTATTACATAAACAAATAGGAAATTTTTTGGTGTTTTCAATTTTAAAGATCTTTAAATCCTTACTAGAATGTATTGATTGAAAAAAGAAATGGCAACCCACTTCAGCATTCTTCTCTGGAAGATTCCATGAATGGAGAACCCTGGCAAGCTAAAGTCCATGGAGTCTCAGATATATCTGCATCAATCTATATCTATATATCTATATCTATATCTATATCTATATCTATATCTATATCTATATTGGGCTTCCCTAATGGCTCAGTGGTGAGTAATCTGCCTGAAATGTAGGAGACTCGGGTTCCATCCCTGGGTTGGGAAGATCCCCTGGAGAAGGTTATGGCAGCCTGTTCCTGTATTCTTGCCTGGAGGATTCTATGGATGATGGAGCCTGGCAGGCTGAAGTCCATGGGTTCACACAGAGTGGGACACAACTGAAGTGACTAAACAGGAGCTACAGTTGGTCTTTAATCCTGAATCAACATATTCTCTTATGATAAATTTTTCCAATGGTGTCTTCAGAGGTGAAACACTGATTAGAACAGACTCTTGAATATGAGTGAGATAGATACTTGCCTCCAAAACATAGACACTGACAAGTTGTTAAGAGAATGAATCACATTGTCTGTTTGATATCTCTGCTCCATGCTTGTGGAGGTCTATTGGCTTCCTGTCAGCTATGTTCTCTGAAGTGAAGTCCTTGGTATGGATAATTGATTCTCTTCAGTGATTCTCACTTCAGTACTGTTGTGCTTAGTTTGTGGAGCTCAGAGCAGAAAATTTTATTTGTGTCTATTACCATTATTTATTTGTTAGCTCTTTACTGAATACCTTTTGCTACCAAGAAGGGAAGTTTGTGTTTTTTTTCTTTTATATAGAAGATTCCTTAGAATTTCAAAGTAGTATAAAAAAAGCAGAGATATTTGTATAACTTAGAAGACTTTATTGAGCCCTTGGAACCTGTGAACCTTATACAAGCAAACAATGTGATATCACAAGCCTTGTTCAGAGAAAGAGTTTTAGGGATTTCATAGAGATGCTCACAAAATGTTACAATGCTTTCTCCAAGTCCTACCAATTTCTGTTAGGACTTCAATCTTGACAAACAACCCTTTATCCAGAACAATGGCATGTTTATTACATAAACAAATAGGAAATTTTTTGGTGTTTTCAATTTTAAAGATCTTTAAATCCTTACTAGAATGTATTGATTGAAAAAAGAAATGGCAACCCACTTCAGCATTCTTCTCTGGAAGATTCCATGAATGGAGAACCCTGGCAAGCTAAAGTCCATGGAGTCTCAGATATATCTGCATCAATCTATATCTATATATCTATATCTATATCTATATCTATATCTATATCTATATCTATATTGGGCTTCCCTAATGGCTCAGTGGTGAGTAATCTGCCTGAAATGTAGGAGACTCGGGTTCCATCCCTGGGTTGGGAAGATCCCCTGGAGAAGGTTATGGCAGCCTGTTCCTGTATTCTTGCCTGGAGGATTCTATGGATGATGGAGCCTGGCAGGCTGAAGTCCATGGGTTCACACAGAGTGGGACACAACTGAAGTGACTAAACAGGAGCTACAGTTGGTCTTTAATCCTGAATCAACATATTCTCTTATGATAAATTTTTCCAATGGTGTCTTCAGAGGTGAAACACTGATTAGAACAGACTCTTGAATATGAGTGAGATAGATACTTGCCTCCAAAACATAGACACTGACAAGTTGTTAAGAGAATGAATCACATTGTCTGTTTGATATCTCTGCTCCATGCTTGTGGAGGTCTATTGGCTTCCTGTCAGCTATGTTCTCTGAAGTGAAGTCCTTGGTATGGATAATTGATTCTCTTCAGTGATTCTCACTTCAGTACTGTTGTGCTTAGTTTGTGGAGCTCAGAGCAGAAAATTTTATTTGTGTCTATTACCATTATATATTGTTTAGTACTTGGAAGACATTGATTCTGTAATGAAATAAGTGAACTTATTATTCCTCACGAGATCCCATTATATAATACGGCAAGTATTTTCTCTTCTATGGTATCAATGCAGAAACAGCTGCTCTAATTTAGAATAGCTGTACGTACGGTTATCAATTCATTAAGCCTTTCCCACTGAGTGTGTAGTTAAATTATTTACTTTAAACTGAAGGTACTAGCTCATTTTACTTCAGAATATCCAAAAGGTCTAACAGTTAAAATCCAAATGCTTTATGTATACAGAATTAATCCACCAATCCTGTTATCTTCCAAATAAAATCAAGTTCGGAATGCATAAGGAAATATTTTTAAGACGCTGAAACAAACCCACAAAAATAAGGCCTGATGAACTTGTGTTAACTCAAACTCAATTTCATGAGTTTACATTTTCATATGTCATCAGACATGGCATGGCCAATTTGTCTAAATTAAGATCCATGTAGTCTTGTATTAAATAGATACTCTTCCAAGATTCTAACATTGTGATATCTGTACATCTTAAGTTTTAGTAGTATTTCCTGTTTTCATTGGTGTTGTCTTATAGGTTGGCCAGGTGACATTGGTGACCCCCTTCTGACCCAGAAATAGAAGTCTCTATTTTTCAAGATGTGGTGTCTTACTGTGTAAGGTTCTGCATAGTGGGGTCAGATGAGTAACTGGTTCCGATACCAAATCCAACACTATTGGTGATATTAAGAAAACTATCTTAAAGAACAATGTTGGATGAAAATAGAGAAATGAAAGACCAATAGAAGTGGGCCCACTCAAACTGACCGCCCAATGTGTCACATCTTGAATATGAGTGAGATAGATACTTGCCTCCAAAACATAGACACTGACAAGTTGTTAAGAGAATGAATCACATTGTCTGTTTGATATCTCTGCTCCATGCTTGTGGAGGTCTATTGGCTTCCTGTCAGCTATGTTCTCTGAAGTGAAGTCCTTGGTATGGATAATTGATTCTCTTCAGTGATTCTCACTTCAGTACTGTTGTGCTTAGTTTGTGGAGCTCAGAGCAGAAAATTTTATTTGTGTCTATTACCATTATATATTGTTTAGTACTTGGAAGACATTGATTCTGTAATGAAATAAGTGAACTTATTATTCCTCACGAGATCCCATTATATAATACGGCAAGTATTTTCTCTTCTATGGTATCAATGCAGAAACAGCTGCTCTAATTTAGAATAGCTGTACGTACGGTTATCAATTCATTAAGCCTTTCCCACTGAGTGTGTAGTTAAATTATTTACTTTAAACTGAAGGTACTAGCTCATTTTACTTCAGAATATCCAAAAGGTCTAACAGTTAAAATCCAAATGCTTTATGTATACAGAATTAATCCACCAATCCTGTTATCTTCCAAATAAAATCAAGTTCGGAATGCATAAGGAAATATTTTTAAGACGCTGAAACAAACCCACAAAAATAAGGCCTGATGAACTTGTGTTAACTCAAACTCAATTTCATGAGTTTACATTTTCATATGTCATCAGACATGGCATGGCCAATTTGTCTAAATTAAGATCCATGTAGTCTTGTATTAAATAGATACTCTTCCAAGATTCTAACATTGTGATATCTGTACATCTTAAGTTTTAGTAGTATTTCCTGTTTTCATTGGTGTTGTCTTATAGGTTGGCCAGGTGACATTGGTGACCCCCTTCTGACCCAGAAATAGAAGTCTCTATTTTTCAAGATGTGGTGTCTTACTGTGTAAGGTTCTGCATAGTGGGGTCAGATGAGTAACTGGTTCCGATACCAAATCCAACACTATTGGTGATATTAAGAAAACTATCTTAAAGAACAATGTTGGATGAAAATAGAGAAATGAAAGACCAATAGAAGTGGCCCGCCCACTCACCTCCCTCCCCAACCTGACCCCCGCCCAAAATAAATAAAATAAATAAATCTTTAAAAAAAAAGATAACTATCTTGTCTAAGCCTAAAGTTCACAAAATGGACCTAATATTCATTTTGACCTCATAAACTTACTGTATGTATGTGTATTTTTATGGGAATGTGTGGTATGCAATTTGATTCAAGGTTCCTAACACATAGAAAGGGCTTGGCTAATATCTCAGTGGTAAATAATCTTCCTGCCAATGAAGGAGAGATGATCCCTGCATCAGGAAGATCCCATAAAGAAGGAAATAGCAATTCATTCCAGTGTCCTTGCCTGGGAAACCCTATGGAGAGAGGAGCCTGGTGGGCTACAGTCCATGGTGGCCACAAAGTCAGACATGACTGAGTGACTAAACAAAAAAATCACATAGAAAACCTTCAAAATAAAGAGTCCTTGGTCTGCTATAATGCTTAATATTGTCATTTCCTAACTTGCCCATAAGTATTATCCATTTGATTCAGAAAAGTGACCTTCAGGTTTACACGTAGAACCTTTCCAACACACATGAATGCCATGCAAAATGTGTGAATTCAGCAATCAGAACCCTTCTGAGTATCCTTGGCCTTTTTGGATGCCCCAGCTGCACTGTTTGCCTTGTTCTGTGATACAGTGGAATATGCTGACTGCACTAACTATGCTGTCAGACTTCCTTCTCGACCATACATCAGCTGTGCTGAAGAAAGCATAGATTCTCTTGGTTGAGTAGCCTTTGGATATTGCTGCACTTTGTCTTCAATTTTAGTGTCATTTCCTAAGCACACTTTGCAATCATTCATGCAATAATGTCATCTTATAGTTGTAGAGCATGTCTATACATTTTTTCCACAGTGCTTACCCATATATTACCTTATTTGCTTCACACAATATTGTTTAGTAAGTTGTTATTCATTTGTTACAGATGAAAAACTGAAGCTTTGACAAGGTAAATAATGTGCCATGTTTACATCATCTAATTTTTATTAAAGATAGGATGTGAATTCTGGGCTGCTTCCAAGCACCTTGCTGTCTTCCTTCTTATCATTCCAGGTCAGCTTCAGACTCCTTCAAATGGTGGGTGAGGGATATGACTTTGGTGATTTGGCTTGTATTCTTGTACAACAATATACTTGCAATAAACGAATATTTACAAGAATTTTTAAGAATTTAAGAGAATTCTTGTATACTACAAGTATATTATACAAGCCCAAATATATATACAGGAATATGGGCCTCAGAGAGTAAAGAATCTGCCTGCAATGCAGGAACTCAGGTTCAATCTCTCAGATCCCCTGGAGAAAGGAATGTCTGCTCACTCCAATATTCTTGCCTAAAGAATTCTATGAACAGAGGAGCTTGATGGGCTAAGGTCTATGGAATTGGAAAGAGTCAGACATGCCTGAGTGATTAAACACACTTATACAAGAATAAGTACAGGAATACAGAAGAATATGCAATATACATGTGTATATATATGTATCTATATATATACACATACACACAGAATATACTTGTATTTTTATCCTTTGACCCACTCCCAGTTTATTCTATTTTATTTTATTCTATATTCTGAATGTTTTGACTACTTTTCAATTTGTGTAATACTTTAGCCCTCTTTCACCTTTTTTTAAAAATCCAGACTAGATATATTTTCACTCTGAAGTCTTCTCTGAAGTTACACTATATTAACTGTGGTTTCATATTTATGTCATGTACTCTTAATATTCCCTGAACATTCCTTTGATTAACATTCCTCCAATGTATTGTAATTGTTCTTTATTTTC
Source organism: Tragulus kanchil (assembly GCA_022376925.1). Classification (NCBI taxonomy): domain Eukaryota; kingdom Metazoa; phylum Chordata; class Mammalia; order Artiodactyla; family Tragulidae; genus Tragulus; species Tragulus kanchil. Next base: position 78,648,788 of record JAIOJX010000029.1, on the reverse strand, counting down.
TGGCTTTCAGACATGGCCATAGTGAAGGAGCTTTGCCTTGCACACTAATCTATGTCCATCACTGTTCTTGTCTGAAAGGTTGTGTGTGAAAATACTAACCCCCCCAAATGTGAGATATCTCCTTTGGGAGATACTCCAGTCATTAGTGTGATCTCTTCACACTGATATTACACTGATGATTGGAGTATTAGCTGGTGAGGCCTTTGGGAGGTGCTCCAATAATCAGTGTGATATCCTCACGAATGATATTAACACCTTATATAAAAAAGGTGGGGTTAGAGGAATGACTGGGCCTTTCTTCCAGCATGTGAGGACACAGCAAGAGGGTAGCAGTCCGCAATTCAAAAAAAGGGGCTTGATCAGAACCTGGCCATGATGGCACTCTGATATTGGGCTTCCAGCTTCCAGAAAAGTGGGAAATAAATTCTGTTGTGTTAAGATGCCCAGTATTTGATATTTTATTATAACAGCCTGAACAAACTAAGGCAAAAATCTTGAACCTGATAAGTGGGTTCTGTATACAAGATATATTCTTTGAATGAATTACTCAGTGATGCCATCTCACTATCTCATCCTCTGTTGTCCCCATCCCCTTCCTTCTATTTTCCCCAGCATCAGGGTCTTTTCCAATGAGTGTTCAAAATATTGGAGCTTTGCATCAGGTAGTCAAAACAATGGAGCTTCAGCTTTAGGATCATTCTTTCCAATGAATAATGAGGGTTTATTTGTGTAGAATTGACTGGTTTTATCTCCAGGCTATCCAAGAGACTCTCAAGAGTCTTCTCCAACACCACAGTTCAAAGGTATTGATTCTTTGATGTTCAGCCTTCTTTATGTTCCAACTCTCACCGTGCTGCAGTCCATGGGGTCACAAAGAGTTGGACATGACTGTGATACTGATCAACCAGAATATGAGATTTTAGTTTCCTCACTGAGCTGTGACTTCTTTTCTCTTATTCCTTGAGGTTTTCTGAAGTCTAGAACACTGACTCATGGTGTCCACTTGACAAAAATTGAAAGGCTGAAAGAGAACAGATGAATGCAGTGGGAGATACAGCTATAGTTAGAGACTATCACATAGCTTCCCCTTTGACTCAGTCTGTATAGGATTTGCCTGAAATACAGGAGAGCCAGATTTTATCCCTGGGTTCAGAAGTGTCCCTGAAGTAGGAAATAGCAACCCCCTTCCATTGATCTTGCCTAGGAAATACCATGGGTAGAGGAGCCTGGTGGATTACAGTCAATGGGATTGCAAGAGTCAGACATGGCTTAGTGATTAAACCACTGCAAGAGGATATCACATCTCATAGACAGCAGCCGATTACCAAGCAACATAGGCATTCAGAGAAATATAAGGTGTATTTACATTCAAGAAGCTTCAGAGCTTACAAAACAAAATCTATATGTAGGAACTGAAGTTCTTTCCATATGTACAGACTGCTATGTTCCCATGAGAGGTGCAGATTGTGTTAGACAGAGCAGAGATTTCTGTGAGTTGTCATGGGATGGAACAGCTTCAGGAAAGAGATGAATCTTAACCTTCGTCATAAAGGATGGCTAAGATTTGAACAAGTGGATCGGGGTGAATGTGTGGAATGTGGACAATGCTTTGGGGGCCACCCTGAGCTTTTAGGTCAGTATGAGGATTAGGTTAGTGGCAAGAAGTGTCTGGAAAGAATTTCTGTTTGACTATTTCTCTTAACCTCATACAACTTGTTCTTATTCTCTTAAGAAATCTCAACTTGAACATTATCTCACTATCTCATCCTCTGTTGTCCCCATCCCCTTCCTTCTATTTTCCCCAGCATCAGGGTCTTTTCCAATGAGTGTTCAAAATATTGGAGCTTTGCATCAGGTAGTCAAAACAATGGAGCTTCAGCTTTAGGATCATTCTTTCCAATGAATAATGAGGGTTTATTTGTGTAGAATTGACTGGTTTTATCTCCAGGCTATCCAAGAGACTCTCAAGAGTCTTCTCCAACACCACAGTTCAAAGGTATTGATTCTTTGATGTTCAGCCTTCTTTATGTTCCAACTCTCACCGTGCTGCAGTCCATGGGGTCACAAAGAGTTGGACATGACTGTGATACTGATCAACCAGAATATGAGATTTTAGTTTCCTCACTGAGCTGTGACTTCTTTCTCTTATTCCTTGAGGTTTTCTGAAGTCTAGAACACTGACTCATGGTGTCCACTTGACAAAAATTGAAAGGCTGAAAGAGAACAGATGAATGCAGTGGGAGATACAGCTATAGTTAGAGACTATCACATAGCTTCCCCTTTGACTCAGTCTGTATAGGATTTGCCTGAAATACAGGAGAGCCAGATTTTATCCCTGGGTTCAGAAGTGTCCCTGAAGTAGGAAATAGCAACCCCCTTCCATTGATCTTGCCTAGGAAATACCATGGGTAGAGGAGCCTGGTGGATTACAGTCAATGGGATTGCAAGAGTCAGACATGGCTTAGTGATTAAACCACTGCAAGAGGATATCACATCTCATAGACAGCAGCCGATTACCAAGCAACATAGGCATTCAGAGAAATATAAGGTGTATTTACATTCAAGAAGCTTCAGAGCTTACAAAACAAAATCTATATGTAGGAACTGAAGTTCTTTCCATATGTACAGACTGCTATGTTCCCATGAGAGGTGCAGATTGTGTTAGACAGAGCAGAGATTTCTGTGAGTTGTCATGGGATGGAACAGCTTCAGGAAAGAGATGAATCTTAACCTTCGTCATAAAGGATGGCTAAGATTTGAACAAGTGGATCGGGGTGAATGTGTGGAATGTGGACAATGCTTTGGGGGCCACCCTGAGCTTTTAGGTCAGTATGAGGATTAGGTTAGTGGCAAGAAGTGTCTGGAAAGAATTTCTGTTTGACTATTTCTCTTAACCTCATACAACTTGTTCTTATTCTCTTAAGAAATCTCAACTTGAACATTATCTCTACATTTACAAATAATGTCTCTAAAACCCATTATTTTTCTTTTCCTTTCTACATTAATGGTAGAAGTTAGAGCTGTTTTCCCTTCGGAATAGTAATTTATAATCTCTGACATTACACAGGCTTATGTGTGTGTGTGTGTATTTCATATCCCAGCTGTTACTTTTAATGCTCTTTATTAAAATTCAATAGTGGATTCTCTTGCTTTGCCTTTTATTGGTTGTTTATACTTTGCATTTACATTATTAAATGTTTTCTGCCTAGGATAATTCAAATTTGTGTCCTCCACAAAATAAGAAGATGTGAACATATATCATTTGGATATTTGACCTTAAGTTGTTTTAACCTACTTTTGGGAATAATATTTTTCTTAGAAACATTGACTGATTATCTTAATTGATTGTGATAAATTTGATTTCAACTCTCTTGGGAAGCATGATTGCTCAGTCCACTTAAAATTGTAAATCACAAGATTGAATGCTTTGCTTTAGATTAAAGGTTACAAATAGCTTAGGATTTTGTTGTGGTTCATCAGTTTATAATTCACCATATTTCAAAAGGCTTGTCAGTTAATATTGTTCAGTTAATGTGCCTTTTTCATGGTTTGAAAGGCTGAAACCTGATACTGATTTGAATGTATATATTTTGCCATGCTTCACAATATTCATAAATTTAGGATTTTTGTATGCTTAAAATTTTAGTGAGAAGAGAAAGAAATCAGGGCATTTTTATTCATCTATGAATTTTGATTGAAAAGGAAAAAGCTTTAAGAAAAATCATAGGATTGAATTTGTTGTAAGCTATAAAACTCTACATGTCTTGTTAATTCTAGAGAATGTATTCACCATATTTCTACTATGATGAAGCAAATCTTAGAATTTTGTATTAGCCTATTTCACAACTTATTGTATGTATCTATTTACATACTGTAATTATTTAAATATTGTATTATTTATATTATGCATGATCTTCTATTGCAAAAATAATACCTATGGAAGATACAGAACTTTTAAAATGCAAAGAACATAAAATTTAAAAATCACATCAAGATAGCATCACAGATAATGCTTAAATGTATTATGTTCTGTCTGTTTTCTGTGCTTGTCAGTGGATGTTCTTCCCATTTATATCTCAAAACTCAGTACATTGTTTATTTAGTTTTATATTCTATTTGTATCCAGTTTTATTTGAGCATATGTTCCTCTATGTATATCTAGACCGCCTACAAGACAGATGGACAGAACAACAATTCCTAAGGTTTGAGACATTCTTAGGATTGGAAATTCTGAGAAGAGATACTTACAGCAATTATTATATCATGTATTACATCAGTAAGCATGGTGTAACTTAAAAAATGAAAACATACATGCAGAGAGAGAAAAATTAGTGTCAGAGATATCAACATTTAGTGGAATTAGTGATACAAAAAAATACAGAGTGTTCATTTAGTGTAACATGTTAAAATTCTCAAATTTCCTAGAGAAACAATAAATGGAAGCAAACTTAGCATGTTGGCCAAACAGAGTAAAATAGGTGATTGTAGGAACCACACGAACTTTGGGTTGCATTAGGTTACAGTTGGCTTAAAGAAAAAACAAAAACAAAAACAAACAGAAAACCACTAGCCACCCTTGACTATTTCCAAAATAATTCTATTGCAGTAAACAGCAAAGTGCCAAGCAGTGTTAAATATTTCTAACCAGGATGGAAAAGGAAAAGAATGATTACTATAGATGAGAAAGGTGAGTTGGAACTCTGTAGAAGTAGGGTATGGGAACTTCATACCTGTAAAAGCCCTACTGTTGAGGAGGATCTGCAAGCTGAAGTTAGATTCATGGAAGGGCCTCCTTGCATTAAAGATAGCTTCTGTAGTGAAATGGAAAGCATCAATACCTGCACATCTCCCAAATTTCTGCCACTACTAAGGAGAAGTGAGTCAATAAGATCAGATGTACTGTTTCCTTTGCTTTCATTAATTTGCTTCACAGAATTTATTTTGCTTACCTTCATACATTTTGGAAATTTGCATATTTCTTTTAAATTTAGATTACAGTTATATTTAAATAAAAGCATTTAAGCTATTTTTCTATATTATCATGTCAGAATGACTAAACTTTAGCACTCTTCTTTTTTTAATTTTACTTTTACAGAGTTTTATTGTTTCCAGATATAACAATCATTTCTTTAACCTCTTATCTTGACTCCAGATATTTGTTAAGAGAATTTAGTATTAGATCAGTGTTCTTAAATGACTAGTTTTTGTATTATGCAAACTTTCTTTTGTGCATATTCTTTCTTCATATTTGCATTCATTTTTGGAACCAAAACATTCACATTTTGCTTCTTAACACAACCAGAAGAATTTTCATGTGATGATGGGCTAGATGTACCAGGATAGCCAATTAGTACCCCTTGGGATATTTTAAGAAAAAAGTCTATAACAAGGGACTGGGAGACACATCTTTGCAGGTAGTCTCCTAGATTTCCCCTAATAATACGTGTGACTAACTGGAGAGAAATGACTATAGTAGATTCAGTATTTCAGCTTCCCTAATTGTGGTGTCAGAAAGAAACTTAGAAGCACAGAGATAAATGGGAGACTAATGTGAAGGGAAGCTGATTAAAAGCATTCACTGAATTGAGTTTGTAAATAGTCTTTTATTTGCTACAAAAGCGCAAAGTGGAAGGAGAAAATCTTTGCTTAAATATAAGTTCAAAGTGCTCTTACTGCCCTAAGGGACATGGTGCCACCTCATTATCCAAAATTTCACTTTCAGTATTTTGCTGCATAAGGTAAATTACTCTGAGTTGGTTGGGATGCTGTTTGTTCCTCTATTAGGGTAGAAGATCATATGTGCATGAATTTGAGGAAACTCCAGTAGCCTAGTTCACAAGGAAGAAAGGAACAAAGAGAACTTTGCAGGCAAAAAAAAAAAAAAAAACCAAAAAACTATTTCCTTCTTCCCTTCTATGTTCTTTGCCTGACCTAATAAGAAAATTGACATAGCACAGATCTGATATTATCGTTCAGTCACTCAGTAATTCCTGGCTCTTTGTGACCCATAAACTGCAGCATACCAGACTTTCTTGTCCTTCACTATCTTCCAGAGATTTTTCAAACTCATGTCCATTGAGTCAGTAATGCCATTCAAGCATTTTTGTCCTCTGTGGTTCCCTTCTGCTTCTGCCTTCTATTGTACCAGTATCAGGGTCTTTTCCAACGTGTAGTTTCTTAGCATCAGGTGGCCAAAAATACTGGACCTTCTACTCAGCATCATTCCATCCAATGAATATTCAGGGTTGATTTCCTTTAGAATTAACTTATTAGATCTCCTTGTAGTCCAAGGGACTCTCAAGAACCTTCTCCAGCACCACAGCTCAAAAGTATCATTTCTTCAGTGCCTAGTCTTCTTTATGGTCCAGCTCTCGCATCCATACACGACTCCTGGAAAATTTGACTATATTGTTCTTTGTTGGCAAAGTTATTTCTCTCCTTTTTAATACACTGTCTATGTTTGTCATAGCTTCCAGGGAGCGAGTGTCTTTTACTTTGATGGCTGCAGTCACCGTACTCAGTGATTTTGGAGTCTGGAAAATAAAATTTGCCACTTTTTCCACATTTTTCTCTTTATTTGCTGTGAAGTGATGGGACAGGATGCTATGATCTTCTTTTTTTGAATGTTGAGTTTTAAGCCAATTTTCCATTTTCCTCTTTCACCTTCATCACAGATTTTTTAGTTACTTTCACTTTCTGCCATTAAGGTGATAGCATCTGCATATCTGACATTATTGACATAATGGATTCATAGGAGAAAAACAGATTTAATTTCCTATTTATGGAAGTCCAAAAATATGAAGCTTTCTAATAGTCAAGTATATGAGTTTTATATGACATTCTGAGCTAAGGGGAAGAAGGTAAGGATTTCAAAGAGAAAGAGGATAATTCAAAGGGAATAAATACTTGCTTTCAATGCAGGTACGTCTTTCAGGTGTATATCTGATATTAGCTTCCTTTCAGTTAACTGCGAGATTAAAAAATACAAACAGATAAAGAAAAACAAAATTTATTCTGAATCTGTTTGACCTTGATTGTATTTAGCTCAAAAAAATCCACATGCCAGTAATGTATTTTGGTGTCGGGTATTCTGCTTTCTCTTAACTCCAGTTAAAGGTAATGGTCCTATCTGTAATGTTTTAATTAATCATTAATATATTCTATATTGTCAATTATATTCTTCAGTTACAAACCCCTCAATCTCTTGTTCTTCTGTACCTGTGGGAGAACTTCATTTACAATAACACTTTGTGTCTTTTTTAAAAGTATTATTATTGCTAACTCACAGTTTCTTTTTTTTTTTTTCAGCTCCTTAAGAAAGGAGAATTAATTTATTGGATTGCTAAGACTAGTACAGGAAACAATCAGACAACACAAATATTTCTGGATTTTTGCTGGTGGAGCTCTCGCCTTGAGAGGATGTGCATTCTACCACATTCTAATTTATCTGTTTCCTTTCAGTAAGTAAATATTTTGATGCCTGTCTTCTTACTCCTTTAAATTTCTGGAGCAATTGAGAATCCATAGCATAACAAGTGTGACTTCTTGGACCTCTGTTAACCTTAATATTTGTCTCAGAAACCCAAATAAGAGATGTATAGTTGTCATGTCTAGAAAGATCTACCTAGAGTATTGTTTTTATCTTCTTTGCTTTATAAAGAATTGGTGCTTACTGAGCTTATTCAAAGGTTTCTCAGGTGGCACTAGTGGTAAAGAGTCTACCGGGGGTGGAGCTAAGATGGCGGCGTAAATGGATGTGCTCTGATCTCTCCTGCAAAATCGCCTGAAATGCAACGTGTTCTTGGAAAATCATTGACAGGAGGAGGTTGGATCTGATCACAAAAAGGATACTCCACATCGAAGAACAAAAGACAAGTTGCAACAAGACGGTAGGAGGGGCACGATCTCGCTTTTAAAAGCAAACCTCATACCCGCCAGAGAGGCTGGGTGGGCCAAAGGCACAAAGCCTGTTGCAAATCAAGACCCAGGAAAGGAAGAGTGATGCCTACAAGGGACGCAACCAGACCTGCTTTAGAGGGTTCCAGTGGTCCCTTAAACTAAGAGTTCCCTTGAGCAGTCCCTGGAAGGATGGCACTCAATTCCCTTTGAAGGAGGTTATCATTAACCCAATCATAGAGCCCTGAGGAGGACTGGAAACTCAGTGCATAAAGTGACCCAGGAGAGGGGAATAGAGTGACCCAGGAAACTGAGCCAGACTCACCTCTGAGTAATCTGACATCTCCCGCGGTGGCAGGGGTCGACGGTGGCCTGTAGCAGGGTCAGGGTCACTGTGGAAGTGCTTCTCATAGAGTGTGTGGGAAGAAATTCTTTGTGAGAGAGACGCCATTCTCCCTACTGTAGTTTGGCTGCTGGTCAAACTGCAGGGCTGCTGGTCAAACTACTGGGCTGCAGGTCAAATTACAGGGAAGGAATTTAGCTCCACCCAGCAAGAAAACAGATTTGGATTAAGGATTAAGAAACTACCAGGGCCAGTCTGGGCAGACCTTTTAGTTCTTGAATATGCCGAAATAAACAAGCAGTAAAAGAGGTCTTCAGATCCAACCACAGCCAGAGGCAAGAAAAAGACTGATACTTCCTGACTAGTCATCAAGAGACAGAAGAACATAAACACTTCTTTGCATAAAAATTGGCTGCTTACTGAGCATTATTCAAAAGTGTATTCTCCAAAAGTGTGGTTTTTCATGTCTAGAAAGATCTACCTAGAGTTTTGTTGTTTTCTTCTTTGCTTTATAAAGAATTGGTGCTTACTGAGCTTATTCAAAGGTTTCTCAGGTGGCACTAGTGGTAAAGAGTCTACCGGGGGTGGAGCTAAGATGGCGTAAATGGATGTGCTCTGATCTCTCCTGCAAAATCGCCTGAAATGCAACGTGTTCTTGGAAAATCATTGACAGGAGGAGGTTGGATCTGATCACAAAAAGGATACTCCACATCGAAGAACAAAAGACAAGTTGCAACAAGACGGTAGGAGGGGCACGATCTCGCTTTTAAAAGCAAACCTCATACCCGCCAGAGAGGCTGGGTGGGCCAAAGGCACAAAGCCTGTTGCAAATCAAGACCCAGGAAAGGAAGAGTGATGCCTACAAGGGACGCAACCAGACCTGCTTTAGAGGGTTCCAGTGGTCCCTTAAACTAAGAGTTCCCTTGAGCAGTCCCTGGAAGGATGGCACTCAATTCCCTTTGAAGGAGGTTATCATTAACCCAATCATAGAGCCCCTGAGGAGGACTGGAAACTCAGTGCATAAAGTGACCCAGGAGAGGGGAATAGAGTGACCCAGGAAACTGAGCCAGACTCACCTCTGAGTAATCTGACATCTCCCGCGGTGGCAGGGGTCGACGGTGGCCTGTAGCAGGGTCAGGGTCACTGTGGAAGTGCTTCTCATAGAGTGTGTGGGAAGAAATTCTTTGTGAGAGAGACGCCATTCTCCCTACTGTAGTTTGGCTGCTGGTCAAACTGCAGGGCTGCTGGTCAAACTACTGGGCTGCAGGTCAAATTACAGGGAAGGAATTTAGCTCCACCCAGCAAGAAAACAGATTTGGATTAAGGATTAAGAAACTACCAGGGCCAGTCTGGGCAGACCTTTTAGTTCTTGAATATGCCGAAATAAACAAGCAGTAAAAGAGGTCTTCAGATCCAACCACAGCCAGAGGCAAGAAAAAGACTGATACTTCCTGACTAGTCATCAAGAGACAGAAGAACATAAACACTATTTTCATGTTTTGTCTGAAGCTGGAGTTACTGTTGGATTTTTAAATTTCATTTTATCTCTTATTCTTATTTTAGCTTTTTGAATTTTTTTTAATTGTTTTTTTCTCTTTTTTCCAAACTCCCTCAGCCTCCTCCCCCCTTTGTGTGTGTGTGTATGTGTCTGGGTGTGTTTGTTTATTTCCTCCATTGAATTCTATTGAAGCTACTAATCTTATCAGTAAGACTGAATATATTTAAGTTTACATAATATTATTTTTTTTCTTTTCCTTTTAAACCACACATTTTATTTTGGTATAAAACTTCTGGTCCTACATTGGCCTTTTATGGTTCTGTGGGGCTTTTGTTTGTTTTTTATTGCTTTTGCTTTGTTTTTCTATATTTTTCTATATACTTATCTCTGCTTTAATTTCAAAAATTTTTTATTTGTACTACTACTTCCTCTATAACTCATTGCTTTCTCTGATGCCCTTTTCCTACAGCACTAAACTCTAATACATACAAATCTTTATCTCCCTATATTTAACTTTGCAGTATTGTTCTATATTCCTCTTCTTTCCTCCCTTTCACTTTTTCCCTTTTACCACCATATTTCTTAGTCTGTTCTGTCCTCATTGCCTTATCCCCAACAGGGACCCTGCTCTAACATTGTTCCCCAATTTGTGCTCTAGTTATTTCGATTATTAACTGGTGGATATCATTCTTGGTTTTCTCTCTTTGCCGTGTTAACGTATTGTACTGCATTTTTTTGTTGGAATGTTTAGGTTATGTTACAGCTGTATATGTTTGTTCATATAACTCAATACTGTACATAGTATTTGCATAATAGTTTAATTGCCTTTTGTCAAAGATATACCTTCTGTTTCTCATTCGTGTATATATGTTTTAATATCATTTAATGCCATAAAAAAAACAGCCATGAAATCTTCATTTACTGGTCAGGCAACAAGCCCTGGGGCTTTAGGGAGGGAGCACTGACTCCAACATTTTACAATACTAGAGAAAGCCTAAGACTAGAGAGCAATAAACACTGAGAATGCCAACAAAGGTAAGCACTTGTATGCAAGTCCTGACATCATCCAACCACCAGCATCACTCAGGCTAAGATGCCTCATCCAAACAACAAAAACTGACAGACATAACTCAAAGTCTGGGGAAAGGAAATCCCAAACATAGTTAATTAAAAAATTAATAATGACAATGAAATGGCAGAGAAATACCACAGAAGTGAAGGAAAAATCTACAAACACACAAGTTCAAATCAATGAAGAGGATGTATATGGACTTTCTGAAAGTGAATTCAGAAGAATGATAGTAATGATGATCAAAAACGCTGAAAACAGAATGTTAGAGAAATTTCAAGACACAACTAACACACTGAATAAAGAAATACAAGGACTTACAAAAAAAGTAACAGAGACAAACAACTCAATCGCTGAACTTAAAAGCACTGTAGAAGGAATTCAGAGCAGAGTATCTGAGACAGAAGACTGGATAAGTGAGCTGGAAGATAGAATGGTGGTAGCAACTGCTGAAAAAAACAGAATCTAGCTTAAAGAATGAAAAGAGCAGAGGATAGCCTCAGAGACCTCTGGGATAATATCAAGCACACCAATATTTGAATTATAGGGGTTCCAGAAGAAGAAGAAAAATAAAGGATATGGGAAAATTTTGGGAGATCATAGATGAAAATTTCCCCAACTTGGGCAAAGAAATAGTCATCAAGTCCAAGAAACACAAAGAGTACCATACAGAATAAACCCAAGAAGGAAGACACCGAGACACATGTTAATGAAGCTAACACAAATGAAACACAAAGACAGAATTCTCAAAGCAGCAAGGGAAAAGCAACTAGTGACATACAAGGGGAACCCTGTACGTATAACAACTGACCTTTCAGCAGAAACTTTGTGGGCCAGAAGAGAATGACAAGACACACTTAAAGCACTGAAACAGAATAATCTGCGACCAAGAATCCTCTACCCTTCAAGGATCTCATTCAAAATGATGGAGAAATCAAAAGCTTTACAGATAAGCAAAAATTAAAAGAATTTAGTAACACCAAACCAGCCTTAAGCCATAAAAAACAGCCATGAAATCTTCATTTACTGGTCAGGCAACAAGCCCTGGGGCTTTAGGGAGGGAGCACTGACTCCAACATTTTACAATACTAGAGAAAGCCTAAGACTAGAGAGCAATAAACACTGAGAATGCCAACAAAGGTAAGCACTTGTATGCAAGTCCTGACATCATCCAACCACCAGCATCACTCAGGCTAAGATGCCTCATCCAAACAACAAAAACTGACAGACATAACTCAAAGTCTGGGGAAAGGAAATCCCAAACATAGTTAATTAAAAAATTAATAATGACAATGAAATGGCAGAGAAATACCACAGAAGTGAAGGAAAAATCTACAAACACACAAGTTCAAATCAATGAAGAGGATGTATATGGACTTTCTGAAAGTGAATTCAGAAGAATGATAGTAATGATGATCAAAAACGCTGAAAACAGAATGTTAGAGAAATTTCAAGACACAACTAACACACTGAATAAAGAAATACAAGGACTTACAAAAAAAGTAACAGAGACAAACAACTCAATCGCTGAACTTAAAAGCACTGTAGAAGGAATTCAGAGCAGAGTATCTGAGACAGAAGACTGGATAAGTGAGCTGGAAGATAGAATGGTGGTAGCAACTGCTGAAAAAAACAGAATCTAGCTTAAAGAATGAAAAGAGCAGAGGATAGCCTCAGAGACCTCTGGGATAATATCAAGCACACCAATATTTGAATTATAGGGGTTCCAGAAGAAGAAGAAAAATAAAGGATATGGGAAAATTTTGGGAGATCATAGATGAAAATTTCCCCAACTTGGGCAAAGAAATAGTCATCAAGTCCAAGAAACACAAAGAGTACCATACAGAATAAACCCAAGAAGGAAGACACCGAGACACATGTTAATGAAGCTAACACAAATGAAACACAAAGACAGAATTCTCAAAGCAGCAAGGGAAAAGCAACTAGTGACATACAAGGGGAACCCTGTACGTATAACAACTGACCTTTCAGCAGAAACTTTGTGGGCCAGAAGAGAATGACAAGACACACTTAAAGCACTGAAACAGAATAATCTGCGACCAAGAATCCTCTACCCTTCAAGGATCTCATTCAAAATGATGGAGAAATCAAAAGCTTTACAGATAAGCAAAAATTAAAAGAATTTAGTAACACCAAACCAGCCTTACAACAAGTGTTAAAGGAACTTATATAGACAACAAATATAAGAGAAGAAGATCTACAAAGCAAAGCCATCATGACATCTAAGAAGATGTCAACAGGATCATTTGTGTCAATAATGACTTTGAATGTAAATGGACTAAATGCCTCAACCAAAAGACACAGACTGGATGAATGGATTCAAAAACACGACCCATACATATGCTTCCTATAGGAAACTCACTTCAAACCTAGACACTGATTGACTGAAAGTGAGACAATGGAAAAAGATATTCCATGCAAATAGAAATCAAAAGAAAGCTGGAGTAGCACATTCAGTGAAGCAATGGAGAGAAAGACATGGGCAGCGGACATATGGACATTGTGGGGAAGGAACAGTGGATGGGAGGAGTAAAGGAAGTAGCATGAAGGCCTGTACTGTCATATGTGAAGAAAATAGCTATAGTCATTGCTCTGTGAGAAAAGGGGATCCTGCAGGGGTGCTGTGTGACTGTATGGAGGGGTGGGTTGGGGGGGATATACATATGACTAATCTGAGAACATGCATATCTGTAAACAACAAAACTCTGTAAAAGTTAAAAGTAAATTAAAAGTTAAAAAAAAATCTACCGGCCAATATAGGAGACTTAATAAACACAAGTTCAGTCCCTGGGTCAGGAAGATTCCCCTGGAGAAAGACATAGCAACCCACTCCAGTATTCTTGCCAAGAGAAACCTATGGCAAAGTGTCGGACATAGCTGAAATGACTTAGCACAAACTCATGAATTTACTTGAATAAGAAGGAAATGAAATGAGCATCTGAAAAATAATCAAAGATGGACAAAATCTTAAAAACTGCTGTCTTCTCCACTTCTTACCTCTTGTGCACACTTCTTTACATTCAGCTTCTGTGTTCTCATTGTTTATCTTTCCATTGACTGTCTTTCTATACTTGCACAGCTTGTACTCAATTGCAGTTTAAGTTTCTGCATAACAGAGATTAATCTCAGATGGTCTGATTGATCACATGCTTATCTCCAGAGCTATTGACACTTACCCAACACTATGGAATGTCTTAACTAAAAATGTATCATATTTTGTAATCATGAATTCATGAGGAGGAAGTGCCAGCCTGTCAGCATTGTTTAGTTATACAATAATTGCATTTATGACTTGGACCAGCAGCATCTCAGTGTTTAAAAACTGGTCAAATACCTCATTCTAAGAGATATCCTCCATGTGTTGACTTTCGGCTTCTTGCTGCTAACATACTTTGCAGGCACACCAATGATGGTTTGGGACCAGAAGATAGATTGAACTCAGAGTGACGCAATCCAGAAAAGAGAGGGCACAGAGGCTTATATCTGAGCTCCGTAGACCCCTCCTAATGTACACTATTCTTTTGCTGTTGCTGGCCTATACTTGTTGACTCTAGTAAAACTGTTGGGAATATAATCTCTGTGAATTCTACGGCTCCTTTCAGCAATCAAGCACTTCAAATGATTAATGTGTAATTAACACAGCTTGCTATACTATAGAACTCTCCTTCACAGCATCTTCCACTTTACCTCCTATCACTAATGGAAAATAGCTATAGTCATTGCTCTGTGAGAAAAGGGATCCTGCAGGGGTGCTGTGTGACTGTATGGAGGGGCGGGTTGGGGGGGATATACATATGACTAATCTGAGAACATGCATATCTGTAAACAACAAAACTCTGTAAAAGTTAAAAGTAAATTAAAAGTTAAAAAAAAATCTACCGGCCAATATAGGAGACTTAATAAACACAAGTTCAGTCCCTGGGTCAGGAAGATTCCCCTGGAGAAAGACATAGCAACCCACTCCAGTATTCTTGCCAAGAGAAACCTATGGCAAAGTGTCGGACATAGCTGAAATGACTTAGCACAAACTCATGAATTTACTTGAATAAGAAGGAAATGAAATGAGCATCTGAAAAATAATCAAAGATGGACAAAATCTTAAAAACTGCTGTCTTCTCCACTTCTTACCTCTTGTGCACACTTCTTTACATTCAGCTTCTGTGTTCTCATTGTTTATCTTTCCATTGACTGTCTTTCTATACTTGCACAGCTTGTACTCAATTGCAGTTTAAGTTTCTGCATAACAGAGATTAATCTCAGATGGTCTGATTGATCACATGCTTATCTCCAGAGCTATTGACACTTACCCAACACTATGGAATGTCTTAACTAAAAATGTATCATATTTTGTAATCATGAATTCATGAGGAGGAAGTGCCAGCCTGTCAGCATTGTTTAGTTATACAATAATTGCATTTATGACTTGGACCAGCAGCATCTCAGTGTTTAAAAACTGGTCAAATACCTCATTCTAAGAGATATCCTCCATGTGTTGACTTTCGGCTTCTTGCTGCTAACATACTTTGCAGGCACACCAATGATGGTTTGGGACCAGAAGATAGATTGAACTCAGAGTGACGCAATCCAGAAAAGAGAGGGCACAGAGGCTTATATCTGAGCTCCGTAGACCCCTCCTAATGTACACTATTCTTTTGCTGTTGCTGGCCTATACTTGTTGACTCTAGTAAAACTGTTGGGAATATAATCTCTGTGAATTCTACGGCTCCTTTCAGCAATCAAGCACTTCAAATGATTAATGTGTAATTAACACAGCTTGCTATACTATAGAACTCTCCTTCACAGCATCTTCCACTTTACCTCCTATCACTAATGGATCCAAGCATTCTTGGTTCACATTTGCAAAGGAGTCTGACTTACACAAATGATTTCTTTTCTTTTCTTTTTATATGGCACAGATCGCTACTGGAAAAAAAAAAAAGAGAAAGAAAAAGGAAAGAGAACTGTGTGATTGGTTGTCCTTGAGAAGTCTCTGGGTGTCCAAGGATTCAAAGTCATGCTATGTAAAGCATGGTCCTCTAAGAAGCAGGATTTGTGAGCCAGGAAGCTCTACCTCATATACATATACAACCTTTGGCAGTGCTCTGAGGGCTTGAATAGTGTTTTGAGGCCAGGCTATACAATTTAAACACCTATCTGCATGGTCACTCAGTTGTGTCTAACTCTTTGTGGCCCCAAGGACTGTAGTCATCAGGTTCCTCTGCCCATGGAATTTTCCAGACAGGAATACTGGAGTAGGGTGCCATTTCCTGCTACAGGGGCTCTTCCCAACCCAAGGACTGAACCCATGTTTCCTGCATTGGCAGACAGATTCTTTCCCACTAGTGGAACCTGGGAAGCCCCCTGTCTGTATATGCACATCTAAGGTCAGTTTCCTAGCTGCTTAGTCAGCAACTGAAGGCTCATTGTCCTCTGAGTTTGCATCATTCAGTTTGTTTCTCAGTTTGGTAAATATTTATTAAATGAATGCACATGTTTATTTTGCATTGGGCAGAGGATGTCTACAGTTTGGTCAAATGAGTTCATGATGAAACTATATAGTACAAGAAGAGACACCAAGGTGGCCTGTGCTCATAGATAGATTAGTTTGGTTGATCAACAGATTCCAATTCAGAGAATTTAAGGATAAATCTGGGCATATGAGGGGCATGAACAATAAAGGAATGTGGTCATGGTTGAAGTTAAGAACTTCTCACCTGGGAATAACTTAAGGCTTTGGAGGAAGGTCTGAGTTGTTCACATTTGAAGATAAAAATGAAGTGGAAGTAGTGTGACTTGGTAGGTAGTTGTGGTTACTTGGTACCCAGGGAAACCAAAAAATGAGAATAATATACTGTGAATTCTACGGCTCCTTTCAGCAATCAAGCACTTCAAATGATTAATGTGTAATTAACACAGCTTGCTATACTATAGAACTCTCCTTCACAGCATCTTCCACTTTACCTCCTATCACTAATGGATCCAAGCATTCTTGGTTCACATTTGCAAAGGAGTCTGACTTACACAAATGATTTCTTTTCTTTTCTTTTTATATGGCACAGATCGCTACTGGAAAAAAAAAAAAAAAAGAGAAAGAAAAAGGAAAGAGAACTGTGTGATTGGTTGTCCTTGAGAAGTCTCTGGGTGTCCAAGGATTCAAAGTCATGCTATGTAAAGCATGGTCCTCTAAGAAGCAGGATTTGTGAGCCAGGAAGCTCTACCTCATATACATATACAACCTTTGGCAGTGCTCTGAGGGCTTGAATAGTGTTTTGAGGCCAGGCTATACAATTTAAACACCTATCTGCATGGTCACTCAGTTGTGTCTAACTCTTTGTGGCCCCAAGGACTGTAGTCATCAGGTTCCTCTGCCCATGGAATTTTCCAGACAGGAATACTGGAGTAGGGTGCCATTTCCTGCTACAGGGGCTCTTCCCAACCCAAGGACTGAACCCATGTTTCCTGCATTGGCAGACAGATTCTTTCCCACTAGTGGAACCTGGGAAGCCCCCTGTCTGTATATGCACATCTAAGGTCAGTTTCCTAGCTGCTTAGTCAGCAACTGAAGGCTCATTGTCCTCTGAGTTTGCATCATTCAGTTTGTTTCTCAGTTTGGTAAATATTTATTAAATGAATGCACATGTTTATTTTGCATTGGGCAGAGGATGTCTACAGTTTGGTCAAATGAGTTCATGATGAAACTATATAGTACAAGAAGAGACACCAAGGTGGCCTGTGCTCATAGATAGATTAGTTTGGTTGATCAACAGATTCCAATTCAGAGAATTTAAGGATAAATCTGGGCATATGAGGGGCATGAACAATAAAGGAATGTGGTCATGGTTGAAGTTAAGAACTTCTCACCTGGGAATAACTTAAGGCTTTGGAGGAAGGTCTGAGTTGTTCACATTTGAAGATAAAAATGAAGTGGAAGTAGTGTGACTTGGTAGGTAGTTGTGGTTACTTGGTACCCAGGGAAACCATATATTAATATATGTTAAGAAAGTAGCCAAGATAAGAAAGAAAAATGAAAAACTAAAAATAGTTAAACAGAATAAGCATTTACTATGTTCCAGGTATTGTTCTAAGAGCTCTGTCTATGTTAACTCATTCAAAATACAAAAAAAAGGTCACTTGTGCCTATTTCTCTTTTTATATTCATCATTTTTAAAATGAGGACTCTAAGTAAGGGAGGAAAGGAAAATTGCTCATAGTTATATAACTGGAAAGTGGCTGAAAGTGAAAAAATTTGAAATCAGAGCCTGTGCTCATAACTGCTACCCTAGACTTTCTCTTGAATCTTCTTATGAGGTGACTAGCACTAACACATATTTTGCTAAAAATTACTGAAGAAGTTTTGATATTAAAGGGATTCTATCCTTTGGAAACTGAAGGTAGGGAAAAAGAACTTTCTTTTGAGACTACAGCATCCTGAATTTCACTGTCACCTTGTCTATTACTCCACAAAGTCTAGTTATGATAGTTATCTGAGCCATCTATTCTAATTTCAGTCAGTCCTCCAGCAGTTCATTATAGTCATGTTGCTGTGGTAGGAAAAGATTATGCAAGTGGAATATTATTGATTTAAGATTATTATTTTCTCTTGTAACACATATGCTTGTTCTGGTTGTTTTTGCCAACAGCCAAAGTGATGAGTCTTCACATCATCCAAAAGTATAATTTTCAAGATCAGTCATATGTTTTCATTATTATCATAAGACTGGCTAATTGCCAAATGTAAGGGAGGATTATTTAATTTACCTCTATCCTTCTAGATTATTTTGGCTTCTCTAATAAGTAAACCAGTTTAGAAACAAATGTAAGTTCATACAAATGGGAGACACAGATAGACATGAAATGGCTAAAAATTTCCCCCAAATCTGGGCATATGAGGGGCATGAACAATAAAGGAATGTGGTCATGGTTGAAGTTAAGAACTTCTCACCTGGGAATAACTTAAGGCTTTGGAGGAAGGTCTGAGTTGTTCACATTTGAAGATAAAAATGAAGTGGAAGTAGTGTGACTTGGTAGGTAGTTGTGGTTACTTGGTACCCAGGGAAACCATATATTAATATATGTTAAGAAAGTAGCCAAGATAAGAAAGAAAAATGAAAAACTAAAAATAGTTAAACAGAATAAGCATTTACTATGTTCCAGGTATTGTTCTAAGAGCTCTGTCTATGTTAACTCATTCAAAATACAAAAAAAAGGTCACTTGTGCCTATTTCTCTTTTTATATTCATCATTTTTAAAATGAGGACTCTAAGTAAGGGAGGAAAGGAAAATTGCTCATAGTTATATAACTGGAAAGTGGCTGAAAGTGAAAAAATTTGAAATCAGAGCCTGTGCTCATAACTGCTACCCTAGACTTTCTCTTGAATCTTCTTATGAGGTGACTAGCACTAACACATATTTTGCAAAAAATTACTGAAGAAGTTTTGATATTAAAGGGATTCTATCCTTTGGAAACTGAAGGTAGGGAAAAAGAACTTTCTTTTGAGACTACAGCATCCTGAATTTCACTGTCACCTTGTCTATTACTCCACAAAGTCTAGTTATGATAGTTATCTGAGCCATCTATTCTAATTTCAGTCAGTCCTCCAGCAGTTCATTATAGTCATGTTGCTGTGGTAGGAAAAGATTATGCAAGTGGAATATTATTGATTTAAGATTATTATTTTCTCTTGTAACACATATGCTTGTTCTGGTTGTTTTTGCCAACAGCCAAAGTGATGAGTCTTCACATCATCCAAAAGTATAATTTTCAAGATCAGTCATATGTTTTCATTATTATCATAAGACTGGCTAATTGCCAAATGTAAGGGAGGATTATTTAATTTACCTCTATCCTTCTAGATTATTTTGGCTTCTCTAATAAGTAAACCAGTTTAGAAACAAATGTAAGTTCATACAAATGGGAGACACAGATAGACATGAAATGGTCCTGGACAGACAGGCAATTGAACCACCATCCTGAGCTAGGGAGGATGGAATAGGACTCTAGAACTTCAAGAGGAGAAATGTCATTCATAGGAAGATGGGGAGATCAAATTTTTGGTAAACACATGTTTATCATGCCCTGCAGAGACAATGGGACACAGAAAGGAGTTTGAACAAACCTGAAAGTTGCCTCTATTACAATGCATGGGTTGATCCCATACTCTTTGGGATCTTTGATGATTGCTCTGTTCCTGGATCAAGCCCTCTGTTTAAACTCTTTGGGCACTTAAAAGGGAGGCCAAAAGTTTTCTTAGGTCATTTGGGCCTTGATTATTTTCAGTCCAAAATAATCCACATGCAAAGTGGTACACTCTATGGAGATTCAGCCTGAACCCTTTCATTAATTTCCTCAGTGACATGGCTAATATCAGGAGGCGACTAAATTCTTAAACCCATTCTGTTTCACTGAAAAGAAGCAAAGCCCAAAATAGGTTTCCTGTGAAATTCAGTATTTCACTAATAAGATGATGACAGATTTCCTTTCCAATTATTTTTCTCTTATGATGGAATGACAACCTCAGTTTAATTTTGCTGAATCAATGTAATAATAAGAGCTGGAAATTGCATAATTATGAAATATTCACAGTATGCCAGTTATGGTGATACTCATCCTCCAAACTTTTTTAATGGCTGTCTTTTGCATGATAAAATGGCCTTAGAGTGCAAAATACCTAAGGTCATAGGAGACTAAAACAATGAGGCTGGGATGTATTCTCAAGTACCTATGGTTGAAAATTCCATGATCTTTGTTAAACTGCTTTGTCACGTATATTTTTATTAATGCTACAATAACTTGTAATAATATCACATTAAAAAAAAAACTAAACGGGCTTGCTTTATTTAGTCTATAAAAGAATTTCAACAACAAACAGGTTCATAATACAATTAGAAAGTCCTTGCTTCACTGTCATTGGTACTGTGGTTTAATATTTATTAGAGTGCACTCATTCTGTGGAGAAACTTGGCAAAGACATTTTCTGAAAGCATTGAGATACTATCAGTGTGAAATACTCAAATATTTACAATATTTTCTCTTCTTTTCCTTGGGCAAAGTGTTGTCATAAAACATCAAAATGCCTCCTAAAGAAAGAAAACAACCCCAAAGAGAAATCATTGGATGTATTATAGCCTTAAACATCCCAAGACTAATCCAGAAGATGAGTGACAAACAACACTTTTCTCTCCTTTAAGATCTGAAAGAGTTAATTGCTTTTCAAACTGGGAACAGTTTACCCCTATAGAGCAAAGAGATTAGATGACAGTGAATTTTAGAAGGTTTTCTGCTTGAAATACTTGAATACAATGGAATTTTATCTTCCTGTTACAAATGTAAATTTTTGTCTTTTTTATTTCTCTCCTTAAACATGAATGATAGGCTATTAAAGGTTTCCTTTAGGAGAAAATATTTTCGACTCGTCTTGCTGTGGAAATTTGATTTAATCAACAAAATGCCGAGCTGGTAACCATTCTCATTTCCTTGTCATATAGAATATAAGAGGAATAAATTCAAAATAGTGAAACATTATAAGATGTTGCTTCCAGATCCTTCGTCAGTAATGTAGACATTATTAATAATGTATCTCCCATTGGGTGAAAATTGAGAACATGACTGCATGAACAATATTTTCTAGGTAGATATTTTATGCAACCTGCCTTCAAGTAGTCCTTGTCCTCTGACTTATTTAAATGCCTTGTAGGGTCATCGTTCTTTGAGGCTAAGAATGTATTATATATAGAAATTGAAATCAGAATGTCAATAAGATATCTGCACTCTCATTTTCATTGTAGAATTATTCCCAAAAAAACAAATAAAACAATGAGGCTGGGATGTATTCTCAAGTACCTATGGTTGAAAATTCCATGATCTTTGTTAAACTGCTTTGTCACGTATATTTTTATTAATGCTACAATAACTTGTAATAATATCACATTAAAAAAAACAAAACGGGCTTGCTTTATTTAGTCTATAAAAGAATTTCAACAACAAACAGGTTCATAATACAATTAGAAAGTCCTTGCTTCACTGTCATTGGTACTGTGGTTTAATATTTATTAGAGTGCACTCATTCTGTGGAGAAACTTGGCAAAGACATTTTCTGAAAGCATTGAGATACTATCAGTGTGAAATACTCAAATATTTACAATATTTTCTCTTCTTTTCCTTGGGCAAAGTGTTGTCATAAAACATCAAAATGCCTCCTAAAGAAAGAAAACAACCCCAAAGAGAAATCATTGGATGTATTATAGCCTTAAACATCCCAAGACTAATCCAGAAGATGAGTGACAAACAACACTTTTCTCTCCTTTAAGATCTGAAAGAGTTAATTGCTTTTCAAACTGGGAACAGTTTACCCCTATAGAGCAAAGAGATTAGATGACAGTGAATTTTAGAAGGTTTTCTGCTTGAAATACTTGAATACAATGGAATTTTATCTTCCTGTTACAAATGTAAATTTTTGTCTTTTTTATTTCTCTCCTTAAACATGAATGATAGGCTATTAAAGGTTTCCTTTAGGAGAAAATATTTTCGACTCGTCTTGCTGTGGAAATTTGATTTAATCAACAAAATGCCGAGCTGGTAACCATTCTCATTTCCTTGTCATATAGAATATAAGAGGAATAAATTCAAAATAGTGAAACATTATAAGATGTTGCTTCCAGATCCTTCGTCAGTAATGTAGACATTATTAATAATGTATCTCCCATTGGGTGAAAATTGAGAACATGACTGCATGAACAATATTTTCTAGGTAGATATTTTATGCAACCTGCCTTCAAGTAGTCCTTGTCCTCTGACTTATTTAAATGCCTTGTAGGGTCATCGTTCTTTGAGGCTAAGAATGTATTATATATAGAAATTGAAATCAGAATGTCAATAAGATATCTGCACTCTCATTTTCATTGTAGAATTATTCACAACAACCAAGATATATAAACAACCTAAGGCCCCTTCTATTGAGGAATACATGGATAAGAGAATATGGTATATACATAGAGTAGTATACTATCCAGTCTTAAAAAAGAAGGAAATCCTTCCATTTGAAACCATGTGAATGGACCTAGAGGAAATTATGTGGCATGAAGTAAGCCCACATAGAAGACAAATATGTGATCATATTATAGGTGAAATCTACACATATCAAGTCTTCAGTCCTCCACTCTACCAGCTGAGCAATCGAAGGGTGAACTATAGGTTGAATCTACAACAATCTGTCTCAGATGCAGAGAGTATAATGGTGATAGTCAGGGACACGAAGGAAGGCAAAATGAAGGAGTGATAGTTAAATGGTTATAAACTTTCAGTTATGGAAGATAAGTTCTGGAGACGTACTATATATCCCAGTGCCTATGACTAACAATACTGTGTTGCATATTTACATTTTAAGAAAGTGGAGTTAAGCGGAGGGCAAGATGGCAGAGGAATGAGAGGAAAATTTCACCAGCTCCCCAACAAAATTACCAGAACTAATTAAGAAATGAAACAACACCAACGGGCAGCCTCTAGATGACAAAAACTGTCCACAGTTCTACAATGGATGGAGAGCAAGAAGCCTGAACTTTCCTGGGGCTCCCACGGATCACGGAACTCCTATACCCCAGCTCCCACACCGGACCAGGTGGAGAGAGCACTGGGAAGTGCACCAGGATGCACCAGAAAGCTCTCAGCATGAGAATCTTGCTGGGGACAGCACTGTGACAGGGATGTGCCAGGGATGCACTTTTTGTCCTTCATATGCCTATTTTTGAGCTAATACCACTGACCACCATAGCAAATGAGACATAGAGACTACAGTCCCCTGCCAGAGATAAAGCCAAGGATCATTGGAGTGGAAGCCCTGATTCCAAGACCCCACACTATCAAAGCCTTGTCCTCTGACTTATTTAAATGCCTTGTAGGGTCATCGTTCTTTGAGGCTAAGAATGTATTATATATAGAAATTGAAATCAGAATGTCAATAAGATATCTGCACTCTCATTTTCATTGTAGAATTATTCACAACAACCAAGATATATAACCAACCTAAGGTCCCTTCTATTGAGGAATCCATGGATAAGAGAATATGGTATATACATAGAGTAGTATACTATCCAGTCTTAAAAAAGAAGGAAATCCTTCCATTTGAAACCATGTGAATGGACCTAGAGGAAATTATGTGGCATGAAGTAAGCCCACATAGAAGACAAATATGTGATCATATTATAGGTGAAATCTACACATATCAAGTCTTCAGTCCTCCACTCTACCAGCTGAGCAATCGAAGGGTGAACTATAGGTTGAATCTACAACAATCTGTCTCAGATGCAGAGAGTATAATGGTGATAGTCAGGGACACGAAGGAAGGCAAAATGAAGGAGTGATAGTTAAATGGTTATAAACTTTCAGTTATGGAAGATAAGTTCTGGAGACGTACTATATATCCCAGTGCCTATGACTAACAATACTGTGTTGCATATTTACATTTTAAGAAAGTGGAGTTAAGCGGAGGGCAAGATGGCAGAGGAATGAGAGGAAAATTTCACCAGCTCCCCAACAAAATTACCAGAACTAATTAAGAAATGAAACAACACCAACGGGCAGCCTCTAGATGACAAAAACTGTCCACAGTTCTACAATGGATGGAGAGCAAGAAGCCTGAACTTTCCTGGGGCTCCCACGGATCACGGAACTCCTATACCCCAGCTCCCACACCGGACCAGGTGGAGAGAGCACTGGGAAGTGCACCAGGATGCACCAGAAAGCTCTCAGCATGAGAATCTTGCTGGGGACAGCACTGTGACAGGGATGTGCCAGGGATGCACTTTTTGTCCTTCATATGCCTATTTTTGAGCTAATACCACTGACCACCATAGCAAATGAGACATAGAGACTACAGTCCCCTGCCAGAGATAAAGCCAAGGATCATTGGAGTGGAAGCCCTGATTCCAAGACCCCACACTATCAAAGAATACACAACACTAGAAATTATCCACCTGCAAACAAGACCTAACACCACCTAAGACACATACCCCTGAATCCTTCTACAAGGACAGAAACCAGAAGGAAGGGAGAATTCAACCACGAAGCCTGGGGGGAGAAGAACTCCAACACATAGAAACACACAAAGAAACAAAAAATAACATAATAATGAAAAGACAAACACTGCACAAATGAAGGAACAAATCAGAGAAACAGTTACAAATGACAGAAGATGATACAGACAAATTATAGGAAAGACAATTCAGGACAGCGATGGTAGCGAGGATCCAAAACATAAAAAACAGAATATTAAATGAAATTAGTACACTGAGAAAAGACATGCAAGAAAAGAAAAATAAACAAATAGAGACAGACAACCCAATTGCTGAACTTAAAAATACTGCAGAAGGTCTCAACAGTAGAATATTGGAGGCAGAAGAACGGACAAATGGAGCTGGAAGACAAAATGGTGGAAATAACTGCTGAAGAACAGAACAAAGCACAAAGAATCAAAAGAACTGAGGATAGCCTCAGAGACCTATGGGGCAATCTCAAATGCACCAACATTATAATTCAGGAGTCCCAGAAGAAGAAGAGGGAAAGTAAAAGCATGAAAAAGTTCTTGAAGAGATTATAGCTGAAAACTTCCCCAGCATGGGAAAGAAAATAGTCAACCAAGTCCAAGAAGCACAAAGAGTTCCATACAGGATAAAGTTCAGAAGAAACACACCAACGCACATTCTAATCAAGCTAACACAGAATAAATATGCGGACAGAATACTTAAAGCAGCAAGGAACAAACAACAAATGTCTTACTTTAAAGTCTCTTTTGTCTGATATGAGGATTGCTACTCCAACTTTCTTTTGATTTCCATTTGCATGGAATATCTTTTTCCATCCTCTCACTTTCAGTCTATGAGTGTCTCTAGGTCTGAAGTGAGTTTCCCGTAGGCAGCATATGTGTGGGTATTGTGTTTGAATCCATTCAGCCAGTTTGTGTCTTTCAGTTGGCACATATAGACCATTTTCATTCAAAGCAATTATTGATACAAATGATCCTATTGTCATCTTCTTAGATGTTATGATGGCTTTGTTTTGTAGATCTTGTCTTATATTTGTTGTCAATATAAGTTCCTTTAACACTTGTTGTAAGGCTGGTTTGGTGTTACTAAATTCTTTTAGTTTTGGCTTGTCTGTGAAAATTTTGTCTTCTCCATCAATTCTGAAACAGATTAAAGTAAAGAAGATTCTAAGAGACAGGGCAGGACACTACATCATGATCAAGAGATCAATCCAAGAAGAAGACATAACAATCATAAATATCTATGCACCCAATGCAGGAGCACCCCAATACATAGATAAACACATTCAGACATAAAAGAAGAAATTGACAATAAAACAATAATAGTAGGAGACTTATCACTCCTCTCACACCAATGGACAGATCATCCAAACAGAAAATTAATAAAGAAATACAAGCCTTAAAGGCCACACTAGAAGAGACAGAACTCATGGATATCTTTAGGACCTTCCATCCAAAAGAAGAAGAATACACTTTCTTCTCAAGTGCTCATGGAACATTCTCCACGATGCACCATATCTAGGGCCACAAATCAAACCTCAGTTAATTCAAGAAAATTGAAATTATATCAACCATCATCTCTGATCACAAAGCAATGAGACAGGGGTCAACTGGAGGACAGAAACCACTGAAAACACAAATACATGGAGATTAAACAACACATACCTAAAAAACAAACTGATTATCAAGCAAATCAAAGGAGAAATAAACAAAATCCTAGAAGAAAACGACAATGAACACACGATAGTGCAAATCCTATAGGATACAGGAAAAGCAGTTCCAAGAGAGAACTTTAGAGCAATTCAATTCTACTGTGATATTCTTCTTTTGTGTTGTCTTTGCCATACTTTGGTATCAGGGTGATGGTGGCGTCTTAGAATGTATTTGGAAGTGTTTCCTCCTGTGCAAGTTTTTGAAACAGTTTTAGAAGGACAGGCATTAGCTCTTCTTTAAATGTTTGGTAGAATTCACCTGGGAAAACATATGGCCCAGGACTTTTCTTTTGGGGTAGACTTTTAAACACAAATTTTATTTCTGAGATTGTGATTGGGTTGTTCATAGTTTCTATTTCTTCCTGGTTCAGTCTTGGAAGAATCCATTCAGCCAGTTTGTGTCTTTCAGTTGGCACATATAGACCATTTTCATTCAAAGCAATTATTGATACAAATGATCCTATTGTCATCTTCTTAGATGTTATGATGGCTTTGTTTTGTAGATCTTGTCTTATATTTGTTGTCAATATAAGTTCCTTTAACACTTGTTGTAAGGCTGGTTTGGTGTTACTAAATTCTTTTAGTTTTGGCTTGTCTGTGAAAATTTTGTCTTCTCCATCAATTCTGAAACAGATTAAAGTAAAGAAGATTCTAAGAGACAGGGCAGGACACTACATCATGATCAAGAGATCAATCCAAGAAGAAGACATAACAATCATAAATATCTATGCACCCAATGCAGGAGCACCCCAATACATAGATAAACACATTCAGACATAAAAGAAGAAATTGACAATAAAACAATAATAGTAGGAGACTTATCACTCCTCTCACACCAATGGACAGATCATCCAAACAGAAAATTAATAAAGAAATACAAGCCTTAAAGGCCACACTAGAAGAGACAGAACTCATGGATATCTTTAGGACCTTCCATCCAAAAGAAGAAGAATACACTTTCTTCTCAAGTGCTCATGGAACATTCTCCACGATGCACCATATCTAGGGCCACAAATCAAACCTCAGTTAATTCAAGAAAATTGAAATTATATCAACCATCATCTCTGATCACAAAGCAATGAGACAGGGGTCAACTGGAGGACAGAAACCACTGAAAACACAAATACATGGAGATTAAACAACACATACCTAAAAAACAAACTGATTATCAAGCAAATCAAAGGAGAAATAAACAAAATCCTAGAAGAAAACGACAATGAACACACGATAGTGCAAATCCTATAGGATACAGGAAAAGCAGTTCCAAGAGAGAACTTTAGAGCAATTCAATTCTACTGTGATATTCTTCTTTTGTGTTGTCTTTGCCATACTTTGGTATCAGGGTGATGGTGGCGTCTTAGAATGTATTTGGAAGTGTTTCCTCCTGTGCAAGTTTTTGAAACAGTTTTAGAAGGACAGGCATTAGCTCTTCTTTAAATGTTTGGTAGAATTCACCTGGGAAAACATATGGCCCAGGACTTTTCTTTTGGGGTAGACTTTTAAACACAAATTTTATTTCTGAGATTGTGATTGGGTTGTTCATAGTTTCTATTTCTTCCTGGTTCAGTCTTGGAAGATTAATCTTTTCTAAGAAACTGTCCATTTCCTCAAAGTTGTCCAGTTTGTTGCCGTAGAGTTCTTCATAATAGTCTCTTAGAATCCTTTGGGTTTCTGCATTATCTGTTGTAATCGCTCCTTTTTCATTTTTGATTTTGTTGATCTGATTCTTCTCTCTTTTTTTCTTGATCAGTCTGCCCAGTGGCTTGTCAATTTTGTATACCTTTTCGAAGAACCAGCTTCTAGTTTTATTGATCTTTACTATTGTTTCTTTCATTTCTTTTTCATTTATTTCTGCTCTGATCTTTATGATTTCTCTTCTTCTGCTATCTTTGGGGTGTTTTTGTTCTTCTTTCTCCAGTTTTTTTTTTAAGTGTAGGGTAAGTTGTCTGATAGCTTTCTTGTTTCTTGACGCAGGATGGTATTGCTATACCATTTGCCATATCTGCAAATAAGTCAATGTGATGCACAATATCAACAAATTGAGAGACAGAAATCACATGATAATCTCAATAGATGCAGAAAAAGCATTTGACAAAATCCAGTACCCATTTATGAAAAAAACTTTTCAAAAAATGGACATATAAGGAACCTACCTCAAGATAGAGAAAACCATATATGAGAAACCCATAGCAAATATTATCCTCACTGATGGGAAAATGAAAGCATTTCCTCTAAGATCAGGAATAAGACAAGGGTGTCCACTTTCACCAATATTATTCAACATAGTCCTGGGAGTTCTAGCGATAACAATAAGAGAAGAAAAGGAAATAAAAGGAATCCGATTGGAAAAGAAGAAGTCAAACTCTCTCTATTCACAGATGACATGATATTATACATAGAAAACCCCAAAGACACTATTAGAAAACTACTAGAACTGGTCAACGAATTCAGCAAAGTCACAGGATAAAAATTCAATACACAGAAATCACTCACATTCTTATACACAAACAATGAATCATCTACAGATTCAATGTGATCCTTATCAAGCTACTTACGACATTCTTCACAGAACTACACCAAAGAATAACACAGTTCTTATGGAAACACAAAAGACCCTGAACAGCCAAAGTGATCCTGGAAAGAAGAATGGAACTGGAGGGATCAGCCTCTCTAACTTCAGACTCTACTACAAAGCCACAGTCATCAAGACAGTATGGTACTGGCACAAAAACAGAAATACAGACCAGTAGAAAAAGATAGAGAGCCCAGAGATAAACCCAGACACCTTTATACCTTATTTTTGACAAAGCAGGCAAAACTATAAAATGGTACAAAAACAGCCTCTTCAACAAATGGTGGTGGGAAAATTGGACAGCTACATACAAAAAGATGAAGTTGGAACATTCCCTGACACCATCCACAAAGATCAACTCAAAGTGGATTAAAGACCTAAATGTGAGACCTTGAGTGGCTTTCTCTTTCCCTTCTGTTTTTTTATTGTTTTTTTTTTTTTTGGGTTTTTTTATGGGTTTTTTTGTTCTTCTTTCTCCAGTTTTTTTTTTAAGTGTAGGGTAAGTTGTCTGATAGCTTTCTTGTTTCTTGACGCAGGATGGTATTGCTATACCATTTGCCATATCTGCAAATAAGTCAATGTGATGCACAATATCAACAAATTGAGAGACAGAAATCACATGATAATCTCAATAGATGCAGAAAAAGCATTTGACAAAATCCAGTACCCATTTATGAAAAAAACTTTTCAAAAAATGGACATATAAGGAACCTACCTCAAGATAGAGAAAACCATATATGAGAAACCCATAGCAAATATTATCCTCACTGATGGGAAAATGAAAGCATTTCCTCTAAGATCAGGAATAAGACAAGGGTGTCCACTTTCACCAATATTATTCAACATAGTCCTGGGAGTTCTAGCGATAACAATAAGAGAAGAAAAGGAAATAAAAGGAATCCGATTGGAAAAGAAGAAGTCAAACTCTCTCTATTCACAGATGACATGATATTATACATAGAAAACCCCAAAGACACTATTAGAAAACTACTAGAACTGGTCAACGAATTCAGCAAAGTCACAGGATAAAAATTCAATACACAGAAATCACTCACATTCTTATACACAAACAATGAATCATCTACAGATTCAATGTGATCCTTATCAAGCTACTTACGACATTCTTCACAGAACTACACCAAAGAATAACACAGTTCTTATGGAAACACAAAAGACCCTGAACAGCCAAAGTGATCCTGGAAAGAAGAATGGAACTGGAGGGATCAGCCTCTCTAACTTCAGACTCTACTACAAAGCCACAGTCATCAAGACAGTATGGTACTGGCACAAAAACAGAAATACAGACCAGTAGAAAAAGATAGAGAGCCCAGAGATAAACCCAGACACCTTTATACCTTATTTTTGACAAAGCAGGCAAAACTATAAAATGGTACAAAAACAGCCTCTTCAACAAATGGTGGTGGGAAAATTGGACAGCTACATACAAAAAGATGAAGTTGGAACATTCCCTGACACCATCCACAAAGATCAACTCAAAGTGGATTAAAGACCTAAATGTGAGACCAGAAACCCTAAAACTCTTAGAGAAGAATACAGGCAAAACACTCAAGGACATAAACCAAAGCAAGATCTTACATGTGCTGCTTACTAGAATAGCAGAACTAAAAACAAAAATTAACACGTGGGAACTAATGAAATGTAAAAGCTTCCATACAGCAAAAGAAAGTACAAAAAAGGTGAACAGACAACCCACAGAATGGGAGAAAATAGTAGCAAATGAAATAAATGATAAAGAATTAATCTCCGAAATCTACAAGCAACTCAGAACACTCAGCACCGGAACAATGAACAACCCAAAAAAAAAAAGTGGGAAAAAGACCTAGAGAGACATCTCACAAAAGAGGACATACAGATGGCCAGAAAAGCACATGAAACGGTGCTCAGCCTCTCTTATTATTAGAGAAATGTAAATCAAAACTGCAATGAGATATCACCTCACACTAGTCAGAATGGTCATCATCAAAAATCTACAGACAATAATGCTGGAGATGGTGCAGGGAAAAGGGAACACTCTTGCATCGCTGGTTGGAATGTAAATTGATATAGCTGCTATGGAAGACAGTATGAAGATTTCTTTAAAAACTAAAAATAGAAGCACCATATGACCCAGTGATCCCACTATTACACTTGTACCCTGGTGATATCAAAACCGGAAGAGGCACCTGTACCCCAATGTTCATTGCAGCTCTCTGTACAATAGCTAGAACATGGAAGTAACCTAGATGTCCATCGATGAATGAATGGATACAGAAGCTCTGGTACATATATACAATGGAATACTACTCAGCTGTAAAAAGAAATGCAGAAGAATCATCCCTAATGAGGTGAATGGATCTAGTTTATACCTATTTTTGACAAAGCAGGCAAAACAAAATAGAAAAGATAGAGAGCCCAGAGATAAACCCAGACACCTTTATACCTTATTTTTGACAATGGAGGCAAACGTATAAAATGGGACAAAGACAACCTCTTCAACAAAAGGTGCTGGAAAAATTAGACAGCTACATGTAAAAAAAGTGAAGTTGGAACATTCCCTGACACCATACACAAAGATCAACTCAAAATGGATTAAAGACCTAAATGTGAGACCAGAAACCCTAAAACTCTTAGAGGAGAATACAGGCAAAACACTCAAGGACATAAACCAAAGCAAGATCTTACATGTGCTGCTTACTAGAATAGCAGAACTAAAAACAAAAATTAACACGTGGGAACTAATGAAATGTAAAAGCTTCCATACAGCAAAAGAAAGTACAAAAAAGGTGAACAGACAACCCACAGAATGGGAGAAAATAGTAGCAAATGAAATAAATGATAAAGAATTAATCTCCGAAATCTACAAGCAACTCAGAACACTCAGCACCGGAACAATGAACAACCCAAAAAAAAAAAGTGGGAAAAAGACCTAGAGAGACATCTCACAAAAGAGGACATACAGATGGCCAGAAAAGCACATGAAACGGTGCTCAGCCTCTCTTATTATTAGAGAAATGTAAATCAAAACTGCAATGAGATATCACCTCACACTAGTCAGAATGGTCATCATCAAAAATCTACAGACAATAATGCTGGAGATGGTGCAGGGAAAAGGGAACACTCTTGCATCGCTGGTTGGAATGTAAATTGATATAGCTGCTATGGAAGACAGTATGAAGATTTCTTTAAAAACTAAAAATAGAAGCACCATATGACCCAGTGATCCCACTATTACACTTGTACCCTGGTGATATCAAAACCGGAAGAGGCACCTGTACCCCAATGTTCATTGCAGCTCTCTGTACAATAGCTAGAACATGGAAGTAACCTAGATGTCCATCGATGAATGAATGGATTGAAAAAAAAAAACCCTCTGGTACATATATACAATGGAGTACTTCTCAGCTTTAAAAAGAAATGCAGAAGAATCATCCCTAATGAGGTGAATGGATCTAGAACCTATCATCAAAAGTGAAGTAAGTCAAAAAGAGAAAGACAAGTGCAGTATACTAACACACATATATGGAATCTAGTAGGATGCTAATGATAACACAGTGAAGGTATATGGAAAAACAGACATAAAGAACAGACATATGGACATTGAGGGGAATGACCAATGGGTGGGAGGCATAGAGAGAGTAACACGGAAACCTATACTATCATATGTGTAAAAGATAGCTACTGTTATTGTGCTGAGGGAATAGAAGATCCTGCAGGGTTGTGGTGTAATGGCCTGGATGGGTGTGATGGGTGAGACTGGGAGGGAAAAGAGTGCCAGGGATATTAATACGACTGATCTGGGAACATACATGTGTGTGAATAAGAAAACTCTGTAAAAATTTTAAAAATAATAAAATTAAAAAACAAAGAAAATGAAGTTAATGCTAATTACCCTAACTACACACACCAATATAAGTAATAATAATAGTAAAGAGGTTGGAAGAAAATTTTTGGAGATAGAGGGTATAGCCTTGGTGCTGATGTTGGTTTCATAGGTGTTTACATATTCCCAAACTCATTGATTTTTGTTCGTTAAGCATATCGAGGTTTTACATGTCAATCATATTTTAGAAAAGCTGTTTTTTTTTAATATAATGCATTACTTTTAAAAAATCTTTTGTCTGTGTGAAACAGTTTGGAATCTCTTAATCCTGAGAAGCATGTGCCTTACTGTGAATTTATTTAGGTGGACAATCTAGGTGTGTGTGTTTACTAAGTAGGTTTAGTGCATGTCCGTTGTTAAAACGGAACAAAACTCTTGCATCGCTGGTTGGAATGTAAATTGATATAGCTGCTATGGAAGACAGTATGAAGATTTCTTTAAAAACTAAAAATAGAAGCACCATATGACCCAGTGATCCCACTATTACACTTGTACCCTGGTGATATCAAAACCGGAAGAGGCACCTGTACCCCAATGTTCATTGCAGCTCTCTGTACAATAGCTAGAACATGGAAGTAACCTAGATGTCCATCGATGAATGAATGGATTGAAAAAAAAAAACCCTCTGGTACATATATACAATGGAGTACTTCTCAGCTTTAAAAAGAAATGCAGAAGAATCATCCCTAATGAGGTGAATGGATCTAGAACCTATCATCAAAAGTGAAGTAAGTCAAAAAGAGAAAGACAAGTGCAGTATACTAACACACATATATGGAATCTAGTAGGATGCTAATGATAACACAGTGAAGGTATATGGAAAAACAGACATAAAGAACAGACATATGGACATTGAGGGGAATGACCAATGGGTGGGAGGCATAGAGAGAGTAACACGGAAACCTATACTATCATATGTGTAAAAGATAGCTACTGTTATTGTGCTGAGGGAATAGAAGATCCTGCAGGGTTGTGGTGTAATGGCCTGGATGGGTGTGATGGGTGAGACTGGGAGGGAAAAGAGTGCCAGGGATATTAATACGACTGATCTGGGAACATACATGTGTGTGAATAAGAAAACTCTGTAAAAATTTTAAAAATAATAAAATTAAAAAACAAAGAAAATGAAGTTAATGCTAATTACCCTAACTACACACACCAATATAAGTAATAATAATAGTAAAGAGGTTGGAAGAAAATTTTTGGAGATAGAGGGTATAGCCTTGGTGCTGATGTTGGTTTCATAGGTGTTTACATATTCCCAAACTCATTGATTTTTGTTCGTTAAGCATATCGAGGTTTTACATGTCAATCATATTTTAGAAAAGCTGTTTTTTTTTAATATAATGCATTACTTTTAAAAAATCTTTTGTCTGTGTGAAACAGTTTGGAATCTCTTAATCCTGAGAAGCATGTGCCTTACTGTGAATTTATTTAGGTGGACAATCTAGGTGTGTGTGTTTACTAAGTAGGTTTAGTCATGTCTGACTCTTTGTGACCCTATGGACACTATATAGCCTCCCAGTTTCCGCTGTCCATGTGATTGTCCAGGCAAGAATACTGGAGTTGGTTTTCATGCCCTCCTCAAGGTTATCTATGCTACCCAGAGATTAAACACAAGACTTCTGCTATGGCAGGCAGGCTTTTTGCCTTTAGAGCCACCTGGGAAGCCCTCACTTTTCCTAGCACACAGAACAAAGTAAGTGTTCAATATAAACTTGCTAAAATAATGAATGTAAGTGGTTTTCTGGCCAGCCAGACAGTCTGGGAAAAGGCAAGACAGAAATGAGGTCCGAGGGTTCTGCCTAAGTGGAAATATTGTGTGTGCATATGTGCTCATTTGCCCAGTTATGTCTGACTCTGGGCTCCTCTGTCCATGGAACTTTCCAGGCAATAATATCAGAGTAGGCTGCCATTTCCTATTCCAGGGGATCTTCCTGATC
Source organism: Tragulus kanchil (assembly GCA_022376925.1). Lineage (NCBI taxonomy): Eukaryota > Metazoa > Chordata > Mammalia > Artiodactyla > Tragulidae > Tragulus > Tragulus kanchil. The sequence goes on along the minus strand of JAIOJX010000029.1, from coordinate 78,613,818 downwards.
CAAGGATGGAAGCTGCATCTCTTGTGTCTCCTGTATTGGCAGGTGGATCCTTTACCACTGCACCTCCTAGTTAAAATGTTGCCTGAATTTAATACTATTTCTTATATTCATTGTAAGGATACAACTCTCTTAGCTGTTAAGACAAACTGATAAGACTAAAGTCAGCAACATTTCAGTTAAATAAGTACAGACTGGATACATGGAACTAAGGGCAGAGCCAAAGTTATGGAAAAAAGTAATCCCTAGACGTCCAAATACATGCCAAGCTAGTTAAAAAGCAAGGAAGATATTATTCTAGATAAATAGAGATCAAAGCTATTTTAATAGGGGAGAATGATTTAACTCAACTCTGTCTGCTGAAACAAAACACATGGTATTTTTCAGCATTGAGGCAAGTTAAAGGAAAATTTTGGAGGAGATCTGTGGGGAGGTTGGTCAGTGGGAATAGACCATCTGGGTGTTTGTAAATTTTCTTTTATTAAATTTCAGTTCCCACTTTCCGTTAGAGCCTCAGCTTTGAGTTTGAGAATGACATTGACTGGTTTTTAAATTTATAAATCTACAAAGATTTCTATCTCAAAGGGACAAAAAGAAAGAATGCAAAATTACAAGTTATCTAAAGTCAGTGCTGTAAGAAAAGATAAATCAGGAGCCTAGAGTCAAGAAGAGCCTAACAGTTAGTCAAACTGAAGGTCACATTAAAGTCATCTTGGCTTTCTTCCTTCCTTCTTTCCTTTTATTTGTAAAGTTATCAAGTACCCAAAATGTAGGAAAGCAGTTTTTCGAACAAATCAGAGAGGAATGTTCACCTCAGTGTGTCGTCAGACAGTATTGGCCCTTGGTTTTATGCTCTCCTTCAATGTTTGGGTAAGAATCTATTTACATTTGAAAGATAAGGTCTTAGAAGCCTCATGTCATGCTTCCTATGGGATGTGTTATTGAGCAAAGGCCTTAACTCATAGACAGTCTGGGAAAAGGCAAGACAGAAATGAGGTCCGAGGGTTCTGCCTAAGTGGAAATATTGTGTGTGCATATGTGCTCATTTGCCCAGTTATGTCTGACTCTGGGCTCCTCTGTCCATGGAACTTTCCAGGCAATAATATCAGAGTAGGCTGCCATTTCCTATTCCAGGGGATCTTCCTGATCCAAGGATGGAAGCTGCATCTCTTGTGTCTCCTGTATTGGCAGGTGGATCCTTTACCACTGCACCTCCTAGTTAAAATGTTGCCTGAATTTAATACTATTTCTTATATTCATTGTAAGGATACAACTCTCTTAGCTGTTAAGACAAACTGATAAGACTAAAGTCAGCAACATTTCAGTTAAATAAGTACAGACTGGATACATGGAACTAAGGGCAGAGCCAAAGTTATGGAAAAAAGTAATCCCTAGACGTCCAAATACATGCCAAGCTAGTTAAAAAGCAAGGAAGATATTATTCTAGATAAATAGAGATCAAAGCTATTTTAATAGGGGAGAATGATTTAACTCAACTCTGTCTGCTGAAACAAAACACATGGTATTTTTCAGCATTGAGGCAAGTTAAAGGAAAATTTTGGAGGAGATCTGTGGGGAGGTTGGTCAGTGGGAATAGACCATCTGGGTGTTTGTAAATTTTCTTTTATTAAATTTCAGTTCCCACTTTCCGTTAGAGCCTCAGCTTTGAGTTTGAGAATGACATTGACTGGTTTTTAAATTTATAAATCTACAAAGATTTCTATCTCAAAGGGAAAAAAAGAAAGAATGCAAAATTACAAGTTATCTAAAGTCAGTGCTGTAAGAAAAGATAAATCAGGAGCCTAGAGTCAAGAAGAGCCTAACAGTTAGTCAAACTGAAGGTCACATTAAAGTCATCTTGGCTTTCTTCCTTCCTTCTTTCCTTTTATTTGTAAAGTTATCAAGTACCCAAAATGTAGGAAAGCAGTTTTTCGAACAAATCAGAGAGGAATGTTCACCTCAGTGTGTCGTCAGACAGTATTGGCCCTTGGTTTTATGCTCTCCTTCAATGTTTGGGTAAGAATCTATTTACATTTGAAAGATAAGGTCTTAGAAGCCTCATGTCATGCTTCCTATGGGATGTGTTATTGAGCAAAGGCCTTAACTCATCATTAATGAAAATAATAAATTTGATTTACAGATAAATACACACACACACACACACACACACACACACACACACATATATATATATATAAACTAATCTCTTCCTGCTATTCTTTTCTCACTACCACCAATTGAGACTGGAAGACAGGACTGTAGCCTTCTTAGGCAAGGATGAGAAAGAGTCTTAAGCAAATCAGCCTAGCAAGTCGAATAAAACAAAATGCAGAAAAGCTTGACCTGAGACAAAAACCAAAAATCCACAGGAGTAAAGCAATAGATCTATCTTCATTCCACAGATGCATCCTCATTGCTTCCACAGGACAATAGTGTGTCTATAAATCCGCAACACAGCAGAATTACCATATTCTAGTTCCCTGAGATAAAGGCCTGATACATATTCTTAAGCTATTTTTGTAGGAAGCAAATCCCCTTCCCCCAACCAGACCCAAAATGCTGACCGAAATCATGAAGACCCCAAACCAGTTAAAAGTAGGAGGTTGATGATGTTCAAAACATCAGGCACCCTGCTGTCTCCTCCCCAACACTGCCTTTAATATGCCTTCTCTGAAAGTCTCAGGAAGTTGATACTCTTTCTTGCCTTCTCCCTTACGCATAAGTTATCCTGTCAATAAAAAGCTCTGCTTGTTAAGAGTCTTGGGGGAAGTATACTCTTTCTATCATATTTGTGTTCAAGAATCTGGAGAGGGTCTGGTAACACAACCAGCCTTCTACAACAGACACTTACTCATTGCCACTCCCCTGTCTGCCTTGAGAATTACAAACTTTCTCTGACTGAGTTTGGAGAAATTTTCCTGCCTTTATTTCAACAACTTTTATCCATTCCTAGTCTTGGAGCAGACTTGGCAGCTCTCTTCATTAGTAAATTCAGTTGATTTTATACTTCTGTTGCTGCCATTTGTAATCACTCCTTGAAATGATAAAGATGTGTGATATAGTTGACTAAAATTAAATATATATATATATACTTTTCTTTAGTGTTTATCTGTGTACATATACCATGGGGGATTAAAAGAGAGAGATGGAAAGGGAGACAGAGAGAGAGAGAGAGAGAGAATAGAGATGAGAGCACATCAGGATTTTTGGCTGCTTTTGACCCTGGCAAAGGTAAACTAGAAGAAAAATCAAAACCACATTATCAGTGACTGTATTTTATTTGGTCCTTGGGAGTAAAAACCAGGCAACTTGAAGAGTAAAAAGCTTTATTTTTCTGTCTGTTTCTATCCATCAGCTATTGCTAAAACTCAAAGACCCATTCCCATTTTCTTCTGCCTCTGAGTCCTCTTTTAAAAGATATCTTTGTTTCTTTGCCTTCACTTTTTTTATCTTGGCTCCTGCTGTTGTGGGAGTGGGTGTTCTGGGCCTCCATCTCTTTTCCTCCTGGTAGTTGGGTTCTCTCCTGGTTGACACTGAGGCACTTCAACTATATCTTTGTGTCAAAGTTGAGTATTACCAGGCTTTCTGGTAAGCTCTGAATCCCCAGTGCAAGTGCTCCAGTTTATATTTTCTCATGTTTCTTTCCTCTGAAGGAGTCCCACATCATTTCATTATTTTTGTAGTTGTAACTTCTACCTCTCCAAAACCAGATCCAACCCATGGGGTGGGACCAGAGCCCAGATTCAAGTGACACATTCCATGCTGTCATCTGAACTGAGCAGCTTATAGAGAGCTCTTCCCTGAGGATGACTTTTTATTAGGACTCTTCTGCATCTTTCATGCAAATAGATTCCTAGCAGAGATTCTTTCAACAGTTTTTCAGCAAGGAAGCTAGTTAGCAATCAAGATAAGATCCTTAAGACATACATATCCTGAATTGTTCATCTACAGACAAATTAACAGACATAGGACAAAACATCTCTCTGCTCTCATCCCAATTTAACACTCATTGCCACTCCCTGTCTGCCTTGAGAATTCAACTTTCTCTGACTGAGTTTGGAGAAATTTTCCTGCCTTTATTTCAACAACTTTTATCCATTCCTAGTCTTGGAGCAGACTTGGCAGCTCTCTTCATTAGTAAATTCAGTTGATTTTATACTTCTGTTGCTGCCATTTGTAATCACTCCTTGAAATGATAAAGATGTGTGATATAGTTGACTAAAATTAAATATATATATATATACTTTTCTTTAGTGTTTATCTGTGTACATATACCATGGGGGATTAAAAGAGAGAGATGGAAAGGGAGACAGAGAGAGAGAGAGAGAGAGAATAGAGATGAGAGCACATCAGGATTTTTGGCTGCTCTTCACCCTGGCAAAGGCAAACTACAAAAAAAACCAAAACCACATTATCAGTGACTGTATTTTATTTGGTCCTTGGGAGTAAAAACCAGGCAACTTGAAGAGTAAAAAGCTTTATTTTTCTGTCTGTTTCTATCCATCAGCTATTGCTAAAACTCAAAGACCCATTCCCATTTTCTTCTGCCTCTGAGTCCTCTTTTAAAAGATATCTTTGTTTCTTTGCCTTCACTTTTTTTATCTTGGCTCCTGCTGTTGTGGGAGTGGGTGTTCTGGGCCTCCATCTCTTTTCCTCCTGGTAGTTGGGTTCTCTCCTGGTTGACACTGAGGCACTTCAACTATATCTTTGTGTCAAAGTTGAGTATTACCAGGCTTTCTGGTAAGCTCTGAATCCCCAGTGCAAGTGCTCCAGTTTATATTTTCTCATGTTTCTTTCCTCTGAAGGAGTCCCACATCATTTCATTATTTTTGTAGTTGTAACTTCTACCTCTCCAAAACCAGATCCAACCCATGGGGTGGGACCAGAGCCCAGATTCAAGTGACACATTCCATGCTGTCATCTGAACTGAGCAGCTTATAGAGAGCTCTTCCCTGAGGATGACTTTTTATTAGGACTCTTCTGCATCTTTCATGCAAATAGATTCCTAGCAGAGATTCTTTCAACAGTTTTTCAGCAAGGAAGCTAGTTAGCAATCAAGATAAGATCCTTAAGACATACATATCCTGAATTGTTCATCTACAGACAAATTAACAGACATAGGACAAAACATCTCTCTGCTCTCATCCCAATTTAACAGCTATTGTTAATGAGGAAATACATAATGGGGCAAGGAGGGAGCAGGCCATTTGCTTGAAATACACTGTTTCTGGGGTGTGCAATATCACTCAGGGATGTAGGGAACTGAAGAAAGGCTGAGGATAACCGTTCTAATGAATCTGTTTTGGAAATGTTAGAATCTCTCAGAGTGACTTTATCACTAGCTATTACAGCTTCTTAAGAATTCATTACAACAATATAAGAAGTTCTTCAGAACAGAAAAAAATTTGGGGAAAAAATTTTAATCAAATACTAATAGCAATATGACAGTAAATGTTAACCACCTTCCTGGAAGTATATTTTGAGGGAAGGGTATAGAAAATGGAAAACATTAATGTTTGTTTATTGATAGAAAGATTTCCACATTTATCCTTTTATATTTCAATACATCATCATCTTCCACCTTGAATTCTAGTAGAAATATGTGCCAGGGCTTTTTCTTTAAGAGGGATTCTATTAGTTTCCTATTGCTGTTGTAACACATTACCACACATTTAACAGCTTAAAGCAACACAAATTTATGATTTTAGAGTTCTGGAGTTCAGAAGGACAAAACGGACTAGTAGAATTCCTCAGAGACTCTAAAAGAAAATCACTTTCCTTGCTTTTCCCAGCATGTTATAAGCCCCACATCACTCCAGCTTGCTTTAGTCATCATGTCTTCTATAACTCTGATTCTCCCACTTCCTTCTTATAAGAGTCTTTTTTGCATACACGGCCAACCTAGATAATCTCCTGAATTCATGATCCTTGTCTCCAGAGAAACTTGTATGCAGGTCATGAAGAAACAGAACCAGAAATGGAACAACAAACTAGTTCAAAATTAGGAAGGGAATACACAAGAGAACTTATAAACCAGATCCAACCCATGGGTGGGACCAGAGCCCAGATTCAAGTGACACATTCCATGCTGTCATCTGAACTGAGCAGCTTATAGAGAGCTCTTCCCTGAGGATGACTTTTTATTAGGACTCTTCTGCATCTTTCATGCAAATAGATTCCTAGCAGAGATTCTTTCAACAGTTTTTCAGCAAGGAAGCTAGTTAGCAATCAAGATAAGATCCTTAAGACATACATATCCTGAATTGTTCATCTACAGACAAATTAACAGACATAGGACAAAACATCTCTCTGCTCTCATCCCAATTTAACAGCTATTGTTAATGAGGAAATACATAATGGGGCAAGGAGGGAGCAGGCCATTTGCTTGAAATACACTGTTTCTGGGGTGTGCAATATCACTCAGGGATGTAGGGAACTGAAGAAAGGCTGAGGATAACCGTTCTAATGAATCTGTTTTGGAAATGTTAGAATCTCTCAGAGTGACTTTATCACTAGCTATTACAGCTTCTTAAGAATTCATTACAACAATATAAGAAGTTCTTCAGAACAGAAAAAATTGGGAAAAATTATAATCAAATACTAATAGCAATATGACAGTAAATGTTAACCACCTTCCTGGAAGTATATTTTGAGGGAAGGGTATAGAAAATGGAAAACATTAATGTTTGTTTATTGATAGAAAGATTTCCACATTTATCCTTTTATATTTCAATACATCATCATCTTCCACCTTGAATTCTAGTAGAAATATGTGCCAGGGCTTTTTCTTTAAGAGGGATTCTATTAGTTTCCTATTGCTGTTGTAACACATTACCACACATTTAACAGCTTAAAGCAACACAAATTTATGATTTTAGAGTTCTGGAGTTCAGAAGGACAAAACGGACTAGTAGAATTCCTCAGAGACTCTAAAAGAAAATCACTTTCCTTGCTTTTCCCAGCATGTTATAAGCCCCACATCACTCCAGCTTGCTTTAGTCATCATGTCTTCTATAACTCTGATTCTCCCACTTCCTTCTTATAAGAGTCTTTTTTGCATACACGGCCAACCTAGATAATCTCCTGAATTCATGATCCTTGTCTCCAGAGAAACTTGTATGCAGGTCATGAAGAAACAGAACCAGAAATGGAACAACAAACTAGTTCAAAATTAGGAAGGGAATACATTAAGGCTATATATTGCCACTCGACTTACTTAACTTTGATGCAGACTGCATTGTGCAAAATCCCAGGCTAGATGGATAACAAGCTGGACTCAAGATTACCAGGAGAAATAACCTCAGATTTGAAGATGGTTTTGGTATAATGGCAGGCAGTTAAAGTGGAACTAAAGAGCCTCTTGATGAGGGCTAAAGAGGTGAATGAAGAAGAAAGCAAAATACAAAACCTCCTTAAAGCTTAACATTCAAAAAACTAACTTTATGGCATTTGGTCCCATCACTTAATGCAAATAGAGAGGGAACAGTGGCAAACTTTATTTTGGGAGTCTCCAAAATCACTGCAGACAGTGAACTGCAGCCACAAAATTAAAAGACACCTGCTCTGTGGAAGAGAAACTATGACAAACCTAGGTAGCATATCAAAAATTAGAGACATCTAAGAGTTTGATGGTTTCTGGTCTTACATTTAGGGCTTTAACCCATTTTGAGTTGATCTTTGTGGATGGTGTCAGGGAATGTTCCAACTTCATTTTTTTGCATGCAGCTGTCCAATTTTCCAAGCACCCTTTGTTGAAAAGGCTGTCTTTGTCCCATTTTAGATTTCCGCCTCCTTTGTCAAAAATAAGGTATCCATATGTGCATGGGTTTATCTCTGGGTTCTCTATCTTGTTCCATTTGTCGATATTTCTGTTTTTGTGCCAGTACCGTACTGTCTTGATGACTGTGGCTTTGTAGTATAGTCTGAAGCTAGGGAGGCTGATTCCTCCAGCTCCATTCTTCTTCTTCAGGATGCTTTGGTTGTTCGGGGTCTTTTGTGTTTCCATATGAACCGTGTTATTCTTTGGTCTAGTTCTGTGAAGAATGTCATTGGTAGTTTGATAGGGACCACATTGAATCTATAGATGACATTTGGTAGTATGGGCATTTTCACAAAATTGATTCTTCTGACCCAGGAACATGGAATATCTCTCCATCTGTTTAAGTCTTTAATTTCTTTCATGAGTGTCTTGTAACTTTCAGTGTACAGTTCTTTTGTTTCTTTGGGTAGGTTTATTCCTAGATATTTTATTCTTTTGATTGCAATAGTGAAAGGGATTACATCTTTGATTTCGCTTTCAGATTTTTCATTGTTTGTGTATAGGAATGTGAGTGATTTCTGCATATTGATTTTGTCTTCTATAACTGATTCCTTTTAAAAGTCTTAACTTTGATTGCCCAGAGAAACTTGTATGCAGGTCATGAAGAAACAGAACCAGAAATGGAACAACAAACTAGTTCAAAATTAGGAAGGGAATACATTAAGGCTATATATTGCCACTCGACTTACTTAACTTTGATGCAGACTGCATTGTGCAAAATCCCAGGCTAGATGGATAACAAGCTGGACTCAAGATTACCAGGAGAAATAACCTCAGATTTGAAGATGGTTTTGGTATAATGGCAGGCAGTTAAAGTGGAACTAAAGAGCCTCTTGATGAGGGCTAAAGAGGTGAATGAAGAAGAAAGCAAAATACAAAACCTCCTTAAAGCTTAACATTCAAAAAACTAACTTTATGGCATTTGGTCCCATCACTTAATGCAAATAGAGAGGGAACAGTGGCAAACTTTATTTTGGGAGTCTCCAAAATCACTGCAGACAGTGAACTGCAGCCACAAAATTAAAAGACACCTGCTCTGTGGAAGAGAAACTATGACAAACCTAGGTAGCATATCAAAAATTAGAGACATCTAAGAGTTTGATGGTTTCTGGTCTTACATTTAGGGCTTTAACCCATTTTGAGTTGATCTTTGTGGATGGTGTCAGGGAATGTTCCAACTTCATTTTTTTGCATGCAGCTGTCCAATTTTCCAAGCACCCTTTGTTGAAAAGGCTGTCTTTGTCCCATTTTAGATTTCCGCCTCCTTTGTCAAAAATAAGGTATCCATATGTGCATGGGTTTATCTCTGGGTTCTCTATCTTGTTCCATTTGTCGATATTTCTGTTTTTGTGCCAGTACCGTACTGTCTTGATGACTGTGGCTTTGTAGTATAGTCTGAAGCTAGGGAGGCTGATTCCTCCAGCTCCATTCTTCTTCTTCAGGATGCTTTGGTTGTTCGGGGTCTTTTGTGTTTCCATATGAACCGTGTTATTCTTTGGTCTAGTTCTGTGAAGAATGTCATTGGTAGTTTGATAGGGACCACATTGAATCTATAGATGACATTTGGTAGTATGGGCATTTTCACAAAATTGATTCTTCTGACCCAGGAACATGGAATATCTCTCCATCTGTTTAAGTCTTTAATTTCTTTCATGAGTGTCTTGTAACTTTCAGTGTACAGTTCTTTTGTTTCTTTGGGTAGGTTTATTCCTAGATATTTTATTCTTTTGATTGCAATAGTGAAAGGGATTACATCTTTGATTTCGCTTTCAGATTTTTCATTGTTTGTGTATAGGAATGTGAGTGATTTCTGCATATTGATTTTGTATCCTACTATTTTGCTGAATTCGTTGATTAGCTCTAGCAGTTTTGTAACAGTGTCTTTTGGATTTTCCATGTATAATATCATGATGTTTGCAAATAGAGAGTTTGACTTCTTCTTTTCCAATCTGGATTCCTTTTATTTTTTTTTTCTTCTCTTATGTCTGTTGCTAGAACTTCCAGGACTGTGTTGAATAATAGTGATCAAAGTGGACACCCTTATCTTGTTCCTGATCTTAGAGGGAATGCTTTCAATTTTTCACCATTGAGAATAATGTTTACTGTGGGCTTTTCATATATGGCTTTCACTATGTTGAGATAGGTTCCTTCTATGCCCATTTTTTGAAGAGTTTTTATCACAAATGGATTTTGTACATTGTTGACGGCTTTTTCCGCATCTATTGAGATTATCATGTGATTTTTTCTCTCAACTTGCTGATATGGTGTATCACATTGATGGATTTGCCAATACTGAAGAATCATTGATGCCTGGGATGAATCTGACTTGATCATGATGTATGAGCTGTTTGATGTGATGTAGAATTCTACTTTATAGAATTTTGTTGAAGATATTTAATGTCTAAAAATCAGTGAAAGTGGCCTATAATTTTCTTCTTTTGTGTTGCCTTTGCCTGGCTTTGGTATCAGGGTAATGGCAGCCTCATAGAATGTGTTTGGAAGTGTTTTTTCCTAAGCAATTTTTTGAAAGAGTTTTAGAAAGACAGGCATTAGCTCTTCTTTAAATGTTTGGTAGAATTCACCTGTGAAGCCATCTGTCCCTGGGCTTTTATTTTTGGGTAGATTTTTAATCACAAATTTGATTTCTGAGCTTGTGATTGGGTTGTTCATAGCCCCTTTGTCTTGGGATTAATCTTCTCGAAGAAGCTGTCCATTTCCGTGGTCCATGGGCATTTTCACAAAATTGATTCTTCTGACCCAGGAACATGGAATATCTCTCCATCTGTTTAAGTCTTTAATTTCTTTCATGAGTGTCTTGTAACTTTCAGTGTACAGTTCTTTTGTTTCTTTGGGTAGGTTTATTCCTAGATATTTTATTCTTTTGATTGCAATAGTGAAAGGGATTACATCTTTGATTTCGCTTTCAGATTTTTCATTGTTTGTGTATAGGAATGTGAGTGATTTCTGCATATTGATTTTGTATCCTACTATTTTGCTGAATTCGTTGATTAGCTCTAGCAGTTTTGTAACAGTGTCTTTTGGATTTTCCATGTATAATATCATGATGTTTGCAAATAGAGAGAGTTTGACTTCTTCTTTTCCAATCTGGATTCCTTTTATTTTTTTTTTCTTCTCTTATGTCTGTTGCTAGAACTTCCAGGACTGTGTTGAATAATAGTGATCAAAGTGGACACCCTTATCTTGTTCCTGATCTTAGAGGGAATGCTTTCAATTTTTCACCATTGAGAATAATGTTTACTGTGGGCTTTTCATATATGGCTTTCACTATGTTGAGATAGGTTCCTTCTATGCCCATTTTTTGAAGAGTTTTTATCACAAATGGATTTTGTACATTGTTGACGGCTTTTTCCGCATCTATTGAGATTATCATGTGATTTTTTCTCTCAACTTGCTGATATGGTGTATCACATTGATGGATTTGCCAATACTGAAGAATCATTGATGCCTGGGATGAATCTGACTTGATCATGATGTATGAGCTGTTTGATGTGATGTAGAATTCTACTTTATAGAATTTTGTTGAAGATATTTAATGTCTAAAAATCAGTGAAAGTGGCCTATAATTTTCTTCTTTTGTGTTGCCTTTGCCTGGCTTTGGTATCAGGGTAATGGCAGCCTCATAGAATGTGTTTGGAAGTGTTTTTTCCTAAGCAATTTTTTGAAAGAGTTTTAGAAAGACAGGCATTAGCTCTTCTTTAAATGTTTGGTAGAATTCACCTGTGAAGCCATCTGTCCCTGGGCTTTTATTTTTGGGTAGATTTTTAATCACAAATTTGATTTCTGAGCTTGTGATTGGGTTGTTCATAGTTTCTATTTCTTCCTGGTTGAGTCTTGGGAGATTAATCTTCTCGAAGAAGCTGTCCATTTCTTCCAGGTGGTCCAGTTTGTTGCCATAGAGTTGTTCATAACAGTCTCTTATAATCCTTTGCATTTCTGCATTATCTGTTGTAATCTCTGGTTGTTCAATTTTGATTTTGTTGATCTGGTTCTTCTCTCTTTTTTTCTTGATCAGTCTGCCCAGTGGCTTGTCAATTTTATTTACATTTACAAAGAACCAGCATTTTGTTTCATTTGTCTTTACTATTGTTTCTTGCATCTCTTTTTCATTTTTCCCTGCTCTGATCTTTATGATTTCTTTTCTTCTGCTATCTTTGGGGTGTTTTTGTTCTTCTTTCTCCAATTCTTTTAAGCGTAAGGTTAGGCTGTCTGTAGATGAGAATATAGACAAAACACTCAAGGATATAAATCAAAGCAAGATCTTCTATGACCCACCAACTACAATAGCGGAACTAAAAAGAAAAATGAACATGTGGGACCTAATGAAACTTAGAAGATTTTGTACAGTAAAAGAAACTACAAAAAAGATGAATATCCAACCAGTGGCAACCAACAGAATGGCAGAAAATCATAGCAAATGAAACAACAGACAAAGAATTAATCTCCAAAATCTACAAGCAACTCAGACAACTCAGCACCAGAAAAATGAAAAACCCAATTAAAAAATGGGAAAAGGACCTAAACAGACACCTCTCCAAAGACAACATACAGATGGCCAAAAAGAACATGATGCGGTGCTCAACCTAGATTAAAATTAGAGAAATGCAAATCAAAACTACAATGAGATATCACCTCACACCCATCAGAATGGCCATCATCAACATATGGACAGACAATAAATGCTGGAGAGGGTCCGGAGAAAAGGGAACACTTGCCTTGCTGGTCGGAATGTATATTGATATAGCCTCTAGAATGTTTGGGTTTTAGAATTTTTTTCAGCTCTGTGAAAGGCCATCTGTCCCTGGGCTTTTATTTTTGGGTAGGTTTTTGATCACAAATTTGATTTCTGAGCTTGTGATGGAGTCCTTTATAGTTTCTATTTTCTTCCCGCTTCAGTCTTGGGAGATTAATCTTCTCCAGGAATCTGTCCATTTCTTCCAGGTGGTCCAGTTTGTTGCCATAGAGTTGTTCGTAATAGTCTCTTAGAATCCTTTGGATTTCTGCATTATCTGTTGTAATCTCTGGTTGTTCAATTTTGATTTTGTTGATCTGGTTCTTCTCTCTTTTTTTCTTGATCAGTCTGCCCAGTGGCTTGTCAATTTTATTTACATTTACAAAGAACCAGCATTTTGTTTCATTTGTCTTTACTATTGTTTCTTGCATCTCTTTTTCATTTTTCCCTGCTCTGATCTTTATGATTTCTTTTCTTCTGCTATCTTTGGGGTGTTTTTGTTCTTCTTTCTCCAATTCTTTTAAGCGTAAGGTTAGGCTGTCTGTAGATGAGAATATAGACAAAACACTCAAGGATATAAATCAAAGCAAGATCTTCTATGACCCACCAACTACAATAGCGGAACTAAAAAGAAAAATGAACATGTGGGACCTAATGAAACTTAGAAGATTTTGTACAGTAAAAGAAACTACAAAAAAGATGAATATCCAACCAGTGGCAACCAACAGAATGGCAGAAAATCATAGCAAATGAAACAACAGACAAAGAATTAATCTCCAAAATCTACAAGCAACTCAGACAACTCAGCACCAGAAAAATGAAAAACCCAATTAAAAAATGGGAAAAGGACCTAAACAGACACCTCTCCAAAGACAACATACAGATGGCCAAAAAGAACATGATGCGGTGCTCAACCTAGATTAAAATTAGAGAAATGCAAATCAAAACTACAATGAGATATCACCTCACACCCATCAGAATGGCCATCATCAACATATGGACAGACAATAAATGCTGGAGAGGGTCCGGAGAAAAGGGAACACTCTTGCCTTGCTGGTCGGAATGTATATTGATATAGCCTCTATGGAAGACAATATGGAGATTTCTTGAAAAACTAAAAATAGAAGCACCCTATGACTCAGCAATCCCACTCTTAGGCTTATACCCTGATGAAATCAAATCTGAAAGAAACACCTGTACCCCAATGTTCACTGCAGCTCTCTATACAATAGCTAGAACATGGAAGCAACCTAGATGTCCATCGACAAATGAATGGATAGAAAAGCTCTGGTACCTATATATACAATGGAATACTACACAGTTGTAAAAAGAAATGCAGAAGAATCAGTCCTAATGAGGTGGCTGGCTCTAGAACCTATCATAAAAAGTGAAGTAATCAAAAAGAGAAGGACAAGTACAATGTACTAACAAATATATATATGGAATCTAGTAGGATGCTAATGATAACACACACAGTGAAGTGATGGAAAACAGACATGGACAGCAGATATATGGACATTGTGGGGAATGAACAGTGGGTGGGAGGCGTAAAGGAAGTAGCATGAAAACCTGCACTATCATAAGTGGAGAAAATATCTATAGTCGTTAATCTGTGAGAAAAGGGGATTCTGCCTGGGTGCTGTGTGATGGTCTGGAGGGGTGGGATGTGGGGGGATATACATATAACTAATCTGGGAACATACATATCTGTAAACAACAAAACTCTGTAAAAGTTAAACACAAAATAAAATTTAAAAAAAAAATCAGAGACATCAATTTGCCAACAACAGTCTCTATCAAAGCTATGCTTTTTCCAGGAGTCATGCACAGTAAAAGAAACTACAAAAAAGATGAATATCCAACCAGTGGCAACCAACAGAATGGCAGAAAATCATAGCAAATGAAACAACAGACAAAGAATTAATCTCCAAAATCTACAAGCAACTCAGACAACTCAGCACCAGAAAAATGAAAAACCCAATTAAAAATGGGAAAAGGACCTAAACAGACACCTCTCCAAAGACAACATACAGATGGCCAAAAAGAACATGATGCGGTGCTCAACCTAGATTAAAATTAGAGAAATGCAAATCAAAACTACAATGAGATATCACCTCACACCCATCAGAATGGCCATCATCAACATATGGACAGACAATAAATGCTGGAGAGGGTCCGGAGAAAAGGGAACACTCTTGCCTTGCTGGTCGGAATGTATATTGATATAGCCTCTATGGAAGACAATATGGAGATTTCTTGAAAAACTAAAAATAGAAGCACCCTATGACTCAGCAATCCCACTCTTAGGCTTATACCCTGATGAAATCAAATCTGAAAGAAACACCTGTACCCCAATGTTCACTGCAGCTCTCTATACAATAGCTAGAACATGGAAGCAACCTAGATGTCCATCGACAAATGAATGGATAGAAAAGCTCTGGTACCTATATATACAATGGAATACTACACAGTTGTAAAAAGAAATGCAGAAGAATCAGTCCTAATGAGGTGGCTGGCTCTAGAACCTATCATAAAAAGTGAAGTAATCAAAAAGAGAAGGACAAGTACAATGTACTAACAAATATATATATGGAATCTAGTAGGATGCTAATGATAACACACACAGTGAAGTGATGGAAAACAGACATGGACAGCAGATATATGGACATTGTGGGGAATGAACAGTGGGTGGGAGGCGTAAAGGAAGTAGCATGAAAACCTGCACTATCATAAGTGGAGAAAATATCTATAGTCGTTAATCTGTGAGAAAAGGGGATTCTGCCTGGGTGCTGTGTGATGGTCTGGAGGGGTGGGATGTGGGGGGATATACATATAACTAATCTGGGAACATACATATCTGTAAACAACAAAACTCTGTAAAAGTTAAACACAAAATAAAATTTAAAAAAAAAATCAGAGACATCAATTTGCCAACAACAGTCTCTATCAAAGCTATGCTTTTTCCAGGAGTCATGCACGGAAGAATGGGACCTTAAGAAAGGCTGAGCAGTGAAGAATTCATGTTTTCAAATTATGGTGCTGAAGAAGACTTTGAGGATCCCCTTGGCAGCAAGGAAATCAAAACAGTCAATCCTAAATGAAATCAATCTTGAATACTCATTGAAAGGACTGATGCTGAAGCTGAAGTTTCAGTACTTTGGCCACCTGATGCAAAGAGCTAGCTCACTGGAAAAGCCCCTGATTTTGGGAAAGTTTGAGGGCAAGAGAAGAGGGTAACAGAGGATGAGATGGTTGGATGGCATCACTGACTCAATGGACATGAGTTTGAGTGAACTCAGAGAGACTGAAGAACAGGGAACCCAGGTATGCTTCAGTACATGGGGTCACAAAGAGTTGGACATGAATGAAAGACTGAACACCAACACGCTTAATGACATTTTCAAAGTTCCTTTGACCATAGAGGATAACCTAACTAGAGGTTCTGGGGATTAAGATCTGAACCTCTTTTAGGAGGGAGAGGAGCATTTTTCTAAGAACAACCTATGACCCAACTGAATCTAGAATCAGATGGAATGCAGTGGATTTATGTAACTGAGAAATCCAAAGAAAGCATATCTTAAGCAGAAATCCAGAATAATTCACGGAGCCAGTTTTTGCCATATTCTTTTTTTATGTCTTCATTAGTTTTAAATTCAAATTCACACAGAAAAATGACATTGGCAGCTGCTGTAGTTATCACATTCTAAGTCCAATGAGAAAAGTGAATTTTCTTCCCAGGATTTCTAACAATATCTAACCCTATCTCATCAGCTGTGATTGCAGCATGTGCCCATCTGCAAATTAGTTCTCTTGTCCAGATGAAGAATTTCTTTGTCCTCAATTGCCTCATCTTTAAAAGAAGCATAATACACAAAGTTGGAGCCCAGTGTACAAGTGAAACTGTTCACCTCAGATTGGTATTCGAACCCATGTACTGGAAATTGAATTCGACCAAAATCCGTGGTCTTCCAACTAAAATCCCACACCTGACTTCAGGGCTTAATGAAGGTCAGGTTCTTGATGTCTCATCACAGAAAATAATTTAATGAGAGACAAAGTGATAGACAAGAAGTAGATTAATATAGGACACTTGTAAGAGATGCAAGTGAGCAGGGGAAGGATCTCAGCCCCAAGGATTTAGTTGGCTAGAATTTTATACTATCATAAGGGAAGAAAATAGCTATTGTCATTACTCTATGAGAAAAGGGGATCCTTCAGGGGTGCTGTGTGATGTTCGGGAGGAGTGGGAAGGGGGAGATACACATATGACTAATCTGGGAACATGCATATCTATAAACAACAAAACTCTGTAAAAGTTAAAAGTAAAATAAAAGTTTAAAAACAAAAAAAAGAAAATTGGGGAGTGGAAAAGACCCCTTTACATCACTAGCTCTTCCTTAATATCAGACAGAAGAATGTATGATCCTCAGACTATCATAGTGGTCATTCAAAGCATTAGAAAAGTGGTGACATTCTTCTTTCGCCTGATGGCCTAGGGCATGTCTCATGCTTTTATTCATGGCTTTATGTTCAAACACATTTGCTTTGTTCATGTTCTGATAGCTTTCTTGAGTGATTGTTAACTTGCACAGTGGTCTCCCAAACTTTCTTAGCTTTCTCTGTCTATATTCTTCTACTTCCCAGATGGTTCATTGGTAAAGAATTCTACCTGCCAAGCAGGAGACATAAATTTGATTCCACCTTCAAGAAGATCCCTTGGAGAAGGATACAGCAATTCCAGTATTCTCGCCTGGAAAATCTTATGGACAGAAGAGTCTGGTGGGCTACAATCTATGGGATTACAAAGAGTCAGCCAGGACTGATAATCTAAAACAACAACGAGTACTTGTACCTGTGTAACTATGCTGCATGCGTATATCTTAAGTGGCTTCAGTCTCTTATGTCTCCTGTATTGGCAGGCAGTTTCTTTATCACTAGTGCCAATTTTCTATCTATATCACAAGGGAGCCCAACATTACATAACAAAGAAAAAGAGAATGTAACAGGGCAAGAAAGGGATTGCTGCACTTCTGGGACAAAAGGCTCTTCATTTCCACTTTATACTAGAACCCTCACATTGTGTAGCCAGACCTGCTATATGTGAAAATTAAGAGCTAATAGGAATAAAACATTGATAATACTGTATGGCATTTAACATTGGAGCCCATGTACGAACCAAAATCCGTGGAAATTGAATTCGACCAAAATCCGTGGTCTTCCAACTAAAATCCCACACCTGACTTCAGGGCTTAATGAAGGTCAGGTTCTTGATGTCTCATCACAGAAAATAATTTAATGAGAGACAAAGTGATAGACAAGAAGTAGATTAATATAGGACACTTGTAAGAGATGCAAGTGAGCAGGGGAAGGATCTCAGCCCCAAGGATTTAGTTGGCTAGAATTTTATACTATCATAAGGGAAGAAAATAGCTATTGTCATTACTCTATGAGAAAAGGGGATCCTTCAGGGGTGCTGTGTGATGTTCGGGAGGAGTGGGAAGGGGGAGATACACATATGACTAATCTGGGAACATGCATATCTATAAACAACAAAACTCTGTAAAAGTTAAAAGTAAAATAAAAGTTTAAAAACAAAAAAAAGAAAATTGGGGAGTGGAAAAGACCCCTTTACATCACTAGCTCTTCCTTAATATCAGACAGAAGAATGTATGATCCTCAGACTATCATAGTGGTCATTCAAAGCATTAGAAAAGTGGTGACATTCTTCTTTCGCCTGATGGCCTAGGGCATGTCTCATGCTTTTATTCATGGCTTTATGTTCAAACACATTTGCTTTGTTCATGTTCTGATAGCTTTCTTGAGTGATTGTTAACTTGCACAGTGGTCTCCCAAACTTTCTTAGCTTTCTCTGTCTATATTCTTCTACTTCCCAGATGGTTCATTGGTAAAGAATTCTACCTGCCAAGCAGGAGACATAAATTTGATTCCACCTTCAAGAAGATCCCTTGGAGAAGGATACAGCAATTCCAGTATTCTCGCCTGGAAAATCTTATGGACAGAAGAGTCTGGTGGGCTACAATCTATGGGATTACAAAGAGTCAGCCAGGACTGATAATCTAAAACAACAACGAGTACTTGTACCTGTGTAACTATGCTGCATGCGTATATCTTAAGTGGCTTCAGTCTCTTATGTCTCCTGTATTGGCAGGCAGTTTCTTTATCACTAGTGCCAATTTTCTATCTATATCACAAGGGAGCCCAACATTACATAACAAAGAAAAAGAGAATGTAACAGGGCAAGAAAGGGATTGCTGCACTTCTGGGACAAAAGGCTCTTCATTTCCACTTTATACTAGAACCCTCACATTGTGTAGCCAGACCTGCTATATGTGAAAATTAAGAGCTAATAGGAATAAAACATTGATAATACTGTATGGCATTTAACATTCAATAAAGACTTGTTATTGCCATTGTTATTGTACTTACTTGATGAAAATTTTCTCAGACCCTGCTTATCAGCATTAATTAGGTTGACTTTTATTTTTTTCTGCCCTGAGTTGCTTTAAATGAAGGAACTCAAATCTGAGAGAAGGTTTTTAGATTGCAAAAAGGGAAAATTTTCTTGTTAGTCAATATCCTACTATCAGACCAGCTGTTTTAGTTGAGGCTACCAATGGGAAACCACTTAATGAAGTTGCTTATGGTTTACTGATTTGTGTGGCATAAATTATTTGTCTTAATGTAACTCCTGGGGTATTTTCCAATTCTTTCAGAGAATATATGGAAAAATAAAGTCACAAAACAAAACAAAGATACAGTGTGATGCCATATTCTCACAGCACCTGGTGAGAAATAATCTGCTGCTTCAATTGTAGTTTTATAATTGGTTTTATTTGGAATTCGTTCACAGCAAGATTCTTCGATGCTTATTTACTTTCCTCATATATGGTAAAGATCCCAATAATTGCACATCCAGCACACAATTGATTTTCCTCAGGATCCTCTTTGTACCTGTCAAAGTTTTAATAATGAAAAACTTAGAATGAGCTTTAATAAGCATTAGGAGTCAAATTTTCTTGGGGGAAGTAATTTAACTATTTATGGAAACATGTTCAAGTGAACGACATACAAATACAGCCTGATTATCAAAAGAGTTGGAGGTTAGAGAAGATTGGGGAAGTGGAAATTTATGGGATTACAAAGAGTCAGCCAGGACTGATAATCTAAAACAACAACGAGTACTTGTACCTGTGTAACTATGCTGCATGCGATATCTTAAGTGGCTTCAGTCTCTTATGTCTCCTGTATTGGCAGGCAGTTTCTTTATCACTAGTGCCAATTTTCTATCTATATCACAAGGGAGCCCAACATTACATAACAAAGAAAAAGAGAATGTAACAGGGCAAGAAAGGGATTGCTGCACTTCTGGGACAAAAGGCTCTTCATTTCCACTTTATACTAGAACCCTCACATTGTGTAGCCAGACCTGCTATATGTGAAAATTAAGAGCTAATAGGAATAAAACATTGATAATACTGTATGGCATTTAACATTCAATAAAGACTTGTTATTGCCATTGTTATTGTACTTACTTGATGAAAATTTTCTCAGACCCTGCTTATCAGCATTAATTAGGTTGACTTTTATTTTTTTCTGCCCTGAGTTGCTTTAAATGAAGGAACTCAAATCTGAGAGAAGGATTTTAGATTGCAAAAGGAAATTTACTTGTTAGTCAATATCCTACTATCAGACCAGCTGTTTTAGTTGAGGCTACCAATGGGAAACCACTTAATGAAGTTGCTTATGGTTTACTGATTTGTGTGGCATAAATTATTTGTCTTAATGTAACTCCTGGGGTATTTTCCAATTCTTTCAGAGAATATATGGAAAAATAAAGTCACAAAACAAAACAAAGATACAGTGTGATGCCATATTCTCACAGCACCTGGTGAGAAATAATCTGCTGCTTCAATTGTAGTTTTATAATTGGTTTTATTTGGAATTCGTTCACAGCAAGATTCTTCGATGCTTATTTACTTTCCTCATATATGGTAAAGATCCCAATAATTGCACATCCAGCACACAATTGATTTTCCTCAGGATCCTCTTTGTACCTGTCAAAGTTTTAATAATGAAAAACTTAGAATGAGCTTTAATAAGCATTAGGAGTCAAATTTTCTTGGGGGAAGTAATTTAACTATTTATGGAAACATGTTCAAGTGAACGACATACAAATACAGCCTGATTATCAAAAGAGTTGGAGGTTAGAGAAGATGAGTGCATCACAGGGACAGGTGAAGGAAGCTTTTAAGCTTCAATACAACAAATAAGATTAGCTTGCTCCATAAGACTTATACACTAATAAACCTTATGATAGCCGTTGAGTTCTAGGACTTGTTCTGCTTGAACCAAAGTATAAACTTGTTAGTGTTATTCCACATTCATCTTTTGACAGATCTTTGGCTTGTTACCCAAAAGAGTAAACTTTTTTCATTATTTCTCATTTAACTGGTAATTATGCTATATTTATTTTGTAAGAAAAAAGTTTTCAGTTCGTATATGGGCTACAATATGTGTTCTGATGATCTGTTTTACATGTATTATTGACTCAAAGTTGTGTTTTCAGGTTTTCCTGAAGCATATTTTATTCCTGACTAGGCTATAAGCTTTTTCCAGGAAAAAGCAAACATCATGTTTTCATTTACCAACTGTGATAAATACAGCCCTGAAGACTATAGGTTAAAAATGCCTCACTGAAAATACAGACAAACTTTCATAAAGCATTGGTCATGCATTCAATTATTCCTCAGCAAAGTAAATAGAATGAACTCTTAGTATATGCCTGACATATCCTATTAAATGAGAATTCATTGTTTTCCTGAATGGCTTTAATTTTTGAACAATAATGATTTTCATATTTTCTGACAAGTAATGAACTTTCCCTCTTGCAAAATAAAAGCATTAAAATTCCCTTAATTTTAGTTTTATAATTGGTTTTATTTGGAATTCGTTCACAGCAAAAAAAAAGATACAGTGTGATGCCATATTCTCACAGCACCTGGTGAGAAATAATCTGCTGCTTCAATTGTAGTTTTATAATTGGTTTTATTTGGAATTCGTTCACAGCAAGATTCTTCGATGCTTATTTACTTTCCTCATATATGGTAAAGATCCCAATAATTGCACATCCAGCACACAATTGATTTTCCTCAGGATCCTCTTTGTACCTGTCAAAGTTTTAATAATGAAAAACTTAGAATGAGCTTTAATAAGCATTAGGAGTCAAATTTTCTTGGGGGAAGTAATTTAACTATTTATGGAAACATGTTCAAGTGAACGACATACAAATACAGCCTGATTATCAAAAGAGTTGGAGGTTAGAGAAGATGAGTGCATCACAGGGACAGGTGAAGGAAGCTTTTAAGCTTCAATACAACAAATAAGATTAGCTTGCTCCATAAGACTTATACACTAATAAACCTTATGATAGCCGTTGAGTTCTAGGACTTGTTCTGCTTGAACCAAAGTATAAACTTGTTAGTGTTATTCCACATTCATCTTTTGACAGATCTTTGGCTTGTTACCCAAAAGAGTAAACTTTTTTCATTATTTCTCATTTAACTGGTAATTATGCTATATTTATTTTGTAAGAAAAAAGTTTTCAGTTCGTATATGGGCTACAATATGTGTTCTGATGATCTGTTTTACATGTATTATTGACTCAAAGTTGTGTTTTCAGGTTTTCCTGAAGCATATTTTATTCCTGACTAGGCTATAAGCTTTTTCCAGGAAAAAGCAAACATCATGTTTTCATTTACCAACTGTGATAAATACAGCCCTGAAGACTATAGGTTAAAAATGCCTCACTGAAAATACAGACAAACTTTCATAAAGCATTGGTCATGCATTCAATTATTCCTCAGCAAAGTAAATAGAATGAACTCTTAGTATATGCCTGACATATCCTATTAAATGAGAATTCATTGTTTTCCTGAATGGCTTTAATTTTTGAACAATAATGATTTTCATATTTTCTGACAAGTAATGAACTTTCCCTCTTGCAAAATAAAAGCATTAAAATTCCCCTCATTTTAGTCTTTAGAAAATAAATTGCTAAGTACCATTAACACTAGTACTTTATAAGAAGCCTAAGGCTCCTCATAGAGAAGTTTCTTCTTCAATTATATTTCTTAAAGCTTAGGGACATGTCTGAGAATCCCTGTTTACAAAGCAGAAACATATTTCATGCCATGTCTTTTGACAATAGAACAGGAGAATGAATGCAAGTCCTTTCAGAGCCAGGGAGACTAGATTCAAACACTGACTCTATCAGCTATGAAACGTGTGGAACTTGCTTAGTCTGCAAAAGTCTCCTTCTCTGTCAAGTGCAAATAATCACATGAATACATTTTCCTGTATAAATATATATACACATATGTGTGTGTGTCTATTAATAAAATAATGACAGTAGTATCTACAACAAAGCTTTAATTATTATTGCTAGTTCTGTCTAATTAGAGGTAGAAGTGGATTGAGTACAAAATTTTCTGGGTAAAGAAAGAAAAAATATGATATTGTTTCTGTTCACTATTTTACAGGTCCTAAAAAGTGAGGGTGAAGTGAAAAGGAAGTTACAGAAAATAAATTATGCTGTCCTTTCCAAGAAATTTCATATTTATTTATTATTTTTGGTCACAGCACAAGGCTTGTAGGATCTTAGTTCCCTGACCACGGATCAAACTCATTTCACCACAATGAAAACGAAAGGTCCTAACCACTAGTTGGTCAGGGGATTCCTACAAACATTTTAGATCGAAAGGTCTCATTAATGGCCATAAACATGTATTATTGACTCAAAGTTGTGTTTTCAGGTTTTCCTGAAGCATATTTTATTCCTGACTAGGCTATAAGCTTTTCCAGGAAAAAGCAAACATCATGTTTTCATTTACCAACTGTGATAAATACAGCCCTGAAGACTATAGGTTAAAAATGCCTCACTGAAAATACAGACAAACTTTCATAAAGCATTGGTCATGCATTCAATTATTCCTCAGCAAAGTAAATAGAATGAACTCTTAGTATATGCCTGACATATCCTATTAAATGAGAATTCATTGTTTTCCTGAATGGCTTTAATTTTTGAACAATAATGATTTTCATATTTTCTGACAAGTAATGAACTTTCCCTCTTGCAAAATAAAAGCATTAAAATTCCCCTCATTTTAGTCTTTAGAAAATAAATTGCTAAGTACCATTAACACTAGTACTTTATAAGAAGCCTAAGGCTCCTCATAGAGAAGTTTCTTCTTCAATTATATTTCTTAAAGCTTAGGGACATGTCTGAGAATCCCTGTTTACAAAGCAGAAACATATTTCATGCCATGTCTTTTGACAATAGAACAGGAGAATGAATGCAAGTCCTTTCAGAGCCAGGGAGACTAGATTCAAACACTGACTCTATCAGCTATGAAACGTGTGGAACTTGCTTAGTCTGCAAAAGTCTCCTTCTCTGTCAAGTGCAAATAATCACATGAATACATTTTCCTGTATAAATATATATACACATATGTGTGTGTGTCTATTAATAAAATAATGACAGTAGTATCTACAACAAAGCTTTAATTATTATTGCTAGTTCTGTCTAATTAGAGGTAGAAGTGGATTGAGTACAAAATTTTCTGGGTAAAGAAAGAAAAAATATGATATTGTTTCTGTTCACTATTTTACAGGTCCTAAAAAGTGAGGGTGAAGTGAAAAGGAAGTTACAGAAAATAAATTATGCTGTCCTTTCCAAGAAATTTCATATTTATTTATTATTTTTGGTCACAGCACAAGGCTTGTAGGATCTTAGTTCCCTGACCACGGATCAAACTCATTTCACCACAATGAAAACGAAAGGTCCTAACCACTAGTTGGTCAGGGGATTCCCTACAAACATTTTAGATCATTAGAAAGACCCCAGAAAAAAAAGCACTTATCTTCTTAGGGTGTGCATGGATCCATGGCCAATCATTCTTTCATTTTTCTTCAATTGAAAAAAAAAAAAAAATGTGTGTGTTCTTTCTCCAAGGCTGGAAGGAAGAAGCTAAAGTGTTTTAAATAGTGCTTTAAAAGGTACCTGGTGAAGATCTTTTCTATCTTGATTATTGTCTCTCCCTGTCAATCTTCCTCTTTTTTTATTTTTTAGACTATTGTGAGCAGAAACACGTGTCAATGGGATCTTTAACTCCTCTACTTTTGTGCAGCAGAAGAGAGGGCATTGGATCTATTATATTTTTAAGAAGTCTCTGGTTTTAAGTGTTCTCTGTTAAGGAGCAGAAAGTCTGCTGAGTTGATCTCTTTGCTAAGATGGAACATGTATGATAGCAATTACTGTCCTTTCTCATTTCTTCCGGTGGGATCTGGCATCAATGATTAGATTAGGGTTGAAGGAATTTTCTGGTGTCTCAGATAGTAAAGAATCTACATGCAATGCAGAAGGCCTGGTTCAATCCCTGGGTCAGGAAAATCCTATGGAGAAGAGAATGGCTACCCACCCCAGTATTATTGTCTGGAGAATCCTATGAATAGAGGATCCTGACTGACTATAGTCCATGGTGTTGCAAAGCATTGGACATGACTGAGCAATGAAGCATGCATATGAAGTTTAGTGGGCATTCCATGTGGTTCTGTGGTAATGAATCCAACTGTCAATGTAGGAGATGTACATTCAACCCCTGGGTTGGGAATATCCCCTGGAGGAAGAAATGACAATGCACTCCAATATTATTGCCTAGGAAATTTCACAGATCACAGGACCTGGCAAGGTTACATTCCATGAAGTGAAAAGGAAGTTACAGAAAATAAATTATGCTGTCCTTTCCAAGAAATTTCATATTTATTTATTATTTTTGGTCACAGCACAAGGCTTGTAGGATCTTAGTTCCCTGACCACGGATCAAACTCATTTCACCACAATGAAAACGAAAGGTCCTAACCACTAGTTGGTCAGGGGATTCCCTACAAACATTTTAGATCATTAGAAAGACCCCAGAAAAAAAAGCACTTATCTTCTTAGGGTGTGCATGGATCCATGGCCAATCATTCTTTCATTTTTCTTCAATTGAAAAAAAAAAAAAAATGTGTGTGTTCTTTCTCCAAGGCTGGAAGGAAGAAGCTAAAGTGTTTTAAATAGTGCTTTAAAAGGTACCTGGTGAAGATCTTTTCTATCTTGATTATTGTCTCTCCCTGTCAATCTTCCTCTTTTTTTATTTTTTAGACTATTGTGAGCAGAAACACGTGTCAATGGGATCTTTAACTCCTCTACTTTTGTGCAGCAGAAGAGAGGGCATTGGATCTATTATATTTTTAAGAAGTCTCTGGTTTTAAGTGTTCTCTGTTAAGGAGCAGAAAGTCTGCTGAGTTGATCTCTTTGCTAAGATGGAACATGTATGATAGCAATTACTGTCCTTTCTCATTTCTTCCGGTGGGATCTGGCATCAATGATTAGATTAGGGTTGAAGGAATTTTCTGGTGTCTCAGATAGTAAAGAATCTACATGCAATGCAGAAGGCCTGGTTCAATCCCTGGGTCAGGAAAATCCTATGGAGAAGAGAATGGCTACCCACCCCAGTATTATTGTCTGGAGAATCCTATGAATAGAGGATCCTGACTGACTATAGTCCATGGTGTTGCAAAGCATTGGACATGACTGAGCAATGAAGCATGCATATGAAGTTTAGTGGGCATTCCATGTGGTTCTGTGGTAATGAATCCAACTGTCAATGTAGGAGATGTACATTCAACCCCTGGGTTGGGAATATCCCCTGGAGGAAGAAATGACAATGCACTCCAATATTATTGCCTAGGAAATTTCACAGATCACAGGACCTGGCAAGGTTACATTCCATGAAGTGGCAAAGAGTCAGACACAACTTAGTAACCGAGTACAAGGGATTTAGTGGGATTCTTATAAACAAGCAGAACTCTATGGGGCCTTCCTGTGATGGACCCTTTCTCTATGTCCTCTGCAACCTCTTGTTTGAAGAAAAGATGCTGCCTCCCAACCCTTCTCTGAGTCACAAAATTCTGGCTCAACAATTAATGATGGAAAAGACATGAACATTTAACTTCTGCGAAAGTAGCATTTGGGTCAGTGAACTGGTAAAAATTTAAACAGTAAATGAACCATGTGGCAGACAAACAATCTTTAGCTCCTCCCTGAAATATAGATTAATAGATAACAGTATCTGACATACATTTCCTGAGTTGTTTTATAACAAATGGAAGAAGTTAACTACTCAGTGATCCTGAGTAGTTACTCAGATCATGGTCTGAGGCACGTAGACCTCAGACCAGCTGGAGCCTGAGAATTGATAACGTTAATCCCTTGACACCACCCTGTTACCTCACCATCAACCAGTTAGAGAATTATTCACCAACTGATCACAGACCCTGGGACTACCTTCCCTCAAAAATATTTCCCTCAAGCCCATTGGAAAGTTCAAGCTTTTTGAACTTTAGCCACCCAGAATTCTTGTCTGGTATCCTGTAATAAATGCTTCACCTTCCTTCACTACAACCTAACATCAGTAGATTGGCTTTATTCAGTGCCAGAGCCTGGACCTAAATTTGGTTTGGTAATATTCTTTCTGCTAAAGTTGTGACAATCTCCGAAGGCCTGGTTCAATCCCTGGGTCAGGAAAATCCTATGGAGAAGAGAATGGCTACCCACCCCAGTATTATTGTCTGGAGAATCCTATGAATAGAGGATCCTGACTGACTATAGTCCATGGTGTTGCAAAGCATTGGACATGACTGAGCAATGAAGCATGCATATGAAGTTTAGTGGGCATTCCATGTGGTTCTGTGGTAATGAATCCAACTGTCAATGTAGGAGATGTACATTCAACCCCTGGGTTGGGAATATCCCCTGGAGGAAGAAATGACAATGCACTCCAATATTATTGCCTAGGAAATTTCACAGATCACAGGACCTGGCAAGGTTACATTCCATGAAGTGGCAAAGAGTCAGACACAACTTAGTAACCGAGTACAAGGGATTTAGTGGGATTCTTATAAACAAGCAGAACTCTATGGGGCCTTCCTGTGATGGACCCTTTCTCTATGTCCTCTGCAACCTCTTGTTTGAAGAAAAGATGCTGCCTCCCAACCCTTCTCTGAGTCACAAAATTCTGGCTCAACAATTAATGATGGAAAAGACATGAACATTTAACTTCTGCGAAAGTAGCATTTGGGTCAGTGAACTGGTAAAAATTTAAACAGTAAATGAACCATGTGGCAGACAAACAATCTTTAGCTCCTCCCTGAAATATAGATTAATAGATAACAGTATCTGACATACATTTCCTGAGTTGTTTTATAACAAATGGAAGAAGTTAACTACTCAGTGATCCTGAGTAGTTACTCAGATCATGGTCTGAGGCACGTAGACCTCAGACCAGCTGGAGCCTGAGAATTGATAACGTTAATCCCTTGACACCACCCTGTTACCTCACCATCAACCAGTTAGAGAATTATTCACCAACTGATCACAGACCCTGGGACTACCTTCCCTCAAAAATATTTCCCTCAAGCCCATTGGAAAGTTCAAGCTTTTTGAACTTTAGCCACCCAGAATTCTTGTCTGGTATCCTGTAATAAATGCTTCACCTTCCTTCACTACAACCTAACATCAGTAGATTGGCTTTATTCAGTGCCAGAGCCTGGACCTAAATTTGGTTTGGTAATATTCTTTCTGCTAAAGTTGTGACAATCTCCGACATTAGTGTTGCCTTTACTTTCTTTGTTTCATCACTTGAATTTAACATATTTTTTTTTGTCTTTTCAGCTATTGGCACATAAAAACTTGTTTCTTATCCTTGTCAACTTCTAAGAAGTTACATAAGATTTCCTTAAAAAGTCTTTCATGATGCTTTATGGAACTTGTCTACTTTCCTTTCATTCCTCTCTTATATGTGCAGAATGTAAGAGTTACTTCCAATTAAATTTTCTCTATCTCATATTTTGTTCCTGTAGTCATACTGAAGTTTCCTTTGGAATATAAACATGGAAAATAATAATTTTTTTTAAACTTCATATTGGTAGTATCAACCATGTTCTTACTAAAATGATCTCTGACAATCTTTTCTTCTTTCATTTAGCTTCTTACTGCACCTATTGACGAAGCCAGATATATGTTCATGACTCTCTTCTTCAACATCCTGTGATTTGTATGAATTATCCTTCAATTTTATTCCCTTTCTTTCTTGTTTATTGCAGTTGAGATCGTATATGAGTTCTAATCCTATTTTTCCTTACATGGAGTCTTCTTAGCTTGATGATATTGATGGTTTAGCTTATTATTTCATGTTTCCTTAAGTTATTTATTTTTATTTGTATCTTTTCCTCTTTCACCACTGATAACTCTGTGGTTGGCCTCACTTCTCCTTTATTATCTTTCACTGTCCTTAGCATTCCTCTCAGAACTCCTCAGTGCCCAGAATTATGGCAGATAAGATTAAATGTGCATAGGTAGGTAGATTTATCTGTATTTCCACTTTGAAGAAGTTCTTTGATTAATTTTAAATTATAAAAAAACAGAGGATAGCTTAAATTTTCAGAAAATACAACAATACATAAAGCAAATAAGTTTGTATATTGTCTCTCATTAAATAATAATCTATTGAACTAGGGAGTACTACATGTTTTGAAACTGGCAAATAATAAGCACTAATTGAATTTTAATAATTTTTGTACATTATTGTCATGAAACAGTAATGATAAAAGCTGATTTTAAAATATATACACATATATTAAACTGGTTTCTTTTTTGTGAGCAAAAGATGGTAGGTAGTATTTACTTTCATGCTGTATCTTTTTCTAATAATCATATGATAATCACAAAGTTCATGTTTTCTAGGAAAAAGAATTTCCTATATTGTTATTTACTTTACATGTTCAGAAGGTTTTTTTTTTTTTTTTCAAGTAAAAGTGATGAAATTACTTTGCTAATTTTTTTTTTTTTTAATAATTTTTTTGGTGGGCGGGTTGGAGGGGGGCAGGCCACTTCTATTGGTCTTTCATTTATCTATTTTCATCCATCTTTGTTCTTTGGCCCATGTGGGTCTCCCATCTCAGTGGCCTCTGTTGTCCCAGAGCACCAGCTCCGGGCACATGTGTTCCAGAGCTCCAGCTCGGTAATTCGACACATCAGTCCAGATGTTCCGTAGCACATGGGATCTTCCCAGGCCAGGGACCAAACCGGTGCCCATTGCACTGCAAGGTAGTGTCCTTACCCACTGGACCACCAGGGAAGCCCCTGCTAAACTTTTCAAGCTAATGTCTGACTCTTTTTATGCTAGTGGCCAAACTTTGCAATAACTCTGGCCTGATAGAGTGATTATTACTATTTCTAACTTCAATAGTCATTTTTAAAATTAGGATAAGTTGATACTTTATGTGCTAATGTTCCTTTATAAGCAAAATGCTCACATCAAAACCTGATATTTTCAAGGTTTCATCTCCAAGATTCTTTCTTTATACCCTAGAAATAAATATTTAGTGGTTTATAAGGTAAAGAATCAGCTTGCAACGCAGGAGACATGGGTATGATGCCTGAATCAGAAAGAGTCCCTGGAGAAGAAAATGGTTATCCACTCTAGTATTCTTGCCTGAAGAATTCCATAGACAGAGAAGCTTGTTGGGCTACAGTCCAAGGGGTTACAGAGAGTCTGACATGACTGAGTGATTAACACATACAAGAAGTCAGATAGTAAATATGTTTATCTTTGAGGGACCATACAGTCTTTGTCACAACTATTCAACTCTTCTGTTACAGTTTGAAAAGAGTCATAGACAATGAATATGCACTAGACTTGGTTGTATTTATTTACAAAAACAAACTGAGGCCAGATTTCTTCTTCAAGCTGCAGTTTACTAGGCTAGAGAATCCCTCAGTTCAATTCAATTCAGTTCATTTGCTCGTCGTGTCTGACCCTTTGTGAATCTGGATGGCAGGCTTCCCTGTCCTTCACCATCTCCTGAAGCTTGTTCAAAATCATGTGCGTTGACTCATGCTGTCATCCAACCATCTTGTCCTCTCTCATCCCCTTCTTCTGCCTTCTATTTTTCTTCACATTAGGGTCTTTTCCTATGAGTTGTCATTTGGCATCAGGTGGCCAAATACTGGAGCTTCAGCTTCAGCAGTCCTTCCAATGAATACTCAGGGTTGATTTCCTTTAGGATTGACTGGTTTGATTTACTTGCAGTCCAAGGGACTCAAGTGCCTTCTCCAACACCACAGTTCAAAGGCACCAGTTCTTCAGTGCTGAGTCTTCTTTATGGTCCAACTCTCACATCCATACACAACTACTGGGAAAACCATAGCTTTGACTATATGGACTTTCGTTGGTCAAGTGATATCTTTGCTATTTAATACACTAAGTCTGTCACAGGCCCTGCTAAACTTTTCAAGCTAATGTCTACTTTATGCTAGTGGCCAAACTTTGCAATAACTCTGGCCTGATAGAGTGATTATTACTATTTCTAACTTCAATAGTCATTTTTAAAATTAGGATAAGTTGATACTTTATGTGCTAATGTTCCTTTATAAGCAAAATGCTCACATCAAAACCTGATATTTTCAAGGTTTCATCTCCAAGATTCTTTCTTTATACCCTAGAAATAAATATTTAGTGGTTTATAAGGTAAAGAATCAGCTTGCAACGCAGGAGACATGGGTATGATGCCTGAATCAGAAAGAGTCCCTGGAGAAGAAAATGGTTATCCACTCTAGTATTCTTGCCTGAAGAATTCCATAGACAGAGAAGCTTGTTGGGCTACAGTCCAAGGGGTTACAGAGAGTCTGACATGACTGAGTGATTAACACATACAAGAAGTCAGATAGTAAATATGTTTATCTTTGAGGGACCATACAGTCTTTGTCACAACTATTCAACTCTTCTGTTACAGTTTGAAAAGAGTCATAGACAATGAATATGCACTAGACTTGGTTGTATTTATTTACAAAAACAAACTGAGGCCAGATTTCTTCTTCAAGCTGCAGTTTACTAGGCTAGAGAATCCCTCAGTTCAATTCAATTCAGTTCATTTGCTCGTCGTGTCTGACCCTTTGTGAATCTGGATGGCAGGCTTCCCTGTCCTTCACCATCTCCTGAAGCTTGTTCAAAATCATGTGCGTTGACTCATGCTGTCATCCAACCATCTTGTCCTCTCTCATCCCCTTCTTCTGCCTTCTATTTTTCTTCACATTAGGGTCTTTTCCTATGAGTTGTCATTTGGCATCAGGTGGCCAAATACTGGAGCTTCAGCTTCAGCAGTCCTTCCAATGAATACTCAGGGTTGATTTCCTTTAGGATTGACTGGTTTGATTTACTTGCAGTCCAAGGGACTCAAGTGCCTTCTCCAACACCACAGTTCAAAGGCACCAGTTCTTCAGTGCTGAGTCTTCTTTATGGTCCAACTCTCACATCCATACACAACTACTGGGAAAACCATAGCTTTGACTATATGGACTTTCGTTGGTCAAGTGATATCTTTGCTATTTAATACACTAAGTCTGTCATATCTTTTCTTCCAATCAACAGGTCAAGTGTCTTTTAATTAATACCCTTTGCAGTGATTTTTGAGCCCAACAAAATAAAGTCTGTAACTGTTTCCATGGTTTGCCCATCTATTTGCCATGGAGTGATGGAACCAGATGCCATGGTCCTTATTTGAATGTTGAATTTTAAGTCAACTTTTTCACTCTCCTCTTTCACCTTCATCAAGAGGCTCTTTATTTCTTCTTCTCTTTCTGCCATAATGGTGGTGCCATCAGCATACCTGTGGGTATTGGTATTTCTCCTGGCAATCTTGATTCCAGCTTCTGCTTTATCCAGACTGGCATTTATCACAATACACTCTTAAATAAGCAGGGTGACCATATATAGTCTTGATGTACTCCTTTCCTATATTGAAACTAGTCTGTTTTTCCATGTCTGGTTCTAACTGTTGCTTCTTTCCTACATATAGGTTTCACAGAAGGCAGATAAGGTGAACTGTTATTCCCATCTGTCATGACTTTCAGCACAGAAGATCAAAGTTAAAGACATAGACATGTTAGTTTCTGCAAAACATGGGACAGGGGGTCAGCAATCTCTTGGACTCCAAGGAAATTCTCCTAATTCTCATGCCTTTTTTATTGAGATTTAGAAAGACTGTAGGGGATCAGGGAGTCAGTGATTGATTATAGAAAAGCTACAGCTGTGTACGTACAAGATAGATACTATCAAAACAATCTAATCAATTATCTTTGCACCCATGCCAAGTTTCTTGGGAGGACGCCATATCTCATGGGAAGATCACTGGTACAGACAGCAGGCACGTAAACCAGTGTTCTGATTTACACTTGACCCAGTGTTCTTAAGTCCCTGCTCAGAAGTTCCAGATCCCATACTCTGTCTGAGATGGTTGCCCCAAGTCTCTGGTTATGATTCAGAGATTTTAGGATCTGTAAACAAGTGCTCCTGTTTTTCTACCAGGCCCTTGTTTATGGCCTTGCTTTTCCAGCAGGCCTTTCTTTATGGTGTCAGCATGATTTGATTCCCATGACCTGCAGCACCCATCTTTTACAGTAGTTTCCAGTTGTTGTTGCTTTTCTTTTTTTCTTTTTTTTTTGTGATCCACACAGTCAAAGGCTTTAGCATAGAGAACCCAATCACCATCATAATTTTGTTTAATTATGGAAATTATTTGTTAAGCGATGCTTGTATATAATGTACAGTATTATGGTGCTTTACTACATTATAAATTTGAATCTTTAGAATAACTGTTATGTAGGTGTTATTATTCTCATTTTATTATTAAGAAAATGGAGCCAATGAAGTCCAAGTTAATAGTAAGTGGCAGAACTGCCTTTTGAACCAGGCTTATAACTCATGTATCCAAAGCTTGGACTCTGCTCTACATTCCTAGATAAATCACTAATATTTAATTTTAGCAGTAATACCTTGTAAAAGATGGGGGTTTCTTTTTTCTTCTCTTAAACGTATACGATGGAAGTTGAGACCCAGACTGGTAGACAACTTACTCTATTTATCTGCAGCTTATAAAATATCTCTAAGCAATGAAAATAATGAATGTATTCTATTTTGTTTTTCTGGGTTTTGTGAACATCAGGCAATGTATCCTGAAAAAGGTTAGAATGAAGTAGAATTTATAGCACACCTGGATCCAATTAAAAAATAGGCAATTTATTCATAGATTAAAATAGCTAAATTTATTTAACATGAAGTCGGTCTTAGGAAACTAATGAACTTCTTGAGGTAATTGGAGGCAGTGGAAATAATTTAAAATTATTTTGAGATCTGGTTCTATCACATACTAACTATAGACAAGGGCAAGTTTATTAGCTGGTCTGAGTCTCAAAATCCTTAGGCCTAAAATGAGGCTAAAAATAGTAACCATTTAGGATTATGATAAGGATAAAACATAAAAACTGTTATATTACAGAGATACTATGACAGTGTTCAGATGTCCCTAAGTCTTCCAACCCTGTTGGAATCACCTTATTTGTAAAATTTAAGTAAAATGCCCCAAACCTGTCTGACATAAGAAGGTCCACTCACTTTAAGAATTTGATGCCTTGTTTATGGGCCAAGTTGTTTTTCTACCAGGCCCTTGTTTATGGCCTTGCTTTTCCAGCAGGCCTTTCTTTATGGTGTCAGCATGATTTGATTCCCATGACCTGCAGCACCCATCTTTTACAGTAGTTTCCAGTTGTTGTTGCTTTTCTTTTTTTCTTTTTTTTTTGTGATCCACACAGTCAAAGGCTTTAGCATAGAGAACCCAATCACCATCATAATTTTGTTTAATTATGGAAATTATTTGTTAAGCGATGCTTGTATATAATGTACAGTATTATGGTGCTTTACTACATTATAAATTTGAATCTTTAGAATAACTGTTATGTAGGTGTTATTATTCTCATTTTATTATTAAGAAAATGGAGCCAATGAAGTCCAAGTTAATAGTAAGTGGCAGAACTGCCTTTTGAACCAGGCTTATAACTCATGTATCCAAAGCTTGGACTCTGCTCTACATTCCTAGATAAATCACTAATATTTAATTTTAGCAGTAATACCTTGTAAAAGATGGGGGTTTCTTTTTTCTTCTCTTAAACGTATACGATGGAAGTTGAGACCCAGACTGGTAGACAACTTACTCTATTTATCTGCAGCTTATAAAATATCTCTAAGCAATGAAAATAATGAATGTATTCTATTTTGTTTTTCTGGGTTTTGTGAACATCAGGCAATGTATCCTGAAAAAGGTTAGAATGAAGTAGAATTTATAGCACACCTGGATCCAATTAAAAAATAGGCAATTTATTCATAGATTAAAATAGCTAAATTTATTTAACATGAAGTCGGTCTTAGGAAACTAATGAACTTCTTGAGGTAATTGGAGGCAGTGGAAATAATTTAAAATTATTTTGAGATCTGGTTCTATCACATACTAACTATAGACAAGGGCAAGTTTATTAGCTGGTCTGAGTCTCAAAATCCTTAGGCCTAAAATGAGGCTAAAAATAGTAACCATTTAGGATTATGATAAGGATAAAACATAAAAACTGTTATATTACAGAGATACTATGACAGTGTTCAGATGTCCCTAAGTCTTCCAACCCTGTTGGAATCACCTTATTTGTAAAATTTAAGTAAAATGCCCCAAACCTGTCTGACATAAGAAGGTCCACTCACTTTTATCTGAGCATTACTATGGGTTGCTTGTTATTGCTGTTGTTATTGTTGTTTTGAGACAGCTTATGTTGCTCTTGGTTTCTTCTTGCCCTCTATTATTTCTCATTTTATTGCTTTAGTATTGGCCATTCCTCTGTTTGCTGTCTTTTTCTTCATTTTTATATCAATCCAGAGAGAAACAAAGCCCAAGTTATGTGTATTAAACTTCACTGAAGAGGAAAGGACACCAGGTGCATCTTTCACTACCTCCATCTCTCACCTGTCACATTTTTAACTCTCCCAAAGCCACTCCTGATATTTTTTCTAGGCAGAGAAATTGAACTCACTCTTGCTGTTTCCTTCCACACACTATGCTCAGTGCTTGCCTCCGTTTCTGAATCCAAAACAGTTTTTTTTTTTTCAATCAAATACCTTCCCTAGATAGGAATTTCCACTCTCCTAGCAGGCAAAAATAAGCTGCAGTCACAAACTAATACCCTTCTCTGTGATTTTGTTAATGAAAGAGGGTAGTTTTTTCTGTGGCTATTGGATAACAACAATTTAGGTTAAATAGGGCTACCATGTGGCTTCCCAGGTGTCACTAGTGGTAAAAAATCTGCCTGAAAATGCAGGAGAGGGAAGAGATGTGAGTTTCATCCCTGGATAGGGAAGATCCCCTGGAGCGGGTCTGATAGCCCACTCCAGTATTCTTGCCTGTAGAATCCCATGAAGAAAGGAGCCTGCCAGGTTTCTGTCCATGGGGTGGTAGAGAATCGGACATCACCGAATCAACTTAGCAGGCACACAGGACTAGCATAAAATTCCAGTTACCTAGGACATTACTAATTTGTCCTTCCAAATAGATTTGTGTATTCTGTTTTTAAACATCTTCCTTATTGATGTGTAACACATATACAATGAATAATACAAAAAAATAATAAGTGTAAAATGTATAGTTCATTTACTTATACTTAAATAAACTCCCTTAAGCACATCACCCAAGCCAAGAAATAGACATCAGCATCTATCCAGTTCGGTGGTCCAGTTTTCTGCCATCAATTACACTGCATTATAGTCACTGCAAAAATGGCCACTATCCAAACTCCAAACACTACAGGTTTGTCTATTTTGCAATTTTCTGTAAGTGAAACTATATAGTGGGAATTCTTTTGTATATGATTTTTTTTTCTTTACTAGCATTTGTGAGATTTATTCATATTGTTATATATAATGGCTCTAATTCATGAATTTTAATTGCTATGTATATAATTTTATGTAATGAGTACACCACTGTTTCTCTCTGATTTGTGGATGTATATTTAAATTGTTTCCAATATTTTGGCTATTGTGAATACGTTGCTCAAACCAGTATGTCTAGTACTCATATATTTGGGAATGAATATACTCAGTTTTAGGTCAAATGTTCGAACATCTGTAGTAAATACTTACACAATTTTCTTGGTCACATACCCAAAGATTTTTCCCTCTTTAAAAACCTAGGCTTTAAAGTTCAGCCTTTGTGCTTTTGGATTTATAACTCTCATGTTCAATTGCCAGCATTCAATACTGTCGTCTCCTGCTAAGAATTGACAGCTCTCAACTACACAGCTCAGTTGGGCAATATTCCATTAAGCTGTGAGATCCAAACAACTTGCCTTTGCTAAATGAGTATATTTAACTTGTTTGGAAGACTCTGTCATTTTTCTTTCTAAAGCTTACCTCCTAGGAAATACAGAACCATTGTCCTCTTCTGTGAATTTGAAATTTTCATTTTATTGTATACCCTCAATTAAAGAATATTCGCAAAATTGTGCTCAGTCCTTATATTGCATCTTGCTTTTCTGCAGCTAGTAAAGCAAAATCCATCCTCTGCACACTGCACACAATTGTGAAAAAGGTAGTTAGGACGAAGGCAACACACTGCTGTAGTCATAACCAAGGCGTGTGATTTAGAGAGTCTATATTAGAAGGAACCACGGGGAGTCAATTGCCACCTATCTGCCTCATACACATTTTAATTATACCAGTAACTTTGGAATAATACAATAATAAGTGTAAAATGTATAGTTCATTTACTTATACTTAAATAAACTCCTTAAGCACATCACCCAAGCCAAGAAATAGACATCAGCATCTATCCAGTTCGGTGGTCCAGTTTTCTGCCATCAATTACACTGCATTATAGTCACTGCAAAAATGGCCACTATCCAAACTCCAAACACTACAGGTTTGTCTATTTTGCAATTTTCTGTAAGTGAAACTATATAGTGGGAATTCTTTTGTATATGATTTTTTTTTCTTTACTAGCATTTGTGAGATTTATTCATATTGTTATATATAATGGCTCTAATTCATGAATTTTAATTGCTATGTATATAATTTTATGTAATGAGTACACCACTGTTTCTCTCTGATTTGTGGATGTATATTTAAATTGTTTCCAATATTTTGGCTATTGTGAATACGTTGCTCAAACCAGTATGTCTAGTACTCATATATTTGGGAATGAATATACTCAGTTTTAGGTCAAATGTTCGAACATCTGTAGTAAATACTTACACAATTTTCTTGGTCACATACCCAAAGATTTTTCCCTCTTTAAAAACCTAGGCTTTAAAGTTCAGCCTTTGTGCTTTTGGATTTATAACTCTCATGTTCAATTGCCAGCATTCAATACTGTCGTCTCCTGCTAAGAATTGACAGCTCTCAACTACACAGCTCAGTTGGGCAATATTCCATTAAGCTGTGAGATCCAAACAACTTGCCTTTGCTAAATGAGTATATTTAACTTGTTTGGAAGACTCTGTCATTTTTCTTTCTAAAGCTTACCTCCTAGGAAATACAGAACCATTGTCCTCTTCTGTGAATTTGAAATTTTCATTTTATTGTATACCCTCAATTAAAGAATATTCGCAAAATTGTGCTCAGTCCTTATATTGCATCTTGCTTTTCTGCAGCTAGTAAAGCAAAATCCATCCTCTGCACACTGCACACAATTGTGAAAAAGGTAGTTAGGACGAAGGCAACACACTGCTGTAGTCATAACCAAGGCGTGTGATTTAGAGAGTCTATATTAGAAGGAACCACGGGGAGTCAATTGCCACCTATCTGCCTCATACACATTTTAATTATACCAGTAACTTTGGCAGGGAGATGTCATGTAACCCTCTTGCTAAGACACATTCTTTGTAAAATTAAAATTGTTCTCCTAGGAGGAAGTATGCACATGGTGAAGTGCAAACACAAAGACAGCCCTTATTCATTTAAAAGTAACTACTGAAATAATATGAATCAGAAGTGTATGTATGTGTGTGTGTGTGTGTGTGTATGTGTGTGTATGTGTTTATACATGCACATATATTAATTTTGAATATCAAAAAAATTCTATAACTTTCAATATCAAGAAAATTATAAATTCCAGGCTAATTAAAAATTAAATAGAGAAAGCAAATTTTTATAGGATTTTTATATGAAAATTACCTTCTCTGTCCTCTGTTTAGCTTTTTCCTTTGGAAAAAAATCAATTTCATCATGGCATTTTTTTCCAAAAGGGTATTTCAAAATTGAAAAATGCATAGTTGATATTAGGAAGGTGTTGCTTTATACAACTCAATCAGAGTAGAACCAATTGTCAAGGTCATAGTAAAGGAAAGACTTGAAGGAGGTAGGGTAAATAGCTATTATGCTATTTTTAGGTAGAGAGTTCAAGACAGAAGAAAGAGCAAGTTGGGGAAAAAGGCAGAAAGCTGTGGTTAGTCTATTAAAGAAAAATCAAGAAGGGTAATGTGGTTGGGCAGAGAAATCAAGAAAGTGTATGGCAGAATATGATATCAAGAGATTTAGTAATGATGTCACAATTTTACTTTGTGTTCTGGAGTCACTGGAAGATTTTAAAGATGGCAATGTGTGATTCTATATTGAAAAATCCTCTTCTGTGAATTTGAAATTTTCATTTTATTGTATACCCTCAATTAAAGAATATTCGCAAAATTGTGCTCAGTCCTTATATTGCATCTTGCTTTTCTGCAGCTAGTAAAGCAAAATCCATCCTCTGCACACTGCACACAATTGTGAAAAAGGTAGTTAGGACGAAGGCAACACACTGCTGTAGTCATAACCAAGGCGTGTGATTTAGAGAGTCTATATTAGAAGGAACCACGGGGAGTCAATTGCCACCTATCTGCCTCATACACATTTTAATTATACCAGTAACTTTGGCAGGGAGATGTCATGTAACCCTCTTGCTAAGACACATTCTTTGTAAAATTAAAATTGTTCTCCTAGGAGGAAGTATGCACATGGTGAAGTGCAAACACAAAGACAGCCCTTATTCATTTAAAAGTAACTACTGAAATAATATGAATCAGAAGTGTATGTATGTGTGTGTGTGTGTGTGTGTGTATGTGTGTGTATGTGTTTATACATGCACATATATTAATTTTGAATATCAAAAAAATTCTATAACTTTCAATATCAAGAAAATTATAAATTCCAGGCTAATTAAAAATTAAATAGAGAAAGCAAATTTTTATAGGATTTTTATATGAAAATTACCTTCTCTGTCCTCTGTTTAGCTTTTTCCTTTGGAAAAAAATCAATTTCATCATGGCATTTTTTTCCAAAGGCTATTTCAAAATTGAAAAATGCATAGTTGATATTAGGAAGGTGTTGCTTTATACAACTCAATCAGAGTAGAACCAATTGTCAAGGTCATAGTAAAGGAAAGACTTGAAGGAGGTAGGGTAAATAGCTATTATGCTATTTTTAGGTAGAGAGTTCAAGACAGAAGAAAGAGCAAGTTGGGGAAAAAGGCAGAAAGCTGTGGTTAGTCTATTAAAGAAAAATCAAGAAGGGTAATGTGGTTGGGCAGAGAAATCAAGAAAGTGTATGGCAGAATATGATATCAAGAGATTTAGTAATGATGTCACAATTTTACTTTGTGTTCTGGAGTCACTGGAAGATTTTAAAGATGGCAATGTGTGATTCTAGCTTATATTTGAAATTCTCACTCTGTGTGTAAAGAGTGGATTCAAAGGGACAATTAGTGGATAGAGGAGGGTTGTGAAAAGAGTTTTTTTTCTGGTAGTCTAGACAAGAGGTGATGGTAGCTTTGCCTGGATTTGGGTAATCTAAAATTAAGCCCACTGGATGACTGAGTGGAAGAATGGAGATGCTATTTGCAGAGGAAGCAGCAAATGGTGTCCTTATGGTTAACAGTTACAGCTTAGTGGACTCATCGTGTAGGGAGAACCAAACTCATGGGTATCCTAACTCCCTAGGCACTAAATAGTCTAGGATGTGGGATAGCCTCTGAGAGGAAAGTTTGCAGCCAGTCAAAATAGATTAATTAACTAGAAAGAAAAAAAGTCACTTTAACCTGTGTTGCTGTTTCTCAGGCTCAGCGTCCTGGAGCGTATCAAATGGATTGGATCACAGATTCATTCACTACAGTTTGTGGAAGAATTTATCAGATAAGGATAGAGATCAGATGCGTGTTTTACTTAAAGTTTTTCTCTAGAAATCAAGAGAATAGAAGAAGCAATCCATTGTACCATAAAATATAGTTTTATGGGAGTTTTTCCTTTCATTATTACATGCAGTGACTTACAAAAGTTTTATTTCTAATTCATGTATCTTTGGGTTATGTTGGTTTTGCTGTTTGCATTCTTAAAAAAGACAAGAAGATATTCATGACAGGGCACAGTACATGCTCACTTGCTTCAGTGCTATCCAACTCTTTCGAGACACAATGGACTGTAGACTATCAGGCTCTTCTGTCCTTGGGCTTTTCAGGGGAAAATACGGGATTGGGTGGCCATGCTCTCCTCCAGAGTATCTTTCTAACCTAGGGATCGAACCCACATATCCAGTGTCTCCTGCAGGTCAGAAGGATTCTTTATTGCTGAGTCACCATGAAAGCCCATAGGCCACAGTAATGATTCAATTTGATTGCAGGATTGAGACTGTCATCTGCAGTCTCTGAATTTCTTTTTCTACCTGATGAACAAGGGAAAAAGAAGCTAAGAATGATGATTTGCATATTTGAATGAGTCTATCACTGGGCCAAAAACTATGATGCCACACAATGAAGTGAGGAAATTGTATGTCCTGTATCTGGGGAACGTGCTAGTTTAGTTTTGTCTGCTGATCAATGGGAATGGAAAATTACCTCAAATTCAGAGAAAATCAGAAAAGGCACAGAGCCCTCAGAAATGAAGTTTTGAGTCACTTCATACAATAGGAGTTGCTAATTTTCTTCCCAAAGCTATCGTCTTCTTTGCCTTAGATGCATGATTGTGCAGCTAGAAACATGATTTACCAGTGATCATACTTATCATTGTACTGTGAGTGAAAGTGGTGTCTTAACTTTATATTATGTGCTTAAAAGGACATCGTGTGCACTGAGTTTCCCACAGTTTCCTCCCTGCCAGCCAGAAATGGCAGTGGCTGGAGTGTCGTGGAAGCAACAGGTTGCCAAATGCTTATCATGAATGAACATTCTAGATTGGTTATAAAAGACAGATAGAATTACAATGTTTCAGGCCACTGCCTTACTGTTGGCTCTTTTCATTACAGAAGCCTAAACTTACCGTTACTAATACAACTCTTTAGGCAAAAAACTCTGGCAAGCTTAGGGGAGATGGAATGTAGAAAGGTGAGAGATGCAAGTCATTAGGTAAACATGTATGTTCTTACAGGAAAAAAAAAAATCCATGCTCTCTACCTTTCAGTATAATGTACTTATTTTTATACTTCAACTAATAATCCTGTCTTCTGATCATTTCCCCAAACATTTCATATACCGTGTGTTGGTGTGATTAATTTTAAAGCTTGCAAATTGGAACTGTAGCCCACCAGGCTCCTCTGTCAATGGGGATTCTCCAGGCAAGAATTCTGCAGTGGGAGCTTCCCTGGTAGCACAGCAGTGAAAAGTTCACCTGCCAATGCAGGAGACATGGGTTCAGTCCCTGGTCTGGGAAGATCCCACATGCTGTGGAATAACTAAGCCCATGAGCCACAACTTTGAGCCTGTGCACTAGAGCCTTGGAGCTGCAAATACTGAACCCATGTGCCACACTTTTATTTTTTTTTTCTGTGACTAAACTCCATTTTACTACTTTATTTTTTATTTTATTTTTATTTATGTATTTATTTTTTTAAATTTTTAATCCTTTATTTTAAAGATTTTACAGAGTTTTGCTGTTCACCGACATGTATGTTCCCAGATCATTCATATGCACATCGCTGGTCCCCCACCCACCCAGTTCCCCCCCTCACACCCCTCCGGACCAACACCCCAAGTGATTGTAGGCACTCCTATTCCCTTAGCAAAATGACAATAGCTATCTTTTCCACACATGACAGTATAGGTTTCCACGTTACTCCCTCCATG
Source organism: Tragulus kanchil (assembly GCA_022376925.1). Classification (NCBI taxonomy): domain Eukaryota; kingdom Metazoa; phylum Chordata; class Mammalia; order Artiodactyla; family Tragulidae; genus Tragulus; species Tragulus kanchil. The sequence continues at coordinate 78,571,177 of JAIOJX010000029.1, read as the reverse complement.
CCTTTCTCCCATTGTTCGCTCTCCACAATGTCCTTATGTCTATTCTCTGTCTATTTCTCCATGAGTTCACTGCGTGTGTTATCATAACCATCTTACTAGATTCCATATATAGTAGTTAGTATACTGTATTTGTCTTTCTCTTTTGGACTTACTTCACTTTTTTTTTTTTTGTTTTGTTTTTTTTTTTTTTTTTTTTAAAGTTTAATTTCCATTTTATTGTCTTTTCCCCGAAACCAGTATTCCTTCAGTCTTTGAGAACTTGGACCCTTACATGGGTTTTGGTGGAGGACGCGGGGCAGCACCCGCAGGTCTAAAGCGGGGTGGAGGTGTTCGGTCCTTCCGGGCTTCCCGAGAGCGATTCCTGACCACCTTGCTGTGAATGGCACAACTCACGCAGTAGTGCAGTTTCACATACAGCTTGGGAAGCACATAGGCATCGAAAACACTCACCTCCGAGATGTCCCTGACGGCGGCGGCCTCTACGATGTTCCGAATGACGAACTTCTTAATGGCCTTGTCCTTGGGCACACATCGGGCACAGTTGGTGCAGCGAATAGGCTGCACGTGGCCGCGGCCCTTCTTGGCACGGCCATTGTTCCTTCTTTTCTTGGTCATCTTGGAAGCGCGGTGGCGAAAGAGCCTTACTTCACTTTTTATGATAGGTTCTAGAGCCAGCCACCTCACTAGGACTGAGTCTTCTGCATTTTTTTTAACAGCTGAGTAGTATTCCATTGTATATATGGACCAGGGCTTCTGTATCCATTCATTTGTTGATGGACATCTAGGTTGCTTCCATGTTCTGGCTATTGTATAGAGAGCTGCAATGAACGTTGGGGTACAGGTGCTTCTTTCGGTTTTGATTTCATCAGGGTATAAGCCTAAGAGTGGGATTGCTGGGTCATAGGGTGCTTCTATTCTTAGTTTTTTAAGGAATCTCCATATTGTCTTGCATAGAGGCTGTATCAATTTGCATTCCCACCAGCAACACAAGAGGGTTCCCTTTTCTCTGCACCGTCTCCAGCATTTATTGTCCGCAGATTTTTTGATGATGGCCATTCTGACGGGTGTGAGGTGGTATCTCATTGTGGTTTTAATTTGCATTTCTCTAATAATAAGCGAGGTTGAGCATCGTTTCATGTGTTTTTGGGCCATCTGTATGTCTTCTTTGGAGAGGCATCTCTTTAGATCTTTTTCCCATTTTTTGATTGGGTTGTTCATTTTTCTGGTGCTGAGTTATCTGAGTTGCTTGTAGATTTTGGATATTAATTCTTTGTCTGTTATTTCATTTGCTATGATTTTCTCCCAATCTGTGGGGTGTCTGTTCAGCTTTTTTGTAATTTCGTTTGCTGTACAAAAGCTTTTAAGTTTCATTAGCTCCCACGTGTTCATTTTTCTTTTCAGTTCCACTATTCTAGTAGGTGGGTCAGAGAAGATTTTGCTTTGATTTATGTCCTTGAGGGTTTTGCCTATATTCTCCTCCAAGAGTTTAATGTTTTCTGGTCTTATATTTAGGTCTTTAACCATTTTGAGTTGATCTTTGTGGATGGTGTCAGGGAATGTTCCGACTTCATTTTTTTGCATGTAACTGTCCAATTTTCCCAGCACCTCTTGTTGAAGGGGCTGTCTTTGTCCCATTTTATACTTTCACATCCTTTGTCAAAAATAAGGTGCCCATAGGTGCGTGGGTTTATCTCTGGGTTCTCGATCTTGTTCCACTGATCTATAGTTCTGTTTTCGTACCTGTACCATACTGTCTTGATGACTGTTGCTTTGTAGTAGAGTCTGAAGTTAGGGAGGCTGATCCCTCAGGCTCCATTTTTCTTTCTCAGGATTGCTTTGGCTATCCGAGGGCTTTTGTGTTTCCATATGAACTCTGTTATTCTTTGGTCTAGTTCTGTGAAAAATGTCAATAGTAGTTGGATAGGGATTGCATTGAATCTGTAGATGACATTTGGTAGTATGGTCATCTTCACAATATTGATTCTTCTGACCCAGGAACATGGAATATCTCTCCATCTGTTTAAGTCTTCTTTAATTTCTTTCATGAGTGTCTTATAATTTTCTGTGTACAATTCTTTTGTTTCTTTGGGTAGGTTTATTCCTAGGTATTTGATTCTTTTGGTTGCAATGCTGAAGGGGATAGCCTCTTCGATTTCATTTTCTGATTTTTCATTGTTTGTGTATAGGAATGCCAGTGATTTCTGTGTGCTGACTTTGTATCCTGCTACTTTGCTGAATTCATTGATTAGCTCTAGTAGCTTTGTAAAAGTGTCTTTGGGATTTTCTATGTATAATATCATGTCACTTCTTCCTTTCCAATCTGGATTCCTTTGATTTCTTTCTCTTCTCTTATTACCTTTGCTAGAACTTCCAGGACTATGTTGAGTAGGAGTGGTAAAAGTGGGAACCCCTGTCTTATTTCTGATCTTAGAGGGAATGCTTTCAGTTTTTCACTGTTAAGGATAATGTTCGCTGCAGGCTCCTCATATATGGCTTTTATTATGTTGAGATACGTTCCTTCTATGCCCGTTTTCTTTTTAAAGAGTTTTGATTTTATAAATGGATTTTTGTCGTTCTGTTTACTTTATATTTAGGTCTTTAATCCATTTTGAGTTGATCTTTGTGGATGGTGTCAGGGAATGTTCCGACTTCTTTTTTTGCATGTAACTGTCCAATTTTCCCAGCACCTCTTGTTAAAGGGGGCTGTCTTTGTCCCATTTTATACTTTCACATCCTTTGTCAAAAATAAGGTGCCCATAGGTGCGTGGGTTTATCTCTGGGTTCTCGATCTTGTTCCACTGATCTATAGTTCTGTTTTCGTACCTGTACCATACTGTCTTGATGACTGTTGCTTTGTAGTAGAGTCTGAAGTTAGGGAGGCTGATCCCTCAGGCTCCATTTTTCTTTCTCAGGATTGCTTTGGCTATCCGAGGGCTTTTGTGTTTCCATATGAACTCTGTTATTCTTTGGTCTAGTTCTGTGAAAAATGTCAATAGTAGTTGGATAGGGATTGCATTGAATCTGTAGATGACATTTGGTAGTATGGTCATCTTCACAATATTGATTCTTCTGACCCAGGAACATGGAATATCTCTCCATCTGTTTAAGTCTTCTTTAATTTCTTTCATGAGTGTCTTATAATTTTCTGTGTACAATTCTTTTGTTTCTTTGGGTAGGTTTATTCCTAGGTATTTGATTCTTTTGGTTGCAATGCTGAAGGGGATAGCCTCTTCGATTTCATTTTCTGATTTTTCATTGTTTGTGTATAGGAATGCCAGTGATTTCTGTGTGCTGACTTTGTATCCTGCTACTTTGCTGAATTCATTGATTAGCTCTAGTAGCTTTGTAAAAGTGTCTTTGGGATTTTCTATGTATAATATCATGTCACTTCTTCCTTTCCAATCTGGATTCCTTTGATTTCTTTCTCTTCTCTTATTACCTTTGCTAGAACTTCCAGGACTATGTTGAGTAGGAGTGGTAAAAGTGGGAACCCCTGTCTTATTTCTGATCTTAGAGGGAATGCTTTCAGTTTTTCACTGTTAAGGATAATGTTCGCTGCAGGCTCCTCATATATGGCTTTTATTATGTTGAGATACGTTCCTTCTATGCCCGTTTTCTGAAGAGTTTTGATCATAAATGGATGTTGTACTTTGTTGAAGGCTTTTTCTGCGTCTATTGAGATGATCATGTGATTTTTGTCTCTCAGTTTGTTGATATGGTGTATCACATTGATTGATTTGCGGATATTGAAGAATCCTTGCATGCCTGGGATGAACCCGACTTGATTATGGTGTATAAGTTTTTTGATGTGTCGCTGAATTCTGTTTGCTAGGATTTTGTTGAGGATCTTGGCATCTAGGTTCATCAGTTAAAATGGTGTATAGTTTTCTTTTTTTGTGTTGTCTTTGGCTGGTTTTGGTATCAAGGTGATGGTGGCCTCATAGAGTGTGTTTGGAAGTTTTCCTTCCTGTGCAATTGTTTGGAAGAGTTTTGGAAGGACAGGCATTAGCTCTTCTTTAAATGTTTGGTAGAATTCGGCTGTGAAGCCATCTGGCCCTGGGCTTTTATTTTAGGGTAGATTTTTAATCAAAAATTATATTTCTGAGCTTGTGATTGGGTTGCTCAAAGTGTCTGTTTCTTCCTGGCTCAGTCTTGGGAGATTAATCTTCTCTAAGAAACAGTCCATTTGTTCCAGGTTGTCCAGTTTGTTGCCATAGAGTTCTTCATAATAGTCCCTTCGAGTCCTTTGGATTTCTGCATTATCTGTTGTAATCTCTCCTTTTTCATTTTTGATTTTGTTGATCTGGTTCTTCTCTCTCTTTTTCTTAATGAGTCAGGCCAGTGGCTTGTCGATTTTGTTTACCTGTTCGAAGAACCAGCTTTTTGTTTTATTTATCTTTACTATTGTTTCTTTTGTTTCTTTCTCATTTATTTCTGCTCTGATCCTTATGATTTCTTTTCTTCTGCTGGCTTTGGGGTGGTTTTGTTATTCTTTCTCCAATTGTTTTAAGCGGAGGGTTAGCTCATCTGCTTCATATTTACCTAGTTTCTTGAGGTGGGATTGTATTGCTATAAATTTCCCTCTTAGAACTGCTTTTGCAGTATCCCATAGGTTTGCACTGTCGTGTGTTCATTGTTATTTTCTTCTAGGAATTGTTCAATTTCTCCTTTGAGTTCCTAAGTGATCAGTTGGTTTTTTAGGTATGTATTGTTTAATCTCCATGTGTTTGTGTTTTTAGCAGTTTTTTTTCCTGTAGTTGATCTCTAGTCTCATTGCATTGTGGTCCGAGAAGATGGTTGATATAATTTCAGTTTTCTTGAATTGACTGAGGTTAGATTTGTGGCCCAAGATGTGGTCTATCCTGGAGAATGTTCCATGAGCACTTGAGAAGAAAGTGTATTCTTCTGCTTTTGGATGGAACGTCCTAAAGATATCAATGAGGTTCATCTTTTGTAGTGTGGCATGTAAGGCTTGTGTTTCTTTATTAATTTTCTGTTTGGATGATGTGTCCATTGGTGTGAGAGGAGTGTTAAAGTCTCCTACTCTCACTGTGTTATTGTCGATTTCTTCTTTTATGTCTAAAAGTACCTGTCTTATGTACTGAGGTGTCCCTGTGTAGGGTGCATAGATATTCATGAATGTTATGTCTTCCTCTTGGATGGATCCCTTAATCATGATTTAGTGACCTGTCTTGTCTCTTCGAATATTCTTTACTTCAAAATCTATTTTGTCTGATATGAGGATTGCTACTCCAGCTTTCTTTTGATTTCCAAATTTTGTCACTTGCATAATGTCTGTTTTTCTTCCTTTTTGGCTCAGTCTTGGGAGATTAATCTTCTCTAAGAAACAGTCCATTTGTTCCAGGTTGTCCAGTTTGTTGCCATAGAGTTCTTCATAATAGTCCCTTCGAGTCCTTTGGATTTCTGCATTATCTGTTGTAATCTCTCCTTTTTCATTTTTGATTTTGTTGATCTGGTTCTTCTCTCTCTTTTTCTTAATGAGTCAGGCCAGTGGCTTGTCGATTTTGTTTACCTGTTCGAAGAACCAGCTTTTTGTTTTATTTATCTTTACTATTGTTTCTTTTGTTTCTTTCTCATTTATTTCTGCTCTGATCCTTATGATTTCTTTTCTTCTGCTGGCTTTGGGGTGGTTTTGTTATTCTTTCTCCAATTGTTTTAAGCGGAGGGTTAGCTCATCTGCTTCATATTTACCTAGTTTCTTGAGGTGGGATTGTATTGCTATAAATTTCCCTCTTAGAACTGCTTTTGCAGTATCCCATAGGTTTGCACTGTCGTGTGTTCATTGTTATTTTCTTCTAGGAATTGTTCAATTTCTCCTTTGAGTTCCTAAGTGATCAGTTGGTTTTTTAGGTATGTATTGTTTAATCTCCATGTGTTTGTGTTTTTAGCTGTTTTTTTTCCTGTAGTTGATCTCTAGTCTCATTGCATTGTGGTCCGAGAAGATGGTTGATATAATTTCAGTTTTCTTGAATTGACTGAGGTTAGATTTGTGGCCCAAGATGTGGTCTATCCTGGAGAATGTTCCATGAGCACTTGAGAAGAAAGTGTATTCTTCTGCTTTTGGATGGAACGTCCTAAAGATATCAATGAGGTTCATCTTTTGTAGTGTGGCATGTAAGGCTTGTGTTTCTTTATTAATTTTCTGTTTGGATGATGTGTCCATTGGTGTGAGAGGAGTGTTAAAGTCTCCTACTCTCACTGTGTTATTGTCGATTTCTTCTTTTATGTCTAAAAGTACCTGTCTTATGTACTGAGGTGTCCCTGTGTAGGGTGCATAGATATTCATGAATGTTATGTCTTCCTCTTGGATGGATCCCTTAATCATGATTTAGTGACCTGTCTTGTCTCTTCGAATATTCTTTACTTCAAAATCTATTTTGTCTGATATGAGGATTGCTACTCCAGCTTTCTTTTGATTTCCATTTGCATGAAATATCTTTTTCCAGCCTCTCACTTTCAGTCTATGAATGTCTCTAGGTCTGAAGTGGGTCTCTTGTAAACAGCATATATATGGGTCTTGCTTCTGGCTCCATTCAGCCAGTCTGTGTCATTTGGTTGGAACATTTAATACATTTACATTCAAAGTAATTATTGATACGAATGGTCCTATTGTCATCTTCTTAGAAATTTGGGTTTTGATTTGTAAGGCTTTTCCTACTCTTGTGTTTATTGGCTGTATCAGGCCCTTTAACACTTGTTGTAGGGCTGGTTTTGTGGTACAGAATTCTTTTAGTTTTTGCTTGTCTGTGAAGCTTTTGACTTCACCATCGATTTTGAATGAGATTCTTGCTGGGTAGAGAATTCTTGGTTGGAGGTTATTCTCTTTTAGCCGTTTAAATGTGTCTTGCCATTCTCTTCTGTCTTGCAGGGTTTCTGTTGAAAGATCTGCAGTTAGATGTATGGGGTTTCCTTTATATGTTATTTGTTGTTTGCTCCTAGCTGCTTTTAGTAATCTGTCTTTATATTTAGTCTGGATTAGTTTGATTAGAATGTGCCTTGGTGTGTTTCTTCTGGGGCTTCTCCTGTATGGAACTCTTTGTACTTCTTGGACTTGGTTGACTATTTCCTTTCCCATTTTGGGAAGTTTTCAACTATAACCTCTTCAAGATTTTTTTCGTAGCCTTTCTTCCCCTCTTCTTCCTCTGGAATTCCTATAATTCTAATGTTGGTGTGTTTGATATTGTCCCATATTTCTCTGTTGCTATCTTCAGTTCTTTGAATTCTTTCAGTTTTGTTCTGTTCTTCAGCACTTATTCCCACCATTCTGTCTTCCAGCTCATTTATCCTTTCTCCAGCCTCTGATACTCTACTGTTGAGACCTTCTATAGTGTTTTTGAGTTCAGCAATTGAGTTCGTAATCTCTATTTGCTTATTTTTCATTTCCTGCATGTCTCTTCTCAATGCTCTAATTTCCTCTAATATTGTTTTTGGTGTTTTGTATCCTCATTAGTATAGCTTTTCTGAATTCTCTCTCAGATGATTTGTCTATCTCCTCCTTTCATTTGAAGCAGTGTTTTTCTAGCTTGGTCCTTCATTTGTGCAGTGTTTCTCTGTCGTTTCATTATTAGGTTAATTTTTGTTTCTTTGTGTGTGTCTGTGTGTGTGGAGTTCTTTTTCCCCCATCAGGCTTCTTGGTTGAATTCTTCCTTCCTTTGGGTTTCTGTCCTTGTAGAAGTGTTCAGTGGTTTGTGACTTGGGTGGTGTTAGGTCTTGTTTACAGATGAATAATCTCTAGTGTTGTATGTTCTTTGATAATGTGGGGTCTTGAAATCAGGGCTTCTGCTCCGAGGTTCCTTTGTTTGATGATTGGTCAGGGGGTGTAGGCTCTATGTCTGGTTTGCTATGGTGTTCCATGATATTAGTTCAAATACTAGCCTCTGAGGAACAAGAGGTGTATCCCTGATGGGTGCCAGTCATAAAAGCATGCAGATGTTTTCTAACATAATCGTAAGATATACTTATATGCACAGCAATCCCCACAACTGACCAGTTTTACAGAGACAAAGAACCGGAAATCTTTCTGGCAAATCACACAATCATAGATGATACTTGCCCATTAAGCTCTGAATTAATTGAATTAGTGCCTGGATAAATAGATCCAGCGCAAGGACCTGGCTTGTATAATTACAGTGAGAGCATTTTTTATCTAAGACATATGTTGGGAGTAAGGAGGAGGAGAGTGTATGGGTAATGAGAAGGAATAGACTCGTCTTGGAAGGATTTTATAGGGTTAGGTAGCAAAGATTAGTGTATTGTATCGTTTAGTGCAGCTGGAAGAGAATAGTGGAGACAGGAAGATAGGAAATAATTTACCCAGAGGATATTGGTAGATAGGAAAAGATTTTACATTTAGAACATAAAGGAAGTGCCATAACTATTGAACTCTGTATGCCCTAGAGCCTGAGTTCCACAAAAAAAAAAAAAAAAAAAAAAAGTTACCACAGCAAGAAAGTCTACTCACCTCAATTAGAGAGTAGCCTCCACTCTCTGCAACTAGAGAAGAGCCTGTGGCAGCAATGAAAACCCAGAATAGCCAAAACAAAAAAACCAACTGAAATGGGTTGTATGACCTCCCCTGGGGGAATCTTTTTGACCCAGGGATGGAAAAGGAGTCTCCTGCATTGCAGTCAGATTCTTTACAATCTAAGATGCCAGGGAAGCCCATTTGGATATCTATGTAAGGAAATTGTCCTCGGAGAAAGAAAAGGAAAAGAAATTCTTTATTAAAATAGAAAATAATCCATGCTTATGATTTGTATTTACTTGGAGTCAGAGTGTAAGTTTTAATGTTGGAGAACTTTTACAAGTTTTTATGAGCAAGTGAAACAGGCATATGAAATTGAGTTGTAACCTTAACTATAAACTTTACTGTTACAAACACTATTATACTGGGATTCTGTTACATCAGTGGTTTTATTTCACATCCTATGCTATATATTAAAACCTGCCTTTTCTCATGCTTATCTTTCAATGGTAAATAGTTTCAGAATATCCTAGCTGTTAATAGCAAAAATTTATAGAAAATCTTCCTCCCTCAGAATGCTGTGGTAAAATTAGTTTCATTATCATTAAATTTGCTCATTTAAAAATGTTGGGAAGTTTTATGATGGTGGTATGAAGTAGGTATCAGCTTCAAAATCTTCCCTTCTTCATTCCTTGGCAGAGTTTCAAATGCATAAGCTTCTTATTTGAGAAATGCTTCACCTTCTGGCAAATTTAAATTGTCATTGAATGCTATTCCATTGATGAAGCCCACCTGGAAATCATGCCTTCTAATGTGAGAGCATTTTTTATCTAAGACATATGTTGGGAGTAAGGAGGAGGAGAGTGTATGGGTAATGAGAAGGAATAGACTCGTCTTGGAAGGATTTTATAGGGTTAGGTAGCAAAGATTAGTGTATTGTATCGTTTAGTGCAGCTGGAAGAGAATAGTGGAGACAGGAAGATAGGAAATAATTTACCCAGAGGATATTGGTAGATAGGAAAAGATTTTACATTTAGAACATAAAGGAAGTGCCATAACTATTGAACTCTGTATGCCCTAGAGCCTGAGTTCCACAAAAAAAAAAAAAAAAAAAAAAAGTTACCACAGCAAGAAAGTCTACTCACCTCAATTAGAGAGTAGCCTCCACTCTCTGCAACTAGAGAAGAGCCTGTGGCAGCAATGAAAACCCAGAATAGCCAAAACAAAAAAACCAACTGAAATGGGTTGTATGACCTCCCCTGGGGGAATCTTTTTGACCCAGGGATGGAAAAGGAGTCTCCTGCATTGCAGTCAGATTCTTTACAATCTAAGATGCCAGGGAAGCCCATTTGGATATCTATGTAAGGAAATTGTCCTCGGAGAAAGAAAAGGAAAAGAAATTCTTTATTAAAATAGAAAATAATCCATGCTTATGATTTGTATTTACTTGGAGTCAGAGTGTAAGTTTTAATGTTGGAGAACTTTTACAAGTTTTTATGAGCAAGTGAAACAGGCATATGAAATTGAGTTGTAACCTTAACTATAAACTTTACTGTTACAAACACTATTATACTGGGATTCTGTTACATCAGTGGTTTTATTTCACATCCTATGCTATATATTAAAACCTGCCTTTTCTCATGCTTATCTTTCAATGGTAAATAGTTTCAGAATATCCTAGCTGTTAATAGCAAAAATTTATAGAAAATCTTCCTCCCTCAGAATGCTGTGGTAAAATTAGTTTCATTATCATTAAATTTGCTCATTTAAAAATGTTGGGAAGTTTTATGATGGTGGTATGAAGTAGGTATCAGCTTCAAAATCTTCCCTTCTTCATTCCTTGGCAGAGTTTCAAATGCATAAGCTTCTTATTTGAGAAATGCTTCACCTTCTGGCAAATTTAAATTGTCATTGAATGCTATTCCATTGATGAAGCCCACCTGGAAATCATGCTCATGTCATGCTTAGATGAATGGCTGCATTGTTGCTGTTGCCGTTTATAGAGGAAAGAACCGATGCTATGAGACCAATCTTTAAAAACACGGGTTAAGGATATGAGTGTACTTTTCTATGATTTTATTCAAATGCATATGCTTTTGGCTTTCTGAATATTTTGGTAATTTTATATTTAGAATCTTGGTTTAAACTACATGACATTAAAAAAAATAAACATGTAGCAGAAATCTATGTGAAATATCAGTTTCAACTGAGAAAGATTATGACCTTTGTTCTGTGTTGTTTTTAGACTCTCTAAATCAAAATGCTTATTAGTTATTAATGATGTTATTTGAAGAAAGACAATGGTTACTTTAAGTTTGGTGAGTTAAAATACCAGTTGGATTATAAAAATCACCCCCTTTATTTAAAATAATATGATTTATACATTTATATTAATTCAAAACTGATATCTCTTTAGAATGGAATCCTTTTCAGAGTTGTGGGATGAGAAAAAAGTTAAACACATATTTGTAAAAGATCTCTGAGAACATACACTGTAGCTTATTCTTCTGTAGTCTAATATTTAGACATATTCATTAGGAAAATCTACTTTCATGAATATTCCAGAAAAGAAACACTTAATGTGATGCCACAAGGTATGGGGCTTAGTATAACAAAATATAACTGCATCCCACACCTTGAATGATAAATAGAAGTAAACAGTTTGTTATAAATTGCAAAATTTTAACCAATACAAGTAGGAAATAAGCAAAGTTCAAACTCTTTGCTCAGAGATACAATGAATCTCAGTTTTTAATACTCATTATCACAACTGAGAGTAAACTTTTGATTTGACAAGAATGAAAAGTTTGTCAAGTAATCCTATAGAAATTTCATTAAAAGTATTGAAATATTATTATATCAGCCATGGCACAAGAAGGAGGTACCTCTAGGAAGCAACTCTATGTTTGCTTGTGTTGGTAAAAGAGAAAGACTCACAGACAAGCCCTGATAAGTACTAATGTTTTACTTTCAAGTTCATATTTTGTTTAAAATTGATATTTACCTTCTTGCTTTGTGGTTCAAGCTAGTGATATAGTCGCTAAGTTTACTTCTTCTAGAAATCACACTGAATAATGAGGAATAAGGGTGGTTAATACTTATTCAGTATCTGCCGTGTGTTGAGGAATATTTTATGTAGTTAATTAGATTTAAATCACAAAGTACACCTATTATACCTATTAGATACATATTGCTATTGTCCTTGCTTTGATAAAAAACATTTTATCCTGTACAGATGAGAAATCTGAGGTAAATGAAAGTCCAATAGCTCTCCTGAGATCATGCAGAAACAAATGATAGTATCTTAGTTTAATTTAAACCTCTAGTCTTAACCAGCATGCCATAGTGTCTCTCCAAGAAAAGAAAAAATAAACCCACAATCAAGCTGAAAATTAAAGTGAAGGACCATCAGTAGACCAGATACTTTGATAAGAAGGCAAACGTGAATACAATTTCAGTGTCAGACTGGGGGTAGGGGGAGAAAGAAAGAAAACAGAGTCTCAGAAGATACTAGAGGCAAATTTTGTTCTTCAGTGACCCAGTCCTGTCAGACTCTTTGTGACTCTATGGACTACAGCATTCCAAGCCTCCCTGTCTCTCACTATCTCCCAGAGATTTCCCAAGTTTATGTCCATGACATCTGTGATGCTGTTCAGTCATCTTGTCCTCCAATACTCACTTCTCCTTTGGCCCTCAGTCTTTCCCAGAATCAGGGACTTTTTCCAATAAATCATCTGTTCATAGCACATGAACAAAATACTGCAGTTTCAGCTTCAGCATCAATCCTTCCAATGAATATCACTGCTGTTCTCTTAAGATTGACTGGTTTGATCTCCTTGATGTCCAAGAGACTCTCAGGAGTCTTCTCCAGCACCACCATTAGAAGGCATAAACTTTTTAGTACTGCCTTCTTTGCAGTCCAGCTCTCACAACTGTATATGACCACTGGGAAGACCATAGCCTTGACTATATGGACCTTTGTTGGCAAAACTGCTTTAAATTTTGACCATCAAGGAAGGGGTACCTCTAGGAAGCAACTCTATGTTTGCTTGTGTTGGTAAAAGAGAAAGACTCACAGACAAGCCCTGATAAGTACTAATGTTTTACTTTCAAGTTCATATTTTGTTTAAAATTGATATTTACCTTCTTGCTTTGTGGTTCAAGCTAGTGATATAGTCGCTAAGTTTACTTCTTCTAGAAATCACACTGAATAATGAGGAATAAGGGTGGTTAATACTTATTCAGTATCTGCCGTGTGTTGAGGAATATTTTATGTAGTTAATTAGATTTAAATCACAAAGTACACCTATTATACCTATTAGATACATATTGCTATTGTCCTTGCTTTGATAAAAAACATTTTATCCTGTACAGATGAGAAATCTGAGGTAAATGAAAGTCCAATAGCTCTCCTGAGATCATGCAGAAACAAATGATAGTATCTTAGTTTAATTTAAACCTCTAGTCTTAACCAGCATGCCATAGTGTCTCTCCAAGAAAAGAAAAAATAAACCCACAATCAAGCTGAAAATTAAAGTGAAGGACCATCAGTAGACCAGATACTTTGATAAGAAGGCAAACGTGAATACAATTTCAGTGTCAGACTGGGGGTAGGGGGAGAAAGAAAGAAAACAGAGTCTCAGAAGATACTAGAGGCAAATTTTGTTCTTCAGTGACCCAGTCCTGTCAGACTCTTTGTGACTCTATGGACTACAGCATTCCAAGCCTCCCTGTCTCTCACTATCTCCCAGAGATTTCCCAAGTTTATGTCCATGACATCTGTGATGCTGTTCAGTCATCTTGTCCTCCAATACTCACTTCTCCTTTGGCCCTCAGTCTTTCCCAGAATCAGGGACTTTTTCCAATAAATCATCTGTTCATAGCACATGAACAAAATACTGCAGTTTCAGCTTCAGCATCAATCCTTCCAATGAATATCACTGCTGTTCTCTTAAGATTGACTGGTTTGATCTCCTTGATGTCCAAGAGACTCTCAGGAGTCTTCTCCAGCACCACCATTAGAAGGCATAAACTTTTTAGTACTGCCTTCTTTGCAGTCCAGCTCTCACAACTGTATATGACCACTGGGAAGACCATAGCCTTGACTATATGGACCTTTGTTGGCAAAATAAGGTCTCTGCTTTTCAACACACTGTCTAGGTTTGTCATAGCTTTCCTGCCAAGAAGCAATCGTCTTCTGATTGCATGGCTGTAGTTACCATCCACAGTGATCTTGGAGCCCAAGAAGAGGAAATCTGTCCCTACTTCTGACTTTTCCCCTTCTATTTGCCATGGACAAATGTAACTGGATTTCATGGAGGTTTTGTTTTGCTTTTAATATTTAATTTTAAGCAGGCTCTTTCACCTTCTTTTTTCACCCTCATTAAGAAGCTCTTTAATTCCTCTTTGATTTCTCACATTAGGTATTATCTGCATATCTGAGGTTGTTGATGCTTCCGTCCATGTTGATTCCAGTTTGTAAATTATACAACCCAACATTTCTAATGATGCATTCAGTACACAGGTCAAACAAGCAAGGTGACAGCAGACAGCTTTGTCACACTTCTTTCTCAATCTTGAACCGATGAGTTGTTTCATACAGGGTTCTAACGATTGCCTCTTGACCTTCATACATGTTTCTCAGAATAGAGGTAGACAGGTGCCAAACATTCAGAATGCTAGGAGCAGAGACGGAAGCTGTATCTCAAGAGGTGCTTTGCTTTACAATGAAAGATATTTGAAAACTATAGATTCAGAGGTGTGAGTGAAGCCCTATTCTATTTCGTTCATTCATTTTCACAGTTACTAATAGAGTGATTAATATTTAATCCTGAGCTAAAACTACACACAGATTTTTAAAGGAAATTTTATAATATATAGATGAATGGCAGAGACTTCAGATTTGGGAATGAATATAGTAGAATAAGCCTTTCCCTTTTTGTGTCCAGTCTATTTAATCCTTCACATTGATAGTCTGTAAATAAACTACATGTGACATTCCCAATCAGTATACATAGAAGCTTCCATATGACATTAAGCATGGGACCGTATCTATATAATATATTCAAGCAATGTACCATATGACATGTCAATGAATTTACATAGAATCCTACCACACAACAAGTCCAAGCAGTAAAAAATAAACAAACAAAAAGCTTATTATATGACCTACTCAACTAAGGTACATAGAAAACTCTGTATGACATTCTCAAACAATAGATATAAAAATTGAGATTGATCCTTGTGATTTCCTAAAATATATTGGAAAGCACTCTTAAATTGGAAAGGACGACTCCCACTATAATTAAATCAATAGAATCCTTCATTCATAAGTGTCAAAAGAGCAATAACTTCTCAAGAAAGTAAATAGAACAAAGAAGATCCAAGATGAGCAAGCATAATACAGAAAAACCTAGAAAAATAGTAAGTCATGCATTGAACGATATCTCTCAGACAATCTACTTTTTCTCTTCAGACATATATAAGAAAATACTGAATTTTAAAAGAAACATGGATTACTAGAGTAAAGAAGACAATATTGCACAAAGATAACATTTTTAGAAATTATAAATATATGACTAAAAGAAACACCAACAAATTCAGAAAGACAAATAAAGAAACACAATAAAATCCAAAAATCTTCCAGAAATAAAAAAAGAAAACTATTTACTTTAGCAACAGCAAAATTATAGTGGTAAAAAGCAATGTCTTCAAAAATTTTAAAGGAAATTATTTTGAACCAGCATTATATATCCAGTGTAAGTAACAATTAACTAAGGGGACAAAATAAAGACACTTTCTGCATAGAAGGTTTGAAAATGAACACTTTTAGTGTACTTATTAACTGAAATAATATTTGAGGTTATACCTCAGAAATGTTAAAGTGTAATCCAAGAAGGGATAACAATGATATACAAATACAAGTTCAGTTTAGTCTCAGTCGTGTCTGACTCTTTATGACCCCATGGACCACAACATGCCAGGCATCCCTATCCTTCACCAGAGCCTGCTAAAACTCATGTCCATAGTTCTTCTGGCACTCTGCATATCAGATATATTCCCTTCAATCTATTTGTCACTTCCACTGTATAATAAGGGATTTAGGTCATACCTGAATGACCTTGTGATTTTCCCTACTTTCTTCAATTTAAGTCTCTATTTTGCACTAAGGAGTTCATCATCTGAGTCCTGGTCAGCTCCACGTCTTCCTTTTGCTGACTGTATAGGGCTTCTTCATCTTTGTCTGCAAAGAATATAATCGGTCTGATTTTGGTATTGATCATCTGGTAATGTCCATGTATAGAATCATCTCTTGCATTGTTGGGGAAGGGGTTTCAAAAGAATCAAATATCTAGGAATAAACCTACCCAAAGAAACAAAAAAACTGCACACTGAAAATCATAAGACACTCATGAGAGACATTAAAGAAGACTTAAACAGATGGAAAGATATTCCATGTTCCTGGATCGGAAGAATCAATATTGGGAAAATGACCATACTACCAAATGTCATCTACAGATTCAATGAGATCCCTATCAAACTACTAATGATATTCTTCACAAACTAGACCAAAGAATAACAGAGTTCATAGGGAAAGACAAAAGGCCCCGAATAGCCAAAGCAATCCTGAGGAAGAAGAATGGAGCTGGAGGGATCAGCCTCCCCAACTTCAGACTCTACTACAAAGCAACAGTCATCAAGACAGTATGGTACTGGCACAAAAACAGAACTATAGACCAATGGAACAAGATCAAGAACCCAGAGATGAACCCACACACCTATGGTACCTTATTTTTGACAAAGGAGGTGAAAGTATAAAATGGGACAAAGACAGTCTCTTCAACAAGTGGTGCTGGGAAAATTGGAGAGCTACATGCAAAAAGATGAAGTTGGAGCATTCCCTGACACCATACACAAAGATCAACTCAAAATGGATTAAAGACCTAAATGTAAGACCAGAAACCATCAAACTCTTAGAGGAGAATATAGGCAAAGCCCTCAAGGACATCAATCAAAGCAAGATCTACTCTGACCCACCTACGAGAATAGCGGAACTCAAAAGACAAATGAACATGTGGGACCTAATGAAACTTAAAAGCTTTTGTACTGCTAAAGAAATTACAAAAAAGCTCAACAGACAGCCCACAGAGTGGGAGAAAATCATAGCAAATGAAACAACAGACAAAGAATTAATCTCCAAAATCTACAAGCAACTCAGACAACTCAGCACCGGAAAATGGACAACCCAATCAAAAAATGGGAAAAGGACCTAATGACCTTGTGATTTTCCCTACTTTCTTCAATTTAAGTCTCTATTTTGCACTAAGGAGTTCATCATCTGAGTCCTGGTCAGCTCCACGTCTTCCTTTTGCTGACTGTATAGGGCTTCTTCATCTTTGTCTGCAAAGAATATAATCGGTCTGATTTTGGTATTGATCATCTGGTAATGTCCATGTATAGAATCATCTCTTGCATTGTTGGGGAAGGGGTTTCAAAAGAATCAAATATCTAGGAATAAACCTACCCAAAGAAACAAAAACTGCACACTGAAAATCATAAGACACTCATGAGAGACATTAAAGAAGACTTAAACAGATGGAAAGATATTCCATGTTCCTGGATCGGAAGAATCAATATTGGGAAAATGACCATACTACCAAATGTCATCTACAGATTCAATGAGATCCCTATCAAACTACTAATGATATTCTTCACAAACTAGACCAAAGAATAACAGAGTTCATAGGGAAAGACAAAAGGCCCCGAATAGCCAAAGCAATCCTGAGGAAGAAGAATGGAGCTGGAGGGATCAGCCTCCCCAACTTCAGACTCTACTACAAAGCAACAGTCATCAAGACAGTATGGTACTGGCACAAAAACAGAACTATAGACCAATGGAACAAGATCAAGAACCCAGAGATGAACCCACACACCTATGGTACCTTATTTTTGACAAAGGAGGTGAAAGTATAAAATGGGACAAAGACAGTCTCTTCAACAAGTGGTGCTGGGAAAATTGGAGAGCTACATGCAAAAAGATGAAGTTGGAGCATTCCCTGACACCATACACAAAGATCAACTCAAAATGGATTAAAGACCTAAATGTAAGACCAGAAACCATCAAACTCTTAGAGGAGAATATAGGCAAAGCCCTCAAGGACATCAATCAAAGCAAGATCTACTCTGACCCACCTACGAGAATAGCGGAACTCAAAAGACAAATGAACATGTGGGACCTAATGAAACTTAAAAGCTTTTGTACTGCTAAAGAAATTACAAAAAAGCTCAACAGACAGCCCACAGAGTGGGAGAAAATCATAGCAAATGAAACAACAGACAAAGAATTAATCTCCAAAATCTACAAGCAACTCAGACAACTCAGCACCGGAAAATGGACAACCCAATCAAAAAATGGGAAAAGGACCTAAATAGACACCTCTCCAAAGAAGACATACAGATGGCCCAAAAACACATGAAACGATGCTCAACCTCGCTTATTATTAGAGAAATACAAATCAAAACTACAATGAGATATCACCTCACACCCATCAACATATGGACAGACAATAAATGGCCATCATCAACATATGGACAGACAATAAATGCTGGAGAGGGTGCGGAGAAAAGGGAACACTCTTGCCTTGCTGGTCGGAATGTACATTGATACAGCCTCTATGGAAGACAGTATGGAGATTTCTTAAAAAACTAAAAATTAATGAAGTCAATCAGAAAGAGAAGGACAAATACAGTATATTAACATATATATATGGAATCTAGTAGGATGGTGATGATGGCACACGCAGGGAAGCAACGGAAAGACAGACACAGACAGTGGACATATGGACATTGTGGGGAAGGAACAGAGGGTGGGAGGCATAAAGGAAGTAGCATGAAGGCCTGTACTATCATAAGTGAAAAAAATAGCTATAGTCATTGCTCTGTGAGAAAAGTAGGTCCTTCAGGGGTGCTGTGTGATGTTCGGGAGGGGTGGGAAGATGGGAATACACATATGACTAATCTGAGAACATGCATGTCTGTAAACAACAAAACTCTGTAAAAGTTAAAAGTAAAATAAAAGTTTAAACAACAAAACTCTGTAAAAGTTAAAGTAATAAAAAAATTGGGCAAAAGATGAAAGTTGGAGCATTCCCTGACACCATACACAAAGATCAACTCAAAATGGATTAAAGACCTAAATGTAAGACCAGAAACCATCAAACTCTTAGAGGAGAATATAGGCAAAGCCCTCAAGGACATCAATCAAAGCAAGATCTACTCTGACCCACCTACGAGAATAGCGGAACTCAAAAGACAAATGAACATGTGGGACCTAATGAAACTTAAAAGCTTTTGTACTGCTAAAGAAATTACAAAAAAGCTCAACAGACAGCCCACAGAGTGGGAGAAAATCATAGCAAATGAAACAACAGACAAAGAATTAATCTCCAAAATCTACAAGCAACTCAGACAACTCAGCACCGGAAAATGGACAACCCAATCAAAAAATGGGAAAAGGACCTAAATAGACACCTCTCCAAAGAAGACATACAGATGGCCCAAAAACACATGAAACGATGCTCAACCTCGCTTATTATTAGAGAAATACAAATCAAAACTACAATGAGATATCACCTCACACCCATCAACATATGGACAGACAATAAATGGCCATCATCAACATATGGACAGACAATAAATGCTGGAGAGGGTGCGGAGAAAAGGGAACACTCTTGCCTTGCTGGTCGGAATGTACATTGATACAGCCTCTATGGAAGACAGTATGGAGATTTCTTAAAAAACTAAAAATTAATGAAGTCAATCAGAAAGAGAAGGACAAATACAGTATATTAACATATATATATGGAATCTAGTAGGATGGTGATGATGGCACACGCAGGGAAGCAACGGAAAGACAGACACAGACAGTGGACATATGGACATTGTGGGGAAGGAACAGAGGGTGGGAGGCATAAAGGAAGTAGCATGAAGGCCTGTACTATCATAAGTGAAAAAAATAGCTATAGTCATTGCTCTGTGAGAAAAGTAGGTCCTTCAGGGGTGCTGTGTGATGTTCGGGAGGGGTGGGAAGATGGGAATACACATATGACTAATCTGAGAACATGCATGTCTGTAAACAACAAAACTCTGTAAAAGTTAAAAGTAAAATAAAAGTTTAAAAAAAAATGCAGAAAAGAGAAAGGGAAGAGAGATTAGTCCTTAAGTAAATTAATTAAAAATATAAAACTGTGTCCTAAAATAAGTTTGTAACAGACAAATGAAGCACATTTTCTACCAAATATTCAAACTAAAAATAAATTTTAAAATGCAGTACTTCCCTGGTGTTCCTGTGGGTGGAGAGCGTCTGCCTTGCAGTGCAGTGGGCACCAGTTCAATCCCTCTCCCAGTAGGATCCCAAAAGTCATGGAGCAGCTGGATCTATGTGTCCAATTACAAGCCAGCACTCTGGAGTGCATGCACCCAGAGCCTGTGCTCTGCAACCAGAAAGGCCACTACAGTGGGAGGCTCACACAGGTCAAAGAAGTAAAGATGGATGAAAATAAAAGCAAAAGAGGCATGATGGGGGTAAAAATGCATGTGGATGAGTAAAATGCACAAAATTAGAAAACCACAAATTTTTTAAATGAGAAAACAATTATAATAACAACTATTGATAAATTGGAATGACCTCATAGATTGTGTTTTATAATTAGACTAACATTTTTCAAAATATGAATTGCATGGAATATATTCTAGGAATACAGAAACAACTTTTTGATAAAAATACTCAAATACACAGTAATTTTGAATGCAATTAAGAAAGTTATAATAAATAACTTACTTTATTAGAAATCAGCTAGAATATGCTTAGAGAATATGTTTCAGGTTCTTTTACTACAAATAATACTAATAATGTGAGGAAATCATATTTTAGTTGATTGCAATTGTCATTTCACAATGTACAAAATATGTATCAATACATCATATTGTTCAATTTACATGTTTATGCATGTTATTTTATTCCCTTGTCTTAAGGTGATGTAGCATGTGCCAACTTCTGAATCAAATGAACCAATCATCCTTTTTGGAAATTTGAAATTGAGAATTATAATTTAAGTTAAACAGGAGTTTTCAAGGCCTCAAATCTATATGACCATGTGGAATTGAAGCCCAAATTGGACAGTAAGGTGCTGTGGGGATGTTCGGGAGGGGTGGGAAGATGGGAATACACATATGACTAATCTGAGAACATGCATGTCTGTAAACAACAAAACTCTGTAAAAGTTAAAAGTAAAATAAAAGTTTAAAAAAAAATGCAGAAAAGAGAAAGGGAAGAGAGATTAGTCCTTAAGTAAATTAATTAAAAATATAAAACTGTGTCCTAAAATAAGTTTGTAACAGACAAATGAAGCACATTTTCTACCAAATATTCAAACTAAAAATAAATTTTAAAATGCAGTACTTCCCTGGTGTTCCTGTGGGTGGAGAGCGTCTGCCTTGCAGTGCAGTGGGCACCAGTTCAATCCCTCTCCCAGTAGGATCCCAAAAGTCATGGAGCAGCTGGATCTATGTGTCCAATTACAAGCCAGCACTCTGGAGTGCATGCACCCAGAGCCTGTGCTCTGCAACCAGAAAGGCCACTACAGTGGGAGGCTCACACAGGTCAAAGAAGTAAAGATGGATGAAAATAAAAGCAAAAGAGGCATGATGGGGGTAAAAATGCATGTGGATGAGTAAAATGCACAAAATTAGAAAACCACAAATTTTTTAAATGAGAAAACAATTATAATAACAACTATTGATAAATTGGAATGACCTCATAGATTGTGTTTTATAATTAGACTAACATTTTTCAAAATATGAATTGCATGGAATATATTCTAGGAATACAGAAACAACTTTTTGATAAAAATACTCAAATACACAGTAATTTTGAATGCAATTAAGAAAGTTATAATAAATAACTTACTTTATTAGAAATCAGCTAGAATATGCTTAGAGAATATGTTTCAGGTTCTTTTACTACAAATAATACTAATAATGTGAGGAAATCATATTTTAGTTGATTGCAATTGTCATTTCACAATGTACAAAATATGTATCAATACATCATATTGTTCAATTTACATGTTTATGCATGTTATTTTATTCCCTTGTCTTAAGGTGATGTAGCATGTGCCAACTTCTGAATCAAATGAACCAATCATCCTTTTTGGAAATTTGAAATTGAGAATTATAATTTAAGTTAAACAGGAGTTTTCAAGGCCTCACAATCTATATGACCATGTGGAATTGAAGCCCAAATTGACATCTTTACAACTCCAATGGTGAATGAACTGAAGATCTGGTGAACTTTGGTGGAAAAACTTAAGACTAGAGCAAGATCGCCTAGTGTTTAATTTAACCTCCTCCATTTATAAGTAAGTTAATTGATTTCTCCATGCCTCAGTTTTCTTGTCATTGAAATGGGGATCATAATAGTTCTTAGCTCATTATATAGTAGTTAGGATTGAATAAGAACTTAAACAGTGTCTAGCAATTTTGTAACTATTAAAAAAGCATTTCAACTCATATTTTGCTGTTATTAACATTATTGGTAGAGAAACAAAAACTTGTCAAGCAAACTTAAGAGAGATAATTTAAAAAGACAAAGTATAGACCCATATGACATGAAAGACCTTCTTGACATCGTAATACTTCCGTGTGGCCAGTGAGGCAATAGTATTTTATGTAGGATGTTTCTCTATAAAATAACAACTTCTTCCTCTTTTTCCAACTATTCACTAAACACCTCGTTCAGCCATGTTGATTAGGCTTCTCTTTCTTTAAATGGAGAAAGCAAATTAAAAATTAATTTTCAAATTATAAATCCTCCCCTCCATCCTAAATGTGCATTCACAGCAAGTGAGGACAATATGTAAAGATTTTCAATCATAGCAATGAAAATTTTAAATGATATTTTACTTTTAAAATGTAAATTTTCAAGACAATATTGAACATAATACCTATATTGATTAGGAAGCAGGGAAATTGACCCATTCGTATACTGTCTACACCCTATATAATTCTACCTTTGGAGAATCACTCTTGGAGATCAGATGTTCAGAGGATTAAGCAATGATGTTCACCAAAGCATCATTTAAAAAGTAAAACAATAAACTGAATACAAATATAAAAGAGAATTAGGAAAATGAATTGTAATATAGTTATTCAAAATTAAATTTTTTCCAAATGTAGCATGTGCCAACTTCTGAATCAAATGAACCAATCATCCTTTTTGGAAATTTGAAATTGAGAATTATAATTTAAGTTAAACAGGAGTTTTCAAGGCCTCACAATCTATATGACCATGTGGAATTGAAGCCCAAATTGACATCTTTACAACTCCAATGGTGAATGAACTGAAGATCTGGTGAACTTTGGTGGAAAAACTTAAGACTAGAGCAAGATCGCCTAGTGTTTAATTTAACCTCCTCCATTTATAAGTAAGTTAATTGATTTCTCCATGCCTCAGTTTTCTTGTCATTGAAATGGGGATCATAATAGTTCTTAGCTCATTATATAGTAGTTAGGATTGAATAAGAACTTAAACAGTGTCTAGCAATTTTGTAACTATTAAAAAAGCATTTCAACTCATATTTTGCTGTTATTAACATTATTGGTAGAGAAACAAAAACTTGTCAAGCAAACTTAAGAGAGATAATTTAAAAAGACAAAGTATAGACCCATATGACATGAAAGACCTTCTTGACATCGTAATACTTCCGTGTGGCCAGTGAGGCAATAGTATTTTATGTAGGATGTTTCTCTATAAAATAACAACTTCTTCCTCTTTTTCCAACTATTCACTAAACACCTCGTTCAGCCATGTTGATTAGGCTTCTCTTTCTTTAAATGGAGAAAGCAAATTAAAAATTAATTTTCAAATTATAAATCCTCCCCTCCATCCTAAATGTGCATTCACAGCAAGTGAGGACAATATGTAAAGATTTTCAATCATAGCAATGAAAATTTTAAATGATATTTTACTTTTAAAATGTAAATTTTCAAGACAATATTGAACATAATACCTATATTGATTAGGAAGCAGGGAAATTGACCCATTCGTATACTGTCTACACCCTATATAATTCTACCTTTGGAGAATCACTCTTGGAGATCAGATGTTCAGAGGATTAAGCAATGATGTTCACCAAAGCATCATTTAAAAAGTAAAACAATAAACTGAATACAAATATAAAAGAGAATTAGGAAAATGAATTGTAATATAGTTATTCAATTAATATTTTGAAGCTTTTAAATATTATACTCTTGTTCATAAATAATATTTTTTCAAAGGATTATCTGATCTTGCAAAACCTTATAAACAGCAGATTTTCTTAATTGCTTTTTTTCTGGTGAATTCACACATATTGGTATATATAAACATATGCATGCAAATATGAATATGTAAATGTGAATTTCATATATTTGTAAGCACACGCATAAATATGTAGGTACTTGAACGTGTGCACATGTGCATATTTACAAAGAAAACTATTTTATGAGTGTGTATTTTAGAGGTAGACAAATGGCAGCCATTAATCCAAATCGAGCCTGCTCTCTATTTTTGAAAATAAAACTTTTGGCACTTAGCCACATTCATTTGTTTATTCTTTGTCTCTGACTGTTTTGTGCTACAATGGCATAGTTAAATTTCTGAGGTTAGGACCATATTGCCTGAAAAGCCTAAGATATTTGCCATCTGACACTTTGAAGATACTCTTTGCCAATCTCTGATGAAGAAAAACAAAATATTGTGATTTTCTATGGTGCTAGACTCAGATGATTATTATTTTTTGCTGTTGTTTCTGTGTAAGCCAATTCCATATATGGATAATTTCCACTGTTAATTATTTTCAAATGGAAACAATTAACTAGCTAAGTTTCACTTGTTTAAGATGGGATAGACTTTGCTAAAATTTAATTTTTGTGAAACTGAAAAAAAATTGTAGTTGGTTTTGTGCATATACTAATGTATATGTCTTGGAACTATATAACTTGTCATGTAATTATCATTAAAACCAACAAAACATTATAATTTCTGATAAATGTATTCGATGCGAGTAGTATTCTCAACTAATTCATGAGAATATTGAATTTTTTAGGAGTAGAAGATATGTCATTTCAGGTTTATTTTTAAAAATATTTTTGTTGTCAAATTGTCCTGTTTAGATTGTCCTAGTGTGTACATAGGCAGATGCCTCTAAAGTCAAGATGTGTTTGATATAACAATCTATAGAAGCTCTCCTTTTAAAAAGTAAAACAATAAACTGAATACAAATATAAAAGAGAATTAGGAAAATGAATTGTAATATAGTTATTCAATTAATATTTTGAAGCTTTTAAATATTATACTCTTGTTCATAAATAATATTTTTTCAAAGGATTATCTGATCTTGCAAAACCTTATAAACAGCAGATTTTCTTAATTGCTTTTTTTCTGGTGAATTCACACATATTGGTATATATAAACATATGCATGCAAATATGAATATGTAAATGTGAATTTCATATATTTGTAAGCACACGCATAAATATGTAGGTACTTGAACGTGTGCACATGTGCATATTTACAAAGAAAACTATTTTATGAGTGTGTATTTTAGAGGTAGACAAATGGCAGCCATTAATCCAAATCGAGCCTGCTCTCTATTTTTGAAAATAAAACTTTTGGCACTTAGCCACATTCATTTGTTTATTCTTTGTCTCTGACTGTTTTGTGCTACAATGGCATAGTTAAATTTCTGAGGTTAGGACCATATTGCCTGAAAAGCCTAAGATATTTGCCATCTGACACTTTGAAGATACTCTTTGCCAATCTCTGATGAAGAAAAACAAAATATTGTGATTTTCTATGGTGCTAGACTCAGATGATTATTATTTTTTGCTGTTGTTTCTGTGTAAGCCAATTCCATATATGGATAATTTCCACTGTTAATTATTTTCAAATGGAAACAATTAACTAGCTAAGTTTCACTTGTTTAAGATGGGATAGACTTTGCTAAAATTTAATTTTTGTGAAACTGAAAAAAAATTGTAGTTGGTTTTGTGCATATACTAATGTATATGTCTTGGAACTATATAACTTGTCATGTAATTATCATTAAAACCAACAAAACATTATAATTTCTGATAAATGTATTCGATGCAAGTAGTATTCTCAACTAATTCATGAGAATATTGAATTTTTGAGGAGTAGAAGATATGTCATTTCAGGTTTATTTTTAAAAATATTTTTGTTGTCAAATTGTCCTGTTTAGATTGTCCTAGTGTGTACATAGGCAGATGCCTCTAAAGTCAAGATGTGTTTGATATAACAATCTATAGAAGCTCTCCTTTTAAAGAGATTGTGCTCCTACCCAAAAACCAAAAGATTTGAGATGGCAACTTGAAAAGTGCGATGTTATAGCATTGCTTGGCAAGAAAAAATCAGAGACCAGCCAAAGACAGCATCTGGTTCACTTTGGCGAGATTATGTTTGTTAGTTACACTGATTGCTCTTGATTCAAATTTTTTCTAAGTGGTCTTAAATTTCTAAGGGAAGAATCTCCAGTGGGAAGAAACTGAACTGATAACCTAGAATTTCACATGGTTATTATATTTCTTATGAACAATGGTAGTTAACACTGACACCCTTTTAAGAGTTTTGACAGAGTGAATTCAATTTTTCTCAGGGTATTGACAATCCAAAATTGAGTATTGGAGGATTACTTACTGGGTTCAGAAATAATCACAGTGTTATGT
The DNA here is from genome assembly GCA_022376925.1 of Tragulus kanchil. Classification (NCBI taxonomy): domain Eukaryota; kingdom Metazoa; phylum Chordata; class Mammalia; order Artiodactyla; family Tragulidae; genus Tragulus; species Tragulus kanchil. Next base: position 78,544,908 of record JAIOJX010000029.1, on the reverse strand, counting down.
CTCTCCTGATTATTAAGATGCACTCATACAGAGTAGCGACAACATGCCATTCCAGAGTGTAAAATTAAGGTCCCCTTATCAGTTTTAAATTTCAACATCTCATGGGTTCAGCATTTCATGGGTGGAAGTTTTCAGCACTCACCAGAAACCATGAACTTGCCACCTTGTTTTTACCATAATGAGTGATTTTGATTCATGTAAGTAAAATTTAGCTACAAATGGGATGGGAAGAATTTTAAAATGTGATAAGAAATATGTAGTAACTCGTACCCAAAATTGTACTGAGAGATGCAGACTTCATGGAAATGCACATTCCTATCATTGAATGTTTTCCTGTGTTGGAAAACATTTCATTTCAAAGTAAATTGTTGCAGAACATTGTCTGATATTGTATAGGAAATAACTGCTAGTTTAAGATGGGATAGACTTTGAATTTTGTGAAACTGAAAAAAAATTGTAGTTGGTTTTGTGCATATACTAATGTATATGTCTTGGAACTATATAACTTGTCATGTAATTATCATTAAAACCAACAAAACATTATAATTTCTGATAAATGTATTCGATGCAAGTAGTATTCTCAACTAATTCATGAGAATATTGAATTTTTGAGGAGTAGAAGATATGTCATTTCAGGTTTATTTTTAAAAATATTTTTGTTGTCAAATTGTCCTGTTTAGATTGTCCTAGTGTGTACATAGGCAGATGCCTCTAAAGTCAAGATGTGTTTGATATAACAATCTATAGAAGCTCTCCTTTTAAAGAGATTGTGCTCCTACCCAAAAACCAAAAGATTTGAGATGGCAACTTGAAAAGTGCGATGTTATAGCATTGCTTGGCAAGAAAAAATCAGAGACCAGCCAAAGACAGCATCTGGTTCACTTTGGCGAGATTATGTTTGTTAGTTACACTGATTGCTCTTGATTCAAATTTTTTCTAAGTGGTCTTAAATTTCTAAGGGAAGAATCTCCAGTGGGAAGAAACTGAACTGATAACCTAGAATTTCACATGGTTATTATATTTCTTATGAACAATGGTAGTTAACACTGACACCCTTTTAAGAGTTTTGACAGAGTGAATTCAATTTTTCTCAGGGTATTGACAATCCAAAATTGAGTATTGGAGGATTACTTACTGGGTTCAGAAATAATCACAGTGTTATGTCTCTCCTGATTATTAAGATGCACTCATACAGAGTAGCGACAACATGCCATTCCAGAGTGTAAAATTAAGGTCCCCTTATCAGTTTTAAATTTCAACATCTCATGGGTTCAGCATTTCATGGGTGGAAGTTTTCAGCACTCACCAGAAACCATGAACTTGCCACCTTGTTTTTACCATAATGAGTGATTTTGATTCATGTAAGTAAAATTTAGCTACAAATGGGATGGGAAGAATTTTAAAAATGTGATAAGAAATATGTAGTAACTCGTACCCAAAATTGTACTGAGAGATGCAGACTTCATGGAAATGCACATTCCTATCATTGAATGTTTTCCTGTGTTGGAAAACATTTCATTTCAAAGTAAATTGTTGCAGAACATTGTCTGATATTGTATAGGAAATGATTATCAGGATCCTTCCAGGGTTACTGGGAAAGCATGACCTGATTGATTACTGATATCACCAGAGTTTGGTGGGGGAAGGGTGGCATGAAAATCATGAAACTGCCAGACTTCCAAGGGGATAAAATTTGTAGTGGGTCAAAAAGAATGTCCGTGTTTAATGGTATATGCAATCTCTTGTGACTAGTCTTGATCCCTGTAACACTTTTTTCTTAACTCCACAAGTAACAGAGTGATGACTAATTTTGATTTCTCAGGAAGCAAGTTACTTGGAGAAATCATATTCCAGAAAAGGAAGGTGAAAATTTTCTTCTCCAGAAAGAATTAAACAATCATATAGCATATTTCTCCATTTTAGTTAAGTGGTGAATCTCTTTTCTTGTATTACATCATTCAGTTCCTGACAAAGCTGCTTCCTGGTGTGGGTATGTTTCTTCCTGGGTGAGAAAGACGATAGGAGCTAGAATACCCACTCTGCCTCATCTTACCCAAGGGCAAATTTTTCTCTCCCTATTCCTAATTTGTCTATGTGATCTCTTTGCTTTCTTTCTTCTCTTTCCTGGTCTTAATTTTGTTGTTTCTGATTAATGGAAAACTTTTACAAGCCTGTATCAAAAAATTCATAAGACTCTGACAAGTGGCTTCTTTCTCTAAGTCATGCAGTCTTGGCTGGCAGTTATAAAATAGGTGAATTCTGTTTAGTGTAGGTTGGAGCAGAAAAGGCTAATGAGTTGCAAGAGAGAATATGATAACTCCAGAGTTGTGGGGCCCTAAATGAAAGAGGGCCTTTGCAAGCATAAGAAAGCTTAAGCACATGTTTGTGGTTTGGAGCTAAGATGGTGCCTACAGGAAGAGACGAGGGCATGATCATTTCCATGGGTGGAAGTTTTCAGCACTAAAAATGAACTTGCCACCTTGTTTTACCATAATGAGTGATTTTGATTCATGTAAGTAAAATTTAGCTACAAATGGGATGGGAAGAATTTTAAAAATGTGATAAGAAATATGTAGTAACTCGTACCCAAAATTGTACTGAGAGATGCAGACTTCATGGAAATGCACATTCCTATCATTGAATGTTTTCCTGTGTTGGAAAACATTTCATTTCAAAGTAAATTGTTGCAGAACATTGTCTGATATTGTATAGGAAATGATTATCAGGATCCTTCCAGGGTTACTGGGAAAGCATGACCTGATTGATTACTGATATCACCAGAGTTTGGTGGGGGAAGGGTGGCATGAAAATCATGAAACTGCCAGACTTCCAAGGGGATAAAATTTGTAGTGGGTAAAAAAGAATGTCCGTGTTTAATGGTATATGCAATCTCTTGTGACTAGTCTTGATCCCTGTAACACTTTTTTCTTAACTCCACAAGTAACAGAGTGATGACTAATTTTGATTTCTCAGGAAGCAAGTTACTTGGAGAAATCATATTCCAGAAAAGGAAGGTGAAAATTTTCTTCTCCAGAAAGAATTAAACAATCATATAGCATATTTCTCCATTTTAGTTAAGTGGTGAATCTCTTTTCTTGTATTACATCATTCAGTTCCTGACAAAGCTGCTTCCTGGTGTGGGTATGTTTCTTCCTGGGTGAGAAAGACGATAGGAGCTAGAATACCCACTCTGCCTCATCTTACCCAAGGGCAAATTTTTCTCTCCCTATTCCTAATTTGTCTATGTGATCTCTTTGCTTTCTTTCTTCTCTTTCCTGGTCTTAATTTTGTTGTTTCTGATTAATGGAAAACTTTTACAAGCCTGTATCAAAAAATTCATAAGACTCTGACAAGTGGCTTCTTTCTCTAAGTCATGCAGTCTTGGCTGGCAGTTATAAAATAGGTGAATTCTGTTTAGTGTAGGTTGGAGCAGAAAAGGCTAATGAGTTGCAAGAGAGAATATGATAACTCCAGAGTTGTGGGGCCCTAAATGAAAGAGGGCCTTTGCAAGCATAAGAAAGCTTAAGCACATGTTTGTGGTTTGGAGCTAAGATGGTGCCTACAGGAAGAGACGAGGGCATGATCTAAGTTGTTTGTGAAAACTTCTGATTGGTCCCCCTGGTTTCCACGCTCGTGGACAATGCATGCTCACCATTGATTCCTATTGCAAAGTAGACGCATGATTTCTTGACCTTTAGCTTGATTTGTAACTATGGGAAGTCCCTTATGAAACCCCCTTCACTTGCCTATATAAACCTGTAAGTCTGCACTAATAAACGGAACTTCTTTGACGGAACCCCTGTCGTGTCTGATTGTCTCCCGCTCAACAGGGGGCGGGGTTGGTGGACAGCAGGCTCACCCCTCTCCGATCCTCCCGTGGCCTGGCCATGGGCAATCCCACCACCATTTCTCCTCTGCGGGGCGGCATCGCAGAAGCTGGTGCCCAATGTGGGCCACGAAAGAGAAAGGCAGCTCACCGTGTGGTTTCGAAAGAGAAGTGACGAATGGCCTTCGAGAGGCTCCAGCTTGGTGCTTCCCTTTAGAGAAGCATCAGATCGGAGTAATCTGGATGCCAGGGTGAGTCTCCCCTTTTACTGCCATTCCCTAGAGGGTGGGGATTTAGGGTAGTCACAAAAGACTGAACACTGCTTTTCCTTGTTTGTCCTTCTTTACTTCAATTCCTACTTTCACTTTCTCTCTAATTCGAGGCTTCCAGCGAACCGGCGGACAGTCTAAAGAGCAACTGACAGGTCCTGGTCAGGGCTACTCTTTGACAATCCTGAAAGGCTTTAAGATAGTTTGCCCCAGTAGCGGGAGCCTGACTGGGTGGAAGCCTCTCTTTTCTATATCTCAAATTGAGGACGCAGCCTAAACCTCTCCATCGTGGGCACGGGTCAGGCACCTAAAAGCCGCTAGCGCACCTGCCACTTGAAGACTCCTGTGACAGGATAAGGGGGTCACGGAATGGGTCAGAGCCTCTTAGAGCGCCTTCCCCCAGCAAGACAATGTCCATGCAACACTAGGGACTCCTTCACCATTTCACAAGCACGACAGAAGCCCGACCTCCTGGCCACCACCACTCCCATTAGGATTTTTGGTGGTTGTCCTCAATACTCTCTTCTTCTTTGCTTTCTTTCAAAAACAGGGGAAACTATATCCACAAATCTGAAGAGCCCGCACTTAAAGTGCTAAAGTATATACTCAAGAGTAGGGGCCTTGAGATCTCTGATAGCCATGCCATAAGGACTTGGGAGACCATTACACGGTTGGCCCCCTGGATTATCTAGGCTAACTTATTTTCATGGGATACTTGGGACCGAGTGAAAACCCTTGCCAGACAGCGAGAAGTCCAAAATGGGAAAGATCCCCCCTCAGGCTTTTACTCAACTATCTCTGCTCCCGGGACTACCCAATTCTCATATACGCCTAGATAACAATCCAATCACTCCCCTTATGATACTAGCCCGCACTCTAATATCTGAACGGGTTCAACCCATTTACTTGCACCACCTTACAGGTCACCAAAATATACCTGGACAACTCTCAAAGGGAAATTCCTTAGCTGATAGGATGGCTTCCTATAAAATCCAAGTACATAACCTACAAGATGCCCTTGACCTTCACAATCTAACCCATATCAACTGGAGAGGGTTACATAAGAAATTCCCAGAGATCCCCATCAAAGATTTAAAGAAAATTGTACATACTTGCAAGTCTTGCCTCCATCACTTACAAGTTCCTCCCTTACAGTCGCTGGGAGTAAGCCCTCAAGGACTGAGGCCTAATATGTTGTGGTAGACAGATGTCACTCACTTTTCCCCCTTTGGAAAACTCAAGTACATCTTTGTATCCATTGATACTTATTCCCATGCTTTCTGGGCCACAACCCATACAGGAGAAAAAGCAAAACATGCCCAGAGTCATTTCTTACAATGTTTTGCAACTCTGGGTCTACCTTATCAGATTAAAACAGACAATGGTCCCTGCTTTGTTAGCAAAAATTTACAAAACTTCTCTCAACGATGGCATATCTGCCACACCACAGGGCTCCCATACAACCCTCAAGAACAGGCCATAATTGAACGTCATCATCAAAATTTGAAGGCCCAATTACAAAAACAAAAAGGGGGAATAAGCCCTCACCAGCAGCTCGGAATGGCACTCTTTACTCTAAACATTCTAAAATTTTCAAAAAATGAACGGATGGCACCCTTCAAAAACACTGGTGCAATCAAGAAATAAAACCTGAAATACAAGTGAGATGGAAGGACCCCATCAGTGGCCAATGGAAGGGGCCTGATCCGCTCCTTATGATGGGGAGAGGATTTGGGTGCATATTCCCCATTGGGGGACCCAGCCCTATATGGATACCAGTGAGAAACCTTAAATTTATGCCACAAAACAAGGATCAAACCTCAGAATCTGTCACAGATAAAGCAAATGACCATATATCAGGCCCAAGAACAGAAAGTTCTTGAGGCATCTCTCTCTCTTTCTCTCCTTAATAGGTACAAAAGTAGCAGCATCCATGCTCGGAGTTCAACAAGCGCATACCATCACAGTGGTAAACAACATATCTACCGCCTCTGCCCAGGGATTTCAGACCAGCCTACACCAACTTGAACACCTGAGGGCTGCCATAATGGGACTCCAGCAACAGCTTGATCTACATGCCAGAGCAATTGAGACACTAAGCATTCTGGCACGCTTAGACTATGACGTGAGTTATCCCCACTTCTGCTTGACAGCCTTCCCAGTGATAAACAAGACTCTAAATGAAGCAAAAAACATATTGTCACAGATGAAAATATGGGACACTAAACTTTGGGAGGGACAAGAAATACTGATTCATATTATTAGCCACCTAAATATAACCAGAGTAAACCAAATTGCGCCCCCAATGTTCTGGGAACAAGTACAAAAGGGGGTTAATGATTTTTGGCAATAGATACAAAGCCTATCCACCTGGTTTAAAAATGCTTTCTAGCTGCTTGTTTTTGTTGCCCTACTAGCTATACTGTTTAAAGTCAAGGGCATTATGGCCCACAATAGACAGTTGCAACAAAAAATAATTATGCTTTCTCAGGTCCTCAAAGATGAGCCCCATGTTGGACAAAACCCCTGGGTCAATCTGGCCTTCCAAGAAATGACTCGAGACATATAATGAGGCCTTCAAATAAATAATGTTTTAAAGATTCCATCCAGCTCCCATAAGATGGCTGGTTAGTGAATGATGGGTAAGATCCTCAGAGGAAGACAACCAAGGAGAGGCACAGCCGCTGAGGGAGCTGATGAGGCTAGAGGCTGGCCGCCTCTTAGCTCTATGCCTTAACTCATCAAGAACCTCTTAATTTTAAAATAAAAGAGGGGGAGATGTGGGTCCCTAAATGAAAGAGGGCCTTTGCAAGCATAAGGAAGCTTAAGCACATGTTTGCGGTTTGGAGCTAAGATGGCGCCTACAGGAAGAGACGAGGGCATGATCTAAGTTGTTTGTGAAAACTTCTGAAGTTAAGACACCTTTTTGGGACGTCCTCGATTCGTGCTGCCATATATCAGGCCCAAGAACAGAAAGTTCTTGAGGCATCTCTCTCTTCTCTCCTTAATAGGTACAAAAGTAGCAGCATCCATGCTCGGAGTTCAACAAGCGCATACCATCACAGTGGTAAACAACATATCTACCGCCTCTGCCCAGGGATTTCAGACCAGCCTACACCAACTTGAACACCTGAGGGCTGCCATAATGGGACTCCAGCAACAGCTTGATCTACATGCCAGAGCAATTGAGACACTAAGCATTCTGGCACGCTTAGACTATGACGTGAGTTATCCCCACTTCTGCTTGACAGCCTTCCCAGTGATAAACAAGACTCTAAATGAAGCAAAAAACATATTGTCACAGATGAAAATATGGGACACTAAACTTTGGGAGGGACAAGAAATACTGATTCATATTATTAGCCACCTAAATATAACCAGAGTAAACCAAATTGCGCCCCCAATGTTCTGGGAACAAGTACAAAAGGGGGTTAATGATTTTTGGCAATAGATACAAAGCCTATCCACCTGGTTTAAAAATGCTTTCTAGCTGCTTGTTTTTGTTGCCCTACTAGCTATACTGTTTAAAGTCAAGGGCATTATGGCCCACAATAGACAGTTGCAACAAAAAATAATTATGCTTTCTCAGGTCCTCAAAGATGAGCCCCATGTTGGACAAAACCCCTGGGTCAATCTGGCCTTCCAAGAAATGACTCGAGACATATAATGAGGCCTTCAAATAAATAATGTTTTAAAGATTCCATCCAGCTCCCATAAGATGGCTGGTTAGTGAATGATGGGTAAGATCCTCAGAGGAAGACAACCAAGGAGAGGCACAGCCGCTGAGGGGAGCTGATGAGGCTAGAGGCTGGCCGCCTCTTAGCTCTATGCCTTAACTCATCAAGAACCTCTTAATTTTAAAATAAAAGAGGGGGAGATGTGGGTCCCTAAATGAAAGAGGGCCTTTGCAAGCATAAGGAAGCTTAAGCACATGTTTGCGGTTTGGAGCTAAGATGGCGCCTACAGGAAGAGACGAGGGCATGATCTAAGTTGTTTGTGAAAACTTCTGATTGGTCCCCCTGGTTTCCATGCTCGTGGACAATGCATGCTCACCGTAGTTTCCTATTGCGATGTAGACGCATGATTGCTTGACCTTTAGCTTGATTGGTATAACTATGGGAAGTCCCTTACAAAACCCTCTTCACTTGCCTATATAAGCTGTAAGTCTGCACTAATAAATGGAATTGCTTTGACGGTACCCCTGTCATGTCTGATTGTCTCCCGCTCGACGGGGAGCAGGGTTGGTGGACAGCAGGCTCATCCCTCTCCGATCTTTCCGTGGCCTGGCCATGGGCAATCCCACCTCCGTTTCTCCTCTGCGGGCTGGCCCTGCACAGAGTGGCAAGTGGTGTTATACGAGACACTGTTGGCAATAAAACCCTACTAAAATAGCAGTTCCCTGAATGTACACTGAAGTACCCCAGGTTTGTCAAAGGTTTCCAAGACAATATGTGGTATTTTAAAATTCAGCTGGGCTTCCCCTTGTGGTCCAGTGGGTAAGGACACCACCTTGCAGGGCAAGGGGCGCCGGTTTGATCCTTGGCCTGAGAGGATCCCACGTGCCGCGGAGCAGCTGGACCGATGTGTCCAATCACTGAACCGGAGCTCTGGAGCGCTTGCGCCCAGAGCAGGCACTCTGCAACGACAGACGCCGCCGCGATGGGAGGCCCACAGGAGCCAAAGAACAAAGACGGATGAAAATAGATAAATGAAAGACCAATAGAAGTGGCCCGCGCATTCCCTTCCTCCCCAACCCGACCCCCGCTGAAAATAAATAAATAAATAAATCTTTAAAATTCAGCTGAAACACGATACTTTCTATTTGTCAAACAGCAAAGGAACTACAATATTGGAACACTTATTAACTTCAGTATTAAATTGTGATACATTTCTTTCAATGATATTCAGTCTTTGTGAAGCTGTTTGTTTTTGTGGCTTTAACAACAAAAAACAAGTTCTGCGTGAAAACCAATATGGAATGGAAAATTAGGGTGGCAGGGTCCAATCTGATTCCATGATTTGAGAAATTGTACAGTGTGTAGTAGGTGTATACTTTCTGTTTATAAGTAACTATGATTATATAAGGATGAAGTAAAAAATTAACTTTTTTTAGTTTATGTGAGGAGCTGACTCGTTCGAAAAGACTGATGCTAGGAAAGATGGAAGGCAAAAGGGGAAAGTGGTGGCAGAAGAGATGGTTAGATTGCATCACTGAATCAATGGACATGAATTTGAGTAAACTCCAGGAGATGGTGAAGGTCAGGGAACCTGGGTTAGCTGGAGTCCATGGAGTTGCAGAGTCAGACATGACTTAATGCCTGAATAATAAAAAAATTTATGTGTATTGGTTTCTCTTTCAACTTGGGTGTAATTGTTCAAACACCCATTAAGTTCTTAAGATATAAATACTTACATTGATTGGACCTCACATAATACAGATGACTCTTAAGTGTATTTTTGTACCAGGGCTTCCAAGAAGCCATTGCTGAGACACAAAGGGCACCATGAAACAAGAAATTTTGGAGATATCTGTATCACCCTATTAACCTAATTTACATGATATACTTTTTAATATGTGAGTTTGGTCAGCTTTAGTCCAAATCCCAGAGTTCTAACAGGAATGTTCTGTGCAAGGGCAAGTTGCCAGGGCATGGTACCCGATAATGTCAGTCAGGGCTCATGTTGTCCAGGTACCCCTTGTAACACTGCATCTAGAAAGTTACAGTGACTTACAACACCCAGCACAGCACACACTAATGTTTTTAGGTAGGTATTTATTTGCTATTTATTCATTTACCTCCTGTATTGTGGTGCATTCTTTACTATCTGAGCCACTTTAGATACTTTAACTTTAATTAAAATTTATTTAACAAATAAATACTTAACCCAAAAATATTTATTGTGTACTCTGCTGAGTGCTTTAAGTCATTACAAGTTTTTCTGAAATATGACCTGCTACCAGAGCATGTTACCAGGAACAGGGACAACATGGACCCTAGTGACACAGAGCTCATTCTTTACAGTAATGAGTCTTTCATATTTCTAATAGGTTTACCCTGTTCCACTGATTTGAAAGAGAAAAAGAGCATTGATTCCTCTCCATCATGTCCTTCCCTTTCTTTGTTCCCCTTGAGATCAGGATGTGCTCATGTCTGGGATGAAGTTTAGATGCTGGAAAAGCTTCATTTACTATGAGAAATGCAGAACTGGATAGGATTTTAGAGACTAATTAGGTTCTTCCCTTTACTTAGTTTTTTTTTTTTTTTTTGGAGAGACCTCACAAAGATAAATGATTTGCTCGTGGCCACTTGTCTTCCTGCTATCAGAGTTGGGACATGAACATGGTTCCATTTTCCAGTATGATATTCATCTAATTATAGAACCTTTGATTTCTCAATTTAATTTAAGCTCATTTCAGCCTTTAAAAACATGTTGAGGTTGATCAGTCATAATTCCTTCCCTTCAATTTGAAGCAGCTTATTGCTTCATATTTGAGAAGAAACCATAATTTCATCCTGAAGATGGTTCGTTGTAATGGCAAGTTAACTAACTTTTCTCTTTGAGTTTAGGAAGTGCTTGGGAAAGAGGGGTGCTGTGCAGTATAAATATAAATGATTCTATTATACTGAAATAAGCTATAGGATATCACATCTGATATTTTCTGTGACTTTGCATATAGATAGTATGGATTAGGAAATGCACTTTTTTTGTAAACTCTACAGCTGTTCATAAACTTCTCACAGAAATTTGCACTTAAAATATACATATAGGGAACCTGCACACATTATGAAGCTCGTTGGAATAATTAAGAAGTAGAAAACGCTGGCAAATACTTCTCAGTTGTATGCTAGGAAAAGTATGAATAACTGGTGTGTTTGAACTTTGTTTAATTTGGTCCTCATGAGCTTTAATAATGAAGCGGACAGGGTTTTGAATTTGATGGATTATATTTGCATTTTAAAATGGGATATAATTATACCTTTTTCTGATAATGTATTAATAATAGAACTAATAAAGCATCATTAGATCAAAGCCATTTTATGACACCAAGAATAAATGACGATAATCAAAATTTATACAAGTGGTCAGCAAATTAAAAAGCCTAATTATTTAAACAAAGATTTTATATCCAAATTAGTTTTTTCCAGGTAGTGAACTTTAACACAAGTAACTTACTGAAATAACTGTATTATTTCAAACTGCGTTTAATTCTAATTAGTTAATTTTTGCTAAAAAAAAAAAAAATGTTTTATTTCCTCCTAAAGAACGGATATTCATTTTGGGAAATTTAGAAAGTACCAGAAAACTCATAAAATGATAAATTAGGCTCTTGTAATTTCACCATCTGGAGATAACCTCCATTAACATTTTGTATATCTTTTTTGCATAAGGGTTTTAATGAGAACATAAATTTCTGCTATTTCATTGTTAAAGATTATATTGTATTGAATCCATAAATGATGTTTAAATATTGTTCTTTTTTTTGGCCATTTAGGAGATTTCTTTTATTTATTTATTTTGCTAGTATTTGCAACATTTTGATGAACATATTTATTCTTGTTCATTTATACACCTTTCATGGTATTTAGTTAGGACAGATTCCCCAAAGTGGGATTTTCTAGGTTAAAATGCTTGTATATTACTAAATCTTTGGATAAATATTTCTGTATTAACTTCTGGAAAAACAATATCAAAAGTACCAGAGACTAATATTTCCATTTCATGATGCTAAAATTCTGAATAACTACTGGATCCTCTGTTGACATCATAGTGAAAAAAAGAAGGGAATCATAAAGTGTAGTTTGCATTTTAAATTATTTATGAGGCTGTCTACTGAAAAAAAAAATGACACAGTCTGAAAGTTGAGAATTATGTTTTATTCGGCAGAATTTCTGAGATCTTGAGCTTGGGAGTCAGCCTCTCAGCTCTGAGGGACTGCTCCAAACAAGAAGGTGAAGAGCAAATATATATGAGACTTCTGTAACAAAACCCAGGTAAGTGAAACATTAAAAAAATACTGTTAATTAAAGAAGACTGGACATCATAAGTTAATGAATTTAGTGCTTTTCCACGCATGGGAAGATGCAAGAATCTGTGCTCAGTGTAGGCATTCCTTTGATATGCATCTTAACCATCTAAGGCCAGTGTGCCCCTTTTCTCTAACCTAAATCTCAAGTTGAACAGTCAGGGGCTTCTGGAGTGGCTACAGGTATGTGTCTTCAACACCCTTTTTTTACTGACAAGGCAAGCAACATCTTAGTTCTCAGTCAGTCAGTTAGTTCAGTAGCTCAGTCATTTACGACTCTTTGCGACTCCACGGACTGCAGCATGCCAGGCTTCTCTGTCCCTCACCATGAACTTGCTCATGCTCATGTCCATTGACTTCAACCATCAAATGATTCACTCTCTGCCTTCCCCTTCCACTTTTGCCTTCCATTTTCTCCAACGTCAGGATCTTTTCCAATGAGTCCTGTCTTCTCATCAAGTGGCCAATGTATTGGAGCTACAGCTTCAGCATCAGTTTTCCCAAAGAATATTCAGGGTTGATTTCCTTTAGAATCGACTGGTTTGACCTCCTTGCAGTCCAAGGGACTCTCGAGCCTTCTCCAACACCACAGACCAAAGGCATCAATTCTTTGGTGCTCAGCCTTCTTCATGGCTTAACTCTCACCTGCATACATGACTACTGGGAAAAACCATAGATTTGACTATATGGACTTTTCAGCAAAGTGATGTCTTTGCTTTTAATATGCTGTCTAGATTTGTCATAGCTTGTCTTCCAAGAAGCAAACGCTTTTAATTTCATGGCTGTAGTCACCATCCACAGTGATTTTTTGGGGCCCCGGAAAATAAAGTCTATCACTGTTTCCGTTGCTTGCGCTTGTATTAGTCCACAAGGCTTAACATTTTCATTAGTATTTAAATGTGATAAATCTTCAAAATGCATAGCAGTTGTGATGACAGTATTCATGAAGTGAGAATGCTCAAATGTTAATAATTTATTGTCTTGGTTATAGTATGCAGTTATAGCTGTGCATATGTGTCTGTGTATGAAATAATACTTTATTTGTTATGTTGAATTTCACCTTGTTCCTCTCCTAAATCCCATTTCTGTACTCTCACCTCCAGAAACAACCGTTTATCATAAATTTGCTGTGTATCTTTCTAATTCATATTTTTAGTTCCAGGTGCTTTTTTGTTTGGATTTTTACATATCAGATTTTATTTAATAACTATGTGGCTAGACAAAGTCTGTTTCACTAGATTTTGTTTTGTTTTGGTGTCATGAATTTTTTTTTCTGTTGAACAGTCAGGGGCTTCTGGAGTGGCTACAGGTATGTGTCTTCAACACCCTTTTTTTACTGACAAGGCAAGCAACATCTTAGTTCTCAGTCAGTCAGTTAGTTCAGTAGCTCAGTCATTTACGACTCTTTGCGACTCCACGGACTGCAGCATGCCAGGCTTCTCTGTCCCTCACCATGAACTTGCTCATGCTCATGTCCATTGACTTCAACCATCAAATGATTCACTCTCTGCCTTCCCCTTCCACTTTTGCCTTCCATTTTCTCCAACGTCAGGATCTTTTCCAATGAGTCCTGTCTTCTCATCAAGTGGCCAATGTATTGGAGCTACAGCTTCAGCATCAGTTTTCCCAAAGAATATTCAGGGTTGATTTCCTTTAGAATCGACTGGTTTGACCTCCTTGCAGTCCAAGGGACTCTCGAGCCTTCTCCAACACCACAGACCAAAGGCATCAATTCTTTGGTGCTCAGCCTTCTTCATGGCTTAACTCTCACCTGCATACATGACTACTGGGAAAAACCATAGATTTGACTATATGGACTTTTTCAGCAAAGTGATGTCTTTGCTTTTTAATATGCTGTCTAGATTTGTCATAGCTTGTCTTCCAAGAAGCAAACGCTTTTAATTTCATGGCTGTAGTCACCATCCACAGTGATTTTTGGAGCCCCGGAAAATAAAGTCTATCACTGTTTCCATTGCTTGCCCTTCTATTAGTCCACAAGGCTTAACATTTTCATTAGTATTTAAATGTGATAAATCTTCAAAATGCATAGCAGTTGTGATGACAGTATTCATGAAGTGAGAATGCTCAAATGTTAATAATTTATTGTCTTGGTTATAGTATGCAGTTATAGCTGTGCATATGTGTCTGTGTATGAAATAATACTTTATTTGTTATGTTGAATTTCACCTTGTTCCTCTCCTAAATCCCATTTCTGTACTCTCACCTCCAGAAACAACCGTTTATCATAAATTTGCTGTGTATCTTTCTAATTCATATTTTTAGTTCCAGGTGCTTTTTTGTTTGGATTTTTACATATCAGATTTTATTTAATAACTATGTGGCTAGACAAAGTCTGTTTCACTAGATTTTGTTTTGTTTTGGTGTCATGTTTCTTATATTCATTGTCTACATTTTACATTGCAGTTCATCTTAAGAAACTCTTTTAGAGAGGATGAGCTGTTAGAAAATGGAGTTACAGCTCAAAGCTGAAAAGTAAAGTTTAAGGTTGTTTTCACTTTGTTTTACCATGAAGAATCAAATAGGCAGTGCAAAGAATACAGATGAATTAAGAATCTAAGCCTAGGGCTTCCTTGGTGGTCCAGTGGGTAAGGACACCGCCTTGCATTGCAAGGGGCGCCGGTTCGATCCCTGGCCTGGGAAGATCCCACATGCCGCGGGGCGGCTGGACTGATGTGTCCAATTACCGAGTCGGAGCTCTGGAGCACATGCGCCCAGAGCTGGCGCTCTGCGACAACAGAGGCCGGCGCGATGGGAGGCCCACAAGAGCCAAAGAGCCAAGAGCTTCCTGGGAAGCTAGAAATATTTCCAGATTTCTTTTGTAAAAGAGAAGATGCTTTTGGAGGTGTGCTAACAGGGAAGAGGAGAAGAAAAGAGGGAGAGCAGTGGATAGGAGAGAAAAGGAGATGAGAGGAAAAAGAAAGAAAAGGAAGGATGTCAGTGCATAGATACTCTCTATGCACACACAACACATACAGAGAAAGAGACTAATATACTGAGGACACTATTTTGAGATATAGTTACCAAGAGATTTCTGTGGATAGTTTCAGTTTTAGTCCAGCACAGAATGTACAATGTTTGAGACACTATAGGTCCAACATACTTGTACTTAGGATCTATTTTGAATGATATAGTTACCATAGAGATTTTTAAAGTATTTAAATGTGATAAATCTTCAAAATGCATAGCAGTTGTGATGACAGTATTCATGAAGTGAGAATGCTCAAATGTTAATAATTTATTGTCTTGGTTATAGTATGCAGTTATAGCTGTGCATATGTGTCTGTGTATGAAATAATACTTTATTTGTTATGTTGAATTTCACCTTGTTCCTCTCCTAAATCCCATTTCTGTACTCTCACCTCCAGAAACAACCGTTTATCATAAATTTGCTGTGTATCTTTCTAATTCATATTTTTAGTTCCAGGTGCTTTTTTGTTTGGATTTTTACATATCAGATTTTATTTAATAACTATGTGGCTAGACAAAGTCTGTTTCACTAGATTTTGTTTTGTTTTGGTGTCATGTTTCTTATATTCATTGTCTACATTTTACATTGCAGTTCATCTTAAGAAACTCTTTTAGAGAGGATGAGCTGTTAGAAAATGGAGTTACAGCTCAAAGCTGAAAAGTAAAGTTTAAGGTTGTTTTCACTTTGTTTTACCATGAAGAATCAAATAGGCAGTGCAAAGAATACAGATGAATTAAGAATCTAAGCCTAGGGCTTCCTTGGTGGTCCAGTGGGTAAGGACACCGCCTTGCATTGCAAGGGGCGCCGGTTCGATCCCTGGCCTGGGAAGATCCCACATGCCGCGGAGCGGCTGGACTGATGTGTCCAATTACCGAGTCGGAGCTCTGGAGCACATGCGCCCAGAGCTGGCGCTCTGCGACAACAGAGGCCGGCGCGATGGGAGGCCCACAAGAGCCAAAGAGCCAAGAGCTTCCTGGGAAGCTAGAAATATTTCCAGATTTCTTTTGTAAAAGAGAAGATGCTTTTGGAGGTGTGCTAACAGGGAAGAGGAGAAGAAAAGAGGGAGAGCAGTGGATAGGAGAGAAAAGGAGATGAGAGGAAAAAGAAAGAAAAGGAAGGATGTCAGTGCATAGATATCTCTCTATGCACACACATACACACATACAGAGAAAGAGACTAATATACTGAGGACACTATTTTGAGATATAGTTACCAAGAGATTTCTGTGGATAGTTTCAGTTTTAGTCCAGCACAGAATGTACAATGTTTGAGACACTATAGGTCCAACATAATTGTATTTAGGATCATTATTAGAACAATTGCTTAAATATGTATATAATAATTCTAGGTTCAAAATTTCTTTCATGCATATTATTAAAGATATTTTTCATTCAATATTTTCTTGTGGTTAGTTTAGGGTGTCTAGTCTGATTCTAATTTTATTTTGGAGGCTATGAAAGCTTTTTAATACTTTTTCTCATCATGTTATTATTTTTAAAATGTTCCATATTGGCTGGGTATATATTTAACTTAATTTCTTTATTTTATTTAATTTATTTGTAAATGAAAATAAGTGGCAGCTTCAATAGTAGGAAATATACATTCGTTTAGAGTAAGGAATTTTATCACTTAATTTCTTTTTCCCTTTTCTTGTCTGTCATTTTCCATTTCTTCTGCTGGAACTTCGGAAGCTTTCTTTAATGCCCATTAATGTTTGTTTCCCATGCCTTTTACCTCTTTCACAATATTTTATAGAAGTATTCTTTGACCCTATCTTTCATTAACTAATTTGTTATCAAATGTACACATTCAGCAATTTAGTCCAACTTTTGAGTTTATTCTATTAATACTTCAATAATTATATATTTTCATTGCCAAGATTTGTAATTTGTATTTTCTAAAAACAATCTCTTATGTTGCAGTGTACTTTCTTGTACTTCTGAGCATTCTTAAAAATTATACTAATTTTTGAGTCTTTTTTTTATGCTCTCTTTTTTCATTTGTTATTTTTGTTTGTTTGTCCCCTACTCCCCCTTTTTTAAAATTTTTTCCGCTTTTATTGATTTTCCATTTATTTATTATATTTTCATCCATCTTTAGAACTTGGCCTATATGGACCTCCCATTGCAGTGGCCCCTCTCGTTGCAGAGCATTGGCTCTGGGCATATGCACTCCAGAGTGTTGGCTAGTAATTTGACACATCAGTCAAGCCGGTCTGTGGCACATGAGATCTTCCCGGGCCAGGGATCGAACTCGTGCCCCTTGCACTGCAAGGCAGACTCTTTACCCACTGGATAGCAATTTCTGTGGATAGTTTCAGTTTTAGTCCAGCACAGAATGTACAATGTTTGAGACACTATAGGTCCAACATAATTGTATTTAGGATCATTATTAGAACAATTGCTTAAATATGTATATAATAATTCTAGGTTCAAAATTTCTTTCATGCATATTATTAAAGATATTTTTCATTCAATATTTTCTTGTGGTTAGTTTAGGGTGTCTAGTCTGATTCTAATTTTATTTTGGAGGCTATGAAAGCTTTTTAATACTTTTTCTCATCATGTTATTATTTTTAAAATGTTCCATATTGGCTGGGTATATATTTAACTTAATTTCTTTATTTTATTTAATTTATTTGTAAATGAAAATAAGTGGCAGCTTCAATAGTAGGAAATATACATTCGTTTAGAGTAAGGAATTTTATCACTTAATTTCTTTTTCCCTTTTCTTGTCTGTCATTTTCCATTTCTTCTGCTGGAACTTCGGAAGCTTTCTTTAATGCCCATTAATGTTTGTTTCCCATGCCTTTTACCTCTTTCACAATATTTTATAGAAGTATTCTTTGACCCTATCTTTCATTAACTAATTTGTTATCAAATGTACACATTCAGCAATTTAGTCCAACTTTTGAGTTTATTCTATTAATACTTCAATAATTATATATTTTCATTGCCAAGATTTGTAATTTGTATTTTCTAAAAACAATCTCTTATGTTGCAGTGTACTTTCTTGTACTTCTGAGCATTCTTAAAAATTATACTAATTTTTGAGTCTTTTTTTTATGCTCTCTTTTCTCAGTGGCTATTTTTTGTTTGTTTGTCCCCCTACTCCCCTTTTTTAAATTTTTGCCGCTTTTATTGATTTTCCATTTATTTATTATATTTTCATCCATCTTTAGAACTTGGCCTATATGGACCTCCCATTGCAGTGGCCTCTCTCGTTGCAGAGCATTGGCTCTGGGCATATGCACTCCAGAGTGTTGGCTAGTAATTTGACACATCAGTCAAGCCGGTCTGTGGCACATGAGATCTTCCCGGGCCAGGGATCGAACTCGTGCCCCTTGCACTGCAAGGCAGACTCTTTACCCACTGGACCACTAGGGAACCCTCAGCTGTTATTATTGATGTTCTGTCTAGGATCTGTTCTTTCTTGCTGACTTGTCAAATATATTTGATATTTCTTGATTGCATGCTCATCTTATATGACACTGTCCTAACTTCTGTTATTTGTTTGCAGTGGTCTGCCTCCAGAAAGGAGGGAAAGGATGTGTGGTTGGGGGAACTTTGAGTTGCATTACTTTCCTATTTCTGTGTAGCAAGTTACCACAAAGGAAGTGGCCTAAAACGATACCTGTTTATTATATCATAGTTTGAACGCCAAACATTTAGGTGGGTTTGCCTGTATTTTCTGCTCAGAGTCTCACAAGGCTAAAATAAAAGTCATCTGAACAGGGCCCTTTATCTGATGACTCGGGGAAAAATCTGCTTCAAGCCTTACTCAGGCTATTGCAGAGTTGGTTTCTTCATGGATATGGGTCTGAAGTTTCTGTTTCCTTGTCAATTCACAGTATAGAGGCTGCTCACATTCCTTCTCCTTCTCCATTTTCAAACCAAGAAAGTTGTGTGGAGTCTTCTTCACTCTTAGTGTCTTTCTAGCCTGAGGTTATCTTTCCACTTAAGAAATCAGCTTGGATTTTTTAAAGGGGTTTTGTGACTACACTGGTTCCACCTACACATAATAGGGAATAGCCTCCCTTCAATAAGTCCTCTACACATGAACCTTCAAGTTATGAACTTTCAAAGATGCGAGCATACCCCTGTGCTCCAGTTGTTATACTGTACCACTGTACATTTCAAGGTACTGTACTATAAGATATAAAATTTTCTCTCTTTTATTTATTTTTATGTATTATTTGTGTGAAAACTATTAGAGACCTATGACAGTATACTTCTATATAGTCAATTTTGTTAGTTGTATAGCTAGGCTAACTTTGTGGGCTTTATGAACAAATTAGATTTATGAACATGCTCTCAGAATGGAACTCATCTGTATGTAGAACACTTACTGTATCTTAAATTCAACTCTGCTAGAAAAAACAAAGGAGTGAACTTTATTTTTTGTTTTAGCCACTCAGAGTGTTGGCTAGTAATTTGACACATCAGTCAAGCCGGTCTGTGGCACATGAGATCTTCCCGGGCCAGGGATCGAACTCGTGCCCTTGCACTGCAAGGCAGACTCTTTACCCACTGGACCACTAGGGAACCCTCAGCTGTTATTATTGATGTTCTGTCTAGGATCTGTTCTTTCTTGCTGACTTGTCAAATATATTTGATATTTCTTGATTGCATGCTCATCTTATATGACACTGTCCTAACTTCTGTTATTTGTTTGCAGTGGTCTGCCTCCAGAAAGGAGGGAAAGGATGTGTGGTTGGGGGAACTTTGAGTTGCATTACTTTCCTATTTCTGTGTAGCAAGTTACCACAAAGGAAGTGGCCTAAAACGATACCTGTTTATTATATCATAGTTTGAACGCCAAACATTTAGGTGGGTTTGCCTGTATTTTCTGCTCAGAGTCTCACAAGGCTAAAATAAAAGTCATCTGAACAGGGCCCTTTATCTGATGACTCGGGGAAAAATCTGCTTCAAGCCTTACTCAGGCTATTGCAGAGTTGGTTTCTTCATGGATATGGGTCTGAAGTTTCTGTTTCCTTGTCAATTCACAGTATAGAGGCTGCTCACATTCCTTCTCCTTCTCCATTTTCAAACCAAGAAAGTTGTGTGGAGTCTTCTTCACTCTTAGTGTCTTTCTAGCCTGAGGTTATCTTTCCACTTAAGAAATCAGCTTGGATTTTTAAGGGCTTTTGTGACTACACTGGTTCCACCTACACATAATAGGGAATAGCCTCCCTTCAATAAGTCCTCTACACATGAACCTTCAAGTTATGAACTTTCAAAGATGCGAGCATACCCCTGTGCTCCAGTTGTTATACTGTACCACTGTACATTTCAAGGTACTGTACTATAAGATATAAAATTTTCTCTCTTTTATTTATTTTTATGTATTATTTGTGTGAAAACTATTAGAGACCTATGACAGTATACTTCTATATAGTCAATTTTGTTAGTTGTATAGCTAGGCTAACTTTGTGGGCTTTATGAACAAATTAGATTTATGAACATGCTCTCAGAATGGAACTCATCTGTATGTAGAACACTTACTGTATCTTAAATTCAACTCTGCTATGACACATATTAACAGTCAAAGGAGTGATATTTCACCATATTCAGTTTCTGTTGATAAGGAAATGGAATAGTAGAGGATTGGAATTTTAGAACTTCTAGTGACAAGGACAGAGCTCTATCACTTCCACCCAAGTACCCATATTCATTCATTATTGCACCTTGAGGAAGAAGCCTTTGCTTCCTACTTCTTGGAACAATGTGAATGATGGGGGACGAATCCTCACCCAGTTGTATTAACACGATAACCAGACTTGGAACTGAATTTTAGCTTACTCCAAGGCTGACTCCTATTTTCCTGACCTCTAAGTTTGAAGACCTCGAGAGGGCTTTCCCACTGTTTTAAGTTGTACTTTCCCTGCAAGTTTTGGACTTCATTTTTACCTTTTTCAACTTATTCCCATATATCTTAACTTACTCCTCTCTTCCTTCATATACCCTCATTCTTTCATAATAATAATAAATTTCATAATTAATTTCTTTCATAATAAATTTTGGCCAACTGAAAACATTCTTATCCCCAAAATTCATCTATAATGTCTCTTTTCAAGTCTTCCACAACTGAGTTCCTATCTATGATTAATTTAACTTCTCTCTTTCCTCTTCAAATATCCTTTCTTACTAGTTTTTCTTTCATCTTCCTTATCATCTTTCTTATTCTCCCTTGTAATCTCTATTTTTAATTAAATTCTAAATGTTAGAGCATCTCAGTCTACACTGGATTGCATCCTTGTATTATTTTCATTCTCTCTTTAGTAATTAGTTTTCATGGTATTAAATACCAGTTATATCCTAATGACATATATTCTTTATCTCTATTCTATCTCTCTCTCTTGTGTTTGAAATCCACATTTCAGTTTTCTATTTATTAAGTGTCGCAAAATTAATATGTTCAAAGTAGAATCCTTGATTTTCTAACTCCAATATATTTCTCTGCTAGTAATTCCCAACTCATCAGTGGCATTACCAACTACCTCATTGCTCAAAAGGAAAATGTACTTTAGTATTTTGAGTTGTATAGCTAGGCTAACTTTGTGGGCTTTATGAACAAATTAGATTTATGAACATGCTCTCAGAATGGAACTCATCTGTATGTAGAACACTTACTGTATCTTAAATTCAACTCTGCTATGACACATATTAACAGTCAAAGGAGTGATATTTCACCATATTCAGTTTCTGTTGATAAGGAAATGGAATAGTAGAGGATTGGAATTTTAGAACTTCTAGTGACAAGGACAGAGCTCTATCACTTCCACCCAAGTACCCATATTCATTCATTATTGCACCTTGAGGAAGAAGCCTTTGCTTCCTACTTCTTGGAACAATGTGAATGATGGGGGACGAATCCTCACCCAGTTGTATTAACACGATAACCAGACTTGGAACTGAATTTTAGCTTACTCCAAGGCTGACTCCTATTTTCCTGACCTCTAAGTTTGAAGACCTCGAGAGGGCTTTCCCACTGTTTTAAGTTGTACTTTCCCTGCAAGTTTTGGACTTCATTTTTACCTTTTTCAACTTATTCCCATATATCTTAACTTACTCCTCTCTTCCTTCATATACCCTCATTCTTTCATAATAATAATAAATTTCATAATTAATTTCTTTCATAATAAATTTTGGCCAACTGAAAACATTCTTATCCCCAAAATTCATCTATAATGTCTCTTTTCAAGTCTTCCACAACTGAGTTCCTATCTATGATTAATTTAACTTCTCTCTTTCCTCTTCAAATATCCTTTCTTACTAGTTTTTCTTTCATCTTCCTTATCATCTTTCTTATTCTCCCTTGTAATCTCTATTTTTAATTAAATTCTAAATGTTAGAGCATCTCAGTCTACACTGGATTGCATCCTTGTATTATTTTCATTCTCTCTTTAGTAATTAGTTTTCATGGTATTAAATACCAGTTATATCCTAATGACATATATTCTTTATCTCTATTCTATCTCTCTCTCTTGTGTTTGAAATCCACATTTCAGTTTTCTATTTATTAAGTGTCGCAAAATTAATATGTTCAAAGTAGAATCCTTGATTTTCTAACTCCAATATATTTCTCTGCTAGTAATTCCCAACTCATCAGTGGCATTACCAACTACCTCATTGCTCAAAAGGAAAATGTGACAAATTTTTGCAATCACTTGGTACATCTAAATATCAATATGCTAATGTCATATCAGATTATAAATTGTGTCCATTGAAATTTCTTCCAGAGACTATTTAGAAAAACCTTATCTTGTACCTTTACTCCCATCTTGTTCCACATTTGCCCATTTTCCATATAGTTTCCAGCGTGATGCTAAAGATATGCAATGAATAAACTCAACTCTTTCTCAATCTTATAATGATTTTCTGTAGCACTGAGTTTAGAACTTTATCCTCTTCCCAAGGTCTAATAAGGGATTTATGATTTGACTTTGGTATTGCTTTCCAATCTCAGTTTTACACTCTCTACTGCATTTTGCCACATGGTCTTTTCTAGCCTTTGCTCATGGTTTTGTTTTTTTTTTTCCTATTCCTGGAAGACTTTTTTCTTGGCTCTTTGGCTCTATGAGTCATAATTGCCCTGCAAGTCCCACTTAAATTTCATGTCCTTAGAGAAGACTTTGTCATCTGCCTGTCTCACATTCTCGCTCATATCCTGTTCCTGGTTTTCATTTCTATCCCACTTTTTAAAAAACTTTTTAATTAATTGTTTCATCAGTAAATGTTTTGGCCTCAAGCTCTAAGTTCCATGGTGAAGGGACCATCACTGTCTTGCTCATCTCTGTATCTCTAATGCTTAACATGACCTTGTATAAAATATGTTGTCAGTAGCTATTTGCAGAATGACTAAATAAATGATCTAATGGCTGAGCAATGAATGACAAAATGCACCTTTTAAAATACTATTGTTGTCATTTTCCATTGACATTTTCATTACATTTTTCTTTCATTTGTCTAACAATATTTAATTCTACACATGAATTTATTTTCATTTTCATTGATAACCCTTGCTTTTTAAAATATACATTTCATTTGAACTTTATTTGAAATTAACATTTCTACCTTTGCTCAGCCAATCCTTGTCTCTTACTTTTGTATTATACTGACTAGATAGCATATATAAGTTTATAATTTTAGACAATAGGAAAGGAGTTTAGCCCATTTTCAATTTGTTGTAATTAATGTTATGATTTCAGTCTCTTACTTTCAATCTTAAGTCTTTCCCCTTCTAATACTTGGGGAGTTATAGATCCTAGTCAGTGCTAAAGAAAACCCTTGGATTTCTTTTTCATTTTGACTCCAACTTTGCATTCTGTCTATCAGATATCAATAACATTGTGTCCATTGAAATTTCTTCCAGAGACTATTTAGAAAAACCTTATCTTGTACCTTTACTCCCATCTTGTTCCACATTTGCCCATTTTCCATATAGTTTCCAGCGTGATGCTAAAGATATGCAATGAATAAACTCAACTCTTTCTCAATCTTATAATGATTTTCTGTAGCACTGAGTTTAGAACTTTATCCTCTTCCCAAGGTCTAATAAGGGATTTATGATTTGACTTTGGTATTGCTTTCCAATCTCAGTTTTACACTCTCTACTGCATTTTGCCACATGGTCTTTTCTAGCCTTTGCTCATGGTTTTGTTTTTTTTTTTCCTATTCCTGGAAGACTTTTTTCTTGGCTCTTTGGCTCTATGAGTCATAATTGCCCTGCAAGTCCCACTTAAATTTCATGTCCTTAGAGAAGACTTTGTCATCTGCCTGTCTCACATTCTCGCTCATATCCTGTTCCTGGTTTTCATTTCTATCCCACTTTTTAAAAAACTTTTTAATTAATTGTTTCATCAGTAAATGTTTTGGCCTCAAGCTCTAAGTTCCATGGTGAAGGGACCATCACTGTCTTGCTCATCTCTGTATCTCTAATGCTTAACATGACCTTGTATAAAATATGTTGTCAGTAGCTATTTGCAGAATGACTAAATAAATGATCTAATGGCTGAGCAATGAATGACAAAATGCACCTTTTAAAATACTATTGTTGTCATTTTCCATTGACATTTTCATTACATTTTTCTTTCATTTGTCTAACAATATTTAATTCTACACATGAATTTATTTTCATTTTCATTGATAACCCTTGCTTTTTAAAATATACATTTCATTTGAACTTTATTTGAAATTAACATTTCTACCTTTGCTCAGCCAATCCTTGTCTCTTACTTTTGTATTATACTGACTAGATAGCATATATAAGTTTATAATTTTAGACAATAGGAAAGGAGTTTAGCCCATTTTCAATTTGTTGTAATTAATGTTATGATTTCAGTCTCTTACTTTCAATCTTAAGTCTTTCCCCTTCTAATACTTGGGGAGTTATAGATCCTAGTCAGTGCTAAAGAAAACCCTTGGATTTCTTTTTCATTTTTGACTCCAACTTTTGCATTCTGTCTATGAGTGAGGAGTAATAGCAGTTTCTGTGTAGTCAGGGATAAGTTATTGGAACCTTCCACAAGAGAAAATGATCATTGCCGAGCAACACATGAGAACAATGCTCATGTTAGTTGTTAAGCTGTTTCTGACCCTTTCCAATCCCATGGACTGTAGCTTGTCAAGCTCCTTTGTCTATAGATTTTTCTAAGCAAGAATATGGAAATGGGTGGCCATTCCGTTCTCCACAGGGTCTTTCCAACCCAGGGATAAAACCCCAATAAGTTATTGGATTGTTCCACAAGAAAAAATGGTCAGTGCAGAGCAACATAAGTGGGCATAGGTCACATCTTGTTTAGATTCTCTATGAGGCTCCAGTCATTAAATTAGTCTCTGATACAGAATGGTCCTCCCAAAGTCACTGTAGACTGAATGAATGGATAGAATCAGTCTGCTTGTATTTTTCTGTGCTCAGAAGTGTGGTCTAGAACATCTTAGTTCTAAGCAGTAGAGGTCAGCATCCTTCTTCTTGACTCAGTCTATGGCCATCTTTTCCTCGATAGGTTTGACAAAGGAGAAAAATCCCTAGGGAAAAAGAAAAAAATTAAAATTATATTACAAAGTAGAATTTCTGCTCAGAACAGCAATACCTATTCCTTTTATATTATGTGCAATTAAATTGCTCTCCCTCCCTCACACGCCCATACCTTGGAAAGTTCGCTAAATCACACCTTAGGCTTTCTGACTTTGATGAGGGATGACACTGAGTAAATTCACATCCATGGATGCAATATAAAATTCCAAAAATTCTTGGTTTATTTCATTATAATTTTATGTCATCCTGAGCTGGCCCCAGATTTTAACAAGGCTATTGATATTCTGAGTTAAATTTTGCGATTATTTTTCTTAGCTTTTATTTTTAATTTCCATCTCTCTATGTACTTTCATCATCTTTTCATTTCCTAGGCAATGTCTGCTCTATATATCTGCAAGGTGAGAAATGAGAGAATGAAAAAGAGAAGGAGAGGACATAGACACTATTGTCCAAACTGCTGCCTTTTCTGGGAGATGCATCTGAGTGTATTTTCAGTTATCATTAACTCTATGTGCCCCTAATCTGTCTGCCTAACATGATTGACTCACAGCTTCATGGAATGAACTGAGCCTGTTGGTAAGGATAATTCTGCTGGAATCTGAATTTAGAAAATAAAACAGCATCAGTGAAAACAGTAAGCAACCTATACCACTAGAGCTCTTCTCATAAACATTTTTTTTTTTGATTAAGCAATAATTTCAGCTCATTAGATGAAACAGGCTTCCAAACATAGTGTGCATGAATACAGAATAAGTCATTTATAGCAAGAGATAAGGACACTGGGCAAAAAACAAACTCCAAGGAAATAAATCAAATCATCACAAATGAATTTTAGCAGAAACTGCAGTACAGTATTTCCCATTTCATTTGCTTGATTTGCTAAAGTCAGCAAAGGAGTTCACTCTTTGGTCATGTCAAATATCAGATCAGAACATCCTAATAAAGAAAAAAGGAAAGAGTAAAAGAAAAGGAGAGAAAAGGACCAAACAACAATAAGGATAGAATCAGTCTGCTTGTATTTTTCTGTGCTCAGAAGTGTGGTCTAGAACATCTTAGTTCTAAGCAGTAGAGGTCAGCATCCTTCTTCTTGACTCAGTCTATGGCCATCTTTTCCTCGATAGGTTTGACAAAGGAGAAAAATCCCTAGGGAAAAAGAAAAAAATTAAAATTATATTACAAAGTAGAATTTCTGCTCAGAACAGCAATACCTATTCCTTTTATATTATGTGCAATTAAATTGCTCTCCCTCCCTCACACGCCCATACCTTGGAAAGTTCGCTAAATCACACCTTAGGCTTTCTGACTTTGATGAGGGATGACACTGAGTAAATTCACATCCATGGATGCAATATAAAATTCCAAAAATTCTTGGTTTATTTCATTATAATTTTATGTCATCCTGAGCTGGCCCCAGATTTTAACAAGGCTATTGATATTCTGAGTTAAATTTTGCGATTATTTTTCTTAGCTTTTATTTTTAATTTCCATCTCTCTATGTACTTTCATCATCTTTTCATTTCCTAGGCAATGTCTGCTCTATATATCTGCAAGGTGAGAAATGAGAGAATAAAAAAGAGAAGGAGAGGACATAGACACTATTGTCCAAACTGCTGCCTTTTCTGGGAGATGCATCTGAGTGTATTTTCAGTTATCATTAACTCTATGTGCCCCTAATCTGTCTGCCTAACATGATTGACTCACAGCTTCATGGAATGAACTGAGCCTGTTGGTAAGGATAATTCTGCTGGAATCTGAATTTAGAAAATAAAACAGCATCAGTGAAAACAGTAAGCAACCTATACCACTAGAGCTCTTCTCATAAACATTTTTTTTTTTGATTAAGCAATAATTTCAGCTCATTAGATGAAACAGGCTTCCAAACATAGTGTGCATGAATACAGAATAAGTCATTTATAGCAAGAGATAAGGACACTGGGCAAAAAACAAACTCCAAGGAAATAAATCAAATCATCACAAATGAATTTTAGCAGAAACTGCAGTACAGTATTTCCCCATTTCATTTGCTTGATTTGCTAAAAGTCAGCAAAGGAGTTCACTCTTTGGTCATGTCAAATATCAGATCAGAACATCCTAATAGAAAGGGGAAAACAAGGAAAGAGAGTAAAAGAAAAGGAGAGAAAAGGACCAAACAACAAATAAAACCCTTATTCCTTCCCTTCTATAGAAGGAAGAATTAATCCCAAGGATCTTCTAGCGGTGTCATAAATTGTAAACATGCCTCCCTAAGAAACTTATTTGGCATCAGTATGAACATCTATCTCCTTGAGTCTTCCATTTACATAGCTTTCAAGTAGTAGTATCTTCATTTAAATCTGTTTAACAAATTCCTACACAGCTTACTTCAGAAGTTAGATGATATGGCTAGAAGATAGTAAAATGCAAATTGCTGAAACATTTAATGTAAAATATACTTATATGTAATGCAATTTGCTATAATGCAATACATATTTGACTAAATATACAATATATATATATATAACATCCTAGCTTTTTGATGCCATCTAAATTATCTACTGGTGACCTAAAGATTGTAAGAGAAATGTGTGAAGGAATTTTAGCATTATTTATTCAAAGGCCAGAAAGGTCTAGACTAATCTATTGTACAGGCATGTTGACTGCTGCACCATGGAGAGAACCAGACTCCAGACATGGAAAGGTGCCTTTCTGAGGCTGACGTGCAAATAACTCACCGAAAGAGATTTATAGAGAAAATAATGAGTAGAGATCAATGTGTTAGCAGTTAGTTTATAGATCAGTCTCTATAGACTCTGAGAGCACAAGAGACCCAGGTCCATTCATAAAATCATAATGCTCATGGTTACTGGAATGAGATTTCAAGCCATTTTTCATCTGTTCATTTTTTTGATTGTTTGTTTATCATGTAGAAGAAAAGATTTAGATGTTCAATGGAGATGAGAGGAAAAGCACTTCACGAAAATTCAGTGGCATTCCGACAGTTTGATGACGTGTTTTCAGCCCCTGAAGCAGTAGGATTAATGCTGCCTGGCACCAGCAGCAGGATTTAATCACTCCACGGCACCCACATTTTTGCTCTACAGGAAAAGGACTTTTTTTCATTACGACTGTGCTGCTAGTAGTCTGCAGACATGCTCTTCACATTAACTTTCATTATAAGGATTTGGGTAGTACCATTTTACCTTCACCTTCTCCAGTGTAATGTGATTGTGTCCAGGTGACTAGTGATAAAAAGGAAAATTGATACTTTGTTCATATTTTTTTTGATTCCTTTTTGAGAGTCATTGGCAGTGACACATCCTTTCACCTTGGAAAGGAAATTATGGTCCTGCTCATCACCACAACTGTGAAGGAACAAATCTGAAGACATATATAAGGCAAGTTTTTAGAGGTCTTTTACCCTCTGTGTCCTTAGAGGAGGAGGCTGAGGTTAAGGTTTCAGAGTCCGGAAGAGATCTGGTGTGGTTGGGGGGAGCTTTCTCTAGCCTCTCACAGACAGGTCTGAATGATACATAGAACATGCTTTTTGCTCCTCCCCCCATATGACAGCCCTGCCTGCAACAGTGCAGGGTCTGCTTGGATTGTGGGACACAACCAGCATTAATGGACATGACCTTAGTGTCCTTTATTGGCATGAGCATCAATCAACAATGTCTTGGGTTAAGTTCCACAAGAAGTGTGATTCCAGACTTGTAGAATCAACTTATGGTTGTGTGTGGGGTGGGTGGGTGGTAGGGTGGAGGTAAGGGAGAGCTAAGGAGTTTGGCATAGACATGTACACACTGCTATATTTAAAATGTTTAATCAACATGGACCTACTGTGTAGCACATGGAAGTCTGCTCAATATTATGTGGCAACCTGGATGGGAGGGGAGTTTGGGGGAGAATGGATACATATATCTGTAAGGCTTAGTACCTTTGTTGTTCACCTGAAACTATCACAACATTGTTACTCAGCTATACCACAATACAAAAGAAACAGTTTAAACATATTTTTAGAAATGAAGGGCTTCCCTGGTGGTCCAGTGGGTAAGGACATCACCTTGCAGCGCAAGGTGCCAGTTTGATTCCTGGCCTGGGAAGATCCCACATACTGTGGATGTTCAATGGACATGAGGGGAAATGCACTTCACGAAAATTCAGTGGCATTCCGACAGTTTGATGACGTGTTTTCAGCCCCTGAAGAGTAGGATTAATGCTGCCTGGCACCAGCAGCAGGATTTAATCACCCACGGCACACACATTTCTGCTCTACAGGAACAGTACTTTTTTTCATCACGACTGTGCTGCTAGTAGTCTGCAGACATGCTCTTCACATTAACTTTCATTATAAGGATTTGGGTAGTACCATTTTACCTTCACCTTCTCCAGTGTAATGTGATTGTGTCCAGGTGACTAGTGATAAAAAGGAAAATTGATACTTTGTTCATATTTTTTTTGATTCCTTTTTGAGAGTCATTGGCAGTGACACATCCTTTCACCTTGGAAAGGAAATTATGGTCCTGCTCATCACCACAACTGTGAAGGAACAAATCTGAAGACATATATAAGGCAAGTTTTTAGAGGTCTTTTACCCTCTGTGTCCTTAGAGGAGGAGGCTGAGGTTAAGGTTTCAGAGTCCGGAAGAGATCTGGTGTGGTTGGGGGGAGCTTTCTAGCCTCTCACAGACAGGTCTGAATGATACATAGAACATGCTTTTTGCTCCTCCCCCCATATGACAGCCCTGCCTGCAACAGTGCAGGGTCTGCTTGGATTGTGGGACACAACCAGCATTAATGGACATGACCTTAGTGTCCTTTATTGGCATGAGCATCAATCAACAATGTCTTGGGTTAAGTTCCACAAGAAGTGTGATTCCAGACTTGTAGAATCAACTTATGGTTGTGTGTGGGGTGGGTGGGTGGTAGGGTGGAGGTAAGGGAGAGCTAAGGAGTTTGGCATAGACATGTACACACTGCTATATTTAAAATGTTTAATCAACATGGACCTACTGTGTAGCACATGGAAGTCTGCTCAATATTATGTGGCAACCTGGATGGGAGGGGAGTTTGGGGGAGAATGGATACATATATCTGTAAGGCTTAGTACCTTTGTTGTTCACCTGAAACTATCACAACATTGTTACTCAGCTATACCACAATACAAAAGAAACAGTTTAAACATATTTTTAGAAATGAAGGGCTTCCCTGGTGGTCCAGTGGGTAAGGACATCACCTTGCAGCGCAAGGGGTGCCAGTTTGATTCCTGGCCTGGGAAGATCCCACATACTGTGGAGAAGCTGGACTGATGTGTTCAACTACCCTATTGAGCCGGAGTCCTGGAGTGCATGCACCCAAAGCCGGTGCTCTGAGACAACAGAGGCCACTGTTATGGGAGGCCCACACAGGCCAAAGAACAAAGATGGATGGAAATAGATAAAAGGAAGACCAATAGAAGTGCCCCCCACCCCCGCAAAAAAATAGATTTTTTTTTTTTTTTTTTAACAACAACAACAAAAAAGAACTGTGATTCCCTGGGGATCATTTCCAGGGAAGAGAGCAATGTGGTAGAAACACAGAAATACTAGAATTTCTTAAAGAAAGCACAGTTGTGCTTATTTCTCTATTTAAACATATTCAAAACTTATGAATCTTAGGACCAGCATCCATTGATAAGTGGAGATTTACTGAGCACAAAATCTGGAATTCAAAAGTGAATAAGGTACAACCTTCATCCTTAGGCTTCTTGTATCAAGAGGAGATAAACACATAAACAGGTCATTTTCATCTGAATAAATTCTATAGTAGATATAATGGAAACAAAAGCAAATAAATAGACATGTCTTGTGTGCATTAATTTTCTCATCTTTAGAGTGGGGCTCAGAATTACTCCAAATAATCACTCTGATGAAAAAATGAAGCGATAAGTGTAAAATGCAGAGTATAATGCTTGAAACCTGAGCTTTTTCATCTGTAAAGTAATGATTTTCTCATCTGTGAAATCATCAAGCTTCCTGAAATTTGAGTGAAGGTTGGGTAAGGCAAAGTGTGTAACACATTTAACACATTGCTTAGCACATGTCAAACACTCAGAATTGTTAGATATTAATCTTGAAACTGCTGTTGTTATTTTCATCGTGTAAACACAGGGCAGGTCATTCAACATGTGGCATATGGAGTGGCTGAAAGGTTGTTAATGCAGTCTTACCAAAACATATGATACTGGAGGTGAGTCATGAAGAATGAAAAATTGTCTGACAAGACGAAAATTTAGGAGGGAAGATCATTCTAGTACATTTAATCCTTCTATGCGACTTATACTAGTAAGATTTACACAATTTCTTACCTCCAACTTTTGACCTCATGGGTAGGTCACCAGAATGGGCCATTAGAACATCACATAGTTTTGCTTCTATGAATGTTGTCTGTAAGTGTATGCACATAACATGCTTGAAGTTAGAAAACTAGTACTTGAGAAAATACATATTGTTTAGTGAAAGCTAATAGAAACAAAAATAAAAAGGAGATGAGAATATACTTTCATTTGTTTAAGTTATAAAGTACAGAAACACACTCCAGTTAGTTCAAATAAAGAGGTGTATATATGAGAAGGTAAAATATACCCCAAATGAGGAATCTTAGAAGGATTCATAGCAAATTCATACCTGAATAAAAGACCTGCTTTTTTAAGTAGTTGGTGTTTCATAGAGTTTAGCCAAAGCTAGACTGAAGATTGCATAGGTTTTCATAGTCTGATTTTTTTCTGTTATATATTTCCTGCAATAGTTCAGATTCTGCTATGCTATGCCTTCATGTTCTTTCACTTGTTACTGACATTTTCTATTTTCCTATTATTATGTGTGTTAGGTGGCATTTTTGTGAGATATTGGGAGAGATGCTGAATTTGTGGACTGCTAGCCATTTGCCAAATTAATAAAAAAAAAAAAATCCTAGGGCTTTTCAAACCTTCAGTTAATGCTCATTTTATTGGTTGGTTGTCTATGAGCTTGTTTATGATTGCCTGTGCAACTCCAGTGCAGCTGTGGCACTGGCAACCCTAATAAATTGCATCTAATTTGGGAGGGGGAGGAATGACCTGCCTTCCTTTTTCAATAACTCAACAATGAAAGGGATAATAAAAAGAATGTTCTGTCTTACTTAAGGGTAGTTCAAAGATGGATATAGACTGCATCATTTTCAATTTGTATTTATTTGGAAAAAAATTCCTAAATTGTAGGCTATAACTCAGAAGACTCATAGCAATGGTCACATGCATACTGTGGAGCCTGTGTCCATTTATCCTAGGATCTATCAAGAGACCTCAGCTACTCAGTTCTGGCATATAAAAAAGAAAAATGTATAGGTTTGTGTACATAGTGATGCATTTCATTGAGGAATTGAGGAGATGACTGTTTCTCTTATCTTAGAGTACATGGATTTAGGAGGGATGATCCAAGGAATATTTTGGCTAATGTGCCCATTACATGTAGGAGAAGTTCATGGTAAGATATTTTTTCACAAAAAAATAGTTTTCCTTTTTTACCCCTATATTTAGGTTGCACTTACGAAAATATCATTTCCTATTATAACATGTGACTGGAAACATTAGCCCCCACCTGAGCTAATGTTTAGGACCTTATTATATACTTATTGGACTCCCAGTGACTTAGTGGTAAAAGAACCTGCTTGCTAATGCAAAGAGATGAAATAGATGTGGGTTCGATCCTTGGGTCAAGAAAATCTCCTGGAGGAGAAAATGGCAACCCACTCCAGTATTCCTGCCTGGAAAATTCCAGGGACACAGAAGTTAAGTAGGCATGCAACATGCCTGTTATTATATGGATGAATCACAGAAAAGTGTGGGCTTAGTCATTCTAAAGTAATTACTCTCTTCATTTTGTACTCACTCTCAGTAGTATCATGAGCTCCCGTAGGATTTTTTGGATGGGGCCATTAAAAAGATAAACTAAATGGACTCTCAACTAGCTATGGAATCATGATTGTGGATTTCTTGCAAGTAAATCAGCCAAGAACTTTTCACAGAATGCTGCCTTGGCAATTTAGTTTCTTCTCAATAGTTCCTTTTTTCCTCATGCCTCTCATTCACAAGTATCTGATGGTCACATTTACTCTGTTCCTTGTTCTTGCACTTACCTCTCCAACAGTTCCTGAAGATTTTCCTGAACTGGAGAGGTCATAAAGTGTCCATAGCTACTTCTGAGAAAAGGGAACCCAAGTGGTAACTTGTATATTATATAGACCTCTCATAGCATCTCATTTTGACTCTTTTTACCTTTTCAGAATCTAGGGATAGTTAGGAAGGCCTCAGTTAGAGAAATATGAGACTACTTGCAATTTTGCTTTATAATATCACAGTAAGAAATCTATACATTCTCAAATTTAGGTTTTTCTGTCTTCAATCTCTGGCCAGGAAATTTCTCAGTTCTAGAAACTGTGATATGGGTGGTCCTCCCTTAAGAGAAAAATGGGAGTATTTCAAGAGTAAATATATTTATTTACTCTTTTGAATTTTTATTTCATAAAAATACAAAAAATAAAACATTTTACTGTTTTAACATTAACTTTCATGAGCCATGTTTCATGAAAATATGATTAACATCTGCTAAAAAATAACATTCTGTGCTGGTGGTCTTCTTTATGACATGCTGAGAAAGATTGGAGCTCCCTCTCTGAGGCTTTGGTTTCTCTGACCAGCTATCACGGTTCTCTACACAGCTGCAGTGATGGGAAAGTCATATGATCTGTGTGCTTGTGGGAACATCACTTCCGGGTTGAATTCAAGGGAGAAACTGTACATAGTGATAATTCAGGTAGAAAATAATTAAACAGGTTCAATGTCTGAGCATCAAGCCCAGAAAACCAATGCAACATAGTTTTTCCCATTTTTTCTGTTCTATTTATAGTCACTCTAGTTGCTACCCAGCACTGAGATGACTGATTTCATGAGTCTTCTCGAGAGCATTTTTAATTTTTTTTTGGCATTGGAGGTATGTAAATGACCATTTGATAGATTATAAACTCCAATCTGGAATGTGTTAATTAGAAAGCACAGCACAGCAAAATATAACACAATCCATAAATGTTATGCCATGCCCTTAAATAAATTCTAACTGTGAAATCATTACAAAATGTCTTAAAGACAAGGGACAGAGGTTTCTTTCTGCTTTGCTGTAGTTAAGAAGGCTTTGGGCTCAAAGAAAGGGAAAAAGTAAAAGACTCAGCACTGGATGCACAAGGTATTTGTCAGGTAAAATGCAAAGCATATGCACGTATATTAACCTATGTCCTATGTGTTAGATATTGGAGTTCTATGAAGTAGATACAATTCTGTCCTAAAAATAAGAAAGTTGGGAAGTAGACAACATATCAAAAATATAATGTGTTGAAAATGTGGCTTTTCATAGTTTTTACAAGGAAGATTCAACTGTTTGACTATCCAGGAGCTCCAATTTTTTTATTCTATAACTAGCAAAACTTTTCTTCAGTTTTACATATTGTGTAATACCAAAGAGTAATTTTATTACCAGAGGCACTGTAATAGCTACAGTGCCAAATTCCCTTTTGTTTTTCTTGGAGGAGGACTGAATAATTTTGCACATGAACTTGAGTCCTGTTATGCTGAGAAGCTGGAATAAAATGAAACCAAATGAGAATTTTGTGAGATAGTATAGATACAATCTTGCAATTGCTGACTCATAGTTCATCCGTGGACTTTGTGTTTAGGGACTCCAATCAGCCTGCTCCAAAAATTACTAGATACTATTATTGTCAACACCTCCTTGCTCTCTTAAATATTTACCCACTCCTTCCTTTTTGATATCATGACTTTAGAAGCATACAGTCTATCTTCAAAATTGCAACAGACAAAGAAAGCAAAGATAAGAGAAAACTAAACTGCATTTTTAGGTGTATGCATTAGTCTTTAGAATTCTATAGAAAGTAAAATCCTAAAAATATCCCAAGTTTTAAGCCTCCAAGTACACAGAGGACATGAATGTATTTATACACTACTCCCATGATTGTGTCATGCCATAGGCCAAAGTTGTATTTTAAAAATAGAGATGGCCAAGATTTGTTTAATCTACTCACATGGTCTTATAAATGCAGAGACGTTTCTCTGAATAGTAGAGAAAAGAAAAGCAGAAGATCCCTCTGTCCATGGGATTTTTCAGGCAATAATACTGGAGTGGGTTGCCATTTCCTTCCCCAGGGATCTTCCCACCCAGAGACCAAACCTGGGTCTCCTGAATTTCAGGTGGAAAAAGAGCTTCTAACTGTGAAATCATTACAAAATGTCTTAAAGACAAGGGACAGAGGTTTCTTTCTGCTTTGCTGTAGTTAAGAAGGCTTTGGGCTCAAAGAAAGGGAAAAAGTAAAAGACTCAGCACTGGATGCACAAGGTATTTGTCAGGTAAAATGCAAAGCATATGCACGTATATTAACCTATGTCCTATGTGTTAGATATTGGAGTTCTATGAAGTAGATACAATTCTGTCCTAAAAATAAGAAAGTTGGGAAGTAGACAACATATCAAAAATATAATGTGTTGAAAATGTGGCTTTTCATAGTTTTTACAAGGAAGATTCAACTGTTTGACTATCCAGGAGCTCCAATTTTTTTATTCTATAACTAGCAAAACTTTTCTTCAGTTTTACATATTGTGTAATACCAAAGAGTAATTTTATTACCAGAGGCACTGTAATAGCTACAGTGCCAAATTCCCTTTTGTTTTTCTTGGAGGAGGACTGAATAATTTTGCACATGAACTTGAGTCCTGTTATGCTGAGAAGCTGGAATAAAATGAAACCAAATGAGAATTTTGTGAGATAGTATAGATACAATCTTGCAATTGCTGACTCATAGTTCATCCGTGGACTTTGTGTTTAGGGACTCCAATCAGCCTGCTCCAAAAATTACTAGATACTATTATTGTCAACACCTCCTTGCTCTCTTAAATATTTACCCACCCCTTTCCCTTTTTTGATATCATGACTTTAGAAGCATACAGTCTATCTTCAAAATTGCAACAGACAAAGAAAGCAAAGATAAGAGAAAACTAAACTGCATTTTTAGGTGTATGCATTAGTCTTTAGAATTCTATAGAAAGTAAAATCCTAAAAATATCCCAAGTTTTAAGCCTCCAAGTACACAGAGGACATGAATGTATTTATACACTACTCCCATGATTGTGTCATGCCATAGGCCAAAGTTGTATTTTAAAAATAGAGATGGCCAAGATTTGTTTAATCTACTCACATGGTCTTATAAATGCAGAGACGTTTCTCTGAATAGTAGAGAAAAGAAAAGCAGAAGATCCCTCTGTCCATGGGATTTTTCAGGCAATAATACTGGAGTGGGTTGCCATTTCCTTCCCCAGGGGATCTTCCCCACCCAGAGACCAAACCTGGGTCTCCTGAATTTCAGGTGGACATTTAACCAACTGAGCTACCAGGGAAGCCAAAGAAATCAAAGATATTTGAAGTATTCATAGAATTCAATACACTATTGAAGGATTTTAGATAAGTAAGAAATGAAGGTGACTAGAAGCTGGGAATAGTTGACTGATGGATGCTCCCACAAGAAAATGAAGAATTCAAACCTACATCCATAAATAACTTGATTCTGTTCACAACTTAAATGCACTAGAAAGCAGATTCTTCCCAATATCTCCAGGTAAAAGCCTATCCATCCAAGTCATACTTAAGCAGAGAACCCAGTTGAACCTGATGGACATCCAAACAACAGAACTGTAAACAGTACATGGTTGTCCTTTGTGAGTCATTAAGTTGGGCCTTCCTGGTGACTCATTGGTGAAGAATCCACCTGCAATGCAGGAGATATGAGTTCAGTGGAGATATGGGTTCAATGAAGGTGTGGGTTCAATTCCTGGGTAAGGAAGATCCCCTGGTGAAGAAAATGACAAGCTACTCCAGCATTATTGCCTGGGAAATCCCATAGACAGAGAAACCTGGTGGGTCACAAGAGCTGGACACCACTTAGTGAGCAAATGACCATCACCACCAAATTTTTGCTAATATATTAAGCAGCAGAAGAAAACAAGAATAAATTATTGTTTTCCAGCTCTTTGAATAGCCAGATCAGTTTTATTCAAGTATTTGACTATGTAACTAAAGAGGTGCCTACCAATTGTATTCTAATTTATCATACTGATTTTATCAGAGTACTTTTTATATTTCGTGAATTTATAGTAATTGTATTTACTAGCTTGTTTTTTGATTGCTCTCTGAAAAATATATGTAGGCAGTATTTATTTTTCTTGCTATATCACTGAGTTTAATACATAGAAGGACTAGCCTTTTTCAGTTGAACTGAGTAAATAAATGTTGGTTGCAGTGACTTGACATCTACCATAAATTAGCTGCCTTAAATAACCTGAATTACCTTTGCACAATGGCTTCACTACCACAAACTGTGCTGAAATAGTCATTTATATATTTTGATTGTTTCAGCAGTTAAGTACCTGTCTAAAGCCAATCATCATCTCGTATGTCTTTTTAGTTTATAAGATTATTTTCTTCCTTTGGTTACCATTTGCTACTTTTTTCCCGTAAGCCATTTGTGTGTGTATGTGTGTCAGTTGTGTCTTACTCCTTGAAACCCCACACACTGTAGAGTTCCTGGCTCTTCTTTCCATAGCATTTTTCTGGTAAGAATACTGAAGTTCCTCCTCCAGGGGATTTTCCTGACCCAAGTATTAAATCTGCGTCTTGTGTGTCTCCTGCACTACAGACACATTCTTTACTTCTGAGCCACCAGGGGAACTCAAACCTAGTATTTGCTTTCATTTATGTATAAACAGAAAAGTTTGTTGGAAAAAAACCTGAAGTTGAGGAAAATAGAAAGCAAAAGAAGAAAGCAAATGAAGAAAAGGACAAGATGGTTAAATGGCATCACTGAGACAATGGGCGTGAATTTGAGCAAGCTTCCAGGAGATGATGAAGGACAGGGAGCCTTGCATGCTGCAGTCCTTAGGGTTGCAAAATGAAGGTGTGGGTTCAATTCCTGGAAGAATCCCTGGTGAAGAAAATGACAAGCTACTCCAGCATTATTGCCTGGGAAATCCCATAGACAGAGAAACCTGGTGGGTCACAAGAGCTGGACACCACTTAGTGAGCAAATGACCATCACCACCAAATTTTTGCTAATATATTAAGCAGCAGAAGAAAACAAGAATAAATTATTGTTTTCCAGCTCTTTGAATAGCCAGATCAGTTTTATTCAAGTATTTGACTATGTAACTAAAGAGGTGCCTACCAATTGTATTCTAATTTATCATACTGATTTTATCAGAGTACTTTTTATATTTCGTGAATTTATAGTAATTGTATTTACTAGCTTGTTTTTTGATTGCTCTCTGAAAAATATATGTAGGCAGTATTTATTTTTCTTGCTATATCACTGAGTTTAATACATAGAAGGACTAGCCTTTTTCAGTTGAACTGAGTAAATAAATGTTGGTTGCAGTGACTTGACATCTACCATAAATTAGCTGCCTTAAATAACCTGAATTACCTTTGCACAATGGCTTCACTACCACAAACTGTGCTGAAATAGTCATTTATATATTTTGATTGTTTCAGCAGTTAAGTACCTGTCTAAAGCCAATCATCATCTCGTATGTCTTTTTAGTTTATAAGATTATTTTCTTCCTTTGGTTACCATTTGCTACTTTTTCCTGTAAGCCATTTGTGTGTGTATGTGTGTCAGTTGTGTCTTACTCCTTGAAACCCCACACACTGTAGAGTTCCTGGCTCTTCTTTCCATAGCATTTTTCTGGTAAGAATACTGAAGTTCCTCCTCCAGGGGATTTTCCTGACCCAAGTATTAAATCTGCGTCTTGTGTGTCTCCTGCACTACAGACACATTCTTTACTTCTGAGCCACCAGGGGAACTCAAACCTAGTATTTGCTTTCATTTATGTATAAACAGAAAAGTTTGTTGGAAAAAAACCTGAAGTTGAGGAAAATAGAAAGCAAAAGAAGAAAGCAAATGAAGAAAAGGACAAGATGGTTAAATGGCATCACTGAGACAATGGGCGTGAATTTGAGCAAGCTTCCAGGAGATGATGAAGGACAGGGAGCCTTGCATGCTGCAGTCCTTAGGGTTGCAAAGAGTTGAACACAAATAAGCGACTGAACTAATATATAAACTTTATTTTACTTTATGCCACTCCACTGTATTAGATATATAAGAAGCACATAAAGCATATTTTGTGACTTAAGAAGCATAAAAAGAGATGCTTATACCAGAAATGGAACACTGGACTGCATCTACAGTGGTCTAAGAAAGAAAACATACTTGGGTAATTGACTTTAAAACATGTAAATTTATACAAATTTGTGTTTGAGACAGACTGAAAGAATGCTAAGTCAAATAATCATATGCTGTGTCTTCTAGATTGTGCTATATAAAGGCCACAGGTGGAAAAAAAAGAAATTAGGCAGGTATGTAAAGCTGAATGCCAGAGTAATGTCTATGCCTAAAATTCAGGAATATAATAAGGTGTACAAGAACCAAAAAAAAAATGAGAAGAGACTTTTCATTAAGAGTCCAAAACATGACTAGAACTTGTGACTGAATATCTGAACTCATCCTCCATTTGATATCTGCACTGTGGATCAGTAAGAGTGCTTGCTGCATGAATAATGTGTCATTGACTGAGGAATGATCTAAACAAGGCACTTACAGCACCCAAATTCGTTTGTTAATGAAAATCACTTTGGAAATCTTCCTTGGAACATGAAGTAGTGTCAATAAAATCACTGTCAGCCATAGTTGGTAAACCAATGTTGAATATTGCTTAATAGAGTCACCTCAAGTAACACAGTTTTCCTGACTCTTTCACTTGCTTCCTGAACCCCTTGACCTTGATCTTTCTCTCTAAAAAATATTCTCCAAATCCACAAAATACCTCACTCTTTTTATCTCTATATTTCTTCATTGGCTGCTCTTACTACCTAGAATATTCTTTAACCTATTCTAAAATCATGAAAAACTAATAGTTCATCATTAGAAAGGCCTAGTTCCAATGCCTATTTAATCATTTGCTAGTTTTATGGCCATAAAACAATCAGTTAAACTTTATTAACACATGTTTCCTAATCTAAAAATGGGCATAATTATAATACAGTATTAGTTTTCCAGGGTTGTCATAACAAAATATTACAAGCTGGTGGCTTAAGTGATAGAACTTGTCTCTCAGCTTTGGAGGATGAAAATCTCAAATCAAGGTATCAGAAGTTGATTTCTTCCAGGGGCTGTGTTGGAGAATCTGTTTGGTATCCTACCCTAGCTTCTGATGGTTTTCCAGAAATCTTTGACATTCCTTTGGCTTGTAGCAGAATAACCTCAGTCTTCACATGGCCATCTCTCGGTTTCTCTGTCCCTGTATTTAAATTTCTCCTTCTTACAAGAACACAGTAATATTGGATAAGGGATCCATCCTATTCCAGTATGATCTCATTTTAGCCAAACTCTTAACTAAGGACATCTGCAATGACCCTACTTGTACATATGCTCACATTCTGAACATAATCGACATAAGGACTTCAGCATATGACTTTGCAGAGGATACAATTCACAGAATTGTTGTGAAGAATCAATATATTGTTTTACACGTGATAAATGATGAAAAATTACCTGATGCAAAATGTTGAAGTATTTTTTTCCTATTTAATGTTTGTACACAGAAGCACATATTTTTATTTTTAGGTAGCCAAATATTTCCATTTTTCTCTTTTGTGTGCTTTCTAATTTGGTATCATCATGCTGCAATTCTCTATATAGAGAGGGTAATGTATACCTCTTTCATCAGCCTTTGTCTTATTTCCTATAGCAAAACACTGTATGACAAGGGACTCATTGGCACAGTTCATGCTTTACAAGTAACAAAATTCTATCTGTCTTTCCTATTCTCATTGACCCTTGATCTTTCTCTCTAAAAATATTCTCCAAATCCACAAAATACCTCACTCTTTTATCTCTATATTTCTTCATTGGCTGCTCTTACTACCTAGAATATTCTTTAACCTATTCTAAAATCATGAAAAACTAATAGTTCATCATTAGAAAGGCCTAGTTCCAATGCCTATTTAATCATTTGCTAGTTTTATGGCCATAAAACAATCAGTTAAACTTTATTAACACATGTTTCCTAATCTAAAAATGGGCATAATTATAATACAGTATTAGTTTTCCAGGGTTGTCATAACAAAATATTACAAGCTGGTGGCTTAAGTGATAGAACTTGTCTCTCAGCTTTGGAGGATGAAAATCTCAAATCAAGGTATCAGAAGTTGATTTCTTCCAGGGGCTGTGTTGGAGAATCTGTTTGGTATCCTACCCTAGCTTCTGATGGTTTTCCAGAAATCTTTGACATTCCTTTGGCTTGTAGCAGAATAACCTCAGTCTTCACATGGCCATCTCTCGGTTTCTCTGTCCCTGTATTTAAATTTCTCCTTCTTACAAGAACACAGTAATATTGGATAAGGGATCCATCCTATTCCAGTATGATCTCATTTTAGCCAAACTCTTAACTAAGGACATCTGCAATGACCCTACTTGTACATATGCTCACATTCTGAACATAATCGACATAAGGACTTCAGCATATGACTTTGCAGAGGATACAATTCACAGAATTGTTGTGAAGAATCAATATATTGTTTTACACGTGATAAATGATGAAAAATTACCTGATGCAAAATGTTGAAGTATTTTTTTCCTATTTAATGTTTGTACACAGAAGCACATATTTTTATTTTTAGGTAGCCAAATATTTCCATTTTTCTCTTTTGTGTGCTTTCTAATTTGGTATCATCATGCTGCAATTCTCTATATAGAGAGGGTAATGTATACCTCTTTCATCAGCCTTTGTCTTATTTCCTATAGCAAAACACTGTATGACAAGGGACTCATTGGCACAGTTCATGCTTTACAAGTAACAAAATTCTATCTGTCTTTCCTACAACACTCTTGCTGTCTTAACCTCAAAAAGACATTTTGAAAGCTAAACCTACCACCTGAAAGTGAACTGGATTTATAAAATGGGTCATTTGTTAGACAATAGTGTGGGTCAATAATTCAGTGCTATTCTATACAGAGAAGGCAAGTTCTCACATCAAAAGGTCCCTATACTTTTCACTTTGCAAGGACTTGTTCATAATACTCTTACAAGAAATTGCTTTTGGTAGAGAATTCATTGTAGGCTGTCAAAACAAATGTGAAACTTTCTGTTGAAAGTCATGGTTTATACACATCTTGTTGCCACAGTGACAGCTGGAGCAAGCAAAGTCATCGATTATAATAGGATCAACATTCAGTGAATTTTAATAAAAACCTTTAGACAATCATAAGGTCTCAAAGTGCTTCATAGACGCCTAAAATTAAAAAAAGCAACAAAAAAAATGAACATAGTAACCATTTCAGGATGTGTCAAATGTATAATTTTATGACTTT
The DNA here is from genome assembly GCA_022376925.1 of Tragulus kanchil. NCBI lineage: Eukaryota > Metazoa > Chordata > Mammalia > Artiodactyla > Tragulidae > Tragulus > Tragulus kanchil. Next base: position 78,501,785 of record JAIOJX010000029.1, on the reverse strand, counting down.
TGTCTTTTTACTATAAACCTGTCTTTCATGATAATGCATAGAAACTGTGCCAAAATTAAACAATTTAACTGTTTTATTCTGGAACCACAGGAGAGGTTCCAGTAAAAACCCTCCAGAACACAAGACAGAAGATTGTTTTGAGAATGAAATGATATATTCCATGTAAAATCTTAGTACGGTACCCAGCTCTGAGACTTGTCTTATTCATCACTGCCACCATCACTATTATATTAGAGAACGTTTTTTACAAAAAATCTAAATTCAAAATTTTTTTTTTTTTTTTGGCTTATCACCTAAAGGCTGCAAATGAGAGAAAATTCCCAAAGAACGTTTGTTTTTAGAAATTGAAATTGTTTGCATCTTTTCTTTCTCTCATTGCTGTTCTCTCAACTGTCAAGTACCTTAGAATAAATGATCTCTTTTGTTTGTGTGTCAGCTCAAAGCATACAAAATTCTAGAATACATTCTGAGATTATATGCATTTCACAGATGAAGTCCTTGAGGACCCACAGCATTTCTCAGAAACATTGACAATATAAGAGTAATAATTTAAAATATAAATACTGCAGTGTCTAGTGGAACAAATGGTGAAATTTCTGAAAGTATAACCACATACAGCAGAGGAGCATTGGTCAGTAAACAGTATTACTTTCTAACAGTGTATTTATCTAAAATAGTCTTAAGGTAGCCACCATAAATTAGGAGTGAGGGGAATAGGCAGAGGCTAGGAAGTCAGAGATAAGTTCGTACCTTGATACACAATGTTTAGTCAAGTCTTTGGCTTTGTTTACTTAATAGCCTTAACTTTTTGGTGAAACTTTCTGTTGTAGAGAATTCATTGTAGGCTGTCAAAACAAATGTGAAACTTTCTGTTGAAAGTCATGGTTTATACACATCTTGTTGCCACAGTGACAGCTGGAGCAAGCAAAGTCATCGATTATAATAGGATCAACATTCAGTGAATTTTAATAAAAACCTTTAGACAATCATAAGGTCTCAAAGTGCTTCATAGACGCCTAAAATTAAAAAAAGCAACAAAAAAAATGAACATAGTAACCATTTCAGGATGTGTCAAATGTATAATTTTATGACTTTTGTCTTTTTACTATAAACCTGTCTTTCATGATAATGCATAGAAACTGTGCCAAAATTAAACAATTTAACTGTTTTATTCTGGAACCACAGGAGAGGTTCCAGTAAAAACCCTCCAGAACACAAGACAGAAGATTGTTTTGAGAATGAAATGATATATTCCATGTAAAATCTTAGTACGGTACCCAGCTCTGAGACTTGTCTTATTCATCACTGCCACCATCACTATTATATTAGAGAACGTTTTTTACAAAAAATCTAAATTCAAAATTTTTTTTTTTTTTTTGGCTTATCACCTAAAGGCTGCAAATGAGAGAAAATTCCCAAAGAACGTTTGTTTTTAGAAATTGAAATTGTTTGCATCTTTTCTTTCTCTCATTGCTGTTCTCTCAACTGTCAAGTACCTTAGAATAAATGATCTCTTTTGTTTGTGTGTCAGCTCAAAGCATACAAAATTCTAGAATACATTCTGAGATTATATGCATTTCACAGATGAAGTCCTTGAGGACCCACAGCATTTCTCAGAAACATTGACAATATAAGAGTAATAATTTAAAATATAAATACTGCAGTGTCTAGTGGAACAAATGGTGAAATTTCTGAAAGTATAACCACATACAGCAGAGGAGCATTGGTCAGTAAACAGTATTACTTTCTAACAGTGTATTTATCTAAAATAGTCTTAAGGTAGCCACCATAAATTAGGAGTGAGGGGAATAGGCAGAGGCTAGGAAGTCAGAGATAAGTTCGTACCTTGATACACAATGTTTAGTCAAGTCTTTGGCTTTGTTTACTTAAGCATGAGCCTTACCAGAAGCAAATACATTGAGGTTCCATCAAGCTTTAAAAATAATGATTCTAAAAAGCCACTATGTCAGGCTTATAATAGCCTCTTTCTGTAGGATTACCATGACAATCATCTGCCTCCACACCTCCACCAGTCAGAATGAAGTTGTTAAGGCTATGTGAGCCCAAGGGAGGACAACCTTGCCAATGCCCACCTGGTTGTGACCATGAAAGAAAATCGGGAAATGTATCTTTCAGATGGAAGAGCTAGAAGCTGTGGAAAGAAATACAAGGTAGAACAGGGTCACCAAATGGGTTTATCATAGAACACACTTCACTTTTTGGAAATAGAGTTCTCAATATTTCTTCCTAACAGATTAGGCTAATTGTCGTGGCCCAGTGGTGGTTGTATATATTTTTCGTCTTTTCAAATGGAAGTTTTTAATTACATCTGGGGCTACCCTGGTGTCTTGGACGGTAAAATAATCCGCCTGCAATGTGTGAGACCTGGATTCAATCTGTGGGTTGGGAAAATGCCCTGAAGAAAGGTATGGCTACCCACTCTGGCATTCTTGTCTGGAGAATTCCATGAATCACCCATGGTGTCACAGAGACTTGGACATGATTGAGCTGCTTTCCTTTCACTTCTATTGCATCTGTTGTTTCCTTCTTATAATTCCCCTATAATAAGTGTCTTAGGGTGGGAGAACAGATAAACAAAATTTTATTTACAATTGATCAGACCACAGAATCTACATGGAGACCTGATAAAGAGTGCTGTACATTACTTGAGCCTTGAGCTGGATGCACTTACCAGGTGCAAAGATTGGAAATTGGGTTGTTACCTTTTGGCAGGATAATAGGTACTTTGATTAATGGAAGAAGGCCCTGTAAATATGTGAGTAGTTAAATAGGAGTTCTCACAGAGGCAGTATAACATATCAAATATTCCATTTCACCTTTAACTTTAAATCAGAATTCTCATTTTATTGCAGACTGGTATTATTCATTGCTTAAATTATGCATTTCTCCTTATCCCTTTGAAGTCAGAGATAAGTTCGTACCTTGATACACAATGTTTAGTCAAGTCTTTGGCTTTGTTTACTTAAGCATGAGCCTTACCAGAAGCAAATACATTGAGGTTCCATCAAGCTTTAAAAATAATGATTCTAAAAAGCCACTATGTCAGGCTTATAATAGCCTCTTTCTGTAGGATTACCATGACAATCATCTGCCTCCACACCTCCACCAGTCAGAATGAAGTTGTTAAGGCTATGTGAGCCCAAGGGAGGACAACCTTGCCAATGCCCACCTGGTTGTGACCATGAAAGAAAATCGGGAAATGTATCTTTCAGATGGAAGAGCTAGAAGCTGTGGAAAGAAATACAAGGTAGAACAGGGTCACCAAATGGGTTTATCATAGAACACACTTCACTTTTTGGAAATAGAGTTCTCAATATTTCTTCCTAACAGATTAGGCTAATTGTCGTGGCCCAGTGGTGGTTGTATATATTTTTCGTCTTTTCAAATGGAAGTTTTTAATTACATCTGGGGCTACCCTGGTGTCTTGGACGGTAAAATAATCCGCCTGCAATGTGTGAGACCTGGATTCAATCTGTGGGTTGGGAAAATGCCCTGAAGAAAGGTATGGCTACCCACTCTGGCATTCTTGTCTGGAGAATTCCATGAATCACCCATGGTGTCACAGAGACTTGGACATGATTGAGCTGCTTTCCCTTTCACTTCTATTGCATCTGTTGTTTCCTTCTTATAATTCCCCTATAATAAGTGTCTTAGGGTGGGAGAACAGATAAACAAAATTTTATTTACAATTGATCAGACCACAGAATCTACATGGAGACCTGATAAAGAGTGCTGTACATTACTTGAGCCTTGAGCTGGATGCACTTACCAGGTGCAAAGATTGGAAATTGGGTTGTTACCTTTTGGCAGGATAATAGGTACTTTGATTAATGGAAGAAGGCCCTGTAAATATGTGAGTAGTTAAATAGGAGTTCTCACAGAGGCAGTATAACATATCAAATATTCCATTTCACCTTTAACTTTAAATCAGAATTCTCATTTTATTGCAGACTGGTATTATTCATTGCTTAAATTATGCATTTCTCCTTATCCCTTTGAAAGAGGTGAATAGTCAGATTTGGTAAGGAGACCAGTGGTTCCCAAAAAGGAGCAGGAGGAGGGGGAACAAACATTTTTTAGCCCAGGTGCCTTCATCTTGATTTCCACAACTATAACAATAATCTATTTTGCTTAAAATCTCCTTTAAGCCCAGAGCTAATGTTTATAACAACAATTCATCTTGCTGGGGGACAATTTGCTCCTTCTTAACTTGTACCTATGTTATCTAAAGATGTATGGTGTGGGTGTGGGTCTGGCAAGACCTTTAGCACCTTAAAATATAATTTTGATCTATTGTTAATAGCCAGCTGAAAAATGCAAAATGGCTTTCCTAAACTAGATTCTAGGGGTAGTCCTTTATCCCCCTTCCAGTTCCTTTAGTTGGAAACTTTCTCTGTGCCCTTTTTCTTTAATTAACTTTTTACTGCATGAGGCTCTGACTGACCAAAGCCAAGTCTTTCATCCCAATGTGAAATCTTCTGCTTAAGAGATCAAGAATCCATTACTGTTCACTATAACCAATCTACCATCATCTATCACCTTGTATACTAAAATTGTAAGGAAATGTAAACACAAGTTACTTCATAGGGCTACTAGTAATTCCTTTAGGTGATTGGCCCAGACCTGAGGATCACCATTTTACTTTTCATACTTTCTGGGATGCAAGCATTGTGGCTGGAGTCCTGTAGCCCTCCTGTTACTGAAATTAGAAGCAGCACACAAAGATTATTGACATAAAGGGAGAAAGTTCTGAATCCTAAATAAGATGATCTTAATGTTCCCTTCAGGTTGATTAAACTGTAGAAAAGTTTCTTCCTGACTCAGTCTTTGATCACCCTTTTCTTGCCACATTTATTTTAGAAAAATTGCTAATCCTACCTTGAGTCTTTGATATGTATATAAATCTCCTTAAAAGCCTCTGTTAAGTTTTAAGACCCAGGTGATGTCTTTCCCAAAGACCTAGGCACCATCACTTTGAAGTATAAACATCAAAGGAAGATAGAGCTGTACTTATCACTCTCTGTGGAAGGATGGGGACCTAACTTCAGCAGGTGGTTTGCTCCAAGTTTAAAACTACCTCTTGTGAGGAAGAGAGGAGAAAGTTTGCTTTTCCTTTGGGTAATTCTAATTAAGAAACACTGATAACCCTAGCTCTTAAAATCTCTCCTTATCTTAATTTCAGCAGAGCTGAGTATCCAGACCTGTCTATACTCTTTCCTTTATTGCTGTCAGTAATATCTGAATAAATCAAATTTGCCACCTCCTCTTGTCCAGTACTGTTTTTCTTTAACAACCTCTAATAATATTATGAAATCACAAACAATTTTTTGGTTGCCCAACTTGAAAATTCTTAGACATGATAAAGTAGACTACATCAAGGCAATATATTGTGACCCTCCTTATTTAAATTATATGCAATGTATATCATGCAAAATGCTTGTCTGGATAAAGCACAAACTGGAATTAAGATTGCTGGGAAAAATATCAATAAAATAAGATATGCAGATGACACCATCCTTATGGTAGAAGAGTGAAGAGAGCTAAAAGCTTCTTGATGAAGGTGAAAGAGGAGAGCAAAAACCTGGTTGACAGAGAGTTCTGTTCACTATAACCATCAAATCTATCACCTTGTATACTAAAATTGTAAGGAAATGTAAACACAAGTTACTTCATAGGGCTACTAGTAATTCCTTTAGGTGATTGGCCCAGACCTGAGGATCACCATTTTACTTTTCATACTTTCTGGGATGCAAGCATTGTGGCTGGAGTCCTGTAGCCCTCCTGTTACTGAAATTAGAAGCAGCACACAAAGATTATTGACATAAAGGGAGAAAGTTCTGAATCCTAAATAAGATGATCTTAATGTTCCCTTCAGGTTGATTAAACTGTAGAAAAGTTTCTTCCTGACTCAGTCTTTGATCACCCTTTTCTTGCCACATTTATTTTAGAAAAATTGCTAATCCTACCTTGAGTCTTTGATATGTATATAAATCTCCTTAAAAGCCTCTGTTAAGTTTTAAGACCCAGGTGATGTCTTTCCCAAAGACCTAGGCACCATCACTTTGAAGTATAAACATCAAAGGAAGATAGAGCTGTACTTATCACTCTCTGTGGAAGGATGGGGACCTAACTTCAGCAGGTGGTTTGCTCCAAGTTTAAAACTACCTCTTGTGAGGAAGAGAGGAGAAAGTTTGCTTTTCCTTTGGGTAATTCTAATTAAGAAACACTGATAACCCTAGCTCTTAAAATCTCTCCTTATCTTAATTTCAGCAGAGCTGAGTATCCAGACCTGTCTATACTCTTTCCTTTATTGCTGTCAGTAATATCTGAATAAATCAAATTTGCCACCTCCTCTTGTCCAGTACTGTTTTTCTTTAACAACCTCTAATAATATTATGAAATCACAAACAATTTTTTGGTTGCCCAACTTGAAAATTCTTAGACATGATAAAGTAGACTACATCAAGGCAATATATTGTGACCCTCCTTATTTAAATTATATGCAATGTATATCATGCAAAATGCTTGTCTGGATAAAGCACAAACTGGAATTAAGATTGCTGGGAAAAATATCAATAAAATAAGATATGCAGATGACACCATCCTTATGGTAGAAGAGTGAAGAGAGCTAAAAAGCTTCTTGATGAAGGTGAAAGAGGAGAGCAAAAAACCTGGCCTAAAACTCAACATTCGAAAAACAAAGATTATGGCTTGTGGTCCCAACATTTCATTGCAAATAGATGGGATATGATGGAAAGAGTGACAGACATTATTTTCTTGGGTTCCAAAACCACTGTAGATGGTGACTGCAGCCATGAAATTAAAAGACACTTGCTCCTTGGAAGAAAAGCTATGACAAACTTAGAGAGTGTATTCAGAAGCAAAGACATCACTTTTTCGACAAAAGGCCATATAGTCAAAGCTAAGGTTTTCCCAGTGGTCATGTGTAGATGTGAGATTTGGACCATGCAGCTGATCACCAACGAACAGAAGCCTTTGAATTGTGGTGATGGAGAAGACTCTTTAGAGTCCCTTAGACTGCAATGAGATCAAACTAGTCAGTCCTAAAGGAAATCAACCCTGAATATTCATTGGAAGAACTGATGCTGTTGCTGAAGCTGAAGCTCCAAAATTTTGGCCACCTGATGTGAAGAGATGACTTATTTGAAAAGAACCCGATGTTGGAGAAAATAGAAGGCAGAGGAGATGGAGATGACAGAGGATGAGATGGTTGCAAGGAACCATTGAGTCAAACGGACATGGGGTTGAGCAATCTCCAGGAGACAGTGTAGGACAGAGAAGCCTAATGTGCTACAGTTTGTGGGATTGCAAAGAGTCAGATAAGACTGAGCAACTGAACTGAACTGAAAAAGTAACCATAGAATACATAATGTAAAAATTTATGAAATTCTCAACTAGCCTCACTCCTCTTTCAGTAACTGAGAATTAAACAGAAATAAACACACACACACACATAAACACAAACACACAATCACACCATGTGCATAGTACAATTTGGCTTTTTTAAGTATATTCAGACATTCTTGTATAATAAAAATCAGAGACTATACAATTTTTTCTCAAATGCAGATGAAACACTTACATTTATCCACATGTTAGGTTACAAATAAGATTTAGACTAAATTGATAAAGCATTAAGTGAAAAATATATATTTATAAATAGTGAAATTGAAATCAAATGTGATTCCTCTTTGCTGTATTCCCTGAGGTCTTAACTGCTAATATTGCTTGGCTCTAAATCCAATCTTATAAATAAAGAAATAAACAGAATCTGTTCTGGATTTTAGGGACTATCTAGTCTGTCCCAACTTTTTTTCTTTTATTGAATTATAGCTGCCATAGGTCTTTTATATTGACTCATATAGTAAAGAACTTACCTATAATGCATGAGATGTGAGTTTAATCCCTGGGTCAAGAAGATCCCCTGGAGAAAGAAATGACTATGCACTCCAGTATTCTGGCCTGGAGAATTGCATAAGGGAGAGTGGTCGGGTGGGTTATGGTCCATGGGGTCTCAGAGTCAAAAATGACTGAGTGACTAAGACAAACACACACACACACACAGTCATCTTACAATATTGTGGTAGTTTCTGTTGTACAGCATATATCTATTTATGCCCATACACAGACCCTTAAAATCTCAATTGAACTCATTTTGCCTTTAGGAAAACTAGCCTCATGCCTACTGAAAAAAAAAAAAGTCTTTATAGAAAAGTTATAAGTTATAAAGATATAAAGGTTATATTTTATGTATAGTTATATCCTTATAACTGAAGGAAGGACCTGTTATTCCCTGTGTTATCCATAGAAACACACTTTCTGCCAAGTATTCAAAATCTCGATTGATTTGTACTCTTTTATTTCCAGTAGTACCAACTCTAATCTGATCTCTTGTCAATTCTCAACATAGATGCTTGTCTTACAGTAGAGGATCTATATTCTATTAGGATACGTCTTAAAAATTGATATATCTAAACTTTTCATTTTGCCCATATTCCAATCAAGAAAGACTCAGTTCAGTAATTTAGAAATCTTGAAATGAGGTGAAGTCAAAGTTGTCTCTTAAGATTAAAACTCATGCTGTAATTTCAGCTCTGTTTATGGTCTGATAATTAATATGAGCACTTAAATTAAGTAATTAATAATGTCTTTAGAGGCCTAGTATTAATAATCTCTGTTCACTTCTAGGTCTTTGCTATGGGTAACAGTGTTATATTTAAATGTTTTGACTGGCCTGCCTTTTTATTTAGAAGATATATGGTTATTAATGTAATTATGAAGAAATGGGACATATTTAGTTGGTTTAATATTTAGTATCTTTGATTCTCTAAAGGAATATCTGTGCTAATACTCATTCACATCAGTGCAGAATGGAAGAGGAAACCAGTACCCATAAGAGAAGGTAATGCAGTGCTGAGGAAACAATGACCTTGTTCAGGGCAGGTATAAACAAGATTAGGTGGCTAAACATGCGGTGATGTTTGTGATGTGATAAAATGCAAATACTCAGTTTCACAACCTACACCATCCTATCAGTCAATCAGTTCAGTTGTTCAATCACGTGCAACTTTTTGTGACCCCATGGACTTCAGCACACCAAGCATTCCTGTCCTTCACCATCTCCTGGGACTTACTCAAATTCACATCCTATACAGCCCCTGAAAATACAGCCACAAAAATTGAATGGTTTTCTTTACTAAATAGATTTATGATCAATTCTTATTTTCATTTTTGTACTTTATATTAGTGCAATTAAAGTTTCAGTAACAAAAATATGTAAATTTTATTTATAACAAATAACACAATTAAAATGCTTTTATAGAATAAAGTATAAAGCTGTTTTGGCTTGATAATTCACCATAGAAGGAATACAAATGGTCAATAACTATATGAAAAATCTTTACCCAGCCTTCATGGTTTTTTTTTGTTTGTTTGTTTCATTTTAATACAATTTTTAAAATTTGCTTTTGTCCTTGTATTACTGTGTGTCCTTGCATTCTGTTGACTATTAAACTGTTCTCTGAAATTCTTTATCGTCATCTTAAGAGCTGCTCCCTTAACTTTCTCTTAACCTACAAAATTATTTTCCTTTCAATACAATATAGTCCTTCTGTATGTCTATTTTTTCTGTAGCTCATCCTCAAGAAAAGAGATAGAGAGATAGAGATAAAGATGAGACAGAAAGAGAGACTGAAAAATCAATCTAGACATTATAGTGGCCAAAATAAATTGTGTAGCTTTCCCCCAGATTCTTTCTCTGTGCATTTGGTGCTATTCTCATCCTGTTCTCAGAATTACAATCAGAAAAAGCTAGATGAAGGCACCTCTCACCAGTTCCCAATTTCCCAGAAAAAGAAGTCTGTCAGATTTCATCTAGTATAGTCTTAGTGGCCCTCAACGTAATTTTCTTTTTATCATTCTCTCATTATATGGTACTCTTAGCAGTTAAAGACATTAATAAAATCAAGTGTCATCATAATTCATCTACTGAGGAAACAATGACCTTGTTCAGGGCAGGTATAAACAAGATTAGGTGGCTAAACATGCGGTGATGTTTGTGATGTGATAAAATGCAAATACTCAGTTTCACAACCTACACCATCCTATCAGTCAATCAGTTCAGTTGTTCAATCACGTGCAACTTTTTGTGACCCCATGGACTTCAGCACACCAAGCATTCCTGTCCTTCACCATCTCCTGGGACTTACTCAAATTCACATCCTATACAGCCCCTGAAAATACAGCCACAAAAATTGAATGGTTTTCTTTACTAAATAGATTTATGATCAATTCTTATTTTCATTTTTGTACTTTATATTAGTGCAATTAAAGTTTCAGTAACAAAAATATGTAAATTTTATTTATAACAAATAACACAATTAAAATGCTTTTATAGAATAAAGTATAAAGCTGTTTTGGCTTGATAATTCACCATAGAAGGAATACAAATGGTCAATAACTATATGAAAAATCTTTACCCAGCCTTCATGGTTTTTGTTTGTTTGTTTGTTTCATTTTAATACAATTTTTAAAATTTGCTTTTGTCCTTGTATTACTGTGTGTCCTTGCATTCTGTTGACTATTAAACTGTTCTCTGAAATTCTTTATCGTCATCTTAAGAGCTGCTCCCTTAACTTTCTCTTAACCTACAAAATTATTTTCCTTTCAATACAATATAGTCCTTCTGTATGTCTATTTTTTCTGTAGCTCATCCTCAAGAAAAGAGATAGAGAGATAGAGATAAAGATGAGACAGAAAGAGAGACTGAAAAATCAATCTAGACATTATAGTGGCCAAAATAAATTGTGTAGCTTTCCCCCAGATTCTTTCTCTGTGCATTTGGTGCTATTCTCATCCTGTTCTCAGAATTACAATCAGAAAAAGCTAGATGAAGGCACCTCTCACCAGTTCCCAATTTCCCAGAAAAAGAAGTCTGTCAGATTTCATCTAGTATAGTCTTAGTGGCCCTCAACGTAATTTTCTTTTTATCATTCTCTCATTATATGGTACTCTTAGCAGTTAAAGACATTAATAAAATCAAGTGCCTCTCCCAATATGAAACACATATAAAATTTACTTTTACTTCTACTCTTGCTGTTGTTCTTTTCTAGTGCATGCCATCTTTAATTATTGGGATTCTAACACTGTCATTTTTCTCCTTCATTTCCTATTCACTTGTTTATAAAAAGAGATATTGATTGAATAAAAGGTTTAATTTTTGCTTAAATAACCAACAGCAATGCAGTAGGTTAGAGTAGTAAGTCATATTATTATTGGATACTTAGGAATTTTCAACCAGGGCACATACATATGGAGAATCATCAAAACTCTTGCTAGGTGCCATCTAATTGCTAGCTTTGCATTCTATCTGATGAGGTGGCCACAGATTATGCTGTCCAATTAGTTCCTTTAACTTTCAGGTTAATGATGCTCTTCTTGGGCTCTGAAAACATGTTCTTTGTTACTTCTAGTTTTCTTTTTAATTTTAAATCATCTTCATCTCTGTTTCCAAGCTTTTCAGTTGAATATTGAGAAATTCTTTGCTGATATCTACAAGCTACTTTATACTAAAATTTAATTAATTAATTATTACTGATAATACTTGGATTTTGTTTTGATGATTTGCAATTGTATTGAATTTAGGATAAACTTTTGGCCTAATTTGTGATGTTCATGTATCAGTAGTACCATGTTTCATCAAGTAGCACTCTAAGGGCACTTTTCTTTACTACAATAGTGTTCATAAAATGGTGGTGTCCTTAGATTTACTTAGGAAGCATTGATGTTGTGTAAATATCAATATTTTGTTCATTCTATAATCAGTAAATATCATCATTAGCTTCATTGCTTCTCAGAAATCTTTATCTTATTTTGTTACAGAGCTATGGGGAAAGAGAATAACTCATTAGTTCTGGGGCAAATATCTTGTACCCATTCCTCCCAATTGCAGGAAAACACTCTTCCTTGCCTCCTCTTTGCCAGCCTATTGATTTGAAGCTAATAGAGTGGAGCAGGGGGAAAAAAAACAAAAAACAAACTAGCAGTTGAAAAGATTTTGGCTCTACCACTTGGTCAGATTTCATCTAGTATAGTCTTAGTGGCCCTCAACGTAATTTTCTTTTTATCATTCTCTCATTATATGGTACTCTTAGCAGTTAAAGACATTAATAAAATCAAGTGCCTCTCCCAATATGAAACACATATAAAATTTACTTTTACTTCTACTCTTGCTGTTGTTCTTTTCTAGTGCATGCCATCTTTAATTATTGGGATTCTAACACTGTCATTTTTCTCCTTCATTTCCTATTCACTTGTTTATAAAAAGAGATATTGATTGAATAAAAGGTTTAATTTTTGCTTAAATAACCAACAGCAATGCAGTAGGTTAGAGTAGTAAGTCATATTATTATTGGATACTTAGGAATTTTCAACCAGGGCACATACATATGGAGAATCATCAAAACTCTTGCTAGGTGCCATCTAATTGCTAGCTTTGCATTCTATCTGATGAGGTGGCCACAGATTATGCTGTCCAATTAGTTCCTTTAACTTTCAGGTTAATGATGCTCTTCTTGGGCTCTGAAAACATGTTCTTTGTTACTTCTAGTTTTCTTTTTAATTTTAAATCATCTTCATCTCTGTTTCCAAGCTTTTCAGTTGAATATTGAGAAATTCTTTGCTGATATCTACAAGCTACTTTATACTAAAATTTAATTAATTAATTATTACTGATAATACTTGGATTTTGTTTTGATGATTTGCAATTGTATTGAATTTAGGATAAACTTTTGGCCTAATTTGTGATGTTCATGTATCAGTAGTACCATGTTTCATCAAGTAGCACTCTAAGGGCACTTTTTCTTTACTACAATAGTGTTCATAAAATGGTGGTGTCCTTAGATTTACTTAGGAAGCATTGATGTTGTGTAAATATCAATATTTTGTTCATTCTATAATCAGTAAATATCATCATTAGCTTCATTGCTTCTCAGAAATCTTTATCTTATTTTGTTACAGAGCTATGGGGAAAGAGAATAACTCATTAGTTCTGGGGCAAATATCTTGTACCCATTCCTCCCAATTGCAGGAAAACACTCTTCCTTGCCTCCTCTTTGCCAGCCTATTGATTTGAAGCTAATAGAGTGGAGCAGGGGGAAAAAAAACAAAAAACAAACTAGCAGTTGAAAAGATTTTGGCTCTACCACTTGGTCAGTTTTCAATGGGCAGGTCGTCCAGTTTTCTGAATATGTTTACCCATCTGTAAGATAAGTTTAATCCCTTTGGGAGGCTGATGGAGAGACTGCTTGAGATGGCCACAAGTGAGAATGCAATGACTGTAATTTTCATTTTTGGTTCCTTGAATATTCAAAACAGCTCATTGTCATGAAAGTGATTAGAGTTGGAAAAGAATAATCATTAGTGTTCCTTTATTCTCCAACTTTAGGATGTTTGCTTTGCTTTCCAAAGAGCCTGGCAGAATAAATCTGATAAATAAGAGTAAGAAGACACACATGTACTATTCTATTTTCCTTTCCATATTTTCCTCTTAGAGGAGGCATATATATGCTTTCTTTCTAAAACAGCTTAATATTTTACATACCAGTTAAATCTTCACATTTAAATCTTTACTGAATATCTAACATGTGCCTGGTTTTATAATAGTTTCAGGAGATATGACTTTGAACAATGAGTAGTCAATAATTAGCACAAACAAACTGGATAGCCTTCTTTTTGAGGCTAAGTGTTAAAGAGGGATGGGGCTTTCCTGGTGGTTCAGCAGTAAAGAATTTGCCTTCAGTGAAAAAGCTGCAGTAGGTTCAGGTTTGATCCCAGGGTCAAGGAGATACTCTAGAAGAAAAGGGCATGGCAACCCACTCCAGTATTGTTTCCTGGAGAATCCCAAGGACAGAGGAGCCTGGCAGACTACACAGTCCATTGAGTCGCAGAGTCACACATGACTGAAGCAATTTAACAGGTAGACAGGGTTGAAGAAGGAAATAAACATTAATCCAGAAATTATAGACACAAATACAAAACTGTACTTTTGAAAAGTACTAAAAAGAGGTTCATGGCTTATTAAATACTATAATTTGGGGATATGACCTGGTGATAGAAATAAGGAAACATTTTGATGAGGAAGTGATCTTTTTCACTCAAGATTTGTTTGTTGTGAAGGTTTAGTGATATGAATGGTAAAACAATAAAGCAGAGGCAAGCAACTTGCTCAGTGGTCATGTGGTGAAAGGGAACATTCCAAGTTCAAGAGAAAGAGATATTATGCTTCTGTCTAGAGATTAGAGAATGAAGAGGAATATGGTGTTAGATATGACCAGACAGCTTGATAAGAGGGACATTGTAGGGACTTGGAGCTTGTTTCAGTTATCAATCTATTTCAGCATAACCAAAAACCCTATAACTTAGTGGCATAAATCAAAAACTATTCTGTTATGCTCAAAGAGAGTCTCTATCCATAAAGTGGAGAGAGCACAATGAGAATGGCCCTCCTCATTTACATGGAGTCTGGATGACCTGAGCAGATGCAGACTGAAATGTCTGGGCCGAAAGATCCACTTCCAAGATTATTTCTTTATTCCTGCATCTAGAAACTGACCTTGTGTAGCTGAAGAGTGACATGGCTGGGCTGGCAAATGGTGTCTCTATGTGGCCTCTCAGCATGTCAGTTTTAGGGTCAAATAACTTCCTAGTTGTCAGTGTAATATTCTTGGAGAGTTCTACCAACAAGAAAGCTACATGGCCTTATACAATTTAGCCCCATGTAACATCACTTCTAATGTACTCGACTGAGTGAATAATTCCCAGATTCATGTGGAGGAAATGCTGACTTTAGCTCTTCATGAAAGTCAAGGGATTTTAATGGCCATGGTTAAAAAATCACTGCACAGGTAATGTTAAGGACTTGTGGCCTTTATCACAAGAACAACGGAAAGAGTTTTAAACATGAGGCAATCATTATCACATGTGTGTTCTGATAAGACACTGGAGAGTAAGGAACAATTGAGAGGAGAACTGAAGTGGAGGCAAGTGAAAACAATAGATGCTTAAAGAAACAATGTAGGCCAAGTACAGCCTTAGCCTCGATTAAAATACATTGATGGAGATGAAGAGAAACAGATGACCTTGGGTGATATATTAGAGGTTAAATCTGAGAACCTTGCTAGTGAACTAGGAAAGAGAGGTAAAAGGAACAGAAATGACAGGGATAATTTCCAGCTTTTATGGTTTGTCCAGCTAGATAGACAATAAATCTATTTTATGAGATTAGAAACAGGACTAGAGATGAGATAGACAGGACTATGATGCAGTTCATTTTATAAATAATTAATTAGAAAAGCTTTAATATACCCCAAAGGGGATGGTAAGTGACTGATGATTATATGGTTGTGGAAAAGTCAGGATAATAAGGTGCAAAAATCAGTAAATATGGTGATGCAATGTTTTTATAATGGTTTTGAGGTCTAGAATGGCCTACTAGGATTAGATAAATCAGGTTCCAGTAGAATAATCTGAGTCAGGACTATGTTACACTATAAGTGAATAGGTATTCAGTAAAAATATATAAAAATAAATATGCAGAGCCCCTTCTCAGAGCTAATAATCTTTTTCAGATAAACCCTAATAATGACATAACATTATTTGCAATAATGTTTTATTTGCTACTCGAGAGAATAGCTTTCACTCCTAGGTTGCCTACTACCTCCACTATAATAACCTCTGCTCATGACCCTTAGGGAATTTCAGTTTGTGACAGGCTTTCTAAAAGAAGAAGCTCTTAAAGAGAATGTCAGCCACCTTCAGATTCTGATTCTCTCTAATTTGATGCCTTTCCTGAAAAATCAGTCACATTTTTCATAAATTTCTTGGGACTGTGTAAATGACCATGTGACAGAAAAATGATGTGTGATCAAATAGAAGATGAAGATAATATGCTCTAGAATGGCCCAAGTTGTGATTTAATAACAGGGGCTATTAGATTGACTATAATTGGTACAATATAAAGGCATCTATTGAAATGGGTTGCTATTATCACTATTATCATCACTCAAGCAAAACATTTACATAAGCTATACTGGACAGGTAAAACTTGATCCCATTAAAATGGAGAAAAGAAACAAGGTCAACAATGAAACAGAGTTGCGTGTAACATTGTCCTCATGTGTTCTATGCTGGATTAATTTATAATCTAGCTGGTATCACGGGTTGCATTAAATATTTTTCCTAACATTATTTTTTTTATTATTCACACAGAGATTTCTCTTTCAATTTTATATGTAAAATTAATAATCTCAAAATTTATATTAATGTTTTGATTTCTTCATGCATTATAATGGAAATTACTGTTTTGTAGTATATATCAACATCTCCACAAAAATGGTGCTGTTTTAGAGTGGAAAATTCATTTTATTCTTTATTTGGATACCTCTTACCCATCTAGAGGGCTATCCAGATGGCACAGTGGTAAAGAATCTGCCTGCAAATGCAGGAAACAAAGGAGATACTAGTTTGATCTCTGGGTCAGAAAGATCTCCTATGAAGCAAATGGCAACTGACTCCAGTACTCTTGCCTGGAAGATTCCATGGACAGAGGAGCCTTATGGAATATCATCCAGGGAGTTTCAAATAGTCTGATATGACTGAGCTTGACAAATTTTAGTCATTTAAAACATTTTTGTTATGGTTATTAGATAAGAGAATTGATTCATTAAAAAAAAAAAAAAACACTAGGACATCTATCAGTTTGTATAATTTTTCAGCTTTAACACAAGATAAAGGAGCTCATGCTTATGGGCCTGGTATGGTTTTAGAAAAGCTCTTCTCCTCTGTGATGACAAATGGGTAGAGCCTGGCTTCATGCAACACATCTAAATGAGGGGAATTTCATTTTACAGCCACCTTCAGATTCTTGATTCTCTCTAATTTGATGCCTTTCCTGAAAAATCAGTCACATTTTTCATAAATTTCTTGGGACTGTGTAAATGACCATGTGACAGAAAAATGATGTGTGATCAAATAGAAGATGAAGATAATATGCTCTAGAATGGCCCAAGTTGTGATTTAATAACAGGGGCTATTAGATTGACTATAATTGGTACAATATAAAGGCATCTATTGAAATGGGTTGCTATTATCACTATTATCATCACTCAAGCAAAACATTTACATAAGCTATACTGGACAGGTAAAACTTGATCCCATTAAAATGGAGAAAAGAAACAAGGTCAACAATGAAACAGAGTTGCGTGTAACATTGTCCTCATGTGTTCTATGCTGGATTAATTTATAATCTAGCTGGTATCACGGGTTGCATTAAATATTTTTCCTAACATTATTTTTTTTATTATTCACACAGAGATTTCTCTTTCAATTTTATATGTAAAATTAATAATCTCAAAATTTATATTAATGTTTTGATTTCTTCATGCATTATAATGGAAATTACTGTTTTGTAGTATATATCAACATCTCCACAAAAATGGTGCTGTTTTAGAGTGGAAAATTCATTTTATTCTTTATTTGGATACCTCTTACCCATCTAGAGGGCTATCCAGATGGCACAGTGGTAAAGAATCTGCCTGCAAATGCAGGAAACAAAGGAGATACTAGTTTGATCTCTGGGTCAGAAAGATCTCCTATGAAGCAAATGGCAACTGACTCCAGTACTCTTGCCTGGAAGATTCCATGGACAGAGGAGCCTTATGGAATATCATCCAGGGAGTTTCAAATAGTCTGATATGACTGAGCTTGACAAATTTTAGTCATTTAAAACATTTTTGTTATGGTTATTAGATAAGAGAATTGATTCATTAAAAAAAAAAAAAAACACTAGGACATCTATCAGTTTGTATAATTTTTCAGCTTTAACACAAGATAAAGGAGCTCATGCTTATGGGCCTGGTATGGTTTTAGAAAAGCTCTTCTCCTCTGTGATGACAAATGGGTAGAGCCTGGCTTCATGCAACACATTATTTTCCTGCTTGAAATCATCTGCCCAGGCTTCACTCTGTCCCTTTGAGAACATTATTCTGTTCCTCTGGTACAACAGTTTAGAAACATTTCACCATTTTCGATATGGATAATACTGATAACATATTAACCAATGAACCTGAAAATATCTAGTCTGAAGCTTTCCAGTCATCAAACTTTGTTGGAAAACCCATCCTTCCACTTAGTGAGAAACAGACCTCAGATAGAAGGGTACACTGAGTTGCTGTGGTCAGGGTATCCGAAATGGCCCCATGTTGAAGAAAGTTGAGCAATACCTATCATATTGTTGCACCTAGGCTCCAAGGGATTCCAGCTATCCTTACAGAACTCCCAGGTCTGATATTCACTACCTGTATGACTGGATGTGTGCATGCTCAGTTGCTTCAGTTGTGTTTGCTTCTTTGTGATCCTACAGGCTGTACCTTCCAGGCTCCTCCATCCATAGGATTCTCCAGGCAAGGACACTGGAGTGGATTGCCTTACCTTCCTCCAGGGGATCTTCTTGATCCAGGAATTGAACCCAGGTCTCCTGCAGCTCCAACAATGCAGGCAGATTCTTTACTGCTGAGCCACTGGGGAAGCCTATTTCTTACCTACACCATGAATATAATCCATTATTCAATTTTATCATTACAGTGTCAACCCATATTTGAGGATAAAATAAGAAAATTTTTATTATGAGTTAGATTTATAACTCATCTACCATTTACAGAAGATCTAATTTTCATTGTCTGACTTAGAGTCTCAGAGGAGATTGTCAGTCTGGCCACCTTCCATTTCAGAAACAATGATAAGAGAGTGGCAAGGTGAGCATCAGTGGAGAGGAAGAAACTCTTGCTTATGTTTGACTACTCCACATTCAAAAAATCAGCAATACCCCTGCTCTTTCTGGCCTATCTAAATTCAGATATTGGAGTTTTCTTTTTTCATATTGAAGCAGTTTCTTAATTTTCTTTAAATAACAAATCAGTTGCTCAGAAAGATTTTTAAATATCAGAGAATTCCTTGGTGGCTCAAGGTGAAAGGAATGGCCTACAATGCAGGAGACATAGGTTTGATCCCTGGGTTGGCAACCCATTCCTGTATTCTTGCCTGGGAAATCCTTTGGACAGAGGATTCTGGTGGGCTGCAGTTTATGGGGTTGCAGAAGTGTTGGACAAAACATATTAATGAGACAGCTACCACAATTTTTAAATACTTATTTATAAAGAATCCTGAAAGCTAAGGTTTGTTTTAGCTGTTTGGATTCGAATGATATCAAAGAAAATAATCTCATTTGGGAATGTGGAAATAAAAGGGAGCTAATTTATCAAAAATACTTATGAAATCCTGTGTAAACTATACTTTTGGAGATTAGAAATAAGGATATGACATTTTAATTGGTATTTCTTGTATTCATTGGGTTAGGACTTCTCAAGACATCAATCTGTTTTAGTGACAGAAAATTCAACTAGATCAAAATGACAGGGTTTGCAGCAGAGCCCTAAATCTGGCAATAGTTACACGCAGGTTCCTTCCTACAGTGGTAGTAATCAAGGACACTACAGGCTGTACCTTCCAGGCTCCTCCATCCATAGGATTCTCCAGGCAAGGACACTGGAGTGATTGCCTTACCTCCAGGGGATCTTCTTGATCCAGGAATTGAACCCAGGTCTCCTGCAGCTCCAACAATGCAGGCAGATTCTTTACTGCTGAGCCACTGGGGAAGCCTATTTCTTACCTACACCATGAATATAATCCATTATTCAATTTTATCATTACAGTGTCAACCCATATTTGAGGATAAAATAAGAAAATTTTTATTATGAGTTAGATTTATAACTCATCTACCATTTACAGAAGATCTAATTTTCATTGTCTGACTTAGAGTCTCAGAGGAGATTGTCAGTCTGGCCACCTTCCATTTCAGAAACAATGATAAGAGAGTGGCAAGGTGAGCATCAGTGGAGAGGAAGAAACTCTTGCTTATGTTTGACTACTCCACATTCAAAAAATCAGCAATACCCCTGCTCTTTCTGGCCTATCTAAATTCAGATATTGGAGTTTTCTTTTTTCATATTGAAGCAGTTTCTTAATTTTCTTTAAATAACAAATCAGTTGCTCAGAAAGATTTTTAAATATCAGAGAATTCCTTGGTGGCTCAAGGTGAAAGGAATGGCCTACAATGCAGGAGACATAGGTTTGATCCTGGGTTGGCAACCCATTCCTGTATTCTTGCCTGGGAAATCCTTTGGACAGAGGATTCTGGTGGGCTGCAGTTTATGGGGTTGCAGAAGTGTTGGACAAAACATATTAATGAGACAGCTACCACAATTTTTAAATACTTATTTATAAAGAATCCTGAAAGCTAAGGTTTGTTTTAGCTGTTTGGATTCGAATGATATCAAAGAAAATAATCTCATTTGGGAATGTGGAAATAAAAGGGAGCTAATTTATCAAAAATACTTATGAAATCCTGTGTAAACTATACTTTTGGAGATTAGAAATAAGGATATGACATTTTAATTGGTATTTCTTGTATTCATTGGGTTAGGACTTCTCAAGACATCAATCTGTTTTAGTGACAGAAAATTCAACTAGATCAAAATGACAGGGTTTGCAGCAGAGCCCTAAATCTGGCAATAGTTACACGCAGGTTCCTTCCTACAGTGGTAGTAATTTGCTTTTATGTCAGACAATCTCAAGGATTCAGTCATAATGGGGTTCTAGTGAGCTGCTGTGATTCTGTATGGCAAAATAGGACAAGAATTAGCTGATGTTTTCTATGCTGATGTATCATTCTTATTTGATCAAATGTTGATAGACTGATGAGAAGGCGAGCATATTTGAGTTTTGGGAATTAACTATGTGTTCCTCAGCCAGGCTTATTCCTTTACTATAAGTTTGGCAATGTCTTGAAGAAGTGTGCCTTGTAATGACTAAATTATTCAGGGTAACACTTAATTAGATTGAAATCCTAGGGATAAGTGAACTTAGAAAGAATGTATCAGCAAACTGTGGGCACAGGAAATAATTCTTTATATTGAAGGCTGAAATAGTGTTCAGAGGAGGTTATTTCTGCTGAAGTTAGAACTTTCAGTAAAGAAAAACCAGAAATTTTGTCAGATATACTAGTACTGTCAAAGTTTAGACTCATTCAGAATAAGAAAGAAAAAGTAAAATTAGCTAGAGTTTCTTTAAAAGAGTTGCAGATAATTTTTAGCTGCTTGTCTTTCTATGTCTATATTTATGCCATTATATTCAAGAAATAATTATTTTTGACTACTATGTATCTCAAACAACAACGCTTCCTGCAATTATGAAAATAATGTATTGTTTGCATATATTCCCTCTAGTAATATTACAGGAAGGGTAGAGAGGGGAGTGAATAACTTTTCAGATATTTCAGGGTTTGTAATGTGTTCTATTTTTTACTGTAGAAATTTGTGTATATTTTGCTTATATTATAGAGTTATATAAAATTATTTTCTTAATTGTATCATTTTAACCCATCATCATTTCTAGATACCTCTCTATAATATATTAAGATGTCAGAATTTGGTTGGGCAAAAATTAATACATAATTCCTTGTATTATGAAGGAAAGATTTTGTTATGGAGCTAGTTCCTGAAGAATATAAATGTGAGAGTAAACCTATCAACAGATAATAAACTATAAGGAGAGTGCAAGAGAAACATATTAGTAAAAATTATTGAAGTAGAATGGAGTCCTAATTAAAGATGGAAGACTGCAAAAGTATGTTGAACTCTTCCCCACTCTGGCATCCACTAAATAACAGGAATTTTTTTTTAAAAGAGATACAATGTCAAGGACTAAAACAGACTAGTGAAGATAATCTAATCTAATTTCAGAAGTTAGGAAACACTTGTTTAGTGGCCATGACTTAACAGAACCAAGGAAACGGAATCTGAAGTCTGAAGTAGAGAAATCTAGTATGCAGTGTATCAATTATAGAGGGCTTAAAACTCCAAGGTGTTTTAATATGAAAAGACCAGTTAACTTTGAAAGTGGTAATGAAAATGGGTTTAAAAACAGAAAGACTCATTGAAAGTCTGTTAACAAAACAAACACTATATTTCCTCATGAATGCCACACTGTCAGGACAGTCACTCCCAGTGACTAATTCTCTTAGGGAAAAAAAACACAAAAAACAGACTGTGAGACACATTGGATAGATATTTGCCTTGCCTACAAATAACCAAGAAGCTTGGAAACCCAACGATAAAAATACAAAAGATTTGGTAGAATTGAAATTGTAAACAATATGTGATCAATTTTTCATACAGGAAATATCAGTAGAGCTATCAATTAAAAAGACATTCTACTTGATTTGTTATCGGAGAAATATGAATTAACTTAACATTGAAGAGCATTTTAATATCATATTGGGAGGAAAACAGATGGTCAACTTCTGAAGAATTAGTAGAGAAATAGAAATTCTTTTATAGTGCTGGTGGGATTGTTAATTAGTGTGGTCAATATGTAAAAGACCTTTCCAAGACATTTGAAACTCTACCCTGTATGTATACACTAAAGAAACTCTAACATGGATGTATAGAGGCATTCATAGGATGTTTGCTTCACACCTCTATTTTAAGCAGAATTGGAATCTTTCGTCCATAGTTCAC
Source organism: Tragulus kanchil (assembly GCA_022376925.1). Lineage (NCBI taxonomy): Eukaryota > Metazoa > Chordata > Mammalia > Artiodactyla > Tragulidae > Tragulus > Tragulus kanchil. The sequence goes on along the minus strand of JAIOJX010000029.1, from coordinate 78,479,112 downwards.
CATATAAAATATGAATATGCATTTTGACTAGCTTCAGATTTTGGTTAGTGGGATTATGTATTATTTATTGTTTATTATTCTATGTCTGACTTGTTCTATTAAGTACATTGTCTTCAAAGTTCAGCCATGATGTAGCAAAGGATATTATTGCTTATTTTTAAGGCTGAACAATATTCCATTGTATGTATATATTATATACTCATTATACATTTAGTCAATCACATGTCAATAAAAAATAAGTGGAATATGCCTGTCTTAGAATACCACACAGCTGTCAGAAGTTCAAGATTTGCCTTTCTCCGAGATCTCCCGGTTCCGCCGGGGGTAATCCCGCTGCCTTCCCTTTCTGCGGAAGGTCCCCGCAACAACTCCTACAATCTGACCTCTAGATGACAAAAGAAAAGACCTCAGCCCTCCAGGGGGTAAGTTGGGCTCCCTGGAATGAGGCAGGAAAAAGATAGAGACATAAGAAAACATGGAGGAGTGCTCAAGAGAAGCCTGGACACCAAGGGAGGGAAGGAGGTGAGAAGCAGGAAGAAACTATGACCCTGGAAATACCCTCCCAAGGGCAGCTAAACTGAAACTCTCATGCTATAAACACACTACAGACTGAGAAGGAACCGCTTGAGCGCTCCCCAAACCCCCATCCTCCTAAGCTTACAGTGGCTTGAGGATAGGGCAGGGGAAAGACAGACTGGGCAGAGAGAAACAACTCAGGTGCAGAAAAGCGAACAGGGTAGAGTGCCACCTGAAAATCCCAACAGCTATGCAGAGGCCCAGAATGCAGCTCAGAGTGCTACTCAAAGCGCTATGAACAGCTTGGCCGATTCCTCGCAGGCTGGAGACACTGCTGAGGAAAAACATTTACAGCTTTCCTGGCCACTAAAGCAGAATAAGGTTTTTTGCAAGGAGCCCCCACCCCTCGCCCACCCCCCACTAACTTGAAAATCTGGTTCTCACAGGGACCTGAGATCTCAGCAGTTGCCTCACCCCCATACCTGGCCCCTACTAGGACAGACCCATAGCCTCTAGGTCAGCCTCAGGAGCAGATGAGAAGATATACTGTTTTTGTGACTGAAAAACAGGAAAAGATTTTATGTATTCATTTTTTTTTTACCATAGTTTTCTGTCTCTTCACTTTAACTGTTAAAACTTTTCATATCTGCTATTATTCTCTTTATAACTATTTGTTTCTTTGCTTTCTAAACTGCTTTCTTCTTGCTGTATAAACTCTAATATATACAAATCTTGGTGATCTAACCTTACATAACCCTGAACACGATTCCATTTCTTTTCATTACTAATGAATTCTCCTCCTTCTGTTTCCCATAATATTTGCTAGTTAATAACTGCTTTCATTGCTGTATCACCAGCTAGGACCTTGCTCCAGTTTTGTTTCCCAGGCTGTGTTTTAATTAGCTTAGATCTTAACGGTTGTGTAACAGCTTTGGTTACATCATTTGCCAGAACAATCTCCCATACTTTATCCTTTTTAGACTGCTTGGGTTTGGTTATGAATGTGTGCTTTCCATTATGTTAGATAATATTCGTATAATTTTATAGTTGACATTTATCAGGGATAAGCCTTTTGTGTCTCATATGTTTATATTTTCCTAATACCACTGAATGCCATAACAAATCAGACATAGAATCTCCACTCCCTGGTCAGAGATCAAACTCAGACACCTCAGAGAACACTGACCCCACAACCCTACACTACCAGAGAATACCCAACACTAGGGAACATTAAAATGCAAACAGGACCTGGCATCAGCCAACTGGAGGCAAGACATAAACCACTGAATTTTTCTAAAAGGACAGAAACCAAAAGGAAGGGAAAACTCAGCCTCAAAGCCTGGAAAAAGGAGACCTCTAACATAAAAATCAAAAATTAACAATAATAATGAAAAGATGGAGAAGCATTGTACAAATGAAGGAACAAACTATAAACACTCAAATCCAAACAACCAAAGAAGAACTAGGCAATCTATCTGAAAGAAAATTCAGAACAACAATGCTAACTATGATCCAAAACATCAAAAATAGATTAGAAAAAATTAACACACTGAGCCAACATTTACAAGAAATGAAAAATAAACAAATAGAGATCAACAATTCAAATGCTGAACATAAAAATACTCTAAAAGAACTCAGTAGTAGAATATCTGAAGCAGAAGAATAGATAAGTGAGCTGGAAGGCAGAATGGTGGAAATAACTGATGAAGAACAGAAGAAAATAGAAAGAATGAAAAGAACTTAGGATAGTCTCACAGACATCTGGGATAATATCAAACACACTAACATTTGAATAAAAGAGGTCCCAGGAGAAGAAGAGAAAAAGAAAGAGTATGAAAAAATGTTTGAAGAGATTATAGTTTAAAATTTCCCCAGCAGGGGAAAGAAAACAGTCAACCAAGTCCAAGAAGAACAAGTTCCATGCAGGATAAACCCCAGGAGAAACATGCCAAGAGACACGTTAATCAAGCTAACACTGACTAAACACAAAGAAAGAATACTAAAAGCATCAAAGGAAAAGCAACAAGTAACATACAAAGGAAACTGCAAATGTTTAAGGACTGAGCTTTCCACACAAATTCTAAGGTCAGAAGGGGATGGCAAGACACATTTAGAACATTTACAAGAATCTACAACCAAAAATACTTTACCTGGTAAGAATTTCATTCAAAACTGGTGGAGAAACTGAAAGCTTTACAAGCAAGCATACGTTAAAAGAATTTTGTACCACCCAACCAGCCTTACAACAAGTAATACAGAGACTTAGATAGCTAATAGATGAATGAGAAGAAACAAATCTAGAAAACAAACTCTACTGAAGGTATCAAAAAGGAAATAAAAAAATTCCTAGCAGAGAATGACAATGAAAGTACCACGTGCAAAATTTATGGGTTGCAGGAAAATCAGTTCTAAGAGGGAAGTTGATAGCAATAAACTCCTATCTCAAGAAACATGAGAAAATAGAAAAAATGCAGCCTAACACAACACAGCTGGAGAGAGAGGAACAAAGAAGCACGAAAGTTTGCAGAACAGAAAATCTTTTTCTTTTTTTAATTTTTTTTTTAAATTACAGCTTTTAATATAGAATGGAGGACGCTTGAGAGAGAGGAAAGAACTTTTTTTGGGGGGGGTGGTGTTTGGGAAGGAGGAAGGTGGGCAGGCCACTTCTATTGGTCTTTCATTTATCTATTTTAATCCATCTTTGTTCTTTGGCCTGTGTGGGCCTTCCATCACAGTGGCCTCTGTTGCAGAGCATGTGCTCCAGAGCTCTGGCTCGGTAATTGGACACATCCAGCCAGCCACTCTGCGGCACGTGGGATCTTCCCAGGCTAGAGATCGAACCAGTGCCCCTTGCACAGCAAGGAGATGTCCTTATCCACTGGACCACCAGGGAAGCCCAGATAATCTTAAAGATCAGAACAGAAATAAATTTACAAAGTAAAAGAAATGGTTGTAAAGATTAATAAAATGAACATCTGGTTCTTTGGAAAGATAAACAAAATCAACAAACCTCTAGCCAGACTCATCAAGAAAAAAAGACAGAAGAATCAAATCAACAACATCAGAAATGAAAAATGAGACCTTACAACAGCCTATGCAGAAATACAAAGGACGATAAGAAACGATTATGAACAACTATATGGCAATAAACTGGCCAACCTGGAAAAAATGGACAGACACTTAGAAAAGTTCTATTATCCAAGACAGGACTAGGAAGAAATAGAAATTATGAACAACTGAATTACAAGCTAAGAATTCAAATCTGTGATCAAAATTCTGTCCAAAAATAAAAGCCCAGAACCAGATGGCTTCACAGGCGAATTCTACCAAACATTTAAAGCAGAGCTAATGCCTCTTCTTCTACAACTCTTTCAAAATTGCACAAGAAGGAACACTTCCAAACACATTCTATGAGGCCACCATCCCTGATACCAAAACTAGGTAAAGACAACACACACACACACACACACACACACACACACACACACACACACACACACACAAAATTATAGGCCAATATCACTGATGAATATAGATGCAAACATCCTCAACAAAATTCTAGCAAACTGAATTCAGCAACATATCAAAAAACTCATGCACCATGCCCAAGTTGAGTTTATCCCAGACATGCAAGGATTTTTCACTATTTGAAACACAGTCAGTGTGATAGTCCATATCAACAAAATGAAAGGCAAAAATCATATGATAATCTCAATAGATGCATAAAACGTCTTTGACAAAATCCAACATATATTTATGATAAAAATCTTTTCAAAAATGGGCATAGAAGGAACCTACCTCAACATACTAAGAGCCATATATGACAAGTCCACAGCAGACATTATTCTCAATGGCAATAAACTGAAAGTGTTCCCTCCAAGATCAGGAAAAATCCTGATTCACTTTTACCACTCTCATTCAACATTGTCTTGGAAGTTTTGCCTATAGCAATTAGAGAAGAAAATTGAATAAAAGAATTCTGATTGGAAAAGAAGAAGTAAAAGTCTCACTCTAGCCAGACTCATCAAGAAAAAAAGACAGAAGAATCAAATCAACAACATCAGAAATGAAAAATGAGACCTTACAACAGCCTATGCAGAAATACAAAGGACGATAAGAAACGATTATGAACAACTATATGGCAATAAACTGGCCAACCTGGAAAAAATGGACAGACACTTAGAAAAGTTCTATTATCCAAGACAGGACTAGGAAGAAATAGAAATTATGAACAACTGAATTACAAGCTAAGAATTCAAATCTGTGATCAAAATTCTGTCCAAAAATAAAAGCCCAGAACCAGATGGCTTCACAGGCGAATTCTACCAAACATTTAAAGCAGAGCTAATGCCTCTTCTTCTACAACTCTTTCAAAATTGCACAAGAAGGAACACTTCCAAACACATTCTATGAGGCCACCATCCCTGATACCAAAACTAGGTAAAGACAACACACACACACACACACACACACACACACACACACACACACACACACACACACAAAATTATAGGCCAATATCACTGATGAATATAGATGCAAACATCCTCAACAAAATTCTAGCAAACTGAATTCAGCAACATATCAAAAAACTCATGCACCATGCCCAAGTTGAGTTTATCCCAGACATGCAAGGATTTTTCACTATTTGAAACACAGTCAGTGTGATAGTCCATATCAACAAAATGAAAGGCAAAAATCATATGATAATCTCAATAGATGCATAAAACGTCTTTGACAAAATCCAACATATATTTATGATAAAAATCTTTTCAAAAATGGGCATAGAAGGAACCTACCTCAACATACTAAGAGCCATATATGACAAGTCCACAGCAGACATTATTCTCAATGGCAATAAACTGAAAGTGTTCCCTCCAAGATCAGGAAAAATCCTGATTCACTTTTACCACTCTCATTCAACATTGTCTTGGAAGTTTTGCCTATAGCAATTAGAGAAGAAAATTGAATAAAAGAATTCTGATTGGAAAAGAAGAAGTAAAAGTCTCACTGTTGGCAGATGACATGATACTATACATAGAAAATCCTAAAGATACTATGAGAAAATTCCTAGAACTAATCAGTGAATTTAGCAAAGTCTCAGGATACAGAATCAATACACAGAAATCACTTTCATTCTTGTATACAAACAATGAAAAATCAAAAATAGAAATCAAGGATGCAAAACCATTTACCACTGCAACCAAAAGAATAAGATATCTAAGGATAAACCTACCTAAATAGACAAAAGAACTGTACACAGAAAAATATAAGACAATAATGAAAGAAAGTGAAGACAAAACAGCATAAACAGATGCAGAGATACTCCATGTTCCTGGGTTGGAAGAATCAATATTGTAAAAATGGCCACGCCGCCAAATATCATCTACAGATCCAATGCAATCTCTATTAAGTTGCCAATGCACTAGATCAAAAAATAGTACAGGTCATTAAAAATATATATATAGCACAGAAAAGACCCTGTACAGCCAAAGCAATCTTGAGCAGGGAGAATGGAGTTGGAGCGATCAACCTCCCTAACATCAGACTATATCACAAAGCAATAATCATCAAGACAGTATGGTACTGGCACAAAAACAGAAATGTAGACTAATGAAACAAAATAGAGAGCTCAGAGATAAACCCACACACCTATGGGTACCTTATTTTTGACAGAGGAGGCAAAAATATACAATGAGACAAAGACAGCCTCTCCAATAAATGATGTTAGGAAAACTGGACAGCTACCATCAACATACTAAGTCCATAAAAACAAAATGAAAGGCAAAAATCATATGATAATCTCAATAGATGCATAAAACGTCTTTGACAAAATCCAACATATATTTATGATAAAAATCTTTTCAAAAATGGGCATAGAAGGAACCTACCTCAACATACTAAGAGCCATATATGACAAGTCCACAGCAGACATTATTCTCAATGGCAATAAACTGAAAGTGTTCCCTCCAAGATCAGGAAAATCCTGATTCACTTTTACCACTCTCATTCAACATTGTCTTGGAAGTTTTGCCTATAGCAATTAGAGAAGAAAATTGAATAAAAGAATTCTGATTGGAAAAGAAGAAGTAAAAGTCTCACTGTTGGCAGATGACATGATACTATACATAGAAAATCCTAAAGATACTATGAGAAAATTCCTAGAACTAATCAGTGAATTTAGCAAAGTCTCAGGATACAGAATCAATACACAGAAATCACTTTCATTCTTGTATACAAACAATGAAAAATCAAAAATAGAAATCAAGGATGCAAAACCATTTACCACTGCAACCAAAAGAATAAGATATCTAAGGATAAACCTACCTAAATAGACAAAAGAACTGTACACAGAAAAATATAAGACAATAATGAAAGAAAGTGAAGACAAAACAGCATAAACAGATGCAGAGATACTCCATGTTCCTGGGTTGGAAGAATCAATATTGTAAAAATGGCCACGCCGCCAAATATCATCTACAGATCCAATGCAATCTCTATTAAGTTGCCAATGCACTAGATCAAAAAATAGTACAGGTCATTAAAAATATATATATAGCACAGAAAAGACCCTGTACAGCCAAAGCAATCTTGAGCAGGGAGAATGGAGTTGGAGCGATCAACCTCCCTAACATCAGACTATATCACAAAGCAATAATCATCAAGACAGTATGGTACTGGCACAAAAACAGAAATGTAGACTAATGAAACAAAATAGAGAGCTCAGAGATAAACCCACACACCTATGGGTACCTTATTTTTGACAGAGGAGGCAAAAATATACAATGAGACAAAGACAGCCTCTCCAATAAATGATGTTAGGAAAACTGGACAGCTACATGCAAAAAAAAAAAAAAAATAATAAGACCAGAAAAGTAAGACCAGAAACCATAAAATTCTTAGGGGAAAACACAGGCAGAACACTCAATGGCATAAATCAAAGCATGATTTTCTATGACTCATCCTCTAGAGTAATGGAAATAAAAACAAAAATAAACAAGTGGGACCTAATTAAACATAAAGGTTTTGCACAGCAAAAGAGACTATTTAAAAAGGTGAAAACAAAACTCTCAGAATGGGAGAAAATAATAGCACACACACACACAAAAAAACAACCAACAAAGAATTAATTTCCCAAATATACAGCATCTCAGACAACTCAACAACAACAAAAAAAACCCAATTAAAAAAAGGGAAAAAAGACCTAAACAGGCATCTCTCCTAAGAAGACACATAAAAAGATGTTCAATATTGTTCAATATTAGAGAAACACAAATCAAAATTACAATGAAATATCACCTGATGCCAGTCAGAATGACTATTATTAGAAAATCTGCAGGTGGGTGGAGCTAAGATGGTGGTGTAGAAGGACGTGCACTCATCTCTCCTGCAAAATCGCCTGAATTGCGACAAGTTCCTGGGAAACCATCGACAAAAGGAGGCTGGATCTGATCACAGAGAGGACACCCCACATCGAAGAACAAAGGATAAGCCGCATCAAGACGGTAGGAGGGGTGCAATCGCACTTTTAAAAGTCAAACCTCATACCCGCCGGAGAGGCTGGGCGGGCCAAAGCCGCAAAGCCTGTTGCAGATCAAAACCCGGAGAGGAGCACTAACACCCACAAGGGACTGAGCCAGACCTGCTTTGGAGGGTCCAGGTGCCCCTTGAGCTAGAAGTGCCCTTGAGCAGGCCTCGGAAGGGCGGCACTCAGTTCCCTTTGGAGGAGGTTACCATTAACCCGACCACAGAGCCGCCGAGGAGGACTGGAAAGTCTCTGTGCACTGTGATCAGGGAGAGAGGAATAGCGATCCTGCATGTGACTGAGCCAGACTCACCTCTGAGTAACCTGACGTCTCCCGCGGTGGTGGGGTCGACGGTGGCCTGCAGCAGGGTCGGGGGCACTGTGGAAGTGCTTCCTATAGAGCGTGTGGGAATAAATCCTCTGTGAGACAGACGCCATTTTCCCTACTGTAGTTTGGCTCCTGGTCAAACTGCAGGGCTGCTGGTCAAGCTACAGAGAGGGAATTTAGCTCCACCCAGCAAGAAAAGGGATTTGGATTAAGAAACTCCCAGGGTCAGCCTGGGCGGGCCTTTTAATTTTGGAATAGGCCGAAACAAGCAGTCAAAGAGGTCTTCAGATCCAACCACTGCCAGAGGCAAGAAAAGACTGATAATTCCTGAATAGTCAGCAAGAGACAGAAGAACATAAACACTATTTTCACGTTTTGTCTGAAGCTAGAGTTACTGCTGGACTTTAAAATTGTATTAACAAAAAAACCCAATTAAAAGGGAAAAAGACCTAAACAGGCATCTCTCCTAAGAAGACACATACTTGTAAAAGAGAAACACAAATCAAAATTACAATGAAATATCACCTGATGCCAGTCAGAATGACTATTATTAGAAAATCTGCAGGTGGGTGGAGCTAAGATGGTGGTGTAGAAGGACGTGCACTCATCTCTCCTGCAAAATCGCCTGAATTGCGACAAGTTCCTGGGAAACCATCGACAAAAGGAGGCTGGATCTGATCACAGAGAGGACACCCCACATCGAAGAACAAAGGATAAGCCGCATCAAGACGGTAGGAGGGGTGCAATCGCACTTTTAAAAGTCAAACCTCATACCCGCCGGAGAGGCTGGGCGGGCCAAAGCCGCAAAGCCTGTTGCAGATCAAAACCCGGAGAGGAGCACTAACACCCACAAGGGACTGAGCCAGACCTGCTTTGGAGGGTCCAGGTGCCCCTTGAGCTAGAAGTGCCCTTGAGCAGGCCTCGGAAGGGCGGCACTCAGTTCCCTTTGGAGGAGGTTACCATTAACCCGACCACAGAGCCGCCGAGGAGGACTGGAAAGTCTCTGTGCACTGTGATCAGGGAGAGAGGAATAGCGATCCTGCATGTGACTGAGCCAGACTCACCTCTGAGTAACCTGACGTCTCCCGCGGTGGTGGGGGTCGACGGTGGCCTGCAGCAGGGTCGGGGGCACTGTGGAAGTGCTTCCTATAGAGCGTGTGGGAATAAATCCTCTGTGAGACAGACGCCATTTTCCCTACTGTAGTTTGGCTCCTGGTCAAACTGCAGGGCTGCTGGTCAAGCTACAGAGAGGGAATTTAGCTCCACCCAGCAAGAAAAGGGATTTGGATTAAGAAACTCCCAGGGTCAGCCTGGGCGGGCCTTTTAATTCTGGAATAGGCCGAAACAAGCAGTCAAAGAGGTCTTCAGATCCAACCACTGCCAGAGGCAAGAAAAAGACTGATAATTCCTGAATAGTCAGCAAGAGACAGAAGAACATAAACACTATTTTCACGTTTTGTCTGAAGCTAGAGTTACTGCTGGACTTTAAAATTTCATTTTTTGTATTGTATTACTTTGTTTCAATTTTTTTTTTTCTCTTTTTTCCAAACCCACTCAGTGCACCCACCGTTTTTTTTTTTTTTTTTTCTCTTTTCTTGGGGGTGTATGTGAGAGAGAGAGTGGGTGTGTTCATTTCCTTCACTGAATTCTATTGAAGCTACTAATCTTATCAGTAAGACTGAATATATTCAAGTTTACATAATTTTTTTTTTTCCTTTTTCCTTTTAAACCACACATTTTATTTTGGTATAAACTTCTGGTTCCCCATTGGCCTTTTAAGGTTCTGTGGGGGTTTTGTCTGTTTTTATTATTTTTGCTTTGTTTTTCTGTATTTCTCTATAAAATTTAGATCTTATAATTTTTAATAATTTTTTCATTTGTACTACTACCTCCTCTATAATTCTTTGCTTTCTCTGAAGCTCCTTTCCTATAGCACTAAATTCTAATACATGCAAATCTTTATCTCCCTATATTTAACTTTGCAATATTATTCTATATTTCTCTTCTATCCTCCCTTTCTCTTTTTCCCTTTCCCCACTATATTTCTTAGTCTGTTCTGTCCTCATTGCCTTATCCCCAACGGGAATCCTGCTCTAGCATTATTCTCCAATTGGTACTCTACTTAGTTTGCTTATTAACTGGTGGATATCATTCTTGCTTTTCTCTATTCGCCGTGCTAACGTATTGTACTGTATTTTTGATTGGAATGCTTGGGTTATGTTATAGCTGTATATGTTTATGTGTATAATTCAATACGCTAGATAGTACTTGCATAATTTTTAAATTGCCATTTGTCAAAGGTATACCTTCTGTTTCTCATTTGCATACATATGTTTTAATATCATTTAATGCCATTAAAGCTTTTAAAGTAGCTACAGAGAGGGAATTTAGCTCCACCCAGCAAGAAAAGGGATTTGGATTAAGAAACTCCCAGGGTCAGCCTGGGCGGGCCTTTAATTCTGGAATAGGCCGAAACAAGCAGTCAAAGAGGTCTTCAGATCCAACCACTGCCAGAGGCAAGAAAAAGACTGATAATTCCTGAATAGTCAGCAAGAGACAGAAGAACATAAACACTATTTTCACGTTTTGTCTGAAGCTAGAGTTACTGCTGGACTTTAAAATTTCATTTTTTGTATTGTATTACTTTGTTTCAATTTTTTTTCTCTTTTTCCAAACCCACTCAGTGCACCCACCGTTTTTTTTTTTTTTTTCTTTTTTTTGGGGGTGGGGGGGAGGGGGGGGGGGGGTGTGTTCATTTCCTTCACTGAATTCTATTGAAGCTACTAATCTTATCAGTAAGACTGAATATATTCAAGTTTACATAATTTTTTTTTTTCCTTTTTCCTTTTAAACCACACATTTTATTTTGGTATAAACTTCTGGTTCCCCATTGGCCTTTTAAGGTTCTGTGGGGGTTTTGTCTGTTTTTATTATTTTTGCTTTGTTTTTCTGTATTTCTCTATAAAATTTAGATCTTATAATTTTTAATAATTTTTTCATTTGTACTACTACCTCCTCTATAATTCTTTGCTTTCTCTGAAGCTCCTTTCCTATAGCACTAAATTCTAATACATGCAAATCTTTATCTCCCTATATTTAACTTTGCAATATTATTCTATATTTCTCTTCTATCCTCCCTTTCTCTTTTTCCCTTTCCCCACTATATTTCTTAGTCTGTTCTGTCCTCATTGCCTTATCCCCAACGGGAATCCTGCTCTAGCATTATTCTCCAATTGGTACTCTACTTAGTTTGCTTATTAACTGGTGGATATCATTCTTGCTTTTCTCTATTCGCCGTGCTAACGTATTGTACTGTATTTTTGATTGGAATGCTTGGGTTATGTTATAGCTGTATATGTTTATGTGTATAATTCAATACGCTAGATAGTACTTGCATAATTTTTAAATTGCCATTTGTCAAAGGTATACCTTCTGTTTCTCATTTGCATACATATGTTTTAATATCATTTAATGCCATAATAAACCAGCCGTGAAATCTTCATTCCCTGGTCAGGCAACAAGCCCCGGGGTTTTAAGGAGGGTGCACTGACTCCAAAACTACAATACTAGAGAACGCATAACACTAAAGAGCAGTATACAAGTGAGAACGCCAGCAAAGGTAATCACTTGTATACAAGTCCTGACATCACCCAATCACCAGCATCACCCAGAATAGAAGCCCCATCCAAACAACAAACACCAACAGACGTAACTCAAAGTCTGGGAAAAGGAAATCCCAAACAGAATCAGTTTTAAAAAATTAATAATAACAATGAAACGGCAGAGAAATACAACACAAGTGAAGGAACAATCCACAAACACACAAGATCAAATTAATGAAGAGAATTTGGACAAACTTTCTGAAAGTGATTTCAGAAGAATGATAGTAAAGATGATCAAAGACACTGAAAACAGGATTTCAGAGAAATTGCAAGATACAACTAACACACTGAATAAAGAAATACAAGAACTTACCAAAAAAGTAACAGAGACAAACAACTCAATTGCTGAACTGAAAAACACTGTAGAAGGAATCAAGAGCAGAGTATCTGAGACAGAAGACCAGATAAGTGAGCTGGAAGATAAAATGGTGGAAGTAACTGCTGAAAAACAGACTCTAGCTCAAAGAATGAAAAGAGCAGAGGACAGCCTCAGATACCTCTGGGATAATATCAAACGCACCAATATTCGAATTATAGGGGTTCCAGAAGAAGAAGAAAAAAAGAAAGGTATGAGAAAATTTTTGAAGAGATTATAGTTGAAAATTTCCCCAACATGGGAAAAGAAATAGTCAATCAAGTCCAAGAAGCACAAAGAGTACCTAACAGAATCAATCCGAGAAGAAACACACCAAGACACATATTAATGAAGTTAACACAAATTAAACACAAAGATAGAATTCTCAAAACAGCAAGGGAAAAGCAACTAGTGACATACAAGGGAAAGCCCATCCGTTTAACAGCTGATCTTTCAACAGAAACTCTGCAGGCCAGAAGGGAATGGCAGGACACATTTAAACGGCTGAAAGAGAATAATCTGCAACCAAGAATCCTCTACCCTGCAAGGATCTCCTTCAAAATTGATGGAGAAATCAAAAGCTTTACAGACAAGCAAAAATTAAAAGATTTAGTCACACCAAACCAGCCTTACAACAAATGTTAAAGGGACTTATATAGAAAACAAGTATAAAAGGAGAAGATCCACGAAACAAACCCATCATAACATCTAAGAAGATGACAATAGGATCATTTGTATCAATAATTACTTTGAATGTCAATGGACTAAACGCCCCAACCAAAAGACACAGAGTGGCTGAGTGGATCCAAAAACACGACCCATACGTATGCTGCCTCCAGGAAACTCATTTCAGACCTAGAGACACTCATAGACTGAAAGTGAGAGGTTGGAAAAAGATATTCCAAGCAAATGGAAATGAAAAGAAAGCTGGAGTAGCAATCTTCATATCAGATAAAATAGATTTTAAAGTAAAGTAGATTCTAAGAGACAAGGCAGGTCACTACATCATGATTAAGGGATCGATCCAAGAAGAAGACAAAACAATCATAAATATCTACGCTCCCAACGCAGGAGCACCCCAATACATAAGACAAACACTTTCAGACATAAAAGAAGACATTGACAGCAACACAATCATAGTAGGAGACTTTAACACTGATCTCACACCAATGGACAGATCATCCAAACAGAAAATAAATAAAGAAACACAAGCCTTAAATGCCACACTAGAAGAAATGGACCTCACTGATATCTTTAGGACTTTCCATCCAAAAGCAGAAGAATACACTTTCTTCTCAAGTGCTCACGGAACATTCTCCAGGATAGACCACATCTTGGGCCACAAATCAATCCTCAGTCAATGCAAGAAAACTGAAAGTCTATCAACTATCTTCTCGTACCACAATGAAGTGAGACTAGAGATCAACTACAGGAAAAAAACCGCTAAAAACACAAACACATGGAGATTAAACAACACATACCTAAAAAACCAACTGATCATTGAGGAAATCAAAGGAGAAATAAAAAAATTCCTAGAAGAAAATGACAATGAACACACGACAGTGCAAAACCTATGGGATACTGCAAAAGCAGTTCTAAGAGGGAAGTTTATAGCATTACAATCCCACCTCAAGAAACTAGGAAAATCTCAAACAGACGACCTTACCTTACGCTTAAAACAACTGGAGAAAGAAGAACAAAAACACCCCAAAGCCAGCAGAAGAAGGGAAATCATAAAGATCAGAGCAGAAATAAATGAAAAAGAAACAAAAGAAACAATAGTAAAGATAAATAAAACAAAAAGCTGGTTCTTCGAAAAAGTCAATAAAATCGACACACCACTGGCCAGACTCATCAAGAAAAAGAGAGAGAAGAACCAGATCACCAAAATCAAAAATGAAAAAGGAGAGATTACAACAGATAATGCAGAAATCCAAAGGATTCTAAGAGACTATTATGAACAACTCTATGGCAACAAACTGGACAACCTGGAAGAAATGGACAGTTTCTTAGAAAAGATTAATCTCCCAAGACTCAACCAGGAAGAAATAGAAGCTATGAATAAGCCAATCACAAGCTCAGAAATTGACCTTGTGATCAAAAATCTACCCAAAAATAAAAGCCCAGGGCCAGATGGTTTCACAAGTGAATTCTACCAAACATTTAAAGAAGAGCTAATGCCTGTCCTTCTAAAACTCTTCCAAAAAATTGCCCAGGAAGGAACACTTCCAAACACATTTTACTAGGCCACCATCACCCTGATACCAAAGCCAGGCAAAGACATCACAAAAAAAGAAAATTATAGGCCAATTTCACAGATGAATCTAGATGCCAAAATCCTCAACAAAATCCTAGCAAACAGAATCCAGCAACACATCAAAAAGCTCATTCATCATGATCAAGTCGGGTTCATCCCAGGCATGCAAGGATTCTTCAACATCCGCAAATCAATCAATGTGATACACCATATCAACAAATTGAAAGACAAAAATCACATGATCATCTCAATAGATGCAGAAAAAGCCTTTGACAAAGTACAACATCCATTTATGATAAAAACTCTTCAAAAAATGGGCATAGAAGGCACTTATCTTAACATAGTGAAAGCCATATATGAGAAGCCCACAGCGAACATTATCCTCAATGGTGAAAAACTCAAAGCATTCCCTCTAAGATCAGGAACAAGACAAGGGTGTCCACTTTCACCACTACTATTCAACATAGTCCTGGAAGTTCTGGCAATAGCAATAAGAGAAGAAAAGGAAATAAAAGGAATCCAGATTGGAAAAGAAGAAGTCAAACTCTCTCTATTTGCAGATGACATGATATTATACATAGAAAATCCCAAAGACACTATTACAAAACTAATAGAGTTAATCAGCGAATTCAGCAAAGTCACAGGATACAAAATCAATATACAGAAATCACTGGCATTCCTATATACAAAGAATGAAAAATCAGAAAATGAAATCAAAGAGGCAATCCCCTTCACCATCGCAACCAAAAGAATCAAATATCTAGGAATAAACCTATCCAAAGAAACAAAAGAACTGTACACAGAAAATTACAAGACACTCATGAGAGACATTAAAGAAGACTTAAACAGATGGAGAGATATTCCGTGTTCCTGGGTCGGGAGAATCAATATTGTGAAAATGACCATACTAATGCCTGTCCTTCTAAAACTCTTCCAAAAAATTGCCCAGGAAGGAACACTTCCAAACACATTTTACTAGGCCACCATCACCCTGATACCAAAGCCAGGCAAAGACATCACAAAAAAAGAAAATTATAGGCCAATTTCACAGATGAATCTAGATGCCAAAATCCTCAACAAAATCCTAGCAAACAGAATCCAGCAACACATCAAAAAGCTCATTCATCATGATCAAGTCGGGTTCATCCCAGGCATGCAAGGATTCTTCAACATCCGCAAATCAATCAATGTGATACACCATATCAACAAATTGAAAGACAAAAATCACATGATCATCTCAATAGATGCAGAAAAAGCCTTTGACAAAGTACAACATCCATTTATGATAAAAACTCTTCAAAAAATGGGCATAGAAGGCACTTATCTTAACATAGTGAAAGCCATATATGAGAAGCCCACAGCGAACATTATCCTCAATGGTGAAAAACTCAAAGCATTCCCTCTAAGATCAGGAACAAGACAAGGGTGTCCACTTTCACCACTACTATTCAACATAGTCCTGGAAGTTCTGGCAATAGCAATAAGAGAAGAAAAGGAAATAAAAGGAATCCAGATTGGAAAAGAAGAAGTCAAACTCTCTCTATTTGCAGATGACATGATATTATACATAGAAAATCCCAAAGACACTATTACAAAACTAATAGAGTTAATCAGCGAATTCAGCAAAGTCACAGGATACAAAATCAATATACAGAAATCACTGGCATTCCTATATACAAAGAATGAAAAATCAGAAAATGAAATCAAAGAGGCAATCCCCTTCACCATCGCAACCAAAAGAATCAAATATCTAGGAATAAACCTATCCAAAGAAACAAAAGAACTGTACACAGAAAATTACAAGACACTCATGAGAGACATTAAAGAAGACTTAAACAGATGGAGAGATATTCCGTGTTCCTGGGTCGGGAGAATCAATATTGTGAAAATGACCATACTGCCAAATGTCATCTATAGATTCAATGCGATCCCTATCAAACTTCCAATAACATTCTTCACAGAACTAGACCAACAAATAACACAGTTCATACGGAAACTCAAAAGACCTCGAATAGCCAAAGCAATCCTCAGGAAGAAGAATGGAGCTGGGGGGATCAGCCTCCCCAACTTCAGACTCTACTACAAAGCAACAGTCATAAAGACAGTATGGTACTGGCACAAAAACAGAAATATAGACCAATGGAACAAGATCGAGAACCCAGAGATAAAGCCCCGCACCTATGGGTACCTTATTTTTGACAAAGGAGGCGAACATATAAAATGGGACAAAGACAGCCTCTTCAACAAATGGTGCTGGGAAAATTGGACAGCTACATGCAAGAAAATGAAGTTGGAACATACCCTGACACCATACACAAAGATCAACTCAAAATGGATTAAAGACTTAAATGTAAGGCCTGAAACCATCAAACTCTTAGAGGAGAATATAGGCAAAACCCTCACGGACATCAATCAAAGCAAGATCTTCTCTGACCCACCTACTAGAATAGTGGAACTAAAAAGACAAATGAACATGTGGCACCTAATGAAACTTGAAAGCTTTTGTACTGCTAAAGAAATTACAAAAAAGCTGAACAGACAACCCACAGAATGGGAGAAAATCATAGCAAATGAAACAACAGACAAAGAATTAACCTCCAAAATCTACAAGCAACTCAGACAACTCAGCACTAGAAAAACGAACAACCCAATCAAAAAATGGGAAAAGGACCTAAACAGACACCTCTCCAACGATGACATACAGATGGCCCAAAAACACATGAAACGATGCTCAACTTCACTAATAATTAGAGAAATGCAAATCAAAACTACAATGAGATATCACCCCACACCCGTCAGAATGGCCATCAACAATTGCGCAAACTATAAAAATTAGAGAATGGCAAATCAGAAAATGAGGATTTAAACCAAAAGAATCAAATATCTAGGAATAAACCTATCCAAAGAAACAAAAGAACTGTACACAGAA
This sequence comes from Tragulus kanchil, assembly GCA_022376925.1. NCBI lineage: Eukaryota > Metazoa > Chordata > Mammalia > Artiodactyla > Tragulidae > Tragulus > Tragulus kanchil. The sequence continues at coordinate 78,461,540 of JAIOJX010000029.1, read as the reverse complement.
AATTACAAGACACTCATGAGAGACATTAAAGAAGACTTAAACAGATGGAGAGATATTCCGTGTTCCTGGGTCGGGAGAATCAATATTGTGAAAATGACCATACTGCCAAATGTCATCTATAGATTCAATGCGATCCCTATCAAACTTCCAATAACATTCTTCACAGAACTAGACCAACAAATAACACAGTTCATACGGAAACTCAAAAGACCTCGAATAGCCAAAGCAATCCTCAGGAAGAAGAATGGAGCTGGGGGGATCAGCCTCCCCAACTTCAGACTCTACTACAAAGCAACAGTCATAAAGACAGTATGGTACTGGCACAAAAACAGAAATATAGACCAATGGAACAAGATCGAGAACCCAGAGATAAACCCCCGCACCTATGGGTACCTTATTTTTGACAAAGGAGGCGAACATATAAAATGGGACAAAGACAGCCTCTTCAACAAATGGTGCTGGGAAAATTGGACAGCTACATGCAAGAAAATGAAGTTGGAACATACCCTGACACCATACACAAAGATCAACTCAAAATGGATTAAAGACTTAAATGTAAGGCCTGAAACCATCAAACTCTTAGAGGAGAATATAGGCAAAACCCTCACGGACATCAATCAAAGCAAGATCTTCTCTGACCCACCTACTAGAATAGTGGAACTAAAAAGACAAATGAACATGTGGCACCTAATGAAACTTGAAAGCTTTTGTACTGCTAAAGAAATTACAAAAAAGCTGAACAGACAACCCACAGAATGGGAGAAAATCATAGCAAATGAAACAACAGACAAAGAATTAACCTCCAAAATCTACAAGCAACTCAGACAACTCAGCACTGAAAAAACGAACAACCCAATCAAAAAATGGGAAAAGGACCTAAACAGACACCTCTCCAACGATGACATACAGATGGCCCAAAAACACATGAAACGATGCTCAACTTCACTAATAATTAGAGAAATGCAAATCAAAACTACAATGAGATATCACCTCACACCCGTCAGAATGGCCATCATCCACAAATCGACAGACAATAAATGCTGGAGAGGCTGCGGAGAAAAGGGAACACTCCTGCATTGCTGGTGGGAGTGTAAATTGATACAGCCTCTATGGAAGACAGTCTGGAGATTTCTTAAAAAACTAAAAATAGAAGCACCATATGACCCAGCAATCCCACTCTTAGGCTTATACCCTGATGAAATCAAAACTGAAAGAAGCACCTGTACCCCAATGTTCATTGCAGCTCTCTACACAATAGCTAGAACATGGAAGGAACCTAGATGCCCATCGACGAACGAATGGATCCAAAAGCTCTGGTACATATATACAATGGAATACTACACAGCTGTAAAGAGAAATGCAGAAGAATCAGCCCTCATGAGGTAGCTGGATCTAGAACGTATCCTAAAAAGTGAAGTCAGTCAGAAAGAGAAGGACAGGAGGAGCCGCCGGAACCCGCCCGCCGCGAGGAGCCGCCGGAACCCGCCCGCCGCGAGGAGCCGCCGGAACCCGCCCGCCGCGAGGAGCCGCGGACGCCGCGAGGAGCCGCGGACGCCGCGAGGAGCCGCGGACGCCGCGAGGAGCCGCGGACGCCGCGAGGAGCCGCGGACGCCGCGAGGAGCCGCGAGGCGGGTAAGTTCAGCCACTCCAACTGGAGGGCTTGCTGAACGGAGAGAGGAAGTCGTCCACGGGTTGCTGACCAGGGACCGGGCACGAGTTGGACGGGAAAGCTCGCGTCCGCCTTTGGGACTTAGACACATAACCGGCAGTGCGCGTGTGCCAGTGATGGAGGAGCCCGCGCTCCCCTAGAGCTGCAGCAGCAACGGAGGAAGCCGGGGAAAGAGCAGGGATTGGAGACTACAGGCGGGCGCGCGGTAGAGCCGGGGCGCCCCCCTCCAACACGGAGCGGCGCGCGCCGCGGCCTCCGCCCGACTGACTGGGATCAGCCCACCGTCCCGGCCAGCACCCAGTATGGCAGCAAAGCCCTCATTTTGCTGAACACAAAAACAGAAACCACAGCAACCGGCACTGTAAGGGAAAGACCACACCATCAAGACACCACCATCAAGAGCAGATTGGTTTCCAACAGGCAGATATGAAGATAAAAACCAAGGACAGTATTTAACTTTTTTTTTTTTCTTTTTTCATTTTTTTCTGCTTGTTTGTGGTGGACTATTTTGCTTATTCAATTGATTGGTTTGGGGTTTATTAGTTTCTTTGTTTATTGGGGGTTTTTTATGTTTGTTTGTTTTTTTTTTGTAGTTTTCATTTGGTTGATTTATTCTATGTGTTTTTTCTTTGTTTTTCGGTCTCATTATTATTTTTTTTTTTTGCTCTTTTTCATTTTTAACCTTCTTTTGCCTTTTATTATATTTTTTTAACTTTAATTTTAATTCTTGAAAACCTCTAATTCTCTTTTCTCTTTCCTCTTTCCCACTGCTTTCTTTCTCTATGTTCTAAATGTAAAATATCTTCCTAGCTATCAATATCCTCTAGATAAATTATTTCCTATCTTTCTGTCAACACTATTCACTTCCAAATGCACTAAACAGTACACACACTAATCTTTGCTACCTAATCCTATAAAATACTTCCAAGACAAATCTTTTCCTTTTTATTACTTATAGACGCTCCTCCTTGTCACCCCGAGCACATGTCCTAATTTAAAATTGCTTTCATTGTAATTATCCAAGCCAGGACCTTGTGCTAGATCTATTATTCAGGCACTATTTTAATTAATTCAAAGCTTAACGGGCAAGTATCATCTGTGATTGCATGAGTTGCTAGAAAGATTTCCTGCGCCTTATCTCTGTAAAACTGGTCAGTTGTGGGGATTGCTGTATATGTATGTATATCTTATGATTATGTTAGAAAACATCTGCATGCTTTTATGACTGTCACCCATCAGAGATGCACCTCTTGTTCCTCAGATGCTAGTGTGTGAACTAGTATCACGGAACACCATAGCAAACCAGACATAGAGCCTACACTCCCTGACCAATCATCAAACCAAGGATCCTCAAAGCGGAAGCCCGGATTCCAAGACCCCACACTGATTATCAAAGAACATACAACACTACAGATTATTCACCTGTAAACAAGGTCTATCACCACCCAAGACACAAACCACTGAACCCTTCTACAAGGACAAAAACCCAAAGGAAGGGAGAATTCAACCAAGAAGCCTGGTGGGAATAAGAACTCCATACACACAGACACACACAAAGAAACAAAAATTAACCTAATAATGAAACGTCAGAGAAACACTGTACAAATGAAGGACCAAGCTAGAGAAACACCACTTCAAATGACAGAGGAGGAGATAGACAAGCTATCTGAAAGAGAATTCAGAAAAACTATACTAATGAGGATGCAAAACACTGAAAACAGAATATTAGAGGAAATTAGTGCATTGAGAAAAGACATGCAGGAAATGAAAAATAAGCAAATAGAGACCACCAACTCAATTGCTGAACTCAAAAATACTATAGAAGGTCTCAACAGTAGAGTATAAGAGGCTGAAGAAAGGATAAGTGAGCTGGAAGACAGAATGGTGGAAATAAGTGCTGAAGAACAGAACAAAGCCCAAAGAATTAAAAGAACTGAGGATAGCCTCAGAGACCTATGGGAAAATATTAAATGCAACAACATTAGAATTATAGGAGTTCCAGAAGAAGAAGAAGAGAAGAAAGACTATGAAAAAATTCTTGAAGAGGTTATAGTTGAAAACTTCCCCAGCATGGGAAAGGAGATAGTCAGCCAAGTCCAGGAAGCACAAAGAGTTCCATACAGGAGAAACCCCAGAAGAAACACACCAAGGCACATTCTAATCAAACTAACGCAGACTAAATATAAAGACAGATTACTAAAAGCAGCTAGGAGCAAACAACAAATAACATATAAAGGAAACCCCATACGTTTAACTTCGGATCTCTCAACAGAAACCCTACAGGCCAGAAGAGAATGGCAAGATACATTTAAACGGCTAAAAGAGAATAACCTGCAACCAAGAATTCTCTACCCAGCAAGAATCTCATTCAAAATTGATGGTGAAGTCAAAAGCTTCACAGACAAGCAAAAACTAAAAGAATTCTGTACCACAAAACCAGCCCTACAACAAGTGTTAAAGGGCCTGATATAGCCAATAAATACAAGAGTAGGAGAAGCCTTACAAATCAAACCCCAAATTTCTAAGAAGATGACAATAGGAACATTCGTATCAATAATTACTTTGAATGTAAATGGACTAAATGCTAAAACCAAACGACACAGGCTGGCTGAATGGATCCAGAAGCAAGACCCATATATATGCTGTTTACAAGAGACCCACTTCAGACCTAGAGACACTCATAGACTGAAAGTGAAAGGCTGGAAAAGATATTTCATGGAAAAACTATACTAATGAGGATGCAAAACACTGAAAACAGAATATTAGAGGAAATTAGTGCATTGAGAAAAGACATGCAGGAAATGAAAAATAAGCAAATAGAGACCACCAACTCAATTGCTGAACTCAAAAATACTATAGAAGGTCTCAACAGTAGAGTATAAGAGGCTGAAGAAAGGATAAGTGAGCTGGAAGACAGAATGGTGGAAATAAGTGCTGAAGAACAGAACAAAGCCCAAAGAATTAAAAGAACTGAGGATAGCCTCAGAGACCTATGGGAAAATATTAAATGCAACAACATTAGAATTATAGGAGTTCCAGAAGAAGAAGAAGAGAAGAAAGACTATGAAAAAATTCTTGAAGAGGTTATAGTTGAAAACTTCCCCAGCATGGGAAAGGAGATAGTCAGCCAAGTCCAGGAAGCACAAAGAGTTCCATACAGGAGAAACCCCAGAAGAAACACACCAAGGCACATTCTAATCAAACTAACGCAGACTAAATATAAAGACAGATTACTAAAAGCAGCTAGGAGCAAACAACAAATAACATATAAAGGAAACCCCATACGTTTAACTTCGGATCTCTCAACAGAAACCCTACAGGCCAGAAGAGAATGGCAAGATACATTTAAACGGCTAAAAGAGAATAACCTGCAACCAAGAATTCTCTACCCAGCAAGAATCTCATTCAAAATTGATGGTGAAGTCAAAAGCTTCACAGACAAGCAAAAACTAAAAGAATTCTGTACCACAAAACCAGCCCTACAACAAGTGTTAAAGGGCCTGATATAGCCAATAAATACAAGAGTAGGAGAAGCCTTACAAATCAAACCCCAAATTTCTAAGAAGATGACAATAGGAACATTCGTATCAATAATTACTTTGAATGTAAATGGACTAAATGCTAAAACCAAACGACACAGGCTGGCTGAATGGATCCAGAAGCAAGACCCATATATATGCTGTTTACAAGAGACCCACTTCAGACCTAGAGACACTCATAGACTGAAAGTGAAAGGCTGGAAAAAGATATTTCATGCAAATGGAAATCAAAAGAAAGCTGGAGTAGCAATCCTTATATCAGACAAAATAGACTTTAAAGTAAAGTAGATTCTAAGAGACAAGGCAGGTCACTACATCATGATTAAGGGATCTATCCAAGAGGAAGACATAACAGTCATGAATATCTACGCACCCAACACAGGGGCACCTCAATACATAAGACAGGTACTTTCAGACATAAAAGAAGAAATCAACAATAACACAATAATAGTAGGAGACTTTAACACTCCTCTCACACCAATGGACAGATCAACAAAACAGAATATTAATAAAGAAACACAAGCCTTAAATGCCACACTGGAAAAGATGGACCTCATCGATATCTTTAGGACGTTCCATCCAAAAGCAGAAGAATACACTTTCTTCTCAAGCGCTCACGGAACATTCTCCAGGATAGACCACATCTTGGGCCACAAATCTAACCTCAGTCAGTTCAAGAAAACCGAAATTATATCAACCATCTTCTTGGACCACAATGCAATGAGACTAGAGATCAACTACCAGAAGAAAAAACCCTAAAAACAGAAACACATGGAGATTAAACAATACATACCTAAAAAACCAACTGATCATTGAGGAAATCAAAGGAGAAATTAAACAATTCCTAGAAGAAAAGGACAATGAACACACGACAATGCAAAACCTATGGGATACAGCAAAAGCAGTTCTAAGAGGGAAATTTATAGCAAGACAATCCCACCTCAAGAAACTAGGAAAATATGAAGCACAGGACCTAACCCTCAAGAATCTCATTCAAAATTGATGGTGAAGTCAAAAGCTTCACAGACAAGCAAAAACTAAAAGAATTCTGTACCACAAAACCAGCCCTACAACAAGTGTTAAAGGGCCTGATATAGCCAATAAATACAAGAGTAGGAGAAGCCTTACAAATCAAACCCCAAATTTCTAAGAAGATGACAATAGGAACATTCGTATCAATAATTACTTTGAATGTAAATGGACTAAATGCTAAAACCAAACGACACAGGCTGGCTGAATGGATCCAGAAGCAAGACCCATATATATGCTGTTTACAAGAGACCCACTTCAGACCTAGAGACACTCATAGACTGAAAGTGAAAGGCTGGAAAAAGATATTTCATGCAAATGGAAATCAAAAGAAAGCTGGAGTAGCAATCCTTATATCAGACAAAATAGACTTTAAAGTAAAGTAGATTCTAAGAGACAAGGCAGGTCACTACATCATGATTAAGGGATCTATCCAAGAGGAAGACATAACAGTCATGAATATCTACGCACCCAACACAGGGGCACCTCAATACATAAGACAGGTACTTTCAGACATAAAAGAAGAAATCAACAATAACACAATAATAGTAGGAGACTTTAACACTCCTCTCACACCAATGGACAGATCAACAAAACAGAATATTAATAAAGAAACACAAGCCTTAAATGCCACACTGGAAAAGATGGACCTCATCGATATCTTTAGGACGTTCCATCCAAAAGCAGAAGAATACACTTTCTTCTCAAGCGCTCACGGAACATTCTCCAGGATAGACCACATCTTGGGCCACAAATCTAACCTCAGTCAGTTCAAGAAAACCGAAATTATATCAACCATCTTCTTGGACCACAATGCAATGAGACTAGAGATCAACTACCAGAAGAAAAAACCCTAAAAACAGAAACACATGGAGATTAAACAATACATACCTAAAAAACCAACTGATCATTGAGGAAATCAAAGGAGAAATTAAACAATTCCTAGAAGAAAAGGACAATGAACACACGACAATGCAAAACCTATGGGATACAGCAAAAGCAGTTCTAAGAGGGAAATTTATAGCAATACAATCCCACCTCAAGAAACTAGGAAAATATGAAGCAGATGACCTAACCCTCCGCTTAAAACAGTTGGAGAAAGAAGAACAAAAACATCCCAGAGCCAGCAGAAGAGGAGAAATCATAAAGATCAGAGCAGAAATAAATGAGAAAGAAACAAAAGAAACAATAGTAAAGATAAATAAAACAAAAGGCTGGTTCTTTGAAAAGGTAAACAAAATTGACAAGCCACTGGCCAGACTCATTAAGAAAAAGAGAGAGAAGAACCAGATCAACAAAATCAAAAACGAAAAAGGAGAGATTACAACAGATCATGCAGAAATCCAAAGGATTATAAGAGACTATTATGAGCAACTCTATGGCAACAAACTGGACAACTTGGAAGAAATGGACAGTTTCTTGGACAGGATTAATCTCCCAAGACTGAGCCAGGAAGAAACAGAAACTTTGAACAACCCAATCACAAGCTCAGAAATCAACTTTGTGATTAAAAATCTACCCAAAAATAAAAGCCCAGGACCAGATGGCTTCACAAGTGAATTCTACCAAACATTTAAAGAAGAGCTAATGCCTGTCCTTCTAAAACTCTTCCAAAAAATTGCTCAGGAAGGAAAACTCCCAAACACATTCTACGAGGCCACCATCACCCTGATACCCAAACCAGGCAAAGACAACACAAAAAAGGAAAACTATAGGCCAATTTCACTGATGAACTTAGATGCCAAGATCCTCAACAAAATCCTAGCAAACAGAATTCAACGACATGTCAAAAAACTCATACATCACGATCAAGTTGGGTTCATCCCAGGCATGCAAGGCTTCTTCAACATCCGCAAATCAATCAACGTGATACACCATATCAACAAGTTGAAAGACAAAAATCACATGATCATCTCAATAGATGCAGAAAAAGCCTTTGACAAAGTACAACATCCATTTATGATCAAAACTCTTCAGACAATGGGCATAGAAGGAACCTATCTCAACATAATAAAAGCCATCTATGAGAAACCTACAGCGAACATTATTGTTAATGGTGAAAAACTGAAAGCATTCCCTCTAAGATCAGGAACAAGACAGGGGTGCCCACTTTCACCACTGCTATTCAACATAGTCCTGGAAGTCCTAGCAACAGCAATAAGACAAGAGAAAGAAATCAAAGGAATCCAGATTGGAAAGGAAGAAGTCAAGCTCTCTCTTTTTGCAGATGACATGATATTATACATAGAAAATCCCAAAGACACTATTACAAAACTACTAGAACTAATCAATGAATTCAGCAAAGTTGCAGGATATAAAGTCAACACACAGAAGTCACTGGCATTCCTATACACAAACAATGAAAAATCAGAAAATGAAATCAAAGAGGCAATCCCCTTCACCATTGCAACCAAAAGAATCAAATATCTAGGAATAAACCTACCCAAAGAAACAAAAGAATTGTACACAGAAAATTACAAGACACTCATGAGAGACATTAAAGAAGACTTAAACAGATGGAGAGATATTCCATGTTCCTGGATTGGAAGAATCAATATTGTGAAAATGACCATACTTCCAAATATCATCTATAGATTCAATGCAATACCTATTCAACTACCACTGACATTTTTCACAGAACTAGACCAAATAATAACACAGTTCATATGGAAACACAGAAGACCTCGAATAGCCAAAGCAATCCTGAGGAAGAAAAATGGAGCTGGAGGGATCAGCCTCCCTAACTTCAGACTCTACTACAAAGCAACAGTTATCAAGACAGTATGGTACTGGCACAAAAACAGAACTATAGATCAATGGAACAAGATTGAGAACCCAGAGATCAACCCACGCACCTATGGGTACCTTATTTTTGATAAAGGAGGAGAAACTATAAAATGGGACAAAGACAGCCTCTTTAACAAGTGGTGCTGGGATAATTGGACAGCTACATGCAAAAGAATGAAATTGGAACATTCCCTGACGCCATACACTAAGATCAACTCAAAATGGATTAAAGACTTAAATGTAAGACCAGAAACCATCAAACTCTTAGAGGATAATATAGGCAAAACCCTCAAGGACATCAATCAAAGCAAGATCTTCTTTGACCCACCAACTAAAATAGCAGAACTGAAAAGAAAAATGAACATATGGGACCTTATGAAACTTAAAAGCTTTTGTACAGCAAAAGAAATTACAAAAAAGTTCAACAGACACCCCACAGAGTGGGAGAAAATCATAGCAAATGAAACAACAGACAAAGAATTAATCTCCAAAATTTCAAGCCAAAGACAAATCAGCCCAAACAAAAATGGGAAAAACTAGTCCTGGAAGTCTAGAAGTAAAAAAAACAAGGAATCCAGGAAGGTCAAGCTCTCTTTTTGCAGATGACATGATATTATACATAGAAAATCCCAAAGACACTATTACAAAACTACTAGAACTAATCAATGAATTCAGCAAAGTTGCAGGATATAAAGTCAACACACAGAAGTCACTGGCATTCCTATACACAAACAATGAAAAATCAGAAAATGAAATCAAAGAGGCAATCCCCTTCACCATTGCAACCAAAAGAATCAAATATCTAGGAATAAACCTACCCAAAGAAACAAAAGAATTGTACACAGAAAATTACAAGACACTCATGAGAGACATTAAAGAAGACTTAAACAGATGGAGAGATATTCCATGTTCCTGGATTGGAAGAATCAATATTGTGAAAATGACCATACTTCCAAATATCATCTATAGATTCAATGCAATACCTATTCAACTACCACTGACATTTTTCACAGAACTAGACCAAATAATAACACAGTTCATATGGAAACACAGAAGACCTCGAATAGCCAAAGCAATCCTGAGGAAGAAAAATGGAGCTGGAGGTATCAGCCTCCCTAACTTCAGACTCTACTACAAAGCAACAGTTATCAAGACAGTATGGTACTGGCACAAAAACAGAACTATAGATCAATGGAACAAGATTGAGAACCCAGAGATCAACCCACGCACCTATGGGTACCTTATTTTTGATAAAGGAGGAGAAACTATAAAATGGGACAAAGACAGCCTCTTTAACAAGTGGTGCTGGGATAATTGGACAGCTACATGCAAAAGAATGAAATTGGAACATTCCCTGACGCCATACACTAAGATCAACTCAAAATGGATTAAAGACTTAAATGTAAGACCAGAAACCATCAAACTCTTAGAGGATAATATAGGCAAAACCCTCAAGGACATCAATCAAAGCAAGATCTTCTTTGACCCACCAACTAAAATAGCAGAACTGAAAAGAAAAATGAACATATGGGACCTTATGAAACTTAAAAGCTTTTGTACAGCAAAAGAAATTACAAAAAAGTTCAACAGACACCCCACAGAGTGGGAGAAAATCATAGCAAATGAAACAACAGACAAAGAATTAATCTCCAAAATCTACAAGCAACTCAGACAACTCAGCACAGGGAAAAAGAGCAGCCCAATCAAAAAATGGGAAAAAGATCTAAAGAGACGCCTCTCCAAAGAGGACATACAAATGGTCCAAAAATACATGAAACGATCCTCAACCTCGCTTATTATTAGAGAAATGCAATTTAAAACCACAATGAGATACCACCTCACACCTGTCAGAATGGCCATCATCAACAAATCGACAGACAACAAATGTTGGAGAGGGTGTGGAGAAAAGGGAACCCTCTTGCATTGCTGGTGGGAATGTAAATTAATACAACCTCTATGGAAGACAATATGGAGATTCCTTAAAAAACTAAAAATAGAAGCACCCTATGACCCAGCAATCCCACTATTAGGCCTATATCCTGATGAAATCAAAACTGAAAGAGGCACCTGTACCCCAATGTTCATTGCAGCTCTCTATACAATAGCCAGAACGTGGAAGCAACCTAGATGTCCATCGACAAATGAATGGATCCAGAAGCTCTGGTACATATATACAATGGAATACTACTCAGTAGTTAAAAGAAATGCAGAAGACTCAGTCCTAATGAGGTGGCTGGCTCTAGAACCTATCATAAAAAGTGAAGTAAGTCAAAAAGAGAAAGACAAGTATAGTATACTAACTCATATATATGGGATCTAGTAAGATGGTCATGATAACACACACAGTGAACTCATGAAAAAACAGAGAATAGACATAAAGACATTGTGGAGACCGAACAATGGGAGGGAGTAACATGGAAACCTATACTGTCATGTGTAGAAAAGATAGCTATTGTCATTGTGCTAGGGGAATAGGAGTACCTACAACCACTTGGAGCAATGGTCTGGAGGGATGGGGGGATCTGGGGAGGGTCAAGGGATATGCATCTGATTGATCTGGGAACATACATGTACAAAAATAAATAAATAATATAGGCAAAACCCTCAAGGACATCAATCAAAGCAAGATCTTCTTTGACCCACCAACTAAAATAGCAGAACTGAAAAGAAAAATGAACATATGGGACCTTATGAAACTTAAAAGCTTTTGTACAGCAAAAGAAATTACAAAAAAGTTCAACAGACACCCCACAGAGTGGGAGAAAATCATAGCAAATGAAACAACAGACAAAGAATTAATCTCCAAAATCTACAAGCAACTCAGACAACTCAGCACAGGGAAAATGAGCAGCCCAATCAAAAAATGGGAAAAAGATCTAAAGAGACGCCTCTCCAAAGAGGACATACAAATGGTCCAAAAATACATGAAACGATCCTCAACCTCGCTTATTATTAGAGAAATGCAATTTAAAACCACAATGAGATACCACCTCACACCTGTCAGAATGGCCATCATCAACAAATCGACAGACAACAAATGTTGGAGAGGGTGTGGAGAAAAGGGAACCCTCTTGCATTGCTGGTGGGAATGTAAATTAATACAACCTCTATGGAAGACAATATGGAGATTCCTTAAAAAACTAAAAATAGAAGCACCCTATGACCCAGCAATCCCACTATTAGGCCTATATCCTGATGAAATCAAAACTGAAAGAGGCACCTGTACCCCAATGTTCATTGCAGCTCTCTATACAATAGCCAGAACGTGGAAGCAACCTAGATGTCCATCGACAAATGAATGGATCCAGAAGCTCTGGTACATATATACAATGGAATACTACTCAGTAGTTAAAAGAAATGCAGAAGACTCAGTCCTAATGAGGTGGCTGGCTCTAGAACCTATCATAAAAAGTGAAGTAAGTCAAAAAGAGAAAGACAAGTATAGTATACTAACTCATATATATGGGATCTAGTAAGATGGTCATGATAACACACACAGTGAACTCATGAAAAAACAGAGAATAGACATAAAGACATTGTGGAGACCGAACAATGGGAGGGAGTAACATGGAAACCTATACTGTCATGTGTAGAAAAGATAGCTATTGTCATTGTGCTAGGGGAATAGGAGTACCTACAACCACTTGGAGCAATGGTCTGGAGGGATGGGGGGATCTGGGGGGGGGAGGGTCAAGGGATATGCATCTGATTGATCTGGGAACATACATGTACAAAAATAAATAAATAAATTAATTAATTAAAAAAAAAAGAGAAGGACAAATACAGTATATTAACACATATATGTGGAATCTAGTAGGATGGTGATGATGGCACATGCAGTGAAGCGACAGAAAGACAGACATGGACAGTGGACATATGGACATTTTGGGGAAGGAACAGTGAGTGAGAGGCGTAAAGGAAGTAGCATGAAGGCCTGTACTATCATAAGTGAAGAAAATAGCTATAGTCATTGCTCTGTGAGAAAAGGGGATCCTTCAGGGGTGCTGTGTGATGGTCGGGAGGAGAGGGAAGGGGGGGATATACATGTGACTAATCTGAGAACATGCATGTCTGTGAACAACAAAACTCTGTAAAAGTTAAAAGTAAAATAAAGGTTTAAAAAAAAAAAATCTGCAGACGATAAATACTGGAGAGGGTTTGGAGAAAAAGGAGCACTCTTGCAATGTTGGTGGGAATGTAAATTGATACAGCTATTATGGAAGACATTATGGAGATTTCTTTAAAACGAAGAATAGAAACATAATATGACCCAGCAAGCACATTATTAGGTGTATACTTTGAGGATATCAACTGAAAGACACACATATACCCCAGTGTTCATTGCAGCACTTTTTACAATAGCTAGAACATGAAAACAACCTAGATGTCCATCAACAAATGAATAGATAAAGAAACTATGCTACATATACACAAGTAAATATTTCTCAGCTGTAAAAAAAAAAAAAAATCATTTGTATCAGTCCTAATAAGGTGAATGAATCTGGAACCTATTATACAAAGTGAAGTAAGTTAAAAAGAGAAGAACAAACATAGTATACTAACACATTATGTGTGAAATCTAGAAAGATGGGAAGGATAAATGCATATGCAGAGTAGCAATGGAGAAACAGACATAGAGAATAGACTTACGGTCATTGGAGGGAGGGAGGGGTGCATGAGTATTATGGAAAAGTAGCATGGAAATGTACACTACCTTATGTAAAAGAGACAACCATTGTGAGTATGCCATAAGACTAAAAGATTTGATATGGGGGCTATGCAAAAACCTGGAGGGGTAGGATGAGGAAGGACTGGATAGGGGATTCAGGTGAGAGGGGCCAAGGGTGACTGATTTGTATTTATGTATAGTTGTAAACAACAAAACTCTGTAAAAGTAAAATAAAGATTATTATATAATAAAAAAAAATCCAAATAGACGTACGCTACAATGATTGATAATTGGCTTGGACTGGGGCTTGGATATGGTTATTTATTAAACTGAGGGCAAAATGCAGAATTAATTCAAATGATTCTAATTGTGCTGGAAAAGCTTGATGGTGTTTGGAATTCAATTCTTCTGGTCATTCTAGGGACTTTAGGTCTCATCATAAGAAAATGAGACTATGATCAATTTAGGAATCTCTATAAGGCAAATATATTTTAGTGGAAAATACATTTTTCCTATCTGTAGTGTTTAGTTCAGCATAATTAACATGAATAATTCAGGACGATTTCCTGATACTTATTATATTTGAGAGCTTAGCTGGTTTCTAACTGCCCTTAACTGTAAATTTCTCAGCAAAAAGTGGGAAGTAGGTGCTTTGATTAAAATGTAATATGTATTTAGAATTAACAATATTCAGGGTCTTAACATATATCATTTCTTTAAAACGAAGAATAGAAACATAATATGACCCAGCAAGCACATTATTAGGTGTATACTTTGAGGATATCAACTGAAAGACACACATATACCCCAGTGTTCATTGCAGCACTTTTTACAATAGCTAGAACATGAAAACAACCTAGATGTCCATCAACAAATGAATAGATAAAGAAACTATGCTACATATACACAAGTAAATATTTCTCAGCTGTAGAATAATAAATCATTTGTATCAGTCCTAATAAGGTGAATGAATCTGGAACCTATTATACAAAGTGAAGTAAGTTAAAAAGAGAAGAACAAACATAGTATACTAACACATTATGTGTGAAATCTAGAAAGATGGGAAGGATAAATGCATATGCAGAGTAGCAATGGAGAAACAGACATAGAGAATAGACTTACGGTCATTGGAGGGAGGGAGGGGTGCATGAGTATTATGGAAAAGTAGCATGGAAATGTACACTACCTTATGTAAAAGAGACAACCATTGTGAGTATGCCATAAGACTAAAAGATTTGATATGGGGGCTATGCAAAAACCTGGAGGGGTAGGATGAGGAAGGACTGGATAGGGGATTCAGGTGAGAGGGGCCAAGGGTGACTGATTTGTATTTATGTATAGTTGTAAACAACAAAACTCTGTAAAAGTAAAATAAAGATTATTATATAATAAAAAAAAATCCAAATAGACGTACGCTACAATGATTGATAATTGGCTTGGACTGGGGCTTGGATATGGTTATTTATTAAACTGAGGGCAAAATGCAGAATTAATTCAAATGATTCTAATTGTGCTGGAAAAGCTTGATGGTGTTTGGAATTCAATTCTTCTGGTCATTCTAGGGACTTTAGGTCTCATCATAAGAAAATGAGACTATGATCAATTTAGGAATCTCTATAAGGCAAATATATTTTAGTGGAAAATACATTTTTCCTATCTGTAGTGTTTAGTTCAGCATAATTAACATGAATAATTCAGGACGATTTCCTGATACTTATTATATTTGAGAGCTTAGCTGGTTTCTAACTGCCCTTGAAATGTAGTCAGAATGTAAATTTCTCAGCAAAAAGTGGGAAGTAGGTGCTTTGATTAAAATGTAATATGTATTTAGAATTAACAATATTCAGGGTCTTAACAAAATGACCTTAACAGTATTATTTTTCAGAAATACATTTGCATAATTGTTGCAATGACATCTCCCTCTTTTCCCAGTGCTTCCCTTACACCTCCTTATATATTTAATTTCTCCCTTGATCAATAGAAAGAAACACAGTTTATTTTACAGTCCATTTTAAATTGAATGCCAGCTAAAAGGAGACAGTAATTATCAGCTAAGTAAAGTAGACAAAATCTCTGCTTTTATAAAAATTAGAATGTTTGAATCAATTATTCCTACTGGTTCCTGTTTGCCATATTTACATCATTATTTCAGCAAGATATTCCCCTTTGAGAATGAAAGTCCAATTTAGTTCGCTCTCACTGTTTGTAAAACCCAGAAAAAAAGCATTATAGTGTGGACTATAAGAGAATGCACTTTATATGTTAAAGTAGCATTAAAAAAATTCAAGTTTTGGAATGAGTTTGAAATTTTTTTTTAGTATGAAATAAAATAGAAAAGTTCTGAATAGAGCTCTTGGTTGCTTGTAAATGGGAACAATACTACAACTCACTGCTTCCTGATTCAAGAGATGAAGAAATTTTCTTGCACTAACCTCTTATAATTTGGCAACAATTAACTGTTGCCTTAACCATAGATAAAGAGCTATTTTGATCTGGTCTTGGACAGACCTAGAGAAGAATTTGGAACTGTTTGAGGATAGACAGTTCAAGCAGTGATGGAAAGAAAGGGGCAAGCGGGTAAACTGGACCAAATCTTATTTAATTGCACATTACTGTTGCCTCTAACCATTGTGCTGGAAAAGCTTGATGGTGTTTGGAATTCAATTCTTCTGGTCATTCTAGGGACTTTAGGTCTCATCATAAGAAAATGAGACTATGATCAATTTAGGAATCTCTATAAGGCAAATATATTTTAGTGGAAAATACATTTTTCCTATCTGTAGTGTTTAGTTCAGCATAATTAACATGAATAATTCAGGACGATTTCCTGATACTTATTATATTTGAGAGCTTAGCTGGTTTCTAACTGCCCTTGAAATGTAGTCAGAATGTAAATTTCTCAGCAAAAAGTGGGAAGTAGGTGCTTTGATTAAAATGTAATATGTATTTAGAATTAACAATATTCAGGGTCTTAACAAAATGACCTTAACAGTATTATTTTTCAGAAATACATTTGCATAATTGTTGCAATGACATCTCCCTCTTTTCCCAGTGCTTCCCTTACACCTCCTTATATATTTAATTTCTCCCTTGATCAATAGAAAGAAACACAGTTTATTTTACAGTCCATTTTAAATTGAATGCCAGCTAAAAGGAGACAGTAATTATCAGCTAAGTAAAGTAGACAAAATCTCTGCTTTTATAAAAATTAGAATGTTTGAATCAATTATTCCTACTGGTTCCTGTTTGCCATATTTACATCATTATTTCAGCAAGATATTCCCCTTTGAGAATGAAAGTCCAATTTAGTTCGCTCTCACTGTTTGTAAAACCCAGAAAAAAAGCATTATAGTGTGGACTATAAGAGAATGCACTTTATATGTTAAAGTAGCATTAAAAAAATTCAAGTTTTGGAATGAGTTTGAAATTTTTTTTTAGTATGAAATAAAATAGAAAAGTTCTGAATAGAGCTCTTGGTTGCTTGTAAATGGGAACAATACTACAACTCACTGCTTCCCCTGATTCAAGAGATGAAGAAATTTTCTTGCACTAACCTCTTATAATTTGGCAACAATTAACTGTTGCCTTAACCATAGATAAAGAGCTATTTTGATCTGGTCTTGGACAGACCTAGAGAAGAATTTGGAACTGTTTGAGGATAGACAGTTCAAGCAGTGATGGAAAGAAAGGAAGGGGGACCAGAGTCAGGAGTAGCAGCTGGCCATCGCCAAAGTGAGGATGAGACTATCAGTTTAGACCATTGCTCTTATCCTTTTGGTGCTCATGGCTCTATGGAATCTGATTAAAATTACATCCATCAAATAAATTTGCATTAATTTCTGTGTTCATGTTACATAGAAATAAATGAAATAAATGAGATAAAATGTTTAAAAAACTAAATTTAAAAAATAGAAAGAAATGAATATAAGCCCGTGATGTCTTTTTTTGAGTTTTGTACTTTTAAACTGTGATTCTTTTAGGTAATTAATGATTTTGGTAATTAGGCAATTAATGATTTTCTAAATTCAAATCTAGCTCTGTCTTATACAAGCTCTTGATCACTGGATGACTTGCTTAATGTTACTAAAGTTACTAAATATCTTACAAATATCATAGACTAAATATTATGCATGTATATAACTATAATTGCTATATATACATGTGTTAAGTTCAGTTGCTTTCAGAAATATACTGTAAATGTATCTATCTATATATATATGTGTGTGTGTATATGTATATACACACACACATATATATATATATACACATATACAAATCAGTTACATTCTCAGTCACTGATTTGGATGGAAACATTTCCATACCTGGAAACGCTGTATGGAAATTAGTTGGATGAACTAGTAAATATATTTTATGCAAATTGTCAGATCTTCTAGTTTATAGACTTTCTAGCAGAATATAGAGGATCTTTCCTTATACCTTTTCTGAATGCTGAGTAGTATCACACTTTTTAATCTTGTAACTATAGTTTAAAATTATACTCAACTACTGTGTTTGCATTTCCATGGTAAATTAGAAATTATTAACTTCTGAGTATAATTTTAACTATTTGCACTTTTTCCATACAATATATACTATTTATATAGCCTTCTTCCTCCATATGGAGCTGTAATTTGCCTTTTAACTTGAAAGAATTATTTGTATAGTAAGATTATCACTAATTATTTTCATACATATGTACAAAATGTTTTTTAGTTCATATTTTATCTTCCTTACATTTTTTTTAATCTTGTGTGTATTTTAAGAAAGAAGGCAGAAGCTCAGATCCAAAAAAAAAAAAAATTCTTGCCTTCAAACACCAAGGTTGATGGAAAACCAGTGAACAACAATGGACTCAGTGTAGACTTGTGTGCTCTACAGTCTCACAGTCATTGGGTGTTTTCTCTGGAGTCCCATGCATTCCACAGAAAATTACCTATAGCAAATATATCGCCAATTATTTCTCCAGTAAAGATGGGTTTATTCAGTATCAGCGAAGTGTTGCAATTCAGGGTCTGAAACCATGGCGAGCCATGTCTAAGTCCATGGGATTGCAAAGGATTGGAGATGACAGAGTGACTAACCAGGACAATGCTATGTGTATATTCATGTTTTTATGTTAGCTCAATTTGGGTTTCATTTTTATCAAATATGTAATCTGCCTTCAGTAAGTTATTAGGCAGCAATTTAAATAACACCAATCATTTTATCATATAATAAGGCCTTAAAATCAAATTTTAGTTTGGAATTAATTTTAAATTTATAGAAAAAATGTAAAGTAGTATGGAGAGTTCTCATTTTACTTTGTATCCAGTTTCTTCTAGTGTATAACTGTAAATACACTTGACAAAATTAAAACAAAAATTACATTGGCACAATGTTGAGTAAATTACGGACTGCTAGCATTTCACTGATTCTGATTTTATATATTTTAATCTATTACATGTTTGTCTACTCCTATGTGTGTACTGACTTCTTTCTTATTATTTGTTTATAAATAATTTCAGTGTCTTCTAGAGCAAACTCAAATTATTATTCTTAACAAATTTTGCTTAGGTTTTCTAGATGACATATTTATTCTTCCAAATGAACTACAAAGACGTGGAGCAATATTGAAGAAAATGTAATATTCATCTTTATTCAATACTGATAAGCAATTATAAATTTTATTTGCTATAAAACCTTTTAAAACTAAATTTAAAAAAGAAATCTCTTTTTCCTAAAGATTCATTTTGGAAGGATTAAAGTCTTTAAATGATTCTTCTTGATGCATATATTCTGAGTCCCTGGGGATGGCATCCCCTCTGCTCCCCTTTCTAAGTTGTGAGGGAGCCTCTTTGGTGGAGTGTTTTTAGTTCATATTTTATCTTCCTTACATTTTTTAATCTTGTGTGTATTTTAAGAAAGAAGGCAGAAGCTCAGATCCAAAAAAAAAAATTCTTGCCTTCAAACACCAAGGTTGATGGAAAACCAGTGAACAACAATGGACTCAGTGTAGACTTGTGTGCTCTACAGTCTCACAGTCATTGGGTGTTTTCTCTGGAGTCCCATGCATTCCACAGAAAATTACCTATAGCAAATATATCGCCAATTATTTCTCCAGTAAAGATGGGTTTATTCAGTATCAGCGAAGTGTTGCAATTCAGGGTCTGAAACCATGGCGAGCCATGTCTAAGTCCATGGGATTGCAAAGGATTGGAGATGACAGAGTGACTAACCAGGACAATGCTATGTGTATATTCATGTTTTTATGTTAGCTCAATTTGGGTTTCATTTTTATCAAATATGTAATCTGCCTTCAGTAAGTTATTAGGCAGCAATTTAAATAACACCAATCATTTTATCATATAATAAGGCCTTAAAATCAAATTTTAGTTTGGAATTAATTTTAAATTTATAGAAAAAATGTAAAGTAGTATGGAGAGTTCTCATTTTACTTTGTATCCAGTTTCTTCTAGTGTATAACTGTAAATACACTTGACAAAATTAAAACAAAAATTACATTGGCACAATGTTGAGTAAATTACGGACTGCTAGCATTTCACTGATTCTGATTTTATATATTTTAATCTATTACATGTTTGTCTACTCCTATGTGTGTACTGACTTCTTTCTTATTATTTGTTTATAAATAATTTCAGTGTCTTCTAGAGCAAACTCAAATTATTATTCTTAACAAATTTTGCTTAGGTTTTCTAGATGACATATTTATTCTTCCAAATGAACTACAAAGACGTGGAGCAATATTGAAGAAAATGTAATATTCATCTTTATTCAATACTGATAAGCAATTATAAATTTTATTTGCTATAAAACCTTTTTAAAACTAAATTTAAAAAAGAAATCTCTTTTTCCTAAAGATTCATTTTGGAAGGATTAAAGTCTTTAAATGATTCTTCTTGATGCATATATTCTGAGTCCCTGGGGATGGCATCCCCTCTGCTCCCCTTTCTAAGTTGTGAGGGAGTCTCTTTTTTTTTGGTGGAGTCTAGTGTTTCCTAATCTCAAATTTTGAGAAGGAATGTCTTCATCTCTTTCCTTGTAGTTTGGGAAGAGCTGATTTAACTATATCCACCAAGAGGCTTTTTAAGTCTCTACCATTGTTCCTGCTTATTCATCTTGGACTAATGTGATCCGTTTTAGTGAATGTCACTATCTTTATATTACATGGGATATGATTAGGTCCAGGAACCACATTATGAAAATGACTTCTTTGGTTTGCTTTATAGGAAGTCTCAAGATAGGTGGGTCCACCATATCATTAAAATACTAGACTCTTAAGTTACGTCTTATGTACTACTATCTTCAGGTTCTTTGCACTTATATATGCTAGTTCATGGTCAAAGATGGATGCTGCAGTTTCAGCCAATATGTTCTCACACGAATATCTCAAGCAGGAAGAAAGGAAATATTTGGAAAGTGCTCTATTTTTTTAAATTTATTTATTGGATATAGTTGATTTACAATGCTATATTAGCTTCAGGTGTACAGAGACGTTATTGTTAGATGTCTTTTAGGAAATTTGTCATTTACAACTATACATAATCCCAAATCAGTCATAGGTATAGTTTCCAGTTTTTATCTTTTTCCTCATTGATCAGAACTGGTTCAAGTGTACCATTCAACTAACTATAAGAGAAATTGGAAAAATAAAGATTCCTGGAATATTTCAATCTATTACATGTTTGTCTACTCCTATGTGTGTACTGACTTCTTTCTTATTATTTGTTTATAAATAATTTCAGTGTCTTCTAGAGCAAACTCAAATTATTATTCTTAACAAATTTTGCTTAGGTTTTCTAGATGACATATTTATTCTTCCAAATGAACTACAAAGACGTGGAGCAATATTGAAGAAAATGTAATATTCATCTTTATTCAATACTGATAAGCAATTATAAATTTTATTTGCTATAAAACCTTTTTAAAACTAAATTTAAAAAAGAAATCTCTTTTTCCTAAAGATTCATTTTGGAAGGATTAAAGTCTTTAAATGATTCTTCTTGATGCATATATTCTGAGTCCCTGGGGATGGCATCCCCTCTGCTCCCCTTTCTAAGTTGTGAGGGAGTCTCTTTTTTTTTGGTGGAGTCTAGTGTTTCCTAATCTCAAATTTTGAGAAGGAATGTCTTCATCTCTTTCCTTGTAGTTTGGGAAGAGCTGATTTAACTATATCCACCAAGAGGCTTTTTAAGTCTCTACCATTGTTCCTGCTTATTCATCTTGGACTAATGTGATCCGTTTTAGTGAATGTCACTATCTTTATATTACATGGGATATGATTAGGTCCAGGAACCACATTATGAAAATGACTTCTTTGGTTTGCTTTATAGGAAGTCTCAAGATAGGTGGGTCCACCATATCATTAAAATACTAGACTCTTAAGTTACGTCTTATGTACTACTATCTTCAGGTTCTTTGCACTTATATATGCTAGTTCATGGTCAAAGATGGATGCTGCAGTTTCAGCCAATATGTTCTCACACGAATATCTCAAGCAGGAAGAAAGGAAATATTTGGAAAGTGCTCTATTTTTTTAAATTTATTTATTGGATATAGTTGATTTACAATGCTATATTAGCTTCAGGTGTACAGAGACGTTATTGTTAGATGTCTTTTAGGAAATTTGTCATTTACAACTATACATAATCCCAAATCAGTCATAGGTATAGTTTCCAGTTTTTATCTTTTTCCTCATTGATCAGAACTGGTTCAAGTGTACCATTCAACTAACTATAAGAGAAATTGGAAAAATAAAGATTCCTGGAATAGAGCTGCAAATACCACAATTGGCTTATATGAATGCTGAGTCTGGGAACAGTAATAGTTCAGGAATGTGTTCAGTCACCTCCAACTCTTTCCAATCTATGGACAAGGGAATGCTCAGTCACTCTGTCATGTTTAACTCAGAGACTCCATGGACTGTGGCCCACCAAGATCCTGTATCCATGAAATTTTCCAGGTGAGAATTCTGGAGTGACTTTCTATTTTCTCTTCCAGGGAATCATCCTGATCCAGGGATTGAGGCCTCATCTCCTGAACTTCAGGCACATTCTCTATTGTTGAGGCACCAGGCAAGTTCAAAGAGGGAAAATAATGAGCAATTGATGTTGCATAAATAAACACTGTAACGGATAGTCCCTGAGCTGGAATAAATCTATATATTTTTAATAACAACTCTATAAAATAGAATGAGAATCTGTTGTATGATACAGAGACCTATTTCACTTTTCCTAGATGATTATGAAGACATCTCACCTAGTGACTTTATTTGAAGATAGGTTCTTTTTTTTTTTTTTTAATTCAGTATGAAAGGTCTTCTTTTGATACAAGTTTCCTTGGGATATCCAAATTATGATTAATTTAACCTTAAATTTTTATGTGCCCACTTTTCTACTGCTACAGAGGATTAAATCAGTAAGATTTTTCTCAGTGCCAGTACCACTACAGCTATAACATTTATGATAATCAAGCCTTTAGAATCAACTATCGATTGACATTCTAAGTAAATTTTATTGACATTAGAAATATATACTTAGGCATAATACTTACACTTGTGTGGTGGCACCAATTCCATTATGAAAAGTAAAGAGGCAGACATAGAAGCACAGAATGTTCCTTTTTGAAACTTTGGTCTGAGATTTCTCATTTTAATGACAAATGCTAATTTTGAAGAAATATCATATTGTGAGATTCAGTAATATAGTCTAATTGAATTCCCAAACTAAGCAAAGCTACTGAACCAAATCCAGGCAATTCTAGGCCAAAGCAGAATCCTCATGTAGAACAGACAAATGTTGGACCAGAGTAGAGTCCACTAGTGAAAAAAGTAGATTATGATATGGTCATATTTGGTAGTCACTTTGCTTACAACAGGGAGAAAAAAGTCAACCCAAGTCCTTATCTCCATGTTTTTTATTAAATATGCCAGTCAGAGAAATGACCTCCTCTCCTTGTAATAGAAAGTGTAACTGAACAGAATAAGAAATAAGAAATAAGGACAGGAGGTATACAAACTGTGTTTGACTGCTCAAAAGGGAACTATTAGAGTATGAGGAAAGACGTTCCAACCCATATTTCATGCATAAAATTTACCTTGTTTTTTTTTTTTTTTTTTTTAAGAAACCAGGTTTCATATTAATGATACAATTCTCTAATGTTACTATTTCATAATTGTAGGTTCATGCTCAATTTTGTCCAACTCTTTGCAATCCAAAGGACTACAGCCCATCAGGCTTCTCTGTCCATGGAATTTTCCCAGGTGAGAATGCCAGAATGAGTTGTCATTTCATCTTACAACCTACAATTCCTGCTTTTTATACAAATGAAACTATTCTCAGTTATTTGCATTAACACACCACTATTGGCATCTGAGATCTGTCAATAGTTGAGAAATTTTAAAATGTATGTGCTCATTCTTTCACTAGCTATTTGTTTAGTAGGCACTGTGTAAGTCCTAAAGGTAAATCCTAAAGATAATTAAAATTCTTTGATCTCTGCCTTCAAGGAACTTGGGGTCTAATGGGAAGGAAAATGTGTAAACAGATGATTAAAAGAAGTTCTGAACAGTGTCATTAGAAGAATGGACAAGATGTTGGTCAGATGTAGTAACTTCTAAATTTGATCTTTGAGTCAAATTCACATCAGAAAACAGGAAACATTCAAATAATTAACTGTAAAGAAATTAGTGAAGTGACTCTTTTAAGGAGATGTGGGCTGCATTTGGAGAAAGAGAATAGAATGATGAAGCATCCATGGAAAGCAACAGTGGAAGCTATAGGGCTTGAGGATGCAGGAGGAGAATGTTTCTAAAACTCAGACATTGCTGACATAGGAAAGGGCCTTCCCACAGAATCTGAGGCCCTGGGAGAAAGAACAAAAGGAATGCATCACTATCCAAACTATAGTTCTAGAGGGGTTGGCCAGCAGTGGGCAGAAGAGGTAAATTGACCTTTCCAACTAACTATATTTGTAGTTTATTTTTTTGTTGTTGTTGTTGCTGTTGTTGTTGCTGCTACCTCTCTTTGGCTGTTTCTAACTAGAAGGCAAGGTATGTGGATGTATACTATAGAAATTAGGCTTTTGGTAAGCAGAGAAGGGAATAAAGGGAAAGAATGGTGCATCCATTGCCTATAAACAGGGTGAAATGCATGGAGAATATGGAGAGGCTGTTGCTGTCTGGGCAAGAGCTGAAGATTCTCATCTCACTTCATCTCATAAAGATGAGAAGACACTCTCGAGGTGAAGAAAATTTGGTTTCTTCTTTTACTGTTTCCCAGTTTATAAGCAATTTCAGTGAAACATTGTATGAGTGTGCATCTGTATGTACATATGGTTATGCATTTTGCTTTCTTGTTTCCATAAAGCAAGTTTTTCAGAAGTTAAGATGATTTCATCTTACAACCTACAATTCCTGCTTTTTATACAAATGAAACTATTCTCAGTTATTTGCATTAACACACCACTATTGGCATCTGAGATCTGTCAATAGTTGAGAAATTTTAAAATGTATGTGCTCATTCTTTCACTAGCTATTTGTTTAGTAGGCACTGTGTAAGTCCTAAAGGTAAATCCTAAAGATAATTAAAATTCTTTGATCTCTGCCTTCAAGGAACTTGGGGTCTAATGGGAAGGAAAATGTGTAAACAGATGATTAAAAGAAGTTCTGAACAGTGTCATTAGAAGAATGGACAAGATGTTGGTCAGATGTAGTAACTTCTAAATTTGATCTTTGAGTCAAATTCACATCAGAAAACAGGAAACATTCAAATAATTAACTGTAAAGAAATTAGTGAAGTGACTCTTTTAAGGAGATGTGGGCTGCATTTGGAGAAAGAGAATAGAATGATGAAGCATCCATGGAAAGCAACAGTGGAAGCTATAGGGCTTGAGGATGCAGGAGGAGAATGTTTCTAAAACTCAGACATTGCTGACATAGGAAAGGGCCTTCCCACAGAATCTGAGGCCCTGGGAGAAAGAACAAAAGGAATGCATCACTATCCAAACTATAGTTCTAGAGGGGTTGGCCAGCAGTGGGCAGAAGAGGTAAATTGACCTTTCCAACTAACTATATTTGTAGTTTATTTTTTTGTTGTTGTTGTTGCTGTTGTTGTTGCTGCTACCTCTCTTTGGCTGTTTCTAACTAGAAGGCAAGGTATGTGGATGTATACTATAGAAATTAGGCTTTTGGTAAGCAGAGAAGGGAATAAAGGGAAAGAATGGTGCATCCATTGCCTATAAACAGGGTGAAATGCATGGAGAATATGGAGAGGCTGTTGCTGTCTGGGCAAGAGCTGAAGATTCTCATCTCACTTCATCTCATAAAGATGAGAAGACACTCTCGAGGTGAAGAAAATTTGGTTTCTTCTTTTACTGTTTCCCAGTTTATAAGCAATTTCAGTGAAACATTGTATGAGTGTGCATCTGTATGTACATATGGTTATGCATTTTGCTTTCTTGTTTCCATAAAGCAAGTTTTTCAGAAGTTAAGATGATTTTATAAAAGTATTTTTAAAGAAATAATTTACTATTATTTATTAGAAGCAGCTATTATAACTAACTAGTATATTAACAGGCAAAAATGTAGCTAATCAGGATAAACAAGTTAATATTCATAAAAATGTAAAGTATTGTAGGTCTATTGATCTTGAGGTACCTAGAGAACTCACAGGAGATTAGTAAGCCTAATAGCAATGCAGATCCTAGATTTTAGTCCCTCATATCACATGTCAGGTTAATCAGAGATACCTAGACTTTTCATGTTATCATAATTTTAATGGTGACTTACAATGCTTTGAGATATCCTGTTTTGCTCCCACTCTCATTTAATTTGGGCTCCAGACAACCGAAGTTTTTAAAAAGATGCTTAGACTAATTGGCCAAGTACTTAAGTTTTCCATCAGTTTTTATAATTAGGGTGACTTTTTTCCCTTTAAAGTTTAGTTGGAGAAATGACAAAGGATGAGCTGTTTTTCGTATCATTAATCTGTGCCCTTGTTAACTTAAGTAAGGTCTTTAGTCAACAGAAACAGATTGGACTAATGATGGTTTCTGGCAGTGAGATTGTTTATCACTCTTTTTGTCATTTTTCACTCTCTACATTTTCTTAATTTAGCCAGTTGTGAATATAAGCAATCAATAAAACTCTAGGTGTCATCGTTTGGCACTTCTATTGCATCTATCATGCAAGATGGGGAAAATGAAACTATTATAGTTAATCAATAAAGTCTTTAAGAAGAACATTCAAACCCGTCAACATTTTTAAGCTAACATAATGCAGTTGTGTTTTGTAGGTACATGCTTGTATAAAATTGTGACTGTAACATTATTGATAGAAGAAATACATAACATGAATCCAAAAGAAAGATATGTAGTCGTACAAAGATTATATATCTGAATATATGGCCCATTGTCATCAATTTTACCTGTAAATCATGTGCATATGGGCAGTTTTTCCAATTGAAAACTATTGAAGAATTTCTATAGACAATTTCTATACTCACAAGAAGGAAAACAAAAGATGATTAAGCATTTGTGAAACATTGTATGAGTGTGCATCTGTATGTACATATGGTTATGCATTTTGCTTTCTTGTTTCCATAAAGCAAGTTTTTCAGAAGTTAAGATGATTTTATAAAAGTATTTTTAAAGAAATAATTTACTATTATTTATTAGAAGCAGCTATTATAACTAACTAGTATATTAACAGGCAAAAATGTAGCTAATCAGGATAAACAAGTTAATATTCATAAAAATGTAAAGTATTGTAGGTCTATTGATCTTGAGGTACCTAGAGAACTCACAGGAGATTAGTAAGCCTAATAGCAATGCAGATCCTAGATTTTAGTCCCTCATATCACATGTCAGGTTAATCAGAGATACCTAGACTTTTCATGTTATCATAATTTTAATGGTGACTTACAATGCTTTGAGATATCCTGTTTTGCTCCCACTCTCATTTAATTTGGGCTCCAGACAACCGAAGTTTTTAAAAAGATGCTTAGACTAATTGGCCAAGTACTTAAGTTTTCCATCAGTTTTTATAATTAGGGTGACTTTTTTCCCTTTAAAGTTTAGTTGGAGAAATGACAAAGGATGAGCTGTTTTTCGTATCATTAATCTGTGCCCTTGTTAACTTAAGTAAGGTCTTTAGTCAACAGAAACAGATTGGACTAATGATGGTTTCTGGCAGTGAGATTGTTTATCACTCTTTTTGTCATTTTTCACTCTCTACATTTTCTTAATTTAGCCAGTTGTGAATATAAGCAATCAATAAAACTCTAGGTGTCATCGTTTGGCACTTCTATTGCATCTATCATGCAAGATGGGGAAAATGAAACTATTATAGTTAATCAATAAAGTCTTTAAGAAGAACATTCAAACCCGTCAACATTTTTAAGCTAACATAATGCAGTTGTGTTTTGTAGGTACATGCTTGTATAAAATTGTGACTGTAACATTATTGATAGAAGAAATACATAACATGAATCCAAAAGAAAGATATGTAGTCGTACAAAGATTATATATCTGAATATATGGCCCATTGTCATCAATTTTACCTGTAAATCATGTGCATATGGGCAGTTTTTCCAATTGAAAACTATTGAAGAATTTCTATAGACCTTATTATTTTACCTATACTCACAAGAAGGAAAACAATGATAATTTTTGGCACCTAAGGTAACATTCATCCAGGGAACACTTGGTAGGCACGCTATGCCTTAACGTATATGGAAAAAGAGAAATTTTCCAGTGTAATTCTTCACATCAAGGTAAAATGGATTATAGAGGATATCTCAGGCACTAAGCCTATGTAAATATGTTAGAAAATATAGTAAATTATTAAATATTTTGAAAGTGAATTTTCAGATTTTTATCTTTAATATATATATGTATATACATACATATATATATATTGAAGTTGTGTAATATGATAATTTACAGATGCGTAGAGTGAGAAGATTCCTGTTCTGAAGCTAACATACTCATTTCATCAGGTAGTTATCTATTTTTTGATAAGATCATTTGAAATCTAGTCTTTTAGAAAATGTCCGCATCCCTCATGGTCTCATTAATTATAATCTTGATGCTGTACTTTACATCTACAAATCTAGTCAGACCATATAACTAAAACTTTCTGCCCTATGATCAACATTTCCCCATTTCCCACACCTCTCCACCCTGGCAACCACCACTCTACTCTCTGACTCTATGTATTCAACTTTTTAAGATTATGTACATGACATCACACAATTTTATCTTTTCTGCTTGGCTTACTTATATTGTCTTTCATCTTCACCCATGTTGTGCAAATGGCAAATATATACAGTGAAATATTTTTCAGCCTTAAAAGAGAAAGTGAATTCTCTCAATATCAAATATGATACATGTTTTAAAGTATTTTTAAGTGAACGCTAAAAACATAAGGCAATAAAAAGAAATTTGCCAAACTTACATAATGTATAGTGACTATAACAGCTCTTAATCTGTACTGATTAAATTTTAGAGTTCAGCAATTGAAAGAAATCACTTGGGATACAAGAGATTCATCCTTGGTTCTATGACTTCTACGATTTAGATAATTACTAATTTTTTGATCAGTGTCCCTTCCATTTTAAATATACTTTTAGATTCAGAAGAAAAAAAAAAGCATTTTGGCCTCTTAAGTCAGTTAAATATCTGAGGTATCTAACTAAGCTATGACACAGTGTAGAATACAGTGTTTGGAGTCAGGAAGGTTGAGTTTGGCGATGTTTCCTGAATATGGCCATTTCACAGAATCATGAGTGCTTCCATGCTCCTTTACTCACCTCATGCTGTAGGATAGAGGAGTAGAATCGTAAACTGGTACAGATTTTTTTTTTTTTTCAGCAGCCCTGTTAAACAGAAGCCATAAGACCTGCTTCTGAGCTGTGGGTCTGTCACATTTCTTGAGCTGTGGCTCTGTCACATTTCCTTGTCTGTATGAATGACAAGGAAAACAGAGAGA
Organism: Tragulus kanchil; assembly: GCA_022376925.1. NCBI lineage: Eukaryota > Metazoa > Chordata > Mammalia > Artiodactyla > Tragulidae > Tragulus > Tragulus kanchil. The sequence goes on along the minus strand of JAIOJX010000029.1, from coordinate 78,431,862 downwards.
CACTGAGAAGACAGATGCTGTTACACTCTCGTTGCTGCATGAATTGGAATCAAGGAGGAAAACAACTGAATAGCAGTGCCCACTGAACATTTGAGGTTAATTTTGCTGACTGTGCCCAAGAATCTTTGGCGAGTCTCTTTTTGCTATAATAAGAGAGAATAAATTTACACATGTCTCTTCTCAGTCAGTCCTTCTTTAATGGGTTCAGTTGGGAGTGACCTGCTTTTGTTTCCTGTTTCTTACAGAACTCCAAATGTAGATTTGTCAAGATGGTGTCAAGAAACTTTAAATCATATAGATCTTTCCTTTCTTCCTTCCTCCCTCTGTCTCATAACCATCTTACTTTCTTCCCTTCTTTCTTTCTTTTCCTTTTCTTTCCTTTTCTTCCTTCCTTTATTCTTTCTACATTGAAATGATAAATTACTCTAATGGATTAGACAGTGTTGGAGCACCAGGGATACAGCAGTGAATAAAAATAAAGTCCCAGCCAACCTCAAATTAGGGGCAACTAATTAGTCAAATTAGTTGAGGGGCAATAAAGTTCTTGACAAATAAATAAGGTATAAAATATAATTTTTTATATGCACTAAGGAACAAAATAAGGGATATGAGGACATAGAAACTATTATTTTAGATAATTTTTGGATAATGAGCTACAAGATAAACATGCTGTAACTTGTCTGGAGGCCAGAAATCCTTGGTTCTATGACTTCTACGATTTAGATAATTACTAATTTTTTGATCAGTGTCCCTTCCATTTTAAATATACTTTTAGATTCAGAAGAAAAAAAAAAGCATTTTGGCCTCTTAAGTCAGTTAAATATCTGAGGTATCTAACTAAGCTATGACACAGTGTAGAATACAGTGTTTGGAGTCAGGAAGGTTGAGTTTGGCGATGTTTCCTGAATATGGCCATTTCACAGAATCATGAGTGCTTCCATGCTCCTTTACTCACCTCATGCTGTAGGATAGAGGAGTAGAATCGTAAACTGGTACAGATTTTTTTTTTTTTTCAGCAGCCCTGTTAAACAGAAGCCATAAGACCTGCTTCTGAGCTGTGGGTCTGTCACATTTCTTGAGCTGTGGCTCTGTCACATTTCCTTGTCTGTATGAATGACAAGGAAAACAGAGAGACACTGAGAAGACAGATGCTGTTACACTCTCGTTGCTGCATGAATTGGAATCAAGGAGGAAAACAACTGAATAGCAGTGCCCACTGAACATTTGAGGTTAATTTTGCTGACTGTGCCCAAGAATCTTTGGCGAGTCTCTTTTTGCTATAATAAGAGAGAATAAATTTACACATGTCTCTTCTCAGTCAGTCCTTCTTTAATGGGTTCAGTTGGGAGTGACCTGCTTTTGTTTCCTGTTTCTTACAGAACTCCAAATGTAGATTTGTCAAGATGGTGTCAAGAAACTTTAAATCATATAGATCTTTCCTTTCTTCCTTCCTCCCTCTGTCTCATAACCATCTTACTTTCTTCCCTTCTTTCTTTCTTTTCCTTTTCTTTCCTTTTCTTCCTTCCTTTATTCTTTCTACATTGAAATGATAAATTACTCTAATGGATTAGACAGTGTTGGAGCACCAGGGATACAGCAGTGAATAAAAATAAAGTCCCAGCCAACCTCAAATTAGGGGCAACTAATTAGTCAAATTAGTTGAGGGGCAATAAAGTTCTTGACAAATAAATAAGGTATAAAATATAATTTTTTATATGCACTAAGGAACAAAATAAGGGATATGAGGACATAGAAACTATTATTTTAGATAAGATGGTTGTATTGGTTTCTTAAGATTGCTGGAACGTATCACCACAACTTGACGGCTTACAAGATAAACATGCTGTAACTTGTCTGGAGGCCAGAAATCCTAAATCAGAGTGTGGGTAAGGTTATGCTCCTTTACATGGCTCTTAGGGGGTTCCTTAAAGGTCCAGTGGTTAAGATATCACCTTCCAATGCAGAGGGTAAGTGTTCAATACCTGGTTAGGAAACTAAATATCGCACATACCTACAGGCCAAAAACCAAAATATGAAAGAGAAGCAATATTGTAACAAATTCAATAAGACTAAAAATGCTCCACATCCAAAAAGGAAAAAAATATATATATTAAAAAAAAAAGGCACTAGGAGAGGATCTTTCCTTGATTCTTCTGATTTCTGAGGTCTCCATGTATTCTAGGCTTGTCATTGTAAAACCCCAGTCTTTATCTTAATCTCCTTCTCTTTCTAATTAGTATATAGTCATTGGGCTCAGCTGGGTCATTCTGGATGATGCCATCTCAATATTCATAACTGAATTACATTTCCAACTTTTTTCCAAATAAGGTCACATTTATAGTTCCCAATGATTAGGCCATTGACCTATCTTTTTTGAGGAGACAGACAATATTCAATCCACTATAGTGGTCAAGAAAGACTTTTGTGATAAGTTGGTCAAGAAAGAGTTTTCAGATGAAATAATATGTGCACTGAGACCAGAAAAGGTGAAGAAATGAACCAATTTGAAAAATTTTACAATTGAAAATATATCATTCCCACAGTTTCTCTGAAAGTGATACCATCTCAAATGTTTGAGAACACCTGTGAAGTGTACTCTAGAAGGAGTTCTATACCTAACTTTTAGGACCAGAGTAAATGAAAATGCCAGAATCTTCCTGAGTTCTTCTGTAATTATAGGTTCTCATTGTCATATCCAGAGTCCATGCATAGTTGTCTAGCAAAATAGAACCTCCCCAATCTGCCTCCAATTCTTCCCTTAAAACTTTGTTTTTGCATATTACTAGCATCTTCATTCTTTTAGAATTCATGTCCTGGAAAATTCATAACTTATATAAATGCAGTTTGAAGGTCCTAACATGAGAAAAATGAGGAAGGGATGAATATATTTAGGGTTTGAGAGGGACACAAATAAAAAGAATGAACAAAGGGAGTGATTACTTCCAAAAATACAATTAATCAAATTTAAAATGTATCTAATAATTGACCTCAGTGGATTTTATATGCTGATGCAGAGTATCTGCTTAGTGAAGGAAAAAATAATATACATATTTCTTTTCTATAGGAGAGATCCTAACTTCTGCTACTTAGCAAGAACTCATGCTGGAAGCAGAAGAATTTTATTATAAAGCAAAAATAGTATAAGGTAGATCTGTTAATAGATTTTTCATAGAAGGTTTTATTTTTCTTCTTAGACTAATATTTTACCTGTAAGTCTGTTGTAGGTCATAGATATGTGAAGGTTGGTTCTTCTGATTTCTGAGGTCTCCATGTATTCTAGGCTTGTCATTGTAAAACCCCAGTCTTTATCTTAATCTCCTTCTCTTTCTAATTAGTATATAGTCATTGGGCTCAGCTGGGTCATTCTGGATGATGCCATCTCAATATTCATAACTGAATTACATTTCCAACTTTTTTCCAAATAAGGTCACATTTATAGTTCCCAATGATTAGGCCATTGACCTATCTTTTTTGAGGAGACAGACAATATTCAATCCACTATAGTGGTCAAGAAAGACTTTTGTGATAAGTTGGTCAAGAAAGAGTTTTCAGATGAAATAATATGTGCACTGAGACCAGAAAAGGTGAAGAAATGAACCAATTTGAAAAATTTTACAATTGAAAATATATCATTCCCACAGTTTCTCTGAAAGTGATACCATCTCAAATGTTTGAGAACACCTGTGAAGTGTACTCTAGAAGGAGTTCTATACCTAACTTTTAGGACCAGAGTAAATGAAAATGCCAGAATCTTCCTGAGTTCTTCTGTAATTATAGGTTCTCATTGTCATATCCAGAGTCCATGCATAGTTGTCTAGCAAAATAGAACCTCCCCAATCTGCCTCCAATTCTTCCCTTAACACTTTGTTTTGCATATTACTAGCATCTTCATTCTTTTAGAATTCATGTCCTGGAAAATTCATAACTTATATAAATGCAGTTTGAAGGTCCTAACATGAGAAAAATGAGGAAGGGATGAATATATTTAGGGTTTGAGAGGGACACAAATAAAAAGAATGAACAAAGGGAGTGATTACTTCCAAAAATACAATTAATCAAATTTAAAATGTATCTAATAATTGACCTCAGTGGATTTTATATGCTGATGCAGAGTATCTGCTTAGTGAAGGAAAAAATAATATACATATTTCTTTTCTATAGGAGAGATCCTAACTTCTGCTACTTAGCAAGAACTCATGCTGGAAGCAGAAGAATTTTATTATAAAGCAAAAATAGTATAAGGTAGATCTGTTAATAGATTTTTCATAGAAGGTTTTATTTTTCTTCTTAGACTAATATTTTACCTGTAAGTCTGTTGTAGGTCATAGATATGTGAAGGTTGGTTATCTGTTTACAGATTCTGCAAGTCAGAATTCCCTTTGACACATCTAGAGTACTGAAAATAAAAACAAAAATATACAAATGGTACCTAATTGAACTTAAAAGCTATATACTTATAGTTAATTCATATTGCTGTCTGGAAGAAACAAACATAATATTTTAAAGCAACTATCTTCCAATAAAAATAATTTTAAAAACTACCACATGATCTACATTATTGCTTCTTAGTATTGATATGTATAGTAAGTAAATGAAATCACTATCTGAAAACAGTATGTACACTGTGATGTTTATTTCACCATCATTCACAATAGCCAAGACTTGGAAACAACCTAAGTTTCTGTCAACAGATAAATAGATAAAGTAAATGTGGTATATATGTGTGTATGTGTATACATACATATATATACATATAGAATCATATATCCAGATTATATAGATAAAAATCTAGAAGATATATACATATATACATAATAGCTTTTCCATAGCAAAGGAAACTATAAACAACATATAAGTGCATGCTAAAGCCCTTCAGTTGTGTCCAATCCTTTGTGACCCTCTAGACTGTACTCTTCCAGGCTTCTCTGTCCATGGGATTCTCCAGGTAAGAATACTGGAATGGGTTGTCATGCCTTTCTTCTTGTAGGGGATCTTTTCAACCCAGGCATCAAACCCACAGCTCCCGCAGTTCATGCATTGTGAGTAGGTTTTTTACCCCTGAGTCACAAGGGAAGCCCATAAAAAACGTATGGCAGATTTAAAAAAAAAAATTGTGCATCCTCCCTATTCTTTTCTATTGTTTGTTCAACAACTTGCATGCAAACCAACAATGCACAAGTGCTCCCTTTGTCCACATCCTCATCAATATATGTTATCTCTTGCAGAGTATCTGCTTAGTGAAGGAAAAATAATATACATATTTCTTTTCTATAGAGAGATCCTAACTTCTGCTACTTAGCAAGAACTCATGCTGGAAGCAGAAGAATTTTATTATAAAGCAAAAATAGTATAAGGTAGATCTGTTAATAGATTTTTCATAGAAGGTTTTATTTTTCTTCTTAGACTAATATTTTACCTGTAAGTCTGTTGTAGGTCATAGATATGTGAAGGTTGGTTATCTGTTTACAGATTCTGCAAGTCAGAATTCCCTTTGACACATCTAGAGTACTGAAAATAAAAACAAAAATATACAAATGGTACCTAATTGAACTTAAAAGCTATATACTTATAGTTAATTCATATTGCTGTCTGGAAGAAACAAACATAATATTTTAAAGCAACTATCTTCCAATAAAAATAATTTTAAAAACTACCACATGATCTACATTATTGCTTCTTAGTATTGATATGTATAGTAAGTAAATGAAATCACTATCTGAAAACAGTATGTACACTGTGATGTTTATTTCACCATCATTCACAATAGCCAAGACTTGGAAACAACCTAAGTTTCTGTCAACAGATAAATAGATAAAGTAAATGTGGTATATATGTGTGTGTATGTGTATACATACATATATATACATATAGAATCATATATCCAGATTATATAGATAAAAATCTAGAAGATATATACATATATACATAATAGCTTTTCCATAGCAAAGGAAACTATAAACAACATATAAGTGCATGCTAAAGCCCTTCAGTTGTGTCCAATCCTTTGTGACCCTCTAGACTGTACTCTTCCAGGCTTCTCTGTCCATGGGATTCTCCAGGTAAGAATACTGGAATGGGTTGTCATGCCTTTCTTCTTGTAGGGGATCTTTTCAACCCAGGCATCAAACCCACAGCTCCCGCAGTTCATGCATTGTGAGTAGGTTTTTTACCCCTGAGTCACAAGGGAAGCCCATAAAAAACGTATGGCAGATTTAAAAAAAAAAATTGTGCATCCTCCCTATTCTTTTCTATTGTTTGTTCAACAACTTGCATGCAAACCAACAATGCACAAGTGCTCCCTTTGTCCACATCCTCATCAATATATGTTATCTCTTTTCTTTTTTGGTAATAGTCACAGTAAACGTTATGAGGTAATGTCTCATTATGGTTTTGATTTGAATTTCCTGATATTTTTTGACGTTGAGTAATTCAATACCTTGTCAAACATTAATTAATCATATATGCATGGATGCATGGACATATATCTAAATTTTTAATTCAGTTTAATCAGTCCACGTGTGTATTCCTACATCTGTGCATAATGTTTTGATTACCAAAGTTTATGGTATATCCTTAAAGCATGGAGCATGATGCTTTCAACTTTGCTCTTTTTCAAAATTTCTTGGGCTATTTAAGGGTCTTTTCTGATGCCATGTGAATTTTATTGTCTTATTTCAGTAAAAGAAATGTTATTGGATTTTTATAGAAATTGCATATAGTCTACACACTGCTTTGAGTAGTACACATATTTTAACAATATTAATTCTTTCAGTACATAAGCACGAGGCATCTTTCCTTTTTATGTCTTCAATATGTTTCAGCAATGTCTTAGAGTTTTTGTAGTATTGTATACTGGAATTTACTAAAAGAGTAGATTTTGAATGCTCCCCACATACACACAAAAAATAAAGCTATGTATGAGGTGGTAGATGTAACTGACTTTATTCTGATAATCAGTAATTGACATTTGCATATACTAAATCATCACCTTACACAGTTCACTTTTTTACAATTTTGTTTATCATTATACCTTAACATAATTGAAAAAAAGTCAAACGCAAAAAAAAAAAATTGGCAAATAAACTTAGCCATTGATTTGAAAGGAACAGATGAAAGTTAAGAGATGTGTGAATGGTGTAATAGAACATGAACAAGAGACGTAAATAAACTTATATCATCCTCAGTATAGCATTGGAGTAGCTCCCCAAATAGGTGGTATTCTGACTAATGTTGCCAATTTATAAAGAAAAATATTTCATTCCAGATAGCCATTTATCTTACTTTCTTGCATTATCCTAAAATAGCCATAATGATTGCAAGATTAATAAAGATAAGCTCAATTCAAATAGAGTTGGGATGCCAGAAGGATGATCTATACAATGGCAAAGCTCAAGAGAAAAATAATCTTTTTGCCTGACGAAAGCTCATCAATAAATCAAATCTACAACAAGATATCACCGCACACCAATCAGAATGGCCATCACCAAAAGACCTGTGAAGAATAAATGCTGGAGAGGATGTGGAGAAGAGAATCCTGTTGCACTGTTGGTGGGAATGTAAATTGATACAACCACTATAGAGAACAGTGTGGAGATTCCTTTAAAAACTAGGAATAAAACTGCCATATGCTCCAGCAATCCCATGCCTGGACTTATACCCTGAAAATACTCATGATTCAAAATGATACGTGTACCCTAAAGTTCACTGCAGAACTATTTACAACAGCCAGGACATGAGAACAACCTAGATGTCCATTGACAGATGAATGATTTAAAAAGTTGTAGGACATATATACAATGAAATGGAGTGGAGTGGAATATTGCACGCATGCCTGCTCAGTTGCTTCAGTCATGTCCGATTCTTTGCAACCCTATGGACTATAGACTGCAAGGCTCTTCAATCTATGGAAATCTCTATACAAGAATAGTAAACTAACTTACCCTGCTCTCTTCCAGAGGATCTTTGAACCCAGGGATTGAATCTGCATCTCCTACATCTCCTGCATTGTAGGTGGGTACTTTTCCACTGAGCCACCAGGGAAATCTAGTCATAACTTAGTCATAAAATGAACACTGTAGTGAGGTGGATGAACTTAGATATTTTTTAAAAAGTGAAGTAAGTCATAAAGAGAAAAAGAAATATATCATCCTAATGCATACAATTGGAATCTCAAAGAATGGTACTGACAAACCTATTTGCAGGGTGGTGAGGAATACAAAGACAAAAAGAACAGACTTGAGGCCACAGTCAAGGAAGGAGTGCATGGGATGAACTGAGAGAGCAGTGTTGATATATATACACTCTTATGTGTAAAATAGATAACTAGAGAGAGGCTGCTGTATAAAATAGGGAACCCAGCCTGGTGCGCTGTGAAAACCTAAAGGGGTGGGAAGTGGGTGATGGGAGAGAGGTTCAGACTGAGGCGTTCATACATATTTGTAGCTGATTCATGTTTTTATATGACATAAACCAACACAACATTGTAAAGCAATTATCCTCCAATTAAAAAAATAAAAATTAAAATAAAGGCAGCATGCATTTTTTGACTCAGTTCCTTCAGTGAACTCCTTGTTTACTATAACCCTTCTATTTTCCTTTTCTCCTCTTTAAAGGAGTAATTTTATCCATGTTTTGCTGGGACTTAGACATGGCTCGCCATGGTTTCAGACCCTGAATTGAAACACTTCGCTGATACTGAATAAACCCATTTTTGCTGGAGAAATAACTGGCAAAATATTTGCTGTAGGCAATTTTCTGTGGAATGCATGGGGCTCAAGAGAAAACACCCAATGACTGTGAGACTGTTGAGCACCTAAGTCTACATTGAGTCCATTGTTGTTCACTGGTTTTCCATCAACCCTGGTGTTTGAAGGCAAGAATTTTTTTTTTTTTTTTTGGATCTGACCTTCTGCCTTCTTTGTGATTTGAATTTCTCCAGGTTTTGTTTGGGATCATTTTGAGCTGCATCTTTTTGTTTCATTTTGTTTTGCTTAAGCTTTGTTCTGTCTGTAAGTACTTACTTGGTACATTAGCCTGATTGTATTTTGAAATCAGACTGTTTCAACTGAAGCTCTGCTAGCTTCTGTACCAGTTTCTTTTGGAACAGAGGATGTTTCACAGAAATGGTGCCAGTGCAGACTTTAACTTGGTTCTTTTCAGAATAGGAACTGTTCTATTGAAACTGCACTGGTAAGCCTTTGGCCTGACTCCTTTGGAATCAGGCTGTTCTGCTATAGCTGTGCTGTCCTAATTAACACTGGAGAAAAGTGAAGATTATATTTTTTCATAAAGAGAAAAAGAAATATATCATCCTAATGCATACAATTGGAATCTCAAAGAATGGTACTGACAAACCTATTTGCAGGGTGGTGAGGAATACAAAGACAAAAAGAACAGACTTGAGGCCACAGTCAAGGAAGGAGTGCATGGGATGAACTGAGAGAGCAGTGTTGATATATATACACTCTTATGTGTAAAATAGATAACTAGAGAGAGGCTGCTGTATAAAATAGGGAACCCAGCCTGGTGCGCTGTGAAAACCTAAAGGGGTGGGAAGTGGGTGATGGGAGAGAGGTTCAGACTGAGGCGTTCATACATATTTGTAGCTGATTCATGTTTTTATATGACATAAACCAACACAACATTGTAAAGCAATTATCCTCCAATTAAAAAAATAAAAATTAAAATAAAGGCAGCATGCATTTTTTGACTCAGTTCCTTCAGTGAACTCCTTGTTTACTATAACCCTTCTATTTTCCTTTTCTCCTCTTTAAAGGAGTAATTTTATCCATGTTTTGCTGGGACTTAGACATGGCTCGCCATGGTTTCAGACCCTGAATTGAAACACTTCGCTGATACTGAATAAACCCATTTTTGCTGGAGAAATAACTGGCAAAATATTTGCTGTAGGCAATTTTCTGTGGAATGCATGGGGCTCAAGAGAAAACACCCAATGACTGTGAGACTGTTGAGCACCTAAGTCTACATTGAGTCCATTGTTGTTCACTGGTTTTCCATCAACCCTGGTGTTTGAAGGCAAGAATTTTTTTTTTTTTTTTTGGATCTGACCTTCTGCCTTCTTTGTGATTTGAATTTCTCCAGGTTTTGTTTGGGATCATTTTGAGCTGCATCTTTTTGTTTCATTTTGTTTTGCTTAAGCTTTGTTCTGTCTGTAAGTACTTACTTGGTACATTAGCCTGATTGTATTTTGAAATCAGACTGTTTCAACTGAAGCTCTGCTAGCTTCTGTACCAGTTTCTTTTGGAACAGAGGATGTTTCACAGAAATGGTGCCAGTGCAGACTTTAACTTGGTTCTTTTCAGAATAGGAACTGTTCTATTGAAACTGCACTGGTAAGCCTTTGGCCTGACTCCTTTGGAATCAGGCTGTTCTGCTATAGCTGTGCTGTCCTAATTAACACTGGAGACACACTAAGTGCTCAACCCAACTAGCATAAAGCATTGCTTGCCTCAGAGTACTTCAAGTTCAAATAGTGGGACTGTTAATGAACCTCAAAAGTTTCTGTCTCTGAACCTATTTCCTTTTATTAAACACTTTGTGATATGTGAATGCTTTTGTCTTTTGTTCCTCAGCCACTGTACATTTATTAGGACAAGACTTCTTAGGAAACCTTGTACAGGAATTCCTTTCTCTTGTAAGAGGGATATGATTCTAAAAAGCTTATAACACAGTAGACTCTTGAAAAACACATGTTTGTACTATCTGAGTTCTCTTATATACTAGTGCATGTTCTGACTGTAAAATTTTTCTCAAATCTTCTATCTGTTCAGGAATTCAGAGACCCTAGCCACTAAGTTGTTCAAGGATCAACTGTAGTAATCAAAACAACCAAGGTGAATCAAATGTCTATTTGACATCTTTTATTTGTTGTGTACCTGACGATAGTAGCACTGATTCTGGAGACACTGATTGGCCATATTTAATCAGCCATCACTCACCTATGGGCAAAATCTCCAACTTATATTGGCAAAATTTGCAATGTACCTTTCATCAATATTCAAAGATATCTCTCAAAACTTCTTCCTAGAGTTAATCACTATCTTTCAAGTAAGGAAGAACTTCAAGGTTTAAAGCCCATGATAGATTACAAGGCTCAAGGATTTATTAGCTTTTATACTAATCTCAGTAATACTCCTATTTTACCAGTGAGAAAACTTAAGGGCTGAGTCTAGTGCTTTGTTCAGGACCTTTGAGCAATAAACAACATTGTTATCTCTCAATACATTACTAACATCCACTCCTATTGGAAGTTAATTCTTTACTTCATTAGATTTACATAATGCCTTCTTCAGTATTCCAATTGATGTAATTAGCAGAGGCTTTTTTGTCTTTACTTGGAAAGAAAAACAGTTCACTGGGACAGTAGTGATGCAAAATTTTACTTAGAGTTTTTATATCTCATAAATCTTGAAGGCTGAACTGGATAATATTAAGTGCTCTAGAAGTTCTAGTATGTTGCAAAATGTGGATGATTTTCTTTTTTGCCCATCTGAAGACAGCATCCAATTGCTAAAGCCTTTAGTCTTCAAGGGGTAAAATTTCCCCCAAATTTCTGTTTTCCCAAACCCAATTTCAACATTTAGGGTACTTGATATCAGAATAAGGACTACACCTAGATCCAGATAGGCTTCATGGTGTCATAAGTTTCCCAAAACTTAAGCACCAACTCTGAGTTTTTCTTAGGCTAGTTGCTTATTACTAAAAATGGATTCCTAATTTATATTTTAGTTATACTTCTGCATTTTTACTCAACAAATAACAACCCTGACACAATTTTATGAGGAGTACTGGATGACATAGCTGATAGCATCTTAAAGGAGAGTTTAATGAACATGTCTCCCTTGAGTTTCCTTTCGAATTTTTATATATAAAAAAGTATTTGTCCTCAGGATATTCATTCAAAATCATAGAGACCACAAATTATAGCCAATAAGCTATTATGGCAACTGGACTTTGTGGCATGGAAATACTTACCTTGCTAGAATCATTACTGCTATTGTCTTTCTGTCTTTTTGTTTAAAGTATTAAGCAAATGATTATGGGAATCCCAATAACCAGTTTTGTACCTCATGCAATAGAATTTCACTTGAATTCTCATCACACATACCACTTCTCAGGTACCACACATTTTAAAAATCCTTTGGTTAACTTCTCCTCATATAATTATTTTGCATTATTCTAAATGTCACATTATACCAGATGGACTTAACTGATATATAGAACATTGCATCCAAAAGAATCAAAACATACATTCTTTTTCATGTGTACATAGAACATACTCCAATACAGGTCACATATCATGCCATTAAACAAGCCTATACAAATTTAAGAAAATTCAATAGTATCAAGCTTTGTTGCTGACTACAACAGTAAGAGACTAGAAATCAATTCCAAAAAACCTGAAAGATACAAATAAATGGATGCTTTTAAAATAATCAAATTCCAATGAACATCATTTAGTATTAAATTAATTGTCTTTAATTGGAAAGAAAAACAGTTCACTGGGACAGTAGTGATGCAAAATTTTACTTAGAGTTTTTATATCTCATAAATCTTGAAGGCTGAACTGGATAATATTAAGTGCTCTAGAAGTTCTAGTATGTTGCAAAATGTGGATGATTTTCTTTTTTGCCCATCTGAAGACAGCATCCAATTGCTAAAGCCTTTAGTCTTCAAGGGGTAAAATTTCCCCCAAATTTCTGTTTTCCCAAACCCAATTTCAACATTTAGGGTACTTGATATCAGAATAAGGACTACACCTAGATCCAGATAGGCTTCATGGTGTCATAAGTTTCCCAAAACTTAAGCACCAACTCTGAGTTTTTCTTAGGCTAGTTGCTTATTACTAAAAATGGATTCCTAATTTATATTTTAGTTATACTTCTGCATTTTTACTCAACAAATAACAACCCTGACACAATTTTATGAGGAGTACTGGATGACATAGCTGATAGCATCTTAAAGGAGAGTTTAATGAACATGTCTCCCTTGAGTTTCCTTTCGAATTTTTATATATAAAAAAGTATTTGTCCTCAGGATATTCATTCAAAATCATAGAGACCACAAATTATAGCCAATAAGCTATTATGGCAACTGGACTTTGTGGCATGGAAATACTTACCTTGCTAGAATCATTACTGCTATTGTCTTTCTGTCTTTTTGTTTAAAGTATTAAGCAAATGATTATGGGAATCCCAATAACCAGTTTTGTACCTCATGCAATAGAATTTCACTTGAATTCTCATCACACATACCACTTCTCAGGTACCACACATTTTAAAAATCCTTTGGTTAACTTCTCCTCATATAATTATTTTGCATTATTCTAAATGTCACATTATACCAGATGGACTTAACTGATATATAGAACATTGCATCCAAAAGAATCAAAACATACATTCTTTTTCATGTGTACATAGAACATACTCCAATACAGGTCACATATCATGCCATTAAACAAGCCTATACAAATTTAAGAAAATTCAATAGTATCAAGCTTTGTTGCTGACTACAACAGTAAGAGACTAGAAATCAATTCCAAAAAACCTGAAAGATACAAATAAATGGATGCTAAGTAATAAGCTATAATCAATGGTTCACTGAAGAAATCAATGAGCAAATCAAATACCTAGAGAAAGTAATAAAAAAAAATTGTGATCCAAAATTTTAGGGATGCAGCAAAGCCAATTTATGAGGAAAGATTAGAGTAATACAAGCTTACCTCAGGAAACAAGAATAATCTCAAACAAGCAACCTAACATTATATCTAAAGAAATTAGAAGAGCAAGAACAAAACTCAGATTTATTAGAACATAAATCATAAAGATCAAAGCAGAATAAACCAAATAGAAACAAAACAGAAAAGATTAATGAAACAAAGAGTTGGCTCATTTAAAAGGAAAAAAAATTGATAAAACTTTAGTCAGACTAATCAAGAAATAGAGGACCCACATCAATGAAATCAAAAAACAATTAGAAGAAAACTGAAAGTAACAAATAACACCACAGAAACACAAAGTATCATGAGATTATTACAAACAACAAAAGCCAGTACAATGGAGAATCTAGAAGAAATGGTCAAATTCTATAAATGGACAATTGCCCAAGACTTGATTTTTCCTCCCAGGAACAAGGAAAAATAAATATGTATACATATGAACAGACCAAATACCAATAAAGAAATTTGATCAGTGGTGCAAAAACTCCCAAGAAATAAAAGTCCAGGGCTATTTGGTTTCAAAGTTAAACTTTACCAAAAGTTTAGAAAACAATTAACACCATCATTCTCAAATCATTCCAAAATTATAGGGGAAGAAAGACTTCTGAACTAATTCTCTGAAAATAGAATTACTCTGATTACACAACCAGAGAAAAATATCACAATAAAGATAATTGTTGGCCAGTATCACTGATGAACTTAGATGCAAAAATCCTCAACAAGGTGTTAGCAAATACATTAAACAATACATTAAAATATTCATACACCATAATCAAGTGAGATTTATCCCAGGGTTGCAAGGATGGTTCAACATCTGAAACTCAGTCAATGTGATGTGCCACATTAATTAATTGAAGAATTAATATCATATGATCATCTCTATAAATGCAAAAAGAGCTTTTGACAAAATTTAATATCCATTTATGATAAAGACCTCCCAAAAAGGTGAATATAGGGAGCATACTTCAAAATGGTAAAGTTTATTTATGTTTAACTCATAGATAAGGTATTCAACTATAAAAATGTCAGATAATTTCCTTTACAATAAGGAATAAGACAAAGATGCTCACTCTGGACACTGTTCTTGTTTTTGTTTTCCAGAACTTCTAAGATTTTTTTTTCTTTTTCTTTTTTTTTTTTTTTTGGCTATTCTGGGTTTTCACTGCTGCTGCAGGCTCTTCTCTAGTTGCAGAGAGTGGGCGCTAATGTTTAGTTGAGGTAAGCAGGCTTCTTGTTGCAGTCACTTCTCTTGTTGTGGAACTCTGGTTCTAGGGCACATGGGCTTCAGTAGTTGCAGTACATGGGCTCAACAGTTGTGGCTCCAAGGCTCTAGAACACAGGCTCCACAGTTGTGGCTCACAGGCTTAGTTGCTCCTCAGTGTATAGGATCAGGGATCGAACCCATGTCTTCTGCATTTACAGGTGGAATCTCTACCACTGAGCTCCCAGGAAGCCCATTCTGGACACTTTTCTCCAAGACAGTATTGGGCTTTCTAGTCAGAGCAGTTAGATAAGATAAATAAATAAAAAGAAATTCAAACTGGAAAAGAAAAAACAAGCTGTTACTGTTTGCAGATGACATGAAATACTATACATAGAAAATCTTAAGTATCCCTCAACAAAATTCCTACTAATTACTCAATTACTGAGTAAAGTTACTGGGTACAAAATTAATAAACAGAATTATGTTGCTTTTTATACACTAACAATGTGCTATTTGAAAATATTAGGAAAACAATCCCATTTGTAATTGTATAAAATACCCAGGAACAAACCTGCAAAGGGGGTACAAGATTTGTACTCTGAAAGCTGTAAGTCATGAATGAAAACAATACAAGACAACGTGTATAGATAGATATACTCTTCATGAAATTGAGAAGTCATATTGTTAAAATAAACATACCACTGGAGGCAAACTACAGATTCAATACAATGTCTATCAAAATACAAATGACGTTTTTCAAAGAATTAAAAAAATAATAGTCCTAAAATTTGTATGGAAACTCAAACAATCCCAAATAGAGGAAACAAGCTTGAGACAGAAGAAATTACAGTCCCTGACTTCAAATTATCCCTCAAAGCTACAGTAATAACAAAGCATATACTGACAAAGAAATATGGAGAGTTCAGAAATAAACCCACAAACAAGCAATCAATGACAAAGGAGATAAGATTATATAACAGAGAAAAGATAGTATCTTCAATAACTGGTAGTGGAAAAACTCGACAGTTATATTTAAAGTATGAAATCAGAACATTTTCCATGTCCATTTCAAAACTGAACTCAAAATATTGACAGATTAAATATGTAATTGTAAAAAACTTGGAACATAAAAACAGAAGAGAACATAGGCAGAATGCTTAAATTACAGTAGTTTTTTTTGTTGTTGCTATTTGTTTACTTTTTGGATCTGTGCACTAAGGCATAAGGAACAATAGGAAAAATAAGCAAATAGGAGTTATTTCAACTTAGAAATTTTTCAACAGCAAGCCATCAACAAGCTGAAAATACAACCTACTGAATAGCATAAAATGTTTGAAAATAATATGACTGATAATAAATTATATATCTAAAATATATGAATAGGTCATACACCTCAATTTCAAAAATATAAATAAAAACACCCAAATATTCAATTAAAAATGATCAGAAGACTAGGAGGAGCATTTATCCAAAGAAGGCATACAAATCGTCAATAGACACTAGAAAAGACTCAATATTGTTAATCATCAGAGAAATGGAAATCAAAACGAGAGTGACTTATCAATTCACACCTGTCAGAACAGCTATCATCAAAAAGACCACAAACAACAAATTTTACGGAGGATACACAGAAAAGAGGACCGCTTTACATTGTTGATGGAGATATAAACTTGTCCGACCACTGTGGAAAGTATTATGGAGGATACTCAAAAATCTAAAATTTGAACTACTATATGATGCCGCAGTTCTACGCTTAAGAATATATCTAAAGAAAATGAAAGCACTAATTTGGAAAGATACATGCATCCCAATGTCTGTAATGGTATTATTTACAATAGCCAAAGTGTGGAAGAAGGTTAAAAAATCAATAAATGAACAGAAGAGAGTGTGGTATGTGTGCATAAGTATGTGTATATATATATACATACATATATATACACATACATAT
This sequence comes from Tragulus kanchil, assembly GCA_022376925.1. Classification (NCBI taxonomy): domain Eukaryota; kingdom Metazoa; phylum Chordata; class Mammalia; order Artiodactyla; family Tragulidae; genus Tragulus; species Tragulus kanchil. The sequence goes on along the minus strand of JAIOJX010000029.1, from coordinate 78,414,972 downwards.
GCATAGTTGTACATGTATTATGTATATGGAATATAATGCTATAAAATATAAATACATATTCATGATACTATAAAATCATATGTATACAGTAAAAAGTTCACCCTATAATGCAGGAGTCACATGTTCTATCTCTGAGTAGAAAGGAATGCCTACCCACACCAGAATCTTGCCCAGAGAATTCCATAGATACAGAAGCCTGGCCGTCTACAATCTATGGGAATGCAAAGGATTGGAGAAGACAGAGTGACTAACCAGGGCAATACTATGTGAATATGTATACACACAGACACACACACACACAGGAACAGTATTATATTATTATATGTAGGTATATATGGGATACATATATATATGCATATGTGTGTGTGTATCTGTGTGTGTGTGGAGCGAGAGAGGAATATTAGCCATAAAAAATTACATTCTTCCATTTGCAGCAACATGGGTGGACCTAAGGAATATTATGCTTAGTGAGGTAAGTCAGAGAAAGAGGATTACTGAATATTATCATTAACATGTGCAGCCTAAATAATAAAACAAACTAATAAATGTAAGAAAAAAGAAATAGACACAGACTTAGAGAACAAGCTTGTAGTTAAAAGCAGGGAGAGGGAGAGAAGTGTATTATAAGGGTAGCGGAGTAAAGGATACAAACTACTGGGTATAAAATAAGCTACAAGAATGTATTGTACAATGCAGGTAATACAGTCAGCACTTTATAACAAATATAATTGGAATGAAATCTTTAGAAATTGCAAATCACTATATTGTCCACCTGTAACATAAAATTGTATATCAATAATACCCCCTTAAAAATGCAAAATAATGAAATAAAAATGCAATTACTCTGATTTAATATGTTCCCTGATATATTGCATTTCCCACACAAAGTTTTCATATTCCATATGTTCTTTATAATTTCTTTTTACATTTCGATACTAAATATTAAATACAAACAATTACTTCTATATTCTGAATCATACGTACTACATGTTGTGTCCTCTTGTTCTGTGATTTTTAGATTTTTGATGCTTTAAATATGTCAGATTTACTAAAAGTAGTGGAAAATGTTTATTTAAATTAATGAAGATTTTAGGTTAAATAAGATTTGTTATTTTCTATTTAATAAACAACACCCCTGGCCATGGACAGGTACCAGTCCATAGCCTGTTAGGAACTGGGTCAGCCAGTAGGAGGTGAACAGCTGATGAGTGAGTGAAGCTTCAATACAGCTGCTCCCCATCACCATGTCTTGCCCAGAGAATTCCATAGATACAGAAGCCTGGCCGTCTACAATCTATGGGAATGCAAAGGATTGGAGAAGACAGAGTGACTAACCAGGGCAATACTATGTGAATATGTATACACACAGACACACACACACACAGGAACAGTATTATATTATTATATGTAGGTATATATGGGATACATATATATATGCATATGTGTGTGTGTATCTGTGTGTGTGTGGAGCGAGAGAGGAATATTAGCCATAAAAAATTACATTCTTCCATTTGCAGCAACATGGGTGGACCTAAGGAATATTATGCTTAGTGAGGTAAGTCAGAGAAAGAGGATTACTGAATATTATCATTAACATGTGCAGCCTAAATAATAAAACAAACTAATAAATGTAAGAAAAAAGAAATAGACACAGACTTAGAGAACAAGCTTGTAGTTAAAAGCAGGGAGAGGGAGAGAAGTGTATTATAAGGGTAGCGGAGTAAAGGATACAAACTACTGGGTATAAAATAAGCTACAAGAATGTATTGTACAATGCAGGTAATACAGTCAGCACTTTATAACAAATATAATTGGAATGAAATCTTTAGAAATTGCAAATCACTATATTGTCCACCTGTAACATAAAATTGTATATCAATAATACCCCCTTAAAAATGCAAAATAATGAAATAAAAATGCAATTACTCTGATTTAATATGTTCCCTGATATATTGCATTTCCACACAAAGTTTTCATATTCCATATGTTCTTTATAATTTCTTTTTACATTTCGATACTAAATATTAAATACAAACAATTACTTCTATATTCTGAATCATACGTACTACATGTTGTGTCCTCTTGTTCTGTGATTTTTAGATTTTTGATGCTTTAAATATGTCAGATTTACTAAAAGTAGTGGAAAATGTTTATTTAAATTAATGAAGATTTTAGGTTAAATAAGATTTGTTATTTTCTATTTAATAAACAACACCCCTGGCCATGGACAGGTACCAGTCCATAGCCTGTTAGGAACTGGGTCAGCCAGTAGGAGGTGAACAGCTGATGAGTGAGTGAAGCTTCATCTGTATTTACAGCTGCTCCCCATCACCATGTCTTGTCAGATCAGGGGTGGCATTTGATTCACATAGAAGTGCAAACCCTACTGTGAACTGAGCATGCACAAGATCTAGGTTGTACATTGCTCATGACAATCTGATGCCTGATGATCTGGCATTCATAACCAAGGCAGTGAGACTAGAATTGGGGAATGGATGCAAACAACAGATTATCATTAGCAGAGAGGTTTGACTGCACAGAGATATTAATAATTCAATTTCTTAAAGACTCATATCAAAACTCTATCAGTGGGCTTCCCCTGGTGGTCCAGTGGGTAAGGACACCACCTTGCAGTGCAAGGGCCGCCGGTTCGAGCCCTGGCCTGGGAAGATCCCACGTACCGTGGAGCGGCTGGACTGATGTGTCCAATCACCGAGCCGGAGCTCTGGAGCGCATGAGCCCAGAGCCGGTGCTCTGTGACGACAGATGCCACCGCGATGGGAGGCCCAGAGGAGCCAAAGAATGAAGACAGATGAAAATAGAGAAATGAAAGACCAATAGAAGTGGCCCACCCACTCCCCTCCCTCCCTAACCCGACCCCCGACCAAAGTAAATAAATAAATCTTTGAAAAAAAAAAAAAACTCTTATCAGTGAGTAGCCACTGAGAAGCTGCTTTGGTGGCAGGCTTTACAGGGGCAAGTGAGATGATGTACATCAGTTGTACAGTTACATCTGGTGGCAGGCTTTAAGTCAGAATCTAACATTTTCGTCCTGTCACAAAGGTTTTCAGAATCTGCTACTTTAGTCCTCATGACCTGCCCTTTATTATTATTATTTTAAACTATAGCCTTTTTTTATTGATTCTCTATTTCATTTTCATCCATTTTTATTCTTTGACATGTGTGGGCCTCACATTGCAGTGGCTTCTCTGGCTGCAGAATGCTGGCTCTGGGCACAAGCGCTCCAGAGCGCTGGCTCATAATTGGACACACTGGTCCAGCCACTCCGGGGCATGTGGGATCTTGCCGGGTCAGGGATTGAACCCATGCCCCTTGCATTGCACAGGGGACCCTTGACCCACTGGACCACCAGAGAAGCCCCCTTTTCTATCATTATTGTTATTATTTACAACTTCCATCTGTGCCTCTTTCCTGCACTGAACACTTGTCTCAGTCACAGTTTTGGTAAGCCTACAAGCTAACCATAACCAAAATGTCACTAAAAACCAAATGTCGGTGAAAAACAAATGTCACTAAAGAACTTCTTTACAAAGGTGGAGAGACCCAATGAGAAGACAACAGAAGCCTCTAAGACTGCCAACAAAAAGAAAGGTTCATTTAAAAAATAGTACCAAGAATTCTGCTTAGTACTGGCACAAAAACAGAAATATCGACCAATGGAACAAGATCGAGAACCCAGAGATAAACCCACACACCTATGGGTACCTTATTTTTGACAAAGGAGGTGAACATATAAAATGGGACAAAGACAGCCTCTTCAGCAAGTGGTGCTGGGAAAATTGGACAGCTACATGCAAAAAAATGAAGTTGGAACATTCCCTGACACCATGCACAAAGATCAACTCAAAATGGATTAAAGACTTAAATGTAAGGCCAGAAACCATCAAACTCTTAGAGGAGAATATAGGCAAAATCGTCAAGGGCATACATCAAAGCAAGATCTTCTCTGAACCACCTATTTGAATAGCATAACTAAAAAGACAAATGAACATGTGGCACCTAATGAAACTTAAAAGCTTTTGTACAGCTAAAGAAACTACAAAAAAGCTGAACAGACAACCCACAGAGTGGGAGAAAATCATAGCAAATGAAACAACAGACAAAGAATTAATCTCCAAAATCTACAAGCAACTCAGACAACTCAGCACTGGAAAAACAAACAACCCAATCAAAAAATGGGAAAAGGACTTAAACAGACACCTCTCCAACAATGACATACAGATGGCCCAAAAGCATGTGGAACGATGCTCAACTTCACTAATAATTAGAGAAATGCAAATCAAAACTACAATGAGATATCACCTCACACCCGTCAGAATGACCATCATCCACAAATCGACAGACAATAAATGCTGGAGAGGCTGCGGAGAAAAGGGAACACTCCTGCATTTCTGGTGAGAGTGTAAATTGATACAGCCTCTATGGAAGACAGTCTGGAGATTTCTTAAAAAACTAAAAATAGAAGCACCGTATGACCCAGCAATCCCACTCTTAGGCTTATATCCTGATGAAATCAAATCTGAAAGAAGCACCTGTACCCCAATGTTCATTGTAGCTCTCTATACAATAGCTAGAACATGGAAGGAACCTAGATGCCCATCGACGAACGAATGGATCCAAAAGCTCTGATACATATATACAATGGAATACTACTCAGCTGTAAAGAGAAAAGCAGAAGAATCAGCCCTAATGAGGTGGCTGGATCTAGAATGTATCATCAAAAGTGAAGTCACTCAGAAAGAGAAGGACAAATACAGTATATTAACACACATATATAGAATCTAGTAGAATGGTGATGATGGCACACGCAGTGAAGCAACAGAAAGACAGACATGGACAGTGGACATATGGTCATTGTGGGGAAGGAACAGAAGGTGGGAGGCGTAAAGGAAGTAGCATGAAGGCCTGTACTATCATAAGTGAAGAAAATATCTATAGTCATTACTCTGTGAGAAAAGGGGATCCTTCAGGGGTGCTATGTGATGGTTGGGAGGGGTGGGAAGGGGGGATATACATATGACTAATCTGGGAACATACATATCTGTAAACAACAAAACTCTGTAAAAGTTAAAAGTAAAATAAAGGTTAAAAATGAAAAAGAATTCTGCTTAAATTACAGGTCCATTGCAATAGGTGATTCACATTCTTCAAGTCTATTTTATGTAATATGCGGCAACTGGCTATCCAATGAAGCCATGAAACTTTGCAAACTGCTTTTCCATATGGATACAAACATTAAAAGACAAGTCTCTGGAGTTTTGAATTTCAAAGGAAACATGAACATGAAAATCAGAAGGCCACCACTGCATTAAACATATCATTCTTCATGGCTAACCACATTGCTAAAGCTAAGAAGTCCTTTACTGCTGGAGTGATCTTACCTGATGCTAAGGACATTTATCATGAACTTTGAGAAGAGGCTGCGGTTCAAAAGATGACACATGTTCCTCTTTTGGCTAGCACTATAACAAGATGAATTGATGATATAGCACATAATGTTCAGGCACAATTGTTAGAGGATTAATGAGTCATTGTGCATTTTATGCAATCTAGGTTGATGAGTACATTGACAACAAGGCAATGGTGCTTTGTTTTTGTGTGACATATTTTCAGGAGGATGTGCACAAGGATATGTTATGTGCACTTTTGTTGCCAACCAACACCACAACTGCAGAACCATTCAAGTCTTCGAATGATTACACATCACGGAAACTGAATTTGTCATTCTGTGTAAGTCTATGTATGGACAGAACAGTTGTCATGACTAGATGGCTTCCTGGTTTTGTTACTCATGTCCAAAAGGTTGCTTCTGAATGTGAATCTACACCCTATATCATCCATAAAGAAATGCTGCCTAGCTAAAATATATCATCTGGGCCTAATGTTTTAGACTATGAGTAAAAAACACTCAGAAAGAGAAGGACAAATACAGTATATTAACACACATATATAGAATCTAGTAGAATGGTGATGATGGCACACGCGTGAAGCAACAGAAAGACAGACATGGACAGTGGACATATGGTCATTGTGGGGAAGGAACAGAAGGTGGGAGGCGTAAAGGAAGTAGCATGAAGGCCTGTACTATCATAAGTGAAGAAAATATCTATAGTCATTACTCTGTGAGAAAAGGGGATCCTTCAGGGGTGCTATGTGATGGTTGGGAGGGGTGGGAAGGGGGGATATACATATGACTAATCTGGGAACATACATATCTGTAAACAACAAAACTCTGTAAAAGTTAAAAGTAAAATAAAGGTTAAAAATGAAAAAGAATTCTGCTTAAATTACAGGTCCATTGCAATAGGTGATTCACATTCTTCAAGTCTATTTTATGTAATATGCGGCAACTGGCTATCCAATGAAGCCATGAAACTTTGCAAACTGCTTTTCCATATGGATACAAACATTAAAAGACAAGTCTCTGGAGTTTTGAATTTCAAAGGAAACATGAACATGAAAATCAGAAGGCCACCACTGCATTAAACATATCATTCTTCATGGCTAACCACATTGCTAAAGCTAAGAAGTCCTTTACTGCTGGAGTGATCTTACCTGATGCTAAGGACATTTATCATGAACTTTGAGAAGAGGCTGCGGTTCAAAAGATGACACATGTTCCTCTTTTGGCTAGCACTATAACAAGATGAATTGATGATATAGCACATAATGTTCAGGCACAATTGTTAGAGGATTAATGAGTCATTGTGCATTTTATGCAATCTAGGTTGATGAGTACATTGACAACAAGGCAATGGTGCTTTGTTTTGTGTGACATATTTTCAGGAGGATGTGCACAAGGATATGTTATGTGCACTTTTGTTGCCAACCAACACCACAACTGCAGAACCATTCAAGTCTTCGAATGATTACACATCACGGAAACTGAATTTGTCATTCTGTGTAAGTCTATGTATGGACAGAACAGTTGTCATGACTAGATGGCTTCCTGGTTTTGTTACTCATGTCCAAAAGGTTGCTTCTGAATGTGAATCTACACCCTATATCATCCATAAAGAAATGCTGCCTAGCTAAAATATATCATCTGGGCCTAATGTTTTGTAGACTATGAGTAAAAATCATCACCCACATTATAGTACATATTTGTAACTCAAGGCTCTTCATGCAGTTCTTTTAGGAGATGGCACAGAGTACATATGTTTTCTATTATACATAGAAAGGTAAATCTCTAGCCAGAGCTCTTAGATAGTCGTTTGAGATTCCTGTAGAAAAACAGTCACCACTGGCAGCATATATCAGTGACACAGAATGAGCCGAAAAACTTACTTGTGACACATTCAACCTGGTGAGCTAACTCAATGTGTCACTGCATTGGAAAATGACACCTGTATTCAAATTTGCAGTTAAAGTGACTGCATTCAAAGCCAAACTGGAATTATGGTGGCACCAAGTGAACATTCTGACTTTTGACATTTCAAATATTAGCAAAGATTTTGAAAGAGACTGAGCCAAGGGCCCTCTTTCTTCTAGTTGGTGCGTGACCACCTACTTCAAATTTCAAGATAGTTTGAATATTGCTTCCCATCTTCGAAAGAGCCCCAAACTGCAAAGGAAAGGATCTGTGACTTATCTGTGAATAATACAGGCATATCAGCTTTATCCATGCTAGAAGAAGATCAACAGCTTGAGGTCACAAATGACAGTGGCCTCAAATGCATGTCTGACACAACTTCAAATCTCCATGTGTTCTGGTTTAAAGCAAAGGCAAAATACTCTGTGACTGCCATAAAAACATTGAAAAGTCTACTTCCATTTCCAAAGGCTAGCACTATAACAAGATGAATTGATGATATAGCACATAATGTTCAGGCACAATTGTTAGAGGATTAATGAGTCATTGTGCATTTTATGCAATCTAGGTTGATGAGTACATTGACAACAAGGCAATGGTGCTTTGTTTTTGTGTGACATATTTTCAGGAGGATGTGCACAAGGATATGTTATGTGCACTTTTGTTGCCAACCAACACCACAACTGCAGAACCATTCAAGTCTTCGAATGATTACACATCACGGAAACTGAATTTGTCATTCTGTGTAAGTCTATGTATGGACAGAACAGTTGTCATGACTAGATGGCTTCCTGGTTTTGTTACTCATGTCCAAAAGGTTGCTTCTGAATGTGAATCTACACCCTATATCATCCATAAAGAAATGCTGCCTAGCTAAAATATATCATCTGGGCCTAATGTTTTGTAGACTATGAGTAAAAATCATCACCCACATTATAGTACATATTTGTAACTCAAGGCTCTTCATGCAGTTCTTTTAGGAGATGGCACAGAGTACATATGTTTTCTATTATACATAGAAAGGTAAATCTCTAGCCAGAGCTCTTAGATAGTCGTTTGAGATTCCTGTAGAAAAACAGTCACCACTGGCAGCATATATCAGTGACACAGAATGAGCCGAAAAACTTACTTGTGACACATTCAACCTGGTGAGCTAACTCAATGTGTCACTGCATTGGAAAATGACACCTGTATTCAAATTTGCAGTTAAAGTGACTGCATTCAAAGCCAAACTGGAATTATGGTGGCACCAAGTGAACATTCTGACTTTTGACATTTCAAATATTAGCAAAGATTTTGAAAGAGACTGAGCCAAGGGCCCTCTTTCTTCTAGTTGGTGCGTGACCACCTACTTCAAATTTCAAGATAGTTTGAATATTGCTTCCCATCTTCGAAAGAGCCCCAAACTGCAAAGGAAAGGATCTGTGACTTATCTGTGAATAATACAGGCATATCAGCTTTATCCATGCTAGAAGAAGATCAACAGCTTGAGGTCACAAATGACAGTGGCCTCAAATGCATGTCTGACACAACTTCAAATCTCCATGTGTTCTGGTTTAAAGCAAAGGCAAAATACTCTGTGACTGCCATAAAAACATTGAAAAGTCTACTTCCATTTCCAACCTCCCATCTTCTTGGAGCAGGGCTTTCTGTAGTGACATCAACCAAAATCAGATTGCAGAGTAGACTGGACAAGAGCAGCACACTTTGGATATCACTTTCCCCCATTATCCCCATTTGAGGTAGTTTAATTCCAGGAAAAAAGGTCAGGGCTCCCATTGATTCTGCCTTATAATAAGTTGCATAAAATCTTCATTACATGACAATTTAATAATAATAGAAACAATGCACAAAAAGGCAATATGCTTGAATCATACTGAAACCATCTCCTTCAGGTCTATAAAAAAATCGTCTTTCACAAAACCTGTTCCTTGTGCCAGAAAGGTTAGGGACCACTGAAATAAGACACTTGGAGTAAATAATACCTTCTACTTGAAAAGAAATATATGAGACACATGTTGTTGTTGTTGTTATTCATTATCAAGCCATGTTCAACTGTTTGCAACCCCATGGATTGCACCATACCAAGCTCTTTTGTCCTCCACTGTCTTCTGGAGTTTGCTCAAATTCATATCCATTGAGTTGATAATGCTATCTAACCATCTCATCCTCAGCCTTCTCCTTTTACCTTCTGTCTTCCCCAGCATCAGGGTCTTTTCCAAATATTCATATGACTGAAGAAGTATGTTGAAGAGAAAACACACCAAAATATCACACTAATATTCCCATTACTTGGAAGAAAAGATAAAGACATTTTTATAATTAGTTGAATATTTCTCTAGATTTTTTGTAGATATGGATATAATGTATATACAGGAATAGTGAGAGATATTGTCTAAACAATAGAGAGAGAAATTATTGAAATTTTGCACAGATATAGTTGTGCCACATTGGATATGGTTTGACACACATTTTAATAAATTACTTAAAATTCTCTGTTGCTAAAATTACTAATAGTAAACAAATTAAAAAAGGAGTATGTATATATATATACCAATTGGAGTATGTGTATATATACCAACATAACAATTGATACTACTACTAAAATGTTCAAGCAAAATTATAAAAAATATTAAAATATTTAAAATATATCAAAAAATATGTCTTACTTGTTCAACTTCATATTTCATAATCACAGTATTATTTAAGACCTTATAAAAAGGAAAAGAGTACATTAACATTCTTATAATTTTCCCATCCTTAGTCTCATCCAAAAATTTTGACTTTTGTATCATTTTTTTTTGTTGATGTTCATACATTTTTACATTCCACTCTGTAAGCATACTTAAGACAGATATTTAGCCACTTACATACTCAATTATACCTAATTATAACCAGTTGCTCCTGGTTGTTTTACCTAACTTCTATTTTCAAGTTTATTATCACAACTTTTGATATGTTATTTGATCATCCATATTTTATTGCCAATATTTGAGGTAGTGTATAATTATTATATCCTTTTATTTATTATATGCTAAGCAGTTCATATGTGATGCCTTTATATATAAGAAAACTCTCCTAACTTTTCCTTTATTTGACTATTAAAGATTTGATTACAATGTCTTCTGTCATTAACTTTTGACCCTAGCATGTCAGTTCATATTCCACTGATTGATTTTATTTGGTGATTAATTATATTAAGATGAATGCTTTATTCACTCAATATTTAAAATTTGTTCCTACTTTTGTTTAACTAAAAAAACAATTTGGCTTTTGCAGTATTCTTGATTACATTTTTTTCCATTGACAGTTTCTATATAGCACCCCATTTTCACCTGACTTAGTAGTTATTCTGGAAAGGTTTGTGTTATAATTCTTCTTGAATGATAACTTGATTTTCAGCCTAGATGCTTAATTTTCTTTTTTAGGTCTTGGAATTTTAATAATTTAACCAGGAATTCACCAGCACAAATTGGTCTGTTTCAGATTTCCTGATAGTTAAATGCCCTATATATCTGAATCTAGTTTTATTTTCAATTTCTGGGAATTTTTTCCACAGCATATTATACTTTAAATAGTCAACTGTGTATTAATTTATGTATACCAATTTTTCTTTTGCTGGAGTATATGTACATTAATGCAACCTCTCATATGTTTTATTGTAATTCATATTTATTATAATTTAAATTATAATAACTATTCTATATGAATAATTAAATATTCATTCCTAAGCCATGTCAGATTCATTCTCAAATGATTGCAATGCGTTCCTGTTTCCATTACAGTGCTATTGTGCTACTCAGTTTAATTCTGTATTTTTGTAATCCCCTTCAATGCTTACCTTTATTTTTTCTCACTTTAGATTTCTTTATTAAAAAATATTCGGATTTCTTTTTTTTTAACTTTCAACAAAAATGAAACAATTGAAGGATATATCTTCTTTCCCTTGGGTTGCAATGCAGTACAAATGAACTGTTGTTCACGTTATTTTGTTGATTTCTTCCTTATTTTCTTTCTTTCTCCAATTTCCTTATTGCCTTCCCTGGTGCAATTTCCTAATCTTAAACTTATTTATTTATTACTTTTCTCTGTAAAAGATGTGCAGAAACTCTATTTTGTTGACTTGATCAAAGTATTAGATCTTGGATCTACTTATTTCTTGATCTTCCTCTCCCAATCCCACCTATGGTCATCTCCCTTTTCTCTCTGATCTTCCACAATATCAGACTTCTAAAACTTCCCTATTGTCTTCATACTGTTAATTTTTCTTTTCTTCTTCCTTTCCATAAAAAGATTTATTGATATAATATGAAATTAAATGAGTAACTTGAAGGGATGAATTCACTTCCAAGTTCACTGAAATAGTATTCGTAATAGCCAGAACTTGGAAACAATCTGTCAGTTGACAGATGAATGGATAAAGAAATATATGTATAATGTATGTATGTATGTGTGTGTGTATATATATACATATATATATATAATACATATATTATATGTTATATTTATTACATATAAATTTTATATAGTATTTTATATTATATACTAATATATATGGTGATACACAAAATATATATGTGAAGATATATATTAAAATAGATTATGCATACATATGTAATAAAGGGAATATATATTGTGTGTGTGTGTGTGAATGGAATATATATATATACACATATGTATTAAAATATTATTCAGTCTTAAAAATGAGATAATGAGATTTGGAACAATGTCAGGATTCTGGCATTTGGAACATTTGCAACATATTGTTCAGTCACTCAGTCATATCCAATTTTTTGTGACCCCATAGCCTGCAACATGCCAACTATGCCACATAAAATAAATCAAACACAAAGAAAATTACTACATGATCTCATTTATATGTGGAATCTAAAACAGTTGAACTGTAGATACAGAGAGTAAAACTTTGGCTATGAAGCATGGGGAAATGGAGGAAATAATATATCGGTCAAAGGGTTACAGTTGTAAAAAATACATTATCAAAACTAATCTTTAGGACTTTTTTAATAACTTGATTGCCCAATGCAGTACAAATGAACTGTTGTTCACGTTATTTTGTTGATTTCTTCCTTATTTTCTTTCTTTCTCCAATTTCCTTATTGCCTTCCCTGGTGCAATTTCCTAATCTTAAACTTATTTATTTATTACTTTTCTCTGTAAAAGATGTGCAGAAACTCTATTTTGTTGACTTGATCAAAGTATTAGATCTTGGATCTACTTATTTCTTGATCTTCCTCTCCCAATCCCACCTATGGTCATCTCCCTTTTCTCTCTGATCTTCCACAATATCAGACTTCTAAAACTTCCCTATTGTCTTCATACTGTTAATTTTTCTTTTCTTCTTCCTTTCCATAAAAAGATTTATTGATATAATATGAAATTAAATGAGTAACTTGAAGGGATGAATTCACTTCCAAGTTCACTGAAATAGTATTCGTAATAGCCAGAACTTGGAAACAATCTGTCAGTTGACAGATGAATGGATAAAGAAATATATGTATAATGTATGTATGTATGTGTGTGTGTATATATATATATACATATATATATATAATACATATATTATATGTTATATTTATTACATATAAATTTTATATAGTATTTTATATTATATACTAATATATATGGTGATACACAAAATATATATGTGAAGATATATATTAAAATAGATTATGCATACATATGTAATAAAGGGAATATATATATGTGTGTGTGTGTGTGTGAATGGAATATATATATATACACATATGTATTAAAATATTATTCAGTCTTAAAAATGAGATAATGAGATTTGGAACAATGTCAGGATTCTGGCATTTGGAACATTTGCAACATATTGTTCAGTCACTCAGTCATATCCAATTTTTTGTGACCCCATAGCCTGCAACATGCCAACTATGCCACATAAAATAAATCAAACACAAAGAAAATTACTACATGATCTCATTTATATGTGGAATCTAAAACAGTTGAACTGTAGATACAGAGAGTAAAACTTTGGCTATGAAGCATGGGGAAATGGAGGAAATAATATATTGGTCAAAGGGTTACAGTTGTGTAAAATGAATACATTATCAAAACTAATCTTTAGAATATTGACTGATAATATTATATTGTATACTAGTAATTTACTCAGGGTAGATTCAGATGCTCTTAGCACACACAAAAGTTACTATGTGAACAGATGGATATACTAATTAACTTGAACATAGCAATCATTTCACTATGTATATGTATATCAAACATCACGCTGTACACTTCAAATATATAAAATTCTGTAAATGAATCAATAAGATGGTTTCCTAAATTTCTTTCATGTCCCAGTCTAGCCATCATACAGAAGCTATAATATGTGACTATCTCTTCTTTCCCTTGAGAAACATAGCTGCATTTCTATCACAATGGACTTGATGAGCCTTCTAAGGATCTCTGCATTCCCTCACTGTTGTACCTCTCTACTGTCTCAATGTGCTTTCTGTATGTAGTCTTAGCCTTACTTATATAGTATACTGGATTCTCTTTCTCCAAAATCTTTTGTATTATCCTTGAAGCATATTATACTGATTTCCACCTTTAAAATAAAATAGAAACATTAATTTCATCAATCACATTATTCCCATAACATTATCATTCAACACTGACATCCTCTTATAGTTTCAAACTTATTTCTTTTACCATCAAATACCTTGAAGGAAATGTCTACACATATTGCATATATTTTACAATTTTCTGCCCATCATTTAGCAACAGTAATCTGATTTCTGCCTTTGCTTATTCAACTGAAACTAGCATTTTCAATATCACCAGCAACTTTCACATTTTAAATTTCACAAGAACAATTTAAATCATTGTCCATTCTCTCTTTTGTAAAACAAGTCCTTTGATTCCTATGATATCACACTCCTTGTTCCTTCCTACCTCTCTTGGTCCTCTTCTTCTAGTTATTCTTCTTAACATCTTCCATCTAGTTTTTCAAAACTACTGTTGATCATTGTTTTGCCTTAGACCCTCTTCTGTTTTAATTTTACAATTTCCCTAGATCATTACATTCATTTCTAAGTTCGTAGTTATTTTGGGCAAAGTCTACTCTAAAATGGGTATTAAGATCATTCATCTCTTCCTAATTTTAGGATTCCTAATCTATCCACTATTGATGTTCCTAATTTTATAAGCAAAGGTGTCTCAAGTGGTCAGTTTAGATAGACCAGTCACTCAGTTGTGTTCATCTCTTGGCAATCTCATGGACTGCATGGAAAAATGGAGAAGTTCCATATAGCTGGCAGAAACAAGACCTTGAGCAAACTGTGTCTCAGATCATGAACTCCTTATTGCAAAATTCAGATCTAAATTGAAGAAAGTAGGGAAAATCACTAGGGCATTCAGGCAGGAACTAAATCAAATCCCTTACAAATATACAGTGGAAATTACAAATAGGTTCACAGAATTAGATCTGATTGAGTGCTTGAAGAACTATGCGTGGAGGTTTGTAACATTGTACAGGAGGCATTGATCAAAATCATCTTCAAAAGAAAGAAACGGTTGTCTGAGGAGGCCTTACAAATAGCTGAGAAAAGAAGAGATGCTAAATGCAAAGGAGAAAAAGAAAGATATACCCATCTGAATGCAGACTTCCAGTAAATAGCAAGGAGAGATAGGAAAGCCTTCATAAGTAAATATGCAAGGAAGTACAGGAAAATAAGAGAATGGAGAAGAATAGATATCTCACAAAGCTTAGAGTAGATGGGCACATGAAAGGACAGAAGCAGTATGGACCTGACACACAAAGAAGACATTAGAAAGAGATGGAAAGAATACATAGACGAGCTATACAAAAAATATCTTAATGAGCCACATGACCACTATGGTGTGATCACTCACCTTGAGCCAAACATCTTAGAATTTGAAGTCAAGTGGGCTCTGGGAAGCATTATTATGAACAAAGCTATTGCATATATTTTACAATTTTCTGCCCATCATTTAGCAACAGTAATCTGATTTCTGCCTTTGCTTATTCAACTGAAACTAGCATTTTCAATATCACCAGCAACTTTCACATTTTAAATTTCACAAGAACAATTTAAATCATTGTCCATTCTCTCTTTTGTAAAACAAGTCCTTTGATTCCTATGATATCACACTCCTTGTTCCTTCCTACCTCTCTTGGTCCTCTTCTTCTAGTTATTCTTCTTAACATCTTCCATCTAGTTTTTCAAAACTACTGTTGATCATTGTTTTGCCTTAGACCCTCTTCTGTTTTAATTTTACAATTTCCCTAGATCATTACATTCATTTCTAAGTTCGTAGTTATTTTGGGCAAAGTCTACTCTAAAATGGGTATTAAGATCATTCATCTCTTCCTAATTTTAGGATTCCTAATCTATCCACTATTGATGTTCCTAATTTTATAAGCAAAGGTGTCTCAAGTGGTCAGTTTAGATAGACCAGTCACTCAGTTGTGTTCATCTCTTGGCAATCTCATGGACTGCATGGAAAAATGGAGAAGTTCCATATAGCTGGCAGAAACAAGACCTTGAGCAAACTGTGTCTCAGATCATGAACTCCTTATTGCAAAATTCAGATCTAAATTGAAGAAAGTAGGGAAAATCACTAGGGCATTCAGGCAGGAACTAAATCAAATCCCTTACAAATATACAGTGGAAATTACAAATAGGTTCACAGAATTAGATCTGATTGAGTGCTTGAAGAACTATGCGTGGAGGTTTGTAACATTGTACAGGAGGCATTGATCAAAATCATCTTCAAAAGAAAGAAACGGTTGTCTGAGGAGGCCTTACAAATAGCTGAGAAAAGAAGAGATGCTAAATGCAAAGGAGAAAAAGAAAGATATACCCATCTGAATGCAGACTTCCAGTAAATAGCAAGGAGAGATAGGAAAGCCTTCATAAGTAAATATGCAAGGAAGTACAGGAAAATAAGAGAATGGAGAAGAATAGATATCTCACAAAGCTTAGAGTAGATGGGCACATGAAAGGACAGAAGCAGTATGGACCTGACACACAAAGAAGACATTAGAAAGAGATGGAAAGAATACATAGACGAGCTATACAAAAAATATCTTAATGAGCCACATGACCACTATGGTGTGATCACTCACCTTGAGCCAAACATCTTAGAATTTGAAGTCAAGTGGGCTCTGGGAAGCATTATTATGAACAAAGCTAATAGAGGTGTTAGAATTCCAGCTGAGCTATTTCAAATCCTAAAAGATAATACCTTTAAAGTCCTGCACTCAATATGCCAGCAAATTTGAAAAATTCATCAATGGTCTCAGGACTGGAAAATGTCAGGATCTGTTGTATTCCCAAAGAAGGGCAATGCCAAAGAATTGTCACCATTGCACTCATTTCAAACACAAGCAAAGTAATGCTCAAATGCTCCAATCTAGGCTTCAACAGTGCATGACCGAGAACTTTCCAGTTGTACAAGCTGAATTTAGAAATGACAGAACCAGAAATCCAAATGCCAACATCCGTTGGATCATAGAAACAGCAAGGGAATTCCAGAAAAAAACATCTACTTCTCCTCTGTTGACTATGCTTTAGCCTTTGACTATGTAGATCACATAAAACTGGAAAATTCAGAAAGAGATGGGAGTACTCTACCACCTTACTTGATTCCTGAGAAACCTCTTTGTAGGACAAGAAGCAGCAGTTAGAACTGGACAGGATAAAATGGACTGGTCCAAGCTTGGAAAGCGTACATCAAAGCTGTGTATTGTCATCCTGCTTATTTAATTCATATGCAAGGTACATCATGTGAAATGCTGGCCAGGTTAAAGAAGAAACTGGAATCAAGTTTTCAGGGAGAAATATTAATAGCCTCAAATATGCAGATAACAACACTCTTATGGCAGAAAGCAAAGAGGAACTAAAGAGCTTTTTGATGAAAGTGAAAGAGAAGAGTGAAAAACTGGCTTAAACATTTAAGATGGCAATTTAAAAGAAGAGATGCTAAATGCAAAGGAGAAAAGAAAGATATACCCATCTGAATGCAGACTTCCAGTAAATAGCAAGGAGAGATAGGAAAGCCTTCATAAGTAAATATGCAAGGAAGTACAGGAAAATAAGAGAATGGAGAAGAATAGATATCTCACAAAGCTTAGAGTAGATGGGCACATGAAAGGACAGAAGCAGTATGGACCTGACACACAAAGAAGACATTAGAAAGAGATGGAAAGAATACATAGACGAGCTATACAAAAAATATCTTAATGAGCCACATGACCACTATGGTGTGATCACTCACCTTGAGCCAAACATCTTAGAATTTGAAGTCAAGTGGGCTCTGGGAAGCATTATTATGAACAAAGCTAATAGAGGTGTTAGAATTCCAGCTGAGCTATTTCAAATCCTAAAAGATAATACCTTTAAAGTCCTGCACTCAATATGCCAGCAAATTTGAAAAATTCATCAATGGTCTCAGGACTGGAAAATGTCAGGATCTGTTGTATTCCCAAAGAAGGGCAATGCCAAAGAATTGTCACCATTGCACTCATTTCAAACACAAGCAAAGTAATGCTCAAATGCTCCAATCTAGGCTTCAACAGTGCATGACCGAGAACTTTCCAGTTGTACAAGCTGAATTTAGAAATGACAGAACCAGAAATCCAAATGCCAACATCCGTTGGATCATAGAAACAGCAAGGGAATTCCAGAAAAAAACATCTACTTCTCCTCTGTTGACTATGCTTTAGCCTTTGACTATGTAGATCACATAAAACTGGAAAATTCAGAAAGAGATGGGAGTACTCTACCACCTTACTTGATTCCTGAGAAACCTCTTTGTAGGACAAGAAGCAGCAGTTAGAACTGGACAGGATAAAATGGACTGGTCCAAGCTTGGAAAGCGTACATCAAAGCTGTGTATTGTCATCCTGCTTATTTAATTCATATGCAAGGTACATCATGTGAAATGCTGGCCAGGTTAAAGAAGAAACTGGAATCAAGTTTTCAGGGAGAAATATTAATAGCCTCAAATATGCAGATAACAACACTCTTATGGCAGAAAGCAAAGAGGAACTAAAGAGCTTTTTGATGAAAGTGAAAGAGAAGAGTGAAAAAAACTGGCTTAAACATTTAAATGGCTCAACATTTAAAAACCTAAGATCGTGGTATCATGTCCCATAACTTCTCAGAAAATAAATGGGGAAACAGTGCAAACAGTGACAAGATTTGTTTTCTTGGGGTTCAAAATCACTGCAAAAACTGACTACATCCATTACATTAAAACCTTGGAGGAAAAACTATGACAAACTAGATAGCATATTAAAAAACAGAAAAATTAATTGGCAGGCAAAGTCTATATAGTCACAGCTATGATTTTTCCAGTAGTTATGTATGGATGAGAATTGGACCATAAAGAAAGCTGAATGCCAAAGAATTGATACCTTTGAACTGTGGTGTTGGAGAGTCACTTGGATTGCAAAAGGATCAAACAAATTAATCCTACAGGAATTCAATCCTGAATATCCATGGAAAGGACTCATGCTGAAGAATAAGCTCCAATATTTTGGTGACCTAATGTGAAGAAGCATCTCATTGGAAAATACAATAATGCTGGGAAAATAGCAAACAGAAGGAGAAGGGGATGACAGGGAATGCTTTAATATTTTCAGTTAAAAGCTATTTGTTTTGTAAAAGCCAGTTTGATCAAATTGTTAACATTGGCTTCACCTTCTCCAAATAGATTAGTTTGGTATAAATAATATGCCTTTTAAAAGGGTGTCACTTCAGTTAATGACAGAGTTTCAACAGCTCCAGTTTCAAGAAATGCCATTAGATAATGGATGTCTTCTTTTCTTGGTTTTACAAATGGCCTTGAAAATGCTTATCATATTGAAGTCAGTGATGTCCTTTTAGAATGAGAATTGAAAAGTTATGACAATCTTTAATAGGAATGCATGCATCGTAATAGCTTCAGTCAGGTCCAACTGTTCGCTTCTTGACTTACATATAGATTTATCTGGAAGCAGGTAAGGTGGTCTACTATTCCCATCTCTTTCTGAATTTTCCACAGTTTGTTGTGATACATGCAATCAAAGCCTTTAGCATAATCAATAAAGCAGAAGCAGGTGTTTTCCTGGAATTCCCTTGTTCTTTTTATGATCCAATAGATGTTGGCAATTTGTTCTCTGGTTCCTCTGCCATTCCTAAATTCAGCTTGTACATCTGGAAATTTTCAGTTCAATTATTGTTTAAGACCAACTTGGAGACTTTTGAACATTAACTTCTCAGAAAATAAATGGGGAAACAGTGCAAACAGTGACAAGATTTGTTTTCTTGGGGTTCAAAATCACTGCAAAAACTGACTACATCCATTACATTAAAACCTTGGAGGAAAAACTATGACAAACTAGATAGCATATTAAAAAACAGAAAAATTAATTGGCAGGCAAAGTCTATATAGTCACAGCTATGATTTTTCCAGTAGTTATGTATGGATGAGAATTGGACCATAAAGAAAGCTGAATGCCAAAGAATTGATACCTTTGAACTGTGGTGTTGGAGAGTCACTTGGATTGCAAAAGGATCAAACAAATTAATCCTACAGGAATTCAATCCTGAATATCCATGGAAAGGACTCATGCTGAAGAATAAGCTCCAATATTTTGGTGACCTAATGTGAAGAAGCATCTCATTGGAAAATACAATAATGCTGGGAAAATAGCAAACAGAAGGAAAAGGGGGATGACAGGGAATGCTTTAATATTTTCAGTTAAAAGCTATTTGTTTTGTAAAAGCCAGTTTGATCAAATTGTTAACATTGGCTTCACCTTCTCCAAATAGATTAGTTTGGTATAAATAATATGCCTTTTAAAAGGGTGTCACTTCAGTTAATGACAGAGTTTCAACAGCTCCAGTTTCAAGAAATGCCATTAGATAATGGATGTCTTCTTTTCTTGGTTTTACAAATGGCCTTGAAAATGCTTATCATATTGAAGTCAGTGATGTCCTTTTAGAATGAGAATTGAAAAGTTATGACAATCTTTAATAGGAATGCATGCATCGTAATAGCTTCAGTCAGGTCCAACTGTTCGCTTCTTGACTTACATATAGATTTATCTGGAAGCAGGTAAGGTGGTCTACTATTCCCATCTCTTTCTGAATTTTCCACAGTTTGTTGTGATACATGCAATCAAAGCCTTTAGCATAATCAATAAAGCAGAAGCAGGTGTTTTCCTGGAATTCCCTTGTTCTTTTTATGATCCAATAGATGTTGGCAATTTGTTCTCTGGTTCCTCTGCCATTCCTAAATTCAGCTTGTACATCTGGAAATTTTCAGTTCAATTATTGTTTAAGACCAACTTGGAGACTTTTGAACATTAACTTTCTAGCATGGGGAATGAGTGAAATTTTGTTATAGTTTGAACATTGTTTGGCATTGTCCTTCTTGGGGATTGAAATGAAAACTGACCTTTTCCAGTCCTGAGGCCACTGATGATTTTTCCAAATTTGCTAGCATATTGAGTGCAGCATTTAAACAGCATCATTTTTTTTTAGGACTTGAAGTCACTCAGCTGTAATTTTGTCATCAGCTTATTTATTTAAGCCCTAATTAATATATGAAAGATAACAATTTTATTAGGATGATGATAATATTAACTTTTATTAAGCACATACAATTGTTAAATATTGTTATAAGTACACTATGCATGTTAAATCATTTTATTTTCATAATAACTCTATATGAAGGTACCATTATTACCCTCATTCTTTTAGTATAAACACCAAATTTCAGTAGTTGGCCTTGGGACAATCAGTTGGTAAATATACATGCAAAAACATTCATGTTCAAGGAGTATTTAAAGTATCTATGTTTTGTACAGTAACATGCTGCATAAGTTCACAGATTGTCTCACTTTACTATTACAATATAAAAAAGAGGAAACTAACATTAAATTTTGAATTTTTAAAGAAGAAACTGGGACACAGAAATATTTAAATATCATACCTAAGAAATATTAGAAGAACTTGAACAACATATCCAGGCCCCAAATCTGAATTCCAATTACACTGTTGCTTCTTTTCTTGGTTTTAAAATGTTTAAAATCATATTGAAGTCAGTGATGTCCTTTTAGAATGAGAATTGAAAAGTTATGACAATCTTTAATAGGAATGCATGCATCGTAATAGCTTCAGTCAGGTCCAACTGTTCGCTTCTTGACTTACATATAGATTTATCTGGAAGCAGGTAAGGTGGTCTACTATTCCCATCTCTTTCTGAATTTTCCACAGTTTGTTGTGATACATGCAATCAAAGCCTTTAGCATAATCAATAAAGCAGAAGCAGGTGTTTTCCTGGAATTCCTTGTTCTTTTTATGATCCAATAGATGTTGGCAATTTGTTCTCTGGTTCCTCTGCCATTCCTAAATTCAGCTTGTACATCTGGAAATTTTCAGTTCAATTATTGTTTAAGACCAACTTGGAGACTTTTGAACATTAACTTTCTAGCATGGGGAATGAGTGAAATTTTGTTATAGTTTGAACATTGTTTGGCATTGTCCTTCTTGGGGATTGAAATGAAAACTGACCTTTTCCAGTCCTGAGGCCACTGATGATTTTTCCAAATTTGCTAGCATATTGAGTGCAGCATTTAAACAGCATCATTTTTTTTTAGGACTTGAAGTCACTCAGCTGTAATTTTGTCATCAGCTTATTTATTTAAGCCCTAATTAATATATGAAAGATAACAATTTTATTAGGATGATGATAATATTAACTTTTATTAAGCACATACAATTGTTAAATATTGTTATAAGTACACTATGCATGTTAAATCATTTTATTTTCATAATAACTCTATATGAAGGTACCATTATTACCCTCATTCTTTTAGTATAAACACCAAATTTCAGTAGTTGGCCTTGGGACAATCAGTTGGTAAATATACATGCAAAAACATTCATGTTCAAGGAGTATTTAAAGTATCTATGTTTTGTACAGTAACATGCTGCATAAGTTCACAGATTGTCTCACTTTACTATTACAATATAAAAAAAAAGAGGAAACTAACATTAAATTTTGAATTTTTAAAGAAGAAACTGGGACACAGAAATATTTAAATATCATACCTAAGAAATATTAGAAGAACTTGAACAACATATCCAGGCCCCAAATCTGAATTCCCATTACTGTGCTATGTTGGCACCCTGACTATCTGAACAGTACTGACTTTTCCAAAGTGATGACACACTAATTTTCACATTTTTGTTATCCTGAGGTTATAGTCAGCAATATTTAAAGTAGTGATCTTCTGCCCAATGAATGTTGGAAAAAAAGCAAAAGTTTTAGTTCTCTTCATTACAAAGACTCATTGCTATATAATCTAAAGGTTAAAAAGAAAAGCAAAAAGTCAAACTGTGATCTGTGCATTTTATTTTTCAATATGCCAAGTAAATTGGCATTATGAAATCTTAGTGTTACAACCAAAGAATCAAAATATTTTCTACTATTAGTATTGTTCATTTAGGCTTCAGATAGTCTTTCTTGTGTAGCTGGAGAAGAGAAATGTGTTCAGAATAAGGTTACTGAGATGTTCAAATTACAATCTTATTGATGAGTTGACACTGAGTTCAATAACTTAAAAACTGGCTCTGCCTGAAAAAAAGTGGTTCTATCCTGTATGGATTATTCATTATACAATCCCATGTGATCCTAAATATATTTTGGAATTAAACAGGACAGTTAATGGACTTGTACTGAAAGAGTCATGGAGTCCAAAATGCATTTGGCTAAGAATTCCAGTTCTCAATTATTCTCTAAGACAGTTTTGTAAACTTTCCAGTTTCAAGTTCCTCAAATACTAACATACATGAATCAGAGCAGACTAGATTTAAGGTCACCTACTGTTTAAAAAACTGCTTTTTCAATAGTTGAGATGAGATGGTCAAATTGTATCCCTCCAACTTTAAAAAAAAGATGGACAAGTGATTTAATACATCTACGCCCCAGTTTTCTTGTATGGAACATGAGAAGTAAAACCATTTTTCCCCATGCTTCTGCTTCTACAGTTGGTAAATATACATGCAAAAACATTCATGTTCAAGGAGTATTTAAAGTATCTATGTTTTGTACAGTAACATGCTGCATAAGTTCACAGATTGTCTCACTTTACTATTACAATATAAAAAAAAAGAGGAAACTAACATTAAATTTTGAATTTTTAAAGAAGAAACTGGGACACAGAAATATTTAAATATCATACCTAAGAAATATTAGAAGAACTTGAACAACATATCCAGGCCCCAAATCTGAATTCCCATTACTGTGCTATGTTGGCACCCTGACTATCTGAACAGTACTGACTTTTCCAAAGTGATGACACACTAATTTTCACATTTTTGTTATCCTGAGGTTATAGTCAGCAATATTTAAAGTAGTGATCTTCTGCCCAATGAATGTTGGAAAAAAAGCAAAAGTTTTAGTTCTCTTCATTACAAAGACTCATTGCTATATAATCTAAAGGTTAAAAAGAAAAGCAAAAAGTCAAACTGTGATCTGTGCATTTTATTTTTCAATATGCCAAGTAAATTGGCATTATGAAATCTTAGTGTTACAACCAAAGAATCAAAATATTTTCTACTATTAGTATTGTTCATTTAGGCTTCAGATAGTCTTTCTTGTGTAGCTGGAGAAGAGAAATGTGTTCAGAATAAGGTTACTGAGATGTTCAAATTACAATCTTATTGATGAGTTGACACTGAGTTCAATAATTTAAAAAACTGGCTCTGCCTGAAAAAAAGTGGTTCTATCCTGTATGGATTATTCATTATACAATCCCATGTGATCCTAAATATATTTTGGAATTAAACAGGACAGTTAATGGACTTGTACTGAAAGAGTCATGGAGTCCAAAATGCATTTGGCTAAGAATTCCAGTTCTCAATTATTCTCTAAGACAGTTTTGTAAACTTTCCAGTTTCAAGTTCCTCAAATACTAACATACATGAATCAGAGCAGACTAGATTTAAGGTCACCTACTGTTTAAAAAACTGCTTTTTCAATAGTTGAGATGAGATGGTCAAATTGTATCCCTCCAACTTTAAAAAAAAGATGGACAAGTGATTTAATACATCTACGCCCCAGTTTTCTTGTATGGAACATGAGAAGTAAAACCATTTTTCCCCATGCTTCTGCTTCTACATCCAACAGTAATATAACATGAATCATATATATCAGTTTAAATTTTCTAGAGTTACTTTAAAAAAGTAAAAATAAACTGGTGAAATCAATTCTTATTAGCTGCTATATTCAATACTGTAATTTCAGCATATAATCAACATAACATATTGATATATATTTCATATTCTTTTTATGACACTAGGACTTTGAAATCTGATATATATCTTACATTTCAACACACCATGATGCAGATCAGCTACATTTGAAACATTCACTCATGTGGCTAGTAGTTACTAGTAAATTACATATCCATTATAAGATTTACACAGATAACACTGCAGCTGGCTTTGTACTTCTTTTTATTATCTATTTATTTGTTTATACCATATACTACTGCAGCTTTGGGCTTCCCAGGTGGCACTGTGGCAAACAATTCACCTACCTATGCAGAAAGCACAGGAGAGGCAGGTTCAGTCTCTGAGTTGGGAAGATTCCCTGGAGTAGGGAATGACAACTCACTCTAGTTGCCTTGCCTGCAGAATTCCAGGTACAAAGGCATGTAGCTGGTTACAGTGCATGGGGTCGCAAAGGGTTGGACTCTACTTAGTGACTAAAACAACAATATTTGTATGATGCTATTTCCTGAACGTGAGAAGCAATATGGTAGGAAGGATGGAGGTTAGGATTTACAATCTGAAAGAATTAAATTAAGGCCAGCTCTCTCTACATAGCAGGTTTGTGCATGCATTTGTTATGTGTGTATTTTTCCTTTCTCACAATGTTATATCTCTGAACTATATTTCTCTCATATGTATGATGAGAATAACAACTCTTCACAGACCGGTATTTATGATAGTTGTCTGAAATATAAAAATTCTCCTCAACCATGATCCTTTCCCTCACTGTACGTTTTGATCTCTTACATTTAAGAGATGGTCTTTGCCACTCTCCAGAATCTTACAGTGGGCTATAGTGATGTTGAGCACAGTTGCACAAGTGTTATATCTATCATTTAAATACATTGAAAATTTGTTTCATAGGATTTGAGCTGATTGCTAATGAAAAAAATCCAAAAAAATTTCTTCAACCAGATAATTTCATGAACTGCTACAGAAGTTAATAGTAATCATATTGATATTATGACCTATCTCTATCTGTGATTGCATACTCAGAATTTGTAGATATTTCATCTGATTCATAAAATTAATTTGCTAATATGACAATTACTTTTTCATGTTACTTAGAGTTTTACACACATTTTGTCAATTTAATGTAAAATATTTTTGCCTTTAAACTTAGGAAGTTTAAATATTGTCACATGGTCTCTCATTGTCCAGAGAAGTTACGTCCTAGAATCATAAACTGTTAGGGGACAAATGACCTCAAAATTCCTTTGACTTCAATGACTTATTCAATAGTAGCACCTATCCTTCACTCATGTGGCTAGTAGTTACTAGTAAATTACATATCCATTATAAGATTTACACAGATAACACTGCAGCTGGCTTTGTACTTCTTTTTATTATCTATTTATTTGTTTATACCATATACTACTGCAGCTTTGGGCTTCCCAGGTGGCACTGTGGCAAACAATTCACCTACCTATGCAGAAAGCACAGGAGAGGCAGGTTCAGTCTCTGAGTTGGGAAGATTCCCTGGAGTAGGGAATGACAACTCACTCTAGTTGCCTTGCCTGCAGAATTCCAGGTACAAAGGCATGTAGCTGGTTACAGTGCATGGGGTCGCAAAGGGTTGGACTCTACTTAGTGACTAAAACAACAATATTTGTATGATGCTATTTCCTGAACGTGAGAAGCAATATGGTAGGAAGGATGGAGGTTAGGATTTACAATCTGAAAGAATTAAATTAAGGCCAGCTCTCTCTACATAGCAGGTTTGTGCATGCATTTGTTATGTGTGTATTTTTCCTTTCTCACAATGTTATATCTCTGAACTATATTTCTCTCATATGTATGATGAGAATAACAACTCTTCACAGACCGGTATTTATGATAGTTGTCTGAAATATAAAAATTCTCCTCAACCATGATCCTTTCCCTCACTGTACGTTTTGATCTCTTACATTTAAGAGATGGTCTTTGCCACTCTCCAGAATCTTACAGTGGGCTATAGTGATGTTGAGCACAGTTGCACAAGTGTTATATCTATCATTTAAATACATTGAAAATTTGTTTCATAGGATTTGAGCTGATTGCTAATGAAAAAAATCCAAAAAAATTTCTTCAACCAGATAATTTCATGAACTGCTACAGAAGTTAATAGTAATCATATTGATATTATGACCTATCTCTATCTGTGATTGCATACTCAGAATTTGTAGATATTTCATCTGATTCATAAAATTAATTTGCTAATATGACAATTACTTTTTCATGTTACTTAGAGTTTTACACACATTTTGTCAATTTAATGTAAAATATTTTTGCCTTTAAACTTAGGAAGTTTAAATATTGTCACATGGTCTCTCATTGTCCAGAGAAGTTACGTCCTAGAATCATAAACTGTTAGGGGACAAATGACCTCAAAATTCCTTTGACTTCAATGACTTATTCAATAGTAGCACCTATCCTTCAAAATTCTGGACATTTTGTGCTCTAAGAATAGACTAAAAATATTTTTAAAACAAACAGTTATACACACATATATATATAATGGCTATAATCATTTAAATAGTAAGTTTGACAGGGATACACAGAAAGTTAACATATATAACGAATAGGCAAGAAACAAACTCAAGAATATATGAATTCAATATTATATATGTTGAAGTTAGCATGTTGAGTCTATGAAGATAAAAGTAAATTTTTGATGCCCACCATCTCTTGCTGGAATAATGAGCACTATGTAACCATCATGCTCAGTTCTGGTGTTTTCTATGTATTGTCTCATTTTATCATCACAATGATGATAAGATTTAAGTATGAATATTACTTATTATTTATGATTCAGGAGAAAACCTGAGAGAAATTTACTGACTTCCTCGTTCTCATACAGATATAAAACTGAAGATCCCAAATCTCTTTGATGATATTATTTCCAAGAAATATCAGTAAGATTTTTTTGGAATGTCTTGAAGACATAGACCTTTTTTAAGACTTAATTTTCTGCTTCTTTTTTAAAATGTATTTTTCCCTTTCCCTTCTTCTGTTTTCCATCTTTCTTCTTTAGTTTCCCTTCTTTTGTTTCTTTGTTTCTTTTGTTTTCCTTCCTTTCTTTTCTTTTTTTTTTCCATTCTTTTGTTTTCCATCTTGATTCTTTACTTTCTTGTCTTCCTCCATGACCTCCTCCTACTTTATGTCCTCCCTGAACAAAACTGACCCCTGACCCCAACAGACTCCATCATTCTCTGTATCTTTTATAGAATTTAGGAGTTTTGTGAGGGGGAGAATATTAGCTTAGGTCCATCCTTGACACCATGGATATTTTCTTACCTGTGTATGCTAAGAAGTTAATAGTAATCATATTGATATTATGACCTATCTCTATCTGTGATTGCATACTCAGAATTTGTAGATATTTCATCTGATTCATAAAATTAATTTGCTAATATGACAATTACTTTTCATGTTACTTAGAGTTTTACACATTTTGTCAATTTAATGTAAAATATTTTTGCCTTTAAACTTAGGAAGTTTAAATATTGTCACATGGTCTCTCATTGTCCAGAGAAGTTACGTCCTAGAATCATAAACTGTTAGGGGACAAATGACCTCAAAATTCCTTTGACTTCAATGACTTATTCAATAGTAGCACCTATCCTTCAAAATTCTGGACATTTTGTGCTCTAAGAATAGACTAAAAATATTTTTAAAACAAACAGTTATACACACATATATATATAATGGCTATAATCATTTAAATAGTAAGTTTGACAGGGATACACAGAAAGTTAACATATATAACGAATAGGCAAGAAACAAACTCAAGAATATATGAATTCAATATTATATATGTTGAAGTTAGCATGTTGAGTCTATGAAGATAAAAGTAAATTTTTGATGCCCACCATCTCTTGCTGGAATAATGAGCACTATGTAACCATCATGCTCAGTTCTGGTGTTTTCTATGTATTGTCTCATTTTATCATCACAATGATGATAAGATTTAAGTATGAATATTACTTATTATTTATGATTCAGGAGAAAACCTGAGAGAAATTTACTGACTTCCTCGTTCTCATACAGATATAAAACTGAAGATCCCAAATCTCTTTGATGATATTATTTCCAAGAAATATCAGTAAGATTTTTTTGGAATGTCTTGAAGACATAGACCTTTTTTAAGACTTAATTTTCTGCTTCTTTTTTAAAATGTATTTTTCCCTTTCCCTTCTTCTGTTTTCCATCTTTCTTCTTTAGTTTCCCTTCTTTTGTTTCTTTGTTTCTTTTGTTTTCCTTCCTTTCTTTTCTTTTTTTTTTCCATTCTTTTGTTTTCCATCTTGATTCTTTACTTTCTTGTCTTCCTCCATGACCTCCTCCTACTTTATGTCCTCCCTGAACAAAACTGACCCCTGACCCCAACAGACTCCATCATTCTCTGTATCTTTTATAGAATTTAGGAGTTTTGTGAGGGGGAGAATATTAGCTTAGGTCCATCCTTGACACCATGGATATTTTCTTACCTGTGTGGTACAATCACATGTTGGTAGGCTCCCACCCCATCCTATCTTGCCTGTACTTGACTGAGATATGGATATGAAGGTTCTGGCATGAGGTTGTTGTGGCGGGCAGTATGTACCACAAATAACCCCATGTTATTTTCTGGTTCACATGTACTTCCAGAGTATTGGTTATACCACTAAAAGGGAAGAAGTTTATTTCCCTCCCAGTGAATCTGAATTGGTTTGTTTATGAGTAAAATAGGGCAGAAGTGATTCTGTGCAAACAAAATGAAAAGAAAGTTTTTTAAGTTACTCAGTTTTTTCTGACTCTTTGTGCCCACGCAGACTGTAGCCCATTAGGCTCCTCTGTCTATGGAACTCACCAGGCAAGAATACTAAAGGCAATTTCCGTTTCCTTCTTTAGGGGATCTTCCAGACACAGGGATACAATGCAGGTCTCTTGTATTGCAGATAGATTCTTTACTGTTTGAATAACCAGGGATGAATGGTCATAAAAGGAAATATAGTTTCTACCAGACTTTCTCTCTGTGTTGGGTTATTAGCCTTTGAAGCTAATAAAAGTTCAGCTATTCCAAACCGTTGCCCTGAAGGGTTATCCAGATGGAAAGATGTTTCTGAGGGGCCCCAACTTTTCTAGTTCAACCAATGATTGTCTTCCCACCCATGTGCCAGATGAATGTGTGAGGGAGTCTTCAAATCAGCCCAACCCTGCCTTGTTTGACAAGAAACACAGGAAATTCAGTCCTTTACAGAACTATGAGCAATAAAAACTGTTGGTTTTATGTTGAACACAAAGTTTGGAGTTGACATTTTATTAACTAATAGATAAGTGGAATATATGGCAACTGCTTAATGTTCACATAGGAATACAGTTTTATTTTATAATTTTATTTATTTATTTTTGTCTGTGCTGGGTTTTTGTTGCTGTGTGGGCTTTTTTTCTGGCAAGTGTGGGCTGTTCCCTAGTTGCGGTAGCAGACTTCTTCCTGTGGTGACTTCTCTTATTACTAAATATGGGTTGTAAGGTTCATTGCCTTCAGCACTTGTGGCATTTGGGCTCAGTAGTTGTGGTTCTTGGGCTCTTGAGCACAGTCTATGAAGATGTGATGTACAGGCTTAGTTGATCTGTGACATGTGGGATCTTCCCAGATTGGGAATCAAACCCATGTCTCCTGCATTGGCATGTGAATTCTTTACCATTGAGTTACCAGAGAAACCTAGGGATACATTATTATTATTATTATGTTAAATAACATAAAAGTCCTCCTACTGTTTCCACAAAGATTTAGGAAAAGTAATTATTTTGTTTAGAGTATACAGTTTGCACTATAAATCTCTCTAGTTTATTTAGGCAATTAGGCAAAAAAAAAAAATGCCACTGATGCATTTTTCATCTGACTGTCATTGAATGGTACTTTATAGATTTTGCACAGCACTCATGTGACTTCATAAGTTTTTTTTTTAATTAATTAGGCCAATAAAAACAATTAGATCACAGAAAGACTTCTTGGGTCATTTGATCCAAGATCCATCCCACAGTAAATAGTTTTCAGAGAGAATTCAATGACCACCAAGGGTCAGTATGTTACTTGAAGTAAGGAGACATCAAGGTCAGGGAAAGAATGAGGATACTAAATTATGTTAATAAAATTTATGAGTGCTTCACCATTTGCGAGGCCTGCCATGGATATTATTTAACTGAAAAATAATAGCATGGAACAATGAAGATAAAAAGGTTATTTCGACACATATGTATTGTGCTCATGAAATCTAAAGCAGTTATAAATGTATGTATAAAGTCAAGGAGTTTAAGAGAGAAAATAATCTTACTATTTCCATTCTGCTTGCTGCAAATAATTTTAAATGTTTTCTGATGCTGACTAAAGAATGACAGGACTTCAAGCTTTCATTGAATCAGTCCTTTTTACAGAACTATTGATGCAATAAAACTGTTGGTTTTATGTTGAACACAAAGTTTGGAGTTGACATTTTATTAACTAATAGATAAGTGGAATATATGGCAACTGCTTAATGTTCACATAGGAATACAGTTTTATTTTATAATTTTATTTATTTATTTTTGTCTGTGCTGGGTTTTTGTTGCTGTGTGGGCTTTTTTTCTGGCAAGTGTGGGCTGTTCCCTAGTTGCGGTAGCAGACTTCTTCCTGTGGTGACTTCTCTTATTACTAAATATGGGTTGTAAGGTTCATTGCCTTCAGCACTTGTGGCATTTGGGCTCAGTAGTTGTGGTTCTTGGGCTCTTGAGCACAGTCTATGAAGATGTGATGTACAGGCTTAGTTGATCTGTGACATGTGGGATCTTCCCAGATTGGGAATCAAACCCATGTCTCCTGCATTGGCATGTGAATTCTTTACCATTGAGTTACCAGAGAAACCTAGGGATACATTATTATTATTATTATGTTAAATAACATAAAAGTCCTCCTACTGTTTCCACAAAGATTTAGGAAAAGTAATTATTTTGTTTAGAGTATACAGTTTGCACTATAAATCTCTCTAGTTTATTTAGGCAATTAGGCAAAAAAAAATGCCACTGATGCATTTTTCATCTGACTGTCATTGAATGGTACTTTATAGATTTTGCACAGCACTCATGTGACTTCATAAGTTTTTTTTTTAATTAATTAGGCCAATAAAAACAATTAGATCACAGAAAGACTTCTTGGGTCATTTGATCCAAGATCCATCCCACAGTAAATAGTTTTCAGAGAGAATTCAATGACCACCAAGGGTCAGTATGTTACTTGAAGTAAGGAGACATCAAGGTCAGGGAAAGAATGAGGATACTAAATTATGTTAATAAAATTTATGAGTGCTTCACCATTTGCGAGGCCTGCCATGGATATTATTTAACTGAAAAATAATAGCATGGAACAATGAAGATAAAAAGGTTATTTCGACACATATGTATTGTGCTCATGAAATCTAAAGCAGTTATAAATGTATGTATAAAGTCAAGGAGTTTAAGAGAGAAAATAATCTTACTATTTCCATTCTGCTTGCTGCAAATAATTTTAAATGTTTTCTGATGCTGACTAAAGAATGACAGGACTTCAAGCTTTCACACAATAAATCTGTGTTCTCACTCTTGTCCCTAATCTTTAACACCAACTCTGTATTTCCTGTTCAACACTCATATATAGAAACCTAGTATTTTTATTATGCTCTGTCTCCTCAGACCTTTTTGTTCATACAAATCTAGAACAAGACATATTAGGCAATGCTCAGGGAATATTAGATTATGTGACAGTTATGATAATGGTTATGATGATGATAGTGTTTATTTTCTTAAATCTTCAAAATTTTAAAGATCATTTTTCTGGTTATTTTTCTTTTCATCTTAATGGTGCAGAAATTTGGAAATTTTAGAAATCTTTTAACCTGAAAAAGCCTCAGATATTCAAATTATTATGTGCATTACACATAATGCATTGTTGCAGATGTTAAAATATGTTTTAACATATTTATATGTTAAATTATAATAATAATGTAATTATAATAATAAATAATAATTAATGTAATTATAATAATGTAATGTAATAATGCAATGTAATAATAAATAATAAATAATGTAATTATAATAATAATGTAATTATATTTTGGCTATAAATATATAATGGAATCTCTCTTGCTTTCTCTTATACACTTTTACTCATCCTTCCAAATGATAAAGATATTCTTCTATTCAAATATCCTAAGATTTAAGATTTCAGCTAAGAAGACATATGCATTAAGCTGTCTAAAAATCAAACTTTAATGGACTGAAACAGACTATAGTTCTATAAGTCCCAGCAATTTCTGAAGTATGTATGATGGATTCTAAGACTAAGAGTCTATCCTCTGACCTAAATAAGCCTTAAGCATTCATTCTAATGCAAATTTCCACTAAAATAAACAGGAACAATGAAGATAAAAAGGTTATTTCGACACATATGTATTGTGCTCATGAAATCTAAAGCAGTTATAAATGTATGTATAAAGTCAAGGAGTTTAAGAGAGAAAATAATCTTACTATTTCCATTCTGCTTGCTGCAAATAATTTTAAATGTTTTCTGATGCTGACTAAAGAATGACAGGACTTCAAGCTTTCACACAATAAATCTGTGTTCTCACTCTTGTCCCTAATCTTTAACACCAACTCTGTATTTCCTGTTCAACACTCATATATAGAAACCTAGTATTTTTATTATGCTCTGTCTCCTCAGACCTTTTTGTTCATACAAATCTAGAACAAGACATATTAGGCAATGCTCAGGGAATATTAGATTATGTGACAGTTATGATAATGGTTATGATGATGATAGTGTTTATTTTCTTAAATCTTCAAAATTTTAAAGATCATTTTTCTGGTTATTTTTCTTTTCATCTTAATGGTGCAGAAATTTGGAAATTTTAGAAATCTTTTAACCTGAAAAAGCCTCAGATATTCAAATTATTATGTGCATTACACATAATGCATTGTTGCAGATGTTAAAATATGTTTTAACATATTTATATGTTAAATTATAATAATAATGTAATTATAATAATAAATAATAATTAATGTAATTATAATAATGTAATGTAATAATGCAATGTAATAATAAATAATAAATAATGTAATTATAATAATAATGTAATTATATTTTGGCTATAAATATATAATGGAATCTCTCTTGCTTTCTCTTATACACTTTTACTCATCCTTCCAAATGATAAAGATATTCTTCTATTCAAATATCCTAAGATTTAAGATTTCAGCTAAGAAGACATATGCATTAAGCTGTCTAAAAATCAAACTTTAATGGACTGAAACAGACTATAGTTCTATAAGTCCCAGCAATTTCTGAAGTATGTATGATGGATTCTAAGACTAAGAGTCTATCCTCTGACCTAAATAAGCCTTAAGCATTCATTCTAATGCAAATTTCCACTAAAAATAAACAGCAATAAAGTGAAGAAAGTGGCTTCTTTGACTATTAAGAAATTATAACCAAGTAATGCAGTCCAAATTGAATGACAAAAATACATTTTCCCAAGAAGAAAAGGTATGTATGAACAGAAAGAAGTATAGATTTTGTTCCCAGGAGTGTTGGGGCAAAATTTCTGGTTTTAATTGCAACTTTAGTAATTGATGAATGTAATCATTAATCATTTTATCTGTTTATACAGTCAACAACTTAGATAATTGCAAAATTCATTTTACTTTCTTGATCACATTTTATTTTAGCAATATCCAATCTAATACTATGTAAGAAGTATTAAAAGTGTACAAACTTATTTTAAAAGCTAGCTATATTTTTTCCTATTTTAAATATTAATAAATATTTGTTAGTTGTTTAATTGCACAGGATTTTGTAAAGATTCTGTCTGTGTTATTTCTTATGGAATAATATTAGACCTACAAGTATTACCTTTCTCAATGGTCAGTTTTGTCTATCCTCTTCAGATTCAGATTGAGATTTACCTAATAATAATTCAACCATTGATTTGGAGAAGCAGTGTGTGCTTGTGCGTACATTTTCTAATTAAATCTTCCTATATTGAGGACAATGTATTTATTCCCACACTACTTACAAGGAAAACGCAGAATTGTGACTTTAGGCAGGCTCAGGGAAGGCCACCCCCAAATATGCCTCAAGGGCATAGTTGGTTATTTCACATTAAATTTACTTTAGAAATAGCCAGTGCAGGAATAACATTTTAACCCTTCTCTCTGTCTCCCTGAAAGGAGGAACTGTATCTCCCATGTGAAAGCTTCCCGCTTAATACAAGGATTGAAAGACATCCTTATGACCAGATATACGGAATTCAGGGTTGAGAATGCTACATAAATAAACCTTGTTACTTCTTTACTAATTTACTGCTCAAGTCCAATTGTTTAATTTTTTTACTAAGTAAGAAACCAAAATGTAAGTTTCTTTGTCCTGTCAATTATTTTGTCTAAAAAGTGTAAAAGCTATCTGCTTTGACCACTTCTTAGGTCTCATTTCTGAGATCTCTGTGGGTGCAAATTAAACTTGTTTCTTTTTCTTGTGTTAATCTGTATTGTGTTTTAACCTTTAAAATTTTTTTAAAATTAAGGGCCCCAATCAGCAAACGAAATGACAATTGCCAGAGTCTATTTGAAATAAGCCTTAAGCAACTTTACGAAAATGGGGGATTGAATTGTAATGCAGTCCAAATTGAATGACAAAAATACATTTTTCCAAGAAGAAAAGGTATGTATGAACAGAAAGAAGTATAGATTTTGTTCCCAGGAGTGTTGGGGCAAAATTTCTGGTTTTAATTGCAACTTTAGTAATTGATGAATGTAATCATTAATCATTTTATCTGTTTATACAGTCAACAACTTAGATAATTGCAAAATTCATTTTACTTTCTTGATCACATTTTATTTTAGCAATATCCAATCTAATACTATGTAAGAAGTATTAAAAGTGTACAAACTTATTTTAAAAGCTAGCTATATTTTTTCCTATTTTAAATATTAATAAATATTTGTTAGTTGTTTAATTGCACAGGATTTTGTAAAGATTCTGTCTGTGTTATTTCTTATGGAATAATATTAGACCTACAAGTATTACCTTTCTCAATGGTCAGTTTTGTCTATCCTCTTCAGATTCAGATTGAGATTTACCTAATAATAATTCAACCATTGATTTGGAGAAGCAGTGTGTGCTTGTGCGTACATTTTCTAATTAAATCTTCCTATATTGAGGACAATGTATTTATTCCCACACTACTTACAAGGAAAACGCAGAATTGTGACTTTAGGCAGGCTCAGGGAAGGCCACCCCCAAATATGCCTCAAGGGCATAGTTGGTTATTTCACATTAAATTTACTTTAGAAATAGCCAGTGCAGGAATAACATTTTAACCCTTCTCTCTGTCTCCCTGAAAGGAGGAACTGTATCTCCCATGTGAAAGCTTCCCGCTTAATACAAGGATTGAAAGACATCCTTATGACCAGATATACGGAATTCAGGGTTGAGAATGCTACATAAATAAACCTTGTTACTTCTTTACTAATTTACTGCTCAAGTCCAATTGTTTAATTTTTTTACTAAGTAAGAAACCAAAATGTAAGTTTCTTTGTCCTGTCAATTATTTTGTCTAAAAAGTGTAAAAGCTATCTGCTTTGACCACTTCTTAGGTCTCATTTCTGAGATCTCTGTGGGTGCAAATTAAACTTGTTTCTTTTTCTTGTGTTAATCTGTATTGTGTCAACTTTATCATTAGCCCAATCACAAGAAATCAAGCAGCCTAGAGGGAGAAAGTTTCCCCTTCATGATGATTGGCAAGTCAGCCAGGAGTCTGGGTGCACCCTGGTGCCAAGTTGGTACAGCTAAGAATTTCTGAAACACCTGACAATTGCCAGCAGATGGTAAAATTTCTTACCATCTCAGCCTCTTGTGTCTCTGACTCCAGGATCTGGTAGAAGGAAAAGCAGAAACAGATGTTTTCCCCTTTATGTTTAGATATCTTTACATTTAGATAATGAGAGAATATCTGTGAAGCTAGTTCCTATGACACAGCAGCTCATATTTGGTTAAAGAGTACCGCTAGTTGGCATTGATCTTTTAATTCCAGAAACAGTAACTTTTTTTTTTGTCTCTTTTGTTGTGTTTTTGTAGCAAAGTCAAAAAATCAAAGGGCAGAAGAGTGTCAAATTCCACTTGTAAGCTGACTGTCTGAGCTGCCCTTAGAGCTGGGTGAGCTTTGTCTCCCACCAGATCATAGACCAACTGTACTATGGGTCCTTTATGTTAAAAAAAGATGAAGTTTTTCCTTTCACCTTATTTTATGTTTTTGTTCTGTCTTGAAAAGCTTGGTTTTTTTATTTATTTATTTATTTTTTTTCCAGTGAGAATGTTTATCCTGGTCTTCAATATCTGGAAAGTGCATTCACCATGATGCATCTGGTAGACCATTCATAGACTGGAGTCAAGACACAAAATCACAAGCAACACTTTTTCCTACCATGCCAGATATCATGGAAATTTACTTTAGAAATAGCCAGTGCAGGAATAACATTTTAACCCTTCTCTCTGTCTCCTGAAAGGAGGAACTGTATCTCCCATGTGAAAGCTTCCCGCTTAATACAAGGATTGAAAGACATCCTTATGACCAGATATACGGAATTCAGGGTTGAGAATGCTACATAAATAAACCTTGTTACTTCTTTACTAATTTACTGCTCAAGTCCAATTGTTTAATTTTTTTACTAAGTAAGAAACCAAAATGTAAGTTTCTTTGTCCTGTCAATTATTTTGTCTAAAAAGTGTAAAAGCTATCTGCTTTGACCACTTCTTAGGTCTCATTTCTGAGATCTCTGTGGGTGCAAATTAAACTTGTTTCTTTTTCTTGTGTTAATCTGTATTGTGTCAACTTTATCATTAGCCCAATCACAAGAAATCAAGCAGCCTAGAGGAGAAAGTTTCCCCTTCATGATGATTGGCAAGTCAGCCAGGAGTCTGGGTGCACCCTGGTGCCAAGTTGGTACAGCTAAGAATTTCTGAAACACCTGACAATTGCCAGCAGATGGTAAAATTTCTTACCATCTCAGCCTCTTGTGTCTCTGACTCCAGGATCTGGTAGAAGGAAAAGCAGAAACAGATGTTTTCCCCTTTATGTTTAGATATCTTTACATTTAGATAATGAGAGAATATCTGTGAAGCTAGTTCCTATGACACAGCAGCTCATATTTGGTTAAAGAGTACCGCTAGTTGGCATTGATCTTTTAATTCCAGAAACAGTAACTTTTTTTTTTGTCTCTGTCTGTTGTGTTTTTGTAGCAAAGTCAAAAAATCAAAGGGCAGAAGAGTGTCAAATTCCACTTGTAAGCTGACTGTCTGAGCTGCCCTTAGAGCTGGGTGAGCTTTGTCTCCCACCAGATCATAGACCAACTGTACTATGGGTCCTTTATGTTAAAAAGAGATGAAGTTTTTCCTTTCACCTTATTTTATGTTTTTGTTCTGTCTTGAAAAGCTTGGTTTTTTTATTTATTTATTTATTTTTTTTCCAGTGAGAATGTTTATCCTGGTCTTCAATATCTGGAAAGTGCATTCACCATGATGCATCTGGTAGACCATTCATAGACTGGAGTCAAGACACAAAATCACAAGCAACACTTTTTCCTACCATGCCAGATATCATGGGAATTTATCATAAGAGTTCCCACTCTATAAGAGGACTTAGTTATCTTAAACTCTTTTGCCTTTTTAGTGCTGAAAAGACCCCATTCAAGTGGTTCCTACCCAGTGTCACATACCTGATTTGTGACTGGAAGGATATACTTTCATGAGAAACTAGAGATCTCATTTTCACTACACCATTCTTTCCTTCTTGTAGCAGCAAAGGACTTTAACTGCTTGAGACTAAATCTGGAAGTGAAATTTCTGTGTCTAATGATGGTTACATCCTCTCTTCTGTGGTACCCTTGTGTCTTTGGTTAAGCTATAAAGAATAAAAAGCTTATTGGTTTGACTTGCTATTTGAAATTACATAAGATCTTACTTGTCAATGGCCAAAGGATCCTTTAGTCTATATTTTAAAGGAAAAAAAAAAGAGTATTCATCACAAAGAGCTTTCAGATTGGTACTGATGGAGAAATAAAGTTGAACTGAAAAATAAAGGATAATGACTAGATCTCAGACTTAAAACTTCCAACATAAATTTAATTTCTAAACTACTCCATCTCAACAGTTCCCTGGGCCATCCTAAAAGTAATTAGAAAGTAAATCATATGGAGGCCAATGTTCAAGTGTTAATGATGGTAATTGGTTTTATCTTGCAATCTCTGTGATACTGGAATTATAGCTCTAAGAGGCAAACAAAAACCCATATTACTTTACCAACCTCAAGTGCTCACTTCATTTTAGTTCACTTCAGTTACTCAGTCCCTTTCCACTCTTTGCAAGCCAGTGGACTGCAGCATGCCAGGCTGCCCCATCCTTCACCATACCCTGGCTCAAACTCATGTCCATTGAATTGCTGATGCAATTCAACTATCTCATCCTCTGTCATTCCCTTCACTTTCTGGCTTCTATTTTATCAAGCATCAGGCTATTTTCCAATGAGTCATCTCTTCACATCAGGTACTGGCGCTTCACCTAATGAATATTCAAGGTTGATTTTCTTTAGGATTGACAAATTTGATCTCCTTGCAGTCCAAAGGATTCTCAAGAGTTTTTCCATCATTACAGTTCAAAGGCATCAGTTCTTCATCACTCAATCTCTTTCATGGTCCAATGCTCACATGCATACATGACTACTGGAAAAAACATAGCTTCAACTATATATCCCTTTGTCAGAAAAGTCATGCCTCTGCTGTCTAAGTTTGTCATAGCCTTTCTTCCAAGTAGCAAGTGCCATTTGATTTCATGCCTTCAGTCACTATCCACAGTGATCTTGAACCCCAGGAAAATGAAGACTGTCACTGTTTCCATTCCATGGCCCATCTATTTGCCATGAGGTGGTGGGACTAGATACCATAATCTTAGTTTTTGGAATGTTGAGGGTTTTTTTGAGGGGGGTGGGGGTGGGGAGGTAGGGCCACTTCTATTGGTCGTTCATTTGTCTCTTTTCATCTATCTTTGTTCTTTGGCCTGTGTGGGCCTCCCATCGCGGTGGCCTCTGTTGTTGCAGAGCTCCTGCTCGGCAATTGGGCACATCAGTCCAGCCGCTCCAAGGCACGTGGGATGTTCCCA
Organism: Tragulus kanchil; assembly: GCA_022376925.1. NCBI lineage: Eukaryota > Metazoa > Chordata > Mammalia > Artiodactyla > Tragulidae > Tragulus > Tragulus kanchil. The sequence goes on along the minus strand of JAIOJX010000029.1, from coordinate 78,375,125 downwards.
GGCCAGGGATCGAACCGGCACCTCTTGCACTGCAAGGCAGTGTCCTTACCCACTGGACCACCAGGGAAGCCCGAATGTTGAATCTTAAGCCAGCTTTTTCTCTGTCCTCTTTCACTTTTATCAAGAGGCTCTTTAATTTCTTATGGCTTTCTGCCATAAGAGTGGTGTGATCTGCATATCTGAGTTTATTGATATTTCTCCCCATAATCTTGATACCAGCTTGTAGAATGAAGACCAACATCCAGATGCTGGTCCATTCAGACCAGTATTTTGCATGATGTACTCTGCATACAGGTTAAGTAAGCTACTCCTTTTCCAATTTGGAACCAGTTCACCACTGTTCTGTGTCTGGTTTTAACTGTTGCTTCTTGATTTGCATGCAGGTTTCACAAGAAATGGGTAAAGTGGTCTGGTATTTCCATCTCTTTAAGAATTTTCCAGTTTGTCATCCATTTCTGGCTGATGCAATTCAACTATCTCATCCTCTGTCATTCCCTTCACTTTCTGGCTTCTATTTTATCAAGCATCAGGCTATTTTCCAATGAGTCATCTCTTCACATCAGGTACTGGCGCTTCACCTAATGAATATTCAAGGTTGATTTTCTTTAGGATTGACAAATTTGATCTCCTTGCAGTCCAAAGGATTCTCAAGAGTTTTTCCATCATTACAGTTCAAAGGCATCAGTTCTTCATCACTCAATCTCTTTCATGGTCCAATGCTCACATGCATACATGACTACTGGAAAAAACATAGCTTCAACTATATATCCCTTTGTCAGAAAAGTCATGCCTCTGCTGTCTAAGTTTGTCATAGCCTTTCTTCCAAGTAGCAAGTGCCATTTGATTTCATGCCTTCAGTCACTATCCACAGTGATCTTGAACCCCAGGAAAATGAAGACTGTCACTGTTTCCATTCCATGGCCCATCTATTTGCCATGAGGTGGTGGGACTAGATACCATAATCTTAGTTTTTGGAATGTTGAGGGGTTTTTTGAGGGGGGTGGGGGTGGGAGGTAGGGCCACTTCTATTGGTCGTTCATTTGTCTCTTTTCATCTATCTTTGTTCTTTGGCCTGTGTGGGCCTCCCATCGCGGTGGCCTCTGTTGTTGCAGAGCTCCTGCTCGGCAATTGGGCACATCAGTCCAGCCGCTCCAAGGCACGTGGGATGTTCCCAGGCCAGGGATCGAACCGGCACCTCTTGCACTGCAAGGCAGTGTCCTTACCCACTGGACCACCAGGGAAGCCCGAATGTTGAATCTTAAGCCAGCTTTTTCTCTGTCCTCTTTCACTTTTATCAAGAGGTCTTTAATTTCTTATGGCTTTCTGCCATAAGAGTGGTGTGATCTGCATATCTGAGTTTATTGATATTTCTCCCCATAATCTTGATACCAGCTTGTAGAATGAAGACCAACATCCAGATGCTGGTCCATTCAGACCAGTATTTTGCATGATGTACTCTGCATACAGGTTAAGTAAGCTACTCCTTTTCCAATTTGGAACCAGTTCACCACTGTTCTGTGTCTGGTTTTAACTGTTGCTTCTTGATTTGCATGCAGGTTTCACAAGAAATGGGTAAAGTGGTCTGGTATTTCCATCTCTTTAAGAATTTTCCAGTTTGTGATCCATACAGTCAATGGATTTAGCATAGTCATTGAAACAGGAGGTGCTTTTTTCTTGAATTTTCTTGTTTGTCTCTAATCCAACAGATACTGGTAATTTGATATCTGGTTCCTCTGCCTTTGCTAAATCCAACTTGAACATCTGGGAGTTTTCTGTTCATGCACTTTTGAAGCCTAGCCTGTAGGATTTTGATCATGACCTTGCTAGAATGCAGCATGAATGCAAATGTGTGGTAGTTTGAACAGTCATTATCATTGCCTTCCTTTGAGATTAGAAAGAAAACTGCCCTTTTCCAGCCTCGTGGCCACTGCTGAATTTTGAGAAGTTCTCATTATTTCTCTCCAAATATTTGTAGAAATTGTAAAACATCAGGCTATAGTAGGAAAACTGTCCTGTACTTAAAAGACAAAACTTTGAGTAATAATTACCCTAGCACTTACGCTAAGAGAGAAATGTACTCCAATACTCTTAGGAGAAAATTAATATTTTCATTTTCAGCCTCTTTATTAATAAATCTTATCATATCCTTGAAATATAAACACATCACCTGAATCTTGATTAGGTCAGTGGGTAGAAATTAAGAAAAAAAAAAAAACAAGCAAAAATAAAAAGATATTTTTATCCTTTCAGTTTAATTAAGATATAAATGCCAGAGACCACTGTATAAGGTGTAAGGCATAATGATTTGTCTTATATACATCATGAGATTATTATCACAGCAAGCTTTGTGAATATCCACATAGATATATAACAAAATAAATAGAAAAAGTGTTCTCATGATGAGATATCTTAAGATATGTTTTATAATTTTCATATATGAACATACACAGTCCTAATCATATCTATTATATTGTACATTGAATTTTTATTTTCTTATATTCATTATGATTGGAACATTGAAACTTTTCATTTCTTTTACCCAATTCATTCACTCCCAGTATCTACTTCTGGTAAATACAAATATGATATTTTTTATGATAGTTTTATTTCTTAAAGACCTGAAACAGGATGTTAGTTCCTATTATGCACAGCAATTCAATATTTCTCTACATTTCAAAATGATAACCATAATAAGTCTAGTTACTGTCTGTGAATAGAATTTTGTACATCTTAATTTCTTCCCGACCCCACCTGTCTTCTGGCTATCAAATGTTTGTATCTATAACTCTATTTCTCTTTTCTTATTTTGAAAATGTTCATTGTCAATACTGTATATAAGTGAAATTATATAGTATTATTTATTCTCTGTCTAATAACCTGCAGGTCCATCTATGTTTTCACTAATGACAAGAATTAATTATTTTTTAGGTAAGTAATAGTTTATTATGTATACTACCACAAATTATTTATCAATTCATCTATTTTTTATTACTTATTTATTTATTATAGAGTTGTGTTGCTTACTGCCACAAATCAACCTGAATCTGCAAGAGTTATACATATGTCCACCACTGAACCTCCCTCCCCATCCCACTCCTCCAGGTCACCACAGAGCCCCTGTTTGAGATCTCCTAGTCCCACAGCATATTCCACTCTCTTACCCAAATGTCCACAAGTCTGTTCTCTATGTCCATTTCTCCATTGCTTTTCAGCATACACAATTATCAGTATCACTATTCTAGAATCCATATATATATTTCACTATACAATACTTATCTCACTCTGACTTGCTTCACTCTGTGTACTAGGTTCTAGATTCATCCACCTCATTAAAACTGACTAAAATGCATTTAGTTTTATGAGTGAGTAATATTCCATTGTATATATGTACCACGGCTTCTTTATTCATTCATCTGTCAATGGACATCTATGTTGCTTCTGTGTTCTACCTATTGGAAATAATGCTGCAATGAACAATGGGGAACATGTGTCTTTTTCAAGTTTGGCTTCCTCAGGATATATGCCTAGAAATGGGATTGCTGGTTCATCTAGTGGTTTTATTCCTAGCTTTTTGAGGAGTCTCCGTACTGTCTTCCATGGTACCATTTCAATTTACATTCCCAACAGCATTGAAAGAAGATGCCCTTTTCTCCACTCCCATTTCAGCATTTATTCTTTGTAGACATTTTGATGATGGCCATTCTGACTGGTGTGAAGCAATATCTCATTGTAGCTTTGATTTGCATTCTAACAATGAGCGATATTGGGCATCTTTTCCTGTTTTTGGTGGTCCTCTGTATGCCTTCTTTGAAGAGATGCCTCTTTAACTTTTTTCCCATATTTTGATTGGGTAGTCTGATTTTTCAGTGTTGAGTTGTCTGAGCTGCTTGTATATTTTTCAGACTGATTTTTGATGGTTGTTTCATGTGCTATTCTTTTCTCCCATTCCGAGGATTTTCTTTTCACTTTGTTTATAGTTTCTTTTGCTGTTCAAAAGCTGTTACATTTAGTTAGGTTCTACTTGTTTATTTTTGTGTTTATTTACACTGTTCTAGGAGGCATGTCATAGAAGGTCCTGCTTTGATTTATGTCACTATAAAGATTAATTATTTTTTAGGTAAGTAATAGTTTATTATGTATACTACCACAAATTATTTATCAATTCATCTATTTTTTATTACTTATTTATTTATTATAGAGTTGTGTTGCTTACTGCCACAAATCAACCTGAATCTGCAAGAGTTATACATATGTCCACCACTGAACCTCCCTCCCCATCCCACTCCTCCAGGTCACCACAGAGCCCCTGTTTGAGATCTCCTAGTCCCACAGCATATTCCACTCTCTTACCCAAATGTCCACAAGTCTGTTCTCTATGTCCATTTCTCCATTGCTTTTCAGCATACACAATTATCAGTATCACTATTCTAGAATCCATATATATATTTCACTATACAATACTTATCTCACTCTGACTTGCTTCACTCTGTGTACTAGGTTCTAGATTCATCCACCTCATTAAAACTGACTAAAATGCATTTAGTTTTATGAGTGAGTAATATTCCATTGTATATATGTACCACGGCTTCTTTATTCATTCATCTGTCAATGGACATCTATGTTGCTTCTGTGTTCTACCTATTGGAAATAATGCTGCAATGAACAATGGGGAACATGTGTCTTTTTCAAGTTTGGCTTCCTCAGGATATATGCCTAGAAATGGGATTGCTGGTTCATCTAGTGGTTTTATTCCTAGCTTTTTGAGGAGTCTCCGTACTGTCTTCCATGGTACCATTTCAATTTACATTCCCAACAGCATTGAAAGAAGATGCCCTTTTCTCCACTCCCATTTCAGCATTTATTCTTTGTAGACATTTTGATGATGGCCATTCTGACTGGTGTGAAGCAATATCTCATTGTAGCTTTGATTTGCATTCTAACAATGAGCGATATTGGGCATCTTTTCCTGTTTTTGGTGGTCCTCTGTATGCCTTCTTTGAAGAGATGCCTCTTTAACTTTTTTCCCATATTTTGATTGGGTAGTCTGATTTTTCAGTGTTGAGTTGTCTGAGCTGCTTGTATATTTTTCAGACTGATTTTTTGATGGTTGTTTCATGTGCTATTCTTTTCTCCCATTCCGAGGATTTTCTTTTCACTTTGTTTATAGTTTCTTTTGCTGTTCAAAAGCTGTTACATTTAGTTAGGTTCTACTTGTTTATTTTTGTGTTTATTTACACTGTTCTAGGAGGCATGTCATAGAAGGTCCTGCTTTGATTTATGTCATCAAACATTGTGCCTTAGTTTTCCTCTAAGTGTAATATGATTTCTGGCCTTAAAATTAGGTCTTTAATCCATTTTGAGTTTATCTTTGTGCACGGTGTTAGAAACTGTTCCGACTTCATTCTTTTACATGTAGCTGTCCAGTTTTCCCAACACCACTTATTGAACCCATTGTATAAAGCCCTATCTTTAGTCCATTGTATATTCTTGCCTTCTTTGTCAAAATTAAGTAAGGCACCCATAAGTGCATGGGTTTATCTCTGGGCTCTCTATCTTTTTCCACTGGACTATATTTCTGTTTTTGTGCCAGTACTATACTGTCCTGATGACTGTTGTTTTGTAATACAGTCTAAAGTCAGGAAGGTTGATTCTTCCAGCTCCATTATTCATACTCAAGATTGCCTTGGCTTTCTGAGGTTTTTTGTCTTTCCATATGAATTATGATATTTTTTGTTCTAGTTGTGTGAAAAAATGCCATTGGTAACTTTATAGGGATTACATTGAATCTATTACATGTAAAAGTATAGTCATTTTTACAGTATTGAGTCTTCCAACCAAGGAATAGGCAATATCTCCCCATCTTGTTATGTATTCTTTGATTTGCTTCATCAGTGTCTTATAATTTTCTGTGTACAGTTCTTTTGTCTCCTTAGGTAGGTTTGATCCTAGATATTTAGGATCCTAGATATTTAGGATCCTAGATATTTTACTTTTTAAGTTGCAATTATGAATGAGATTGCTTCCTTGATTTTGCTTTCTGATTTTTCATCGTTAGTATGTAGGAATGTGGATGATTTCTATCTATTGATTTTGTATCCTGAGACTTTGATAAATTCACTAATTAGCTCTAGTAATTTTCTGATAATATATTTAGGGTTTTGTATGCATAGTATCACATCATCTGCAAACAATGTGAGCTTTACTTCCTCTTTTCCAATCTGCATTCCTTTTATTTCTTTTTCTTCTCTAATTGTTAAAGCAAGGACTTCTGAGACTATGTTGAATAATAGGGGTGAGTGGATATCCATATATCATTCCTGATTTTAGAGGAAATGTTTTCAGATTTTCACAATAGAGAATAAAGTTTGCTGTGGACTTAACATATATGGCTTTGACTATGTTGAGGTAGGTTCCTGTTATGCCCATTTTTGAAGAGTTTTTATCATAAAAGAGTGCTGCTCTTTTCAAAGGCTTTTCTGCATCCATTGAGATTATCATGTGATTTGGTTTTTGTTAATATGGCATATCACATAGATTGATTTGAAAATATTGAAGAATCCTTGCATGCCTGGAATAAACCCAACTTAATCATGGTGTATGAGCTTTTCTTGAATTCTGTTTGCTAGAGTTTTTTTTGAATTTTTGCATCTATATTCATCATTGATATTGGCTTCTAATTTTCTTTTTGTGTGTGTTGTTTCTGCCTTTTTTTCATAACAGGGTGATGGTGGCCTGTAGAGGATTGTTTATAATTTCAATTTTTTTCTGGTTCAGTCTTTGGGGATTATACTTATCTAAGAATCTGTCCATTTTTGTGTGGAGATTCCTCAGAAAACTGAGAATAAAAACACCATATGATCCAGCAATCCCACTACTAGGCGTATACCCTGAGGAAACAAAATCGAAAAGACCATTACCCTAGATCGCAATACCTATGAATTTATTACATGTAAAAGTATAGTCATTTTTACAGTATTGAGTCTTCCAACCAAGGAATAGGCAATATCTCCCCATCTTGTTATGTATTCTTTGATTTGCTTCATCAGTGTCTTATAATTTTCTGTGTACAGTTCTTTTGTCTCCTTAGGTAGGTTTGATCCTAGATATTTAGGATCCTAGATATTTAGGATCCTAGATATTTTACTTTTTAAGTTGCAATTATGAATGAGATTGCTTCCTTGATTTTGCTTTCTGATTTTTCATCGTTAGTATGTAGGAATGTGGATGATTTCTATCTATTGATTTTGTATCCTGAGACTTTGATAAATTCACTAATTAGCTCTAGTAATTTTCTGATAATATATTTAGGGTTTTGTATGCATAGTATCACATCATCTGCAAACAATGTGAGCTTTACTTCCTCTTTTCCAATCTGCATTCCTTTTATTTCTTTTTCTTCTCTAATTGTTAAAGCAAGGACTTCTGAGACTATGTTGAATAATAGGGGTGAGTGGATATCCATATATCATTCCTGATTTTAGAGGAAATGTTTTCAGATTTTCACAATAGAGAATAAAGTTTGCTGTGGACTTAACATATATGGCTTTGACTATGTTGAGGTAGGTTCCTGTTATGCCCATTTTTGAAGAGTTTTTATCATAAAAGAGTGCTGCTCTTTTCAAAGGCTTTTTCTGCATCCATTGAGATTATCATGTGATTTGGTTTTTGTTAATATGGCATATCACATAGATTGATTTGAAAATATTGAAGAATCCTTGCATGCCTGGAATAAACCCAACTTAATCATGGTGTATGAGCTTTTCTTGAATTCTGTTTGCTAGAGTTTTTTTTGAATTTTTGCATCTATATTCATCATTGATATTGGCTTCTAATTTTCTTTTTGTGTGTGTTGTTTCTGCCTTTTTTTCATAACAGGGTGATGGTGGCCTGTAGAGGATTGTTTATAATTTCAATTTTTTTCTGGTTCAGTCTTTGGGGATTATACTTATCTAAGAATCTGTCCATTTTTGTGTGGAGATTCCTCAGAAAACTGAGAATAAAAACACCATATGATCCAGCAATCCCACTACTAGGCGTATACCCTGAGGAAATCAAAATCGAAAAAGACACATGTACCCCTATGTTCATTGCAGAACTATTTACAATAGCTAGAATATGGAAGCAACCTAGATGTCCATCAACAGATGAATGGATAAACAAGTTGTTATACATATATACAATAGAATATTACTCAGTCATAAAAATCAATGCAGGGCTTCCCTGGTGGTCCAGTGGGTAAGGACAACGCCTTGCAGTGTAAGGGGTGTCGGTTCCATCCCTGGCCTGTGAAGATCCCACGTGCCGCGGAGTAGCTGCACCAATGTATCCAACTACCAAGCTGGAGCTCTGGAGCATGTGCGCCCAGAGCTGGTGCTCTGCGAAGAGAGAAGACAATGGGAGGACCACACAGGCCAAAGAACAAAGATAAATAGATGAAAGATCATTAGAAGTGGCCAAAAAAAAAAAAAAAAAAATCAATGCATTTGAGTCAGTTCTAATGACGTGGATGAATCTAGAACCTATATACAGAGTGAAGCAAGTCAGAAAAAGAAAGAGAAATATTTTATACTGACACATGTGCATGGAATCTAGAAAGACAATGCTTTTCAGTTAACATAAAGAGCTGCAATAGAGAGGCAGACATGGAGAACAGTCTTACAGACATTGGTGTGAGGGAGGGGAATATGCTGTGGACTACGGGATCTCAAACAGGGACTCCGTGGCAACCTGGAGGGATGGGATGGGTAGGGGGAGGAAGGAGGTTTGGGACAGGGAGCATCTCTGTGAGGCAGTAAACAACAAAACCATGTAAAAAATATAAAAATAATAAATAAAATTTGTATGGAAAAAAAAAATCTGTCCTTTTTCTCTAGGTTGTCCATTCTTTTGCCGTATGGTTGTTCATACTATTCTCCTATAATCCTTTGTATTTCTGTATTGTATGTTGAAACCTCTCCTTTTTCATCTCTAATTTTGGTAATTTGATTTTTCTTTTTTTTCCTTGATGTGTCTGGCTAAGTGTTTGTCAATTTTCTTTCTTTTTGAAGAAGTAACTTTTGGTTTTATTAATCTTTACTACTGCTTGTTTATTTTTCATTTATTTCTGCTCTGATCTTTATCATTTCTCTTCGGCTAAGTTTGAGGTTTTTTGTTCTACTTTTTCCTGTTGTTTTAAGTGTAAAGTTAGGTTTTCTTTTTGATATTTTTCTTGTTTCTTGAAGTAGGATTTTATTGCTATCATCTTCCTACTTAGAACTGCTCTTGCTGCATCCCATAGGTTTTGAGTGGTTGTGTTTTCATTGTCATTTTCTTCTAGGTTTTTTATTTTTTTTTAATTTCCCTTTTGATTTCTTTCATAATCTGTTCATTATTTAGAAATTTACTTTTTAATCTTTGTGTGTTTGTGTTTTTAACTTTGTCTTGTTATTTAAATCTGATCTCATAGCATTGTGTTCAGAAAAGATGGTTGAAATTATTTCAATTTCCTTAAATTTACTGAGATCTGATTTGTAAATCAAGATGTGGTCTTTTCTGGAGAGTGTTTCATGTGCACTTGAGAAGAAAGTGTATTGTTCTGCATTTGGATGGAATGTCCTAACAATATCAATGAGATTCCTTTATTCAAAGATGTAATTAAGACTTGTGTTTTCTTGTTGATTTTCTGTTTTGAGGATATGTCCATTCGTGTAAATGGGGTTTTAAACTCTCCTACCATTATTGGGTTGCTGTCAGTTTTGTGTTTTATATCTGGGAGTGTTTGCCTTATGTATTGATGTGCCCCTGTGTTAGGTACATATATGTTTATAATTTTTAGGTTATCCTCTTGAATCGATACCTTGATTATTATGTGATGTCCTGCCTTGTCTTCTATAATCTTCTTTATTTTAAGATCTATTTTGTCAGATATGAGGATTGCATCTCCAGCTTTCTTTTGATTTGTATTTGCATGGAATATATACGTCCATCCTCTCAGTTTTACTCTATGAGTGTCTTAAGGTCTGAAGTGTGTTTCTTCTAAACAGCATATATTGGCGGGGTTTTTTTGTATCCCTTCAGTCAATCTGTGTTTTCGATTGGGGCATTTAATCTATTTACATTTAAAGTAACTATTGATATAAATGCTCCCTATTGCTATCTTCGTAAATGTTCAAGAAGAAATGTTGAGAATGTTTTGTTCTTTTGTATCTGTTGACTATGTAAGTTCTTTTGATATTTTTCTTGTTTCTTGAAGTAGGATTTTATTGCTATCATCTTCCTACTTAGAACTGCTCTTGCTGCATCCCATAGGTTTTGAGTGGTTGTGTTTTCATTGTCATTTTCTTCTAGGTTTTTTATTTTTTTTTAATTTCCCTTTTGATTTCTTTCATAATCTGTTCATTATTTAGAAATTTACTTTTTAATCTTTGTGTGTTTGTGTTTTTAACTTTGTCTTGTTATTTAAATCTGATCTCATAGCATTGTGTTCAGAAAAGATGGTTGAAATTATTTCAATTTCCTTAAATTTACTGAGATCTGATTTGTAAATCAAGATGTGGTCTTTTCTGGAGAGTGTTTCATGTGCACTTGAGAAGAAAGTGTATTGTTCTGCATTTGGATGGAATGTCCTAACAATATCAATGAGATTCCTTTATTCAAAGATGTAATTAAGACTTGTGTTTTCTTGTTGATTTTCTGTTTTGAGGATATGTCCATTCGTGTAAATGGGGTTTTAAACTCTCCTACCATTATTGGGTTGCTGTCAGTTTTGTGTTTTATATCTGGGAGTGTTTGCCTTATGTATTGATGTGCCCCTGTGTTAGGTACATATATGTTTATAATTTTTAGGTTATCCTCTTGAATCGATACCTTGATTATTATGTGATGTCCTGCCTTGTCTTCTATAATCTTCTTTATTTTAAGATCTATTTTGTCAGATATGAGGATTGCATCTCCAGCTTTCTTTTGATTTGTATTTGCATGGAATATATACGTCCATCCTCTCAGTTTTACTCTATGAGTGTCTTAAGGTCTGAAGTGTGTTTCTTCTAAACAGCATATATTGGCGGGGTTTTTTTGTATCCCTTCAGTCAATCTGTGTTTTCGATTGGGGCATTTAATCTATTTACATTTAAAGTAACTATTGATATAAATGCTCCCTATTGCTATCTTCGTAAATGTTCAAGAAGAAATGTTGAGAATGTTTTGTTCTTTTGTATCTGTTGACTATGTAAGTTCCTTTAACATTTGCTGTGAAGCTGGTTTGGTGGTACTAAAATCTCTTAACTTTTGTTGTCTGTAAAGCTTTTGATTTCTCCATCAATTTTGAATGTGATCCTTGCTGGGTAGAGAAATCTTGGTTGTAGATTTTTCTCTTTCAGAACTTTAAATATGTCTTGCCTCTCCCTTCTGACCTGCAGTGTTTCTGCTGAAAGATCAGCTAGTAAATGTACGAAATTTCTCTTGTATGTCACTTGTTACTTTTCCCTTGCTGCTTTTAATATTTTTTCTTTGCATTAATTTGTGCTAAGTAAATCAGTATGTGTCTTAGTGAATTTCTTCTAGGATTTAGCCTGTATGGGATTCCTTGTGTTTCTTGGATTTGATTGACTATCTCCCTTCCCATGCTGCGAATGTTTTCAACTGTAATGTCTTCAAAGATTTTTTTGATACCCTTTCTTTTTTCTTCTTCTTCTGGAACCCCTATAATTCTAATGTTGGCATGTTTGTTATTATGCCAGAGATGTCTGAGATGATCCTCAGTTCCTTACATTTTCAAAATTCTATTCTATTCTTCAGCAGTTGTTTTCACCAGTCTATCCTCTGACTCACTTCTCTATTCTACCTCAGACACACTCTACTATTGATTCCTTATAGAGTGTTTTTAAGTTCAGCAATTGGGCTGTTTTCCTCTGTTTATTTTTAATTTCTTGTATATTTTTGTTCAGTGTGTTTATTGATTCTTGTACTTTCTCTATTATTCTTTTTTCAAGATTTTGGATCATCTTTACTATCTGAATTCTCTTTTAGGAACCTTGTCTAATTTTCTCTTTGTTTTTGTGTTTTTGTAGATTGCTCTTTCATTTGTGCAATATTTCTCTGCCTTTTCATTATTATTATTAATTTTTTACCTTACTATGTTTGAAGTTTCCTTTTCTGGGCGTTGAGGTTGAATTCTTTCTCTTTTGGTTTCTTCCCTTTCAAGTTTTTGTTGCTCGTGTAGGGGTGTTCAGTCATTGGGAGGGCATTTAATCTATTTACATTTAAAGTAACTATTGATATAAATGCTCCCTATTGCTATCTTCGTAAATGTTCAAGAAGAAATGTTGAGAATGTTTTGTTCTTTTGTATCTGTTGACTATGTAAGTTCCTTTAACATTTGCTGTGAAGCTGGTTTGGTGGTACTAAAATCTCTTAACTTTTGTTGTCTGTAAAGCTTTTGATTTCTCCATCAATTTTGAATGTGATCCTTGCTGGGTAGAGAAATCTTGGTTGTAGATTTTTCTCTTTCAGAACTTTAAATATGTCTTGCCTCTCCCTTCTGACCTGCAGTGTTTCTGCTGAAAGATCAGCTAGTAAATGTACGAAATTTCTCTTGTATGTCACTTGTTACTTTTCCCTTGCTGCTTTTAATATTTTTTCTTTGCATTAATTTGTGCTAAGTAAATCAGTATGTGTCTTAGTGAATTTCTTCTAGGATTTAGCCTGTATGGGATTCCTTGTGTTTCTTGGATTTGATTGACTATCTCCCTTCCCATGCTGCGAATGTTTTCAACTGTAATGTCTTCAAAGATTTTTTTGATACCCTTTCTTTTTTCTTCTTCTTCTGGAACCCCTATAATTCTAATGTTGGCATGTTTGTTATTATGCCAGAGATGTCTGAGATGATCCTCAGTTCCTTACATTTTCAAAATTCTATTCTATTCTTCAGCAGTTGTTTTCACCAGTCTATCCTCTGACTCACTTCTCTATTCTACCTCAGACACACTCTACTATTGATTCCTTATAGAGTGTTTTTAAGTTCAGCAATTGGGCTGTTTTCCTCTGTTTATTTTTAATTTCTTGTATATTTTTGTTCAGTGTGTTTATTGATTCTTGTACTTTCTCTATTATTCTTTTTTCAAGATTTTGGATCATCTTTACTATCTGAATTCTCTTTTAGGAACCTTGTCTAATTTTCTCTTTGTTTTTGTGTTTTTGTAGATTGCTCTTTCATTTGTGCAATATTTCTCTGCCTTTTCATTATTATTATTAATTTTTTACCTTACTATGTTTGAAGTTTCCTTTTCTGGGCGTTGAGGTTGAATTCTTTCTCTCTTTTGGTTTCTTCCCTTGCAAAGTTGTTCCACTGGTTTGTGTATGCTTCGTGTAGGGTGTGGAAGGAGCTAAGTTTTCATTTTTCATTTCTATTTTTTCTTTCTGATGGACAGGCCTGGATTAGGTTTGCACATTATTGGTTTTGTATTTTTGTCTTGTTTGTTGTTTTGACAAGGCACCTTACTCAGGGTGCTGCTGCTTGTTGGGTCATGCTGGGTCTTTCATACAAGTGCTTGCATTTGTGAGAGCTCTTGCTGTTTAATGCTCGCTAGTGTTAGGTGTTCTCTGGTAGCATATCTTGGAGTCAGTTCTCCCTCTCCAAAGCCCCTGGGCTTGATCTATGCCCGGGGGATGGAGATTCCACGGCTCGTTTCTTATGGCATTAGATGGTATTAAAACAAATACACAAATGAGAAACAGAAGGTATATCCTTGACAAATGGCAATTAAATTAACATGGAAATATTGTCTAACATACTTGGGTATACACACAAGCATATACAGGCATAACATAACCCAAGCAGTCCAAAAAAAAAAAAAAAAATACAATAGATTAACCCAGAAAACAGAAGGTATCAAAAATTCTAAGAACCAAGCTAACTAAAGCACAAATAAGAAAACAGTGTTAAAACAAGGCTGCAACAGACTAACAAACATGATGAGGAAAAGAAAGAAGAGAAAGGAAGGACAGAAAATAAATATAGAGTGGTAATGCAAAGTTAAATTTAGGAAAATAAAGAAAACTTGTATCTATTAAAGTTTAGTGCAATAGGAAAGGAGCAGTAGAGGAAGCAAAGGGATAATTATAGAAAAAAATGATAATAGGTATAAAATCTAAAAAATTAATACAAAAAGAGAGAAAGATATACAAAAATAAGAAACAACAACAAAAAATCAATATCCCCACAGAATCACAAAAAACCAATGTAGACGCAGAAGTATATAACCAAAATGAAATGTGTGGTTTAAAGGGAAATTGCATACTTTAGTATGTAATATATAAGATTGGTAACTTCAATAGCAGAGTGTGATTAAAAAAATAAAAAAGAGGGCGAAACAAATCTAGAAGCAACTCCAGAGCAAGTAAAAATGTAAAAAATTGTGACTTTGCTTTCAGAGAGCTTTCCAATGCTGACTCTGCAGGAACTATGGCCCTATCAGCAGCATCTTTTCCTTGCCTCTGGCAGCAGTCATATCAGAAGGACTCCTATACTGTCTTTCATTTTCATTTCTATTTTTTCTTTCTGATGGACAGGCCTGGATTAGGTTTGCACATTATTGGTTTTGTATTTTTGTCTTGTTTGTTGTTTTGACAAGGCACCTTACTCAGGGTGCTGCTGCTTGTTGGGTCATGCTGGGTCTTTCATACAAGTGCTTGCATTTGTGAGAGCTCTTGCTGTTTAATGCTCGCTAGTGTTAGGTGTTCTCTGGTAGCATATCTTGGAGTCAGTTCTCCCTCTCCAAAGCCCCTGGGCTTGATCTATGCCCGGGGGATGGAGATTCCACGGCTCGTTTCTTATGGCATTAGATGGTATTAAAACAAATACACAAATGAGAAACAGAAGGTATATCCTTGACAAATGGCAATTAAATTAACATGGAAATATTGTCTAACATACTTGGGTATACACACAAGCATATACAGGCATAACATAACCCAAGCAGTCCAAAAAAAAAAAAAAAAATACAATAGATTAACCCAGAAAACAGAAGGTATCAAAAATTCTAAGAACCAAGCTAACTAAAGCACAAATAAGAAAACAGTGTTAAAACAAGGCTGCAACAGACTAACAAACATGATGAGGAAAAGAAAGAAGAGAAAGGAAGGACAGAAAATAAATATAGAGTGGTAATGCAAAGTTAAATTTAGGAAAATAAAGAAAACTTGTATCTATTAAAGTTTAGTGCAATAGGAAAGGAGCAGTAGAGGAAGCAAAGGGATAATTATAGAAAAAAATGATAATAGGTATAAAATCTAAAAAATTAATACAAAAAGAGAGAAAGATATACAAAAATAAGAAACAACAACAAAAAATCAATATCCCCACAGAATCACAAAAAACCAATGTAGACGCAGAAGTATATAACCAAAATGAAATGTGTGGTTTAAAGGGAAATTGCATACTTTAGTATGTAATATATAAGATTGGTAACTTCAATAGCAGAGTGTGATTAAAAAAATAAAAAAGAGGGCGAAACAAATCTAGAAGCAACTCCAGAGCAAGTAAAAATGTAAAAAAAATTGTGACTTTGCTTTCAGAGAGCTTTCCAATGCTGACTCTGCAGGAACTATGGCCCTATCAGCAGCATCTTTTCCTTGCCTCTGGCAGCAGTCATATCAGAAGGACTCCTATACTGTCTTTCTGTAGTTCTGCCTGTTCAAGCACTAAAAGGCCTTCCTTGGCTGGGGTTAGTCAGGAGCTTGATCATTAATCCCAATGCAGGGTGGAGCTATGTTCCTTTCCTGTAGTTTGACCTGAGGCCAAACTATGATAAGGTTAATGGAAATCCTCTCCAAAGGGACCTATTCCTGCATGCTCTACCAGAACCAATGTCGCAGTGTCCCTAACTCCATCACCATTTGTGGGGCCCTGAAGGAAAGAGGGCTTGTGCAAGCATAAGGAAGCTTAAGCACATATTTGCAATTTGGTACTAAAAGGACGCTGACAGGAAGAGACAGGGCATGATCTAAGGTCCATTGTCAAAACTTCTGATTGATCCCCCTGGTTTCCGCGCTCTGGGCAATGCCGGCTCACCGTGAGTTCCTATTGCAATGTAAATGCGTGGTTGCTTGACCTTTAGCTTGATTGGTGTAACTATAGGAAGTCCCTTGCAAACCCCCCTTTTCGTTTGCGTATAAAAACTGTTAGTTTACTCTAATAAAGCGGAACTACTTCGATGGAACCCCTGTCGCGTCTGATTGTCCCCTGCCTTCAGCCAGGGGGCTGCGGGGCGGACAGTTCAAGATTTGCCTTTCTCCGAGATCTCCCGGTTCCGACGGGAGTAATCCCTGCTGCCTTCCCTTTCTGCGGAAGGTCCCCACAACCATTGTCACCCCCCACCCCCACCACTACCAGACACTTTGAAACATTCAGAGGCAAGTCTGGCTCAGTATCTTATGGGGTCACTGTCCCTTTCTCCCAGATTCTGGTACCCACAAAGTTTTGTTTGTGTCCTCCAGAGTCTATTTCCCCAGTCCTGCTTGGTGATTGATATGATCTAGTTAATGAAAATCTCCTTCAAGTGGAATTAAATGCAACTCTGTCTTTTCCAGGACTACTCTAGGGCACTTCTAAACCAAGGAGACACTTGGACCCTCAAAAGCAGATTTGGCTCAGTCTTTTATGTGGGTCACTACTGCTTTCCCAGGTCTTACTGTGTGAAAGGTTTTGCTTACCAGTCTCTCTGAGGGACTTGAGATCTGATTTTAATAGTGCAATTGCACCCCTCCTACCATCTTGTTATGACTTCTCCTTTGCTCTTGGATGTAGGGTATCTTTTCTTGTTGATCGGATCAAACCTCCTGTCAATGGTTTTTCAGCAGATAGTTGCAATTCTGGCACTCTCACAGAAGCAGATATGTGCATGTCTTTCTACTCCGCAATCTTGTTCTCTCCTCTCAATTCATCTATTGATGTGCACTTACGATGCAACCTTATCTTGGCTAATGCAAATAATGTTGCAATGAACAAAGAGATGCACATATTTTTTTCATTTAGTGTTTTTGCTTTTTTTGGATCTATATCCATGATGTGACATTACAGAATTCTATGGTGATTCTATTTTTAACTTGTTGCGGCATATCTGTACTGATTTTCATAGTGGCTGCATCAATTTACATCTCCATCAACAACACACAAGTGTCTTCCCTGCATCCTTGGCAGCAATTACTGTTTGTTGTTTTCTCTCTCTCTCTTTTTTTTTAATATTAACAGTTCTGGTAGCTGTGGGGTGAAATCTTATTGTGGTTTTGATTTACATTATCCTGAAGATTAGCGATGTTGAATATCTCTTCATATGCCTGTTGACCATCTGCATGTCTTTGAACTAGCTCAATTGAAATTAAAGAAAAAATAAAAAGAAGGAAATAATCCCTTTAAAATGCAAACTGCTAGATCATTCTTGCCTAACAGTAAAAGTGGAGATTGTTCAAGATAGTGAATTAGGAAGATATGGAACTCACCTCCTTCCACCATCACATCAAAATCCATTTACTTTTGGAACAAACATCATTGAAAATAATTGGAAACTGGTAGAAAAGTTGTAAGAAATATCCCCATGAAATTGGATTTGAAAGAAAAGGAAACAATCAGTTCAAGACGTATTGCCCCCAGGAGGAACTCAAATGGAAAGTGAAAGTACACAGAAGAAGATCTACCTAGCAGAAGGTGCTGTGTTGGACACAGGAGACAGACCTGAAACTGTATCTAAGAAGATTGGAGAAAACAGTGACAAATCAGATGCAGCATGGGCATCTGTCTATAGCCACCCCACAGCAAAGTTCATGAGCCCTGCTTGTTCCAGCACAGATCCTCTCAAGTCAGATGGGTCAATTCTGGGAGATGGGAGTGCTAGTCACTCTACTGTGTTTGACTCTTTGCAACCCCATGGACTGTAGCCACCAGTTTCATCTGTCCATGTAATTCTCCAGACAAGAATATTGGAGTGGGTGGCCAGTGCCTTCTCTAAGGTATCTTCTGGACTAAGGGATAGAACCAAGGTCTCTCACATTTCAGACAGAATGTTTACCATTTGAGCCACCAGGGAAGCCTCAGGAATGGGAGAACACTGGCATAAAGTAAACAGAGGCAAACTGAAGATAACTTTTAGGGATTCTGCCCCAGCAACTTAGGATCAGACCCCACCCCTGGATAGTGACAGCCAGTGAGCAGAGGGAAAGCTCTGACTCAAACCTGACCCCACCACGTGTAACCCTACTTCTATCATGGTGATAGCTGCCAGCACAACCTGAGGAAAGAATTGACTCATGATTACGTCAAATCCAGCTCTCCCAACAAAGGCTCTGGACACACCCAGGCCGTACAAAGGTGTTCCCACATAAGGACACTGCTTTAAGACCACAATGGGTAAACGGTTCACTTAATTCAAAGAGAGAGAAAATTTACCCAAAGAACACGGTCATTTCAGTGGCTTCTCTTGTAGAACTTGGGCTCAATAAAACAGTATAGACGTGCTGCTTTCAATTGAAAGAATAAAAGAAAACAACCAAAAACATAAATAAATAAGATTTTATTTACCAGAAGTATAATCCAAAGTATTAGTAATATGAATGCTAATGAAATCAGTAAAAATAGTGGAGCAAAGTGATAACTATTTAAAGAAACCAGAAAATTTTTAAAGAAAAGAACCAGCCAGAACTGATGAATACAGTAAATCAAATGAAACACAAAAATCACTAGAAATGATCAATAGATAACTTGGTGACCCACAAGAATACAATAAATGTCTGAACACAGGATAATGAAAAAAACACACATTCAGAAGAGCAAAGAGAAAAACAAAAAATACATACAGTTTAAGAGATCACTGGGATAAAATCACATGCACCAAGATTTTTATTATCGTTGTGACAATTGTAAATCATGAGCCCTGCTTGTTCCAGCACAGATCCTCTCAAGTCAGATGGGTCAATTCTGGGAGATGGGAGTGCTAGTCACTCTACTGTGTTTGACTCTTTGCAACCCCATGGACTGTAGCCACCAGTTTCATCTGTCCATGTAATTCTCCAGACAAGAATATTGGAGTGGGTGGCCAGTGCCTTCTCTAAGGTATCTTCTGGACTAAGGGATAGAACCAAGGTCTCTCACATTTCAGACAGAATGTTTACCATTTGAGCCACCAGGGAAGCCTCAGGAATGGGAGAACACTGGCATAAAGTAAACAGAGGCAAACTGAAGATAACTTTTAGGGATTCTGCCCCAGCAACTTAGGATCAGACCCCACCCCTGGATAGTGACAGCCAGTGAGCAGAGGGAAAGCTCTGACTCAAACCTGACCCCACCACGTGTAACCCTACTTCTATCATGGTGATAGCTGCCAGCACAACCTGAGGAAAGAATTGACTCATGATTACGTCAAATCCAGCTCTCCCAACAAAGGCTCTGGACACACCCAGGCCGTACAAAGGTGTTCCCACATAAGGACACTGCTTTAAGACCACAATGGGTAAACGGTTCACTTAATTCAAAGAGAGAGAGAGAAAATTTACCCAAAGAACACGGTCATTTCAGTGGCTTCTCTTGTAGAACTTGGGCTCAATAAAACAGTATAGACGTGCTGCTTTCAATTGAAAGAATAAAAGAAAACAACCAAAAACATAAATAAATAAGATTTTATTTACCAGAAGTATAATCCAAAGTATTAGTAATATGAATGCTAATGAAATCAGTAAAAATAGTGGAGCAAAGTGATAACTATTTAAAGAAACCAGAAAATTTTTAAAGAAAAGAACCAGCCAGAACTGATGAATACAGTAAATCAAATGAAACACAAAAATCACTAGAAATGATCAATAGATAACTTGGTGACCCACAAGAATACAATAAATGTCTGAACACAGGATAATGAAAAAAACACACATTCAGAAGAGCAAAGAGAAAAACAAAAAATACATACAGTTTAAGAGATCACTGGGATAAAATCACATGCACCAAGATTTTTATTATTGTGGTGACAGAAGGAGAAAAGAAAGAGAGAGTGGTTAAAAAATATATTTAATGAAACTATGGCTGAAAACTTGTCAAATCAGAAGAAAGCAATTATCCAGATACAGGAAGAAGAGACGATCCCAAACAAGATGAAGTCAAACATATCCACACCAAGACATATCATAATTAATATAGCAAAAGTTAAATATAAAGAGAAAATTCTAAAGGCAGCAAAAAAAAAAAAAAAAAAGAATCATATACAAAGGAATTCTCATATGGCTATAACTTGATTTTTCTGAAGAAATATTCTCAGACCAAAGAGAGAAGCATATATATATTCAAAGTGTTGAAAAAGAAAAAAAAAATCAAATTAGTATGTTATATTTAGAAAGATTATTATTTAAAATTCAAGGAGAGGTAAAGAGTTCTCAGAAAAGAAAAATATAAGATTCCATCAACACTAAACCATCTAAATGGAATATAAAGGTGTGTTCTTTAAATGAAAATGTTATAACAAGTATCTATGTGAAAATGTTAGCTGCTTAGTCGTGTTCTTTTCTTTGTGACTCCACAGACTGTATGCCACTGTACCTCTCCAGGCCCTTCTATCCATGGAATTTTCTAGGAAAGAATACTGGAGTGGGTACATATATACAATGGAATACTACTCAGCTGTAAAAAGAAATGCAGAAGAATCAGTCCTAATGAGGTGGTTGGCTCTAGAATCTATCATGAAAAGTGAAGTCAAAAAGAGAATGACAAGTACAGTATACTAGCACATATATATGGAATCTAGTAAGATGGTAATGATAACACACGCAGTGAACCCATGGAAAAACAGAGAATAGACATATGGACATTGTGAGTAATGACTAGTAGGTGGGAGGCATAGTGGGAGTAACATGGAAACCTATACTATTTAAAGAAACCAGAAAATTTTAAAGAAAAGAACCAGCCAGAACTGATGAATACAGTAAATCAAATGAAACACAAAAATCACTAGAAATGATCAATAGATAACTTGGTGACCCACAAGAATACAATAAATGTCTGAACACAGGATAATGAAAAAAACACACATTCAGAAGAGCAAAGAGAAAAACAAAAAATACATACAGTTTAAGAGATCACTGGGATAAAATCACATGCACCAAGATTTTTATTATTGTGGTGACAGAAGGAGAAAAGAAAGAGAGAGTGGTTAAAAAATATATTTAATGAAACTATGGCTGAAAACTTGTCAAATCAGAAGAAAGCAATTATCCAGATACAGGAAGAAGAGACGATCCCAAACAAGATGAAGTCAAACATATCCACACCAAGACATATCATAATTAATATAGCAAAAGTTAAATATAAAGAGAAAATTCTAAAGGCAGCAAAAAAAAAAAAAAAAAAGAATCATATACAAAGGAATTCTCATATGGCTATAACTTGATTTTTCTGAAGAAATATTCTCAGACCAAAAGAGAGAAGCATATATATATTCAAAGTGTTGAAAAAGAAAAAAAAAATCAAATTAGTATGTTATATTTAGAAAGATTATTATTTAAAATTCAAGGAGAGGTAAAGAGTTCTCAGAAAAGAAAAATATAAGATTCCATCAACACTAAACCATCTAAATGGAATATAAAGGTGTGTTCTTTAAATGAAAATGTTATAACAAGTATCTATGTGAAAATGTTAGCTGCTTAGTCGTGTTCTTTTCTTTGTGACTCCACAGACTGTATGCCACTGTACCTCTCCAGGCCCTTCTATCCATGGAATTTTCTAGGAAAGAATACTGGAGTGGGTACATATATACAATGGAATACTACTCAGCTGTAAAAAGAAATGCAGAAGAATCAGTCCTAATGAGGTGGTTGGCTCTAGAATCTATCATGAAAAGTGAAGTCAAAAAGAGAATGACAAGTACAGTATACTAGCACATATATATGGAATCTAGTAAGATGGTAATGATAACACACGCAGTGAACCCATGGAAAAACAGAGAATAGACATATGGACATTGTGAGTAATGACTAGTAGGTGGGAGGCATAGTGGGAGTAACATGGAAACCTATACTATCATATGGGATAAAGATAGCTACTGTCATTGTGCTGAGGGAATAGGAGTTCTTAAGAGGGCTCAGTGCGACAGCCTGGAGGGGTGGGATAGCGGGGCTGGGAGGGGGGAGGGAATACGCATATGACTGATCTCGGAACATATATGTCTGTGAACAACAAAACTTTGTAAAAACTTTAAAAATAATAATAAAATTAAATTAAATTAAGAAAAAAAAAAATACTGGAGTGGGTTGGATTTTTTTCTTTCCTATTGATGCTTACAGATAGTTGGGCTTCCCTGATGGCTCAGAGAGTAAATAATCTGCTTGCAAGGCAGGATTGGACCTGGTCTCAGGGACTGAACCTTGTCTCCTGCATTGCAGACAGATTCTTTAATATCTGTGTCACCAGGAAATCCAACTATCTATAAGTATCAACAGGAACGGAAAAATCTCAGTAGTAATGATAAATATATAGCAAAGGCTGAGGATCAACCACTTAAGTAAGCTGGCATGATGATAAAAATTAAAAAAGAAAAAAGAAAAAAAAAACTAAAAGCAAATATAGTTACAATAGACAGTGAAGGAATCAGCACTAACACCCCACACCAGTGTTTCAACAAAGCAGGAGCACAACCCTGTACATTGGTAAACAGACTTCTCAAAGCCATACCAAACCCATAGACACATCCAAACACATCACTGGGCATGGCACTCTCCTTAAGAGATGCAAGAGCCGGTTCCATCCACCAGAACACAGGCATAAGTTTCTTTAACAAGGAAAACTTTAAAAGGTACGGTCCAACCTCAGCCACAGGAATAATCTCTAAATTTAAGAGGGATGACACAATTCCTGCCATAACAAAGGGGAACCAAACTCAGTAAATTGAACAAACTGAAAAGAGAGAAATATATGCAATATATGATGCAACAGGGTAAAAGCCTGTGGGACCAAACAAATGAAGAGTAAATAAACAGTCTAAACAAAAGTTATTCACAGTAATGATAGTAAAGATTATCAAAAATATTGAAAATAAAGTGGAGTCAAGGATAGATATTTGGGAGGCACATATCAAGAAGATGCAAGAAATACTTAGAAAGGACCTGGAAGAATCACAGAATAAACAAAGGACCCGGAAGAATCACAGAGTAAACAATCAGCAATGAAAAACGCTATAACTAAGATTAAAAATCCACTGAAGGGCGCTGGTAGTACAGTAACTGAAGCAAAATAACAGATACATGAGTTAGAAGTTAGAATAGTAGAAATAAATGAAGGAGAACACAGTAAAAAAAAAAAAAAAAAAGAATAAAAAGGAATGAGGACCTTCTCAGAGATCTCTGAGAAATTTTTTAGCACTCCAATATTCAAACCATATAGGTCTCAAAAGAAGAAAAGGAAAGGGCATGAGAAAGCACTTGGGGAGATTATAAGTAAAATACCTCCCTAAAATGGGTAAGAAAATTGCTACTGAATTCGAAGAAGCTCAGAAAGTCCCAAAAAGGAAAAATTCAGAGGAAAGCATCACAAGAAAAATATTAATCAAAGTAACAAAAATTAAACATGAAGAACAAATATGAAAAGCAGCAAGGGAAAAGCTAGCAATAATATATAAGGAGATCCACATATGGCTAACAGTTGAACTTTCAACAGAAACTATGCAAGCAAGAAGGGAATGGGAGGATATACATAAAATGATGGAAAAGAAAACAATCTACAACCAAGATAACTCTTAATCGCTTCAATAAAATTAGAGAAACTAAGAGAACATTTCATGAAAAGATGGGCACAATAAAGGACAAAAACAGTATGGACTTAACAGAAGCAAAAGATGCTACATTATTTTTTTATAAAAACATATAAAAGATGTTTGTTTTGCTCATATTACTTTCTATGTGACTTTCATGCATATAAATTAAATTTATTACTGATATTTTCCTGTAAACTTGCTACATGTCAATTTTCTTTTTTGTCCAGCTGCAAGAATTTAAGAAGGATGGAGTGACAAATTTAAAATCCCTAACAAGGGATTCACCTACTGTTATCTACTCAATGAAGTCTTTTTTGGGGGCGGGGAGGGTCGGGTGGGGTGGGTAGGGAAGGGGGGCATACAGGTCACTTCAGTTGGTCTGTCATTTATTTTTTCATCCATCTTTGTTTCTCTGGCCCCCTTGGGCCTCCCATTGCGGTGGCCTCTGTCATCGCAAAGCACCGGCTCTGGGCACGTGCGCTCCAGAGCTCCCACTAGGTAATTGGACACATCCGTCCAGTGGCTCCACAACACGTGGGATCTTCCCAGGCCAGGGATCGAACCAGAGCCCCTTACACTGCAAGGCGGTGTCCCTACCCATGGACCACCAGGGAAGCCCTCAATGAAGTCTTGAATCATTATTCAGTCCTATACTCACATTTCAATCCCACTGCTGAGTTGCACTATCTAAATTAAAATGCCTCTTTGATGACTAATTACACTAACCAGTTTTTCAGTTTTACAATTTTTAAATCTTTGTTTTGGCACTCTTTTAAGAATTATTTGAAAAACTTAGTCATTATAATGAAGAAAATTACAAAAAGAAACAAATGCTTTAGTGCTGGCAAATGATGAAAGTTATTTGCTGAATCCTTTGGTGTGACTCATATCTTATCACACACAATATATTTTATCATACTGAAGAATTGCCTGTTCTTTTTGCCTGCTCCTCATTCCCATAATTTTCATCTAGGAAATGCTTCTTTTCAAGATCATTTTAGGATTTCAAAATTATTTTCTCATAAGAATTTGAAGCATCTACATCAACACTAAATGTTTCTGATAGCATTTAAGCATTATTTTTTGAATAATAGCTTAATTTCATTGTTACCATAAAAACATATACTATTTATTAAGATTAATTTATGGAACATTCAAATACTCAAGTGGCTTTTAAAAATAACTTAGTCTGAAGGATCTAAAGTTAAAGAATCGTTAAATTTTTGATGCTTGCTAATTATTTGTCCATGAGTGAAAGATATAGGGGAAAATTATCAAATGGTTGGAATGAATCATTTTCTAGGTTTTACTAAAAAGACAATTGTGAAAGATAATATAACTGCAATGACCTGGTCTCACCATCAAGAATAACATATTAGACCATATAGAAAGTATGATAATGTTTCAGTTTCATGAGAAGGC
This sequence comes from Tragulus kanchil, assembly GCA_022376925.1. Taxonomy (NCBI): domain Eukaryota; kingdom Metazoa; phylum Chordata; class Mammalia; order Artiodactyla; family Tragulidae; genus Tragulus; species Tragulus kanchil. The sequence goes on along the minus strand of JAIOJX010000029.1, from coordinate 78,349,947 downwards.
TGAAAAGTGTAAATTGCTAATGGTTACAGATGGTGGACCTCAGTACCATCAGATTGTGAGAAGATATAATTGCTTACCGTTACAAATATGAAAACCAGTGTAGTTAATTCTAAAATTCATAATGTCTAAGTTCTAACTTCTATTATTACTTAGTACATCATGTTAATGAATATATGTATATAGTGAAGAATGAAACTGAAATTGGAGATACTTTGTATGGAGAATGTCTAAGTAATATCTACAGAATGTGGGGCTCTAAATGAAAGAGGGCCATTGCAAGCATAAGGAAGCTTAAGCATATGTTTGTGGTTTAGAGCTAAGATGGCGCCTAAAGGAAGAGACGAGGGCGTGATCTAAGTTGTCAATACTACTGATTGGTCCCCCTGGTTTCCGCGCTCGTGGACAATGCATGCTCACCATAGATTCCTATTGCGAAGTAGACGCATGATTGCTTGACCTTTAGCTTGATTGATTTAACTATGGGAAGTCCCTTGCGAAACCCCCTTCACTTGCCTATATAAGCTGTAAGTCTGCACTAATAAATGGAACTGCTTTGACGGAACCCCTGTTGCTCTGATTGTCTCCCACTCACTGAGGGTCTGGGTTGGCAGACAGCAGGCTCACCCCTCTCCGATCTTCCTGTGGCCTGGCCACGGGCAATCCCACCGCCGTTTCTCTTCTGAGGGCCGGCCCCGCAACAGAACACATATATCATTCACTAATTTTAAAAAGACTATTGAAAAACTTCTATATGCAAAAACTCTTTTAGAACCTATAGGAAATGCCTCTCTATATTAACTGAACTCAAATATCCTAAAACTGAAATAAACTTTTTTTTTTTTTTTTTTGGAAACATCTAATAGAAGTCATTCTTTAATTTCCTGTCTTTCACCCCTAGGGCAAAGACAGAATTTTCTTTTTGTGTGAAGTATCAATTTGGAACATTATCATTGACCATTCTGCCCTCTTTTCAAACTGAGACCAGTTTTTACTTATTCTAACTGGTGAGCCCACCATCAAGAATAACATATTAGACCATATAGAAAGTATGATAATGTTTCAGTTTCATGAGAAGGCTGAAAAGTGTAAATTGCTAATGGTTACAGATGGTGGACCTCAGTACCATCAGATTGTGAGAAGATATAATTGCTTACCGTTACAAATATGAAAACCAGTGTAGTTAATTCTAAAATTCATAATGTCTAAGTTCTAACTTCTATTATTACTTAGTACATCATGTTAATGAATATATGTATATAGTGAAGAATGAAACTGAAATTGGAGATACTTTGTATGGAGAATGTCTAAGTAATATCTACAGAATGTGGGGCTCTAAATGAAAGAGGGCCATTGCAAGCATAAGGAAGCTTAAGCATATGTTTGTGGTTTAGAGCTAAGATGGCGCCTAAAGGAAGAGACGAGGGCGTGATCTAAGTTGTCAATACTACTGATTGGTCCCCCTGGTTTCCGCGCTCGTGGACAATGCATGCTCACCATAGATTCCTTTTTGCGAAGTAGACGCATGATTGCTTGACCTTTAGCTTGATTGATTTAACTATGGGAAGTCCTTGCGAAACCCCCTTCACTTGCCTATATAAGCTGTAAGTCTGCACTAATAAATGGAACTGCTTTGACGGAACCCCTGTTGCTCTGATTGTCTCCCACTCACTGAGGGTCTGGGTTGGCAGACAGCAGGCTCACCCCTCTCCGATCTTCCTGTGGCCTGGCCACGGGCAATCCCACCGCCGTTTCTCTTCTGAGGGCCGGCCCCGCAACAGAACACATATATCATTCACTAATTTTAAAAAGACTATTGAAAAACTTCTATATGCAAAAACTCTTTTAGAACCTATAGGAAATGCCTCTCTATATTAACTGAACTCAAATATCCTAAAACTGAAATAAACTTTTTTTTTTTTTTTTTTGGAAACATCTAATAGAAGTCATTCTTTAATTTCCTGTCTTTCACCCCTAGGGCAAAGACAGAATTTTCTTTTTGTGTGAAGTATCAATTTGGAACATTATCATTGACCATTCTGCCCTCTTTTCAAACTGAGACCAGTTTTTACTTATTCTAACTGGTGACCTCAACAAATTTAGTCAATAACCTTACTACATTCCTCTCCATTCTATTAATAATTTCCTCAACAACACATTGGTAACTTACTCACATTTTGACCTCATCCTTATTCAGGTTGAAAATTCAGTAGTATCTTGACCTCTTGTTTTTTTGGCATCTCTATATCATTTCTGCTTCACTTCAGGAGAACGTGGATATACTCAACATGAATATTTCTTATAAAACAATCTCTTTTCCATTATTTCATCCCACAAATTTACTGTAATTAATTTTAACCTTATTGAACTCTTTAATTTTTAAAATTCATAAGTTAAAATAGAACCACAAAAATTCTTATACTCCAACAATGCCTTGGTCTCTCAATTCATTTATGCCAATATAGGTACTCAGAATGCATTAGACCAGAGATTTTCACAACCTCTGTCCTGAAAATTTTCAAGTCTAGCACAAGCTCACTTCCAATTTCTAGGTCAAGAAGCAGTGCTTAACAGCCATATTTTTCTGACCATTTCACCCTGAAATCATAGTTTAAATTTATCCTTTGCCTTTTCTAATGCTCAGAAATATTTAGTTTCTCCTTTGCATACCAGTGCTAAATACAAGTAATCAAACAAATATATTGAATTATTTAAATTAAATATTGTTCTATTTGTTTGCCAAATTGGGTTAAAGTCTGGGTAAGGTGCAATAAGACAGTGGAAGACATTAAAATAAATAGCTATCACAATCCTTCTCCCTTCCCATACAAGCTCCAATTAAAACTAAGCTCTCTCATTGTAGATATACTTCTACTATTTATCATTATATACCTCCATACAGGATTAGATAAATTCTGTCTGGAGCTATCAGATACTAGGCCACATAGTCTGTGTTCAAGAAATATAACTTAAGATAGGAGATTTGGAGAATCTTTCAGAGTCTAAGCTAATGACACTGATCAGTCAGGCAAGATAAAGATAAAAATTGATGAAAAATCCAATTAGAAAATTCACAAAATGAAGTATCAATTTGGAACATTATCATTGACCATTCTGCCCTCTTTTCAAACTGAGACCAGTTTTTACTTATTCTAACTGGTGACCTCAACAAATTTAGTCAATAACCTTACTACATTCCTCTCCATTCTATTAATAATTTCCTCAACAACACATTGGTAACTTACTCACATTTTGACCTCATCCTTATTCAGGTTGAAAATTCAGTAGTATCTTGACCTCTTGTTTTTTTGGCATCTCTATATCATTTCTGCTTCACTTCAGGAGAACGTGGATATACTCAACATGAATATTTCTTATAAAACAATCTCTTTTCCATTATTTCATCCCACAAATTTACTGTAATTAATTTTAACCTTATTGAACTCTTTAATTTTTAAAATTCATAAGTTAAAATAGAACCACAAAAATTCTTATACTCCAACAATGCCTTGGTCTCTCAATTCATTTATGCCAATATAGGTACTCAGAATGCATTAGACCAGAGATTTTCACAACCTCTGTCCTGAAAATTTTCAAGTCTAGCACAAGCTCACTTCCAATTTCTAGGTCAAGAAGCAGTGCTTAACAGCCATATTTTTCTGACCATTTCACCCTGAAATCATAGTTTAAATTTATCCTTTGCCTTTTCTAATGCTCAGAAATATTTAGTTTCTCCTTTGCATACCAGTGCTAAATACAAGTAATCAAACAAATATATTGAATTATTTAAATTAAATATTGTTCTATTTGTTTGCCAAATTGGGTTAAAGTCTGGGTAAGGTGCAATAAGACAGTGGAAGACATTAAAATAAATAGCTATCACAATCCTTCTCCCTTCCCATACAAGCTCCAATTAAAACTAAGCTCTCTCATTGTAGATATACTTCTACTATTTATCATTATATACCTCCATACAGGATTAGATAAATTCTGTCTGGAGCTATCAGATACTAGGCCACATAGTCTGTGTTCAAGAAATATAACTTAAGATAGGAGATTTGGAGAATCTTTCAGAGTCTAAGCTAATGACACTGATCAGTCAGGCAAGATAAAGATAAAAATTGATGAAAAATCCAATTAGAAAATTCACAAAAATGTACATGAAGTGATTAATACAGATGACAAACTATAAAATGAATATTAACATTACTATATATAAATGTATATGTACAAATATCTCTCATAACTACATATACACAAGAATTTCCTGGGTCTAGATGAAGAACAATTCAAAACTTTGATAGGATTAATTAATAAGCAAAGATGTGCCCTCCTTAGATGACATGACTTATTTCAGAAACTAGTTTATCAAATTTTCAAGAAGTTAGTAATCCCTATTAATATAAATTGCTTAAGGGATAGAAAAAGAAAGAAAGGTTCATAATTATTGCATCAAATATTCTAGGATTCACTTTTATTTATAGGTTAACATTTTTGAAATTATGATGCATCTAACAGTTAATGTGATACGAAAGTCTTCTGACAGACTTTCATTGATATGGTTTTAATTTTAACGCTAATAAGCTAATGATGCAGTTTATAATTGAATGATATCTTAGATCAATGAAATATGGCTTTGTAAAACCTAATATAGTAATAGTTTCTCTTATTTTTTAATCTGGTGACTGCTTTTATAATTCTTAAGCTTTATGATCAAATAATTTACAAACCTGAGCTAACGATACAAGCCCCCTACTTTAACCCTTCTAATGAGTTGGCAAAACAACCATTACCAATCACACATATACATGTAATTCTGCGATTGTGTTTCTGAAATCCTGTTTAAAAGGCAATCCTGAATTATAACTTAGTCTGATTCTTTGAAAAATGTGCAGGCAAAGTTTGCTAGCATATTCTGTCACAGTGAATTTTGAAAGCATTTGATTTTAAAGATCATCTATAAAATGTGAGGTACTAAATATTCTTTGTTGCTATACATAAAGCAAACTAAAATACCTTTCATTAAATAAAAGCCTCTATTTTAGAGAATTTTAATTAAATTGGCATAGTTAAGACTAAAAGATAAAGTAGATACTCACTGTCACTGTAGCGTCAACACTTACCTTAACAGGTTAATGTACACAACTTAAGAAACATGCCACTCTTCCCCTGTTCTATCAGACAGTGAAGGTACATTTTCTGTACTTAAATATATTGATATAACCAGCTATACAAATCTGAACATACAACCCATCACTTATAGGGTTTGAGAAGGCATTCAACATCTCCCTGCAAGATTTAACATTTCTTATTCAAGTTCATTCATCTCTTTAGAATGGGAAATGAGTGACAGAATTTGTTGAACCAAAATTACTATCAAAATTGAAAAAGCTGATCATATTCGTTTAGCCACAAATGAATCTTATTTAAATCAGGACTGTCCAACAGAGTTATTCCATCAGCCATTCATGATCTGAATTCTAGTGTTTGAGATCAGTTTAAATATGGTACACATGAAAAGTCCCGAGACACTTTTGTCTCATAATAAATAAGGCAGTGGCCAACTATTACTCATTACTAGCTTTTTGAGATAACTTTTCAAGTCTTCACTCTCTCTCTTCTTCTTAATGCCAGTGAAGATCATTTTTGTGCCAGGGATGTGCTTCTTGGAACTTTCCAGGTACTCTATCAGTGTCTCCTCTCTCCAAGTGATGCCTTTGCTCTTGTTGACATCTGTGTAAGAGAATCCAGGAGCCTGTCCTATCTTTCACTTGAACAGGCCATTGGAGGTTTGGCCCAGTCTTATGCTTGCCTCCTTTTCCACAGTATGGCACTGGGCACAATTCTGAACAAAATCTTCTTGCTCTTCTCAACATTACCAATCACACATATACATGTAATTCTGCGATTGTGTTTCTGAAATCCTGTTTAAAAGGCAATCCTGAATTATAACTTAGTCTGATTCTTTGAAAAATGTGCAGGCAAAGTTTGCTAGCATATTCTGTCACAGTGAATTTTGAAAGCATTTGATTTTAAAGATCATCTATAAAATGTGAGGTACTAAATATTCTTTGTTGCTATACATAAAGCAAACTAAAATACCTTTCATTAAATAAAAGCCTCTATTTTAGAGAATTTTAATTAAATTGGCATAGTTAAGACTAAAAAGATAAAGTAGATACTCACTGTCACTGTAGCGTCAACACTTACCTTAACAGGTTAATGTACACAACTTAAGAAACATGCCACTCTTCCCCTGTTCTATCAGACAGTGAAGGTACATTTTCTGTACTTAAATATATTGATATAACCAGCTATACAAATCTGAACATACAACCCATCACTTATAGGGTTTGAGAAGGCATTCAACATCTCCCTGCAAGATTTAACATTTCTTATTCAAGTTCATTCATCTCTTTAGAATGGGAAATGAGTGACAGAATTTGTTGAACCAAAATTACTATCAAAATTGAAAAAGCTGATCATATTCGTTTAGCCACAAATGAATCTTATTTAAATCAGGACTGTCCAACAGAGTTATTCCATCAGCCATTCATGATCTGAATTCTAGTGTTTGAGATCAGTTTAAATATGGTACACATGAAAAGTCCCGAGACACTTTTGTCTCATAATAAATAAGGCAGTGGCCAACTATTACTCATTACTAGCTTTTTGAGATAACTTTTCAAGTCTTCACTCTCTCTCTTCTTCTTAATGCCAGTGAAGATCATTTTTGTGCCAGGGATGTGCTTCTTGGAACTTTCCAGGTACTCTATCAGTGTCTCCTCTCTCCAAGTGATGCCTTTGCTCTTGTTGACATCTGTGTAAGAGAATCCAGGAGCCTGTCCTATCTTTCACTTGAACAGGCCATTGGAGGTTTGGCCCAGTCTTATGCTTGCCTCCTTTTTCCACAGTATGGCACTGGGCACAATTCTGAACAAAAATCTTCTTGCTCTTCTCAACATCACCCATTTTTAAGTCTTTTTCTGTGCTCAACCGAGAGGTTTCTGCTCATAAGCCAAATGCTCCACTCTGTCTCTAATAAGTTTCTTAATCTTATTCCTATTTAGTTTTAAATTACTATAAACTTAGCAGGTTTTAGCAAGACATATTTACTTAGAGTTATGGAAGTCATTTAGAATTGGTCTCTCTGGACTCAAACCAAGATGCTAGCCAGGCTGCATTCCTTTATTAGAGGTGCTAAGGGAAAATCCACTTCTTGCCTCCTGTCTCCTAAAGGTTGCTCACATTTCTTGTCTTCTGGCTCCCTTCCTTTTCAACGTCTGCATTGTGTGCTGAATCTTTCTTCCATGGCATCACTTCAACACTGACTCTTCTGCCTCCTTCTGCCATGGTTTAAATACACTGTGATTATTTGGAACACATCTGGATAATTTAGGAGAATTTTCCTATCTTAAAGCCTACTGATTTAATGCTATCTACAACCCAATTCTCCCATACCATGCAACATAATATGTGTACATATTCCAAGGACTAAAGCATATTTATCTTTAGGGAAAACAACCATTTTTCCTATCACAACACTGAAATAACTTGCACTGTATGAATATAAGTGCAAGATAACAAATATAATGTTAAAAATTAATTACAGAACTATCTTACATATTTAAAAAATATTCTTCCACATGTCATAGTCACAAATGTGATCATGAGTGTTATATAAATCTATATTATGACAAGTAAAGTTTGTTCTTGAAAATTAGAACTAGGCAGAATTTATCAATATAACTCCTCACTATTAAAATATATCAAAAACACATGGAAATTTAAATTGATTAGATCATTTTTTTACAGTAAAATGTAACTTTAATTAATGATTTAAAGGAAGACACAATGATTATTCATCACAACTACTATGTCATGCATCTGAATATTAAAGGTATTAACAATGTGAACGAAACAGAAAGTGTACAACTTGGAATCGATAAAATGCATTATTTAGGCAAATTTCCTTTTTATTTCTCTTTTAAATTTACAATAAAATTTGGCAATAAAACTATTGAAGAAGTAAAAGGAATCTAGTATCAACCTAAAGCAAATATCCCATTTACAATGAAAACTTCAGTTTACAGAGGGTCATCAACAACATTAGATGTCTGCTTTTAACACAGAATCTGAGTATTACAGTTAAACAAAAAGAAATGAGATATATAAGTGGTGCAATGTTTAAAGCATTAGTGAAACTCATAAGATATATTCCAATAAATAGAAATACTGCTATTTTAATTATATCAGCTTTTCCCTGATTTTTCTAAACAAAAAAAAATGAAATCTTGAAAACTATCAAAAGAAGAAATTTCATCAAAAACACAAGGTAATCCTAAAATCCATATGGAAGGGCTTCACTGGTGGTGCAATGGGTAAGGACACTGCCTCGCAGTGCAAGGGGCGCCAGTTCAATCCCTGGCCTGAGAAGGTCTCATGTGCCGCAGAGTGTCTGGATCGTCGTGTCCAACTATCGGAGTTCTGGAGCGACAGAGGCCACTGAGATGGGTGGCCCACACAGACCAAAGAACAAGGATGGATGAAAACAGATAAAGAGCAATAGCAGTGGCCAAAAAAGTAAAACAACAACAAAAAATTATCTCAAATGTAAGTTGCCTAAAAAAAAAAAAAAAATGAAAGAAGAGAGTTCTCAAAAAAGTTGTTTATAGAAAAATACATTGAGAATGTATACTTTATCTATAGCAATGCTTACATAATGTTAATGATAGCTTGACATTGTCACAGTGATAGACAAATAGATCAGTGGAATAGAATTGTGAAACAACAAACAGATCCACTTATGTGTGGAATTTATATATGATGGGCAGGACATTACAAATGTTTGGAGAATGGAAGCATGAATATCAGTTTCTCCAGAAAGTATCATACGACTGAAATATTCAGTTCTCTATAAAATCCGGATGGACGCTAAAAGAGATTTTATTTTAAAATGTACCACAGAATTTAAAGCCTTAATAAAAGTCAATCAATGATAAAATAAAGATAAAATGAAACAGAAGAATAAAACTCATTTAACAGGAGCTGTATAAATAATTTAAAATTGCATGTATAAATTTTTGGAATTAATAATAAAATTCAGCAAATTTTCTGCTTATCAACATATTGCAAAATGTTAATACCAATAAAGTTATAAGGCCTCTTGGAATAAATATGATAATAAATGTGCCAGACTTACATGGAAATTTATTAAAAGATTTTAAAAGATAAAGCTCATAGAAATATTTACTGTGTCAAGTTTTGAGAAGTTTCAATATGATAAAGACATTATCATTATTACTGAGTGCCATGGAAAGACGCTCAAACTATAAAACTTTCCAAAAATTTTAAAATAATATAAAACTTATTAGTCAATATTTAAATACAAACAAAATTAAAGAATATATATGTATGCATTTGAGTTCGAGTAAATGTATATTTTTAACATACATTTTTAAGATTTTCATTATCATCATAAATGAATATCACAGCAACTATGTTCAAGAATATCTATTAACTGCTTGACTAAGTGAACAGGGTGCATTTATTTATAGCAGGTTCTTTGTTCAGATGATGTCTGCTATACAACAGCTTCTGAAAGGAGAGGAAAAACATAAAAAGAAGGAGCAAAGGAAGAGAACAACAGAATTAGAATTGCCTAATAAATACTATCAGATAATTATTAAATCTTCATTTTACAGCACGAAGAAGGAAAAAGAAGAAAAAGCAATTTCATATAGACTGACTTGAAAATTTTCTTCATACACACAGCCATAGATAGCTTAAAAATTAAACACACTCACAATGCAGTCTCTCAGGCTGCATTTTTCACCACTTTAATGCTGTTACATTTCCATAGATGAAAAATAAATTTAAAACAATGTAAAATGTATCTAGTTCTTTGGGGCATATTAAAGTACAACGACTTGTTTGGAGAATGGAAGCATGAATATCAGTTTCTCCAGAAAGTATCATACGACTGAAATATTCAGTTCTCTATAAAATCGGATGGACGCTAAAAGAGATTTTATTTTAAAATGTACCACAGAATTTAAAGCCTTAATAAAAGTCAATCAATGATAAAATAAAGATAAAATGAAACAGAAGAATAAAACTCATTTAACAGGAGCTGTATAAATAATTTAAAATTGCATGTATAAATTTTTGGAATTAATAATAAAATTCAGCAAATTTTCTGCTTATCAACATATTGCAAAATGTTAATACCAATAAAGTTATAAGGCCTCTTGGAATAAATATGATAATAAATGTGCCAGACTTACATGGAAATTTATTAAAAGATTTTAAAAGATAAAGCTCATAGAAATATTTACTGTGTCAAGTTTTGAGAAGTTTCAATATGATAAAGACATTATCATTATTACTGAGTGCCATGGAAAGACGCTCAAACTATAAAACTTTCCAAAAATTTTAAAATAATATAAAACTTATTAGTCAATATTTAAATACAAACAAAATTAAAGAATATATATGTATGCATTTGAGTTCGAGTAAATGTATATTTTTAACATACATTTTTAAGATTTTCATTATCATCATAAATGAATATCACAGCAACTATGTTCAAGAATATCTATTAACTGCTTGACTAAGTGAACAGGGTGCATTTATTTATAGCAGGTTCTTTGTTCAGATGATGTCTGCTATACAACAGCTTCTGAAAGGAGAGGAAAAACATAAAAAGAAGGAGCAAAAGGGAAGAGAACAACAGAATTAGAATTGCCTAATAAATACTATCAGATAATTATTAAATCTTCATTTTACAGCACGAAGAAGGAAAAAGAAGAAAAAGCAATTTCATATAGACTGACTTGAAAATTTTCTTCATACACACAGCCATAGATAGCTTAAAAATTAAACACACTCACAATGCAGTCTCTCAGGCTGCATTTTTCACCACTTTAATGCTGTTACATTTCCATAGATGAAAAATAAATTTAAAACAATGTAAAATGTATCTAGTTCTTTGGGGCATATTAAAGTGAAGTCATGAAGTTGAGCTGTATTTCTCCATTTTATGAACTCTGATGGATTTTATCTAATGATAGCTCAAAATTATCCTAGAGTCTTTAACAGGATTTCCAGAGAAGCTCTGTTTTTCTATTTTGTAGTAGAATATCATATGGGTTGGACTTAGAGGAATAATTAAGCTTCAAGAAGAAATCTTGACATTTCAAGCTGTTCCCCATCACATGCCATAAATCTCTTCTCAGAATTGGAAAGATAATTTTTCTAGACCACTTTTTTCTAGTTTGAATCATCCTATATAAGTTTACAGAAAGAAGTTTAGCTAACTGGAATAAAACAAAAATCAAATAAAATTTTCTAAGAAATACTATTTTTTGCAATAAAAACCCTAAAAAATCCAAATCCTTAAAAGTATACAGCCATGGGGCTTCCCTGGTTGTCTAGTGGGTAAGGACACTGCCTTGCAGTGCAAGGGGTGCCGGTTTGATCCCTGGCCTGAGAAGATCCCACGTGCTGTGGGGGCTGGACCGATGTGTCCAGTTACCGAGGTGGAGCTCTGGAGCACATGCGCCCAGAGCCGGTGCTCTGCGACAACAGAGCCACCATGATGGGAGGCCCACACGGGCCAAAGAACAAAGATGGATGAAAATGGACAAATGAAAGACCAGTGGAAGTGTCCCGTCCACCCACCTCCCTCCCCACCCCCGCCTAAATAAATAAATAAATAAATATTTAAAAAATATATATACAGCCAAATTGCTTATCACCATCATACAGGCATGAGTCTTTTATCTCATTTTCCAAGACTATTGCTTTATTTTACACCAGCAGCTTTAGGAGATTTGTATGTTAAACTCTTCAGTATCTACCAGGTTTTCTGTTGAGCATTATAGTCCTTCTAAAACTCCAATGCTTAATTTTTCACTGTGCTGTAACCATAATAGTTCAAAGTCGTCTAATGTTCTACGCGCATCAGTAAGATTTGCACTTCCTGGAGGCTAGAAAAATATTCACAGCCATTAGCCACCCTTTAATGCTGTTACATTTCCATAGATGAAAAATAAATTTAAAACAATGTAAAATGTATCTAGTTCTTTGGGGCATATTAAAGTGAAGTCATGAAGTTGAGCTGTATTTCTCCATTTTATGAACTCTGATGGATTTTATCTAATGATAGCTCAAAATTATCCTAGAGTCTTTAACAGGATTTCCAGAGAAGCTCTGTTTTTCTATTTTGTAGTAGAATATCATATGGGTTGGACTTAGAGGAATAATTAAGCTTCAAGAAGAAATCTTGACATTTCAAGCTGTTCCCCATCACATGCCATAAATCTCTTCTCAGAATTGGAAAGATAATTTTTCTAGACCACTTTTTTCTAGTTTGAATCATCCTATATAAGTTTACAGAAAGAAGTTTAGCTAACTGGAATAAAACAAAAATCAAATAAAATTTTCTAAGAAATACTATTTTTTGCAATAAAAACCCTAAAAAATCCAAATCCTTAAAAGTATACAGCCATGGGGCTTCCCTGGTTGTCTAGTGGGTAAGGACACTGCCTTGCAGTGCAAGGGGTGCCGGTTTGATCCCTGGCCTGAGAAGATCCCACGTGCTGTGGGGGCTGGACCGATGTGTCCAGTTACCGAGGTGGAGCTCTGGAGCACATGCGCCCAGAGCCGGTGCTCTGCGACAACAGAGCCACCATGATGGGAGGCCCACACGGGCCAAAGAACAAAGATGGATGAAAATGGACAAATGAAAGACCAGTGGAAGTGTCCCGTCCACCCACCTCCCTCCCCACCCCCGCCTAAATAAATAAATAAATAAATATTTAAAAAATATATATACAGCCAAATTGCTTATCACCATCATACAGGCATGAGTCTTTTATCTCATTTTCCAAGACTATTGCTTTATTTTACACCAGCAGCTTTAGGAGATTTGTATGTTAAACTCTTCAGTATCTACCAGGTTTTCTGTTGAGCATTATAGTCCTTCTAAAACTCCAATGCTTAATTTTTCACTGTGCTGTAACCATAATAGTTCAAAGTCGTCTAATGTTCTACGCGCATCAGTAAGATTTGCACTTCCTGGAGGCTAGAAAAATATTCACAGCCATTGCAGCCTTTTAAAGTTCTTTTAAAGGTTCTTTGAAAACAAAACACAAAAGTGTCTTCTTCCCTATCCTCTCCAAATTTATGTATTAATGTTAAATTCTATCTGCTATAAATCATAAATCTTACCTGGAAATCCTATTAAAACAAATGCATATGTACACTATATTCTTGGAAAAAGGAAGGAGACATAAGTGACATAAAGACCTCAGTTTTAAAAACTAATTTAATTCTTGTTTCAATACTAATCAATCTACTATTAAGATCAAATGATTGCTATGCCATATTCAATACTATTCCTATTTCAGATAAGAAAACTGTGACTTAGCCTTAATAAACTATCAAGGTTGTAAATGGCAGAGCTGAAACTCAAATCTTTTTCATAACTATAAAATGGTCATTATAATCATTGAGTAAAATAACAGATATTTGGTGTCAGCACCTTTAATCAAGATTGCCTGTCACCATGCCAGGTCAGACTCACCTTGCCCTCTTTATTCCAGCAAGGAGTGTAGTTCATAATGTTCTTTTTACACAGAGTCATCAGGTACTGATAGGTGATAGATGATGCTGGGTTACCATGAATGGTGATGGATTCTTAATCTCCAAAGGAGAAGAGCTCACATTGGGATCAAAAGACTTGGTGATGGTAACTCAAAGCTTCATGCAATGAAAAGTTTATTAAATCAAGAAAGGATAGGGAAAAGCTTCCAGCATAGACACTGGAAGGAGGGTAGAAGAGTATCCCCACTTTGTCAGTTTAAGCATGACAGTTTGTATTTTCCAGTCAGTTATCAAAACAATTGCTTAACCTTGTAAAGGCCTTGCAGGCCCACACCCAAAACATGAGATTAGCCTGGGGATAGTCTCTGGGCTAGATGAGACATTCTGGTGTAAAGGCCTTTCTAGGCCCACAATGTCAACATAAAAAAATCAAATTAGTTTTGCGTTGATCTTATTATAACAAACATTTCAGGTTAGAGAAATACTTGTCCTTCTTTATGTCCTTCACCTCCTCCTCTTTATCAAATCTGCCTATGAACCCCTTTCATTCTGAACCCCTTTCAGTACCATATCAGTACAAGTGGACCACATCACACTTGTGGGGCCCTGAAGGAAAGAGGGCTTTTGCAAGCATAAGGAAGCTTAAGCACATTTGCAGTTTGGTGCTAAAAGGATGCCTACAGGAAGAGACAGGGCATGATCTAAGGTCCATTGTCAAAACTTCTGATTGATTCCCCTGGTTTCCACACTCTGGGCAATGCAGGCTCACCGGGAGTTCCTATTGCAATGTAAATGCGTGGTTGCTCGACCTTTAGCTTGATTGGTGTAATTATAGGAAGTCCCTTGCAAACCCCCCTTTCGTTTGCCTATAAAAACTTAGTTTACTCTAATAAAGTGGAACCGCTCCGGAGGAACCCCTGTGGCGTCTGATTGTCCCCTGCCTCAGCCAGGGGGCTGCGGGGTGGGCAGTTCAAGATTTGCCTTTCTCCGAGATCTCCCGGTTCCGCCGGGGGTAATCCCACTGCCTTCCGTTTCTGCGGAAGGTGCCCGCACACACTCTACCTCAGACACACATGTCTTCTTGTATGCTTCCAAGACCCTTTTACGGAACATGCCCCAAAGCACATCCAGCAACCCTGGCTTCAGCATTATGCTAGCAAGTTTCTTCAATAAAGTCCATTTCTCTTTCATCCTTTCTTTCTATGAGGTAGGATTTTTGCCTTCAGTTCCCAGCATCTAGCATGTAGAGAACTTGGTGAGTGCTGGTTAAATGTTGGAAGTCAGGTCAGTTAAAAAATGTTGATATTGTCAAAAATGAATTGTTAACTGGTATTTTTAATCTGTTTTACCTTTGCTATGATTCCAAGTACTTTCTTGTCTATAAGGCAGAAGTCTTCTTTAACTCTCTCTCCCCAGGAAACTCTTACCAGTTGAAATGTCCTTTCTGACTTCCTTGAGTGGATATAGATGCACATTTTTTTGTATGACTATCATATGTCCCACATGTCCTATATCTCACAATGTTCTCTGTAAATACAATGACTATTCGCTAGGCCCTGACTGTCCTCTGGTAGAAGTAAGTAAATTTTCTGGATTACAAATGGAAAAGTAGCCTCTAAGCAATATAATGTAAACTTTCTTAGAGTCCTTTAGTAGTTTCACTAAATCTTCCTTTAGTTGAAATCATTGTTCCTGTATGTTACATACAGGAAATCAAAACATGACAAAATTCACTGATGGGTGAAACTTTGCATCCCAATGGTTTGAGTTGTCATTAAAAAAATTAGTGTTTTGTGCTTATTTTAAAAGTGTCTGATGAAATTGTCCTTAGTGATCTTTTAGAATAAATATGTTTTCTCTTAAAATACAAAAGTCAAGTTACTTTCTCTAGACTGGCAGCATTTTGGAATAATAAATAGGGAATGTTGAACTCCGAACATATGTTTTTTTGCCACAGCTCTGGTATAGCACGTGTTATCGTATTTATTTTCTTCAAATCTCACAACTCCAGTACTATCTGAAATATATTCCACCTTTTCAAAGAACAAAAATATATTTCTAACAATGGCAATGGGTAGGAAAGCATTTGTCTTTTTACTATTATTGTTTGAATAAACATTATAATTTTGAATAAACATTTGAGGTTGTCAAATAAAAAGTAATAAAATAAAACTTATTGGGTAGCCACTGAGTGCATATACACAAGATGATAGATAAAGTGACTCAGGTTTTGGTATCTCAGATATCATGATCATAATTACCATTGGGATATTATATAACTATGACCAAGTTACCTTGCTTTTCTAAAACCTCAGCTTTATTACCTATAAAATAGGGATGATAGTGGTATTAATGTAGCTGTGGGAATTAAATAATTCATGAAAAAATTTAGTCCACAGCTCTGTATATACTAACATAAGTGCTCCGTAAATATTGTATATTATGCTGCTGATGATGATAAATATATATGTATTTATGTCAAATATAGATATATATATATGTATATTTATTCATAATTGACATAAATATAGAAGAATTTATGTGGAAGAATATCAGAGTGTATGCCTTCTTAATTATTCAAAAACACAGATGCTCAAGGACAATTATACATTCTCTGAGAAATGGAACTATATCCAACCTCATTAACACTTTCTTGTCATTCTCTTTAAAAGAACAAAGTTTTCAACAAGCTTGATGTGAACCTTAGAGAACATACAGTTGAACCGTGTCATTTTATGGACAGGAGACTGCAACTTAGTTTCTAAGAAACTTGTTTCCAGTCATATAGCTAGTTATTTAAAAATTAAAAAAAAAAAAAAAAACAACAAAAAAGCAAAAAAACAGAGCTAGAACTCTAGGATCCTATGCAGTGCTTTTTCTGCTACATTATACTCCCACTAACCAGATACTTGATCGTCATTCGAGAACTCTTTCTTGAGGGCCTGTGAGGTCTCAGGCATTATTCTGGGCCCTGGGTATACATCTATGAACAAACTCCTGCTTATTGGACTTTATAGTTTGGTGTGGGAAACAGACAATTAATGAACAGGAAAATAGCGAATCAGGCACTATTGAATTCTGTGAAGAAAAGGAAAAGATAAAGAGTTAATTATGGGTGCTATTTTACATAAAGGAGGAGTTAGAAAACACCATGTTGACCCCTTACATTTAGCATTTTCAGTGAAAATTAGTTGTTATATTTTTATCTCTTAATCTTTTCCCTACAACAGAATAACATAATTGAATATAAAGAGAACTAGGTTTCCTAACCAGACACTTGGGTTCTAGTCCTAAGTATTCAATAGCCAAAGATGTTTAAACTGAGCTGTAGTTTTTCCATTTGGAAAATGAAAATATAAACCTGGCTTTCTTTATCAGGTTATTTTAGGTATAAAATTATACACTGAAAGAGAAAATTTTCTAAAACTGCTACGTGTTATGTAGATACACTTAATTCTGTCAGTCATGTCTGACTCTGCAATTCGAATGGGCTCCTTTCACCTCGAATGAACCTACCAGGCTCCTCTCACCGTGGGATTCTCCAGGCAATAATATGGGAGTTGATTGCCATTTCCTCCTCCAGGGAATCTTCCAGACCCAAGGATCAAACGTGTGCCTCGTCCATTGCAGGAGGACTCTTTCCCATGTTATGTAGATATGTTGCCATTATGTGGAAATTTTATCTCCATAATAAGGTGTCAATGATCTAGATTTTTTAAAAAACTGTCTTATTCATTGTCTTTCCACTCCTCCAGGAACGATGCAACCAGACAGGAGATTCCAGAGTTTTGGCTCTAGGTATAGGCAAAGTTATGTCTTGTATGATGTAAAGCAAGGTATTTACAATGAAGAGAACTTTCAACAGGAACAAAGAAAGAGGACTGCCTCCTCTCGGAACAGTGGACATCAATATCAACACTGTTATTCACCACGTACAGTGCAGGTGTGTGAGTGTGATTATTCAGCTGCCACCAAGCTGGCATCCACGAGATGTACCATGGAGAAGTCCAGGATGAAGGTATGGATGTGGGGTAGAAAAGCTGAAGCTGAGCAAGGCAGATGTGTTGTCCCCCCAGCCTAAGTTTCAGATGCCCTAGGAAGTGTGTTCATCATGCTTCTAGTGGGGTCATCCGAAAGCCAAACTTTCTCCACCTCCTAAGAGTCTCGATTTCTCAGATGTGAAAGATGTTATGCATGGTACTTGGTCTTTGGCCATAGTTTGTCTTGTGTCTATGCTGAATTAGGTTCTAACCAGTTCCCCACTTTAGCATTTTCAGTGAAAATTAGTTGTTATATTTTTATCTCTTAATCTTTTCCCTACAACAGAATAACATAATTGAATATAAAGAGAACTAGGTTTCCTAACCAGACACTTGGGTTCTAGTCCTAAGTATTCAATAGCCAAAGATGTTTAAACTGAGCTGTAGTTTTTCCATTTGGAAAATGAAAATATAAACCTGGCTTTCTTTATCAGGTTATTTTAGGTATAAAATTATACACTGAAAGAGAAAATTTTCTAAAACTGCTACGTGTTATGTAGATACACTTAATTCTGTCAGTCATGTCTGACTCTGCAATTCGAATGGGCTCCTTTCACCTCGAATGAACCTACCAGGCTCCTCTCACCGTGGGATTCTCCAGGCAATAATATGGGAGTTGATTGCCATTTCCTCCTCCAGGGAATCTTCCAGACCCAAGGATCAAACGTGTGCCTCGTCCATTGCAGGAGGACTCTTTCCCATGTTATGTAGATATGTTGCCATTATGTGGAAATTTTATCTCCATAATAAGGTGTCAATGATCTAGATTTTTTAAAAAACTGTCTTATTCATTGTCTTTCCACTCCTCCAGGAACGATGCAACCAGACAGGAGATTCCAGAGTTTTGGCTCTAGGTATAGGCAAAGTTATGTCTTGTATGATGTAAAGCAAGGTATTTACAATGAAGAGAACTTTCAACAGGAACAAAGAAAGAGGACTGCCTCCTCTCGGAACAGTGGACATCAATATCAACACTGTTATTCACCACGTACAGTGCAGGTGTGTGAGTGTGATTATTCAGCTGCCACCAAGCTGGCATCCACGAGATGTACCATGGAGAAGTCCAGGATGAAGGTATGGATGTGGGGTAGAAAAGCTGAAGCTGAGCAAGGCAGATGTGTTGTCCCCCCAGCCTAAGTTTCAGATGCCCTAGGAAGTGTGTTCATCATGCTTCTAGTGGGGTCATCCGAAAGCCAAACTTTCTCCACCTCCTAAGAGTCTCGATTTCTCAGATGTGAAAGATGTTATGCATGGTACTTGGTCTTTGGCCATAGTTTGTCTTGTGTCTATGCTCTCCAAACCTGAGCAGCAGACCGGGTTAATGGTGGATGAGTGTCAGCCCCACTGAGCTTCATACCATTCTGTGTAAAGAGCCCTTGGTGGTGTCCCTGGTGTATCACAGTTGCAGTAACACCGACAGACCCTTTCTTGCTGTGTGCCCTATTCATTTTGCTCAAACAGAGTGTAAATTTCTTCATTTCCTCTAGGCTTTGTCCTTCTTGGCCTTGGTCCTTTACCTTTGGGCCTAGAGTGCAAGCACTTGTCACTCCATGGCAAGACCTGCCTGCACACTTCATTGGTGGTGTATTCTTATTTCTGTATTTCAAAGAAAAGACATCTGTGGCTGCTTCTGCTGTGTATTTTGGCTGATGAGAAGTGAGAACACTAATGATCTGATTCATTTAATGTAAGATTTATGATCACATCCTTGTTTTAATTTCACAGTCCCCTTATGCCAAATATTACTTTACAATGTTTTGTCCCACATATTTGGATTGGTTTATTGCTTATTCACTCTGCAGTAGAAATTAATTAATGCAATCATTTTTTCATTCACTCAACAACTTTTTTTTTTTTTTAATTGCACTCTGCCTAGAGAGATAAGGATGCAAAAATACAGTTCCCAAGACACAGTCTCAGCCTACAAGGAAAGTGTGGTCTTGAAGAGGAGATGGAAGAATGAACAGTAATAAGCACAGAATGGACACTTACACTAGTTAGAAAATTTTCAAAAAGGCTTCAGAGGAAATGACATCTACTGAGATCATAAAAATGATTTAGATTACCCTGATGAAGAAGAAATTTTGAAGCATGTATTCAAAAAGACAACATATTTGCAAAGGTGTAGAATGTATATTTGATGGATTCCAAGAAGTTATGAAGGATAAATGACTGAGATGAAGCCAAAACATCAAAATGGATTCATCATGACTGATTCTATGTGGCATGTGAAAAAGAATATTGAGTTCAATTTCTAAGCTATGGGGACGTGTGTTGTCCCCAGCCTAAGTTTCAGATGCCCTAGGAAGTGTGTTCATCATGCTTCTAGTGGGTCCCCCTTTCTCCACCTCCTAAGAGTCTCGATTTCTCAGATGTGAAAGATGTTATGCATGGTACTTGGTCTTTGGCCATAGTTTGTCTTGTGTCTATGCTCTCCAAACCTGAGCAGCAGACCGGGTTAATGGTGGATGAGTGTCAGCCCCACTGAGCTTCATACCATTCTGTGTAAAGAGCCCTTGGTGGTGTCCCTGGTGTATCACAGTTGCAGTAACACCGACAGACCCTTTCTTGCTGTGTGCCCTATTCATTTTGCTCAAACAGAGTGTAAATTTCTTCATTTCCTCTAGGCTTTGTCCTTCTTGGCCTTGGTCCTTTACCTTTGGGCCTAGAGTGCAAGCACTTGTCACTCCATGGCAAGACCTGCCTGCACACTTCATTGGTGGTGTATTCTTATTTCTGTATTTCAAAGAAAAGACATCTGTGGCTGCTTCTGCTGTGTATTTTGGCTGATGAGAAGTGAGAACACTAATGATCTGATTCATTTAATGTAAGATTTATGATCACATCCTTGTTTTAATTTCACAGTCCCCTTATGCCAAATATTACTTTACAATGTTTTGTCCCACATATTTGGATTGGTTTATTGCTTATTCACTCTGCAGTAGAAATTAATTAATGCAATCATTTTTTCATTCACTCAACAACTTTTTTTTTTTTTTAATTGCACTCTGCCTAGAGAGATAAGGATGCAAAAATACAGTTCCCAAGACACAGTCTCAGCCTACAAGGAAAGTGTGGTCTTGAAGAGGAGATGGAAGAATGAACAGTAATAAGCACAGAATGGACACTTACACTAGTTAGAAAATTTTCAAAAAGGCTTCAGAGGAAATGACATCTACTGAGATCATAAAAATGATTTAGATTACCCTGATGAAGAAGAAATTTTGAAGCATGTATTCAAAAAGACAACATATTTGCAAAGGTGTAGAATGTATATTTGATGGATTCCAAGAAGTTATGAAGGATAAATGACTGAGATGAAGCCAAAACATCAAAATGGATTCATCATGACTGATTCTATGTGGCATGTGAAAAAGAATATTGAGTTCAATTTCTAAGCTATGGGGACGTGAATATGAATTGGTCAGATTTTTGTTTCATAAATCTCATTCTGGATGGATTGTGGAGACTGTATTGCAGAAACTTGGATTGTAGCAACAAGCCATTAATGATTATGTTATGAGAATAATACAGGTAAGAAATCAGAACAGCAAATTTGCAAGTGCCTTAGCAGATGTTAGGAAGAGAGAAGCAACAAGATCTGGGGTTTGATTAGACGAGGGCTTTGCTGTGGATAAGGGAGAAGGAGGGAAATAAGGAAGAAAGAAAAGTAGATTTTTGATCTGTCCAGTAAGATTGAGAATGTTTTTCACAAAAATAAGAAATAAAGAAACTGAAAGTTAGTCACTCAGGTGTTTCCTACTCTTTGCAAACCCATGAACTATACAGCCTGTCAGGTTCCTCTGTCCTTGGAATTTCCCAGGCAAGAATATTGCCGTGGGTTGCCATTTTCTTCTCCTGTAGATCTTCATGATCCAGAGATTGAACCTGGGTCTCCTGCACTGCATGCAGATGCTTTACCATCTGAGTCATCCAGGAAGCCCCTGACATAGGAAACCCATGCAAACTTGGGAGGTGCTATGGTGAATTCAGTTTGATTATGTAAATTGAGTTTGAGATACCTGTGGGGGATCCCCTGGGAGATAGCCAGTAAGCATCTGGATATAGGGATGTGGAGCCCAAGCAAGAGTTCCTGGGTAGAGATACGCTTTGGAGGATGTCTTTAATAGGATGTAAAGAATATAAATATCAGCTCACAAATTCATAGTTAAGAGTATAGAATTGAAATCTGAAAAAATTCCTTTTGGGCTTTGCACAAAATACTTAATGAACATCTACTCGAAAGGGGAAAAGGGGCATAAAAATGATTTAGAAATTACTTCAGAGGAAATGACATCTACTGAGATCATAAAAATGATTTAGATTACCCTGATGAAGAAGAAATTTTGAAGCATGTATTCAAAAAGACAACATATTTGCAAAGGTGTAGAATGTATATTTGATGGATTCCAAGAAGTTATGAAGGATAAATGACTGAGATGAAGCCAAAACATCAAAATGGATTCATCATGACTGATTCTATGTGGCATGTGAAAAAGAATATTGAGTTCAATTTCTAAGCTATGGGGACGTGAATATGAATTGGTCAGATTTTTGTTTCATAAATCTCATTCTGGATGGATTGTGGAGACTGTATTGCAGAAACTTGGATTGTAGCAACAAGCCATTAATGATTATGTTATGAGAATAATACAGGTAAGAAATCAGAACAGCAAATTTGCAAGTGCCTTAGCAGATGTTAGGAAGAGAGAAGCAACAAGATCTGGGGTTTGATTAGACGAGGGCTTTGCTGTGGATAAGGGAGAAGGAGGGAAATAAGGAAGAAAGAAAAGTAGATTTTTGATCTGTCCAGTAAGATTGAGAATGTTTTTCACAAAAATAAGAAATAAAGAAACTGAAAGTTAGTCACTCAGGTGTTTCCTACTCTTTGCAAACCCATGAACTATACAGCCTGTCAGGTTCCTCTGTCCTTGGAATTTCCCAGGCAAGAATATTGCCGTGGGTTGCCATTTTCTTCTCCTGTAGATCTTCATGATCCAGAGATTGAACCTGGGTCTCCTGCACTGCATGCAGATGCTTTACCATCTGAGTCATCCAGGAAGCCCCTGACATAGGAAACCCATGCAAACTTGGGAGGTGCTATGGTGAATTCAGTTTGATTATGTAAATTGAGTTTGAGATACCTGTGGGGGATCCCCTGGGAGATAGCCAGTAAGCATCTGGATATAGGGATGTGGAGCCCAAGCAAGAGTTCCTGGGTAGAGATACGCTTTGGAGGATGTCTTTAATAGGATGTAAAGAATATAAATATCAGCTCACAAATTCATAGTTAAGAGTATAGAATTGAAATCTGAATTCTTTCAGTTCAAATCATGAGTCAACCCTAATTTTGTGACTTTGCACAAAATACTTAATTTTTGTTTGTTTTAGTTTTCTCAGCTGTAAAACAAGGATCCCCTACATTTAATAGTATCTGCTTTATGTGTACATGCTCAGTCGCTTCAATAGTGTCCAAAACGTTGTTACCCCATTGATCATAGCCTGCCAAGTTCCTGTCTATGGCATTTTTCTGACAAGAATATTGGAGTGAGTTGCCATGTCCTCCTCTAGACCTTACCTATAATAATGATAAAAACATGATTTATATGCGAGACATGTAGCTTTCTTTTTTTTTTTTAAGATTTGTTTATATATTTATTTTGGTGGGGGTAGGGTGGGGAGGGAGTGGAGCAGGCTGGCCAATTCTATTGGTCTTTCATTTGTCCATTTTCATCCGTCTTTGTTCTTTGGCCCATGTGGGCCTCCCATCGCAGTGGCCTCTGTTGTAACAGAGCACTGGCTCTGGGCACATGTGCTCCAGAGCTCTGGTTCAGTAATTGAACACATCAGTCCAGCCACTCCGCGGCACGTGGGATGTTCCCAGGCCAGGGATCGAACTGGTGCCCCTTGCACTACAAGGTGGTGTCCTTACCCACTGGGCCACTAGGGAAGCCTGACATGTAGCTTTTTGTTTCTGTAACTCTACTGCATTTTACTAACCTATACCCAGTGCTTAGAACAGTGTCTGGCACATAAGAGAGGTTAATATATAATTGTTGAATAAATAAACTACTTTCTAGTATGATATCTCATTCTTCAAGAGTGGCAAAATCTGGATCTCTATCACATTTCCCTCCAGTTTCTTTGAGAATATATCTGAATTCTTTGGTGAGTACTATACTGGGACATGAGAGCAAAGGTGAGTATAAGATGATGGGAGAAACTAGTCCTCAGGAAAAAGTGTCAGAAGCAACACACCGACAGATTTATCTTCCTTCTGCCCTTTGTTTCCTTGGTTGTCATGAAGTATAGCTAGTTTTCAGACACACTTGCTCATTTGTTAATAGTGCGGTAATGGTTTTGTTTTGGTCACCCTGTGCATCATGCAGGATCTTAGTTCCCTAACTACAGATCAAATTCAGGTCCCTTGCAATGGAGACCAAAAATTTTAACCACTGGACATCCAGAGAAGTTCTAATAATGCAGTAAATACTAACTGTGTATCCCCAGTGTGATTAGCACATTCTAGAACTGAAGAAATAGAGGAAAGAGAATGTCTCTGTCCTGTGGAACCCGTACTTACATTCTTCCTTCTATTCACAGGGTCACTTTAGATTCATACATTCCTTCCAGTGTCATTTTCAGTTGCATGGGGTACTCTTGGGTGCTTCTGGGACATTGTGACATCCATAAATCTTTACTGGATTTGTCCATGGACCATTTGACTGGGGGACTCTGAGAGACATTTTCTCTTTTTGAATTTTACCACTCCTTTCGGCCTTATGTAGGATTCTCTCTCTCTTACCTTGTTTTTCCTCCCTCTAGCTGAGGAGACTTTTTAAATTTTTTTCTAAGTTGGAGCAAAGCACGAGTCTTCTCCCATTTTTGTTTCCATGGACCAGTTGAAACAGAGAAACTGGACTGGGTCTGAGCACATCTGGGCAAACACATCAGTCCAGCCCCTCCGCGGCACGTGGGATGTTCCCAGGCCAGGGATCGAACTGGTGCCCCTTGCACTACAAGGTGGTGTCCTTACCCACTGGGCCACTAGGGAAGCCTGACATGTAGCTTTTTGTTTCTGTAACTCTACTGCATTTTACTAACCTATACCCAGTGCTTAGAACAGTGTCTGGCACATAAGAGAGGTTAATATATAATTGTTGAATAAATAAACTACTTTCTAGTATGATATCTCATTCTTCAAGAGTGGCAAAATCTGGATCTCTATCACATTTCCCTCCAGTTTCTTTGAGAATATATCTGAATTCTTTGGTGAGTACTATACTGGGACATGAGAGCAAAGGTGAGTATAAGATGATGGGAGAAACTAGTCCTCAGGAAAAAGTGTCAGAAGCAACACACCGACAGATTTATCTTCCTTCTGCCCTTTGTTTCCTTGGTTGTCATGAAGTATAGCTAGTTTTCAGACACACTTGCTCATTTGTTAATAGTGCGGTAATGGTTTTGTTTTGGTCACCCTGTGCATCATGCAGGATCTTAGTTCCCTAACTACAGATCAAATTCAGGTCCCTTGCAATGGAGACCAAAAATTTTAACCACTGGACATCCAGAGAAGTTCTAATAATGCAGTAAATACTAACTGTGTATCCCCAGTGTGATTAGCACATTCTAGAACTGAAGAAATAGAGGAAAGAGAATGTCTCTGTCCTGTGGAACCCGTACTTACATTCTTCCTTCTATTCACAGGGTCACTTTAGATTCATACATTCCTTCCAGTGTCATTTTCAGTTGCATGGGGTACTCTTGGGTGCTTCTGGGACATTGTGACATCCATAAATCTTTACTGGATTTGTCCATGGACCATTTGACTGGGGGACTCTGAGAGACATTTTCTCTTTTTGAATTTTACCACTCCTTTCGGCCTTATGTAGGATTCTCTCTCTCTTACCTTGTTTTTCCTCCCTCTAGCTGAGGAGACTTTTTAAATTTTTTTCTAAGTTGGAGCAAAGCACGAGTCTTCTCCCACTTGTGCTTTTAGATGTTTCTGTCTATATTGAAAAAAACTGTCTAAGCTTCCTGAAGCTCTTGAAACAGAGAAACTGGACTTGTAGACATGTCTTCCACCTGCCTGCCATGTCTCATTCTGGAGGAAGCACACTCAGGGTAACTCTCTGCCTTATACGGCATGAGGAGACAAAGAAACACAAACACACACACAGCTTTATGAATCAAAACATTATTTTGTGCCAGCATGTATAACAGATAACAACTTGAAACATGAATGTAGATGAGATTGTTGCTTCATTAGAAATCAAATTTAGGTTTACCAAGTCTCTAATGGAATTGATTTAATTATATCATTTTTTTTTTCTTAAAGGTGCATTTTCTTTATTTGTGTGTGTGTGTGTGTGTGTGTGTGTGTGTGTGTGTGAAATGTAAATATTTAACCACTGTAAATTCCACTTATATATTTTCCCACGTACCTTTTTCCCCCTTAGGGGTTCAATCAGGTGAAGGAGAATCCTGGAATGAGAAACTTCTGGTTGCTGCAGGTGTCAGAGGTGCCATATTTCAGATTCTATCCTAAAGAGCCTGGCTCCTGCCACCTATCAGTCACATTCCAAGCCTCCTCAATAACACTTGCTCACTCAGAGGAACTGTGAGGTGGTACCTCACCCCAGGGACCTGCAAGGTGTGAGAGACAGAGCTCTGGTCCAAGGCTGTGAAGCACTATCAGAACTAGAGAGTGGACTGTGCATGTGCAGGTTGGAGGCCACCGCCTTCCCAGGGATCCTGTGGAACCGTACTTACATTCTTCCTTCTATTCACAGGGTCACTTTAGATTCATACATTCCTTCCAGTGTCATTTTCAGTTGCATGGGGTACTCTTGGGTGCTTCTGGGACATTGTGACATCCATAAATCTTTACTGGATTTGTCCATGGACCATTTGACTGGGGGACTCTGAGAGACATTTTCTCTTTTTGAATTTTACCACTCCTTTCGGCCTTATGTAGGATTCTCTCTCTCTTACCTTGTTTTTCCTCCCTCTAGCTGAGGAGACTTTTTAAATTTTTTTCTAAGTTGGAGCAAAGCACGAGTCTTCTCCCACTTGTGCTTTTAGATGTTTCTGTCTATATTGAAAAAAACTGTCTAAGCTTCCTGAAGCTCTTGAAACAGAGAAACTGGACTTGTAGACATGTCTTCCACCTGCCTGCCATGTCTCATTCTGGAGGAAGCACACTCAGGGTAACTCTCTGCCTTATACGGCATGAGGAGACAAAGAAACACAAACACACACACAGCTTTATGAATCAAAACATTATTTTGTGCCAGCATGTATAACAGATAACAACTTGAAACATGAATGTAGATGAGATTGTTGCTTCATTAGAAATCAAATTTAGGTTTACCAAGTCTCTAATGGAATTGATTTAATTATATCATTTTTTTTTTCTTAAAGGTGCATTTTCTTTATTTGTGTGTGTGTGTGTGTGTGTGTGTGTGTGTGTGTGTGAAATGTAAATATTTAACCACTGTAAATTCCACTTATATATTTTCCCACGTACCTTTTTCCCCCTTAGGGGTTCAATCAGGTGAAGGAGAATCCTGGAATGAGAAACTTCTGGTTGCTGCAGGTGTCAGAGGTGCCATATTTCAGATTCTATCCTAAAGAGCCTGGCTCCTGCCACCTATCAGTCACATTCCAAGCCTCCTCAATAACACTTGCTCACTCAGAGGAACTGTGAGGTGGTACCTCACCCCAGGGACCTGCAAGGTGTGAGAGACAGAGCTCTGGTCCAAGGCTGTGAAGCACTATCAGAACTAGAGAGTGGACTGTGCATGTGCAGGTTGGAGGCCACCGCCTTCCCAGGGATCCAGGGCCATAAAATATATTTTGAATAAATTCAAATCCCTCATTCCCTTTAGCATGACTGATCTTTTGTTTCTAATGCATTTTGTTTCCCTGCATCCACCTCCATGTTTTGTACTCAATAGTATCTTTGAACAAGTTCAGTCACCTGTGGGATAATTTCTTAAGGCCATTTTAGATTGTTTCTTTTTTTTTTTTAAATTTTTGTTTTATTTTGGAGTAGAGTTAATTTACAATGTTATATGAGTTTCATATGTATGACAAAGTGCTTCAGTTATACGTATATATATTCTTACCAGATTCTTTTCCTACATAAGTTATTACAGAATACTGGTTAGAGTTCACTGTGTTATATGGTAGATTCTTATTGATTATTTTATATATAGTGGTATGTATACATTAATTGCTACCTCTTAGTTTATTCCTCCCACCACCACTTTTCCTAAAGGCATTTTAAATTTTTAATTTATCTCTATCCACTGAGTCAAGCTGATTCTGGAAGTTTGTTACAAGCATACCTCAGAGATACGGGTTCAGTTCTAGACCACTGAAATAAGGTAAGTCTCAAAGTATAGTGAATCACAAGTATTTTTGTTTTGTTTGTTTCCAGGGTATGTAAAAACTATGTTTCACCATACAGTGGTCTATTAAATGTGCAATAAATAGCATTATATCTAAAAAATGTACATAGATTAATTTAAAACAGTTTATTGTCAAAAAATGCTAACAATCATTTGAGCCTTCAGTGAGTCAACGACTAGGGTGATAGATGCTGAAATTTGGGGCAGCTGTGGCAATTTCTTAAAATAAGGTACAAGAAGGTTTGCAACATTGAATCTACTCCATTGCAGTGCTGTTTAATAACATTATACCCACAGTAAAACTTCTCTTTACTAAGCATGCAGTTTCTGTTTCTATCACTTTCCAAGCCTCCTCAATAACACCTTTGCTCACTCAGAGGAACTGTGAGGTGGTACCTCACCCCAGGGACCTGCAAGGTGTGAGAGACAGAGCTCTGGTCCAAGGCTGTGAAGCACTATCAGAACTAGAGAGTGGACTGTGCATGTGCAGGTTGGAGGCCACCGCCTTCCCAGGGATCCAGGGCCATAAAATATATTTTGAATAAATTCAAATCCCTCATTCCCTTTAGCATGACTGATCTTTTGTTTCTAATGCATTTTGTTTCCCTGCATCCACCTCCATGTTTTGTACTCAATAGTATCTTTGAACAAGTTCAGTCACCTGTGGGATAATTTCTTAAGGCCATTTTAGATTGTTTCTTTGTTTTTTTTATATATTTTTTTATTTTGGAGTAGAGTTAATTTACAATGTTATATGAGTTTCATATGTATGACAAAGTGCTTCAGTTATACGTATATATATTCTTACCAGATTCTTTTCCTACATAAGTTATTACAGAATACTGGTTAGAGTTCACTGTGTTATATGGTAGATTCTTATTGATTATTTTATATATAGTGGTATGTATACATTAATTGCTACCTCTTAGTTTATTCCTCCCACCACCACTTTTCCTAAAGGCATTTTAAATTTTTAATTTATCTCTATCCACTGAGTCAAGCTGATTCTGGAAGTTTGTTACAAGCATACCTCAGAGATACGGGTTCAGTTCTAGACCACTGAAATAAGGTAAGTCTCAAAGTATAGTGAATCACAAGTATTTTTGTTTTGTTTGTTTCCAGGGTATGTAAAAACTATGTTTCACCATACAGTGGTCTATTAAATGTGCAATAAATAGCATTATATCTAAAAAATGTACATAGATTAATTTAAAACAGTTTATTGTCAAAAAATGCTAACAATCATTTGAGCCTTCAGTGAGTCAACGACTAGGGTGATAGATGCTGAAATTTGGGGCAGCTGTGGCAATTTCTTAAAATAAGGTACAAGAAGGTTTGCAACATTGATCTACTCCATTCACAAATGACTTCTCTATAGCATGCAGTGCTGTTTAATAACATTATACCCACAGTAAAACTTCTCTCAAAATTGAAATCAATCCTCCCAACACCTGCCACTGCCTTATTAACAAGGTTTATGTACTATTTTAAATCATTTGTTGTCATTTCAACAGTCTTTATTGTGTCTCCATCAGGGGCAGATTCCATCTCAAAAAATTTCCCCTGTTCATCCTGAAGAAGCAATTCTTCATCCCTTAAAGCAACCCAATCACATATTCAGACTCTGCTTCTAATTCTAGTTCTTGTTATTTCCACTATACTTATTTGAAAGCGATTCTGAGAAATAGTTCTTAGCAGTGGGTTTAAAATATTTTATGAAGTTTGTTGTAAACCCAAACTCTATTTTTCTATTTACAGACCAAGAGCAAAGGATATTTAACACAGTTTTTAAGTGCCTTAAGTTTTTTGAGATGAGCATTGGCTTTAACTTAGAATCACTGACTTCATTAGCTCCTAAGAGTCAGCCTGTCCTTTGAGAGCTTGGAGCCGGGCATTAACTGCTCTTTTTTAGCTATAAAAGGTCTATATGGGCTTCCCTGGTGGTCCAGTGGGCAAGGACAGGGGGCACCAGCTCGAACCCTGCCCTGGGAAGATCCCACGTGCTGCAGAGCAGCTAGACAGATGTGTCCAACTATTAAGCCATAGCTCTGGAGCACATGTGCCCAGAGCCAGTACTCTGCAGAGAGAGACACCACTGTGATGGGAGGCCCACACAGGCTGACAGTGAAGATGGAAATAAATGAAAGACCAATAGAAGTGGCCAAAAAAAAAAGAAAAAAAAAAGTCTAGATAGAGAATTCCTTTACAGTCCAGTGGTCAAAGCATGGCCTTCTCATTTTCTTCAGCCCAGGCTTAATACTTATACATCCCAGGGAACTCAAACTCAGATCCCACAAGTCATGTAATGCAACATGGGCAAAAACAAACAAACAAAAAAATCAAAAAAAAAAAAAAAAGAAAAGAAAAAGAAAAGAGACTTAAATGGCATCTTGTTCCAGTATAAGGAAACCTTTTTCTACATTGATAACCTACTGCTTATAGTAGTCATCTTCATTAATTATCTCAACTAAGCCTTTTGTATAAGTTACTGCAGTTTCCACATCAACACTTATGGCTTCACTTTGCACTGCTTTGTTGTAGAGATGGCTTCTTCCCTTAAACCACAGGAGCCAACCTCTGCTGTCTTCAAACTTTTCTTCTTCAGCTTCCTCACTTCTTTTAGCCTTCACAGAATTTAAGAGAGTTAGGCCCTTGCTCTGGATTAAGCTTTGGCTAAGGAAATGTGGCTAGTTTGATCTTCTACCTAGATCATTACAATATTCTGCATATCAAAAATAAGACTGATTCATTTTCTTATATAACTTGTGTGTTCCCTGGGGTAGCACTCAATTTCCTTCATTATTTTTTCTTTTCATTCACAACTTGGCTGATTGTAGTATAAGAAGACTGTCTCATCTTTTGACATGCCTTCCTCTCTGAGCATAATCATTTCTAACTTTTGATTTAAAGTGAGAAACATATGATTCTTCTTTTTGGATGAACACTTAGAGGTTATTGTAAGGTTGTTAACTAGCTTAATTTTAATATTATTGCATCTTATGAAATAGTCCAAGGAGAGGGAAAGAGCTGGGCAAAAATCTGGTCAATGCAAATATCTGAACACAATCACATTTATGGGTAAAGTTTGCTGTCTGATATGATGCAGTTTCTGCTGCCCCAAGACAGTCATCATCACAAAATATAACAATAATCAAAAAGCTTGCAATATTGTTAGAATTACCAGCATGTGACCCAGAGACACAAAGAGAGCAACATTGTTGGAAAATTGATGCCAAAATATGTGCTTGATACAGAGTTGGTACACATCTTAAACATGTGAAAAATGTAATACCTGGAAAAAGATAATAAAGTGAAGCACAAGAAAATGAAGCACATTCATTTCTGTCTTCAGGGAGATTTAGCTTTCTTTCCTTATTTTTCAGAGTCACCATTGAAGACTGCCAAAGTAGCAATCAAAATAATTTTTAGACTTCTCCGTTTATAAATTAGATAATTCAGGTCAATAACTTGCCCATAGTGGCAACTATTTATGGCAAAACTAGAACCAGCACTCAGAGCTCCTGCTTCCAGTTGAAGATGAAGTTCATCATATCCAGTTGTCATAACCAAAATCACTAAAAATAATTCTTCTTTATATACTATGGGTATATATATATATATATATATATATATATATATATATATAGCATCTAGAATAACAAATCTTGAAATGCTAAAAAAAATTGTGATGCCTGTAATTGTAGCAATGTCACCTTTTACTTCCAGCATATGCAAGATATGATCACTTGGCAGAGATATATGATCACTTGGTAAAGGCAGTCATTGATAGTGGTGGATTATGGGTGCAGCATGCTCATTCCTGCTGACCCTGTTGTGCTTATATAAACTTGATCCTCACAACAGCCTCCTGAGATTAATACTATTATTCTTCCCATTTTACAAATGGTCAAACTAAGGTACAAAGAAGTCTTGAATATTTTCAAGTTGACACATAGACAAAGAGTAAGTCAGGATTTGAAGTCAGTCTGATTCCAAGTCATTTTAATAGTACCTGCTATCCTCCATATTGTCTGTTAAAAATAAGGCTTTATTTATGATACAAAAACTACTCCTGTGCTCAGTTTTTTTTCTATACTATTTCAAAGCAGTTTCACTCCCTGATGGAATATTAGAAAAGTGCATTAAACCACAAAAGAACAATTTTTGCCAACTAAGTTACTAGGTTCAAATGCAAATATGCTTTATTTCTGTAGGAGAGATAGTCAATAAGTTAAAGTTTTACTCTTCATTGCAGCTTTTTATTTTCTAATCACATTAATAAGGTCTGCTTATAATAAATACAATATCAAATGATAGTTCTGCCACTTTGCTGTCCCCCTTAAACTATTACAACATTCTTAACCGAGTGTACTCTGATATAAAATTAAAAAGTTTTAAAAATTCTTCCATGTGATATTTCTTCCTCTACTTGTGGAATCTATGGTGAGTATTTTTATGGAAGAAAGCATCCTATCCCCCTAGCATAGCTAGATAAACTAGACATTGACTTTCCTTATTTTCAGAGTCACCATTGAAGACTGCCAAAGTAGCAATCAAAATAATTTTTAGACTTCTCCGTTTATAAATTAGATAATTCAGGTCAATAACTTGCCCATAGTGGCAACTATTTATGGCAAAACTAGAACCAGCACTCAGAGCTCCTGCTTCCAGTTGAAGATGAAGTTCATCATATCCAGTTGTCATAACCAAAATCACTAAAAATAATTCTTCTTTATATACTATGGGTATATATATATATATATATATATATATATATATATATATAGCATCTAGAATAACAAATCTTGAAATGCTAAAAAAAATTGTGATGCCTGTAATTGTAGCAATGTCACCTTTTACTTCCAGCATATGCAAGATATGATCACTTGGCAGAGATATATGATCACTTGGTAAAGGCAGTCATTGATAGTGGTGGATTATGGGTGCAGCATGCTCATTCCTGCTGACCCTGTTGTGCTTATATAAACTTGATCCTCACAACAGCCTCCTGAGATTAATACTATTATTCTTCCCATTTTACAAATGGTCAAACTAAGGTACAAAGAAGTCTTGAATATTTTCAAGTTGACACATAGACAAAGAGTAAGTCAGGATTTGAAGTCAGTCTGATTCCAAGTCATTTTAATAGTACCTGCTATCCTCCATATTGTCTGTTAAAAATAAGGCTTTATTTATGATACAAAAACTACTCCTGTGCTCAGTTTTTTTTCTATACTATTTCAAAGCAGTTTCACTCCCTGATGGAATATTAGAAAAGTGCATTAAACCACAAAAGAACAATTTTTGCCAACTAAGTTACTAGGTTCAAATGCAAATATGCTTTATTTCTGTAGGAGAGATAGTCAATAAGTTAAAGTTTTACTCTTCATTGCAGCTTTTTATTTTCTAATCACATTAATAAGGTCTGCTTATAATAAATACAATATCAAATGATAGTTCTGCCACTTTGCTGTCCCCCTTAAACTATTACAACATTCTTAACCGAGTGTACTCTGATATAAAATTAAAAAGTTTTAAAAATTCTTCCATGTGATATTTCTTCCTCTACTTGTGGAATCTATGGTGAGTATTTTTATGGA
This sequence comes from Tragulus kanchil, assembly GCA_022376925.1. Lineage (NCBI taxonomy): Eukaryota > Metazoa > Chordata > Mammalia > Artiodactyla > Tragulidae > Tragulus > Tragulus kanchil. The sequence continues at coordinate 78,316,287 of JAIOJX010000029.1, read as the reverse complement.
AGAAAGCATCCTATCCCCCTAGCATAGCTAGATAAACTAGACATTGACTCTCCCTGGAGCATAACCCTCTATGACATCACTGAACCATACTCCACAGGCCTAGATACTGAATGTTGAAAACATTGTTCAAAGAAACAGGGACAGCTAAAGTCCTTGGTGGTGGTAGTATTGGGCTGCCTCTTCTTTCAGTGTAATTTTTGCTGTATTCTTCTATGCTACAGAGATACCGAATACTCTTCCAGGAAACCTTTTTACTTATTAGAGTAACCAGAATAAATTCTATTGTTTGTAAACAAGACCGATAGTTAAAACAAAGCATACAATCCTTGTTTAGTGAATGACTTCTGGCTTATCATAGAGCCTTCATACTTGTTGGTATCACTGCTTGGTTTGGGCAGAGCAGTTGCTATAATTATTGACTTTATTTTCATCCAACAGCAAATATACGATTTGATATATATATATATATATATATATATATATATATATATATATATATCACTAGACCACAAGGGAAGCCCTTGTCTTTGTTTTTAAAGAAGAGATTTTCCTTGTGGCATGAAACTATTTTTTCTTTTACACACTTACCTCTGTTGTGCTATCATATTCATGATCATGATCTTTCATGAGAATTTTGAAAGCAAACCAAAGAAAGAAGTGTAAGAAAATAAGACACATTTAATCTTTTAAGAAAAATATAGCACTAGTTTGTGGTGGTAAGATATTCTTAAATCAAACAAATTACTATTACAATCCAAAAGAAGTATTATGAAGACAGTCAAGCATATAAAGCATATAAAGTTAAAATATTCAAGCGTATAAAGTAAAAATCCAAGAAGTTGTCCCAGAAACATATTTTCTATGGTGAGTTTATCTCAGCTTATTTATATTTTAATTTGGATCACACAGTAATTTAAAAATGAGTCAGTACAGTACACTGGCATGTTCTACTTTTTTTTCCCCTAAAGTAACAGTAACCACTCTTCTACTTAGATTAATAATCCTGTCTTGATTACATAAACAAACAAACAGTAAGACTATTAATTTTAACTGATCTACATGGATACTTCATTGAAAAACAACTTAGGTCATCATAGTTTTATCCCAGTAAGTACTGAGTCATAATATATTTCCTAGTTTATGCTTGCTACTTATTTTGACCTATATTTGTCCTGATCTTGATAAGTGTTTTTCATAATAAGTATTTCACTATCAATAATCACATCTGTGTACTTAATATGCATACATTTTGATATACATAATTTAGTTAACTTGAATTTCATATTAAAGCTGTAGTTTTAAAATGTTTTTTATTGGTGTGCATATACTTAAAACAAAAACTCACGAATAAGTAAGATTTTGAGGAACAATTTGATAGTTCACCTGAGTTTTTCACTTTAACCTGGTGGCAAATATTTTTATCTATCATATATTCATATATTAAACAAAAACGCAATGGGCTGTGTCTGTGTCGGGCTTTGTTCTATTTGATAATATACATAAACAAAGCACAGATTGCTTGCTCTTATAAAAACTTTATTTTGGGGTAGAGAGACAAAATAAATCATAAATGTAAGTAAATGCAAGTTTGGTAGGTAATAAAAACATCAGGATAAGAGTGCTTGGATGTGTATCAGGAGCATGAGGAGGTTGCCCTCTAAGCTGGGATGGGAAGAATTAACCTCAAGATGAAGGTGAGCTTTTAGAATTTAAGGGGATGCAAAGTGTCCACTAAAGAAAGATGAACAACTTGAGAGTCATGGACTAAGTTTATTTGGGGCTGCAGCCCTGGAGGCAGCACCCAAGATAGCTCTGAGAGACTGCACCAAGAGGCGTGGGTGAGCTGATATAAGAATTTTGGTGTGGGGGAGCTCAAATGCTAATTAAACAGCTGATTTTTCAAAGGGTTTTGTTTTACAAATGGCTTGTGTCTGTCAATGAGGTAAAGTTAATACAAGCTATGTAAATCCAAGAAGTTGTCCCAGAAACATATTTTCTATGGTGAGTTTATCTCAGCTTATTTATATTTTAATTTGGATCACACAGTAATTTAAAAATGAGTCAGTACAGTACACTGGCATGTTCTACTTTTTTTTCCCCTAAAGTAACAGTAACCACTCTTCTACTTAGATTAATAATCCTGTCTTGATTACATAAACAAACAAACAGTAAGACTATTAATTTTAACTGATCTACATGGATACTTCATTGAAAAACAACTTAGGTCATCATAGTTTTATCCCAGTAAGTACTGAGTCATAATATATTTCCTAGTTTATGCTTGCTACTTATTTTGACCTATATTTGTCCTGATCTTGATAAGTGTTTTTCATAATAAGTATTTCACTATCAATAATCACATCTGTGTACTTAATATGCATACATTTTGATATACATAATTTAGTTAACTTGAATTTCATATTAAAGCTGTAGTTTTAAAATGTTTTTTATTGGTGTGCATATACTTAAAACAAAAACTCACGAATAAGTAAGATTTTGAGGAACAATTTGATAGTTCACCTGAGTTTTTCACTTTAACCTGGTGGCAAATATTTTTATCTATCATATATTCATATATTAAACAAAAACGCAATGGGCTGTGTCTGTGTCGGGCTTTGTTCTATTTGATAATATACATAAACAAAGCACAGATTGCTTGCTCTTATAAAAACTTTATTTTGGGGTAGAGAGACAAAATAAATCATAAATGTAAGTAAATGCAAGTTTGGTAGGTAATAAAAAAACATCAGGATAAGAGTGCTTGGATGTGTATCAGGAGCATGAGGAGGTTGCCCTCTAAGCTGGGATGGGAAGAATTAACCTCAAGATGAAGGTGAGCTTTTAGAATTTAAGGGGATGCAAAGTGTCCACTAAAGAAAGATGAACAACTTGAGAGTCATGGACTAAGTTTATTTGGGGCTGCAGCCCTGGAGGCAGCACCCAAGATAGCTCTGAGAGACTGCACCAAGAGGCGTGGGTGAGCTGATATAAGAATTTTGGTGTGGGGGAGCTCAAATGCTAATTAAACAGCTGATTTTTCAAAGGGTTTTGTTTTACAAATGGCTTGTGTCTGTCATGAGGGTGTGGTATCTTCATGAAGGATTTTAACCCTTTTTTAGCTGTGAGGAGATGCAAGGATTGAGATAATAAAATCTGTTCCTAAAAGTCTTTTACCTATCTAAAGACTTGCTTCACTGGATTCTCTGGAGCACAGAGTGCCTTGCCCCACCCAGATTTCCTTCAGTGGGTGTTGAAAAGTCATCAGCTATAAGGCACAGTGTTCAATCTCCACAGAGTCAAATGGCAAATGTCCTTGTTGTCCATTCATGGTACTTGACAAAAGTTAGATGTGATAGGATAAGAGCAGCTCAGAAAGAGGAAATAGCTTGTGCAAAACAGTAGGGCATGAAGATGTTTGAAAATTAGTGTTAAGTCCAAGCTCTCTCTGCTCGCTGCATGACAGGCTAATGAATCTGACAGATGAGGTGTTGAGGAAAGGAAAAACAACTTCATTTGGACCGGCTAGTGCTTCGGGGGAAAAAAAAATCTTACTGGGGTTTGGATGCCAGGTTATTTTTTAGATCAGACATGGGGGAGGTGAGGAAGCAAAGTAAAAAGGCCATTAATCTTGCAACCATCTCTCAGAATGGCAAGACTAAGGCAGAGAAAGTGTTAACTTCTCTCTTCCTGCCATCTACAGGTGGACAGGATTCTTGAACAAAGGCATTTTAACACTCAGTCAGAGGGGCGGGGTCCTCCAGGCAAGCCATTAAGCATGACTATAATAACAATAGCAATGGAAAGCAAGTCAAAGAAACAGCCTGCAACATGGAGCCAGAATGAATTTTCTCCCAGCAACCCAAACTGGCTAGGGCTGCCCGACAGGTACCTAGTAAATGCAAGTTGAAAACATCAGGATAAGAGTGCTTGGATGTGTATCAGGAGCATGAGGAGGTTGCCCTCTAAGCTGGGATGGGAAGAATTAACCTCAAGATGAAGGTGAGCTTTTAGAATTTAAGGGGATGCAAAGTGTCCACTAAAGAAAGATGAACAACTTGAGAGTCATGGACTAAGTTTATTTGGGGCTGCAGCCCTGGAGGCAGCACCCAAGATAGCTCTGAGAGACTGCACCAAGAGGCGTGGGTGAGCTGATATAAGAATTTTGGTGTGGGGGAGCTCAAATGCTAATTAAACAGCTGATTTTTCAAAGGGTTTTGTTTTACAAATGGCTTGTGTCTGTCATGAGGGTGTGGTATCTTCATGAAGGATTTTAACCCTTTTTTAGCTGTGAGGAGATGCAAGGATTGAGATAATAAAATCTGTTCCTAAAAGTCTTTTACCTATCTAAAGACTTGCTTCACTGGATTCTCTGGAGCACAGAGTGCCTTGCCCCACCCAGATTTCCTTCAGTGGGTGTTGAAAAGTCATCAGCTATAAGGCACAGTGTTCAATCTCCACAGAGTCAAATGGCAAATGTCCTTGTTGTCCATTCATGGTACTTGACAAAAGTTAGATGTGATAGGATAAGAGCAGCTCAGAAAGAGGAAATAGCTTGTGCAAAACAGTAGGGCATGAAGATGTTTGAAAATTAGTGTTAAGTCCAAGCTCTCTCTGCTCGCTGCATGACAGGCTAATGAATCTGACAGATGAGGTGTTGAGGAAAGGAAAAACAACTTCATTTGGACCGGCTAGTGCTTCGGGGGAAAAAAAAATCTTACTGGGGTTTGGATGCCAGGTTATTTTTTAGATCAGACATGGGGGAGGTGAGGAAGCAAAGTAAAAAGGCCATTAATCTTGCAACCATCTCTCAGAATGGCAAGACTAAGGCAGAGAAAGTGTTAACTTCTCTCTTCCTGCCATCTACAGGTGGACAGGATTCTTGAACAAAGGCATTTTAACACTCAGTCAGAGGGGCGGGGTCCTCCAGGCAAGCCATTAAGCATGACTATAATAACAATAGCAATGGAAAGCAAGTCAAAGAAACAGCCTGCAACATGGAGCCAGAATGAATTTTCTCCCAGCAACAGTGTTACCTAGTCCAAGCTGGCTAGGGCTGCCCGACAGGCCAATGAATCCAAGAAAGGTCAGTTGTTGAGGCAAGGAAAATGACTATTTCCAAAGCACCTGACCAATAAGATAACAGGCTAGCACCTCAGAGTAAACCATTTTATTGGGGTTTGGATGCCAGCTTATTTTATAGATCAGAGATGGGGGGAGGTGAGAAAGCAAAGTAAAAAAGTCGATTTATCTTGCAAACATCTCCTAGAATGGCAAGCCTCAGGCAGTGGATGTGTTAACTTCTCTTTTCCTGCCATCTACATGGGACAGGATTCTGAACAAAGGCGTTTTACTTTACAATCAGGCAGAGGAGCAGGGTCATTGAGGCAAGCCATTAAGTATGATTATAATAATTATAGCAATAGAAAGCAAGTCTAAGTAACATGGGGCTAGAATTGATCTTCTCCCTGCAACATTAACAAGGGACCAGATCCCAAAGAGTTGGCTAATAACTAAAGCAGAAGCTTAACATGATCTGACCTAATTCATGTGACTCGAGATTTTTCAAGGTGACTTTGAGTGCCATATGAGGCCATGTTTTTGGAGAGAGAAGCATTCTAGAAGTAGGGAGACCAACGAGGAGGCTATCATAGGAGTCCATGATACCGATGAAGGCTGGGACAGATGGTAGCAGCAGAAGTAATGAGAAGTATTCAGATTGTGGACATATTGTGAAACCGGAGCCAACAGACTTTGATGAAGGATTGGGAGTGGCATGTGAGAGATATGTCAAAAAGATTTTAGCCTAAGCAACCAAAATAATATATCTTGGATATTCCCTTAAGGAAAATTACATTGTAGGGTAGGAAAAAATTTTCCTCTGCTCTTCTTGAGTCTTTGACTAGTCTAATAAACATATTAACATAAAATAGATTAACAAGAGAGAAAAAATTCAATTTTGTTTGGGAGCCCTGCAAAGACATTGAAATTTAAGGACTAGCCTGACAATTGAGATTTATACACCATCTTGAGCTGAGGAATGTAATAACTAGCTAGGGCTTCAAAGAGGAGGAAGGTGATACACAGGAAGATAAGAAGAGTAGATATTGGATAATTAGATGTTTGTCCTGCCACAGAGATAGGTCATTCAGATAGGAAGCTATTCCCTGGTAATAGCTTTCTTTCTGGATTAGGTCACCTATAAAAATTCTTTTAGATCGTTAAGGGAGAGATACAAATTTTTGTTCTGTTGCTTTTGACTCTGCTGGGTCTTGATAGCCTTGAACTCACAATAGTATTAATGTCAAAGTGAAAAATTTTGAGGAGGGCTCATTCTGATGCCCTTCAGTATAGATGTATTGCATTTTTTTCAAGATCTGCTTAATGTATAGTTGCATCACAATCTGATTTTTTTCCTACTAATGTACAGAGTCACTTGCTTTCACTTTTTTAACAGTATAAATTAACTTTCAACAAAATTTTCTTAGTTGGCAGAGGAGCAGGGTCATTGAGGCAAGCCATTAAGTATGATTATAATAATTATAGCAATAGAAAGCAAGTCTAAGTAACATGGGGCTAGAATTGATCTTCTCCCTGCAACATTAACAAGGGACCAGATCCCAAAGAGTTGGCTAATAACTAAAGCAGAAGCTTAACATGATCTGACCTAATTCATGTGACTCGAGATTTTTCAAGGTGACTTTGAGTGCCATATGAGGCCATGTTTTTGGAGAGAGAAGCATTCTAGAAGTAGGGAGACCAACGAGGAGGCTATCATAGGAGTCCATGATACCGATGAAGGCTGGGACAGATGGTAGCAGCAGAAGTAATGAGAAGTATTCAGATTGTGGACATATTGTGAAACCGGAGCCAACAGACTTTGATGAAGGATTGGGAGTGGCATGTGAGAGATATGTCAAAAAGATTTTAGCCTAAGCAACCAAAATAATATATCTTGGATATTCCCTTAAGGAAAATTACATTGTAGGGTAGGAAAAAATTTTCCTCTGCTCTTCTTGAGTCTTTGACTAGTCTAATAAACATATTAACATAAAATAGATTAACAAGAGAGAAAAAATTCAATTTTGTTTGGGAGCCCTGCAAAGACATTGAAATTTAAGGACTAGCCTGACAATTGAGATTTATACACCATCTTGAGCTGAGGAATGTAATAACTAGCTAGGGCTTCAAAGAGGAGGAAGGTGATACACAGGAAGATAAGAAGAGTAGATATTGGATAATTAGATGTTTGTCCTGCCACAGAGATAGGTCATTCAGATAGGAAGCTATTCCCTGGTAATAGCTTTCTTTCTGGATTAGGTCACCTATAAAAATTCTTTTAGATCGTTAAGGGAGAGATACAAATTTTTGTTCTGTTGCTTTTGACTCTGCTGGGTCTTGATAGCCTTGAACTCACAATAGTATTAATGTCAAAGTGAAAAATTTTGAGGAGGGCTCATTCTGATGCCCTTCAGTATAGATGTATTGCATTTTTTTCAAGATCTGCTTAATGTATAGTTGCATCACAATCTGATTTTTTTCCTACTAATGTACAGAGTCACTTGCTTTCACTTTTTTAACAGTATAAATTAGCTTTCAACAAAATGTTCTTAGTTAAAATAATTCTGAAAATATTAATGTTAACAGTTATAAGGTTTATGAAGTATACTTGAAATGTGACTTAGTTTCTTATAAATAATTCACTAACCAGAATTGTCTTAATATTTTCTTTACCTTGATTAATCTTTAAACATGTTTCTTCCTAACTCTAAGCATCAGACTCCCCTTTTATTCGAACACTTACTTTAGAAAACTTGTAATTGCAAATCCTTTCCCTTCCCCTCTGAGATGTAAATCTTTCAAAAAGTTTCTTGAATACTGCTATGTGTAAGATAGATAAACAACAAGGTTATTATACCGTACAGGGAAATACAGTCACTGTTTAGTCATAACTTTAAATTGAGTATAATCTATAAAAATATTGAATTTCTATGTTGTATACCTGAAACTAGCATAATGTTAAACAACAGAAAATAAATATTCTCATGTGTGCCTCATATTCATCAGTTTAACAAACCAGGAATGTCTTTCTTAAGGACTTGAGAACTGTTTTTTGAAATCTAATCATCAAAGAAGATAGTGTCCTTTGTTGCAGTCCCTACAGGAGAGTAGGAACCTAAGTTTGATGGCTGTCTTGCTCCAAGTTGCAAAACTACCTTCTGTCTTGAGATAGGAGTAAATTTACTTTTCCTTTGAGTAAGCTCATTGGTAAATACAGCTAATGTTACTCACTCCAGCTTGGAAAAATTCTGCCGTGCCTTATTTCAGGGTCAATGAGTTAAGACTTTGGTTCTGACCTCTTTCACTTATGGCAAAATACTTGATTAAAGGCTTCCTTTGGATTATGCAGGTCCAAATCACAATTAGATACCACCTTACTTCTATCAGAATGGCTACAATAAAAAGACAAAAGATGAAAAATGTTGGCATGGATATGAGAAAAAGAAAATCTTTATACACTGTTGATGGGGATGTAAATTGGTACAATCAATATAGAAAACAGTATGAAGGAATGTAAAGATAGAACTACCATATGATTCAGCAATTCCACTTCTGGGATTATATACAAAGGAAATGAAATCACTAACTATAAGAGATATGTTTATCTATGATAAACTCCGTTCCCCCGATGGGAGGGAGCAGAGATCTCCAGGGGGTCCCCGAGACTCAAAGACCAGACCAAGAGCTGCAAAAGCAAGAGTAGTATTTTATTGAACGGGTGCGCACTCGGGTGCCAGCCTGGACGAATAAGCTGCACACCCTCGCTGAGGATTCCGGGGTTTTTATAGGGCAAAGTTTCAAATTAACGCAAGTACATTAGGCAACATACGATTGGCTATATGTTTGGCGGGCACATCAGGCATTACACGATTGGCTATATGATTGGCAGGAAGTCCAGTGATGAGCCCACTATCCTTGAGATGTCCGCGGGCTGGGGGTGTGAAGTCCTTGACACTTTCCAGAGGAATCTTTATGGCCAAGGCTATCTCTTTATCGTAGGTCTAAGGAGACTCTCAGGCGCCAGCAGGCAAGCAACTGACCCCCTGATTTAATGCCGGGGAGTCTCTGGTCAAGGTGTTGACCCTAGCAACTGGCCTTTTCTTATGACTATTTAGAGCTGGGGAATCTCCGGCTGCCGTGTTAACCCTTTAATAGCCTACCAACCTAACATTCCAGCCTTTTTGGTGATATAGGGCGCCGAACTTTGTCTGGCTACTTCTTGCTGAGTCTTTGTTTGGGCATGGGGAGTCTAAGGCTGGTCTGAGGGTGATGGGCTGGTGGGCAGTCGGGAATAGGGCTGAAGGAGCATCTGATGAATAGCGACCTGTGAGATTTCTTTCATTCGGCTCAGTAGAAATTCCATGGGCGGAGGCCTCATATCGGGAGTGCCATTCGGCGGGAGGGGGCCTCAGGGAGGATGTTTGCCTGCCTTTGGGTGGAGCAACCTAGTCTGTTGAAACCAGGTTATCTGATTTTCCATTCTTTCATCTATACACAACGGTATAGTATTCAGCCATGGAAAAAAAATAAATACCATTTATGAGAGCACTAATGACACTAGAGAGAATTATGCTCACTGAAATAAGTCAGACTTATTAATAAAAAGACAAAGATGGCACGCCATAATTTACATATGGAATCTAAAGAAATAAGGTTAAAGTCATAGAAACAGAACAGAGTAAATGTTGCTAAGAATGAGGTGAAAGTGGGGAAATGGGAAAATGTTGGTCAAATTTACAAAGTTTCAGGGCTTCCCTTGTGGCTCAGTGGATAAGAACCCATCTGCCAATGCAGGAGACACAGGTTCTGTGGGACCCTGAAGGAAAGAGGGCTTTTACAAGCATAGGGAAGCTTAAGCACATATTTGCAGTTGGTGCTAAAAGGACGCCTACAGGAAGAGACAGGGCATGATCTAAGGTCCATTGTCAAAACTTCTGATTGATCCCCCTGGTTTCCGCCCTCTGGGCAATGCAGGCTCACCATGAGTTCCTATTGCAATGTAAATGCGTGGTTGCTGACCTTTATCTTGATTGGTGTAACTATAGGAAGTCCCTTGCAAACCCCCCTTCGTTTGCCTATAAAAACTGTTAGTTTACTCTAATAAAGTGGAACTGCTCTGACAGAACCCCTGCCGTGTCTGATTGCCCCTGGCATGTACCAGCGGGCTCGAGGGGGCATGGCAGCAAGGCCCATCTCTCTCCGAGATCTCCCGGTTTGGCCAGGGTAATCGCTGCCTTCCCTTTCTCTGGAAGGTCCCGCAAGTTTTACCCTTTTTACCAACCTAACAATTCCAGCCTTTTTGGTGATATAGGGCGCCGAACTTTGTCTGGCTACTTCTTGCTGAGTCTTTGTTTGGGCATGGGGAGTCTAAGGCTGGTCTGAGGGTGATGGGCTGGTGGGCAGTCGGGAATAGGGCTGAAGGAGCATCTGATGAATAGCGACCTGTGAGATTTCTTTCATTCGGCTCAGTAGAAATTCCATGGGCGGAGGCCTCATATCGGGAGTGCCATTCGGCGGGAGGGGGCCTCAGGGAGGATGTTTGCCTGCCTTTGGGTGGAGCAACCTAGTCTGTTGAAACCAGGTTATCTGATTTTCCATTCTTTCATCTATACACAACGGTATAGTATTCAGCCATGGAAAAAAAATAAATACCATTTATGAGAGCACTAATGACACTAGAGAGAATTATGCTCACTGAAATAAGTCAGACTTATTAATAAAAAGACAAAGATGGCACGCCATAATTTACATATGGAATCTAAAGAAATAAGGTTAAAGTCATAGAAACAGAACAGAGTAAATGTTGCTAAGAATGAGGTGAAAGTGGGGAAATGGGAAAATGTTGGTCAAATTTACAAAGTTTCAGGGCTTCCCTTGTGGCTCAGTGGATAAGAACCCATCTGCCAATGCAGGAGACACAGGTTCTGTGGGACCCTGAAGGAAAGAGGGCTTTTACAAGCATAGGGAAGCTTAAGCACATATTTGCAGTTGGTGCTAAAAGGACGCCTACAGGAAGAGACAGGGCATGATCTAAGGTCCATTGTCAAAACTTCTGATTGATCCCCCTGGTTTCCGCCCTCTGGGCAATGCAGGCTCACCATGAGTTCCTATTGCAATGTAAATGCGTGGTTGCTGACCTTTATCTTGATTGGTGTAACTATAGGAAGTCCCTTGCAAACCCCCCTTCGTTTGCCTATAAAAACTGTTAGTTTACTCTAATAAAGTGGAACTGCTCTGACAGAACCCCTGCCGTGTCTGATTGCCCCTGGCATGTACCAGCGGGCTCGAGGGGGCATGGCAGCAAGGCCCATCTCTCTCCGAGATCTCCCGGTTTGGCCAGGGGTAATCCCGCTGCCTTCCCTTTCTGCGGAAGGTCCCCGCAAGGTTCGAGCCCTGATCCGGGAAGATCCCACATACCGCAGAGCAAATAAACTCACACATCAACAAAGACCCAGCACAGCCAAAAATAAATAAATAAAGGTTAAAAAAAAAAATTTACAAAGTTTCAGTCATGAGATAAATGCGCTCTAAGAAAATCTAATGCACAGTCTATATAACTTTAAATATTAGTCTTATATGCATAAAATCTGCTAAAGGAATAAATGTTAAGCATTCTTACACATGCAAAATAGTCATGAATTAATGATATAAGATGATGCATATAGTAGTCAACTTGGTTGATGTACAGTACTCATTTTATATTATATTCATACATAAAATGGTCTTTAGGTTCACTTTAAATATACCCAATTTTATTTTTAAATTATATTGCAGTAAAACTGAAAAAAATAAAAGTCTTCTGTGCCTGTATGATTTTCTCCATTGTAATGTGTATTTTTCTTTGATATCATATTATTTCTTAGGATCACTGCTGAGAGCTCTCTTTCAGAAACATATTACTCAAGGGTCAATATCTCTTCCCCCATTATATCACCTTTCATCTTTTCCCTATTTATCTCCAGGAAATAATTATGCTCAATACCAATATCAGAAACTAATTATGACTATAGTAGAATGTATATGCTTGGTGTTAAGAATAGCTCTATATCATAAAGATTCTCAGAAAATTAATGTCTGGTACTTATTATTTAGTAAATGGAGTGAGCCAGTATCAACATTTCTGTTTTAAGTTTGAAAGTATTGCATATGTATTTATTATTTATTATCTACAAGTTATATATTACTTCTGTGTTAATGCTTTGTAATGCTATAGGAAGTGGTTGCTGACCTTTATCTTGATTGGTGTAACTATAGACCCCCTTCGTTTGCCTATAAAAACTGTTAGTTTACTCTAATAAAGTGGAACTGCTCTGACAGAACCCCTGCCGTGTCTGATTGCCCCTGGCATGTACCAGCGGGCTCGAGGGGGCATGGCAGCAAGGCCCATCTCTCTCCGAGATCTCCCGGTTTGGCCAGGGGTAATCCCGCTGCCTTCCCTTTCTGCGGAAGGTCCCCGCAAGGTTCGAGCCCTGATCCGGGAAGATCCCACATACCGCAGAGCAAATAAACTCACACATCAACAAAGACCCAGCACAGCCAAAAATAAATAAAAAAAGGTTAAAAAAAAAAATTTACAAAGTTTCAGTCATGAGATAAATGCGCTCTAAGAAAATCTAATGCACAGTCTATATAACTTTAAATATTAGTCTTATATGCATAAAATCTGCTAAAGGAATAAATGTTAAGCATTCTTACACATGCAAAATAGTCATGAATTAATGATATAAGATGATGCATATAGTAGTCAACTTGGTTGATGTACAGTACTCATTTTATATTATATTCATACATAAAATGGTCTTTAGGTTCACTTTAAATATACCCAATTTTATTTTTAAATTATATTGCAGTAAAACTGAAAAAAATAAAAGTCTTCTGTGCCTGTATGATTTTCTCCATTGTAATGTGTATTTTTCTTTGATATCATATTATTTCTTAGGATCACTGCTGAGAGCTCTCTTTCAGAAACATATTACTCAAGGGTCAATATCTCTTCCCCCATTATATCACCTTTCATCTTTTCCCTATTTATCTCCAGGAAATAATTATGCTCAATACCAATATCAGAAACTAATTATGACTATAGTAGAATGTATATGCTTGGTGTTAAGAATAGCTCTATATCATAAAGATTCTCAGAAAATTAATGTCTGGTACTTATTATTTAGTAAATGGAGTGAGCCAGTATCAACATTTCTGTTTTAAGTTTGAAAGTATTGCATATGTATTTATTATTTATTATCTACAAGTTATATATTACTTCTGTGTTAATGCTTTGGAAAATAAATCTAGAAGTGCATATAAACATTATTTAAATATGTTTTCAGACATATTAGCCCTGAAGTTAACAGTTTTTATTTTGTGTCCAAGTTGTGTCTGACTCTTTTGAGACATCATGGACTGTAGCCCTCCAGGGTCATCTCTCCATGTGATTTTTCAAGAAAGAATACTGGAGTGAGTTGCCATTTTCTTCTCCAAGGGATCTTCCCAACCCAGGGATTGAACCTGTGTCTCCTGAGTCTCCTGTATTGGTAGGTGGATTCTTTACCCCTTATTCATCAGGGAAGTCTGAAGTTAACAGTACCTCTGCTGGTCCAGCCAGCAGTTGAACAGATCCTGAAGAGAGTGGCAGATAGGCTAAGAAAAGAAAGAAGGACAGAAAAGATGGGGTTGAGAGGGACAGCAAGAGGCAGACAACTCTACAGGTTGCTGACAAGTTGCTGACAAGTTGCTGACAAGTTTATTGAATTTGCTCATGCGTTTTATACTTCTCAAAATCAGATAACACACCAAACAGTAGTGTATACATGCTTTAGGCCAGGTTTCTCAGACCTAGCATCCCCTCCCTAAGGCAGGTCATTAACTAGGTATTACCACCTGGTAAGTCATTAACATATTCATAGCTCTTTAGATTACAATGGTTCCTGGGCATAAAGCCCCTCAAGCCCTTTTCATCTGTTGACCAAGGCTCCAGGTGTCCTTTATGATAGCTCAGGAATGTCTTCACAATATCTGGGGTGGCAGGACAGAGAGCTATGCTGTTATCAGCCCCTGTTTCCAGGGAAGCTCCCAGAACTATGTTTCCTTAAAAGAAACCCCTTGAAACAGGGCAGCTCCCTGCATACCTCGGAAGAATAGTATCTGTACCCTGTATCCCACTATTTTGGTGATTAAAAAACAAGATGTGCAAAGTCTTTATATAGGTCTTAGTTTTAAAAATGTTAAATTTCAGACTGCAATAATTTAGCTGGTACTTTTATTTAGTAAATGGAGTGAGCCAGTATCAACATTTCTGTTTTAAGTTTGAAAGTATTGCATATGTATTTATTATTTATTATCTACAAGTTATATATTACTTCTGTGTTAATGCTTTGGAAAATAAATCTAGAAGTGCATATAAACATTATTTAAATATGTTTTCAGACATATTAGCCCTGAAGTTAACAGTTTTTATTTTGTGTCCAAGTTGTGTCTGACTCTTTTGAGACATCATGGACTGTAGCCCTCCAGGGTCATCTCTCCATGTGATTTTTCAAGAAAGAATACTGGAGTGAGTTGCCATTTTCTTCTCCAAGGGATCTTCCCAACCCAGGGATTGAACCTGTGTCTCCTGAGTCTCCTGTATTGGTAGGTGGATTCTTTACCCCTTATTCATCAGGGAAGTCTGAAGTTAACAGTACCTCTGCTGGTCCAGCCAGCAGTTGAACAGATCCTGAAGAGAGTGGCAGATAGGCTAAGAAAAGAAAGAAGGACAGAAAAGATGGGGTTGAGAGGGACAGCAAGAGGCAGACAACTCTACAGGTTGCTGACAAGTTGCTGACAAGTTGCTGACAAGTTTATTGAATTTGCTCATGCGTTTTATACTTCTCAAAATCAGATAACACACCAAACAGTAGTGTATACATGCTTTAGGCCAGGTTTCTCAGACCTAGCATCCCCTCCCTAAGGCAGGTCATTAACTAGGTATTACCACCTGGTAAGTCATTAACATATTCATAGCTCTTTAGATTACAATGGTTCCTGGGCATAAAGCCCCTCAAGCCCTTTTCATCTGTTGACCAAGGCTCCAGGTGTCCTTTATGATAGCTCAGGAATGTCTTCACAATATCTGGGGTGGCAGGACAGAGAGCTATGCTGTTATCAGCCCCTGTTTCCAGGGAAGCTCCCAGAACTATGTTTCCTTAAAAGAAACCCCTTGAAACAGGGCAGCTCCCTGCATACCTCGGAAGAATAGTATCTGTACCCTGTATCCCACTATTTTGGTGATTAAAAAACAAGATGTGCAAAGTCTTTATATAGGTCTTAGTTTTAAAAATGTTAAATTTCAGACTGCAATAATTTAGGTTGTAGAAACAGCTTGTGTTGTTATTTAAAGACAAATTGCTTCTTACTATTTAAGTTTATAAGAGATGTGTTTTGTTCTTAATATAAAATATACTATTGCCAATGAAAAATTGTTTCCTGCCATATCAGTAAATAAAGGATACTGCAGCTATCAGACCATCACATTGCCTGTGGCTCTGAGAGTGAGACGTGGGTAAACTCACAATAGAAGCAGGATGCCTGTCATCAAGAAGTCAGTCACAGAGGTCATCCTTCAGAGATGCACTTCAAGGAAGCTTAAGATGAGAAAGCACATGATACTCGCCTCAGATACATGAGATACATATTAAAGGAATTATTTCAGTGAGCTCAGACTTCCACAACTTCTCATAGAATAATGCTAAAATCTTTAACTTGAGATATCTGTTTTTCTTTAATAGTAAACTTTTGATGCTTTGATTACCTGGTCTTTGCTGCAAAAGCTCCTATTTACCTTACTCGTTCCTTACTGTTTCAGAGAAGTCACTTGGAGCTATCTTGAGAGGCTATGCCCCAGGCTTAAGTCCAAAGTTCTGCACACTGAAAAAAAAACATACTTTTCAACTTTAAGTTGTGCGGTTTTTTTAGTCAGAACTATGTGCATTTAATCAATTCAGTTCAGTAACTCATTTGTGTCCAACTCTTTGTGATCCCATGGACTGCTGCATGCCAGGTTTCCCTAGCCTTCACCATCTCTCAGAGCATGCTCAAACTCACGTCCACTATAAGTCAGTGGTGCTATCCAACCATCATATCCTCTGTCATTCCCTTTTCCTTCTGCCATTTCCCAATTTCCAGTTTTCAGAAATCATTGTTCTTTAATAGCTGGATGCTAGGGTGGCAGGACAGAGAGCTATGCTGTTATCAGCCCCTGTTTCCAGGGAAGCTCCCAGAACTATGTTTCCTTAAAAGAAACCCCTTGAAACAGGGCAGCTCCCTGCATACCTCGGAAGAATAGTATCTGTACCCTGTATCCCACTATTTTGGTGATTAAAAAACAAGATGTGCAAAGTCTTTATATAGGTCTTAGTTTTAAAAATGTTAAATTTCAGACTGCAATAATTTAGGTTGTAGAAACAGCTTGTGTTGTTATTTAAAGACAAATTGCTTCTTACTATTTAAGTTTATAAGAGATGTGTTTTGTTCTTAATATAAAATATACTATTGCCAATGAAAAATTGTTTCCTGCCATATCAGTAAATAAAGGATACTGCAGCTATCAGACCATCACATTGCCTGTGGCTCTGAGAGTGAGACGTGGGTAAACTCACAATAGAAGCAGGATGCCTGTCATCAAGAAGTCAGTCACAGAGGTCATCCTTCAGAGATGCACTTCAAGGAAGCTTAAGATGAGAAAGCACATGATACTCGCCTCAGATACATGAGATACATATTAAAGGAATTATTTCAGTGAGCTCAGACTTCCACAACTTCTCATAGAATAATGCTAAAATCTTTAACTTGAGATATCTGTTTTTCTTTAATAGTAAACTTTTGATGCTTTGATTACCTGGTCTTTGCTGCAAAAGCTCCTATTTACCTTACTCGTTCCTTACTGTTTCAGAGAAGTCACTTGGAGCTATCTTGAGAGGCTATGCCCCAGGCTTAAGTCCAAAGTTCTGCACACTGAAAAAAAAACATACTTTTCAACTTTAAGTTGTGCGGTTTTTTTAGTCAGAACTATGTGCATTTAATCAATTCAGTTCAGTAACTCATTTGTGTCCAACTCTTTGTGATCCCATGGACTGCTGCATGCCAGGTTTCCCTAGCCTTCACCATCTCTCAGAGCATGCTCAAACTCACGTCCACTATAAGTCAGTGGTGCTATCCAACCATCATATCCTCTGTCATTCCCTTTTCCTTCTGCCTTCTATTTTGTCCAGCATCAGGGTCTTTTCCAACGAGTCATCTTTTCACATCAGGCGGTAAAAATATTGGAGCTTCAGCTTTAGCATTCGTCCTTCCAATGAATATTTGGGGTTGATTTCATTAGGATTGATTTATTTGATCTCCTTGCAGTCCAAGGGACTTTCAAGAGTCTTCTTCAACACCACAGTTCAAAGTCATTAATTCTGTGATACGCAGCCTTCTTTATGGTCCAACACTCACATTCATGCTTGACTATCGGGAAAATCATAGCTTTGACTATACAGAATTTTGTCGGCAAAGTGATGTCTCTGCTTTATAATACGCTGTCTAGGTTTGTCATAGCTTTTCTTCAAAGGAGCAAGTGTCTTTTAATTTCATGGCTGCAGTCACCATGTGCGGTGATTTTGGAGGTGAAGAAAATAAAGTCTGTCACTGTTTTCATTGTCCATTTATTTGCTATGAAGTGATGGGACTGGATGCCTTAGTCTTAATTTTTTGAATGTTGAGTTTTAAGCCAGCTTTTTCACTCTCAACTTTCACCATCATCAAGAGGCTCTTTAGTTCCTCTCCTCTTTCTGCCATAGAAATAGTGTCATCTGCATACATGAGGTTATTGATATTTTCCCCAGCAGTCTTGATTCCAGCTTCTGCTTTATCCAGACCAGCATTTCACATGATGTACTCTGCACATAAGTTAGTCACGTTGACAATATACAGGTCAATGGACTTCTTTCAATTGGAACCATAGAAATATGCTAAAATCTTTAACTTGAGATATCTGTGTTTCTTTAATAGTAAACTTTTGATGCTTTGATTACCTGGTCTTTGCTGCAAAAGCTCCTATTTACCTTACTCGTTCCTTACTGTTTCAGAGAAGTCACTTGGAGCTATCTTGAGAGGCTATGCCCCAGGCTTAAGTCCAAAGTTCTGCACACTGAAAAAAAAACATACTTTTCAACTTTAAGTTGTGCGGTTTTTTTAGTCAGAACTATGTGCATTTAATCAATTCAGTTCAGTAACTCATTTGTGTCCAACTCTTTGTGATCCCATGGACTGCTGCATGCCAGGTTTCCCTAGCCTTCACCATCTCTCAGAGCATGCTCAAACTCACGTCCACTATAAGTCAGTGGTGCTATCCAACCATCATATCCTCTGTCATTCCCTTTTCCTTCTGCCTTCTATTTTGTCCAGCATCAGGGTCTTTTCCAACGAGTCATCTTTTCACATCAGGCGGTAAAAATATTGGAGCTTCAGCTTTAGCATTCGTCCTTCCAATGAATATTTGGGGTTGATTTCATTAGGATTGATTTATTTGATCTCCTTGCAGTCCAAGGGACTTTCAAGAGTCTTCTTCAACACCACAGTTCAAAGTCATTAATTCTGTGATACGCAGCCTTCTTTATGGTCCAACACTCACATTCATGCTTGACTATCGGGAAAATCATAGCTTTGACTATACAGAATTTTGTCGGCAAAGTGATGTCTCTGCTTTATAATACGCTGTCTAGGTTTGTCATAGCTTTTCTTCAAAGGAGCAAGTGTCTTTTAATTTCATGGCTGCTGTCACCATGTCGGTGATTTTGGAGGTGAAGAAAATAAAGTCTGTCACTGTTTTCATTGTCCATTTATTTGCTATGAAGTGATGGGACTGGATGCCTTAGTCTTAATTTTTTGAATGTTGAGTTTTAAGCCAGCTTTTTCACTCTCAACTTTCACCATCATCAAGAGGCTCTTTAGTTCCTCTCCTCTTTCTGCCATAGAAATAGTGTCATCTGCATACATGAGGTTATTGATATTTTCCCCAGCAGTCTTGATTCCAGCTTCTGCTTTATCCAGACCAGCATTTCACATGATGTACTCTGCACATAAGTTAGTCACGTTGACAATATACAGGTCAATGGACTTCTTTTCCAATTTGGAACCAATCCATTTTTCCTTGTGTGGTTCTAACTGTTGCTTATTGACCTGCATTATAATTTTGTGAGGAGGCAGGCAATGTGGACTGGTATACCATTTCTTTAAGAATTTTCCACAGTTGTAATCCACATAGTCAAAGATTTTTAGCATAGTCAATGAAACAGAAATAGATAATTTTTTCTGGAATTCCCTTGTTTTGTCTATGATCCATTGGAAGCTGGCAATTTGATCTCTGGTTCCTATGCCTTTTTTAAGTCCAGCTTGTACATCTGGACTATACACTGGATGCACCTTGTGAAATATAGAAATAATAGTCATATATCATAATTTTCTTTTAGATATCATTTACAACTTTATCATAAAAGAGATATAACTGATACATGAAGTAACTTTTATTTTGACAGTTCTTCACATCTATATGCACACATTTTGTAAATCTTTGTCTGTGAGAGGAAGAGCTAAGCACTAAGAAATAAAAATCAATGAAAAACATAAAAGGAAAAATTATAATCCCAGAAATTGCTCTGTGTAACCAGTTAAGCAACGCAGTGTTAAAACCAAATGGCTAAATTGGATATGCACTTAAAGTGAAGGTTACATTTGTAGTCATTTTCTCACATATTTTTACAAACAGGAGCTCCTAAATTGCTTTCTAGCAAAACTGAGGGACCTTTTATAGAGAGAATAAATGGTTTGTTTTCAAAATACAAAGTTTATTTTTGAAGTAAACTTTTATGGTCCATTAAATATCTGAGTCTGAGAATGCTTTCAGCTCTGGGAAATTCTTGTTGGAGGGCCAAAGTAGCTGCTATTAGCATTTGGAGTACCCTCCTGGGTGTGACATCCCCAGCTTGATGACTTGATGGTTTAATTTACTTATATGGTGCTCTTCAAAGTGATTTTGTAGCTTTGGGTAGAAAACTAAAACCAGAGTTACCGAACCACAAAGAAGTGAAATTTATACTCATGAACATTGAAGATTTCTAATCATTTTCAAGGTGAGAAGAAAATTAGACACTGATATCAAAAGCTCAGATATAGATCCTTAACTCTATGTTTTAAAAAACACAATGAATAAATTAAGTTTAGCACATCAAGAAAAAATAAATAAATTACTGGCAAATAGTTTAATGTCATGCTGACTATTCATTATCAATGTAAATTATTTGTTTAATTAAAACAAAAGTCTGCCTAGGATAATGCAATCATTGATTTATGTACTTAAAAGATAATTTCTGATTACTGCATTCTAGTGGTATCCTGCCAATCATCTCCAGAAGCATTCCATCAAAATTCCACTAAATCATTCAGAATGACTGAAAAGAGTTTTGAAGGAAAACGCTCATAGATAAAGTAATTATGAAGCAGAATTGAGAATAGAGCCTATGTGTTCTTCTGCTTTTGATATTACTTGGCTTTATTACTTGAAATAGGAATTGATTGGGAAAATATCAGAAAGCTGGCATTCTGTTACAGGAACGCTTTTTCTGTAAAATGGAACAAAGAGAGAATAGCCTTACCTCTGTCCCCATTTACCCCTTAAAAGCAACATGCCATCATACAAGTGAAACCACAGAATGCATATCAAGGCTTGATCGAGTTCATGTTCTTTATGTCTCAGGCCAGAAAGAATTCAGTGAGAGGTAAATGATAGGAAGCAAGTGATTTATTAGTATATGATGCATGTGAAGGATACGAGCAGCAAGCAAGAAATTACTGCCATGAAAACTAAGGGAATAAATTTTTATAATCAAAAAGTGTGTAGGAGAATAAAACTACTTTCTTCCTCATTCCTGAATAGAATTCAGAGAATGGGAGAATGGGAGATTTACGCCTATATGGTCTCATTTAAGAGAGAATAAATGGTTTGTTTTCAAAATACAAAGTTTATTTTGAAGTAAACTTTTATGGTCCATTAAATATCTGAGTCTGGGGTTTTTGCTAATTTTGGGGGAAAATTTGGAGTACCCTCCTGGGTGTGACATCCCCAGCTTGATGACTTGATGGTTTAATTTACTTATATGGTGCTCTTCAAAGTGATTTTGTAGCTTTGGGTAGAAAACTAAAACCAGAGTTACCGAACCACAAAGAAGTGAAATTTATACTCATGAACATTGAAGATTTCTAATCATTTTCAAGGTGAGAAGAAAATTAGACACTGATATCAAAAGCTCAGATATAGATCCTTAACTCTATTTTTTAAAAAAACACAATGAATAAATTAAGTTTAGCACATCAAGAAAAAATAAATAAATTACTGGCAAATAGTTTAATGTCATGCTGACTATTCATTATCAATGTAAATTATTTGTTTAATTAAAACAAAAGTCTGCCTAGGATAATGCAATCATTGATTTATGTACTTAAAAGATAATTTCTGATTACTGCATTCTAGTGGTATCCTGCCAATCATCTCCAGAAGCATTCCATCAAAATTCCACTAAATCATTCAGAATGACTGAAAAGAGTTTTGAAGGAAAACGCTCATAGATAAAGTAATTATGAAGCAGAATTGAGAATAGAGCCTATGTGTTCTTCTGCTTTTGATATTACTTGGCTTTATTACTTGAAATAGGAATTGATTGGGAAAATATCAGAAAGCTGGCATTCTGTTACAGGAACGCTTTTTCTGTAAAATGGAACAAAGAGAGAATAGCCTTACCTCTGTCCCCATTTACCCCTTAAAAGCAACATGCCATCATACAAGTGAAACCACAGAATGCATATCAAGGCTTGATCGAGTTCATGTTCTTTATGTCTCAGGCCAGAAAGAATTCAGTGAGAGGTAAATGATAGGAAGCAAGTGATTTATTAGTATATGATGCATGTGAAGGATACGAGCAGCAAGCAAGAAATTACTGCCATGAAAACTAAGGGAATAAATTTTTATAATCAAAAAGTGTGTAGGAGAATAAAACTACTTTCTTCCTCATTCCTGAATAGAATTCAAGCCTCCATAATCTGTTCCTCCTCCATGCTTTTCCAGGTGGGAGAATGGGGAGATTTACGCCTATATGGTCTCATCGTGACTGGTATGGAGCTATTCTAATCAGCAGAAGTGTGTTAACATATGCTAAATTAAGGTGTCCTGCTGTGCATAGTCACTCAGTCACATCTGACTCTTTGTGACCTCATTGACTGCAGCCTGCCAGACTACTCTGTCCATGGGAATTCTCCAGGCAGGAATACTGGAGTGAATTGCCATGCCCTTCTCCAGGGAATCTTTCCAACTCAGTGATCAAACCAAGGTCTCCTGCATTCCAGGGGGATTCTTTACCATCTGAGCTACCAGAGAAGGCCAAAAGTAGGCCAAACCATGTCATATTTAAGTATAAGGTTACCTTTCCCTTACATTTATGTTCTCAGTAACTACACAAAAAGCTTTATCCAGGGATCATTAATTTGCTGATCCCTTCTCGGGGATCATTAATTTGTTGATCTCAATGGGAAAGGTATAGGTCTCATTTCATCATTGTTTTGGAACACGTCTTATATTTCTATTTCATTTTCTCATTGTTAAGCAAGTCTGCATTCTTTCCACCACCTTCCCCACCCCAGACTCCATGTCCCCTCATTCACAATGCAGACCAGGTAAAGGGCCTACCCGGGCTTAAGCGTATATGGGGTGATTTTATTCTGCCTCCTCTTTCAATACAGTCAGTGTAAGAACAGAGCCTGTGGGAAGAATCAGGAGTCCAAGCCTGCTTTCTTGAGTGATCATTATTTTACAGGGTTCTCCACAAATTCCCTTTCTACGATCCCCAAGTAGAATTTTTAAACAAACTATTTGATTTTCCTATTCTATCCTTATCACAGAGACTCTGAATTTCAGCCAGTGACTCGTTGGAATTAGCAGTCCTTGGTCTCATGTAAAACCTTACCTTAGAATAACAAGCTATGGGTGACATAGCCCAGAAGAAGATTGAAGACATTGCTGGATAGACCATAGGTTGTTGCACTGCGTAGTCAAATCCAAAGAATCAGAAAGGATTCTCAGAACAATCAAGATTTAATGAAAACTACTTAAGTTTTTCACTCTGAAACTGGAGAGAGAACTATTTGAAAATTGTTATTTTAGTCTAAAGAAAACCTTCTAAGAAATGGGATCCCAGTTATCTATTTTCAGGCTACCCTTCCCAAACAGAGACTCTGACTGGCTATATGTTTATAGTCATCATATGCATTTATAACTAAGATGATCAATGTGACTAAAAACAACTTACAATATAGAAGGCCATTATGGAGAAAACAAAAATGAGATCCCCAAACTTAAAAAAAACCTCCAGAATGAGTGGAATACCTATTTTTGATTTGTATTGGCATTTCAGTCTTTCAACTTTGTCAAGAGTTTAAAACTGCCTCTCTGCAAAATCAAATTTTAAGATTAACTGAGTCAAATATATAGTTTTTAAAAGATAGCGTGAGTTCCAAAGACTGAACCTCTTCTCCCGTGGCTTCTTTGTCTCAGGCTCTGCCTCCTCTCCTTTGGATGTCTGTCTTTTTCCTTGGATCTCTGTGGCCAGATGTCTTCTCAGCACCATCATTCTTCTTTCCTTTTATACGACTTGTTTCTTTTATACCCTCAGTCTCCCCATACTAAATATCTTCTTGTCTCAGAATATCTTTTTTTTTTTTTCTGAAAATTTTCTCATTCTCTTTTCCTCTGAACTTTTCAAAAACTGTTGTCTTCAAAATTAAACCTTCTATGGATTAAGAGATTAAACTATTACATTCTTATCAAAGATTTCCAAAAATAACTGAAGATCCTCACAAATTACCTAAGGAATTTAATATAGTCACTCAAATTGATTAATCTGAATGACTGAACAACAGCATCTGATCCATCACATATCAAACATTATGAGGCTAACCAAAGAACATTGAAAGGAAGAAGGAAAAACAGTTTCTGTTCTCCTCATGATTGAGGAGAATCAAAAAAGTAGACAAGGAATTGAAATCCTGTGTCCATGTTTTTTGAGGTGAAACACTTTTGCTTTCCTCTTCATGGATCACAGTCTTGTCCTGGAGATGGGGCTTTTTTCATGGAAAAAGCACAGTCTGCACTGCGTAGTCAAATCCAAAGAATCAGAAAGGATTCTCAGAACAATCAAGATTTAATGAAAACTACTTAAGTTTTCACTCTGAAACTGAGAGAGAACTATTTGAAAATTGTTATTTTAGTCTAAAGAAAACCTTCTAAGAAATGGGATCCCAGTTATCTATTTTCAGGCTACCCTTCCCAAACAGAGACTCTGACTGGCTATATGTTTATAGTCATCATATGCATTTATAACTAAGATGATCAATGTGACTAAAAACAACTTACAATATAGAAGGCCATTATGGAGAAAACAAAAATGAGATCCCCAAACTTAAAAAAAACCTCCAGAATGAGTGGAATACCTATTTTTGATTTGTATTGGCATTTCAGTCTTTCAACTTTGTCAAGAGTTTAAAACTGCCTCTCTGCAAAATCAAATTTTAAGATTAACTGAGTCAAATATATAGTTTTTAAAAGATAGCGTGAGTTCCAAAGACTGAACCTCTTCTCCCGTGGCTTCTTTGTCTCAGGCTCTGCCTCCTCTCCTTTGGATGTCTGTCTTTTTCCTTGGATCTCTGTGGCCAGATGTCTTCTCAGCACCATCATTCTTCTTTCCTTTTATACGACTTGTTTCTTTTATACCCTCAGTCTCCCCATACTAAATATCTTCTTGTCTCAGAATATCTTTTTTTTTTTTCTGAAAATTTTCTCATTCTCTTTTCCTCTGAACTTTTCAAAAACTGTTGTCTTCAAAATTAAACCTTCTATGGATTAAGAGATTAAACTATTACATTCTTATCAAAGATTTCCAAAAATAACTGAAGATCCTCACAAATTACCTAAGGAATTTAATATAGTCACTCAAATTGATTAATCTGAATGACTGAACAACAGCATCTGATCCATCACATATCAAACATTATGAGGCTAACCAAAGAACATTGAAAGGAAGAAGGAAAAACAGTTTCTGTTCTCCTCATGATTGAGGAGAATCAAAAAAGTAGACAAGGAATTGAAATCCTGTGTCCATGTTTTTTTAAGTGAAACACTTTTGCTTTCCTCTTCATGGATCACAGTCTTGTCCTGGAGATGGGGCTTATTTCCATGATCCTGGCCATGAAGAACAACCCAAGCTGCATAGGTGGTAGTGAAGAGTTTTGGCAATTTGTCCAATGAAGTAGTCAATGTCAACCTACTCCAAAATGTTTGCCATTGGAAGTCCATGACATTAAAAGACAAGCTCCCCAGGTGGGAAGGTGTCCAATATGTTACTAAGAAAGAGTGGAGAGCAATTACTAACAGATCCATAAAGAATTAAGCAGCTAGTTCCAAGTGGAAACAATGTTCAGTTATAGAATTGTCTGATGGTGAAAGTAAAGTTTGATGCTTGCTAAAATATTGCTTAGAAACCTGGAATGTTATATCCATGAATCCAGGTAAATTGAATGTGGTCAATCAGAGATGAAAAGAGTGAATATTGAGATCTTAGGAATCATTTAACTAAAATGGACAGAAATGAGAGAATTTAATTCAGATGACTGCTATCATCGACTACTCTGGGCAAGAATTCCTTAGAAGGAATGAAATGGCCTCATAATCAACAAAAGACCCTGAAACACAATACTTGGGTGCAATCTCAAAAATGACAGAATGATCTCTGTTCATTTCAGAGGCAAACCATTCAAAATCAGAGTAATCCAAGTGTACACCCCAACCACTGGTACGCAAGAAGCTGAAGCTGATTGGTTCTTTGAAGGCCTACAAGACCTTCTGGAACTAACAGTGAGAAAAAGATGTCTTTTTATCATAGTGGTTTTGAATATGAAAGTAGGAAGTCAAGTGAGAAAATTAAACCTTCTATGGATTAAGAGATTAAACTAACAAAGATTTCCAAAAATAACTGAAGATCCTCACAAATTACCTAAGGAATTTAATATAGTCACTCAAATTGATTAATCTGAATGACTGAACAACAGCATCTGATCCATCACATATCAAACATTATGAGGCTAACCAAAGAACATTGAAAGGAAGAAGGAAAAACAGTTTCTGTTCTCCTCATGATTGAGGAGAATCAAAAAAGTAGACAAGGAATTGAAATCCTGTGTCCATGTTTTTTGAGGTGAAACACTTTTGCTTTCCTCTTCATGGATCACAGTCTTGTCCTGGAGATGGGGCTTATTTCCATGATCCTGGCCATGAAGAACAACCCAAGCTGCATAGGTGGTAGTGAAGAGTTTTGGCAATTTGTCCAATGAAGTAGTCAATGTCAACCTACTCCAAAATGTTTGCCATTGGAAGTCCATGACATTAAAAGACAAGCTCCCCAGGTGGGAAGGTGTCCAATATGTTACTAAGAAAGAGTGGAGAGCAATTACTAACAGATCCATAAAGAATTAAGCAGCTAGTTCCAAGTGGAAACAATGTTCAGTTATAGAATTGTCTGATGGTGAAAGTAAAGTTTGATGCTTGCTAAAATATTGCTTAGAAACCTGGAATGTTATATCCATGAATCCAGGTAAATTGAATGTGGTCAATCAGAGATGAAAAGAGTGAATATTGAGATCTTAGGAATCATTTAACTAAAATGGACAGAAATGAGAGAATTTAATTCAGATGACTGCTATCATCGACTACTCTGGGCAAGAATTCCTTAGAAGGAATGAAATGGCCTCATAATCAACAAAAGACCCTGAAACACAATACTTGGGTGCAATCTCAAAAATGACAGAATGATCTCTGTTCATTTCAGAGGCAAACCATTCAAAATCAGAGTAATCCAAGTGTACACCCCAACCACTGGTACGCAAGAAGCTGAAGCTGATTGGTTCTTTGAAGGCCTACAAGACCTTCTGGAACTAACAGTGAGAAAAAGATGTCTTTTTATCATAGTGGTTTTGAATATGAAAGTAGGAAGTCAAGTGATACCTGGAATAAAAGGCAAGTTTGGCTTTGGAATATGAAATGAAGTATGCTGAAGGCTAAAAGAGTTTTGCCAAGAGAACACAGTGATCATAGCACCCCTTCCCAACACCCAAGAAATGTCTCTACAATATACGAACATCAACAGTTAGTCAATAGTGAAATGAGATTGATTTTGTTCTTTGCAGTCAAAGATGAAGAAGCTCTATACAGTCAGTAAAAACAAGGCCCCGAAATGACTGTGGCTCGGATCATGAGCTTCTTATTGCAAAATTTAGGCATAAAATTGAAGAAAGTAGGAAGCACTAATAGACCATTCAGGTAAATCAAATTGCTTATGATTATACAATCACAGTGACAATGAGATTCAAGGGCATAGATCTGGTAGACACAGTGCCTGAAGCACATTGGAGGGAGGCTTGTTAAACTGTAAGGAGGTAATGATCAAAGTCATTCTAAAGAAAAATAAATACACAAAGGTAAAGTGGCTGTCTGAGAAGGCTTTACAAATAATTAAGAGAAGAAGAGCAAAAGACAAGGGAGAGAGTGGAAGATACACTCAACTGATTGCAGAGTTCCAGAGAAGAGCAAGGAGTGGTTAGAAGGCCTTCTTAAATGAACAATGCAAATAAATAGAGGGAAAAAAACAGAGTTGGACAGAATAGAGATTTCTTTCAGAAAATTGGTGATATCAAGAGAATGTTTCTTGTAGGGATGACATGATAAGGGACAGAAACAGCACGGACATAGCAGAAGCAGAAGAGATAAAGAAGAGGTGGCAAAATACACAGAAGAAATGTACAAAGCATGGTGCATCTTCTCATTTTATAACCTAGATGACTGCTATCATCGACTACTCTGGGCAAGAATTCCTTAGAAGGAATGAAATGGCCTCATAATCAACAAAAGACCCTGAAACACAATACTTGGGTGCAATCTCAAAAATGACAGAATGATCTCTGTTCATTTCAGAGGCAAACCATTCAAAATCAGAGTAATCCAAGTGTACACCCCAACCACTGGTACGCAAGAAGCTGAAGCTGATTGGTTCTTTGAAGGCCTACAAGACCTTCTGGAACTAACAGTGAGAAAAAGATGTCTTTTTATCATAGTGGTTTTGAATATGAAAGTAGGAAGTCAAGTGATACCTGGAATAAAAGGCAAGTTTGGCTTTGGAATATGAAATGAAGTATGCTGAAGGCTAAAAGAGTTTTGCCAAGAGAACACAGTGATCATAGCACCCCTTCCCAACACCCAAGAAATGTCTCTACAATATACGAACATCAACAGTTAGTCAATAGTGAAATGAGATTGATTTTGTTCTTTGCAGTCAAAGATGAAGAAGCTCTATACAGTCAGTAAAAACAAGGCCCCGAAATGACTGTGGCTCGGATCATGAGCTTCTTATTGCAAAATTTAGGCATAAAATTGAAGAAAGTAGGAAGCACTAATAGACCATTCAGGTAAATCAAATTGCTTATGATTATACAATCACAGTGACAATGAGATTCAAGGGCATAGATCTGGTAGACACAGTGCCTGAAGCACATTGGAGGGAGGCTTGTTAAACTGTAAGGAGGTAATGATCAAAGTCATTCTAAAGAAAAATAAATACACAAAGGTAAAGTGGCTGTCTGAGAAGGCTTTACAAATAATTAAGAGAAGAAGAGCAAAAGACAAGGGAGAGAGTGGAAGATACACTCAACTGATTGCAGAGTTCCAGAGAAGAGCAAGGAGTGGTTAGAAGGCCTTCTTAAATGAACAATGCAAATAAATAGAGGGAAAAAAACAGAGTTGGACAGAATAGAGATTTCTTTCAGAAAATTGGTGATATCAAGAGAATGTTTCTTGTAGGGATGACATGATAAGGGACAGAAACAGCACGGACATAGCAGAAGCAGAAGAGATAAAGAAGAGGTGGCAAAAATACACAGAAGAAATGTACAAAAAACGGTCTAGTTTTTTTTTTTTTGTCATGGTGCATCTTCTCATTTTTATAACCTGAAACCACAGACTCCAATGTTAAACCATAAGCAGGAGCATCTAGGCCAGTACTCCAGTACCACCAGGTGTCCTCTGTGCAGGCAGTCACTTCCAAAAAAAAGGTCTTAATGACTTGGATGGATGACCATGATGGTGTGGTCACTCACCTTAGAATAAGGCATCTTGGAGGGTGAAATCAAGAGGGGTTTAGAAAGCATAACCAGGATCAAAGCTAATAGAGATGATGGAAGTCCAGCTGAGCTATTTCAATTCCTGAAAGATGATGCTGTCAAAGTGCTGCACTCAATATGCCAGCAAAATTGGAAACCTCAGCAGCAGCCACAGGACTGGAAAAGGTCAGTTTTCATCCCAATCCCAAAGAAAGATAATGCCAAAGAATGTTTAACCTACTGTACAATTGCATTCATTTTGCACTCCAACAATTTTATGCTCAAAATCCTTCAAGCTAGGCTTTGGCAGAATGTGAATCAAAAACTTCCAGATGTACAACTTGAGTTTAGAAAAGGTAGAGAAAACAGCTATCAAATTGGTAGCATACATTAGTTCATGGAGAAAGCAAGGGAATTCCAGAGAAATATCTACTTCTCCTTGACTATGCTAAGACCCTTGGCTGTGTGGATCAAAATAAACTGTGGAAAATTCTGAAAGTGATGGGTATACTATGCCACCTTATGGTATGTGGGTTAAGAAGCAACATCTAGAATTGGAAATAGAAAAACTGACTGGTTCATAATTGGTACATGAGTATGACAAGGTTGTGCATTTGCCACTGCGGGGTGGAAGATACACTCAACTGATTGCAGAGTTCCAGAGAAGAGCAAGGAGTGGTTAGAAGGCCTTCTTAAATGAACAATGCAAATAAATAGAGGGAAAAAAACAGAGTTGGACAGAATAGAGATTTCTTTCAGAAAATTGGTGATATCAAGAGAATGTTTCTTGTAGGGATGACATGATAAGGGACAGAAACAGCACGGACATAGCAGAAGCAGAAGAGATAAAGAAGAGGTGGCAAAAATACACAGAAGAAATGTACAAAAAACGGTCTAGTTTTTTTTTTTTTGTCATGGTGCATCTTCTCATTTTTATAACCTGAAACCACAGACTCCAATGTTAAACCATAAGCAGGAGCATCTAGGCCAGTACTCCAGTACCACCAGGTGTCCTCTGTGCAGGCAGTCACTTCCAAAAAAAAGGTCTTAATGACTTGGATGGATGACCATGATGGTGTGGTCACTCACCTTAGAATAAGGCATCTTGGAGGGTGAAATCAAGAGGGGTTTAGAAAGCATAACCAGGATCAAAGCTAATAGAGATGATGGAAGTCCAGCTGAGCTATTTCAATTCCTGAAAGATGATGCTGTCAAAGTGCTGCACTCAATATGCCAGCAAAATTGGAAACCTCAGCAGCAGCCACAGGACTGGAAAAGGTCAGTTTTCATCCCAATCCCAAAGAAAGATAATGCCAAAGAATGTTTAACCTACTGTACAATTGCATTCATTTTGCACTCCAACAATTTTATGCTCAAAATCCTTCAAGCTAGGCTTTGGCAGAATGTGAATCAAAAACTTCCAGATGTACAACTTGAGTTTAGAAAAGGTAGAGAAAACAGCTATCAAATTGGTAGCATACATTAGTTCATGGAGAAAGCAAGGGAATTCCAGAGAAATATCTACTTCTCCTTGACTATGCTAAGACCCTTGGCTGTGTGGATCAAAATAAACTGTGGAAAATTCTGAAAGTGATGGGTATACTATGCCACCTTATGGTATGTGGGTTAAGAAGCAACATCTAGAATTGGAAATAGAAAAACTGACTGGTTCATAATTGGTACATGAGTATGACAAGGTTGTGCATTGCCACTCTGCTTATTTAACTTGTTTGTAGAGTATATCATGCAAAATTCTGAGCTGGATAAGTCATAAGATGGGATCAGGATTTCTGATAAAAATATCATCAGCCTTGGATATGCAGATGATACCACTCTAATGGTAAGTCAAGTAAGTGAAGAGGAACTAAAGTGCTTGTTGCTGAGTGTGAAATAAACCTGGCTTGAAACTCAACATTCAAAAAACTAAGATCATGGCACCTGGTTGCATCACTACATGACAGATAGAAGTGGAAAAAATGAAAACATTGACAGAATTTATTTTCTTGGACTCCAGTATCACTGTGAGTGGTGACTGCAATGATGACACTAAAAGACACATGCTCCTTAGGAGGAAAAGTATGGGAAACATAGTGTATTGGAAAGACTGTTGGTAAAACTGAAGCTCTTTGGCCATGTGATATGAGGAGCTGACTCACTGGAAAAGACCCTGATGCTGGGAAAGATTGAAGGCAAAGCAAGAAGAGGGTGGTGGAGGATGAGATGGTTAGATAGCATCACAAACTCAATGGACATGAATTTGAGGAAACTCTAGGAGATATTACACAGTAGAACCTGATGTCCATGATGCCACAAAGTGTCTGATATAATTTAGGGACTATTCAACAAAAGAAAAACATTTCCTTTAGCTCCCAGAAGACTGGCTCAAGGGTTAATTATTAGGAAATGTGGAAATAAAAAATTATAGAACACTCATTGCCAGGGAAACTGGTAATAACTCAGACTATAGTCCAGTCACATAACAGATATACAGTCTCCTAGTTTGCTAAAAGATATAAAGTTCTGACACGTGTTCTTGATTTGTGGATGAAATTGCAAGCTATGTTCATTCCAAATTTGCTTAATCTGGCAAAGCAATTTTTTCACACTTAAAAGAATCACTTCCAAGGAAGATCACCAAAACTCCTAATCTTTACTCCGGCAAATGATGGCTCTGTAATAAATCCAAAAATCTTTCTAATCTACTATTATTGCAGATAGTTAGGACATTGAAAAAGTCATTGCTACCAATTCAAGCACTCAGGTTTATTTGGCTCTCTATCCAGTCTTTCTGACATTCTCCCAATGCTTAATTATGCTATTCTGAAGAACTATAAGAGCTCTTCCAATCTTCCCTCTATATAGTCCTAGATAAACATTTTTTCAGATTGAGGATAAATATCTTTCACTTCTAGTTGAAAATAGTGCCACATGCTCACTATTCAACCCCACTCTTATAAAGCAACCCCTGACTCAGAGTACTAAAATATTCAATTTGTGGGGATCTCTATGAACCTCGAAACGTTTCCGTCTCTGAAAACTATTCTCTATTGTTTAGACTTTTTTAGATACACATTCTTTTCTCCTAAATTCCTCTATCCTTACAAATTTACTAAGTCAAATTTTTTCGATATGTACCATGGAAAAATTTCTTTCTCTCAAAAGAGGGAAATAATTAGAGAAATTAACAGTAATCATCAAAGTAACCAATTGGCT
The DNA here is from genome assembly GCA_022376925.1 of Tragulus kanchil. Classification (NCBI taxonomy): domain Eukaryota; kingdom Metazoa; phylum Chordata; class Mammalia; order Artiodactyla; family Tragulidae; genus Tragulus; species Tragulus kanchil. The sequence continues at coordinate 78,283,752 of JAIOJX010000029.1, read as the reverse complement.
GAATAAAATAACCCTTGACATCTACAATTTTTTTCCCTTTCTGATGGTACTAGAGCTAACTCTGAAAGCATGAAAAACTTCCCCTCTTGAATAGTATACCCTTTTCTATAGGTAAAATCTCCAATTTATATTGACAAAATTCATAGCAGACTTCTCATGAATATTCAAATAGATCTCTTAAGACTTTTCAGAATTAATCAATGCTCTATAATTAAAAAAAAAAAAAAAGAAAAACCTTCAAGGCATAAAGCAAATAATAGAAGATCACAAGGATAAAGACACCCCTTGTCCTAGGCCCCTGTAGCACTCCCATGTTTGTGGTGATAAAATCTAAAGGCTATATAGAGAGGTTTGCTCAGGGTCTCTTCTGAGCAATAAACAGCACTGCTATCCATTGACAACCCATATTCCTAACATTCATAATTTAGTAGAATCCATTCCCAATGAAAGCAAATTATTTACAATAATGGATTTATGTAGTATATTCTTTAGTTTTTCAGTTGATAAAGCTAGCCAATACTTTTGGCCTTCACATGGGAAGAAAAATAAATTACCTAGACAGTAATGCCTTAGGGTTTTATTGAGAGTCTTTATTTCTCACAAATCATGAAGGCTGATGAGAATAATAAGTTCCTTAGAGGGTCTACTCTGTTGCAGTGTATGGTTGATTTGCTTCTCTGCTCTCTTTCTCATACTTCCTATAGGAAGACAGAATCCACTTGCTAAAATTTTCAGTGTTCAAAGGACATAAACTTGTCAATGAAAAATTGCAGTTTTCCCCAGTCCAGTTTTGATATTTAGAGCATCTGGTATTAGAACAAAGACTATAAGAGAGATCTTTTATTTGAAAATAGTGCCACATGCTCACTATTCAACCCCACTCTTATAAAGCAACCCCTGACTCAGAGTACTAAAATATTCAATTTGTGGGGATCTCTATGAACCTCGAAACGTTTCCGTCTCTGAAAACTATTCTCTATTGTTTAGACTTTTTTAGATACACATTCTTTTCTCCTAAATTCCTCTATCCTTACAAATTTACTAAGTCAAATTTTTTCGATATGTACCATGGAAAAATTTCTTTCTCTCAAAAGAGGGAAATAATTAGAGAAATTAACAGTAATCATCAAAGTAACCAATTGGCTGAATAAAATAACCCTTGACATCTACAATTTTTTCCATTTCTGATGGTACTAGAGCTAACTCTGAAAGCATGAAAAACTTCCCCTCTTGAATAGTATACCCTTTTCTATAGGTAAAATCTCCAATTTATATTGACAAAATTCATAGCAGACTTCTCATGAATATTCAAATAGATCTCTTAAGACTTTTCAGAATTAATCAATGCTCTATAATTAAAAAAAAAAAAAAAGAAAAACCTTCAAGGCATAAAGCAAATAATAGAAGATCACAAGGATAAAGACACCCCTTGTCCTAGGCCCCTGTAGCACTCCCATGTTTGTGGTGATAAAATCTAAAGGCTATATAGAGAGGTTTGCTCAGGGTCTCTTCTGAGCAATAAACAGCACTGCTATCCATTGACAACCCATATTCCTAACATTCATAATTTAGTAGAATCCATTCCCAATGAAAGCAAATTATTTACAATAATGGATTTATGTAGTATATTCTTTAGTTTTTCAGTTGATAAAGCTAGCCAATACTTTTGGCCTTCACATGGGAAGAAAAATAAATTACCTAGACAGTAATGCCTTAGGGTTTTATTGAGAGTCTTTATTTCTCACAAATCATGAAGGCTGATGAGAATAATAAGTTCCTTAGAGGGTCTACTCTGTTGCAGTGTATGGTTGATTTGCTTCTCTGCTCTCTTTCTCATACTTCCTATAGGAAGACAGAATCCACTTGCTAAAATTTTCAGTGTTCAAAGGACATAAACTTGTCAATGAAAAATTGCAGTTTTCCCCAGTCCAGTTTTGATATTTAGAGCATCTGGTATTAGAACAAAGACTATAAAGAGAGATCTAGGTAGACATTATGGTGCCCTAAGTTTTTCAAAAGCAAAAAATAAACAGCTGTAAGGTTTTCTAGTGTTAATTGGTTATTGCCAAAAGTTATTCCCAAACTTTTCTCATTTGAACTGTATCTATACTTTTTACTCAACAATAACCACCCCAATCAAACTTTATGGGAAAATACAAAAGAGTACTTAGGTTTCAAGGCCTTAAAAAGCAGAGTTTGACAAACCTTTTTATCCTTGGATATCTCAATTTTCTGATTCATATATGTATATTCATATTCATATATATATATATATATATATATATATATATATATATATGAATAGGGAATGCCCTTGGGGTGCTCACTCAAAAGCATCTGGACCGTCAATGACCCATGACCCTTAAGGTATCATTATCATAGCTGTCAAATAATCCATCTGGCATGAAGATACTCCTCTCATAGCTATTATAGCCATTTTCCTTTTTGTTAGGGTTACTAAAAATTTGTTTTGGGGTCCATTTTAACCGTTCTTGTATTTCATGTAGCAGAAGATATGATTATCATTACATTCAACATTTCTCAGTCATCACACTGTCTAAATATTCTTTTTGTTAACTGCTCTTCACATAACTTTTATGTTCTAATAATCATAAACCTGGTACTCATTCCTCTCCAACCCTCACAAAGTCATTTACAAGTGCTTAATGTTGATAAATCACCTCCTGATTCCTTGTGCTGGTCTACAGGAAATTTCACTTGATAACTGAGTTTTCACACTTCACCGATGTCAAACCCAAGTTCACATGCATGGTGCACAGAAAAACCAGACAAACTGAAACACTGGAGTTTGGAGCAGAATTTTATTTCAGACCACCAAGCGAAGAGAATGGGCAGTTCATGCTCAAAAGACCAGAACACTCTGATAGCCTTTGACATACAGATTTCTATTGAAGGCTATTTTAAAATAGTCTAGAGGGTATAATCCTGTTTGCAGTGTATGGTTGATTTGCTTCTCTGCTCTCTTTCTCATACTTCCTATAGGAAGACAGAATCCACTTGCTAAAATTTTCAGTGTTCAAAGGACATAAACTTGTCAATGAAAAATTGCAGTTTTCCCCAGTCCAGTTTTGATATTTAGAGCATCTGGTATTAGAACAAAGACTATAAAGAGAGATCTAGGTAGACATTATGGTGCCCTAAGTTTTTCAAAAGCAAAAAATAAACAGCTGTAAGGTTTTCTAGTGTTAATTGGTTATTGCCAAAAGTTATTCCCAAACTTTTCTCATTTGAACTGTATCTATACTTTTTACTCAACAATAACCACCCCAATCAAACTTTATGGGAAAATACAAAAGAGTACTTAGGTTTCAAGGCCTTAAAAAGCAGAGTTTGACAAACCTTTTTATCCTTGGATATCTCAATTTTCTGATTCATATATGTATATTCATATTCATATATATATATATATATATATATATATATATATATATGAATAGGGAATGCCCTTGGGGTGCTCACTCAAAAGCATCTGGACCGTCAATGACCCATGACCCTTAAGGTATCATTATCATAGCTGTCAAAGAATCCATCTGGCATGAAGATACTCCTCTCATAGCTATTATAGCCTTTTTCCCTTTTTTGTCAGGGTTACTAAAAATTTGTTTTGGGGTCCATTTTAACCGTTCTTGTATTTCATGTAGCAGAAGATATGATTATCATTACATTCAACATTTCTCAGTCATCACACTGTCTAAATATTCTTTTTGTTAACTGCTCTTCACATAACTTTTATGTTCTAATAATCATAAACCTGGTACTCATTCCTCTCCAACCCTCACAAAGTCATTTACAAGTGCTTAATGTTGATAAATCACCTCCTGATTCCTTGTGCTGGTCTACAGGAAATTTCACTTGATAACTGAGTTTTCACACTTCACCGATGTCAAACCCAAGTTCACATGCATGGTGCACAGAAAAACCAGACAAACTGAAACACTGGAGTTTGGAGCAGAATTTTATTTCAGACCACCAAGCGAAGAGAATGGGCAGTTCATGCTCAAAAGACCAGAACACTCTGATAGCCTTTGACATACAGATTTTAAAGATAGATTTTAGGGGAAGAACTGCAAGATGTATGACTTCTTTCTGATTGGTTGATGGTAAGGTAACAGAGTAGTGTTTTAAGAATATCAGCCTTCAGTCTTAGCATCAGCCTTCAGTCTCAGCTCTTCTGGAAATTAAGTGCTTGTGTTAAGTCTGAAGTTGTCATCCTCCAACTGGATGAGGGTCTGTAGAAGAATTCAAAGAGCTCTATCTGATTGCTATGTATATTCTTTGATGAGGGGCTATAAAGATCTGCTTTATTGTTACACCATTTTTTTCCCCTTTATTTCCTTTTGTTTCTGCGTTCTATCACTTTCCTGGTTAGTAGCTACTTATATTTGAATCTATCCTTTGGAAACCTTTTTCTACAAATAAGGAAAGGTTCAGGGGGTATGGAAAGACTTTTGTAGCTCTGAGGGTCCTTCAGGATCCTGCTTGATTTTAATCCTATCATTCTTTTGAAACCCTTCTATCTTGAGGGGAACAAGTGTCGGAAAAGAAAGGGAATAAAGTTATGGATAGAGTAGTTAATCCTAAATTTAGCAGCAGAACTCAGCTGTAGGGAGCTTGGTTTCACGAATGATGCATGTTGAAAAGGGACAATGGCAAGGGGACAAATGTTGTGTTCTTATATGGTATTGCTAATCTATTTATACATTTTCATTGTATTTCATGTAGCAGAAGATATGATTATCATTACATTCAACATTTCTCAGTCATCACACTGTCTAAATATTCTTTTTGTTAACTGCTCTTCACATAACTTTTATGTTCTAATAATCATAAACCTGGTACTCATTCCTCTCCAACCCTCACAAAGTCATTTACAAGTGCTTAATGTTGATAAATCACCTCCTGATTCCTTGTGCTGGTCTACAGGAAATTTCACTTGATAACTGAGTTTTCACACTTCACCGATGTCAAACCCAAGTTCACATGCATGGTGCACAGAAAAACCAGACAAACTGAAACACTGGAGTTTGGAGCAGAATTTTATTTCAGACCACCAAGCGAAGAGAATGGGCAGTTCATGCTCAAAAGACCAGAACACTCTGATAGCCTTTGACATACAGATTTTAAAGATAGATTTTAGGGGAAGAACTGCAAGATGTATGACTTCTTTCTGATTGGTTGATGGTAAGGTAACAGAGTAGTGTTTTAAGAATATCAGCCTTCAGTCTTAGCATCAGCCTTCAGTCTCAGCTCTTCTGGAAATTAAGTGCTTGTGTTAAGTCTGAAGTTGTCATCCTCCAACTGGATGAGGGTCTGTAGAAGAATTCAAAGAGCTCTATCTGATTGCTATGTATATTCTTTGATGAGGGGCTATAAAGATCTGCTTTATTGTTACACCATTTTTTTCCCCTTTATTTCCTTTTGTTTCTGCGTTCTATCACTTTCCTGGTTAGTAGCTACTTATATTTGAATCTATCCTTTGGAAACCTTTTTCTACAAATAAGGAAAGGTTCAGGGGGTATGGAAAGACTTTTGTAGCTCTGAGGGTCCTTCAGGATCCTGCTTGATTTTAATCCTATCATTCTTTTGAAACCCTTCTATCTTGAGGGGAACAAGTGTCGGAAAAGAAAGGGAATAAAGTTATGGATAGAGTAGTTAATCCTAAATTTAGCAGCAGAACTCAGCTGTAGGGGAGCTTGGTTTCACGAATGATGCATGTTGAAAAGGGGACAATGGCAAGGGGACAAATGTTGTGTTCTTATATGGTATTGCTAATCTATTTATACATTTTTATTTCATAATGGAGTATAGTTGATTAACAATGTTGTATTATTTTCAGATACACAGCAAAGTAATTCAGTTATACATATACATGTGCCCATTCTTTTTTCAAATTATTTTCCAGTTTAGATTATTACAGAATATTGAACAGAGTTTTGCATGCTATACAGTAGGTCCCTGTTGGTTAGCCATGTTAAACACACCTGTATGTACCTAGCAATCCCAAACTCCCAATCTATCCCTTTCCTTTGTAACCATAAGTTTGTTGTCTAAGTTTGTGAGTCTGTTTCTGTTTTGTAAACAATTTGACTTTTATAATTTATTTTTTCCTTTTAGATTCTACCTATAAGCAATATCTTTTGATTGCTGTCTTTCTGTGACTCATTCCACTTAGTATTATAATCAGTAATATAATCTCCAGGTGCATCCATGTTGTTACAAAAGGCATTATTTCATTTTTTTTTATTGATTGAATGATATTCTGTTGTATTTTATGTACCACATCTTCTTTATCCACTCATTTGTCAATGGACATTTAGATTGTGTTCATGTCTGGCTATTGTAAATATTGTTAGAATGAATACTGGGGTGAATGTATCCTTTCAAATCATTTTTTTCTCTGAATAGATGCCCAGGAATGGGACTTCAGGATCATATGGTAGCTCTATTTTTAATTCTATAAGTGCTATTCTATGCTATTCTCCTTATAGTCACAATTAACAGTGTAGGAGGTGTGCATACCCTCTCTATCATTCAATTTATGGATTTTTAAAAGTGAAGACCATTCTAGCTGATGTGAGGCGATATTTCATTGGGATTTGTATTTCTTTAATTATTATATTGCAACTACTTTTGTTGTTTTCACACAAAATCTCTACTTATAACTACTTTAGTCCCTAAATTAGGCTGAATTGTATGCTCTTACATGAATTTGTAATATAGTCAAGGACAGAACGGCCAATACTTATACTGGTAATAGATATGCTTTCAGTAGCTTATGATTTTGGAATTGTGTGGAAGCAGGGTGACTTCCACACAGGAAATAATATTTAAAGTGACCTCATATTTAGGAATTATTAGATCCAATATAGTTTCTCCTTCTATAACTATGATCAAGATTATAAAGTAATCTAAACTTGACCCTCTGAAATCTATGGGAAATCTCCCTGCTGGCATTTCTGAAAGTAATATAGTCCTTAAGCTGACTAACAAAAACTGAACTCTGTCATTCGGTGCAAAATATTTTTTCCTCAAAATAGTAGTTTTGAGAAACTGGTTAGAGAAGCTCAATAATTAGCCTCAGACAAGAAAAAACAAGATTGGAAACCCTCTTTTAAAAAAGTTCATGGATTTTTTGGAAATCTCCCTGCTCCATAAGTTTGTTGTCTAAGTTTGTGAGTCTGTTTCTGTTTTGTAAACAATTTGACTTTTATAATTTATTTTTTCCTTTTAGATTCTACCTATAAGCAATATCTTTTGATTGCTGTCTTTCTGTGACTCATTCCACTTAGTATTATAATCAGTAATATAATCTCCAGGTGCATCCATGTTGTTACAAAAGGCATTATTTCATTTTTTTTTATTGATTGAATGATATTCTGTTGTATTTTATGTACCACATCTTCTTTATCCACTCATTTGTCAATGGACATTTAGATTGTGTTCATGTCTGGCTATTGTAAATATTGTTAGAATGAATACTGGGGTGAATGTATCCTTTCAAATCATTTTTTTCTCTGAATAGATGCCCAGGAATGGGACTTCAGGATCATATGGTAGCTCTATTTTTAATTCTATAAGTGCTATTCTATGCTATTCTCCTTATAGTCACAATTAACAGTGTAGGAGGTGTGCATACCCTCTCTATCATTCAATTTATGGATTTTTAAAAGTGAAGACCATTCTAGCTGATGTGAGGCGATATTTCATTGGGATTTGTATTTCTTTAATTATTATATTGCAACTACTTTTGTTGTTTTCACACAAAATCTCTACTTATAACTACTTTAGTCCCTAAATTAGGCTGAATTGTATGCTCTTACATGAATTTGTAATATAGTCAAGGACAGAACGGCCAATACTTATACTGGTAATAGATATGCTTTCAGTAGCTTATGATTTTGGAATTGTGTGGAAGCAGGGTGACTTCCACACAGGAAATAATATTTAAAGTGACCTCATATTTAGGAATTATTAGATCCAATATAGTTTCTCCTTCTATAACTATGATCAAGATTATAAAGTAATCTAAACTTGACCCTCTGAAATCTATGGGAAATCTCCCTGCTGGCATTTCTGAAAGTAATATAGTCCTTAAGCTGACTAACAAAAACTGAACTCTGTCATTCGGTGCAAAATATTTTTTCCTCAAAATAGTAGTTTTGAGAAACTGGTTAGAGAAGCTCAATAATTAGCCTCAGACAAGAAAAAACAAGATTGGAAATTCAGTTATTTTTCATTTGAGAAAAAGAGAAAACTCTGATTTGGACAAAATAACAACGCAGTTCTATTGGAGATTCTAGAATTCCCAGTCCTAACCACTAAACAAGCATTATAGTATTGGTCTACTGATAAAATGATAGCATTCATGAATCAATATTTGGTGGGGGTGGGGGGGCGATAACAAGGCCTCAAAGGGTCTACTTCACTAATCCCACTTGTCCAAAGTTCAAACTAGAGAAACCTATTTGTACTGCTCCGAGACATTTTAAACTGTCTAGTGGAACACTAGAGGCCCGGCAGTTGGATTTCAACAACTTTCTTCATCTCATTGGTATAACTGTTTTATTCATGATCTGTGTGTTTTCACACTGCATTGAAACCTTTCTTTCCAGAGCAACCACTGCATTTCTTGTACTTAAAGGCCTTTTTGGAAAAAAATGATCCTTGTCAGAGGAAGTCCTCTCAAACATCATAGTTTCCAGTATCTTCAAAAATTTAAGACAAAATAATCTTGATGTTTTAAATTAATGTAAAATATTTGTATATAGTAAACAGCATTGAGCTAAAAAAATTTTTTTTGGAAAAAAGCTTGAGTTCTTCTTTAGATAATATTTTTAAGAGTAAGAAAAAATTAAACAAACAACAAATCATGGCACAAATTAGATTAAGATATGGTTTTTCGTCCTATACTTTAAATGTTCCAGGACTTTCTAAGCATGATGACACATTTGAAAATTAACTATATAGTTGATTCTGTCATTTCATTATGTAAAATTATAGTATTACATTAATTTAAAACATACTGTTAAAAAAGGAAAATGAATGCCAGACATAAAATAGAGTCATTTGCTCTCTCAACAAACAGCAAGCCAAGAGTTAATTGCATTTTAACTTCTTCTAAGAATGTGATCTTTAAACAGACCATCTGAAAATTTCCAGTTAGCATTAGTGAGGCAAACTGACAAATATGATCCCTGAAATTCCCTTCCTCCAAAACAAAATGACCTGGCCTTTGGAATATTCTTTCCTTTTTTTGCTAATATCTTCCTTTCCCCACACTTTTTGAGTCCATTGAAACTTGCCATCTGTACTACTTTTTTTTTTTTTTTTTCACTATCTAGCTACTATCCAGCTGTATTGTTTCCCAACTCCTGACTATTTAAGAGACCTGATTATACATGCAAAGTGTACTCGGTTCAAATTTGGTTTTTAACAATATTAAAAAGTTCATAAGAAGCTTGTAAAATGCATTTGTGTGAAAGTCTATATATTTACATATTTAAGCAAAGAATGGACAAGAAATTCTGAGAAGAAAAGAAGCCAGGAGGTGGTGTCTAGATTTAACACACATTACATGTTTTTAAGCTCTAAAGCTTAAAAAATTAGTATTGGCACATACTCAGAAAAAAACAATGGCAGAGAATAGGCCATCCTGAAAGATATCTAACTTCATATGCATAATTACTAAATTATAAAGATGTTATCTCAAATTAGTGATGGAAACAAAGTTTTCAGTACCAAGCACATGACAAAATGACCTCATCCTCTGTTGTCCCCTACTCTTTCTACTTTCTGTTTATCTCAGCATCAGGGATTCTTCCAATGAGTTATCTCTCAGCCAAAGTATTAGAGCTTCAGCTTCAGCATAAATCTTTCCTATGTACAGGGTTGATTTCCTTTAGGACTGACTGTTTTTTTCTCCTTGCCATCCAAAGGACTCTCAGAAGTCTAAATCGCTCAACAGAGTAAGAAAAATTAAACAAACAACAAATCATGGCACAAATTAGATTAAGATATGGTTTTCGTCCTATACTTTAAATGTTCCAGGACTTTCTAAGCATGATGACACATTTGAAAATTAACTATATAGTTGATTCTGTCATTTCATTATGTAAAATTATAGTATTACATTAATTTAAAACATACTGTTAAAAAAGGAAAATGAATGCCAGACATAAAATAGAGTCATTTGCTCTCTCAACAAACAGCAAGCCAAGAGTTAATTGCATTTTAACTTCTTCTAAGAATGTGATCTTTAAACAGACCATCTGAAAATTTCCAGTTAGCATTAGTGAGGCAAACTGACAAATATGATCCCTGAAATTCCCTTCCTCCAAAACAAAATGACCTGGCCTTTGGAATATTCTTTCCTTTTTGCTAATATTTTCCCTTTTCCCCCACACTTTTGAGTCCATTGAAACTTGCCCTCTGTACTACTTTTTTTTTTTTTTTTTTCACTATCTAGCTACTATCCAGCTGTATTGTTTCCCAACTCCTGACTATTTAAGAGACCTGATTATACATGCAAAGTGTACTCGGTTAAAATTTTGGGTTTTTTAACAATATTAAAAAGTTCATAAGAAGCTTGTAAAATGCATTTGTGTGAAAGTCTATATATTTACATATTTAAGCAAAGAATGGACAAGAAATTCTGAGAAGAAAAGAAGCCAGGAGGTGGTGTCTAGATTTAACACACATTACATGTTTTTAAGCTCTAAAGCTTAAAAAATTAGTATTGGCACATACTCAGAAAAAAACAATGGCAGAGAATAGGCCATCCTGAAAGATATCTAACTTCATATGCATAATTACTAAATTATAAAGATGTTATCTCAAATTAGTGATGGAAACAAAGTTTTCAGTACCAAGCACATGACAAAATGACCTCATCCTCTGTTGTCCCCTACTCTTTCTACTTTCTGTTTATCTCAGCATCAGGGATTCTTCCAATGAGTTATCTCTCAGCCAAAGTATTAGAGCTTCAGCTTCAGCATAAATCTTTCCTATGTACAGGGTTGATTTCCTTTAGGACTGACTGTTTTTTTCTCCTTGCCATCCAAAGGACTCTCAGAAGTCTTCCCCAACACCACAGTTCAAAGACATCAATTCTTCAGTACTCATACTTCTTTATGGTCCAACTCTTACATCCGTACGGAATGACTAGGAAAACCATAGCTTTGACTATATGGACTTTTGTTGACAAAGTAATGTTTCTGCTTTTTGACACATTGTCTAGGTTTGTCATAGTTTTTCTTCCAAGAAGCAAGCATCTTTTAATTTCATGGCTGCAGTAACCATCTGCAGTAATTTTGGAGCCCAAGAAAATAAAGTCTGTCATTCTTTCCATTGTTTTCCCGTCTGTTTGCCATAAAGTGTTGGGACCAGATGCCATGATCTTAGTTTTTTTTTTAATGTTGAGTTTTAATCCAGGGTTTCCACCCTGATTTTTTACTTTCATCAAGAGGCTCTTTAGTTGCTCTTCACTTTCTGCCATAAGGGTGGGGTCATCTTCATATCTGAGGCTATTGATATTTCTCCCAACACTCTTGATTCCAGTTTGTGCTTCATCCAGACTGATACTGTGCATGATGTACTCTGTATATAAGTTAAATAAGCAGGTGACAATATAGAGCTTTAATGTATTCCTTTCCCAGTTTGGGACTATTCCATTATTCCATGTCCAGATTTAATTGTTGCTTCTTGTTCATAGTTATGCTTAGATATTATTTTAATCAGAATAAAAAGATTATATACTGAGAAAGGTATTTCAATTTATATTAAGTTCAAAATATTATATTCCTTATATACAAAGAATGTGTACAAAAAAAGAAAGATACAACTAATTTTTAGAAGAAATTTTATAAATATTGCCAGAAAAATCACAGAAAATGAAATGCAAGTAACTATTAACCAGCAGATAAAATGATCATCCTGATATATAATAAAATAAATGTAAAGTAAAATTACAGGGAATAATATTTTTCATGTATTAGTGGGCAAACATTTTTAAAAATGCCAGTATATTCTATTGGCAAGTCTATGGGGAAATAAGCGTTTCCATAACTGCTAACAGAGATGGACACCCATACAACCTCTAGAAGGGGACTTTGACAACCCAGTAATATTACATATGCAATTGCACTTTGATTAGTGATTTTGCTTCTAAGAACTCATTCTAATGACATTGGTTAAAAATTGAAGAAGATGTGCTATTTGTAAAGCAAAAGACTAGAAGCAACCGAAACATCTATCAATAAATGCCTGATTGAATAAGATATAAGACAAAATGTAAATGCCATACTTCACAAATACAGAAAGAATCAGGTATTCAGCCATGTATTTTGATGAAATGATCTCTAAGTTTCTCTTTTTTTTTTAATTTTAAAAATAGTGAATCAAAATCTTAGGCTATACTACTGTTTTTCTAAAGCTAGGGATATTTTTGTACATTATATACTTCATTATACATGGTTAAGTGGAAGTATAACGTATAATTGTTAAAGTATTTATCTCTGAAAACAGGGATACAGGAGAGGAGAACAGACAGGAAAAGACGATTTATAGTTTATGTAATTGTAAAACAAAATAATAAGGAGAAAAAAAATGCTTAAACATCAAAAGTCAAAGTAAAAAGAACACAAACTTAAGTATGTATCTTGTTAGAGAAATGATCAGAGATTAATTATTCCAAATCACACACACAGACACACACACACACACACACACAGACACACACACACACATTTACCTTGCTGTATAATCACCAAGTAGTGCCTGACTCTTTTGCAATCTCATGTACTGTAGCCTACCAGGCTATGCTGTCCATGGAATTTTCCAGCAAGAATACTGGAGTGGGTTGGCAGTCGCTTGTCCTTCCAATCCAGAGATGGAATCTGTCTCTCCCACTTTGACAGGCAGACTCTTTACCACTGAGGCACCAGAGAAGCCCATAGATCACTTTTGAAACAAATATTTTGGCTATATATTATTGTGAAAATTCCAAGACTAAAAAAAAAACCAAAACAAACCCACACACACACAAAAACAAAACCAAACTTTACAATTTATATATTGCTTTATTGCTTTTGTCATTTTGTTTTGTTATTCAAATTTAATGCAGGGCATATTTGAATTGAAAATATCAGTATGAGATTAAGATATATTTTAACTGTAAGTAAAATTATTCACCACATTTATCCATTGAAAAAGTCTCGAATCAATGGAACTTCTAATGCAAAATACAATTTCCAACTAAAAGGTGAAAATGTAGTCACTTCAAGAAGTTGTGGCATCCAAGTCTGTGGCAATAAATGTACGAAGTAAAATGGGAAATTTATCAGTTTTCTCACTTGTACATTGGATTGATAAAACATGGCTTTCTCTTAGAGTCATGAGAATTAATTGAATAATGTATTCCCAGGGTCACGATGTCACTATGGTATTTTTTCCACATAAGGTCACAGGAAAAGATCTGGGAGGCTATAAATGAAGTGTTCTTTTAAAATTAAAGATTAATTAATTAATTAATTAAGAATTTAAGAATATTTAAAATTATTTTTAATATTACCTTTTCATTTTTAGTTTTCTATAAATTTCTAAATGTTTATAATTAACATATAAATGATAAATATCTGTGTGTGCTCAGTTGCTACAGTCGTGTCCAATTCTTCACAACACAATGAACTATAGCTCTTCATGTTCCTCTCTCTATTGGATTCTCCAGGCAAGAATACTGGATTGGGTTGTCATGCCCTCCTTCAGGGGATCTTCCTTATCTGTGGATGAAATCCCAGTCTCCTGCATTCCTGGAAGATTCTTAACCACTTAACTGGGGAAGCACCATGATCAAGGTAACAGTTATGGCAATATAAAAATGATGTGGACACTTTGAATGCAAAGAATGTATCAACTGCTTATATTTTCAGTATATTAGCAAGATAGAATTGGTGTGAAGAGGTGTGTGCTTTAAGGTCAATATGGGTTTAAATATCACTTCAAACTGTTAGCTTGCAGAGTGGTGTTAGGTAGGTCCTATGCCTTCTTGGGAAGTCATACATTTTTTGACTGAATAAAGATTATTTTTTCTTTAAATAGTAATATCAACATCATCAAAATAATGTCAACAGTAAATGAGATAAATAATTCAATGAGTTCGGAGCAAATAATAAAACTTAAATAAAAAGCAACTGTCTTAAAATTATTCTTTATAACTTTAAAAGAACTTTTTTTGAATGTCATAAATTTTGCTATATAAAAGGATATGATTCATTAGAACTACTTTTAGCATTTTTACCCTTGTTCTTTAATATAACTTTCTTTTATTTATTTATTTTTTGAAATTTATTTTTTGGGGGAGCGGGCAAGCCACTTCTATTGAACTTTTATTTATCTATTTTCATCCATCTTTGTTCTTTGGCCCTTGTGGGCCTCCCAATGCAGTGGCCTCTGCTGTTGCACAGCACCGGCTCTGGGAGCATGCAATCCAGAGCTCCGGCTCGGTAATTGGACACATCAGTCCAGCTGCTCCATGCCACGTGGGATTTTCCCAGGCCAGGGATCGAACCGGCACCCTTTGCACTGCAAGGCGGGGTCCTTACCCACTGGACCATCAAGGAAGCCCCAATATAACTTTCAAAGAGCATTCTTTTGGCTTGTTTTTCTCCTTGAGAAAATGAGCTTATTTATTTCTTTACTTATGTTTTTGGCCACTTCTATTGATCTTTCATTTATTTATCTTTATTCTTTGGCCTGTGTGGATCTCCCATTGCAGTGGCCTCTGTTGTTGCAGAGTACTGGCTCTGGATGCATGTGCTCCAGTGCTCCGGTTCGGTACTTGGACACATCAATCCAGTCGCTCCAAAGCACGTGGGATCTTCCCAGGCCAGGGATCGAACGGGTGTTCCTTGCACTGCAAAGTAATGTCCTTACCCACTGAATCACCAAGGAAGCCTGAGAAAATGAACTTATGAAGCTAGACTAAAGGTCATTTTCTGCTGTTACCTGTATCTTTACAATCACACTGCTTATAAAAGAAAGCAAGACCAGTAAAAAGAAATGCAGCATGAGATGTCTCCTTTGAAGGTTACATCAAAAGTTACTCCTTGTGAAGGTTACTTGACAAAAATGATCACTGCTTAAATGTTGTATGTTTTTTTTCAAACAATTTTTCAAATGAACTGTCATTGAAATATTTGGCATTTAAAAAAAAAAATTGTCCTCATCACATCTATGAGTTCTTTCTCTATCGTACCTGCCATTTAAATGTTATTATTCTTTAAGGACTAATTTTGGCCATTATGTGAGACCGTAACATTCTAGATTTTCTCTTTAATGGTGGCACAATGGAAAATTAAACTAGAAAGTATTCAGGGTCTAACTTTTCTTATTGTGATATATTTCCTTCTCTTTTAAAAAACATTTCTAATACCCATTCTTTCAGCTAATAGAGCTATTTTGTTAACAGTATAGTGGAAATGAAATGAGTGAGTGATTTAATTTCAAAGAAAAAAAAGAAGCACATTTACTGGTGCTAGTATATGACTGAAAATTGAGTGAAGGTTAAATCATAGGCAGAAATAATCCTGCAGGTTTCCCTTCAGCATAGTTTTGCATGAAAACTGGTCATGAAGCAAAGGTTACCATATTGATCCTGAAATAAATGAACTGTTTAATGCTGAGAATGTCATGTTAAGGCTTTGGTTGTTCATTTTGTAGTCCAATAAATAAGTTGCAGACACATTGTTTTGTTTCTTTATTTCATTCAGAGTTGATAATGAATTCATGAGGAGGTTAAGTAAGACTGAACATAGTTGGCTTGTTTTTCTCCTTGAGAAAATGAGCTTATTTATTTCTTTACTTATGTTTTGGCCACTTCTATTGATCTTTCATTTATTTATCTTTATTCTTTGGCCTGTGTGGATCTCCCATTGCAGTGGCCTCTGTTGTTGCAGAGTACTGGCTCTGGATGCATGTGCTCCAGTGCTCCGGTTCGGTACTTGGACACATCAATCCAGTCGCTCCAAAGCACGTGGGATCTTCCCAGGCCAGGGATCGAACGGGTGTTCCTTGCACTGCAAAGTAATGTCCTTACCCACTGAATCACCAAGGAAGCCTGAGAAAATGAACTTATGAAGCTAGACTAAAGGTCATTTTCTGCTGTTACCTGTATCTTTACAATCACACTGCTTATAAAAGAAAGCAAGACCAGTAAAAAGAAATGCAGCATGAGATGTCTCCTTTGAAGGTTACATCAAAAGTTACTCCTTGTGAAGGTTACTTGACAAAAATGATCACTGCTTAAATGTTGTATGTTTTTATTCAAACAATTTTTCAAATGAACTGTCATTGAAATATTTGGCATTTAAAAAAAAAAATTGTCCTCATCACATCTATGAGTTCTTTCTCTATCGTACCTGCCATTTAAATGTTATTATTCTTTAAGGACTAATTTTGGCCATTATGTGAGACCGTAACATTCTAGATTTTCTCTTTAATGGTGGCACAATGGAAAATTAAACTAGAAAGTATTCAGGGTCTAACTTTTCTTATTGTGATATATTTCCTTCTCTTTTAAAAAACATTTCTAATACCCATTCTTTCAGCTAATAGAGCTATTTTGTTAACAGTATAGTGGAAATGAAATGAGTGAGTGATTTAATTTCAAAGAAAAAAAAGAAGCACATTTACTGGTGCTAGTATATGACTGAAAATTGAGTGAAGGTTAAATCATAGGCAGAAATAATCCTGCAGGTTTCCCTTCAGCATAGTTTTGCATGAAAACTGGTCATGAAGCAAAGGTTACCATATTGATCCTGAAATAAATGAACTGTTTAATGCTGAGAATGTCATGTTAAGGCTTTGGTTGTTCATTTTGTAGTCCAATAAATAAGTTGCAGACACATTGTTTTGTTTCTTTATTTCATTCAGAGTTGATAATGAATTCATGAGGAGGTTAAGAGTAAGACCTGGTCAAAGGGCAGGTTTTATAGTTCCGGGGTAGACAGACACTATATTTCACCTTGAAACAGATGTGAAGTCTAATACAGATAGAAAACAAAGGGATGATTCTTTCTATATTCTTGTCTTATTTCCCTCTCCGCCTCTCTGTTGAGCTCAAACTTATCCTTGAGCCAATAACACACTGTCTAATTTACTGTGGTGTGCTAGTTTGTTTTGGATTAGAAGAATATAAATACTCAAATCTGTCTTTTATTTTCCAAAATGTCTTTGACTACTGTAGGTTGTTTTTATTTCCACACAAATATTAAGATAAATTTGTAAAATTTTATAGTGACTGCATGGAAATTTTAGATCAATATGGGGAGCAATATCATTTTTAAAAAAGTATTTAATGTATTTACTTTTGGCTCCTCTGGGTTTTCTTTACTGTTGCAGGCTCTTCTCTAGTTACAGGGAGTGGAAGCCACTCTCTAGTTGAGCATGCTTCTTGTTGTGGTGACTTCTTTTGTTGTGGAACTTGGGCTCAAGGGCACAGAGGCTTCAGTATTTGCAGCACATGTGCTCCAAAGTTGCGGCTCCGAGGATCTAGAGCACAGGCTCTATAGTTGTGGTTCATGGACTTAGTTGCTCCACAGCATGTGGGGTCTACCCAGATGAGGGATCAAACCCGTGTATCCTACATTGGCAGGCAAACTTTGCACCATTAAGCTACCAAGGAAGCCCAAGGGAAATGTCATCTTGGTATTGATCCTTCCAATCAATGAACATAGAATCTCTCTTCATTAATTTAGATGTTTAATTTTTTTCAGTAATACTTTGCAGTTTTTGGTGTTTAAATTCTGTTCTTTGTTAAATTTTTTATTTTAAAATTTTTTTAAACAATACTGGCTAGAAATAATTGAGTGAAGGTTAAATCATAGGCAGAAATAATCCTGCAGGTTTCCCTTCAGCATAGTTTTGCATGAAAACTGGTCATGAAGCAAAGGTTACCATATTGATCCTGAAATAAATGAACTGTTTAATGCTGAGAATGTCATGTTAAGGCTTTGGTTGTTCATTTTGTAGTCCAATAAATAAGTTGCAGACACATTGTTTTGTTTCTTTATTTCATTCAGAGTTGATAATGAATTCATGAGGAGGTTAAGAGTAAGACCTGGTCAAAGGGCAGGTTTTATAGTTCCGGGGTAGACAGACACTATATTTCACCTTGAAACAGATGTGAAGTCTAATACAGATAGAAAACAAAGGGATGATTCTTTCTATATTCTTGTCTTATTTCCCTCTCCGCCTCTCTGTTGAGCTCAAACTTATCCTTGAGCCAATAACACACTGTCTAATTTACTGTGGTGTGCTAGTTTGTTTTGGATTAGAAGAATATAAATACTCAAATCTGTCTTTTATTTTCCAAAATGTCTTTGACTACTGTAGGTTGTTTTTATTTCCACACAAATATTAAGATAAATTTGTAAAATTTTATAGTGACTGCATGGAAATTTTAGATCAATATGGGGAGCAATATCATTTTTAAAAAAGTATTTAATGTATTTACTTTTGGCTCCTCTGGGTTTTCTTTACTGTTGCAGGCTCTTCTCTAGTTACAGGGAGTGGAAGCCACTCTCTAGTTGAGCATGCTTCTTGTTGTGGTGACTTCTTTTGTTGTGGAACTTGGGCTCAAGGGCACAGAGGCTTCAGTATTTGCAGCACATGTGCTCCAAAGTTGCGGCTCCGAGGATCTAGAGCACAGGCTCTATAGTTGTGGTTCATGGACTTAGTTGCTCCACAGCATGTGGGGTCTACCCAGATGAGGGATCAAACCCGTGTATCCTACATTGGCAGGCAAACTTTGCACCATTAAGCTACCAAGGAAGCCCAAGGGAAATGTCATCTTGGTATTGATCCTTCCAATCAATGAACATAGAATCTCTCTTCATTAATTTAGATGTTTAATTTTTTTCAGTAATACTTTGCAGTTTTTGGTGTTTAAATTCTGTTCTTTGTTAAATTTTTTATTTTATTTTTATAACATTACAAATGAAATTTTTATAAATTTTATTCTCAAATTGTATTGCTAGTATTTTGCAGTTGAATTCTGCAATCTTCTTAAATCAGTTTATTGGATCTAGTAGGGCCTTTCCTTTTCTTCTTTCTTTCTCTCTCTCTTTCTTTCTTTTGGATTCCTTGTGTTTCTCTACATATGAAATCATGCCAGCTATGAATGCACACAATATTGCTTCTTCAGATTCATAATGGATGTCATGATTTATTTTTCTGTGATTGCATTGTCTAGAACCTCCAGTAATGTGTTGAAAAGAAGTGGTAAGAGTGCGTGCAAGCTAAGTCTATTCAGTCATTTCTGACTCTTGTGACTGTATGGACAGAGCCTGGCAGGCTCTTCTGTCTATGTGGATTCTCCAGGTAACAATACTGAAGGGGGTTGCCATGGCCTCCTCCAGGGGGTCTTCCCAAACCAGGGTCTTCCCAAACTAACTGCTTGTCTCAGCCTCCTGCATTAACAAGCTGGTTCTTTACCTCTAGTGCTACCTGAGAAGTCCCAGATTCAATATGGCCATCACAATTGATTTTTCCCTGAATGTACTGTCTACAACTTCCAATACAATGTTTAAAAGAAATGGTGAGAGTCGACAACCTCAAACTGCAATCCCTGCTCCCAGTTCCTGTTACGCAAAGAACATACCAAGCAGGGCTGTCAGTTGAGTGTTCCATTTTCTCACTCTCTAGTTGAGCATGCTTCTTGTTGTGGTGACTTCTTTTGTTGTGGAACTTGGGCTCAAGGGCACAGAGGCTTCAGTATTTGCAGCACATGTGCTCCAAAGTTGCGGCTCCGAGGATCTAGAGCACAGGCTCTATAGTTGTGGTTCATGGACTTAGTTGCTCCACAGCATGTGGGGTCTACCCAGATGAGGGATCAAACCCGTGTATCCTACATTGGCAGGCAAACTTTGCACCATTAAGCTACCAAGGAAGCCCAAGGGAAATGTCATCTTGGTATTGATCCTTCCAATCAATGAACATAGAATCTCTCTTCATTAATTTAGATGTTTAATTTTTTTCAGTAATACTTTGCAGTTTTTGGTGTTTAAATTCTGTTCTTTGTTAAATTTTTTATTTTATTTTTATAACATTACAAATGAAATTTTTATAAATTTTATTCTCAAATTGTATTGCTAGTATTTTGCAGTTGAATTCTGCAATCTTCTTAAATCAGTTTATTGGATCTAGTAGGGCCTTTCCTTTTCTTCTTTCTTTCTCTCTCTCTTTCTTTCTTTTGGATTCCTTGTGTTTCTCTACATATGAAATCATGCCAGCTATGAATGCACACAATATTGCTTCTTCAGATTCATAATGGATGTCATGATTTATTTTTCTGTGATTGCATTGTCTAGAACCTCCAGTAATGTGTTGAAAAGAAGTGGTAAGAGTGCGTGCAAGCTAAGTCTATTCAGTCATTTCTGACTCTTGTGACTGTATGGACAGAGCCTGGCAGGCTCTTCTGTCTATGTGGATTCTCCAGGTAACAATACTGAAGGGGGTTGCCATGGCCTCCTCCAGGGGGTCTTCCCAAACCAGGGTCTTCCCAAACTAACTGCTTGTCTCAGCCTCCTGCATTAACAAGCTGGTTCTTTACCTCTAGTGCTACCTGAGAAGTCCCAGATTCAATATGGCCATCACAATTGATTTTTCCCTGAATGTACTGTCTACAACTTCCAATACAATGTTTAAAAGAAATGGTGAGAGTCGACAACCTCAAACTGCAATCCCTGCTCCCAGTTCCTGTTACGCAAAGAACATACCAAGCAGGGCTGTCAGTTGAGTGTTCCATTTTCTCACTTCTGAAATGTCATTTATATTGTATGTTTTCATGGCAGTCATCCATTTGTTGGGTGTAAATTTTGAATGTGAAGATTATATTCAAACACGTCCAAGGGTAGAAAAATATAAATGACACTTGAACAGTAAGCATTTATCATTTGAAAATGGGGATAATGCAAGCTATGGTTTGATGGGCAAGGTTACTAGATTATTAATGAGATGCTTAGCCCAAGCATTGCACCTGGTGATTCCCTACATAGTCTTTAACAATTATTAAGCCAACACATTACCAATACTTTTCAAAAGGCAATGTTAGGTCAGGAAAAATGAGAAAGAAAATTCGTATTAAATTTAATTGAGCTTTCACTCATACTTACTCCAAATTTCTAAGGGTGAAAGTAAATGACATATACCATAATATTAGTCTCAAGTCTATAACGATTCAATATCTTTACATTATAAAACTATCATCAGAATCATTCTAATTAACATTCGTCTTCATGTATAGTAACATGTTTTCATAATGAAATTTTAAGATTTATTCTCTTAGAAACTTTCAAATATATAATACAATATTATTTACTATATGTAGCCTGCTGTGCATTACAAATCCATTACTTATTAATATTTATAACTAGAAATTTGCATCATTTAATCCTTTTTTCCCATTTTGCCCACCTCTCACCCTTTGCCTCTGGTAATAACAAATATGGTCTCTGTACTTATAAGCTTTTTCTTTTATGTTGTTTTTGTTGTTTAGCATTTGTATTCCTGTGTCTGAAATATTTTATTGGCATAATGCTCTCAAATGGCAACATTTTATTATGTATATGTACATATATAATATATATACACATATGTTGTTATCATATATATTACATATACATATGAATGAAATCACAGAATATAAAAATATTAGCCAAAGAATTACCTCTAAAATTTAGTAGTCACCGAGAAGCCTTCAATATGGCCATCACAATTGATTTTTCCCTGAATGTACTGTCTACAACTTCCAATACAATGTTTAAAAGAAATGGTGAGAGTCGACAACCTCAAACTGCAATCCCTGCTCCCAGTTCCTGTTACGCAAAGAACATACCAAGCAGGGCTGTCAGTTGAGTGTTCCATTTTCTCACTTCTGAAATGTCATTTATATTGTATGTTTTCATGGCAGTCATCCATTTGTTGGGTGTAAATTTTGAATGTGAAGATTATATTCAAACACGTCCAAGGGTAGAAAAATATAAATGACACTTGAACAGTAAGCATTTATCATTTGAAAATGGGGATAATGCAAGCTATGGTTTGATGGGCAAGGTTACTAGATTATTAATGAGATGCTTAGCCCAAGCATTGCACCTGGTGATTCCCTACATAGTCTTTAACAATTATTAAGCCAACACATTACCAATACTTTTCAAAAGGCAATGTTAGGTCAGGAAAAATGAGAAAGAAAATTCGTATTAAATTTAATTGAGCTTTCACTCATACTTACTCCAAATTTCTAAGGGTGAAAGTAAATGACATATACCATAATATTAGTCTCAAGTCTATAACGATTCAATATCTTTACATTATAAAACTATCATCAGAATCATTCTAATTAACATTCGTCTTCATGTATAGTAACATGTTTTCATAATGAAATTTTAAGATTTATTCTCTTAGAAACTTTCAAATATATAATACAATATTATTTACTATATGTAGCCTGCTGTGCATTACAAATCCATTACTTATTAATATTTATAACTAGAAATTTGCATCATTTAATCCTTTTTTCCCATTTTGCCCACCTCTCACCCTTTGCCTCTGGTAATAACAAATATGGTCTCTGTACTTATAAGCTTTTTCTTTTATGTTGTTTTTGTTGTTTAGCATTTGTATTCCTGTGTCTGAAATATTTTATTGGCATAATGCTCTCAAATGGCAACATTTTATTATGTATATGTACATATATAATATATATACACATATGTTGTTATCATATATATTACATATACATATGAATGAAATCACAGAATATAAAAATATTAGCCAAAGAATTACCTCTAAAATTTAGTAGTCACAGATGGATTTTAGGGGGATTCATTTCAAATGTATAGATGGTTTCCATTTGATAGGAATTGTTCCATTTGTTATCAGTTGATTTACCTTACAAGTGTTAAGAAACTGACAGTCAATCTTTGTAATGTAACAACTTTTAGCAGCAAAATATAACAATCGTCAGCCTTCTATAAAACAAACACGTCTTCCATAAGGTAAACAATCTGGATTTAAATTAAACAACCATATAACCAAAAATAGTTTCTCAGGCGCAAACTGTTTTTTTATTTTTCCCCTAAACTTTAATGGAATTAATCCTATGATTTTCACAAAATCCTCAAATATCTCCACTGAATATCTATGCTTTTGTAATCTGAATAAAGAAATCATTGTGAACAAACAAAATATCTTAAATGTATAAACATGTTTCAGGATGAGAAGGCAACAGACTGTCTTCAGGATTTCATAGGGTACATATAAATCTTAACTGGAATTATAGCAAATATTGTCATGTAGACCAGTAGTCTGTCATATTTGGAATGGTACCAATGAACTAGCAGAACAGAAGGATGCAGATATCAGAGGATCAGAGCAATCAAACTGAAAAGTTTTAGTAAGTAAATTGTTTATAATTTTATTGATAGTTAACCTATACGCAGCAATGTATAGGTAGCTAGATTGGGAACTATTACTGTAATTTCAGGACTATTTGCTCTTTAAACATGAAAATTTTAGAAAGTCCAATGTCTGGAGCCAAAAGAATGAATTCTGAGTGCATAATTTCAAGGTAATGGGTTTAAAAAACCCCCTTTTTACTTAGAAACTTTCAAATATATAATACAATATTATTTACTATATGTAGCCTGCTGTGCATTACAAATCCATTACTTATTAATATTTATAACTAGAAATTTGCATCATTTAATCCTTTTTTCCCATTTTGCCCACCTCTCACCCTTTGCCTCTGGTAATAACAAATATGGTCTCTGTACTTATAAGCTTTTTCTTTTATGTTGTTTTTGTTGTTTAGCATTTGTATTCCTGTGTCTGAAATATTTTATTGGCATAATGCTCTCAAATGGCAACATTTTATTATGTATATGTACATATATAATATATATACACATATGTTGTTATCATATATATTACATATACATATGAATGAAATCACAGAATATAAAAATATTAGCCAAAGAATTACCTCTAAAATTTAGTAGTCACAGATGGATTTTAGGGGGATTCATTTCAAATGTATAGATGGTTTCCATTTGATAGGAATTGTTCCATTTGTTATCAGTTGATTTACCTTACAAGTGTTAAGAAACTGACAGTCAATCTTTGTAATGTAACAACTTTTAGCAGCAAAATATAACAATCGTCAGCCTTCTATAAAACAAACACGTCTTCCATAAGGTAAACAATCTGGATTTAAATTAAACAACCATATAACCAAAAATAGTTTCTCAGGGCGCAAACTGTTTTTTTATTTTTTTTTCCCCTAAACTTTAATGGAATTAATCCTATGATTTTCACAAAATCCTCAAATATCTCCACTGAATATCTATGCTTTTGTAATCTGAATAAAGAAATCATTGTGAACAAACAAAATATCTTAAATGTATAAACATGTTTCAGGATGAGAAGGCAACAGACTGTCTTCAGGATTTCATAGGGTACATATAAATCTTAACTGGAATTATAGCAAATATTGTCATGTAGACCAGTAGTCTGTCATATTTGGAATGGTACCAATGAACTAGCAGAACAGAAGGATGCAGATATCAGAGGATCAGAGCAATCAAACTGAAAAGTTTTAGTAAGTAAATTGTTTATAATTTTATTGATAGTTAACCTATACGCAGCAATGTATAGGTAGCTAGATTGGGAACTATTACTGTAATTTCAGGACTATTTGCTCTTTAAACATGAAAATTTTAGAAAGTCCAATGTCTGGAGCCAAAAGAATGAATTCTGAGTGCATAATTTCAGGTAATGGGTAAACAGTGGGAAAAAAAATCCTATCTTAAGCAGAGTTTTTTCCAGGTGCCTCTCAGATGAACCTATTTTTATAATTGCCTGATCTTTGTGCATGTAATACTGCCTTGCTTTGGCATTTTACCCAAGTAAATTTCCTGACTCCTCATTTGGTTCTATTTATGACACTACATGAGGTCATTTTTGGTGTTTGTCATCACAAATTGAATAGTTTATAGCATAAACTTGATTAACTATAAAGGCCATATTTAATCGCTCAGGCAACAAAAGACAAACTGAAGGATAATAGAGCAGTTGGAAACTGCTAGAGACATAAAAAGTAACAGACCAGAAATTGTCTTAAATTCAGAGTTATTTCATCTATTACAATATGAAAAAACTTAATGCAAGTTGAAACTTGGTAGTTGTTGCTTCATCCTGTCAAGAGGTTTGTATAAATAACACTCTGGGAGGAAGTCATTAATTATTTCCCTTCCTCCCATTTTAGGAATATCTGTATTAATACAGCTTAGTAAGGTATTTTTCTTCCCTTCATTATGCATACATAGACACAAAAATTATGCACAATTTGTTTTTACATCTTAATGTGAATTTTCCATAGTTAAAATGCTTTGAAAAATGAATCTATAAATATTTTTATGGTTCAGTGTGAAGTCATTAAGATGCTAAAATATTTGAAAGTATATTCCTCACAAGGGCAGTTTGAATTATATATTGCTTTAGAAGTCAAAATACAAAACAGATTTCCACTGAAAATGATCAAAAGGCAATACATAACATATGTTTAAAATGTCAGTGATTTTGTACCTAGCAGTATGTGTTCCTATTACCTAAAAAGGTGAAACTGCCTCTCATTCAAAACAAAACAAAACAGAAGCCAGTTAACTTGTTACTTTTATGTAACTCAAGCCCTGTCTCTTTTATGCACAAATTAATTGATAACAAGTTACCTATGCAGAATATAGGTAGCTAGATTGGGAACTATTACTGTAATTTCAGGACTATTTGCTCTTTAAACATGAAAATTTTAGAAAGTCCAATGTCTGGAGCCAAAAGAATGAATTCTGAGTGCATAATTTCAGGTAATGGGTAAACAGTGGGAAAAAAAATCCTATCTTAAGCAGAGTTTTTTCCAGGTGCCTCTCAGATGAACCTATTTTTATAATTGCCTGATCTTTGTGCATGTAATACTGCCTTGCTTTGGCATTTTACCCAAGTAAATTTCCTGACTCCTCATTTGGTTCTATTTATGACACTACATGAGGTCATTTTTGGTGTTTGTCATCACAAATTGAATAGTTTATAGCATAAACTTGATTAACTATAAAGGCCATATTTAATCGCTCAGGCAACAAAAGACAAACTGAAGGATAATAGAGCAGTTGGAAACTGCTAGAGACATAAAAAGTAACAGACCAGAAATTGTCTTAAATTCAGAGTTATTTCATCTATTACAATATGAAAAAACTTAATGCAAGTTGAAACTTGGTAGTTGTTGCTTCATCCTGTCAAGAGGTTTGTATAAATAACACTCTGGGAGGAAGTCATTAATTATTTCCCTTCCTCCCATTTTAGGAATATCTGTATTAATACAGCTTAGTAAGGTATTTTTCTTCCCTTCATTATGCATACATAGACACAAAAATTATGCACAATTTGTTTTTACATCTTAATGTGAATTTTCCATAGTTAAAATGCTTTGAAAAATGAATCTATAAATATTTTTATGGTTCAGTGTGAAGTCATTAAGATGCTAAAATATTTGAAAGTATATTCCTCACAAGGGCAGTTTGAATTATATATTGCTTTAGAAGTCAAAATACAAAACAGATTTCCACTGAAAATGATCAAAAGGCAATACATAACATATGTTTAAAATGTCAGTGATTTTGTACCTAGCAGTATGTGTTCCTATTACCTAAAAAGGTGAAACTGCCTCTCATTCAAAACAAAACAAAACAGAAGCCAGTTAACTTGTTACTTTTATGTAACTCAAGCCCTGTCTCTTTTATGCACAAATTAATTGATAGTACCAGCAAAAGTTAAGACCATCTAAGTGTATATGGTATATAATAAGATATTACATATCAGAAGAAATTATTACTGCAAAGAGTCTTTATTATATATATTTGAACATTACATTATTAAATTAGAAATATCCATCATTTATTAGATTCTATGGTCCTTTGACATTTTATCTTCTGAATATTTTTTCATATTACTATTGTTTAAAATTAATTCAATTATGATTCAAAGAGACAAAAAGTTATCATTAGAAAAAGTTTTAAATTAACATAATATTTGTCACATTACTTATAAATCCAAAATATTTTAGAAGTTGTAGATTAAATTAGGCACATTGCTTAAGCCATTACTTTTCCCACCAACTTGATATTCTTTTATATATATATAAAATGCTTCATAAACTACCAGAAATAGGAAATTTAAAATCAGGTAGTTGTGAATTTTATTCATTTCTCAGCTTCTTGGGAACTGTTTTCCTCTTTCCAGAAAAAGGTACTAGACTTTCTATTAATATTCTGTCAAATGAAGATAGCAGTTTCTGATTTCAGCAAAATATATGATTAAGCTAATGTTCTACATTCACAGACACTGAGAAATTATAATAAACACATGGAGCAGAATTCAACAATATCAACAACAAAAGAATATATGTATATTTGTATGGAAGCTAATTTTCAGGATTAGAAGTAAAGGGAGTTCTCAAAGTCATAATGGCAAGTTCTTTTTGATATCCTGTGGACAAGAGGATGGCAAAAATAGGTTCTGTGAACAGGAAAGTGAGAGAAGTCAAATCACTCAGCTGTGTCTGACTGTGGACAAGTCATGGAATTCTCCAAACAAGAATACCAACCCTTGGAAAAGGATCCCGAATCTCCTGCATTAGAAGTCAAAATACAAAACAGATTTCCACTGAAAATGATCAAAAGGCAATACATAACATATGTTTAAAATGTCAGTGATTTTGTACCTAGCAGTATGTGTTCCTATTACCTAAAAAGGTGAAACTGCCTCTCATTCAAAACAAAACAAAACAGAAGCCAGTTAACTTGTTACTTTTATGTAACTCAAGCCCTGTCTCTTTTATGCACAAATTAATTGATAGTACCAGCAAAAGTTAAGACCATCTAAGTGTATATGGTATATAATAAGATATTACATATCAGAAGAAATTATTACTGCAAAGAGTCTTTATTATATATATTTGAACATTACATTATTAAATTAGAAATATCCATCATTTATTAGATTCTATGGTCCTTTGACATTTTATCTTCTGAATATTTTTCATATTACTATTGTTTAAAATTAATTCAATTATGATTCAAAGAGACAAAAGTTATCATTAGAAAAGTTTTAAATTAACATAATATTTGTCACATTACTTATAAATCCAAAATATTTTAGAAGTTGTAGATTAAATTAGGCACATTGCTTAAGCCATTACTTTTCCCACCAACTTGATATTCTTTTATATATATATAAAATGCTTCATAAACTACCAGAAATAGGAAATTTAAAATCAGGTAGTTGTGAATTTTATTCATTTCTCAGCTTCTTGGGAACTGTTTTCCTCTTTCCAGAAAAAGGTACTAGACTTTCTATTAATATTCTGTCAAATGAAGATAGCAGTTTCTGATTTCAGCAAAATATATGATTAAGCTAATGTTCTACATTCACAGACACTGAGAAATTATAATAAACACATGGAGCAGAATTCAACAATATCAACAACAAAAGAATATATGTATATTTGTATGGAAGCTAATTTTCAGGATTAGAAGTAAAGGGAGTTCTCAAAGTCATAATGGCAAGTTCTTTTTGATATCCTGTGGACAAGAGGATGGCAAAAATAGGTTCTGTGAACAGGAAAGTGAGAGTAGAAGTCAAATCACTCAGCTGTGTCTGACTGTGCCACCCCATGGACAAGTCATGGAATTCTCCAAACAAGAATACCAACCCTTCTCCAGAGGAACTTAGCAACCCGCTGATGGAACCCAGAATCTCCTGCATTACAGTTGGATTCTCGACCACCTGACCTACCAGAGAAGCCTCCTGTGTACAAGCGCTGAGATACAATTCATTAGCAGAAAACTGAAACCCAAATAAGGCCAAGTTCTGAAGGGGAGGCTACAAAACTCTCATAAGACTTTAAAACACAAATGCAATGTTTCAACCTGATAAGGTTCATCTATATAAAATTCTATAATTAATATATTATCATACCTAATGATAAAGGACTGAATTTTTTTCCCTAAGATGAGTAATACACCTCTCATCAGTGCTTATTCAGTAAAATGCTAAATTCATACTGCATTAAGACATAAGAATATGTAAAAGGCATAAAGCTTATGAAATAAAGCTGTATGCACAATACAATACAAGAATCTATAAGAAAACTATTAGAATTAATGTTTA
Organism: Tragulus kanchil; assembly: GCA_022376925.1. Lineage (NCBI taxonomy): Eukaryota > Metazoa > Chordata > Mammalia > Artiodactyla > Tragulidae > Tragulus > Tragulus kanchil. The sequence goes on along the minus strand of JAIOJX010000029.1, from coordinate 78,254,460 downwards.
CCTTTGGGGCTTCACTGGTGGCTCAGTCAGTAAAGAACCTATCTGGCAATACTGGAGATTTGGGTTTAATCCCTGAATCAGGAAGAATCCCTGGAGAAGAGAATGTCTAACCAGACCAGTATTGCCTAGAGAATCTCATGGAGAGAGGAGCCTGACTACAGTTCATAGGATCACACAGAGCTGGAAATGACTGAGCAACTAAGCACACACATTCTATCCAGGAATCCCAGTCTTGGGTATATACTTGGGGAAATGGGGCAGGGGTCATGGAAAGACTTTTGTGACTGTAAGGGCCCTTCAGAGTCCTGCTTTGGTTTTACCCCTCCCTTTCCTTTGATACTTCTCAGTCTTGAGGGGAACAGGTGTGGGAAAAGAAAGGGAACAAAGTTATGAATAGAGAAATTAATCCCAAATTTAGCAGAAGAACTCAGCTATAGGGTCACTTGGTTTCACTGATGATTCCTATTTAAAAGGTGAAATGGCAAATGTTGCATTCTTGTATACTCTTGATAATCTATTTATTTATATATTTTATTTCATAATGGAGTATAGTAGATTAATAATGTTGTATTAGTTTCAGGTATATAGCAAAGTGATTCAGTTTTACATATACATGTGTCCATTCTTTTCCAAGTTATTTCTATAGTTTAGGTTATTATAGAATATTGAGCAGAATTTCCTGTGCTGTACAGTAGGTTTTTGGTGGTTAGTTATGTTAAACACACCCTTATGTACTTATTAATCCCAAACTCCAAATCTATCCCTCTCTCTGGTAACCACAAGTTTGTTCTCTAAGTTTGTGAGTCTGTTTCTGTTTTCTAAATAATTTCATTTGTATAATTCAAAAAGATGCATGGACCCCAATGTTCATTGCAGCACTCTATATAATAGCCAGAACATGAAAGCAACCTGAATGTCCATTGACAGAAAAACGAATAAAGAAGACATGGTACTTACATAAAATGCACTGTTACTCAGTCATAAAAAAGTAACAAAATAACGCCATTTGCAGAGACATAGATAGACCTGAAAACTGTCATACAGAGTGAAGTAAGTTAGAAAATAGCATTCTATATTATCATTTATAAGTGGCATCTAGATAAACAGTACCGATGAGCATTTTTGCAAGGCAGAAATAAAGAAACAGATGTAGAAAAGAAGGTTATGGGTACCTATGAGAAAAAGGCGAAGGTAGGACTAACCAGACCAGTATTGCCTAGAGAATCTCATGGAGAGAGGAGCCTGACTACAGTTCATAGGATCACACAGAGCTGGAAATGACTGAGCAACTAAGCACACACATTCTATCCAGGAATCCCAGTCTTGGGTATATACTTGGGGAAATGGGGCAGGGGTCATGGAAAGACTTTTGTGACTGTAAGGGCCCTTCAGAGTCCTGCTTTGGTTTTACCCCTCCCTTTCCTTTGATACTTCTCAGTCTTGAGGGGAACAGGTGTGGGAAAAGAAAGGGAACAAAGTTATGAATAGAGAAATTAATCCCAAATTTAGCAGAAGAACTCAGCTATAGGGTCACTTGGTTTCACTGATGATTCCTATTTAAAAGGTGAAATGGCAAATGTTGCATTCTTGTATACTCTTGATAATCTATTTATTTATATATTTTATTTCATAATGGAGTATAGTAGATTAATAATGTTGTATTAGTTTCAGGTATATAGCAAAGTGATTCAGTTTTACATATACATGTGTCCATTCTTTTCCAAGTTATTTCTATAGTTTAGGTTATTATAGAATATTGAGCAGAATTTCCTGTGCTGTACAGTAGGTTTTTGGTGGTTAGTTATGTTAAACACACCCTTATGTACTTATTAATCCCAAACTCCAAATCTATCCCTCTCTCTGGTAACCACAAGTTTGTTCTCTAAGTTTGTGAGTCTGTTTCTGTTTTCTAAATAATTTCATTTGTATAATTCAAAAAGATGCATGGACCCCAATGTTCATTGCAGCACTCTATATAATAGCCAGAACATGAAAGCAACCTGAATGTCCATTGACAGAAAAACGAATAAAGAAGACATGGTACTTACATAAAATGCACTGTTACTCAGTCATAAAAAAGTAACAAAATAACGCCATTTGCAGAGACATAGATAGACCTGAAAACTGTCATACAGAGTGAAGTAAGTTAGAAAATAGCATTCTATATTATCATTTATAAGTGGCATCTAGATAAACAGTACCGATGAGCATTTTTGCAAGGCAGAAATAAAGAAACAGATGTAGAAAAGAAGGTTATGGGTACCTATGAGAAAAAGGCGAAGGTAGGAAAAAACGGGAGCTTGGGATTGACATATGCACTACTATGTATCACATAGTACTTCCCCGGTGGTTCAGAGGTAAAGAATCTACCTGCCAATACATAAGTCAGTCCATGAGTCAGGAAGATCACCTGGGGAAGGAATTCACAACCCACTCCAGTGTTCTTGCCTCGAAAATCCGATGGACAAAGGAGCCTGGTGGAGTACAGTCCATGGTGTTTCAAAAGATTCAGATACAACGTAGCCGCAAAACAACAACAAAGTATAAAGTAGATTGCCAACGAGAACCTACTGTATATCACAGGGAACTTTATTCAGTGCTCTGAGGTGATCCAAATGGGAAGGAAAAAAAAAAAAAAAAACAAAACCAAATGGGAAGGAAATCTAAAGTAGAGGGGATATAGGTATATGTATAACTTATTCGCTTTGCTCTATAGCAGAAGCTAACATGATATTGTGAAACAACTATACCCAAATAAAAATTTAAAGAAAATGATTAAAGACTTACACTAAATTTAAGATTGACTACAATCAGGGCACTGTGATAATGGCTAAAGAACGGAAACACAAGTCAACAAAACACAAAACTAGAAACAAACTCACTCATGAGTAGTTAATTGATTTTTCCATATAGGTACATGGCAAATCCAATGAAAAAAGTGATAGGCTTTTCAGCATATCACAACAGAAACATTGAATCTGTTTGTGTATGTGTGCATGTGCACACACATTCAGTCACTCAGTCATGTCCATCTCTTTGTGACTCAGAAAATGGTAGCCTCCCAAGCTCCTCTGTCCTTGGGATTTTCCTGGCCAAAATAAGGCAGTGGATTGCCATTTTCTACTGCAGGGGATCCCCACAAAGAAAACAAAAACTTTAATACCTCATCTTATACAAAATCTACTCAAAAATGGATCATAGATTGAAAAAAATCCTCATGCTATAAAATTTCTAGAAGAAATATATGGAAAAAGTTTTGCAAACCCTAGTTCACTATTTTTGTGTATAACAACAAAAATGACACAAATAGGGCTTCCCTGGTGGTTCAGTGGGTAAGGACACCACTTTGCAGTGCAAGGGGCGCCAGTTTGAGCCCTGACCTGGGAAGATCCCATGTGCCATGGAGCGGCTGGACCGATGTGTCCAATTAACGAACTGGAGCTCTGGGGCACATGTGCCCAGAGCCGGTGCTCTGTGATCACAGGGACCACTGCGATTGGAGACCACACGGGCCAGAGAACAAAGATGGATGAAAATAGATAAATGAAAGACCAATAGAAGTGACCTGCCCGCCCTCCTCCTTCCCCAACTTGCTTCCCCCCTCCAAAAAATACAACAAATAATAGAAATATGGAATTTGACTTTATAATAATTACAAACTGTTGATTATCAAAAGATAATGTTGAGGGAATAAAGGAATAAAGCATAATCTGAGAGAAAATAATTTTAAAATTTATATTTAGTAAAGGACTTGTACTTAGAAAATATTAAGAATTCTAATATTAAGTATTCCAATCAATAAAAATGGCAAAATATTTGAACAGCTCAGCAGAAAAGATATTCAGATGATAAATGACTATATGAAAAAATGCTCAGCATCAGCTAAATATACAGAAGAACCAGAATTTCCATTGATGTTTGTTGGAAATATCATATTTTACAATCACTTTGTAAAACACTTCGTGAATTTCTTATCAAGTTAAGTATGAACCTATTACTCTATTGATTAGCCTTGGGATTTTACCAACTAAATCTGGCTATGCATGACTGGTCATTAGAGACCTAGGGAAAATATAATTTTGCATAGAAATGAAAATCTCAAGAATCAGAGGAGCTTAATTCATATAAGATGTAGAATTAACTAAGAAGTGCAGATTAATAAGAGTTTTAAAATGTCTGATAACATCATAGTAATAAAATGTAACTGAAATATATGAACTAGTTAGAATGTGCTCAAATAAATATAGTTAATATATGTAATTCATGACTGAATTATTACACTGTATTGTCCAAAGGAGGCACTATACTGCAAAAACATTAGAAAATTTTTAAAACTAAGAAAATATTAAAATGCATGGACAAAGGACAGCTATGGTTTTTCAAAAAACCAAAAGTCCAAAAAGCAAGGTCCAAAAGCTGTGGTTTTTCCAGTAGTCATGTATAGATGTAAGAGTTGGACAGTAATGAAGGCCTTAATGCCTAATAATTGATGCCTTCAAACTGTGATGTTGAAGAAGAGTCTTGAGAGTCCTTTGGAATGCAAAGAGATTAAACCAGTCAATCATAAATGAAATCAACCCTGAATATTCATTGGAATAACTGAGACTGGAGGTGAAGCTCCAATGTTTTGGCTTCATGATGCAAATAGTCAACTCATTGGAAAAGATGCTAGGAAAAATGAAAAGCAGAAGGATAGGGGGATAACAGAGAATGAGATGGTTGGATAACATCACTGACTACATGGACATGAGTTTGAGAAAGCTCCAGGAGATGGTGAAGGATAGGGAAGTCTGGAATACTGCAGTCCGTGGCATCTCAAAGAGTGAGACACAACGGAGTGACTGAACTGAACTGAGGATACATAGAGGGAAGAATTCTAATTTATATATCGAAAAAAAGCAAAATAAATAAATGGGATGATAGATTTGAAAAAAAAAATCATGGCTATGATGTTTCTCTAGCTAAACTGAAAGAAATCAGATTGAAAATCTTTATAGCTAGCCAAGTATTTCAGACACAGCAACAAAACATTGCTTTGCAGACAGCAATGGGAGAAACATGAATTAGAATAACATCAAATTTCTTAACAAAAATTTAGTCCAAAGAAGTAAATACATTTTCAAAATTAAGGGAAACCAATAGTATCCTATAATTATATATATATATATATATATATATATATATATATATATAATAAAATCATCCTATACTTTTATACACACTTTTGAAATGAAAGATTAATGTAGATTATTTCCATCAGAAAGAAAGCAAGAGAATAAACAGAAGACATGGGAGAAAACAAATCAAATTGGTAATAAAGCAACCTTGCCTCACCTTCCTTTTACACACAGAAACAGAACTAAAGTTTCATTTGTTATCAATACAGACAAGGAAACAAGGAAATGAGAGTGTGCAGAACATTTATTGTTTAGAAAATATTAAAATGCATGGACAAAGGACAGCTATGGTTTTTCAAAAAACCAAAAGTCCAAAAAGCAAGGTCCAAAAGCTGTGGTTTTTCCAGTAGTCATGTATAGATGTAAGAGTTGGACAGTAATGAAGGCCTTAATGCCTAATAATTGATGCCTTCAAACTGTGATGTTGAAGAAGAGTCTTGAGAGTCCTTTGGAATGCAAAGAGATTAAACCAGTCAATCATAAATGAAATCAACCCTGAATATTCATTGGAATAACTGAGACTGGAGGTGAAGCTCCAATGTTTTGGCTTCATGATGCAAATAGTCAACTCATTGGAAAAGATGCTAGGAAAAAATGAAAAGCAGAAGGATAGGGGGATAACAGAGAATGAGATGGTTGGATAACATCACTGACTACATGGACATGAGTTTGAGAAAGCTCCAGGAGATGGTGAAGGATAGGGAAGTCTGGAATACTGCAGTCCGTGGCATCTCAAAGAGTGAGACACAACGGAGTGACTGAACTGAACTGAGGATACATAGAGGGAAGAATTCTAATTTATATATCGAAAAAAAGCAAAATAAATAAATGGGATGATAGATTTGAAAAAAAAAATCATGGCTATGATGTTTCTCTAGCTAAACTGAAAGAAATCAGATTGAAAATCTTTATAGCTAGCCAAGTATTTCAGACACAGCAACAAAACATTGCTTTGCAGACAGCAATGGGAGAAACATGAATTAGAATAACATCAAATTTCTTAACAAAAATTTAGTCCAAAGAAGTAAATACATTTTCAAAATTAAGGGAAACCAATAGTATCCTATAATTATATATATATATATATATATATATATATATATATATAATAAAATCATCCTATACTTTTATACACACTTTTGAAATGAAAGATTAATGTAGATTATTTCCATCAGAAAGAAAGCAAGAGAATAAACAGAAGACATGGGAGAAAACAAATCAAATTGGTAATAAAGCAACCTTGCCTCACCTTCCTTTTACACACAGAAACAGAACTAAAGTTTCATTTGTTATCAATACAGACAAGGAAACAAGGAAATGAGAGTGTGCTGCAGAACATTTATTGTTTAGGGAAATATTACAAATATTTAAAGATGGATATGGGAAAAATAGATATAAGTATGATTGTTAGGCAACTATCATACAAGCAAAGCTTAAATTAATACTTTTCAATCTAGCAGTTGCAATGAATTCTTATCTAACTGAAATAAGTCAAGAAGAAAACAAAGGAAAGAACAAATAAAACATTGCAAAATATAAAGCATGACTTTAAAAAGCAGATATTACCCAATATAACAATAATCACAAAAGATAAAATTAATTAAATTTTTCAATCAAAGTGGACATGCTCTTAGACTGAATAATCATATGTGATTCAATACTTTGCATTTTAAATAAAGATACTTTAAATAAAAATTAGTCAGTAAATATAAAACAGAGTGTTAGAAACATAGTATGAGCAATGGGAAGAGAGATTGAATGACAAATTCCAATTCTGAAAAAAAAAGCATTTAAGATGAGAAATAAAAATGAGAAATACCATGTTCTGATAAAAATGATGACAACAGCATTACAATAGTCCACATACATGTATCTAGTGGAATACCTTGAAAATATAGAAAAATATAAATACCAAAGGTGGGAAAATAGACAAATAAATGTATGTGAATGATTTTATATCATTATCAGAAACAAAAAAATCAATCCAAAAGAAAAAACTGGAAGATTGGTGTGTGTGTTTGAATCTATGTCGTGTTTATAAAGCAATAAGGTTTTATTAGTGGAAAACAGAAAAATAGATAATATATGTTGAGATGTATATATATATCTATATGCATATGTATATATATATGTATATATGTATATATATATATATATAGAGAGAGAGAGACAGACAGAGACAGAGACAGAGAGAGAGAGAGAGAGAGAGAAGATAGCTCTAACATGAGATATAGAGAAAGTACTATTTTTTGAAATATATATATATATATATATATATATATATGTATATATATATAGAGAGAGAGAGAGAGAGACAGACAGAGACAGAGACAGAGAGAGAGAGAGAGAGAGAGAAGATAGCTCTAACATGAGATATAGAGAAAGTACTATTTTTTGAAATATATATATATATATATATATATATATATGTATATATATATAGAGAGAGAGAGAGAGAGACAGACAGAGACAGAGACAGAGAGAGAGAGAGAAAGAGAGAAGATAGCTCTAACATGAGATATAGAGAAAGTACTATTTTTTGAAATATATATATATATATATATATATATATATATATATATTAGTAGTAGAAATCAGCTATATAGGAAGCCAAAAAATGTCCCAGAAAGGTAATGCACATGAGTATACTAAGAATCACAAATGAGTTATTTATTCTAATTTTAAATGTTTGTAAATGGTCACATTTGTTGAGAATATTCTAAACATATTTTATACTTTTATGCTATATGTGGGCATAACTATTAAAATGTGTATACCTTGGGTGTAAAACACTTTAATAACTCAACTGTTGCATAACAGGTTAAAGAGATTTTGTTATCCATTTCAGCAGGGGCATTTGACCTGATGTTGTTGTTCTGTCATGTACTCTTTGTGACACCTAGGACTATAGCACATCAAGTTACTCCACCCTCCATGATCTCCCAGACTTTACTCAAACACGCAACCATTACGTTGATGATGCTATCTAACCATTTTGTCCCATGCCACTGCCCTCTTCTTATGGCTTAACTCCTTCCTAGCATCATTGTATTTTCCAATGAGTTGTCTCTTTGTATCATGTGGCCTAAACATTGGAGCTTTAGCTTCAGCATCAGTCCTTCCAGTGAATATTCAAGATTGATTTCCTTTAGGATTGACCGGTTTGTTCTTATTGCAGTCCAGATGAATCTCAAGAGCCTCCTCAGATACCACAATTCGAAAGCATCAGTTCTTTGGCACTCAGCCTTTTCATGATCCAACTTTCACATCTGTACATGACTACTGGAAAAACCATAGCTTAGACTATATGGATTTTGGCGGCAAACTGATATCTCTGCTTTTTAATACACTGTCTAGTTTTGACATATCTTTCTTTTCAAGGAGCAAGCATATTTTAATTTCATGGATGCAGCCAGTGTCCACAATGATTTTGAACCTCAAGAGAATAAAATCTGTCACTGGTTCCAATGTTTCCCCTTCTATTTGCCATGATATGTTAAAACAAGATGTCATAATCTCAGTTTTTCTTTTTTTTTAATGATATTAGGTTTTTGAATGTTGAGTTTGAAGCCAGTCTTTTTTTTTTTTTTTTTTTAATCCTTTTCACCTTCATCAAGATGCTTTTTAGTCCTCATCAACTTTTTCTATTAGAGTGGTAACATCGGCATATCTGAGGTTACTGGTATTTTCCCCAGCAATCTTGATTTCAGCTTGTGATTCATTCAGTCATGCAATTCACATGATGTACTCTGGATGGAAGATAAATTAGCAGGGTGACATTATACAGCGTTGCTGTACTCCTTTCCTAATTTTGAATCTTCCATGGCCAGTTATAAATGCTAATTCTTGACCCACATACAAGTTTCTCAGAGAACAGGTAAGGTGATCTTGTATGATTCACACAGTAAAAGGCTTTAGAGTAGTTACTGAAGCAGAAGTGGATGTTTTCTGGAAGTTTCCCATACAAATGTCCCGTCAAAAAGAAACAGGTTAAAGAGATTTTGTTATCCATTTCAGCAGGGGCATTTGACCTGATGTTGTTGTTCTGTCATGTACTCTTTGTGACACCTAGGACTATAGCACATCAAGTTACTCCACCCTCCATGATCTCCCAGACTTTACTCAAACACGCAACCATTACGTTGATGATGCTATCTAACCATTTTGTCCCATGCCACTGCCCTCTTCTTATGGCTTAACTCCTTCCTAGCATCATTGTATTTTCCAATGAGTTGTCTCTTTGTATCATGTGGCCTAAACATTGGAGCTTTAGCTTCAGCATCAGTCCTTCCAGTGAATATTCAAGATTGATTTCCTTTAGGATTGACCGGTTTGTTCTTATTGCAGTCCAGATGAATCTCAAGAGCCTCCTCAGATACCACAATTCGAAAGCATCAGTTCTTTGGCACTCAGCCTTTTCATGATCCAACTTTCACATCTGTACATGACTACTGGAAAAACCATAGCTTAGACTATATGGATTTTGGCGGCAAACTGATATCTCTGCTTTTTAATACACTGTCTAGTTTTGACATATCTTTCTTTTCAAGGAGCAAGCATATTTTAATTTCATGGATGCAGCCAGTGTCCACAATGATTTTGAACCTCAAGAGAATAAAATCTGTCACTGGTTCCAATGTTTCCCCTTCTATTTGCCATGATATGTTAAAACAAGATGTCATAATCTCAGTTTTTCTTTTTTTTTAATGATATTAGGTTTTTGAATGTTGAGTTTGAAGCCAGTCTTTTTTTTTTTTTTTTTTAATCCTTTTCACCTTCATCAAGATGCTTTTTAGTCCTCATCAACTTTTTCTATTAGAGTGGTAACATCGGCATATCTGAGGTTACTGGTATTTTCCCCAGCAATCTTGATTTCAGCTTGTGATTCATTCAGTCATGCAATTCACATGATGTACTCTGGATGGAAGATAAATTAGCAGGGTGACATTATACAGCGTTGCTGTACTCCTTTCCTAATTTTGAATCTTCCATGGCCAGTTATAAATGCTAATTCTTGACCCACATACAAGTTTCTCAGAGAACAGGTAAGGTGATCTTGTATGATTCACACAGTAAAAGGCTTTAGAGTAGTTACTGAAGCAGAAGTGGATGTTTTCTGGAAGTCTCTTCCTTTCTCCATGATCCAATGAATGTCAGCAATTAAAGCCCAGTTTGTACATCTGGACGTTCTCAGTTCACATGCTGCTGGAGGCCTAGGTCCTAGGTGGACCTGGCCACCTGATAATTCCATTGTTGCTTTTTCTACCATGAATAGAAGTTACAGAACTATCTCGTTTTTTCAGGATTTAGCAGCAGGGGCTCACTTTCAGCCTTTGCTGACTCAGATTGGTCCTTAAGCATCTTGGAAGAAAGCCATGCCCACCCGGCCTGGGAAGGGTCTGCACTACTTAGCAGCCATGCTTCTCTCTGTTTCTTCCTGTCATATATCTGAATGCTTATATCTGATCTCAGTGCCAGGGGAAGGATGGAATGTCCAGGTCAGTTTACAGGGACCTCAGCAAACAAACAACTCATTTCAGATCATGACAACTCATTCTTTCTTCAGTTTATTTCATACAGTTACACTGTATGAAACAAAGTTATATTTACAATAGAACACAAAAATGAAGATCATGATGTCTGGTTCCATTACTTCATGGCAAATGGATGGGGAAAAATGGAAACACTGACATACTTTATTGTCCTGAACTCCAAAATCACTCTGGATAGTGGCTGCAAGCCCTGATATTAAAAGACACTAGCTCCTTGGAAGAATATCTATGACAAACCTAGACCTCATTTCCAAATGCAGAGACATCACTTTGCCAACAAAGATCAATATATTCAAAGGTACAACTTTTCAAATAGTCATGTGTGAATGTGAGAGATGGACCATAAAGATGACTGAGCAGGGAAAATTGATACCTTCAAACTGCGGTGCTGAAGGAAACTCTCAAGAGTCCCTTGGAAACCAGCCAATCCTCAAATAAATCAGCTCTGAGTATTCAATGGAATAACTGATGCTAAAGCTAAAGCTCCAATGCTTCAGGCACCTTATATGCAGAACTGACTATGGGAAAAGATCCTGATTCTGGGAAAGATTAAGGGAAGGAGGAGAAGAGGGTGACAGAGGATCAGCTGGTTAGATGGAATAATTGACTCAATGCACTTGAGTTTGAGCAAGCTAGTGAAGGATAGGAAGACGGCATGGGGTCGTAAAGAGTCAGACATAAAAGAGCGACTGAACAACAATAAATACACATCTATTATAATAGTTTCTGTATTTGTTCTGTTTACAGTGACTTTTTTTAATTTCCAAATATAATTTTCTGATATTATCAACCACTTAGTTTGGGAGGGTCATACCATTAAGAATGAATTCCCCTTATACAATTGAACAAAACAATATCTGTGTTTATAAAAGTAGCTATAGAAAGAGAAGGAATATGAGTAGATATAGTTCAACTGAATGTGCATTCAGTCACTACATGTAGAACCATCAGAAGAAGTAATTTATCTTTTTTTTTTTTTTTTTTTTGGACTCAGTAAGCTTTGTTATAAATCAAAAAACCAAAGGAGCTAGAATTTAAAAGAATGTGTTATTGCCAATCAAAATGTGCTCTTCAGTTGCACTGAACTCACCTAAGTTCTGCTAACAGTGGGTTTCTTCTCACAGATTTGCCATTGCAGCTAACTTATTTCTTTTGAAAATAAAGAGTAAGAATGGGAATTTTGTTAATCAATTTTAGAGTTTTTATGTAATAGTATTTAGCACTTAGGACAGACTTGACGGTCTTGCAGTATTTTTAGAGAACGCAGTTGGTTGTGCACAGAGCAACATGACGTGACCAAAACTTCAGAAATTGTTTCTAAGATAAATCAAAGGCAACAAAGAACTGGAGAACATGTGACAGAAACTAGCATGGGTAATACCGTTAAAGTACAATTAAGGGTATTTAACATTCTGTTAATGAGGACAACTGTGCCATTACCCAATGTGTACTACACATTGAATGTCTTTGTCATTTCTCAAAGGAGGACAGTTAAGTTTGAAACTTTATCAAACATATATTAATAGTACAGGTAACAGAGTATCTCTTTAAAATACTGACTTATTAAGAAGAGGGAAAGTTTCATTTATACAAGCTTACATATTTTTGTGGTTTCAACTGGTCCTGGTGTTATGAGACACACGTTTGTTGGCAAGATTATTTTGTTGTTCAAAAATCAGAAGTCAATGAATGATTTTCTTATAGTACAGCAATAGAAACTATGACCTTTTTTATGTTCCCATTTTCCTTTCCAACAAAATATCAACAAGAGCAGTTTTGTCTGTAGTTAGGAAGATGATTAAACAGAGTACACAATCCATTCCAGGATTTACCAACCGTATCTGAGTTTCTACTTTCAATCAACTGTAACCACAGCTTCACTGCCTTTATCTCAGTGATGGAGAACAACCTTTGTTTTCCAGTTTTAACAATTTTAATTCTTACAGTTTCATCACTGCAGCTTACAAGGGAGTATTTTACTCTGAATTTCCATCCTTTATCAGAAGTATATCCAAAGAAAAACGATCTTTCTTCTAGAACAAGTTTCCCCTGCTTGTCCCTTTGGAATTGTCTTTATAAAATATTAGCTCAGATGTTTATGAAGTCACCCTGAGCACTTCCAAATTCACTTAGTGTGTCTTTCTCCAATGAAAATACTGTACTTTGAATATATTTCCATTTTCAGAAATTATTGTTTATTCTGTCATCATTTACATTTTGTCTCTGAACTGCATTGTGGGCAAGTAACTGATGGAAGCTAACATCCCCCTCTCCCACCATCTCACGGTCCCTAGGACTTAAAATAGAAATAAAATAATAAAAGGGAATTAAACCAAACACATCAAGATTTTTTTTTTCTTCTCACATTACCAATAATTGTTTATGGAACTTCTTTCAACCCACTACAGGTTCTTTATACATCTAAACAAGAGAAAAATATACAGTCAAAACCCTGAACCTAACCACATAATTTCCATACTCATCCTTGAAAGCAATTTCTGGTGTTACAGTTGGAAGCTGTATATATTTTATCACTGATCTGAAAACATTTTTGCAATAATCAGTGATGTGAGCAAAGAAGCTATAGGTAGATATGATGGTAGCATATAAACTTTGTATTCAAGAAATATCACCAAAAAGCAAAATTAAAAAAAAAAAGTAGCAAAAATATATGCACTCTGTATGTGATTTAATACAATCATTCTTTTTATCAAATGGTATCTTTAAGTTACAATTTGATAAACATAATCAGATTAAGCATAGAAATTAGTGTATTTAAAAAATGTTTTTTCTTTAGGTTAAAACTAAGTCAACTGCATAAAATAACTCAAAGATCAAATGTATTTCCAAATACATTATTCAAATTAAAAAAAATAAGAAAACACTCGTTTTGTCCTTGAGAAGCAGAGTAAATGAAAGTATTTTAACAGCCTTTACAAAATGGCAGAAAAGAGGTTGAGTTTCAAATTCTCATTCTCAAAAATTTATGAAATCCAGTAAAACTGAAATTTAAGCAAAATTCATATTGTTATTAAAAATAAAGCCTTGGAGAGGCCAAGATGGCAGAGGAATGAGAGGAGGATTTCACCAGCTCCCCAATAGAATCACCAGAACTAATCAAGAAATGAAACACCACCAAAAATCCAATTGCTAGACAACAAAAGAGTTCCTCAGCTCTACAAGGGTTGGAGAGCAAGCAGCCAGAACTTTCCTGGAGCTCCTGTTCTGAGGGCTCCATACCCTAACCCCCACACCAGATGGGGCACAGAAAGAGAGCTGGAAAGTGTTCCAGAAGGATAGAAAGCAGCATTCAGTGTGAGAATCCAGCTGGACAGTACACGGATGCTGGGCACCAGGTGAGCTGAGACAATGCTAGCGGGGGCGTGTGGAAATTTATAGGGAAATCCCCCGGGATTTGAAGCCCAAAAGCCTGGCTTGAGCTGGACTGGGAAGCTCGTGCCTTCATTTGAAGTTTAGTCCCAAATCCTGCAGTGCATGTGCGCTGGCAGCTCAAAAGCCTGCGCAGCCCCAAAGCTGCAGAAAGGAAGCTGGGCACCTGGGAGGAGAAGCCTCAGTCCCGCAGGTAGCAGAGATCTTTGGCAGAGGAAACCGGGAGATGAGCAGGGATTGAAGGCTACCAGGGGTTTAGCAGTGGAACCAGGGAGCCCCGTCCAGCACGGGTGCCTGGTGGCACGACCCCCACACGATGGACTGGGAATCGCCCACCACGCCTGCCCCAGCCAGCAGCTGAGCTATCTGCAGAGCCTTCGTTTTGTTGAAAGCAAAAGAGAAACCAGAGCAACCAGCTCTGATTGAGTCCTGACTACAAAAAAACCTGACCCTCACTGAAATCTAAGACATAAGCAGCAGTCCAGCCCCAACATCCCACACCCACCAATAGACTAGGGAAATCTGGCACAACATCGAGAGCAAACTGGTGGAAGGTCCACATGCAGATGAGGAGATAAAACCCAGGGACAGTATTTACCCTTTTTATTTTATTTTTTTGTCTTTTTACATTTTTAAAAATTATTTTTATTTTAATTTTTTTTAACTTTTAATTTTTTTTTTTTTGGCACTGCTTCCTCTCTCTATGCTGTCACTGTAAAATCTTTTTATACTTACTACTATCCTCTATAGAATTATTTCCTATCTTCCTGTCTCTACTATTCTCTTCAAGCTGTACTAAACTCTACTACACACTAATCGTTGCTACCTAAACCTACAAAATCCTTGCAATCTGAATCTGTTCCTTCTCATTGCCCATACACTCTCCTCCTTCTCACCCACAACACATGTCTTACTTAAAAACTGCTTTCATT
Organism: Tragulus kanchil; assembly: GCA_022376925.1. Classification (NCBI taxonomy): domain Eukaryota; kingdom Metazoa; phylum Chordata; class Mammalia; order Artiodactyla; family Tragulidae; genus Tragulus; species Tragulus kanchil. Next base: position 78,239,409 of record JAIOJX010000029.1, on the reverse strand, counting down.
GTAATATTCCCAGCCGGGACTTTGTCCTGGATCTGTTTTCCAGGCAGTATTTTAATTACGGACTTGGGGCACAGAAAGAGAGCTGGAAAGTTCCAGAAGGATAGCTGGAGAATCCAGCTGGACAGTACACGGATGCTGGGCACCAGGTGAGCTGAGACAATGCTAGCGGGGGCGTGTGGAAATTTATAGGGAAATCCCCCGGGATTTGAAGCCCAAAAGCCTGGCTTGAGCTGGACTGGGAAGCTCGTGCCTTCATTTGAAGTTTAGTCCCAAATCCTGCAGTGCATGTGCGCTGGCAGCTCAAAAGCCTGCGCAGCCCCAAAGCTGCAGAAAGGAAGCTGGGCACCTGGGAGGAGAAGCCTCAGTCCCGCAGGTAGCAGAGATCTTTGGCAGAGGAAACCGGGAGATGAGCAGGGATTGAAGGCTACCAGGGGTTTAGCAGTGGAACCAGGGAGCCCCGTCCAGCACGGGTGCCTGGTGGCACGACCCCCACACGATGGACTGGGAATCGCCCACCACGCCTGCCCCAGCCAGCAGCTGAGCTATCTGCAGAGCCTTCGTTTTGTTGAAAGCAAAAGAGAAACCAGAGCAACCAGCTCTGATTGAGTCCTGACTACAAAAAAACCTGACCCTCACTGAAATCTAAGACATAAGCAGCAGTCCAGCCCCAACATCCCACACCCACCAATAGACTAGGGAAATCTGGCACAACATCGAGAGCAAACTGGTGGAAGGTCCACATGCAGATGAGGAGATAAAACCCAGGGACAGTATTTACCCTTTTTATTTTATTTTTTTGTCTTTTTACATTTTTAAAAATTATTTTTATTTTAATTTTTTTTAACTTTTAATTTTTTTTTTTTTGGCACTGCTTCCTCTCTCTATGCTGTCACTGTAAAATCTTTTTATACTTACTACTATCCTCTATAGAATTATTTCCTATCTTCCTGTCTCTACTATTCTCTTCAAGCTGTACTAAACTCTACTACACACTAATCGTTGCTACCTAAACCTACAAAATCCTTGCAATCTGAATCTGTTCCTTCTCATTGCCCATACACTCTCCTCCTTCTCACCCACAACACATGTCTTACTTAAAAACTGCTTTCATTGTAATATTCCCAGCCGGGACTTTGTCCTGGATCTGTTTTCCAGGCAGTATTTTAATTAACGTAGAGCTTAACAATCAGGTACCAACTTTGTTTGCACTGTTTGCCAGAAAAATTTCCTATGCTTTATCCTTGTAAGATTGTACAATTGTGGTTATTGATGTCAATGTATGCATATTTTTCCATTATGTTAGAAAATATTTGCGTGATTATGACTCTCATCTATCAGGGATGCACCATTTATTCTGCATATGCTTATATTTGAACTAATACCACTGAACACCATAGCAAACCAAACATAGAACCTACACTCCCTGGCCAGGGATCAATCAAAGGATCCTTGGAAGGAAAGCCCTGACTCCCAAACCCTACATTATCAAACAGCACATAACACTAGAGATTATCCACCTGCAAATAAGATTTAACAACATCTAAGACACAAAAGACCAAACCCTTCTACAAGGAGAGAAACCCAAAGGAAGGGAGAATTCAACCACAAAGCCTGGTGGGAGAAAGAACTCCATACATGCACACACACACACACACACACAAAGAATGAAAAATCAACATAATAATGAAAAGACAGAGAAACACTGCACAAATGAAGGAACAAATCAGAGAAACAGTTACCAAAAAAAAAAAAAAAAAGATGAGACAGACAAACTATTGGAAAGAGAATTCAAGAGAGTGATACTAGCAAGGATCCAAAACACCGAAAACAGAATATTAGAGGAATTTGTTGCACTGAGAAGAGACATGCAAGAAATGAAAAATACTCAAATAGAGACAAACAACTCAACTGCTGAACATAAAAATACTACAGAAGGTATCAACAGTAGAATATCATAGGCAGAAGAACGGATAAGTGAGCTGGAAGACAGAATGGTGGAAGTAACTGCTGAAGAACAGAACAAAGTACAAAGAATCAAAAGAAAAGAGACCTTAGAGACCTATGGAAATATCTCAAATACACCAACGTTAGAATTCAGGAGTCCCAGAAGAAGAGGGAAAGAAAGACTAGGAAAAAATTCTTGCAGAGATTATAGCTGAAAACTTCCCCAGCATGGGAAGGGAAATGGCCAACCAAGTCTAATAAGCACAAAGAGTTCCATACAGGATAAACCCCAGAAGAAACACACCAAGGCACATTCTAATCAAACTAACACAGACTAAATATGAGGGCAGAATACTTAAAGCAGCTAGGAACAAATAACAAATAACATATAAAGAAACCCTATACGTCTAACTGTGGATCTCTCAACAGAAACCCTGCAGGCCAGAAGAGAATGGCAGACATATTTAAATGACTAAAAGAGAATAACCTACAACCAATAATTCTTTACCCAGAAAGGATCTCATTCAGAATTGATGGAGAAGTCAAAAGCTTCACAGACAAGCAATAGCTAAAAGAATGTCATACCATGAAATCACCCCTACAACAAGTGTTAAAGGTCCTGATATTGCCAATAAATACAAGAGTAGGAGAAGTCCTAAAAATCAAACCCCAAATATCTAAGAAGATGACAATAGAAACATTCATATCAATGATTGTTTTGAATGTAAATGGACTAACTGTTTCAACCAAAAGACACAGCCTGGCTGAACTGATACATAAGCAAGAATCATATATATACTGTTTATAAGAAACCCACTTCAGACCTAATGACACATATAGACTGAACGTGAGAGGATGGAAAAAGATATTCCATGCAAATGGAAATCAAAAGAAAGCTGGGGTAGCAATCCTCATATCAGACAATAAGACTTTAAAATAAAGAAGATTAGAAGAGACAAGGCAGGTCACTACATAATGATCAAGAGATCTATCCAAGAGGAAGACATAACAGTCATGAATATCTAAGCACCCAACACAGGCTAGCCTCAATACATAAGACAGATACTTTCAGACATAAAAGAAGAAATCGACAATAACAGTAATAGTAGGAGACTTTAACACTTCTCTCACACCAATGGACAGATCATCAAACAGAAAATTAATAAAGAAACACAAGCCTTAAATGCTACACTAGAAGAGATGGACCTCATGGATAACTTTAGGATCTTCCATCCAAAAGCAGAATACATTTTCTTGTCAAGTCGTCATGGAACATTCTCCACAATAGACCAAATATTTGGCTGCAAATCAAACCTCAGTCAATTCAAGAAAATTGAAATTATATCAACCATCTTTTCTGATCACAATGCAATGAGACTAAATATCAGCTGCAGGAGGAAAAAAAAAAAAAAACCTGCTAAAAACACAAGTACATAAGTATGAAACAACATATACCTAAAAAAAAAAAAAAAAAACTGATTACTGAGGAAATCAAAGGAGAAATAAATTTTAAAAATCCTAGAAGAAAATGACAATGAACACATAACAGTGCAAAACCTATGGGATACCACAAAAGAAGGTCTAAGAGGGAATTTTATAGCAATACAATCCTACCTCAAGAAACAAGAAAAATATCAAACAGACGATCTAACACTATATTTAAAACAACTGGAGAAAGAAGAACAAAAACACCCTAAAGCCAGTAGAAGAAGAGAAATCATAAAGATCAGAGCAGAAATAAATGAAAAAGAAATGAAAGAAACAATAGTAAAGATAAACAAAACAAAAAGCTGGTTCTTCAAAAAGGTGAACAAAATTGAAAAGCCACTGGCCAGACTCATCAAGAAGAAAAAGAGAGAAGAAGCAGATGAATAAAATCAAAAATGAAAAAGGAGAGATTACAACAGATAATGCACAAATCCAAAGGATTCTAAGAGACTATTATGAACAAATCTATGGCAACAAACTAGAAAACCTGAAAGAAATGGACAGTTTCTTAGAGAAGATTAATCTCCCAAGACTCAACCAGGAAGAAATAGAAATTATGAACAACCCAATCACAAGCACAGAAATAGAATTCGTGATTAAAAATCTACCCAAAAGTAAAAGCCCAGGGCCAGATGGCTTCCCAGGTGAATCCTATCACACATTTGAAGAAGAGCTAATGCGTATCCTTCTAAAACTCTTTCAAAAAATTGCACAGGAAGGCCTCAATACATAAAAGACAGATACTTTCAGACATAAAAGAAAACAAAAAGATCTTTAACACTTCTCTCACACCAATGGACAGATCATCAAACAGAAAATTAATAAAGAAACACAAGCCTTAAATGCTACACTAGAAGAGATGGACCTCATGGATAACTTTAGGATCTTCCATCCAAAAGCAGAATACATTTTCTTGTCAAGTCGTCATGGAACATTCTCCACAATAGACCAAATATTTGGCTGCAAATCAAACCTCAGTCAATTCAAGAAAATTGAAATTATATCAACCATCTTTTCTGATCACAATGCAATGAGACTAAATATCAGCTGCAGGAGGAAAAAAAAAAAAAAACCTGCTAAAAACACAAGTACATAAGTATGAAACAACATATACCTAAAAAAAAAAAAAAAAAACTGATTACTGAGGAAATCAAAGGAGAAATAAATTTTAAAAATCCTAGAAGAAAATGACAATGAACACATAACAGTGCAAAACCTATGGGATACCACAAAAGAAGGTCTAAGAGGGAATTTTATAGCAATACAATCCTACCTCAAGAAACAAGAAAAATATCAAACAGACGATCTAACACTATATTTAAAACAACTGGAGAAAGAAGAACAAAAACACCCTAAAGCCAGTAGAAGAAGAGAAATCATAAAGATCAGAGCAGAAATAAATGAAAAAGAAATGAAAGAAACAATAGTAAAGATAAACAAAACAAAAAGCTGGTTCTTCAAAAAGGTGAACAAAATTGAAAAGCCACTGGCCAGACTCATCAAGAAGAAAAAGAGAGAAGAAGCAGATGAATAAAATCAAAAATGAAAAAGGAGAGATTACAACAGATAATGCACAAATCCAAAGGATTCTAAGAGACTATTATGAACAAATCTATGGCAACAAACTAGAAAACCTGAAAGAAATGGACAGTTTCTTAGAGAAGATTAATCTCCCAAGACTCAACCAGGAAGAAATAGAAATTATGAACAACCCAATCACAAGCACAGAAATAGAATTCGTGATTAAAAATCTACCCAAAAGTAAAAGCCCAGGGCCAGATGGCTTCCCAGGTGAATCCTATCACACATTTGAAGAAGAGCTAATGCGTATCCTTCTAAAACTCTTTCAAAAAATTGCACAGGAAGGAAAACTTCCTAACACATTCTATGAGACCACCATCACCCTGATACCAAAACCTGGCAAAGACCACACACAAAAAAGAAAATTATGGGCCAATTTCACTGATGAATTTAGACACCAAATCCTCAACAAAATCCTAGCAAACAGAATTCAACAATACGTAAAAAAACTCATACATCATAATCAAGTCGGGTCATCCCAGGCATGCAAGGATTCTTCAATATCTGCAAATCAATCAATGTAATACACCATATCAACATCAACAAATTGAGAGACAAAAATCATATGATCATCTCAATAGATGCAGAAATATTTGCCTTCGACAAAATACAATATCCATTTATGATAAAAACTCTTCAGAAAATGGTCATAGAAGGAACCTATCTTGATATAACAAAAGTCATATATGAGAAGCCCACAGCGAACATTATCCTCAATGGTGAAAAACTGAAAGCATTCCCTCTAAGATCAGGAACAAGACAGGGGTGTTCACTTTGATCACTATTATTCGCCATAGTCCTGGACGTTCTAGCAACAGCAATAAGAGAAGAGAAAGAAATCAAAGGAATCCAGAAACTATTAGAAAACTACTATAGCTAATCAACTAATTCAGCAAAGTCATGTGACACAAATATTCTGTGTTCCTGGGTTGGAAGTATCTATATTGTGAAAATGACCATACTACCAATTATCATCTTCAGATTCAATGTGATCCCTATCAAACTACCAATGGCATTCTTCACAGAACAAGACCAAACAATAACACAGTTTATATGGAAACACAAAAGACCTCGAATAGCCAAAGTAATCCCGAGAAAGAAGAATGGAGCTGGAAGGATAAGCCTCCTTAACTTCATACTATACTACAAAGCAATAGTCATCAAGACAGTATGGTACTGGCAAAAAACAGAAATATCGATCAATGGAACAAGATAGAGAATCCAGAGATAAACCCATGTACCTATGAATAACAGATGACCAAAACGCACATGAAACGGTACTCAGTCTCGCTTATTATTAGAGAAATGCAAGTCAAAACTACAATGAGATATGACCTCACACCCATCAGAAATGCTATCATCAACAAATCGACAGACAATAAATGCTGAAGAGTGTGCGGAGAAAAGGGAACACTCTTGTGTTGCTGGTGGGAATGTAAATTGATATAGCCACTTTGGAAGACAGCATGGAGATTCCTTAAAGTACTAAAAATGGAAGCACCATACGACCCAGAAATCCCACTATTAGGTTTATACCCTGATGAAATCAAAGCTGAAAGAAGCACCTGTATCCTAACGTTCATTGCAACTCTTTATACAATAGCTAGAACATAGAAGCAACCTAGATGTCCATCAAGGAATGAATGGATTAAAAAAAAACCTGGTACATATATACCATGGAATACTACTCAGCTGTTAAAAGAAATGCAGAAGAATCAGTCTCAATGAGTGTGGGGCCCTGAAGGAAAGATGGCTTTTGCAAGCATAAGGAAGCTTAAGCACATTTGCAGTTTGGTGCTAAAAGGACGCCTATAGGAAGAGACAGGGCATGATCTAAGGTCCATTGTCAAAACTTCTGATTGATCCCCCTGGTTTCCGCTCTGGGCAATGCAGGCTCACCGTGAGTTTCCTATTGCAATGTAAATGCGTGGTTGCTTGACCTTTAGCTTGATTGGTGTAACTATAGGAAGTCCCTTGCAAACCCCCCTTTCGTTTGCCTATAAAAACTGTTAGTTTACTCTAATAAAGTGGAACCGCTCCGACGGAACCCCTGTCGAGTCTGATTGTCCCCTGCCTCAGCCAGGGGGCTGCGGGGCGGACAGTTCAAGATTTGCCTTTCTCCGAGATCTCCCGGTTCCTCCGGGGGTAATCCTGCTGCCTTCCCTTTTTGCGGAAGGTCCCAGAAGCTGGCACCCAACGTGGGGCCTGAAAGCGAGATAGTAGAAGGCAGCATCACCGTGCGGGTTTGAAAGAGAACCGACGACGCGCCGCCGGGCCTCAGCATGGCGCCTCCCTCTAGAGGGCATCTTCTCGGAGTAATCTGGATTTCAAGGTGAGTCTTCCCTTTATTGCGCCACTCCCGAGAGGGTGGGGATTTAGGGTAGTCACAAAGGAAAAAAAATCGCTTATAAAACAGAAATATCGATCAATGGAACAAGATAGAGAATCCAGAGATAAACAAGTCAAAAACCTAACAATGAAGATATTGACCTCACACCCATCAGAAATGCTATCATCAACAAATCGACAGACAATAAATGCTGAAGAGTGTGCGGAGAAAAGGGAACACTCTTGTGTTGCTGGTGGGAATGTAAATTGATATAGCCACTTTGGAAGACAGCATGGAGATTCCTTAAAGTACTAAAAATGGAAGCACCATACGACCCAGAAATCCCACTATTAGGTTTATACCCTGATGAAATCAAAGCTGAAAGAAGCACCTGTATCCTAACGTTCATTGCAACTCTTTATACAATAGCTAGAACATAGAAGCAACCTAGATGTCCATCAAGGAATGAATGGATTAAAAAAAAACCTGGTACATATATACCATGGAATACTACTCAGCTGTTAAAAGAAATGCAGAAGAATCAGTCTCAATGAGTGTGGGGCCCTGAAGGAAAGATGGCTTTTGCAAGCATAAGGAAGCTTAAGCACATTTGCAGTTTGGTGCTAAAAGGACGCCTATAGGAAGAGACAGGGCATGATCTAAGGTCCATTGTCAAAACTTCTGATTGATCCCCCTGGTTTCCGCGCTCTGGGCAATGCAGGCTCACCGTGAGTTTCCTATTGCAATGTAAATGCGTGGTTGCTTGACCTTTAGCTTGATTGGTGTAACTATAGGAAGTCCCTTGCAAACCCCCCTTTCGTTTGCCTATAAAAACTGTTAGTTTACTCTAATAAAGTGGAACCGCTCCGACGGAACCCCTGTCGAGTCTGATTGTCCCCTGCCTCAGCCAGGGGGCTGCGGGGCGGACAGTTCAAGATTTGCCTTTCTCCGAGATCTCCCGGTTCCTCCGGGGGTAATCCTGCTGCCTTCCCTTTCTGCGGAAGGTCCCGCAGAAGCTGGCACCCAACGTGGGGCCTGAAAGCGAGATAGTAGAAGGCAGCATCACCGTGCGGGTTTGAAAGAGAACCGACGACGCGGCCGTCGGGCCTCAGCATGGCGCCTCCCTCTAGAGGGGCATCTTCTCGGAGTAATCTGGATTTCAAGGTGAGTCTTCCCCTTTATTGCGCCACTCCCGAGAGGGTGGGGATTTAGGGTAGTCACAAAAGGAAAAAGAAAAAAAAAACAAAACTGAACGCTGCTTTTCCTTGCGCCTCCTTCTTTGCTTTAATTCCTACTTTCACGTTCTCTCCGATTCGAGACTTCCAGCGAACTGGTGGACAGTCTAAAAAGCAACTGATGAGTCCTGGCCAGGGCTACTCTCTGGTGGGCCCAGGAAGGCTTTAAGACAGTCCGCCCCAGTAGTGGCAGTCCGACTGGGTGGAAACCTCTCTTTTCTATATTTCAAATTGAGGACGCGGCCTAAACCTCTCCCGTGCGGGCACGGGTCAGGCATTTAAAAGCCATTAGGGCGCCTGCCGCTTGAAGACTCCCGTGACAGGATAAGGGGGTCACGGAATGGGCCAGAGCCTCTTAGAGTGCCCGCCCCCAACAAGACAATGTCCGGGCAACACTAGGGATTCTTTTACCGTTTCACAAGCACGACATGAGCCCAACTTCCCAGCCGCCACCACTTCCGTTAGGATTTTTGGTGGTTGTCCTCAATTGTCTTTCTTTTCTGCTCTCTTTCAACAACATGGGAAACTATATTGAAGCTCTTAACAGAGCCTGGGACTCGTTTATAAATGAAGACGAAATTAGCTATGATGAGCGTTTCCCCAGTCACTCAGGGTCAAGACCTCAAGAAACAGGACTGCACTCCACACTCCCTCCCCACTTTGAAGACATCACAGAGGCGCCACGGGGAGGGATGGCACTGGGGTCACCTTGGAGAGAGAGGACCTATCCTGAAGACCCTGGGGGGCCCTCAGCGCCCTTCACGGGCCCAACCCAAGCTTTTCCTGTAAACGTTAACCTGGGGGGAAACAGACCGGACGCCTGGTATCCATGGGAGGCTAATGACCTAAAGGAACTTAAGAAGGCGGTAGCCGAGGACTGCCCAAACTCCCCATGGGCAGAAACCATACTCCAAGGGCTAGCCCACCAACCTTGTACCACCCAAGACTGGAAAACGCTATGTAAGGCAGTACTTCCCAGTAACATTTTTATCAAATGGTGTGCCTTCTTCAAAGAGGAATGTCATGCTCAAGCATAGAGAAATCAGGCTGCCAACCCCGTCATTTCAATAACTTTTGGAATGCTATCAGGAACGGCGGACCAATGGAGCACTGGTATTCAGCAGGCCGCCATCCCTACCCCTTATCAAGACCAAATACGGGCTATATGTCTGGCTGCCTGGAAAAAACTTGCTGACGGCCCTACTGAACCCCCCATATCGGGTATAACACAAAAGAATAAGGAAGACCTTGCCACTTTTGTAGATCGTGTGGAAAAGAGCCTCTAGAGAAAATTCCCTCCAGGGCCTTTAAGAGATCAGTTCCTCAAAATGTTAGTTTGGGAGGGAATAAATACAGATCATAAATTGGCCTGTGCAGGACAAAAAGATCGCTCCATTGAGTGATGGATTGTGTGCTCTAAAGATACAGGCACAGGAAGCCACCAAGCCCACTCTATCACCAATGCCCTTTGGGCTCAAACTGAGGTTTTCTGAGGCAATGGCTAAAGCTTTATCCACTGCAATGGTTACAGGCAGGGCCTTGTCCCAGGCTCCCCCAGCCCGCCCCCAGCCCCCCCGCGCCTCACCTGAATCAGGCCACTGCTTTAACTGCGGCCAACCAGGACACTTTAAAAGAGAGTGCCCCCAAGGAGATAAGAAAACATCGCAGGGAAACACCCTCTGAAGGAAATCAGGGTGGGGCAAGACACTCTGTGCTCAGGAAATCCCACTCAGGGTCAAGACCTCAAGAAACAGGACTGCACTCACTCCCTCCCACTTTGAAGACATCACAGAGGCGCCACGGGAGGGATGGCACTGGGGTCACCTTGGAGAGAGGACCTATCCTGAAGACCCTGGGGCCCTCAGCGCCTTCACGGGCCCAACCCAAGCTTTTCCTGTAAACGTTAACCTGGGGGGAAACAGACCGGACGCCTGGTATCCATGGGAGGCTAATGACCTAAAGGAACTTAAGAAGGCGGTAGCCGAGGACTGCCCAAACTCCCCATGGGCAGAAACCATACTCCAAGGGCTAGCCCACCAACCTTGTACCACCCAAGACTGGAAAACGCTATGTAAGGCAGTACTTCCCAGTAACATTTTTATCAAATGGTGTGCCTTCTTCAAAGAGGAATGTCATGCTCAAGCATAGAGAAATCAGGCTGCCAACCCCGTCATTTCAATAACTTTTGGAATGCTATCAGGAACGGCGGACCAATGGAGCACTGGTATTCAGCAGGCCGCCATCCCTACCCCTTATCAAGACCAAATACGGGCTATATGTCTGGCTGCCTGGAAAAAACTTGCTGACGGCCCTACTGAACCCCCCATATCGGGTATAACACAAAAGAATAAGGAAGACCTTGCCACTTTTGTAGATCGTGTGGAAAAGAGCCTCTAGAGAAAATTCCCTCCAGGGCCTTTAAGAGATCAGTTCCTCAAAATGTTAGTTTGGGAGGGAATAAATACAGATCATAAATTGGCCTGTGCAGGACAAAAAGATCGCTCCATTGAGTGATGGATTGTGTGCTCTAAAGATACAGGCACAGGAAGCCACCAAGCCCACTCTATCACCAATGCCCTTTGGGCTCAAACTGAGGCTCTCTCTGAGGCAATGGCTAAAGCTTTATCCACTGCAATGGTTACAGGCAGGGCCTTGTCCCAGGCTCCCCCAGCCCGCCCCCAGCCCCCAGCGCCTCACCTGAATCAGGCCACTGCTTTAACTGCGGCCAACCAGGACACTTTAAAAGAGAGTGCCCCCAAGGAGATAAGAAAACATCGCAGGGAAACACCCTCTGAAGGAAATCAGGGTGGGGCAAGACACTCTGTGCTCAGGGAAATCCCGTGGAACAGGTCTTTAGATAAGTAAATGACTTTTAGAAAGAGCTTTTATTATCTCAATCCCTGCATCTCCTCACAACTAAAAAAGTACTAAAATCCTTCATGAAGATATCACACCCTCATGTCAGGTACAAGCCATTTGTAAAACAAAAGTCTTTAAAAAAAACCCTTTCTTTGACATTTAAATTTCCCCCACACTGAAACCCTTGTGTTGACTTTCTTCCCCTAACTCTTTGGAGCAGTCTCTCAGAGCTATCTGGGGTGCTGCCTCAGGGACTGCAGTCCTAATTATACCTCAGATAAAACTTAACCCACAGATCCCCATCAAAGATTTAAAGAAAATTGTGCATACTTGCAAGTCTTGCCTCCCTCACTTACAAGTTCCTCCCCTGCAATCTCCGGGAGTGAACCCTCGGGGACTGAGGCCTAATATGTTGTGGCAGGCAGATGTCACTCACTTTTCGCCCTTTGGAAAACTCAAGTACATCTTTGTATCCATTGATACTTATTCCCATGCCTGCTGGGCTACAGCCCACTCAGGAGAAAAGCAAAACATGCCCAGAGTCAATTCTTACAATGCTCTGCCCCTCTGCGACTACCTGACCAGATAACAACAGACAATGGTCCTTGCTTTGTTAGTAAGAGTTTACAAAACTTCTATCAACAACGGACATCCACCACGCCGCAGGGATCCCATATAACCCTCAAGGATAGGCTATAATTGAACGTCATCATCAAAACTTAAAGGCCCAATTACAAAAACAAAAGGGGATAAGCCCTCACCGAAGAATGGCCCTTTACCCTAAACATTTTAAAAAAGATACAGGCACAGGAAGCCACCAAGCCCACTCTATCCGGGGAATTCTAGGCAATGGCTAAAGCTTTATCCACTGCAATGGTTACAGGCAGGGCCTTGTCCCAGGCTCCCCCAGCCCGCCCCCAGCCCCCAGCGCCTCACCTGAATCAGGCCACTGCTTTAACTGCGGCCAACCAGGACACTTTAAAAGAGAGTGCCCCCAAGGAGATAAGAAAACATCGCAGGGAAACACCCTCTGAAGGAAATCAGGGTGGGGCAAGACACTCTGTGCTCAGGGAAATCCCGTGGAACAGGTCTTTAGATAAGTAAATGACTTTTAGAAAGAGCTTTTATTATCTCAATCCCTGCATCTCCTCACAACTAAAAAAGTACTAAAATCCTTCATGAAGATATCACACCCTCATGTCAGGTACAAGCCATTTGTAAAACAAAAGTCTTTAAAAAAAACCCTTTCTTTGACATTTAAATTTCCCCCACACTGAAACCCTTGCGTTGACTTCCTTCCCCTAACTCTTTGGAGCAGTCTCTCAGAGCTATCTGGGGTGCTGCCTCCGGGACTGCAGTCCTAATTATACCTCAAATAAAACTTAACCCACAGATCCCCATCAAAGATTTAAAGAAAATTGTGCATACTTGCAAGTCTTGCCTCCCTCACTTACAAGTTCCTCCCCTGCAATCTCCGGGAGTGAACCCTCGGGGACTGAGGCCTAATATGTTGTGGCAGGCAGATGTCACTCACTTTTCGCCCTTTGGAAAACTCAAGTACATCTTTGTATCCATTGATACTTATTCCCATGCCTGCTGGGCTACAGCCCACTCAGGAGAAAAAGCAAAACATGCCCAGAGTCATTTCTTACAATGCTTTGCAACTCTGGGTCTACCTTATCAGATAAAAACAGACAATGGTCCTTGCTTTGTTAGTAAAAATTTACAAAACTTCTTTCAAGATGGAACATCCACCACACCACAGGGATCCCATATAACCCTCAAGGATAGGCTATAATTGAACGTCATCATCAAAACTTAAAGGCCCAATTACAAAAACAAAAAGGGGGGATAAGCCCTCACCAGCAACTTGGAATGGCACTCTTTACCCTAAACATTTTAAACTTTTCAAAGAACGAACTGATGGCACCCTTTCAAAAACACTGGTCCAACCAAGAAATAAAGCCTGAAGTGCAAGTGAGATGGAAGGACCCCATCACTGGTCAATGGAAGGAGCCTGATCCACTCCTTACTATGGGGAGAGGATTTGGCTGCATATTCCCCATTGGGGAACCCAGCCCTATATGGGTACCGGCGAGAAACCTTAAATTTAAACCACAAAACAAGGATCAAACCTTAAAATCTGCTGCAGATAACAAATGACCATACATCAGGCCCAAGAACAGAAAGTTCTTGAGGCGTCTCTCTCTCTCTTTCTCTCCTTAATAGGTACAACAGTAATAACATCTGTGCTTGGAGTTCAGTGGGTGCACACCATCACAGCAGTAAACAACAACCACCGCCTCTGACCAGGGACTTCAGACCAGCCTATACCAACTTGAACACCTGAGGGATGCCATAATGGGACTCCAATAACAGCTTGATCTACACGCCAGACCTATCGAGACATTAAGCATCCTGGCACACTTGGACTGTGACGTGAGATATGCTCGCTTCTGCTTGACAGATTTTCCAGTGATGAACAGGACTCTAATTGAAGTACAAAACACATCGTCACAGATGAAAAATATGGGACACTAAATTTTGGGAAGGGCAAAAGATACTAACTTATATTGTTAGCAAACTAAATGTAACCACAGTAAACCGTATTGCACCCCAAACGTTCTGGGAACAAGGATAAAAGGGGGTTAAGATTTTTGACAATGGATATAGAGCCCACTCACCTGGTTTAAAAATGCTTTCTATCTGTTTGTTTGTTGCCTTGCTAGCAAGTTTAAGGTCAAGGGTGTTATGGCCCACAATAGAAAGTTTCTGGGTCTACCTTATCAGATAAAAACAGACAATGGTCCTTGCTTTGTTAGTAAAAATTTACAAAACTTCTTTCAAGATGGAACATCCACCACACCACAGGGATCCCATATAACCCTCAAGGATAGGCTATAATTGAACGTCATCATCAAAACTTAAAGGCCCAATTACAAAAACAAAAAGGGGGGATAAGCCCTCACCAGCAACTTGGAATGGCACTCTTTACCCTAAACATTTTAAACTTTTCAAAGAACGAACTGATGGCACCCTTTCAAAAACACTGGTCCAACCAAGAAATAAAGCCTGAAGTGCAAGTGAGATGGAAGGACCCCATCACTGGTCAATGGAAGGAGCCTGATCCACTCCTTACTATGGGGAGAGGATTTGGCTGCATATTCCCCATTGGGGAACCCAGCCCTATATGGGTACCGGCGAGAAACCTTAAATTTAAACCACAAAACAAGGATCAAACCTTAAAATCTGCTGCAGATAACAAATGACCATACATCAGGCCCAAGAACAGAAAGTTCTTGAGGCGTCTCTCTCTCTCTTTCTCTCCTTAATAGGTACAACAGTAATAACATCTGTGCTTGGAGTTCAGTGGGTGCACACCATCACAGCAGTAAACAACAACCACCGCCTCTGACCAGGGACTTCAGACCAGCCTATACCAACTTGAACACCTGAGGGATGCCATAATGGGACTCCAATAACAGCTTGATCTACACGCCAGACCTATCGAGACATTAAGCATCCTGGCACACTTGGACTGTGACGTGAGATATGCTCGCTTCTGCTTGACAGATTTTCCAGTGATGAACAGGACTCTAATTGAAGTACAAAACACATCGTCACAGATGAAAAATATGGGACACTAAATTTTGGGAAGGGCAAAAGATACTAACTTATATTGTTAGCAAACTAAATGTAACCACAGTAAACCGTATTGCACCCCAAACGTTCTGGGAACAAGGATAAAAGGGGGTTAAGATTTTTGACAATGGATATAGAGCCCACTCACCTGGTTTAAAAATGCTTTCTATCTGTTTGTTTTTGTTGCCTTGCTAGCAGTATTGTTTAAGGTCAAGGGTGTTATGGCCCACAATAGAAAGTTACAAAAAAAAATAATTGTGCTTGCTCAGGTCCTAGAAGAAGAGCCCTATGTTGGGCACCCACAAAACCCCTGGGTCGATATGGCCCTTCAAGAAATCACTCGAGACATATAATGAGGCCTTTGAATGAAGAACGCTCTAAAACTCCGTCCAGCCCCCGCGAGATGGCTGGTTAGCAAGTGACGGGTAAGAGGACACCACTGCAGAGCAGGCCTAAGACAGGAGGGCTGCCACAGCTGCTGCCTGATCCCATGACGGGCTCTGCCTGAATAGTGCTCTGTCCTCACCTAAGACAGGCACAGCCGCAAGGGAGAGCGGACGAGGCTAGAGGCTGGCCACCTCTTAGCTCTATGCGTTGCCTCAACAAAAGTCTCTTAATTTTAAAATAAAAGACGGGGAGATGTGGGGCCCTAAAGGAAAGAGGGCTTTTGCAAGCAAAAGGAAGCTTAAGCACATTTGCAGTTTGGTGCTAAAAGGACGCCTATAGGAAGAGACAGGGCATGATCTAAGGTCCATTGTCAAAACTTCTGATTGATCCCGCTGGTTTCCGCGCTCTGGGCAATGCAGGCTCACTGTGAGTTCCTATTTCAATGCAAATGCGTGGTTGCTCGACCTTTAGCTTGATTGGTGTAACTATAGGAAGTCCCTTGCAAACCCCCCTTTTCGTTTGCCTATAAAAACTGTTAGTTTACTCTAATAAAGTGGAACCACTCCGATGGAACCCCTGTCGCGTCTGATTGTCCCCTGCCTCAGCCAAGGGGCTACGGGGCGGACAGTTCAAGATTTGCCTTTCTCCGAGATCTCCCGGTTCCTCCGGGGGTAATCCCGCTGCCTTCCCTTTCTGCGGAAGGTCCCTGCAAATGAGGTAGTTGGATCTAGATCCTATCATAAAAAGTGAAGTCAGTCAAAAATAGAAAGACAAATACAATATACTAACACATATATATATGAAATCTAGTAAGAGGGTAATGATAACACACATAGTGAACCGATGGAAAAACAGACATAGACAATAGACATATGGACATTATGGGGATTGAACAGTGTACAGGAGGCATATAGGAAGTAACATGGAAACCTATACTATCATATGTGAGAAAGTTAGCTATTATCATTACGCTAAGGGAATAGGAGTACTTACAATGGTTTGGTGCGACAGCCTGGAAGGGTGTGATTGCAGGGAGTGGGGGAAGTGGACCAGGCATATGCATGTGACTGACCTGGGCACATACATGCCTGTGAACAACAAAACTCTAAAAATTAAAAAAATAAATAAAATAAAAAAGATAAAGCTGTATTTTCTATAACAGATATTGTTCATTTTATTCACTTCTACCCTAGGTCAGAGCAGGATAGGAGATTGTGCTGTAGGTATTTAAGCTGGTCACCCAATGATAAATCAGTGATCACTGGTTTAACTATCCCTTTTATTTGGAGTTTTTCTTTTTTTGATAATACAGCATCAATAGAAATCAAACTCTCAAGAATAGTTCCCCCTTCCCTCTATTCTTTCATAATATGTGCCTAAATGCAGTGGAAACAAGTGTTCACAGCGACTATAGGAAGAGACAGGGCATGATCTAAGGTCCATTGTCAAAACTTCTGATTGATCCCGCTGGTTTCCGCGCTCTGGGCAATGCAGGCTCACTGTGAGTTCCTATTTCAATGCAAATGCGTGGTTGCTCGACCTTTAGCTTGATTGGTGTAACTATAGGAAGTCCCTTGCAAACCCCCCTTTTCGTTTGCCTATAAAAACTGTTAGTTTACTCTAATAAAGTGGAACCACTCCGATGGAACCCCTGTCGCGTCTGATTGTCCCCTGCCTCAGCCAAGGGGCTACGGGGCGGACAGTTCAAGATTTGCCTTTCTCCGAGATCTCCCGGTTCCTCCGGGGGTAATCCCGCTGCCTTCCCTTTCTGCGGAAGGTCCCTGCAAATGAGGTAGTTGGATCTAGATCCTATCATAAAAAGTGAAGTCAGTCAAAAATAGAAAGACAAATACAATATACTAACACATATATATATGAAATCTAGTAAGAGGGTAATGATAACACACATAGTGAACCGATGGAAAAACAGACATAGACAATAGACATATGGACATTATGGGGATTGAACAGTGTACAGGAGGCATATAGGAAGTAACATGGAAACCTATACTATCATATGTGAGAAAGTTAGCTATTATCATTACGCTAAGGGAATAGGAGTACTTACAATGGTTTGGTGCGACAGCCTGGAAGGGTGTGATTGCAGGGAGTGGGGGAAGTGGACCAGGCATATGCATGTGACTGACCTGGGCACATACATGCCTGTGAACAACAAAACTCTAAAAATTAAAAAAATA
Organism: Tragulus kanchil; assembly: GCA_022376925.1. Classification (NCBI taxonomy): domain Eukaryota; kingdom Metazoa; phylum Chordata; class Mammalia; order Artiodactyla; family Tragulidae; genus Tragulus; species Tragulus kanchil. The sequence continues at coordinate 78,221,746 of JAIOJX010000029.1, read as the reverse complement.
AATAAAATAAAAAAGATAAAGCTGTATTTTCTATAACAGATATTGTTCATTTTATTCACTTCTACCCTAGGTCAGAGCAGGATAGGAGATTGTGCTGTAGGTATTTAAGCTGGTCACCCAATGATAAATCAGTGATCACTGGTTTAACTATCCCTTTTATTTGGAGTTTTTCTTTTTTTGATAATACAGCATCAATAGAAATCAAACTCTCAAGAATAGTTCCCCCTTCCCTCTATTCTTTCATAATATGTGCCTAAATGCAGTGGAAACAAGTGTTCACAGCGACTATTGGCAAGAGGGAGGCATTATAAATGCTGTGTTTCTCTGGGGCCTCCAGCTGATTTATTGTAGCTCACTTATGTCTGGGCAGCAGCTTTTTCACACACTAACCCTATTTGTGATATGGCTAGTGTTTCCTTGTTTTGGGGATGTGTTGGTGCCCAAAGCTGCTGACAGTTGACCAGATGTTGGTTAATCACTTGTCATCACTTCTTCTCATTGGGCTTTCCACACAAAGCATCGTCATCCCAGCCAAAGGTCTCTGACAGTCCTTTCCATATTCCTGGGATCCTACATGGGTAAAAAAGCAAAATCTCAGTATGTTGCATATGTGCACAAGACAGGGAGCAGCAGCAGCATTATCCCTTGAGCTCTGTGTCACCAGTCCCCTTCTGGCAACCACAGTACTGCTCTGTCACCATCTTAAACAACACTAAGTATATGTGGAACTTCTTCTAAGGCTTGTATTCCACACAAACTCTAGGGAATGCCCAGGGCAATAGTCCACAGGCTCCAGCATTTAAAAAGTCCCACATATATTTGGAGATTTCCACTACTTAGACGCCTTCACTTCTCTTTCTCACTGTATCTGAAGCTAGATGAGTAAAACTGGGCCTTTTGAATTTTTAAGCACTTTCTCCTATGTTCATCAACACTTTATCTTCTCTTTCAACACCCATCTTTATTGTAGCAGTGCTAAATCTTTACTGTGCAACAGAGTCTCCTGGATGGCTTAACAAATCAAAGATTGCTAGACCCCACTTCCATGGTTTTTTGTTCAATTGCTATGAGAAGGAGCCTAAGAAGTTCCACTTCTAATAAGTTCTAGGATGATAATAATTCTACTGATTCAGGGACTATAGTTTGAGAAGCATTGACTTACAGAAAAGGAATCATATAAGTACACAACCACGGCTTTTTAAAAAATAACTTTACTGAGGTATAATTGATATGCAACAATTGCATGTATGTATTGTGTATATTTGAGAAGTTAGAAAATATGTGAACCTATAAAACTATCACCAAATCAAGGTAACAAACATAACTATTACTTCTAAAAGTTCTCTGTGCCCCTTTATTTTTGTCTTTATTTCTTCTGGTAAGAAACCTTAGCATGAGATCTACCCTCTTAACATATCTTATTTTTATTGAATTTTAATTTGCAAATAGCATGTTAGTTTCAGGTGTACATCATAGAGATTCAATATTTATGTGCATTACAAAATGATCACCATAATAAGTCTAATTATCATCTGTCACCATAAAAAGTTATTATAACATTATTGACTATGTTCTCTAAGCGCTGCTTAGTCTCTCAGTTGTGTTTGACTCTTCCTGCCTCATCTACACACATAGATTGTGGCCCATCATACTCTAAGGTCTGTGGGAATTCTCCAGGCAAGACTACCTGGGTGGTTTCCATGTCCTCCTCCATGGTATTTTCCCAACCCAGGGATTGAACCAAGGTCTCCCATATTGAGGCAGATTCTTTACCATCTGCGCTACCAGGGAAGACCAATATTCTTTATATTGCTCATGAAAACATTTAAAGTGCACAATACAATGATATTAACTATGGGCACTGTGTTGTACTGCAGCATTCTGGAATTTATTCATCTTGCATGACTGAAAACTTATACCCATGAAGTAACAACTCTTCAATTCGCCCCACGTCAACCCCTGGCCACCACTGTTCTAATCTCTGCTTCTCTGAATCAATTTTAGTTTCCATAGACAAGTGGGAACATTCAGTTTATCAGTACTGCTTTTGATAAGTTACTAGCAACTCAAGGAAATGTGTAAAATCTTTTATTTCAATTTTTAAGTTAAGCCTGACTTTCAGAACTATTGCTTTGCAAAGAGTAAAGAAAAAATAACAGTCAAAGTTGAGAAATTATTTTGTTTCTCTTGTTGGTAATCTATGTTTCCCTTGCAGCACTGAAACCCACTGATTGAATAGCAGGGAAGCCAGAGGGTAGGATGATTTCAAAGACGTAAGATAGTTCAGAAAATATGTGAACCTATAAAACTATCACCAAATCAAGGTAACAAACATAACTATTACTTCTAAAAGTTCTCTGTGCCCCTTTATTTTTGTCTTTATTTCTTCTGGTAAGAAACCTTAGCATGAGATCTACCCTCTTAACATATCTTATTTTTATTGAATTTTAATTTGCAAATAGCATGTTAGTTTCAGGTGTACATCATAGAGATTCAATATTTATGTGCATTACAAAATGATCACCATAATAAGTCTAATTATCATCTGTCACCAAAAAAAGTTATTATAACATTATTGACTATGTTCTCTAAGCGCTGCTTAGTCTCTCAGTTGTGTTTGACTCTTCCTGCCTCATCTACACACATAGATTGTGGCCCATCATACTCTAAGGTCTGTGGGAATTCTCCAGGCAAGACTACCTGGGTGGTTTCCATGTCCTCCTCCATGGTATTTTCCCAACCCAGGGATTGAACCAAGGTCTCCCATATTGAGGCAGATTCTTTACCATCTGCGCTACCAGGGAAGACCAATATTCTTTATATTGCTCATGAAAACATTTAAAGTGCACAATACAATGATATTAACTATGGGCACTGTGTTGTACTGCAGCATTCTGGAATTTATTCATCTTGCATGACTGAAAACTTATACCCATGAAGTAACAACTCTTCAATTCGCCCCACGTCAACCCCTGGCCACCACTGTTCTAATCTCTGCTTCTCTGAATCAATTTTAGTTTCCATAGACAAGTGGGAACATTCAGTTTATCAGTACTGCTTTTGATAAGTTACTAGCAACTCAAGGAAATGTGTAAAATCTTTTATTTCAATTTTTAAGTTAAGCCTGACTTTCAGAACTATTGCTTTGCAAAGAGTAAAGAAAAAATAACAGTCAAAGTTGAGAAATTATTTTGTTTCTCTTGTTGGTAATCTATGTTTCCCTTGCAGCACTGAAACCCACTGATTGAATAGCAGGGAAGCCAGAGGGTAGGATGATTTCAAAGACGTAAGATAGTTCAGAAAATATATCCTTTCTAAAAACTGAAGAAAAAGTAAGACATAAACTAGCAAACAACTCGAATATTACTGAAACTAAGAAAGGGTCAGAGTGCTATGCCATTTAAAAAAATTAAAAAATGGTGCCTGGGGAGAGAAAGAGAAAAATACAGCAAAAACTCAGCCTTCCCAAAAGCCGTATAGGGAAGCCAGTGGGACACAATTTCACAAATGCTTCATATTTGTAAAAAAAAAACTGAGGAGATTAAGCATTCTACAGTAAAGACCTGAAAACTCCTAGAAAAGAAGTTGTCAATCACTGCAAAATCATCAGAGGTTGGGGACATTCCCAAGGTTTGGGATTTGTTTTGCTCATTCTCTGAAGAAATTGGGAAATAGATCTATCAATGTTATTCTGACTTTCAAGAGATAATTATTTCTACCAAAATCAGAATTTAACTAAGAAACTAAGCAAGATATTTGCTATTGTGAGATTGGGCAGCCTGGAGGGAAGGGGGAAATAGGAGCCTACTAGGAATAATGTAGTCCACATTTTCAAGTTCTCCTTGTGATTTCCCTTCATAGGTAATGCCAAGGAAGAGTGAAGAAGCAAAACAAGAGTAGAAAATCAGGGGATATTAGTGTATTAATTTCCTATTGATGTCTAATAAATTTAACCACAGACTAGAAGTTTAAAATATCTTGGATATATTATCTCAAAGCTTCAGTAAATCAGGAGTTTAGCATAGCTCTCATGGGTCATCTAAATCTGGATTGGTCTCACAGTGTGCAAGGCAGATGTTTGCTGGACAAAATTCTCATTTTGAGGCTCAGATGAGAAAGATTCTACCTTCAAGTTCTTTAGGTTGTGGGCAGTATATTTCTTTGTTGCTATAAGACTATGGTCTCAATTTTTATTTATTTATTTATTTATTTGGCCTGGCTGTTGACTGTAGTTTATCTTCAGGCTCCCCAAAATTCCTTGTGTTAACTTTTAAAAAAATGCATAAAATTGTAAGCCGAATATTTGGGGCAAAAGGAGAATTATAGCCCAAGTGACAGCATTTCAAACAGCTCTGAGAACTATCCTAAAGTGGCAAGGGGAAAGGTAAGTAGTTGTTGTTGACATTGAGTCTGTAAGTCGTGCCTGACTCTGTGAACCCATGGACTGTAGTCCAGTAGTCTTCTCTGTCCATGGGATTTCCCAGACAGTATAAGGTCAGTATATATGTGACTTTGGTGAAGGGGGAATACATGCAATCAAGAATATATGTTTTTACAGAAAGTTCCTGATTGTCATGAGAAACAGTCATCATCATGAAAGAATGTTTTATCATGGGGGTTTTTTAAAAAAACTGAGGAGATTAAGCATTCTACAGTAAAGACCTGAAAACTCCTAGAAAAGAAGTTGTCAATCACTGCAAAATCATCAGAGGTTGGGGACATTCCCAAGGTTTGGGATTTGTTTTGCTCATTCTCTGAAGAAATTGGGAAATAGATCTATCAATGTTATTCTGACTTTCAAGAGATAATTATTTCTACCAAAATCAGAATTTAACTAAGAAACTAAGCAAGATATTTGCTATTGTGAGATTGGGCAGCCTGGAGGGAAGGGGGAAATAGGAGCCTACTAGGAATAATGTAGTCCACATTTTCAAGTTCTCCTTGTGATTTCCCTTCATAGGTAATGCCAAGGAAGAGTGAAGAAGCAAAACAAGAGTAGAAAATCCGGGGAAATTAGTGTATTAATTTCCTATTGATGTCTAATAAATTTAACCACAGACTAGAAGTTTAAAATATCTTGGATATATTATCTCAAAGCTTCAGTAAATCAGGAGTTTAGCATAGCTCTCATGGGTCATCTAAATCTGGATTGGTCTCACAGTGTGCAAGGCAGATGTTTGCTGGACAAAATTCTCATTTTGAGGCTCAGATGAGAAAGATTCTACCTTCAAGTTCTTTAGGTTGTGGGCAGTATATTTCTTTGTTGCTATAAGACTATGGTCTCAATTTTTATTTATTTATTTATTTATTTGGCCTGGCTGTTGACTGTAGTTTATCTTCAGGCTCCCCAAAATTCCTTGTGTTAACTTTTAAAAAAATGCATAAAATTGTAAGCCGAATATTTGGGGCAAAAGGAGAATTATAGCCCAAGTGACAGCATTTCAAACAGCTCTGAGAACTATCCTAAAGTGGCAAGGGGAAAGGTAAGTAGTTGTTGTTGACATTGAGTCTGTAAGTCGTGCCTGACTCTGTGAACCCATGGACTGTAGTCCAGTAGTCTTCTCTGTCCATGGGATTTCCCAGACAGTATAAGGTCAGTATATATGTGACTTTGGTGAAGGGGGAATACATGCAATCAAGAATATATGTTTTTACAGAAAGTTCCTGATTGTCATGAGAAACAGTCATCATCATGAAAGATTCTAGTGCTTTTCTATTCATGAGGAGATACAAGAATTGGGTTTATAAAGTTGTCTCTTGAAAATGTATAACTTTCTTAGAATGTGTTTTGTCAGTTCATGTTTTTCCAGAGCATCAATTCAGTTTGGTCACTCTGTCATGTTCAACTCTTTGCAACCCCTTGGACTGCAGCACACCAGGCTTCTCTGTCCTTCACCATCTGCCAAAGCTTGCTCAAACTCATTTCCATTGACCAATTAATGCCACCGAACTATCTAGTCCTCCCCTTCTCCTTTTGCCTACTATTTCCCCCGAAATCAGGGACGTTTCCAGTGAGTTGTCTCTTTGTATCAGAAGGCAAACTGTTGGAGCTTCAGCTTCAGCATTAGTCCTGCCAATGAATATTCAGGATTGTTTTCCTTTACGATTGACTGGTTTGATCTCCCTGAAGTCCAAGGGACTCTCAAGAGTCTTCTCCAACACCACAGTTCAAAGGCATCAATTTTTTGGTGTTCACGTTCTTAATTTAGGGACCCAGGGGAGATCACGACCTCTCAGCCAGCACTTCCTCCTCTGTAAATGAAGATCCAATGAGCCAAGGTAAGGGGGTACAAGTTATGGGGTTCAATTATCATTAGATCCTAATAAGGACATGAGTTCCTCCTCTTTGTAATCATGAACCTTCTTCTCTGAAGTGGTCAAGGATCCTTAGAGTGGATTTTTCAACAAGGATCATTTCTCAGATCATTGGAGAATAATTAACTTCCAGAAGTGTTTTTACTGTATGGAGCTCTGCTTACATTGTCAAAATAGCCTCAGGTCTGTCATCTATTGATTTTCACTGCTGAGGTGTCTGCACATAATCTCAAGTGGCAAAGTGAGAGCATTCCAGATGAGAAGAGTTCATGATTAGCAAGTTTCAAACAGCTCTGAGAACTATCCTAAAGTGGCAAGGGGAAAGGTAAGTAGTTGTTGTTGACATTGAGTCTGTAAGTCGTGCCTGACTCTGTGAACCCATGGACTGTAGTCCAGTAGTCTTCTCTGTCCATGGGATTTCCCAGACAGTATAAGGTCAGTATATATGTGACTTTGGTGAAGGGGGAATACATGCAATCAAGAATATATGTTTTTACAGAAAGTTCCTGATTGTCATGAGAAACAGTCATCATCATGAAAGATTCTAGTGCTTTTCTATTCATGAGGAGATACAAGAATTGGGTTTATAAAGTTGTCTCTTGAAAATGTATAACTTTCTTAGAATGTGTTTTGTCAGTTCATGTTTTTCCAGAGCATCAATTCAGTTTGGTCACTCTGTCATGTTCAACTCTTTGCAACCCCTTGGACTGCAGCACACCAGGCTTCTCTGTCCTTCACCATCTGCCAAAGCTTGCTCAAACTCATTTCCATTGACCAATTAATGCCACCGAACTATCTAGTCCTCCCCTTCTCCTTTTGCCTACTATTTCCCCCGAAATCAGGGACGTTTCCAGTGAGTTGTCTCTTTGTATCAGAAGGCAAACTGTTGGAGCTTCAGCTTCAGCATTAGTCCTGCCAATGAATATTCAGGATTGTTTTCCTTTACGATTGACTGGTTTGATCTCCCTGAAGTCCAAGGGACTCTCAAGAGTCTTCTCCAACACCACAGTTCAAAGGCATCAATTTTTTGGTGTTCACGTTCTTAATTTAGGGACCCAGGGGAGATCACGACCTCTCAGCCAGCACTTCCTCCTCTGTAAATGAAGATCCAATGAGCCAAGGTAAGGGGGTACAAGTTATGGGGTTCAATTATCATTAGATCCTAATAAGGACATGAGTTCCTCCTCTTTGTAATCATGAACCTTCTTCTCTGAAGTGGTCAAGGATCCTTAGAGTGGATTTTTCAACAAGGATCATTTCTCAGATCATTGGAGAATAATTAACTTCCAGAAGTGTTTTTACTGTATGGAGCTCTGCTTACATTGTCAAAATAGCCTCAGGTCTGTCATCTATTGATTTTCACTGCTGAGGTGTCTGCACATAATCTCAAGTGGCAAAGTGAGAGCATTCCAGATGAGAAGAGTTCATGATTAGTGGGAAAACCTTAGCTTTGAATATATGGACTTTTGTCAGCGAAGTGATGTCTCTACTTTTGATTTCTCCGTCTAGTTTTGCCATAGTCTTTTTCCCAAGGAGCAAGCATCCTCTAATTTCACAATTGCAGTCACCATCCACAGTGATTTTGGAGTCCAAGAAAATAAAGTCTGCCACTGTTTTCACTGTTTGCTCATCTATTTGCCATGGAATGACGGGACTGGATGCAATGCCATGCCAATGCCATGACATGATCTTCATTTTTTGAATGTTGAGTCTTAGACCAGCTTTTTCCCTCTCCCTTTTTACCTTAATCAATAGGCTCTTTAGTTTCCTCTTTGCTCTCTACCATAATGTTGGAGTCATCAGCATTCTTGAGGTTATTGATTATCTCCTGGTAATCTTGACTCCAGTCTGTTCTTCATCCAGTTGATCTTTCTCATATCCTGCAAAGATGGAAGTAACAAAGAATAATTACCTTGTAAACTGGAACTCCTAGAAGGAAGGAAAGTATGTTCTCAGTAATGTGGTACGGGAATACGTTTCAGGTACATTGAAGCCAAATGAAAGCCTCGAAAAATGAATATTCATTCTACAATAAATCATTGCCCCCCCAAAATCCAAAATAAAATAGAAATCATTTAGTGAAAGTTTTTTCTTAAGATTTTTCCTTCCTTTTTGAACAGATCATTTTTATGGTAAAAGAAAAACATAATAAAGCAGAGAGGCAAAGACTAGGGCACTGCCTTTCAAACTTGAGGCATACAAAATCACCAAGAGCTCTTGCTAAAAACATGTCTAGGATGGAACTCAATAGTATGAATTTGCTCTAACTTCCCTTGTTATGCTGATTATACTGATCCAGGACCACACATTGAGAACCATTATAGCAGGTTAAAGCTATATTTGAATATTACATTGTAACAAGACAGATATAATATTACATTTTTGTCTTCTATATGAGCCTGATTGTGTAGTCTATGATTTGAAATACTATTCCTACTTTGCATTTTGTTCTTGATAATTTTTAAAGGTTTCTAATCATACTTTTATAAATAATGTATTGAATATAATTTAAAAATGCCTGATTTAGTGGGAAAAAATAAATGAGAGCATACATAAATGTTCTTAGTGCAATACCTAGCATTCACAGGTATTCAGTAAATGCTGTTTAATTTTCTTCTTCAATGAAAGAAGAATAAAAATATATATGTACTTTTAATCTCAGTTATTTCAACCCTGGTCTATCTATAATTGTGCCAGTATCTGAAATTGGGATGTCACAGTTCCTAAAAATTATGTTGCAATATATTTTCTCTAAAAACACCTACCTTTCCCCTCAAACACACTTTAATAATTTTTTTTTGGTAGAATATATGGAACAGAAGTCCAGTTTACATTATGTGTCAGGAAATGTGTCATGTCATGGTGAGTAATTAAAATTACTTAATTACAAAATGATCCAGTAGCAACTTTAGGGTAGGTCTTATTTCTTATCCTGGAAGTTCCATCATAATTTGATTTCTGGTACATTTTCATTCCTATTAATGATTTCCTATTAATGATTGATGATTTCCTCTACCAATTCTCAAACTAAGTACACATCAGAGCCAGCATTACCACCAAGGGCTGATTTATACTAATTTTTTTAAAAAAAATACTCATATATATATATATGTGTATATATGTATATATATGCGTATATATATATATATATATATGACTAATCTGGGATTATACATATTTGTAAACAACAAAACTCTGTAAAAGAAAGAAGTAAAATAAAAATAGTTATTAAAAATGTAATTCATATATAAGTATATAAATAATAATACAACAAACTAATTAAGATTTTCCCATAACCTGCATTATATTTGCATCTTTCTCTGCTCTTATTTGAGATAATTACGTAACAGTAAGGAAAGGGGCAGGGCACACTTTTTTTGAAAGAATGACATACCCAAAGGACACAGCATAAACCTGTTAAAATTAAATGGGCCCAAGATGGCAGACTAGACCTTGATCTTCAGTCAGAAAGCTAAATGACACCAAAACCCACATATATTTCGTCTTCTATATGAGCCTGATTGTGTAGTCTATGATTTGAAATACTATTCCTACTTTGCATTTTGTTCTTGATAATTTTTAAAGGTTTCTAATCATACTTTTATAAATAATGTATTGAATATAATTTAAAAATGCCTGATTTAGTGGGAAAAAATAAATGAGAGCATACATAAATGTTCTTAGTGCAATACCTAGCATTCACAGGTATTCAGTAAATGCTGTTTAATTTTCTTCTTCAATGAAAGAAGAATAAAAATATATATGTACTTTTAATCTCAGTTATTTCAACCCTGGTCTATCTATAATTGTGCCAGTATCTGAAATTGGGATGTCACAGTTCCTAAAAATTATGTTGCAATATATTTTCTCTAAAAACACCTACCTTTCCCCTCAAACACACTTTAATAACTTTTTTTTGTTAGAATTTATGGAACAGAAGTCCAGTTTACATTATGTGTCAGGAAATGTGTCATGTCATGGTGAGTAATTAAAATTACTTAATTACAAAATGATCCAGTAGCAACTTTAGGGTAGGTCTTATTTCTTATCCTGGAAGTTCCATCATAATTTGATTTCTGGTACATTTTCATTCCTATTAATGATTTCCTATTAATGATTGATGATTTCCTCTACCAATTCTCAAACTAAGTACACATCAGAGCCAGCATTACCACCAAGGGCTGATTTATACTAATTTTTTTAAAAAAAATACTCATATATATATATATGTGTATATATGTATATATATGCGTATATATATATATATATATATGACTAATCTGGGATTATACATATTTGTAAACAACAAAACTCTGTAAAAGAAAGAAGTAAAATAAAAATAGTTATTAAAAATGTAATTCATATATAAGTATATAAATAATAATACAACAAACTAATTAAGATTTTCCCATAACCTGCATTATATTTGCATCTTTCTCTGCTCTTATTTGAGATAATTACGTAACAGTAAGGAAAGGGGCAGGGCACACTTTTTTTGAAAGAATGACATACCCAAAGGACACAGCATAAACCTGTTAAAATTAAATGGGCCCAAGATGGCAGACTAGACCTTGATCTTCAGTCAGCAAGCTAAATGACACACCCAGAGAACCCACCACAGATTCACTCCTTCCCCAAAAGAGTTGGAATAATCCTCCCACTCATTAGCATATGGAATTACCTAGCTCATAAAAGTTAAAAGCACCATGATTTCTGGGCTGCTGGATTTGCCTGCTGGAATGGCCCACACTGTGAAATGTGCTTTTCTCTGAATCTGAATAAATTCATTTATTACCTATCACCTTGTCTCTCACTGAACTCTTTTTTGCTAAGAGCCATGAAGAACCTGAGTTCCATTATGTGCTGGGTGGCTTTTGACTAGGTTTGAGTCCCAGCCACATGAGTTCAAGTTCCAAGCGTGGTTTTGACTGGTTCATGTCCCAGTCATGTGCGTTAAACTCTTAAACTGGGTTTTGGGTTTAAGTCCCAAATCTGATGCAAAATGGTTCCAGTTGGTTGAGAGTGAAGATAGTGATGAAAAGGAAGGAAGCTTAATGGGTTGTGGGGACTAGGGAAGGCAGCGGGATTGCCCCCAGCTGAACCAGGAGATCTCGGAGAGAGGTGAATCTTGAACTGCCCGCCCCCCAGCCCCCTGGCTCATACAGGGGACAGTTAGACGTGACAGGGGTTCCGTCGGAGCGGTTCCACTTTATTAGAGCAAACTAACAGTTTTTATAGGCAAACGAAGGGGGGTTTGCAAGGGACTTCCTATAGTTACACCAATCAAGCTAAAGGTCAAGCAATTACGTATTTACATTGCAATAGGAACTCATGGTGAGCCTGCATTGCCCAGAGGGCGGAAACCAGGGGGATCAATCAGAAGTTTTGACAATGGGCCTTAGATCATGCCCTGTCTCTTCCTGTAGGCATCCTTTTAGCACCAAACTGCAAATATGTGCTTAAGCTTCCTTATGCTTGCAAAGGCCCTCTTTCCTTCAGGACCCCACAATGGGTTAAGACTGCTATGAATTTATAGAAATGGGAAAAATGAGGTCTTCCCAACCTGCATCCAGGCTTTTTAATGAGGATCAGAAGAATGATGTATGTAAAAGTTCTCAAAAAAAGGGTTAATTTCTGATTTTAATTAAATATGCATTAGATAAACAAGAGACTCTCAATATAATTCACGATGGACTAGAGGTTTCTTTATTTATACAAGTAGAGAGTAATACAAAATATTGAGTTAAATTCAGTTGCACAGTCATATCCAACTCTTTGAGACCCCATGGACTGCAGCATGGCAGACAGGCTTCTCTGTCATTCACCATCCCATAAAGCTTGCTTAAATTCATATCCATTAAATCAGTGATACCATCTCATCCTATGTCATCCCCTTCTCCTTTTTCCTTTTGTTTCTCCCAGCATTATGCTCCTTTCCACTGAGTCATCTCTTCCCATCAGTTGATCAAAGTATTGGAGCTTTAGCTTCAACATCAGTCCTTCCAATGAATAATAATGGTTGATTTCCATTAGGATTGAATGTGTTGATCTCCTTGCTGTCCATGGGACTCTCAAGAGTCTTCTCCAACACTACTGCTAAATGGCATCAATTTTTCAGTGCTCAGCCTTCTTTATAACTCATTTCTCACATCCATTTATGCTTATTGGGAAAAGCATAGCTTCCACTATACAAACCTTTGTCAGGAAAGTGATGCTTCTGTTTCTGAATATACTGTCTAGGTTTGCCATATATTTTTTTCCTAAGGAGCAAACATCCTCTGATTTTATGGATACAGTCACCTTCCATAGCCCACGAAAATAGTCTGTCATCATTTTCACTGTCCATTCATTTGCTATGAAGTGATGGAACCAGATGCCATTATCTTCATTTTGTTAAGTTTTATGTCAGCTTTATTTGCAATCAGAAGGTTTCCTTGACAATGCTAAAGGTCAAGCAATTAGATTTACATTGCAATAGGAACTCATGGTGAGCCTGCATTGCCCAGAGGGCGGAAACCAGGGGATCAATCAGAAGTTTTGACAATGGGCCTTAGATCATGCCCTGTCTCTTCCTGTAGGCATCCTTTTAGCACCAAACTGCAAATATGTGCTTAAGCTTCCTTATGCTTGCAAAGGCCCTCTTTCCTTCAGGACCCCACAATGGGTTAAGACTGCTATGAATTTATAGAAATGGGAAAAATGAGGTCTTCCCAACCTGCATCCAGGCTTTTTAATGAGGATCAGAAGAATGATGTATGTAAAAGTTCTCAAAAAAAGGGTTAATTTCTGATTTTAATTAAATATGCATTAGATAAACAAGAGACTCTCAATATAATTCACGATGGACTAGAGGTTTCTTTATTTATACAAGTAGAGAGTAATACAAAATATTGAGTTAAATTCAGTTGCACAGTCATATCCAACTCTTTGAGACCCCATGGACTGCAGCATGGCAGACAGGCTTCTCTGTCATTCACCATCCCATAAAGCTTGCTTAAATTCATATCCATTAAATCAGTGATACCATCTCATCCTATGTCATCCCCTTCTCCTTTTTCCTTTTGTTTCTCCCAGCATTATGCTCCTTTCCACTGAGTCATCTCTTCCCATCAGTTGATCAAAGTATTGGAGCTTTAGCTTCAACATCAGTCCTTCCAATGAATAATAATGGTTGATTTCCATTAGGATTGAATGTGTTGATCTCCTTGCTGTCCATGGGACTCTCAAGAGTCTTCTCCAACACTACTGCTAAATGGCATCAATTTTTCAGTGCTCAGCCTTCTTTATAACTCATTTCTCACATCCATTTATGCTTATTGGGAAAAGCATAGCTTCCACTATACAAACCTTTGTCAGGAAAGTGATGCTTCTGTTTCTGAATATACTGTCTAGGTTTGCCATATATATTTTTTTTCCTAAGGAGCAAACATCCTCTGATTTTATGGATACAGTCACCTTCCATAGCCCACGAAAATAGTCTGTCATCATTTTCACTGTCCATTCATTTGCTATGAAGTGATGGAACCAGATGCCATGATCTTCATTTTTTGAAGTTAAGTTTTATGTCAGCTTTTTTACTTTCCACTTCCACCTTCATCAAGAGGCTCTTTAGTTCTTCTTCACTTTCTACATAATGGTGGTATCATTTGCATATCTGAGTTTATTGATATTGCTCCCAGCAATCTTGATTCCAGCTTCATCCAAACCAGCATTTAGCATGATGTACTCTGCATATCAGTTAATTAAGCATGTAAGTTAAATGATAGAGTAAAAGCAGTAAAAGGCAGGTTAGAAATAAAACATATAGATGCAGAGCATAAATATGATAGCATTGATTAAAAACTTATAATTAGTAAATATGAGTAAATAAAAGAGAATGATTTATTTGTCCAAATACATGTAGCCAAAGTACAGTTGTAAAAGGACTAAAATCTTCCTTAAAAATACACTTCATAAAGCAAAATGTGTGTTTTTTAAGAGAGCTCTCTCATAAAGCGAAAAGAGTGTAAAGTGAGTGGATGAGAAAAGATGAGTCATGTAAACTAGAGAGTAAAAGGGGACTTGAGAGTCATCACATCCTTGGCCATATCAACAAAAGATAATAGAATTCTAGATCACATGCATCAAAGAGGAATGAGTCAATTTGTTTCTAAGAACAACTGTGTCTCTGTATTAGTGTCCCGTTACTGCTGTGAGTAATTTCCACAAACCTAGTGTCTCAGAACAACCCAATTTCTTATCATATAGTTATGGAGGTCAACAGTCTGAAAATGTCTTACAAAAAGGGCTAAAATCAGCTGGTCTAAATGACTGTGTTCTTTTGCGAATTCTGAAGAAGAATCTGCCCATTGCCTTTTACAGCCTTCAGAAGGATCCTGCATTCCTCATGACCTCTTCTTCCATCTTCAAACAACAGAGAAACATTTTCCAATCTCCTTCTCTGATATCCGTGTCTGTTTTCATATTTCCCTCTGCCTCTAACAATTCTACCTTAAGAATTTATGTGATTTTCTAGAGCCTATCTGTATATTCTGGGTTTATATCTTCATTGTAACATCTGTGAATTCAAGCACTTCCATATAAACTCTTTTACATGTAAATTAGTACAGCAACTGGTTCCTGGGAATCAGAGTGTAGGCACCATTGCTATTGTTTTCCAGTCTGCCTGACTCATTTCCAACCCATGGTCAGCAGCATGACAGTCCTCCCTGTCCTTCACTATCTACTGGAATTTGCTCAAACTCATATTCATTGTGTCAGTAATGCCATCCAACCATCTCATGATCTGTCATTGCCTTCTCCTCCTGCCCCCAAACTTTCCCCAAATCAGGTCTTTTCTAATGCCATCTCTTCATATCAGGTGGCCAAACTATTGGAGCTTCAGCTTCACCATCAGCTCTTCCAATTAATATTCAGGGTTGATCTCCTTTAGGATTCACTGGTTTGATCTTGATTCCTTGCTGTCCAAAGGACTCTGGAAAATCTTTTCCAGCATCATAGTTCAAAAGCATACATTTATCAGGTCCAACTCTTGCATCCATACATGTCTATTGGAAGAAATATAGCTTTGACTATATGGACCTTTGTGAGATAGTGATGTCTCTGCTTTTTAATAAAGTGACTAGGTTTATCATTAACGTTCTTCCAGAGCAAGCTTCTTTTAATTTTATGACTTCAGAAACTGTCCACAGTAATTTTGGAGCCCAAGAAAATAAAATCGGTCACTGTTTCCATTTTTTTTGCCCATCTATTTGCCATCAACTGATGAGACCAGACGCTATGACCTTGTTTTGTGTATGTTGAATCTTAAGAACATAGTTCACTCTCCCCTTTTATCCTTACCAAGAGGCTAAACTAAAGAGAAGAAATTCCACTTCAATTTCTCCCATTAGGGTGGTGTCATCCTCGTGTTTGAGGTTATTGACATTTCTTCAAGTAATCTTGATTCCTGCTTGTTCCTCAGCCATTCAAGATTTCACATGATGTCCTCTGCATATAAATTAAATAAACAGATGGACAACATACAGCCTTGATATACTCCTTTCCCAATTATGAAATGGTCTAATATTCCATGTCTAGTTCTAACTGTTGCTTCTTGACCTTCATACAGATTTTTATGGATGCAGGTAATGTGTGTTATTTCCAAATTTTCCAGAGTTTGTTGTGATTCATAAAATGAAGGGTTTTAGTATATCAATGAAGCAATTGCAGACATTATTCTAGAATTCTCTTGATTTTTTTTTTTTTTTTTAGTGGTTCAGTGGATGCTGGCAATTTGATATCTGATTTCTCAATCTTTTTCTAAATCTAGCTTGTACGTCTCTAAGTTCTCGGTTGATGTGCTACAGAGCCTAGTTTGAACAATTTTATATCTCCATTCTTCATCCTTTCCTGCCCCCTTTCCCCAAATCAGGTCTTTTCTAATGCCATCTCTTCATATCAGGTGGCCAAACTATTGGAGCTTCAGCTTCACCATCAGCTCTTCCAATTAATATTCAGGGTTGATCTCCTTTAGGATTCACTGGTTTGATCTTGATTCCTTGCTGTCCAAAGGACTCTGGAAAATCTTTTCCAGCATCATAGTTCAAAAGCATACATTTATCAGGTCCAACTCTTGCATCCATACATGTCTATTGGAAGAAATATAGCTTTGACTATATGGACCTTTGTGAGATAGTGATGTCTCTGCTTTTTAATAAAGTGACTAGGTTTATCATTAACGTTCTTCCAGAGCAAGCTTCTTTTAATTTTATGACTTCAGAAACTGTCCACAGTAATTTTGGAGCCCAAGAAAATAAAATCGGTCACTGTTTCCATTTTTTTTGCCCATCTATTTGCCATCAACTGATGAGACCAGACGCTATGACCTTGTTTTGTGTATGTTGAATCTTAAGAACATAGTTCACTCTCCCCTTTTATCCTTACCAAGAGGCTAAACTAAAGAGAAGAAATTCCACTTCAATTTCTCCCATTAGGGTGGTGTCATCCTCGTGTTTGAGGTTATTGACATTTCTTCAAGTAATCTTGATTCCTGCTTGTTCCTCAGCCATTCAAGATTTCACATGATGTCCTCTGCATATAAATTAAATAAACAGATGGACAACATACAGCCTTGATATACTCCTTTCCCAATTATGAAATGGTCTAATATTCCATGTCTAGTTCTAACTGTTGCTTCTTGACCTTCATACAGATTTTTATGGATGCAGGTAATGTGTGTTATTTCCAAATTTTCCAGAGTTTGTTGTGATTCATAAAATGAAGGGTTTTAGTATATCAATGAAGCAATTGCAGACATTATTCTAGAATTCTCTTGATTTTTTTTTTTTTTTTTAGTGGTTCAGTGGATGCTGGCAATTTGATATCTGATTTCTCAATCTTTTTCTAAATCTAGCTTGTACGTCTCTAAGTTCTCGGTTGATGTGCTACAGAGCCTAGTTTGAACAATTTTGGGCATTACCTTTTATGCATGTGAAATGAGCTTTGGGTATTCTTTGGTTTTGCCCTTCTTTGAGAGTGGAGTAAAATCTGACATTTTTAGTTCTGTGGTCACTGTTGAGTTTTCCAAAGTTGCTGGCATATTGAATATACCATTTTAACACCGTTATCTTTTAGGATTTGTAATATCTCAGCTGAAATATCATCACATCCACTAAAATTATTCATAGTAATACTTCCTAAGGCCCTCTTGACTTCACACTCTAGATGCCAGGCTCTAGGCGAATGACCAAAACATTGTGGCTATCTAGATATTGAAGACCTTTTTTTGTACAGTTCTTCTGTGTGTCCTCCTCTTCTTTATCTCTTCTACTTATGTTTCTGTCTTTTTAAGTGCACTCATCTTTTCATTAAATTTTCCCTTGGTATCTCTAATTTTCCTGAAAAGATCTCTCAGCTTTCCCATTCTATTGTTTTCCTATATTTCTTCTCTTCCCTTGCTATTCTTTGGAACTCTGCCTTCAGATGGGTGTGTCTGCCCTTTTCTCCTTTGTTATTCACTATTCCTAAGGCGTTCCCAGACACCCATTTTGTTTTCTTGCATTTCTTTTTCTTGGGGATGGCTTTGGTCACTGCCTCTTATACAATTTTATGGACCTCCATTCATAGTTCTTCAGGTATTCTATCAGATCTAGTCTCTTGAAACTATTTGTCACTTCAGTTATATAACCATAAGGGATCTAATTTAGGCCATATCTAATTTAGGTCAGGCCTAGTGGTTTGTTTTATTTTCTTCAATTTAAGCCGGAATTTTACAATAAGGGGCTCATGATCTTAGTCACAGTCAGTTCTCAATCTTGTTTTGGCTGACTATACAGAGCTTCTTTATATAATATAAATTATCTGTATAATATACATAATATATAGTATAACATATAACTCTCTATAAATGTAGTATAATGTAGGCATTATTAGTGAACCTTACTTCACTATACCACAGTGGGTTATATAGAAGTTATTAGAATACTCTTCTCATTCTGCTCTCATATTCTGCATATCTTGTTCCATATAGGCAGTGAAAACTAGTTGTTTTTATATCTTCATTATCTCATCCATGGGAGCTGTTGTCACTCTAAATAAAGGGTTTATTTTAAACATAAAAATATTTTTTATGAATCTGTTAATGTCAAATATTAACTTTTTATTTATTATTTTTTTAATAAAAATCTAACGATTGAAATATCAAAAGCAATTGATGAAGAGGCCAGAAATATTTCTTAATTTTTGGTTCTACTCTGTCAATGATAGGAAAGTGTTATATAATCAAACATTAAAAATAAGGATACATAATGTTATTTGATATGACAAGATGTACAGTGTAAAGGAGAGTTACATGCAAGGGCAGGACAAGGTTGACAATACTACTGTGGATTGATGGCTAAGATGCAGTCTTTCCCTGGAGGTGATATTTGATAAAAGTTCTAAAAATATGTGAGAGAATAAGTCATGTAAACATAGGAATGTCATGAGGTAAGCATTTTCTGGACATAATAAACAACAGGAACAAAGGATATCATGGGAAATAATCCTAATTTCTCTGAGATACAGGTAGTGCTGAATAGCTAACATAGTGAACAAGGAATGAATGGTGCATACTAAGTGACTTCAGTCATGTCTGACTCTTTGCATCTCTATGGACTGTATCCCACCAGATTCCTCTGTCCATGGGATTATCCAGACAAGAATACTGGAATAATGAAGATTCCTTACTCAGGGAATTTCCCCAACCCAGGGATCGATCCCACTTCCCCTGTGTTAGACAGAATGCAGGCAGATTCCTTACCAACTGAAGAATGGTAAGAAAGATTGTAGGCAAACTTGTAATCCATTAATTAATTAATTAATTTGCTTTCTGAGTTTTATCGGAATCCACAAGATAGAATTGAGTGCATGAATTTGAAAGGAGAAAATTTACAAAGACCTTCAAGTACAAAGGTTTATAAAAATATTGTTAAGTAACACTAAGAAGCGGTTCTGGGTGAGTATGCAACTAAAAATATTGTGGGAGAATATAAGGAAAAATCAGTTTCTTTGAGACTTTGTTCCATCTCAAATATCAAAAGCTATGGGAAATTTTATGTTGAGTTAATCAGGGGACAGGATATAGGAGCAGCAAGGTTCTGGTTTAGTAACCATGGATTGGAAAATTTGGGTTTATTTAGAAGAATGGAGAGGGACGACTGGGAGCTAAGTGAGGGCTACTGTGGAACAGCTTTAATCTTTCAGACATTATCACAGAAGAGACTTTATTTAACTTATATTTCAAGAAGATTTGTCTTTGACTTATGGATATTTGACTGGGAGAGATAGCAGTGTGACTGAGGGAGACTAAAAAAGAGGTCATTTTAATAAGTCAGACAAGAAGTAGGGATGGCTGACCTGGGTAGCACGATGTAACAGGTGACACAAGAGAGCTGTCCTATCAAGTTACTGTTAATTTATCTTTCTTTTAAAGATGAAAATAGCAACAGCAATTTGCAACAGCAAAGAAAACATTGCTAATGCCTTTCCAGGATATGGACAGCACTGTTTGAAAGCAAAGGACAGTCATGTAACCAAAGAGACGCATGGCTGCTCATCACTCAACAATCAATAAATTGAGGGGCAAGCTTTGACAGAGAATAAAGGTGCTTCATTCAGAAAAGCCAGCAATCTGCAGAGAAGGTGGATTTTATGTCCAAAGGTCAACTCTGAAGATTAAAGGCAAAAGGGGAAAGACTCTCCTTCATTAAGACATGGAATCAGATTTTCATGTTTTTCCACTGCATGTGGGCTTCTGTCTTTGGATCCTTATTGGGGCGCTGTCTAACACTTTTGTTCTGTCTGCATTTTAATGTTTTCCTGCCCAAAAGATACACTGTGTCCACAAGATCCACTTCAAAACTTACTAAGGGAAGCTAAGGGTACAGAATCAATCATTCTTTAACTACTTTATTCTTCATTTTCACTCATTTTAATTCAGGAAAGAAATCAACATGTTAGGTAAATTGTTGTCTATGTTTAGAAGAGCAGAAATCA
Source organism: Tragulus kanchil (assembly GCA_022376925.1). NCBI lineage: Eukaryota > Metazoa > Chordata > Mammalia > Artiodactyla > Tragulidae > Tragulus > Tragulus kanchil. The sequence continues at coordinate 78,201,415 of JAIOJX010000029.1, read as the reverse complement.
GGAGCTAAGTTAAATGTCGCCTAATGAGCCCATCTTTATGACTAAGGTCTAAAGAACACACGAATGGTCAAAGACAAAAGGGGCAAAAGAGCTGCCTATACCAAGACATAATTTATTGATTTACAGCATATTAATCTCTGTTGAAAATGATTTTGTATTGTAGTGGGAATGAAAACTTGATTAGTTTGAGAAGAAAATACAAGAGAGAAAGAGGAGACTTCTCTTTCAAAGACTTTTCATTGAAAGAAATCAGATAAACGGATTGGTAGCTAACTGGATGGCTGCAAAGGAGAGAGCAATTTAAAAATTATTGAAGATTTAATGGCATGTTTATGTGTCTCTGGAAATGATACAGCAGAGAAGAACTTGGCTATGTAGTAGAAAAAAGACATTACAGGTGACAAACCGTTAAATAAAGCAAATAAACTGCCTTTAAAAAGGAGAAGGAATGTACATTAATTCCATATGAGGGAAGGCAGAATATGTGGGCATGAAGTAGGTTGATTGTTGGGTGGCAAAATGAGGAAGTTTTCTCTTAAAATTTCCCAACTACTGAAATTCTGTGATTATCCTATGAGAGATTTGAGGACCAAAAGTTCTGAAATTGCAACTTGGGAAACTGAAAGAATTAACTGATGATGAAAACAGAATTGGTGAACATTCTGAGAGTACATTTGACATTCATGGACATAAATAGAAAGTGAAATCTGTCATCCTGATTTTACCATTCCTCTAGATAGATTCAGCTATTTGCATGTGATACCTCAATTAATAGAAGGTTTGAACTATGGTTTTGATTTTACCATGTGAGAACCCTGGATGGAAGAATAGTCAGGTGGATTGAGAAGTATGTAAAGATAAAATTATAGATATGAATAGTATAACCTAAAAGGGAAAAGAGGGACATGACTGTTTAGGAAGCTGATGAATCCTGCAAAACAATCAGTGACTGGAAGGAAATGGAAGTCACTTCTGAGTATGGCTTATGAAAGATGATAGCATAGAATATTTTAAGTTGTCAGCGTGTGTGTCAAACTTTGCACCTGACAAAACTCAGATGCAATTTTTCCTCATGTAGGGACTATGAAAATTATCATGCATCATTCAAAAGTTAAAACTCAATAAATTATGAAATTAAATAATTAAATAGTACAGGATATTTGGGGGAGGGCATTTAAATAAATGTTGAAATATGAAGATCCAACTCCACTAAGCTTGTGAATTTGGTATGTACCACTGCCTAAATCCTTTTTCAATTTTCCCACTATATTTTAAGGGTTATACTTATTGTATCCTTACTTTAGAATATAAGTAACTCGATGGGAGGTTGAATGAATGGAAGTATGAATGAATGAAGCTGTCACATTTCCAGTTTCATTTGCCATCAGAATGCATACCTGTAATTTAGGTTGTGTCAATTTGATAGACTCATGGAACTCATTTACTTTGATGTGGAAAAAGTCATGTGAGGCAAGTCAGGCAGAGAGCAGAATATTCTGTTTTACCATTATTTTCTGCAATCAGTGTCAGAAATGGAGTCTCTGAGAGAGACAAAGAGTATTCCTGAAACCTGAAGAAGTGGTAACAATATCTCTAAACTTCCTAGTTACAGGAGAAGCAACAATCGTTCAGCAAATTAGGACTTATCATAAACCTTTAAGAACCATTCCTACAGAAGTTCAATTTCGTTATTTCTTCATTCCTCCCAATATTTCTATAACTTTATTCTTATCTTTCTTTTAACAATCGCTAAAGTAGATCCTGCTTTTGTAAGTAAAAATTCTAGTCAATACACTCCACTTGGAAATTTATTAACTTAGAAACAATCACTGCTATAGTTCAAAAAAATGAGACAGAAAAAAATGGCACTAAAAATGAACATATTAATAATGAACATATAGTGTGTCTTTATTAGAATGTGGGCATATTTGTTTTCCAGTGGCAAACGTGTAGCTTTAAATACATTGCCTTAAAAGGAAAAAAGAATGAATATAAATATAATGTTGCTCGTTTGAGAGTAATTGTTCTAAAAAAATAAGTTGAAGGTTAAGATAAAAGAATGCAAGCAAAAAATCTTCTGCATTGCCAGAAAACTAAGACATCCTCAATGAATGATGGCTTCGATTATTAGAGGTTGGAAATACTAATAAAACATTGCCATAAAAGACTTAAAACTATGAAAAGTATTCTATTTTCTTTCTCAATTAATGGGAAGTGAAGGCAATAGAAAATATGCATAAGTTATATATAGGAAAACAAGTAAATGCATAGGTGAAATGTGAAAAAAATACAGAGATATTTAAAAATTGTGGGATTTTGGGGAGGGCATTTAAATAAATGTTGAAATATGAAGATCCCACTCCACTAAGCTTGTGAATTTGGTATGTACCACTGCCTAAATCCTTTTTCAATTTTCCCACTATATTTTAAGGGTTATACTTATTGTATCCTTACTTTAGAATATAAGTAACTCGATGGGAGGTTGAATGAATGGAAGTATGAATGAATGAAGCTGTCACATTTCCAGTTTCATTTGCCATCAGAATGCATACCTGTAATTTAGGTTGTGTCAATTTGATAGACTCATGGAACTCATTTACTTTGATGTGGAAAAAGTCATGTGAGGCAAGTCAGGCAGAGAGCAGAATATTCTGTTTTACCATTATTTTCTGCAATCAGTGTCAGAAATGGAGTCTCTGAGAGAGACAAAGAGTATTCCTGAAACCTGAAGAAGTGGTAACAATATCTCTAAACTTCCTAGTTACAGGAGAAGCAACAATCGTTCAGCAAATTAGGACTTATCATAAACCTTTAAGAACCATTCCTACAGAAGTTCAATTTCGTTATTTCTTCATTCCTCCCAATATTTCTATAACTTTATTCTTATCTTTCTTTTAACAATCGCTAAAGTAGATCCTGCTTTTGTAAGTAAAAATTCTAGTCAATACACTCCACTTGGAAATTTATTAACTTAGAAACAATCACTGCTATAGTTCAAAAAAATGAGACAGAAAAAAATGGCACTAAAAATGAACATATTAATAATGAACATATAGTGTGTCTTTATTAGAATGTGGGCATATTTGTTTTCCAGTGGCAAACGTGTAGCTTTAAATACATTCCCTTTAAAAAGGGGAAAAAAGAATGAATATAAATATAATGTTGCTCGTTTGAGAGTAATTGTTCTAAAAAAATAAGTTGAAGGTTAAGATAAAAGAATGCAAGCAAAAAATCTTCTGCATTGCCAGAAAACTAAGACATCCTCAATGAATGATGGCTTCGATTATTAGAGGTTGGAAATACTAATAAAACATTGCCATAAAAGACTTAAAACTATGAAAAGTATTCTATTTTCTTTCTCAATTAATGGGAAGTGAAGGCAATAGAAAATATGCATAAGTTATATATAGGAAAACAAGTAAATGCATAGGTGAAATGTGAAAAAAATACAGAGATATTTAATTTTTTTTAACAGTTGTGGGATTTTAGGTGATGTTTCCCCTTTTTTTCATTTTTACTCACTTTTATTAAATATAATAAAAAACATACATTTTAACTACACAATTAATGGGTTTTATTAAATGAATATATCCAAGAAACCACCAGACATTTGAGATATAGGTTATGTTCATGAAATACATGTTTATGTTTCACTCATTTACAAATATATCCTTTTGTTAATGGATTGTACAAATTCCTTGTATATTTTATGAGTAAAGATTTTTTAAGATATGTTTATTGTAAATATTTTCTATAGTCTATGAATTGCTTTGTTTTTTAGCTTGCTTAGTGCTAGCTTTTGAAATACAGAAGATTTTAATTTTGATGAGGTCCAATCCATCATGTTTTCTTTTATACCGAATGTGTCTCAAGAAATATCTATCTATCTCATGGTGGTTAAGATATTTTCTGGGGTTTCATTCAGGAGTCTTCATAGCTTTAGCTTTTATGTTTATGATCCATCCTTCATTAATATTTTCATAGGCATCAATGCTGCACATTCATAACCTCAAACACACACCTGGTTGTTACATCACTATTTGTTAACAAGGCAATTGCTTTCTCTATTGAATATTTTTGGCTAAATCAATTGACAGTGAGTGTTGTTTTCTTTTTGCGCTTCCTTTATTCTATATACTTGATGTATTTATTATTGTTTTCACCAATGCTATATTTTCAGCTTCACCTTGTAAAATACAGTAATACAAATCCCTAAATTTTGTTTTAAAAACTGTTATGGCCTTTTAAATGCTATTTTCCCCTATAGTTTGTATCATTATGTTAATTCCTAAAAGGCAAAAAGAAAAATCTTTCTTTGGGTTTTTATTGGAATTTAACCTGTGAAACAATTTGAGGATAATCATTATTGTAACAATGTTGAATATTCAAATTCATAAACATGGCTTATGAATTTTCTCATTCATTAAATAGTTCCTTAATAGTTCAGTGTAATGTTTTATGTATTTCTTCTGTGTGCATAGAATTTGCACATCTTTTATGAAATTAGAGACTAGTTTATGTTAGATATAAATTTAAATGATAATTTAAACATTTCCTTTTCAAATTATTTATGCTAGCATATATAAATGCAAAATTTTATATATTGGCCTTTTATCTGCCAGATTGATAAACTGAGAACAATTTTAATAAGTTTTAAAATAGTTTTTTCTTAGGCTTTTCTACTTAAGCACTAGAGATAATTTTCCTTTTTTTGTTTCCTCTCCAGCTGGACCTCCAGTACAAAATTCAATTGAAAGTTTGGAAAATGGATAGTCTGATGTTTTGTTGAGCTTATGAAGAAAGCACTCAGTCCTTTATAATTAAGCAAGTCCCAGTACAAAATGAAATTTGGGTCCCTTATGTTAAAATAATTATTAAATATTTTAACACAATGGCAACATTGAATAAAGTTCTGTAAGTTCTTATTTTGTGATACCATCATCCAATTTTGGTTTTGTGATAATGCTGGTCTAATAAAGTGGATTGAGATGAGCTTCATCTGTTTTTTGAAAAAGTTTGTAAAAAATCTGGAGTAATTTATACATAAAAATTAAGTAGGATTCACCAATGAAACTCTCTGAGCCTGCAGGTCTCTTTGAGCAGAACTTTCCAAAACTGATACTGCTATGGATGTAACTTCCTTAGTAGGGATATTCAGAATTTCTATTTGCTGTTGCTTCAGTTTGTAAATTGTGTTTTTCAACGAATTTGTACTAGTGTTTCAAAGGTGTAACATTTCTAACAGAAATGTTTTGGCATTCAAGTGTGGAATTCTATGATCACTGTTTTAAGCTGAACTGTTGTTATCATTGATCATATCGTGATAAGGAAATTGCATAATCCTTTAAATACAGTAATACAAATCCCTAAATTTTGTTTTAAAAACTGTTATGGCCTTTTAAATGCTATTTTCCCCTATAGTTTGTATCATTATGTTAATTCCTAAAAGGCAAAAAGAAAAATCTTTCTTTGGGTTTTTATTGGAATTTAACCTGTGAAACAATTTGAGGATAATCATTATTGTAACAATGTTGAATATTCAAATTCATAAACATGGCTTATGAATTTTCTCATTCATTAAATAGTTCCTTAATAGTTCAGTGTAATGTTTTATGTATTTCTTCTGTGTGCATAGAATTTGCACATCTTTTATGAAATTAGAGACTAGTTTATGTTAGATATAAATTTAAATGATAATTTAAACATTTCCTTTTCAAATTATTTATGCTAGCATATATAAATGCAAAATTTTATATATTGGCCTTTTATCTGCCAGATTGATAAACTGAGAACAATTTTAATAAGTTTTAAAATAGTTTTTTCTTAGGCTTTTCTACTTAAGCACTAGAGATAATTTTCCTTTTTTTGTTTCCTCTCCAGCTGGACCTCCAGTACAAAATTCAATTGAAAGTTTGGAAAATGGATAGTCTGATGTTTTGTTGAGCTTATGAAGAAAGCACTCAGTCCTTTATAATTAAGCAAGTCCCAGTACAAAATGAAATTTGGGTCCCTTATGTTAAAATAATTATTAAATATTTTAACACAATGGCAACATTGAATAAAGTTCTGTAAGTTCTTATTTTGTGATACCATCATCCAATTTTGGTTTTGTGATAATGCTGGTCTAATAAAGTGGATTGAGATGAGCTTCATCTGTTTTTTGAAAAAGTTTGTAAAAAATCTGGAGTAATTTATACATAAAAATTAAGTAGGATTCACCAATGAAACTCTCTGAGCCTGCAGGTCTCTTTGAGCAGAACTTTCCAAAACTGATACTGCTATGGATGTAACTTCCTTAGTAGGGATATTCAGAATTTCTATTTGCTGTTGCTTCAGTTTGTAAATTGTGTTTTTCAACGAATTTGTACTAGTGTTTCAAAGGTGTAACATTTCTAACAGAAATGTTTTGGCATTCCAAGTGTGGAATTCTATGATCACTGTTTTAAGCTGAACTGTTGTTATCATTGATCATATCAGAAGTTGAATAAGCTAGAGATATGGCTATAGCTTCCAAAACTCAATTCACTTTGGCTTCAGTTGTTTAAAAGGCAAATTCAATGCTTTAATCTCCCCCATCCAAATGAGCCCTGAGACAAAACACGACAAGGTTTCTGGGTCCCCAAACCACAGAATTCAAGTATGCTAGGTCTCATATTGTATGCTAGATATACAGACATTCCAAAACTAGTAGTCCTTTCCCTATTGTCCAGCCTTTCCTCAGCCTCTGTTTACTCTGCAAAATTTTCTAGAAAACAATTAATCATTCCTTGAAGGATTGGTTCTAAGAGCATCCCCATCTAGATAATAAACAAAACAAAACAGAAAAAAAATAAATTCAAGGATTTTCAATTCCATTGAATAAGATGGTTGTATAATATTTCCATCGAATCGGTGTACATTTTCCTCTAAACTATAATTCATCTATCTTGAAATTACTTGTAAAACAATAGAATAAACATATTAGGAAAAACGTTGGTGTGCAGAAAATTTCAGCTTTGTTTCTGAAAAGTTTTGATTTTTTTTTCAAATAGTTTTCACCCACATTGGTTGGATCTGAGGATATGGTGTCCACAGACTCAGATAGTATCTGTACTTGGCAGAGGTTGTCTTCTTTTAGGTTCCTCCAATTTCAGACTTGACAGATTGTCTAGCATTTCAGTGTTTTCTCCTTGGCTAATGAATAATCTTTCTTTGAAGGGCTTATTTCTTTCTGCTCTTACCCCCAACCTCAGCAACTAGCCCCAGATAAGGAAAAGAGCTCTAGAGTTTACTTTTTTTGTAGTTTTCTTTAAGTCTATGCCTTGTCATTGGCTTTATAACAATGCTCTTTTGATTTACCTGGTTGTTTCTTATTGTTTTAGCTGGAGTGACAATTTTTCATGTTTTTCTATATCCAAATCAGAAGTAGAACTTCTTCCCTATGTATTGTTGAGTTTTTTTTTTTTTTTTTTTTTTTTTTTTTCCGTTTGTGGTGGTGTTTATTCATGCAGAAATCAACTGATTAAAAAAAATTGGATAGACTGTATTAAGAGAAAGCTCTCAAAGAACTGCAAGAGATAATTAAAATATGATGGAAGTTTATGTTTTCTTTTCCAATAATATAAATAAACCTGAATCAGGTATGTGACCAATGATACATCCAAGATATTTATCTTGCACATCCAAGATAAATAGTATTTACTTTGTTCCATTGGCGTATCACTATTTGTTAAACAAATTTGAAAACTTTCTTTTTTGTGAATTTGCTAAGCTTAAGGACAATGGCAAAATCTGATGTCAAATGTGAAGCAAATAGCTTTAAATGGTATAAAAATATCCTATTTGTCATGTAACTGTTTCATTTTTTAAATATTTTGTTATCATCATATTTGTGTTCAAAAACTACAGGTTTCTTTGTGCAGAGCTTTTTGTTATCATTATATTTGTGTCCAAAATAATTTCAGAATAACCTGTAAAACTGATCTATATTCCATCTGTTGCAGTAAAATACATTATCAACTCAATATATAATTATACTAGCTGATAATTTCTAAATATTCATAACATAATTTAAATTTAAATTCCTCTCACTTTCTTATTTTTGTTCTGCATTTTTTTCCATTTTCAGTAGTAGTAAGTTACTTAATGGTATGTGTTTCTGTTTTATTAAGATGGTTTATATGATACTGAAACTAGAGCTTGCTATTTTTAATTCTTTACTGAATTTGTATAATTCTTCACAATGCAAGAGTTTTTTTTTTTTTTTTTTTATGTATCTGGAATTAAAAGGAAGAAGAATGCTTGAGTTTTACTGTCTTCCCACTTGCTTTCCTGCTCTATTATAAGAATGTTTTATAAATCCATAGAGAATGGAATAATTAGGCTTCCAGGACAGCTGTGATACTAAACTTCCCATAAACTGTTAGGGGAAAGATTGTTTCAAAAGACTTCCTTTATTTTACCTATAATTTCACCCTACGACTTTCTATAAATCCCTCTGTAAATCACATGTGTTCTGACGTTCTTTAGTACTTGTTTTCTCTCATTGTTTAGTAAAATTGCCAACCACAGTGTTTCTCAAAATGTGGTGAGTAATGTATGTAGTGGCAAGAGTCCCTTGTATGCATACCAAACAGTCTGGATTCTCAGGACTTCCAGTGAGCAGGTAAAGCTAAGGAAGCTCTGATCCATTATCATGCAGAGGGAGATCCTTGCTGCCATTATGTGAGAGAAAAGCAAGCAGATGGTCCATTTGGTTAAAGCTCCATGTTTTAGAATTGTCAACTATGCATCAGAAACTTCACAGCCAAGTGATATAAATTACCATGGTTGAGAATAACCTTGAGCACTTTATTATATGCAGGAGTTTATAGGTAACCATAAAATGTATTCTATCATAAAAGATTTAACTTGATATTTTGAAAGTTGGGCTACTACAAACGTCTGAGTTCAAAGATATCTACATCTTATAATAAAGCTGAGAAGCAGAAGAAAAAGTTGTTATCAAAGTCCAGTAGCTGTTTTATACTGGAATACTAGAATATTCTGTTATATAGATAGTAGTGGTCTGTTATAAGTTAAGAAGTGATTTAATCACAAGGATAGGGTAGGGAAAAGATTTGATAGTTGAGTTCTATTCTGAATATTTACATTTTGTTTCCAAACTGTTTTATGTAGCTTCTCCTATGAGTCTTAGTCTTGGGGAAAATCCAAGGTAAATAATGTACTTTGTTATTTCTCTTTGTTTAAATGATATGGGACACCCTTTTTTTCACCTTCATTGATATCTATAAACATTTAAGGTAGTTATTAATAACAATACTTCAAATGATAAGGTGATGCTGGCATTGTTTACCTCTAAGATAATGATTTAGATTTCTGAAATGGTAAATATATGTCAATTTGACTTGGCTGTGAAGTATCTAGACATTGGTTTATCATTTTATTGGTTGTGTCTGTGTTTCTGTGTTATAATGCTATTTGAATGAAATAGATCAAGTAAAACAGATTTCCTCCCCAGTGTGGATGGGCTTTATCCAATTTGATAATGATCCAAGCAAAACAAACAAACAAACAAAAAAAGAAAAAAAAAGAAGGAGAATTGTTCTCACTGTTTGACTATCTTGGAACTGGAACATCAGGCCTGTCTTGTCTTTGTATTCATACTCAGATTGAAACTTAAGCCATAGGCTTTCCTACTGCTCCTGCTTCTCAGGCTGTGAACATGGACTGCAACTACACCACTATCTCCCTGGGTCTTCTGCTTGCAGACAGCAGATTGTGGTGCTTCTCAGCTACCATAGCTATGTGAGCCAATCCATACCTATCTATCTATGTATCTGTCTATTGTTTAGTTGCTCAGTCACATCCAACTCTTTGAGATCCTATGGGCTGCAGCACACTAGGTTCCTGTTGTCCTTCACTATCTCCCAGAGTGTGCTCAAATTCATGTCCACTGAGTTGGTGATGCCACACAACCATCTCATCCTCTGTTCCCCCTTCCTCCTATTGTCCTCAGTGTCCCAGCTTCAAGGTTTTCCCCAATGAATCAGCTCTGTGCATCAAGTAGCCAAAGCATTGGAGCTTCAGCATCAGTACTTTCAATGAATATTCAGGATTGATGTCTTTAAGGACTGAGTGGTTTGATATCCTTGAAGTCCAAGAGACTCTCAAGAGTCTTCTCTAGCACCACAATTCAAAAGCATCAGTTCTTTGACACTCAGCCTCTTTTATGATCCAATTCACACATCTGTACATGACTACAGGAAAAAATTATAGCATTGACATCACTTTGTCTGAAAAGTAATGCTGTATATTTATACCCATATGTACATTTGCATATTTATTTCTTATTGTATATATGTATATATATATATATATTTATGTAGCTCTTGATATGGCTCTATCTATGTCTATCATCTTTCTCTATTCTATCTTCTATTGTTTCTGTTCAGCTCTTTCTGTCTTCTATTATTTTTGTTTCTCTTGGAAACTCTGACTTAAATCAGACTCCACAAACAACTTGCTCAAAAAATTATTTCTTACTTGTGGCCATCTAATATTAATACTAGGCTCCCAGAAGATAATTATATCCTAGCCCCTGGAGCCTACAAACACTGCTATACAGCATATAAAATGTGATTAAAATTTTTTGGGTTGGGAAGACTATCCTGGATTATATGAGTGGGCCTTAAATATCCTTATAAAAGGGATATTTGACGGGAAAAGGAGAGAAAATGTGACCACTGACATGGATTTGAGGGCTGTGTTTACAACATAAGAAATGTTCGGCAGCCACCAAATGACGAAAGAGGAAAGTAACAGCTTCTCCCCTAGAACCTCCTGAGGCAATAAACCCTAGCTAAAACTTTAGTTTCTGTTCGATAAAACTGATTTCAGATTTCTGGCCTGAAGAGCTCTGAGAGAATAAATTTCTGTTGTTTTAAGCCACAGAGTATGTGGTAATTTCTTATAGTAGTCATGGAAAGCTACTATAATAACACTTACCATCAAGATACATCTCCTCTTATTCCGGTTTTTCTTTTCTATATCTTCCCTGATAGGCATACAGGTTGAAAAGAAGAAAGATACTAGTCATTGAGTTTTCCCCAATGCCTTTTGAAGTACAATACATTCAGAGTACATTGTCTCATTTCTTCTGTTTTCCTGGAGTGTGTTGCTAAAATGACAAAGTAGGGGTTGTGTAAATTTATACCTCTTCAGATCACCATGACATCACTGAAGTGCTTCAGTTGCTATCTAGAACCCCATGCAGGGAATGCAATCTGTTGGATTTGAGTAAATCTGGCCCAAGGAGAATTTTCTTGGCTACCTCAGTGTTTTTAAAATCACTTGCCCTTGGAGAATTTTTAGCAAGAAGTGATCTAGGTCTCCAGTAGTTCAGAGTCTCCCATACACAGTAATGGTTACCACTGCCAACTTCATAGAATCTGATTTTTACTCTTATCTCTGAAGTTACTTAAGTATATAACTGGCCTGGCCTGAAGGATTCAAATCAAACTCTCTATACCACCTCTTTAATGATTTGTCCAGATTTACCAATTATATCACAGCTCTTCTTTCTTAGGCTTCTTTTTCACTTCACTAGATTGTCTTATAAAAGTGTTTCAGCTTTATTGGGCATAATTGACAAATTAAATGTTATATATCTATATATCTATCTATATATCTTTATATTATAGTCTACATAGTGATGTTCTGACATATGTGTACAATGTAAAATAATTATCAGAAGCAGATTAAGTATTATTTCATCACTATACACAATTAAATTTTGACAGTAAGGGTAAAAAAGCATAAAATGCACCCTTCCAGCAAATTTTAAGTATAGAATACATTATTATCAACTGGTCACCATGCTATATAGATTAAATTTCCAGAACTGATCAATCAAATGACTAAAAGTTTGCACACTTTGATCAAAACTTTGTTTCTGTAAATTCAACTTTTTATTAGATTCCATAGCATACACTGAAATCATACAATGTTTTTCTTCCCTAGATAATTTCACTAGGATTATGTCATATGGATTCATCCATGCTATAGCAAGCATCAATTTTTTTTTTTTTTTTACGGTTGAATACTGTTTCATTTTATACATATATTACATTTTATTTACTCATTTATCTCTTGATGGACATGTAGGTTGCTTGCATATGTTGTTTGTTATAAGTAATGCTGCAATGAAAGTGGAGTAAAATTCTCTCTTCAAGATAGTGATTTCATTTCCTCTGAAAAAAGGGGAAACATAGGTGCTATTGTCTCATTTCTTCTGTTTTCCTGGAGTGTGTTGCTAAAATGACAAAGTAGGGGTTGTGTAAATTTATACCTCTTCAGATCACCATGACATCACTGAAGTGCTTCAGTTGCTATCTAGAACCCCATGCAGGGAATGCAATCTGTTGGATTTGAGTAAATCTGGCCCAAGGAGAATTTTCTTGGCTACCTCAGTGTTTTTAAAATCACTTGCCCTTGGAGAATTTTTAGCAAGAAGTGATCTAGGTCTCCAGTAGTTCAGAGTCTCCCATACACAGTAATGGTTACCACTGCCAACTTCATAGAATCTGATTTTTACTCTTATCTCTGAAGTTACTTAAGTATATAACTGGCCTGGCCTGAAGGATTCAAATCAAACTCTCTATACCACCTCTTTAATGATTTGTCCAGATTTACCAATTATATCACAGCTCTTCTTTCTTAGGCTTCTTTTTCACTTCACTAGATTGTCTTATAAAAGTGTTTCAGCTTTATTGGGCATAATTGACAAATTAAATGTTATATATCTATATATCTATCTATATATCTTTATATTATAGTCTACATAGTGATGTTCTGACATATGTGTACAATGTAAAATAATTATCAGAAGCAGATTAAGTATTATTTCATCACTATACACAATTAAATTTTGACAGTAAGGGTAAAAAAGCATAAAATGCACCCTTCCAGCAAATTTTAAGTATAGAATACATTATTATCAACTGGTCACCATGCTATATAGATTAAATTTCCAGAACTGATCAATCAAATGACTAAAAGTTTGCACACTTTGATCAAAACTTTGTTTCTGTAAATTCAACTTTTTATTAGATTCCATAGCATACACTGAAATCATACAATGTTTTTCTTCCCTAGATAATTTCACTAGGATTATGTCATATGGATTCATCCATGCTATAGCAAGCATCAATTTTTTTTTTTTTTTTACGGTTGAATACTGTTTCATTTTATACATATATTACATTTTATTTACTCATTTATCTCTTGATGGACATGTAGGTTGCTTGCATATGTTGTTTGTTATAAGTAATGCTGCAATGAAAGTGGAGTAAAATTCTCTCTTCAAGATAGTGATTTCATTTCCTCTGATTATATATATGGAAGTGAAATTTCTAGCCTGTATGGTAGTTTAATTTTTAATTATTTCAGAAACCACCAAATTGCTGTCAAATAAGGTTATACCAGTTCACACTCCCACCAATAATGAACAAAGGTTTCCTTTTCTCCCCACCTTCAACAACCTTCATTATCTTTTTATATTTTTATGATAAACATCCTAACAAATGCAAGGTTTCATTGTGATTTTGGTTTGGATTGCTCTGATTATTACTGACATTAAGTATACTTTCTTATCACTTTTTTAAAAAATATCTGTTCAGGTCCTTTGCCCAATTTTAGTTAGGCTTTTTGTAAATTTATTTGTTTATTTTTGGGTGTACTGGATCTTCACCGCTGTACACAGTCTTTCCCCACACTTTGTGGTGAGTGGGGGCTACTCTTTGTTGATGTAGATGATTTTTTCTCATTATAGTGATTTCTCTTGCTGCAGAGCACAGGCTCTAGGCACAAAGGTTTCAGTAGTTGTGGCATTCAGGATCTAGAGAGGGCCACCTTCAGTAGTTGTGGCACATGGGCTTATTTGCTCTGCAGCACATGAAATCTCCTTGGACCAGGAGTCAGAATTGTGTACCCTGCAGTGGCAGGTATATTCTTATCTACAGTACCACCAGGAAAGGCCCTTTTTCCTGTTATTTGTGAGTAGCCCTTCATAATTTTTATATTAACCTCCTATAAGATATATAGTGTGAAAATATTTTTTTTCCCTATCCATAAGTTGCCTTTTTTCTTGGTTATTTATTATTTTTATTGGTTTTGACCACTCCTATTGGTCTTTCATTTATTTATTTTGATACATCTTTGCTCTTTGGCCATTGTAGGCCTCCCATTGCAGTGGCCTCTCTTGCTGCAGAGCATTGGCTCTGGGGGCATGCGCTCCAGAGCTCTGGCTCAGTAGTTGGATACATCGGTCTAGTCACTCCGCGGCACGTGGAATCTTTCCAGGCCAAGGATCGAACTGGAGCCCTTTGCACTGCAAGGTGGTGTCCTTACCCACTAGACCACCAGGGAATTCCGATTTTTTCTTTTGTTTCGCACAAATGATCAGTTTTATGTAGCTATACTTATTTCCAATTATGTTTTCTTAGACTTTTAGGTTTTAGATCTTAAGTTTAACTCCTTAATGCATTAATTTTTGTGTATGGTCTAAGATAAGGGTCCCCTTTCATTCTTTTGCCTGTGGCATTCAGTTTTCCTAGTATCATTTGTTGAACAAACTACCTTTTTATAATTGTGCAGTTTTGGTGCCTTGTCAAAGATTAATTGACTATGTATGCATGTGTTTATGTCTGGGATCCCCATTATGTTACACAGATCTATGTACCCAATATATTATTTTTGTTCCCTATCAATCTTTTTTTTTTTTAGTTTTGGCCTCTTTCATTGGTTTTTCATTTATTTGTTTTCATCCATATTTATTCTTTGGCCTGTGTGGGTCTCCCATTGCAGTGGCCTCTCTCATTACAGAGCACTGGCTCTGGGCACATGTGCTCCAGAGCGCTGGCTCATATTTGGGCACACTGGCCCAGCTGCTCCATGGCAAGTGGAATCTTCCCAGGCCAGGGATTGAACCGGCTCTCCTTGCACTGCAAAGTGGACTCTACCCACTGAACCACCAGGGAAGCCCCCTGTACCTGATTTTTATGCCAGTGCAATGTTGTCTTTATTGATATAACTTTGTAATATAATTTACAAATAGTAAGAGTTTTGCCTCTAAGGTTATTCTTCTTGCTAAAAATTTCTCTAGCTCTTCAAAGTTTTTAATACACATTTTAGGACTTTTTTTAAAAAGTGCCATTGGGAATTTGATAGGGAATGTATCAAATCTCAGGATAATATATAGTATGAACATATTAGCAATATTAATCCTTCTACTGTATGAACATGAGATATCTTTCCACTTATTTGTGTTTTCTTCAGTTCTTTGAATCAATCTTTTTTAGTTTTCAGTGCACATATCTTTCACTTCTTTGGTTAAATTTATTTTTAATATATTGTATTCTGTCAGATGCTATTAAATACAAGATTTTTAAAAAATAAAAGTTTATTTTCTTAATTGTTCTCAGTCATTTTGTTGTAAGAAATGTGATCTCTTACAGGGCCTGTGTGTGGGCTATTGTGTAATACTGGGGTATGAATTGTCCAAGGAGACACATATGCTGACAAAGCAAGTAGCTTTATTGATTTTGTGCTCTGAGGAAGAGAGTGGCAGAATAAGAGAACTGAGGACAATTGTTCTGACAAGTGGCTCATAGTTTCAGGTATTATGGTAATGGGATTTGTTTCCAGGTTTTCTGTGGCCAAATATTTTGATTCATGGTCCTTCCTGGCCATGTACATATTAGTCAACCAAGATGAATTCCAGAAAGAAAGATTCTGGGAGGTTGGAAGAAAATATGGACTGCACCTCCTCTCTCCTTTTGACCTTTCCTACATTCTTCCAATTTGTGGTAGTTTGATAGTTCCCACTTCCTTCCAGAACCTCCTGTTGCAAGATACCTCATGCAAGTGGTTACTATCGGGGTTAGTGGGAGAGGGGTGGTTTTTGTGTGTTTCCTTTAGCAATCTTGCTCTTAGCTTTATAATCAAAATGATTCTTGGGAACTGGGGTAGAGGTGTCTTCTGTCTACTTCCTATTACCAGTGGGCGAAGTCCTCCTAGTAGAGCATACATCTCTCTCCATTTGGTCTAAATCCAGGTATTCTGTCAGAAACCAGCATTCACCCTTGTAGTGATAATAGTTTAACCTGAAATTGTTGGACTCTGTTAAAGATGAATCTTATCAACTATAACTTGATGCTTGTCAAAGGCATTTGCTGTATGCCTCTGCAGAGACTGAAGCCTGTGCTGCTACAGCTGTTGATCTTCAGCACATCATGAAGACAGTTCAGAGTGGAGAGTGAGGCACCCTCTGCTTCAGGGAAACTAGTGGAAGAGGTTTTTAGATAGTTAGCTATTTTCTAGGAAATGATTTCATAATCCAGATCCTTGTATCTCTTCATATGTGGACAAACAATAAATCCATTCATGGTGAGATCAGTTTTTGTGAGTAACAGAAAACCTTTTGCAAAGTGCTTGACTGCATTGAACTTCTCCATCACCAAAATCTTGTATATTGACCTTCCCCCACTACCTCTTTGGAGCAGTTTCTCAGAGCTATCTGAGGTTCTGTCTCATTTTATCCCAAATAAAACTTAACTTGCAGCTTTCACTTTGTGCATTTTTTCAGTCAACAACTTTGTAAGCAGTTGAAAGAGACAGGGACAAATAGGAGGCCTCACAGCATGGCCATCGCTAGTCCCAGAAATGGAAGGCAAATTTTGAGGTTGAGGTGCAGGATGTGTGACATTTTTCAGACTGCAATGAGGTAACAGGGTAGTGCTCCAGGAATCCTGTGCTCTGCTCCCCCTAGGTGGGGAGTCCAAATTCTTCAGATGAACTCAAAGATATTTTTTATGCATATTTCTCAAGGAGGAATCAAGACAATACATCAAGACTGAACCACCATTTGACACTTTCTCCTCTGTTTTTCATCCTCTGTCACCCTCTTTCAGATGGCCTCACTGACTCAATGGACAAGAATTTGAGCAAACTCCAGGAGATAACAAAGGATAGGAAACCCTGGTGTGCTGAAGTTCATGGGATCACAAAGAGTCAGACATGACTTAGTGACTGAACAAACCTCTGTTATTGCATCCCCTGTCTTCCTTGATTAGCAAGTGTTTCTGCCTGACCTTTGGAACTTAAGGAAGATCAAGGAGGCTGAATGTAATCTATATTCTACAAACAAAACCCCAAAGACTCAAGAGTTTGTTTCTGCCTGAAATTGTTGGACTCTGTTAAAGATGAATCTTATCAACTATAACTTGATGCTTGTCAAAGGCATTTGCTGTATGCCTCTGCAGAGACTGAAGCCTGTGCTGCTACAGCTGTTGATCTTCAGCACATCATGAAGACAGTTCAGAGTGGAGAGTGAGGCACCCTCTGCTTCAGGGAAACTAGTGGAAGAGGTTTTTAGATAGTTAGCTATTTTCTAGGAAATGATTTCATAATCCAGATCCTTGTATCTCTTCATATGTGGACAAACAATAAATCCATTCATGGTGAGATCAGTTTTTGTGAGTAACAGAAAACCTTTTGCAAAGTGCTTGACTGCATTGAACTTCTCCATCACCAAAATCTTGTATATTGACCTTCCCCCACTACCTCTTTGGAGCAGTTTCTCAGAGCTATCTGAGGTTCTGTCTCATTTTATCCCAAATAAAACTTAACTTGCAGCTTTCACTTTGTGCATTTTTTCAGTCAACAACTTTGTAAGCAGTTGAAAGAGACAGGGACAAATAGGAGGCCTCACAGCATGGCCATCGCTAGTCCCAGAAATGGAAGGCAAATTTTGAGGTTGAGGTGCAGGATGTGTGACATTTTTCAGACTGCAATGAGGTAACAGGGTAGTGCTCCAGGAATCCTGTGCTCTGCTCCCCCTAGGTGGGGAGTCCAAATTCTTCAGATGAACTCAAAGATATTTTTTATGCATATTTCTCAAGGAGGAATCAAGACAATACATCAAGACTGAACCACCATTTGACACTTTCTCCTCTGTTTTTCATCCTCTGTCACCCTCTTTCAGATGGCCTCACTGACTCAATGGACAAGAATTTGAGCAAACTCCAGGAGATAACAAAGGATAGGAAACCCTGGTGTGCTGAAGTTCATGGGATCACAAAGAGTCAGACATGACTTAGTGACTGAACAAACCTCTGTTATTGCATCCCCTGTCTTCCTTGATTAGCAAGTGTTTCTGCCTGACCTTTGGAACTTAAGGAAGATCAAGGAGGCTGAATGTAATCTATATTCTACAAACAAAACCCCAAAGACTCAAGAGTTTGTTTTCCAAAGCCTCACAGAGCTCTGCTCAGTCTTAATTCAAGATACTGGATTATGTTAGTTCTGATCATATCCTACTAAAATGAAACATAGGCCTGACTCAATTTGGAGAATAGAAACTGATTGGAATATATTTCAGCCTGGATCTGAGTTTAAGATGATTAAAGTCTCAATCGTTTGGTCTGCCGTTTTCATATGAGAGTAAATTTGAAACCCAGTCTGGACTTGTACCTTGGGGAGACTTGTACCCAGGTAGCCAGTTGTTTACTCCCATGTGGTATGAGCATATGCATATCAGGAGCTATAGGCTACTACATGTCTCCCTTTTCTACTAATATCTGATCTAAAACAGTTTAATTTTCTAAATATTTACTAGTTACAATAGGATACCTTGAAATCATAAGGTGCAATGATCAGCTGCCAAGAGACATTGTTCTGAGAATGACTGACTGTATCTCCTACTCTGACACAGCTCAGAACATTTAAAATTTCAGTTCTCAGTCATATAGAAACAAACCTGAAATTCACAGTGCCCACTTAAGCTTACCTTGGATATCTGAATCAGTAACTCCACTTTGACCTTTGGATGTTTTCCCCTGCTCAATGGGCAAAGCAGATACCACTGTTGACAATCTCAGTGCCTTTCTAGATATGAGAAGATGCAAGAATTAGACTTATAAAATAGCTAACTAAAGCCATGTTCTGCTGGTTTTTCTCAAATGACATAGTGCGCCATTCCTGATCTCCACCTTCATTCATTTCAGGGAATGGTGAAAGTCCTATTTTTAGTGCAAATATTTCTCAAGGAGGAATCAAGACAATACATCAAGACTGAACCACCATTTGACACTTTCTCCTCTGTTTTTCATCCTCTGTCACCCTCTTTCAGATGGCCTCACTGACTCAATGGACAAGAATTTGAGCAAACTCCAGGAGATAACAAAGGATAGGAAACCCTGGTGTGCTGAAGTTCATGGGATCACAAAGAGTCAGACATGACTTAGTGACTGAACAAACCTCTGTTATTGCATCCCCTGTCTTCCTTGATTAGCAAGTGTTTCTGCCTGACCTTTGGAACTTAAGGAAGATCAAGGAGGCTGAATGTAATCTATATTCTACAAACAAAACCCCAAAGACTCAAGAGTTTGTTTTCCAAAGCCTCACAGAGCTCTGCTCAGTCTTAATTCAAGATACTGGATTATGTTAGTTCTGATCATATCCTACTAAAATGAAACATAGGCCTGACTCAATTTGGAGAATAGAAACTGATTGGAATATATTTCAGCCTGGATCTGAGTTTAAGATGATTAAAGTCTCAATCGTTTGGTCTGCCGTTTTCATATGAGAGTAAATTTGAAACCCAGTCTGGACTTGTACCTTGGGGAGACTTGTACCCAGGTAGCCAGTTGTTTACTCCCATGTGGTATGAGCATATGCATATCAGGAGCTATAGGCTACTACATGTCTCCCTTTTCTACTAATATCTGATCTAAAACAGTTTAATTTTCTAAATATTTACTAGTTACAATAGGATACCTTGAAATCATAAGGTGCAATGATCAGCTGCCAAGAGACATTGTTCTGAGAATGACTGACTGTATCTCCTACTCTGACACAGCTCAGAACATTTAAAATTTCAGTTCTCAGTCATATAGAAACAAACCTGAAATTCACAGTGCCCACTTAAGCTTACCTTGGATATCTGAATCAGTAACTCCACTTTGACCTTTGGATGTTTTCCCCTGCTCAATGGGCAAAGCAGATACCACTGTTGACAATCTCAGTGCCTTTCTAGATATGAGAAGATGCAAGAATTAGACTTATAAAATAGCTAACTAAAGCCATGTTCTGCTGGTTTTTCTCAAATGACATAGTGCGCCATTCCTGATCTCCACCTTCATTCATTTCAGGGAATGGTGAAAGTCAGTGGCCATGGTTGCCATTGACTTAATCCATTAAGAGATAGATGTCAAGTGTCAATTTTCAGAGAAAAGCCAAATTCAGGCTTTGTGCCTGAATTTTAAGCCTGACCTTTGGAGTTTCCTTTTTTTTTTTTTTTTTTTTGCTTTTCACTGTGGAATTTTTCACAATAACATCTTTTTTTTTAATTATTTAATTTTATTTCTTTTTAATTTTTACAGAGTTGATTTTACATGCCTTGTTGTTCACAGGCATGTATGTTCCCTGATCAGTCATATGCATATCCCTGGCAGCCTCCTCCCTTCTAGTCCCCCCCATCACACCCCTCCAGGCCATCACACCCTGCCCCTGCAGAATCTCCTATTCCCACAGCACAATGACCATAGTTATCTTTTTCACATATGACAGTATGGGTTTCCATGTTACTCCCACTATGCCTCCCACACACTGTTCATACCCCACAATGTCCATATGCATGTTCTCTATGACAGTTTTTCCATTGCTTCACTGCATGTGTTACCATTACTCTCTTGCTAGATTCCATAAATATGTGTTAGTATATTGTACTTGTCTTTATTTATTTTTTTTTACTTTTTACTTTTAACTTTTACAGAGTTTTGTTGTTTACAGATATGTATGTTCCCAGATTAGTCATATGTATATACTCCCCATCCCACCCCTCCAGACCATCACACAGCACCCCTGCAGGATCCCTTTTTCTCACAGAACAATGACTAGAGCTATTTTCTTCACTTCACTTCACAGGTTTTCATGTTACTCCCACTATGCCTCCCACACACTGTTCATACCCCACAATGTCCATATGCATGTTCTCTATGACAGTTTTTCCATTGCTTCACTGCATGTGTTACCATTACTCTCTTGCTAGATTCCATAAATATGTGTTAGTATATTGTACTTGTCTTTATTTATTTTTTTTTACTTTTTACTTTTAACTTTTACAGAGTTTTGTTGTTTACAGATATGTATGTTCCCAGATTAGTCATATGTATATACTCCCCATCCCACCCCTCCAGACCATCACACAGCACCCCTGCAGGATCCCTTTTTCTCACAGAACAATGACTAGAGCTATTTTCTTCACTTCACTTCACAGGTTTTCATGCTACTTCCTTTATGCCTCCCACCCACTGTTCATTCTCCACAATGTCCATGTGTCTACTGTCCATGTCTGTTTTTCCATCGCTACACTGCATGTGTTAACAGTGTTATCATTAGCATCCTACTAGATTCCATATATATGTGTTGGTATACTGTACTTATCTTTCTCTTTTTGACTTTACTTTTTATGATAGGTTCTAGATCCAGCCACTGTTGTGGACAACTGGAGACATGTTCATTTCTCACAAAAGTTAAGAAAAGATATCCAGGCTGAACAGACAGTTGTCTCCTTACGTTAAAAGATAAATGCTGCCTACAAGCCTCGCTTCTCTGAAACCTCCTCCCAGGAAGAATAGGTACTGAAAAAGCCTGGGCGAAATAGCGGCACTCATAAGGTTAACAATTTCAAACTATTACCTTTAGCAAACATCGATAAAAATGCTAATGCGGAGCGCAAAAACCTCTTCCTCTTACCCCTTTTCAATGCTAATGAAACACGCTTTTTGCAACTCTAGTTCCCTTGGTAACTAAGAATTGTAAGAATGGTTTTCTATAAACAAATGTTTCCCTTCAAGAACAAAGGTATTGGTAGAGGAGCAAAGGGCTCCGGTGATGACCTCTTTTGCATCTCTAGAAACTTCTTCACGATTATTAATTAGCTTGAGATTTCTAGTTGGAAAAAATATAAACAGCGGTGGGGGAGGATTGTGCATTAGTCTCGCCCACCAGCTGCGCGGATGTGAGGTCGAGACTCTCCAGCTCTGGGGTAAGAACATCTGTTTACATTTGATTGAGTTCTGATTATTTCTAATTACTTGTATTTGCCTTTATTTGATGATTAATAAACCCACTCTTGGTTTGACAATACTTGAGACCACGATACTTTATTGTCGAGGTCCAAGGCTCACACCCTGAGGGGACCACGCCGTGTTCGCGGAAAAATCTCTGAGCTATTTAATATAGTTTCTCTTAGCGAGAACTAGTGAGAATAGCAATCAGAGTAAGCTCTGAACACGGTGCCCACGACACCACCTCATTAGGACTGATTCTTCTGCATTTCTTTTACAGCTGAGAACTACTCCATTGTTTATATGCACGAGAGTTTTTTTATCCATTCATCGACGGACATCTAGGCTGCTTCCATGTTCTAGCTATTGTGTAGAGCACTGCAATAAACATTGGGATACAGGTGCATCGCTACACTGCATGTGTTAACAGTGTTATCATTAGCATCCTACTAGATTCCATATATATGTGTTGGTATACTGTACTTATCTTTCTTTTTGACTTTACTTTTTATGATAGGTTCTAGATCCAGCCACTGTTGTGGACAACTGGAGACATGTTCATTTCTCACAAAAGTTAAGAAAAGATATCCAGGCTGAACAGACAGTTGTCTCCTTACGTTAAAAGATAAATGCTGCCTACAAGCCTCGCTTCTCTGAAACCTCCTCCCAGGAAGAATAGGTACTGAAAAAGCCTGGGCGAAATAGCGGCACTCATAAGGTTAACAATTTCAAACTATTACCTTTAGCAAACATCGATAAAAATGCTAATGCGGAGCGCAAAAACCTCTTCCTCTTACCCCTTTTCAATGCTAATGAAACACGCTTTTTGCAACTCTAGTTCCCTTGGTAACTAAGAATTGTAAGAATGGTTTTCTATAAACAAATGTTTCCCTTCAAGAACAAAGGTATTGGTAGAGGAGCAAAGGGCTCCGGTGATGACCTCTTTTGCATCTCTAGAAACTTCTTCACGATTATTAATTAGCTTGAGATTTCTAGTTGGAAAAAATATAAACAGCGGTGGGGGAGGATTGTGCATTAGTCTCGCCCACCAGCTGCTGGATGTGAGGTCGAGACTCTCCAGCTCTGGGGTAAGAACATCTGTTTACATTTGATTGAGTTCTGATTATTTCTAATTACTTGTATTTGCCTTTATTTGATGATTAATAAACCCACTCTTGGTTTGACAATACTTGAGACCACGATACTTTATTGTCGAGGTCCAAGGCTCACACCCTGAGGGGACCACGCCGTGTTCGCGGAAAAATCTCTGAGCTATTTAATATAGTTTCTCTTAGCGAGAACTAGTGAGAATAGCAATCAGAGTAAGCTCTGAACACGGTGCCCACGACACCACCTCATTAGGACTGATTCTTCTGCATTTCTTTTTACAGCTGAGAACTACTCCATTGTTTATATGCACGAGAGTTTTTTTATCCATTCATCGACGGACATCTAGGCTGCTTCCATGTTCTAGCTATTGTGTAGAGCACTGCAATAAACATTGGGATACAGGTGCATCTTTCAGTTTTGATTTCATCAGGGTATAAGCCTAATAGTGGAATTGCTGGGTCGTATGGTCCTTCTATTTTTAGTTTTTTAAGGAAGTTCCATACTGTCTTCCATAGTCGCTGTACCAATTTACATTCCCACCAGCAACACAAGTGTGTTCCCTTTTACTCTGTAACCTATCCAGTGTTTATTGTCTGCAGATTTCTTGATGATGGCCATTCTGACGAATGTGAGGTGATATCTCATTGTAGTTTTGACTTGCATTTCTCTAACAAAAGTAAAGTTGATCATCATTTCATGTGCTTTTTGGCCATCTGTATGTCCTCTTTGTTGAGATGTCTCTTTAGGTCTTTTTCCCATTTTTTGATTGGGTCGTTCATTTTTCCGGTGCTGAATTGCCTTAGTTGCTTGTAGATTTTGGAGATTAATTCTTTGTCTGTTATTTCCTTTGCTATGGTTTTCTCTCATTCTGTGGGCTGTCTGTTCACCTTTTTTGTAATTTCTTTTGCTGTACAAAAGCTTTTAAGTTTCATTAGGTCCCATGTGTTAATTTTTGTTTTTAGTTCTGCTATTCTAGTAAGCAGGTCATGGAAGATTTTGCTTTGGTTTATGTCCTTGAATGTTTTGCCTATATTTTTCTCTAAGAGTTTTAGGGTTTCTGGTCTTACATCGAGGTCTTTAGTCCATTTTGAGTTTATCTTTGTGTCTGGTGTCAGGGAATGTCCCAACTGTGGAGCCCTGAAGGAAAGAGGGCTTTTGCAAGCATAAGGAAGCTTAAGCACATATTTGCAGTTTTGTGCTAAAAGGACGCCTACAGGAAGAGACAGGGCATGATCTAAGGTCCATTGTCAAAATTTCTGATTGATCCCCCTGGTTTCCGCGCTCTGGGCAATGCAGGCTCACCGGGAGTTCCTATTGCAATGTAAATGCGTGGTTGTTCGACCTTTAGCTTGATTGGTGTAACTATAGGAAGTCCCTTGCAAACCCCCCTTTCATTTGCCTATAAAAACTGCCTATAAAAACTTTTACTCTAATAAAGTGGAACCGCTCCGATGGAACCCCTGTCGCGTCTGATTGTCCCCTGCCTCAGCCAGGGGGCTGCGGGGTGGACAGTTCAAGATTTGCCTTTCTCCGAGATCTCCCGGTTCCCCCGGGAGTAATCCCGCTGCCTTCCCTTTCTGCGGAAGGTCCCCGCACCCAACTTCACTTTTTTTTGCATGTAGCTGTCCAATTTTCCCAGCACCATTTGTTGAAGAGGCTGTATTTGTCCCATTTTATATTTTTACTTCCTTTGTCAAAAATAAGTTATTCATAGGTGCATGGGTTTATCTCTGGGTTTTCTATCTTGCTCCATTTGTCGATGTTTCTGTTCTTGTGCCTGTATAATAGTATTTTGATGACTGTTGCTTTGTAATATAGTCTGAAAATAGGGAGGCTGATTCCTCCAGCTCCATTTTTCTTTCTCAAGATTCCTTTGGCTATTCGGGGTTTGTTGTGTTTCCATATGAACTGTATTATTCTTTGTTATAGTTCTGTGAAGAATGTCATTGGTAGTTTCATACGGATCACATTGCTCACTTTTAAGATTTACTTCCTCAATTAACTATGTCTAAATCAACCCTGACCATTCACGTACCTTCAATCCTGTTCTTTCCTCTATTGTCTTCTCTATACAGAAACAAGCAATTGCTGTTCTTCAGACTCTACACTGGTGACTCTTTGAGACACCATTCACTTCAGTTCAGTCCCTCAGTTGTGTCAGACTCTGTGACCCCATGGACTGCAGCATACCAGACTTCTTTGTCCTTCCTTATCTCCTGAGGTTCGCTTAAACTCACGTCCATTGTGTTGGTCATTCCATCCAACCATCTTATCACCTGTCGTCCCCTTCTCCTTCTGCCTTCTATTTTTCCCAAAATAAGGGTCTTTTTCAATAAGTCCACTCTTCAGATAAGATGATCAAAGATTTTAAGTTTCAGCATTAACATCAGTTCTTTCAGTGAATATTCATTGCTGATTTCCTTTAGGATTAAGTGGCTTAATCTTCTTGCTGTCCAAGGGACTCTCAAGAATATTCACTAGCACCACAATTTGAAAGCACCAATTTTTTTGCACTCAGCCTTCTTTATGGTCCAACTCTCACATTCATATATGACTACTGGAGAAAACATAACTTTGACTAAGTGGACCTTTTTTGACAAAGTCATGCCTCTGCTTTTCAACAGGCTGTTTAGGTATGTCATAGCTTTTCTTCCAAGGAGCAAGCATCTTTTAATTACATAGCTGCAGTCACTGCAGTGACTTTTGAATCCAGAGGGGGAAAAAAAATCTGTCACTGTTTCCATGTTTCCCCCCATCTATTTTCCATGAAGTGATAGGACCAGATATTATAATTTTAGATTTTTAAATGTTGAGCTTTAAGCCAGCTTTTTCACTCTCCTCTTTCACCTTCATTAAAAGGTTCTTTAGTTTTTATTGTTTTATGTTATTAGGATCATAACATCTGCATTTCTGAAGCTGTTGACTTTTCTCCCAGAAAACCTAATTCCTGCTCAGCATTTCTTATAATATATTCTACATATAAGAAATATAAGAAAAATAAACAAGGGGAAAATATAAATCTTAATGATCCATTCCAATGCTCCATGTCTGGTTTTTACTGTTGCTTCTTGGTCCTGCATACAGGTTTCTCAGGGGAAAAGTAAGTCAGTTTGGTCTCTTTAGGAATTCTCCACAGTTTCTTGTAATTCACACATTCAACGTCTTCAGTGTTGTCAATGAAGCAGAAATAGCTGCTTTTCTGAAATTATCTTGTTTTTTCTATGATCCAACAGATGCTGGCAGTTTGAGCTCTGATTCCTGGCTTTTCTAAATCCAGCTTGTATAACGAGAAGTTCTTGGCTCAGGTGTTGTTGAAGCCTAGCTTGAGGGGTTTTCATCATTACCTTGCTAGAATGTGAAATGAGGGCAATTACAAGGTAGTTTGAGCATCCTTTGGACTTGTTCTTGTTTAGTATTTGAATGAAAACTGAACTTTTCCAGTCCTGTGGTAACTGCTGAGTTTTCCAATTTGCTGACATATTTAGTGCAGCATTTTAACAGCATCATACTTTAGCATTTTGAATAGCTTATCTGGAATTCCTTCACCTCCACTAGATTTTTTGTACTAATTCTTCTTAAGGCCCACTTGACTTCACATCCCAGGATTTCTGTCTTTAAATGAGTGACTATACTATCATTTTATCTAGGTCATCAAGAACTTGTTTGTACTTATTTTATTTTTCCTAGATAAGGTACAACTCCATTGCTCACATTTTATTTATCAAAAACACATTCTACTTTTGTACTGTCTACCGAAATGTTTCCTTTATTATTTCTAGTATCTTTTAATACATATTTAATGTACAAACATCAACTCTTAAAATTGTAAGATCTTGGAAAGATAAGAACTATGCAATTACGAACTGTTTTTACATTATAACTTTGTAGTTTGGTATACATAAATACAAGTGATGATTTCAAAAAACATTTATTATAAAGAACACCTCAGATTAGCACCAGACATATTCGATAATAGTCCTAAATAAACTTAGTTTCTGTGTTTAATATTTGGTGTTTTTAACTTTAGTTAAATCTAGGAACAATACAATTTTATACTTAATGTTGATGTCTCTAAAGACATATCTGTCCTAATCAAACCAACAGCTTAAGCCACCTTTAATATCAGATATTAAGTTATGTTAAGTGTTTCAGGGATCATGTGAACATGAGTTTTATATTCATGAGTATTTATATAAACACTTATTTTAAATCAATTATGTAGAGTTCTTTTAAGAATTAATTCTGTCAATAGCATACATCTACAACACACATAGATACAGGTAAATACAAAAATAGACTTCATGTTTCTCATTTCAAAATGTCAGCCTTGAGCCAGTTATAACAATGAAAAATCCATTAGTTATAAAGAATTGTATTCACATTGGGCTTCTGACAGAACAAATCAAGGTCACCAGTGTATATGGTTAAACACTTTCTACTAATGTTTACAGAAAAGGCACTTGGTATATCTACTTATCTTTGACAAGCCAAGTTGTAAATTTATCGCCTTCTGCATATTTGCATTTTTTTTCAACAATAAGGATTCTTAAAATTAGCACTTATGACATTCTCATCTAAAATGCACTGGGAAGTTCCTCCTAGGATGACTTTACACTTTTGGGGTCAGAATTTTGAAAGCATGCTTTATCAAACTTTCTTTTACTAATTCTATATGCAAAAAAATTTAGTTTTAGAATTTTCAAGAATTCTTCCTAAATAATTTTTCTCCTCAATCTTAAGAATATGGTGACCACACAATGTTGTAGTGAAATAACATCTCTTTCTTATTCATGGGCTCATAGCTAGAATC
Organism: Tragulus kanchil; assembly: GCA_022376925.1. Lineage (NCBI taxonomy): Eukaryota > Metazoa > Chordata > Mammalia > Artiodactyla > Tragulidae > Tragulus > Tragulus kanchil. The sequence goes on along the minus strand of JAIOJX010000029.1, from coordinate 78,173,386 downwards.
TTTCCAGTCAGAAAGAATTTGCTCAAGAGGGCTCCATAGTGGAAAAAAAAACCAAACAGAAAACAAAATTTCCCATTTCACAAAGCAAAATGATCATCTCAAATCACAATACAGAACCAAAGTATAAAACACACAGACATGGCTGTCCTAATCAGACACTTCCTTTAATATAAGATCAGAATCTCTAAAACACTTCATATAGAGAGAAATAGCCAAGTATTGACAGAGGAAATAGTGATACTGTGGATTGTCAAACATTTCAAAAAGAGGAAATTAGGCCAAGTTGAAAGAACTGGGGCTTCCCCTGGTGGTCCAGTGGGTAAGGACACCGCCTTGCAGTGCAAGGGGCGCCGGTTCGAGCCCTGGCCTGGGAAGATCCCACGAGCTGCGGAGCAGCTGGACCGATGTGTCCAATTACCGAGCCAGAGCTCTGGATCGCATGCACCCAGAGCCGGCGCTCTGCAACGACAAACCCCACCGCGATGGGAGGCCCACAGGAGCCGGAGAACAAAGACGGATGAAAAATAGAGAAATGAAAGACTAATAGAAGTGGTCTGCCCACTCCCCTCCCTCCCCAACCCGACCTTCGCCCAAAAATAAATAAATCTTTAAAAAAAAAAAAAAGAAAGAAAGAAGTGGGGGAGAAGGGGACAAAAGTGATAGAGTTATGGACATCTGGACATGTCCAGACATCCAGGTGTTATAGGACTTTTTCTTGGGATTCTTGAAAGGGAAGACAGGAACTCACTCTTACCAGGAACGAGATACCAGACTAAAATTTGAGTTCTTTGCCCATCAGTGGTGATGAAGCTTTGTTCGTCAGATCTGAAGTCCTCAACCGGACTGCTGTGTCAAGGAGCAGGACAGAAGGAAAAAAGATATGGAACGAGGCGTTTAAAAGAGGAAAGGGAGAGGGAAGTAAAAAGAGATCAATAAAGTCTATTGTTCTTTACTGGGTTGGGACACCCTGGCCAATTGTTCCTGTCCAAAGGAGACCAAGGACAAAAGAGATCCATTTGCAGTCTCTATGTTTGGTCCACTATCAGTGGGCAAACTGGTCCCCAAGTACAACAAGCTGTGAGGATGTCACTCGAGGTGAAGAAGAAATCCAACCTGAGTTGTGATTTTTTGTATTGAAGGGGGATCCTTCCAGGCCCTTATAGTGGTATCTTGTTAACACTCAGAAATGAATTGTCCAAGGAGAAAACATGCTGGCAAAGCAAGATAATTTATTGGAAAGGAGCTCCCCAGCAGAAAACTGCAGAGTAAAGGAACTGAGGAGAATTGTTCTGTCATTTGGCTAGCTGTCTCAGCTTATATGGCAATGGGTTTAGTTTCTGTGTTATCTTTGGTCATCTCTTTTGACTTGGGGGCATTCCTGGTCATGCACACGTCACTCAACCAAGATGGGTTCTACTGAGAAGGATTCTGGGAGGTTGGAAGACATATAGACTGAACTCTCCTCTTCTTTTTGACCTTTCATGAATTATTCTGCTTGGTGCTAGATTGTTAGGTCCTCATTCCTTAACAGGACCTCCTCTTTTAGGATAACTCATGTTAAGTGGTTACAATCAGGCTTAGCTAAGGGAAAATCTTTCTGTCAGTGGTTTCCCTAACAATTTCATTGTCAGTTTATAGAAATGCAACTGAATGTTGTATGATTTTTTTTGTTTTCTGCAACTTTTCTGATTATTAGCTTTAATATATTTTTTCTTCAGCTCTTTAGAATATTTCTCTAAAGATCATGATCTGTAAACAGAGAATATATTAATTCTTCCTTTTCTCCTTGGATGGCTTTTTTTTTTTTCTTGCCTAACTGGTCTGGCTAGGAGTTCTAGTATGTCAAATAAGAATGGAAGCACTGAATACATTTGCCTTGTTTTTAATCTCAGAGAAAAATATATCAGTTATCATATTATGCAAAATTTAAGGCTTATTATATACGGGCTTCATCATTGTGAGCTACATTCTTTCAGGACCTAATTTATTGAGGGATTTTATCATGAAAAGACCTCCCTAATGGCTCAGCGGGTAAAGAATCTGCCTGCAATATCGGTGACACAGGAGACATGTGTTTGATCCCTGGATCAGGAAGATCTCCTGGAGAAGTAAATGGTAACCCACTAAAGTATTCTTGCCTGAAAAATACCATGGGCAGAAGAGACTGGCAGGCTATAGTCCAGTTCTGTTTAGTTCCTCAGTTGTGTCAACTCTTTGAAACCCCATGGACCGTAGCATGCCAGGTTTTCCTGTTCTTCACTATCTCCTGGAGGTTGCGCAAACTCATGTCCATCAAGTCAGTAATGCCACTTAACCATCTCTTTCTCTGTTGTCACCTCTTCCTGCCTTCAGTTTTTCCCAACCTCAGGGTTTTTCCCAGTAAGTCACCTCTTCGCATCAGGTGGCCACATTATTGGAGCTTCAGCTTCACCATCAGTCTTTTCAACGAATATGCAGGGTTGATTTCCTTTACAATTGACTGTTTTATCTCCTTGAAGACCAAGAGACTCTTAAGATTCTTCTCCAACACTAATCGATGCAATTTGAAGGCATCATTTCTTCAGCACTCAGCCTTCTTTATGGTACAACTCTCACATCCATATATGACTACTGGGAAAGCCATAGCTTTTACTATATGCACTATTGATGTGTCTCTGCTTTCGATATTTGTTGTCTAAAGCATTTTTACTTCTGTCAGGTTGGGGTTTCCCTAACAATTTCATTGTCAGTTTATAGAAATGCAACTGAATGTTGTATGATTTTTTTTGTTTTCTGCAACTTTTCTGATTATTAGCTTTAATATATTTTTTCTTCAGCTCTTTAGAATATTTCTCTAAAGATCATGATCTGTAAACAGAGAATATATTAATTCTTCCTTTTCTCCTTGGATGGCTTTTTTTTTTTTCTTGCCTAACTGGTCTGGCTAGGAGTTCTAGTATGTCAAATAAGAATGGAAGCACTGAATACATTTGCCTTGTTTTTAATCTCAGAGAAAAATATATCAGTTATCATATTATGCAAAATTTAAGGCTTATTATATACGGGCTTCATCATTGTGAGCTACATTCTTTCAGGACCTAATTTATTGAGGGATTTTATCATGAAAAGACCTCCCTAATGGCTCAGCGGGTAAAGAATCTGCCTGCAATATCGGTGACACAGGAGACATGTGTTTGATCCCTGGATCAGGAAGATCTCCTGGAGAAGTAAATGGTAACCCACTAAAGTATTCTTGCCTGAAAAATACCATGGGCAGAAGAGACTGGCAGGCTATAGTCCAGTTCTGTTTAGTTCCTCAGTTGTGTCAACTCTTTGAAACCCCATGGACCGTAGCATGCCAGGTTTTCCTGTTCTTCACTATCTCCTGGAGGTTGCGCAAACTCATGTCCATCAAGTCAGTAATGCCACTTAACCATCTCTTTCTCTGTTGTCACCTCTTCCTGCCTTCAGTTTTTCCCAACCTCAGGGTTTTTCCCAGTAAGTCACCTCTTCGCATCAGGTGGCCACATTATTGGAGCTTCAGCTTCACCATCAGTCTTTTCAACGAATATGCAGGGTTGATTTCCTTTACAATTGACTGTTTTATCTCCTTGAAGACCAAGAGACTCTTAAGATTCTTCTCCAACACTAATCGATGCAATTTGAAGGCATCATTTCTTCAGCACTCAGCCTTCTTTATGGTACAACTCTCACATCCATATATGACTACTGGGAAAGCCATAGCTTTTACTATATGCACTATTGATGTGTCTCTGCTTTCGATATGTTGTCTAAGCTTATTGTAACTTCTCTTCCAAGGAGCATGAGTCTTTTAATTTCATGACTGCAGTCACCATATGCAGTGATTTTGGAGCCCAAGAAAATAAATACTGTCACCATTTACAATGTTTTCTGATCTATTTGCATGAAGTGATGGGACAGGATACCATGACCTTAGGTTTTTGAATGTTGAGTTTCAAGCCAGATTTCACTGTCCTCTTTCATCTTCACAAAAGGATCTTTAGCCATTCTTTACTTTCTGCCATAAGGCTGGTGCCATCTGCATATTTGAGGTTATTGATATTTCTCCTTGAAATCTTGATTCCAGCTTCTGCTCCATTCAGAACAACATTACTCATGATGTACTCTGTATATAAGTTATATAAGCAGTGCGACAATATACAACCTTTACGTACTCTTCCCAATTTGGAATCAGTCCGTTGTTCTATGTGCAGTTCTAACTGTTGCTTCTAGACCAGATTTCCTAGGAGGGAAGTTAATTAGGTGGTCTAGTATTCCCATTTCTTTGGAATTTTTCCAGTTTCTTATGATCCACAAAGTCTAAGGCTTTAGGGTAGTCAATAAACAGATGTTTTTCTGGAATTATCTTGCTTTTTCTATGATCCAGTGGATGTTGGCAACTTGATCTCTGGTTCCTCTGCCTTTTCTAAATCATGCTTGTACGTCTAGAAGTTCTCAGTTCACGTAGTATTGAAGCCTATCTTGGAGGTTTTCGAGCATTAATTTCCTACAGTCCAATGGGTCACGAAGAGTCAGACATGACTGAGCAATGAAGCAAAAATCAAGAAGAGATGTTGAATTTTGTTAAATGCTTTTTCTGCCTCTATTGAGTGTGTGTGTGTGTGTGTATGTGTGTATATATATATATATATATATATATATATATATATATATATATAATATTTTTTCAGTTAAAGTAGCATATCACACTTGTTTATTTACATATGCTGAAATAGTATTGCATCCTGTGAATAAATGTCACGCCCCTATGGTGTATAATCTTTTTAATGTGCTGTTGAATTTGTTTTGCATGTATTTTGTTGAGAATTTTAGTATTTATATTTAATTGGGTTATTGGTCTATAATTTTCTTTTTCTACAATGCCTTTATCTGATTTTGGTATCAAGGAAAAGTTCTTGCAAGATGAATTTGGACTTGTTGCTTCCTCTTTAAATGTGGTTGAAAATAATTGGTGTTAATTATTTTTAATTTTCTTCGGTAGAATTCACCAGTGAAGCCATCCAGTTTTTGACTTTTTGTTTTGTTGGGAGATTCTTGATGACTGAGTTTATCTCCCTGATGCTTTCTGTATATTCAGATGTTCTATTTATTCTTGATTCAGTCTTGACAGATTACATTTCTATGAAATTACATAGCTTCCAGGTTTAGCTTCCAGGTTAGCTAAATTTTTAGTGTGTATTTGTTCTTTTTTCTTTTTTTCCATTTCTGTGCTATCACATGTAATGTCTCCTTTTTAAATTCTGACTTTATTGGAGTCTTGATTATTTTATTAACTACTTTAGCTAAGGCTTTGATAATTTTTCTTATTTTTTCAAAAAACACACTTTTAGCCTTTTTTCTTTTTTTTTTCTATTGTCTTCTGGTCAGTGTTAATTTTTGTTTTGATATTTGTTATCTTCTTCCTTCTGCTAATTTTTCACTTAGTTTTTTTTTTTTTTTATTTCCCTAGTTCCTTTAGATGTAGGTTATTTAATTAAGATCTTGCTTTTTCTTAATATAGACATTTATTGCTACAAATATGCTTTTAACTGCTTTTTCTGCATTCCATACATTTTAATATTTTTTCTCACATTTTTTATCTCAAGATATTTCCTAACTTATATTTTTCTTTATTCTGTGACCAATTGCCATAGTATAATTTAGTTTTCACATATATTCTGGAACTTCTCTACTAAACTGGATTCCCTCAAAGCTACTCTAGCCCATGGATGGTTGTCAAAATTGATGTTATCTGGGAGAAAAAAAGTTAAAAACTCCTAATATGTCAGCTTATTTTACTTTCAACTGCATATTTATTATCTCAGCTATATCAGAAAACTACATTTTTCACTCTTCTCTGCATTCTGCTCCAGTGACATTGAACATATCTTCCTCGATTCTGATTCCAATTCATTCTAGAGTTTCTTAACTTTTCTAGACTATAAAACCTGCTCTGTTGGCTTCCACTTGAATCATGTGTCTCTTATATATGCTCTCATTTCATATATAACTCTATTATAACAGAGTATTTTCTATAGTATATAGTAACTGTTTAGTATGCAGTAACAGATAGGAAACAATCCAAAACAGAGATTATATCTTATTTGTTTTCCTAACGGTTAACCTAGTGCTTACATTATGGAAGCTATTCAAACTTGTTGAATAATTTTAGTCCACATAATAATCCGTTTGAGGTGGATATGATGCTCACTTTAGAGCAGAAAGGGCCTTATATGTGACATATCAGTGCATTAGGCTCAGTAAATCTTGCTTGCTTTTTATGCTGTTTGGAATTTATTTTCAGTGGTCAATTATGTCATCTTTGTGGAAACATATCTAAGCAGAATTTATGAAAATTAATTCCATTTCGAAATTTCTGAGGAATTGGAGTATTTCAATTTCTAAATATCTTCCCTGGATTTTCCATGTCCTCACGTTAGGATAGTGAACTGAGTCATATTTCCCAAATTGGTTTTGTTCAGTCATTAAGCCATGTCTGACTCTGTAATCCCACGGAATGCAGTATGCCAGGTTTCTCTGTTCTTCTCTATCCAAGAGTTTGCTCAAATTCATGTCCATTGAGTTTATACTCTGCTACCCTTTTCTCCTTTTGCCTTCAACCTTTGCCAGCATCATAGCTTTTTCCAATGAGGTGGATCTTCTCATTAGTCAGCTCCTCCTATTTCCTACTTGATCACAGACAATTTATCTTGATTCATAGACCTAATATTGCAGGTTCCTATTCAGTACTGTTCTTTACAGCATCAGACTTTGCTTGCAGCACCAGACACTTCCACAACTGAGCATAATTTCTGCTTTGGCACAGAAACTTCATTCTTTCTACAGATACTAGTAATTGTCTTCTGCTCTTCCCCAGTATCATATTGGACACCTTCTGACCTGGGAGGCTCATCTTCCAGTATCATAACTTTTTGCTTTTTCCTACTGTTCTTGTGTTCTTTTGGAAAAAAATACTGGAGTGGTTTGACTCTCTACCCTCCAGTGGACCATGTTTGTCAGAACTCTGCACTATGACCAATCTGTCTTGGGTGGCTTTCCACAGCATGGCTCATATCTGCATTCAGTTATGCAAGCCCCTTTGCCATGAAGGAGGTATCCATGAAGGAGGTATCCCAAGTAGTTAACCCCTCAAAGTGCTAAATGTGAGGAGAAAAGGAATACTCTGGAATGTCTTAAATCAAAATTTAGACTACGTGTGTGTGTGTATATATATATATATATATATATGTATATATATATATATACGATATTATTGAGGGCCTGAGGAAAGTTGGGGTAGTAGTGATTTGGATTATAGGAGATTTTGATCTTGCTATGAGACTCCAAGATGCAAAAACCTAAGAATTAAATCTTGCTTTTTGATAAAGAGTGACTATCATCCAATGTATTATTAAATGCATGGAGGATAAATAAAAATAAGAAATATGTAAAGTTGATTCTGTGATGTGAATACACAGTCAATGCTATCACCAGTTTTTATTTTATTTATATTTGATGCTTAATTCTAAGAGCAGTGTTAATGACTAGATTGAATCTTTCTTATACATTAAATTTATTTCCAGAAAAATTAAAAGGAGACCATTTTATGCACACAAATTTATTTCTTTGAAATACTTCTTAAACTAAATATGTAATTTTGCAGCTCCTAAACATTTTATCATGAGGAGTACTGCAACAATATCCTTACAAAATGTTATATTAGTAAAAAAAAAAAAAAATGAGTATCTGTATCTTGGGAATAATTTAGACACTATGTGTAAGGCAATCCCTACTTCTTGCCAATAATAATTTGAGCAAACGTAAAGGCACTGATGTCACTTAATTCCAAGGGGATCTATTATATTGTTCAAAGAAGAATGTTTGTGAAATGAAGTTTCTACTGCACAACTTAAGCTTCCTTGGCAGCTCAGCGGGCAAAGAATCTGCCTACAATACATAAGACCTGAATGTGATTCCTGGGTCAAGAAGATCGTCTGAAGAAAGGAATGACAGCCCCCTCCCCTTTCCTTCTTGCCTGGAGAATTCCATGGACTGTATCCTGGTGAGTTACAACAGTCCATGGTATCACAAAGAGTTGAACACTACTGAGCAACTAACACTTTCACTTTCACACTGCATTACTTACTTTTTCAATAGCCTATTTCAATACATAGGTGGATATATTGAAATACAGGTGGATGTATCATTCAATGGATATATCATTAGAAGTTGGCAATCATTATAGGTAAAGACCAGAACGATAACCGTTTTCAGCTTTAAAGTCATACAGCCCTGTCTATTGCAACCACTCAAATCTGCTCTACTAGTGCAGCATACCCCTAGATAGTACAAGAGAAAATGGAGATGTCTGTTTTACAGGAAAACTTTATTTATAAAAACAGATCGTAGACAATTTTGTCCTATGCACAAGACATGCTATGCCAACTCATGATTAAGAGAAATAAAATATCAGAACAAAACCAGCTTTAAAACTAAATATTAAAAACAAACAAGCAAGCAAAAACCTAAGATCTGGCCCTATTGCTTCATGACTAATAGAAGGTGAAGAGGTGGAGGCAATAACAAATTTCCAGTTCTTGGGCTTTAAAATCATTGATGATAGTTATTGTAGCCATGAAACCAAAAGATGATTGCTTCTTGGCAGGAAAGCTATGACCAACTTGCACAGTGTGTTGAAAAGCAGAGATATCACTCTGTAGATAATGGACCATATAGCTAAGGCTATGGTCTTCAGAGTAGTCACATACAGTTGTGAGTACTGGACCATAAAAAAGGCATAGCATGAAAGAATTGATGCCCTTAAACTGTGATGCTGAAGAAGACCCCTGAGAGTCCCTTCAGCATCAAGGAGATCAAACCAGTTAATCCTAAAGGAAATTAACCCTGAATACTCATTGGAACCATTCATTCTGAAGCTGATGCTCTAGTGCTCTGGGCATTTAATGTGAACAGTGAGTTCATTGGAGAAGTCACAGGTGCTGGGAAAGATAGAAGGCAGATGGAGAAGTAGGTGTCAGAGGATGAGATGGCTGGATGGCATCAACAATGCAATGGAGACGAACTTGGGCAAGTTTCACGAGCTGGTGAAGGAGAGGGAGTCCTTGTGTACTGCAGTCCTTGGGGGCACACGGTTGGACATGACTGGCAACTGAACAGCAACAACAATAACAGAAAAAAATCATTTTTTTTCCCTTGTATTCATCTGGGACTGAATCTTTTAAACATAGTCCTGCAATATCTATCAACTAAAACTATCTCAAATACAAATCTTGGACAAAAACAAAACTATTTCTTCAAAAATATAAGTATAAGGCTTCCTGGTGGTCTAGTGGGTAAAGAGTCTGCCTTACAGTGTAAGGGGCACTGGTTCCATTCCTGGCCCAGAAAGATCCCATGTGCCGCAGAGCAGCTAGACCAGTGTGTCCAATTAGGAACCAGCCTTTCCGTTGGTACTAGGCAAACAGAGAGGCCACTGCGATGGGAGGCCCATATAGGACAAAGAACAAAGACGGATGAAAATAAATGGATAAATAAAGTACTCAATCAAAAATTTCCAGTTTTCTTAGACAATTTTGTCCTATGCACAAGACATGCTATGCCAACTCATGATTAAGAGAAATAAAATATCAGAACAAAACCAGCTTTAAAACTAAATATTAAAAACAAACAAGCAAGCAAAAACCTAAGATCTGGCCCTATTGCTTCATGACTAATAGAAGGTGAAGAGGTGGAGGCAATAACAAATTTCCAGTTCTTGGGCTTTAAAATCATTGATGATAGTTATTGTAGCCATGAAACCAAAAGATGATTGCTTCTTGGCAGGAAAGCTATGACCAACTTGCACAGTGTGTTGAAAAGCAGAGATATCACTCTGTAGATAATGGACCATATAGCTAAGGCTATGGTCTTCAGAGTAGTCACATACAGTTGTGAGTACTGGACCATAAAAAAGGCATAGCATGAAAGAATTGATGCCCTTAAACTGTGATGCTGAAGAAGACCCCTGAGAGTCCCTTCAGCATCAAGGAGATCAAACCAGTTAATCCTAAAGGAAATTAACCCTGAATACTCATTGGAACCATTCATTCTGAAGCTGATGCTCTAGTGCTCTGGGCATTTAATGTGAACAGTGAGTTCATTGGAGAAGTCACAGGTGCTGGGAAAGATAGAAGGCAGATGGAGAAGTAGGTGTCAGAGGATGAGATGGCTGGATGGCATCAACAATGCAATGGAGACGAACTTGGGCAAGTTTCACGAGCTGGTGAAGGAGAGGGAGTCCTTGTGTACTGCAGTCCTTGGGGGCACACGGTTGGACATGACTGGCAACTGAACAGCAACAACAATAACAGAAAAAGATCATTTTTTTTTTACCTTGTATTCATCTGGGACTGAATCTTTTAAACATAGTCCTGCAATATCTATCAACTAAAACTATCTCAAATACAAATCTTGGACAAAAACAAAACTATTTCTTCAAAAATATAAGTATAAGGCTTCCCTGGTGGTCTAGTGGGTAAAGAGTCTGCCTTACAGTGTAAGGGGCACTGGTTCCATTCCTGGCCCAGAAAGATCCCATGTGCCGCAGAGCAGCTAGACCAGTGTGTCCAATTAGGAACCAGCTCTCTGGAGTGGATATGCCCAGAGTTGGTACTAGGCAAACAGAGAGGCCACTGCGATGGGAGGCCCATATAGGACAAAGAACAAAGACGGATGAAAATAAATGGATAAATAAAGAAAACAATAAAAGAGGGAAAAAATAAAAGTACAAAAGTAAGCAAGATTTTGCTTTCTGAACAGGTAGGTATCAAATGGAAAGGATCACTATGGAAAAATAAATGATACCCAGCTAAATAATGCCATCAAAAGACACAAGCAAAAATATATTGTGTTTTATTCTAAGAAAAGCTTATTAGAAGAATGCCACAACTAGATATTATAATTAAATTTCTCATATTTACAGAAAGTGAAACAGAAAAAAAAAAAAGTCATATAATCAGAAAATAAAAGATCAAGTTACCTACAGGAGTAAAAAAAAAAAAAAAAAAAAAAATTTTTTTTCTGAAATTTACTGTAACATTTTGTCATTAAAATAATAAAATAAAATCAAGATTTTAAGGAAACAAGTTCACAAATAGACTAAAAACTATAACGCCAGTACATAATTTTCACAAAGATGAAAGAAGAGGAGTTTCTGCCATGCAATCACTCCCTGTATCTTCAAGTGCTTCTTGATGTCAGAAAAATAAACAGGTTTATGAGTAAGATACGTTATAAAAGGAAGTGTGGTAAACAGCAAAATTAGAAACATTGCTTAAATAATCTGTGTTTATAAGTGTATGGTCAGGCCATTCAAGGTGGTTGCTTTCTTGATCTCTTTACATATCCTGCTCCCCACCATTTCTAAGGTTCTACATACTGTTCCAGACCCCAGCTTGTGATTGCTCTGAACAGAACAACATAACAGAAAAGATCATTTTTTTTACCTTGTATTCATCTGGGACTGAATCTTTTAAACATAGTCCTGCAATATCTATCAACTAAAACTATCTCAAATACAAATCTTGGACAAAACAAAACTATTTCTTCAAAATATAAGTATAAGGCTTCCTGGTGGGCTAGTGGGTAAAGAGTCTGCCTTACAGTGTAAGGGGCACTGGTTCCATTCCTGGCCCAGAAAGATCCCATGTGCCGCAGAGCAGCTAGACCAGTGTGTCCAATTAGGAACCAGCTCTCTGGAGTGGATATGCCCAGAGTTGGTACTAGGCAAACAGAGAGGCCACTGCGATGGGAGGCCCATATAGGACAAAGAACAAAGACGGATGAAAATAAATGGATAAATAAAGAAAACAATAAAAGAGGGAAAAAATAAAAGTACAAAAGTAAGCAAGATTTTGCTTTCTGAACAGGTAGGTATCAAATGGAAAGGATCACTATGGAAAAATAAATGATACCCAGCTAAATAATGCCATCAAAAGACACAAGCAAAAATATATTGTGTTTTATTCTAAGAAAAGCTTATTAGAAGAATGCCACAACTAGATATTATAATTAAATTTCTCATATTTACAGAAAGTGAAACAGAAAAAAAAAAAAGTCATATAATCAGAAAATAAAAGATCAAGTTACCTACAGGAGTAAAAAAAAAAATAAAAAATTTTTTTCTGAAATTTACTGTAACATTTTGTCATTAAAATAATAAAATAAAATCAAGATTTTAAGGAAACAAGTTCACAAATAGACTAAAAACTATAACGCCAGTACATAATTTTCACAAAGATGAAAGAAGAGGAGTTTCTGCCATGCAATCACTCCCTGTATCTTCAAGTGCTTCTTGATGTCAGAAAAATAAACAGGTTTATGAGTAAGATACGTTATAAAAGGAAGTGTGGTAAACAGCAAAATTAGAAACATTGCTTAAATAATCTGTGTTTATAAGTGTATGGTCAGGCCATTCAAGGTGGTTGCTTTCTTGATCTCTTTACATATCCTGCTCAACCAACAGGTACCTTCTTCTCCTACACATTCTACTCACACGACAGCCTTTCCTACATACTTGTTCCAGACCCCAGCTTGTGATTGCTCTTATTGAGGAGATGGCGATGTGTATGCACCTATGCTGGTTTTGGAAAGACTGCCACCACATCCACCTTCACCTGCACACACAGAAGAATGTTAGTCTAAGACTTTCTTTCAGTTATGTAACTTCCCCTATGTGTTAAATTAAATGTATTGATGTCTCTGTTGATGACTCGATAGGATTATAAAAATAATAGAAATATTAAGTTCTGTTAAAAAATGTGTATTCTATAAATATGTGGACTCATAATTAGTTCATCAAAATATGAAAAATGGATGAATTTATAAGTAAGCCTGCAAAATGTATTTTCATAAAGATTGATGATATATTCATTATAGAGCTTTATAGTGCTGGGATGTTGATAAAGAACATGGACTTGTCCTCTTTGCTTTTGAAAAATAAAAAGAATAGAAAAATGAAAACAAAATTCACAATTTCTGAACCATTTATAATTTTGTCTAAATTATATGGCAAAAATATTCTAAAAAAGTCTCTCAAAAATATAAAATCTGCACCTATGGAACACAACATATGAATAAGATAACTATAAATATCTAAAATTATAGTATGAGATACAGCTAAAGTAGTAGGAACAATGTAATTTATAAATATAAGATTTGTTAATATTCATTTGAAGAGTCAACTTATTAGAAATGATCCTAATGTTGGGAAAGATTTAAGACAAATGGAGACATGAGGCAGACTTTAAACAACACCACCAACACGATAGACATGAAGTTGATCAAATTCTAGGAGATAATGGAGGACGGAGGAGCCTGGAGTGTTCCAACTCATGAGGTTGTGAAGAATAGGACATGACCTAGTGACTGAACAACAATTTTAAGAGTATGCTAAAATGAGAAATCAATAACCATAAAACTATGATGAAAAACTTAATAAGCATAAATGACAGTAGGAAAAATGTAGAAAAGTAAATATGAGATCTGTTTTTTTTTTTCTAAAACACCATATGCTAGGTTTCTTGATCTCTTTACATATCCTGCTCAACCAACAGGTACCTTCTTCTCCTACACATTCTACTCACACGACAGCCTTTCCTACATACTTGTTCCAGACCCCAGCTTGTGATTGCTCTTATTGAGGAGATGGCGATGTGTATGCACCTATGCTGGTTTTGGAAAGACTGCCACCACATCCACCTTCACCTGCACACACAGAAGAATGTTAGTCTAAGACTTTCTTTCAGTTATGTAACTTCCCCTATGTGTTAAATTAAATGTATTGATGTCTCTGTTGATGACTCGATAGGATTATAAAAATAATAGAAATATTAAGTTCTGTTAAAAAATGTGTATTCTATAAATATGTGGACTCATAATTAGTTCATCAAAATATGAAAAATGGATGAATTTATAAGTAAGCCTGCAAAATGTATTTTCATAAAGATTGATGATATATTCATTATAGAGCTTTATAGTGCTGGGATGTTGATAAAGAACATGGACTTGTCCTCTTTGCTTTTGAAAAATAAAAAGAATAGAAAAATGAAAACAAAATTCACAATTTCTGAACCATTTATAATTTTGTCTAAATTATATGGCAAAAATATTCTAAAAAAGTCTCTCAAAAATATAAAATCTGCACCTATGGAACACAACATATGAATAAGATAACTATAAATATCTAAAATTATAGTATGAGATACAGCTAAAGTAGTAGGAACAATGTAATTTATAAATATAAGATTTGTTAATATTCATTTGAAGAGTCAACTTATTAGAAATGATCCTAATGTTGGGAAAGATTTAAGACAAATGGAGACATGAGCGGCAGACTTTAAACAACACCACCAACACGATAGACATGAAGTTGATCAAATTCTAGGAGATAATGGAGGACGGAGGAGCCTGGAGTGTTCCAACTCATGAGGTTGTGAAGAATAGGACATGACCTAGTGACTGAACAACAATTTTAAGAGTATGCTAAAATGAGAAATCAATAACCATAAAACTATGATGAAAAACTTAATAAGCATAAATGACAGTAGGAAAAATGTAGAAAAGTAAATATGAGATCTGTTTCTCTTATTCATAATATAATTATATAAATTTCTCAAAATAGTAAGCAAGAAAAATGACATACATTAAATCTTAGAACACAATGTATGGTTGTATCCCCTTACATTGTCTTATTCTCTTAGTATCAACTACAGGGATGCTTCCCCTTTCTTCATGCCCTTTATAAATTTGTAAAATAATAAGATATATTCCTCTGAAAAATTAAAATGAAATATCCCTAGAGTATAAAATATCTCTGCATTAGATTACTCTTAGTCAAAAGTGACCAACAGTTAAGCTACTGATTTAAATTCATTACATAATTAACTGGGTTTCATCTTCACATGTTTGTCAAATTTTTTATTGGATTTTTATCTTTTAAAAAAGTTGTTTGTGGGAGTAATTTATATTTAAGATATAGATTCTTTGTTCATTTATTGATAGCAAATATCTTTTCCCAGGTGAGAGTTTTCCATTTACATTTTTTATGATATGAAACAATCATTTTACAAATAATATATATGCATATGTATCTATAACCATGTATCTATATTTATGTATCAGTTGTTTCTTTAATGAATTTTGCTAAATTTCCCTACACGAAGGAGAAAACCATCCGTTTATTGATTTTAAAGTGTTCAGTTTTGCAACAAAGCAAACCTTTGTTTAATATGGTCAGAATAACAATAAAAAGAAAACTTAAGGTCTTCCCTGGTGGCCCAGTGGGTAAAATCTGCCTTGCAGTGCAGGGGTGCTGGTTTGATCCCTGGCCGGGAAAGATTCCAAGTGCCTTGGAATGGCTGGACAGGTGTGTTCAATTATGAGCCGACGCTCTGAAGCACATGTACCCAGAGCCGGTGCTGTGCAAGGAGAGAGGTGCACTGTGATAGGAGGCCCACACAGGCCAGAAAATAAAAATGGATGAAAATAAGTAGATAGAGGACCACTTAAGGAGGCCAAAATTTAGGGGGAGGGGAAGAGAAGATTTACATATGCTCAGAGAAAACTTTAAAAAATACTGCCTAAAAAAAACTGAATTCAAAATATCATCGGATTCTCAAATTAATTTAGGATGAAAAATGACTATGGAGCCATGTTTCAAGATTACTAGGGAAAAGAGTTTTCAGTTAAGAAATTTTCTTATGTAAACTTAGCATAAATAAATTTTTATATATAGAAGAAGTAAAGGTGGTACTACATTTCCTTTGAATATTTCTGGAGAATTTGTTCCAGCAGGATTGGCGATCGAAAGAAGATGAAGGAAGATACAAAACTCAAGGCACATATTATTCAGTGAAAAGTAGTGCTGAGGGTCCCAGGATATTACCATCTACTAGTTCTAGAAAGCAGCCAGTCCAGATGAGACAAGGAAAGTGGATGACTATAAAAAATAATCTGTATCAAAATTCAATAAAATGTTTTTATATTATATGTTAATATTTAGAAAAACAATCTTTTTTTTTTTTTTTTTTTTTTTTAGATTGGTTGAAAGTTTTGCATGTAACTAAAACTAGTCGTTTAGAAAGCTAGGCAACTTTCCTTCTAAGAAGTATATATCACAGACTTCAAAAATAATTTAAAGGGATAGAAAAGACCATAATCACTGGTTTAAGGGTTAATATACAGTTATAGAATTATAACCTATAGAAGATTATATGTGTATGTGGACACATATGCATTTCATGGACTTGGATTATTCCCTTCTGGAGGCTGATAATTTCAATTTCTGTTGGGCTGGCCATTAAGAAGGGCAGATTGGAACTCTGATATTAGCTAAAGTTTCTATTTACAATGGATTGTTTTGACTCAGGCACATCCAAATTATCTAGAACAATCACCTTAAAGTCACTAGTTGCAGACTTAAAACTACAAGATACTCTTTTTAATGTCATAGCTAGATTGGTATTTGATTACATAACTGGGGACAGGAGCCTAGGCAAACTGACCTCCACAACCTATCATTGCAAGGGAATAAATGTTTAACTTCTATAGTGGAAGTTGGAGTGATAGTCACTCAGGTGTGTTAAGATTCTTTGAGGCCCCATCAACCACCCATGGAATTCTCCAAGAAAGAAAACTGTAGAACAAACTGTTCCCTTCTCCAGGGGATCTTCCCAATCCAGGGGTAAACCTAGTTCACCCACATTGCAGGAGAATTCTTCAGTGAATAGCCACCAAAATGAGAACTCAATAAATAATAATGGAAATGATTGTTTAAGAAATACTCAGATAAGAAAATGTAATGTCCTCACAGTGAAGTCTCAGGACAAAAAACTACTATTCAAAAATCAGTTGTGTTTCTAAACCACTAATAATGAACTGCTAGAAAGGAATATGAAAATAATTTTATTTACAATTGGATCAAAATAAATAAAACATCTAGGAATAAATGTAAACAAGGTGAAAAATCTGTACAATGAATAGTATTGTTACTAAAAGCTTAGCCTCTCTGTACATCAGTGATAAGTGACAAGGTTAGAGTTTGGGTAGGGCATGCACTTAGAGAAGAAAATGGAAACCCAGAACAGTATTCTTGCCTATAGAATTCCATGGCCAGAGGAGCCTGGTTTCCTGTAATCCACAGTGTCACAAAGAATTGGACATGACTGAATGACTAGGCACACAAGTAGGTCATGAACTCCTCTAATCTTGTCTCTGGTCTCTTAATATTTATACTGTTGTTGGTTTTCAAAGTTTTATGTTTATATTGGGTAACAGCCAATTTAAAAACAGTGTTGTTATAGTTTCAGGTAGAAAAGCAAGGGATTAAGTGATACATATGCACATAGATAGATAGATAGACACATACATACATACATACATACATACATACATATATACATACGTACATACTTCCATTCTTCTCCAAACTCACCTCCGGTCTAGACTGCCAAATAATATTGAGCCGAGTTCCAATGTCTGCACAGTAGGTCCTTGTCAGTTTGCTGTTGTTCAGTCACCAAGTCTTGCCCAACTCATGGCAACTCCATGTACTGCAGCATGTGGTCATCCCTGTTGGACATTCACTATCTCGTGGAGTTTGCTCAGATTCATGTCCATTGAGTCAGTGATGCCATTGAACCATTTAATCTTCTGCCATTTACTTCTCCTATTTTTTTTTTTTGGCTTTTATAGAGTTTTGTTTTTCACAACTCTATATAATCCCAAATCTGTCATAAGCATTTGCTTCTTTTTGCTTCAAATCTCAGTCATGTCTGACTATTTGTGATCCCAATGACAGGCATTCCTTTCCAGACCCCAATCCAGGGGTAAACCTAGTTCACCCACATTGCAGGAGAATTCTTCAGTGAATAGCCACCAAAATGCTAAAAAAGGAAATGATTGTTTAAGAAATACTCAGATAAGAAAATGTAATGTCCTCACAGTGAAGTCTCAGGACAAAAAACTACTATTCAAAAATCAGTTGTGTTTCTAAACCACTAATAATGAACTGCTAGAAAGGAATATGAAAATAATTTTATTTACAATTGGATCAAAATAAATAAAACATCTAGGAATAAATGTAAACAAGGTGAAAAATCTGTACAATGAATAGTATTG
Organism: Tragulus kanchil; assembly: GCA_022376925.1. NCBI lineage: Eukaryota > Metazoa > Chordata > Mammalia > Artiodactyla > Tragulidae > Tragulus > Tragulus kanchil. The sequence continues at coordinate 78,155,209 of JAIOJX010000029.1, read as the reverse complement.
TTACTAAAAGCTTAGCCTCTCTGTACATCAGTGATAAGTGACAAGGTTAGAGTTTGGGTAGGGCATGCACTTAGAGAAGAAAATGGAAACCCAGAACAGTATTCTTGCCTATAGAATTCCATGGCCAGAGGAGCCTGGTTTCCTGTAATCCACAGTGTCACAAAGAATTGGACATGACTGAATGACTAGGCACACAAGTAGGTCATGAACTCCTCTAATCTTGTCTCTGGTCTCTTAATATTTATACTGTTGTTGGTTTTCAAAGTTTTATGTTTATATTGGGTAACAGCCAATTTAAAAACAGTGTTGTTATAGTTTCAGGTAGAAAAGCAAGGGATTAAGTGATACATATGCACATAGATAGATAGATAGACACATACATACATACATACATACATACATACATACATATATACATACGTACATACTTCCATTCTTCTCCAAACTCACCTCCGGTCTAGACTGCCAAATAATATTGAGCCGAGTTCCAATGTCTGCACAGTAGGTCCTTGTCAGTTTGCTGTTGTTCAGTCACCAAGTCTTGCCCAACTCATGGCAACTCCATGTACTGCAGCATGTGGTCATCCCTGTTGGACATTCACTATCTCGTGGAGTTTGCTCAGATTCATGTCCATTGAGTCAGTGATGCCATTGAACCATTTAATCTTCTGCCATTTACTTCTCCTATTTTTTTTTTTTGGCTTTTATAGAGTTTTGTTTTTCACAACTCTATATAATCCCAAATCTGTCATAAGCATTTGCTTCTTTTTGCTTCAAATCTCAGTCATGTCTGACTATTTGTGATCCCAATGACAGGCATTCTTCCAGACTTATCTGACCATGGAACCCTCCAGATGATTACAAGAGTTGGTTCCATTTCCTCATTCAGAGGAACTTTTCAAACAGCAATGCCTGCATTGGTAGGCAGATTCTTTACCACTGAGCCACTCACCTGAGAAGACTGGATACAGATTACTTAAAGGAAAAGGAACTCACAAGCTGTTATTACCAAAAGCAGTACTTCATGAAAACTTTTAAGGGAGAAATATAATCTGGTTTACTATAGCCCACTCCCAAAAAAACACATTTGCCAAACTGGATTTTAATCCAATCCTAAAAAATCCTGATCATGCACAGGTCTAAAATTGTGTGCTCTGATTGATTTCAGTTTAAGACCTTGATGAAAGAAATTGAAGATGACACAACAAAATAAAATCTATTTTGTGTTCAGGGATCAAGAAATTAATACGTCTAAAATGACCATACTGGGGGTGGAGCTAAGATGGCGGCATATAAGGACGTGCACTCATCTCTCCTACAAAATCGCCTGAATTGTAACGAGTTCCTGGGAAACCATCAACGAAAGGAGGTTGGATTTGATCACAGAGAGGATGCCCCACATTGAAGAACAAAGGAGAAGCAGCATCAAGACGATAGGAGGGACGCAATTGCACTTTTAAAAGTCAAACCTCATACGCGCCAGAGAGGCTGGGCAGGCCAAAGGCTCAAAGCCTGTTGCAGATCAAAACCCGGGAAAGGAGCAGTGACACCCACAAGGGACTGAGCCAGACCTGTTTTGGACGGTTCAGGTGCCCTCTGAGCTAGAAGTGCCCTTGAGCAGGCCTTGGAAGGACGGCACTCAGTTTCCTTTGGAGGAGGTTACCATTAACCCAATCACAGAGTCGCAGAGGAGGACTGGAAAGTCTGTGCGCACTGTGATCAGGGAGAGGGGAATAGCGATCCTGCATGAGACTGAGCCAGACTCACCTCCGAGTAACCTGACGTCTCCTGCAGTGGCGGGGGTCCACGGTGGCCTGCAGCAGGGTCGGGGTCACTGCGGAAGTGCTTCCCATAGAGCGTGTGGGAATAAATCCTTTGTGAGACAGACGCCATTTTCCCTACTGCAGTTTGGCTGCTGGTCAAACTGCAGGACTGCTGGTCAAGCTACAGGGAGGGAACTTAGCTCCACCCAGCAAGAAAAGGAATTTGGATTAAAAAACTCCCAGGGTCAGCCTGGGCGGGCCTTTTAGTTCTGGAATAGGCCGAAATAAACAAGCAGTCAAAGAGGTCTTCAGATCCAACCACTGCCAGAGGCAAGAAAAAGACTGATAATTCCTGAATAGTCAGTAAGAGACAGAAGAATATAAGCACTATTTTCACGTTTTGTCTGAAGTTGGACTTGCTGCTGGACTTTAAATTTTCATTTTTTGTATTGTATTACTTTGTTTCAATTTTTTTTTCCTCTTTTTTCCAAACCCACGCAGTGCACCCCCTGCTTTTTTTGTTTTTAGAGTTTTTTTTTGTAGGGGGGGTGGGTGTGTGTGTGTGAGAGAGTGGGTGTGTTCATTTCCTTCACTGAATTCTATTGAAGCTACTAATCTTATCAGTAAGACTAAATATATTCAAGTTTACATAATTTTTTTTTCTTTCTTTTCTTTTTCCTTTTAAACCACACATTTTATTCGGGTATAAACTTATGGTTCCCCATTGGCCTTTTAAGGTTCTGTGGGGGTTTTGCTTGTTTTTGCTTTGTTTTTCTATATTTTCTATATAATTAGCTCTTTAATTAAAAAAAATTTCATATGTACTACTACTTCCTCTATAATTCTTTGCTTTCTCTGAAGCTCCTTTCATATAGCACTAAACTCTAATACATACAAGTCCTTATCTCCCTATATTTAACTTTGCAATATTATTCTATATTTCTCTTCTATCTTCCCTTTCTCTTTTTCCCTTTCCCCACCATATTTCTTAATCTGTTCTGTCCTCATTGCCTTATCCCCAGTGGGGACCCTGCTCTAGCATTATTCTCCAACTGGTGCTCTACTCAGTCTGGTTATTAACTGGTGGATATAATTCTTGGTTTTCTCTATTTGCCGTGCTAGTGTATTGTACTGTATTTTTGGTTGGAATGTTTGGGTTATGTTACAGCTGTATAGGTTTATGTGTATAATTCAATATGTTAGATAGTATTTGTATAATTTTTTAATTGTCATTTGTCAAAGGTATACCTTCTGTTTCTCATTTGCTTATTTATGTTTTAATATCATTTAATGCCATAACAGACCAACTGTGAAATCTCATTCCCTGGTCAGGCAAAAAGTCCCGGGGCTTTAGGGAGGGAACACTGACTCCAAAACACTACTATACTAGAGAACACCTAACACTAAAGGGCAGTATATAAGTGAGAACGCCAAAAAAGGTAATCACTTGTATGCAAGTCCTGACATCACCTAACTGCCAGCATCACCCAGAATAAGAAGCCCCCTCCAAACAACAAACACCAACAGACGTAACTCAAAGTCTGGGAAAAGGAAATCACAAACAGAATCAGTTAAAAAACTAATAATAACAATGAAACGGCAGAGAAATACCACACAAGCAAAGGAGCAATCCACAAACACACAAGATCAAATCAATGAAGAGAATTTGGACAAACTTTCTGAAAGTGATTTCAGAAGAATGATAGTAAAGATGATCAAAGACACTGAAAACAGAATGTTAGAGAAACTGCAAGACACAACTAACACACTGAATAAAGAAATGCAAGAACTTACCAAAAAAGTAACTTAAAAAAAATCAAGCAGTGACAAGCAACTCAATTACTGAACTGAAAAACACTGTAGAAGGAATCAAGAGCAGAGTATCTGAGACAGAAGACCGGATAAGTGAGCTGGAAGATAAAATGGTGGAAGTAACTGCTGAAAAACAGAATCTAGCTCAAAGAATGAGAAGAGCAGAGAATAGCCTCAGAGACCTCTGGGATAATATCAAACACACCAATATTCGAATTATAGGGGTTCCAGAAGAAGAAGAAAAAAAGGAAAGGCTATGAGAAAATTTTTGAAGAGATTATAGTTGAAACTTTCCCCAACATGGGAAAAGAAATAGCTCAAGTCCAAGAAGCACAAAGAGTACCATAGAGAATCATCAAAAAAGCTAATCTGTTCTGTCCTCATTGCCTTATCCCCAGTGGGGACCCTGCTCTAGCATTATTCTCCAACTGGTGCTCTACTCAGTCTGGTTATTAACTGGTGGATATAATTCTTGGTTTTCTCTATTTGCCGTGCTAGTGTATTGTACTGTATTTTTGGTTGGAATGTTTGGGTTATGTTACAGCTGTATAGGTTTATGTGTATAATTCAATATGTTAGATAGTATTTGTATAATTTTTTAATTGTCATTTGTCAAAGGTATACCTTCTGTTTCTCATTTGCTTATTTATGTTTTAATATCATTTAATGCCATAACAGACCAACTGTGAAATCTCATTCCCTGGTCAGGCAAAAAGTCCCGGGGCTTTAGGGAGGGAACACTGACTCCAAAACACTACTATACTAGAGAACACCTAACACTAAAGGGCAGTATATAAGTGAGAACGCCAAAAAAGGTAATCACTTGTATGCAAGTCCTGACATCACCTAACTGCCAGCATCACCCAGAATAAGAAGCCCCCTCCAAACAACAAACACCAACAGACGTAACTCAAAGTCTGGGAAAAGGAAATCACAAACAGAATCAGTTAAAAAACTAATAATAACAATGAAACGGCAGAGAAATACCACACAAGCAAAGGAGCAATCCACAAACACACAAGATCAAATCAATGAAGAGAATTTGGACAAACTTTCTGAAAGTGATTTCAGAAGAATGATAGTAAAGATGATCAAAGACACTGAAAACAGAATGTTAGAGAAACTGCAAGACACAACTAACACACTGAATAAAGAAATGCAAGAACTTACCAAAAAAGTAACTTAAAAAAAATCAAGCAGTGACAAGCAACTCAATTACTGAACTGAAAAACACTGTAGAAGGAATCAAGAGCAGAGTATCTGAGACAGAAGACCGGATAAGTGAGCTGGAAGATAAAATGGTGGAAGTAACTGCTGAAAAACAGAATCTAGCTCAAAGAATGAGAAGAGCAGAGAATAGCCTCAGAGACCTCTGGGATAATATCAAACACACCAATATTCGAATTATAGGGGTTCCAGAAGAAGAAGAAAAAAAGGAAAGGCTATGAGAAAATTTTTGAAGAGATTATAGTTGAAACTTTCCCCAACATGGGAAAAGAAATAGTCAATCAAGTCCAAGAAGCACAAAGAGTACCATAGAGAATCATTCCAAGAAGAAACACACCAAGACACATATTAATGAAGTTAACACAAATTGAACACAAAGATAGAATTCTCAAAGCAGCAAGGGAAAAGCAACTAGTGACATACAAGGGAAAGCCCATCCGTTTAACAGCTGATCTTTCAACAGAAACTCTGCAGGCCAGAAGGGAATGGCAGGACACATTTAAACGGCTAAAAGAGAATAATCTGCAACCAAGAATCCTTTACCCTGCAAGAATCTCATTCAAAATGGATGGAGAAATCAAAAGCTTTACAGACAAGCAAAAATTAAAAGAATTTAGTCACACCAAACCAGCCTTACAACAAGTGTTAAAAGGACTCATATAGACAACAAGTATAAAAGGAGAAGATCCACCAACCAAACCTATCATAACATCTAAGAAGATGAAAATAGGATCATATGTATCAATAGTTACTTTGAATGTCAATGGACTAAATGCCCCAATCAAAAGACACAGAGTGGCTGAATGGATCCCAAAACACGACCCATACATATGCTGCCTCCAGGAAACTCATTTCAGACCTAGAGACACTCATAGACTGAAAGTGAGAGGTTGGAAAAAGATATTCCATGCAAATGGAAATCAAAAGAAAGCTGGAGTAGCAATCCTCATATCAGACAAAATAGATTTTAAAGTAAAGAAGATTCTAAGAGACAAGGCAGGTCACTGCATCATGATTAAGGGATTGATCCAAGAAGAAGACATAACAATCACAAATATCCACGCACCGAACACAGGAACACCCCAGTACATAAGACAGACACTTTCAGACATAATAGAAGACATCGACAGTAACACAATCATAGTAAGAGAACTTAACACTCCTCTCACAACAATGTACAGATCATCCAAACAGAAAATTAATAAAGAAACACAAGCCTTAAATACCACACTAGAAGAAATGGACCTCATTGATATCTTTAGGACTTTCCATCCAAAAGCAGAAGAATATACTTTCTTCTCAAGTGCTCAAGGAACATTCTCCAGGATAGATCAAACCTTGGGCCACAAATCTAACCTCAGTCAATTCAAGAAAACTGAAATTCTATTAACGATCTTCTCGGACCACAATGCAGTGAGATTAGAGATCAACTACAGGAAAAAAACAGCTAAAAACACAAAAACATGGAGATTAAACAACACATACCTAAAAACCCAACTGATCATTGAGGAAATCAAAGGAGAAATTTAAAAATTCCTAGAATAAAATGACAATGAACACATGACAGTGAAAAACGTATGAGCTACTGCAAAAGCAACCCTAAGAGGGAAGTTTATAGCAATTCAATCCCACCTCAAGAAACTAGGAAAATCTCAAACAGACGACCTGTGCTTACACTTAAAACAACTGGAGAAAGAAGAACAAAAACACCCCAAAGCCAGCAGAAGAAGGGAAATCATATAGACAACAAGTATAAAAGGAGAAGATCCACCAACCAAACCTATCATAACATCTAAGAAGATGAAAATAGGATCATATGTATCAATAGTTACTTTGAATGTCAATGGACTAAATGCCCCAATCAAAAGACACAGAGTGGCTGAATGGATCCCAAAACACGACCCATACATATGCTGCCTCCAGGAAACTCATTTCAGACCTAGAGACACTCATAGACTGAAAGTGAGAGGTTGGAAAAAGATATTCCATGCAAATGGAAATCAAAAGAAAGCTGGAGTAGCAATCCTCATATCAGACAAAATAGATTTTAAAGTAAAGAAGATTCTAAGAGACAAGGCAGGTCACTGCATCATGATTAAGGGATTGATCCAAGAAGAAGACATAACAATCACAAATATCCACGCACCGAACACAGGAACACCCCAGTACATAAGACAGACACTTTCAGACATAATAGAAGACATCGACAGTAACACAATCATAGTAAGAGAACTTAACACTCCTCTCACAACAATGTACAGATCATCCAAACAGAAAATTAATAAAGAAACACAAGCCTTAAATACCACACTAGAAGAAATGGACCTCATTGATATCTTTAGGACTTTCCATCCAAAAGCAGAAGAATATACTTTCTTCTCAAGTGCTCAAGGAACATTCTCCAGGATAGATCAAACCTTGGGCCACAAATCTAACCTCAGTCAATTCAAGAAAACTGAAATTCTATTAACGATCTTCTCGGACCACAATGCAGTGAGATTAGAGATCAACTACAGGAAAAAAACAGCTAAAAACACAAAAACATGGAGATTAAACAACACATACCTAAAAACCCAACTGATCATTGAGGAAATCAAAGGAGAAATTTAAAAATTCCTAGAATAAAATGACAATGAACACATGACAGTGAAAAACGTATGAGCTACTGCAAAAGCAACCCTAAGAGGGAAGTTTATAGCAATTCAATCCCACCTCAAGAAACTAGGAAAATCTCAAACAGACGACCTGTGCTTACACTTAAAACAACTGGAGAAAGAAGAACAAAAACACCCCAAAGCCAGCAGAAGAAGGGAAATCATAAAGATCAGAGCAGAAATAAATGAAAAAGAAACAAAAGAAACAATAGCAAAGATAAATAAAACAAAAGGCTGGTTCTTTGAAAAGGTCAATAAAATCGACACACCACTGACCAGACTCATCAAGAAAAAGAGAGAGAAGAACCAGATCACCAAAATCAAAAATGAAAAAGGAGAGATTACAACAGATAATGCAGAAATTCAAAGGATTCTAAGAGACTACTATGAGCAACAAACTGGCCAACCTGGAAGAAATGGACAGTCTCTTAGAGAAGATTAATCTCCCAAGACTAAACCAGGAAGAAATAGAAACTATGAACAAGCCAATCACAAGCTCAGAAATCGACCTTGTGATCAAAAATCTACCCAAAAATAAAAACCCAGGGCCAGATGGTTTCACAAGTGAATTCTACCAAACATTTAAAAAAGAGCTAATGCTTGTCCTTCTAAAACTCTTTCAAAAAATTGCACAGGAAGGAACACTTCCAAACACATTCTATGAGGCCGCCATCACCCGGATACCAAAGCCAGGCAAAGACAACACAAAAAATGAAAATTATAGGCCAATTTCACTGATGAATCTAGATGCCAAAATCCTCAACAAAATTCTAGCAAACAGAATTCAACGACACATCAAAAAACTCACACATCATGATCAGGTCGTGTTCATCCCAGGCATGCAAGGCTTCTTCAACATCCGCAAATCAATCAATGTGATACACCATATCAACAAATTGAAAGACAAAAATCACATGATCATCTCAATAGATGCGGAAAAAGCCTTTGACAAAGTACAGCATCCATTTATGATAAAAACTCTTCAAAAAATGGGCATAGACAGAACTTATCTTAACATAGTGAAAGCCATATTTGAGAAGCCCACAGAGAACATTATCCTCAATGGTGAAAACCTGAAAGCATTCCCTCTAAGATCAGGAACAAGACAGGGGTGTCCACTTTCACCACTCTTATTCACCATAGTCCTGGAAATTCTAGCAACAGCAATAAGAGAAGAGAAAGAAATCAAAGGAATCCAGATTGGAAAGGAAGAAGTCAAGATCTCTCTTTATGCAGATGACATGATATTATGCATAGAAAATCCCAAAGACACTATTACAAAACTACTAGAGTTAATCAGCGAATTCAGCAAAGTCGCAGGATACAAAATCAATATACAGAAATCACTGGCGTTCCTATACACAAACAATGAAAAATCAGAAAATGAAATCAAAGAGTCAATCCCCTTCACCATTGCAACCAAAAGAATCAAATATCTAGGAATAAACCTATCCAAACAAACAAAGGAACTGTACACAGAAAATTACAAGACACTAATGAGAGAAATTAAAGAAGACTTAAACTGATGGAGAAATATTCCATGTTCCTGGGTCAGAAGAATCAATATTGTGAAAATGACCATACTACCAAATGTCATCTATAGATTCAATGCGATCCCTATCAAACTTCCAATGACATTCTTCACAGAACTAGACCTAAGAATAACACAGTTCATATGGAAACACAAAAGACCTCGAATAGCCAAAGCAATCCTGAGAAAAAAAAAAAAAACGGAGCTGGAGGGATCAGACTCGCTAACTTTAGACTCTACTACAAAGGAACAGTCATCCAGACAGTATGGTACTGGCACAAAAACAGAAATATCGACCAATGGAACAAGATTGAGAACCCAGACATAAGCCCACACACCTATGGGCAACTTATTTTTGACAAAGGAGGAGAAACTATAAAATGGGACAAAGACAGCCTCTTCAACAAATGGTGCTGGGAAAATTGGACAGCTCCATGCAAAAAAATGAAGTTGGAACATACCCTGACACCATGCACAAAGATCAACTCAAAATGGATTAAAGACTTAAATGTAAAGCCAGAAACCATCAAACTCTTAGAGGAGAATCTAAACCAATCAAAACCCTCAAGGACATCAATCAAAGCAAGATCTTCTCTGACCCACCTACTAGAATAGCAGAACTGAAAAGAAAAATGAACATGTGGGACGTAATGAAACTTAAAAGCCTTTGTACAGCAAAAGAAATTACAAAAGAGCTGAACAGACAGCCCACAGAGTGGGAGAAAATCATAGCAAATGAAAAAACAGATAAAGAATTAATCTCCAAAATCTACAAGCAACTCAGACAACTCAGCACAGGGAAAACGAGCAGCCCAATCAAAAAATGGGAAAAATATCTAAAGAGACGCCTCTCCAAAGAGGACATACAGATGGCCCAAAAGCACGTGGAACAATGCTCAACTTCACTAATAATTAGAGAAATGCAAATCAAAACTATAATGAGATAGAATCAAATATCTAGGAATAAACCTATCCAAACAAACAAAGGAACTGTACACAGAAAATTACAAGACACTAATGAGAGAAATTAAAGAAGACTTAAACTGATGGAGAAATATTCCATGTTCCTGGGTCAGAAGAATCAATATTGTGAAAATGACCATACTACCAAATGTCATCTATAGATTCAATGCGATCCCTATCAAACTTCCAATGACATTCTTCACAGAACTAGACCTAAGAATAACACAGTTCATATGGAAACACAAAAGACCTCGAATAGCCAAAGCAATCCTGAGAAAAAAAAAAAAAACGGAGCTGGAGGGATCAGACTCGCTAACTTTAGACTCTACTACAAAGGAACAGTCATCCAGACAGTATGGTACTGGCACAAAAACAGAAATATCGACCAATGGAACAAGATTGAGAACCCAGACATAAGCCCACACACCTATGGGCAACTTATTTTTGACAAAGGAGGAGAAACTATAAAATGGGACAAAGACAGCCTCTTCAACAAATGGTGCTGGGAAAATTGGACAGCTCCATGCAAAAAAATGAAGTTGGAACATACCCTGACACCATGCACAAAGATCAACTCAAAATGGATTAAAGACTTAAATGTAAAGCCAGAAACCATCAAACTCTTAGAGGAGAATCTAAACCAATCAAAACCCTCAAGGACATCAATCAAAGCAAGATCTTCTCTGACCCACCTACTAGAATAGCAGAACTGAAAAGAAAAATGAACATGTGGGACGTAATGAAACTTAAAAGCCTTTGTACAGCAAAAGAAATTACAAAAGAGCTGAACAGACAGCCCACAGAGTGGGAGAAAATCATAGCAAATGAAAAAACAGATAAAGAATTAATCTCCAAAATCTACAAGCAACTCAGACAACTCAGCACAGGGAAAACGAGCAGCCCAATCAAAAAATGGGAAAAATATCTAAAGAGACGCCTCTCCAAAGAGGACATACAGATGGCCCAAAAGCACGTGGAACAATGCTCAACTTCACTAATAATTAGAGAAATGCAAATCAAAACTATAATGAGATATCACCTCACACCGGTCGGAATGACCGTCATCCACAAATGCTGTAAATGCTGGAGAGGCTGCAGAGAAAAGGGAACACTCCTGCATTGCTGGTGGGAGTGTAAATTGATACAGCCTCTATGGAAGACAGTCTGGAGATTTCTTAAAAAACTAAAAATAGAAGCACCATATGACCCAGGAACCCCACTCTTAGGCTTATACCCTGATGAAATCAAAACTGAAAGAAGCACCTGTACCCCAATGTTCATTGCAGCTCTCTATACAATAGCTAGAACATGCAAGGAACCTAGATGCCCATCGACGAACGAATGGATCCAAAAGCTCTGGTACATATATACAATTGAATACTACACAGTTGTAAAGAGAAATGCAGAAGAATCAGCCCTAATGAGGTGGCTAGATCTAGAACGTATCATCAAAAGTGAAGTCACTCAGAAAGAGAAGGATAAATACAGTATATTAACACATATATATGGAATCTAGTAGGATGGTGATGATGGCACATGCAGTGAAGAGACGGAAAGACAGTCATGGTCTGTGGACATATGGAGATTGTGGGGAAGGAACAGAAGGTGGGAGGTGTAAAGGAAGTAGCATGAAGGCCTGTATTATCATAAGTGAAGAAAAAAGGTCTAGTCATTGCTCTGTGAGAAAAGGGGGTCCTTCAGGGGTGCTGTGTGATGGTTGGGAGGGGTGGGAATGGGGGGATATGCATATGACTAATCTGGGAACATGCATATCTTTAAACAACAAAACTCTGTAAAAGTTAAAAGCAAAATAAAGGTTTAAAAAAAAAAAAAGAAAATGACCATACTGCCCAAAGCTCTCTATAAGTTCAAGGCTATTCTTACCAAAAATTCAAAGCTGTTTTTCACAGAACTAGAAGAAATAATTCTAAATATTATACTGAATCACAAAAGATCCTGGATAGTCAAAAAAACCTTGAGAAAAAGTTGGGAGCATTACATTATCTAATTTTCAACTATATTTCAACACTATAGTAATCAAAACTATGCAGTACTGTTCTAAACACAGAAACATGGATCAATGAAACAGAATAGAGACCACAGAAATAAATGCCATGCATATATAGTCAATCAATTTTCAGTGATGGAATTAAAAATATACATTGGAGGAAGGATAGTGGTGTTGAGAAAATTAGAGAACCACATATAAACAAATGAAAATGAATCACTTTTTAACACCACATACAGAAGCCAACTCAAAATACATTAACACTTGAACAGAAGACATGAAATGTCTAAAGGAAAACATAGGGGGAGGTAAGTTCTTTGATGTATGTTTTGAAATGATATTTTGAATTTAACACCAAAAGCAAAAACAAAAAAGTGACACTACATTAAACTAAAATAGCTGTAAACATCAAAGAAAATCATTAAGAAAATGAAAAGGTTATTTATGAAATGAGAAACAATTGCAAACCATACCTGATAAAGAATTAAAATCCAAAGTACACAAAGAACTTGTAAAATGTAATATCAATAAAAATTACAACAATGTGGAGCTTGATAAATGAATAATAACAGTATTCTTTGGAATCTAGGAGGATGGTGATGATGGCACATGCAGTGAAGAGACGGAAAGACAGTCATGGTCTGTGGACATATGGAGATTGTGGGGAAGGAACAGAAGGTGGGAGGTGTAAAGGAAGTAGCATGAAGGCCTGTATTATCATAAGTGAAGAAAAAAGGTCTAGTCATTGCTCTGTGAGAAAAGGGGGTCCTTCAGGGGTGCTGTGTGATGGTTGGGAGGGGTGGGAATGGGGGGATATGCATATGACTAATCTGGGAACATGCATATCTTTAAACAACAAAACTCTGTAAAAGTTAAAAGCAAAATAAAGGTTTAAAAAAAAAAAAAGAAAATGACCATACTGCCCAAAGCTCTCTATAAGTTCAAGGCTATTCTTACCAAAAATTCAAAGCTGTTTTTCACAGAACTAGAAGAAATAATTCTAAATATTATACTGAATCACAAAAGATCCTGGATAGTCAAAAAAACCTTGAGAAAAAGTTGGGAGCATTACATTATCTAATTTTCAACTATATTTCAACACTATAGTAATCAAAACTATGCAGTACTGTTCTAAACACAGAAACATGGATCAATGAAACAGAATAGAGACCACAGAAATAAATGCCATGCATATATAGTCAATCAATTTTCAGTGATGGAATTAAAAATATACATTGGAGGAAGGATAGTGGTGTTGAGAAAATTAGAGAACCACATATAAACAAATGAAAATGAATCACTTTTTAACACCACATACAGAAGCCAACTCAAAATACATTAACACTTGAACAGAAGACATGAAATGTCTAAAGGAAAACATAGGGGGAGGTAAGTTCTTTGATGTATGTTTTGAAATGATATTTTGAATTTAACACCAAAAGCAAAAACAAAAAAGTGACACTACATTAAACTAAAATAGCTGTAAACATCAAAGAAAATCATTAAGAAAATGAAAAGGTTATTTATGAAATGAGAAACAATTGCAAACCATACCTGATAAAGAATTAAAATCCAAAGTACACAAAGAACTTGTAAAATGTAATATCAATAAAAATTACAACAATGTGGAGGACATTTGATGGCCATACCTTAATGAAATAAATCAGACAGTGAGAGACAACTACTGTGTCATTTCTTTTATGTGCAAAGGGGGAAAAAAAATGTAACTCTTAGATGTGACAAAAAATAAATAGAACTCAATGAAGAGCTAGGTGTTTGCTGGAGTTTAGAGTTGGCGACTTGGCAAAAAGTTGAAAGTCATCCAAAAGCACAGCCTTCTAGATATAAGACCAATAGAGCTTTGAAATGTAATGTACATTGTAGTCACAATACTTAACCATGTTATTTGTTCAGTTGCTAAATTTTGTCCAACTCTCTGTGACTCCGTGGGCTGTAGCCTGCCAGACTCCTCTGTCTATGGGATTTCCCAGGCAAGAAAACTAGAATGGGTTGCTCTTTCCTTCTGCAGAAATCTTTCTGACCCAGGGATTGAACCTTGGTCTCTTGCATTGGCAAGTGTATTCTTTACCACTGAGCCACCAAGTAAGATTTTGTATATTTGAAAGTTATTGAGGGAGTAGATATTAATAGTTCTGATCACAAGAAAGATTTTAATAACTATAGCCAATGAATGTTAACTAAATATTTTAATCATTTCACAATATATATATATATATATATATATATATATATATATGAAATAATTATGTTGCATATTTAAAACTAATATGTTCTTTGTCAACTATATCTCAATTAAAAAAAAAAAGAGAAATGCCTGAATATGCAAATGAAATGCCCTCTGTGTTCAAAAACATCGCAGTGGTCTTGGGTTACATCAGATAATCAAATCCATTACATATCATTAGGTTTATTGGTTGTAAGAAGTGATTTAGGATGCACTAAAACATAGAAAATATGACAATAGAATGAAAGATGATTCCATTACTATAAATCATTCTAGGTCATAGAGACAGGGGAGGTAAGTTCTTTGATGTATGTTTTGAAATGATATTTTGAATTTAACACCAAAAGCAAAAACAAAAAAGTGACACTACATTAAACTAAAATAGCTGTAAACATCAAAGAAAATCATTAAGAAAATGAAAAGGTTATTTATGAAATGAGAAACAATTGCAAACCATACCTGATAAAGAATTAAAATCCAAAGTACACAAAGAACTTGTAAAATGTAATATCAATAAAAATTACAACAATGTGGAGGACATTTGATGGCCATACCTTAATGAAATAAATCAGACAGTGAGAGACAACTACTGTGTCATTTCTTTTATGTGCAAAGGGGGAAAAAAAATGTAACTCTTAGATGTGACAAAAAATAAATAGAACTCAATGAAGAGCTAGGTGTTTGCTGGAGTTTAGAGTTGGCGACTTGGCAAAAAGTTGAAAGTCATCCAAAAGCACAGCCTTCTAGATATAAGACCAATAGAGCTTTGAAATGTAATGTACATTGTAGTCACAATACTTAACCATGTTATTTGTTCAGTTGCTAAATTTTGTCCAACTCTCTGTGACTCCGTGGGCTGTAGCCTGCCAGACTCCTCTGTCTATGGGATTTCCCAGGCAAGAAAACTAGAATGGGTTGCTCTTTCCTTCTGCAGAAATCTTTCTGACCCAGGGATTGAACCTTGGTCTCTTGCATTGGCAAGTGTATTCTTTACCACTGAGCCACCAAGTAAGATTTTGTATATTTGAAAGTTATTGAGGGAGTAGATATTAATAGTTCTGATCACAAGAAAGATTTTAATAACTATAGCCAATGAATGTTAACTAAATATTTTAATCATTTCACAATATATATATATATATATATATATATATATATGAAATAATTATGTTGCATATTTAAAACTAATATGTTCTTTGTCAACTATATCTCAATTAAAAAAAAAAAGAGAAATGCCTGAATATGCAAATGAAATGCCCTCTGTGTTCAAAAACATCGCAGTGGTCTTGGGTTACATCAGATAATCAAATCCATTACATATCATTAGGTTTATTGGTTGTAAGAAGTGATTTAGGATGCACTAAAACATAGAAAATATGACAATAGAATGAAAGATGTCTCTATACTTAGGCACATATATCAACTATGTCAAAGACCGTTCATATTTGGGAGGCATATGGTCATAGAGACAGGGTAGATCCAGTGATTATGGAGTCCATTAATATTCTTATTTGTTTTCTTTTAGGCAGCACCATTCCTAATTACTGAATCTAGATATGACAATCAAAGGATGACATATTACCTAAAACTGAATGCAAAAGTCTTAGAAATGCTTAGTTTGAATATAGAATTGAAATTTTTCTCCCTGGTAAGAACAATGTTTCATTTCTTTTTAAAAAACCAGCTTTATTTAAATATGATTTGTATATAAAATATTTACCTTTTAATGAAAAATTTAATACTTTAATATCAGTGAAATTATAACCACAGTTGAAACAATGACATCACACCTCAAAGATGTTACACTCCCCTTGGGAATCCCTAGATAAGCATTGATATGCTTTCTTTCTTTGTAGATTAGTTTGCATACTCTATAATTTTTTACATGTGGAGTCACCAGAATGCATTCTTTGTTTGGTTTTCATTCAGCCTAAATATTTGGAAATTCATCTGTGCTGTTACAGATATCAGTATTTCTCTTCTATATATTGCTAAATGATATCTATTGTATGAATATATCACTGTTGCTTTGTCCATTTACTTGTTAATGGTCATTAGGTTGCTGGACAATACATGGCTATTTTAAACGGAGCTGTTATTAACATTTGAATACACTTTTCTGTATGAAAATGTGATCTCATTTATTTGCTAATATAGATACAGGTGTGGAATGGGTATATTCAATAATATGAGGAAGCAGATGTTTATTAATACCTGATCCTCATTCCTGTCAACACTTAATGTGGTCAATCTTTTTAAATTTTAGGCATATTAGTAGTGCAGCCCGCAATGCAGGCAGCCCAGATTTGATTCCAGGGTCTGCAAGATGTCCTGAGGAAGGAAATGGCAACCCACTCCAAAATTTGTCCCTGGAAAATCCCATGGAGAGAGGAACCTAACAGGTTACAGTTCATGGGGTTATAAGAGTTGGATATGACTTAGTGACTCAACCACCGCAATAGCTATGGGACAAAACCTAATTATTGTTTTAATTAGCTTTTATTTAAAGAATAATTGTATTGAATATCTTTTAATATGCTTATTATCCATTTGTGCATCTTCTTTGTTAAACTGTTCAATTCAGGGGCAATTTAAAAATGTTACTGTTTCTTTTATGTTTTATTATTAACATCAGAAGGTTATCTATGTATTTTGCATGCAAATATTTTTTTATCAAATATGTGATTTTCAACTATTTTCTTTCAATCTGTAACTGTTTTGAAGAACATAACTTCTTATTTTGATGAATTCTTATTAGCCAAATTGTTCATTTTTCATTGAGTTTTGGGTATTGTATCTAAAAACAATCTTTGCATAACCCAAGTTTAAAAATATCTTATTTTTGAATTTTTAATTCTTATTAGGATTTATAAATATATCCTTTGAATTTCATTTTTTCCCATGAGTTGACATCACACCTCAAAGATGTTACACTCTTGGGAATCTAGATAAGCATTGATATGCTTTCTTTCTTTGTAGATTAGTTTGCATACTCTATAATTTTTTACATGTGGAGTCACCAGAATGCATTCTTTGTTTGGTTTTCATTCAGCCTAAATATTTGGAAATTCATCTGTGCTGTTACAGATATCAGTATTTCTCTTCTATATATTGCTAAATGATATCTATTGTATGAATATATCACTGTTGCTTTGTCCATTTACTTGTTAATGGTCATTAGGTTGCTGGACAATACATGGCTATTTTAAACGGAGCTGTTATTAACATTTGAATACACTTTTCTGTATGAAAATGTGATCTCATTTATTTGCTAATATAGATACAGGTGTGGAATGGGTATATTCAATAATATGAGGAAGCAGATGTTTATTAATACCTGATCCTCATTCCTGTCAACACTTAATGTGGTCAATCTTTTTAAATTTTAGGCATATTAGTAGTGCAGCCCGCAATGCAGGCAGCCCAGATTTGATTCCAGGGTCTGCAAGATGTCCTGAGGAAGGAAATGGCAACCCACTGCAAAATTTGTCCCTGGAAAATCCCATGGAGAGAGGAACCTAACAGGTTACAGTTCATGGGGTTATAAGAGTTGGATATGACTTAGTGACTCAACCACCGCAATAGCTATGGGACAAAACCTAATTATTGTTTTAATTAGCTTTTATTTAAAGAATAATTGTATTGAATATCTTTTAATATGCTTATTATCCATTTGTGCATCTTCTTTGTTAAACTGTTCAATTCAGGGGCAATTTAAAAATGTTACTGTTTCTTTTATGTTTTATTATTAACATCAGAAGGTTATCTATGTATTTTGCATGCAAATATTTTTTTATCAAATATGTGATTTTCAACTATTTTCTTTCAATCTGTAACTGTTTTGAAGAACATAACTTCTTATTTTGATGAATTCTTATTAGCCAAATTGTTCATTTTTTCATTGAGTTTTGGGTATTGTATCTAAAAAACAATCTTTGCATAACCCAAGTTTACAAATACTATCTCCTACATTTTCTGCATCAGGGTTGTACTTTTAAGGTTTGCATTTCCATCTATGATCCATTTAAAATGTAGGATTTATAAATATATCCTTTGAATTTCATTTTTTTCCCATGAGTTTATTGTCTCATTGTGCTTAAGCATTTATAACAAAAGACAGTCCATTCTCAACTGAACTGACTTTAAAGCTTTTATCAAAAATTAATTTATCATGTATGTATTTATTTTCATTCCAGCTATCTATTAATAATGACTGGGCTTTTATTTGATTTTTGAGAAAGATCTTTATTTGCTTTACACAGCTGCAAAAATTATATACTATGAATTGTGTGTGTGCATGCTCAGTCATGTCCAATTCATTGTGACTCCATGGGTTGTAACCTGCCAGGTTCTTGGTTCATGTAATTTTCCAAGAAGAATACTGGAGTGGGTTGCCATTTTCTTCTCTATATTCATTAATATTCTAGAATGGATCTTTATCAAGTTTAACAGCAGGACTCAAATACCTCTTGTTATAGTAATGAAATATTACACATAAGTGGGAAAATTCACTGTATTATTTGCCTGATACTTTTATCCCCATTGCAATCATTTTGAAAATATTGGGATTTTGCAAATGTAACCAGGCTGTATAATGATGTGATGTATAAAATGTTTCACCTGGATGACACTTTTTCAAAACACTGCTCAGTGGTGAAAGAGGCTCTAATATATATGATTTCCAATGGAGATGTTCATATTAGAAGTAAATGGTCATTACACATGTTTATTTCAAAAAAGTTGCATTAGTGATGGGTAAATTTTTCTAACTCAGGGAGAATCTAGATGGACAAATAATAAAACCCTACATTTTCCTTACCTCATGGCAGCTCTAATATTATAGTAAAAAAATGTACTGTTTCTTTTATGTTTTATTATTAACATGGCAATTTATGAAATATTTTTTATCAAATATGTGATTTTCAACTATTTTCTTTCAATCTGTAACTGTTTTGAAGAACATAACTTCTTATTTTGATGAATTCTTATTAGCCAAATTGTTCATTTTTCAGTGAGTTTTGGGTATTGTATCTAAAAAACAATCTTTGCATAACCCAAGTTTACAAATACTATCTCCTACATTTTCTGCATCAGGGTTGTACTTTTAAGGTTTGCATTTCCATCTATGATCCATTTAAAATGTAGGATTTATAAATATATCCTTTGAATTTCATTTTTTTCCCATGAGTTTATTGTCTCATTGTGCTTAAGCATTTATAACAAAAGACAGTCCATTCTCAACTGAACTGACTTTAAAGCTTTTATCAAAAATTAATTTATCATGTATGTATTTATTTTCATTCCAGCTATCTATTAATAATGACTGGGCTTTTATTTGATTTTTGAGAAAGATCTTTATTTGCTTTACACAGCTGCAAAAATTATATACTATGAATTGTGTGTGTGCATGCTCAGTCATGTCCAATTCATTGTGACTCCATGGGTTGTAACCTGCCAGGTTCTTGGTTCATGTAATTTTCCAAGAAGAATACTGGAGTGGGTTGCCATTTTCTTCTCTATATTCATTAATATTCTAGAATGGATCTTTATCAAGTTTAACAGCAGGACTCAAATACCTCTTGTTATAGTAATGAAATATTACACATAAGTGGGAAAATTCACTGTATTATTTGCCTGATACTTTTATCCCCATTGCAATCATTTTGAAAATATTGGGATTTTGCAAATGTAACCAGGCTGTATAATGATGTGATGTATAAAATGTTTCACCTGGATGACACTTTTTCAAAACACTGCTCAGTGGTGAAAGAGGCTCTAATATATATGATTTCCAATGGAGATGTTCATATTAGAAGTAAATGGTCATTACACATGTTTATTTCAAAAAAGTTGCATTAGTGATGGGTAAATTTTTCTAACTCAGGGAGAATCTAGATGGACAAATAATAAAACCCTACATTTTTTCCTTACCTCATGGCAGAAACATAGAACAGTGAGGAATAAGATTATTGAGTGAGAGAAGGGAAAGCAATTTTCTTTTCTGTAATTAGGGTCCTGATAATGGATATAATTTGAATTTGTGTTACAGCAGATTTTACTCAGACTTTGGGTAGCATTGTATTGGACCCTGGAATATTTAACAGATTTTTTTTCAGCTTTGATGTACATTTCTTAAAGTCTAGTTTCTGTTTTATGTGACCTAGTTATCTTCTACCAGTATTTCTGACTTTGCACTTCTGTTGATCACCCCAGTTTAAAGTCTGCTGTTGTTCAATCCCTAGGCTGTGTCTGACTGTTTGTCACCTCATGGACTTTAGCATGCCAGGCTCGTCTGTCCTTCACTATCTCCCAATATTTGCTCAAATTCACCTCCACTCACCCAGTAATGCTATCCAACCATCTTGTCCCCTGTTGTCCCCTTCTCCTTTTGCCTTGCATTTTTTCTGAACATCAGGGTCTTTTCCAATGAGTCGTCTCTTCATATCAGGTGGCAGAAGTATTGTTGTTTCAGATTCCACATCAATCCATCCAATGAATAATCAGAATTCATTTATTTTATAATTGACCGGTTTGATCTTCCTGTATTCCATGGGACTCTCAAGAATCCTCCAGCGCCACAATTTGAAAACACCAATTCTTTGGCACTCACTATTTTTTAGGGTCCAACATTCACATCCATATATAAGGGATGAAAAAAATATAACTTTGACTACATAGACCTTTGTTTATAACTATGATGTTTTCAACATCACTTCGATGACATCGAAGTCTGAAGTCCCTGGGCAGAGGCAGTGGATATGCTGTTTACCTGCTGTGATGGTGTGCATTTGTTGAACTCTGAGCACGATGTTGTTACTGTTGTACATATTAAGGAGAGAAAGAGAGAGAGAGAGAGATGCCTCAAGAACTTTCTGTTCTTCGGCCTGATATATGGTCATTTGTTATCTGCAGCAGATTCTAAGGTTTGATCCTTGTTTTGTGGCATAAATTTAAGGTTTCTCGCCAGTACCCATATATGGCTGGGTTCCCCAATGGGGAATATGCACCCAAATCCTCTCCCCATCGTAAGGAGTGGATCAGGCCCCTTCCATTGGTCACTGATGGGGCCCTTCCATCTCACTTGTATTTCAGGTTTTATTTCTTGATTGGACCAGTGTTTCTGAAAGGCTGCCATCACTTCATTTTTTGAAAAATTTAAAATGTTTAGGATAAAGAGTGCCATTCCAAGTTGCTGGTGAGGGCTTATTCCCCCTTTTTGCTTTTGTAATTGGACCTTTCAGTTTTGATGATGACGTTCAATTATGGCCTGTTCTTGAGGGTTGTATGGGATCCCTGTGGTGTGGCGGATGTGCCATCATTGAAAGAAGTTTTGTAAATTTTTGCTAACAAAGCAGGGACCATTGTCTTTTTTTATCTGATAAGGTAGAGCCAATCTTTTTGTCCTGTACAGGCCAATTTATGGTCTGTATTCATTCCCTCCCAAACTAACATTCTGAGAAACTGATCTCTTAAAGGCCCTGGAGGGAACTTTCTCTGGAGGCTGTTTTCTACACGATCTACAAAAGTGGCAAGGTCTTCGTTATTCTTTTGTGCTATACTTGATATGGGGGGTTCAGTTGGGCCCTCAGCAAGTTTTTTCCAGGCAGACAGACATAATAGCCCTTACTTGGTCTTGATAAAGGGCAGGGATGGCGGCCTGCTGAATACCAGTGCTCCACTGGTCCGCCGCTCCCGATAGCATTCCAAAAGTTATTGGAATGACGGGATTGGCAGCCTGGTTTTTCTGTTTAAGCATGACATTCTTCTTTGAAGAAGGCACACCTTTTGATATAAATGTTACTGGGAAGTACTGCCTTACATAGCATCTTCTAGTCTTGGGTGGTACAAGGTTGGTGGGCCAGCCCTTAGAGTATGGTTTCTGCCCATGGGGAGTTTGAGCCATCCTCTGCTACAGCCTTCTTAAGTTCCTTTAGGTCATTAGCCTCCCATGGATACCAGGCTGTCAGTCTGTTTCCCCCCAGGTTAACGTTTACAGGAAAAGCTTGGATTGGGCCCGTGAAGGGTGCTGAGAGCTCCAAAGGGTCTTCAGGATAGGTCCTTTCTCTCCAAGGTGACTCCAGTGCCCTCTCTCCCCGTGATGCCCCTGTGATCTCTTCAAAGGGGGGAAGGATTGTGGAGTTCAGTCCTGTTTCTTGAGGTCTTGACCTCGAGTGACTGAGGAAACACTCATCATAGCTAGTTTCTTCTTCATTTATAAAGGAGTCCCAGGCTCTGCTAAAAGCTTGGATATAGTTACCTATGTGGTTGAAAGAGAACAGAAAAGAAACATTACTGAGGACTACCACCAAAATCCTAACGGGGGTGCTGGTGGCTGGAAAGTTGGGCTTATGTCATGCTTGTGAAACGGTGAAGGAGTCCCTAGTGTTGCACGGACATTGTCTTGCTGGGGGCGGGCGCTCTAAGAGACTCTGGCCCGTTCCGTGACCCCCTGATCCTGTCACGGGAGTTTTCAAGTGGCAGGCACCCTAGTGGCTTTTAAATGCCTTACCCATGCCCGCAATGGAGAGGTTCAGACCGCGTCCTCAATTTGAATTTTACAAAAGAGAGGCTTCCACCTAATCGGGCTGCCGCTACTGGGGTGAACTATTTTAAAGCCTTTTCAGGACCGCCAGAGAGTAGCCCTGGGCCAGGATTTGCTGGAAGTCTCGAATGGACGTCGAACAGTTTTCTATAGAGGGCAGTGGCCACATTTTCCAGGCAGACAGACATAATAGCCCTTACTTGGTCTTGATAAAGGGCAGGGATGGCGGCCTGCTGAATACCAGTGCTCCACTGGTCCGCCTCGATAGCATTCCAAAAGTTATTGGAATGACGGGATTGGCAGCCTGGTTTTTCTGTTTAAGCATGACATTCTTCTTTGAAGAAGGCACACCTTTTGATATAAATGTTACTGGGAAGTACTGCCTTACATAGCATCTTCTAGTCTTGGGTGGTACAAGGTTGGTGGGCCAGCCCTTAGAGTATGGTTTCTGCCCATGGGGAGTTTGAGCCATCCTCTGCTACAGCCTTCTTAAGTTCCTTTAGGTCATTAGCCTCCCATGGATACCAGGCTGTCAGTCTG
Organism: Tragulus kanchil; assembly: GCA_022376925.1. NCBI lineage: Eukaryota > Metazoa > Chordata > Mammalia > Artiodactyla > Tragulidae > Tragulus > Tragulus kanchil. Next base: position 78,131,924 of record JAIOJX010000029.1, on the reverse strand, counting down.
TTTCCCCCCAGGTTAACGTTTACAGGAAAAGCTTGGATTGGGCCCGTGAAGGGTGCTGAGAGCTCCAAAGGGTCTTCAGGATAGGTCCTTTCTCTCCAAGGTGACTCCAGTGCCCTCTCTCCCCGTGATGCCCCTGTGATCTCTTCAAAGGGGGGAAGGATTGTGGAGTTCAGTCCTGTTTCTTGAGGTCTTGACCTCGAGTGACTGAGGAAACACTCATCATAGCTAGTTTCTTCTTCATTTATAAAGGAGTCCCAGGCTCTGCTAAAAGCTTGGATATAGTTACCTATGTGGTTGAAAGAGAACAGAAAAGAAACATTACTGAGGACTACCACCAAAAATCCTAACGGGAGTGCTGGTGGCTGGAAAGTTGGGCTTATGTCATGCTTGTGAAACGGTGAAGGAGTCCCTAGTGTTGCACGGACATTGTCTTGCTGGGGGCGGGCGCTCTAAGAGACTCTGGCCCGTTCCGTGACCCCCTGATCCTGTCACGGGAGTTTTCAAGTGGCAGGCACCCTAGTGGCTTTTAAATGCCTTACCCATGCCCGCAATGGAGAGGTTCAGACCGCGTCCTCAATTTGAATTTTACAAAAGAGAGGCTTCCACCTAATCGGGCTGCCGCTACTGGGGTGAACTATTTTAAAGCCTTTTCAGGACCGCCAGAGAGTAGCCCTGGCCAGGACCCGTCAGTTGCTTTTTAGATTGTCCACTGATTTGCTGGAAGTCTCGAATCGGAGAGAACGTGAAAGTAGGAATTAAAGCAAAGAAGGACGAACAAGGAAAAACAGTGCTAAGTTCTTTGTGACTACCCTAAATCCCCACCCTCTCGGGAGTGGCACAATAAAGGGAAAGACTCACCTTGAAATCCGGATTATTCCGAGAAGAAGATGCCTCTCTAGAGGGAGGCGCCACGCTCAAGCCCCTGTTGGCCACTCGTCAGTTCTCTTTCAAACCCGCACGGTGATGCTGCCTTCTACTTTCTCGCCTTCTGGCCCCACGTTGGGCGCCAGCTTCTGCGGGGACCTGCCGCAGAAAGGGAAGGCAGCAGGATTACCCCCTGCTGAACCAGGAGATCTCGGAGAGAGATGAGCCTTGCTGCCGTGCCCCCTCCCACCCGCTGGAGCATGCCAGGGACGACCAGACACAGTAGGGGTTCTGTCGGAGCAGTTCCACTTTATTAATGTAGATGCACAGCTTTTTATAGGCAAGTGAAGGGGGTTTTGCATGGGACTTCGTATAGATTACACCAATCAAGCTAAAGGTCAAGCAATCATTCACGAGTGCGGAAACCAGGGGAACCAATCAGAAATTTTGACCATCAATTAACAATTTAGATCATACCCTGTCTCTTTCTGTAGGCGCCATTTTAGCTGAAAACATGTGCTTAAGCTTCTTTTCATTCCCGCGTCCCTTCTTGTAGGCGCCATCTTAGCTCCAAACTGCAACAATGTGCTTAAGCTTGCTTTCACTTCCACGTCCCTTCCTGTAGGCGCCATCTTAGCTCCAAACTGCAAGCATGTGCTTAAGCTTCTTTAAACAATGTGCTTAAGCTTCCTTATGCTTGCAACGGTCCTCTTTCAATTCAGAGCCCCACAATTAGTAATTAATGAAATAATCAAATATGCTTTATTAAAGAAAGAAACCATATAATTTATATTCTATTTTAGCTTAACAATTTTTTTTCTTTTTTTTTACTTTTTTTTTTTGGCCACTTCTATTGGTCTTTCATTTATTACCGTCTTTGTTCTTTGGCCTGTGTGGGCTTCCCATATGAGAGGGCTCTCTCGTTGCAGAGCACCGGCTCTGGGTGCATTCCCTCCAGAGCTCTGGTTGGGTAGTTGGACACACTGATCCAGCCTCTCTGTGGCACGCAGGATCTTCCCAGGCCAGGGATCAAACCTGCATCCCTTGCACTGCAAGGCTGTGTCCTTACCCACTGGACCACCATGGAAGCCCCTAACATTTTTATAAGTTTGAAATTTAATTATTTTCCATCTTTATTTAGATTCAAATACATATCTGTCTATGGATTTCAAAGTTTATCTCCCTTTATATCTGCTGTGTACCATGGAATAGAAAATATTACAAATTTGAAATGCTTATTAAAACTCTGAATTTACAGAAACAATTATGATTGAAATCTCTCATTGCTTTCATTGACTGTCTGGTTATGAAGTCAATGTCTTAAAAGGAAATGTATGAGAAATACACTGAGCAGCTATTATTGATTTAATTATGACATTTTATTGTTACCTCAAATATGATGGGTTATCTACATATTTCAGATGCTTAAATCTTTGAATACACAAGTTTACATTTAGGAAACACTTTACAACATGTAAAGTGATGTTGATGTGAATCAACATCAGAACACATACTTCAAGGCATACAAATGTAATGTTTATAGGCAAGTGAAGGGGGTTTTGCATGGGACTTCGTATAGATTACACCAATCAAGCTAAAGGTCAAGCAATCATTCACGAGTGCGGAAACCAGGGGAACCAATCAGAAATTTTGACCATCAATTAACAATTTAGATCATACCCTGTCTCTTTCTGTAGGCGCCATTTTAGCTGAAAACATGTGCTTAAGCTTCTTTTCATTCCCGCGTCCCTTCTTGTAGGCGCCATCTTAGCTCCAAACTGCAACAATGTGCTTAAGCTTGCTTTCACTTCCACGTCCCTTCCTGTAGGCGCCATCTTAGCTCCAAACTGCAAGCATGTGCTTAAGCTTCTTTAAACAATGTGCTTAAGCTTCCTTATGCTTGCAACGGTCCTCTTTCAATTCAGAGCCCCACAATTAGTAATTAATGAAATAATCAAATATGCTTTATTAAAGAAAGAAACCATATAATTTATATTCTATTTTAGCTTAACAATTTTTTTTCTTTTTTTTTACTTTTTTTTTTTGGCCACTTCTATTGGTCTTTCATTTATTACCGTCTTTGTTCTTTGGCCTGTGTGGGCTTCCCATATGAGAGGGCTCTCTCGTTGCAGAGCACCGGCTCTGGGTGCATTCCCTCCAGAGCTCTGGTTGGGTAGTTGGACACACTGATCCAGCCTCTCTGTGGCACGCAGGATCTTCCCAGGCCAGGGATCAAACCTGCATCCCTTGCACTGCAAGGCTGTGTCCTTACCCACTGGACCACCATGGAAGCCCCTAACATTTTTATAAGTTTGAAATTTAATTATTTTCCATCTTTATTTAGATTCAAATACATATCTGTCTATGGATTTCAAAGTTTATCTCCCTTTATATCTGCTGTGTACCATGGAATAGAAAATATTACAAATTTGAAATGCTTATTAAAACTCTGAATTTACAGAAACAATTATGATTGAAATCTCTCATTGCTTTCATTGACTGTCTGGTTATGAAGTCAATGTCTTAAAAGGAAATGTATGAGAAATACACTGAGCAGCTATTATTGATTTAATTATGACATTTTATTGTTACCTCAAATATGATGGGTTATCTACATATTTCAGATGCTTAAATCTTTGAATACACAAGTTTACATTTAGGAAACACTTTACAACATGTAAAGTGATGTTGATGTGAATCAACATCAGAACACATACTTCAAGGCATACAGAAGAATTGTTAAATGTGCTTTTTTGCAAGGAACTGAATAACTCACTGGGAATATAAGACTTCAAATCACAAAAAGAAAATATGGGGGAAAAAATCGCAAGTTATCCAGTGTGGTACCTTAGAAAATGGGGAAACTGAAGCTCAGGTGTGTTGATTATCTAAGATTACAGAGTCATGCATGCCATCAGGGTCTCAGTTTGGACAGGAATGCAGACCTACTGATCATTTTGGAATTTTCATTTCATTACTACCTTTTAAAATAATAGACCAATAAAAAATAGTACTGTGTAAAATAACTTTACATATGTTAATTGTCAGAGAATTTTTTCCATTCTAATTTGTATTGTATCATTTTCATTGCTGGCTTTCATTTCACTATACATATATATATATTTATATATTTATTTATTATTTTTATTTTTATTTTTATTTTTTACATATTTGCAATATGGCTTCTTCCAGGAGAATTTTCCCAACCCAGGGATCCAATCAGACTCTCTCAATGTCCACCAGCATTGAAGGCAGTTTCTTTGCCACCAACTCTGCCCAGAAAGCCTAGATAATGTAGAATAAAACCTAATTAAGTTTTTCTTGAGTAGAAGTTATATTTGAAGTAAAATACATTGTTCATCTTGCCATTTAAACTAAAACAAGACTTTAGAAAGGACCTCTCCGAATACAGTTACATTATTGTAAACTGAGCCTCTTATAATTATTTAGTCCTGCATTTTTGCACAATTAAAAATAGCTTTTTTTTTTCTAATTACACGAGTTAAATCTCTCCAGCTGTTTGTGAAAATATTATTAGTTTTCAAAAATAATTCTTTATCACATAGGCAGATTTTAGAAGTTATGAAAGTGAATATAAATTAAAACATCTGAAGAGAATGAATTATGTACTATATGTATTTTACAAAACTGGTTCTTTCTTTAGATATTATAGAAGAGAATGAATTATGTACTATATGTATTTTACAATTCACTATATGTATTTTACAAAACTGGTTCTTTCTTTAGATATTATAGAAAAGGAGATGGTATTTCTTGTGGCACTCATCTATCACATGATTAAACTCACATGTTTTTAGGGAGTTGGAGTTCTTGTTTTCAATTCAAGGACTGGTAAGTGTAATTGTAATTGCTAACATTACAGATTTATTTTGAATTATTCATGAAAGTGATCCAAACAATGGAATTTCCAAATGAAAACACACAGTGCTGTTTTTGAAGCCGTCTGTGACTCTTTCAAGCAACAATGAGATGCTAATTTTGATTTCTCTGTCAAGTTAGAAACATACCAAATTAATGGGGTATGTATTTGTTAACATATGATTTTTTTCTAGCAGAAATAGTCAATATACTATAATATATAAAAATATCAGTGTTGCTGCGATGCCTCAATAGGAAATAAATATAATGAAGAATTTGATAGTGAGTAAATGTGAATCATTAGATATAAGTCAGAAATCATTATCTTCCACCACAGTGCTGAAACTGGAGAAATGTAAGGGGAAAAATGGCTCAGAAGCTAACCAACTGTATTTAAGTTATTACTAAATAATGTCACCCTATTGGAAAAAATTTCAAATAAGTCAGGAAAGTGTCACAAGCCACCGTTAGTCAATGGTATAATATTGAATTTGGAACAAGTTATAATGAAATATCCTTTTCAAGTTTTATTTCTGTATTTTTTTAATTTTAAGTATATATCCTGGGTTTTATGCTTAAAAATGTATATATATCTATATCTATCTATTTATCTATCTATCTATATATATATGTACACACACACACAAAGAAAATAAAAATAACAGCAATGATTTTATCACTAAGTTAATTAATCTCAATAGTTTGGTGTATGTAGTTTTGAGATAAACATATCTATACATGTTTGAATACATTATTACTTACAGGAATATGATTCTACTAAACAAATTGTTATTTGACTTGCCTAGTGTAACTTTATTATAAAGGAATTTCCACCTTATTAAACATTATTTTAAAGTCTTAAAAAGTTATTGAATCATCTTCCCACAGAATGGTACACCATAGTTGATTAACAATTTTTTTCCTACTGGAAACTTTCCACATTTTAAAACATAAAAAATGTGTCTAACGATCACTCATTTATATAGAAGAAAAGGGTTCCCAATGATCCATGATGCAGACTCTCACCCAACCTTGAATTTGCTGACCCACTGATCTTGGATATTCTCAACTTCAAAACTTTGAGAAATAAATGTTTGCTTTTTATCAGCCAAATAAACAAAAACGACTACCCATTTATATGAATCATTTTGACATTATTATCGTTGCTTTCAAAATTTTTATATGTGTGGAGTTGAGATCAAAGTATCTTGCATATATAAATGAAAACACACAGTGCTGTTTTTGAAGCCGTCTGTGACTCTTTCAAGCAACAATGAGATGCTAATTTTGATTTCTCTGTCAAGTTAGAAACATACCAAATTAATGGGGTATGTATTTGTTAACATATGATTTTTTTCTAGCAGAAATAGTCAATATACTATAATATATAAAAATATCAGTGTTGCTGCGATGCCTCAATAGGAAATAAATATAATGAAGAATTTGATAGTGAGTAAATGTGAATCATTAGATATAAGTCAGAAATCATTATCTTCCACCACAGTGCTGAAACTGGAGAAATGTAAGGGGAAAAATGGCTCAGAAGCTAACCAACTGTATTTAAGTTATTACTAAATAATGTCACCCTATTGGAAAAAATTTCAAATAAGTCAGGAAAGTGTCACAAGCCACCGTTAGTCAATGGTATAATATTGAATTTGGAACAAGTTATAATGAAATATCCTTTTCAAGTTTTATTTCTGTATTTTTTTAATTTTAAGTATATATCCTGGGTTTTATGCTTAAAAATGTATATATATCTATATCTATCTATTTATCTATCTATCTATATATATATGTACACACACACACAAAGAAAATAAAAATAACAGCAATGATTTTATCACTAAGTTAATTAATCTCAATAGTTTGGTGTATGTAGTTTTGAGATAAACATATCTATACATGTTTGAATACATTATTACTTACAGGAATATGATTCTACTAAACAAATTGTTATTTGACTTGCCTAGTGTAACTTTATTATAAAGGAATTTCCACCTTATTAAACATTATTTTAAAGTCTTAAAAAGTTATTGAATCATCTTCCCACAGAATGGTACACCATAGTTGATTAACAATTTTTTTCCTACTGGAAACTTTCCACATTTTAAAACATAAAAAATGTGTCTAACGATCACTCATTTATATAGAAGAAAAGGGTTCCCAATGATCCATGATGCAGACTCTCACCCAACCTTGAATTTGCTGACCCACTGATCTTGGATATTCTCAACTTCAAAACTTTGAGAAATAAATGTTTGCTTTTTATCAGCCAAATAAACAAAAACGACTACCCATTTATATGAATCATTTTGACATTATTATCGTTGCTTTCAAAATTTTTATATGTGTGGAGTTGAGATCAAAGTATCTTGCATATATATATATATCGAAAATTTACCTGGAAATTTATTCTAGTAAATTCTCCCAAGGAAATTTATATCTGCTTAGAGTTCCAGCAGATATGTATGTGAGTTTCTCTTCATGAACATCCTCTGTTTATTCTTTGTATACAAAATGCATATATATTTATTTCATTAATTGCATTTATTGTCACATATTATAACTAATGAGCTTGGTGCCATAGGAGAGAGCACAAACCAGATGAACTAGGGCACATAAGCACACCTTACAGTGAAAGGGGTGAATCGGCAGACTTGGTAATGAGACCAGCTGTTTCCAAGGAGGAAGAGGAGGAAGGGCAACAAACATTTTTTTTCAACCAAGGTGCTTTCACCTTGATTTATCTTGCCTAAGACTTTCTTTAAGCCCCAAACTAAAGTTTATAACAATAATGAATCTTGCTGGAGGACATGCTTATCCTTAGTAGCTTGTACCTATGTTATCTAAAGATGTATGTTGTGGGTGTGGGTCTGGTAAGACCTTTATCCCCTTAAAATATGCTTTTAATCTATTGTTCATAACCAACCAAAACCTAAACTAGCTCCTGGGGATATTACCCTCTCCCTCTTTTCCAGTGCCTGTTGCTGGAAGCTTTCTCTATCCCTTTTTTGTTCTTTAATAAAACTTCTGCAAAATAAAAAACTTTTGCTGGCTTTATAAACAGGAATTTATTATAAAGGAATTTCCACCTTATTAAACATTATTTTAAAGTCTTAAAAAGTTATTGAATCATCTTCCCACAGAATGGTACACCATAGTTGATTAACAATTTTTTTCCTACTGGAAACTTTCCACATTTTAAAACATAAAAAATGTGTCTAACGATCACTCATTTATATAGAAGAAAAGGGTTCCCAATGATCCATGATGCAGACTCTCACCCAACCTTGAATTTGCTGACCCACTGATCTTGGATATTCTCAACTTCAAAACTTTGAGAAATAAATGTTTGCTTTTTATCAGCCAAATAAACAAAAACGACTACCCATTTATATGAATCATTTTGACATTATTATCGTTGCTTTCAAAATTTTTATATGTGTGGAGTTGAGATCAAAGTATCTTGCATATATATATATATCGAAAATTTACCTGGAAATTTATTCTAGTAAATTCTCCCAAGGAAATTTATATCTGCTTAGAGTTCCAGCAGATATGTATGTGAGTTTCTCTTCATGAACATCCTCTGTTTATTCTTTGTATACAAAATGCATATATATTTATTTCATTAATTGCATTTATTGTCACATATTATAACTAATGAGCTTGGTGCCATAGGAGAGAGCACAAACCAGATGAACTAGGGCACATAAGCACACCTTACAGTGAAAGGGGTGAATCGGCAGACTTGGTAATGAGACCAGCTGTTTCCAAGGAGGAAGAGGAGGAAGGGCAACAAACATTTTTTTTCAACCAAGGTGCTTTCACCTTGATTTATCTTGCCTAAGACTTTCTTTAAGCCCCAAACTAAAGTTTATAACAATAATGAATCTTGCTGGAGGACATGCTTATCCTTAGTAGCTTGTACCTATGTTATCTAAAGATGTATGTTGTGGGTGTGGGTCTGGTAAGACCTTTATCCCCTTAAAATATGCTTTTAATCTATTGTTCATAACCAACCAAAACCTAAACTAGCTCCTGGGGATATTACCCTCTCCCTCTTTTCCAGTGCCTGTTGCTGGAAGCTTTCTCTATCCCTTTTTTGTTCTTTAATAAAACTTCTGCAAAATAAAAAACTTTTGCTGCTACATGGAGCTTTGAGCGACCAGAGCCAAGTCTTTTGATCTCCGTGTGAAATGTTCTCCTTTGGAGGTCACAAATCTGATACTGTAAGGGTTAAGAGGGAAAGAGGCAGGGCACAATATTTGAAAAGAATGACAGCCCAAGGAAACAGCATAAACCCATTAGAATCAAATGGTTCCAAGATGGAAGACCAGACCTTGATCCTCAGTCAGCAGGCTAAATGCCACACCCAGAGGCACTGTGACAGTTCCACCCTTCCTAAAGAGCTGGAATAATCCTCCCCCTTATTAGCATACTGAATTACACAGCCTATAAAAGCTAAGAACGCCATGTTTTGGGGGACACTGGATTTGCTCTGCCATGGCCCACACTCTGTCTGTGGAGTGTGCTTTCTCTGAATCTGAAGAAATCCCTTTCTTACCTATCACTTTTTCTCTCGCTGAATTCTTCTCTGCAAAGAGACATTAAGAACCTGAACCGCAGTGGGTCCAGACATAGGGTGAGTGATTTTAATTGCCAGCGGTTAGGCTGCGTTTGAGTCCCGCCATGTGGCTTCAAGTCCCAAACAGGCTTTTGGCTGGGTTCGAGTCCCAAACAGGTTTGATTAAGTCTGGGCCCTGAGTTTAATTCTCAAATTAAGGTTGAACACTTTCAACACCATTCACTGTAAGCTATCTACCATCACCTATCAATACAAAATGGGTTTGTGGTGGATGATTCTGAAAAGGAATTAAGGAACAATAGATCAAATTAATTTGGGAACTGTCAAGAAATGGGAGCCACTTAATGATAGAATATTTAATTCACTAATTTTGCAGGTGGGAGCATTGATTTTCCACTGGAGTTATCATTGTTAATAAATAGTAATCAGTCACATTAGTCAGGAGAAGAATTTTAGACATTCTTTTGTCTTTGTAAAGTGACATTATTTCTTTTTGCCCCAAACATGGTTATGGTATGGTTTTGTCTGAGATCTTGGATCTTTGCGGATTTCTTTTAGCTCCTGGGATATTACCTCTCCCTCTTTTCCAGTGCCTGTTGCTGGAAGCTTTCTCTATCCCTTTTTTGTTCTTTAATAAAACTTCTGCAAAATAAAAAACTTTTGCTGCTACATGGAGCTTTGAGCGACCAGAGCCAAGTCTTTTGATCTCCGTGTGAAATGTTCTCCTTTGGAGGTCACAAATCTGATACTGTAAGGGTTAAGAGGGAAAGAGGCAGGGCACAATATTTGAAAAGAATGACAGCCCAAGGAAACAGCATAAACCCATTAGAATCAAATGGTTCCAAGATGGAAGACCAGACCTTGATCCTCAGTCAGCAGGCTAAATGCCACACCCAGAGGCACTGTGACAGTTCCACCCCTTCCCTAAAAGAGCTGGAATAATCCTCCCCCTTATTAGCATACTGAATTACACAGCCTATAAAAGCTAAGAACGCCATGTTTTGGGGGACACTGGATTTGCTCTGCCATGGCCCACACTCTGTCTGTGGAGTGTGCTTTCTCTGAATCTGAAGAAATCCCTTTCTTACCTATCACTTTTTCTCTCGCTGAATTCTTCTCTGCAAAGAGACATTAAGAACCTGAACCGCAGTGGGTCCAGACATAGGGTGAGTGATTTTAATTGCCAGGGTTTAGGCTGCGTTTGAGTCCCGGCCATGTGGCTTCAAGTCCCAAACAGGCTTTTGGCTGGGTTCGAGTCCCAAACAGGTTTGATTAAGTCTGGGCCCTGAGTTTAATTCTCAAATTAAGGTTGAACACTTTCAACACCATTCACTGTAAGCTATCTACCATCACCTATCAATACAAAATGGGTTTGTGGTGGATGATTCTGAAAAGGAATTAAGGAACAATAGATCAAATTAATTTGGGAACTGTCAAGAAATGGGAGCCACTTAATGATAGAATATTTAATTCACTAATTTTGCAGGTGGGAGCATTGATTTTCCACTGGAGTTATCATTGTTAATAAATAGTAATCAGTCACATTAGTCAGGAGAAGAATTTTAGACATTCTTTTGTCTTTGTAAAGTGACATTATTTCTTTTTGCCCCAAACATGGTTATGGTATGGTTTTGTCTGAGCATCTTTGGGTATTCTTTGAATATCAGCAAGGCCATTTTTCATGTTCTTTTAGAGCAATTTGCTGATTGCCTCGTGTGTATAACTGAAATTAAATCCAGTAAATGAGATATAATGGTATTTAATAATACAAAGTTGAACAGTAAGAAAAGAAAGTGAGAAGAAGAAATACTCTAAATACACTAACACTCAATGAACTATTTGATTTTATAGAAAAATAGATATCATTGCAATAACTAGAAAAACTAAGGGTTTCATATACAGTCATTAGTATAACCTCTGGCTATATAGTCTCACAAGAGTCAGACATGACTTAGTGACTAAATCATCACCACATAAACCTTCTCAATTATCATAATTGCACACAAATAAAATAGACAATATAATGAAAATTTAAAAAAAACAGTACAAAAATAAGAATTGAAATATAAGCAATAAGTGCATATGTGTAATGGATAATAAGTGTGCTTAGTAGTGTCTGACACTTTGTGAGCTCTGTGGTCTCTAGCCTGCCAGGCTTACCTGTCCATGAGATTTTCCAGGCAAGAATACTGGCCTTGGTTGCCATTCCCTACTCCAGGGGATCTTCTTGAACCAGGGATCAAACCTAAGCCTCCTATGTCTCCTGCATTGACAGATTCTTTTACCACTGAGCCACCACAGAAATGATAAAATTAATATTAATATAGGTATTACATTGGCATATGCCATTAAGGCTATTATTCTATTAAAGAGAGTAGATTTTCATATTTTAGAATAATTTCCAAATAATATACTCTAAAGAATTATCTAAACTATATCATACTCATAGAAAATAAAAGAGCAGAAAAAGATATATTAGCATATGAACATAATAAAGATAAAATCACAGTGATTATGTATAAATTGCTAAGCAAAGGAATTCTGCTCAAAATTTTAAATAAAGGATATTTTCTTCCACAAAAATGTATTATTGGCAATGAAGAAGTCAATTAATTTTTGTTCATTGTATTATGAAATAATAACATAAAAATCAGGTTAAAGAAAATTAAAGATAAAAGTAGATTCATAGGAAAAATAAATATAAATATTGTGAAAAATTCAAATAATGAATGAAGGGGCAAGGCCAAAAAATTTTTCATGTTCTTTTAGAGCAATTTGCTGATTGCCTCGTGTGTATAACTGAAATTAAATCCAGTAAATGAGATATAATGGTATTTAATAATACAAAGTTGAACAGTAAGAAAAGAAAGTGAGAAGAAGAAATACTCTAAATACACTAACACTCAATGAACTATTTGATTTTATAGAAAAATAGATATCATTGCAATAACTAGAAAAACTAAGGGTTTCATATACAGTCATTAGTATAACCTCTGGCTATATAGTCTCACAAGAGTCAGACATGACTTAGTGACTAAATCATCACCACATAAACCTTCTCAATTATCATAATTGCACACAAATAAAATAGACAATATAATGAAAATTTAAAAAAAACAGTACAAAAATAAGAATTGAAATATAAGCAATAAGTGCATATGTGTAATGGATAATAAGTGTGCTTAGTAGTGTCTGACACTTTGTGAGCTCTGTGGTCTCTAGCCTGCCAGGCTTACCTGTCCATGAGATTTTCCAGGCAAGAATACTGGCCTTGGTTGCCATTCCCTACTCCAGGGGATCTTCTTGAACCAGGGATCAAACCTAAGCCTCCTATGTCTCCTGCATTGACAGATTCTTTTACCACTGAGCCACCACAGAAATGATAAAATTAATATTAATATAGGTATTACATTGGCATATGCCATTAAGGCTATTATTCTATTAAAGAGAGTAGATTTTCATATTTTAGAATAATTTCCAAATAATATACTCTAAAGAATTATCTAAACTATATCATACTCATAGAAAATAAAAGAGCAGAAAAAGATATATTAGCATATGAACATAATAAAGATAAAATCACAGTGATTATGTATAAATTGCTAAGCAAAGGAATTCTGCTCAAAATTTTAAATAAAGGATATTTTCTTCCACAAAAATGTATTATTGGCAATGAAGAAGTCAATTAATTTTTGTTCATTGTATTATGAAATAATAACATAAAAATCAGGTTAAAGAAAATTAAAGATAAAAGTAGATTCATAGGAAAAATAAATATAAATACTTTGTTCAAGAAAAAATTCCAATGTAAGATTTAGAGAAGACAATATTGTTAAAATGGGTGCACAAACCAAAACAATCTACAGATTCAAATGCAATGTCTATCAAAGACCCAATGCCATTTCACTAGGGTGGGGGGGGGGGTAGATCTTTTTTTAACACCAAAGTCATTTTTATTGGGATTTAGCCAATTGACAATTTTGTGATAGTTTCAGATGAACAGTGAAGGGGCTCAGTCATACATATACGCAGATTCATTCTCCTCCAAACCCTGCTACCATTCAGGATGGTACATAACATTAAGCAGCATTCCATTGGTATGCAATAGATTTTTGTTGGTTATCCATTTCAAACAAGATCGTGTGTATTTGATTTTCCCAGAGTCCCGAACCATCCCCTTGCCCCTAAGAACATTGAATTCATTTTCTAAGTTTGTGAGTCTCTTTCTGATCTGAAAATAAGTTAATTTGTACCATTTCTTTTTAGAATCCACATAAAAGGGATGTTATATGACATTTATCCTTCTCTGTCTGACTTGCTTCACTCAGAATGACACTCTCCAGGTCCATCCATATTGCTGCGAATGACCTTATTACATTCAATGGCAGAGTAATATTCCATAATATATATATACCACATCATCTTTATCCATTCCTCTGTCATTGAGCACTTGGGCTGTTTCCATGTCTTGGCTATTATAAACAGTGCTGCAATGAACATTGGGGAGCATGCATCTCTTTGGGCCATGTTTTTCTCTGAATATATGCCCAGGAGTGAAATTTCAGGGTCATAAGGTAGCTCTATGTTTAGTTTCTTAAGGAACATTCACACAGTTCTCCATAGTGGCTGTGTCTATTTACATTCACACCAACAGTGCAGGAGGGTTCCCTTCTGTCCACAGCCTCTCCTGCATTTGTTTGTAGAATTTCTCATGATAGCCATCCTGACTGGTGTAAAGTGGTGTCTCATTGTAGTTTTAACTTGCATTTCTCTAATAACTATCGAGTTTGAGCATCTTTCCATGTGCCTATTGGCCATCTGCATGTCCTCCTTAGAGAAATGTCCATTCAGGTTTTCTGCCCACTTTTCGAGTGGGTTTTTTTTTGGTGGAAGGGAGGGGGGCGGGCCACTTCTATTGGTCTTTCATTTGTCTATTTTCATCCATCATTGTTCTTTGGTCCATGTGGGTCTCCCATCGCAGTGGCCTCTCTCGTCGCAGAGCACTGGCTCTGGGCACTTGCACTCCAGACCTCTGGCTCAGTAATTGGACACATTGGTTCAGCCACTCCACGGTGCATAGGATCTTCCCAGGCCATCAGGGATCGAACCGGCGCCCCTTGCACTGCAAGGCGGTGTCCTTACCCACTGAACCACCAGGGAAGCCCAGTTGCTGGTTTTGATGCTATTGACTGTCATAAGTTCTTTTTTGTAAATTTTTGAGATGAATCCCTTTTCAGTCACAAAATTTGCAAGTGCTTTCTCCCAGTCTGTGGGTTTTCTTTTCGTTTTATTGTTTCCTTTGCTATGCAAAAGTTCGAGTTTAAGAAGGTTCCATTTGTTCATTTTTGCTTTTATTTCCATTATTCTGGGAGATGGATTTTAAGAAATCTTGCTGTGATTTACGTTTGAGAGTGTTCTGCCTATGCATTCCTCTAAGAATTTTATTGTTTCCGGTCTAACATTTAGGTATCTAATCTATTTTGAGCTTATTTTTCTGTATGGAGTTTATGAGTAATCTAATTTCATTATTTTATGTGTGACTGTCCAGTTTCCCCAGCACCACTTGTTGAAGAGTGTGTCTTTCCAACATTGTGTGGTCTTGCCTCCTTGATCATAGATTAATTGACTATAGGTTTATGGGCTTTTTCTGGGTTTTCTATCCTGTTCCATTGATCTATATCCTTATTTTTGCCAGTACCACACAGGCTTGATGACTGTAGCTTTGTAGAATAGTCTGAAGTCAGAGATCCTGATTTCGCCAGCTCCATTTTTCTTTTTTAAAGATTGCTTTGGGGGTTTCCCTTGTGGCCCAGTGGGTAAGGACACCGCCTTGCAGTGCAAGGGGCGCCGGTTTGATCCCTGGCCTGGGAACATTCCACGTGCTGCGGAGCGGCTGGACTGATGTGTTCAATTACCAAGCCGGAGCTCTGGAGCGCATGCGCCCAGAACTGGTGCTCTGTGACAACAGAGGCGACCGCGATGGGAGTCTCACATGGGCCAAAGAACAAAGATGAATGAAAATAGAGAAATGAAAGATCAATAGAAGTGGCCCGCCCGGCCCCCTCCCTCCCCACGCCCCCCCACCAAAAAATAAAATAAATATTGTTTTGTGTATTCAGGGTTTGTGTGTGTGTGTGTGTGTCCACACAAAATTTGAGATTTATATATATATATATATATATATATATATATATATCTGTGAAGATTGCCATTGGTAATTTGGTAGCAATTGCATTGAATCTATAGATTGTATGCTAGTATAGTAATTTTAACAATTTTGATTCTTCCAGTCCACAGACAAGGTACATCTTTCCATCTATTTATTGATTCTTCAATTTCACTTATCAGCACCTTATAGTTTTGGGAGTACAGTTCTTTTGTCTCCCTATTACTAGTTTTTTTTTTTTTTTTTATGCAATGGCAAACGAAATTGCTTCTTGAATTTCTCTTTCTAATCTTTCATTATTAGCATATAGAAATGCAACAGACTTTTGTATATTAATTTGTAACCTGCAACGTTACTAAATTCATTTATGTGTTTTAGTAGTTTTCTGCTAGCATCTTGGGATCTTCTATATATAGTATCATGTCATCTGCAAACAGTGACAGTTTTACTTCTTTTCAGATTTTGATTCCCTTTATTTCTTTCTATCCTCTGATTAATGTACCTAGGACTTCCAGAACTATGTTGAATGGAACTGTTGAGAGTGGACATCATTTTCTTGTCCCTGATCTTAGAGGGAATGCTTTCAGCTTTTTGCCACCCAATGGTATTTTTTAAAGAAATAGAAAAAATCCTTACGAAATAATATAGAATGCAAAAGAACTCCAAATAGACAAAACATTCTTAGAGGCATCACACTATTTGATTTCAAAATATAACAACATTAAAAATCTACCACTGTTATAACTGTATGGCTCTGGCATAAAAGCAGACATTCAGTCCAATGCAATAGACAACACAGAAATGAATGTATGTAAATACAGACTTCTTGTACTAATGATGAGTTAACGTCCTGGTAATCTCAATGCAAGCAAAATATTCTAAATTGAAAGTTCATTTAATGCACTTAACCAATCAATCATGATCAGCATGGCCTAACCTAAATCAGTTCAGTACAGTCACTCCGTCATGGCCTACTCTTTGGGACCCCATGGACTTCCCTGTCCTTCACCATCTGTTGAAGCTTGCTCAAACTCATGTCCATTGACTCAGTTATACCATCCAACCATATTGTCCTCAGCTGTCCCCTTCTCCTTTTGTCTTCTGTTTTTCCAAGCATCAAGGTCTTTTCCAATGAGTCATCTCTTCACATCAGGTGGCCAAACTATTGGACCTTCAGTGTCAACACATTTTTATTATTATTATTATTATTAATTTATTTATTTATTTGGCTGCTCTGGGTCTTAATTGAGACATGTGGGATCTAGTTCCCCAACCAGGGCTCGAACCTGGGGCCCTGCATTGGGAACACAGAGTCTTAACCATTGGTAAACCAGGGGAGTCCCCCAGTATTCATTTTTCCAATGAACATTTAGGGTTGATTTCCTTTAGGATTGACTGGTTTGATCTCCTTGTAGCCCAAAGGACTCACGAGAATCTTCTCCAACACAACAGTTCAAAGGCATCAGTTCTTCAATGTTTAGCCTTCTTTATGGTCCAATACTTGCATCCATACATGACAACTGTGAGAACCATATTTTGATTATATGGATTTTGTCACAAAAGTGACTTCTCTGCTTTTGAATATGCTGTCTACATTTGTCATAGCTTTTCTTCCAAGGAGCAAGCTATTTTTTTTTTTTTTTTAATTTCATGGCTGCAGTCACATCCACAGTTATTTTTCAGCCCAAGAAAATAAAGTTTGTCACTGTTTTCATTGTCTGCTCAGGTATTTGCCACGAAGTGATCTACCAGATGCCATAATCTTCATTATTTGATGGTTGAGATTTAGTCCAACTTTTTCACTCTCCTATTTCACCTTCATCAAGAGGATCTTTAGTTAAAAATCTACCACTGTTATAACTGTATGGCTCTGGCATAAAAGCAGACATTCAGTCCAATGCAATAGACAACACAGAAATGAATGTATGTAAATACAGACTTCTTGTACTAATGATGAGTTAACGTCCTGGTAATCTCAATGCAAGCAAAATATTCTAAATTGAAAGTTCATTTAATGCACTTAACCAATCAATCATGATCAGCATGGCCTAACCTAAATCAGTTCAGTACAGTCACTCCGTCATGGCCTACTCTTTGGGACCCCATGGACTTCCCTGTCCTTCACCATCTGTTGAAGCTTGCTCAAACTCATGTCCATTGACTCAGTTATACCATCCAACCATATTGTCCTCAGCTGTCCCCTTCTCCTTTTGTCTTCTGTTTTTCCAAGCATCAAGGTCTTTTCCAATGAGTCATCTCTTCACATCAGGTGGCCAAACTATTGGACCTTCAGTGTCAACACATTTTTATTATTATTATTATTATTAATTTATTTATTTATTTGGCTGCTCTGGGTCTTAATTGAGACATGTGGGATCTAGTTCCCCAACCAGGGCTCGAACCTGGGGCCCTGCATTGGGAACACAGAGTCTTAACCATTGGTAAACCAGGGGAGTCCCCCAGTATTCATTTTTCCAATGAACATTTAGGGTTGATTTCCTTTAGGATTGACTGGTTTGATCTCCTTGTAGCCCAAAGGACTCACGAGAATCTTCTCCAACACAACAGTTCAAAGGCATCAGTTCTTCAATGTTTAGCCTTCTTTATGGTCCAATACTTGCATCCATACATGACAACTGTGAGAACCATATTTTGATTATATGGATTTTGTCACAAAAGTGACTTCTCTGCTTTTGAATATGCTGTCTACATTTGTCATAGCTTTTCTTCCAAGGAGCAAGCTATTTTTTTTTTTTTTTTTAATTTCATGGCTGCAGTCACATCCACAGTTATTTTTCAGCCCAAGAAAATAAAGTTTGTCACTGTTTTCATTGTCTGCTCAGGTATTTGCCACGAAGTGATCTACCAGATGCCATAATCTTCATTATTTGATGGTTGAGATTTAGTCCAACTTTTTCACTCTCCTATTTCACCTTCATCAAGAGGATCTTTAGTTATTCTTTGTTTTCTGCCACAAGGGTGGTGTCATCTGTATACCTGAGGTTATTTATATTGCTTTCTGCCTTTTTTTTTTTTTTTCTGTGCAGGAAATGTTTTAGTAAAGAAAAAGGGGATGTAGAAAGCTTCCAGCTAAAGGAACAGGAAGTGGGTAGAAAAGTGCCCTCAGAAACTAGTTTAGGCAAGGCATTCTGTACTTTTCCAGTTGGTGAATACCGATAGATCAAAATCATATTTTAAGGTGATAAGGGTCTTATCAGACCCACACCCACAGTTTACAGCTTTGGATAACAAGCTAAGAAGAGGAAACATGCCCTTCAGCAAGATATGTTGCATAAACATAGCTCTGGGCTTAAAGAAAGTTTTAGGCAACATAGATTATTGTCATAGGTTTGGCAATCAAGGTGAAGGCACCTTGCCTAAAAGTGTTTGTTTCCCACCTCCTCCCTCCTCTTTGGAAACCGTTAGCCTCCTTACCAAGTCTGCCAATTCACCCCTTTCATTGGCCCCTTTTCCTATAGGAGAATTATGTTTCCAGGGAAGAGGGGCGACCTGTCTCTTCTGTAATGTCTTCCATGATGAGAATGGGTACAGGCCCTATGTTGTTGAGGAAATATATTTCCCTCACTCTTTTATTTACGGTCTCTGATGCAGGGGTCCAAAGCAATCACTGGAGGAGGTCATGAATAATCATTCATAATTGAAAACTCTTAGAACACAACAGTTCAAAGGCATCAGTTCTTCAATGTTTAGCCTTCTTTATGGTCCAATACTTGCATCCATACATGACAACTGTGAGAACCATATTTTGATTATATGGATTTTGTCACAAAAGTGACTTCTCTGCTTTTGAATATGCTGTCTACATTTGTCATAGCTTTTCTTCCAAGGAGCAAGCTATTTTTTTTTTTTTTTTTAATTTCATGGCTGCAGTCACATCCACAGTTATTTTTCAGCCCAAGAAAATAAAGTTTGTCACTGTTTTCATTGTCTGCTCAGGTATTTGCCACGAAGTGATCTACCAGATGCCATAATCTTCATTATTTGATGGTTGAGATTTAGTCCAACTTTTTCACTCTCCTATTTCACCTTCATCAAGAGGATCTTTAGTTATTCTTTGTTTTCTGCCACAAGGGTGGTGTCATCTGTATACCTGAGGTTATTTATATTGCTTTCTGCCTTTTTTTTTTTTTTTCTGTGCAGGAAATGTTTTAGTAAAGAAAAAGGGGATGTAGAAAGCTTCCAGCTAAAGGAACAGGAAGTGGGTAGAAAAGTGCCCTCAGAAACTAGTTTAGGCAAGGCATTCTGTACTTTTCCAGTTGGTGAATACCGATAGATCAAAATCATATTTTAAGGTGATAAGGGTCTTATCAGACCCACACCCACAGTTTACAGCTTTGGATAACAAGCTAAGAAGAGGAAACATGCCCTTCAGCAAGATATGTTGCATAAACATAGCTCTGGGCTTAAAGAAAGTTTTAGGCAACATAGATTATTGTCATAGGTTTGGCAATCAAGGTGAAGGCACCTTGCCTAAAAGTGTTTGTTTCCCACCTCCTCCCTCCTCTTTGGAAACCGTTAGCCTCCTTACCAAGTCTGCCAATTCACCCCTTTCATTGGCCCCTTTTCCTATAGGAGAATTATGTTTCCAGGGAAGAGGGGCGACCTGTCTCTTCTGTAATGTCTTCCATGATGAGAATGGGTACAGGCCCTATGTTGTTGAGGAAATATATTTCCCTCACTCTTTTATTTACGGTCTCTGATGCAGGGGTCCAAAGCAATCACTGGAGGAGGTCATAGGAACATGAATAATCATTCATAATTGAAAAACTCTTAGATGGTTAGAAATAAATCCACAATGCAATTACAATTGCAAGGCGCCAACAGCAAAATCGAAAACAGTCAGAATTATTACAAGTAATATAGTTTTCCACCATGGAAAGTCAGTCTATTCCTTCCGATGAGATTGGGTGCATTCAGGGTGGTATGGCCATAGGCTATTCTTTCCAAAGTGAGGTAAATGAGGTAACAAAGTGAGTCTAAACTTAGGGGGTGGCTCTGTTCCTGGCACATGTCTCCTGACAATCTTGATTCCACCTAGTGCTCTATCCAGATTGGCCTTTCACATTATGTATTCTTCATATAAGTTAAATAAACAGGTTGACAATGCACAACCTCGACATACTCCTTTTTCAGCTTGGAACCAGTCCACTGTTCCATGCCCAGTTCTAACTGTTGATTCTTGGCCTGAAAACTGGTTTTGTTGGAGACTCATAAGGAGGTCTGGTATTCTGATCTCTTTCAAAATTTTATAGTTTCTGAGATCACAGAGTCAAAGACTTTAAGTCATTGAAGCAGAAGCAGATGCTTTTTTTCTGAAATTTCCTTGTTTTTTCTATGATCAAATGGATGTTGATACTTTGGTTTCTCTGTTCCTCTGACTTTTCTAAATCCAGCTTGTATATCTGGAACTTTCTTGATTCTTGTACTGTTGATATCTAGCTTGGAGAATTTTGAGCATTGCTTTGCTAGTATGTGAAATGAGTGCAATGGTGTGGTAGTTTGAACATCGTTTTGCATGATCTTTCCTTTGGATTGGAATGAAAACTGAAATTTTCCAGTCCTGAGGCCACTACTGTGTTTTCCAGATTTGGTGACATATTGAGTGTAACACTTTAACAGCATCATATCTTAATATTTCAAACAGCTCAACTGGATTCCATCACTCAACTAGCTTTGTTTGTAGTAATGCTTCCTAAGGCCCACTCGACTTTGCACTGTAAACTGTCTGCCTCTAGATGAATGATCACACCATCATGGTCCTCTGGTTTATTAATATCTTTTTTGCATAGTTCTGTGTATTATTTTTATCTCTTCTTAACATCTTCTGCTTCTGTTAGGGCCATACTATTTCTGTCCTTTTTTGTGCTTATTGTTTCTTGAAATGTTCACTTGGTATCTCTAATTTTCTTGTAGATATCTCTAGTCCTTCCCAGTCCATTTATTTTTTCTATTCCGTGGCATCGTTTACCTAGAAAGACTTTGGTACTGTGATTCGAGCATTTGTTGGCATTGCCCTTCTTTGGGATTGAAATGAAAACTGACCTTTTCCAGTCCTGAGACAACTGCAGAGTTTTCCAGGTTTGCTGGTAGCACTTTAGCAAATTCTAATTTTTTTGGTGAAGAAGGTAAAGTGAATAAAAGATGCTAGTCACTAAGACAAATTCAAATGGAATGCTTTGAGTTATCTTATTAGTAAAAATTCCTTTTTTTCTGATTAAGAAGCCAAACGTGTATATAAACCATTCTAGAATAAAGAAGACTCTGCCCTCTCCACCCGCTTTTCAGAAAAGAAGGGAATTTGAATATGTGAGAGAATCTTTGTGGAGGGCTAAAAATAATTTTGCAAACTGAAAAAACTAACTTAATTGCATTTCTTTAGTTCACCATAAGCTCACATGATCCCTTCTTTAAGAAATGACTAATCTTGGATCATATATATCTATAAACAGCAAAGCTCTGTAAAAGTAAAAAGCAAAATAAAAATTAAAAAAAAGAAATAAAAGAAAGTTCTTATTAAATAGAGATTTTATTTTTCTAAAATCAGAATATTTCATCATGTGTTCTTATGCAACTAATGCAATTCAATTAATGATGCTGTTTTAGGGATATACTTATAAACATTTTTGGCACCTTAGTATTTTTACACTTCACTCTGATTTTATGCGAGAAACGTTAATATTTTAAATATAAACTTAATGTTTATTGCGGTATTTTTATTAGTAAATTTTCATTGGGATTTTTCTTTGGAAATTACAACTTTCGTCAGAGGTCATACCAATTGCTACTGATTTATCCTAATTTCTGTATCAAATTAGGTTCTATAACTGTACTCTTTTTACGGTCTAAGGCCCACTCGACTTTGCACTGTAAACTGTCTGCCTCTAGATGAATGATCACACCATCATGGTCCTCTGGTTTATTAATATCTTTTTTGCATAGTTCTGTGTATTATTTTTATCTCTTCTTAACATCTTCTGCTTCTGTTAGGGCCATACTATTTCTGTCCTTTTTTGTGCTTATTGTTTCTTGAAATGTTCACTTGGTATCTCTAATTTTCTTGTAGATATCTCTAGTCCTTCCCAGTCCATTTATTTTTTCTATTCCGTGGCATCGTTTACCTAGAAAGACTTTGGTACTGTGATTCGAGCATTTGTTGGCATTGCCCTTCTTTGGGATTGAAATGAAAACTGACCTTTTCCAGTCCTGAGACAACTGCAGAGTTTTCCAGGTTTGCTGGTAGCACTTTAGCAAATTCTAATTTTTTTGGTGAAGAAGGTAAAGTGAATAAAAGATGCTAGTCACTAAGACAAATTCAAATGGAATGCTTTGAGTTATCTTATTAGTAAAAATTCCTTTTTTTCTGATTAAGAAGCCAAACGTGTATATAAACCATTCTAGAATAAAGAAGACTCTGCCCTCTCCACCCGCTTTTCAGAAAAGAAGGGAATTTGAATATGTGAGAGAATCTTTGTGGAGGGCTAAAATAATTTTGCAAACTGAAAAAACTAACTTAATTGCATTTCTTTAGTTCACCATAAGCTCACATGATCCCTTCTTTAAGAAATGACTAATCTTGGATCATATATATCTATAAACAGCAAAGCTCTGTAAAAGTAAAAAGCAAAATAAAAATTAAAAAAAAGAAATAAAAGAAAGTTCTTATTAAATAGAGATTTTATTTTTCTAAAATCAGAATATTTCATCATGTGTTCTTATGCAACTAATGCAATTCAATTAATGATGCTGTTTTAGGGATATACTTATAAACATTTTTGGCACCTTAGTATTTTTACACTTCACTCTGATTTTATGCGAGAAACGTTAATATTTTAAATATAAACTTAATGTTTATTGCGGTATTTTTATTAGTAAATTTTCATTGGGATTTTTCTTTGGAAATTACAACTTTCGTCAGAGGTCATACCAATTGCTACTGATTTATCCTAATTTCTGTATCAAATTAGGTTCTATAACTGTACTCTTTGAATGAAAAATCATCATTTGTGTCATTAGTATAAAATAGTATATAGCAACAGTCATCATAAGAACATATTTGTTTATAAAATCTAGATCTTTGCATACCTTTATATCAGTCTTTCAAAGCAACTAATCTATTTTATATAGACTATATATGTACATGTATAAATTACTTATCATAGTATATTTTCATATAGCAGTTTAGAGAAAACATTATCAAACATTCCTTAAAGGAACATTTGGAAATTAATTGATGCATTGATCATAAAATGAATAAAGGCTTTTATAGTGTATGATATTTGTTCTATATTCTGATATTTGGTCCTACAATTTCTATTCATATTAAGTGGTATGGGATATTAGCTATATCTGCAAATGTATCCAGAAGAATTGTTCAGTTCTTTCTTTTGTTTCTCAAAGCCACTGAATCAGATTTTTATTTTTTTCCTACGACTTTATATATTTGGTCTGGATTTTATGCCATATTTACAGTGGGGTTTTTCTTCATTATTAAACGTAGATTCACTGAGAAATTAACCTCATTCTATTTTCTTCATTATTAAACTTAGATTCACTGAGAAATTAACCTCATTCTATTTGATATTGCTAGATTTGTCCTTGGTTTTCCCATTGCTATTGATTTTTGAACAGAGAAAAGAGATCCAGAATGAGGAACCTCCATTTTTCCAGTGGCTTACCCTGACCTCTGAAATGAATAAGTGTAATGCATCTATACGATAGTTTCTGGTATTGATTTCCTACTACACAGAGACATGGTAATAAAATTGGAGGATGGAAGCTATTTTAATATCTTCCCCTGTTTTCCCTCATTGAATATAGGACTAGAATAACCTTATTGAAGCAGATTCTGTGTTTTAGGGATATACTTATAAACATTTTTGGCACCTTAGTATTTTTACACTTCACTCTGATTTTATGCGAGAAACGTTAATATTTTAAATATAAACTTAATGTTTATTGCGGTATTTTTATTAGTAAATTTTCATTGGGATTTTTCTTTGGAAATTACAACTTTCGTCAGAGGTCATACCAATTGCTACTGATTTATCCTAATTTCTGTATCAAATTAGGTTCTATAACTGTACTCTTTGAATGAAAAATCATCATTTGTGTCATTAGTATAAAATAGTATATAGCAACAGTCATCATAAGAACATATTTGTTTATAAAATCTAGATCTTTGCATACCTTTATATCAGTCTTTCAAAGCAACTAATCTATTTTATATAGACTATATATGTACATGTATAAATTACTTATCATAGTATATTTTCATATAGCAGTTTAGAGAAAACATTATCAAACATTCCTTAAAGGAACATTTGGAAATTAATTGATGCATTGATCATAAAATGAATAAAGGCTTTTATAGTGTATGATATTTGTTCTATATTCTGATATTTGGTCCTACAATTTCTATTCATATTAAGTGGTATGGGATATTAGCTATATCTGCAAATGTATCCAGAAGAATTGTTCAGTTCTTTCTTTTGTTTCTCAAAGCCACTGAATCAGATTTTTATTTTTTTCCTACGACTTTATATATTTGGTCTGGATTTTATGCCATATTTACAGTGGGGTTTTTCTTCATTATTAAACGTAGATTCACTGAGAAATTAACCTCATTCTATTTTCTTCATTATTAAACTTAGATTCACTGAGAAATTAACCTCATTCTATTTGATATTGCTAGATTTGTCCTTGGTTTTCCCATTGCTATTGATTTTTGAACAGAGAAAAGAGATCCAGAATGAGGAACCTCCATTTTTCCAGTGGCTTACCCTGACCTCTGAAATGAATAAGTGTAATGCATCTATACGATAGTTTCTGGTATTGATTTCCTACTACACAGAGACATGGTAATAAAATTGGAGGATGGAAGCTATTTTAATATCTTCCCCTGTTTTCCCTCATTGAATATAGGACTAGAATAACCTTATTGAAGCAGATTCTGTGTTTGGAATCACACATTCATTTTTAAAAACTACTTTGAGAGTTTATTCACTTTAATGTGCTCTCTTGTCTATATGTGACAGTACTTAGGAAGAAAGGATTTAAATGTTTGCCTTCAAGTTGTCATTTTTCTTAGAAGTGCAATTTATCTTTTAGCATCTCATCATCAAACATTTACATTTCTTATTGGTCTGTACCACATTAATAAAGTGATAGTCCTACAAGCTTTGGGGGGCTTATGGCACTATTTTATCTTCCTATAAATTGTCCCAACGCTGTAAATTTACTGGCGTCTAGGCTGTCAATTCTCAATACTCTCTATGGCTCTAGTTACCAGTAAAATCCTAATATTTTCCTGATTCTAATATGCTAAGAGATTAGATAACAGGTATTAAATTTTAGTTTCTTAGAGTGAATTCCACAAAGATGCTTCTAGGATACGGAGCATTTTCTTTAACTTGAACATCATATGTCTATTTCTAGTGGTACTTAATAAGACTTTTTTCACTTGTTTTGTTCTTGTTTGTTGCCATATAAACTTTTGACCATAATTCAGACCTCATTTTGTGAGATATTATTCTAAAATTCTTAATTGTTCTCCACAATGAGCAAACAAAAAAGGTTATCTGAACTGTGTTTGTGATAAATACTAAAATCTCATTCAAGACAACATATTTCAACGTGAATTTTCAAACAATAGTAATCATCAAAAAATCCTTTGTACATAATATCTCATGCTCAAACACATGCCTATTAAATCAGTCATGCCAGCCAGCCATCTTCTCCTCTGTTGTTTCCGTCTCTTCCTATTGCAAACTGTGAAATATTGATGAAAAAATTGAAGACACAAGTAAACAGAAAGGTTTCTTGGGCTCCCCGGGTGGTCTAGTGGGTAAGGACACCGCCTTGCAGTGCAAGGGGCACCAGTTCAATCCCCGACCTGGGAAGATCCCATGTGCTGTGGAGCGGCTGGACTGATGTGTCCAACTACCAAGCCGGAGCTCTGGAGCTAGAGAGGCCACTGTGATGGGAGGCCCACATGGGCCAAAGAACAAAGATGGATGGAAATAAATAAATGAAAAACCAACAGAAGTGATAAAAAAAAAAAGGCAAAAAAAAAAAAATATATATATATATCTTGTTTTCTTATATTGAAAAAATCAACACTATTAATACCCAAAGTAATCTACAGATACAATGTGATTTTAATCATAACCCCAACCATACTTTTCACAGAAACTGAAGGAAAAGTTACAAAATTAAGATGAAATAAAGATTCAGAATAGCTACAGAAGTCACCCTTTGTAATTTTGAAGCTGTATTATCACAATATTGCATGATATTATAAACATATTATCAAAGGAGTATTGAACGTGAACAAAAACAAAGACCTATGGAACAGAATTAATAGTCTGCAAATAAACTCCGACATATACAGTCAATTAATCTTTCACAAGAGCACTAACAAGCACAATGAGGAAAGGAAAAATCTCTGAGTAAATGATGTTGCAAAAAATTGGATAGCTACATGCCAAAAACTGAGCTGGACCCTGATCGTATAATGCTCAGAAAACTAAAAAGAAATGAATTGAGACTTAAATGTAATATCTGTAATAATAAAAACTCCTAAAAAAAGCATAAAGGAAAGTTCCATGACATTGTTCTTGTCAATGATTTCTTACATATGACACCAAAAGCACAGACAATAAAATAAAAATAAATAAATAAGTAAGTAGAACTGCATCAAAGCAAAAGATCTTCACAGAAAAGAGAAAATTTGCTTAAAATGACAACATATTTCAACCGTTTGAATTTTCAAACAATAGTAATCATCAAAAAATCCTTTGTACATAATATCTCATGCTCAAACACATGCCTATTAAATCAGTCATGCCAGCCAGCCATCTTCTCCTCTGTTGTTTCCGTCTCTTCCTATTGCAAACTGTGAAATATTGATGAAAAAATTGAAGACACAAGTAAACAGAAAGGTTTCTTGGGCTCCCCGGGTGGTCTAGTGGGTAAGGACACCGCCTTGCAGTGCAAGGGGCACCAGTTCAATCCCCGACCTGGGAAGATCCCATGTGCTGTGGAGCGGCTGGACTGATGTGTCCAACTACCAAGCCGGAGCTCTGGAGCTAGAGAGGCCACTGTGATGGGAGGCCCACATGGGCCAAAGAACAAAGATGGATGGAAATAAATAAATGAAAAACCAACAGAAGTGATAAAAAAAAAAAGGCAAAAAAAAAAAAATATATATATATATCTTGTTTTCTTATATTGAAAAAATCAACACTATTAATACCCAAAGTAATCTACAGATACAATGTGATTTTAATCATAACCCCAACCATACTTTTCACAGAAACTGAAGGAAAAGTTACAAAATTAAGATGAAATAAAGATTCAGAATAGCTACAGAAGTCACCCTTTGTAATTTTGAAGCTGTATTATCACAATATTGCATGATATTATAAACATATTATCAAAGGAGTATTGAACGTGAACAAAAACAAAGACCTATGGAACAGAATTAATAGTCTGCAAATAAACTCCGACATATACAGTCAATTAATCTTTCACAAGAGCACTAACAAGCACAATGAGGAAAGGAAAAATCTCTGAGTAAATGATGTTGCAAAAAATTGGATAGCTACATGCCAAAAACTGAGCTGGACCCTGATCGTATAATGCTCAGAAAACTAAAAAGAAATGAATTGAGACTTAAATGTAATATCTGTAATAATAAAAACTCCTAAAAAAAGCATAAAGGGAAAGTTCCATGACATTGTTCTTGTCAATGATTTCTTACATATGACACCAAAAGCACAGACAATAAAATAAAAATAAATAAATAAGTAAGTAGAACTGCATCAAAGCAAAAGATCTTCACAGAAAAGAGAAAATTTGCAAAATGAAAATGCAAACTATGTAATGGGAAAAATTTTTTCAAACTATAATCTTATAAAGAAGTAATACTTAGGGCTTCCCCTGGTGGCCCAGTGGGTAAAGACACTGCCTTGCAGTGCAAGGGGCGCCGGTTCAATTCCTGGCCTGGGAAGATCCCACATGCCGCAGAGCAGCTGGACTGGTGTGTCCAATTACCGAGCCAGGACTCTGGTGCTCATGCGCCCAGAGCCGGCGCTCTGCGACGACAGAAGCCACCACAATGGGAGGCCCACAGGAGCCAAAAGAACAAAGACAAATGAAAATAGATAAATGAAAGACCAATAGAAGTGGCCCGCCCATCCCCCTCCCTCCCCACCCCACCCCCCAAAAGATAAAATTAAAAAAAAAAGAAGTAATACTGAAAATATTTAAGGAAGTTTTAAAATTCAATTACAAGAAAATCATCATCTTTAAGTTAAAATATCAATAGATATTTTTCCAGATAGGAAAATGGCCAGGCAAATAGCCATTAGAAACCTAAAAACATGTTCCAAATCAGTAATTATTTGGGATAATAGATCAAAACAGAATGAGATATTACCTCACATCTATTAGAATAGCCATTATAAAATTATGAAAAGAAAACAAGTTTGGACTAGAATGTGGAGAAAAGGGAACACTTATGCACTTTTGGTGGAAATGTAAATTGAAACAACTGTGGAAGACAGTATGGAGTTTCTTCAAAAGTTGAAAAATGGAACTACCATTTGACTTAGAAGAGCCTTTTCTGCATATATACTCAAAGAAATGAAATGAGTATCTTGAAGAAATATCTGTCTGCACTTTCATATTCATCATAGCATAGTTAACCAATAAAGAATGTACTGCCTTAAATACTTTCAATTTTCACAAGACATGATAAATTAAGATTCATTAGTACAAACTATATTCAGAAAACTAAATTTCAGACATACAATTTATTTAGTTAATTAATGTACTGTTGATTAATTAATTAATTAGCATATTACTTTTTTAAATATATCTTTCTGGTAGTGATATTTGAAACATGTGTCTAGATTATCGGCTATAGCTTGACTCTTTTTACAGATATTAAGTCTAAAAGAAGTAGTGTGCCTAAACAGAATATAGAAAACACCCTGATAAATGATGTAATTTAAAGCTGAGGTATGTTATCATTTTGTCATGTAATGTGTTAGAAAGTTAGGGACTCCTAACAAGCCAAAACAGAAATATTTGAAATATTAAAATATGTTGCATTCATTTCAGTTAAATCAGAAGTAATTACTAATTTTATGTATTGTCACGGGCAGGGTATAGTTACTTATTTCTGATTAGTAGAAATGAGGAAATACTCAATTGCCTCTGTACTATTATCAGAAAACCTCAACCTATACCCTGTAGCTCCCGCTAATTTGAGAATAGAACTTCAACAGTAAAAAGGCGTGGAGTTCAAGATCAGATTTATTGAAACATAGTGTAAATCAACCATTATTCATCATAATGTGCATCAATGACTCTAAACAACATAACATCAGAATCCCAAAGTTCAAATAGTAACAATTCAAAAATACCAGAACTCTATTCAAAGCCTTAAAAAATATTTCGGAACATTAAAGTTACCTCGGAACTTTAAAGTTATTGCAGAACTCTAAAGTTATGTCAGAATTCAATCAACAAAATAACAGAAAGATCTTACCCCAGAGCTGGAAAACTTCAGCCTCATCTCAGTCGCAATTGAGTTCTGTGAGCGAACTGAGCTGCTCACAATCTGTCCTCTGCCCCTTTTTATAATAGAACAATTCTTAAAACCTGTGAATTCACAAGCGCCGCGAATTCACAAGCCCCCAGAATTCGCTCAATTTGTGAATTCACTGGGCCATGCAAACGCTTCATCAAA
The DNA here is from genome assembly GCA_022376925.1 of Tragulus kanchil. Classification (NCBI taxonomy): domain Eukaryota; kingdom Metazoa; phylum Chordata; class Mammalia; order Artiodactyla; family Tragulidae; genus Tragulus; species Tragulus kanchil. The sequence continues at coordinate 78,101,648 of JAIOJX010000029.1, read as the reverse complement.
TTGCAGAAGCAACTCAAGCAATTGATCTTATCTTTCTCTTAACCATTGTATTCACTCATGCATTGTATGAATCAGAACTGAAACAAAAATCTTTCGATTAATTTCTAACATAAGAGAGAGTCTAAAAAATTTTAAAAATCAGAAGGAAACTTTCTTCCTGATCATTCGAACCAATGATTAAAGAAAAATCTGAACCTTGAAACTACCATATAGAGACTTTAACACATGTACTAGACCAGGGCAGGCTACCTTAGAAACTTAAACTACCTTATACCTAAATAGTAATGACACATTGTTTGGGGGAATTTCCTTTTTTACTTCTTATTCTTTACCTTTTGAACAAGGTGGTTGTAGCTCAGGTAAGGCTATGTGAGTCACACATTCTTCCTCGCTAGAAGAGTTTTGACTGACCTGTTTATAACTTCCTTTAGATGCAATTCTTTTGCCCTTTGGGTTAACATATATCCCCCCTTTAGGTATCATCATATTTACCCACTCTTCTTCTCCATCTGAACTTATCTCACTTTCCAGGGGGCAAATCATAGGTCTAAAAAACTTATCTGGGGTTCAAGGACTATCTGAGTCATTTGTATCATCATCACTCACTTCATTATATCCAGGGGCCCAATAAATTCCTAAACATTCTCCAGTGCCAGCCCACGAGAGTATGCCCTTTCATTACCAAAAGCAAAATGTACTGCCGTTTTCAACTTGCATTTTGATATTAGCACATACAAGGAATTTTTTCTTTGGTCATTAAATTTTCTTCTATAACATATTTTAATGGTTACACATTATTATTTTATTGTATTAACATAATCTACTGTCTTTAGTCAATAGTTGAATAATGTTTTCTGAAATTAGTTTCATTTTTTTTTTTCACTATTATGAACCTCGGGTGCTAAATTTTAAAGTTTTGTGAATATTTATATTAGTTCTGTGTGATAGATTAATGAAGTCAGAATTGCTCACACATTGTCCTCTGCCCCTTTTATAATAGAACAATTCTTAAAACCTGTGAATTCACAAGCGCTGAATTCACAAGCCCCAGAATTCGCTCAATTGGGAATTCACGGGCCATGCAAACGCTTCATCAAATTGCAGAAGCAACTCAAGCAATTGATCTTATCTTTCTCTTAACCATTGTATTCACTCATGCATTGTATGAATCAGAACTGAAACAAAAATCTTTCGATTAATTTCTAACATAAGAGAGAGTCTAAAAAATTTTAAAAATCAGAAGGAAACTTTCTTCCTGATCATTCGAACCAATGATTAAAGAAAAATCTGAACCTTGAAACTACCATATAGAGACTTTAACACATGTACTAGACCAGGGCAGGCTACCTTAGAAACTTAAACTACCTTATACCTAAATAGTAATGACACATTGTTTGGGGGAATTTCCTTTTTTACTTCTTATTCTTTACCTTTTGAACAAGGTGGTTGTAGCTCAGGTAAGGCTATGTGAGTCACACATTCTTCCTCGCTAGAAGAGTTTTGACTGACCTGTTTATAACTTCCTTTAGATGCAATTCTTTTGCCCTTTGGGTTAACATATATCCCCCCTTTAGGTATCATCATATTTACCCACTCTTCTTCTCCATCTGAACTTATCTCACTTTCCAGGGGGCAAATCATAGGTCTAAAAAACTTATCTGGGGTTCAAGGACTATCTGAGTCATTTGTATCATCATCACTCACTTCATTATATCCAGGGGCCCAATAAATTCCTAAACATTCTCCAGTGCCAGCCCACGAGAGTATGCCCTTTCATTACCAAAAGCAAAATGTACTGCCGTTTTCAACTTGCATTTTGATATTAGCACATACAAGGAATTTTTTCTTTGGTCATTAAATTTTCTTCTATAACATATTTTAATGGTTACACATTATTATTTTATTGTATTAACATAATCTACTGTCTTTAGTCAATAGTTGAATAATGTTTTCTGAAATTAGTTTCATTTTTTTTTTCACTATTATGAACCTCGATGTAAAGATTGTTTCTAAATTTTAAAGTTTTGTGAATATTTATATTAGTTCTGTGTGATAGATTAATGAAGTCAGAATTGCTCACACATGGTAAATGTACTGTATTGCACGTGTGCCAAGTCTCTTCAGTCGTGTCTTATTCTCTGCCAGGCTCCATTGCGCATGGGTTTCTCCAAGAAAACTGGTGTGGATTGCCATGTCCTCCTCCAGGGAATCTTCCCAATCCAGGGATCAAACCAACTAATCTGCATTGGCAGACAAGTTTTTTACCACTAGCATCACCCGAGAACTGTAATTAATCACTATAAATGTCAATAATTTACTGCAAAATTTATTATCTCCTTCTTTAGATAAGAAATGAAACAAACCTCACTGGAATAAAGTTGAATGTAAATGATGTATATTAGCTACTTTCTGGAGGCTCTAGGGCGAATCTCTTTGATTTTTCCAACTTCTAGAAGATGTCTACAAATCTTGGCTCCTGAGTGCCTTCAGTCTCAAAACCAGTAATGACAAATCACAATGCCATCTCTCTGGTTCTGCCTCCCAGGTTCCTTTTCAGAACTCACGTGATTAAATTGAATCATCACATATTCATCCCGCTCTTTTTTTTTTTCCTTAACCCCCTCAAAGAAAATTCCATATTCATTAGCAGTCACTGTCCACTATTTCCTCTTACAAGGTTCCCTCTTCACAGGTTCCAGAGATTAGGACATGGATGTGTTTGAGGCACTCATTATATTGACTACCACACATATATAGAATAACTTTTATGCATATGTTAAAATTGGCCCCAAATGATTTTGTATTTATAAAATTAAAATCATTTTGACACTTTAATCTACTTTGATTCCTTTTCTTTCCTTTTTGTTTTTCTTTCCCTCTTTTGAGTTATGGATTTATCCAGATATAATTCACATATGTCAAATTTCACCTTTTTAAAGTGCTCAATTATTTTATAATATTTGTTTTGCCATACTCACAACATTGTACAACATTGTACATTTTTTCATCGCCCCCAAGAGATAACCCCAAATTTATTAGCAGTTATCCTCCACTGTTCCTTCTTCCAAGCCCTAGGGACTAACTATTCTACATTCTACCTCTAAAGACTTTTCTTCTGTATAAATAGAATCTGATACAATATGCGACAATTTGTATCAAGTGTCTTTTACTAAATGAAACCTTTTCAAGTTTCATTCATGTTATGTGAATCACTATTACATTTTTTAGGATTGAATAAATTTCTGTTGTATGGATGCAGTTCATTTGTTGGTCCACGATCCACTAATGGGTATTTATTTTCACAGTCTGGTTATAATGCTACCATAGTTATCAGCTATATCAGTCACAACCAATGGTGAGCTGATGAACACTAAGGGAACTGAGGAAAGAAAAGAATAGCCATGATGGCTACTCTATTCCCAGTAGTCATGCATGGAGGCAAAAACTAGAACATAAAAAAGACTGAGCACTGAAAAATTGATGCCTTTGAACTGTAGTGTTAGAGAAGGCTTTTGAGAGTCACTTGGACTACAAGAAGATCAATCCAGTAAATCCTAAAGTAAATCAACACTGAATGTTCATTGGAAGAAATATTGCTAAAGCTGAAGTTCCACTACTTTGACCAAAGAGATGCAAAGAGATGCGAAGAGATGACTCATTGAAAAAGACCCTAATTCTGGGAAAAATAGAAGGCAGAAGGAGAAGGGGATGACAGAGGATGTAATGATTTTAAGGCATCACTGAGTCAATGGACATGAGTTTGAGCAGGCTCCAGCATATGGTAAAGGACAAAGAAGTCTGGCATGCTTCAGTCCATGGGGTCATAACGAGTCGTACACGACTAACTAATTGAACTTAATTGAGCAGCCATCAGAGTATAGCTATTCCCAACAGTGAGCCCTGAGGAAACTTAGGATGTGAAAGTAGGATATTGGCTCCAGATTGCTGAGGTGCTTACCAAAGGAGTGATTTCAATGAACTCTAAGTCTTCTATAATTCCTTTTACAGAAAAGCACTAAATTCTTTGACTTAAGACAACTTTAATTAACAATAAATATTAAATAAAATAATTTTCTTCAACTAAAAATAATTCTTTGATGTTAGGCTATCTGCTCTGTATTGCAGGACTCCTGTATATCTTAGTTCCCTCTTCATCTCCTTGGAACAATTTTCTCAGGGCTACTTTTAAAATCTTCAAGTGCTAAAAATCCCCACTGAATAAAACATAAATATCAACTTTAGGTTTTGAATAATTTTTTAATTGACCCTACATATTAAAAAATTACACATAAATACAGGTGTCATTTCTAGTCCACAACAATTTAACATATCTATTATTTACTCATATTTATTTCAGAACATTATTTAGAGAATTTTGCCAAAATTAATTACAAAATTTTAAGCAACTGCACATAGTACTTTGAGCAAAACGTTTTCCTAAATAAGTTTTCTGTGAAATAGCAATTGAAACAAACAAAACAGAAATAATTATTAACTATGTTAAAGTGCACTTATGAGATATATGTGGGGCTCTGAATTGAAAGAGGACCGTTGCAAGCATAAGGAAGCTTAAGCACATTGTTTAAGGAAGCTTAAGCACATTGTTTCAGTTTGGAGCTAAGATGGTGCCTACAGGAAGGGACGTTGACGTGAAAGGAAGCTTAAGCACATTGTTTAAGGAAGCTTGAGCACATGTTTGCGGTTTGGAGCTAAGATGGCGCCTACAGGAAGAGACGAGGGCGTGATCTAAATTGTTAAGTGATGGTCAAAATTTCTGATTGGTTCCACTGGTTTCCATGCTCGTGGATGATTGCTGGACCTTTAGCTTGATTGGTGTAATCTATAGGAAGTCCCATGCAAAATCCCCTTCACTTGCCTATAAAAGCTGTGAGTCTGCACTAATAAAATGGAACTGTTTTGACGGAATCCCTGCTGCGTCTGATTGTCCCCTGCATTTGCCAGGAGTCTGGGGGGCAGGCAGCAGACTTGCCCCTCTCCAAGATTCCCAGTTCAGCCGGGGGCAATCCCACTGCCTTCCTTTCTGCGGAAGGTCCCCGCAGAAGCTGGTGCCCAAGGTGGGGCCTGACGTTGAGAAAGTAGAAGGCGGCATCACTGTGTGGGTTTGAAAGAGAACTGACGAGCGGCCAACAGGGGCTTCAGCATGGTGCCTCCCTCTAGAGAGGCATCTTCTCAGAGTAATCCAGATTTCAAGGTGAGTTTCCCCTTTTTATCACCACTCCGAAGAGAGTGGGGATTTAGGGTAGTCACAAAAAACTGAACACTGCTTTTCCTTGTTCCTCCTTCTTTACTTTAATTCCTACTTTCATGTTCTCTACCATTCGAGACTTCTAGCAAACTGGCGGACAGTCTAAAAAGCAACTGACGGGTCCTGGTCAGGGATACTCTCTGATGGTCCTGAAAGGCTTTAAGGTTGTTCGCCCCAGTAGCAGGAGCATGACTTGGTGGAAGCCTCTCTTTTCTATATTTCAACTTGAGGACGCGGCCTAAACCTCTCCCTTGCGGGCACGGGTCAGGCATTTAAAAGCCACTAGGGCGCCTGCTACTTGAAGACTCCCGTGAGAGGATAAGGGGGTCACTGAATGGGCCAGAGCCTCTTAGAGCACCCGCCCCAAGCAAGATAATGTCCGTGCAACACTAGGGACTCCACCATTTCACAAGCACGACTAAGCCCAACTTCCTGGCCGTCACCACTCCCGTTAGGATTTTTGGTGGTTATCCTCAGTAATCTTTCTTTTCTGCTCTCTTTCAACAACATGGGAAACTATATCCAAGCTTTTAGCAGAGCCTGGGACCAATTACAAACCTTTGCCAGACAGCGAGAGGTCCGAAATGGGAAAGATTCCCCCTTGGGCTTTTACCCAACTGCCTGGACTGCTCTCAGTGGGAGATTCCTTAGTTGGTGGGGTGGCTTCCCATGGAGTTTGGGTACATGGCCTGCAGGATGCCCATGACTTTCCTGGTCTGACCCATGTCGGCCAAAGAGAGTTGCATAAAAAATTCGTGCACGTCCCTGTCAATGGTTAAAAAAAAATTTGTGCATACTTGCAAGTCTTGCCTCCCTCACTTACAAGATCCTCCCTTACAGTCACCGGGAGTAAACCCTTGGAGACTGAGGTCTAATATGTTGTGGCAGACAGATGTCACTCACTTTTCCCCCTTCGGAAAGTTCAGGTACATCTTTGTATCTATTGATACTTATTCCCATGCCTGTTGGGTCACAACCCATTCAGGAGAAAAGGCAAAACATGCCCAGGGTCATTTCTTACAATGCTTTGCAACTCTGGGTCTACCTTATCAGATAAAACAGACAATGGTCCCTGCTTTGTTAGCAAAAATTTACAAAACTTCTTTCAACGATGGCACATCCGCCACACCACAAGGATCCCATACAACCCTCAAGAACAGGCCATAATTGAACGTCATCATCAAAACTGAAAGGCCCAATTACAAAAACAAAAAGGGGGAATAAGCCCTCACCAGCAACTTGGAATGGCACTCTTTATCCTAAATATTTTAAATTTTTCAAAAAATGAAGTGATGGCAGCCTTTCAGAAACACTGGTCCAATCAAGAAATAAAACCTGAAATACAAGTGAGATGGAAGGGCCCCATCAGTGACCAATGGAAGGGTCCTGATCCACTCCTTACGATGGGGAGAGGATTTGGGTGCATATTCCCCATTGGGGAACCCAGCCATATATGGGTACCGGTGAGAAACCTTAAACTTATGCCACAAAACAAGGATCAAACCTTAGAATCTGCTGCAGATAACAAATGACTATATATCAGGCCCAAGAACAGAAAGTTCTTGAGGCATCTCTCTCTCTCTTTCTCTCCTTAATATGTACAACAGTAACAACATCCGTGCTTGGAGTTCAACAAAGGCCTTTGCCAAAAGACAGCGAGAGGTCCGAAATGGGAAAGATTCCCCCTTGGGCTTTTACCCAACTGCCTGGACTGCTCTCAGTGGGAGATTCCTTAGTTGGTGGGGTGGCTTCCCATGGAGTTTGGGTACATGGCCTGCAGGATGCCCATGACTTTCCTGGTCTGACCCATGTCGGCCAAAGAGAGTTGCATAAAAAATTCGTGCACGTCCCTGTCAATGGTTAAAAAAAAATTTGTGCATACTTGCAAGTCTTGCCTCCCTCACTTACAAGATCCTCCCTTACAGTCACCGGGAGTAAACCCTTGGAGACTGAGGTCTAATATGTTGTGGCAGACAGATGTCACTCACTTTTCCCCCTTCGGAAAGTTCAGGTACATCTTTGTATCTATTGATACTTATTCCCATGCCTGTTGGGTCACAACCCATTCAGGAGAAAAGGCAAAACATGCCCAGGGTCATTTCTTACAATGCTTTGCAACTCTGGGTCTACCTTATCAGATAAAAACAGACAATGGTCCCTGCTTTGTTAGCAAAAATTTACAAAACTTCTTTCAACGATGGCACATCCGCCACACCACAAGGATCCCATACAACCCTCAAGAACAGGCCATAATTGAACGTCATCATCAAAACTGAAAGGCCCAATTACAAAAACAAAAAGGGGGAATAAGCCCTCACCAGCAACTTGGAATGGCACTCTTTATCCTAAATATTTTAAATTTTTCAAAAAATGAAGTGATGGCAGCCTTTCAGAAACACTGGTCCAATCAAGAAATAAAACCTGAAATACAAGTGAGATGGAAGGGCCCCATCAGTGACCAATGGAAGGGTCCTGATCCACTCCTTACGATGGGGAGAGGATTTGGGTGCATATTCCCCATTGGGGAACCCAGCCATATATGGGTACCGGTGAGAAACCTTAAACTTATGCCACAAAACAAGGATCAAACCTTAGAATCTGCTGCAGATAACAAATGACTATATATCAGGCCCAAGAACAGAAAGTTCTTGAGGCATCTCTCTCTCTCTTTCTCTCCTTAATATGTACAACAGTAACAACATCCGTGCTTGGAGTTCAACAAGTGCACACCTTCACAGCAGTAAACAACACATCCACCACCTCTGCCCAGGGACTTCAGACCAGCCTATACCAACTTGAACACCTGAGGGCTGCCATAATGGGACTCCAGCAACAGCTTGATTTACATGCCAGAGCTATCAAGACATTAAGCATTCTGGTACACTTGGACTGTGACATGAGATATCCCCGCTTTTGCCTGACAGCCTTCCCAGTGGTAAACAAGACTTTAATTGAAGTACAAAGCATATCGTCACAGATGAAAATATGGGACACTAAATTTTGGGAGGGACAAGAGATACTAACTCGTATATTAGCAAACTAAATATAACCAGAGTAAACCAAATTGCGCCCCAAAGGTTCTGGGAACAAGTACAAAAAGAGGTTAAAGATTTTTGGCTATGGATACAAAGCCCATTCACCTGGTTTAAAAATGCTTTCTATCTGCTTGTTTTTGTTGTCTCGCTAGCTATACTGTTTAAGGTCAAGAGCGTTATGGCCCACAATAGACAGTTACAACTAAAAAGAATTATGCTTGCTCAGGTCCTAGAAGCTGAGCCCCACATTAGACAAAACCCCTGGGTCAATATGGCCCTTCAAGAAATCACTCGAGATATATAATGCCGCCTTCAAATAAAAAAGCACTCTAAAACTACGTCCAGCCCCCGTAAGATGGCTGGTTAGTCAATCACGGGTAAGATCCTCAGAAGAGGACAAGACAGGCACAGCCGCTCTTGGGTGCTGACGAGGCTAGAAGCTGGCCGCCTCTTAGCTTTATGCCTTGCCTCATCAAGAGTCTCTTAATTTTAAAATAAAAGAGGGGCATATGTGGGGCTCTGATTTGAAAGAGGATCGTTGCAAGCATAAGGAAGCTTAAGCATATTGTTTAAGGAAGCTTAAGCACATTGTTTCAGTTCGGAGCTAAGATGGTGCCTACAGGAAGGGCTGTGGGCATGAAAGGAAGCTTAAGCACATTGTTTAAGGAAGCTTGAGCACATGTTTGCGGTTTGGAGCTAAGATGGCGCCTACAGGAAGAGACGAGGGCGTGATCTAAATTGTTAATTGATGGTCAAAATTTCTGATTGGTTCCCCTGGTTTCCGTGCTCGTGGATGATTGCTGGACCTTTAGCTTGATTGGTGTAATCTATAGGAAGTCCCATGCAAAATCCCCTTCACTTGCCTATAAAAGCTGTGAGTCTGCACTAATAAAATGGAACTGTTTTGACGGAACCCCTGCCGCGTCTGATTGTCCCCTGCATTCGCCAAGGGGCTGGGTGGGGGGGGAGCAGCAGACTTGCCTCTCTCTGAGATCTCCCGGTTCAGCCGGGGGCAATCCCGCTGCCTTCCTTTCTGCAGAAGGCCCCCGCAGATACAAACAAGTACATCACATTATTACATAACAAAACTCTGTAAAATAAAATAAGAAAATGAAATTCCAAGATCAAGACTGTAATATCTGAACCTTTTACAAAAGCAGTGTTCTAAAGATAGCAGATAAAGAACAGAAGCAGACATACCTGGGTGGAGAATACACAATTCAGAAGGAGAAGTTGTACATAATAAATTCTAGTTGTTGCACAATCAGATACTTCGGGCATAGAACACAGTCAGTTTGGTGCTTATGGAATACAAATCCATAAGATTTCTGTTGTGGGCAATTGGGAAAATTGATTTAGAAAATTGTGACCACTGGAATGATCACAACTCAGAAAATAAATAAAGAAAGGGAGAGACCCAATTTCTGTCTATCTACGTATCTGAATATTCTCAGGAAGACACATGCACAGAATGGCTCAAAGAATATCTCAGCTGAAGACAAACGATCTGAACTGAGCCAGTAGGTACTACCCAAGAAAAATTTAATTTGCAACAAAAGTCCAACCAAAATAATTTACTACTAAAATAAATAACCTCCTCTGAGAAATGTAACCTAGCCTTAGTATATGTGAGAAACACTGTCATCTGTCAGTAGGAAAACAAACTCTTTAAATGCCAAAAAAATAGAACTTCAAGATATGAAAACTATGTTCTTAGAAACAAAGTTACTGAATGTATTCAGTATATATAAGCATACACTGTAAAGGAAAGAGTTAATGAACACGAAGGTAGATCAATATACATCATCTAATATAAAGGCATTGAATAGAAACTTGAATGAAAATAAAACCTCAGGTTTTAGTCAGTCTGAGCTACCATTAAAAAATTAATAATACTATAGACTGAGAATTTAAGAATGAATATTTAATTTTTTTAATAGATCAAGAGTCTAAAAGTTCCAGAAAGACTTAATCATGGTTAGTTGTTGTGGGGGCGGTCCGCAGAAAGCAAGGCAGTGAGATTGCCCCCCGGCTGAACCTGGATATCTCAGAGAGAGGCGAGCCTGCTGCCTGCCAATCCAGCCCACCGGCAAGTAGGGGAGACACTCAGGCGCGACAGGGGTTCCGTCAAAGCAGCTCCATTTTATTAGTTCAGACTCATAGCTTTTATAGGCAAGTGAAGGGGGTTTTGCACAGACTTCCTATAGATTACACCAATCAAGCTAAAGGTCCAGAAATCATCCACGAGCATGGAAACCAGGGGAACCAATCAGAAATTTTGACCATCACTTAACAATTTAGATCACACCCTCGTCTCTTCCTGTAGGTGCCATCTTAGCTCCAAACCGCAAACATGTGCTTAAGCTTCCTTTCACGTCAACGTCCCTTCCTGTAGGCGCCATCTTAGCTCCAAACTGAAACAATGTGCTTAAGCTTCCTTATGCTTGCAACGGTCCTCTTTTAATTCAGAGCCCTACAAGTTGTTATCTACAATCATAAAGATGATGTTGTTAAAATGCTGCACTCAGTAAGTAAGCAAAATTTGACCACAGAACTGGGAAAGATAATTTTTTCCATGAAAATTGTAGGACAACACCAAAGAATGTTGAAACCTCCACACAGTTGCACTCATTTCATGTGCTAGTAAGGTTATGCTAAAAATTCTTCAAGCTAGTCTTCAGCAGGACATGAACTGGGAACTTCCAGAAAAGGCAGAGGAACCAGAGCTCAAGTTTTTAACATTTGTTGGATCATGAAGAAACTAAGGGAATTCCAGAAAAACATTTACTTCTGCTTCAGAAATTTTTATGTGGGTCAAGAAACAACAATTATAACCAGACATGGGACCACAGTTTCATTCATAATTGAGAAAGTAGTACATCAAGGCTGTATATTTTCACCTTGCTTATTTACTGTTATAAGGGATACATCTTCCAAAATTTCAGGCTGGATGACTCACAAGCTGCAATTAAGTTTGCTGGGAGAAGTATCAGCATAACCTCAGATATGCAAATGGAACCACTGTAATGGCAGAAACTGAAGAGGAATGAAAGAGCCTCTTTATGAAGGTGAAAGAGGAGAGTGAAAAATCTGGCTTAAAATTCAATTAAAAAAAATAAACTAAGGTCGTGGCCTTAGGTCCCATCATTTCATGCAAATAGATGGATAAAAAGTGGAAGCATTTATAGATTTCTTCTTCTCGGTCTCTAAAATCAGTGTGGATGCTAACTTTAGCCACGAAATTAGAAGATGATTGCTTTTGGAAGGAAAGCAGTGGCAAACCTAGACAGCATATTAAAAAGCAAAAATATCACCTTGACAACAAATGTCCATATACTTAAGACTACAGTCTTTCCAGTAGTCATGTACAGATGTGATAGTTGAACCATAAAGAAGGCAGAGTGCTGAAAAATGATGCTTTTGAGGTATGATGCTGGAGAAGACTTTTGAGAGTCCCTTGGACACCAAGAAGGTAAACCCAGTCAATGCTAAAGTAAATCAACCTTGAATACTCAATGGAAGGATTGATGCTGAAGCTCCAATATTTTGGCCACTTGACATGAACAGCAGACTCACTGGAAGAGATTCTGATACTGGGAAAGACTGAAGGCATAAGAAGAGGACAACAGAGGATGAGATGATTGGATGGCATCACTGATTCAATGTACATGAACTTGGGAAAAATTTGGGATATGGTGTATGACAGGAGGCTTCTGGTGCTGCAGTCCATGGTGTCTCAAAGGATAGGCCATGACTTTGTGACTGAACAACAACAACAACCATTTTAATGGCAGAAAGTGATGAGGAACTAGAGAGACTTTTGATGAAAGTGAAAGAGAAGAGTGACAAAACTGACTTAAAACTCAACATTCAAGAAGCTAAGATCCCATGGCATCTGGTTCATCACTTCATGGCCAAAAGAAGAGGAGAACATGTAAATAGTGACAGATTATATTTTCTTGGGCTCCAAAATCACTGACTGTGACTGCAGCCTTGAAACTAAAATATACTTGCTCCTTCGAAGGAAAGTTATGACAAATCTTGACAGTGTATTAAAAAGCAAAGACATCACTTCCCTGACAAAGGTCCATATAGCTAAAGATATGACTTTCCAGTAGTCATGTACAGATGTGATAGTTGAACCATAAAGAAGGCAGAGTGCTGAAAAATGATGCTTTTGAGGTATGATGCTGGAGAAGACTTTTGAGAGTCCCTTGGACACCAAGAAGGTAAACCCAGTCAATGCTAAAGTAAATCAACCTTGAATACTCAATGGAAGGATTGATGCTGAAGCTCCAATATTTTGGCCACTTGACATGAACAGCAGACTCACTGGAAGAGATTCTGATACTGGGAAAGACTGAAGGCATAAGAAGAGGACAACAGAGGATGAGATGATTGGATGGCATCACTGATTCAATGTACATGAACTTGGGAAAAATTTGGGATATGGTGTATGACAGGAGGCTTCTGGTGCTGCAGTCCATGGTGTCTCAAAGGATAGGCCATGACTTTGTGACTGAACAACAACAACAACCATTTTAATGGCAGAAAGTGATGAGGAACTAGAGAGACTTTTGATGAAAGTGAAAGAGAAGAGTGACAAAACTGACTTAAAACTCAACATTCAAGAAGCTAAGATCCCATGGCATCTGGTTCATCACTTCATGGCCAAAAGAAGAGGAGAACATGTAAATAGTGACAGATTATATTTTCTTGGGCTCCAAAATCACTGACTGTGACTGCAGCCTTGAAACTAAAATATACTTGCTCCTTCGAAGGAAAGTTATGACAAATCTTGACAGTGTATTAAAAAGCAAAGACATCACTTCCCTGACAAAGGTCCATATAGCTAAAGATATGACTTTTTCAGTAGTCACGTACAGATGTGAGAGTTGGACCACACAGAAGGCTGAACACTAAAGAACTGGTGCTTTCAAATTTTAGTGCCTGAGAAGATTCTTGTGAGTCCCTTAGACAGCAAACTTAGCAAACCAGTTATCTTTAAAGGAAATCAACCCTGATTGTTCATTGGAAGGACTGATGCTGAAACTGAAGCCCCAATTCTTTGACCATCTCATTGGAAAAGACCCAGATATTGGTAAAGACTGAAGGCAAAAGGAAAAGGCGGTGGCAGCATATGAGATGGTTAGGTTGCTCCTCCCTCTCAAAGGACATGAATTTGAACAAACTCCAGAAGATAGTGGAGGACAGAAGCACCTGGCATTCTGTAGAGAGGATGTTGCTATGTCCTCCCAGGAATCAAAGATGCTACACTTCACCCCACCAAACTGGAACACTCAGAGTCACCTGAATGTGAAAGTCTTTCTCCATTGAAACCAATCTGAAGAGGTACTGACCCTTTAAATTAAGGCATTTTATGTTTTTTGATGCAATTGTGAGTGAAGCTGTTTCTTTTTTCCTTTTTTCTTTTTTTCATTATTTTTGGATATTTTGTTGCTAAAGTATGGAAATATTGCTTGTGGGGCTCTGAATTGAAAGAGGACCATTGCAAGCATAAGGAAGCTTAAGCACTTTGTTTAAAGAAGCTTAAGCACATGCTTGCAGTTTGGAGCTAAGATGACGCCTACAGGAAGGGGCGTGGGAGTGAAAAGAAGCTTAAGCACATGTTCGCAGCTAAGGTGGTGCCTACAGGAAGAGACAGGGCGTGATCTAAATTGTTAATTGATGGTCAAAATTTCTGATTGGTTCCCCTGGTTTCTGCTCTCGTGAATGATTGCTTGACCTTTAGCTTGATTGGTGTAATCTATAGGAAGTCCCGTGCAAAACCCCCTTCACTTACCTATAAAAAGCTGTGCATCTACACTAATAAAGCGGATCTGCTCCGACAGAATCCCTGCCATGTCTGTTCGTCCCTGGCATGCTCCGGCGGGTGGGAAGGGGCACGGCAGCAAGGCTCATCTCTCTCCGAGATCTCCCGGTTCAGCCGGGGGCAATCCCGCTGCCTTCCCTTTGTGCAGAAGGCCCCCACAATTGCTGAATTTGCGTGCTGATTTTGCATTTTTCAACATTATTGAACTCATTTATTGCTTCTAACAGTTTCTATGAACAGAATAGTTAGGATTTTCTATATATAAGATTATGTCATGGAAAAACCAGAAGTAATTTTACATCTTCCTTCTTATTTTCTGTGCTTTATTTCTTTTCTTTGCCAGATTGTTATGGTTAGGACTTCCAGCAATAGGTTGAATAGAGTGGGCACCCTTGTCTTGTTTTTGATCTTAGAGGAAAAGCCTTTGGACTTTCAACATTGATCATGTTGTTATCTGTGGACTTGTAGGAGATGGCAATGAACTTACACTATTGTAAGAGTCTACACTTGAAATGAAGTTGAGTAATATCACTTGGATGTAGACCTAATAAATGAAATATATTTATTAAAGTATAACACTATTAAAATACCAAACCAATAATTATAGCTAATGTGCCAAGAAAGGGAATAATTTGGAACTATAAAAATATTCAAAGAAGAGGCAGAAACAGTAATAAAAGGTTGGGGTGGTGGGAGAGAATGACATTGGGCCAAATAGAAAATAAAATCAAAATTATAGCCTTTAATTATTGCGAGAATCACCCTAAATGTAAACCAGGGGTCAGAAAATCTCCTCTGTAAAGGACCAAATAGAAATTATTTTGTAAGCTTTATGTCAAGAACTGAACTCTGCTGGTATAGCAAAAACACAACTGCAGGTGATTGGTAACTGCATGAGTGCTGACTGGATTTGACCCATTGGTTGTGATAGTTTTCCGATCCAATCTAAATAACCCAATTAAAAAGCAGAGATTGTCTAATTGAAGAAGCAGCAAGAACCACCATTTTTTGGCTATAAAAAATGTACTTTTAATACACAAATGGATTAGAAATAAAGTAATGCAAAAAGATAAAGTATGCTAGTGGAAATCAAAAAGGTAAGGTGGTTAAATTCCATTAGTCATTTTTCAGGAGGGCTCTAAAATGACCCTCTAATTTTGTTATGTTGCAAAAAGCGACTAGAAAGTCTTTTGTTTTTCCAGAATCACTATTGCCAAAGGTAGGGTATCTTGCCGGTAGTTGGAGGCATACAGAGGCAGCATTTCTCCAGCAAGGAAAAGCTTTCCAAAGTGAGAGTGGTGGCCTAGGAAGCAAAATTCTTTTCTCTTCCATATGGCTTTTTTTCCAAGGCAACTTAATAAATATTGTTTCAATATATTAAGGAGTCTAGAATATATGAAAGTTTCAGGTCTAGTAGTGAAGGTTTTCCTTGGAGATGTCTTACAGTTTTCCATTACAGTAATTTTTTGAAAAAAAACACAAAAAACCTCTTGAAATTGCAGTTTTATTTTGTTTCCTTTTATAATTAATTATTTTCTGTTTGCTTTTACTATTTACTCATATCTATTGTGTTCATTATTGCTTGAGAATTTGATGTTGTGTATTAAAATCCATTTATTTCATAATTAAATGACTCAATTTTGCATTGAAGATATTTTCTTTTTAGTTTTATGTTTTTGTTTGTTTTCCAAGTGGTCTGTAAGTGAAAGTAGATCTGCTAAAATCAACTATGTATCTAGAAAATTGTTTCTGTTTAACTTCCAAATGTTTGTGCTATAATTTTTGTAGGTTGCAATTGGAACTTCATTATTCATTGTTAATTAGTTTTATGCAGTCACAGTGTATAATATACATCAACATCTAAAATTTTAATGAGATTTAATTTGTCCTTTGTTTTATAAAAATTAAATAAATTTAAATAAAATTTTGTAAGCTTTATGTCAAGAACTGAACTCTGCTGGTATAGCAAAAACACAACTGCAGGTGATTGGTAACTGCATGAGTGCTGACTGGATTTGACCCATTGGTTGTGATAGTTTTCCGATCCAATCTAAATAACCCAATTAAAAGCAGAGATTGTCTAATTGAAGAAGCAGCAAGAACCACCATTTTTTGGCTATAAAAAATGTACTTTTAATACACAAATGGATTAGAAATAAAGTAATGCAAAAAGATAAAGTATGCTAGTGGAAATCAAAAAGGTAAGGTGGTTAAATTCCATTAGTCATTTTTCAGGAGGGCTCTAAAATGACCCTCTAATTTTGTTATGTTGCAAAAAGCGACTAGAAAGTCTTTTGTTTTTCCAGAATCACTATTGCCAAAGGTAGGGTATCTTGCCGGTAGTTGGAGGCATACAGAGGCAGCATTTCTCCAGCAAGGAAAAGCTTTCCAAAGTGAGAGTGGTGGCCTAGGAAGCAAAATTTTTTTCTCTTCCATATGGCTTTTTTTCCAAGGCAACTTAATAAATATTGTTTCAATATATTAAGGAGTCTAGAATATATGAAAGTTTCAGGTCTAGTAGTGAAGGTTTTCCTTGGAGATGTCTTACAGTTTTCCATTACAGTAATTTTTTGAAAAAAAACACAAAAAACCTCTTGAAATTGCAGTTTTATTTTGTTTCCTTTTATAATTAATTATTTTCTGTTTGCTTTTACTATTTACTCATATCTATTGTGTTCATTATTGCTTGAGAATTTGATGTTGTGTATTAAAATCCATTTATTTCATAATTAAATGACTCAATTTTGCATTGAAGATATTTTCTTTTTAGTTTTATGTTTTTGTTTGTTTTCCAAGTGGTCTGTAAGTGAAAGTAGATCTGCTAAAATCAACTATGTATCTAGAAAATTGTTTCTGTTTAACTTCCAAATGTTTGTGCTATAATTTTTGTAGGTTGCAATTGGAACTTCATTATTCATTGTTAATTAGTTTTATGCAGTCACAGTGTATAATATACATCAACATCTAAAATTTTAATGAGATTTAATTTGTCCTTTGTTTTATAAAAAAATTAAATTTCAAATGCATTAAAATATCAAATATATTTTTGGCAGAGAAAAGTTGAATGAATTAGTACCTAAAACATGATAAACATTCCATTATTTCTCAGTGATGCACTATGATGCCATTTAAATTCTCAATATTTTAGTTATTGCAATCAATTTTAAGGATTTTAAATGTCTCACTAATGGTAAACTGTATATGTATTTTACCACAATAAAAAATACAAATGAAAGATGTCTTTGAGCTATTTCATTACATAAATAATTGTTTTACATTTAAAATCACAAGTGTATGCGTGCATATGTGCATGTGTGTTACAATTATCCATCTTAATCTTTGCTGTTAATTATTTTATATAGCTTTACTTTTTTCTCTTGTCTGGTATGTCATGTTTCATGATTATTATGTATTAATTCATTCACTATTTAGTTAATATCTGCTGATCATCCAGGATTGTAATGGACCATGGAGCATAAATAGGTCGTTGGGATAGGCAAAGTTTCTGTCTTCATAAAACATACTATCTAGTTTAAATAGAACCAACTGAATATGCATTTTTATGTATGTATGAATATGTATATACAAAAATAACGTGTGTATTTTATGTGTATGCTATGTCTGTGTCCGTTTGTATGTATTTGTTCTGATGCATATATTCATGGATATATATGGGGTTTCTTCATAGTGGGAAAGAACTTGCCTTCCAGTGCAGAAGATATAAGAGATGAGGGTTTTATCCCTACCTCAGAAAGATCTCCTGGAGGAAGAACATGACAACCCATTCTAGTATTCTTGCCTGGAGAATCCGATAGACAGAGGAGCCTTGTGGGCTGCAGTCAGAGGGTAACAAAGAGTCAGACATGACTGAATGACTTAGCATGTACACACACATGGATATATGCATATATTATAAAACTTACTATTTATTTATAAAATGCTGGTGGCACTGGTCAGTGCATAAAATCTAGAAAAATGCAAGGCAAGTTAAGAGAATAAAGTATAACAGATTTGGAATCTATTTAGATGAAAAGAAAGCTTCTCTGATAGGTGACATTTAAGTGAGTCCTGATTGAAGGGGAAAGCCCGGGAAATGAGGATTCAAGGCAAAGGGAGCAGTGGATACAAAAGCCAGTGGTTGAGAATGAGCTTGTGCTATAGGAAAGAAGGTCAATGACTCTTAACAATCATTATAAATAGTAGGAGACAGAATTAGAGAGTAATGTCATAAAATTAACATTTCTAGGAAATGACTGGTGATAACCAAAGCTGGAAGAACAGTTTGACAGCTATTGTGTTTGTCTGAGTAGAAAATACTTCCTTGGAATAAGTGCTAGCACTGAGGATGTTGAAGGCTGGTGAAATAATGCATTTATTTCAACATAAATGTGATAGCTCTATTGGATTTAAGAGTAATGGTGAAATTAACAATTCTAGATTAAGCAACTGATGCAAATGTGATGCCATGATTTGAAATGGTGAACAGAAGAAGAAAAGCATGGGTTTGGGCAGAGTCAAGATTTCTGTTTTTGTTGCTGATAAAGCTATCTGTTAAGTTTGAATTGCACAGTATATACATCAAGTGGAAATGCCGAAGAGGTAATGGATAGATGACTCTAGGATCAGGAAGAGGTCAAGACTGATGAAGTTTGGTCAAATTTGGGAATTCAAAAAGTGCAGATGAAATTTAGAGCATTAAAACCTGATGAGATCACCAAGAAATACAATGTAGATGGAGAAGAGAAGAGGTCCAAGAATCACTGGGTACTGATGGGGTAGAAAGGAGCTAGAATAAAACTAGAAATAAGTCAGTGAGTTAGAAAAAAGCTCAGGAGTATATTTGTGGGTCAATTTCAGAATTACTTCAGTGAGGGAGTGAATGTGACAAGAACTGTGTAGAGTCTGTGCAAGATGCAAACTAAGAATTGAGTGTGATATTTGGTAGAATGGAGACTGTTATAACCTTAGCACAAACACTTTCAGTGGAATGGTAGGAAGAAAAGTCTGTATGGAGAGAGTTCAAGACGCATGGGAAGTGAAGAAATGGAGAGATTGGGAAACCTCTTGAGAATATATTGATAGTGGAGAAATTGGGAGATAGCAGTTCCAATTCTGGTATCATGACCACTTTTAAAGGGTGCGAGCACACAACTCTTGAGGCATAGTTTATATCTCCACATGTAGAAGAGGTCTCCAGGAATACCCACCGCTATCCTGTTCAAAACCACACAAATGGACAAGTAAATAACAAAAGTGATATGGCCTCTAGTTGCCAAAGGTTAAAGTCAATAAGCCAGGAGATGGAGTTGGAATAAACGACAGAAAGTGATGCAGAGCACTTGATAGGAGCAATGTTCAGGCTGGCCACTGAGGTCATAAGAAAGTATGGTAGTTAGAGACGCAGTAAGAAGCTATATCAGAAGGAGTCAGAAAAAGCCAGTATGTACCTGCCGCTTTGGCAAGGAGAGAGCTGTCTTGATGGCATCATGGTAAAGATAGGAACCTAAGGGGGACAATGTTATGAGGCAGGTAAGCCTGGGCTTCCTACACTCAGCCAAGACAAGGAAGGAAGAGAAGCTCTACTAGGTTGGGGAATGCTGACTGAGGTTAAAGTGAAATCTCTGAAGGAATGCTTCTGAAAATTTGAATTACTTATTCTTCACAGATAAATTAATAAAAAGACTTCTAGATATGAGTATATACACTACTATATTAAAAAGAAAATGAGTAATACTTTTGAATATGCTGAGAATGAAATGATATCAGTGTATGGCCATACAAAAGGTAGTTGTACTTATATATGTATAACATTTTATGCAGATGTATGCATTGTATATATATATATATATATATATATATATATATACATATATATATATATGCATATATTTATGTGTGTACCTGTATATACATGTATGAAATTTCAGGAGAGAGTTCAAGACGCATGGGAAGTGAAGAAATGGAGAGATTGGGAAACCTCTTGAGAATATATTGATAGTGGAGAAATTGGGAGATAGCAGTTCCAATTCTGGTATCATGACCACTTTTAAAGGGTGCGAGCACACAACTCTTGAGGCATAGTTTATATCTCCACATGTAGAAGAGGTCTCCAGGAATACCCACCGCTATCCTGTTCAAAACCACACAAATGGACAAGTAAATAACAAAAGTGATATGGCCTCTAGTTGCCAAAGGTTAAAGTCAATAAGCCAGGAGATGGAGTTGGAATAAACGACAGAAAGTGATGCAGAGCACTTGATAGGAGCAATGTTCAGGCTGGCCACTGAGGTCATAAGAAAGTATGGTAGTTAGAGACGCAGTAAGAAGCTATATCAGAAGGAGTCAGAAAAAGCCAGTATGTACCTGCCGCTTTGGCAAGGAGAGAGCTGTCTTGATGGCATCATGGTAAAGATAGGAACCTAAGGGGGACAATGTTATGAGGCAGGTAAGCCTGGGCTTCCTACACTCAGCCAAGACAAGGAAGGAAGAGAAGCTCTACTAGGTTGGGGAATGCTGACTGAGGTTAAAGTGAAATCTCTGAAGGAATGCTTCTGAAAATTTGAATTACTTATTCTTCACAGATAAATTAATAAAAAGACTTCTAGATATGAGTATATACACTACTATATTAAAAAGAAAATGAGTAATACTTTTGAATATGCTGAGAATGAAATGATATCAGTGTATGGCCATACAAAAGGTAGTTGTACTTATATATGTATAACATTTTATGCAGATGTATGCATTGTATATATATATATATATATATATATATATATACATATATATATATATGCATATATTTATGTGTGTACCTGTATATACATGTATGAAATCTTCAGGGAGAGTGTTCACACTGAAGAAGATTTTGAGAGAGGATGAAGACAAGAGGAGATAAATTGAGAGAAGTAGAAAGACATGCTAGTAAGAGAGAAGGGAACAGGTCATGGAATCACTGATGTTCACTTGGTGAACAACTAACTTTGAAGATGTGCTTTATGTGTACTGCTACTTTTAACTTACAATTTAGTAGGGATCAGTGTCTATATATTATCACAAACATATGAAGTTTGACTGATCTCTTATTTCTGATTTGATGACAAATGCAAGTATTTGTTTGTAGTTTTACTCAAACAAATTAAGATCCATTATTAAATGAATTGATTCTAGGCTTTAGTCCCATGTTGTTTATTTCAAAATTTTAATCACCTATTAAGTCACTAAGGTGATTGTTTTGCCAGTGGGTGATGATGAAACTAATGATTTAAGTCGGTTTCATCAATCATATTCAGGAAGTCAATTCTTAAATCTCTCAATACACAAATTGAATTCTCACTTTTCCAAAATTGTGCCCTATCTGCTGATGAAAATAGTTCGGTGTTCTCTTGAAGTGAATAAGAACACTAGTTTTGTTGTTATTGTTGTTTTTTGTTTGTTTGTTTGTTTTTCTGAATCTAGTAAGTGGTATAAACAAGTAAAGCTATTATATCTAGACCATTTGTAGAACTGACTAAATTCATACCAATGTTAGGATAATTACTCGATTATCTCACAATGTGTTTCTGAAGAAAATCATAGCACCATTTGTGCAGCCTTGTAGCCAATTGACTGTAATAATTACTGCAATATATTCTGTTATTTGTTCACATGTTTTTTCTATGTATCCTGATATTTTTATGGAAATCAATGAGATGAAACATAAGCAAAGGACTTAGAACTCTGCATTTATCTTATATTTATTCTTTTATAGGTATCTTGAATCACAGAAATATATCAATTTTACAAAGGCTCATTGTCTGCATTCAAATTTGCTCATTTGACACCATAGAGCAATACTTAGGTATGGTTTTGGAATTTCTCTAAATTTTCTTCCCCTACACCTCATGAAAACATAGAGTCCCTAGGTTTCAAAGCTGTTACATATCAGGCTGAAATCCTCTAGTTTAATAATGGATATGACACAGTTTTGTTTCTTTAAAAGAGGGTCTGCGATGTCTTTTGTTGGCCTCTCATTCTCTTTTAGTTGACCCTTTTCAAAATTGAGAAAGGGAGAAAAATTTGGGTAGGGATCAGTGGAATCACTGATGTTCACTTGGTGAACAACTAACTTTGAAGATGTGCTTTATGTGTACTGCTACTTTTAACTTACAATTTAGTAGGGATCAGTGTCTATATATTATCACAAACATATGAAGTTTGACTGATCTCTTATTTCTGATTTGATGACAAATGCAAGTATTTGTTTGTAGTTTTACTCAAACAAATTAAGATCCATTATTAAATGAATTGATTCTAGGCTTTAGTCCCATGTTGTTTATTTCAAAATTTTAATCACCTATTAAGTCACTAAGGTGATTGTTTTGCCAGTGGGTGATGATGAAACTAATGATTTAAGTCGGTTTCATCAATCATATTCAGGAAGTCAATTCTTAAATCTCTCAATACACAAATTGAATTCTCACTTTTCCAAAATTGTGCCCTATCTGCTGATGAAAATAGTTCGGTGTTCTCTTGAAGTGAATAAGAACACTAGTTTTGTTGTTATTGTTGTTTTTTGTTTGTTTGTTTGTTTTTCTGAATCTAGTAAGTGGTATAAACAAGTAAAGCTATTATATCTAGACCATTTGTAGAACTGACTAAATTCATACCAATGTTAGGATAATTACTCGATTATCTCACAATGTGTTTCTGAAGAAAATCATAGCACCATTTGTGCAGCCTTGTAGCCAATTGACTGTAATAATTACTGCAATATATTCTGTTATTTGTTCACATGTTTTTTCTATGTATCCTGATATTTTTATGGAAATCAATGAGATGAAACATAAGCAAAGGACTTAGAACTCTGCATTTATCTTATATTTATTCTTTTATAGGTATCTTGAATCACAGAAATATATCAATTTTACAAAGGCTCATTGTCTGCATTCAAATTTGCTCATTTGACACCATAGAGCAATACTTAGGTATGGTTTTGGAATTTCTCTAAATTTTCTTCCCCTACACCTCATGAAAACATAGAGTCCCTAGGTTTCAAAGCTGTTACATATCAGGCTGAAATCCTCTAGTTTAATAATGGATATGACACAGTTTTGTTTCTTTAAAAGAGGGTCTGCGATGTCTTTTGTTGGCCTCTCATTCTCTTTTAGTTTGACCCTTTTCAAAATTGAGAATGTTTCTTTTTTAACTTTCATTTTTAGTAGGAAGACACTTCTAAAGAAGAATAAATGAAAATCAATTGTTTACCGATAAAGGGGATTTGACTCTATCAACTAGATACAAGTAACCATTTCTTTATTCCCAAATGTAACAAATACAAATATCTCCAGACATTGCCAAAAGTTCCCTAGGGAACAAATTTTCTCCTTGCTTGAACTCTTAAACTCTTGAACAACATTATAAATTTTCTATTCTTGATTTTTCCACATTATCTTTAGTAAAATGAAAATTTAATTTCTGTTCCTTGCTCAAGAATATACAATCAATATTAGAATCTAAGAATTACATCCAAGCTCCTGATTGCCATAACCCATGCTCTTAATTACTGTACTTCACACTATCTTGTATTTATTTACAAGAGAAACAGGATTTACTCAACTGCAAAAGGAAAACAACAAAAGAGGACTTTGATTGAATGCCAATTTGTATATTTTCTATGCATGTCAGACCAATTTTAAGAAGGGAGAAATCAGTATGAGTAGGGACTGAGAAACATTTGAAATATCGCGTGAGCTGAACCTGGATGAGGAGACTGGACTGAAATCCAAAATCAGACATAGGTTGAGAAAACTAAATCTTATTACACAGTGATCTATCTATAAATGATAACTGTTCAATAGATATTTCTGAGTTGCATGTTTTTTCCCAGACTTTATATAGACAAAAAATAAAATAACAACAACCATCAACAAGTCTTAACATCAAAAGTAGTTGACTTATATTTGCCTTACTACAGTAACATTTGCCTTGTTACACAACTTGCATCAGTTGGTTTTCCTCTCAGAGCCCCAGACTATGTAACCTGATTAGGTGGTGGTGTAAGTTGTACTTGTTGATTTTATAACAGTTCTTTTTTGTTAGCCTCGTTTCAAACACTCTTCATATACGATTCCTAATCACAATATTTTTAGTCAGAGTAGTTATGAGCACTGGGAGTATTCTAAATGACTTGAAGCACTAGCTTTTAGTTTCTAAATGTTATGCATGGAAAACATTAGGGGCATTTATAGGAGATAGTAACACATCTCCTACAAAATATTCTGGGGAGTCAATTAGTGTAGAGTTACAATGTCAATCCGCTTTGGGATGGGATGCAGCCAATTTTTAAGCAATTTTTATTCTAAACATAAAAGGCTTCCTGAACTCAATTTCAATTTCAGGAATCTCTATCACTACCTATTAGTGCTGACAGATCTCTGTCTGTGGTAAATATGAAATGAGATCATCACCTAATGTTTTATCTCTGAACTTCCTGTCCTTGACAATTATACTTACAGCTTTGAGTAAAGTAGAGATTACACACAACTGAAAATAAATGTCATTGTGTAAAAAATTTTTTTCCAAAACAGTCTGCCTTCAAGAATATACAATCAATATTAGAATCTAAGAATTACATCCAAGCTCCTGATTGCCATAACCCATGCTCTTAATTACTGTACTTCACACTATCTTGTATTTATTTACAAGAGAAACAGGATTTACTCAACTGCAAAAGGAAAACAACAAAAGAGGACTTTGATTGAATGCCAATTTGTATATTTTCTATGCATGTCAGACCAATTTTAAGAAGGGAGAAATCAGTATGAGTAGGGACTGAGAAACATTTGAAATATCGCGTGAGCTGAACCTGGATGAGGAGACTGGACTGAAATCCAAAATCAGACATAGGTTGAGAAAACTAAATCTTATTACACAGTGATCTATCTATAAATGATAACTGTTCAATAGATATTTCTGAGTTGCATGTTTTTTCCCAGACTTTATATAGACAAAAAATAAAATAACAACAACCATCAACAAGTCTTAACATCAAAAGTAGTTGACTTATATTTGCCTTACTACAGTAACATTTGCCTTGTTACACAACTTGCATCAGTTGGTTTTCCTCTCAGAGCCCCAGACTATGTAACCTGATTAGGTGGTGGTGTAAGTTGTACTTGTTGATTTTATAACAGTTCTTTTTTGTTAGCCTCGTTTCAAACACTCTTCATATACGATTCCTAATCACAATATTTTTAGTCAGAGTAGTTATGAGCACTGGGAGTATTCTAAATGACTTGAAGCACTAGCTTTTAGTTTCTAAATGTTATGCATGGAAAACATTAGGGGCATTTATAGGAGATAGTAACACATCTCCTACAAAATATTCTGGGGAGTCAATTAGTGTAGAGTTACAATGTCAATCCGCTTTGGGATGGGATGCAGCCAATTTTTAAGCAATTTTTATTCTAAACATAAAAGGCTTCCTGAACTCAATTTCAATTTCAGGAATCTCTATCACTACCTATTAGTGCTGACAGATCTCTGTCTGTGGTAAATATGAAATGAGATCATCACCTAATGTTTTATCTCTGAACTTCCTGTCCTTGACAATTATACTTACAGCTTTGAGTAAAGTAGAGATTACACACAACTGAAAATAAATGTCATGTGTAGATGTCCACACAGCAAACTATTTGCTTGTTTCCTATCTGGAAATCAGGAAGTACAGAACAATAATAAGAACAAACTTAATTTTTCAGATAGTCAGAGTTGATTTTTGGATTTTAAATTGCTAAAATGCAATATTTTATGGTTGATTATTTTCTTCAATGTCTTACCTTGCTATAATAAACTACAGTTAGGTATTAACTGTATTTGGAGGAAGATATGATACCCAACATACTGTGGCTGAAAATTCTTGAATTAGTAGTTATTAATAATAATTATAACTTCAATCTAAAGTTCTTGTTTTGCTTTGTTTATAGGACACCGAATGTTTACATTCTTTTCTTTTTTTTTTTTTTTTTCCTTTGACTCTAGAATGGAGTGTGTATTTTCTTATTATATTACTCTAAGTTGTAATTAAACTCTAGGCCTCAAGAGAATAACATTTCTAAAAGAATATAAAAATTCCTCATAGATAAAATTCCTTGAAGTCCCAGTCCAAAACAAGCTAGAATAAAGAGTGGATAAAAAAATAAAAATATTGAATGTCCACAATATCCCTTACCTTTGGTATGGGATATTTCTTATTGGTTTCAAAGTCAATTTCGGAATTGATTTTAGGGACACATTATTTCCTTAAGGTAAAAAGAGGACCACTGATTGCTAAAGAAGCTGAAGAATCTGTTGCACAATGTCCAGAATTCCTAATGGGGGTTATGAATCCATAAAGTAAAGTCATCCTCAATTCAGCCTGTAGGAAAGTATTTGGAGTAAACTCATAAGGTACACTTTACAAGTTACCCATAATAACACTGGAGTGAGATGAAGCTACATTATAAATTGATATTGATCTATATGTTATTAAAATGACTTATATCTATAATTTCACAGTTCCTGAATCCCAAGGTTATGCAATCCATGAAAAATTTAAAAGTCTCTATCACTACCTATTAGTGCTGACAGATCTCTGTCTGTGGTAAATATGAAATGAGATCATCACCTAATGTTTTATCTCTGAACTTCCTGTCCTTGACAATTATACTTACAGCTTTGAGTAAAGTAGAGATTACACACAACTGAAAATAAATGTCATGTGTAGATGTCCACACAGCAAACTATTTGCTTGTTTCCTATCTGGAAATCAGGAAGTACAGAACAATAATAAGAACAAACTTAATTTTTCAGATAGTCAGAGTTGATTTTTGGATTTTAAATTGCTAAAATGCAATATTTTATGGTTGATTATTTTCTTCAATGTCTTACCTTGCTATAATAAACTACAGTTAGGTATTAACTGTATTTGGAGGAAGATATGATACCCAACATACTGTGGCTGAAAATTCTTGAATTAGTAGTTATTAATAATAATTATAACTTCAATCTAAAGTTCTTGTTTTGCTTTGTTTATAGGACACCGAATGTTTACATTCTTTTCTTTTTTTTTTTTTTTTTCCTTTGACTCTAGAATGGAGTGTGTATTTTCTTATTATATTACTCTAAGTTGTAATTAAACTCTAGGCCTCAAGAGAATAACATTTCTAAAAGAATATAAAATTCCTCATAGATAAAATTCCTTGAAGTCCCAGTCCAAAACAAGCTAGAATAAAGAGTGGATAAAAAAATAAAAATATTGAATGTCCACAATATCCCTTACCTTTGGTATGGGATATTTCTTATTGGTTTCAAAGTCAATTTCGGAATTGATTTTAGGGACACATTATTTCCTTAAGGTAAAAAGAGGACCACTGATTGCTAAAGAAGCTGAAGAATCTGTTGCACAATGTCCAGAATTCCTAATGGGGGTTATGAATCCATAAAGTAAAGTCATCCTCAATTCAGCCTGTAGGAAAGTATTTGGAGTAAACTCATAAGGTACACTTTACAAGTTACCCATAATAACACTGGAGTGAGATGAAGCTACATTATAAATTGATATTGATCTATATGTTATTAAAATGACTTATATCTATAATTTCACAGTTCTCTGTAATCACCCAAGGTTATGCTTTTGAAATTATCCATGTTTTTGAATATCAATCTAAATTATTAACTTTATTTTTGTTTAGTATCTACTTGAGTGAATATACTACAATTTATTTATGCATTCAACTATTGGTTTGTACTGAGACTATCCCTAATTTATTAATTTAGCAGAGACTGTCCTGACCATCCTTATATGTGGCTTTTTTATTCAAGTGTGTAAATAATTTATATAAAGAAGAAATACAAAAGTGGAATTTCTAGTCATAAAACAAACACATTTTTAACTTTATTTGAGGTTTACAAATTATTTTCCAAAGTGGTTATGTAAGTTTACCCATCCTACAATAGAGTATTGAAGCTCTTTCTTTCATCCTTGTCAATGATAGGTATTATTGAGTTCTCCCAGTCTGAAAGATATGAGATCTCATTTTGGTATTTATATTTTGTATTCCATATTATTTTGGTATTTGACATAATTTTTCATCTTAAACACTAAATAATTATTATAAATTTTATTTCTGAATTTAGTTGAGTTACTTGGGAAACTTAAACAAAGTTGGACTTGGAAGTGGTTGAGAAGCAGAGCAAAGCATATACACCTGGAGCCCTTCCTCAGCCTGGGTTGGCCACCAGATGCAGGCCCCAAGATGACCACAATCCTTCTTAGGGGACCTGGAGATAGGAGAACTCTGAAGCTTATGGTAGTGGTCATGGCTGTCCTTTCACTAGATTTTGACTTTGGAATATAAATATATGTGTGTATATATACATATATCAGAATATGTCAGTCTCATCAACTTTTGGGCTATTTATAGATTTACTGACCTTTTACAGGAGGCTTGTTTATAAGTCTGAAAAGGAAAAAAAAAAAAACAAAACAAGAAAAATGTCTCTAAATGTTCCTTTACAAAGAAAATTGCTTTTGCTGATTGTGAGTCTTCTATATGCTAAACTCTTAAGAAGATATAATAAAGTAGAATTAGAAAAATCACATATCTTATATATACCAACTTGTTTAAAAATCATAAAATATAAATGCTTCTAGAAATAACTTTCGGAAATGGAATAAAACACTTCAAAAAATTTCACCAGGACTTGGAGCACAGATGTTAGAAGAGACAGAATAGAAGGTGATAAGGAGGAAGAGAAGTAGGGTTCTTTGGTAGATTGCCCATATTTAAAACATTTTCATATCATAATGTAATTATTATTATATGTGTATAGCTTTTCCTTGCTGCTGACTCTATAATGACATTTTAATTATATTTTATTGCAATGAAATTGCCTTGCAATGTTGTATAAATTTTGGTTGTACAATGAGGGAAATCAGCTATATGTGTGTGCATAGAAATACAAAAAAAGTGGAATTTCTAGTCATAAAACAAACACATTTTTAACTTTATTTGAGGTTTACAAATTATTTTCCAAAGTGGTTATGTAAGTTTACCCATCCTACAATAGAGTATTGAAGCTCTTTCTTTCATCCTTGTCAATGATAGGTATTATTGAGTTCTCCCAGTCTGAAAGATATGAGATCTCATTTTGGTATTTATATTTTGTATTCCATATTATTTTGGTATTTGACATAATTTTTCATCTTAAACACTAAATAATTATTATAAATTTTATTTCTGAATTTAGTTGAGTTACTTGGGAAACTTAAACAAAGTTGGACTTGGAAGTGGTTGAGAAGCAGAGCAAAGCATATACACCTGGAGCCCTTCCTCAGCCTGGGTTGGCCACCAGATGCAGGCCCCAAGATGACCACAATCCTTCTTAGGGGACCTGGAGATAGGAGAACTCTGAAGCTTATGGTAGTGGTCATGGCTGTCCTTTCACTAGATTTTGACTTTGGAATATAAATATATGTGTGTATATATACATATATCAGAATATGTCAGTCTCATCAACTTTTGGGCTATTTATAGATTTACTGACCTTTTACAGGAGGCTTGTTTATAAGTCTGAAAGAAAAAAAAAACAAAACAAGAAAATGTCTCTAAATGTTCCTTTACAAAGAAAATTGCTTTTGCTGATTGTGAGTCTTCTATATGCTAAACTCTTAAGAAGATATAATAAAGTAGAATTAGAAAAATCACATATCTTATATATACCAACTTGTTTAAAAATCATAAAATATAAATGCTTCTAGAAATAACTTTCGGAAATGGAATAAAACACTTCAAAAAATTTCACCAGGACTTGGAGCACAGATGTTAGAAGAGACAGAATAGAAGGTGATAAGGAGGAAGAGAAGTAGGGTTCTTTGGTAGATTGCCCATATTTAAAACATTTTCATATCATAATGTAATTATTATTATATGTGTATAGCTTTTCCTTGCTGCTGACTCTATAATGACATTTTAATTATATTTTATTGCAATGAAATTGCCTTGCAATGTTGTATAAATTTTGGTTGTACAATGAGGGAAATCAGCTATATGTGTGTGCATGTGCTGTGCCACTGAGTCCTGTCTGACTCTTTTACAACTCCCCAAACAGTTTTGGTTCAGTTCATTCATTCAGTCATAGTCAACTTTTTGCAGTCCAGTGGACTGTGGCACATCAGGCTTCTCTGACCTTTACCATATCCCAGAGGTTGCTCAGCTACACATCCATTGTGTCGGTGATACAATCTAACCATCTCATCCCCTGTTGTCCTCTTCTCCTTTTGAATTCTATTTTCCCCAGCATCAGGGTCTTTTCCGATGAGCTGGCTCTTTGCATCAGGTGGTCAAAGTATTGGAGCTTCAGCTTCAGCATCAGTGCTTCCAGTGAATATGCAGTGTTGATTTCCTGTAGGACTAACTGGTTTGATCTCCTTGCAGTCTAAGGAAGTCTCAAGAGTCTTCCCTAACACCACTGTTCAAAGGCATCAATTCTTTTCATTATGGTCCAACTCTCATCTGTTCATGGCTACTGGAAAAACCATAGCTTTGGCTACATAAACTTTAGTCAGGAAAGTGATGTCACTGTTTTTTTTAACACCGTCTAGGTTTCTCACAGCTTTCCTTCCAAGGAACAAGCACCTTTAAAATTCATGACTGTGCTCATCAAACAGTGATTTTGGAGTTCAAGAAAATAAACTCTGCCACTGTTTCCATTGTTTCTCCATATATTTGCCATAAAATGATGGGGTCAGATGCCACAATTTTAGTTTTCTAATATTAAGTCCTAAGGCAGCTTTTCCACCATCATCAAAAGGTGGAGTCATCTGCATACTTGAAGTTACTGATATTTCTGGCAATCTTAATTCCCATTTGTGATTCACACAAACCTGCCCTTTGCAAAAAAACATTTTCATATCGATAATCACAGGACTTGGAGCACAGATGTTAGAAGAGACAGAATAGAAGGTGATAAGGAGGAAGAGAAGTAGGGTTCTTTGGTAGATTGCCCATATTTAAAACATTTTCATATCATAATGTAATTATTATTATATGTGTATAGCTTTTCCTTGCTGCTGACTCTATAATGACATTTTAATTATATTTTATTGCAATGAAATTGCCTTGCAATGTTGTATAAATTTTGGTTGTACAATGAGGGAAATCAGCTATATGTGTGTGCATGTGCTGTGCCACTGAGTCCTGTCTGACTCTTTTACAACTCCCCAAACAGTTTTGGTTCAGTTCATTCATTCAGTCATAGTCAACTTTTTGCAGTCCAGTGGACTGTGGCACATCAGGCTTCTCTGACCTTTACCATATCCCAGAGGTTGCTCAGCTACACATCCATTGTGTCGGTGATACAATCTAACCATCTCATCCCCTGTTGTCCTCTTCTCCTTTTGAATTCTATTTTCCCCAGCATCAGGGTCTTTTCCGATGAGCTGGCTCTTTGCATCAGGTGGTCAAAGTATTGGAGCTTCAGCTTCAGCATCAGTGCTTCCAGTGAATATGCAGTGTTGATTTCCTGTAGGACTAACTGGTTTGATCTCCTTGCAGTCTAAGGAAGTCTCAAGAGTCTTCCCTAACACCACTGTTCAAAGGCATCAATTCTTTTCATTATGGTCCAACTCTCATCTGTTCATGGCTACTGGAAAAACCATAGCTTTGGCTACATAAACTTTAGTCAGGAAAGTGATGTCACTGTTTTTTTTAACACCGTCTAGGTTTCTCACAGCTTTCCTTCCAAGGAACAAGCACCTTTAAAATTCATGACTGTGCTCATCAAACAGTGATTTTGGAGTTCAAGAAAATAAACTCTGCCACTGTTTCCATTGTTTCTCCATATATTTGCCATAAAATGATGGGGTCAGATGCCACAATTTTAGTTTTCTAATATTAAGTCCTAAGGCAGCTTTTCCACCATCATCAAAAGGTGGAGTCATCTGCATACTTGAAGTTACTGATATTTCTGGCAATCTTAATTCCCATTTGTGATTCACACAAACCTGCATTTCACATGATGCAGCCTGCATATAAGTTAAATAAGGAGTGTGACCATATGCAAGTTTTGACAAGAACTTTTCCCAACTTGGAACCATTCCATTGTTCCATGTCTAGTTCTAGACATGTTGCTTCTTGAACTGCATTAGGCTTTGCAGGAGGCAGGTAAAGTGGTCTGGTATTTCTATCTCTTTGAGAATTTTTTGCAGTTTGGTATGACACAACAAAGGTTTTAGCATAATCAAGGAAGCAGAAGTAGTTTTTAAATTTTTTTGGAATTCTGTTGCTTTTTGTATGATCCAAATGATTTTAGCAATTTGATCTTTGTTTCCTCTGCCTTTTCTAAACCCAGCTTGTACATATCAAGTTCTCATTTCATGTTCTGTTGAAGCCTAGCTTGGAGGGTTTTGAGCTTTACTTTTCTAGCATGTGAAATGAGTGTAAAGGTGCAGCAGTTTGAACATATTTATCATTGCCCCTCTTTGGAATTTGAATGAAAACTGACATTTTCCAGTCCTGTTGACACTACTGAGTTTTCCAAATTTGCTGGAATATCATTTGTAACACTTTAATAAAATCTTCTTTTAGGATTTGAAATAGTTCAGCTAGAATCTCATTTCCTCTAATAGCTTTCTTCTTAGTTATGCTTGCTAAGATCCACTTCACACTCCTGAATGTCAGACTCTAGATGAGTGATCACACTATCATAGTCTGGGTCATAAGATATTATATAGTTACTCTGTTTTTCATCTTCCTGTAACCATCTAGTTTCCATTCCAAGGAAAAACCATAGCTTTGGCTACATAAACTTTAGTCAGGAAAGTGATGTCACTGTTTTTTTTAACACCGTCTAGGTTTCTCACAGCTTTCCTTCCAAGGAACAAGCACCTTTAAAATTCATGACTGTGCTCATCAAACAGTGATTTTGGAGTTCAAGAAAATAAACTCTGCCACTGTTTCCATTGTTTCTCCATATATTTGCCATAAAATGATGGGGTCAGATGCCACAATTTTAGTTTTCTAATATTAAGTCCTAAGGCAGCTTTTCCACCATCATCAAAAGGTGGAGTCATCTGCATACTTGAAGTTACTGATATTTCTGGCAATCTTAATTCCCATTTGTGATTCACACAAACCTGCATTTCACATGATGCAGCCTGCATATAAGTTAAATAAGGAGTGTGACCATATGCAAGTTTTGACAAGAACTTTTCCCAACTTGGAACCATTCCATTGTTCCATGTCTAGTTCTAGACATGTTGCTTCTTGAACTGCATTAGGCTTTGCAGGAGGCAGGTAAAGTGGTCTGGTATTTCTATCTCTTTGAGAATTTTTTGCAGTTTGGTATGACACAACAAAGGTTGTAGCATAATCAAGGAAGCAGAAGTAGTTTTAAATTTTTTTGGAATTCTGTTGCTTTTTGTATGATCCAAATGATTTTAGCAATTTGATCTTTGTTTCCTCTGCCTTTTCTAAACCCAGCTTGTACATATCAAGTTCTCATTTCATGTTCTGTTGAAGCCTAGCTTGGAGGGTTTTGAGCTTTACTTTTCTAGCATGTGAAATGAGTGTAAAGGTGCAGCAGTTTGAACATATTTATCATTGCCCCTCTTTGGAATTTGAATGAAAACTGACATTTTCCAGTCCTGTTGACACTACTGAGTTTTCCAAATTTGCTGGAATATCATTTGTAACACTTTAATAAAATCTTCTTTTAGGATTTGAAATAGTTCAGCTAGAATCTCATTTCCTCTAATAGCTTTCTTCTTAGTTATGCTTGCTAAGATCCACTTCACACTCCTGAATGTCAGACTCTAGATGAGTGATCACACTATCATAGTCTGGGTCATTAAGATATTATATAGTTACTCTGTGTATTCTTGTCACCTCTTCCTTTTATCTTCTGCTTCTGTTAGGTTCATACAATTTCTGCTCTTTGCTGTGCCCATCTTTGGGTGAAATGTTCCTTTGGTATCTTTAATTTTCCTGAATGGAGCTGTAGTCTTCCCATTCTGTTGTTTTCCTCTATTTCTTTACAGTGTTCACTTGGGAAGGCTTTCTTATTTGTCTTTGTTATTCTTTGGAACTCTGCACTCAGATGAGTATATCTTTTCTATTCTCCTTTGCCCTTTCACTTTTCTTCTTTATTTTTTTTTGAGGTATTCTGGATTTTTAAATTTTATTTTTTTACAGTATTCTTTTTATTATTATTATTTTTTTATTTTTGGCGGGAGGTGGGTTGGGGAGGGAGGAGGGTGGGCAGGCCACTTTTATTGGTCTTTTATTTATCTATTTTCATCCATCTTTGTTCTTTGGCCCGTGTGGGCCTCCTATCATAGTAGCTTCTGTTGTCACAGAGCACCAGCTCTGGGCGTATGTGCTCCAGAGCTCCGGCTTGGTAATTGGACACATCAGTGCAGCTGCTCCGCAGCACGTGGGATCTTCCCAGGCCAGGGATCGAACCGGTGCTCCTTGCACTGTAAGGCAGTGTACTTACCCACTGGACCACCAGGGAAGCCCTACTCAGATATTTCTAAGGCCTCCTAGGACAACGATTTTGGCTTTTTGTATTTCTTTTATCACTGACTCCTGTATAATGTTACAAATCTCTGTCCATAGCTCTTCAGTCACTCTATCAGATCTATAGAATCTGTCACTTCCACCCATAATCATAAGGGATTTGTCACTTCCACCTATAATCATAAGGGATTTGTTTTAGGTCATATCTGAATGGCCTAGTGATTTTCCCAACTTTCTTCAATTTAAGTCTGAATTTTGCAATAAGGTTTTCATGATCTGAGTCACAATCAGATCTTGGTCTTGTTTTGCTGACCCTATAGAGCTTCTCCATCTTTTACTACAAAGAATGAAATAAATATGATTTGTGTATTGACCATCTGGTGATGTCCATGTATAGCATCATTTCTTGTGTTTTCGACAGAGGGTCTTTTCTATGGCCAGTGCATTATCTTGTCAAAACTCTGTTAGTCTTTTCCCTTATTCATTTTTCAGTCCAAGGGCAAACCTGCCTTTTCCTCTAGGTATCTTTTGACTTCTTACTTTTGCATTCCAGTCCACAATGATGAAAAGGATATCTTTTTGTTACTTCTAGAAGGATTTATAGGTCTTCATAGAACCATTTAACTTCAGTTTTTCAGCATTATTGTTTGGGGTATAAACTTGATTTGCTGTGCTAGTGAATACTTTGCCTTGGAAATGAGTCAAGACCATTTTGTCTTTTTTTGCATTGCACCAAAGTACTGCATTTAAGACACAACTGTCTACTCTGAGGGCTAGCCCATTTATTTTAAGGGATTTTTGCTCATAGTAGTAGATATGATGTTCATGTGTATTAAATTTGACCATTTCTATCCTTTTTAGTAACTGATTCCAAATATATCAATGCTCACTCTTTCCATCTCCTGTTTGACCACTTCCAATTTAGCCTGATTCATAGACCTAACATTTCTTGTTTCTATGCCATATGGTTTTTACAGAATTGGACTTTATTTGACCATTAGATACATCCATAACTGGGCATTTTTTCTGCTTTGGCTCAGCCCCTTCCTTACTTCTGGGGAGTTCATCTTTCCATGTCATTTTTTTTTTTTTTTTTTTTGCCATTTTATATTTCTCATACTGTTCATTGGTTTCTCAAAGCAAGAACGTTGAAGTGGCTTGCATTCCCTTCTCCAGTAGACTTTTTTTTTTATTTTCAAAACACTCCACCATTACTCACCCATCTCAGTTGACCCTATGTGACATAGTTCATTGTTTAATTGAGTTAGGCAAGTTAGTGGTCCATGTGATCAGTTTGGTTAGTTTTCTGTGTCTGTGGTTTTCTTTCTGTCTGTCCTCTGATGGATATGGATAAGAGGCTTGTATAAACTTCCTGAGGGGAGGGTCTTAGCTCAGTCGTTCAATCATGGCTGACTCTTGGCATGCCATGGATTGAATCATGCCAGGCTTTCCTGTCCTTCACCAACTCCTGGAGCTTGTTCAAACTCATGTCCATTGACATGGTAATGCCATACAACCAAGTTGTCCCCCTTTCTGTTGTCCCCTTTTCCTTTTTGCCTTTTGTTTTTCCCAACATCAGGGTCTTTTCCAATGAGTCATCACTCTGCATCAGGTGGCCAAAGTAGTGCGGATTCAGTTTCAGCATCATTCCTTCCAATGACTATTCAGGGTTGATTTCCTTTAGGATTGACTAGTTTGATCTTCTTGAAGTCCAAGGATCTCTTGAAGTCCCAGAGTTTTCCAACACCACAGTCCAAAGGCAACAGTTCTTCAGTGCTCAGCCATCTTTATGCTCCAGCTTTCACATCCATATATAAGAAATGGGAAAACCATAGTTCTGACTCTACGGACTTTTGTCCATAAAGTGATGTGTCTGCTTTTGAATATACTGTCTATGTATGTCATAACTTTTCTTCCAAGGAGGAAACCTCTTTTAACTTCATGGTTGCAGTTACCATGTACAGTGATTTTCAAGATGAAGAAAATTGTCTGTAACTGTTTCCACTGCCTTTTTTTTTTTTTTTTTTTTTGCCATGAGGTGATAGAACTGGATGCCATGGTCTTAGTTGTATGAATGCTGAATTTTAGGTCAGATTTTTCATTCTCCTCTTTCACCTTCAAGAGACTCTTTAGCTTCCCTTTGTTTTCTGCCATATGGGTGGTATCATCTGTATAACACTGGATATTGGGAAACCTGGTCCTTTTATGTTTCACAAGGCCATGCTCAGTAAGTCTTTAATTCAATTTTCTGGTGATGGGTGGGGCTGAATTCCCTCCCTGTAGTTTGACCTGAAGTCAGACTATGGTATGGTTAATGGTAGTAATTTGACTTCCTTCATAAAGACTTCTGCCAGCAGTCCGAACCTGTCAGGACTGTTAGGGTTGGTGCCCCTGACCCTGTGGGAGACCAGGCCATTGTTGACTCAGGTCTCCACCAGAGACTCCCTAGTGGAGTATGGCTCAGTCTTTTCTAAGGCAATTGTTCAAGTTTTGTTTGTGCCCTCCCAGAGTCTTGTTTCCCCACAGTCATGTGGAATTTCTACAGATCTTCTAAGACTCCTGTCACCAGTCTTTGCAGAAGGTTGTCATTTCCTACTTCAATGAAACTTCCCAACCAAGGATTAAAGCTGCATCTCTTATGTCTCCAGTATTAGCATGTGGACTCTTTATCACTGCACCAACAGGGCCTATATCTATATCTATGGTGAAAGTGTTAGCTCAGTCATGTCTGACTTTTGGGACCCCATGGAGTATAGTCCATCAGGCTCCTCTGTCCAGGAGTTTTCAAGGTGAACATGGGTCTTCTCACTAGCTCTTCCAATGACTATTCAGGGTTGATTTCCTTTAGGATTGACTAGTTTGATCTTCTTGAAGTCCAAGGATCTCTTGAAGTCCCAGAGTTTTCCAACACCACAGTCCAAAGGCAACAGTTCTTCAGTGCTCAGCCATCTTTATGCTCCAGCTTTCACATCCATATATAAGAAATGGGAAAACCATAGTTCTGACTCTACGGACTTTTGTCCATAAAGTGATGTGTCTGCTTTTGAATATACTGTCTATGTATGTCATAACTTTTCTTCCAAGGAGGAAACCTCTTTTAACTTCATGGTTGCAGTTACCATGTACAGTGATTTTCAAGATGAAGAAAATTGTCTGTAACTGTTTCCACTGCCTTTTTTTTTTTTTTTTTTTTGCCATGAGGTGATAGAACTGGATGCCATGGTCTTAGTTGTATGAATGCTGAATTTTAGGTCAGATTTTTCATTCTCCTCTTTCACCTTCAAGAGACTCTTTAGCTTCCCTTTGTTTTCTGCCATATGGGTGGTATCATCTGTATAACACTGGATATTGGGAAACCTGGTCCTTTTATGTTTCACAAGGCCATGCTCAGTAAGTCTTTAATTCAATTTTCTGGTGATGGGTGGGGCTGAATTCCCTCCCTGTAGTTTGACCTGAAGTCAGACTATGGTATGGTTAATGGTAGTAATTTGACTTCCTTCATAAAGACTTCTGCCAGCAGTCCGAACCTGTCAGGACTGTTAGGGTTGGTGCCCCTGACCCTGTGGGAGACCAGGCCATTGTTGACTCAGGTCTCCACCAGAGACTCCCTAGTGGAGTATGGCTCAGTCTTTTCTAAGGCAATTGTTCAAGTTTTGTTTGTGCCCTCCCAGAGTCTTGTTTCCCCACAGTCATGTGGAATTTCTACAGATCTTCTAAGACTCCTGTCACCAGTCTTTGCAGAAGGTTGTCATTTCCTACTTCAATGAAACTTCCCAACCAAGGATTAAAGCTGCATCTCTTATGTCTCCAGTATTAGCATGTGGACTCTTTATCACTGCACCAACAGGTCCTATATCTATATCTATGGTGAAAGTGTTAGTCATACAGTCATGTCTGACTTTTGGGACCCCATGGAGTATAGTCCATCAGGCTCCTCTGTCCAGGGAGTTTTCAAGGTGAACATGGGTCTTCTCTATTGAAAGCAGATTCTTTACCATCTGAGCCACCTGAGAAGCCCTCTTGGGTTCCCCTTCTCCCCATCCACCTGGTTTTTAAAAATGTATCTAAAATGCCTGATGCAAGCTAACAGTAGATGGAGCAAAATAAAACAAACAAACAAAAACCAGTATATGCATTAAAATATACATTTTGTAAGTATTGTTTTGTTAGAATTCAAGTGAAATATTACCCTTTGGATATGGATTTACTCAGCAAAGATGAAACAGGAATAGATGTGCTACACTGCCAGATCCAGTTCATGCATTCGCAACTGCACTTATTGATCTGTCCAGCCTTTGTAAAGGCCTCTTTTACTGTTACTGCTTCAGAAACCAAGTTTCCCAGTCTTGCTGGGAAGGGAGCAGAAACTGGCATTGACCTGGCAAGCTGGTTTATGGATTTTTGACCTATCCCTAGTGAGTTCATGTTGTGATTTCATGCCTTACTTTTAT
The DNA here is from genome assembly GCA_022376925.1 of Tragulus kanchil. Lineage (NCBI taxonomy): Eukaryota > Metazoa > Chordata > Mammalia > Artiodactyla > Tragulidae > Tragulus > Tragulus kanchil. The sequence goes on along the minus strand of JAIOJX010000029.1, from coordinate 78,062,523 downwards.
ACTCTCCAGAGTATAAAATTTGCAGAATTTAGTCTCTCCCCTTCATTTGCTGCATGGATGCTGCTGTCATTTGTCCAATTGTCAGAAGCTAAATGGAGCAAAATATTTTATGGTAAAGTGTAGAATTATTTACCCCCACAAATATCTAAAATTTATAAAATATCTAAAAAGCAAAGACTGGTACACAGATGAGTGTTGATACAGGTGGATAGATAAGAGAATTTCTCTTGTAGCTGCCATTACGTAGTTAGATAAAATGAAACTAAAGCAAAAAAGCACACATTTTATGTTTATTTGTAGTGGATTTTGGAGGAGTGGGAGAGATTACAGAGCAAAAACCATTCCTAAGCATTGCAGATCTTCCTTTACAGCCTTCAAAAAGACACGGGGGAAAAAAGAAGAAAATTTGCATTTATCAGCCCAGGAAGAACTTTTTGGGAAATACTTCATCCAGTAATTTGCAGAATTAAAAGAAAGACATTTCTCCTTAGGCTGAAGTTCAACTTACTAAGGCAGAAAGAACAGCATAGACATATTACAATGAATGTTTCAAGAGGAATTTTATTACTGGCAGGGAGAGTGGAGAGATTTCCACTAGTCAGAGTCCTTATATCTCTCAGCCAGTCACAGAATTCAGGTCAGAACAATAAACCCTGAAAAATATTTTTGAGGGCTTCCCTGGTGGTTCAGTGGGTAAAGACACTGCCTTGCAGTAAAAGGGGTGCCGGTTCTATTCCTGGCCTGGAAAGATCCCACGTGCTGCGGAGCAGCTGCACTGATGTGTCCAATTACCAAGCCGGAGCTCCGGAGCACATATGCCCAGAGCCATTGCTGTATGGCAAGAGAGGCTGCTGTGATGGGAGGCCCACACAGGCCAAAGAACAAAGATAAATTAATGAAAGATCAATAGAAGTGGCCAAATATATATATATATATATATATATATATATATATATTTTTTTTTTTTTTTCCTTGTAGTTTCTACATGTGGTTGAATGTGTACAGTCCTATGCCAAGGTCACAGGTGAGTTGCCTTATACCAATGCCACACATGCACAGACCTCTACCAACGTCATCTCTGGAACTGACTGAGCCCCACTGGAATCATTGCCAAGACCCATTCCTCACCCGCCCATCTTTACTTGTCAGCTCTCTGACCCCATTTTAGGCAAAAATCAACACCCAGTACTCATCCTATAGTCCCCAACTCATAACGAATGGTTAGTTTCCAGCAGAAAATTTATAAAATATCTAAAAAGCAAAGACTGGTACACAGATGAGTGTTGATACAGGTGGATAGATAAGAGAATTTCTCTTGTAGCTGCCATTACGTAGTTAGATAAAATGAAACTAAAGCAAAAAAGCACACATTTTATGTTTATTTGTAGTGGATTTTGGAGGAGTGGGAGAGATTACAGAGCAAAAACCATTCCTAAGCATTGCAGATCTTCCTTTACAGCCTTCAAAAAGACACGGGGGAAAAAAGAAGAAAATTTGCATTTATCAGCCCAGGAAGAACTTTTTGGGAAATACTTCATCCAGTAATTTGCAGAATTAAAAGAAAGACATTTCTCCTTAGGCTGAAGTTCAACTTACTAAGGCAGAAAGAACAGCATAGACATATTACAATGAATGTTTCAAGAGGAATTTTATTACTGGCAGGGAGAGTGGAGAGATTTCCACTAGTCAGAGTCCTTATATCTCTCAGCCAGTCACAGAATTCAGGTCAGAACAATAAACCCTGAAAAATATTTTTGAGGGCTTCCCTGGTGGTTCAGTGGGTAAAGACACTGCCTTGCAGTAAAAGGGGTGCCGGTTCTATTCCTGGCCTGGAAAGATCCCACGTGCTGCGGAGCAGCTGCACTGATGTGTCCAATTACCAAGCCGGAGCTCCGGAGCACATATGCCCAGAGCCATTGCTGTATGGCAAGAGAGGCTGCTGTGATGGGAGGCCCACACAGGCCAAAGAACAAAGATAAATTAATGAAAGATCAATAGAAGTGGCCAAATATATATATATATATATATATATATATATATATATATATATATTTTTTTTTTTTTTTCCTTGTAGTTTCTACATGTGGTTGAATGTGTACAGTCCTATGCCAAGGTCACAGGTGAGTTGCCTTATACCAATGCCACACATGCACAGACCTCTACCAACGTCATCTCTGGAACTGACTGAGCCCCACTGGAATCATTGCCAAGACCCATTCCCTCACCCGCCCATCTTTACTTGTCAGCTCTCTGACCCCATTTTAGGCAAAAATCAACACCCAGTACTCATCCTATAGCTCCCTAACTCATAACGAATGGTTAGTTTCCAGCAGAAAGTTCGAGCAGGAAATTTGTCTTGAGGCTACCAAAAATGGCTACTAACCCACGAAAAGCACCAAGAGATTGCCTCGCTGAGCTGCAGGGCCCCAATTATTGCCGCTCTTTGTTCTTAATAAACTCACTCTGCAGTACTCTGTGTCTGGAAAATCTTTTCCATCCAGCGGTAGGTACATGACAGAATAGAGACTTTTTACATCAGAATCTGTTTTCCTTTTTTTCTCTCAGTATCTTAGAGCTGTTCTCCAGTCTGATTCTTTACTCTTGCCTTTGCCATGCAGTATTTTGCTCAGTCATTGCTTTATTTGCTTTTATTTCCTTTTTGTTTATTCTTGGCACTTGTAGAATTTATTTAGTTAATCTTAAAATTAAAATAAGTCAGTAATACTATTTCATGGGAACCTCTACAATTGAGTTTGATATATATATATAACTGTATATATGTAGTAACTATTTTTATTCAGATTAAAAAAAATTCTCCAATTGTTGCTATTAAGATGTCTCCTTATTTTATTTCTCATTTTTTTAAAAAATATTTTATTTATATTAATTTGGCTGCATTGTGTCTCAGTTGTAGCATGTGGGCTCTAATTCCCTGAGCAGGGATGGAACCTGGGCCCCTTGCATTGGGGGCACAGAGTCTTAGCCACTGGACAACCAGGAAAATACTTTTATTTTATTTCATTATGTTTCTTTCTTTCTTTTTAAAAAGCCTTTATTTTACTTTTAACTTTTACAGAGTTTTGTTGTTTACAGATATGTATGTTCTCAGATTAGTCATATGTATATCCCCCCATCTCACCCCTCCAGAGTCTTTATCTTTCTTTTCCAAATGTGTAATGTTCATTTATTAAATGTATTATCTCTTTAGTCTAATTCTATTAGATACTTTATATGCATTTCTTTATTCTGGAGCTTTTGTTTTCTATAATAAACTATAAACTATTCATTATCACAAATTTATTTTTGAATGTTCAGTCTTTATTTTGAGAGCAAAAAAAAAAAAAATCTCTTCTGATTTCTGAGTTGTTGTATTTTTGTAGCTGTAATGACTTTCAAGCCTTGAAATATCCTTTAAAACAAATCAACACCCAGTACTCATCCTATAGCCCAATCGGTTAGTTTCAGCAGAAAGTTCGAGCAGGAAATTTGTCTTGAGGCTACCAAAAATGGCTACTAACCCACGAAAAGCACCAAGAGATTGCCTCGCTGAGCTGCAGGGCCCCAATTATTGCCGCTCTTTGTTCTTAATAAACTCACTCTGCAGTACTCTGTGTCTGGAAAATCTTTTCCATCCAGCGGTAGGTACATGACAGAATAGAGACTTTTTACATCAGAATCTGTTTTCCTTTTTTTCTCTCAGTATCTTAGAGCTGTTCTCCAGTCTGATTCTTTACTCTTGCCTTTGCCATGCAGTATTTTGCTCAGTCATTGCTTTATTTGCTTTTATTTCCTTTTTGTTTATTCTTGGCACTTGTAGAATTTATTTAGTTAATCTTAAAATTAAAATAAGTCAGTAATACTATTTCATGGGAACCTCTACAATTGAGTTTGATATATATATATAACTGTATATATGTAGTAACTATTTTTATTCAGATTAAAAAAAATTCTCCAATTGTTGCTATTAAGATGTCTCCTTATTTTATTTCTCATTTTTTTAAAAAATATTTTATTTATATTAATTTGGCTGCATTGTGTCTCAGTTGTAGCATGTGGGCTCTAATTCCCTGAGCAGGGATGGAACCTGGGCCCCTTGCATTGGGGGCACAGAGTCTTAGCCACTGGACAACCAGGAAAATACTTTTATTTTATTTCATTATGTTTCTTTCTTTCTTTTTAAAAAGCCTTTATTTTACTTTTAACTTTTACAGAGTTTTGTTGTTTACAGATATGTATGTTCTCAGATTAGTCATATGTATATCCCCCCATCTCACCCCTCCAGAGTCTTTATCTTTCTTTTCCAAATGTGTAATGTTCATTTATTAAATGTATTATCTCTTTAGTCTAATTCTATTAGATACTTTATATGCATTTCTTTATTCTGGAGCTTTTGTTTTCTATAATAAACTATAAACTATTCATTATCACAAATTTATTTTTGAATGTTCAGTCTTTATTTTGAGAGCAAAAAAAAAAAAAATCTCTTCTGATTTCTGAGTTGTTGTATTTTTGTAGCTGTAATGACTTTCAAGCCTTGTAGAGAAATATCCTTTAAAATAAATAAATGGCTTAAATTTACTTGTTTCTTTTTGTGTTTTCATGGCAGGAGATGTTGATGTGACATTTTTGATGGTTAACATTCTCTTAAATTAATAAGGATTTTCATATATAGGGTATTTTTATTTTTCATCCAAATTGACTATGTTCAAAGGGTACTATATTCAACAAAACTCTATTTAAGATTAGAAAGAAACTGAAAGACATTTTTCAACACACAGAGCTGTTCTGTCTCTGTATCAATTTGAAACATTATATTGTTTATGTTTGATATGAGAAGACCTTCCTTTTAGTAAGAACTCAAGAATAAAAAATTTTAAGACAAATCATATTTTCATGTTAATTTGTCTATGTCAAGAAATATGTTTAAATCAAAGGAGATGAGGATGAGAAAGGGATGAGAAAATGGAAGTTTCCTGGACAATGTGCCTGTAGACTTAAAAGGAGAGTTATTGTTATTGCTTTTATTTATTTTTTTTTTTTTGTGAAAGCCCAGACAGCCTGTTATTGCTTTGATATTTGCCAGTTTCCTCTTTGTTTTGTTTAAGTTCTTACTTCATTGTTTTAACATATATAAGCAGAGATTAAATACAAAAATGAATTTTCATTTATCTTATGGGTTGTTTTTCAGTCACTAAGTTGTGTCCAAATCTCTTTGACCCTATAGACTGTACGTAGCACAGCAGACTCCACTGTCCTCCACTAAAACCTAGAGTGTGCTCAAATTTATGTTCACTGAGTCAGTGATGGTACCTAACCATCTCATTTTCTGGTATTTTGATCGCTTTTTCTCCCCTAGAGTTTTTCTTCCAAATGTGTAATGTTCATTTATTAAATGTATTATCTCTTTAGTCTAATTCTATTAGATACTTTATATGCATTTCTTTATTCTGGAGCTTTTGTTTTCTATAATAAACTATAAACTATTCATTATCACAAATTTATTTTTGAATGTTCAGTCTTTATTTTGAGAGCAAAAAAAAAAAAAATCTCTTCTGATTTCTGAGTTGTTGTATTTTTGTAGCTGTAATGACTTTCAAGCCTTGTAGAGAAATATCCTTTAAAATAAATAAATGGCTTAAATTTACTTGTTTCTTTTTGTGTTTTCATGGCAGGAGATGTTGATGTGACATTTTGATGGTTAACATTCTCTTAAATTAATAAGGATTTTCATATATAGGGTATTTTTATTTTTCATCCAAATTGACTATGTTCAAAGGGTACTATATTCAACAAAACTCTATTTAAGATTAGAAAGAAACTGAAAGACATTTTTCAACACACAGAGCTGTTCTGTCTCTGTATCAATTTGAAACATTATATTGTTTATGTTTGATATGAGAAGACCTTCCTTTTAGTAAGAACTCAAGAATAAAAAATTTTAAGACAAATCATATTTTCATGTTAATTTGTCTATGTCAAGAAATATGTTTAAATCAAAGGAGATGAGGATGAGAAAGGGATGAGAAAATGGAAGTTTCCTGGACAATGTGCCTGTAGACTTAAAAGGAGAGTTATTGTTATTGCTTTTATTTATTTTTTTTTTTTTGTGAAAGCCCAGACAGCCTGTTATTGCTTTGATATTTGCCAGTTTCCTCTTTGTTTTGTTTAAGTTCTTACTTCATTGTTTTAACATATATAAGCAGAGATTAAATACAAAAATGAATTTTCATTTATCTTATGGGTTGTTTTTCAGTCACTAAGTTGTGTCCAAATCTCTTTGACCCTATAGACTGTACGTAGCACAGCAGACTCCACTGTCCTCCACTAAAACCTAGAGTGTGCTCAAATTTATGTTCACTGAGTCAGTGATGGTACCTAACCATCTCATTTTCTGACACCCTCTTCTTCTCTTGCCTTCAATTTTTCCAGGATCAGGGACTTTTCCAATGAGTTGCCTTTTGGTGTCAAGTGGCCAAAGTATAAGAACTTCAGTTTTAGGAGCTGTTCTTTCTTCCAATGAGTATACATGGTTGATTTCCTTTAGGAGTGACTGATTTGGTCTTCTTGCCGTCTAAGGGACTCTCAAGAGTATTCTCCAACATCACAATTTGAAAGCATCTATTCTTTGCTACTTGGCCTTCTTTATGGTCCAACTCTCACATCTATCCATGATAATGAGAAAAAACATAGCTTTGACTATACAGATCTTATTTGTTGCCTACAACTTAAATCTCTAAGACAATTAGAATTTTAGAAAATGATATTGTGGTATAAAATATATGTGGAAAGCATCTTTTGGTTTGCTTTTATAGGTGTTTCTGATAGATCTTTAGAGGGTATGGTTTATTATGTTAAAGAAGAGTGTGACTTGAAATGATTTTGGAGTAATGTCATTCACATATTTGGGGTCCCTATTTTAAGAAGCCTGTTGATTGCTAAAAAGAGAGAAACAAAAATGATAAAAGTACACTGTCATATTTCCAGATACCCCAGAGAACATAATACAGAGGAATAATAGAGTACTTGTCATCAAATATTTGAGGAGTAATAAATTTATTCTACTGTGTTCCAAATGTCAGAAATAAAATTAAAGACTAAAATTACAGTGGGACTACTTTGTTTAATAAAAAGAAGACATTTTCAATATTTAGTACTCTTTACTTCTGAAGTAGTTGAAGTAGTGGCTCTGCCGAGCACAGGGAGGTTTTAAAGTGTTGAAGAGGAGATTTACTGCATGATATCTAATGGGCCATCCCACCTTGAGTTCCTGTGGTGATTCCACTAAATATCATGTTTAATTTCACCAAGATTTTTAGGTTATAGAACATTTGTCCTCTTCCATTCAAATAAAGCTTTATGATTAAAAGAGTGTTTGAATTGTGAAATCTGCAAAGTTAAATTTCATTGCATATAATTTAGCAAAATTAAAATGCTTAGTGACATCCTGGTTAGAACATTAGCCATACTTAGACTGGCAATTAATGTCTAATTGGACACTAGTACTCAATTTCATGATAATGAAATAATGGCTAAAAATACCAACTGGTATGTAAAAGATATGTGATATATATCCTGAAGCAATTTCCTTAAATGCCAATTTAATTTGACATTTAAAGTCTGAGAGATGTTATTGCTGATGAAAGTTGTACTGTGATCCTATGGCATATGGCTATGCATTCTTATTTGAGGGATATAACCATATTTTTACTGTATTTTAAAAATAAACATTTTACTTCTGGGAAAGCATGCTTTTTAATTAAATATACTTGTGTTATATAGAAATTGAGAGAAATAAATGACATTTTCAAAAGCATTTTTGATTTTTCCAGATATCTTTAAAATAAATATACTTTCTTCTAACATTTAGCATATTTTAAAAGCCTGTCTCTAATATAAGTAAGCAAAAGAATGAGAGACACGCATGTGTTCATATTCTTTATATATTTATACCTAATTTATGCAAAGGGTGTGAGTTGGAATTTGATCTCCAGCACTTAAAAAGTAATACTTTAAAAATATGTTTAAAGAGTGTGACTTGAAATGATTTTGGAGTAATGTCATTCACATATTTGGGGTCCCTATTTTAAGAAGCCTGTTGATTGCTAAAAAGAGAGAAACAAAAATGATAAAAGTACACTGTCATATTTCCAGATACCCCAGAGAACATAATACAGAGGAATAATAGAGTACTTGTCATCAAATATTTGAGGAGTAATAAATTTATTCTACTGTGTTCCAAATGTCAGAAATAAAATTAAAGACTAAAATTACAGTGGGACTACTTTGTTTAATAAAAAGAAGACATTTTCAATATTTAGTACTCTTTACTTCTGAAGTAGTTGAAGTAGTGGCTCTGCCGAGCACAGGGAGGTTTTAAAGTGTTGAAGAGGAGATTTACTGCATGATATCTAATGGGCCATCCCACCTTGAGTTCCTGTGGTGATTCCACTAAATATCATGTTTAATTTCACCAAGATTTTTAGGTTATAGAACATTTGTCCTCTTCCATTCAAATAAAGCTTTATGATTAAAAGAGTGTTTGAATTGTGAAATCTGCAAAGTTAAATTTCATTGCATATAATTTAGCAAAATTAAAATGCTTAGTGACATCCTGGTTAGAACATTAGCCATACTTAGACTGGCAATTAATGTCTAATTGGACACTAGTACTCAATTTCATGATAATGAAATAATGGCTAAAAATACCAACTGGTATGTAAAAGATATGTGATATATATCCTGAAGCAATTTCCTTAAATGCCAATTTAATTTGACATTTAAAGTCTGAGAGATGTTATTGCTGATGAAAGTTGTACTGTGATCCTATGGCATATGGCTATGCATTCTTATTTGAGGGATATAACCATATTTTTACTGTATTTTAAAAATAAACATTTTACTTCTGGGAAAGCATGCTTTTTAATTAAATATACTTGTGTTATATAGAAATTGAGAGAAATAAATGACATTTTCAAAAGCATTTTTGATTTTTCCAGATATCTTTAAAATAAATATACTTTCTTCTAACATTTAGCATATTTTAAAAGCCTGTCTCTAATATAAGTAAGCAAAAGAATGAGAGACACGCATGTGTTCATATTCTTTATATATTTATACCTAATTTATGCAAAGGGTGTGAGTTGGAATTTGATCTCCAGCACTAATTATAAAGTAATACTATAATGTCAAGCAGATTCATATGCTTTAAATGACAATTAAGAAAAAAATACTGTCTTTATATAATATTTGATGAATCTAGTCAGAATGTATTTTAGAAAAATATTACTGTAATGTCCTTCCAAGTTGAGACAAAGAATAAGTATTAGTCAGAGTTTTCCAGAGAAACAGAACATAAACAAAAGAGAGAGAGACGCTGTTTATGATAAGGTATTGCTTCATATGATTATGAGGACTGACAAGCTCTAAGATCTACAGGGTAAGTAGACAAGCTGAAGACACCTGAACAGCAGATGCTGTTGGTGCCGTTTCAGTCCTAAGAACCAGGAAAAATGAATGCTTTAGTTTAAGTCAGAAGTTTAGGAAAAAAATGATGCTCCCTCCCATTTGAAGGCAAACAGACAGGAACTCTCTGTTACTTGAGAGGGAGTCTGCCTGTTTGTTCTATTCTAACCCTCACTGTAAATGTAGAGGGCCATCTGCACTAGGGAGGGCTGTCTGTTTGACTTGGTTCATTGATTTTAAAGTTAATTTAATCTAAAAGCAATTTCACAGAAACACCCAGAATAATGCCAATTCAATATGTGGGTACTACATGGCTCAAAGACATAAACACACAAAAAAATCTAACTATAACAGGTAATATTTGCAGCCATATGGAGCTTAGGAGTGCTTGGGGGACATTTGAACTGACTCCAACAGGAATATATATATATATTCCTGAAATCCCCAAAATATATTGTGACAAGCACATTTTCTGGAAATTTTGGGAAAATTAGTATTATAAGCAATCACAATCATTTGGAAATCAAACCAGTCAAACAACCAAAGAAATCACACTAAGTAAAGCCCACAGAAGTGACCTGGCCTTAAATAAAATCTATAGAAAAAAAGATTAAGTACAAAGTAAGATCATACATTATCCTCATCTTCATTATTTTGTAACAGTTCAATATATTTAGAAAGCCACATGAAATTGTTTTTGGCTGTCAGGTGGCTGAGTGGTAAATAATCTGCCTGCCAAGGGTTTTAGTGCTGGGTCAGGAAGACACCTGGAGGAGGAAATGACAACCTACTCCAATGTTCTTGCCTGGAGAATCCCATGGACAGAGGAAACTGATGGGCTATAGTACATAGGGTTGAAAAGAGCTGGACATGACTTAAAGACTAAACTACCACCACCACCATGACATTGTTTCCATGATAAAAGTCCATATTCATTTTAGAGCACTTTCTGCTCCCCAAAATATATCCAAGATTTTAATACAAATTATGTTTATGTGACCTAGCAAAATTGGGAGCATGAGACCATGAAGAATGCTGCTCTTATAAAAATCTTTTGTAGAACAATTTGTATTGATTGTTTAGAATATTTTCAAAATAATAATTCTACAATCTAAAAGATTATTTCTCCAAAACCAGACATAGTATTCCAATGTTTGAATGACTTTGTTCAGTTCAGTTTAGTTCATTTCCATTGCTCAATTATGTCCAATTCTTTGTTACCCCAGTATGACTTTGTAGATTATTTCATTCCTAGTGTGTTTATAAGAGAATAGCAGATGAGCAACATCTGTTAATGCTCAATACAGAGGTGAAAAATACTGCTGTTACCACACCACTTAACATTTTAATTCTATGCTATTTACTTTTGCTGCTGTTTCAAGTATTGATTTTGCTTATTCAGTCTTTTCATGTATTGATTTTAAAGCAAAATTTCACAGAAACACCCAGAATAATGCCAATTCAATATGTGGGTACTACATGGCTCAAAGACATAAACACACAAAAAAATCTAACTATAACAGGTAATATTTGCAGCCATATGGAGCTTAGGAGTGCTTGGGGGACATTTGAACTGACTCCAACAGGAATATATATATATATTCCTGAAATCCCCAAAATATATTGTGACAAGCACATTTTCTGGAAATTTTGGGAAAATTAGTATTATAAGCAATCACAATCATTTGGAAATCAAACCAGTCAAACAACCAAAGAAATCACACTAAGTAAAGCCCACAGAAGTGACCTGGCCTTAAATAAAATCTATAGAAAAAAAGATTAAGTACAAAGTAAGATCATACATTATCCTCATCTTCATTATTTTGTAACAGTTCAATATATTTAGAAAGCCACATGAAATTGTTTTTGGCTGTCAGGTGGCTGAGTGGTAAATAATCTGCCTGCCAAGGGTTTTAGTGCTGGGTCAGGAAGACACCTGGAGGAGGAAATGACAACCTACTCCAATGTTCTTGCCTGGAGAATCCCATGGACAGAGGAAACTGATGGGCTATAGTACATAGGGTTGAAAAGAGCTGGACATGACTTAAAGACTAAACTACCACCACCACCATGACATTGTTTCCATGATAAAAGTCCATATTCATTTTAGAGCACTTTCTGCTCCCCAAAATATATCCAAGATTTTAATACAAATTATGTTTATGTGACCTAGCAAAATTGGGAGCATGAGACCATGAAGAATGCTGCTCTTATAAAAATCTTTTGTAGAACAATTTGTATTGATTGTTTAGAATATTTTCAAAATAATAATTCTACAATCTAAAAGATTATTTCTCCAAAACCAGACATAGTATTCCAATGTTTGAATGACTTTGTTCAGTTCAGTTTAGTTCATTTCCATTGCTCAATTATGTCCAATTCTTTGTTACCCCAGTATGACTTTGTAGATTATTTCATTCCTAGTGTGTTTATAAGAGAATAGCAGATGAGCAACATCTGTTAATGCTCAATACAGAGGTGAAAAATACTGCTGTTACCACACCACTTAACATTTTAATTCTATGCTATTTACTTTTGCTGCTGTTTCAAGTATTGATTTTGCTTATTCAGTCTTTTCATGTCTTTTGAAATATTTTTTGCAGCTCATATTGAGTGCTATGCTGAGCACATGATAAATGTTCAGTCAATATTTGCCATTTGTTTACAGTGTGGACATGTATCTGTACACATTCTCTATGTACCTGAATTATTATTTTTTATTCCAAATAGCAATTCACAGCCAATAAATTGGAAGATAAACAGACAGTGTCAAAAATGGCTATGATTTAGCAGATAAACAAGTGAACTCTAGAAGACATTTACTCTGTAAAGCTAAGCATATCTTAAATAAAATCATGGATGTTGTATCAGAAGAATATTCTTTAAGTATCACTGTGAAATTATTCTGTTTTAAACTGAATAACATAATTAAGTCATATTTGAGCATAGGAATATGGCCACACAGCAACTAATAGTGAATATCTGAGTGAATTTAGAGTAATTTTCAATCAGATTTGATAGTTAAATCATGGCTAGGGCAAGAAAAAATATGTATTGGATTATAGGATATTCTCTCAAGAAGCATAAATCACCTGATTCATTAATTAATTCTAGAACCTTGCTGATGTACAGCTCCTTTTAATATCTGTACTATAAGATACATTTCTACTCATCCTGAAGAAGCTATACCTGATCCTTGAAAATAATTATCCTTAGGGGAAAATGCAGGAATATTGCTTCTTTTCTGGAATGACTATGCCAATTCTATATCAATCTTCCTTTCATTATTTAGAAAGTAACACTGCCTTATACCATCATTAAAAGGTACGGGTATACATGGACAACTTTCTCATCTCTTGGGTGATAGGGCAGGAGAATGCTGTGTGTAGCTACACCTGAAGTTAAGTGAAGTTTGATAACTCTCTAGTACATGTAATTATAATTACATCATAAATACAATTGTTAAGCCTTAAAAATTGATTTGAGATTTTTTTGTTTCAACCATTGTGTAAAGGAAAGAACATCAAGATAGAATTCCAGAGACTTAACTCTTCCCCTTGATTTTGTAACATCTGCAGTGTCAATTCTCCCTGTGTCTGTTTCTGATATAAATTGGATGTTTTTATCTCCTTCTATATTAATAGCATGAAATCTTCACTCCCAGTGTTATGGTTTTATGAAGTGGGGGCCTTTGCGAGTTAATTAGGTCATGAAGATGGAACCCTCATGAATGGGATTAGAGAATTTACAAAAGAAACTCCAGAGAGGTCCCTAGCCTTGCCATCTATGTGAGGATGTCACCAGAAGATTGCTCTTTATGTACCAGAAGATGACTATATATGAACCAGAAGACTACAATCTATAAACCATCAGACACTGGATCTACTGGTGCCACCATCTTAGATTTCCCAGGCTCCAGATCTGTGGTAAATAAATTTCTGCTGTTTAAGTCTCCAGTTCTACGATATTTTTGTTATAGAAGCCTTAACATAATTAAGTCATATTTGAGCATAGGAATATGGCCACACAGCAACTAATAGTGAATATCTGAGTGAATTTAGAGTAATTTTCAATCAGATTTGATAGTTAAATCATGGCTAGGGCAAGAAAAAATATGTATTGGATTATAGGATATTCTCTCAAGAAGCATAAATCACCTGATTCATTAATTAATTCTAGAACCTTGCTGATGTACAGCTCCTTTTAATATCTGTACTATAAGATACATTTCTACTCATCCTGAAGAAGCTATACCTGATCCTTGAAAATAATTATCCTTAGGGGAAAATGCAGGAATATTGCTTCTTTTCTGGAATGACTATGCCAATTCTATATCAATCTTCCTTTCATTATTTAGAAAGTAACACTGCCTTATACCATCATTAAAAGGTACGGGTATACATGGACAACTTTCTCATCTCTTGGGTGATAGGGCAGGAGAATGCTGTGTGTAGCTACACCTGAAGTTAAGTGAAGTTTGATAACTCTCTAGTACATGTAATTATAATTACATCATAAATACAATTGTTAAGCCTTAAAAATTGATTTGAGATTTTTTTGTTTCAACCATTGTGTAAAGGAAAGAACATCAAGATAGAATTCCAGAGACTTAACTCTTCCCCTTGATTTTGTAACATCTGCAGTGTCAATTCTCCCTGTGTCTGTTTCTGATATAAATTGGATGTTTTTATCTCCTTCTATATTAATAGCATGAAATCTTCACTCCCAGTGTTATGGTTTTATGAAGTGGGGGCCTTTGCGAGTTAATTAGGTCATGAAGATGGAACCCTCATGAATGGGATTAGAGAATTTACAAAAGAAACTCCAGAGAGGTCCCTAGCCTTGCCATCTATGTGAGGATGTCACCAGAAGATTGCTCTTTATGTACCAGAAGATGACTATATATGAACCAGAAGACTACAATCTATAAACCATCAGACACTGGATCTACTGGTGCCACCATCTTAGATTTCCCAGGCTCCAGATCTGTGGTAAATAAATTTCTGCTGTTTAAGTCTCCAGTTCTACGATATTTTTTGTTATAGAAGCCTGAACTGACTAAAAGCATTTCTTTGTTTATATAGACAATAATATCATTACTACTACTTGATAGATTAAGTGAGTCATCTTCAAACAAGCCAGGTGTTTTCTCTTAATCATTGCATCACTTTGTCTGGAGAAAGAAGTACAACATATTTATCTGCTAGGAAATTTACATATCTTGTCTCTCACTGGTCAAATTTTGCCTCATGGTACATTAATTATAGTAAGTTTTCAAGTTGAAAAATCCATTATCCTTATATAGTTGTTTATTCCTTATTCCTCATTGAAAAATTCAGTCTTAAATTAAAGACAGTAGGGAAAACCACTAGGCCATTCAGGTATGACCTAAATCAAATTTCTGAGGATTACATAGTGGAAGTGACAAATTGATTCAAGGGATTAAATCTGATAGAGTGCCTGAAGAAGTAAGGACAGAGGTTATTAATAGTGTACAGGAGGCAATGATTAGACCTATCCGTGAGAAAAACAATGCAAAAAGGCAAAATTGTTTTCAGAGGAGACCTTACAAAGAGCTGAGAAAAAGAAAAGAGGAGAAAAGGCAAAGGAGAGAAGGAAGGATACACTCATCTGAATGCAGGCTTTCAGAAAACAGCAAAGAGAGACAAAAAGCCTTCCTAAGTGAACAAAGCAAAGAAGTAGTGAAAACAATAGAATGAGAAAGACTAGAGATCTTTTCAGGAAAATTAAAGATACCAAGTGAACATTTCATACAAAGAAGGGCAAGATAAAGGAAAGAAATGCTATGGACCTAACAGAGGCAGAAGATATTAGGAAGAGGTGACAAGAATGCACATAAGAACTATACAAAAATATCTTAATTAAATTGATAAAGAAGCTGTGGTGCATATATACAATGGCATATTATTCAGCTATAAAAAAGGAATGGATTTGAGTCAGTTCTAACAAAATGGATGAACATAGACTCTGTTATAGAGAGTGAAGTAAGCCAGAAAAAGAAAGATAAATATTGTATACTAGCATATATATGTATGAAATCTAGAAAGATGGTACTTATGAATATATATGCAGGGCAGCAGTGAAGAAACAGATATAGAGAACAATCTTATGGACATTGGGGAGGGAGGAGTGGGTGAGATGTATGGAAAGAGTAACATGAAAACTTACATTAGCTTATGTAAAATAGATAACCAATGGGAATTTTCTGTAAAACTAAGGGCTGTTTATTACAAACTGGAGCTCTGTAACAACCTAGAAGGGTGGAATTGGGACGGAGATGTGAGGGAAGTTCAACAGCAAGGGAACATGTATATATATATTCCTCTGGCTGATTCATATTGTTGCTTGACAGTAAACAACAAATTCTGTAAAGCCATTATCCTTCAAATAAAATAAAATATCTTAATGACCCAGATAACCACAATGATGTAATCACTTACAGAGAGCCAGACACCAACAAGAATGAAGTCAAGTAGGCCTTAGGAAATATCACTAAGAACAAAGCTAATAGAGGTGATGGGATTCTAGTTGAGCTATTCTAAATCCTAAGAAAAGATTCCATTAAAGTGTTACAATCAGTATGCCAGCTAATTTGGAAAACTCAGCATTGACTACAGGACTGTAAAAAGTCAGTTTTTATTGCAACTCCAAAGAAGGGAAATGCCAAAGAATGTTCAAACTACTCCATAATTGTATTCATTTCAAGTGCTAGTAAGGTCATGCTAAAAATTCCCCAATCTAGGCTTCAACATACAAGAACTGAGAAAACCCAGATATATAAGATGGGTTTGAAAAAGGAAGAGGAACCAGAAATCAACTTCTCAAATCTGTTGGATCATAGAAAAAACAAGAGAATTCAAAGAAAATGTCTATTTCTGATTCATTGACTAAGCTGAAGTCTTTGATTGTGTAGATCACAACAATATGTGGAAAATTCTTATAGAGGTGGGAATACCAGATCACTTTACCTGTTCTTGCAAAGCCTTTATGCAGAACAAGAAGCAACAGTTAGAACTTGGCATGGAACAATGGACTGGTTCCAAATTAGGAAAGAAATATGTCAAGGCTGTATACTGTCAGCCTGCTTTTTTTTTTTTTTAATTTATTTTTGGGTGGGGGTCGGGTTGGGGAGGGAGAGGAACAGGCAGGCCACTTCTATTGGTCTTCCATTTCTCTATTTTCATGCATCTTTGTTCTCTGGCTCCTGTGGGCCTCCCATCACGGTGGCATCTGTCGTTGCAGAGCACTGGCTCTGGGCTCATGCGCTCCAAAGCTCTGGCTCGGTAATTGGACACATCAGTCCAGCCGCTCCGCGGCACGTGGGATCTTCCCAGGCCAGGGATCGAACCGGTGCCCCTTGCACTGCAAGGCGGTGTCCTTACCCACTGGACCACCAGGGGAAGCCCTGCTTATTTGTTTATATGTAGAGAACTTAATGTGAAATGGGAGTAGATAAAGCACAAGCCGGAATCAGAATTAACAGGAGAAATATCAATAACCTCAGGTATGTAGATGGCATGACCCTAAAGGTAGAAAGCAAAGAGGAATTAAAAAGCACCTTGATGAAGCTGAAACTCAATATCAGAAAACTAAGATCATGGCATCTGATTCCATCACTTCATTGCAAATAGATGGACAAACAGTGGAAACATGGACAGACTCTATTTTCCTGGGCTCCAAGATCACTGCAGATGGTTACTGTAGAGATGAGATTAAAGATACCTGCTCCTTGGCATCTTTCAGATACCTGAAAAGCTGTGAAAAACCTGAACAGCATATTAAAAAGCAGAGATATGACTTTCCCAACAAAAATCCATATAGTCAAAGCTATGGTTTTTTCTGTAGTCATGTATGTATGTGAGAGTTTGACCATAAAGAAGTCTGAACACCAAAGAACTGATGACTTTGAGTTGGGGTGTTGGAAAAGACTACTGAGAGTCCCTTGGATTTCAAGATCATATCAGCCAATATTAAAGGAAATCAACCCTGAGGCTGGATGTCATCATCGACTCATTGAACATGAATGTGAGTAATACTCCAGGAGATGTAGAAGGATAGGGAAGCCTGACATGTTGTAATCCATGGGATCACAAAGAGTGGAACATGACTGAGTAACTTCACTGATTAATACAGCTGCTGGGGAAAATAGATCTTATGACTCATAGGGCAACCTTTCATTTTGAACTATTAATAAAGAAGGAATACTGAAGCCAAACCTTCCCATTCTGGATGAATAGGACATGGATACTTGACTAACATGTCTCCTTTAGCAAAATTGGACACAGTGAACACTGTCAGAATTTAACCCCTCCTGGGGAAGACATAGAAGCAAGGGAATATTGGACCACATGATTATGATAGTGTGAGCCAGTGCTCTCCTTCAAGCCAGAGGCCAAAGCTCCAGGGTTTAGGTGACTTCAAGTAAATTGGGCTTATAATTAGAACTGAAACACACACTTTAAGAAATGGTGGGTTAAACTTTCTAAAAAATTGTTAATCTTTATTCTTTTTAAAGGAATGTTAAGATATCACTCTGTTTCTATGATACCAGTTGTCATCATGAAATCTGTAAGATTTGGGGAGCAAAGTGTTCCCTATCTCCTTGATATCATTCTGAAACTTTTAGAAGATTTGCACAGTGCTGGTAAAAATATATTAGCAAAGCTGCTAGCAATTGTTGTGGTTTTGCCATGGAGAACATAAAACGTAAATGCAGATTCTCGCAGCATCACGCAGTATCCAGTGATAACTCATGAAACAATTTAACCCACTAAACCCACTAAATTAAGTTCATTAATTTATTACAGATCATTCTGACCCTGCATTGGGAGTTCTCTAACATTTCTGAAATAGGTTGGAGTAAATGTTTATGGTAAGCTTAAGTATGAGGAGGATAGATACACTTTATGATGCATGCTACCCTTTCATTTGAGTTAGACAGTCCAACTGAAGCTAAGCAATTGCCTAAATGATTTATTTGCCTGACCAAAATTCACATTTCTGCAACAATCTGGGTAATGGGAAAATATATTTTTATTTTAATCAATTCTATATAATAATAAAGGTTCTAATTAAAAAAAAAAAAAAGGAAAGGTACTAAAATGGCAATCTCAGAGAATAATGCACAGATACAGGAGTTCCATGCCCTGATTGTACTTGCTGGGAAAGCTGGGATTCATACTTATCGCTACTCTCTCCCTTCCTCCTCCTTCCTTCCTATGTTTCTGCCTTCTTTTTCTTTTGCAACTATTTTTTCGTACTCCTTGGGTGTAGAAAATCTACATTGAGGGGTTTAAGAGTTGAAGAACTCAGTTAAGCTGGTAAACTCAGCTTCAACTCAAAGTTGTATCTCAGTGATACAATCTAATAAGAATGGAACAGGAATATTGTATATTTCTTGGAACAAAATGATGAGAAATTATACAGTTTTCATTTAATGACTTTTCTTTTCCTTTTACTGTGTCAGATAAGAAGGTCAGTTATCAATGTTTTGAGAGGATCATCTTCCCATAGAGTAAAGTAATAACATGATGTTTGTAGCAATATGAACCTGGGAGCTGAAAAACACTCCAGAAATAGGACTGAAAACCAGAAACAAATTAGACTAAATTCTTCAGAAGTTTTCAACTGAAACTCTACGAATGAAAAGTTTTCCTTATTCAACTGAGGGTCAAAGCTCATCAGAGAAACAATATTATTTCCTGGGAACCAAGACTATTGTTGTGAATCCACTGATGGTTGGTGAATCAGTACTAAGTCTGTTTAAGAAACTAACCTGCAGCCCATGCATTAAAGGTTGCAGCTGCAGTATCCAGTGATAACTCATGAAACAATTTAACCCACTAAACCCACTAAATTAAGTTCATTAATTTATTACAGATCATTCTGACCCTGCATTGGGAGTTCTCTAACATTTCTGAAATAGGTTGGAGTAAATGTTTATGGTAAGCTTAAGTATGAGGAGGATAGATACACTTTATGATGCATGCTACCCTTTCATTTGAGTTAGACAGTCCAACTGAAGCTAAGCAATTGCCTAAATGATTTATTTGCCTGACCAAAATTCACATTTCTGCAACAATCTGGGTAATGGGAAAATATATTTTTATTTTAATCAATTCTATATAATAATAAAGGTTCTAATTAAAAAAAAAAAAAAGGAAAGGTACTAAAATGGCAATCTCAGAGAATAATGCACAGATACAGGAGTTCCATGCCCTGATTGTACTTGCTGGGAAAGCTGGGATTCATACTTATCGCTACTCTCTCCCTTCCTCCTCCTTCCTTCCTATGTTTCTGCCTTCTTTTTCTTTTGCAACTATTTTTTCGTACTCCTTGGGTGTAGAAAATCTACATTGAGGGTTGAAGAGTTGAAGAAATCAGTTAAGCTGGTAAACTCAGCTTCAACTCAAAGTTGTATCTCAGTGATACAATCTAATAAGAATGGAACAGGAATATTGTATATTTCTTGGAACAAAATGATGAGAAATTATACAGTTTTCATTTAATGACTTTTCTTTTCCTTTTACTGTGTCAGATAAGAAGGTCAGTTATCAATGTTTTGAGAGGATCATCTTCCCATAGAGTAAAGTAATAACATGATGTTTGTAGCAATATGAACCTGGGAGCTGAAAAACACTCCAGAAATAGGACTGAAAACCAGAAACAAATTAGACTAAATTCTTCAGAAGTTTTCAACTGAAACTCTACGAATGAAAAGTTTTCCTTATTCAACTGAGGGTCAAAGCTCATCAGAGAAACAATATTATTTCCTGGGAACCAAGACTATTGTTGTGAATCCACTGATGGTTGGTGAATCAGTACTAAGTCTGTTTAAGAAACTAATCCCTTAAACAAAGCCTTGAGGGGTGGGATGGGTGTGATCCACATATGACTAATCTGTGATCATACATATCTATAAACAACAAAGCTCTGTAAGAGTAAAAAGTAAAAAAAAAAAAAAAAGAAAACCAGTTAAAAAAAGAGAGAGACAAAGGCAAGACAAAAAAAAAAAAAATCAAAACAAACAAAAAAGAATTTAATTCCTTAAAGAAACTACCTTTTCAGAACAATAAAAGTTTTGGAATTTTCTTCAGATTTTACCATTTGAGAATTCTATTTCTATTTCTATTTTCTATTTCTATTCAATTCTATTTGAGTGATTGTATGTGTGTATTAAAAGTGGTTTTATAGCAGATGTGGTAATGAAATATTTAAAATGATAGTAAAAATGCTGTTACCTTTTGTACATTATAATTACTTAAAATCAACTTGATGTTGCTAAACAACTTGAAGTCGCTAAACAACTTTTTGTTTTGTCTTGGTTCTATTTTTCTGTTTCAGTTATACAAGTTGATGATTCTTGCATTATGGTACCAAAAAAAAAGAAAAAAAGAAAAACAAAAACTATGAGCATTATCTTAATGCATGCTTTGTAAAATTGAATTCTATTTTATGGTACAAGTTTTATATTTTAAGACTAAATATGCATTCCTCATTTTATTTATTTTTACATGAGTAAAAAATTCTCTCAAAATGCCATGAAGAGGTATATTATAGACTGAACTATGTACTCTCAAAAATATTGTAATAATCTCAGGTGCCTCAGAATGTGATCTTTTTGAATATTTGCTTTTCCTTTTACTGTGTCAGATAAGAAGGTCAGTTATCAATGTTTTGAGAGGATCATCTTCCCATAGAGTAAAGTAATAACATGATGTTTGTAGCAATATGAACCTGGGAGCTGAAAAACACTCCAGAAATAGGACTGAAAACCAGAAACAAATTAGACTAAATTCTTCAGAAGTTTTCAACTGAAACTCTACGAATGAAAAGTTTTCCTTATTCAACTGAGGGTCAAAGCTCATCAGAGAAACAATATTATTTCCTGGGAACCAAGACTATTGTTGTGAATCCACTGATGGTTGGTGAATCAGTACTAAGTCTGTTTAAGAAACTAATCCCTTAAACAAAGCCTTGAGGGGTGGGATGGGTGTGATCCACATATGACTAATCTGTGATCATACATATCTATAAACAACAAAGCTCTGTAAGAGTAAAAAGTAAAAAAAAAAAAAAAAGAAAACCAGTTAAAAAAAGAGAGAGACAAAGGCAAGACAAAAAAAAAAAAAATCAAAACAAACAAAAAAGAATTTAATTCCTTAAAGAAACTACCTTTTCAGAACAATAAAAGTTTTGGAATTTTCTTCAGATTTTACCATTTGAGAATTCTATTTCTATTTCTATTTTCTATTTCTATTCAATTCTATTTGAGTGATTGTATGTGTGTATTAAAAGTGGTTTTATAGCAGATGTGGTAATGAAATATTTAAAATGATAGTAAAAATGCTGTTACCTTTTGTACATTATAATTACTTAAAATCAACTTGATGTTGCTAAACAACTTGAAGTCGCTAAACAACTTTTTGTTTTGTCTTGGTTCTATTTTTCTGTTTCAGTTATACAAGTTGATGATTCTTGCATTATGGTACCAAAAAAAAAGAAAAAAAGAAAAACAAAAACTATGAGCATTATCTTAATGCATGCTTTGTAAAATTGAATTCTATTTTATGGTACAAGTTTTATATTTTAAGACTAAATATGCATTCCTCATTTTATTTATTTTTACATGAGTAAAAAATTCTCTCAAAATGCCATGAAGAGGTATATTATAGACTGAACTATGTACTCTCAAAAAAATATTGTAATAATCTCAGGTGCCTCAGAATGTGATCTTATGAAGAGATAGGGCCTTTACAGAGGTAATTATTTGCTTAGAATTACATCATTACACTGGGTCATAGTTTGTTATGACTGTTTTAGTTATGGAAAGGGTGATTTTGGACACAGCGGCACATAGAGATGGAAAATAACATCAATGCACAGGCAGAATACTATCTACAAGGCAAGGAATGCCTAAGGTTACCACAAAGTGAGAGAGAGACATGAAACAGGATTTTCCCTTACAGCTTTCAGTGGGAACAATCTCTGCTCACATATTGATTTCAGGCTCCTAGCCTCCAGGACTATGTGACAGATTTTTGTTGTTTTTTAATCTATCTAGTTTGTGGTACTCAACTACAGCACACCCAAGAAACTAATAAAAGGTATTTCTCCAAAGTCATTGTCAAGATGATTTGTTTTGGGTTCTGAGTGCCACATAGTTTATACTGGGAAATTACCTACCGAGTGTCATTGTTACTGAGAAGTTTAGGAGATGATGATTACTTTAAAAGAGTATTACCAGTGAGATTATGTATTGAAAAAACTTCTAAAATGACCTCATATTTCTCTCCCTTCATTTGCAAACCTTCTATAAATTCTCATTCATTGAATGTGAGGAAGACTTATAACTATGATGAATTTTACTCCCATAATTAGGTTGCTATATTCATAAGGTAAAAATTGGAATAAGAGTACATCAAGGCTTTATATTGTTACTCTGCTTATTTAACTTCTATGCTGAGTATATCATGTGAAATACCAGTCTGAATAACTCACAAGCTGGAATCAAGATTGCTGGGAGAAATATCAACAATCTTAGATATGCAGTTGATACCACTCTAATGGCAAACATGAAGAGGAACTAAAAAGCCTCTTTCTGAGGGCAAAATCTGAGAGTGAAAAAACTAGCTTATAACTGAACATTCAAAAAAACTATGGTCATGACAGATCAGATATGTCAGATCATGACATCTGATTCCATCACTTCATGGCAAATAGAAAGCAAAAATGTGGAAACGTTGACATATTTTATTTTCATGGGCTCCAAAGTCACTGCAGACAGTGACTGCAGCCATGAAATAAAAATATACTTACTCCTTGAAAGAAATGTTATGGCAAATCTAGACAGCATAATAAAAAATGGAGACATCACTTTGCCTACAAAGGTCCAAATAGTTAAAGCTATGTTATTTTCAGTAATCATGCATGTATGTGACAATAGGACCATAGAGAAGACTGTGTCATGGGCACTGTGCTGCAACTTACTCCGATTCTTATTCTTAGTTCTCACTAAGAGAGACATGAAACAGGATTTTCCCTTACAGCTTTCAGTGGGAACAATCTCTGCTCACATATTGATTTCAGGCTCCTAGCCTCCAGGACTATGTGACAGATTTTGTTGTTTTTAATCTATCTAGTTTGTGGTACTCAACTACAGCACACCCAAGAAACTAATAAAAGGTATTTCTCCAAAGTCATTGTCAAGATGATTTGTTTTGGGTTCTGAGTGCCACATAGTTTATACTGGGAAATTACCTACCGAGTGTCATTGTTACTGAGAAGTTTAGGAGATGATGATTACTTTAAAAGAGTATTACCAGTGAGATTATGTATTGAAAAAACTTCTAAAATGACCTCATATTTCTCTCCCTTCATTTGCAAACCTTCTATAAATTCTCATTCATTGAATGTGAGGAAGACTTATAACTATGATGAATTTTACTCCCATAATTAGGTTGCTATATTCATAAGGTAAAAATTGGAATAAGAGTACATCAAGGCTTTATATTGTTACTCTGCTTATTTAACTTCTATGCTGAGTATATCATGTGAAATACCAGTCTGAATAACTCACAAGCTGGAATCAAGATTGCTGGGAGAAATATCAACAATCTTAGATATGCAGTTGATACCACTCTAATGGCAAACATGAAGAGGAACTAAAAAGCCTCTTTCTGAGGGCAAAATCTGAGAGTGAAAAAACTAGCTTATAACTGAACATTCAAAAAAACTATGGTCATGACAGATCAGATATGTCAGATCATGACATCTGATTCCATCACTTCATGGCAAATAGAAAGCAAAAATGTGGAAACGTTGACATATTTTATTTTCATGGGCTCCAAAGTCACTGCAGACAGTGACTGCAGCCATGAAATAAAAATATACTTACTCCTTGAAAGAAATGTTATGGCAAATCTAGACAGCATAATAAAAAATGGAGACATCACTTTGCCTACAAAGGTCCAAATAGTTAAAGCTATGTTATTTTCAGTAATCATGCATGTATGTGACAATAGGACCATAGAGAAGACTGTGTCATGGGCACTGTGCTGCAACTTACTCCGATTCTTATTCTTAGTTCTCACTAAGAGATACTATCTTAAATAGATCAGAGACCTTTTACAGTCACAGTGTAGTCTCCTCAGAGTCATGAGTCTTGGACTTGGACAATAAAGTGTCATGGTCTTGAGTATTGTCAAACCAAGAATAGTTTTATTAATTATAGTACATATAATAATCACAATCAAGGTTCAATTAATCAGAATTCAAATAAAGGCAAGCACAAATTCTCAGAACTCAATCAAACAATCAGAACTCAATCAAAAGCAAGAACAAGTTCCTACCCCAGAGTTGGAGAGTCTCGATCTCACATTGGGCACAGCTTATCTCCGTGAGCGAGTCTCCCACACAATCTTATCTTACCCTTTTATATTTTCTCAACTAAAAATCTCAAGTTAACTAGTAATCACAAAACTGATTGTTACAAGAGCTTTTTGTTCCTCTAGAGAAGCAAACGTGGTTATTACTGGAGCTTTTTACTTCTCTACTAGCTCCTAGGTAAACACCTTTGTCTTCCGGGGGAAACACGTGTTTGTACAGAAAACATTCTTACGATTCTTCATTTACAAAGGAAACTATGAGTTGTAAGAAGCATATTACACTATAACTAAAAAGCAGAAGTATAAGAGCTTTTGTGCTCTGCACTAGTGCCTAGGGAAACATCTCTATCAATGTTTGTCAAAGGTGATAGTTTAAACCTACAAACTGCTAGTTTTATGAGTGTGGCTATTTCAGGCCCAGGCTTCCTATCAGTAACAATACTAGCTACTTAGTCATCATCACAAGAGGCCTCGGAGGCAGGGCTGCAGGCAGAGCTTATTGCTACTTTGAAAGATACTTGTCCACTCGTCCCGGTATCTTTTCTTAATCTTCCTGTGAGAAGTGAACATGGAACCATCCCCTCATACTAATGAACATGGAGACATACACTTTGAAAGAAATGTTATGGCAAATCTAGACAGCATAATAAAAATGGAGACATCACTTTGCCTACAAAGGTCCAAATAGTTAAAGCTATGTTATTTTCAGTAATCATGCATGTATGTGACAATAGGACCATAGAGAAGACTGTGTCATGGGCACTGTGCTGCAACTTACTCCGATTCTTATTCTTAGTTCTCACTAAGAGATACTATCTTAAATAGATCAGAGACCTTTTACAGTCACAGTGTAGTCTCCTCAGAGTCATGAGTCTTGGACTTGGACAATAAAGTGTCATGGTCTTGAGTATTGTCAAACCAAGAATAGTTTTATTAATTATAGTACATATAATAATCACAATCAAGGTTCAATTAATCAGAATTCAAATAAAGGCAAGCACAAATTCTCAGAACTCAATCAAACAATCAGAACTCAATCAAAAGCAAGAACAAGTTCCTACCCCAGAGTTGGAGAGTCTCGATCTCACATTGGGCACAGCTTATCTCCGTGAGCGAGTCTCCCACACAATCTTATCTTACCCTTTTATATTTTCTCAACTAAAAATCTCAAGTTAACTAGTAATCACAAAACTGATTGTTACAAGAGCTTTTTGTTCCTCTAGAGAAGCAAACGTGGTTATTACTGGAGCTTTTTACTTCTCTACTAGCTCCTAGGTAAACACCTTTGTCTTCCGGGGGAAACACGTGTTTGTACAGAAAACATTCTTACGATTCTTCATTTACAAAGGAAACTATGAGTTGTAAGAAGCATATTACACTATAACTAAAAAGCAGAAGTATAAGAGCTTTTGTGCTCTGCACTAGTGCCTAGGGAAACATCTCTATCAATGTTTGTCAAAGGTGATAGTTTAAACCTACAAACTGCTAGTTTTATGAGTGTGGCTATTTCAGGCCCAGGCTTCCTATCAGTAACAATACTAGCTACTTAGTCATCATCACAAGAGGCCTCGGAGAGGCAGGGCTGCAGGCAGAGCTTATTGCTACTTTGAAAAGATACTTGTCCACTCGTCCCGGGTATCTTTTCTTAATCTTCCCTGTGAGAAGTGAACATGGAACCATCCCCTCATACTAATGACTACTCTAATGGGAACTTTTGACATACCCACCAAGTTAGAGTAGAGGGGTCTTCTTCCCTACATAGTGGCATTCCCTGCAAATAACCTAACTTCTCTTCCTCATCACTTTCCCCATCAGAACTGCTCTCCTCATAATTAGGGTCCCAATATCTGTCAGTGAAGATGCCTTTGCTTGCCCATGACAACTGAGCACTGAAGAACTGATGCTTTTGAACTATTGTGCTGGAGAAGACTCTTGAGTCCTGTATACCACAAGAAGATCAAACATGCCTTTTGAGCAAACTCCAGGAAATAATGAAGGACAGGGACATTTGGCATACTGAAGTTTATGGAGCTGCAAAGATTCAGCTATGACTTAGTGACTGAACAGTAAGTCCATATGGCAAAAAAATTTTTCAATGTGATTAAGTTTCTTAATTAGTTGATTTTGAGTTTTTCAAAGGGGAGCTAACCTTGAGTGTGATTGACATAATCAGTGAAAGTAAAGTTTCTCAATTGTGTCCAGACCCATGGAAGAGTCATGGAATTCTTCAGACAATTCTGGAGTGAGTAGCCTTTCCCTTCTCCAGGAGATATTGCCAACCAAGGGATCAAACCCACTTCTTCCACACTGCAGGCAGATTCTTTACCAGCTGAACCATCAGGAAAGCAATGAGCCACCAGGGAAGCCACCAGGGAAGGCATAATTATATGAGCCCTTATAAAAGGCTGATGATATTGGAAACAATATAAAATTTCCGGTTAGCTCAGAAAGCAAATTTCTGAGATATGCCTATAGCTACATGAAAGGGAAACAGGGAATGTCCTCTGAGTACTGAGAATGGGCACTACATTTTACAGTTAACAAAAACTAAGGGAACTCTGCCCCACAAAATGTGCAAAAAATCTGATTTATGCAAGGAACCACCAGTGAGTTTGGAAGATTATCCTGATCCAGAGATGCGACTACAGTGTTGTTTAGCTGTTCAGTTTTATCTTTGTGAGACATTTAGAAGAAAATCCAGTTAATGGTATTTTGGTGTACAGGAATATAAAATAATGAATGGGCATTGTTTTGTTAAGTGGTGAGAAATTTTTGCATAGCAACAGAAAATTGAAGACATGTCCATACAGTGCTTGTGGAGCAATGCATTGTTATTTGAGGATAGATAATGAATAATGAATGAAAGAAGTATATTTTAAAGTCAAGGGTAACTATGAAACACACTTCCCTCACAAGTTTAATGGGTTTTAAACTTACCACTTCAGTTCCTGTTTGCATCAAAGAATTCACCTGCAGTACAGTAGACTTAGATCAGTAAGATACCCTGAAAAAGGGAATGGCTACACACTTCAGTATTCTTACCTGGAGAATTCCACAGACAGAGGAGCCTGACAGGCTATAGTCTATGGGTTCACAAAGAGACAAGACTGAGTGAAACTTTCCCTTTTTAAGTTGCAGGAGCTTTAAATATATAACTGGGTTCCATAGTTCATGGGATCTCAAAGAGTTGGACATGACTGAGCAACTGAACTGAATTGAACTGAGGTCAGGGAGCTTTTTCTCTTGCAAGGTGAAGAAGGAAAACTTACTCCTCAAAATCTAGTGAGGCCTTTCCTCCTGTGTTATCTCCTTGGATTTGATTTTTGCACTGAAGCAAGAGCTCAAAATCTAATCTAAGTTACAGGAAGCACAGCATGGCTATAAAAGGGGTGACCAGAAGCAGCAGTCTCCTTTTCCCTCCCACATCCAATATATGTGATTCACAGAAAAACAAAAATAACATATCCACAGAATACCATGGCTAAGAATTACAAAAATCTATTCATCCAATGGTGGTGCAAGGTAAGAAGGGCAAGTTAGAGGCTAAATGACACAGGGAAATCAGTCCAAGCATGGAGCAGACTAATGCTAGGAAAGAACTGCAGAGAAACCTGTGGTCCTTTCAGATTCACCAGTGTTGAAAATCCATACTCGTGTCAGGGAGATTCTGCCTTATGTAAACCAGAGACAAAAGTCCTGATTCTTCAGAGAGAAGAGAAGGTGCACAGGGTCCTTGGCACACTGGGTCCTGCCTTCTCTGGTTGGGGAGGTGAGCAAGGAAAAGAGTCACCAGGGAGTTCTTCAGATCTCTCTCATCTTTTCTGCATGGCAGGGAACTCAGGGGCCCCAGCAGAATCAGGCTGGCAGGAGATGGGTGAGGTGAAGGGAATTTCTCTACAGAAGTGTGAGTGAAGTCATTGCAGACTTCAGGTAGACTGTCCTGTAGAAGAGTCTGTTGCATAAGAAAAGGACCGAGGAGAAGTGCTGCGATCAGAAAATTTATGCTTTGCCAGAGGTTTGTTATTCATTGGTGTCAATAATGAATAAAGAACAGAGGCTAGATATGAGGCAGCCACTGACAGTGTAGGGGGACTGCATCGCTGTGAGGAAATCAAAGGGAATCTGATTCTAAGTGGTAAGGCAATTTCTTTCTATGTTTGACAACCACTGGCGCATTTCAACTCCTTTATTGAACCAATGATATTTGAAGTATAGTGAGTAAGAAAGAGACATAAACAGGAGTCTGACCAATCAGATGGGTAGGAAAGAGACTCGCAAATGTCCTGTAGAGGAAGAAGGGAGTCTGCAGCACAAGGATGAAGAGTACCTGAGCAATTATTTTGCTGATTGTAGGGAATGGGTGAGCTTCCTTGCTAATACCTGAAATGCCAGATCAGTTATATCATGAAACCAGAATTGCTTTCACACTTTGATAAAGTGCAGATGTGTCTGTGGGGGGCACCCAAAGAGAACTGAAAATTGGTGTGAGGAAGAATTCCAGCCATGATCAAACGTCGCCATTGTATGATGGGTCACCGATAATTTGGGCCATTACTGACTGAACACAGGAACAAACACTCACGAAAACAAGAGGAGACTGAACTGGAATTATCCACCATTCTAAATGCAGCCCTGAAAAATTCTACAATACATAGTTCACGTCCCTGCTTCCTCACTATATCCTGGGTTCTCCTCTTAGGCTGGACCCCGGTTGACTTTCTTTAACTCCATTCCCCCACCCCCTTTTTTTTTTTTTTTGCTGAATTCTAGCATCTACCTTTGAGATGGCATTAAATATCCCAGATTTAGACTTTGATTCTCCTGGTATGGTACTGGAGAAAGGTTTTGGCACAGTCAGCCATCTCGTCACACACCAGACAATCAGCTCATCAAATCATTCATCATGAAGGACCTGACAGCTTCGTTGCTGCAACTCCACTGGTCCAAATCCCTGTGCAGATGGACCTTTGGTGACCGCAGTTTCACTAGTCTCCTCCATTCCTTTCTGCAGGGCTCCCATTCAGACCACTGTGCCTGCACTCTGCATGCCTGGACCTCATGGAGTCCCACAATTTTTAATAAAGCAAAAAAAAAAAATAAGCCAACTATGCAAAGGGATAAAAAATAGTCAATCCAAAAGAAGGCAATAAACAAAGACTGATGATACTAATAGAAAAACATCTAGCAGATTAATTTTAATCAACAGCCTCAATGACTCCATTATGGTATATTGTCTAAACAAACCAATAAAAGGTTTTCAAATTGGAAAAAATAATTCCAACAGTATGTTATTTATAAGAAATGCACTTTAGTTATAAAAATATACAGTTTTATAAATATGGATGAAAGATTTTAAAATTGGAAAAGGGATTTTCAAATTGGAAAATATTCCAACTATATACTATTTACAGTAAATTCACTTTAATTATAAAGATATGCATTCATTAAACTGAAATGATGGAAAATACCAATCTAACCACTACCCTTTTTTTTTAATTTTTTAATTTTGACCTCTTTTATTGGTCTTTCATTTTATTTATTTTCATCTGTCTTTGTTCTTTGGCCTGTGTGGGCTTCCCATTACAGTGGCCTCTCTAGTTGCAGAGCACTGGTCCTGGACCCATGTGCTCTAGAGCACTGACTCGTTATTGGACACACCAGTTTGACTGCTCAGTGGCATGTGGGATCTTCCCAGGTCAGGGATTGAACCGGTGCCCCTTGAACTGCAAGGCAGACTCTTTACCCACTGGACCACCAGGGAAGCTCTAACCAACACTTTTTTTAAGGCTGGGATATTTATATTAATACAGGAAGAAAAAAAGTTAATATGAAAAGTATTACTAGGGTCAGAAGATCACTACTCAAGGATAAAAATATCAATTGCCTATGAATATATAACAGCCCTAAAAGTGAAAGTAACTATGAAAAAACTCAATTCAAAACCAGACAACCTTTATTTAAGGCGGTGAGGAATTGGTTTGTTCTGGTAAACAAATGGTACTGGAGAAGGTTTTGGCACAGTCAGCCATCTCCACACACCAGACAATCAGCTCATCAAATCATTCATCATGAAGGACCTGACAGCTTCGTTGCTGCAACTCCACTGGTCCAAATCCCTGTGCAGATGGACCTTTGGTGACCGCAGTTTCACTAGTCTCCTCCATTCCTTTCTGCAGGGCTCCCATTCAGACCACTGTGCCTGCACTCTGCATGCCTGGACCTCATGGAGTCCCACAATTTTTAATAAAGCAAAAAAAAAAAATAAGCCAACTATGCAAAGGGATAAAAAATAGTCAATCCAAAAGAAGGCAATAAACAAAGACTGATGATACTAATAGAAAAACATCTAGCAGATTAATTTTAATCAACAGCCTCAATGACTCCATTATGGTATATTGTCTAAACAAACCAATAAAAGGTTTTCAAATTGGAAAAAATAATTCCAACAGTATGTTATTTATAAGAAATGCACTTTAGTTATAAAAATATACAGTTTTATAAATATGGATGAAAGATTTTTAAAATTGGAAAAGGGATTTTCAAATTGGAAAATATTCCAACTATATACTATTTACAGTAAATTCACTTTAATTATAAAGATATGCATTCATTAAACTGAAATGATGGAAAATACCAATCTAACCACTACCCTTTTTTTTTAATTTTTTAATTTTGACCTCTTTTATTGGTCTTTCATTTTATTTATTTTCATCTGTCTTTGTTCTTTGGCCTGTGTGGGCTTCCCATTACAGTGGCCTCTCTAGTTGCAGAGCACTGGTCCTGGACCCATGTGCTCTAGAGCACTGACTCGTTATTGGACACACCAGTTTGACTGCTCAGTGGCATGTGGGATCTTCCCAGGTCAGGGATTGAACCGGTGCCCCTTGAACTGCAAGGCAGACTCTTTACCCACTGGACCACCAGGGAAGCTCTAACCAACACTTTTTTTAAGGCTGGGATATTTATATTAATACAGGAAGAAAAAAAGTTAATATGAAAAGTATTACTAGGGTCAGAAGATCACTACTCAAGGATAAAAATATCAATTGCCTATGAATATATAACAGCCCTAAAAGTGAAAGTAACTATGAAAAAAAATCTCAAATTTACAAAAATGTATGCAAAGCAAAATAGACAAATCCATTATAATATATGCAGTTATCTGTTAGCGGACATTGGGAAAGTTGAAGAGGACACTGCCCTGTGGGTCTTGGTTCTTGGTAAGGACACAAAGGTAAATCTGAGGACTTACTCATGGCAAAAACAAGTTTATTGAAGGAAAAACAGGAAAACACCTCAAGGGAGAGGTATGCCCAGCCAAGTCAGGTATTAGCACCAGAATGTTGAAGTTGTGAGTCACATACAACAGCTCTTACTGTGCATGTCTTTTTCACAATTCACTCTGTTGTAATCAGATGTATGTATGTATAGAATATTCGTGAGCCCTTATTTGGCTCTTCGCTGCCTAAGGTCACTTGAGGACACAACTGTGCATCAAAGGTGCATGTGCCAGAGTTGAAGTCCCTGTGGTTAGTTTGTACCTATTGTGCATCTAGGGTGCATGTGCCAGATTTGGAAAAGTCTCTGCAATTATTTTGTAGCATATCTAAGACCTCTCCTGGGTGGCACTGGGGCATATCTGGGGTGGAGTTTAGAGATCAGCTTGATTCTATCTCAGCTGGGCCACCCACCCCGCGTTGCTCTTGCCTAATTTTGTATATAACATTACGTTTCTGTAATTAGTAGAACAACAGTAGAACTAGCACATAAAAAAAGAAAATCATTAAGATTATAGAAACCCTCAACAACCATAACAACTTATCAGTTAACATGTACAGAACACTTCACCCACGACAGCTAAATATGCATTTTAAATATGTTTACCTGGAACATTCACAAACAGAACATCTTTCTGAGTCGTAAAACAAAACTTAGCAAATTGAAAAAAAAATGTTATATAAAGTGTTTATTTTTTCCCCCCTAGAGACTAAAACAGATTAAAGTAAATATAAAGAACATACATATCTGTAAACAACGAAACTCTATACAAGTTAAAAGCAAAATAAAGGTTAAAAAAAAAAAAGAAAACACGTGAAAGAACTCTAAAAACAAACAAACAAACAAAAACAACAACAAAAAAAGAGAATAATGCAAGTAATATATGTAGAAATAAAAATTCCATAGTGGGGAAAAAAAAAAAAAACAAAACTCTGTGGAAAATCTCAAATATTGATATTTTAAGTTAAAAAACACACTTCTAACTTCTAAGTACCCCATGGTTCAAAAAGAAAATTACAAGGGACATTAGAAAGTATTATGAGTTGAATGAAAATGAAGATGCCATATACATTTTATCTTGTGAAGTCATCATTATTGAAAAGTTATAACATTTCAAGTTTATGCTACAAAGAACCACAGGTCTTAATTCTTGATCTAAGCTCGCACATAAAGAAACTGGAAAAAGAGGAGAAAAATGAACTCAAAACAAGAATAAAGAAAGAAATAGTTAACACAAAAGCAGAATCGTTTGAAATTAAAAACAGAAAAATTATTAAAGAATATTAATTAACCAAATCTGGCTCTTTGACAAATAATTAACGAAGTTGATAAACCTCTTACCACATTGACAAAAAGAAAAACAAAAAGAAGGAAAGAAAGCACAGATTTAAATATTAGACATAAAATTGAGTGTATCACTACCATAGAAAAACTATCACAGAATTAAGGAGTACTAAAAAGCAAAATGTATGTTATTAATTTGATAATTTTTATAAAACAGACAACTCTCAAAAGACAAAGTGTAATATTTAACACGAAAATTGGTGAATGAATACTATATATTAAAGAAATTGAGTTTACATTAAAATTCATGTCAATAAAGAAAATTATCAGATTTGTTAAGATATTACAAATTATTTAAAAAGGGAACAATACCTATTCTACAAAAACTATGAATGCAGATAAGAAGGTGAAAATTTTAAACTGTCCTTAACAGTGTTAAAATTTCTCTGTACTGATACAAAAAACATTACAGGAAAATAAAAATAGAACAGTATCTGTCACAAACAGATATTTCTACCTTAGATTTTCAGAATTTCAAAGCAAACAACATTATGACCAAGTACAGTTTATCTAGGGAATACAGTTTTTTTTTATTATTTAACTTCATACATTTCACTAAATTTAGAAAGATTTTGCCTGGCACTCTTTAAATACAGTATTTTACTTGAGCAGTTTTCTCTCTTCTTCTAATTTACTGTCAAATTATACTTTATATATATGCATATTATATGTAACTAACAGAATTGATAAATATGCGTACTGTCAGTCTTTTCATACTGGTTCATAAGGATCCCTGAATCTTTTCTCAAATTTTTCAATTATTTTTAAATCTCTTTTTTTCAGGTTGGATAATTTCTGTTTATCTATTTTCAAATTCACTAAGGCTTTCTTTATCATTCTGCTATAAAGTATATGTAGGGAGTATTTTCACCTCAAATATTCTATGTCAATTCTAATACTTAAATTTCATTATATGTTATACAGTTGATTTATCTGCTCAGATACTTTTTTTTTATTTATTACAACATTCCCAACTGAATTACTCTAAACCTTTGAGTATATTGGGTTAAAATATTATGGATAAACATCATCTTGTGAAATAGTATCTTTGATTTAGCATTTGTAGCCATAATAAACTCGTCCTTGCACTCTCCTAAAAACGCATTCTTTTACTTCAGATTGATGTTCAATGATAATGAATGATGCATGAATGTTGTCTTGACGATGATATGTTGTGAACAAGTAGATCTATATGTGTACTATTTTCAAAATTTACACTTACTGGGGCTAAAGACATTGTTTTACCACTCTCATACAGTTAGCAGGCAACATGAGATCAAGAAAGTTCCCAAGATTCTGTGAACAGATAATTTTCCATATTTTTAAAGTTAACCTAGAATGCCTAGAAAACTGGCTAATAAAGGGGCACTGGTAGCATCAAGACAATCTATACTGGCATTTGCAGAAAATCCTTCACGATTTTGAGTAAAACTGATGCCTGTTTATTTCCCTAAAATTAGTTCAATTAAAATGTCCTTCTTCCCATTTCTTATTCATAATGTCAGCTACTTTTATAATAACTGCATTTGAAATATATTCACCTTGCCATAAAAAGCAAATCTGCTATTGATTGCTGAATGTAAGACAGTAAGGAGGTTTGATCATATTCATAGACCATAAAACACTTCTTTTGAGATGTCTTTGCCATCAGAAAATAATGTGAATAGTTTGACAAGGTTTACTGACAAATCTCTAGACTGCCACTGAAATACAGTTTATCTCTGAACTCATTGATTTTCACAAAGAGAGTTGAAATTTGAAATATATTTAATACTTTTATTTTTTACTTCTATAAAACTATAAATATGTTATTCAGAATCTTTTCAAAAATTAATTGACACTTTCTGAAAAGATGTTTTTATGAACTGCAATATGATTTTGAAAACAGTTTATAAGAATTATATTTAAATATGCTTTCCCTACATGTAACATTTTTGGAATGAGAATAATGAATTCAAAACAATATGAAACAAAGTTTCAAAGTTTAGATGACTTAAAAGGCAGTTTTCAGTTCATCAAAATAATATATGAGGAGAAAGTTTCCAAAAGTGATGCTTTAGATATATTTCCCCAAATATGATAATTATATGAAAAGCAAACTTTCCTTTATCTTGCTCACTTTTATTAATCAGATTTATGAATAAAAGGATTAGGGCTTGTGAAATAGTATCTTTAGCATTTGTAGCCATAATAAACTCGTCCTTGCATTAAACGCATTCTTTTACTTCAGATTGATGTTCAATGAATGATGCATGAATTTTGGCTTGCCGATGATATGTTGTGAACAAGTAGATCTATATGTGTACTATTTTCAAAATTTACACTTACTGGGGCTAAAGACATTGTTTTACCACTCTCATACAGTTAGCAGGCAACATGAGATCAAGAAAGTTCCCAAGATTCTGTGAACAGATAATTTTCCATATTTTTAAAGTTAACCTAGAATGCCTAGAAAACTGGCTAATAAAGGGGCACTGGTAGCATCAAGACA
This sequence comes from Tragulus kanchil, assembly GCA_022376925.1. Lineage (NCBI taxonomy): Eukaryota > Metazoa > Chordata > Mammalia > Artiodactyla > Tragulidae > Tragulus > Tragulus kanchil. The sequence goes on along the minus strand of JAIOJX010000029.1, from coordinate 78,026,541 downwards.
ATCTATACTGGCATTTGCAGAAAATCCTTCACGATTTTGAGTAAAACTGATGCCTGTTTATTTCCCTAAAATTAGTTCAATTAAAATGTCCTTCTTCCCATTTCTTATTCATAATGTCAGCTACTTTTATAATAACTGCATTTGAAATATATTCACCTTGCCATAAAAAGCAAATCTGCTATTGATTGCTGAATGTAAGACAGTAAGGAGGTTTGATCATATTCATAGACCATAAAACACTTCTTTTGAGATGTCTTTGCCATCAGAAAATAATGTGAATAGTTTGACAAGGTTTACTGACAAATCTCTAGACTGCCACTGAAATACAGTTTATCTCTGAACTCATTGATTTTCACAAAGAGAGTTGAAATTTGAAATATATTTAATACTTTTATTTTTTACTTCTATAAAACTATAAATATGTTATTCAGAATCTTTTCAAAAATTAATTGACACTTTCTGAAAAGATGTTTTTATGAACTGCAATATGATTTTGAAAACAGTTTATAAGAATTATATTTAAATATGCTTTCCCTACATGTAACATTTTTGGAATGAGAATAATGAATTCAAAACAATATGAAACAAAGTTTCAAAGTTTAGATGACTTAAAAGGCAGTTTTCAGTTCATCAAAATAATATATGAGGAGAAAGTTTCCAAAAGTGATGCTTTAGATATATTTCCCCAAATATGATAATTATATGAAAAGCAAACTTTCCTTTATCTTGCTCACTTTTATTAATCAGATTTATGAATAAAAGGAGATAATAGGGCTTCCCTGGTGGTCCAATGGGTGGAGAGTAAGCCTTGCAGTGCAAAGTTCGATCCTTGGCTGGGAAAGATCTCATGAATCACTGAGCAGCTAGACCTGTGTGTTCAATTGCATGCCAGTGCTCTGGAGTGCAGGCTTTGCAAGACCTGGTGCTTTGCAATGAGAGAGGCCACTGCAATGGGAGACTTACACAGACCAAAAGAATAAAAGATGGATGAAAATAAATGCAAAAATAAAAGAGGCATGATGGGAAAAAAAGTGAAAAAAAAAGTAATATATAAAAATTTAAGTAAAAGTAAGATATTCATTAATTTGTAGCTGTAAATATGAAAGTCCTTCAAAATGACATGTGTTCCTTCTGTGCATTATCTATTCTATAAACATTCTAAAGTGTGAATAGATTGCATCTTATAGGATTCATTTTACTTATAGCATGCATTTATTATAAGAAAATGTATTTTTATAAAGATCAAAATATTAATAGAGTTCCCATTCTGGTTCCAATCATCTGCCATGCATTTAATAAAACATAAAAAATTTCAAAGTAACATAAAACAATTAAAGTAGATTTTGAAGAAATAAAAATTCTTATGTCATGTCATAAATCAAAGCAAGTCACTTTTTGGAATTTTTAGAAAGACAAGTGTATTATATCAAATAGGAAATTATTTTATAGGAATTTTAAAGAGGGGATAATATCATGAATATTTTGAAAATTCTATAATTAGAATATATTAGAACATTTGTAACCACAAATGGATAGTAACTATTGAGGACAATCACCAAAAAAATTAATCCAAAACTTGGTTGTGGATCAAACAAGGCTGTTTACTACTTCAAACTCTTATTACTTAAAGCTTCACTAGTCTGATTCTTAGCCATCTTTGTTCATTGCTACAACAAGCCTTAAGATTCAGGTGACTTTCCCAATTCTTTAAGAAGTTACTGTTAACTTTATAAACTTTCCTTTATCTTGCTCACTTTTATTAATCAGATTTATGAATAAAAGGAGATAATAGGGCTTCCCTGGTGGTCCAATGGGTGGAGAGTAAGCCTTGCAGTGCAAAGTTCGATCCTTGGCTGGGAAAGATCTCATGAATCACTGAGCAGCTAGACCTGTGTGTTCAATTGCATGCCAGTGCTCTGGAGTGCAGGCTTTGCAAGACCTGGTGCTTTGCAATGAGAGAGGCCACTGCAATGGGAGACTTACACAGACCAAAAGAATAAAAGATGGATGAAAATAAATGCAAAAATAAAAGAGGCATGATGGGAAAAAAAGTGAAAAAAAAAGTAATATATAAAAATTTAAGTAAAAGTAAGATATTCATTAATTTGTAGCTGTAAATATGAAAGTCCTTCAAAATGACATGTGTTCCTTCTGTGCATTATCTATTCTATAAACATTCTAAAGTGTGAATAGATTGCATCTTATAGGATTCATTTTACTTATAGCATGCATTTATTATAAGAAAATGTATTTTTATAAAGATCAAAATATTAATAGAGTTCCCATTCTGGTTCCAATCATCTGCCATGCATTTAATAAAACATAAAAAATTTCAAAGTAACATAAAACAATTAAAGTAGATTTTGAAGAAATAAAAATTCTTATGTCATGTCATAAATCAAAGCAAGTCACTTTTTGGAATTTTTAGAAAGACAAGTGTATTATATCAAATAGGAAATTATTTTATAGGAATTTTAAAGAGGGGATAATATCATGAATATTTTGAAAATTCTATAATTAGAATATATTAGAACATTTGTAACCACAAATGGATAGTAACTATTGAGGACAATCACCAAAAAAATTAATCCAAAACTTGGTTGTGGATCAAACAAGGCTGTTTACTACTTCAAACTCTTATTACTTAAAGCTTCACTAGTCTGATTCTTAGCCATCTTTGTTCATTGCTACAACAAGCCTTAAGATTCAGGTGACTTTCCCAATTCTTTAAGAAGTTACTGTTAACTTTATAAACTTTTCGAGTTTCATTCTCAATTTCTCATATTTTCTAATTCCCAAAGTAGTATGATAAGCATAATCTGAAAGGCACAAAGTCATTATACCTTAATTTTTCTGAACTCTTGATGTCACGGTGGTGTTTACTATCAATAGAAAGCATTTTGGTGTTATTATAATCTATTTTAAACCAGACAGACATTACTAGATGGCCAATACAGAAATCAGATTGATTGTATTATTTTCAGTCAAAGGTGGAGAAACTCTGCACATTCAGCAAAAAACACGACCTGGAGTTGATTGTGGCTCAGATCGTAAGATGACAGTTAAAACCACTTATGTCATTCAGAGAAGACCTAAATCAAATCCCTTGTCATTAAGTGGAAATGACAAATAGATCCAAAGGATTAGATCTGGTAGAGAGAGTGCCTGAAGAATTATGGACAGAGATTTGTAATATTATACAAGACAGTGACCAAAATCAACCCAAAAGGAAAAAAAAAAAGAAATGAAAACAGGAGAAGTAGTTGTCTGAGGAGATCTTAAAAATAGTTGAGTAACGAAAAGAAGAAAAAGGCAAAGGAGAAAGGGGAAGATGAATTCAACTGAATACAGGGTTCCAGAGAATAGCAAGGAGTGATAAGCAAGACTTTCTAAGTGAAAAAAATAAATAAATAAATAAATACATTTAGGAATATAAATGGAAAGGAAAATGTTAAGGAAAACAATAGAATGGTAAAGACTAGAGATCTCTTCAAGAAAATTGGACACACCAAGGGAAAATTTCATGCAAAGACAGGCACAATAAATGAAAGAAAAGGAAAAATCTAACAGAGGCGGAAGAGATAAAAAGAGGTGGCAAGAATACACAGAAGAACTATAAAAACTCTCTTAATGATCCAGAGAATGATAGCATGGTCACTCATCTGGAGCCAGATATCTAAGAGTGTAAAGTTAAGTGAGCCTTAGAAACATTACTATGAACAAAACTAGTAGGGATAATGGAATTCTTTTTAAAATCCTAAAATATGATGCTGCTGAAATACTGCACTCAATATGACAGGAAATTAGTAAAACTTTTCAGTGGCCACAGAACTGGAAAAAAAAAAAAAAATTTTTAATTCAATTCCAAGTAAAGGCAATGCCAAAGAATGTTCAAACTAACATGCAATTGAACTCATCTCACATACTAGCAAGGCAATGGTCAAAATCCTTCAAGTTGGCTTTAGCAGTATGTGAACCAAGAACTTCCAGATTTTCAAGATGGATTTAGAAAAGGCAGAGGAACCATAATTCAATTGCTAGCATCATTTGGACTATAGAAAAATCAAGGTGATTCTAGAAAAAAATACCTACTCTACTTCATTGTCTATGCTAAAGACTCTGACTGTGGATTACAACAAACTTGAAAATTCTGAAAGAGATGAGAACACCAAACCACCATCCCTGACTCATGAAAAATCTGTTTACAGGTCAAGAGGCAACAGTTAAAACTGGACATGGAAAATTGACTGTTTCAAAATTGGGAATGGAGTATGTCAATTTTATATATTTTCACACTGCTTATTTAATTTATATGCTGAGTGAATCATGAGAAATGCTAGGCTGACTGAATCACAAACTGGACTCATGATTGCCAGGAGAAATATCAACAACCTCAGATATTCAAATGACACCACTCTAAAAGCAGGAAGTGAAGAGGAACTAAAGAGCCTCTTGATGAGAGTGAAAGAAGGGCGCAATAAAGCTGGTTTAAAATGGAACATTCGAAAAACTAAGATCACAGCATCTGATTTCATCACTTCTTGACAAATAGATGGGGAAAACTTGGAAACAGTGGTCAATTTTATTTTCTTGGGCTTACAAACCAATGAAAATAGTGGCTGAAACTATGAAATCAAAAAACACTTTTATTTAAAAGAAACTTAGGCAGCATATTAAAAAGTAGAGACATCATTTTGCCTACAAAGGTCCACATCATTAAATCTATTGTTTCACCAGTAGTCATGCATGGATGTGAGACTTGGACCATAAAGAAGACTGGCACTGAAGAATTTCTGTTTTTGAACAGTGCTGTTGGAAAAGACTTGAGAGTCCCTTAGGCAGCCAATCCTAAATTAAATCAACCCTGAATATTCATTGGAAGGACTGACATTGAAACTCCAATACTTTGGCCACCCAATTCAAAGAGTCAACACACTGGAAAAGACTCTGATGTTGGAAAAGATTGAGGACAGGAGGAAAAGGGTGTGGCAGAAGATTAGATGATTGGATGGCATAACTGACTCATTGCACATGAATTTGAACAAGCTCTGGGAGATAGTGAAGAACAGGGAAGCTGCAATCAATGAGGTCACAAAGACTGACACACAACATATCAACTGAAAAACAAGACAATCCATTTTACCTTAGATCATTATAAGGAAGTGACTTCTTTCTAAATATTTTTATTAATCCATTTGACTCTATTGTAGCAATTAACATCATAATTTGAAATACCATAAACTCTGCATTCATGCATTTAAATAGCAGTCTAAATCATCACCATCTATCTACACACTTGTTTACACATTTTTTGCATCATCTCTTCTTTTATAAAAGGTTATTTCTGAAGAATGTCTCAATATATATGTTTTGATTCGTTATTTTTAAAGCATACAAAATGAATATTTTAAAGGATGAGAATACCTAAATAGTTGTTTTATTTTTTTTTCCTTCTAATATAGAGAATTCACACCTTTCTTTGTAGACTGCTTCTACTAAGTATACCCACTGTTAGCAGAATATACTTAAAAAAAATATGCTTTTAACTAGTAAAAATATTTCAATGCAATGCTTTCTTAGAATAAATACTGAAGTTCTTAAATAATAAGTTCTGTGTTATTTTATCTGATCCAATTTCTTCAGCAATCTCTTTTATTTTTCTCCATTGATCAGTTCATTCTACCAATGGCTTCTATCACTTTCTTGGCTTATTCATGTTGTCATTCACCACAAGCTCTTCATTCCTTATATATATGAAGGAGATACATTCTTTTCCATACTGAAGAATGAATAGAAAAGAAGCTTTAGCGGAGGCTGGAAGACAGTTTAGGAGATTTTATTATAATGGGAGAGAAATGATATTGCCTTGAGCTACAACAGTTGAGATAATCAAATGTACTGAAGAATTCTGTTGTTGAACAGTGCTGTTGGAAAAGACTTGAGAGTCCCTTAGGCAGCCAATCCTAAATTAAATCAACCCTGAATATTCATTGGAAGGACTGACATTGAAACTCCAATACTTTGGCCACCCAATTCAAAGAGTCAACACACTGGAAAAGACTCTGATGTTGGAAAAGATTGAGGACAGGAGGAAAAGGGTGTGGCAGAAGATTAGATGATTGGATGGCATAACTGACTCATTGCACATGAATTTGAACAAGCTCTGGGAGATAGTGAAGAACAGGGAAGCTGCAATCAATGAGGTCACAAAGACTGACACACAACATATCAACTGAAAAACAAGACAATCCATTTTACCTTAGATCATTATAAGGAAGTGACTTCTTTCTAAATATTTTTATTAATCCATTTGACTCTATTGTAGCAATTAACATCATAATTTGAAATACCATAAACTCTGCATTCATGCATTTAAATAGCAGTCTAAATCATCACCATCTATCTACACACTTGTTTACACATTTTTTGCATCATCTCTTCTTTTATAAAAGGTTATTTCTGAAGAATGTCTCAATATATATGTTTTGATTCGTTATTTTTAAAGCATACAAAATGAATATTTTAAAGGATGAGAATACCTAAATAGTTGTTTTATTTTTTTTTCCTTCTAATATAGAGAATTCACACCTTTCTTTGTAGACTGCTTCTACTAAGTATACCCACTGTTAGCAGAATATACTTAAAAAAAATATGCTTTTAACTAGTAAAAATATTTCAATGCAATGCTTTCTTAGAATAAATACTGAAGTTCTTAAATAATAAGTTCTGTGTTATTTTATCTGATCCAATTTCTTCAGCAATCTCTTTTATTTTTCTCCATTGATCAGTTCATTCTACCAATGGCTTCTATCACTTTCTTGGCTTATTCATGTTGTCATTCACCACAAGCTCTTCATTCCTTATATATATGAAGGAGATACATTCTTTTCCATACTGAAGAATGAATAGAAAAGAAGCTTTAGCGGAGGCTGGAAGACAGTTTAGGAGATTTTATTATAATGGTAGAGAGAAATGATATTGCCTTGAGCTACAACAGTTGAGATGAATGCAGAGATGGTAGATTTGGGAAATCTTTAGAATATGAAGTTGTCAGAACTAGGGAGGTGAATACAGGCAATGAAGTAACACTTGATGTAGAATGATTTTCAAATTTGGGGCTTAGGTTCACTTAGGAAACCTAGAATGATATGCAGATTTGACAAGGAAAGATCATGATTCATTTTAGGTATGGTTATTTAAAATTTTATGCCATAATCAGTTTTGTGTGAAAGGCAGGAAAAATGCCAATTTAGACATTTAAAACTTTTAAATAAATAATAGTTAAAAGATCTTGATGCTGGGAAAGATCGAAAGCAAAAAGAGATAGGGTCAACAGAAGATCAGACATTTAGACAGCATCGCCAACTCAATGGACACAAATTTGAGCAAACTCTGGGAGATAGTGGAGGACAGAAGAACCTAGATTGGCATGGGGTCACAGAGCCACATACAAATTAGTGATTAAAAACAACAACAAAAACAACAATATGAGTGTACAAAAAATTGCTAATATTTTACATAGCCCATATGTTAGAAATCAGCAACAACCTGGAGGGCTGGGATAGGGAGGTGACTTGGGGGTGGGTTCAGGTTGGACACATCAAGGGTATACCTATGACTAATATGGGTTTATGTGTACCTATAATCAATAAAACTCTGTAAAAGTGAAATAAAAAAATTTTATAAAAAATTGCTAACTTTTTCCTGATAATATGTGCTAGAAATTTGGCACTGAGCACACCTTTCTTTGTAGACTGCTTCTACTAAGTATACCCACTGTTAGCAGAATATACTTAAAAATATGCTAAGTAAAAATATTTCAATGCAATGAATTAAACGTTCTTAAATAATAAGTTCTGTGTTATTTTATCTGATCCAATTTCTTCAGCAATCTCTTTTATTTTTCTCCATTGATCAGTTCATTCTACCAATGGCTTCTATCACTTTCTTGGCTTATTCATGTTGTCATTCACCACAAGCTCTTCATTCCTTATATATATGAAGGAGATACATTCTTTTCCATACTGAAGAATGAATAGAAAAGAAGCTTTAGCGGAGGCTGGAAGACAGTTTAGGAGATTTTATTATAATGGTAGAGAGAAATGATATTGCCTTGAGCTACAACAGTTGAGATGAATGCAGAGATGGTAGATTTGGGAAATCTTTAGAATATGAAGTTGTCAGAACTAGGGAGGTGAATACAGGCAATGAAGTAACACTTGATGTAGAATGATTTTCAAATTTGGGGCTTAGGTTCACTTAGGAAACCTAGAATGATATGCAGATTTGACAAGGAAAGATCATGATTCATTTTAGGTATGGTTATTTAAAATTTTATGCCATAATCAGTTTTGTGTGAAAGGCAGGAAAAATGCCAATTTAGACATTTAAAACTTTTAAATAAATAATAGTTAAAAGATCTTGATGCTGGGAAAGATCGAAAGCAAAAAGAGATAGGGTCAACAGAAGATCAGACATTTAGACAGCATCGCCAACTCAATGGACACAAATTTGAGCAAACTCTGGGAGATAGTGGAGGACAGAAGAACCTAGATTGGCATGGGGTCACAGAGCCACATACAAATTAGTGATTAAAAACAACAACAAAAACAACAATATGAGTGTACAAAAAATTGCTAATATTTTACATAGCCCATATGTTAGAAATCAGCAACAACCTGGAGGGCTGGGATAGGGAGGTGACTTGGGGGTGGGTTCAGGTTGGACACATCAAGGGTATACCTATGACTAATATGGGTTTATGTGTACCTATAATCAATAAAACTCTGTAAAAGTGAAATAAAAATAATTTTATAAAAAAATTGCTAACTTTTTCCTGATAATATGTGCTAGAAATTTGGCACTGAGTTTATGAAAACAGCAACAACAACAACAAAAAAAGCCTAGAAAAAAATATGAGGTGATGAGTCCCTTAATTAAAAACACAAAACTGGGTCAGGGAAAATACATATATATTATGTATATGTAAAACCTTATATGATTATAAATATGTTTCTAAACCTGACCTACTTCATGTATATATGGAGATAAATTTATACTTTATACAGAGATGCACTATATATTATATATAATATACAATGAAATGCATTATTTAGCATATTTATTTATTTTGTTCTAGAGATTTGGTGTGTTACAGCACAATGAGCCCTTAAAAGTCTTCCTTTATAGACAAAAGAACTGTACATAGAAAATTATAAGGCACTGCTGAAAGAAATCAAAGACGACACAAACATATGAAGAGATATTATGTGTTCCTGGGATGGAAGAATCAATATCGTGAAAATGATTATACTACCAAATGTAATTTACAGATTCATTGCTATCCCTATCAAACTAACATGGCATTTTCCACAAAACTAGAACCAAAAACATCACAACTCATATGGAAACACAAACGGCCCCAGATAGCCAAAGCCCTCTTACAAAAGAATAATGGAAATGGAGGAATCAACCTTCCTGACCTCAGATTATACAATAAAGTGACAGTCATCAAGACAGTATGGTATTGACACAAAAACAGAAATATAGACCAATGGAACGAGAGCCCAGAGATAGACCAATGCACCTATGGGTACACTATTTTTGACAAAGGAGGCAAAAATATACAATAGGGCAAAGGCAGCCTCTTCAACAAATTGTACTGGGAGAACTGGACAGCTGCATACAAAAGAATGAAATTGGAACACTTCCTAACACCATACACGAAGATGAAGTCAAAATGGATTAAAGACCTAAACGTAAGACCAGAAACCATAAAACAGGAAACACAGGCAGAACACTCTATGATATAAATTAAAGCAAGATCTTCTATGACCTGCCTTTTAGAGTAATGGAAATAAAAACAAATAAGTGGGACCTGATTAAACTTAAAAGCTTTTGCATAGCAAAAGAAACTATAACTAAAAAAAGAAAAAAGAAAACCTTCAGATTGGGAGAAATAATAGCAAACAAAACGACTAACAAAGAATTTCCAAAATATAAAAGCAGTTCATACAAACCAACACCATAAAAAATAACTCAATCAAAAAATGGGAAGAAGACCTAAATAGACATCTCTCTAAAGAAGATATACACATGGCCAACAAACATGAAAAGCTGCTCAACATCATGCCTTATTAGAGATATGAAATCATTACTACAATGAGGTATCACCTCACACCAGTCAGAATGGCCATCATCAAAAAGTCTACAAACAATAAATGCTGGAGACGGTGCGGAGTAAAGGGAACTCTTGTGCACTGTTGATGGGAATATAAATTGGAAGACAGTATAGAGATTCCTTAAAACCTAGGAATAGAAGTACCATATGACCCAGCAATCCCACCACTAGACATATAATCTTAGTAAATCAAAATTGAAAAATACACATGTATCGCATTATTTTTTGCAATAGCTTGAACATGGAAGCAATCTAAATGTCCATAGATAGAAAATTTGGTAAAGAAGCTGTGTTACATACTATGGAATATTACTCAGCAATTAAAAGAAATGCATTTGAGTTAGTGCTAATGAGGCAGATGAACCTAGAAACTATTATGCAGAGTGAAGTAAGCCAAGAAGAGAGAGATAAATACTGTATACTAACACATAAATATAGAATCTAGAAAGATAGTACTGATAAATGTATATGCAAAGAAGCAGTGGACACACATATAGAACAGACTTATGGATATTGGAGGGAGGGAGAAGTGGGTGAAAAGCATGGAAAGACCAATAGAGAAACTTATATTAACATATCTAAAATAGATAACTAATGGGAATCAACTGTAAGGCTAAGGGAACTCAAACAGGTACTCTGCAACAGCCCAGATGGGTAGGCTCAGGAAGGAAATGGGAGGAAAGCTCAAGAGGGAGGGGGACATGTGTACAGTAAGCAATGAACCTCTGTAAAAAAACTAAAAAATAATAAAACTAAAAAATAATAACCAAAAAATAGTCTTCCTTTATAATTTTCCTTACCGTTAAATAGAAACTGAAAAATCTGTGTTATAACAACAGGTCAGATCTCTTAATGCAGATTTGCAATATAATTAGCCTGATTCTGTCTAAGGGCAAAATTTGAAATACATAGATAAATGAATGTACATCTTATACTTCGAGCAAACTTCTTCAGTATATTTGGCCTCTCCTGAAGCTTCCCAAGATGTGGGTGTCTCAAATTGAAGATTATGCTTTTTGCCAAAATCTAAGGTGTCATTGTTCAAGGTTTCTGATTAAGGGTAGAGTCTTACAAGTTAGTGGTACGCAGAAAATTGTGAGAGGCTGGCTTTTTCCTGCAAAAATTCAGGAGGATAATCAAGTAGAAAATCACTGACTGATATGATTCAGTGTAAAATTAAATCCAAACATCTGTGGACAGAGTCATCTTCAGAAATAATTACGAATGATTGAGCACAAAACAATTTATGCATTAAGCTTACCCATACTAATTATAGTCTAGAGATCTTTTGTTGTTGTTGTTGTTGTGGTGTTGGCTGTTTCATTTTTCTTCCTATTTAATTATAGTATTTTAAAAAATTTTTAGACTTTTGTTGTTCACAGACATGTATGTTCCCAGATCAGTCATATGCATATCCCTGGCACACCGCCCCCTTGCAGTCCTCCACATACCACCCCTCCAGGCTGTCACACAGTGCCACTGTAGCATCCCCTATTCTCACACGCAATGAAAGTAGCTATCTTTTTCACATATGATAGTATAGGTTTCCATTTTACTCCCTCTATGCCTCCCACCCACTGTTCGTACCCCCACAATGTCCATATGTCTCTTTTCTGTCTGTTTTTCCATTGCTTCGCTGCCTATGTTGCCGTTACCCTCTTACTAGATTCCATATACATGGGCTTGTATACTGTACTTGTCTTTCTCTTTTTGACTTGCTTCATGTTTTATACTAGGTTCTAGATCCAGCCACCTCATTGGAGCTGATTCTTCCGTATTTCCTTTTACAGCTGAGAAGTACTCTATTGTATCTAAGTATCAGAGTATTTTTTTTATCCATTCATTCGTTGATGGACATCTAGGTGGCTTCCATGTTCTAGTTATTTTATAGAGAGCTGCAATGAGCATTGTGATACAAGTGTTTCTTTCAATTTTGATTTCATATGGGTATAAGCCTAATAGTAGGATTGCTGGGTTATATGGTGCTTCTATTTTTAGTTTTTTAAAGAATCTCCATACTGTCTTCTGTAGCAGCTATACCAATTTACATTACCACCAGCAAGGCAAGAGTAGTCCCTTTTCTCCACACCCTCTCCAGCATGTATTGTCTGTAGATTTCTTGATGATGACCATTCTGACTGGTGTGAGGTGATATTTCATTGTAGTTTTGATTTGCATTTCTCTAATAATAAGTGAGGTTGAGCATCAGCTCATGTGTTTTTTGGGGGCATCTGTATGTCCTCTTTGGTGAGATGTCTCTTTAGATATTTTTGCCAATTTTGATTGAATTGTTTATTTTTCTGGTGCTTGTAGGTTTTGGAGATTAATTCTTTGTCTGTTGTTTCATTTGCTATTATTTTCTCCCATTCTGTGGGCTCTCTGTTCACCTTTTTGCAATTTCTTTAGCTGTGCAAAAGCTTTTAAGTTTCATTAGGTCCCACGTGTTCATTTTTCTTTTTAGTTCTGCTATTCTAGTATGTGAGTCATGGAAAATATTGCTTTGGTATATGTCTTGAGTGTTTTACCAATATTCTCCTCTCAGAGTTTTAGCATTTCTGGTCTTATATTTAGGTCTTCAATTCATTTTGAGGTTATCTTTGGGTTTGGTGTCAGGGAATGTTCCAATTTGATTTCTTTGCATGTAGCTGTCCAACATTCCCAGCACCATTTGTTGAAGAGGTTGTCTTTGTCCCATTTTATATTTTTGCCTCCTTTGTCAAAAATAAGGGACCCATAGGCGTGTGAGCCTATCTATGGGTTCTCTCTCTTATTCCATTGGTCAATATTTCTGTTTTTATGCCAGTACCATACTGTCTTGATGGCTGTTGTTTTGCAGTATAGTCTGAAGTTAGGGAGGCTGATCCCTCCAGTTCCATTCTTCTTTCTCAAGATAGTTTTGGCTCTTTGGGGGCTTTTGTGCTTCCATATGAACTGTGTTATTCTATGGTTTGGTTCTGTGAAGAATGTCACTCATAGTTTGAGAGGGATTGCATTGAATCTGTAGATGATATTTGTAGTAGGGTCATTTTCACAATATTGATTCTTCTGACCCAGGAATATGGAATATCTCTCCATCTGTTTAAGTTTTCCTTAGTTTATCTCATGAGTGTTTTGTAATTTTCAGTGTATAGTTCTTTTGTTTCTTTGGGTAGGTTTATCCCTAGGTATTTTATTCTCTTGGTTGCCATGGTGAAGGGGATTCCTCTTTGATTTCATTTTCTGATTTTTCATTGTTTGTGTATAGGATTGCAAGTGATTTCTGTGTATTGATTTTGTATCCCGGGACTCTGCTGAATTCGTTGATTAGCTCAAGTAGTTTTGTAATAGTGTCTTTGGGATTTTCTATAAATAATATCATGTCGTCTGCAAAATGAGAGAGCTTTACTTCTTCTTTTCCAATCTAGATTCCTTTTATTTCTTGTTTTTCTCTTATTGCTGTTGCTAGAACTTCCAGGAATATGTTGAATAGTAGTGGTGAAAGTGGACACCCCTGTCTTGTTCCTGATCTTAGAGGGAATGCTTTCAGATTTCACCGTTGAGGATAATGTTCACTGTGGGCTTCTCAAATATGGCTTTCACTATGTTGAGACAGGTTCCTTCTATGCTCATTTTTTGAAGAGTTTTTATCATAAATGGGTGTTGGATATTGTGGAAGGCTTTTTCTGCATCTATTGAGATGATCATGTGATTTTTCTCTTTCAATTTGTTGGTATGGTGTACCACATTGATTGATTTGCGGATGTTGAAGAATCCTTGCATGCCAGGGATGAACCCGACTTGATCATGATGAATGAGTTTTTTGATGTGTCGTCGAATTCTGTTTGCTAGGATTTTGTTGAGGATCTTGGCATCTAAGTTCATCAGGGAAATTGGTGGGTAATTTTCCGTTTTTGTGTTGTCTTTGCCTGGTTTGGGTATCAGGGTGATGGTGGCATCTTAGAATGTGTTTGGAAGTGTTCCTTCCTGTGCAATTTTTTGAAAGAGTTTTAGAAGGACAGGCATTAGCTCTTCTTTAAATGTTTGGTAGAATTCGGCTGGGAAGCCATCTGGCTCTGGGCTTTTATTTTTGGGTAAATTTTTAATCACAGATTCGATTTCTGAGCTTGTGATTGGGTTGTTCATAGTTTCTCTATCTTCCTGGTTAAGTCTCTTCTTTTCTAAGAAATTGTCTATTTCCTCCAGGTTGTCCCTCTAAGGCTATCCTCAGTTCTTTTGATTCTTTGTGCTTTTATTTCCACCATTCATATAGCTGTTCATAATAATCTCTTAGAATCCTTTGGATTTCTGCATTATCTGTTCTAATCTCTGCTTTTTCAGTTTTGATTTTGTTGATCTGGTTCTCTGTTTTTTTCTTAATAAGTCTGGCTAATGGTTTGCCAATTTTTTAAATCATTTTGAAAAATCAGCTTTTCAATTTGTTTATCTTTACTATTGTTTCTTTCATTTCTTTTTGCTCTGATCTTTATGATTTACCTTCTGCTAACTTTTCGGGTGCTTTTGTTCTACTTTCTCCAGTTGTTTCAAGCATAGAGTTAGATCGTCTGTTTGATATTTTTCTTGTTTCTTGAGGTAGGATTGTATTGCTATAAATTTCCCTCTTAGATCTGCTTTTGTGGTATCCCATAGGTTTTGCACTGACGTGTGTTCATTGTCGTTTTCTTCTAATATTTTTTTAATTTCTCTTTTGCTTTGCTTGGTAATCAGTTGGTTTTCTAGGTATGTGTTGTTTAATGTCCATGTGCTTGTGTTTTTAATGGTTTTTTGTCCTACAGTTGATCTCCACTCTCATTGCATTGTGGTCAGAGAAGATTGATATGATTTCAATTTTGCTGAATTGACTGAGGTTTGATTTGTGGCCCGAGATGTGGTCTATCCTGGAGAATGTTCTTTGAGTGCTTGAAAAGACAGTGTATTTTTCTCTTTTTGGATGGAAGGTCCTAAAGATATCAGTGAGGTCCATTTCTTCTAGTTTGTCATTAAGGCTTGTGTTTCTTTATTAATTTTCTGTTTTGATTATCTGTCCATTGGTGTGAGAGGAATGTTAAAGTCTCCTACTATTATTGTGTTGTTGATTTCCTCTTTTATGTCTGAACGTGTTTGTCTTATGCATTGAGGTGTCCCTGTGTTGGATGCATAGATATTTATGATTGTTATGTCTTTCTCTTGAATAGATCCTTTGATCATTATGTAGTGATGTACCTTCTTTGTGTCTTATATGCTTCTTTATTTTAAGGTCTATTTTGTCTGATATGAGGTTTGCTACTCCAGTTTTCTTTTGGTTTCCCTATGGAAACATCTTTTTCCATCCTCTGACGTTCAGTCTATGTGTCTCATTAGGTCTGAAGTAGATTTCTTATAACCAGCATATGTATTGTCTTGTTGTTTGTATCCATTCAGCCAGTCTGTGTGTTTTGGTTGGAGCATTTAGTCCTTTTAATTTCAAATTAATTGTTGATACAAATATTCCTACTGTCATCTTCTTAGACATTTGGGGTTTGATTTGTAGACCTACTCTTGTATTTATTGGCTATATCAAGTCCTTTAACACTTGTTGTAAGGCTGCTTTTGTGGTACAAAATTCTTCTAGCTTTTGCTTGTCTGTGAAGCTTTTGACTTCACCATCAATTCTGAATGAGATTCTTGATGAGTAGAGAATTCTTGGTTGGGGGTTATTTTCTTTTAGCTGTTTAAATGTGTCTTGCCATGCTCTTCTGGCCTGCAGGATTTCTATTGATGGATAAGCTGTTAAATATAAGGGGTTTCCTTTGTAAGTTATTTCTTGTCTGTTCCTTGCTGCTTTAAGTATTCTGTCCTCATATTTATTCTGTGTTAGCTTGATTAGAATGTGTCTTAGTGTTTTTCTTTTGGCGTTTATCCTGTGCGGAACTCTTTGTGCTTCTTGGACTTGGTTGACTATTTCCTTTCCAATGCTGGGGAAATTTTCATCTCTAATCTCTTCAAGAATTTTTTCATAGCCTTCCTTTCCCTCTTCTTCTTCTGGGACCCCTACAATTCTAATATTTGTGCATTTGATATTCTCCCATAGGCCTCTAAGGCTATTCCCAGTTCTTTTGATTCTTTGTGCTTTTATTTCCACCATTCTATCTTCCAGCTCACTTATCCATTTTTCTGCCTCCAATACTCTACCATTGAGTCCTTGTATAGTATTTTCGAGCTCAGGAATTAAGTCATTTTTCTCTATTTATTTATATTTCAGTTCTTGCATGTCTCTTCTCAGTGCACTAATTTCATCTAATAGTCTGTTTTTGGAGTTTTGGATCCTCACTAGCATCGCTCTCCTGAATTCTCTTTCCAATAATTTGTCTATCTCATCTTCTGTCTTTGTAAATGTGTTTCTCTGATTTGTTTCTTCATTTGTGCAGTATTTCTCTGTCTTTTCATTATTATGCTAATTTTTGTTTGTGTGTGTGTGTGTCTGTGTGATTGAGGTCTTTTTCCCATAGGCGTTGTGGTTGAATTCTCCCTTTGTTTTGGTTTGTGTCCTTGTAGAAGGGTTCAGTGGTTGTGCCTTAGGTGGTGCTGGGTCTTGTTTGCAGGTAAATAATCTGTAGTGTTGTATGTTATTTGATAGTGTAAGGCCTTGAAGTCAGGACTTTCACTCTGGAGATCCTTGGTTTGATCACCGGCTGGGGGGTGTAGGCTCTATGTCTGGTTTGCTATGGATTTCATTGGCATTAGTTCAAATATAGGCATATGAAGGACAAAAGGTGCATCCCTGGTAAATAACAGTCATAAAATCATGCAAATATTTTCTAACATAATAGTAAAATATACATACATACACATCAATGAACACAACTGAACAGGCTTAAAGGGATAAAGTACAGGAAATTTTTCTGGCAGATGGCTCAATCAAAGTTGGTACCTGACCATTAAATTATAGATTAATTAAAACACTGGCTGGAAAAACAGGTCCAGAACAAAGCCTCAGCTGAGAATACTGCAATGAAAACAGCTTTTTTTTTTTTTTTTCAAGTTTTATAAGATCCTTTCAACGGAACATTTCTTTTTTTTTTTTTTTTTTTATTCTTTATTTTAAAGGTATTACAGAGTTTTGTAGTTCACAGACATGTATGCTCCCAGATCAGTCATATGCATATCCATGGTCCACCCCTCCCAAGTTCCCCCCATCCCACCCCTCTAGACCTTCGCCCCAAGCCATTGTAAGCACTCTTATTCCCTTAGCACTATGACACTAGCTATTTTTCCACACATGACAGTATAGGTTTCCATGTTACTCCCTCCATGTTTCCCCCTCCCTATTTCTTCCCCACAATGTCCCTACGTCTATGCTCTGTCTGTTTTTCCATGAGTTCCCTGCGTGTGTTAGCAAGACAATCCTACTAGATTCCATATATGTGTCTTAGTATACTGTATTTGTCTTTCTCTTTTTGACTTACTTCACTTTTTATGATAGGTTCTAGAGCCAGCCACTTCATTAGGACTGAGTCTTCTGCATTTCTTTTAATAGCTGAGTAGTACTGTATATATGTACTGTATATACAGGGCTTCTGTATCCATTCATTCGTCCATGGACATCTAGGTTGCTTCCAAATTCTGGATATTGTATAGAGAGCTGCAATAAACACTGGGGTACAGGTGCTTCTTTCAGTTTTAATTTCATACGGATATAAGCCTAAGCGTGGGATTGCTGGGTCATAGGGTGCTTCTATTTTGAGTTTTTAAAGGAATCTCGATACTGTCTGCCATAGAGGCTGTATCAATTGACATTCCCACCAGCAATGCAAGAGGGTTCCCTTTTCTCCACACCCTCTCCAACATTTATTGTCTGCAGATTTTTTGAAGATGGCCATTCTGACTGGTGTGAGGTGGTATCACACTGTAGTTTTAATTTGCATTTCTCTAATAATAAGCGAGGTTGAGCATCCTTTCATGTGCTTTTGGGCCATCTGTATGTCCTCTTTGGAGAGGTGTCTGTTTAGGTCCTTTTCCCATTTTCGGATTGGGTTGTTCGTTTTCCTTGTGCTGAGTTGTCTGAGTTGTTTGTAGATTTGGGGATTAATTCTTTCTCTGTTGTTTCATTTGTTATGATTTTCTCCAACTCTGTGGGGGTGTCTGTTGAGCTTTTTCGTAATTTCTTTTGCTGTACAAAAGCTTTTAAGTTACATGAGGTCCCACATATTCATTTTTCTTTTCAGTTCTGCTATTTCAGTTGGTGAGTCAGAGAAGATCTTCCTTTGATTGATGTCCTTGAGGGTTTTGCCTATATTCTCTTCTAAGAGTTTGATAGTTTCTGGTCTAACATTTAGATCTTTAATTCATTTTGAGTTGATCTTAGTGTATGGTGTCAGGGAATATTCCAACTTCCTTTTTTTGCGTGGAGCTGTCCAATTTTCCCAGCACCATTTGTTAAAGAGGCTGTCTTTGTCCCATTTTATAGTTTCTCCTCCTTTGTCAAAAATAAGGTACCCATAGGTGCGTGGGTTTGTTTCTGGGTTCTCTATCTTGTTCCATTTGTCTATAGTTCTGTTTTTGTGCCAGTACCATACTGTCTTGATGACTGTTGCTTTGTAGTAGAGTGTGAAGTTGGGGAGGCTGATTCCTCCAGCTCCGTTCTTCTTTCTCAGGATTGCTTTGGTTATTCGAAGTCTTTTGTGTTTCAATATGAACTGTGTGATTCTTTGGTCTAGTTCTGTCAAAAATGTCAATGGAAGTTAAATAGGTATTACATTGACTCTGTAGATGATATTTGGTAGTATGGTCATTCTCACAATATTGATTCTCCCGACCCAGGAACATGGAATATCTCTCCATCTGTTTAGGTCTTCTTTAATTTCTTTCATGAGTCTCTTGTAATTTTCTGTGTACAGTTCTTTTGTTTCTTTGGGTAGGTTTATTCCTAAGTATTTGATTCTTTTAGTTGCAATGGTGAAGGGGACTGCCTCTTTGATTTCGTTTTCTGATTTTTCATTGTTTTTGTATAGGAATGCCAGTGATTTCTGTGTGTTGACTTTGTATCCTGCGACTTTGCTGAATTCATTGATTAGCTCTAGTAGCTTTGTAATAGAGTCTTTGGGATTTTCTATGTATAATATCATGTCGTCTGCAAAAAGAGAGAGCTTGACTTCTTCCTTTCCAATCTGGATTCCTTTGATTTCTTTTTTTCTCTTATTGCCATTGGTAGAACTTCCAGGAATATGTTGAATAGTAGTGGTGAAAATGGACACCCCTGTCTTGTTCCTGATCTTAGAGGGAATGCTTTCAATTTTTCACCGTTGAGGATAATGTTTGTTGTGGGCTTCCCATATACAGCTTTCACTATGTCGAGGTAAGTTCCTTCTATGGTCATTTTCTGAAGAGTTTTTATTATAAATGAATGTTGTACTTTGTCGAAGGCTTTTTCTGCATCTATTGAGATGATCATGTGATTTTTGTCTTTCATTTTGTTGGTATGGTGTACCACATTGATTGATTTGCAGATGTTGAAGAATCCTTGCATGCCTGGGATGAACCCGACTTGATCATGATGAATGAGTTTTTTGATGTGTCGTCGAATTCTGTTTGCTAGGATTTTGTTGAGGATCTTGACATCTAAGTTCATCAGGGAAATTGGTGTGTAATTTTCCGTTTTTGTGTTGTCTTTGCCTGGTTTGGGTATCAGGGTGATGGTGGCGTCTTAGAATGTGTTTGGAAGTGTTCCTTCCTGTGCAATTTTTTGAAAGAGTTTTAGAAGGACAGGCATTAGCTCTTCTTTAAATGTTTGGTAGAATTCGGCTGGGAAGCCATCTGGCTCTGGGCTTTTATTTTTGGGTAAATTTTTAATCACAGATTCGATTTCTGAGCTTGTGATTGGGTTGTTCAAAGTTTCTGTTTCTTCCTGGCTCAGTCTTGGGAGATTGATCTTCCCCAAGAAACTGTCCATTTCTTCCAGGTTGTCCAGTTTGTTGCCATAGAGTTGCTCATAATAGTCTCTTAGAATCCTTTGGATTTCTGCATGATCTGTTGTAATCTCTCCTTTTTTTGTTTTTGATTTTGTTGATCTGGTTCTTCTCTCTCTTTCTCTTGATGTGTCTGGCCAGAGGCTTGTCAATTTTGTTTACATTTTCAAAGAACCAGTTTTTTGTTTTATTTATCCGTACTATAGTTTCTTTCATTTCTTTCTCATTTATTTCTGCTCTAGTCTTTATAATTTCTCTTCTTCTGCTGGCTTTGTGATGTTTTTGTTCTTCTTTTTCCAATTGTTTTAAGTGGAGTGTTAAGTCATCTGCTTTATATTTTCCTAGTTACTTGAGGCAGGATTGTATTGTTATAAATTTCCCTCTCAGAACTGCTTTTGTGCTATCCCATAGGTTTTGCACGGTCGTATGTTCATTGTCATATTCTTCTAGGAATTTTTGAATTTCTCCTTTGATTTCCTCAGTAATCAGTTGGTTTTTTAGGTATGTGTTGTTTAATCGCCATGTGTTTGTATTTTTAGCGTTTTTTTTTCTTGTAGTTGATCTCTAGTCTCATTGCATTGTGGTCCGAGAAGATGGTTGATATAATTTCAGTTTTCTTGAATTGACTGAGGTTAGATTTGTGGCCCAAGATGTGGTCTATCCTGGAGAATGTTCCGTGAGCTCTTGAGAAGAAAGTGTATTCTTCTGCTTTTGGATGGAACGTCCTAAAGATATCGATGAAGTCCACCTTTTCTAGTGTGGCATTTAAGGCTTGTGTTTCTTTATTAATTTTCTGTTTGGATGATCTATACATTGTTGTGAGAAGAGTGTTAAAGTCTCTTACTATTATTGTGTTATTATTGATTTCTTCTTTTAAGTCTGAAAGTATCTGTCTTATTTATTGAGGTGCCCGTGTGTTGGGTGCATAGATTTTCATGACTGTCATGTCTTCCTCTTGGATGGATTCCTTAATCATGATGCAGTGACCTGTCTTGTCTCTTCGAATATTCTTTACTTTAAAATCTATTTTGTCTGATATGAGAATTGCTACTCCAGCTTTCTTTTGATCTCCATTTGCGTGAAATATCTTTTCCAGCCTCTCACTTTCAGTCTATGGGTGTCTTTAGGTCTGAAGTGGGTCTCTTGGAAACAGCATATATATGGGTCGTGTCTTTTGATCCATTCAGCCAACCTGTTTTGTTTGGTTGGAGCATTTAATCCATTTACATTCAAAGTAACTATTGATATAAATGTTCCTATTGTCATCTTCTTAGAAGTTTGGGTTTTTATTTGTAGGACTTCTTCTCCTCTTGTATTTATTGGCTATATCAGGCCCTTTAATACTTCTTGTAGGACTGGTTTTGTGGTACAGAATTCTTTTAGTTTTTGTCTGTCTGAGAAGCTTTTGACTTTTCCATCAATTCTGAATTCGATTCTTGCTGGGTAGAGAATTCTTGGTCGAAGGTTATTCTCTTTTAGCCATTTAAATGTGTCCTGCCATTCTCTTCTGGCCTGCAGGGTTTCTGTTGAAAGATCCACAGTTAGATGTATGGGGTTTCCTTTATATGTTATTTGTTGTTTGCTCCTAGCTCCTTTTAGTAATCTGTCTCTATATTTAGTCTGTGTTAGTTTGATTAGAATATGCCTTGGTGTATTTCTTCTGGGGTTTCTCCTGTATGGAACTCTTTGTGCTTCTTGGACGTGGTTGACTATTTTGTTTCCCATACTGGGGAAGTTTTCTACTATAACCTCTTCAAGAATTTTTTCGTAACCTTTCTTTCCCTCTTCTTCCTCTGGAACTCCTATAATTCTAATGTTGGTGCATTTGATATTGTCCTGTAGTTCTGTGATGCTATCCTCAGTTCCTTTAATTCTTTCAGCTTTGTTCTGTTCCTCACCAGTTATTTCCACCAGTCTATCTTACAGCTTGTTTAACTGCTCTTCAGCCTCAGATACTCTACTGTTGAGGCCTTCTATAGTATTTTTGAGTTCAGCAATTGAGTTAGTGGTCTCTATTTGCTTATTTTTCATTTCCTGCATGTCTTTTCTCAATGCACTAATTTCCTCTAATATTCTGTTTTCGGTGTTTTGCATCCTCATTAGTATAGTTTTTCTGAATTCTCTTTCAGATAATTTGTCTATCTCCTCCTCTGTCATTTGAAGCTGTTATTTTCTAGCTTGGTCCTTAATTTGTGCAGTGTTTCTCTGTCATTTCATTTTTAGGTTAGTTTTTGTTTCTTTGTGGGTGTCTGTGTGTACGGAGTTCTTTTCCCCGCCAGCCTTCTTGGTTGAATTCTCCCTTCCTTTGGGTTTCTGTCCTTCTAGAAGGGTTCAATGGTTTGTGTCTCAGGTGGTGTTAGGTCTTGTTTACAGGTGAACAATCTCTAGTGTTGTATGTTCTTTGATAGTGTGGGGTCTTGGATTCAGGGCTTCTACTCCGAGGATCATTGGTTTGATGTTTGGTCAGGGGGTGTAGGCTCTATGTCTGGTTTGCTATGGTGTTCCGTGATATTAGTTCAAATACTAGCATCTGAGGAGCAAGAGGTTTGGGAGATGATTCTTGGTCGGGAAGGTTATTCTCTTTTAGCCATTTAAATGTGTCCTGCCATTCTCTTCTGGCCTGCAGGGTTTCTGTTGAAAGATCCACAGTTAGATGTATGGGGTTTCCTTTATATGTTATTTGTTGTTTGCTCCTAGCTCCTTTTAGTAATCTGTCTCTATATTTAGTCTGTGTTAGTTTGATTAGAATATGCCTTGGTGTATTTCTTCTGGGGTTTCTCCTGTATGGAACTCTTTGTGCTTCTTGGACGTGGTTGACTATTTTGTTTCCCATACTGGGGAAGTTTTCTACTATAACCTCTTCAAGAATTTTTTCGTAACCTTTCTTTCCTCTTCTTCCTCTGGAACTCCTATAATTCTAATGTTGGTGCATTTGATATTGTCCTGTAGTTCTGTGATGCTATCCTCAGTTCCTTTAATTCTTTCAGCTTTGTTCTGTTCCTCACCAGTTATTTCCACCAGTCTATCTTACAGCTTGTTTAACTGCTCTTCAGCCTCAGATACTCTACTGTTGAGGCCTTCTATAGTATTTTTGAGTTCAGCAATTGAGTTAGTGGTCTCTATTTGCTTATTTTTCATTTCCTGCATGTCTTTTCTCAATGCACTAATTTCCTCTAATATTCTGTTTTCGGTGTTTTGCATCCTCATTAGTATAGTTTTTCTGAATTCTCTTTCAGATAATTTGTCTATCTCCTCCTCTGTCATTTGAAGCTGTTATTTTCTAGCTTGGTCCTTAATTTGTGCAGTGTTTCTCTGTCATTTCATTTTTAGGTTAGTTTTTGTTTCTTTGTGGGTGTCTGTGTGTACGGAGTTCTTTTCCCCGCCAGCCTTCTTGGTTGAATTCTCCCTTCCTTTGGGTTTCTGTCCTTCTAGAAGGGTTCAATGGTTTGTGTCTCAGGTGGTGTTAGGTCTTGTTTACAGGTGAACAATCTCTAGTGTTGTATGTTCTTTGATAGTGTGGGGTCTTGGATTCAGGGCTTCTACTCCGAGGATCATTGGTTTGATGTTTGGTCAGGGGGTGTAGGCTCTATGTCTGGTTTGCTATGGTGTTCCGTGATATTAGTTCAAATACTAGCATCTGAGGAGCAAGAGGTGTGTCCCTAATGGGTGACAATCATAAAAGCATGCAGATGTTTTCTAACATAGTCATAAGATATACACACATACACAGCAATAACCACATCTAACCAGTCTTTCAGTGACCAAGCATAGGAAATTTTTCTGGCAAATGACACAGTCAAAGATGGTACTTGCTCTGAATGGTTGCTCTGAATCAAAGATGGTTAAGCTCTGAATTAATTAAAACAATACCTGGAAAAATAAATCTTGGGTAAGGTCCTGGCTTGGACTATTTCGTTGAAAGCAATTTTTAGCTAAGACATGTGTTGGGAGTGAGGAGGAGGAGAGTGTATGGGTAATGAGAAAGAATAGATTCAACTTGGAAGGATTTTATAGGGTTATGTAGCCAAGATTAATGTGTTGTATTGTTTAGTGCAGCTGGAAGAGAATAGTGGAGACAGGAAGGTAGGAAATATTTATCTAGGGGGTAGTGGTATATAGGAGAAAGTTTTACATTTAGAACATAGAGGGAGGAAGGAGTGGGATAGAGGAAAGAAAATTAGAAGTTCAAGAATTAAAATTTAAAAAAAAAATAATAATTAAACATCAAAAAACGAAATTAAAAATTAAAAAGGAAAGAGAAACTTAATAAGAAGATAAGAGAGAAAAGATAAAAAAAGAAAGAAAGAAAGAAAAAAAACCCAAGCCTGACCGATCAAATGAATAAACAGAACCGTCAGCAACAGATAAGTAAAAAAGCTAAATACTGTCCCTGGTTTTTATCCTCTCATCTGTCTGGTGGAAGCCAGCCTGCTCTTGATGGTGTTGTCTTAATGATGTAGCCTTTCCCTTATGGCACCGGTCTGCAAGTTCATGTGCTGGCTGGGATGGCAGGCTGATCCCAGTCCGTCGAGCGGGGGGCTGCTGTGCGCGCGCAATCCCGTGTTGGGCAGGGGCATACTGGCTCTGCCGTGCACCCGCCAGTAGCCTCTGATTGGTTCTACTCCGAGGATCATTGGTTTGATGTTTGGTCAGGGGGTGTAGGCTCTATGTCTGGTTTGCTATGGTGTTCCGTGATATTAGTTCAAATACTAGCATCTGAGGAGCAAGAGGTGTGTCCCTAATGGGTGACAATCATAAAAGCATGCAGATGTTTTCTAACATAGTCATAAGATATACACACATACACAGCAATAACCACATCTAACCAGTCTTTCAGTGACCAAGCATAGGAAATTTTTCTGGCAAATGACACAGTCAAAGATGGTACTTGCTCTGAATGGTTGCTCTGAATCAAAGATGGTTAAGCTCTGAATTAATTAAAACAATACCTGGAAAAATAAATCTTGGGTAAGGTCCTGGCTTGGACTATTTCGTTGAAAGCAATTTTTAGCTAAGACATGTGTTGGGAGTGAGGAGGAGGAGAGTGTATGGGTAATGAGAAAGAATAGATTCAACTTGGAAGGATTTTATAGGGTTATGTAGCCAAGATTAATGTGTTGTATTGTTTAGTGCAGCTGGAAGAGAATAGTGGAGACAGGAAGGTAGGAAATATTTATCTAGGGGGTAGTGGTATATAGGAGAAAGTTTTACATTTAGAACATAGAGGGAGGAAGGAGTGGGATAGAGGAAAGAAAATTAGAAGTTCAAGAATTAAAATTTAAAAAAAAAATAATAATTAAACATCAAAAAACGAAATTAAAAATTAAAAAGGAAAGAGAAACTTAATAAGAAGATAAGAAGAGAGAAAAGATAAAAAAAGAAAGAAAGAAAGAAAAAAAACCCAAGCCTGACCGATCAAATGAATAAACAGAACCGTCAGCAACAGATAAGTAAAAAAGCTAAATACTGTCCCTGGTTTTTATCCTCTCATCTGTCTGGTGGAAGCCAGCCTGCTCTTGATGGTGTTGTCTTAATGATGTAGCCTTTCCCTTATGGCACCGGTCTGCAAGTTCATGTGCTGGCTGGGATGGCAGGCTGATCCCAGTCCGTCGAGCGGGGGGCTGCTGTGCGCGCGCAATCCCGTGTTGGGCAGGGGCATACTGGCTCTGCCGTGCACCCGCCAGTAGCCTCTGATACCTGCCCTTCTCGAGGCTTCCTCCGCTGCAGGTGTAGCTATGGGGGTGTAGCTATGGGGGTGCAGATATGGGGGTGCATGGTCTCCTCCGCCACTGGCGCATGTGCACTGCCGGTTATGCCTCCAAGTCCCAAAGGCAGGCACAAGCTTCCCCATCTGGCTCGAGCCCGGTCCCTGGTCAGCAATCTGTGGGCGACTTCCCCTTCAGCCAGTCCCCAACTAGGAGTGTTTGAACTCACCCGGTGCCCAGAGTAAAGTCGTGATTTTCGCCCGGCTGAGCTGTGTGATTTTCACACTGGGCGCTCCCTCCTGTCGCTAGGCAGCACTCCCCGCGTTCTGTCCGGTCTCAGGTCGCTAGGCAGCAAGCACGTTCTGCTCGGTTCTGCTCCGGTATCCTATCTTCGCAGTGTGTTAATTTCTGCCGGCGATCCATGCGGATTCCTAGAGTTTTCACGCTGTGCGCTGCCTTCTCTCCCCCGAGGCTCTGCTTAGGCCCCCTTTTAGGGCACTTGCTGGCGCGCTCTCCGTAGGTGCGGTCCGGCGTGGGGGTTAGGATAGAGGCTTCCTAGAACCCTAGCTCTGGGAAATTTCTGGCTATTTACTCTTCTACTCTCGCGGACCTATGGAATTCTTCTGTTGTCTAGTGGCTGGTTTGTTGGTGGTGGTTCTTTTCTTGATTAGTTCTGGTGATTCTGTTGCGGAGCTGGTGAAATCTTCCCCTCATTCCTCCGCCATCTTGGCTCCCTCTCTCTGAAAACAGTTTTCAAGTAAGGCATTTGTTGGAAGAAGGAGGAGAGTGTATAGATAATGAGAAGGAATAGATTCGTGTTGCAATGATTTTGTAGGCTTAGGTAGCAGAGATTAGTATGTAGTAAAGTTTAGTACAATTGGAAAAGAACATTAGAGACAGCAAAAACAGAAATATTTATGGAGAGAATAGTAGTAGATATAAAAAGCTCTTACAGTTAGAGCATAGAGAGAGGAAGCTGTGGCAAGAGAAAAATAAAAACAGAAAAAAGTAATTATTTAGAAAAATTTAAAAAAATAAATTAAAAATAAAAAATACTGTCCCTGGTTTTTATCTTCTCATCTGTGTGCTATTGATGCTTCCCCAAATATCCCTAGTCTGTACTAGTGGGGGTTCGTTGTCGGGGCTAGAGGACTGCTTATGTCCTGCTTGTTCTGGTTTCTGCTTTGCTTTCAGCAAAATTAAAGCTCTGCAGTCAAGGTAGCAGACCCCAGTCTCTCCACCCCTGATGCTGGCTGGGGGAGGGCATGGCAGGCAGTCCCCAGTCGACTGAGTGGTTGGAGATTGTGGCCCTGGTCTCTGTGCTGGAAGGGGTTCTCTGGTTCTATTGCCTATCCCCTGGTAGCCTTCCGTCTCTGCTCCTTTCCCTGTGCCTCTGACATGACCCTGCTTCTGTTGGGACTGAGCCCTTCTTGTCCCGGATCTCGTCCTGGATGCCCCACTTCTTTGACCCAGCTCTGGGGTTGTGAGGGCTAGTTGGAGCATCTGGAATTCCTGTCCCATGGATCTAACTTTCACCATTTGCCCTAAATGTGGGCGGCAGCTTCCCAGTTTGTCCTAAATGTGGGCGGCAGCTTCTCATTCTGGCTCGAGCTGGGCTTCTAGACTCCAACCCACAGGAGATTTCCCATTGTATTTCTCACACCCTACTAGCATTCAGTCTCATACTAACCTGGCACATCCCTGTTACAGTACTTACCCCGGTGAGATTCTCACACTAAGCTTTGCTTTCTGTCATCCTGGTGCACTTCCCAGCATTCTTTCCACCTGGTCCAGTGTGGGAGCTGAGGTACAGGAGCTCAGGGGAAAAGGGTTTGGGGTACTTGCTCTCTGTCCCTTGTAGGCCTGAGGACTTTTGTTGTCTAGAGACTGGCTTCTTGATGTTGTTTCATTTCTTGATGGTTCTGGTGATTCTGTTGGAGAGCTGGTGAAATCCTCCTCTCATTCCCCTGCAATCTTGCCCCCCTTCTTCATTGTTTCCTTTTTATTATGGTGGTTTGTCAAGAAGGGTACAAAGAAATCCCTTGGCATTGGGAGGAAAAGTGCGGAAAGATCAACCTAGATATCTTTTTTGACCAGTAGATGTTCTCAATTGCTTGCCAAGCATAGTCAAATTATGCATTTTTGCTACCAAACCCTGGTTTTTATCTTCTCATCTGTGTGCTATTGATGCTTCCCCAAATATCCCTAGTCTGTACTAGTGGGGGTTCGTTGTCGGGGCTAGAGGACTGCTTATGTCCTGCTTGTTCTGGTTTCTGCTTTGCTTTCAGCAAAATTAAAGCTCTGCAGTCAAGGTAGCAGACCCCAGTCTCTCCACCCCTGATGCTGGCTGGGGGAGGGCATGGCAGGCAGTCCCCAGTCGACTGAGTGGTTGGAGATTGTGGCCCTGGTCTCTGTGCTGGAAGGGGTTCTCTGGTTCTATTGCCTATCCCTGGTAGCCTTCCGTCTCTGCTCCTTTCCCTGTGCCTCTGACATGACCCTGCTTCTGTTGGGACTGAGCCCTTCTTGTCCCGGATCTCGTCCTGGATGCCCCACTTCTTTGACCCAGCTCTGGGGTTGTGAGGGCTAGTTGGAGCATCTGGAATTCCTGTCCCATGGATCTAACTTTCACCATTTGCCCTAAATGTGGGCGGCAGCTTCCCAGTTTGTCCTAAATGTGGGCGGCAGCTTCTCATTCTGGCTCGAGCTGGGCTTCTAGACTCCAACCCACAGGAGATTTCCCATTGTATTTCTCACACCCTACTAGCATTCAGTCTCATACTAACCTGGCACATCCCTGTTACAGTACTTACCCCGGTGAGATTCTCACACTAAGCTTTGCTTTCTGTCATCCTGGTGCACTTCCCAGCATTCTTTCCACCTGGTCCAGTGTGGGAGCTGAGGTACAGGAGCTCAGGGAAAGGTTGGGCTACTTGCTCTCTGTCCCTTGTAGGCCTGAGGACTTTTGTTGTCTAGAGACTGGCTTCTTGATGTTGTTTCATTTCTTGATGGTTCTGGTGATTCTGTTGGAGAGCTGGTGAAATCCTCCTCTCATTCCCCTGCAATCTTGCCCCCCTTCTTCATTGTTTCCTTTTTATTATGGTGGTTTGTCAAGAAGGGTACAAAGAAATCCCTTGGCATTGGGAGGAAAAGTGCGGAAAGATCAACCTAGATATCTTTTTTGACCAGTAGATGTTCTCAATTGCTTGCCAAGCATAGTCAAATTATGCATTTTTGCTACCAAATGTGAGTAGATACTAGTAGTTCATCTAACTAGGCTTATAGATTTTAAACTATTTTAGGGTTGTATCATTTAATTTGACAGCTTCTGTTTGTCAAAAGTTGATATTATTACTTCTATCTATTTGGGGTTCCTTAGACTGGCTAATTACCAAAATAAGTCATTTTTGTATGTAATGAAAAAATTATGTCATAAGCTCAGAGAAAATATATTTTTTATTATTTACAGGCTGGTATTCATGCAGTTCATTCCAAATAAACTTTGAGTAATGAAGAAAAAATTGCACAAAGATGTGTTTCTAAAACATAATCTTTCATATCACTTTATGTTATTATCTGGCTTGCCAGAACACTATACTTGTATACATTGACACTCAGGTAATGCTAAAATATGCCTTATAAAAGCAACAGTAACCCCAGTATTATAGAAACTATTCATAGAGTTTAAGACATAATAAGACATAATAAATTTTCAAAAATTCAATGCAGTTGCAATGTGTGAAATTCAATAAAATTTTCAAAAATATATTTTTTCTAACATACATCTTGGTGAGAGAGGAAGTAACAGGGTTTAATAATGAAATACTCATGCTGAAAGCCTGTTGACTCTATACAGCTTCACAGCCTTCAGCACTTTAAGTTATATTTATTGAGCAGCCTTATGTTTCACTAATCTAGAACAGACTCATGACAAGGAATCAATCAAAACCAAGTAGTTTTATTACTATTTTCAGCAAACCACACATTTGGACAAGGCATTGCATTCATTCATTCATGTATTCACTCTACAAATAACTAGTTTCTCATGTGTTACAGTGATTAGGCTGGGTAAAGGCCTGTGGATAAAATAGTTAAAAAATGTATTCTTAGATGATTAAAGCTCATAATTTGGGGGTGGTTTTTATGTGCCTTGCATTGTGTTAAAAGCTTTATATAAATTACTTTATAAATCTCAGTAAATTTTTGAATGCATTCTGATTCATGCATAATATTCTTGCCTTTTGGCATTGGGAGGAAAAGTGCGGAAAGCATAGATCAATGTTCTCAATTGCTTGCCAAGCATAGTCAAATTATGCATTTGCTACCAAATGTGAGTAGATACTAGTAGTTCATCTAACTAGGCTTATAGATTTTAAACTATTTTAGGGTTGTATCATTTAATTTGACAGCTTCTGTTTGTCAAAAGTTGATATTATTACTTCTATCTATTTGGGGTTCCTTAGACTGGCTAATTACCAAAATAAGTCATTTTTGTATGTAATGAAAAAATTATGTCATAAGCTCAGAGAAAATATATTTTTTATTATTTACAGGCTGGTATTCATGCAGTTCATTCCAAATAAACTTTGAGTAATGAAGAAAAAATTGCACAAAGATGTGTTTCTAAAACATAATCTTTCATATCACTTTATGTTATTATCTGGCTTGCCAGAACACTATACTTGTATACATTGACACTCAGGTAATGCTAAAATATGCCTTATAAAAGCAACAGTAACCCCAGTATTATAGAAACTATTCATAGAGTTTAAGACATAATAAGACATAATAAATTTTCAAAAATTCAATGCAGTTGCAATGTGTGAAATTCAATAAAATTTTCAAAAATATATTTTTTCTAACATACATCTTGGTGAGAGAGGAAGTAACAGGGTTTAATAATGAAATACTCATGCTGAAAGCCTGTTGACTCTATACAGCTTCACAGCCTTCAGCACTTTAAGTTATATTTATTGAGCAGCCTTATGTTTCACTAATCTAGAACAGACTCATGACAAGGAATCAATCAAAACCAAGTAGTTTTATTACTATTTTCAGCAAACCACACATTTGGACAAGGCATTGCATTCATTCATTCATGTATTCACTCTACAAATAACTAGTTTCTCATGTGTTACAGTGATTAGGCTGGGTAAAGGCCTGTGGATAAAATAGTTAAAAAATGTATTCTTAGATGATTAAAGCTCATAATTTGGGGGTGGTTTTTATGTGCCTTGCATTGTGTTAAAAGCTTTATATAAATTACTTTATAAATCTCAGTAAATTTTTGAATGCATTCTGATTCATGCATAATATTCTTGCCTCTAGAGGTGCAGAGAATTTAAGTACAATTTGCCCAAATTAACGTAACTAGCAAGTGTCAGGGCTGGAACTTAAGCCTGAGTATTCAGACATTAGAGTGTTCACATTTTGTTAACTGTCATTTTATTTTCAGGGTAAATGAGACAGAGCTTGCAAATTCGAAATATTCCCCTAGAATACTTTTGTGGGGAAATAAGTAACAGTATATTCTAGAATTTGAGAAAGAAGATTTAATGTTGGTAACTTTGAATCTGACAGTTTTAATTACTGCAACTTTAAGGATATTGTCAATCTTTGGGAGTTTTAATCCCATTTCCTATTAAAATTTTATAACATCAATAAAGTAATACATTGTGGCACTATATTCCAAATACATGCCAAATTAATTCTAATTTGATATTCTCAAGAGACACTGGTTTCTAATTAGTGTCTCCTTGAGAAAACACCTGAGTTGAAAAGGGGTCTGCATAAGAATGGACACTTGGATTAAATTGGGCATACACACACACACACACACACACACACAAAGAGGAAACTGGAAGTTACCAAAAACAAATGTCGAGCTTTTTATTTGCTTAAAGATAGACCTGAAAACACTGGATAAATGATCCAGCCTATTCTATTCATGCAGATATCTGAAAACTCAAATTTTAATGGAATTGTTCTTCAAACCAGCATGGATGTGATATTTGGATTTTTCTCCTGGGATATATTTCTATGGTTTTTGGTATTTGGAGCACATTTCTGATTGGGATGATGCAATATCAGTCTTCTATGAAGTTCAGAGGTCTGTAACATAGCTCAAAGCTGTTTTCACCCTGCAGGACCAAAAAAAATTTGGACAAGGCATTGCATTCATTCATTCATGTATTCACTCTACAAATAACTAGTTTCTCATGTGTTACAGTGATTAGGCTGGGTAAAGGCCTGTGGATAAAATAGTTAAAAAATGTATTCTTAGATGATTAAAGCTCATAATTTGGGGGTGGTTTTTATGTGCCTTGCATTGTGTTAAAAGCTTTATATAAATTACTTTATAAATCTCAGTAAATTTTTGAATGCATTCTGATTCATGCATAATATTCTTGCCTCTAGAGGTGCAGAGAATTTAAGTACAATTTGCCCAAATTAACGTAACTAGCAAGTGTCAGGGCTGGAACTTAAGCCTGAGTATTCAGACATTAGAGTGTTCACATTTTGTTAACTGTCATTTTATTTTCAGGGTAAATGAGACAGAGCTTGCAAATTCGAAATATTCCCCTAGAATACTTTTGTGGGGAAATAAGTAACAGTATATTCTAGAATTTGAGAAAGAAGATTTAATGTTGGTAACTTTGAATCTGACAGTTTTAATTACTGCAACTTTAAGGATATTGTCAATCTTTGGGAGTTTTAATCCCATTTCCTATTAAAATTTTATAACATCAATAAAGTAATACATTGTGGCACTATATTCCAAATACATGCCAAATTAATTCTAATTTGATATTCTCAAGAGACACTGGTTTCTAATTAGTGTCTCCTTGAGAAAACACCTGAGTTGAAAAGGGGTCTGCATAAGAATGGACACTTGGATTAAATTGGGCATACACACACACACACACACACACACACACAAAGAGGAAACTGGAAGTTACCAAAAACAAATGTCGAGCTTTTTATTTGCTTAAAGATAGACCTGAAAACACTGGATAAATGATCCAGCCTATTCTATTCATGCAGATATCTGAAAACTCAAATTTTAATGGAATTGTTCTTCAAACCAGCATGGATGTGATATTTGGATTTTTCTCCTGGGATATATTTCTATGGTTTTTGGTATTTGGAGCACATTTCTGATTGGGATGATGCAATATCAGTCTTCTATGAAGTTCAGAGGTCTGTAACATAGCTCAAAGCTGTTTTCACCCTGCAGGACCAAATTAAAGATTAAAGGGGATGAAGAGAGAAATGCTTATTGAAATATAAAAACTTCATCTTCGTTAATTATTAAAGCAGGCAATATGGAGTTTTTAAAATGGTGAATTGTGTTATGTAAAATCTTGTTATTTCTGATATGACTGTTTTTCCTACAGTTGACGACTTCTGAAGTTAAAACAATGCCTACACAATAAAATTTGTCATTTATTCTCTGAATCTTAACTGAGATGAATCTGTTTGAGATAACATTTTTTATTAGTTTAATGCAATTAGGATCATCTCATATGGGAAAACTTCTGCCAAAAAGTATCTTTGAACAATTATCTTTGCAGAAACATGCTGGAAATGTTTACAGGAAACAATAAAGCACTAGCATGCATTCCCAGTCCTCTATTCCTTTATCTTCCTCAAATTGTTTATTATCTCTTTATTACTAAAATTCTATTGACAACATGACAGTAACTGCAACCATAACACAAATGTTTACAACAGTAAGCCATAAAACTGATGATCAACATAATTTGAAGCATCAAAAAAATGCTCTAGTCAAGACATCTGGTTCAAAAAGAGAAAACAAGTGTTTGTTTTGTCTCAGAAGCTGCTCAGAAATCTCCTCTCAAAACTGTCACCATAATGCATAGATGCTATAGATCACATTTTACATTTGTAGACTCAGAAACTTGGGTTCTATAGCTCTAGAAAATAGAACAGTTATTTATGTGTGAAGCAGGTGGAGTTTTGGTGTCCTATCTTCTGCTGCCATCTGTTCATTAGATATTCTATTCTCAGAAAGCAATTTGACAATGCACAGGGATCAAGGAGGTGCTGAGTTTATAGTTTTCTTTTTGAGATGTAGCTCTTAGAAGTAGTAGATTTTACTATAGAAGACTCCATATTATTTAATGTGTATAAATGTAGTATTCCAGGTCATAGACATATGTTTAGAGAAGTCTTTCCAAACTTATCAATCATTCCATTTCTAAAAAGTGACTGTCAATTTTTCTTATTTGTGTATTTATTTACAAACATTATATATATCACTTTATTGTGATATATTATTTACATTATAAAGTATGGACAATATGTGACTTCAAGATCTAAAGAAATTTTTTGAAATAAATGTTATTTATTATATTGACTAATGGTACAATTGTTTTTTGTTGTTATACTTGTTTGTTTAGTCACTAATCTTATCTTTTGTGACCACATGGACCTTACCCTGCTAGGCTCCTCTGTCAGTGAGCTTTCCCATCCATGAATACTGGAATAGGCTGGCATTTTCTTCTCCAGGGGATCTTCTTGCCAAAGGGATTAATCCCACATATCTCTTGCATTGACAGACAGATTTTTTGCCACAGAGCCACCAGGGAAGCCAATGGAAATAATACTCTTCAATAACTTTAGTGAGAGAAATTTGATTGCATTTATTTTGTAATCTGAAAATATTAATTGGATAGTTGTGATGCAATTGGTCCTATGTGTAGTTTTAAGTTAAATTAATTTCTCTATGTGATTTTCTTATCTGTCATACTGAAAATGATAGTCCATTAAGGGGTGCAGATCTATATGAAGATAACGCTTCAGTGGTACTACTGTCAGCTACAAATTGGTAATTGCTGTAGGCACTCACCATCTTTCTCTATAGGGATTAATTTATATGCTGCTGCAGCTGTTGGCTTTCAACACCCTATGAAAGAAGAAGTTCAAGGTGGAGTGCAGAAATGAGGCACGCTATGCTCAGGGAAAAACTGGAAGGACAGGACGAGATCATTAGATATTTCAGCAGCTGATTTTAAAACCCCAATTATTACATCTCTTCCTATCTAGAAAAGCACTAAAATCCTTCAAGGTGACAACTGTTCCTCATGAGTAGCAGAAAGCTAGGAGAAACCTGGAAAGATATGTATTTCATTGATTACATGCATTCTTCCTTCACCAAAATCACATCTATATTGACTTTCCCCTCTGCCTCTCTGGAGAGGTTTCTCAGGGCTATCTATGGTGCTATCTCCTGGACTACAGTTTTCCTTTTACCACAAATAAAACTTGACTCCTAACTCTCATGCTGTGCATTTTCTTTGAGTTGATACTTCTTAATACATTTATGTTATATTCTTTACCTATAATGAACATTTTTATATAAAAACCTTGGGAAAACTGTGATGATGTAAAAGAAGCTTTTCTTCCAAACCATATAATACAAGAGAATTAATCTCCAAAATGCATAAACATCTCATGGACCTCAAAACCAGAAAAATGAACTACTCAATCAAAAAGTAGACAAAAGACCTAAACAGACATTTCTCCAAAGGAGACATAAAGATGGCTGACAAGCACATGAAAAAATACTCAACATCACTCATTATTAGAGAAATGCAAGTCAAAACCACAATGACGTATCATATCATGTCGATCAGAATGGGCATCATCAAAATGTCTACAAACAATAAATGTTGGAGAGGATGTCAAGGAAAGACAACCCTCCTTCATTGTTGGTGGGAATGCAAGCTAGTATAGCTACTTTGGAGAACGGTATGAATATTTTTTTTTAAAAGCTGATAATAGAACTGACATATGACCCAGCAATCCCACTGGTGGGTGTAAACCCCAATGAACCAGGATTGAAAGAGACACATGTACTCCAATGTTCATTACAGCACTAATTACAATATTTAGGACATGTAAGCAACCCAGATGTCCATCAGCAGTTGAATGGATAAGAAAGTTGTGTTACATATACACAATGGAATATTACTCAACTATAAAAGGAATGCATTTATATTAGTTCTAATGAGGTGGATGAAACTGGAACCTATTATACGGAGTGAAATAAGTCATAAGGAGAAAAACACATGCTGTCTATTGAGGCATCTATATGGAATTCAGAAAGATGGTAATGACGATCCTACCTGCAAGAGAGTAAAGGAGATAGATATAAAGAACAGACCTTTGGGCACAGTGAGAGAAGGCAAGGGTGGGATGATTTCAGAGAATAGGGCTTTTAAACATGTACATTACCATTTGTAGATATAGACAGCAAGTATAAGTTACATGCATGAAACAGGGCACCCAAAATCAATGTTCTGGAATAGCACAGAGGGATAGGGTAAGGATGGATGCAGGAGGAGTGGCTCAGGATGGGGGTACAAATGAATACACATGACTGATTCATGTTGATGTATGGCAAAAACCATTGCAATAGTATAATTATCCTCAAATTAAAATTGATTAATTTTAAGAAAAGAAATGTTTGTAAACGACAGCAAAATTTCACCAGGAAGATCTATACTGGATATCTTTGAACAGATTAGAATGTTTTGTTGGTTTAACGTGCAGGCTTGACTTTTTTTTTTTTTTAGATGATTCCATTGCTTAGTTGGGTGACAAAAATATTTAGACTGAAAAGAGTATTAAGCACTCTCAAGCTCTCCATAGAATGTGTTTCCTTTATAAAACAGTTGCTTTCACATTTGTGTTAAAAAAGAAAAATCACTTTCAACTTGAACTTCTATGTGTGTGTGTGTGTGTGTGTGTGTGTGTGTGTGTGTGTGTGTGTTTGCAAATCTATTTTCTAGTAATTAAGAAATCCTGAAGAAAATGAACATGTCAAAAGAAGACAGAATCCAACCTTAATAAATTGACAGAGCTTAATGTATCAAACATGGAACAATTTTAATAAAACATAAATAGTGATAATATTGGATTATAACTGATAGAATAAATATTTATACATTCATAATGATATAAATAAATAAAGAGGGATATAAGAAAGAGCTTTTTTTTGAAGAATTTCAATTAACAATGCAAAAGAATTGAAGGAAATTCAAAATCATTATTATGGATACAACATGATGATAACTTGTTCAAGAAGGACCCACTGTTGAATGCCAAAATCAATATGGGAGGAGAAAAAAATAACTTCACAGTCTCAAAGTAAATAAATAAAGTGATACTTATTAATTATAAGGAGAAAATCTTAACACTATAGTGGAGAAACATAACACATACTGCCCTAACTATGTGGTTGAAAAAAATCAGCAGCAATAAGACAGATCAATAGCATGTGTCCCTCATACACTGTATTAAGAAAGATGGTATTTACATTGTATTCTTGGTAAAAATTCATAATGTCATTCTGATTATAAGAAAACATAAGGCTAATCCTAACTGATTACTATTCATTGTAAACATTAAGTACATGAAGAACAAGGAAAGATTGAGCAACTGTTACAGGTTGGAAGAGACCAAGGAAATATGAAAACTAAATGCAGTGTAAGATCCTTGATTTGGCTGGAACAAAAAATGCTGAAATGGAAAAATATAGTGAAATTTGAAAAAGCCTATAATTTAGTTAATATTGTTGTACCAGTGGCTATTTCATTGTCTTATACTATGGTTATGCAAAATGTTAGAAGTAGGGGAGGAGTGAAGGGTACACATAAAGTCTCTTATACTATGATTACAACTTTTATGTGAGTTCAAAATTATTTCCAGATGAATATTAAAAATATCATTCTAGAATGTAGCTGTATTCTTGTCAACACAGAAAATAACAACAGCTTTGGAACGTTAGTCTTATTAAAGACAAAAACAGTGCAGATCACTTTAGATCACTTTAACAGTGCTTTATGGACATTGCCATGAGGCGGTGGCAAATTTTGTGCTGTTGAAAGATTTTCATGGATAGCTCACCTTATTTCATGGCACTATAGACATTATCATATTTATAAAGTTTTATTTTTATAAACTTAACTCTTTTCTGTGATAAACTCTGATCATTTGAATTACTAGCCCAGAGTATTTCTGTCAGTTTCTTCAATGCATTTTATTTACAGTTATAAGTTCCCAGTTTTGTCCTAATATTTTTAATCATTAATGAAACAATAGTCCACTGAAAATGTATTGATTGATACTTTTCCATTTAGTGGTTAAAAAATGTATTTGGTGAAGTTTATTATTGACATTTATAAACTGAATGGATTAATCAGAGTAATGTTAAAACCTTATGCACTTCTGTGCAGTTATTGAGAAAATGTTACAAAATTTATAGTAACATTTTAGCTATTGTATAAGAAATTGTAGAAGAAGCATAGTTATGTTTTATCCAGTTGAGTATCATATCAGGTAGAAACTGTTAATTGTATTGAAGAGCTTTTTCATTGTGAGTTACATGGGTGATTATAGATCCCAACTACTGCAACGACTTAATATCTCAATGAATGCCTGCCTCAAGTCATGCTATATGCTCAGGCCTCAAGTTTACTCATCCTCATTTCAGAATAATTACATTGTCATTGTTTCTTAATACTGAGGCTGGTCTATAGGTTTTCAGGCACTTTGTTTTCCAGATCTAAACATTTGAATCTATTTATTACCTCCATTATATAATCATAATGGATTTGATTTAGGTCATATGTGAATGGCCTAGTGGTTTCCCCTACATTCTTCAATTAAACCTGAATTTTGCAATAAGGAGCTCATGATCTGAGCCACAGTCAGCTCCAGTCTTATTCTCATTGAGCTTATAGAACTTTGTCTTCTTTACCTGTACAGATCATAAGCAATCTGATTTCAGTATTGACTATACAAGTGATGTCCATGTGGAGAGTCATCATGTGGGTTGTTGGAAAAGGGTGTTTGCTATGACTAACATGTTCTCCTGAGAAAGCTGTATGTTCCTTTGCCATACTTCATTTTGTACACCAAGGACAAAATTGTCTGTTATTTCATGTATTTCTTGAACTTCTATTATTACATTCCAATGCTTTATTATTTTTTTAAATTTTGGCCTCTTTTGTATTGTTTTTTTATTTATTCATTTTCATCCATCTTTATTATTCTATTTCTGTGGGCCTCCTATTGCAGTGGCCTCTCTTGCACCGGAGCAATAGCTCTGGGCATATGTGCTCCAAAACACCAGCCCGCAATTGGACACACCGATTCAGCCTTTATGCGACACATGGGATCTTCCCACGCCAGGGATCAAACTGGCCCTCCTTGCAGTGCAAGGTGGACTCTACCCACTGGACCACTGGGGAAGCCCC
Source organism: Tragulus kanchil (assembly GCA_022376925.1). NCBI lineage: Eukaryota > Metazoa > Chordata > Mammalia > Artiodactyla > Tragulidae > Tragulus > Tragulus kanchil. Next base: position 77,987,453 of record JAIOJX010000029.1, on the reverse strand, counting down.
ATTCCAATCTTTTATGATGAAAAGGACATATTTTTTTAGTGTTAATTCTAGAAGGTGTTGTAGATCTTCATAGAAGTGGTCTATTTCAGCTTCTTCAGCATCAGTGGTCGGTACATGAACTTAAAATACTGTGGGGTTGAATGATTTACTTGGGAAATGAACTGAAATCATACTGTCCTTTTTATGGTTGCACTGTAGGACTGAATGTTGGACTCATTTGCTGAATAAAAGGATTTCTCCACTTCTTCTAAGGGATTCTTTCCCAAGGTATTAGATATGTTGGCCATCTGAATTAAATTCACCCATTTATGTCCATATTTGTTCACTTAGAAACAGAAATTTTGATTCATAAAGAAAAAGAAATGCAAAAAGGAAAATGGTTGGCTGAGAAGGTTTTACAAATAACTTTGAATGGCCTAGTGGTTTTCCATCAAAACATTTTTTTTCCCATTATATAATCATAATGGATTTGATTTAGGTCATATGTGAATGGCCTAGTGGTTTCCCATTCTTCAATTAAACCTGAATTTTGCAATAAGGAGCTCATGATCTGAGCCACAGTCAGCTCCAGTCTTATTCTCATTGAGCTTATAGAACTTTGTCTTCTTTACCTGTACAGATCATAAGCAATCTGATTTCAGTATTGACTATACAAGTGATGTCCATGTGGAGAGTCATCATGTGGGTTGTTGGAAAAGGGTGTTTGCTATGACTAACATGTTCTCCTGAGAAAGCTGTATGTTCCTTTGCCATACTTCATTTTGTACACCAAGGACAAAATTGTCTGTTATTTCATGTATTTCTTGAACTTCTATTATTACATTCCAATGCTTTATTATTTTTTTAAATTTTGGCCTCTTTTGTATTGTTTTTTTATTTATTCATTTTCATCCATCTTTATTATTCTATTTCTGTGGGCCTCCTATTGCAGTGGCCTCTCTTGCACCGGAGCAATAGCTCTGGGCATATGTGCTCCAAAACACCAGCCCGCAATTGGACACACCGATTCAGCCTTTATGCGACACATGGGATCTTCCCACGCCAGGGATCAAACTGGCCCTCCTTGCAGTGCAAGGTGGACTCTACCCACTGGACCACTGGGGAAGCCCCATTCCAATCTTTTATGATGAAAAGGACATATTTTTTTTTAGTGTTAATTCTAGAAGGTGTTGTAGATCTTCATAGAAGTGGTCTATTTCAGCTTCTTCAGCATCAGTGGTCGGTACATGAACTTAAAATACTGTGGGGTTGAATGATTTACTTGGGAAATGAACTGAAATCATACTGTCCTTTTTATGGTTGCACTGTAGGACTGAATGTTGGACTCATTTGCTGAATAAAAGGATTTCTCCACTTCTTCTAAGGGATTCTTTCCCAAGGTATTAGATATGTTGGCCATCTGAATTAAATTCACCCATTTATGTCCATATTTGTTCACTTAGAAACAGAAATTTTGATTCATAAAGAAAAAGAAATGCAAAAAGGAAAATGGTTGGCTGAGAAGGTTTTACAAATAACTGAGGAAAGAAATGAATGACAAAAGAGAAAGGGAAAGATATACCTAACTGAATGCAGAGTTCCTGAGAGTAGCAAGGAGAGATAATAATGGCTTTTTAAAATGAAAACCCCTCTCTCTCTCTCTCTGTTTATACATAAAACAATGCTCTCTCTACGTATATGGAGAGAAAGGGCAAAATAATTCCTTGGGAAACACTAGAGATCTCTTCAAGAAAATTAGAGAAATATTTTATTCAAGGATGGACACAATAAAGGACAGAAAGTATAAGGACCAAACAGAAGCACAGGAGACTAAAAACAGGTGGCAAAACAACAGACAAAAACCTGTACAAAAAATATTAATGTCTCAGATAAACACACAGTGTGACCACTCACCTAGAGCCAGACACCCTGGAGTGTGAAGTCAAGTGAGCCTTAGGAAACCTATGAACAAAGCTAGTGGAGGTGAGGGAATTTCAACTTAACTATTTGAAACCTTAAAATATGATGCTTCTAAAGTGCTGCATTCAATACATCAGGAAAAATTGGAAAACTCAGCAATGACCACAGAAAAAAAAAGTCACTTTGCATTCCAATCTCAAAGAACTCCAATGCCAAAGAATGCTCAAACAAATAATTGCACTCATTTTACATGCTAGTAAGGCAATGCTGAAAATTCTTCCTGTAAACTAGTCTTCAGCAGTACATAGGCCAGTAAATTCAAGATATATAAACTGTATTTAAAAAAATATTAAAGTTGTAGATCTTCATAGAAGTGGTCTATTTCAGCTTCTTCAGCATCAGTGGTCGGTACATGAACTTAAAATACTGTGGGGTTGAATGATTTACTTGGGAAATGAACTGAAATCATACTGTCCTTTTTATGGTTGCACTGTAGGACTGAATGTTGGACTCATTTGCTGAATAAAAGGATTTCTCCACTTCTTCTAAGGGATTCTTTCCCAAGGTATTAGATATGTTGGCCATCTGAATTAAATTCACCCATTTATGTCCATATTTGTTCACTTAGAAACAGAAATTTTGATTCATAAAGAAAAAGAAATGCAAAAAGGAAAATGGTTGGCTGAGAAGGTTTTACAAATAACTGAGGAAAGAAATGAATGACAAAAGAGAAAGGGAAAGATATACCTAACTGAATGCAGAGTTCCTGAGAGTAGCAAGGAGAGATAATAATGGCTTTTTAAAATGAAAACTCTCTCTCTCTCTCTCTCTCTGTTTATACATAAAACAATGCTCTCTCTACGTATATGGAGAGAAAGGGCAAAATAATTCCTTGGGAAACACTAGAGATCTCTTCAAGAAAATTAGAGAAATATTTTATTCAAGGATGGACACAATAAAGGACAGAAAGTATAAGGACCAAACAGAAGCACAGGAGACTAAAAACAGGTGGCAAAAACAACAGACAAAAACCTGTACAAAAAATATTAATGTCTCAGATAAACACACAGTGTGACCACTCACCTAGAGCCAGACACCCTGGAGTGTGAAGTCAAGTGAGCCTTAGGAAACCTATGAACAAAGCTAGTGGAGGTGAGGGAATTTCAACTTAACTATTTGAAACCTTAAAATATGATGCTTCTAAAGTGCTGCATTCAATACATCAGGAAAAATTGGAAAACTCAGCAATGACCACAGAAAAAAAAAGTCACTTTGCATTCCAATCTCAAAGAACTCCAATGCCAAAGAATGCTCAAACAAATAATTGCACTCATTTTACATGCTAGTAAGGCAATGCTGAAAATTCTTCCTGTAAACTAGTCTTCAGCAGTACATAGGCCAGTAAATTCAAGATATATAAACTGTATTTAGAGAAAGCAGAAGAACCAAAAATCAAATTTCTGAAATTTACTGGATCATAGAAAGGAAGAAAGCAAATTCCAAAAGCAACATCCACTTCTATTTCATTGACTACTCTAAAGCTTTTGATTATGTGGGTCACAACCAATTATGGAAAATTCTTCAAGAGATGAAAGAATCAGCACATATTCCCTGTCTCCTGAGAAGCAGGTATGCAGGTCAAGAAGCAAGAGTTAGAACCAGACATACTGACTCAAAATTGGGAAAGTTGTAGCATAAGGTTGTATATTGTCACTATGCTTATTTAACTATATGAAGAGTATATGCAAATGCTAGTCTGGATGTATCATAAATTGGAATCCAGATTGCCTGGAGAAATATCAGCAACCTCAGATATGCAGATGATAGGACTATAATGGCAGAAAGCAAAGAGAGGCTAAAGAGTCTTTTGATGACTGTGAAGGAGGGAAATGAAAAATATGGTTTAAAACTCATCATTCAAAAATTAAGTTCATGGCATTGTGTCCCATAACTTCAAGGCAAATAGATGAGAAAAAGTTACAGATTTTATTTTCTTGGGTTCCAAAACTACTTTGGATTTGACCATAGCCATGAAATTAAAAGACATTTTCTCCTTGCAATTAAGGCTATAACAAACCTAGATAGTGTATTGTAAAACAAAGACATGCTTTGATGGCAAAGGTCTGTATCATCAAAACTATGGTTTTCCGGTAGTCTTTTACAAATGTGGAGTTGGACTATACAGTAGGCTGAGTGCTGAAGAATTGATGTTTTCAAATTGTGGTGGGAGAGAAGACTCTTGCGAGTCCCTTGGACTGTAAGGAAATCAAACCAACAAATCACAGAGGAAATCAATCCTGAATAGTCATTAGAAAGGCTGATGCTGAAGATGAAGCTCCAATACTTTGGCCACATGATTTGAAAAGCTGGAAAAGATCCTGATGCTGGGAAAGACTGAGGACTAAAGGAAAAGTGGGTGGCAGAGGATGATAGTTAGATAGCATTGCCAACTCCATGGACATGAGTTTGAGCAGATTCTGGAAGATACTGGAGAACAGAGGAGCCTGCTTCCTGCTGTCAAGGGCATCTCAAAGAGTCAGACACTACTTAGGCACTGGACACCACAATCATAATGAGGCTGATGTAGAATTCATGCTAGGAAAAAATGTGTCAGCATGGTTCTATTTCCCTCATTCTTTACTACTTGCAGGATCAATGCTCTCTTCACTCAATACTTTCTTTGACACTTATTCTCTTTGTGAGACTTATCCCTTGCACTACAGAAATGCTAACCCCTACAATTGTCCCAAATGTGGGAAACTCAACTGTATAACTTTTGGTTGTAGTGGAATGAATTTGCTCTTTCACCTGAGGTTGGGGGATGTTTGTAAGCCATCTCTCAATTTTGTGATGTTTAGTCTTAAAAACAAAACAAACACCTTGACACAATCTGTAAATTCTTTTGATCAGCCATACATTGCTCTATGAGTCTCATTATTAGACCCCTTTAGTGGCAAGATACTCCCATTCAGGACACTTTTTCTTTGCATTATTTGCTTAATTGTAGTTTTCCCGATGCTCAGAAGAAGTATGGTCAGCATGGTAAAAATCAGTTCTCAAACATTAAGGTCTTTGTTTTCCAACATTTTAAACGTGAAGTAAATATACAATTTAATATTGTCTTTAGAAACCTCAGTGAGTTATCTCGCATACTTTCTCTGGTAGGTATATACACTCTATTTCTGGAAAAAATGATATAGAGTGTGAGTAATTCAGGTAGAAAAGGTAATTTATGACAGTATTTGTCAGTAGAAAGAAAATGTATAAATACTTGTAGAATTAATTAACTGAGAATAGGATGGAGATCTAGACTTATTAAATAGAGTTTCAACAATTTTTTTGAGTGTTGATAAACATAGTTCTGAGAGTGCTTGCTCTGTGGTAGGCTTTCTCTCTATATATTATATGTATTTAATCAGTTAAATCTCATATTTAAGGTATATATATATTTCATTCAACTATCCTTACAACTAAGATGGGGACAGATACTAAAGATGAGATATTATCTCTGGATGGGGTTTTGAAAACATGACTTGAACTTGTCACCTGAATCCAGAGGCTGTGGGTGGCATTACATTTGACTGCCTCTGAGACATTCATGGAGAGACAGAAAACAATCAGAATGAACTAGACTAAATTGAACAGATTTTTCCCTATTTGAGGAAGTGAAGAAAAAGAAAGATACCAGATGAAAATATCCTGAAAGACAAAAAAGATTAGTGGTGATGATTTATGAAAGAGATGTTAATGATTGAGGAATGGAAGGAGGAAGAATTTAATTCATTTTCTACTTTCTGTATAGTTTGGTGTGTGTAACTGAATACATGAATTTCTTTAATATTAGGAAAATAAATTTGAGAGAGAAAACAAATAGCTTGCAATGAAACATTTGCTACAAATCCTTTTTTTATTTTATTTTATTTTTTTAAAGCAGCCTTGGAGACGGAGTACTGACCAGAAAGTCAGCCACTAACAAAGGTACCAACAATGTAAAGTGTGATTTCCTCCAAGTCCTAGATTACTGGCTTCCAAGTAATCTCTCAACCACTTCTTAGGATTTGACCCCTTTTTTGATACATGACCACTGACTTTTTTCACTATCTCTAATTCTTTGTTCTAACTGCACGTGTAATTCTCTGGCTGTTTCTCCCTCTTAGTCTTAGAGTCTCAGTTGCATCTTCAATAAAGTAATCTCAATTACTCCTTTATTTAGCTCATAGACTTAAAGACATCCAGATACAACATCAGTGCCTTTTCATTCCCTCTAGCTTGAAAAGTACTTCATCTAAAAATGCCTATTAAAATGGTATCCATTTTCCAAAGGTCAACTGAGCTGCTATTCCTCCTCCCTACAAATTCCTTCTTGATTAGCATAGTTTTGGAAGTGTTAGATAGAAAAATCACCCATTCAGTGGAGCAAAAGTAACAATATCATGGAAAATATTTCTTATTATTACTTATATAAAAGCTTATGTTGAACCACTAAAATGGGCATGAAAAATTAGAATTGATAGCTTACTGGCATAACTAATTAAAAATAATTTTCTCTAAATAATTATTTTTCTTATCCTTTGACAATAATCACTTACAAATTATAAATTTTGACCACTTACAAGTCATAAAGAAAAATTATCATTCACAATAGCCAAAAAAATCAGAGAGGGGAACAGTTATAAATCTATTCAGTGAGAAATATGTGGAAATATTTGATGAACAGGAGCAAACTTGATTCAGCTATGTCCATAAAACTAAGTTGAAAATATGGAAAACCAGGCATGCAAAGATTTTTTTGTTTGTTCTCCTTCCTTTTTTTCTTCTTTTGAGATATAACTGAGATATAGCAATCTTGAAGTTTAAAGTGCACAACATGATGATTTGACTTATATGTATCTTGATATAATCACTATAATAAGTTCAATGAACAAAGCTTTTGACACTATTGAAATCAATCTGTACACCCAGCACAATTCATTTTGTATTTATCTTCTTGCTGTTTTTCCTTTCGACTCTTCCTTTGTTTCCTCTTGTGTGTTTTTTTATGTTTATTAAAAGAATTCAGTTGTTTCTTACAGTTAAAGCTATATCATTTTTATAGCAAAAATAATCAACAGAGAGATGGTTTAGAGTGATAATTTTTCACTGTATTATATTTTTCAAGATGACTAAGAAGTAGGATTATACTTGGTTATATAGTACATAATGATACATTGTGTTCTTCCAAATTGTTGAGACCTATTTTTATTTTGGAAAAAATAGTGATTTGATACATGGCCTAAAGAATCCTTGATATTTTATAAATAAGAAAATTTAGAAAAGGACACCCACATATGTTTTGAAACAGACACACACCAAAGTGCTATTATGAGTTGTAATTTGCTGTTTACTTTATAAATGGAGAGTAGAAATACACTTATACTGTCATTTACAATTTACAGTGAACCAAGCAGAACTGACTGAGCAGAGCACAGGATGAGAGTACGTTGTAAAGAGAACAGCTAATTTTCTAAAAGGGGTAAGATTTTCCAAGTAAACTGTGTCAGACGCAGTTTATAACTGAGCACAAGCTGTGTTTAAACATTTATCAAAGGAGACCATGACCACAGAGCCCCCAAATTATACTCTGGTTGACCCCAAGCACCATTACATTATTGTACCTGCCAGAGAATTCTCTGCTATGTAAGTATCTGTTCTGATTAAAGCGCTTAGTAACTACTCCTGGTTGTTATGTGGCTTAAATTCTATTGATCTCAGGACCGACAGTTAATTCAAAGTGTCTTCACCCTTCTCTTCCAGGAGTAGTATTCATCTTAGAAGCTTTCTCAGTTAGGTCTTTAACTAAGTTGGGGAAAATTTATGGAAAACCAGGCATGCAAAGATTTTTTTGTTTGTTCTCCTTCCTTTTTTTCTTCTTTTGAGATATAACTGAGATATAGCAATCTTGAAGTTTAAAGTGCACAACATGATGATTTGACTTATATGTATCTTGATATAATCACTATAATAAGTTCAATGAACAAAGCTTTTGACACTATTGAAATCAATCTGTACACCCAGCACAATTCATTTTGTATTTATCTTCTTGCTGTTTTTCCTTTCGACTCTTCCTTTGTTTCCTCTTGTGTGTTTTTTTATGTTTATTAAAAGAATTCAGTTGTTTCTTACAGTTAAAGCTATATCATTTTTATAGCAAAAATAATCAACAGAGAGATGGTTTAGAGTGATAATTTTTCACTGTATTATATTTTTCAAGATGACTAAGAAGTAGGATTATACTTGGTTATATAGTACATAATGATACATTGTGTTCTTCCAAATTGTTGAGACCTATTTTTATTTTGGAAAAAATAGTGATTTGATACATGGCCTAAAGAATCCTTGATATTTTATAAATAAGAAAATTTAGAAAAGGACACCCACATATGTTTTGAAACAGACACACACCAAAGTGCTATTATGAGTTGTAATTTGCTGTTTACTTTATAAATGGAGAGTAGAAATACACTTATACTGTCATTTACAATTTACAGTGAACCAAGCAGAACTGACTGAGCAGAGCACAGGATGAGAGTACGTTGTAAAGAGAACAGCTAATTTTCTAAAAGGGGTAAGATTTTCCAAGTAAACTGTGTCAGACGCAGTTTATAACTGAGCACAAGCTGTGTTTAAACATTTATCAAAGGAGACCATGACCACAGAGCCCCCAAATTATACTCTGGTTGACCCCAAGCACCATTACATTATTGTACCTGCCAGAGAATTCTCTGCTATGTAAGTATCTGTTCTGATTAAAGCGCTTAGTAACTACTCCTGGTTGTTATGTGGCTTAAATTCTATTGATCTCAGGACCGACAGTTAATTCAAAGTGTCTTCACCCTTCTCTTCAAGGAGTAGTATTCATCTTAGAAGCTTTCTCAGTTAGGAACAATCTTTCAAGTGGGAGCAGGACAACTATGTTCTAAAGCACATTCCTGTTCCTTTATTTATCCTTCACTGCTATGCAAAATCTTCAGGATGGAAGTGGGTAGAAGCCGCAAGAATATCTTGATTTTACAAAATGATAGAATATTCATTTTACAGAGGGAGCTTGAGTATATAAGTTAGATCCCTAATTTTAAATCAAAAGTCTCTGCAGTTTTTTGCTTTTTGACACACATTAAGTGATGGAAGTGACTAGTTACAGATTTCCTGTAATGATTGACATTTCAATTATCATTACTAACCCTTTCTCCAGCAAATAAAATCATTTTTGACTCTGTTGTTATATTTATTGTTCTCTTACTTTCTTTTCTCCTGCCCCACATTATGTCACACAGTTTTCCTTAGGACAGCAGATGTTACGGTGTGGTGCCATTTCAGGAGCTCTATGAGGTCAAAACTTTCATAATAATAGTAACACATTTTTTTTCACTCTTTCCTTTATTAGTGTACAGGGAGTTATCCAGAAGCTGCATAGTGTGAAAAATATTGAAACACAATCAATGCAGAGACAGATAAAAGAATCTAGAAACCTCACATTAAAGGAATTCCCAAAAATGAAAAACAAAGTCTCTCTTTACATAGTTATTGTTATGGAAAATATTGACACTTGTTACTAAAATAGGTTATTTTTTGTTAGTATATGATGATTACATGTCATTTTAAAATGAAATCCTAATTAGTCATTTTAAAATATCTGTGCGAAAAGTATCAATGCATATACATATAAACAAACGCTCCTCGGAGTTCTCAATAAACATAAGAATATTAAAATGTCATCAGATTAAAAATCTTGAGAATAACTGCCTTAGGTGGTTATTACCTTTTAACTTGGAGGTAAGGGAAAAACAGGGAAATGTGTCCTTATCATAGAGGAAATACAGTAGTTAATTAATGAAAATAACTTAATGAAACTTTCAGTATTTGTCTCACTCACTACAGTTAAGTGACAAGAATCATCTTGTATTATTTCTCATTACTATATACCCAGTAGTGCACAGTATTTATTTTGGACAAGTTGTTCCATATATATATATACTCCTTTGTCAAAAATGTTAATAGTTATTAAATAAAATAATGCCTGTAAAGTCTCTCATACAGGCCTCAGAGATAATAAATGTTCAAATAGTAAGGGTAATAATGGAGATGCAAAGCTATCTACTATACAAAGCTATATAGAAGTAGTAGTAGTAATGTCATTTTTATTTTAATTGAAATTTAATACACATAACTTAAGGTCCACACATCTTAGATGTGCACCTCAAACATGTAAATGCCTTTTCGGTTTAGCTCAGTTCAGCCACTCAGTCATGTTTGACTCTGCAAACCTATGGCCTTCAGCAGACCAGGCTTCCCTGTCCTTCACTATTTGCCCGAGTTTGCTCAAACTCATGTCCCTTGAATGAGTGATGGCATCTTACCATCTCATCCTCTGTCATGCCTTCTTTTTCTGACTTCAGTTTTTCATATTTTACCTTTTACATATCTATTTTCCCTATTTGTTATCAGCAAGGTTAAGATATATTGTGTTGTTTGTGTGTGTGTGCTTGTATTGCAATGTTTTGCAGTAGTATACAGTTCCAGAAATACTGATACGATAAAATGAATAACAGTGCTCAATTTGATAAATAATTATAAAGAAAATGACAAAACACACTATATGTAGCAGTATTCGATAAGTATATAATTAAATATAATTAGTGAAAGTAACTCATTCAACTTCACGATGATTGAAAAATCACTTTTATATTAAAAGTCAGCTTATTTCCTGGCCAACCTTTGTAAAATTTTAATTCTTGCTTTTATGTCAGTCTTTCCTTTTTCGTTTCTCTTCTGAATTTAAAAGCAATGTATTTTATAACTGATTTATCTGTCTTGCTTATTGTGATTATTGCCTACCTGAATGTAAACTGGATGGGGACAGAGTGGTTTACTCACAGTTTTATGTTTAGTCAGTGCCTAGAAGATGATGTGGCCTGTTAATGGCCTTTTAAGTATTTTCTAATTAAGGGTGGAAAGAATGATAGATTTTCTTTTTTTTTTTTTTTTTGCCAATTCTATTGGTCTTTCATTAATTCATTTTCATCCATCTTTGTTCTTTTGGCCTGTGTGGGTCTCCCATTGCAGTGGCACCTCTCACTGTAGAGCACCATCTCCAGGTGCATGCGCTCCAGAGCTCCAGTTCGGTAGTTGGGCACATTGGTCCAGCCGCTCCACAGCACGTGGGATCTTAGCAGGCCAGCGATCTGACCGATGCCACCTACATTGCAAGGTGGTATCCTTACACACTGGACAACCAAGGAAGCCCAGAATGGTAGATTTTTAAAATAGGTTTAATGTAAATGGAAAATTATAACCATATTCCAACTATAAGTATTCAAGTAACAGCACTGAAGGAAACAAACAGAAAACTTGGTCTGATGTTTTTTTATTTTCATAATTTTCTTTGTTCTTGATTTTCTAACATAATTTATTGAATACATTGAAATTAGAGAAATGCAGTAATGAAGACACAAGGCAGATAATATGATTATGCCAGTTGCTATATGACCTTAGAATGATCAGTGACTAAAAGTCAATTTGCTAATTAATTTGATAATTAATCTGTAATTATTTGCCAGGTTCTAACAATCTGATAATACCTTAATTTACCCATGCTTCAAATGCCAATATATTTCATGAAATCTTCTGTATTTTTTTTTGTTTTTGTATCTAAAAGCAAATATTTAATGACAAGAACTTCTCAATTTATGCACAGTGGAGATAAAATTGTTGCTAAATTATCTTGCAGTCTATATAAAAGCACTATACTATGTAAGGAATTTCAGTAAATGAGTAGAGGACAAGCCAATGAATAGTTAGAGTATATCTGCCCCAGGTGATGAATGATAACTCAAGTGAGGTTCATATACTTTAGGAATCTATTCAACAATAGCAAATAGATAAATCATGGTGAACAAAACACATGTGCCTTATCCTAAGGAATAAATATTATTACACAACTTCACCGATTCCTTTCGCTCTGAGAGTACAAACCACACAGTCCTTTTATAGTATTTCCACAGAGAAGATATAAACTTCTAATTTAATGCAAAATCCTCAGATTTCTCATATTGAACATTTAATTTGAATGTAAAATCATGTGCAAATCAATGGTATGTTCATGGAACAGTGTGGTCATGGCTACAGAGTCTTCACTTCTGGTTCCATTCAGCAGTGTTTATTCAGAACCCTATGCATATATTAAAAGTCTATTCAGTAAATGCAAGTACAAAAGGTAGAGCACCGCATTCTAAACAGTGTTATTAAGCTATTGAATAATATATTCATAGACTTAAACTATAATTTCAAGGAAGGGTTTTTTATGTTTTTCATTTCATGGCTCTTTACTTAGAAAGAGTTCCTAAAATGTTCATTTGCATTGATTCCTGTGCCTTTATCAAGCAGGGAACAATATATATGCTTTTGAAAGAACACTTTTTTTAACAAAGAAAATGAGTATCAATTTTCTTTTGAAGGTCAACTTTTATGTCAGGTTTTTAAAATTAGAGTATAGTCACAATTTTGCAGCAGTTTAATTTCATTTTCCCATGTCTGTTCTTTGAGCATATCAAGAGAAAAGAAATTATATATCTTATGGATACATTTAAATTCTACTTGAAAACAGTTATTGCCATTACTCAGCCTGTCTGATTCTTTCTCTCTTAATAACAAAGCCAATTTCCCAACATCGTACTCACCTTCACTGCTTATTCCTGGATAGTCTCCAAATTATCTGCATCCTTGAATGTGTAGAACTTGTGGAAATAATCTATATTTCATGAAATCTTCTGTATTTTTTTTGTTTTTGTATCTAAAAGCAAATATTTAATGACAAGAACTTCTCAATTTATGCACAGTGGAGATAAAATTGTTGCTAAATTATCTTGCAGTCTATATAAAAGCACTATACTATGTAAGGAATTTCAGTAAATGAGTAGAGGACAAGCCAATGAATAGTTAGAGTATATCTGCCCCAGGTGATGAATGATAACTCAAGTGAGGTTCATATACTTTAGGAATCTATTCAACAATAGCAAATAGATAAATCATGGTGAACAAAACACATGTGCCTTATCCTAAGGAATAAATATTATTACACAACTTCACCGATTCCTTTCGCTCTGAGAGTACAAACCACACAGTCCTTTTATAGTATTTCCACAGAGAAGATATAAACTTCTAATTTAATGCAAAATCCTCAGATTTCTCATATTGAACATTTAATTTGAATGTAAAATCATGTGCAAATCAATGGTATGTTCATGGAACAGTGTGGTCATGGCTACAGAGTCTTCACTTCTGGTTCCATTCAGCAGTGTTTATTCAGAACCCTATGCATATATTAAAAGTCTATTCAGTAAATGCAAGTACAAAAGGTAGAGCACCGCATTCTAAACAGTGTTATTAAGCTATTGAATAATATATTCATAGACTTAAACTATAATTTCAAGGAAGGGTTTTTTATGTTTTTCATTTCATGGCTCTTTACTTAGAAAGAGTTCCTAAAATGTTCATTTGCATTGATTCCTGTGCCTTTATCAAGCAGGGAACAATATATATGCTTTTGAAAGAACACTTTTTTTAACAAAGAAAATGAGTATCAATTTTCTTTTGAAGGTCAACTTTTATGTCAGGTTTTTAAAATTAGAGTATAGTCACAATTTTGCAGCAGTTTAATTTCATTTTCCCATGTCTGTTCTTTGAGCATATCAAGAGAAAAGAAATTATATATCTTATGGATACATTTAAATTCTACTTGAAAACAGTTATTGCCATTACTCAGCCTGTCTGATTCTTTCTCTCTTAATAACAAAGCCAATTTCCCAACATCGTACTCACCTTCACTGCTTATTCCTGGATAGTCTCCAAATTATCTGCATCCTTGAATGTGTAGAACTTGTGGAGAAGCATAATCTACAGAGATAATTAAAGCAAGAATTAAGGAGAGCTAAGTTTTCTTTTGACAATGATGGTGAAAGTCCATAGTTCATAAAAATGATGTAAAATACAGTAATTTTTCACTCTCCAACACTTGCCCTCCACCTTCAGAGTTGTACTCTACTTAACATAATTTGGTAGTTTGGAATAGCAGAAGGTCAGAATGTAGAGTTTATGAGATGAAAATGGTGATGAAAGAGAAATGACTAAGGAAGGAACAGTATGGTGATGTCTTTGTCTCTAATAATCTAAAAACCCCTATGAAACAGAGGAAATCAGCTCCAGTCGTGTGTTGATGCTTTCTTTCTTGTTTCAACATCTTTAATGTGTGATTACTCAGACACCTATTAATCACATTCGGTGATGAAATTTCATTGTGTCTCAAAGCACTCTTTATCTTTTTCATTAATTAGAGATATCAGAAAATGGTTCCTTAAAAATTTACCCTAATTTTTCTTGCAAACTGCACCCAACAAGGAGCAGAGTGAGTATGTGAACCTAGGGCATTATTTTAGAACCTACTGTTTTTATCACCAAGGATTGCTCTATTATATGAAATTGTAATTGTTCCTTTTCTTTAGATATTGTCATTACATTCTGCAGCAAACATGCCAGAAATTTAAAAAAAACTCACATAATCTCTCAGATAATTGTTTTTTATTCTTGAGCTTCATATTAATATTGGGAAATTCCAATTCTTGCCTAATCTTGAAGCATGTAAAGTGTGCACAAGAGTCAGAGAACTAATGCAGAAGTCATGGGATGGTAATCTGGAGACAACTTATAGTCATATTAAATATATCTAATTAAGAAGAGTAGATTTAAAATTGCCTTGAGATTAATTAATGGGATGCTTAATGAAATCAAAATAAACAAATAAATAAAAGCCAGGTAAATTGTTTATTAATTTTGTTCCTTCCTGTCAAAATCACTTGGAAAAGCTTAATGAAATCAAATATTCGATTCTTTCTCTCTTAATAACAAAGCCAATTTCCCAACATCGTACTCACCTTCACTGCTTATTCCTGGATAGTCTCCAAATTATCTGCATCCTTGAATGTGTAGAACTTGTGGAGAAGCATAATCTACAGAGATAATTAAAGCAAGAATTAAGGAGAGCTAAGTTTTCTTTTGACAATGATGGTGAAAGTCCATAGTTCATAAAAATGATGTAAAATACAGTAATTTTTCACTCTCCAACACTTGCCCTCCACCTTCAGAGTTGTACTCTACTTAACATAATTTGGTAGTTTGGAATAGCAGAAGGTCAGAATGTAGAGTTTATGAGATGAAAATGGTGATGAAAGAGAAATGACTAAGGAAGGAACAGTATGGTGATGTCTTTGTCTCTAATAATCTAAAAACCCCTATGAAACAGAGGAAATCAGCTCCAGTCGTGTGTTGATGCTTTCTTTCTTGTTTCAACATCTTTAATGTGTGATTACTCAGACACCTATTAATCACATTCGGTGATGAAATTTCATTGTGTCTCAAAGCACTCTTTATCTTTTTCATTAATTAGAGATATCAGAAAATGGTTCCTTAAAAATTTACCCTAATTTTTCTTGCAAACTGCACCCAACAAGGAGCAGAGTGAGTATGTGAACCTAGGGCATTATTTTAGAACCTACTGTTTTTATCACCAAGGATTGCTCTATTATATGAAATTGTAATTGTTCCTTTTCTTTAGATATTGTCATTACATTCTGCAGCAAACATGCCAGAAATTTAAAAAAAACTCACATAATCTCTCAGATAATTGTTTTTTATTCTTGAGCTTCATATTAATATTGGGAAATTCCAATTCTTGCCTAATCTTGAAGCATGTAAAGTGTGCACAAGAGTCAGAGAACTAATGCAGAAGTCATGGGATGGTAATCTGGAGACAACTTATAGTCATATTAAATATATCTAATTAAGAAGAGTAGATTTAAAATTGCCTTGAGATTAATTAATGGGATGCTTAATGAAATCAAAATAAACAAATAAATAAAAGCCAGGGGGTAAATTGTTTATTAATTTTGTTCCTTCCTGTCAAAATCACTTGGTAAATCAGTAGGCATAAACTGGGTATACAGTTGAAAGCATAATATTTAATTTTCCTAAATTTATTACATGCTACAGGATCAAAGTTGTTTATAGAAATATGACTACTACAGTAAATGCTATAGGAAGAAAGTGTGTTATTAATGTAGATATTTTGTACACTACCGATGTTTCTTGATCAATGAAAATCTATTAAAAATGTTTATGTTAACCATTTCTGAATTTACAATCTAATTATTTAATTAAACTGCACCTTGGTATATGCAGCAATGAACAGAATAAGTTGAGTAAATAGTATGCAACATTTTAGATAAAAGTATATGATTTTTTAAAATATGAGAGCTTTTAAGTTATTATTTAAATTTTAGCTTCAAATATTATTCAAATGTATGTGTTTAATTATTTAAAATGATTATCAATCAATTTATTTATTTCTGAATGAAGCAGTGTAAATAATCTGGCACAGATGCAACTCTATTTTCTATTTTATGAATGTTTGAACTGAATTTGTGGTGTAGTGAATCAAGAGAAAGGAAGAAGGAAACCATCAATATTATTTTAGTAAAGAAAAAGTTAGTACAAAAAGTACTATTGATCTTTCTGGCTTTTATTGTACTATAGCTCTCAGGCTTGGAGACAAGAGTATAGATCACTGTGAAAATACAATACAGATATTTTCACCACATACCTATTTATATGCATATATATATATTCAATAATTTAGGGTTATTTAAATATCCTAATGTTATTACTAAAAGCATTGATTACTATACTAAATTCTATTGGAACAAAGTATTTTATTAATTAGCATCCTGTTCAAGATCATAAAATAGAAGGACATGCATCCATCTCCTCCTGTGGGAGCACCAAAGTCACAACTAGCTTCTGAACAACCATCAACAGGAGGACACTGGAACTGACCAAAAAAAAGATACCTCATATCCAAAGACAAGAAGTTTCATTGAGAAGGTAGGAGGACCATAATAATGAAAAAATCAAATCCCATACCCACTGGGTGGGTGAACTACAAACTGGAGAATAAGATCAAAGAAGTTATCCCACTGTTGCAAGGGTTCTGACCCCACTTCAGGCTTCCCAGGTTGAGGTTCTGACGAAACCACTGGGAAAACCCAGAGAATCTGAATTTGAAGGCCAGCAGAATTTGATTATATGGCTTCCACATGACTGGGGGAAACAGAGACTCCAGACGTGGATGGCACAAACAAAATCTTGCATGTACGAAGATCCAGAGAAAAGGAGATGTGACCCCACAGGAGACTGAGGCAAAACTACCTGCTAGTGTTAGAGGGTCTCCTGCAGAGGTGTGGGTCATCAGGCGCTCAGCACAGGAACAGGGACACTGGCAGCAGAAGTCCTGGAAGGTGCTCCTTGGCATAGGCTCTCTTGGAGGCCAGTAACCCTACCATAAAGCCCATAGATTCCAGGGCTGGGTTGCCTGAGGCCAAAAGACTAACAAAGAGGGAGTGCAACCCCACCCACCAGCAGATAATTGAATTAAAGCTTTACTGAGCAAGACCCAGCCCGACTGAGCAAAAACCTAGGTTTTCTCACCACTAGTCTCTCCCATCATGAAACTTACACAAGCCTCTTAGTCTACTTCACCAGAGGGTAGAGAGAAAAAGCAAGAAGAACCACTGTCTCGAGGCAGCTAAAACTAAAACCATATTACAGAAAGTTATTCACAATGCAAAAGCAGAAAGTTAAGTGCCAGACAAAGGGACTAGATGAAACCCAAGAAAAACAACTAAATGAAGTAGAGACAGGCAACCACTGTTCCTTGCAGCACTATTTACAACAGCTAGAACAAGGAAGCAACCTAGATGTCCATCAACAGATGAATGGATAAGAAAACTGTGGTACGTATATACAATGGAATATTTCTCAGCAATAAAAAAGAAATGCATTTTAGTCAGTCCTAATGAGGTGGATTAACCCAGAACCTATTATACAAGGTGAAGTAAGTCAGACAAAGAGAGATAAATATTGTATACTAACACATATATATGGAATCTAGAAAGATGGTTCTGATAAATGTATATGCATGACCTTTCCTGGTGGTCCAGTGGGTAAGGTCACTGCCTTGCTGTGCAAGAGGCACCAGTTCAATCCCTGGCATGAGAAGATTCCATGTGCTGCGAAGCTGCTGGACCAATGTGTCCAACTACTGAGCTGGAGCTCTGGAGCGCATGTGCCCAGAGCCAGTGCTCTGCAGCAACAGAGGCCACTGCAATGGTAGGCCTACAGATGCCAAAGAAAAAAGCTGGATGAAAATAGATAAATGAAAGACCAATAGAAGTGGCCAAAAAAAAGTATAAAAAATAAAATAAATGTATATACAGAGCAGCAATGGAGAAACAGATATATAAAACAGATTTATCGACATTGGAGGGTGGGAGGAATGGGAGAGATGTATGGAGATAGTGACATGGAAACTTACATTAACATATTTAAAATAGACAACCAATGTGAACCTACTGTCAGTAAGACTAAGAGAACTTACACAGGGGCTATGTAATGAACTAGAAGGATGAGATTGGGAGGGAGATGGGAGAGAAGTTCAGGTGGGAAGGGTCAAGTGTAAATATGTGGCTAATTTGGGTTTATATATGTCAGTAAACAGCAAAACTCTGTAAAAGTAAAAATTTAAAAATATATCTAAGACATTATGATTACCAAAAAAAAAAAAAAAAGAATTCAGAATAATTATAGTGAATGTGGTTCAGGATCTTGGAAAAAGAATGACAGCAAAAAGTGAGAAGCTGTAAGAAATGTTTACTAAAAACTATAAAAATTAAAGAACAAACAAGAATAAGCAATACACTAGAGGGAATCATTAGCAGAATAACTGAGGCAGAAGAGTGGGTAAATGACCTGGAGGACTGACTGGTAGAAATGACAGCCACAAAACAAAATATAGATTGAAAAAAAAAATTAAGACAGTCTAAGAGACCTCTAGGACAATGTTAAACATACCAATATTCAATATAGGGGCTGCAGGTGGCTAAGGTGGTAAAACATCTACCTGCAATGTAGGAGACATGGGTTCAAACACTGGGTCAACAAAATCCCCTAAAGAAGGGAATGCAACCCACTCTAATCTTCCTACCTGGAGAATCCCATGGACAGAGGATCCTGACATGATACAGTTCAAGAAGTCACACACAGTCAAACATGACTGAACAACTCACACACATTTATTAAAAAAATAAAATAATTGGACAGTTGGACCACATTTCTTCCTGTAGTTGCTGTGGAGCAATATCTTTTCTTGGACGTATTGCTTTCAGTAACTTTACTGTTTTTTCCTATCTCTCTATATATAATTTATAGTATTTTTAAAATAAATGAG
This sequence comes from Tragulus kanchil, assembly GCA_022376925.1. Classification (NCBI taxonomy): domain Eukaryota; kingdom Metazoa; phylum Chordata; class Mammalia; order Artiodactyla; family Tragulidae; genus Tragulus; species Tragulus kanchil. The sequence goes on along the minus strand of JAIOJX010000029.1, from coordinate 77,968,183 downwards.
CATATTGCCATATGTTACTGTTATAATGATAACAAATAATAATTTTAAGTCAGTCCTTAGAAAATGTATGCTCAGTTGCTCATTTGTGCCCAACTCTTTGGGACATCGTGGGCTGTGGGACACTGAGCTCCTCTGTCCATGGGGTTTTCCTAGTAAGACTTCTGAAGGAGTTGGCATGCCTTCCTCCAGGGAAATCTTCCAGACTCAGAGACTGAACCTGCATCTCTTGCATTGCCAGTAGAATCCTTTACTATTGGTCTAGATTCTTTAGCACTACCTAACTTCCTAATAATGGCTGAAGAAAAAAGGAAAAATTACCCTTTATGGAGTGCTTGACTTGCCTTTCCAAGTTTATGCAGGACACAAAAGTTATCCTACTATTGTTTGAACTTGATAGGTTTACAGTTACATGAATATATTACTGGAAGTGCCTGAAAGCCAGGGAACAACTCTGGAAGCTAATTTTGTTTTTCCTTTCATAGCCCAGAGCTCTGTGGCAGTCAATGACACAAGCATAGACATTAGACCAACAAGCAAGGCAGCTCCTGTTTTGAGGCAGAGAAAAATAAGCTGCCACAAATGCCTCACAACTTTATTATTGCAATTGATCACATTTATGAAGACCCCATAAAGTTGCAAACAGTTATACTACGAAAAAGCAGTTATAACAATGCAAAGTGGTCTATCATCACCTCTTGATGACAACTTTATTACTGTTGTGGACCAATATTGTTCAGGGGAAACCAGTAGCCATAAGTTATCTTGAAGAGAAGCAGCACAGCAGGCTGGAGTATTATAGTATAAAATTTATTTTTTATGAGGCATAATAATTATATCAAACAGTTACCAAAATGTCTCAGAGCTACAGGATCTGTTAAGATACCACAACAGACATATTTCTTTTATGTTCACTGGGAATGGCAATAAGCATTACTACCTGGGTAGAGAGGTTCTCACAACTCATAATTTGGATTGCCTACAAGGCAGCATTGCAGGTGACTGGCAAAGATGAAGTTTGTAAAGTGCTGTCTCATGGAGCTCAGCAAAACATGAAACTTAAGGCCCTCTAGCCACATAAGGTATTTCGCATTCACCATTCTATAATTATGAGAGTCAGGAAAGAAAAGTTTACTATCACCTGCAGACTACTACCTCTTTGTCTTGAATATTTTTATTTTTAGTTGTTATTTAAGAGAGAATAAGACACAAAAGAAACAGCAATACAATTAATTTCCATAGGGACTTTCTTAACAAAAAAAAACTGATACGTGAGTCTTCATATTAACTGAAGAGTCAGAATGTCACACGTGAGTCTCTCCTTCAAATCTAGCTCCAGGAATCACTTTAGGAATTGTCAAATCCCTGGGATTTTACTGAATGTGTGTCATTTCTGCAACCTAGCATCACCTCCTAAACCTGAAGCTGTTTTTTTTTTTTTTTTATTACTCATTCAAAAATATTTGTTAAATGCTTGCTACGTGTTTAGAAATGTTCTGGGCAAAATGGAACTAAATATGAATTTATACCCAGAAATCATTTTCAAGTTAATTTGAAGTATATACTTACAAAATATTTTCTTATCTATTTGCATCTTCGGAATATATTCAAGGTGTGAAGAAAGCAATGTAGTGGCTTTTGCATAACATGAACACAATTCACATAGCCCTGAACAGTTAATAATGCAATATGTGTCCATAAATGTACATAATTTATACTAAATGTCTTGTATTACACTATTTCTTAGGGACCTCCTTCCTCCCACTGATTTGGAATTTCTTTCACTGTGAATTGTTGTTCCACTAACAATCTGTCACATGTTTATCTTGACTAGAACTCTCATTTTGTTCCAACTGTGCTTAGTTCCCACTATATTTGGTGTCTGTCATTCTGATTCTTAGTCTGGCTTTGCTTCCAGAAGTGTATCGTGTATACTCGTCCTGCTGCCTCTGAAACTTACAGTGTCCAAAGTGATGGCTCAGGTTCTCAGACCTATAATCAAGAGGGTGAAGCTGTTTGGTTTTGTGGTTGTTAGTTTCAGTTTTAAATACAAAGTTACGATATAGTATACCCTTATAATATTTACACAAATTAGAAATACACAGGTTACTGTCTCCATTCAAACACGCACAAATTCTACATCTTTTTATGCAGTATTTTTTATATGACTTCTGTTCTTTATACCATTTTTAAAGGTGTTTGCTATTAATCTTTATTATGATTTAGTGAATCTTATCTATCTGGAGATTTTCATCTGGCTATAATATGCAAAGAATTGTGATGGATAGTTTCTCTCCACGTTCACTACATATACTCTTCTTCGTAGTTTTCTATGCTCCAAGAAGCAGATATTTAAGATCTGGAGGAAAATGTTCATTTACTCTCTGTTTGCTGCTTGAGCTTGGGTCAAGAGATCTTTTAGCAAAAGTTCAGAGTAGATAAGGTCAAGGATGGGCTAACTATTCATCTGCCTCCTGCCCTCTCTTCTAGGTCACCAAGAGACGACAGAAAACTTTTACCAAAATGCCCTCTCCTCAACTGTTTCCTCTGGATTCTGGTAAACACCACTGCTTTTTCTAATGTTAGGCCAATGAGTGAGGGACAAGGGCTTTCTGTGGTGCTAGGCCCCAGGGTACTTCCTTATCTCAGGTTGTTTACCTTTAATCTGCTCACACTTTTGTAATTAAAAACATATTTTTCATTAATTCCTTCTTAATTATCCCATACATGGTACCATAAACAATAGATGTGCTTAAACATACATTATCATATGTAAAATAGATAGCCAAGGGGAATCTGTTGTATGTTTTCTCATTAGAACTTGCTATTCTCCCACTCGGATTGAGTGAATTTGACTATTTGCTACCCTTAATCTTTAAACGAATGAAAATTAAAAAATATTAACTTCAGATTCTGAAATTAAATGAGATAAAGCTTGTAAATTACTTATTATTCTGATGATGATATGGTAAAATATTAATAATGTGACTGATCTTAGACAGAAATTTCCTCTTGCAGTCTATTTCCTTAGCATGGTATCCATCATGAATTGATGTTTTGTTTAAAAACAAACATTAATTTTTTGAAAAACAAACATTAGTATTTGATAACCTACTCTCCTTAAACTCTAAATTCCAAGCTCACCATCGACCCTCAATTTAAAGCCATTTCACAATAAGATATTCATCTTACAACATCTGATTAAAATTCTAAATGATACTGGCATAACAACTGCATCTTACCTGGAATTCCAGTACAACAAACATACATATGTATGTGTGTGTGTATGTGTGTGTGTGTGTGTGTGTGTGTGTGTGTGTGTGTATATATATGTATATATGTGTGTGTATACTGAGAGAGAGTTAGAATTCCAGGAAATGAAATGTGTATATATATATATATATATATATATGTATGTATTTCTAGAATGTATATATGTATTTACATATACTGTCCATTACATTAGGGCCTTTTTATTGTAAAAACTAAAATTTTGCAAAATTAATCTTTAGACATTAAGTTTAACAATACTGTATCTAACATCCTTTTATTCTCTGCTTTTAAAAATTTATCAATTAGAAGGCCATTAAATTTACATATGTATTTTGCAATTTCCCCTTTTTCATAGTTTTTAACATTGCATATAATTTTTGAGTGAATTGAATAGAATTTGTTTCTGTTTCATTGAAACCAAATATTTCTGCATTCTTAATAGTACAAGACTTGTTCCTAATATTTTATTTTGGATACTGAAATATATTATTTTTAAATAATGATGCTTCCCCTTAAAATAATGATACTGCCCCTAATTGGTTTAGTATTTATTTTTCAGCAGTCATCTAAAATGTTGTGGATGATTAATTTAATCAGATAAGTTATTGATCAGAAGAATAGCTTGAAGTCACCATTGTGTATTCTAACCTTGCATCTAGTCAAGTCCTATTTGACCCTAGCAGGTATTCATCTCTTATAGCTTTGTTGAGGTGCCATCTCATTTGCCTTTCTTTAGTTGATTCTTAGGGTCTAAATAAACAAGGCACATGGAAATGATTTTTAGACTGTATTATGAAAAAGATTTCCTATTAAACTCTAAATTCCAATGTTTCTAAACCCGATCTATTTCCTTAGCATGGTATCCATCATGAATTGATGTTTTGTTTAAAAACAAACATTAATTTTTTGAAAAACAAACATTAGTATTTGATAACCTACTCTCCTTAAACTCTAAATTCCAAGCTCACCATCGACCCTCAATTTAAAGCCATTTCACAATAAGATATTCATCTTACAACATCTGATTAAAATTCTAAATGATACTGGCATAACAACTGCATCTTACCTGGAATTCCAGTACAACAAACATACATATGTATGTGTGTGTGTATGTGTGTGTGTGTGTGTGTGTGTGTGTGTGTGTGTATATATATGTATATATGTGTGTGTATACTGAGAGAGAGTTAGAATTCCAGGAAATGAAATGTGTATATATATATATATATATATATATGTATGTATTTCTAGAATGTATATATGTATTTACATATACTGTCCATTACATTAGGGCCTTTTTATTGTAAAAACTAAAATTTTGCAAAATTAATCTTTAGACATTAAGTTTAACAATACTGTATCTAACATCCTTTTATTCTCTGCTTTTAAAAATTTATCAATTAGAAGGCCATTAAATTTACATATGTATTTTGCAATTTCCCCTTTTTCATAGTTTTTAACATTGCATATAATTTTTGAGTGAATTGAATAGAATTTGTTTCTGTTTCATTGAAACCAAATATTTCTGCATTCTTAATAGTACAAGACTTGTTCCTAATATTTTATTTTGGATACTGAAATATATTATTTTTAAATAATGATGCTTCCCCTTAAAATAATGATACTGCCCCTAATTGGTTTAGTATTTATTTTTCAGCAGTCATCTAAAATGTTGTGGATGATTAATTTAATCAGATAAGTTATTGATCAGAAGAATAGCTTGAAGTCACCATTGTGTATTCTAACCTTGCATCTAGTCAAGTCCTATTTGACCCTAGCAGGTATTCATCTCTTATAGCTTTGTTGAGGTGCCATCTCATTTGCCTTTCTTTAGTTGATTCTTAGGGTCTAAATAAACAAGGCACATGGAAATGATGTTTCTCAGACTGTATTATGAAAAAGGTTGTTTTCTAACTCTTTTAGTTCTATTTGCAACCCCAAATCATAAAAAACATATCAAATTATTTCCTTATGTAGTTTTATCACTAATATTATGAATGAAGTGCCTGTGCCTCATAGAATTTAACTTCTGTGTCCATAATTACACATATGTTTAGTCATAAAGTTGAGAATACAATGCAATATAATACATAGGAAAGAGCATTGATTTGGGGAATATGGAACTCCCATTTACATTTTTTGCTTTACCATTTTTGAACCATATGTCAAATCAACACTGGCTAGGGTTCTTGGCCTTCCCAAATAAATAGAAATTGACCAAAATCCAGACAAGAAATTCAGGCAAGGCATTACTGGGACAGCTGCAGCTGCTAGAGAACAAAAACAAGTAACACATTCCCTTGCTTACTCCCTGATCAGGACAAACAGATTCCTTATATGGGATGAGGTTAACGGTGTGTCCCCTGTTCAGATCCAGGGATGGCTTAAGTGGGTTTTTTTTCACCCCCTTAGGATGTGTTGTGTGCAGGGAGTATACTTATTATTCTATTTTTGCTTCCCACTCTTCCAAAGTGACAGATTGCTTTTTTTTTGGTCTTTCTGTATATTAGTCCTTTATTTGCGCAGTCTATCATTATTTTTAGTCCTTTATAGTTGTTAGGTTAGAAAATAGAATAAATACATTTTTCAAATGATTCTACCCTTTCTGTTAGTTTCACTGACCACAGGGACTGACTCAGAGGTCACATGACAAACCTCAGACCTAGCCCCTCAGTCTTAGAATCAACAACCTTTGTTAAGCTTTAACCACTGTTGCCAATGTGAATACGGGTAAGCATACTTGTGTCATTCCTTTCTTAATCTCTATAAAAAATTATGCAATGATGAAAACGGTAACAGGGAAAATTTAAGATTGTGTGAAAAACACGACAATTGCCTATAAAACCATGTACCCCCTTTCAGTGGGGGCTGCACATTTGAACTACTTTTAGGCTGTGTGTAGCCGCTGGGTGGCAATAAAGACTCCTAATTAAACTTTTTCCTGCTAAGAGTGATTTCTGTTTCTTCTGGGCACTACATATGTAGTTTTGTTTGTTTGTTCATTTGCTTTTAATTTGTAACTCTAGAAGACTCTTGTTGAGATGGAAACTTTGCAGCATTTCAGCAAAGGGTCCAAAATCCCACCCTGAATCAAAGTGATTCAGTCATCTCTCTAGCTCAGTTTTTGAAATTGAAAAGTAGAAAAATAAAAATGCACTTAACATAAAAGTTTATGGTGTGAATTAATGAAACAATGCATATGTAAAAGAAACCAACATAAGTGTCAAGCTACTGATTCTCCCATTTACATTTTTTGCTTTACCATTTTTGAACCATATGTCAAATCAACACTGGCTAGGGTTCTTGGCCTTCCCAAATAAATAGAAATTGACCAAAATCCAGACAAGAAATTCAGGCAAGGCATTACTGGGACAGCTGCAGCTGCTAGAGAACAAAAACAAGTAACACATTCCCTTGCTTACTCCCTGATCAGGACAAACAGATTCCTTATATGGGATGAGGTTAACGGTGTGTCCCCTGTTCAGATCCAGGGATGGCTTAAGTGGGTTTTTTTTCACCCCCTTAGGATGTGTTGTGTGCAGGGAGTATACTTATTATTCTATTTTTGCTTCCCACTCTTCCAAAGTGACAGATTGCTTTTTTTTTGGTCTTTCTGTATATTAGTCCTTTATTTGCGCAGTCTATCATTATTTTTAGTCCTTTATAGTTGTTAGGTTAGAAAATAGAATAAATACATTTTTCAAATGATTCTACCCTTTCTGTTAGTTTCACTGACCACAGGGACTGACTCAGAGGTCACATGACAAACCTCAGACCTAGCCCCTCAGTCTTAGAATCAACAACCTTTGTTAAGCTTTAACCACTGTTGCCAATGTGAATACGGGTAAGCATACTTGTGTCATTCCTTTCTTAATCTCTATAAAAAATTATGCAATGATGAAAACGGTAACAGGGAAAATTTAAGATTGTGTGAAAAACACGACAATTGCCTATAAAACCATGTCCCCCCTTTCAGTGGGGGCTGCACATTTGAACTACTTTTAGGCTGTGTGTAGCCGCTGGGTGGCAATAAAGACTCCTAATTAAACTTTTTCCTGCTAAGAGTGATTTCTGTTTCTTCTGGGCACTACATATGTAGTTTTGTTTGTTTGTTCATTTGCTTTTAATTTGTAACTCTAGAAGACTCTTGTTGAGATGGAAACTTTGCAGCATTTCAGCAAAGGGTCCAAAATCCCACCCTGAATCAAAGTGATTCAGTCATCTCTCTAGCTCAGTTTTTGAAATTGAAAAGTAGAAAAATAAAAATGCACTTAACATAAAAGTTTATGGTGTGAATTAATGAAACAATGCATATGTAAAAGAAACCAACATAAGTGTCAAGCTACTGATTCTCAGCACATGTTTTTCTCCCTCATCCTACTGCATTTTCCTTTGTCCTTTTATATATATATATATATATAGAGAGAGAGAGAGAGAGAGAGAGTGCTTATAAACTTTAGGTATTACTGGCATTAAAGGAATATAGCTTAATACTAGTTCAATCATTATTCAATATTTTACCCATATTAATATCTAACTTATGGAACAATTACTCAGACATGGTGATTGATCATTTAATCCACCTCTACTTTTGTACTTTAAAAATAAAGAAAAAATATTTCATTACAATTCAAGATAAGATCCAGATTATTGGAAAAATTGTGTTTCCTTCACTTTCTCAATGAATGAAAATGGTTGGTTTATAACTTTATTTGAATAAATCATATAATCTAAAACATTCAATCTCAAAACCTATATTTGAAAAAACACACATTTTTATTATTGATTTTACCAAACAAGAAATAATTATTTATGAAAAAGATGTAAGCTGTTAGTGCTTGGAAAGAATATAGAATAGATACACAAATGTTCTATTTTCATTTGAATTTGATGATATAAATTGAAGTTAAAAGAAAAATAAAATCAATAAAATGGAATTGGCATTTTCAAATTCACCTTTTTAAAACTGCTTCAGGATTATATGCTAATTGATAAATATTAACTAAAATGGAAGGTAAAAGTTATTAAGCAGAGTTATAAACTAAGTCTTATTTTGGGGATAAATTGATGGAAATTTAGCTTTACAATGTTTTTGAGGGTTTCCCATTTTAATCAGTGTGATAAATCTAGGTTTGACATTTTCCCTAGAGCCTATAATTTCTTATTTTTATTTATACATGAGACATAGTGATCATCTCTAAAAACAGGAATGCAAGAACACAGGTGTGTTCTGTTTTTCATTCTACATCTTTTTATTAGGGACAAAGTAACCAATTATTAGGAAAACAGGTCTAAATAATAAGGCAAATTTATATCTCTGTTAAATATTAGAAGTGGGATACAGCGTGAATTCTTCTTTTAAAATAGCTATCTTTTTTGCCCACTTTTAAGACTAGGGAAAACATTTTTTGCCTTATTTATTTAGTTTATCAAGTTAGAAATCACTCTCAGGTTTTGATTAAACAATATCTTATTTAAATTTGCAAATACTTTACTCTGAGGCAGAATGCAAGATACTGGTTAATTACATTACTTTGGAGCTCAAGGTCACTCTCTGAAACCCAACCATCATTTTAAGGTCCTCTGCTTGTTCAGGATGGAAGGAGAAAGATATACAACTTAAAATTTTTTCAAAATTTTCATCCCTCAGGCTTCTTGGTATTTTAAAACAGTGATTTACATGGAAAAAATGCAAAGTCTTGGACATGAATAAAGGGCTTTCCTGGTGGTTCAGATCATAAAGAATTCACCTAAAATGCGGGAAACCCAGGTTTGATCCCTGAGTTAGGAGAAGGGAATGTTTACCCACTCCAGTATTCTTGCCTGGAGAATTCCATGGACAGAGGAGGAAAAGACATCTAGAATGGGCTTCCAAGAATCACTTCCAGATTAATATTTACATCGTAACTTTCCTAGGATCTCTAGTAGTTGGCATAGGAGAACTACCGGAACTACCTACTTTAAGAACATATTATCATAGCTGTTGCTTATGCTCTCAGTTGCCCCACTAAAGCTGCTAAAAATTGTCCTTATTCGACAAAATCAGTGATTGGAATGCTGCTACAGAAACACGTAGGGCCTTGAAAACTCTGCTTTTGGAGGGCAGTGGCAGAATGGCCACAAGATGGCCTCTGTAACACTTCTGACTTCTTGTCAGTATACCTAATTTGCAGAACCAAATTCTCAGTCAGAGCTGCAGCTCTAATGAAATTTGGTAAATATTCAGTTTAGCTTTCAAGACTCTGTGATACAGGAGGTTTCTTATTTTTATTTATACATGAGACATAGTGATCATCTCTAAAAACAGGAATGCAAGAACACAGGTGTGTTCTGTTTTTCATTCTACATCTTTTATTAGGGACAAAGTAACCAATTATTAGGAAAACAGGTCTAAATAATAAGGCAAATTTATATCTCTGTTAAATATTAGAAGTGGGATACAGCGTGAATTCTTCTTTTAAAATAGCTATCTTTTTTGCCCACTTTTAAGACTAGGGAAAACATTTTTTGCCTTATTTATTTAGTTTATCAAGTTAGAAATCACTCTCAGGTTTTGATTAAACAATATCTTATTTAAATTTGCAAATACTTTACTCTGAGGCAGAATGCAAGATACTGGTTAATTACATTACTTTGGAGCTCAAGGTCACTCTCTGAAACCCAACCATCATTTTAAGGTCCTCTGCTTGTTCAGGATGGAAGGAGAAAGATATACAACTTAAAATTTTTTCAAAATTTTCATCCCTCAGGCTTCTTGGTATTTTAAAACAGTGATTTACATGGAAAAAATGCAAAGTCTTGGACATGAATAAAGGGCTTTCCTGGTGGTTCAGATCATAAAGAATTCACCTAAAATGCGGGAAACCCAGGTTTGATCCCTGAGTTAGGAGAAGGGAATGTTTACCCACTCCAGTATTCTTGCCTGGAGAATTCCATGGACAGAGGAGGAAAAGACATCTAGAATGGGCTTCCAAGAATCACTTCCAGATTAATATTTACATCGTAACTTTCCTAGGATCTCTAGTAGTTGGCATAGGAGAACTACCGGAACTACCTACTTTAAGAACATATTATCATAGCTGTTGCTTATGCTCTCAGTTGCCCCACTAAAGCTGCTAAAAATTGTCCTTATTCGACAAAATCAGTGATTGGAATGCTGCTACAGAAACACGTAGGGCCTTGAAAACTCTGCTTTTGGAGGGCAGTGGCAGAATGGCCACAAGATGGCCTCTGTAACACTTCTGACTTCTTGTCAGTATACCTAATTTGCAGAACCAAATTCTCAGTCAGAGCTGCAGCTCTAATGAAATTTGGTAAATATTCAGTTTAGCTTTCAAGACTCTGTGATACAGGGAGGTTCTCTACAAAGAGACTGAAATGAAACCTGGGTCTTAATTCCTCTTGCTAACCATATCTTTTACATGCAAGAAAAGATCTTAGTTTCAAGGTTCCTTCAATAGCTTCAGAGCACTCCTAGGAATTTCAAACATGACACCAACACCATGCGCCAAAGGTCTGTATTTTTTATAAATCTTCTGTTTCCAATTTTGTCTTTTGTGAATGATCCTTCTGCTTTAGTCATTGGACCCTATGCCTTTAGTATAATGTTGGGACATGTACAGAGGAGTTAATCTCTGTATATCTTTCTTGAAATTATTTCTCCATGTTATATTTCACCAATAGTTTTTATTTTTCCAAGTAAACATGCCCTCTTAAAAGTATTTTAATACATTTACTTCAAATTTTTATTCTATTTTAAACCACCTATCACATGAAACTGTGCACAATGACTGCTGTAGGTATAGTTGACCATTTTATATCTTGCAAATTCACAGATTCAGATCTTAAGGAAAATCAGTGTACATTTTGACAACAACTTCAATTTTCCCATTTTGTGTACTGGATTAATATCTCCATGAATGTGAGATCATTCCAGAAAAGACAGAAATTTTTCAGAACTTTATTTTTCTTGGAAAAATAGAGCAATTATGATCAGTTTTACAAGATTTTAAAATTCAAAAGATTTCTTAGTTTAGTAAAGATAGTTGCAATAGCAAGTGCTGAGTCCGCTACAACTTGTCCTAGAAAGTGCAGGTTCTTCTTTGGAATCTTCACACAGATCATTGACCTTCAGTTATTTCACAAAGTCATCTGCTATTACTTTTTAGATTTGCTTACCTGATCATTTTCCAAAATAGAGATTGCTGAGAAAATTGTCCAACACAGAATAATTATAATCAAGATAATGAGGGACATTCGGGAGCATGGATTTTCCCAAGGATAATAGCAAATGGAAAAGAATAAAAACAAATAAATGCTCTGAGAATGGCCACAAGATGGCCTCTGTAACACTTCTGACTTCTTGTCAGTATACCTAATTTGCAGAACCAAATTCTCAGTCAGAGCTGCAGCTCTAATGAAATTTGGTAAATATTCAGTTTAGCTTTCAAGACTCTGTGATACAGGGAGGTTCTCTACAAAGAGACTGAAATGAAACCTGGGTCTTAATTCCTCTTGCTAACCATATCTTTTACATGCAAGAAAAGATCTTAGTTTCAAGGTTCCTTCAATAGCTTCAGAGCACTCCTAGGAATTTCAAACATGACACCAACACCATGCGCCAAAGGTCTGTATTTTTTATAAATCTTCTGTTTCCAATTTTGTCTTTTGTGAATGATCCTTCTGCTTTAGTCATTGGACCCTATGCCTTTAGTATAATGTTGGGACATGTACAGAGGAGTTAATCTCTGTATATCTTTCTTGAAATTATTTCTCCATGTTATATTTCACCAATAGTTTTTATTTTTCCAAGTAAACATGCCCTCTTAAAAGTATTTTAATACATTGACTTAAAATTTTTTATTCTATTTTAAACCACCTATCACATGAAACTGTGCACAATGACTGCTGTAGGTATAGTTGACCATTTTATATCTTGCAAATTCACAGATTCAGATCTTAAGGAAAATCAGTGTACATTTTGACAACAACTTCAATTTTCCCATTTTGTGTACTGGATTAATATCTCCATGAATGTGAGATCATTCCAGAAAAGACAGAAATTTTTCAGAACTTTATTTTTCTTGGAAAAATAGAGCAATTATGATCAGTTTTACAAGATTTTAAAATTCAAAAGATTTCTTAGTTTAGTAAAGATAGTTGCAATAGCAAGTGCTGAGTCCGCTACAACTTGTCCTAGAAAGTGCAGGTTCTTCTTTGGAATCTTCACACAGATCATTGACCTTCAGTTATTTCACAAAGTCATCTGCTATTACTTTTTAGATTTGCTTACCTGATCATTTTCCAAAATAGAGATTGCTGAGAAAATTGTCCAACACAGAATAATTATAATCAAGATAATGAGGGACATTCGGGAGCATGGATTTTCCCAAGGATAATAGCAAATGGAAAAGAATAGAAAAAAATGCTTATATATGTGATTAAATGCTCTGATAATGATATGAATATTGGCATATCTTCACATTATTAGTTCCAAGGGCAATGAGACTATTATGGGAGTCAGGTGAACCTGGGAAATTAATTTCAATCCTATCTCCACCACTGAATCTCAGTTCTTGGCATCTCTACCTTTCCAACTGTATATGCCAGAAACCACAGTTATTCTTGAATTCTTTCTGTCTCTACAACCCACATTCAACCCACCAAAAGGTTGTACCTTCAAAATAGATCCATAATCTGATCATTTTTGAAATTCAACCCTGGTCTGAGTTTTTGCTGGTTGTAATGTAAAAGCTTGCTAACTAGTTGTCTTCCTTCTATTCTTAGCTCTGTCACCAACCATAATAACCAGGTAATCCTTTCAAACTTAAGTGGGGTCATTTCACACCTTCACTCAGAGTTTACTGAGATGGTTTTTCTAGAGTTATTAGAGCAAAGCACCATAAACTGGATGGTTTAAATAATATATATTTATATTGTCATAGTTCTGGAAGCTCCAAGACCAAGATCAAAGTGTTAGCAGGGTTGATTTCTTTTGCAGGCTCTGAGATAAAATCCACACATGCCTTTTTCCTAGATTCTGCTAGTTTGCTGGTGATATTTGATATTTTCCTGCTTGAGAATTGCCCAGATTTCTGTCTTCATCTTCATATAACAATCTCCCTTTATGCATTTCTGTCTTCCCCTTTTCATAAAGACACTGGTCATATTGGTTTAGTATTCACCCTAATGATCTCTTCTTCAAAGACTTTATTTCCAAATAAGGTTACATTCCTAAGCACTAGGGAAAGGATTTAAACATATGATTTTTTGGAGGATACAGTTTCTTTTTATATTCCATTACACATATCAAAGCTTTTCATCTCATGCAAAGAGCCAACATCCTTACAGTGTGGCACATGAGGACCTAAATCACTATTAACTCTCCAACCTTATGCTTAAGTTAGCCACTTTGCTCTGGCCACCTGCTCACCTTAAAACCATTGCACTCTCTGTTCCCTTGCTTTCTGTAGTCTTCACTCAGATGACATATGTCCATTGTCCTTGATTTCTTGAATTTTTGCTTCAATATCACTTTGGCAGTATGTATACCCTAACCACCTGAAGTAAAGTTGAAGCTTCCCTTCCTCTGCATGAGCTTCTAATGCACTTTGTAATATTCTACTTTGCTAGGTATTACTAGATTCTAACAAATGTTAGCACTTATAATTTACTTTTAAAATATTGTTTATTGTTTTCCCCTCCACAAATTGTAAAATTGTGTTCATCAATCTACACTAAATATTGACTGCAGCACCTGACACTTAGAAATGGATCAACATAAATGAATTGAATGTTGTACACCATAATTTTTTCTGAAATAAACAGTAAGTATTGCGTCAATGTACGTTCTTTGTAGCTGATGATGGAGAAGATATATACTGTCAACAAAAACAAGACTTGGACCTAGCTATGGCTCAGATCATTAGCTTCTCATAGCAAAATTAGGGCTTAAACTAAAATAAGTTGAAGAAATCACTCGGACAGACAGATACAACTTAAATTAAATTCCCTATGAATATGCAATAGAGGTGAAGAACAACTTCAAGAGATCAGATATAGTAAACGGTGAACTTGAAGATCTATGGGCAGAGCTCTGTATATATTGTACAGGAGGCAGTACAAACCACACATGCCTTTTTCCTAGATTCTGCTAGTTTGCTGGTGATATTTGATATTTTCCTGCTTGAGAATTGCCCAGATTTCTGTCTTCATCTTCATATAACAATCTCCCTTTATGCATTTCTGTCTTCCCCTTTTCATAAAGACACTGGTCATATTGGTTTAGTATTCACCCTAATGATCTCTTCTTCAAAGACTTTATTTCCAAATAAGGTTACATTCCTAAGCACTAGGGAAAGGATTTAAACATATGATTTTTTGGAGGATACAGTTTCTTTTTATATTCCATTACACATATCAAAGCTTTTCATCTCATGCAAAGAGCCAACATCCTTACAGTGTGGCACATGAGGACCTAAATCACTATTAACTCTCCAACCTTATGCTTAAGTTAGCCACTTTGCTCTGGCCACCTGCTCACCTTAAAACCATTGCACTCTCTGTTCCCTTGCTTTCTGTAGTCTTCACTCAGATGACATATGTCCATTGTCCTTGATTTCTTGAATTTTTGCTTCAATATCACTTTGGCAGTATGTATACCCTAACCACCTGAAGTAAAGTTGAAGCTTCCCTTCCTCTGCATGAGCTTCTAATGCACTTTGTAATATTCTACTTTGCTAGGTATTACTAGATTCTAACAAATGTTAGCACTTATAATTTACTTTTAAAATATTGTTTATTGTTTTCCCCTCCACAAATTGTAAAATTGTGTTCATCAATCTACACTAAATATTGACTGCAGCACCTGACACTTAGAAATGGATCAACATAAATGAATTGAATGTTGTACACCATAATTTTTTCTGAAATAAACAGTAAGTATTGCGTCAATGTACGTTCTTTGTAGCTGATGATGGAGAAGATATATACTGTCAACAAAAACAAGACTTGGACCTAGCTATGGCTCAGATCATTAGCTTCTCATAGCAAAATTAGGGCTTAAACTAAAATAAGTTGAAGAAATCACTCGGACAGACAGATACAACTTAAATTAAATTCCCTATGAATATGCAATAGAGGTGAAGAACAACTTCAAGAGATCAGATATAGTAAACGGTGAACTTGAAGATCTATGGGCAGAGCTCTGTATATATTGTACAGGAGGCAGTACAAAGCCATTCCAAAGGGGGAAAAAAAAAAAAAAGACAAGATGGCTATCTGAGGAGGCTTTACAAATAGTTGAAGAAAGAAAGTACTAAAAATCAGGGAGAATGGAAAAAGTATATCCATCCAAATAAAAAGTTCCAAAAATAAAAATTAAAAAAATAGCACCAGGAGACAAGAAGGTCTTCTTCAATGAACAATGCTTATAAATAAAGGAAGACAACAGAAAGTGAAAAACAAGAGCTTTTTTAGAAAATTTAAAATATCAAGAGAACATTTTGCACATGGGTATAATAAAGGACAGAAATGGTAGAGACGTAACAGAAGCTAAAGAGGTCAAGAAGAGATGGAAAGAATACATGGAAGAATAAAGTCTTACTGAGCTGCATAACTACTGTGGTGTCGTCAGTCACTCAGAGCCAGATATTCTGGAGTGTGAAGTCGGGTTGGCCTTAAGAAACACTGCTATCAGTAAAACTAGTGAATGTGATAGAATTCCTATAGAGTTATTCAAGCCCATAAAAGATGATGCTGTCAAGTGTTGCAATCAATATGTCAGCATAAATGGTCATATGACTGGAAAAGGTCAATCCTCATCCCAGTTCCCAAGAAGAGTAGTACTAAAAAATGTGCTAATTGTCAGACAGTTGTACCCATCTCCCATGCTAGTAAGTTCATGCTTAAAGTCTTGCATGCTAGGCTTCAACAGTACATGAACCGAGAACTCTCCAAAGTCGAAACTGAATTTGGAAAAGGCAGAGGAACAGAGATAATATTGCTAACATTCTCTGAATCATAGAGAAACAAAGGGATTCCAGAAAAGCATCTACTTCCAGTTCAAAGACTACGCTAAAGTTTTTGACTGTGTGAATCATAACTGTGGAAAGCTCTTAAAATGATAGGAGTACCTGACCATCTTCCCTGTCTCCTGAGAAAACTGTATACAGGTCAAAAAACAACAGTTATAACCATGCAGGGAACAACTGACTAGTTCAGGACTGAGAAAGAATTACTACAGTACTGTCTGTTGTCCCCCTATTTAGCTTATACGCTGAGCATACTATGAGAAATGACAGGTTGGATGAGTTACAAACTGGAATCAGGATAGGCAGGAGAAACTTCAACTTCAGATAGACAGATGATACCACTCTAATGGCAGGAGGAGAAACTAATCAATCTCTTGAGGAAGGTGAAGGAGGAGAGTGAAAAAACTGACTTAAAAGTATTAAAAACATATCTGTAAAAAACAAAACTCTGTAAAAGTTAAAAGTAAAATAAAAGCTTTTTTAAAAAGTATTAAAAAAACAAGATCATGGCCTCCAGCCCCATTACTTCATGGCAAATAGAAGAGAGAAAGATGGAAGCAGTGGCAAAAATGAAAGTGAAAAAAAAGGTGGAAGCAAGCAGTCTTGGGCTCTAAGATAACTGAGGATGGTGACTGCAGTCATAAAATCAGAAGGCAGTTGCTTCTTGGCAGGAAAGCTGTGGCAATCCTAGACAGTGTGTTGAAAAACAGAGACATCAGTCTGTAGACAAAGGTCCACATAGTCAAGTGTATGATTTTACCAGTGGTCACTGGTTGTGAGAGATGGCCCATCAAGAAGGTAGAGCACCAAAGGATCGATGTATTTGAACTCTGGTGCTGGAGAACACTCCTGAAAGTACCTCGGACAGCAAGAATATCATACCAGTCAATTTTAAAGGAAATAATCCCTGAATATTTACTGGAACAACTGATGCTGAAGCTGAAGATCCAGTATTTTGGTCACCTAATGCAAACAGCCAACTCATTGGAAAACTCATTGAGGCAAGGGAAGATTGATGGCAGAAGGAAACAGGACATCAGAGGACAAGATGACTGGATGTCATCCTAATGCAACAGACATGATGGTGGCAAACTCTGAGACACGGTGAACATTAAGGAGTTCTAGCATGCTGCAATCCATGGGGTTGCAACTAGTCAGACACAACTGGCTGACTGAACGATAACAACAGCATTGTGCCAGAATTCAATCAAAACTGAACTATTATGTGACTGCTATCTGTACCTGGAGTCTATAGGTGAACAAGAGTGATTCCCTGGCATTAAATCTGGATATTGCATCCATATATTATTGGTAATTGTTTCCCACTACATAGATAGAAAGAGTGTTTGCAGTATACAAGAGTGGATCTTAATAGGTAACGACATCTTTAAATGAAGGAAAATAAATGCATATTAGAAGCCATAAAAAGTTAAATGTATTAGAAAGTTCACGGAGAGAAGGCAATTATTTTCTATTTTATGGAAGTGGATCTCAACTCGTCTGAGCTCTCAATAATTAACAACTGATACAAAGTCATCTGAAAAACTAGAACAGATATAAGTGAATGAGAATTGTGGAATTGAGTAACATGGATCATGCCCTCCAGCCCCAATACTACACGGCAAATAGAAAAGAGAAAGATGGAAGCAGTGGCAAAAATGAAAGTGAAAAAAAAGGTGGAAGCAAGCAGTCTTGGGCTCTAAGATAACTGAGGATGGTGACTGCAGTCATAAAATCAGAAGGCAGTTGCTTCTTGGCAGGAAAGCTGTGGCAATCCTAGACAGTGTGTTGAAAAACAGAGACATCAGTCTGTAGACAAAGGTCCACATAGTCAAGTGTATGATTTTACCAGTGGTCACTGGTTGTGAGAGATGGCCCATCAAGAAGGTAGAGCACCAAAGGATCGATGTATTTGAACTCTGGTGCTGGAGAACACTCCTGAAAGTACCTCGGACAGCAAGAATATCATACCAGTCAATTTTAAAGGAAATAATCCCTGAATATTTACTGGAACAACTGATGCTGAAGCTGAAGATCCAGTATTTTGGTCACCTAATGCAAACAGCCAACTCATTGGAAAACTCATTGAGGCAAGGGAAGATTGATGGCAGAAGGAAACAGGACATCAGAGGACAAGATGACTGGATGTCATCCTAATGCAACAGACATGATGGTGGCAAACTCTGAGACACGGTGAACATTAAGGAGTTCTAGCATGCTGCAATCCATGGGGTTGCAACTAGTCAGACACAACTGGCTGACTGAACGATAACAACAGCATTGTGCCAGAATTCAATCAAAACTGAACTATTATGTGACTGCTATCTGTACCTGGAGTCTATAGGTGAACAAGAGTGATTCCCTGGCATTAAATCTGGATATTGCATCCATATATTATTGGTAATTGTTTCCCACTACATAGATAGAAAGAGTGTTTGCAGTATACAAGAGTGGATCTTAATAGGTAACGACATCTTTAAATGAAGGAAAATAAATGCATATTAGAAGCCATAAAAAGTTAAATGTATTAGAAAGTTCACGGAGAGAAGGCAATTATTTTCTATTTTATGGAAGTGGATCTCAACTCGTCTGAGCTCTCAATAATTAACAACTGATACAAAGTCATCTGAAAAACTAGAACAGATATAAGTGAATGAGAATTGTGGAATTGAGTAACATGGATGGTTGGGTTATGGACAGAAAAATCATAACTTTTCCTACTACAGAATCAGAAGATGGAGAAGATGGCCTGTTTTCTTTCCATCCTGTATTTTATTGCGTCAAATACCTGCCAATAAGCTGGCCTTGATTTTATTTTTAAATTTAACATAATCAAATTTTATTTTTACTTTTTACAAATTAAACTTTAAAATTTTATTAAAACTTTTAAACACAGAAAATTACATAATACAAAGGCACACATTGCTTATTTTTTTTGTTTGTTTTGACCACTTCTACTGGTTTTTCTTCATCCATCTCTGTTCTTTTGGCCTGTGTGGGCCTCACATTGCAGCTGCCTTGGTTGCTGCAGAGCACCGGCTCTGGGCACATGGGCTCCAGAGGGCCGGCTCAGTAATTGGACTCATCGGCCCAGCTGCTCCATGACATGTGAGATCTTCCCAGGCCAGGGACTGAAACAGCACCCCTTGTACTGCAATGCTATGTCTTTACCCACTGGATCACCAGGGAAGCCCTACGCACATTGTTTCTTACGTTTAACTGTTTTATCTTAGGTTCACATTTATTCAGGGGTATCCCTGGTGGCTCAGATTGCAAAAGAAAATCCCGCTGCAATTTATTCATGTGTTTATAAAAAAATTAGAAAAACGTTGTCTATATTTAAATCAATGATTCAAAATTTGAAGTTGATTATTTTAAGCACTTTGATACAAGCACAGAATTCAATCAAAACTGAACTATTATGTGACTGCTATCTGTACCTGGAGTCTATAGGTGAACAAGAGTGATTCCCTGGCATTAAATCTGGATATTGCATCCATATATTATTGGTAATTGTTTCCCACTACATAGATAGAAAGAGTGTTTGCAGTATACAAGAGTGGATCTTAATAGGTAACGACATCTTTAAATGAAGGAAAATAAATGCATATTAGAAGCCATAAAAAGTTAAATGTATTAGAAAGTTCACGGAGAGAAGGCAATTATTTTCTATTTTATGGAAGTGGATCTCAACTCGTCTGAGCTCTCAATAATTAACAACTGATACAAAGTCATCTGAAAAACTAGAACAGATATAAGTGAATGAGAATTGTGGAATTGAGTAACATGGATGGTTGGGTTATGGACAGAAAAATCATAACTTTTCCTACTACAGAATCAGAAGATGGAGAAGATGGCCTGTTTTCTTTCCATCCTGTATTTTATTGCGTCAAATACCTGCCAATAAGCTGGCCTTGATTTTATTTTTAAATTTAACATAATCAAATTTTATTTTTACTTTTACAAATTAAACTTTAAAATTTTATTAAAACTTTTAAACACAGAAAATTACATAATACAAAGGCACACATTGCTTATTTTTTTTGTTTGTTTTGACCACTTCTACTGGTTTTTCTTCATCCATCTCTGTTCTTTTGGCCTGTGTGGGCCTCACATTGCAGCTGCCTTGGTTGCTGCAGAGCACCGGCTCTGGGCACATGGGCTCCAGAGGGCCGGCTCAGTAATTGGACTCATCGGCCCAGCTGCTCCATGACATGTGAGATCTTCCCAGGCCAGGGACTGAAACAGCACCCCTTGTACTGCAATGCTATGTCTTTACCCACTGGATCACCAGGGAAGCCCTACGCACATTGTTTCTTACGTTTAACTGTTTTATCTTAGGTTCACATTTATTCAGGGGTATCCCTGGTGGCTCAGATTGCAAAAGAAAATCCCGCTGCAATTTATTCATGTGTTTATAAAAAAATTAGAAAAACGTTGTCTATATTTAAATCAATGATTCAAAATTTGAAGTTGATTATTTTTATGTAAGCACTTTGATGATCTTATTTCAATATATTCTGATTTATTTTTATTGAAAGCCTGCAGCCACTTGTTTTTAAGCTAAATGTCCTGACATTCCTGTCTTTGTTGATATTATTTCATTAGGATTCTAGATAGTCTAGATCTCTCAGATACATAAGACTTATTTATGTAACTCAGAAAATAACACGTATTAAATTTGAGCATTTGTGTTTACCAAAGATCAATTCTGGAAAATTTTCAGAACTGTGTCTTTCAGTATCTCCTATCCCATTCTTTCTCATTGTGATGCCAACTTTATGCTCTGTGTCTAATATCTTGTTTTCAGTTTTATATTAATTTTCCTATTAATTTTCATTTTGAGTGACTATATTTTCTTTTTTAAACTATTATCTGTTTCCTTTTCAAATATCCCTACTCTTTTTTTCTCCCATGTAGATTTTTTTTTTCTCTCTCTCTGAGTGTAGCAATTACTTTTAAAAGTACTTTGATAATTTTTTTTTTTTAATAATTTTCTTTGGGGGGGTGCTGGGCAGGGAGGGGGGCTGGCGGGCCACTTCTATTGGTCTTTCATTTGTTTATTTTCATCCATCGTTGTTCTTTGGCCCGTGTGGGCCTCCCATCGCAGTGACCTCTGTCGCCTCAGAGCACCGGCTCTAGGCTCACTGGCTCCAGAGCTCCGGCTTGGTAATTGGACACATCGGTCCAATCGCTCCACAGCACGTGGGATTCTCCCAGGCCAGGGATCGAACCAGCGCCCCTTGCACTGCAAGGTGGTGTCCTTACCCACTGGACCACGAGGGAAGCCCCCCTTTGATAACTTTTCATGTTCATATCTTATACTTTTATGATTGCCACTTCATTATTTAAAGGTCTTCAGAGGATGATCACACAATCTGTTATGCCTGACTCTAAATCATAGCAAATTATTTCCTCGTGTCTTTTGTGACTTTATGACGTGACCTTATGTTTTGGAGAGTAGTGAAAGATGAGTATCCTATCTGGACTCAGTTACTGAAGCATGATTCCTTATAAGTTACATATATATAAAGCACCTTGGTAATATTATCTATCTGTGACTAATCATTGTGTTTTCCATCATTAAGATTCTGTATCTATGTAGGTATTGTAAAATCATCCCTAAACCAGAAGGATGTACAAGACATGGAATTGTATATTTCAGGAGAAACATTCTTTTTTCCAATGAGAGTCTGTACAGCGACAATCTTCCTGTCACCCTGAGATAGAGGACGGATTTCTTTACATTTTCAATTTCTGTCAGAGATCAGTCCAGCATTGTTAAGATGTCTCAGTTCCAGCGGTCTACTCCACCTTTTTCAGGAAGCCTAAAGTCTTTAGGTTACTAAGACCTATAATTCTCTTCACTCAACTTTTCAGAACAGCCACAGAGTTACAGCTTCTATTTAAACACAATACTTTAAATCAGTTCAATTATTATTGTTATTTGGCATGTAATTTCTCTCTCAAAAGATCTTAGCTACACTGTTAAACATGTTTATGGTATATTTACACTGTATTTCATATGACCTTAGTTTTCCATCTTGCTAGTTTTTTTGTTAAGACTGTACAGAACTTCATATAAACGTCTGGTTTCAATATGGATTATGTTTGTGCTTGTCTCTTCAAATTTTACTCAAGTAAACACTATTTTAGAGAAATGGAACTATCTAATGAATTGAATTTTCTTTTTAATACAGGAAAATAAACTAATTTAAATAGTTTTTTTCTCATAGATCTAATTGGGCTCACTGTTACCAGATTCTGAAACAACCTGTCCTTTTGAAAGCTGAAATGCAAGCTGGAGTGGACATAATCTATGGCAAAACTCTACAAACATCCTTCTGTACAGGTGAGATTCTCTCGTTACAACTTGGCTAACAACAGATGGCATTATTTTGACAAAGAGAAATGCTGAGTGAGACACAGATCCTCTCTGAAGAGCAGTGACAGATTGAGCTTCTTGGCTTAAATGAGACTCTGGTGATTGGAATTCATAAATCTGGACAGGAGAGAAACTAATCTACTGCCAACTACATAAAATACCTTTAATCACAGTCACATTGGTAAAGGTTAAATAAGTCCCATGTAAGTAAGAATAAAAAGAGGAAGAGAAATATTTTTTAAACCTATTTGATCATCATCATTTTAAAAATCTCAATAGTGTGAACATTCTATTGTGGTAAACAGAAATAAACAATAGAAAATATACTGAAGTTGAGAAAAAAATTGAAATGCATTTAATTCTTTACATTACTCCTTTTGGATATACCTTTAAAACTTGGTTCTGGAGCTTCCCTGGTGGTCCAGTGGTTAAGGACATCATCTTGCATTGCAGGGGGCGCCGGTTCGATCCCTGGCCTGGAAAGATCCCACGTGCTGTGGAATGGCTGGACTGATGTGTCCAACTACAGAGTCGGAGCTCTGGAGCACATGTGCCCACTGCGACGGAAGGCCCACACAGGTCAGAGAACAAAGATGGATGAAAATAGAAAAACCCAAAAGAAGTGGCCAGAAAAAACCATGGCTATTTGTAATTTCTCTCTCAAAAGAATACTTTAAAAAAAAAAGTTCAATTATTATTGTTATTTGGCATGTAATTTCTCTCTCAAAAGATCTTAGCTACACTGTTAAACATGTTTATGGTATATTTACACTGTATTTCATATGACCTTAGTTTTCCATCTTGCTAGTTTTTTTGTTAAGACTGTACAGAACTTCATATAAACGTCTGGTTTCAATATGGATTATGTTTGTGCTTGTCTCTTCAAATTTTACTCAAGTAAACACTATTTTAGAGAAATGGAACTATCTAATGAATTGAATTTTCTTTTTAATACAGGAAAATAAACTAATTTAAATAGTTTTTTTCTCATAGATCTAATTGGGCTCACTGTTACCAGATTCTGAAACAACCTGTCCTTTTGAAAGCTGAAATGCAAGCTGGAGTGGACATAATCTATGGCAAAACTCTACAAACATCCTTCTGTACAGGTGAGATTCTCTCGTTACAACTTGGCTAACAACAGATGGCATTATTTTGACAAAGAGAAATGCTGAGTGAGACACAGATCCTCTCTGAAGAGCAGTGACAGATTGAGCTTCTTGGCTTAAATGAGACTCTGGTGATTGGAATTCATAAATCTGGACAGGAGAGAAACTAATCTACTGCCAACTACATAAAATACCTTTAATCACAGTCACATTGGTAAAGGTTAAATAAGTCCCATGTAAGTAAGAATAAAAAGAGGAAGAGAAATATTTTTTAAACCTATTTGATCATCATCATTTTAAAAATCTCAATAGTGTGAACATTCTATTGTGGTAAACAGAAATAAACAATAGAAAATATACTGAAGTTGAGAAAAAAATTGAAATGCATTTAATTCTTTACATTACTCCTTTTGGATATACCTTTAAAACTTGGTTCTGGAGCTTCCCTGGTGGTCCAGTGGTTAAGGACATCATCTTGCATTGCAGGGGGCGCCGGTTCGATCCCTGGCCTGGAAAGATCCCACGTGCTGTGGAATGGCTGGACTGATGTGTCCAACTACAGAGTCGGAGCTCTGGAGCACATGTGCCCACTGCGACGGAAGGCCCACACAGGTCAGAGAACAAAGATGGATGAAAATAGATCAATGAAAGACCAATAGAAGTGGCCAGAAAAAAAAAAAATCCTTGGTTCTATCTTAATTCTCATTTTTTGGTTTTCATGTCTTTGCAACCATTCAGGTTATAACCCCACCAGGCTCCTGTGTTCATGGGACTTTCTAGGCAAAAATTCTGGAGTAGGTTGCCATTTACTCCTCCAGGGGATCTTCCTGATGAAAAGATTGAACCTGTATGTCCTGTGTCTCCTGCACTGAAGGCAGACTCTTTACCTGAAGAGCCATTGGGGAAGTCCTGAGAAAAGATAAAATTTGAATTTAAATATATTTAATTCTTTTAGTTAGTGCTTTTAAACAGTTATTTTTAAATATACTTTTAAAATCTAACTGAATCTTGGAGAAGACTTAGCAATTGATTCCAGTATACTTGCTTAGAAACTCGCATGGACAAATGAGCCTGGTGGACCATGGGATCACTAAGCGTAGGACACAACTGAACAGCTGCATAATAAAACTTCCACCACACTTTCTGCAGGGTAAAATGAATTCACGTTAAAATAAATTTGGCCTTTAACTTTAACAAAAAAAATTTGGCTCTTTCTTAATTCTCATTTCTTCCATTGATTTGATCTAAGGCATGGCCATTTCTCACCACTACCATTGCAGACTTCCACTGGAATCTTCACAAATAGCATTCTCTAGAATCTCTTTTTAGTATACACCTTTTCCCCAAACTTGCATATAATAAAAAAAAAATTAAAAATCCACCTCCTATCCATCACAAACCTTCAACAAATACCAACATTTTGACAATCATGGTTCCACTAACAAGTCTTTCCTATATCCCAGTCTTCTAATGATTCTTTTAAACCTGATGCAGATCAAGTTACACTTTTGCTCACAACTTTCTAAAGACTTCTAAATTCAGGAAAAGAGGAGGAGAATCTGTAACATATTCAGTAGTCCATATTGTTTCTATAATTTTCTATCACTGGTCCTCTATCATCTCACAACTCTGCTCACCCTCCTTCAGCCACTGATGTTGCTGGAACTTCTTGGCCTGCTTCCACCTTAGAAATTGGCACTTTTTGCTCATTCAGCTTAAAATTGTCCCTTCCCTCCCACCTCCTTCTGCCTATATAGACAGATGCCTCCCTCAACTCTTTCAAGACTCTGCTAAATGTAAATTCTTAAGTGAGGAATTTTCTGGAGATTCTATTTAAAATTGCAATCTACCCAAAACCACCAACAAGCATGCCTTACATCATTTGCCTACTTTACTTTCCATCCTGGACTATTTTTTTCTCTAATGAAACATATATGCAGATATACACCTCCACTGGTGTATAAGCATATTGCATAAATATTTTTTTGAATATTAACATTAATATTAAATTAATATTTATTAACATTGACTATGATTCAGCATCTTGAGTGAAGTTGAAATGTTAAGCATGTTTTAATCATTGATAGCGTGTTATTTTTATATATTTTAAAAACTCTTTAAACAGATCAGTGTGTTGCAACCTAAGAGATAAGTCATGCCTTAGCTATTAATTTCAACCCCTGTTATTGACAGCATTGCAGATGCCCAAGAAAATTACTTGTTTTAAGTGCAGCGTTTATTTTCCAGTTACTATCTCCAAAATCCATGGTAGGAATAAAGCATGATGTGATATTAAATATTTAACAACCAGTTCTTTAGAGTGAAATCAAAGACCTAATTAACAGTGTTACTAATTTCAATTTCAGAAGAATTTATACATACCAGCACCATGGTCAGTTTTATGCTACCAACTTAGAGCCCCATAACATGAATTTGAGAAGAGATGTATGAGAGAATACCATTTCAGAACATAACCTTCATGCATACCTGATGTATGCAAGGAAACTCAAGAATCTAAAAGAGGTGTCAGTAAATGATGGGCTATGGACTAGATCTGGCTTGCCATTAATTTTTGTAAATAATGTTTATTCAACAATGCCACTCCCATTCAACCATGAATTGTCTGTGGGGTCATTCCCATGCTATAATGAAAGAACTGAGCAGTTGTGACAGAGATTGTATTGCCCACAAAACCTAAAATATTTACTGTTTGCCCCTTTACTGAAAACATTTGCCAACCACTGGTCTGGAACTTCTTGGCCTGCTTCCACCTTAGAAATTGGCACTTTTTGCTCATTCAGCTTAAAATTGTCCCTTCCCTCCCACCTCCTTCTGCCTATATAGACAGATGCCTCCCTCAACTCTTTCAAGACTCTGCTAAATGTAAATTCTTAAGTGAGGAATTTTCTGGAGATTCTATTTAAAATTGCAATCTACCCAAAACCACCAACAAGCATGCCTTACATCATTTGCCTACTTTACTTTCCATCCTGGACTATTTTTTTCTCTAATGAAACATATATGCAGATATACACCTCCACTGGTGTATAAGCATATTGCATAAATATTTTTTTGAATATTAACATTAATATTAAATTAATATTTATTAACATTGACTATGATTCAGCATCTTGAGTGAAGTTGAAATGTTAAGCATGTTTTAATCATTGATAGCGTGTTATTTTTATATATTTTAAAAACTCTTTAAACAGATCAGTGTGTTGCAACCTAAGAGATAAGTCATGCCTTAGCTATTAATTTCAACCCCTGTTATTGACAGCATTGCAGATGCCCAAGAAAATTACTTGTTTTAAGTGCAGCGTTTATTTTCCAGTTACTATCTCCAAAATCCATGGTAGGAATAAAGCATGATGTGATATTAAATATTTAACAACCAGTTCTTTAGAGTGAAATCAAAGACCTAATTAACAGTGTTACTAATTTCAATTTCAGAAGAATTTATACATACCAGCACCATGGTCAGTTTTATGCTACCAACTTAGAGCCCCATAACATGAATTTGAGAAGAGATGTATGAGAGAATACCATTTCAGAACATAACCTTCATGCATACCTGATGTATGCAAGGAAACTCAAGAATCTAAAAGAGGTGTCAGTAAATGATGGGCTATGGACTAGATCTGGCTTGCCATTAATTTTTGTAAATAATGTTTATTCAACAATGCCACTCCCATTCAACCATGAATTGTCTGTGGGGTCATTCCCATGCTATAATGAAAGAACTGAGCAGTTGTGACAGAGATTGTATTGCCCACAAAACCTAAAATATTTACTGTTTGCCCCTTTACTGAAAACATTTGCCAACCACTGGTCTGGATCATAGTAAAATACAGTCAAGTAATGAAGTACTGGTGACCTTGAATATCCTTTGTTTTTAGTACTTTGTTGAAGTACAAGGTTATAGAATTTAATTTTTAATAATGGCTATGTTTAGTTCACAAAATTTCTGAAAATGTAATACTGGTTCTTTTAAGTTAGTTCTCACTAGGGAAAGAGGCTTCTTTTTTTTTTTTTAAAGATTTATTTATTTATTTACTTGGGGGAGGTGGGGGGGGGGGGGGGGGGAGAAGGCTGGTCACTTCTATTGGTCTTTCATTTGTCCATTTTCATCCATCTTCGTTCTTTGGCCCGTGTGGGCCTCCCATCGTGGTGGCCTCTGTTTTCGCAGAGCACCAGCTCTGGGTGCATGCGCCCCAGAGCTCCGGCACGGTAATTGGACACATTGGTCCAGCCACTCCGTGGCACGTGGAATCTTCCCAGGCCAGGGATCAAACTGGCGCCCCTTGCACTGCAAGGCGGAGTCCTTACCCACTGGACCACCAGGGGAAACCCGGAAAGAGACTTCTTAAATCCATTTACTCTAACTATTAATATTTTCTGTCCACATAGTACTTCTGATAATCTCAGTAAAATTTCAAAAATTGTACTTTCATAGACACATGTAAATGAATGTATAAATTTGAAATCAAAGACCTAATTAACAGTGTTACTAATTTCAATTTCAGAAGAATTTATACATACCAGCACCATGGTCAGTTTATGCTACCAACTTAGAGCCCCATAACATGAATTTGAGAAGAGATGTATGAGAGAATACCATTTCAGAACATAACCTTCATGCATACCTGATGTATGCAAGGAAACTCAAGAATCTAAAAGAGGTGTCAGTAAATGATGGGCTATGGACTAGATCTGGCTTGCCATTAATTTTTGTAAATAATGTTTATTCAACAATGCCACTCCCATTCAACCATGAATTGTCTGTGGGGTCATTCCCATGCTATAATGAAAGAACTGAGCAGTTGTGACAGAGATTGTATTGCCCACAAAACCTAAAATATTTACTGTTTGCCCCTTTACTGAAAACATTTGCCAACCACTGGTCTGGATCATAGTAAAATACAGTCAAGTAATGAAGTACTGGTGACCTTGAATATCCTTTGTTTTTAGTACTTTGTTGAAGTACAAGGTTATAGAATTTAATTTTTAATAATGGCTATGTTTAGTTCACAAAATTTCTGAAAATGTAATACTGGTTCTTTTAAGTTAGTTCTCACTAGGGAAAGAGGCTTCTTTTTTTTTTTTTAAAGATTTATTTATTTATTTACTTGGGGGAGGTGGGGTGGGGAGGGAGGGGAGAAGGCTGGTCACTTCTATTGGTCTTTCATTTGTCCATTTTCATCCATCTTCGTTCTTTGGCCCGTGTGGGCCTC
Organism: Tragulus kanchil; assembly: GCA_022376925.1. Lineage (NCBI taxonomy): Eukaryota > Metazoa > Chordata > Mammalia > Artiodactyla > Tragulidae > Tragulus > Tragulus kanchil. Next base: position 77,939,157 of record JAIOJX010000029.1, on the reverse strand, counting down.
CCATCGTGGTGGCCTCTGTTTTCGCAGAGCACCAGCTCTGGGTGCATGCGCCCCAGAGCTCCGGCACGGTAATTGGACACATTGGTCCAGCCACTCCGTGGCACGTGGAATCTTCCCAGGCCAGGGATCAAACTGGCGCCCCTTGCACTGCAAGGCGGAGTCCTTACCCACTGGACCACCAGGGAAGCCCGGAAAGAGACTTCTTAAATCCATTTACTCTAACTATTAATATTTTCTGTCCACATAGTACTTCTGATAATCTCAGTAAAATTTCAAAAAATTGTACTTTCATAGACACATGTAAATGAATGTATAAATTTGATTAATTCAAGTATATTTCTAGAAATCATTTAATTGCACATTGAAAAATTTTGGATACCCACTATGGCAAGGATTCCCAATTCCTGGGGCTGCACAGGAGATCAGCAGAGAGTGAGGGAATGAAACTTTATTTGCTGCTCCTCATTGCCCTCCCGGTCTCTCATATTACCGCCTGAATCATCCCCTTCCCACTCCATCTGTGAAAAAATTGTCTTCCAGGAAACTAGTCCCTGGTGCCAGAAAGATTGGGGACTACTACACTATCAGAATTAGCAGTGAATAAAATAGGTCAAAACAAAGGAGGTGAAGGGGCTTCCAAGGTCTCACTGGTGATAAAGAACCTGCCTGCCAGTGCAGGGGACACAACAGAAACAGATACGATCCCTGGGTGGGGAAGATGCCCTGGAAGAGAGCATGCCAATCCACCAGTGTGGGGCTCTGAATTGAAAGAGGGCCTTTGCAAGCATAAGGAAGCTTAAGTACATTGTTTCAGTTTGGAGCTAAAATGGCGCCTACAGGAAGGGATGTGGGCGTGAAAGGAAGCTTAAGTACATTGTTTAAGGAAGTTTAAGCACATGTTTGTGCTTTGGAGCTAAAATGGCGCCTACAGGAAAAGACGAGGGCGTGATCTAAATTGTTAAGTGATGGTCAAAATTTCTGATTGGTTCCCCTGGTTTCCACGCTTGTGGATGATTGCTTGACCTTTAGCTTGATTGGTGTAATATATAGGAAGTCCTGTGCAAAACCCCCTTCACTTGCCTATAAAAGCTGTGAGTCCACACTAATAAAACGGAACAGCATTGATGGAACCCCTGCCACGTCTGATTGTCCCCTGCATTCCCCCGGGGGCTGGGGGGCCGGCAGCAGGCCCACCCATCTCCGATCTTCCCACGGTTTGGCCCCGGGCAATTCCGCCACCGTTTCTTCTCTGCGGCCGGTCCTGCACACCAGTATACTTGCCTGGAAAATTCCTTGCATAAGGAATCTCTTCCATAAGGTCACAAAGGGTAGGACACCACAGAGGTGACTTAACACCCACACAAGGAGGTGTTAAATCCATTTACTCTAACTATTAATATTTTCTGTCCACATAGTACTTCTGATAATCTCAGTAAAATTTCAAAAAATTGTACTTTCATAGACACATGTAAATGAATGTATAAATTTGATTAATTCAAGTATATTTCTAGAAATCATTTAATTGCACATTGAAAAATTTTGGATACCCACTATGGCAAGGATTCCCAATTCCTGGGGCTGCACAGGAGATCAGCAGAGAGTGAGGAATGAAACTTTATTTGCTGCTCCTCATTGCCCTCCCGGTCTCTCATATTACCGCCTGAATCATCCCCTTCCCACTCCATCTGTAAAAAAATTGTCTTCCAGGAAACTAGTCCCTGGTGCCAGAAAGATTGGGGACTACTACACTATCAGAATTAGCAGTGAATAAAATAGGTCAAAACAAAGGAGGTGAAGGGGCTTCCAAGGTCTCACTGGTGATAAAGAACCTGCCTGCCAGTGCAGGGGACACAACAGAAACAGATACGATCCCTGGGTGGGGAAGATGCCCTGGAAGAGAGCATGCCAATCCACCAGTGTGGGGCTCTGAATTGAAAGAGGGCCTTTGCAAGCATAAGGAAGCTTAAGTACATTGTTTCAGTTTGGAGCTAAAATGGCGCCTACAGGAAGGGATGTGGGCGTGAAAGGAAGCTTAAGTACATTGTTTAAGGAAGTTTAAGCACATGTTTGTGCTTTGGAGCTAAAATGGCGCCTACAGGAAAAGACGAGGGCGTGATCTAAATTGTTAAGTGATGGTCAAAATTTCTGATTGGTTCCCCTGGTTTCCACGCTTGTGGATGATTGCTTGACCTTTAGCTTGATTGGTGTAATATATAGGAAGTCCTGTGCAAAACCCCCTTCACTTGCCTATAAAAGCTGTGAGTCCACACTAATAAAACGGAACAGCATTGATGGAACCCCTGCCACGTCTGATTGTCCCCTGCATTCCCCCGGGGGCTGGGGGGCCGGCAGCAGGCCCACCCATCTCCGATCTTCCCACGGTTTGGCCCCGGGCAATTCCGCCACCGTTTCTTCTCTGCGGCCGGTCCTGCACACCAGTATACTTGCCTGGAAAATTCCTTGCATAAGGAATCTCTTCCATAAGGTCACAAAGGGTAGGACACCACAGAGGTGACTTAACACCCACACAAGGAGGTGATACTTAGACTGAGAACAGGTCTTGAGTAGAAGAGATGTGTGAAAAGTGTGGGAATAGAACAATTCAATCAGAAGTAATGGTAAGTGCAAAGGGATGAAATAGGAATCACTTAATGTGTTCAAGTGACAGGAAGAAATCCATTATGTGGTTTTTTTTTTTTTTTTTGAAAGCCATTATGTTTCCGGTACGATGACTGAGAAGACTGAGAAAAGAGAAATCTGAAGAGTAAATGGAGGCTATGCAAGCAGTGAGTTTCATGTTTTCTTGGTATAGTCAAATGGCTGAAAACGTTTTAAGCTGGGCCATAACACAATCTGATATGAATTTTCCTGGCTGTGTGGAAAAGGGGTAAAAGTAATGTCAGCAAGAGTTGATGTTAAGAAGACTGTTAGCCTGATAACAGTGACTTGGAATAAAGCTGTTAAAATGGAATAGGAAAGAAATGACCAGATTCATGATATATCCAGATATATTTTAAAAATAAGTTTAAAAAAGTCTTTATTTTTGCCTTCTCATTTGCTAAAGGATTCCATTATTTTGTCACTAAATAATACTTCATTAGACTCCAGCCTGCACAGCTGAAATCAGGTCTTATCACAATTTCTTTTTATTTCATCTAATTCACATCTCATCTGGCTCTGCTCACTTCCTCATATTCTCAGAAATTCTTTCCTGATAATATCTTCTTTTGGAAAATTCTAAACAAAACCCAACAATATGAATTGTTTGCAGGGAACACAAATATGTAACTGAAATTTCACTACAGGGAAAAATCCCCAGATGCCTTTGAAACTGCAGCATGAGAGCAAAGGAAGAGAAACTATTTATGTCATTGCAATGCTAATTTAGGGAGGTAAATATAGTTTTCTGAAGGAAGAATTAGAAGATGAATATATAACATAAACTTTTCTCTTTCTTCACAAAGAAGTCATTGTGTTATTATTCCTATACTGTGGCCTAAATTCAGGGAAACAGATCGGTTCTTTCTTTATTATTATTCATTATTTCTATAATGCTATGGTGCAAGCACAGGTATTAAATTTGTAAACATTTTCTAACCCTATTTCCATCACCCAGCTCCAACAATCAAATGATTGTGCATGCACAGTGAGCACTTTACAAGCTGTACAAATGAAACAAATTTATGCTCCAGGACCTTGTCTACTCTCACGTCTTCTTTTCTGAGTTATTGCTGATCCAAACACCATATCACAGCATTGATCCAGTCTATGTCAGCAGTTTAGTGGTCTGAATTCCAGTTCTGATGCTTTATATCTTTTTAACCTTTCCTATGCTGCCTCGTCTTCATATTCCTTTTCACAAGTTTGCCATATATATTAAATGTAGTAAAGGTCATGCACTACTAGATAAATAACAAATATGTGTATTATTTTAGGTAAAACAATGTGGCAAAGTCAGAAATTTGTAAATTCTATATAAAATCACTGACCACCTCAATATCTTCAGAAAAATCAGAAGTGTAATGCATCCTGAGATAAAAGGGAATGAAAGATCTAAAATAACTGTTCAGGAAGTGGGAAATAGCTTATTTTTCCTTGTTAAAAATGGATCTCGACTCTAATTCCCACTTCAGATCCACTGTACAAGCAACTTTCCTTTCAGTTATTTTCAACATAAGCTCAGCAAGTGAAATTGCCCATGGCTCTGTTCAGTCATGAAAACAGTCTAAGGACCCCTCATCTATCCAGAAATGCAGCCACTCAACCACATGCAGCACCTGAGCTTCTGGCCACTGAAACTGAAGGTCTGATTTTATTCTCAAACATTTTGTAGGCAAGCATAAATGATATATGCAAACTAAAGTTTTCAGTTTTATCTAGTTTCATTTATTTTAAACTTAATTTAAAAATAGCTATTCAATTCTGTAATTGGAAAACAATAAGGTCAGAAAAACTTGGTTATGAAATCTAAATGTACACCCTTCTTAGGCTTTCTTATTTTATTTTATTTTTTCTTTATCCTCTTTGAACTGTATAACTTCAAATTATCTATTTTCAAACCTACAAGTACAGTTCCTCTGATCTAAAATAGTTAAAATCATAGAGATATAAGGTAGAATCAATGTTCTTAGGGGCTGAGCAGAGGAAGAAATGGGAAGTTGCTGTTTGAAGGGTAGTAAGTTTCAGCTATACAAGCGAATATAAATTCTGAGATCTTCTGTATAACTTTAGCTAAAAACTGTGTTTAGAATTTCTAAAGCACATAGACTTCCTAAGTACTCTTATATCAATTAAAAATCTAAATGTAGTAAAGGTCATGCACTACTAGATAAATAACAAATATGTGTATTATTTTAGGTAAAACAATGTGGCAAAGTCAGAAATTTGTAAATTCTATATAAAATCACTGACCACCTCAATATCTTCAGAAAAATCAGAAGTGTAATGCATCCTGAGATAAAAGGGAATGAAAGATCTAAAATAACTGTTCAGGAAGTGGGAAATAGCTTATTTTTCCTTGTTAAAAATGGATCTCGACTCTAATTCCCACTTCAGATCCACTGTACAAGCAACTTTCCTTTCAGTTATTTTCAACATAAGCTCAGCAAGTGAAATTGCCCATGGCTCTGTTCAGTCATGAAAACAGTCTAAGGACCCCTCATCTATCCAGAAATGCAGCCACTCAACCACATGCAGCACCTGAGCTTCTGGCCACTGAAACTGAAGGTCTGATTTTATTCTCAAACATTTTGTAGGCAAGCATAAATGATATATGCAAACTAAAGTTTTCAGTTTTATCTAGTTTCATTTATTTTAAACTTAATTTAAAAATAGCTATTCAATTCTGTAATTGGAAAACAATAAGGTCAGAAAAACTTGGTTATGAAATCTAAATGTACACCCTTCTTAGGCTTTCTTATTTTATTTTATTTTTTCTTTATCCTCTTTGAACTGTATAACTTCAAATTATCTATTTTCAAACCTACAAGTACAGTTCCTCTGATCTAAAATAGTTAAAATCATAGAGATATAAGGTAGAATCAATGTTCTTAGGGGCTGAGCAGAGGAAGAAATGGGAAGTTGCTGTTTGAAGGGTAGTAAGTTTCAGCTATACAAGGCGAATATAAATTCTGAGATCTTCTGTATAACTTTAGCTAAAAAAACTGTGTTTAGAATTTCTAAAGCACATAGACTTCCTAAGTACTCTTATATCAATTAAAAAATCTAAATGTAGATAAGGTATTACAATTTAAAAAATAGTGTTAAAGTTGAGGTGCTTTTTAGGTGTATAATAAACATCAGATTTCAAAAGCTCAGTGAAATACAATGTAAAAGAGCTCATCAGTAGGTTTTATCATATTATTATTTATGAAAATGATCCTAGTATGAGCACTTGAGACTAAATCAAATATATTAGCAAAATCAATTGTATCTGTTTCTTTTTACTTTTTAACATTTTTGTTAGAAAATTTAATATTACATTTTGATTTATATTCTATTGGACAGCACTGCTCTAGCTGTATTTAAAGGGATACATATGGGATTTTACAGTTCATATGCTTTAATGGGTTGAAATTTTATGCCTTTGTGATTGAACTCAAAGAGATCAATTTCTAGTTCAAGTTACAGTATTTTCTGTACATGTTTCATTTAATTAAATAAATGTTTGCATTTGAAGAAAAGTAAGAAGTATCTAATCCATCCACTTATTTAATAAGGAAATCTACAGCAACACCAAAAATAATCACTCCACTTTCATTGAAACCAACCCACCAAGAAGAAAATAATTATCTCAAAGTTTAGCTCATTCCACTTTATATTAGCAAATTGGTAAGATTTAGAAATGTCTTATTTATAATAAAATATTTAACTTTTGATTGTTATTCCTTCAAATTTGGGTCAAACTGAGTCAATTTAATTCCTTTTAAATGTAAACTTCCTGTAAAAAAGCTATTATACTTTCCTTTTCTAAATAATGTGTGGGTGATGCTATAATATCCATTACAAGCAGCCACTATTTTGTCATCAAATATGATGTCTTCTCCCCCGAGAAAAGTTAAATGGGCATTTCAATCATTTGCCCTGTAAACTTTTTGAAAAGCTCTCTGGAAAAATCTCATTTCTGCTTATCATGTTTTTTCACATTGTAAATAAGATTCTTCCTAACCATGAGATGTTTTATGGGCATTTTCCTAAATGGTTCATCTGGCAAACATTGCTTTATTTTGCGCCTGAGATGTATTGATGATTTTTCTCTGCCTGGTCTTATGGTCTTGCCGCAGGGAGAATATAGTTACTTATTTCTAATTAATAGAATTGGGGAGACACTCAATTGCTCCGGTACTATTATCAGAAAACTTCAACCTATACTCTGTAGTTCCCTCTAATTTGAGACTAGAACTTCAACAGTAAAAAGGCGTGGAGTTCAAATCAAGATCAGATTTATTGCAAAACAGTAAATCAACATTTATGCATCTTGATAATCAACTTAATACAACATAGTTGTGCATCAATAATCACAGTCAAAACATAAAAATAAGGTTTAAAAGTTCAGAACTTCAATCAACAAAAATACAACATTCTTATGCCAGAGCTGGAGAGCCTCTCATGTTCTAGCCACATGAGCAACCTGCCTCACAATCTAATCATCACTCTTTTTATAATAAATTTTTCCTTTCTTTCCAATTTTTTATAACTTCTTTGTTTCTAGCTATTTAATTTTTAATTGTTTCTGACCACTTTATTTATTTAACCTTTCCCTCTAAACATACTGATTCACTTAATAAATCATTAACTCATCACTTCTCTATTTCAGCTTCATATTTATTCAAGCATTACATAAAGTTAACTTTATTTCACTTGATTAAAACAAATTCAAATCAAATCCTTAGAATCAAATACTTTCTTCCATTCAGATCATTCAAACTCATGATTAAGGAAAAATCTGAACCATGGAACTTTAACACCTGTGCTAGACCAGGGCAGGCTATTTATTCTAACTTGAGCTGCCCTATACCTAAGAATAATGATGCATTGTTTTAAAAAATTCCTTCTTCTCATGCTTCCCTTGCTTACTCTTACGGGGTGGCTGTGACTCAGATGAAGTTTCACTTTCTCCCTCTCTAGAGGTTTTTTTTTTCACTGATTCAATATTTCTCTTACTTCTTTTGGATACAATATTCTTCCCTTTTAGATTAATATATGTTCCTCCTTTAGGTAACATCATATTTACCCATTCCTCTTCTCCTTCTGAACTTATCTCACTTTCTAAGGGACGAATTTTAGGTCTAAAAAACTTATCTGGGGTTCGAGGGCTATCTGAGCTATCTGTGTCATCACTCATTTCTTCATATTCAGGGCCCAGTAATTTGCCAGGAATTCACCAGTGGTGGTCACTCAATTGCTCGGTACTATTATCAGAAAACTTCAACCTATACTCTGTAGTTCCTCTAATTTGAGACTAGAACTTCAACAGTAAAAAGGCGTGGAGTTCAAATCAAGATCAGATTTATTGCAAAACAGTAAATCAACATTTATGCATCTTGATAATCAACTTAATACAACATAGTTGTGCATCAATAATCACAGTCAAAACATAAAAATAAGGTTTAAAAGTTCAGAACTTCAATCAACAAAAATACAACATTCTTATGCCAGAGCTGGAGAGCCTCTCATGTTCTAGCCACATGAGCAACCTGCCTCACAATCTAATCATCACTCTTTTTATAATAAATTTTTCCTTTCTTTCCAATTTTTTATAACTTCTTTGTTTCTAGCTATTTAATTTTTAATTGTTTCTGACCACTTTATTTATTTAACCTTTCCCTCTAAACATACTGATTCACTTAATAAATCATTAACTCATCACTTCTCTATTTCAGCTTCATATTTATTCAAGCATTACATAAAGTTAACTTTATTTCACTTGATTAAAACAAATTCAAATCAAATCCTTAGAATCAAATACTTTCTTCCATTCAGATCATTCAAACTCATGATTAAGGAAAAATCTGAACCATGGAACTTTAACACCTGTGCTAGACCAGGGCAGGCTATTTATTCTAACTTGAGCTGCCCTATACCTAAGAATAATGATGCATTGTTTTAAAAAATTCCTTCTTCTCATGCTTCCCTTGCTTACTCTTACGGGGTGGCTGTGACTCAGATGAAGTTTCACTTTCTCCCTCTCTAGAGGTTTTTTTTTTCACTGATTCAATATTTCTCTTACTTCTTTTGGATACAATATTCTTCCCTTTTAGATTAATATATGTTCCTCCTTTAGGTAACATCATATTTACCCATTCCTCTTCTCCTTCTGAACTTATCTCACTTTCTAAGGGACGAATTTTAGGTCTAAAAAACTTATCTGGGGTTCGAGGGCTATCTGAGCTATCTGTGTCATCACTCATTTCTTCATATTCAGGGGCCCAGTAATTTGCCAGGAATTCACCAGTGGTGGTCCACGTCAGTCTTTACCATGATCGTGTGATTATTCTCTATTCTCCAGTCCCTCACATGTTATTAAGCATGCTTTTAATATCTTTTTTTAATAGTTATTTTTATTTTACTTTTTGCTTTTACAGAGTGTTGTTGTTTACAGATATGTACAATCCCAGATTAGCCATGTATATATTCCCTATCCCCTTCCCCCCAACCCTCCCATCCCATCCCCCTAGGCCATCACACAGCGCTCCTGCAGGATCCTCTATTCCCCAGTCAATGACAGTGGTTATATTTTTCACATATAATAGGATAGGTTTCCATGTTACTCCCTCTACGCCTCCCACACACTGTTCGTTCACCTCAATGCTCATATGTCTGTCCTCTATGTTTGCTTATCCATTGCTTCATTGTGTGTTATCATTACCACCTTACTACATTCCATATATATGTATTAGTATACTGTACTTGTCTTTCTCTTTTTGACTTACTTCACTTTGTGTAGTAGGTTCTAAATCCATCCACCTCATAGGACTGTTTTTTCTGCATTTCTTTTGACAGTTGAGAAGTACTCGTTGCATACATGTACCAGAAGTTTTTTTGCCATTCAGTGATCGATGGACATCTAGGTTGCTTCCACATCCTAGTTATTGTATACAGTGCTGCAATGAACATTGGGATGCAGGTGCCTCTTTCATTTTTGATTTCATCAGTGTATAAGCTTCCTAGTGGGGTTGCTGGGTCATATGGTGCTTCTATTTTTATTTTGTTAAGAATATTATCTTGGTCTAGCACTGTCTTCTCTTTTTTTCTTAGTATATACACTTGATCTTTTTTTCTTTTTTCTTTCTTTTTGCTTTGTTGTTATTAATCATAACTGAAAGTGATAAAATAGAACCAAGGAAATACAGAAAATAATTCCTGTAGTATGGATATAATCATTTTTAATGTTTTAGATAGTAAAAAATGTCTAGTACTATTTTTATTGATAGATATGATTTGTATGCACATTTTAATATATTTTTTAAAAATTTTTGGTTTATTTTTTGTGAGGCCCTGAAGGAAAGAGGGCCTTTGCAAGCATAAGGAAGCTTAAGCACATTTGCAGTTTGGTGCTAAAAGGACGCCTACAGGAAGAGACAGGGCATGATCTAAGGTCCATTGTCAAAGCTTCTGATTGATCCCCCCGGTTTCCGCGCTCTGGGCAATGCAGGCTCACCGGGAGTTCCTATTGCAATGTAAATGCGTGGTTGCTCGACCTTTAGCTTGATTGGTGTAACTATAGGAAGTCCCTTGCAAACCCCCCCTTCGTTTGCCTATAAAAACTGTTAGTTTACTCTAATAAAGTGGAACCACTCCGACAGAACCCCTGTCGCGTCTGATTGTCCCTTGCCTTAGCCAGGGGGCTGCGGGGAGGGCAGTTCAAGATTTGCCTTTTTCCGAGATCTCCCGGTTCAGCCGGGGGTAATCCCACTGCCTTCCCTTTCTGCGGAAGGTCCCCACAGTTTTTATTGATTTTTCATTTATTTATTTTTCATCCATCTTGATTCTTCAGCCTGTGTGGGCCTCACATTTCAGCGACCTCTCTCATTGCAGAGCACTGGGTCTGGGTGCATGCACTCCAGCATGCTGACATGTAATTGGACGCACCTGTCCAGCTGCTCTGTGGCATGTGGGATCTTCCCGGGTCAGGGGTTGCACTGCAAGGCGGGCCCTTTACCCACTGGACCACCAGGGAAGCCTGTATATTTTAATACATTTTGAATGAGATTTTATCACCCATGTAACTTGGTGTCCAGATTTATTTGCTCATCAAAGTATCAAAACGCTGAAAAACCTGGTAAATGTGTACCTACAGTGTTATTTAGTGGTTTAGAATGTAATTATTTAATGGAGCTTTCAAAATTTATATGGCATTTTCTTATTAATGTGTAACATTGTGAAAAACATTACTTTTAACATATTTTGTGCAATTTGAAACATTTTAAGATGACTCTCCAAACATAAAATTAGAGAGTAAGAGATTTGGCTGTTCTTCAGTCTTTTCATATTTACTGTCAAAATGCTCTCCAAAAAGTTTGTACCAATTTTTTATCCAACTTGTGGTTGTTGAGGTACTAATAAAATATGTTATTATACTTTAAATCTCCTTATAAACTTTATTTGTTAATTTGTATATTTTCTTTTATTGAAATATATTTGAATTACAATACTATATTTATTTCTGGTGTACAATATAGTGATTCAATATTTTTATAAATTACATGCCATACAAAATTATTACAAAATATAGTATTTATTTCCTTTGATAAGAATTATGTATTCCTTGTGACATATGTATATATATATGTATTTTTTGCATTGCTTGCTTTTGTTTTTAGATTCCACATATAAGTGAAAACATGAAGTGTTTACGTTTCCTTTGACTTATTGCACTAAGCATAACACCCTCCAAGTCTGCTTATGTTGTCCCAAATGACAAGGTTTCATTCTTTATCTTCCTTGCTTTATGGCTAAAATTTATTCCATTGAGTATTACAGTGCATCTTCTCTATCCATTCATTTATTGATGAATGCTTAGTTTGCATCAATATCTTTACTAAGATGAATAATCCTGCTATAAACTATAAATTTTGGGTTCATATAAACCCAAAATTTCATATGGAGTTTTCAAATTAGTGTTTTAATTGTCTTCAGCTAAATACTCAGGAATGGAATACCTGTATCATATGTTGTTTCTCTTTCAGTCTTCTGATTAAATTCTATACTGTTTTCCAAAGCAGCTCTATACATTTATGCTCCCAACCACTGTATACTAAAAGTCCCTTTTCATCATATTTTCAGCCACACTTGTTATTTCTGTTCTTTTGGGTGACAGCCATTTTGACAGTGATGTGATATCTCATTGTGGCTTTGATTTGCATTTCCCTAATGATTACTGAGGTTGAACATCTCTTCATGTGACAGTTGGCCATCTGTATGTCTTCTCTAGAAAAAAAAGGTCCATTTTTAATTGAGTTACTGTTTTTCAATATACTGATTTCATGTGTTCTTTATATTTTGGATATTAAACCTTTATGACGTGTATTGTTTGTAAATAAACCCTCCCATTCAGTACGTTTCTTTTTAATTTTGTTGTTTCTTTTATTGAAATATATTTGAATTACAATACTATATTTATTTCTGGTGTACAATATAGTGATTCAATATTTTTATAAATTACATGCCATACAAAATTATTACAAAATATAGTATTTATTTCCTTTGATAAGAATTATGTATTCCTTGTGACATATGTATATATATATGTATTTTTTGCATTGCTTGCTTTTGTTTTTAGATTCCACATATAAGTGAAAACATGAAGTGTTTACGTTTCCTTTGACTTATTGCACTAAGCATAACACCCTCCAAGTCTGCTTATGTTGTCCCAAATGACAAGGTTTCATTCTTTATCTTCCTTGCTTTATGGCTAAAATTTATTCCATTGAGTATTACAGTGCATCTTCTCTATCCATTCATTTATTGATGAATGCTTAGTTTGCATCAATATCTTTACTAAGATGAATAATCCTGCTATAAACTATAAATTTTGGGTTCATATAAACCCAAAATTTCATATGGAGTTTTCAAATTAGTGTTTTAATTGTCTTCAGCTAAATACTCAGGAATGGAATACCTGTATCATATGTTGTTTCTCTTTCAGTCTTCTGATTAAATTCTATACTGTTTTCCAAAGCAGCTCTATACATTTATGCTCCCAACCACTGTATACTAAAAGTCCCTTTTCATCATATTTTCAGCCACACTTGTTATTTCTGTTCTTTTGGGTGACAGCCATTTTGACAGTGATGTGATATCTCATTGTGGCTTTGATTTGCATTTCCCTAATGATTACTGAGGTTGAACATCTCTTCATGTGACAGTTGGCCATCTGTATGTCTTCTCTAGAAAAAAAAGGTCCATTTTTAATTGAGTTACTGTTTTTCAATATACTGATTTCATGTGTTCTTTATATTTTGGATATTAAACCTTTATGACGTGTATTGTTTGTAAATAAACCCTCCCATTCAGTACGTTTCTTTTTAATTTTGTTGTTTCCTTCACTGTGAAAAAGTATTTCGGCTTGATTAGATTCCATGGTTTATTTTTGCTTTATGATAATGTCAGAAAAATACTGCTAAGGCATTTATCAAGCACACTATCTGTGTTTCTAGTAAGAGTTTTATTTTTCCAGGTGTTACATTTAATTCCTTAAACCATTTTGAGTTTGTGTTTCTACTAATATACTGTATGAAAAATTGCTCTAATTTAATTGTTTGCATGAGACTGTCCCAACACCCCCTATTTCTCAAATAAACAACTGAACTTCCACGTAAAAGAAAAAGAAAGGCAGATAAAGTCTAAAGTAAGCAGAAGGAAGTAGTAATACTATACTTTTCAAACTATTTCAAAAAATTGTAGAGGAAGGAATGCAGCCAACTCATACTACAAGGCTCTGATATCAAAATATGGTAAAGACTGGCCAATACCACTGATAAACAGATACAAAATTTCTCAACACAACACTACCAAAGAAAATTCAACAATACATTAAAAATTACATCACACAGCTTGATAACATGGGATTCTCCTAGGAGTATAAGAAATATTCAATATTTCCAGATCAATCAATGCGGTATATCACACTAACAAAAAAGTTAGAAGTCACACAAACATGTCATTAGATCCAGAAAAAGTATTTGACAGAATTCAACACCTATCTACGATGAAAGTTCTCAACCAAAATGTTATGTAGGAAACATGCCTCAACACAATAGAAGTTCTTAATGACAAAATCGACTGATAATTCATTGATGAAAGGATGAAAGATTTCCCTCTAAGAGGAAAACAAGACTAGAATGCCTACTCTTGCAAATTTTGTTCAATATCATTAGAAGCCTAGCCACAACAATCAGAAAAGAAAAATAAAGTGTAACCCAATTGAAAGAGAATAATTAAAATTGTCACTATTTGCAGCTGACATAATACTCTATACATAGAACCATGAAGACGCCATGAAAAGCTATGAGGACTAGCAAATGAATTCATTTAAGTTACAGGATAAACCAAAAACATACAGAAATTCATTGTGTTTCAAACAATAATAATAAGCTACCAGAGAAATTAAAAAAATAATCCCAAAATTTTCATTTTCTTATATTTTGGATATTAAACCTTTATGACGTGTATTGTTTGTAAATAAACCCTCCCATTCAGTACGTTTCTTTTAATTTTGTTGTTTCCTTCACTGTGAAAAGTATTTCGGCTTGATTAGATTCCATGGTTTATTTTTGCTTTATGATAATGTCAGAAAAATACTGCTAAGGCATTTATCAAGCACACTATCTGTGTTTCTAGTAAGAGTTTTATTTTTCCAGGTGTTACATTTAATTCCTTAAACCATTTTGAGTTTGTGTTTCTACTAATATACTGTATGAAAAATTGCTCTAATTTAATTGTTTGCATGAGACTGTCCCAACACCCCCTATTTCTCAAATAAACAACTGAACTTCCACGTAAAAGAAAAAGAAAGGCAGATAAAGTCTAAAGTAAGCAGAAGGAAGTAGTAATACTATACTTTTCAAACTATTTCAAAAAATTGTAGAGGAAGGAATGCAGCCAACTCATACTACAAGGCTCTGATATCAAAATATGGTAAAGACTGGCCAATACCACTGATAAACAGATACAAAATTTCTCAACACAACACTACCAAAGAAAATTCAACAATACATTAAAAATTACATCACACAGCTTGATAACATGGGATTCTCCTAGGAGTATAAGAAATATTCAATATTTCCAGATCAATCAATGCGGTATATCACACTAACAAAAAAGTTAGAAGTCACACAAACATGTCATTAGATCCAGAAAAAGTATTTGACAGAATTCAACACCTATCTACGATGAAAGTTCTCAACCAAAATGTTATGTAGGAAACATGCCTCAACACAATAGAAGTTCTTAATGACAAAATCGACTGATAATTCATTGATGAAAGGATGAAAGATTTCCCTCTAAGAGGAAAACAAGACTAGAATGCCTACTCTTGCAAATTTTGTTCAATATCATTAGAAGCCTAGCCACAACAATCAGAAAAGAAAAATAAAGTGTAACCCAATTGAAAGAGAATAATTAAAATTGTCACTATTTGCAGCTGACATAATACTCTATACATAGAACCATGAAGACGCCATGAAAAGCTATGAGGACTAGCAAATGAATTCATTTAAGTTACAGGATAAACCAAAAACATACAGAAATTCATTGTGTTTCAAACAATAATAATAAGCTACCAGAGAAATTAAAAAAATAATCCCATATATAACTGAGTCAAAATATTGTTATGCCTAGAAACATGAATGAGAAGAACAGAGAAGCCTGGCAAGTTGTAGTACATGGCATTGTAAAGTACTGGACACAGCTAAGTGACTGAATAAACAAAGAGATGGGCAAATAGTTTTGTAAATATTTTTTATCTGTAACAATTTGAATCCATATGCCATTCGTTAATTCAATATTTTGTTAGTTTCAGAATTTCTTTGGACAAATTTCTTCCTTCTCTTTTATAATTTCTTATCATTATGACAGGTTGATAAGATAATTTGTAAAGAATAACTACAGAGTTAAATTTACAGTCCCAAGTAAGGAAAGAAAAATATAAAAATACATACAATGGCCATATTTTATTATATAATTACTGTTTACCTCATAGCTTTACTTTTTTTTTCCTTTATTTTAAAGATTTTACAGAGTTTTGTTGTTCACCAACATGTATGTTCCCAGATCATTCATATGCATATCCCTGGACCCTCCCCTCACCCAATCCCCCTCCCATCCCCCCAGACCATTGCCCCAAGTGGTTGTAGGTACTCCTGTTTCCCCTAGTACAGTGACAATAGTCATCCTTTCCACGCATGACAGTATAGGCTTTCATGTTACTCCTTCCATGCCTCCCTCCCACTGTTCGGTCTCCACAATGTCTTTATGTCTATTCTCTGTTTTTTCATGAGTTCACTGCGTGTGTTATCATGACCATTTCACTAGATGCCATATATATGATTTAGTATACTACACTTGTCTTTCTCTTTTTGACTTACTTCACTTTTTTTTTTTTTAAAGATTTATTTATTTTTATTTATTTTGGGGGGGTTGAGTGGGGAGGGAGGGGAGCAGACGGGCCACTTCTACTGGTCTTTCGTTTGTCCATTTTTCATCCATCTTTGTTCTTTGGCCCGTGTGGGCCTCCCACGGCGGTGGGCTCTGTTGTCGCAGAGCACCGGCTCTGGGCGCATGCGCTCCAGAGCTCCGGCTCGGTAATTGGACACATCGGTCCCGCCGTTCCGCAGCATGTGGGATCTTCCCAGGCCAGGGATCAAACCGGCGCCCCTTGCACTGCAAGGTGGTGTCCTTACCCACTGGACCACCAGGGAAGCCCTTAACTTATTTCAGTTTTTATGATAGGTTCTAGAGCCAGCCACCTCATTAGGACTGAGTCTTCTGCATTTCCTTAAACAGCTGAGTAGTATTCCATTGTATATATGGACCAGTGCTTCTGGATCCATTCATTTGTCAATGGACATCTAGGTTGATTCCATGTTCTGGCTATTGTATAGAGAGCTGCAATGAACACTGGGGTATAGGTGTTTCTTTCAGATTTGATTTCATCAGAGTATAAGCCTAAGAGTGAGATTGCTTGGTCGTAGGGTGCTTCTATTTTTAGCTTTTTAAGAAATCTCAAGACTGTCTTCCATAGAGGCTGTATCAATTGACATTCCCACCAGCAATGCAATAGGGTTCCCTTTTCTCCACACCCTCTCCAGCATTTGTTGTCTGTTGATTTGTTGATGATGGCCATTCTGACAGGTGTTAAGTGATATCTCATTGTGGTCTTAATTTGCATTTCTCTAATAATAAGCGAGGTGGAGCATCCTTTCATGTGCTTTTGGGCCATCTGTATGTCCTCTTTGGAGAGGCGTCTCTTTAGGTCTTTTTCCAGTTTTTGGATTGGGTTGTTCGTTTTTCCGGTGCTGAGTTGTCTGAGTTGCTTGTAGATTTTGAAGATTAATTCTTTGTCTGTTATTTCATTTGCTATGATTTTCTCCCACTCTGTGGGGTGTCTCTTCAACCTTTTGGCAATTTCTTTTGCTGTACAAAAGCTTTCAAGTTTCATGAGGTCCCAAGTGTACAATTTTGTTTTAAGTTCCACTATTTTAGTAGGTGGGTCAGAGAATATCTTGCTTTGATTGATGTCCTTGAGGGTTTTGCCTATATTCTCCTCTAAGAGTTTGATGGTTTCTGGTCTTACATTTAGGTCTTTAATCCATTTTGAGTTGATCTTAGTGTATGGTGTTAGGGAATGTTCCAACTTCATTTTTTTGCATGGAGTTTTCCAATTTTCCCAGCACCACTTGCTGAAGAGGCTGTCTTTGTCCCATTTTATAGTTTCTCCTCCTTTGTCAAAAATAAGGTACCCATAGGTGCGTGGGTTTATCTCTGGGTTCTCCATCTTGTTCCATTGGTCTATATTTCTGTTTTTGTGCCAGTACCATGCTGTCTTGATGACTGTTGCTTTGTAGTAGAGTCTGAAGTTAGGGAGACTGATCCCTCCAGCTCCGTTTTTCTACCTCAAGATTGCTTTGGCTATTCGAGGTCTTTTGTGTTTCCATATGAACTGTGTTATTCTTTGGTCAAGTTCTGTGAAGAATGTCATTGGTAGTTGGATAGAGATTGCATTGAATCTGTAGATGATATTTGGTAGTATGGTCATTTTCACAATATTTATTCTTCCAACCCAGGAACATGGAATATCTCTCCATCTGTTTAAGTCTTCCTTAATTTCTTTCATGAGTCTCTTGTAATTTTCTGTGTACAGTTCTTTTGTTTTTTTAGGTAGGTTTATTCCTAGATATTTGATTCTTTTGGTTGCAATGGTGAAGGGATCTGCCTCTTTGATTTCATTTTCTGATTTTTCATTGTTTGTGTATAGGAATGCCAGTGATTTCTGTGTGTTGACTTTGTATCCTGCGACTTTGCTGAATTCCTTGATTAGCTCTAGTAGGTTTGGAATAGAGGCTTTGGGATTTTCTATGTATAGTATCATGTCGTCTGCAAAAAGAGAGAGCTTGACTTCTTCCTTTCCAATCTGGATTCCTTTGATTTCTTGTTTTTCTCTTATTGCCGTTGGTAGAACTTCCAGGACAATGTTGAATAGTAGTGGTGAAAGTGGACACCCCTGTCTTGTTCCTGATCTTAGAGGGAATGCTTTCAGGTTTTCACCATTGAGGATAATGTTCGCTGTGGGCTTCTCATAGATGGCTTTTATTATGTTGAGATAGGTTCCTTCTATGCCCATTTTCTGAAGAGTTTGATGGTTTCTGGTCTTACATTTAGGTCTTTAATCCATTTTGAGTTGATCTTAGTGTATGGTGTTAGGGAATGTTCCAACTTCATTTTTTTGCATGGAGTTTTCCAATTTTCCCAGCACCACTTGCTGAAGAGGCTGTCTTTGTCCCATTTTATAGTTTCTCCTCCTTTGTCAAAAATAAGGTACCCATAGGTGCGTGGGTTTATCTCTGGGTTCTCCATCTTGTTCCATTGGTCTATATTTCTGTTTTTGTGCCAGTACCATGCTGTCTTGATGACTGTTGCTTTGTAGTAGAGTCTGAAGTTAGGGAGACTGATCCCTCCAGCTCCGTTTTTCTACCTCAAGATTGCTTTGGCTATTCGAGGTCTTTTGTGTTTCCATATGAACTGTGTTATTCTTTGGTCAAGTTCTGTGAAGAATGTCATTGGTAGTTGGATAGAGATTGCATTGAATCTGTAGATGATATTTGGTAGTATGGTCATTTTCACAATATTTATTCTTCCAACCCAGGAACATGGAATATCTCTCCATCTGTTTAAGTCTTCCTTAATTTCTTTCATGAGTCTCTTGTAATTTTCTGTGTACAGTTCTTTTGTTTTTTTAGGTAGGTTTATTCCTAGATATTTGATTCTTTTGGTTGCAATGGTGAAGGGAACTGCCTCTTTGATTTCATTTTCTGATTTTTCATTGTTTGTGTATAGGAATGCCAGTGATTTCTGTGTGTTGACTTTGTATCCTGCGACTTTGCTGAATTCCTTGATTAGCTCTAGTAGGTTTGGAATAGAGGCTTTGGGATTTTCTATGTATAGTATCATGTCGTCTGCAAAAAGAGAGAGCTTGACTTCTTCCTTTCCAATCTGGATTCCTTTGATTTCTTGTTTTTCTCTTATTGCCGTTGGTAGAACTTCCAGGACAATGTTGAATAGTAGTGGTGAAAGTGGACACCCCTGTCTTGTTCCTGATCTTAGAGGGAATGCTTTCAGGTTTTCACCATTGAGGATAATGTTCGCTGTGGGCTTCTCATAGATGGCTTTTATTATGTTGAGATAGGTTCCTTCTATGCCCATTTTCTGAAGAGATTATATCATAAATGGGTATTGTACTTTGTCGAAGGCTTTTTCTGCATCTATTGAGATGATCATGTGATTTTTCTCTTTCATTTTGTTAATATGGTGTATCACATTGACTGATTTGCGGATGTTGAAGAAGCCTTGCATACCTGGGATGAACGTGAGTTGATCGTGATGTATGAGTTTTTTGATGTGTCGTCGAATTCTGTTTGCTAGGATTTTGTTGAGGATCTTGGCATCTAAGTTCATCAGAGAAATTGGTCTGTAACTTTCCGTTTTTGTGTTGTCTTTGCCTGGTTTGGGTATCAGGGTGATTATGGCCTCTTAGAATGTGTTTGGAAGTGTTCCTTCCTGTGCAATTTTTTGAAAGAGTTTTAGAAGGACAGGCATTAGCTCTTCATTAAAGGTTTGGTAGAATTCGACTGTGAAGCCATCTGGCCCTGGGCTTTTATTTTTGGGGAGATTTTTAATCACAAATTCGATTTCTGAGCTTGTGATTGGGTTGTTCAAAGTTTCTGTTTCTTCCTGGCTCAGTCTTGGGAGATTAATCCTGTCCAAGAAACTGTCCATTTCTTCCAGGTTGTCCAGGTTGTTGCCAAATAGCTGTTCATAATAGTCTCTTAGAATCCTTTGGATTTCTGCATGATCTGTTGTAATCTCTCCTTTTTTTGTTTTTGATTTTGTTGATCTGGTTCTTCTCTCTCTTTCTCTTGATGAGTCTGACCAGAGGCTTGTCAATTTTGTTTACCTTTTCAAAGAACCAGCTTTTTGTTTTATTTATCCATACCATACATTCTTTCATTTCTTTCTCATTTATTTCTGCTTTGATCTTTATGATTTCTCTTCTTCTGCTGGCTTTGGGGTGTTTTTGTTCTTCTTTCTCCAATTTATTAAGCGGAGGGTTAGGTCATCTGCTTCATATTTTCTAGTTTATTGAGTTGGGATTGTATTGCTATAAACTTCCCTCTTAGAACTGCTTTTGCAGCATCCCGTAGGTTTTTGCACTGTCGTGTGTTCATTGTCATTTTCTTCTAGGAATTGTTTAATTTCTCCTTTGATTTCCTCAATGATCAGTTGGTTTTTAAAGTATGTATTGTTTAATCTCCATGTGTTTGTGTTTTTAGGTTTTTTTTTTTTTCTGGTAGTTGATCTCTAGTCTCATTGCATTGTGGTCCGAGAAGATGGTTAATATAATTTCGGTTTTCTTGAAGTCACTGTGGTTTGATTTGTGACCCAAGATGTGGTCTATCCTTGAGAATGTTCCGTGAGCCCTTGAGAAGAAAGTGTATTCTTCTGCTTTTGGATGGAAACTCCTAAAGGTATCGATGAAGTCCATCTTTTCTAGTGTGGCATTTAAGGCTTGTGTTTCTTTATTAATTTTCTGTTTAGATGATCTGTCCATTGGTGTGAGAGGAGTGTTAAAGTCTCCTACTATTATTGTGTTATTGTGGATTTCTCCTTTTATGTCTGAAAGTACCTGTCTTATGTATTGAGGTGCCCCTGTGTTGGGTGCGTAGATATTCATGACTGTTATGTCTTCTGTTGGATAGATCCCTTAATCATGATGTAGTGACATGCCTTGTCTCTTAGAAACTTCTTCAGTTTAAAGTCTATTTTGTCTGATATGAGGATTGCTACTCCAGCTTTCTTTTGATTTCCATTTGCATGGAATATCTTTTTCCAGCCTTTCACTTTCAGTCTATGAGTGTCTCTAGGTCTGAAGTGGGTCTCTTGTAAACAGCATATATATGGGTCTTGCTTCTGGATCCATTCAGCCAGCCTGTGTCGATTGGTTGGGGCATTTAGTCCATTTACGTTCAAAGTAATTATTGATACGAATGTTCCTATTGTCAACTTCTTAGTAGTTTAGGGTTTGATTTATAGGACTTCTCCTCCTCTTGTATTTATTGGCTATATCAGGCCCTTTAATACTTCTTGTAGGACTGGTTTTGTGGTACAGAATTCTTTTAGTTTTTGCTTGTCTGTGAAGCTTTTGACTTCACCATCAATTCTGAATGAGATTCTTGCTGGGTAGAGAATTCTTGGTTGGAAGTTATTCTCTTTTAGCCGTTTGAATGTGTCCTGCCATTCTCTTCTGGCCTGTAGGGTTTCTGTTGAGAGATCCGCAGTTAGACGTATGGGGTTTCCTTTATATGTTATTTGTTGTTTGCTCCTAGCTGCTTTTATTAAACTGTCTTTATATTTAGTCCACGTTAGTTTGATTAGAATGTACCTTGGTGTGTTTCTTCTGGGATTTCTCTTGTATGGAACTCTTTGTGCTTCTTGGACTTGGTTGACTATTTCTTTTCCCATGCTGGGCAAGTTTTCAACTATAACCTCTTCAAGAGTTTTTTCATAGTCTTTCTTCTTCTGGAAGTCCTATAACTCTAACGTTGGTGCGTTTGATATTGTCCCATAAGTCTCTGTTGCTATCCTCAGTTCTCTTAATTCTTTGGGCTTTGTTCTGTTCTTCAGCAGTTATTTCCACCATTCTGTCTCCCAGCTCACTTATCCATTCTTCAGCGTCTGATACTCTACTGTTGAGACTTTCTATAGTATTTTTGAGTTCAGCAATTGAGTTAGTTGTCTCCATTTGCTTATTTTTCATTTCTTGCATGTTTCTTCTCAATGCACTAATTTCCTCTAATATTCTGTTTTCGGTGTTTTGCATCCTCATTAGTATATCTTTTCTGAATTCTCTTTCAGATAGTTTGTCTATCTCCTCCTCTGTCATTTGAAGCGGTGGTTCTCTAGCTTGGTCCTTCATTTGTGCAGTGTTTCTCTGATGTTTCATTATTAGGTTAATTTTTGTTTCTTTGTGTGTGTCTGTGTGTATGGAGTTCTTATTCCCGCCAGCCTTCTTGGTTGAATTCTCCCTTCCTTTGGGTTTCTGTCCTTGTAGAAGGGTTCAGTGGTTTGTGACTTGGATGGTGTTAGGCCTTGTTTACAGCTGAATAATATCTAGTGTTGTATGTTCTTTGATAGTGTGGGGTCTGGGAATCAGGGCTTCCGCTCCAAGGAGTAGGCTCTATGTCTGGTTTGCTATGGTGTTCTGTGATATTAGGCCACATACTAGCATCTGAGGAACAAGAGGTGCATCCCAGCGCCACGACTCCTCGTGACGGCGGGTTCCGGCAGCTCCATAGCTTTACTTTTAAATAGAATACAGAAGGAGATTAAGTTACATGAAAAATACTTAGTAGTATCTTTTTAACTTTCCATATGCACTTGTTAAAATTAAAACTGCAGTATAAGTTTATGTGTAAGCATTTTTAAATTACTTTTGTTAATTTATGATATTATAAAATGCATAATACAGTTTTGGTTGAACTTTTTTATAATAGTTATAATCACTTAAACAGTGAAATGTTCCCTGTTGGAGTGAAATCTGCATTAGGTAGACATAGTCTCCTATAGGCAGTGAGGTTTAAAGGTTGTTTGAGGTTATCAATATATTTCTGCTGTAATTACTGTAAGCAAATGTTTTTGGT
The DNA here is from genome assembly GCA_022376925.1 of Tragulus kanchil. Lineage (NCBI taxonomy): Eukaryota > Metazoa > Chordata > Mammalia > Artiodactyla > Tragulidae > Tragulus > Tragulus kanchil. Next base: position 77,916,244 of record JAIOJX010000029.1, on the reverse strand, counting down.
TTTACATAAATTGTTTTCCTGAAAGTCAGTTACAAGAAATAAATTACCAACATAATATAGAATTTATATTCTCTTTCCTGAATTAGATTCCTGTTTACAATGCAAAAGAAATGAATGTCCTTAAAAACATGTACGCTTGAACACATGCAACAGGTCTTGTTTAATGCTTTATATATAAAAGCCAATTATGAAGGTTGAAAAAAATCAAAGTTTGGTATTCTTCCAACTTTTATTTCATAACTTTCATATAATCTTAGACATAATGCAATTAAGTTTTATCTGTCACCACATTTTCATGAACAATATGTGATTCTTTGCCCTTTCTATTATTTAATATTTCAATTATTATTATTTTATTAGATTATTTCCTCTTGTCCTTATCATTAGAAGAAATATTGAATTAAAGTGAGAAATATCATACTGAGATATCTGGTGAGATTTAAAAATGTTTTAATGTCTCACATGGTCCGCCCTTCTTGGTTGAATTCTCCTTCCTTTGGGTTTCTGTCCTTGTAGAAGGGTTCAGTGGTTTGTGACTTGGATGGTGTTAGCCCTTTGTTACAGCTGAATAATATCTAGTGTTGTATGTTCTTTGATAGTGTGGGGTCTGGGAATCAGGGCTTCCGCTCCAAGGAGTAGGCTCTATGTCTGGTTTGCTATGGTGTTCTGTGATATTAGGCCACATACTAGCATCTGAGGAACAAGAGGTGCATCCCAGCGCCACGACTCCTCGTGACGGCGGGTTCCGGCAGCTCCATAGCTTTACTTTTAAATAGAATACAGAAGGAGATTAAGTTACATGAAAAATACTTAGTAGTATCTTTTTAACTTTCCATATGCACTTGTTAAAATTAAAACTGCAGTATAAGTTTATGTGTAAGCATTTTTAAATTACTTTTGTTAATTTATGATATTATAAAATGCATAATACAGTTTTGGTTGAACTTTTTTATAATAGTTATAATCACTTAAACAGTGAAATGTTCCCTGTTGGAGTGAAATCTGCATTAGGTAGACATAGTCTCCTATAGGCAGTGAGGTTTAAAGGTTGTTTGAGGTTATCAATATATTTCTGCTGTAATTACTGTAAGCAAATGTTTTTGGTTTTACATAAATTGTTTTCCTGAAAGTCAGTTACAAGAAATAAATTACCAACATAATATAGAATTTATATTCTCTTTCCTGAATTAGATTCCTGTTTACAATGCAAAAGAAATGAATGTCCTTAAAAACATGTACGCTTGAACACATGCAACAGGTCTTGTTTAATGCTTTATATATAAAAGCCAATTATGAAGGTTGAAAAAAATCAAAGTTTGGTATTCTTCCAACTTTTATTTCATAACTTTCATATAATCTTAGACATAATGCAATTAAGTTTTATCTGTCACCACATTTTCATGAACAATATGTGATTCTTTGCCCTTTCTATTATTTAATATTTCAATTATTATTATTTTATTAGATTATTTCCTCTTGTCCTTATCATTAGAAGAAATATTGAATTAAAGTGAGAAATATCATACTGAGATATCTGGTGAGATTTATATGGAATGTCTACATAGGTTTCTCCAGGTAAGAACACTGGAGTGGGTTGCCTCCTCATTCTCTAGAAGAGGTGGCAAGAATATACAGCAGAATTATTCAAAAAAGGCTTTAATGAACAAGAATGGTGTGATCACTCACCTAAAGCTGGACATCCTGGAGTGTGAAGTCAAGTGGGACTTGGGAATCATTAGCATGAACAAAGCTAGTGGAGATGATACGATTAGAGCTGAGCTATTTAAAATCCTAAAATATACTGCTATTAAAGTGCTGCACTCAGTATGTCAGAAGTTTGGAAAACTCAGTAGTGGCCATGGGACTCTAAAAGATGTTTTCATTCCAATCCCAAAGAATAGCAAAGCCAAAGAATGTTCAAACTACTGCACATTTGCACAAATTTCACATGATACCAAGTTTATGTTCAAAATTCTTTAAGGTAAGCTTCAGCAGTTCATGAGCTGAGAAATTTCAGAAATACAAACTGAGTTTCAAAGAGACAGAGGGACCAGAGATCAAATTGTCAACATTCATTGAATCTTGGAGAAAGCAAAGGAATTCCAGAAAGAGCATCTACTACCACTTCATTGACTAAACTAAAATCTTTGACTGTGTGGATCACAACAAACTCAGGAAAATTCTTAGGCACTAGGCCACATTACCTGTCTTCTGAAAAACCTGCATGTGGGTCAAGAAGAAATAGTTAGTGTACATCATGAGAAATGCCAGGCTGGATGAATCAGAAATTAAAACCAAAATTGTTAGGAGGAATATCAACAACCTCAGATATGTGGATGATACCACTCTAATGGCAGTAAATGAGAGAAGCTCAAGGGCCTCTTAATGAGAATGAAAGAAGAAAGTGAAAAACCTGGCTTGAAACTCGGCATTAAAAACACTAAGAGCATAGCTTCTGTTCCCATCACTTCATGGCAAATAGAAGTGGAATAATTGGAAACCACATTTCTGAAATTGTATTCTTTGCCCTTTCTATTATTTAATATTTCAATTATTATTATTTTATTAGATTATTTCCTCTTGTCCTTATCATTAGAAGAAATATTGAATTAAAGTGAGAAATATCATACTGAGATATCTGGTGAGATTTATATGGAATGTCTACATAGGTTTCTCCAGGTAAGAACACTGGAGTGGGTTGCCTCCTCATTCTCTAGAAGAGGTAGCAAGAATATAAAGCAGAATGAATCAAAAAAGGCTTTAATGAACAAGAATGGTGTGATCACTCACCTAAAGCTGGACATCCTGGAGTGTGAAGTCAAGTGGGACTTGGGAATCATTAGCATGAACAAAGCTAGTGGAGATGATACGATTAGAGCTGAGCTATTTAAAATCCTAAAATATACTGCTATTAAAGTGCTGCACTCAGTATGTCAGAAGTTTGGAAAACTCAGTAGTGGCCATGGGACTCTAAAAGATGTTTTCATTCCAATCCCAAAGAATAGCAAAGCCAAAGAATGTTCAAACTACTGCACATTTGCACAAATTTCACATGATACCAAGTTTATGTTCAAAATTCTTTAAGGTAAGCTTCAGCAGTTCATGAGCTGAGAAATTTCAGAAATACAAACTGAGTTTCAAAGAGACAGAGGGACCAGAGATCAAATTGTCAACATTCATTGAATCTTGGAGAAAGCAAAGGAATTCCAGAAAGAGCATCTACTACCACTTCATTGACTAAACTAAAATCTTTGACTGTGTGGATCACAACAAACTCAGGAAAATTCTTAGGCACTAGGCCACATTACCTGTCTTCTGAAAAACCTGCATGTGGGTCAAGAAGAAATAGTTAGTGTACATCATGAGAAATGCCAGGCTGGATGAATCAGAAATTAAAACCAAAATTGTTAGGAGGAATATCAACAACCTCAGATATGTGGATGATACCACTCTAATGGCAGTAAATGAGAGAAGCTCAAGGGCCTCTTAATGAGAATGAAAGAAGAAAGTGAAAAACCTGGCTTGAAACTCGGCATTAAAAACACTAAGAGCATAGCTTCTGTTCCCATCACTTCATGGCAAATAGAAGTGGAATAATTGGAAACAGTGATAGATTTTAGTTTTGTGGTTCCCATAGTTACTGAGAATGATGATTGCAGCCACTATATTCAAAGACTCTTACTCTTTGGAAAGAAATCTATGACAAACCGCACATTAAAAAACAGAGACATCACTTTGTTGAAAAATTTCCATATAGTCAAAATGATATATTTCCCAGTAGTCATGCACGGATGTGAGAGCAGGACCATAAATAAGGCTGATCATCAAAGAACTGATGCTTTTGGTGCTGGAGAAAACTCTTGAGAATCCCTTGGACTGCAAGATTATCAATTCAGTCAATCCTAAAGCAAATCAACTCCTGAGAAGAACTGATACTTTTACTGAAGCTCCAATATTTTGGTCACCTGATATGAAAACCCAATTCATTGGAAAAGACTCTCATGCTGGAAAAGATTGAAGGCAAAAAGAGAAAGAGGCAGTAGAAGATGAGATGGTTAGTTAATAATACCACCCATGAAGTTAAGCTAGCGCTAGGAGATAGTGGAAGAGAAAGGAGTCTGGAGTGTTGTGTTTCACGGGGACACAAAGAATCAGACAAAATTCAGCTATTGAAGGACAAGAACAAAACTTGGATTCTACCATAAAACATTCTTTTAAGGAAAAGTAGATAGTAATATTGAATTTCGTAAAAAGATCACAAAGTCCAAACTTGTTCATCCACACTTGTAAGTATCATGTTTTCTTCCAGTTCTTTCCCTAATTGTAATATTCATCTGTTAATATTAGCATTTCCTCCCCATTATAATATGCCTTAAAAATGCATCCTTCAAGCCACACTTGAGAGAATATTTCTCTCTAAAGCATGCCTTGCTATCCTCACGCTATAACTGTTAATTACACCATTTCCCACTCCGACTACAGCCTTCTACCTTCATCTCTCTAATTACATTGTATTCATCATTCTTTAGTTATATTTCCCATTATAATAGACTGCAAACTCTTTGAAAGCAACAATTATGACTTATTAATCTTATATCTACAACATTTAGCATAATTCCAGGCATAGAGTAAGCATCTGTTTGTTGAACAAATTAAAAATATATTAATGAATAAATGCATGTATGAGAAAGTAACTGCTTTTAAGGACCTTGGACAAATAAAATGACTTCTGAAGTAATGCAAGTTAGATGAATAGCACACACAATTTGATCTTCAATGTTCCTCTGCCACAAAATTTGATTTAATGTCAGTGAAGAAAGTAACTATGGTGGCTTGTTTCTTTGACTAAGCATTTTGTGGGCCAAAAGAAAGCAGATATGACCATTTAGGAGGGCATTTATCCTACAAAGGGCATTAAGGCTGTAGAGAAAAGGCTATGAAATTACTCTTTTCAAAGAACACAGAAGTGAATTGACGAGGAGTTTAGTAAGTGGCAATTTTGTAGCTGGCTCTGTTCCTTCAATTTGTCACTGTCACTGGAGAGACTGCCAAACCACAATTCTATCTCAGGATGAAATTAAATATGATTTTTTAAACTGAAATTATTCAAATTCACAAATGCATGGAAACACTTATTATAGGTATAACTCGCGTTAAAATGCAAGGTCAATTGCATTCCAATCATAAATTAACGAATGTTAGTATTAGTTGTTCCAGTAAGATAGAATTTACATCACCCTGCATATTAAGCAACACTCAAAAAAGAATCAGACAAAATTCAGCTATTGAAGGACAAGAACAAAACTTGGATTCTACCATAAAACATTCTTTTAAGGAAAAGTAGATAGTAATATTGAATTTCGTAAAAAGATCACAAAGTCCAAACTTGTTCATCCACACTTGTAAGTATCATGTTTTCTTCCAGTTCTTTCCCTAATTGTAATATTCATCTGTTAATATTAGCATTTCCTCCCCATTATAATATGCCTTAAAAATGCATCCTTCAAGCCACACTTGAGAGAATATTTCTCTCTAAAGCATGCCTTGCTATCCTCACGCTATAACTGTTAATTACACCATTTCCCACTCCGACTACAGCCTTCTACCTTCATCTCTCTAATTACATTGTATTCATCATTCTTTAGTTATATTTCCCATTATAATAGACTGCAAACTCTTTGAAAGCAACAATTATGACTTATTAATCTTATATCTACAACATTTAGCATAATTCCAGGCATAGAGTAAGCATCTGTTTGTTGAACAAATTAAAAATATATTAATGAATAAATGCATGTATGAGAAAGTAACTGCTTTTAAGGACCTTGGACAAATAAAATGACTTCTGAAGTAATGCAAGTTAGATGAATAGCACACACAATTTGATCTTCAATGTTCCTCTGCCACAAAATTTGATTTAATGTCAGTGAAGAAAGTAACTATGGTGGCTTGTTTCTTTGACTAAGCATTTTGTGGGCCAAAAGAAAGCAGATATGACCATTTAGGAGGGCATTTATCCTACAAAGGGCATTAAGGCTGTAGAGAAAAGGCTATGAAATTACTCTTTTCAAAGAACACAGAAGTGAATTGACGAGGAGTTTAGTAAGTGGCAATTTTGTAGCTGGCTCTGTTCCTTCAATTTGTCACTGTCACTGGAGAGACTGCCAAACCACAATTCTATCTCAGGATGAAATTAAATATGATTTTTTAAACTGAAATTATTCAAATTCACAAATGCATGGAAACACTTATTATAGGTATAACTCGCGTTAAAATGCAAGGTCAATTGCATTCCAATCATAAATTAACGAATGTTAGTATTAGTTGTTCCAGTAAGATAGAATTTACATCACCCTGCATATTAAGCAACACTCTAAAAATAATGAAGTCTAAAGGTAAGAAAATATATATATTTTTTTATTTTCCTCTGCTATAATGCTAGCATCAAAAAAAATAGTGAAATCAGAGAGCACTATACTCAAAAATTTTAAAACAATATTGATACTATAATACCAAATGCAAATTATGTGCAGTATTAACATCAGAATAAGAATAGAGACATGGATAAGAGTTTTTGGCTCTGTTCTCTCTCCCTCACTCCTAACTAGTATTTTTAACTAGAATCAATGAAGAACTGAAATTTAGTATATGCTGAATCAAATGATTTATCAAATTGTTTTATTTTTCCCTTGGTTAGATCTTCTGTGGTGAAGTCTCAGCAGATTGCATTTTTTCTGTCTCTTGAATAAGCTCAGGTGAAAGAATGTTGCTTTTTCTTGGGATTTGTTGCTGCCTCTTTTCTAAAAAAGGTGAGTAATACCAATTCTACCAATCTGTATGATAAACTGCAATGTGGAAAGATAATTTACTGAAAGATTAATGTGTGCATATTTTTTCTTGCAGTTCTTTTCCCTTCTTATCAGAAAGATCATTGGACCCTTTTGACATCCTTGTCTATGAGAGTCAGTAGGTCTGACAGGACTCACAGATTATGCTTATGGAACAAAGGAAATAGTCAGAACAGAAATATAGTGGTTGGATATTTCACAGAACAAGCAGGAAATGATGTCTTCACATACAAAGAGGTCTACATGCCAAGTCCAGGCTCTTGATGTAAAAGTACAACTTTGGAAGTGCAAGGAGATTTGTGTATGATACCCTGGTGGTTTCATCATATTTTTTTTGCTTAGGCTCATTGTGAAAGAGACATGGCTCCTTAACCAAAGAATATCTCTTTGATGATGCTATCTTAGACAAGATATCAGTCGCAACCATGGTGAGTTAGAGGTATATGTAGAACTTCAGGAAGAATGAAAAATGTTTCTAAAAGTTATTGAGTGTAAACAACCCTTTGGAATGGAAGACCATTCATGTATCAGGGTCTTCCCAGATAGCTCAGTGATAAAGAATTTGCTGGCTAATGCAGGAGATGCCAGAGACACGAGTTTGATCACTGGATCGGTGTGATTCCCCCGATAATGAAATGGTAACTAGTTCCAGTATTCTTGCATGGACAAAGGAATCTGGTGGGCTACAGTCAGTGGGTTCACAAAGAGCTGGACATGACTAAGTGACTGGGCACATTCATATATCAAGAATACTAGGTAGTGAGAAGTCGTATGCTTAGGGTATTAGGGGGTACATCAGTTTAAGTTTTGAATGTGTCACAATAAGAGCAAGTTACACTTTTACATTGTGTGTTATGAAGATGATAGATTGCCAAGGTAACTTTCAACTCAGGATGTTCTTCGTTTCCTGAGACATATTTCCTGTGCCATGGTTCCTATTTCAAACTTTGTGTGTATCTATTCTTTGTGATCTTAAACACTCCTGAATTTTTGGATTCACAACATTTTCTTCCAGCATAGTACCCTGTATCATATCAATAAACTAGAAAAACAACTCGGTGAGTCAGATTGCATTTTTTCTGTCTCTTGAATAAGCTCAGGTGAAAGAATGTTGCTTTTTCTTGGGATTTGTTGCTGCCTCTTTTCTAAAAAAGGTGAGTAATACCAATTCTACCAATCTGTATGATAAACTGCAATGTGGAAAGATAATTTACTGAAAGATTAATGTGTGCATATTTTTTCTTGCAGTTCTTTTCCCTTCTTATCAGAAAGATCATTGGACCCTTTTGACATCCTTGTCTATGAGAGTCAGTAGGTCTGACAGGACTCACAGATTATGCTTATGGAACAAAGGAAATAGTCAGAACAGAAATATAGTGGTTGGATATTTCACAGAACAAGCAGGAAATGATGTCTTCACATACAAAGAGGTCTACATGCCAAGTCCAGGCTCTTGATGTAAAAGTACAACTTTGGAAGTGCAAGGAGATTTGTGTATGATACCCTGGTGGTTTCATCATATTTTTTTTGCTTAGGCTCATTGTGAAAGAGACATGGCTCCTTAACCAAAGAATATCTCTTTGATGATGCTATCTTAGACAAGATATCAGTCGCAACCATGGTGAGTTAGAGGTATATGTAGAACTTCAGGAAGAATGAAAAATGTTTCTAAAAGTTATTGAGTGTAAACAACCCTTTGGAATGGAAGACCATTCATGTATCAGGGTCTTCCCAGATAGCTCAGTGATAAAGAATTTGCTGGCTAATGCAGGAGATGCCAGAGACACGAGTTTGATCACTGGATCGGTGTGATTCCCTCGATAATGAAATGGTAACTAGTTCCAGTATTCTTGCATGGACAAAGGAATCTGGTGGGCTACAGTCAGTGGGTTCACAAAGAGCTGGACATGACTAAGTGACTGGGCACATTCATATATCAAGAATACTAGGTAGTGAGAAGTCGTATGCTTAGGGTATTAGGGGGTACATCAGTTTAAGTTTTGAATGTGTCACAATAAGAGCAAGTTACACTTTTACATTGTGTGTTATGAAGATGATAGATTGCCAAGGTAACTTTCAACTCAGGATGTTCTTCGTTTCCTGAGACATATTTCCTGTGCCATGGTTCCTATTTCAAACTTTGTGTGTATCTATTCTTTGTGATCTTAAACACTCCTGAATTTTTGGATTCACAACATTTTCTTCCAGCATAGTACCCTGTATCATATCAAATAACTGTAAACAACTTAGAAATACATTAGGACAAGGTCTCAGGAGATCTGTCCAGACAACTTGTTGTAGAACTGTCTTTAGGAGGCATGTTGTCCTTTTACTAACCCAGAATTTTGCAATATGGGTGGGAAAAGTTTCACTCTGTCCATGGGCACAAATATGAATAAATATGCACAAATTAATTTAAGTAGACACAAATATTACAAATATGCATATGTGACTGTGCCTGTGAGTTGTCACCTATTGAAAAACTATAATACATATGAATATTAAATTATAGTTATATTGATGCTTTTAGCATTTAATCTTATGATTTATATAACTGTTTTTAATGATTCCTGATATATTAAAAGTAGTATAAGGAAAAATCAAAGTTTAAAGCCAAAAAATATAGCATCCCCAAACTATAGCTTTTAATAAGACCAACTGATTTATTTTGGTAATTTTTATTTGGTTGTGACTATTTGGAGCACCATAACCTCGAAACTAAAACAATTTGGGATTCATTTTCTTCAGACATCAGTATTTTCTGAACACCTCAAAAGTCACCTTCTATTTTAAAGAGTGACAAAATTGCATTGTGAAGGCAATTATTAATAATTATAAATAAACTAAATTTTATTAAGCATATATTTGTGATCAACTATGTTCTAGGTTCTAAAGTCAGTGCTGGGGCTTCAATGGTTAACTCACAGATCTTCTGGCATGGAACTGGAAGTTTAACAAGAACTATAAATGTGATTATAATTATAAATTTAATTATAATTATAAATATACAGCAATTATAACTGTGGCTGTAATTATGGCTATAAATATTCATATAATTATAGCATTTACTATTTAAAATTATTTACAACTACAAAAAGGATATGCAGAAGATTCTGGCATATTTTATCTCTCACAAGGAATTAGAAATAAATCTTAATAACTGGATAAAGGCACATTCAGTTAGAAAAATAATTCCGGTTGGAAAAGAATTTCCTCCCAAAAATGGGGAACCATTTTCTATATCCTTCATCATCTTATCCCATGTGTCTATAGGAAATATTGACTTCTTATTTCAGAACCCTCATTACCAAGCATGGATGACTTTTAGGCCTTCGTGTTTAACTCCACGAGTAATTCCATGAGAGACTACGTAATATTCTCACCATTCGAAATTTTTTTAACTACTTGTCCTTTTACTAACCCAGAATTTTGCAATATGGGTGGGAAAAGTTTCACTCTGTCCATGGGCACAAATATGAATAAATATGCACAAATTAATTTAAGTAGACACAAATATTACAAATATGCATATGTGACTGTGCCTGTGAGTTGTCACCTATTGAAAAACTATAATACATATGAATATTAAATTATAGTTATATTGATGCTTTTAGCATTTAATCTTATGATTTATATAACTGTTTTTAATGATTCCTGATATATTAAAAGTAGTATAAGGAAAAATCAAAGTTTAAAGCCAAAAAATATAGCATCCCCAAACTATAGCTTTTAATAAGACCAACTGATTTATTTTGGTAATTTTTATTTGGTTGTGACTATTTGGAGCACCATAACCTCGAAACTAAAACAATTTGGGATTCATTTTCTTCAGACATCAGTATTTTCTGAACACCTCAAAAGTCACCTTCTATTTTAAAGAGTGACAAAATTGCATTGTGAAGGCAATTATTAATAATTATAAATAAACTAAATTTTATTAAGCATATATTTGTGATCAACTATGTTCTAGGTTCTAAAGTCAGTGCTGGGGCTTCAATGGTTAACTCACAGATCTTCTGGCATGGAACTGGAAGTTTAACAAGAACTATAAATGTGATTATAATTATAAATTTAATTATAATTATAAATATACAGCAATTATAACTGTGGCTGTAATTATGGCTATAAATATTCATATAATTATAGCATTTACTATTTAAAATTATTTACAACTACAAAAAGGATATGCAGAAGATTCTGGCATATTTTATCTCTCACAAGGAATTAGAAATAAATCTTAATAACTGGATAAAGGCACATTCAGTTAGAAAAATAATTCCGGTTGGAAAAGAATTTCCTCCCAAAAATGGGGAACCATTTTCTATATCCTTCATCATCTTATCCCATGTGTCTATAGGAAATATTGACTTCTTATTTCAGAACCCTCATTACCAAGCATGGATGACTTTTAGGCCTTCGTGTTTAACTCCACGAGTAATTCCATGAGAGACTACGTAATATTCTCACATTAGAATATTTTATATCTAAGGTCTCTGTATTAATAACATTGTGCTTAACTACTTTCTGTGTGAAAGGTATTAAAACAAAACAAAACAAAGCAAAACAAAACCTTCTTGAAGAAGGAGAACCATGTCTTACCTAAAAGCAGAACTTTATTTACTTGACTAGCAGAGAAATCCATCCTGTGTAGCATTAATAAAAGTCATTAAATAGTATTAATTTTGATGGTATTTTCAACAATGTTTTTATTCCAAATATTAATGAGAATCCATATGTACAGCTTGGCTTCATTTTAGGCTTCATAAACACAATTTGACATGCTCACAACCTCTGACAAAGATTGGTTTCAGGTAAATTAACAAAACTTTAGTTCATGTATGTTGAAGTTAAAAGTTTGATTATCACAGAAGAGTACATATTTAAAGAACTATTTGCTTCTAAAACAAAACACTAAATAGATGAAGAAGCAGATATATATAATAATTGAAAGCAAAACTTGACAGTGCTTAAAGTTAGAAAGAGAAAAACAAATAACCCTAATAATAATTTATAGTTTACATATGCCTTTACATAACATACTTTTCAATGCAAATAGCAAGAAAATATAAGAAAGGTGGCCAAAAATAAAAAAAAATAAAAAACAACGTTAGGGAAACACAAGAGGGAGACCACATTGGATGGAGGTGGTTAGGAAAGCAGAAATAGGTTTAGAGGAAGGAACATATCCAGTAAAAGACTAATGTGAGCAAGACCTGAGGCAAGAAGTTAAAGCTAAGCAGGCAGCAATGAATAATACAGTTGACATAGGATTTTAGAGTGTATAAATGATAGGAGTCACCCGTTAAAAGAGAAAACTAGTAAAATATATCAAGAACATTTACTTCAGATTATTTATAGGCATGAATGCATGACCAGAGAATTTGTTTGTTTCTTTCTTGGTTAAGGGTTTTAAAACTTGGGAGAAAGAGAGAGAGACTGGTTTCTCTGCCTTCTTAACTCTTCTTCAAGTGGCCCTAAATCACACCAGTGGAGTTCTAGCACTGCACAGATGATGCACAGAACAGTTTGAAATTCTTTTTTTTTTTTTTAATTAATTAATTAATTTAGTTTTTGGGGGGTGGGTTGGGGAGGGAGGAGGGCAGGTGGGCCACTTCTATTGGTCTTTCATTTATTTATTTTCATCCATCTTTGTTCTTTGGTCCGTGTGGGCCTCCCATGGCGGTGGCCTCTGTCGTTGCAGAGCACTGGCTCTGGGTGCATGCGCTCCAGAGCTCCGGCTCTGTAGTTGAACACATCAGTCCAGCTGCTCCAAGGCAAGTGGGATCTTCCCAGGCTAGGGATCGGACCGGCGCCCCTTGCACTGCAAGGCGGTGTCCTTACCCATTGGACCACCAGGGAAGACCCCAGTTTGAAATTCTTCCTCTAGGTAATCTGTTTTTGCATGGAGACTTGTGAAAGGGAATTTACTACAGATAATGAAATTAAAAATATAGATGTTCTGAGGATAGTAAAGAAAAGAGAAATTCTTAATGGACTTCATGCCTTATTTTCCCATGGACCAATGCCACATCCTGATGAGCCAACCACTTCACCAATAGCTGGTTTTTAAAGTCACAGCATTGAGGTAGGCTCATTCTCTGAGGACTCAATACTTAATTTTCCTGAGGAAGACAGTATAATTAAGGAGAAACACATACAAATAATATTATAAATTTGTATATTTTCATTTACAAGATGACTCTAATTATCTTTGGATCTTTCTTCCTTGACTCCGTCTCAGTCTTTCAGTGGATTCCATTTTGTGCCTTCACAGGGTATCCATCTGAATGTTTCCCTCAAAGCACAGAGAGCTCTGAGAAACAAACAAATCTCCAGAGAAACAGAAAGTATGCTATTCTTGGGCATAATGTCCATCTCCTCAGTTTCCATTTTATTCTCTCTGAGACATCAACGCCGAGAATTTAACAATTGCAGAAAACTGCAGTTTTAGTAAGAGTTATTTATGCAATCATGTTACAAGTTCTTCACAGACTAACCATCATCTCAGTATGATGAAATATTCCAAAACTTGATTCAGCACATAAAATGTACATAAATTAGAAAACCATCTTCTTATTATATAGAGGCAGCAGAAAGCAAGGGAACATTGCTACAAAAAAAAAAAGACAATTGTCCAGAGTGTTGAAAATTTAACTACAGTTTTGTTACAGACATGAGAAGGAAGAGATTGGGCAGTATTATATACCCAAGGAAGGTTGGACAGATCTAGTGACTGATGAGACATGGGTAAAGAAGGCAAAAAAGGCAGATGGATGCTTCAGAAGCCGCTAACTGTAATGTTTGGAAGATAGTGATGTCACCTTTACAAATGAGAAATTCAAGAGGGCAAATATGTTAGTATGAAGTCTAACTTTAAATATGTAGATGACTTGGAGGTGCTGATGAGAAGTCCGGCTCTGTTAGTTGAACACATCAGTCCAGCCGCTCCACGACACGTGGGATCTTCCCAGGCTAGGGATCGGACCAGCGCCCCTTGCAATGCAAGGCGGTGTCCTTACCCATTGGACCACCAGGGAAGACCCCAGTTTGAAATTCTTCCTCTAGGTAATCTGTTTTTGCATGGAGACTTGTGAAAGGGAATTTACTACAGATAATGAAATTAAAAATATAGATGTTCTGAGGATAGTAAAGAAAAGAGAAATTCTTAATGGACTTCATGCCTTATTTTCCCATGGACCAATGCCACATCCTGATGAGCCAACCACTTCACCAATAGCTGGTTTTTAAAGTCACAGCATTGAGGTAGGCTCATTCTCTGAGGACTCAATACTTAATTTTCCTGAGGAAGACAGTATAATTAAGGAGAAACACATACAAATAATATTATAAATTTGTATATTTTCATTTACAAGATGACTCTAATTATCTTTGGATCTTTCTTCCTTGACTCCGTCTCAGTCTTTCAGTGGATTCCATTTTGTGCCTTCACAGGGTATCCATCTGAATGTTTCCCTCAAAGCACAGAGAGCTCTGAGAAACAAACAAATCTCCAGAGAAACAGAAAGTATGCTATTCTTGGGCATAATGTCCATCTCCTCAGTTTCCATTTTATTCTCTCTGAGACATCAACGCCGAGAATTTAACAATTGCAGAAAACTGCAGTTTTTAGTAAGAGTTATTTATGCAATCATGTTACAAGTTCTTCACAGACTAACCATCATCTCAGTATGATGAAATATTCCAAAACTTGATTCAGCACATAAAATGTACATAAATTAGAAAACCATCTTCTTATTATATAGAGGCAGCAGAAAGCAAGGGAACATTGCTACAAAAAAAAAAAGACAATTGTCCAGAGTGTTGAAAATTTAACTACAGTTTTGTTACAGACATGAGAAGGAAGAGATTGGGCAGTATTATATACCCAAGGAAGGTTGGACAGATCTAGTGACTGATGAGACATGGGTAAAGAAGGCAAAAAAGGCAGATGGATGCTTCAGAAGCCGCTAACTGTAATGTTTGGAAGATAGTGATGTCACCTTTACAAATGAGAAATTCAAGAGGGCAAATATGTTAGTATGAAGTCTAACTTTAAATATGTAGATGACTTGGAGGTGCTGATGAGAAGCAGTCCAAGCAGATAATTCTTTCAAAAGAATTGGAAACATGGAATTAGATTTTTAAAGGTAAGGTAAAGATGAAGATTTAGCTCCTGAGAATTTCATTTCAGAAAAGGCATTGAATGGTCTCCATGTGGAAACTCTAAATAAGGACTCAATGACTCATAGTTTTAATCCATTTATATTGACCAAATCATGATTTTCATATCTACTTGCCTTACTAAAACATTCAAATCATCACTTTAGACATAGAAAGTGTTTTAATTTAGTGCTTAGAAGAAACAATGTGCATTGGCCATTGAAGTCTTTCTAAAAAGGGCTATAAGAACCTAAGAATTGCACTTTGGAGATACTAGAGAAAATTGATTCTTTCATTTGCTAGGGTGAAGTGCACATTTTTTTGCTGAAAGCACCCATAACTTAAGCAGCGCATTGGTAGTAAATGCTTTACACAGACTCCCAGCACTTTAGCATCCATCAGCCCTGACAGCGAATTTTCAAGAATTTCCTAGATCCTTTCCAATTCACTCCTCCACTTTAATCAAGTGTTTCTATTTCTCTCCATCTGCAGATTCAGGATTTTTTCTCTTTAATGCTAGATGTTGGAAATGGTGGGGAACAAGTAGTCTCTGACTGAGAAGGCTTCTTGACTTTCATCAAGCTTCATTTATATCCTGATGTTGCTTTTTAGATGGATTGCTGTTCCGTACAGTGAGGAAAATCTGAACACAGTAACTGAGCATTTGTCTCTTGCTTGCCTAAGATTACTGCTATCAGCAATCAATTTTTGATGCATTGGATTCTTATGATAGTGGCTCCTTAATGTGAAATTCAAATTTTTGAGAAAATGAGATTAAATAAAATTGGAGATTCTATTTTTTTTCTTTTGCAGCCACATGTATATTTCTAATCTCTTTACAAAGACTTGACCAGGTTTCAGGTTCACCCTGAGAACACCCTTGACAATAACCTGGATCTACTCTGGAAGAGTCCTTCTCAAATTTCTGTGGTAAGGGATGGGTCTTATTTACTTCCCAATCTATCACAGATTGACAGTTTTACAAATTACTCTGTTCAATAGGTCCACTAATTGCATGCTTGAATGACATGCAAGATCAGGTCATTAATTTCTAAAAAACAGTTCTCAGTTTCTAGCATTATTTTACTGAGTATGAGTAATATATTTTTTTGGATTGCACCAGTCCATGGACCAACATTTGAATAGCATTGTATTTAGAATATATAGAAATGTATTGAAGTTCTCTCAATCTTTGCAGTGATTTAAAGAGTAAATAATAATAAATTACATCTAAGATGACTCAAAGCTATTAGAGTTGACCATATGATTAAAAGCCATTTTTAAGCCACTTTGTTCCTCATTGTGACCCTCAGTATCTTTGAATAAAATAAAATAAAAAGCATAATTATGTCATATTCTACTTACTGCATGTTTACTAGACAACAAGGAGCAAGATAAGAACTTTTGTATTTAATTCTCAGATCACCCTCATGAAGAAGCAATTTACAGATGAAGACTTGAAGTGCAGTGAGGTTAATTATCTTTTCAAAGTCACATAACTCCACCACTACACAGTAAAAAAAAGCCAAAACAGTGGCATCTCCTTGAATAAAAATTAATTGGATAGCAAACTTGTCTCTCCTACAACTTGAGAATATATTCCAGGTATTGCACTGGATCCATAGTTCCCAATTCTCTTGTAATAAATTATTACAGCATTAAATTCCAACCTGTACATCATCAAACTATATTCTGCCAAAAACAAATACTGCCTCCATGAGAAGGCTTCTTGACTTTCATCAAGCTTCATTTATATCCTGATGTTGCTTTTTAGATGGATTGCTGTTCCGTACAGTGAGGAAAATCTGAACACAGTAACTGAGCATTTGTCTCTTGCTTGCCTAAGATTACTGCTATCAGCAATCAATTTTTGATGCATTGGATTCTTATGATAGTGGCTCCTTAATGTGAAATTCAAATTTTTGAGAAAATGAGATTAAATAAAATTGGAGATTCTATTTTTTCTTTTGCAGCCACATGTATATTTCTAATCTCTTTACAAAGACTTGACCAGGTTTCAGGTTCACCCTGAGAACACCCTTGACAATAACCTGGATCTACTCTGGAAGAGTCCTTCTCAAATTTCTGTGGTAAGGGATGGGTCTTATTTACTTCCCAATCTATCACAGATTGACAGTTTTACAAATTACTCTGTTCAATAGGTCCACTAATTGCATGCTTGAATGACATGCAAGATCAGGTCATTAATTTCTAAAAAACAGTTCTCAGTTTCTAGCATTATTTTACTGAGTATGAGTAATATATTTTTTTGGATTGCACCAGTCCATGGACCAACATTTGAATAGCATTGTATTTAGAATATATAGAAATGTATTGAAGTTCTCTCAATCTTTGCAGTGATTTAAAGAGTAAATAATAATAAATTACATCTAAGATGACTCAAAGCTATTAGAGTTGACCATATGATTAAAAGCCATTTTTAAGCCACTTTGTTCCTCATTGTGACCCTCAGTATCTTTGAATAAAATAAAATAAAAAGCATAATTATGTCATATTCTACTTACTGCATGTTTACTAGACAACAAGGAGCAAGATAAGAACTTTTGTATTTAATTCTCAGATCACCCTCATGAAGAAGCAATTTACAGATGAAGACTTGAAGTGCAGTGAGGTTAATTATCTTTTCAAAGTCACATAACTCCACCACTACACAGTAAAAACAAGCCAAAACAGTGGCATCTCCTTGAATAAAAATTAATTGGATAGCAAACTTGTCTCTCCTACAACTTGAGAATATATTCCAGGTATTGCACTGGATCCATAGTTCCCAATTCTCTTGTAATAAATTATTACAGCATTAAATTCCAACCTGTACATCATCAAACTATATTCTGCAACATACTTATTATAGCTATAGAATGGTACTGCCTCCACAACCTAACCAAATACACAAGCCTGCAGAAAATGAAAGTCTCATATGGTCATATCAGTCATGAGCAATCATGGAGCAAAGAAACAAATTAAATTAATCTCACTTAGATTTCCATAATTTCCCTTAAAATGTCAGAAACAGATTATAAAGTATTTTATGGTAGTTGTAAATTTTGACAGTGCATCCTCATTTCCTCAAAATGTGCTGAGCAGGATTACTCTTTTTTTAATAGTTGGGATGTTTAATTTGGTGAACTTCCCATCACAGGAAACATTCTATATAATGAGAATGATACTGGTTTTTTGCTCTGCTTCACGCATCTCTAATTATGGAATACAGCTCAGCAATAATCCGGATCCTTGCGGTAAATAACATAGTTCTAGCAGTGAAGTGAAAATGATAAAAACATTTCATGCCCCAAATTCAGTTCTGAACAGTGAATATCCTGTTCAGTGATTTAAAGAGTAAATAATAATATTACTTCAAATATTACTTCAAAGTCCACTGAAGGAGGATATTCACAACTAACAAAAATGTGCATATTTGCTAAGGTTGACATTATTCTGTTGCATTTTTATAGATTCATAAAATCATGTCTTTTTAACTTGTCAACACTAATTGTCTGGCTCCTGCAGACATTTAATAAAAACAAAACCATTAAAAGCAGCAATGTGCTCAGGTAATTCTAGGCATTACATTTGTGTTTGTTGAGGGTTTCATAGGCAGTTTAAAGCTTAAGTTTCATCAAACTAACCATGTGCATTTTAAATATTTTACAGATCGATAGTCTCCTCTATTTATAGCAGTCATCGGCAGACTTGCAGTTCACAGCAGATGTGGGTGATAAGTGTTTTGCTGACACGTGCAATCAACCTAAGAAACAGTGGTGCAAGGACAAAGGGGCATGCAGTAAGTAGTCGGCAATGATAGAAAAACTATTTTGTCTTTGTATTTTGCCACTCCCTTCTTTTATGGAAGCAAATTGGAGACTGATGATATGTATGGAACATGATATGTATGGACAAAATCCAGTTGCCAAGAATCAAGATAGAAGTCCAGGCAGATATGCTTATGTGTGGCATTACATGTGCTTATATTATTATTCTCTTTAATATGGACTCTTACCTTTTTTCTGCTTTACCGACAAGCTTCTCCACATTCTTCTCCTCTGTGCCAATATATATAAATTTTTTTCTTTTAGTATATTTGGCATCCTTTCTGGTGTGCAGCATCACAATTACATTTAGTGTCAAACTAGCTCTCATAAAAATGCAAATTATCTTCTTAAGAAAGTGTAATGTATATGTATATACACATTCACATGTAATACAAGGTGAATCACACTTGGAAAGATTTGTGATCTTATTTTGGTTATTTAAACATATATCTACAGAAAATTTGGTATTCTCCTTTTCAACAACTCTTTGTAATTCTCCTCCCCTTAAATGTACAGTATTTTTAAAGACTTCTCTTATCAAATAGAACGCAGAATTTAAGAGACTGTGTGATGTTTAAGGCATAAAAGACATGGTATCTTTTCCCTTGTTCTCTTTCTTGGAGGCCACTTGCCATGTAAGGGGACACTCCAGCAAGCCTATGTTGCAAGACAGATACAAGTACCCAGTGGAAGGTACTGAGGCCTCAACCTAATAGCCCCGTGGATTACCATCCTGGAAGCAATCCTCCAGCATTTGTTAAATTTCAGATGACAACATCCTTGGCCAAACAGAAATTCTGAGTTTGAATCACCCAGTCACACCTCTCAAACAATGTGTGAGAAAATAAAGTTTGTTGTTTTAAGCTGTGGAAACTAATTCTGAGGAAATTTGTCTTGCAGTTATAGATAATTAGTAGGACAATGCATTTTTTCATAATGGGACTGGACAGTGCCTGAGTATATTTCATCCAGTTCAGTGAAGCCTATACAATGCATTTAACAAAACAACAAGAAAATTTGAAGAGTGAGGGTAAGTGTCACCTGACACTAAACTTTGCCTAAATATGTGTCCTAAACTCTGCCTTCAGTGACAATTATTTTTTTGTAAATTATTCTACACTTGGTGAAATTCAATACCTAAATAAAAATACTAGAAAATATGTAATTCTTTAACATAGTTATTGTGTCTTTAACATTTGCTCTATGCCATTATCTATTCTAGATACTGGGGCTCCCCTGGTAGTTCAACTGGTAAAAAACATGACTGCAAATGCAGGAAATGCAAGAGACATGAGTTTAACCCCTGGGTCTGGAAGATCCCCTGGAGGAGGAAATGGCAACTCATTCCAGTGTTCTTGCTTGGATAATACCATGGACAGATGATCTGGGAAGGCTACAATCCATGGGGTTACGAAGAGTCAGACAGGACTGAGTGAGTACATATACGTTCTAGATATTATTGATCCAAAAACAACTATAACTGAGGCCTTCCTTAGAAAGATGATTTAGTTAAGGATGTGTAAATCTAGCCATAGTATTATTGTTTATAAAATGCAAACTATAATTGGTATGGGATATACAACAGCTACTAAAACTGAAGAAAAATTGAATTAAAAAACTGAATCTGTCTCTGTTTCTGTGCATATGTAGATATGGGTGTGTGCAGAATCCTTTATGTTTGGGAAGTATCTACTTGTTCTGTCATCTTCTATTACCTGTGGGTGTGATCTTGAAATGGATCCAATGTAGAAACAAGAATTAAGAGGTAACATGAACAGAAGACTAACTATTATATATATCCCAGCTATCCTCCAATTCTACCCTTAACTAGTTATGTGTTTTGGGGAGAGTCATGAGTGTTCCTAGAAAATTTTATCCAATAATGCTGTGATCCTTTTACCTTTCTTTCTTAAAGCATTTTTGTTGAGCAGGGAAGGGTACAATTACTCATAATTTCACCTAGTGTTCTGATTTCAGGACTCTTTTCTTGTGTAAAAGTAAAGTGCAGTTGTTCATAAATTTCTATGCTTTAAAGTATGCATCTTCCTTGTTTCTTGTGCCCGGATGTCCTTCATCTTTTCTATTTATACTCATGTTTATGGTTTCATCCCTCTTTTTTTTTTTTTTTTTTAACTACCAGAATTAATCACATGGGGTAGCAAAGTTAACTAATTTGGGATAATATGCCCATCTCCATGACCTACCCAATACTACTCCCCCCAAAAATGTCGACATTAAACACAAATTGGATTTCTCATGTTTAGTTTTCCATCTTTAAAATGGGGTAATGTCCCCTGTGAGTTGATCAATCATTACTAAAATTAAATATTCATGGCAAGTTATCTTTATTTCTAAAACTGTGCTGTGATATTATGAAAAATCCTATTTGTTTTCAGTGCAATTATGGCTTTATCTTTGAGTAATGTGCCTGGTGTCCATCATTTTAATAAATGTGCTTCTGAAAACAGTTCTCGGATTTGCATTTCATGTCTACTATTCATACACATTTATACATAGTTTACATAATTACCATCATAAAATAAAAAGATTTTGTGATATATGTTTTCCTCATAGTCCATGTTTTCTTAATTACATTTTATTAGATTAATAAAATTTCTGTATGTGTTTTTCACATGAAGTAAGTGACAGCTCACCATCTAGTGTCTCAGTTCTCAAAAATAAACAATCAGAGGTTAAAATATAATGAGGTATAACCAGTGAAAATAAAAAACAATTTAGCATATGGGTGTGCAGAATCCTTTATGTTTGGGAAGTATCTACTTGTTCTGTCATCTTCTATTACCTGTGGGTGTGATCTTGAAATGGATCCAATGTAGAAACAAGAATTAAGAGGTAACATGAACAGAAGACTAACTATTATATATATCCCAGCTATCCTCCAATTCTACCCTTAACTAGTTATGTGTTTTGGGGAGAGTCATGAGTGTTCCTAGAAAATTTTATCCAATAATGCTGTGATCCTTTTACCTTTCTTTCTTAAAGCATTTTTGTTGAGCAGGGAAGGGTACAATTACTCATAATTTCACCTAGTGTTCTGATTTCAGGACTCTTTTCTTGTGTAAAAGTAAAGTGCAGTTGTTCATAAATTTCTATGCTTTAAAGTATGCATCTTCCTTGTTTCTTGTGCCCGGATGTCCTTCATCTTTTCTATTTATACTCATGTTTATGGTTTCATCCCTCTTTTTTTTTTTTTTTTTTAACTACCAGAATTAATCACATGGGGTAGCAAAGTTAACTAATTTGGGATAATATGCCCATCTCCATGACCTACCCAATACTACTCCCCCCAAAAATGTCGACATTAAACACAAATTGGATTTCTCATGTTTAGTTTTCCATCTTTAAAATGGGGTAATGTCCCCTGTGAGTTGATCAATCATTACTAAAATTAAATATTCATGGCAAGTTATCTTTATTTCTAAAACTGTGCTGTGATATTATGAAAAATCCTATTTGTTTTCAGTGCAATTATGGCTTTATCTTTGAGTAATGTGCCTGGTGTCCATCATTTTAATAAATGTGCTTCTGAAAACAGTTCTCGGATTTGCATTTCATGTCTACTATTCATACACATTTATACATAGTTTACATAATTACCATCATAAAATAAAAAGATTTTGTGATATATGTTTTCCTCATAGTCCATGTTTTCTTAATTACATTTTATTAGATTAATAAAATTTCTGTATGTGTTTTTCACATGAAGTAAGTGACAGCTCACCATCTAGTGTCTCAGTTCTCAAAAATAAACAATCAGAGGTTAAAATATAATGAGGTATAACCAGTGGAAAATAAGAAACCATCAAGTTTATAACAAAAAATCATATAGTGATTTCTTTATAAAAGAAACTAACAGAGTCTCAAAAGAAATCTCGACTGCAGATAATTATATGCACGGTAGTTAAGTAAGGGAATAACAGTGCCCAGGCTTAAGTTATTGTTCTATCAGGCAGACAGAGACTAAGGGAATAGTCAGTGCACAACGGATAGGAATCAGCACATTCAGATATTATGCCTGAGTGCCTGAATACCCACCTCTAAAAAGATATGACAAATGCTCAATGCTGAGTTACTTTTTTCCTTGAAGAAATAATTTATTTGCTTGATATTACTCTCCGACAAAGGAGGCCTTCTGTTGTTTCACCTTGCAATTTAAAAATTTATAGTGAAATTAAATTCTATTACTTACTGTGAATGTGTATCAACTTAAACTGCCATTAATCACAAAGGCAGGGAATACAAAGGAATAACTTCAATGCTGTCTTTTAGGGACTGAAAAAAAAGCAAGAAATCAAATGTACTACTGGAAAGAATAGGGATGAGACAATGACAATAACAGAAGAATCACATATCTTGAGACCTTTTATGTTAAAATGCTTAATGAATTATCCTGTAATTCAAAGCATTTCTATTGAACTTTTAATATATAACCTTAGATAACAATGCAAAAATTTGACTATGCAATGCTGTGTTAGTTCTACAGCTAGCACTATTGTTGAAATTTTCTTTTTAACTTTACAAAAATTTGACTACTGCAATGCTGTTTTTCATGTCATTTATAATAAATGGCTTTATCTTTGAGTAATGTGCCTGGTGTCCATCATTTTAATAAATGTGCTTCTGAAAACAGTTCTCGGATTTGCATTTCATGTCTACTATTCATACACATTTATACATAGTTTACATAATTACCATCATAAAATAAAAAGATTTTGTGATATATGTTTTCCTCATAGTCCATGTTTTCTTAATTACATTTTATTAGATTAATAAAATTTCTGTATGTGTTTTTCACATGAAGTAAGTGACAGCTCACCATCTAGTGTCTCAGTTCTCAAAAATAAACAATCAGAGGTTAAAATATAATGAGGTATAACCAGTGGAAAATAAGAAACCATCAAGTTTATAACAAAAAATCATATAGTGATTTCTTTATAAAAGAAACTAACAGAGTCTCAAAAGAAATCTCGACTGCAGATAATTATATGCACGGTAGTTAAGTAAGGGAATAACAGTGCCCAGGCTTAAGTTATTGTTCTATCAGGCAGACAGAGACTAAGGGAATAGTCAGTGCACAACGGATAGGAATCAGCACATTCAGATATTATGCCTGAGTGCCTGAATACCCACCTCTAAAAAGATATGACAAATGCTCAATGCTGAGTTACTTTTTTCCTTGAAGAAATAATTTATTTGCTTGATATTACTCTCCGACAAAGGAGGCCTTCTGTTGTTTCACCTTGCAATTTAAAAATTTATAGTGAAATTAAATTCTATTACTTACTGTGAATGTGTATCAACTTAAACTGCCATTAATCACAAAGGCAGGGAATACAAAGGAATAACTTCAATGCTGTCTTTTAGGGACTGAAAAAAAAGCAAGAAATCAAATGTACTACTGGAAAGAATAGGGATGAGACAATGACAATAACAGAAGAATCACATATCTTGAGACCTTTTATGTTAAAATGCTTAATGAATTATCCTGTAATTCAAAGCATTTCTATTGAACTTTTAATATATAACCTTAGATAACAATGCAAAAATTTGACTATGCAATGCTGTGTTAGTTCTACAGCTAGCACTATTGTTGAAATTTTCTTTTTAACTTTACAAAAAATGATCTAATTGGACTTGTTACTAAGCGATGTTTTCATTTAGAGTTTTCACCTTATCTTTGGGTCTCACTTGATCACAAGTAAGAAATGCTTGATTTGCTTGAGTCTTGGATTATTGAAGATCTGTGTTTCACCACGTGTTCTCTGTATATTACACATACCCTCTGGCCCTTTTAAAACATGTCCACAAATTCTTTCATATTCCTTCTATCAGGAAAATAGATTCATATTCCCCACCTCTTGAAAACAGGCACACTTTTTGATGGTTTTAACCACTAGAGAAAAGCAATGCAGTTTCTTTGTTTGTTTGCTTGAATACTCACCCTTGAAGGTTTTAGCTGCTGTGTAAGCAGTTTAATTGTATTGCCAGGATGACATGCTGTAAGGTAGCTAAACTGAAAATAGCCCACCTTAAGAGAATACATCAAAGAATCACAAGTGGAGACTCTAAGACTGCATGAAGAGAGATAGATGCCTGACCAGAGAATCCCATACGTCTAGCCATAGCCATATTTTAGATGCAACTGAATGAGAGAACCAAGCTGTAGTCACTCAGCTGAGAGCTTGCTGAACTCTCAAGTCACAGAATTCAACAGAAGAATACAGCTACTTTTCTTTTTTTAAGTCACCATTTTGAGGAGATTCATTATAAAGCAGTAGATAAACAAAATACTCTCCAAATTTCAGTAAAGCAAAGTTGTTTCTTGTACTGTGGGAAGGGTGAGAGTTGCAGATATGTGTATATCAGATGGCACAAAGCAGGTGCTCCAAGAATTAGACCACCATTATACCACCAAATTTCTAGGTTATATGAAATCTTGATAAATTTTAACCTTCTGTCAAAATTTCATTCTCCTGGTGTAACAAGCATGGTATTCTCCATAACTGAGTTTCTTCAATTGAATTTGATTGGTTTAAGTCAAATTAAATCTGTCTTAAACCATAAATACCTGGATTGGGAAAGTAATTGTCTCAGTCAATTTTGGATAATCCCAGAGCTGGGAGTTTCCTTCTTCTTTAGGAAAGTTTCTATTGAACTTTTCCACTTTTACTACAGCTAGCACTATTGTTGAAATTTTCTTTTTAACTTTACAAAAAATGATCTAATTGGACTTGTTACTAAGCGATGTTTTCATTTAGAGTTTTCACCTTATCTTTGGGTCTCACTTGATCACAAGTAAGAAATGCTTGATTTGCTTGAGTCTTGGATTATTGAAGATCTGTGTTTCACCACGTGTTCTCTGTATATTACACATACCCTCTGGCCCTTTTAAAACATGTCCACAAATTCTTTCATATTCCTTCTATCAGGAAAATAGATTCATATTCCCCACCTCTTGAAAACAGGCACACTTTTTGATGGTTTTAACCACTAGAGAAAAGCAATGCAGTTTCTTTGTTTGTTTGCTTGAATACTCACCCTTGAAGGTTTTAGCTGCTGTGTAAGCAGTTTAATTGTATTGCCAGGATGACATGCTGTAAGGTAGCTAAACTGAAAATAGCCCACCTTAAGAGAATACATCAAAGAATCACAAGTGGAGACTCTAAGACTGCATGAAGAGAGATAGATGCCTGACCAGAGAATCCCATACGTCTAGCCATAGCCATATTTTAGATGCAACTGAATGAGAGAACCAAGCTGTAGTCACTCAGCTGAGAGCTTGCTGAACTCTCAAGTCACAGAATTCAACAGAAGAATACAGCTACTTTTCTTTTTTTAAGTCACCATTTTGAGGAGATTCATTATAAAGCAGTAGATAAACAAAATACTCTCCAAATTTCAGTAAAGCAAAGTTGTTTCTTGTACTGTGGGAAGGGTGAGAGTTGCAGATATGTGTATATCAGATGGCACAAAGCAGGTGCTCCAAGAATTAGACCACCATTATACCACCAAATTTCTAGGTTATATGAAATCTTGATAAATTTTAACCTTCTGTCAAAATTTCATTCTCCTGGTGTAACAAGCATGGTATTCTCCATAACTGAGTTTCTTCAATTGAATTTGATTGGTTTAAGTCAAATTAAATCTGTCTTAAACCATAAATACCTGGATTGGGAAAGTAATTGTCTCAGTCAATTTTGGATAATCCCAGAGCTGGGAGTTTCCCTTCTTCTTTAGGAAAGGTCCTTGTCCCTGGATATTCTGTCTCTTCCTGTGCTTCCCTGTCTCTGTCCATTTTGAGCTATCCATGACACAATTTTGTAACACTCATCCACAATGGTCCTTTCCTTTTTCCGTGGGTCCTCTTTACTCATAATGGCTGCAACAAAGCAGATCTGTTTGTGGAACCCATCATCTTGGTTACCTTCTCCGTAGTGAAAACTGATATATTATTTCTCAAAGTACCGGTTATTCACATCACTATTTCGTCCCATGATAAACGCTGAAGAGAATCAACTGGGAAGTGCTATGACTAACTCTATGCTCAGGCCTAAGAATACAGAATAATAGAAGAGCCCCTTTCCAGTAGAAGCAACTCTGGTATCATATCATTTGGTAATTCATATCTTTTGGTAAATTCACTTAATATTGAATAACAACCATTTCTTATTTTACATGTCTTTCAATATTAAAATGTATTCCACTCAAGTTATAAAATAATGTTCATGTATTTTAAGTATATTGTTTTTTGCATTTTAACATAAATTACAAAATTACAGAAAAATCGATGATCCCATAGACAATTTTGGGATATATTTTAGTTGAAAAAAGCAAAAATAAAACATCATTGTGATTCTCT
This sequence comes from Tragulus kanchil, assembly GCA_022376925.1. NCBI lineage: Eukaryota > Metazoa > Chordata > Mammalia > Artiodactyla > Tragulidae > Tragulus > Tragulus kanchil. Next base: position 77,889,026 of record JAIOJX010000029.1, on the reverse strand, counting down.
GGTTTTGATCAGATTATGTAGTTATCATTATTCTTAACTATGTATGCAAATGTGAATATTTATATGTCTGGGCATATCTTATATCTGTGTATATGCATATAATTATATGTATATAACACACATATTGTGTGAATATAATTTCGAATGAATACTCTCCAAATTTCAGTAAAGCAAAGTTGTTTCTTGTACTGTGGGAAGGGTGAGAGTTGCAGATATGTGTATATCAGATGGCACAAAGCAGGTGCTCCAAGAATTAGACCACCATTATACCACCAAATTTCTAGGTTATATGAAATCTTGATAAATTTTAACCTTCTGTCAAAATTTCATTCTCCTGGTGTAACAAGCATGGTATTCTCCATAACTGAGTTTCTTCAATTGAATTTGATTGGTTTAAGTCAAATTAAATCTGTCTTAAACCATAAATACCTGGATTGGGAAAGTAATTGTCTCAGTCAATTTTGGATAATCCCAGAGCTGGGAGTTTCCCTTCTTCTTTAGGAAAGGTCCTTGTCCCTGGATATTCTGTCTCTTCCTGTGCTTCCCTGTCTCTGTCCATTTTGAGCTATCCATGACACAATTTTGTAACACTCATCCACAATGGTCCTTTCCTTTTTCCGTGGGTCCTCTTTACTCATAATGGCTGCAACAAAGCAGATCTGTTTGTGGAACCCATCATCTTGGTTACCTTCTCCGTAGTGAAAACTGATATATTATTTCTCAAAGTACCGGTTATTCACATCACTATTTCGTCCCATGATAAACGCTGAAGAGAATCAACTGGGAAGTGCTATGACTAACTCTATGCTCAGGCCTAAGAATACAGAATAATAGAAGAGCCCCTTTCCAGTAGAAGCAACTCTGGTATCATATCATTTGGTAATTCATATCTTTTGGTAAATTCACTTAATATTGAATAACAACCATTTCTTATTTTACATGTCTTTCAATATTAAAATGTATTCCACTCAAGTTATAAAATAATGTTCATGTATTTTAAGTATATTGTTTTTTGCATTTTAACATAAATTACAAAATTACAGAAAAATCGATGATCCCATAGACAATTTTGGGATATATTTTAGTTGAAAAAAGCAAAAATAAAACATCATTGTGATTCTCTGGTTTTGATCAGATTATGTAGTTATCATTATTCTTAACTATGTATGCAAATGTGAATATTTATATGTCTGGGCATATCTTATATCTGTGTATATGCATATAATTATATGTATATAACACACATATTTGTGTGTGAATATAATTTCAGCATGATATCTGTTACAATGAATTACCTCAAAATATCGTGATCTTTCAGTGATTTTAAGACAGTAGAAAATTATGCGCTATTAATCAGTTGTTCAGTTTCTGGAACAAATTAATTTGGATTTCAATGTTTTGCCATCTGACAGTTTTACTGGTAAATAGCTATTAACAATGCCTTAAAAATCTTCCAAAGATTTGATTTGTCGATTCATTAGCAAGAAATAATATCTTGTCATTAAAAACAACTCAAAGACAAAAGTTCATTATTTCCCAAAAGCAATATAAAAATTTAAGACCTCATTACTCTTTGTTGATTGTTAATTTATTCTATTTCCTCCATTTACCTCAGGAGAAACATAGGGAAACTATTTGTATTTACTGTTCTTATTCAGATTTGATTTATATTTATTTAATGTAATTTCAAGCCAAAAAATAATAAAGTGGACAATTCTGTTCTCATAGTTCCTTTGGAAATCAGGCATTCACTTAAGATTTCAAGATTTAGGAAAAGAAGCCTTTCTTATTTTCCTCAAGTTTTGCATTATATAAAAAAAACTTTGCTTAGAGTTATCGAATTTATGGAAATGCTGGCTTGAGATCCCACCCTGACAGTAACTGCATGCAAATAACTTTGTTTGTCATTCCTCCTCAATGATGTACATGGTCAGTGTCACTTATGTGCTATGGTTATATTCACCACGACTATGGCCTATCGGTTTCTAATTAGAATAAAAGTGAAAGGGAGTAATGAGACATGGCAACAAAAGCTTATTTTACAACATATTTGAATATAATATTTCACTGTGCCTTTCTTCTCACAGTGGCAAGTTCTTCAGCCACATAGTGTCATGTGAGTTCTGGCATCCTCTTACAAAATTACAGAAAAATCGATGATCCCATAGACAATTTTGGGATATATTTTAGTTGAAAAAAGCAAAAATAAAACATCATTGTGATTCTCTGGTTTTGATCAGATTATGTAGTTATCATTATTCTTAACTATGTATGCAAATGTGAATATTTATATGTCTGGGCATATCTTATATCTGTGTATATGCATATAATTATATGTATATAACACACATATTTGTGTGTGAATATAATTTCAGCATGATATCTGTTACAATGAATTACCTCAAAATATCGTGATCTTTCAGTGATTTTAAGACAGTAGAAAATTATGCGCTATTAATCAGTTGTTCAGTTTCTGGAACAAATTAATTTGGATTTCAATGTTTTGCCATCTGACAGTTTTACTGGTAAATAGCTATTAACAATGCCTTAAAAATCTTCCAAAGATTTGATTTGTCGATTCATTAGCAAGAAATAATATCTTGTCATTAAAAACAACTCAAAGACAAAAGTTCATTATTTCCCAAAAGCAATATAAAAATTTAAGACCTCATTACTCTTTGTTGATTGTTAATTTATTCTATTTCCTCCATTTACCTCAGGAGAAACATAGGGAAACTATTTGTATTTACTGTTCTTATTCAGATTTGATTTATATTTATTTAATGTAATTTCAAGCCAAAAAATAATAAAGTGGACAATTCTGTTCTCATAGTTCCTTTGGAAATCAGGCATTCACTTAAGATTTCAAGATTTAGGAAAAGAAGCCTTTCTTATTTTCCTCAAGTTTTGCATTATATAAAAAAAACTTTGCTTAGAGTTATCGAATTTATGGAAATGCTGGCTTGAGATCCCACCCTGACAGTAACTGCATGCAAATAACTTTGTTTGTCATTCCTCCTCAATGATGTACATGGTCAGTGTCACTTATGTGCTATGGTTATATTCACCACGACTATGGCCTATCGGTTTCTAATTAGAATAAAAGTGAAAGGGAGTAATGAGACATGGCAACAAAAGCTTATTTTACAACATATTTGAATATAATATTTCACTGTGCCTTTCTTCTCACAGTGGCAAGTTCTTCAGCCACATAGTGTCATGTGAGTTCTGGCATCCTCTGACTTTAAGATTTTTTAAATAATATATGCATTTCTTTTGTCTATTCCCCTGGATAATACTCATAATTTTCACTCATATAAATAATGAACCATATAAATAATGAAGTAATGTGGCTGCCTTGTGGAGCCACAGAAACAAGGAGATGATATAACATAGCTCCTCATTATATTTGGAGGCAGGAAAATTGTAACTCACTCATAGGCAAAAGGCTAGTTGATGGCCAAGCCAGATTTTAAACCTGAGTTCTTTTTACTATATAACACTATCATTTCCATAAGATTGGTTAAAAAAAAAAAAAGGAATGCTGTCTCATATTTTGCAAATCTTATTAAATTCAGAAAAAAAATCTTAAATAGTTGAAACTTTTTTTTAATCTTTGTAGTGATCCTTTAGAATTAAAAAGTGAAGACATAAGTTATAATGCTGAGATAATGACTGAAATGTAGAAATGACCATAGCAGGGAAGTAATTCAAATTTCTCAAATTGTAATCCCACAAAATGATACATTTGCTATGGTTTGACATTACGGTTGAGCTAGCTTATAAAATAAATAGAAACATTGCTTTTCTGCTTTATGTAGTAAAACACATTAAGAACCATATATAGTATGTTTCTTTCTTTTTGGTTTTAGATCTTAAATCTTTATATATCTCAGAGACAGTATATTCATATATTTGTTTTGGTTATATATGATAGTTTATTTTTCCTGATGTTATCTTAATACATATCTCATAAAATCGTCTGAAGGAACCCCTTACCATTATATTTGTCCATCTATTTGCCATGAAGTGATGGAACCAGATGTCATGATCCAGCCAACAATGAAATAGATGGGCACACAATGAAAACAGTTGCAGAATTTATGTTCTTGGGCTCCCAAATCGCTGCAGATGGTGACTTCAGCCATGAAATTAAAAGATCCTTGTTCCTTGGAAGAAAAGGTGTGGCAAACTTAGAGAGTATATTCAAAAGCAGCGATATCACTTTGCCAACAAAGGCACAAGTGTGAGAGTTGCAGCATAAAGAAGTCTGAGTGCCAAATAATTGATGCCTTTGAACCATGATGTAGGAGAAGACTCTTGAGAGTCCCTTGAACTGCAATAATAAACCAGTCAATCTTAAAGTAAATGAACCCTGATATTCACTGGAAAGACTGAGGCCGAAACTGAAGCACCAATACTTTGACCGATACTGATGTGAAGAAATGACTCACTCAATAAGCCCCTGATGTTGGGATAAAATAGAAGAGAGAAGGGCAAGGGGATGAGAAAGTTCTGGATTGTTGACTTGCATCATTGAGTCAATGAACTTGAGTTTGAACAAGCTTTGGGAGATGATGAAGAACTGGAATCCTGAAGTGCTTCAATCCATAGGTTCACAAAAAGTCAGTCATGACTAAGTGACAGAACTGAACTGAGACCTTAAACTTGCTTAAAAATAGGCCAAAAGTTCATTCTTAGGGATATTTGTTTACTGTTGTTATTCAGTCACTAATTCATGTCCAACTTTATGTGACCACATGGACTGCAGCACACCGGGCTATATCATGGAGTTTGCTTAAACTCATGTCCATTAAATCAGTGATATCATTTAACCATTCCATCCTTTTTTGACCCCTTTACCTCCTGCTCTCAGTCTTTTCTGTCATCATGGTCTTTTCCAGTGTTTTTCCAATGCACTCCACATCAGGTGGCCAAAGTACTGGAGCTTTAGCTTCAGTATTAGTCCTTCCAATGAATATTCAGGGTTGGTCCCCTTAAAAATTAAATCAATTGATCTCCTTGCTGTTTAAGTGATTTCCAAGAGCCTTCTCCAACACCGCAGTTCAAAAGCATCAGTTCTTCAGTGCTCACTGTTCTTTCTGATCCAATTCTCACATCTGTCCATGACTATTGTAAAAACTAGAGCTTTAATTATATGGACCTTTGTCAGCAAAGTGATGTCTGGACCACCATGGAAGCCCTAAATTCTATTTTTATTAGACCATTTTTGTGATGCCAGTTCTTTTTTTTTTTTTTAATGCTTCTATTGTTTTGTTTTAAATTTACTTTCTGCTTTTCTTTTTATTAATTTTTGCTTTCTTAACAATGCTCAGTTTATTTATAATCTTCTAGGATCTTTTTGTGTTTATTAAATTTATATTATTTGTAACAGTGGGAAAAAGAATTATTAATTTACATTCTTATTGATATCTTAAAATTGTCCATAATATTCGGAACATACATACATGCACACATGAACACACAAGCACATATGTTTCATCGTAGATGTAATGATGGAGGTATAAGTTCAATGCTAAGTGATTAATAAAATGAAATTACAATATATATACAATTTGTGAAGCTTGGTTGTTTAGCCTTATTAAAGTAAGTTAAATTTTATATTTTATTATTGATATTTACTCCGAATTTCTCTTTTATTGACAACATAATTTCCTGCAGAAATAATAATGGAAAATTTTCTCAATTTCAGCCAAAATTTAAATACTCATATTCAAAAAGCTGATTAAAAACAAGTGGAACCTTACCGATTTCAATTCTATATGCAACATAACATATTGTTTAAAACTAAAGACAAAAAAAAAATTGAAAGAGGCTTTAGCAAAAGGATTTACTATCTATCATTAAATTTGTACAAGTCAAATGACAGCTGGCTTCTCATCAGATGCTACGGGTTCCAAAGTGTAAACAGAACATTCTTCAAATGCTGAAAAATAATCTTAAATCAATCCAGAATATTATGTTTAGCAAAATATTTTTCATATAAGGAGGTAGGATAGAGACATGCTAATATATAGAAAAACAGAAGAATTTATCACCTGCAAAGCTGCTTTACACAAGTTTTTCAGATAGAGAGGATACGATAATAGAATGAAACTTGAAACATGATCAGTGAAGAATGAACAATAGAAAAAGCAAATATATGTGTAAATATAAGACTCCTTCTCCTTGAGTTTTGCAAATTATGCTTTACAGTTAAGAAAAATAATCATAAAGTTTTATGTAGTTCTCAATGTAGGCATGTGTGTGTGTAAGTGCTATTTGTTGTGTTCACCCTGTCCATGGAATCTTCCTGGCAAAAATACTGGAGCAGGTTGCCAGATAACTACATTTTAAAGCAGCTTGAGTTGATTATTGAAAATATTTAATGAACACGAATGTTAAGATAGCTGCATTCTGCTTGACATGGAAAATATACAAACTTCTAGCTTAATTTAGTTTGTTGCTATCATCTTTGCTTCCTATAGTTTCCCCCCCTCCTTCTGAATCATAGTTTGTTTAACACCATATTGGTCAATATTTCCTAATTTTCATTAATTGATCCTGAAGTTTTTTGTTTTTAACAAGAGGATTTATATAAAACCACAATTAATCAAATAATTTATTCTCATTTCTTATATGCTTCCCTATGGAAAAGAAGACAACCATATTATTCCAGTGACTTAGAGCTCTGAAGAAATTAAATATTTTGATGAAACATAATCAAAACTACATTTTAAGTTTTTTTCAAAAATTCATTGTTCTAGAAAACATCTTCTATGATCATATGGTAAACAGATTCAGTCCAAAAATTAATTGAAAATCTTTAGAGATTTAAATTGAAAAATATATTCTAACTTCTTACTCTTTATAACTAGAAATTTAGAAATTTTGCCAACTAATGTGTATGTGTTTCGCTCTTAAGAGTTTGCTTTCTTGATATTTGTTTATTTTTCTTAGACAGAAAATACCAGTGTAGAACCTTCAGAATCTCTATGTGAGTTAACAATGTTTCATATTAGGGGAATGGATAGGAATCTTCCATTCTGAGGACACTTTCATGGTACAGGGCTTCCCTGGTGGCTCAGACAGTAAAAAATTTCATCACAATGAGGGAGACCTGGGTCCAATCCCTGGGTTGGGAAGATTCATGTCAGTAAATTACAGAATTCAGGAATAACTCAGAATCTCAGGCACATACATATTTTAGATATAGTTAGAATGTTTGTATAAATATAAAAAAAATCAGTAAATTAGAGACATCTCTATAAGTAAATAAATCAAATATGTCATTACTAGTGATAAAGTAGCAGTTGGGGGCTTCCTAGGTGGTGCTAGTGGTAAAGAACCCACCTGGCAAGGCAGGAGACAAGACACACGGGTTTATGACTGAGTGATATTCAGTTGTGTGTATATGGCACAGTGTCTTTATCCATTTATCTATTAATGGACATTTAATCTGTTTCCATACCTTGGTTACTGTGAATAGTGTTGCATTGAACATGGAATGTCAATAGCTCTTCAAGATCCTAATTTTCATTAATTGATCCTGAAGTTTTTTGTTTTTAACAAGAGGATTTATATAAAACCACAATTAATCAAATAATTTATTCTCATTTCTTATATGCTTCCCTATGGAAAAGAAGACAACCATATTATTCCAGTGACTTAGAGCTCTGAAGAAATTAAATATTTTGATGAAACATAATCAAAACTACATTTTAAGTTTTTTTCAAAAATTCATTGTTCTAGAAAACATCTTCTATGATCATATGGTAAACAGATTCAGTCCAAAAATTAATTGAAAATCTTTAGAGATTTAAATTGAAAAATATATTCTAACTTCTTACTCTTTATAACTAGAAATTTAGAAATTTTGCCAACTAATGTGTATGTGTTTCGCTCTTAAGAGTTTGCTTTCTTGATATTTGTTTATTTTTCTTAGACAGAAAATACCAGTGTAGAACCTTCAGAATCTCTATGTGAGTTAACAATGTTTCATATTAGGGGAATGGATAGGAATCTTCCATTCTGAGGACACTTTCATGGTACAGGGCTTCCCTGGTGGCTCAGACAGTAAAAAATTTCATCACAATGAGGGAGACCTGGGTCCAATCCCTGGGTTGGGAAGATTCATGTCAGTAAATTACAGAATTCAGGAATAACTCAGAATCTCAGGCACATACATATTTTAGATATAGTTAGAATGTTTGTATAAATATAAAAAAAATCAGTAAATTAGAGACATCTCTATAAGTAAATAAATCAAATATGTCATTACTAGTGATAAAGTAGCAGTTGGGGGCTTCCTAGGTGGTGCTAGTGGTAAAGAACCCACCTGGCAAGGCAGGAGACAAGACACACGGGTTTATGACTGAGTGATATTCAGTTGTGTGTATATGGCACAGTGTCTTTATCCATTTATCTATTAATGGACATTTAATCTGTTTCCATACCTTGGTTACTGTGAATAGTGTTGCATTGAACATGGAATGTCAATAGCTCTTCAAGATCCTTATTTTGATTCATTTAGATAAATACTTAGAAGTATGATTACTAAGTATTATGGTAATTCTATCTTTAATTTCTTGAGGAACCTCCAGTTTTCCATAGCAACTGCTTTATTTTACATTCTTATCATGATTGGCTCCACCTTTTCTGCATTCTTTCTAAAATTCATTATCTTCTTTTTGATAAAGTGAAAATAGTATTTCTATACATCCTTACTGGGTCAGAAAGATCCCCTAAAGGAAGGCATGGGAACCCATTCCAGTATTCTGGCCTAGAAAATTCCATGGATAGAGAAACTTTGTGGATTATGAGGCTCTCAAAGAATCTAACACAACTGGATCAACTCTGCATGCACACAAAAAGTAAAAGAGTTTCATATCTTACATAAACAAAAAATTATTGAATTTGAAATTAGAAAATAAACAGAAATGTAATGCTGACCATATTTTTAAGCAAACAAACCAGTGGAAACATCATAGACAAAATTTTATGAATAAAGTTATTTAAATCTTTGATAGCCATGCCCAGTTTACTCCTGAATTTGGTATAATTTAATAGGTATTAGGATTCACAAAGGAAAGACAATTACCAATCTCCAACTAATGGCTAGACGTTTTAAAAATCTTAAACCTTTGTTTTTCATGTAAAGTCAATCATACAACAGTTTCTAATATGTCCACAGTGGGTGAACAACAACAACAAAAAATGAACAAATCAATAAATACTTGAATGACAATCATGAAGGCCTGGATTCAATGAATCAGAGCAAGTGAAACCTTTAAAGAGCAGAGCCTCTCAGTCATGCCTAATTCTGTAGAACCTTATGGACTGTAGCTCACCAGGTTCCTCTGTCCATGAGATTTCCCAGGCAAGAATACTGGAGTGGGTAACCATTTCCTTCTAGAGGGGATTTTTCTGACCCAGGCATCAAATCCAGGTCTCCCCCAGTGCAGGCAGATTCTTTAACGTCTGAGCCATGAAGGGAGCTTAGTATATATGTTGTTTTATTCCTTTCCTTAGAAAAGCAGGCCAATAAAGTAAAAATAAATGTATTCAAATTTTACTAAAATAAACAAGCAAACAAAACCAGAATCAAACAAAATCAGAGATGCACTCTTATGATATGAACAAGTTTAACAGTATGCAGTTAATAAAAAGAAAAAGTTGTTTCATTTCCATAGCCTATTCAATTTAGCTGCTCAAATCAGGAGTCAAATGAAATCCAATTGTCTGTACTCCATTAAAATAGTCCATTAATTCAAAACTAGTACATATTAGTTTTCAAGAATACATCTGAGTTTGGCATGTGTCTTTTCAGTCATTTTTTCCCTTGTGGAATATACAATTGGATTATGCATGATGATCATTTCCTTAACAGCTAAAAGTTTATATTTAATATTTTATAAGTTTCTATTGATATGATTTTTATAATCACAGACTAAATGTGGACATAGAAAATAAAAATATTTGGGGCATTTATGATGTTCAAATATGACACTTGTATACAATTTCTGTGAATATTCTTGAAATAAATGTATTGAATTTTCACATAGCACATATACTTGCATCACCACCACCCCATTCAGATGAAAAAAGAGAAGGCTACCACATTCACCACAACTACTGTGACATTGTTATGATTCTTGTTAGTACACACTTCTTTGCCAAAATAATTTTGCTTACTTGTCTATTTACTAATTGAAATTCCTTTGTGTTTATACCTTTTGGTTCTGATTATGTTCATGGGATGCAACCATATTCCTGTTGCTTATAGCAATAATCATGATCTTGCCAATGTGTATTGGGTTACACACATAACATACAAACATGCATATTTTTAAAAGAGATGATTAAACCTGACTCCTACAAATATGGAGCAGTCTGACTCTATCTTTCTCCTTGGCAGTTTTGCATGGGAACCTATTTCAAGTTTCACACAGGGAATACCAAAGTTTTGAAGCCAACACACACATAAGTTCACCATAAGTCCAGAGCATACCATAAGTCCAGAGCATAGTAGGCATTAACAGAAATTGCCAAAGGAGTTTTTACCAAACGGTCAAATCAATTTAGTTTTGAATTTTCATCCACAAAATGAAGATCATAGCATCTGGTCCCATCACTTCATGGCAAATAGCTGGGGGGAAATGAAAACAGTGACAAACTTTATTTTCTTGGGCTTCAAAATCACTGCAGATGGTGATGGCAACCATGAAGTTAGAAGGCTCTTGCTTCTTGAAGGAAAGCTATGATAAACCTAGACAAGTGTATTTAAAATCAGAGACGTCACTTTGACAAAGTTGGATGTGAGAGTTGGACCATAAAGATAACTGAGCATTGAAGAATTGATACCTTTGAACTATGATATGGAGAAGACTCTTGAGAGTTCCATGAACAGTAAGGATATCAAACAACTCAATCTTAAAGGAAATAAACCCTCAATATTCATCAGAAAGACTGATGCTGAAGCAAAAGCTCCTTACTTTGGTCACCTGATGTGAAGTGCCAACTCACTGGAAAAGACCTTGATACTGACAAAGATTAAGGGCAAGAGGAAAAAGTGGTAAAAGAGGTGAGATGATGGGATGGCATTACTGATTCAATGGACATGAGTTTCAGCAAGCTTTGTGAGGTAGTGAAGCATGGGAAAATCTGGCATGCTGCAGTGCATGAGGTCACAAAGAGTCAGACTGAGGAACAATTGTTTATTTGAGTACATTGACTATTAAAGTAATGAAATGACCATAAAAGTCTTCTTTTAGCACATATACTTGCATCACCACCACCCCATTCAGATGAAAAAAGAGAAGGCTACCACATTCACCACAACTACTGTGACATTGTTATGATTCTTGTTAGTACACACTTCTTTGCCAAAATAATTTTGCTTACTTGTCTATTTACTAATTGAAATTCCTTTGTGTTTATACCTTTTGGTTCTGATTATGTTCATGGGATGCAACCATATTCCTGTTGCTTATAGCAATAATCATGATCTTGCCAATGTGTATTGGGTTACACACATAACATACAAACATGCATATTTTTAAAAGAGATGATTAAACCTGACTCCTACAAATATGGAGCAGTCTGACTCTATCTTTCTCCTTGGCAGTTTTGCATGGGAACCTATTTCAAGTTTCACACAGGGAATACCAAAGTTTTGAAGCCAACACACACATAAGTTCACCATAAGTCCAGAGCATACCATAAGTCCAGAGCATAGTAGGCATTAACAGAAATTGCCAAAGGAGTTTTTACCAAACGGTCAAATCAATTTAGTTTTGAATTTTCATCCACAAAATGAAGATCATAGCATCTGGTCCCATCACTTCATGGCAAATAGCTGGGGGGAAATGAAAACAGTGACAAACTTTATTTTCTTGGGCTTCAAAATCACTGCAGATGGTGATGGCAACCATGAAGTTAGAAGGCTCTTGCTTCTTGAAGGAAAGCTATGATAAACCTAGACAAGTGTATTTAAAATCAGAGACGTCACTTTGACAAAGTTGGATGTGAGAGTTGGACCATAAAGATAACTGAGCATTGAAGAATTGATACCTTTGAACTATGATATGGAGAAGACTCTTGAGAGTTCCATGAACAGTAAGGATATCAAACAACTCAATCTTAAAGGAAATAAACCCTCAATATTCATCAGAAAGACTGATGCTGAAGCAAAAGCTCCTTACTTTGGTCACCTGATGTGAAGTGCCAACTCACTGGAAAAGACCTTGATACTGACAAAGATTAAGGGCAAGAGGAAAAAGTGGTAAAAGAGGGTGAGATGATGGGATGGCATTACTGATTCAATGGACATGAGTTTCAGCAAGCTTTGTGAGGTAGTGAAGCATGGGAAAATCTGGCATGCTGCAGTGCATGAGGTCACAAAGAGTCAGACTGAGGAACAATTGTTTATTTGAGTACATTGACTATTAAAGTAATGAAATGACCATAAAAGTCTTCTTTTGAATTTCACTTTTATTTTTTGAATTGTTGTTTTTAATATAATAAGATGATGAACCCATTTTTGATTAAATATACTGGATATATCTTCTCTTAATTTGTTTTGCCCTTTCTATTCAATGTCATCTTCATTTTAATGCAGCCTAAATTACCATTTTTATACTGTTCATATTGAAAAATGTTTACAGTGAAGAAAGCCATCAGGAACCACTTAAGTCAAGTGATACATATTATCATCAGTAATAAGAACTTTTAGGTACTCTCTAATAAGAATTGAACAGGAAACATTTTGGTGTGGTATTCTTAAGAAAGCATTTTACATAATTTCATTATGAGTAAACATCAAGGGAACCCAATTTGAGGAGCATTATACAGAGCAATTTACGAATACTCTTCAAAAGTGACAAAATCATGAAAGAAAAGGGAAGACTGAGAAATTGCTTTGGTGGTTGTTGCTGATTCAATTTTACAGTATACTTACTACTCTTCCATTTACATTTTATAGTAATTTTGAAAAAGATACTGCAAGATGAAGGAAAACATGGTGTGATTTTATTCATTTTAGCATCCTTTGTTGGATCTTGTCTGAAAAAAATGTATTAGTGTAATATAATGGAATTTTCTGTCTTGTTTATTTCTTCTATAATCATTAAACTTCTATGATAATAGTGCTTTGGGGGATCAGAGTTAATAATTATTTGCCCTTCTCAAGCTCATGAATATATTACTCTTTGTCATCTTCAATAAACCTGATTGTCCTTTCTCTCAAGCTTAGGCCTATTATACAAATTCTGAATTAATTAATTTTTATTTAGAGTATGACATCTGAGTCAAAATGCTTTTTTATTTTTCCATATGGAAAGTAACCCTCAATATTCATCAGAAAGACTGATGCTGAAGCAAAAGCTCCTTACTTTGGTCACCTGATGTGAAGTGCCAACTCACTGGAAAAGACCTTGATACTGACAAAGATTAAGGGCAAGAGGAAAAAGTGGTAAAAGAGGGTGAGATGATGGGATGGCATTACTGATTCAATGGACATGAGTTTCAGCAAGCTTTGTGAGGTAGTGAAGCATGGGAAAATCTGGCATGCTGCAGTGCATGAGGTCACAAAGAGTCAGACTGAGGAACAATTGTTTATTTGAGTACATTGACTATTAAAGTAATGAAATGACCATAAAAGTCTTCTTTTGAATTTCACTTTTATTTTTTGAATTGTTGTTTTTAATATAATAAGATGATGAACCCATTTTTGATTAAATATACTGGATATATCTTCTCTTAATTTGTTTTGCCCTTTCTATTCAATGTCATCTTCATTTTAATGCAGCCTAAATTACCATTTTTATACTGTTCATATTGAAAAATGTTTACAGTGAAGAAAGCCATCAGGAACCACTTAAGTCAAGTGATACATATTATCATCAGTAATAAGAACTTTTAGGTACTCTCTAATAAGAATTGAACAGGAAACATTTTGGTGTGGTATTCTTAAGAAAGCATTTTACATAATTTCATTATGAGTAAACATCAAGGGAACCCAATTTGAGGAGCATTATACAGAGCAATTTACGAATACTCTTCAAAAGTGACAAAATCATGAAAGAAAAGGGAAGACTGAGAAATTGCTTTGGTGGTTGTTGCTGATTCAATTTTACAGTATACTTACTACTCTTCCATTTACATTTTATAGTAATTTTGAAAAAGATACTGCAAGATGAAGGAAAACATGGTGTGATTTTATTCATTTTAGCATCCTTTGTTGGATCTTGTCTGAAAAAAATGTATTAGTGTAATATAATGGAATTTTCTGTCTTGTTTATTTCTTCTATAATCATTAAACTTCTATGATAATAGTGCTTTGGGGGATCAGAGTTAATAATTATTTGCCCTTCTCAAGCTCATGAATATATTACTCTTTGTCATCTTCAATAAACCTGATTGTCCTTTCTCTCAAGCTTAGGCCTATTATACAAATTCTGAATTAATTAATTTTTATTTAGAGTATGACATCTGAGTCAAAATGCTTTTTTATTTTTCCATATGGAAATTTAATTGACCCAGAACTATCTAATAGTGATGTCATGTCCTGTCTTCTTTGTCTTAAATTAAGTGTGAGTTTTATGTGCAGGCTTGTTTCTGGTCTCTGTTCTTTTCCTTTGTGTATTACTGTTGAGGTGTTTTATTAGTACATTCCATTATATGTATTCTTTTCTATGTAATAATGTCAATGTTACTGAACATGGCATCACCGTATAATTTTGTATTTTAATTATTATTTGCTTAGATATATGTATCAAATACATAATATTTAAACCATCAATATTTTTTTCTTTTTGGCCACTTTCATTGGTCTTTCATCCATTTACTTCTCTCCCATCTCCCTCCCAGTCTCATCCCTCTAGTTTGTTACATAGCCCCTGTATAAGCTCCTTTAGTCTTACTGACAGTAGGTTCACATTGGTTGTCTATTTTAAATATGCTAATGTAAGTTTCCATGTCATTATCTTCATACATCTCTCCCATTCCTCCCACCCTCCAATGTCCATAAATCTGCTCCATATGTCTGTTTCTCCATTGCTGCCCTGCATGTACATTTATTTTAATTTATTTATACTTTTTTTTTGCCACTTCTATTGGTCTTTCATTTATCTATTTTCATCCATCTTTGTTCTTTGGGTTGTGTGGGCCTCCGTTCACTCCAGAGCTCTGGCTAGCTTGGCAGTTGGACACATCGGTCCAGCAGCTCCATGGAACCTGGGATCTTCCCAGGCCAGGAATTGAACCAGTTCCCCTTGCACTGCAAGGTGGTGTGCTTACTCACTGGACCACCAGGGAAGCCCCATCAATAATTTTATATTTACAGATTGGATACAGGGCTTTACTGGCAGGGAATAGGATACACAGTTATAGAGGTGATACCATTTTAAATTGCATTAAAATTATTACATAGCAAAGAGCAAGCATAGGGAAATATGTAAAACATATGTGTATCTATACTAAACTTAGAATCTAGCAATTTTCATTTTCTTAATTTGATTTTAATATATTTTCTGTAGATACTTCTGTATTTTCTTGTAATTATTATTTTTTTAATTTTGTCCTCTTTTATTGGTTTTATGTATACTTATTTGTATCTATCTTTATTCTTCTGCCTGTGTGGGCCTCCCACTTCAGTGGCCTCTCTTGCTGCAGAGCATCTGCTCTGGGCTCATGTGCTCCAGAGCTCAGGCTCACAATTGGACACACCGATCCAGTTGCTTTGCAGAATGTGGGATCCTCCTAGGCCACGGATCTAACCTGTGCCCATTGCACTGCAAGGAAGGCTCCTTACCACTGGACCACCAGGGAAGCCCTTTAAGTTATATTTTTTCGGTTCCAGATCTTGTACATGTTTTTCTTTCAGTATTTCAGTTTTTTTGTAGATTTCTAATAAAATATACTGGATGAAATGACATGATTTTGCTTCATTCCAATTTGATGAGGCAGTCTCAAACTCTTCAGTAATTAGTATACCCTTAGCTGCAAATAATTCAATTGTTGGAATTACATAACTTTTTTGCTGAAGAAGCATTTCTTCTTTTCTAGTGGCTAAGAGTTTTCTTTTTCATAGATAAATGTTATATTATATAAATCCTGTTTTGCTTTCATCTACTGAAGTATATATTTTTCCTCTTTAATGAGAATTTGAAACATTATATTGATAACTTTTACATGTTAAATCATTCACATTTTTGGATTAAACCTAATTTTATTTTTGAGTATGTTTAATTTTTTGGAAAATTTTATATCTATGTTGATGAATAAGATGTTTGATTTTTTTTTTCTTGCAGTGTCCTTACAAGTTTTTGATAGCATTTTTACTTATAGAGCAAGTTGGGAAATGTTTCTTCTTTTTCCATTCTCTGGAACATATGTGTAAGATTTATTTATGTTCTTACCAGCATGTAGAAGGAGAGCTTTTTCTCCACATCCTCTCTAGCATTTATTATTTGTGGAATTTTTGATGACAGCAGTTCTGACTAGTGTCAGGTGATACCTTACGATGGTTTTGTTTTGCATTTCTCTAATAATTAATGATGTTGAGCTATTTTTCCTTTGATTTTTAGCCATCTGTTTATCTTCTTTGGAAGTATGTCTGTTTAGTTCTTCCCATTTTTTAATTGGGTTCTTTGCTTTTTTCATATTGAGCTCTGTGAGCTTTGGAGAATAATCCTTGCCAATCTCTTCTTTTCAACATGTTTTCTCACATTCTATGGGTTGTCCTTTTATTTTGCTTACAATTTCTTCTCCTGTGCAAAAGGTTTTTAATTTAATTAGGTCCCATATTTTTAATCTTCATTTTCTAAAAGGTGAATCAGAAAAGATAGACTTGTGGTTAATGGCAGACAGTGCTCTGCCTATGTTTTACTTGAAGAGATTTACAGTGTTCATTTTGGAGAATAGAATGGGTTTCCTTAAAAAAATTGATAACAGAGCTACCATATGATCCAACAATTAGATGCCTGGTTATATATCTAGAAAAAAATCACAATTCCAAAAGATATGTGCATTCCCATACTACTGCAGCACTATTTAAAATAGCTAAGAAATGGAAGCAAACTAAATGTCCAATATATGAATGGATAAGAAAATATGTTGGTATATATTAATAGAATACTAAGCCATAAAAATTAAAATAATGCCATTTCTAGCAACATACATGGAACTAGATTATCACACTAAAGGATGTAATCAAAGACAAATATCATATCATTTATACATGGAATCTAAAAAGAATGCAAATGAACTTACTTGTAAAACAGAAATGGATTCACAGACTAAGGAAACAAACTTATGATTACCACAGGGGTAAGGTGAGAGAATGAATTGGGGGATTAGGATTGGCATGCATACCATAATATAAATAAGATAATCAGCAAGCATCTATTGTATAGTACAGGAAACTTGACTCTATATTCTATAATAACCTAAATGGGAATTTAATGTGCAAAAGCATAGTGTATTAATTAATCGCATTGGTGTACTCTGGAAGCAAATATGGCATTGTAACTCAGTTATACTATAATATTAAAAAACCTTAAAAATAAATAACTGAACAAAGCAAATAAAATAAATATATGTATGATTAGGTTCTTAATATTCATCATATATTTTTATTTTTTTATTCCATACAAACAATATTTTTTATTAGTAGTATTTTTATAGTGTTTTGTTGTTTACTGATACACATTGATCAAAATCCACCATAGGTATACATATTGTTTCTCACTTCCCCAACCTCCCACCCCATCCTCCTCCCCATCCCACACCTGCTGGTTGCCACAGAGCTCCAACTTGAGATCCCCTAGTGCCAAGGCATATTCCCCTCCCTTACACTGTTCTCCATGTTCACCTCTCCATTGCTGCTCTGGATATTCATTTACCAGCACCATCTTTCTAGATTCTATACACATGTGTCTGTGTACAATATTTATCTTTCTCTGTCTGACATACCTAACTCTGTAGAATAGGTTCTAGATTCCTCCACCTCATTAGGACTGATTCAAATACATTGCTTTTAATGGCTGAGTAATATTCCTTTGTATATATGTAAAACAGTGTCTTTAGCCAATCATCTGTTGATGGACATCTAAGTTGCTTCCATGTCCTAGTTAATGTAAATAGTGCTGCAACAAACAACTGGGTAAATGTGTGTCTTTAAATTTTGATTTCCTCAGGGTATAATAATGGAATTGCTGTGTCATATGGTGGATCTATTCTCAGTTCTTTGAGGAATATACACACTATCTTCCATAGTGGCTGTATCAGTTCAAATTCCCAGGAACGGTGCAAGAAGGTGACCTTTTCTCCGTACCACTCCGGCTTTTATTATCTGTAGACTTTTGATAATGGCCATTCTGACCGGTCTGTGATAATATTTCTTTGCAGTTTTGATTTGCATTTCTCTAACAATGAGGGATGTTGAGCATCATTTAATGTGTTTGTTGCCAATCTGTATGTCTTCTTTGGAGAGATGTCTATTTAGGTCCTTTTCACATTTTTTGATTTGACTGTACATTTTTTTGGTGTTGAGTTTTCTGAGCTGCTTGTATATTTTGGAAATTAATTCTCTGTCAGTTGTTTCACTCACTATAATTTTATCCCATTCTGAAGGTTGTCTTTCAATCTTGTATATAGTTTCTTTTGCTGGACAAAAGCTACTAAATTTCATTAGGTCCAGTTTGTCTATTTTTGTCATTATTTCCATTGCTCTAGGAGGCAGATCATAGAAGAGTCTGCATTGATTTATGACATTGAGTGTTCCACATGTTTTCCTCCAAGAGTTCTATGGTCTCCAGTCTCACAGTTAAGTCTTTACTCCATTTTGATTTTATCTTTGTGTATGATGTCAGATAGTGTTCCAAATTCATTCTTTTATGTGTAGCTGTCCAGTTTTCCCAGCATCATGTATTGAAGAGACCCCCGTATATTCTTGCCTCCTTAGTCAAAAATAAGGTACCAACAAGTACATGGGTTTACCTCTGGCCTATTTATCTTTCTCTGTCTGACATACCTAACTCTGTAGAATAGGTTCTAGATTCCTCCACCTCATTAGGACTGATTCAAATACATTGCTTTTAATGGCTGAGTAATATTCCTTTGTATATATGTAAAACAGTGTCTTTAGCCAATCATCTGTTGATGGACATCTAAGTTGCTTCCATGTCCTAGTTAATGTAAATAGTGCTGCAACAAACAACTGGGTAAATGTGTGTCTTTAAATTTTGATTTCCTCAGGGTATAATAATGGAATTGCTGTGTCATATGGTGGATCTATTCTCAGTTCTTTGAGGAATATACACACTATCTTCCATAGTGGCTGTATCAGTTCAAATTCCCAGGAACGGTGCAAGAAGGTGACCTTTTCTCCGTACCACTCCGGCTTTTATTATCTGTAGACTTTTGATAATGGCCATTCTGACCGGTCTGTGATAATATTTCTTTGCAGTTTTGATTTGCATTTCTCTAACAATGAGGGATGTTGAGCATCATTTAATGTGTTTGTTGCCAATCTGTATGTCTTCTTTGGAGAGATGTCTATTTAGGTCCTTTTCACATTTTTTGATTTGACTGTACATTTTTTTGGTGTTGAGTTTTCTGAGCTGCTTGTATATTTTGGAAATTAATTCTCTGTCAGTTGTTTCACTCACTATAATTTTATCCCATTCTGAAGGTTGTCTTTCAATCTTGTATATAGTTTCTTTTGCTGGACAAAAGCTACTAAATTTCATTAGGTCCAGTTTGTCTATTTTTGTCATTATTTCCATTGCTCTAGGAGGCAGATCATAGAAGAGTCTGCATTGATTTATGACATTGAGTGTTCCACATGTTTTCCTCCAAGAGTTCTATGGTCTCCAGTCTCACAGTTAAGTCTTTACTCCATTTTGATTTTATCTTTGTGTATGATGTCAGATAGTGTTCCAAATTCATTCTTTTATGTGTAGCTGTCCAGTTTTCCCAGCATCATGTATTGAAGAGACTGTCTTTGCCCCATTGTATATTCTTGCCTCCTTAGTCAAAAATAAGGTACCAACAAGTACATGGGTTTACCTCTGGCCTATCTTGTTTCATTGGTCTGTATTTCTGTTTTTGTGCCAGTACCATACTGTCTTGATTGCTGTTGCTTTATAGTATAGTCTGAAGTTAGCGAGACTGATCCCTCTAGCTCCACTCTTCTTTCTCAGGATTGCTTTGGCTATCTGAAGTCCTTTGTGTTTCCATAAGAACTGTGTTATTTTTGTTCTAGTTCTGTGAGGAATGTCAATGGTAATATAATAGGGATCACATTGAATCTATAGGCTATATTCAGAAACATGGTCATATTCACGATATTGATTCCTTTAACCCAGGAACACAGAATATTTCTACATCTGTTTATGTTGTGTTTGATTTATTTCATTAGTGTCTTGTAGTTTTCTGTGTACAGTTTTAATGTCTAGGTAAGTTTATTCCTAGATATTTTATTCTTTTCATTGCGATGGTGAATGGGATTGCATTCTTGATTTTCTGATTTTTCATGGTTTGTATATAGGAATGTGAGTGATTTCTGTGTATTGATTTTGTGTTCTGTGACTTTGTGAATTCATTGATTAGCTCTAGTAGTTTTCTAATAGTTATTGTCTCTAGGGTTTTCTATGTATGGTATCATGTCATCTACAAATAGAGTTTTATTTTTTTTTACAATCTGGATTCTTTTCATTTCTTTTTATTCTCTTATTGCTGTAGCTAGAACTTCCAGGACTATGTTGAATAATAGTTTGAAAGTGAACACCCCTGTTTTGTTCCTGATCTTAAAGGGAATTCTTTCAATTTTCACCATTGAGAATAATGTTCACTGTGGACTTCTCATTTTGAGGTAAGTTCCTTCTATGTCCACTTTTTGAAGAGTTGTTTTTTGTTTGTTTGTTTGTTTGTTTGTTTTATTATAAACGAGTGTTGGATTTTGTCAAAGAATTTTCCTGCATCTATTGAGATTATAATGTGATTTTTGTCTTTCAATTTGTTGATATGGTATATCACATTGATTGATTTGTGGATATTAAAGAATCCTGGCATGCCTGGGATGAACACTATTTGATCATGACGTATGAGCTTTTTGGTCTGCTGTTGAAATCTGTTTTGTAGAGTTTCATTGAGGATTTTTGCATCTAAATTCATCAGTGATATTGGCCTATAATTTTCTTTTTTTGTGTTGTCTTTGCCTGGTTTTGGTATCAGGGGAATGGTGGCCTCATAGAATGTGTTTGGAAGCTTTCCCTCCTGAGCAATTTTTTGAAAGATTTTCAGAAGCAAAGCCATGTTTAAATGTTCAGTGGAATTCAGCTGTGAAGTCATTTGGCCATGGGCTTTTATTTTGTGGTAGATTTTTTATTACAGAATTGATTCCTGAGCTTGTGACTAGATTGTTCATAATTTCTATTTCTTCCTGGTTCAGTCTTGGAAGATAGAACTTCTCTAAAAAACTGTCCATTTCTTCCAGATTTTCCAGTTTTTTTTGCCATGCAGCTGTTCATACTAGTCTCTTATAACCATTTCTATTTCTATGTTTTCTGTTGTAACCTCTCTTTTTTCATACTGTCATAATTGGCTCAGTATTGGTACAGACAATTCTGCTACCAAGAGGAATAAAAGTGAGAATTCAAGTAAATATGAGCATCTCATAGATAAGCAAAGGTAAACATGAATTAACCTGATAGTGAATCTGGTTTTGGCATTTCATAGTTTCAAAGGAAATAATTTATGAATATAAAATTTTAGCTTTACTTCTTAAGAACTAAAAGAGAACCCACAGTGTAAATAAATTATGATCAGCTTCCACTTCTATAATGTTTTCTAATGCCCTTCCTGACATCTCAGTTGAATGAATAATAATAATTCCAAATTAATATGTCCGAATATAGCTTCTGGTCTCTCACACTCCAATCCATTTAAATATTTTCTTTTTTTCCCTTCAGTTTAGCACTATCAATCTCCCTTGATATGTCTAAGCTATCATGTGTGTCCATAATTACTTTTTCTGGATCATCAACTGTATCATTATAAGCTACAGTAAAGTAACATAGTCAACAGCTTTTTTTTTTTTTTAGCCACTTCTATTGGTCTTTCACTTGTTTATCTTTGTTCTTTGGCCTGTGTGGGCCTCCCATAGAAGTGGCCTCTCTTATCACAAATCACTGGCTCTGGGAGCATGTGCTCCAGAGCTCTGGCTCAGTAATTGGACACATTGGTCCAGCCGCTCTGTGGCACATGGGATCTTGCCAGGCCAGGAGCAAATCGGCACCCCTTGCACTGCAAAGCGGTGTCCTTGACCACTGGACCACCAGGGAAGCCCTGGTCAATAGTTTTAGATGTTTAAAAGTGGCAATTCATTTTATTAAAATTAATACCTCTTTTTTATATTTTTTATTTTTTGTTGTTGAGTTGTATAAGCTGCTTGTGTATTTTTGGAAATGAATTCTTTGTGGTTATTTCATTTGCTACTTTTTCTTCCATTATGAGGGTTATCTTTTCACCTTATTTATAGTTTCTTTTGCTGTGCAAAAGCTTTTAAGTTTAATTAGGTCTCACTTGTTTGTTTTTGTTTTTATTTTCATTGCTCTAGGAGACGGGTCATAGAATATCTTGCTTTGATTTATGTGATCGAGTGGTCTATCTATGTTTTCCTCTAAGAGTTTTATGGTTTCTGGTCTTAGATTTAGGTCTTTAATCCAATGGTTACCATCAAAAAACCTACAGACAATAAATGCTGGAGAAGGTGTGAATAAAAGGGAACACTCTTGCATATTGGTACACCCACTGTGGAAGACAGTATGGAGATTCCTCAAAAAAAATTAGGACCATAACCAGCATATGACCTAGCAATCCCACTATTAAGTATATGCCCTGAAGAAATCAAAATTGAAAGGATGTACCCTAATGTTCCTTGCAGTACTTTTACAATAGCTACAACATGGAAACAGCCTAGATGTCCATCAAAAATGAATGAATGGAGCATTAATCCCACTTCTATAATGTTTTCTAATGCCCTTCCTGACATCTCAGTTGAATGAATAATAATAATTCCAAATTAATATGTCCGAATATAGCTTCTGGTCTCTCACACTCCAATCCATTTAAATATTTTCTTTTTTTCCCTTCAGTTTAGCACTATCAATCTCCCTTGATATGTCTAAGCTATCATGTGTGTCCATAATTACTTTTTCTGGATCATCAACTGTATCATTATAAGCTACAGTAAAGTAACATAGTCAAAAGCATCTTTTTTTTTTTAGCCACTTCTATTGGTCTTTCACTTGTTTATCTTTGTTCTTTGGCCTGTGTGGGCCTCCCATAGAAGTGGCCTCTCTTATCACAAATCACTGGCTCTGGGAGCATGTGCTCCAGAGCTCTGGCTCAGTAATTGGACACATTGGTCCAGCCGCTCTGTGGCACATGGGATCTTGCCAGGCCAGGAGCAAATCGGCACCCCTTGCACTGCAAAGCGGTGTCCTTGACCACTGGACCACCAGGGAAGCCCTGGTCAATAGTTTTAGATGTTTAAAAGTGGCAATTCATTTTATTAAAATTAATACCTCTTTTTTATATTTTTTATTTTTTGTTGTTGAGTTGTATAAGCTGCTTGTGTATTTTTGGAAATGAATTCTTTGTGGTTATTTCATTTGCTACTTTTTCTTCCATTATGAGGGTTATCTTTTCACCTTATTTATAGTTTCTTTTGCTGTGCAAAAGCTTTTAAGTTTAATTAGGTCTCACTTGTTTGTTTTTGTTTTTATTTTCATTGCTCTAGGAGACGGGTCATAGAATATCTTGCTTTGATTTATGTGATCGAGTGGTCTATCTATGTTTTCCTCTAAGAGTTTTATGGTTTCTGGTCTTAGATTTAGGTCTTTAATCCAATGGTTACCATCAAAAACTCTACAGACAATAAATGCTGGAGAAGGTGTGAATAAAAGGGAACACTCTTGCATATTGGTACACCCACTGTGGAAGACAGTATGGAGATTCCTCAAAAAAAATTAGGACCATAACCAGCATATGACCTAGCAATCCCACTATTAAGTATATGCCCTGAAGAAATCAAAATTGAAAAAGACGCATGTACCCTAATGTTCCTTGCAGTACTTTTACAATAGCTACAACATGGAAACAGCCTAGATGTCCATCAACAAATGAATGAATAAGGAAGCTGTGGTACATATATACAGTGGAGTATTTCTCCGCCATAAAAAAGAAATGCATTTCACTCAGTTCTAATGAGGTGGATGAACCTAGAACCTATTATACAAAGTGAAGTAAGTCAAAGAAAGAAGGATAAATATAGTTTACTAACACATATATATAGAAGAAAAAAAACAGTAGATAAAACAAAGGAATAGTTGTAGAAAAATAATAATACATATAAAAATTCAAAAATAAAAATAAGCAGAAAATATAGAAAAAACAAACAAACAAAAAATAAAAATAAAGGCAAATCCCCCACAGAACTATAAAATGCCAATGTAGAATCAGAAGTATATAACCAAAATAAAATGTGTAGTTAAAAAAAACAAAATTAAACTTGATTATATTCAATAGTACTGATATAATTCGTAGTTACAACAGCAGATTGCAAAGGAAAAAAAAAGAAAAAGAAAAAAGCTGGGGGAAGGAGGAGAAAAAAACAAAAAGAAACAAATCTAGAGGCAACTCCAGGGCAAGTCAAAATGCAAAAATAGTAAATGTTTTTGTTATGGGAACTCTTCCATTAGCGACCATTCTCTTGCAGTAATTAATTCACTAGTCTTTTTCTTGCCTCTGGCAGTGGTAGGATCTGAAGGCCTCTTTTACTGTTTTTCTCTAGTTGTGCCTGTTCAAGCACTGAAACTCTCTCCCTGGCTGGGATGGGTCAGTCTCTTGGTCATTAATCCAGTTAGCTTTGTTGTTGAGTGGAGCTATGTTCCCTTTCTGTAGTTTGACCTTAGATCAAACCATGGTAGGGGTAATGGCGACCCTCTCCAAAAGGACCTTTTCCTGCATCCTCTATCAGGAGCACTGCTGCAGTCTTTGACCCCACTGTAGGTAACCATCCACCCCCAATACTGCTGGAGACTTCTAAACATTCAGAGGTGAGTGTAGCTCAGTCTCATTTGGGGTGAGTCTGGTTCAGTCTCATGTGGGGTCACTGTTCCTTTCTCCTGGATCCAGTGTGCACAGAGTCTAATTTCCCAGTGCTGCCCAGCGGCGCTATGATCGCATTAATGACAACATCCTTCATAAGCAATTGCACACAACACCTTCTTTTCAAGGACTGCTGTAGGGCACTTCCTTTTTTTTTTAATTTTTTTTAAAGAGTTTATTTATTTACTTTGGGGGGTGGGGTTTGGGGAGGGAGCGGGGGCACTTCTATTGGTCTTTAGTTTATCTGTTTTCATCCATCTGTGTTCTTTGGCCTGTGTGAGCCTCCCATCGCAGTGGCCTCTGTTGTCACAGAGCACTGGCTCTGGGCTCATGCGCCCCAGACAGAGCTCTGGCTCGGTAATTGGACACATTGGTCCAGTCGCTCTGCGGCACGTGGGATCTTGCCAGGCCAGGAGTGAATCGGCATCCCTTGCATGCAAGGCGGTGTCCTTACCCACTGGACCACCAGGGAAGCCCTGTAGGGCACTTCTAAGCCAAGGAGGCACTTGGACCATCCAAAGCAGGTCTGGCTCAGTCTCCTGTGGAGGTGACTGCTCCTTTCCCGGGTCTTGGTGTGTAAAGAGCCTTTGTGTGCTTGGCCCACCCAGTCTTTCTGGTGGGTTTGAGATTTGATTTTTAAAAGCGTGATTGGACCCCTCCTATGGCCTTATTGTAGTTTCTCCTTTGCTCTTGGATATGGGATATCTTTTTTGTTGTTGGATCCCACCTCTTCCTGTCCATGGTTTTTCAGCAGCTGTTTGCAATTGTGGTATTTTCGCAGGAACAGATGAGTGCATGTCCTTCTATTTCA
Source organism: Tragulus kanchil (assembly GCA_022376925.1). NCBI lineage: Eukaryota > Metazoa > Chordata > Mammalia > Artiodactyla > Tragulidae > Tragulus > Tragulus kanchil. Next base: position 77,863,039 of record JAIOJX010000029.1, on the reverse strand, counting down.
CCATCTTGGTCTGTCCTAAGATTAGTATTATTTCTTCCTCAAATCTTTGGAAAGATTCATTCATCAGTTAAGCACATTTGATCTAAAGATTTCCTTATGGAAAGATTTTCAGTTGTAAGTTCAGCTTTCTAATTAAATATAAAAATATTAAGATTTCTCATTTCATTTTTATTAACTGGGATGCTAAATAATTATGTATTTAAAATCTATAATCTATCTTATCTTATCTATATCATTCTTCATATCAGTAAGTTATACCTTCTTTATCCTTAACTAGTCTTCACTAGTCAGCATATTAATATTTCCATAAATAAACATTTAGTTAGTATATATTTGATTTCTATCATGAATCACTGATCTTTGGTGATTTTATTTGAACAGTTGATTGTCATCCTTATGGTAGTGCAAGGTCTTTATTGTTTCTTTTGATTGGAGTATAATTGCTTTACAATGTTGTATTGATTTCTGCAGTGCAGCAAAATGAACCAGTCATAAGTATATGTATATCCTCCCCTCCTAAGCCTCCCTCCCACACCTTATTCCACCCTTCTAGGTCATCATACAAAACCAGGCTGAGCTAACTGTGTTATATACCAACATTCAATTAGCTATCTATTTCACTATATGGTTATATTTCAATGTTACTCTCTCAATATATCCCACTCTCTCCTTTTCCCACTGTGTCCACAAGTCCATTCTCTACGTCTGAATTCCTCTTACTACCTTTCAGGTAGGTACTGTTGTACTATATTTCTAGATTCTATATGCATGCATGCATGCTAAATTACTTCAGTCATGTCTGACTCTTTGTAATCTTATGGCCTATGACTTACCAGGCTCCTCTTTCCATGGGATTCTGTAGGTAAGACCACTGGAGTGGATTACCATGCAGCCCAGAGGTCAAACATTCATCTCCTTCCTTGAAGGTGGTTCCTTTACCCAGTGGGACACATGGGAAGCCCAGATTCCATATATGTGTTTTCATTTTTCATATGTGTTGTTTTTCATTTTTCTCACTTCACTCTTTGTAACAGACTCTGGATTCATCCACTTCAATTTACCTGACACAAATTTGTTTTGTCCAATAATGCCATTCATTTATTCCTTGTCTACTTTTTTTTTCTTTCTTTCACTTTTTTCATGTTGTGCCTTTTGAGTTTTTAGAACGTATTTTATTTGAGAGTTGTCATACTTGATATCTTTCATCAACTTTGAAAAAATTGTATCCTCTTTCTTTTCAAATATGACTCTGCACACTTCTCTCCCATTTCTCCTTTTGATATTCCAATTTTAAGTTCACGCATACACAGCATTATATATTAAAGAGTTATGTATGTAATCGCATATGCCAAAGTGACCTGGTCAAACAGAAGATGCCAGGAGTGAACATCAGCAAGTAAGGAATCAGTGAACAAAATTGAATGGTAATGGATGAATTTAGTTCAGATTACCATTATATCTACCACTGAGGTCAAGAATTGCTTAGAAGAAATGGAGTAACCCACATAGCCAACAAAACATTCTGAAATGCAGTCAAAGTAAAGATGATCTCAGCTCATTTTCAAGGCAAAACATTCAGGAATGGTTTGGCAGGAATCTAATTCTATGCCCCAACCATTAATGCCAAAGAAGCTGAAATTAAATGACTCTATGAAGACCTACAAGACCTTCCTGAATTAGCACTAAAAAAGATGTCATTTTCTTCATCAGTTACCAACTTCTTAGCTATTTCATTAGGTTATATTTCAATGTTACTCTCTCAATATATCCCACTCTCTCCTTTTCCCACTGTGTCCACAAGTCCATTCTCTACGTCTGAATTCCTCTTACTACCTTTCAGGTAGGTACTGTTGTACTATATTTCTAGATTCTATATGCATGCATGCATGCTAAATTACTTCAGTATTCACTCTTTGTAATCTTAATGGCCTATGACTTACCAGGCTCCTCTTTCCATGGGATTCTGTAGGTAAGACCACTGGAGTGGATTACCATGCAGCCCAGAGGTCAAACATTCATCTCCTTCCTTGAAGGTGGTTCCTTTACCCAGTGGGACACATGGGAAGCCCAGATTCCATATATGTGTTTTCATTTTTCATATGTGTTGTTTTTCATTTTTCTCACTTCACTCTTTGTAACAGACTCTGGATTCATCCACTTCAATTTACCTGACACAAATTTGTTTTGTCCAATAATGCCATTCATTTATTCCTTGTCTACTTTTTTTTTCTTTCTTTCACTTTTTTCATGTTGTGCCTTTTGAGTTTTTAGAACGTATTTTATTTGAGAGTTGTCATACTTGATATCTTTCATCAACTTTGAAAAAATTGTATCCTCTTTCTTTTCAAATATGACTCTGCACACTTCTCTCCCATTTCTCCTTTTGATATTCCAATTTTAAGTTCACGCATACACAGCATTATATATTAAAGAGTTATGTATGTAATCGCATATGCCAAAGTGACCTGGTCAAACAGAAGATGCCAGGAGTGAACATCAGCAAGTAAGGAATCAGTGAACAAAATTGAATGGTAATGGATGAATTTAGTTCAGATTACCATTATATCTACCACTGAGGTCAAGAATTGCTTAGAAGAAATGGAGTAACCCACATAGCCAACAAAACATTCTGAAATGCAGTCAAAGTAAAGATGATCTCAGCTCATTTTCAAGGCAAAACATTCAGGAATGGTTTGGCAGGAATCTAATTCTATGCCCCAACCATTAATGCCAAAGAAGCTGAAATTAAATGACTCTATGAAGACCTACAAGACCTTCCTGAATTAGCACTAAAAAAGATGTCTTTTTCTTCATCAGTTCACTTCAGTTAACTTCAATCTCTCAGTTGTGCCCTACTCATTGTGACTCCACGGACTGCAACACCCCAGGCTTCCCTGTCCTTCACCATTGCCCAGTGCTTGCTCAAACTCATATCCATTGACACAGTGATGCAATCCAACCATCTCATTCTGTTGCCCCCTTCTCCTTTTGTCTTCTATTTTTTCCACCATCAGGGTGTTTTTCAATGAGTTGTCTCTTTGCATCAAGTGTCTAAAGTAGTGGAGCTTCAGCTTCAGTAACAGTACTTCCAGAATGAAAATTTAGAATTGATTTACCTTAGAATTGAATGGTTTGATTTCTTTGCTGTCCAAGGGACTCTCAAGAGCTTTCTCCAACACCACAGTTTGAAGGCACCATTTCTTTGGCACTCAATTTTCTTTATGATCCAAAATGCACATCCATACGTGACTACTGGGAAAACTACACCTTTGACTATATGATCTTTTGTCATCAAAGAGATGTCTCTACTTTTGAATATGCTGTATAGGTTTGTCATAGATTTTTTCCAAGGAGCAAGCACATTTTAATTTCATAGCTACAGTCACCATACACAGTTTTTTTGGAGCCCAAGAAAAGAAAGTATATCACTGTTTCCATTGTTTGCTGATCTATTTGCCATGAAGTGATGGGACCGGATACCATAAAGTGATGGGACTGGATGCTATGAGCTTCATTTTTTTAATGTTGAGTTTTAGGCTCACTATGCGGGTCACAACAAACTTGAAAACTCTTAAAGCAATGGGACTATCATATGTTTATCCTGAGAAGCCTATATGTAGGACAAGAAGCAACAGTTAGAATGGGACTTGGAACAACAGACTGCTTCAAAATTGGGAAAGGAGTTTATTGAACCCATATATTGTCACTCTGCTTATTTGAATGATATGCAAATTTTGGATTGGATGTCTCACCAGCTAGAATCAAGAATGTCAGGAGAAATATCAACAACCTTATATATGCAGATGATATCATTTTAATGGTAGAAAGCAAAGAGGTACTAAAGAGACTTTTGCTGAAGGTAAAAGAGGAGAGTGAAAAAATTGGCTTAAAACTCAAAATTCATAAAATAAAGATCATGCATTCCATCCCATGACAAACAGTTTGGGAAAAAGTGGAAACAGTGATAGATTTTAGTTTTTTAGGCTTCAAAATAACGGGAGACACTAATTACAACATGAAATTAAGTGTTTGCTCCTTTTAAAAATGCTATGACAAACCAAGACAGAGTATTAAAAAGCAGAGACATAACTTTGCCAGCAAAGTCTATTTAGTTAAAGCTGTGGTTTTTAAAATTCATATATAGGTGTTAGAGTTGGACCATAAGGCAGGTTGAAATTGAAGGTGACACTGTTAGCCACTAAGTCTTCTCCAACTCTGTCATTTTATTAACTGTACCCTGCTAGCCTCCTCTGTCCATGGAATTCTCCAGGCAAGAATATTTAAGTAGGGTGCTATTTCCTTCTCTAGGGGCTCTTCCATATCCAAGGATCAAATCCAGGTATCCCACATTACAGGTATATCCTTTTCTGTCACAGAAGAATTGATGATTTTGAATTGTGATGCTGCAGAAGACTCTTTAGAGTCCCTTAGGCAGCGAGGCAATCAAACCATTTTCCTAAATAATAACCCCGAATGTTCTTCAGAAGAATTGATGCTGAAGTTGAAACTGAAGCCCCAATACCTTGGCCATGTATTTGAAGTGCCAATTCATTGAAAAAGACCTTGATGCTGAGAAAGATTGAGGGGAAAAAGGAGAAGAGGAAGACAGAAGTTGGGATTGTAGGATGGCATCACTAACTTAATGGACATGTGTCTGAGCCAACTCTGTGAGACAAGGAGGACAAGGAAGCCTGGCATGCTCCAGTTCATGGGGTCCCAAAGAGTTTGATGTGGTGTAAGGACTGGAAAACAACAATATTTTGTATAATCATAAATTTTTGAAGGCAAGCAAGATGCAAAATATTAAACAATACTGCTGGCTTAAAATGTATAAATATTAGGGTTCACATCACTATTTTCTCACCAGCTAGAATCAAGAATGTCAGGAGAAATATCAACAACCTTATATATGCAGATGATATCATTTTAATGGTAGAAAGCAAAGAGGTACTAAAGAGACTTTTGCTGAAGGTAAAAGAGGAGAGTGAAAAAATTGGCTTAAAACTCAAAATTCATAAAATAAAGATCATGCATTCCATCCCATGACAAACAGTTTGGGAAAAAGTGGAAACAGTGATAGATTTTAGTTTTTTAGGCTTCAAAATAACGGGAGACACTAATTACAACATGAAATTAAGTGTTTGCTCCTTTTAAAAATGCTATGACAAACCAAGACAGAGTATTAAAAAGCAGAGACATAACTTTGCCAGCAAAGTCTATTTAGTTAAAGCTGTGGTTTTTAAAATTCATATATAGGTGTTAGAGTTGGACCATAAGGCAGGTTGAAATTGAAGGTGACACTGTTAGCCACTAAGTCTTCTCCAACTCTGTCATTTTATTAACTGTACCCTGCTAGCCTCCTCTGTCCATGGAATTCTCCAGGCAAGAATATTTAAGTAGGGTGCTATTTCCTTCTCTAGGGGCTCTTCCATATCCAAGGATCAAATCCAGGTATCCCACATTACAGGTATATCCTTTTCTGTCACAGAAGAATTGATGATTTTGAATTGTGATGCTGCAGAAGACTCTTTAGAGTCCCTTAGGCAGCGAGGCAATCAAACCATTTTCCTAAATAATAACCCCGAATGTTCTTCAGAAGAATTGATGCTGAAGTTGAAACTGAAGCCCCAATACCTTGGCCATGTATTTGAAGTGCCAATTCATTGAAAAAGACCTTGATGCTGAGAAAGATTGAGGGAAAGAGGAGAAGAGGAAGACAGAAGTTGGGATTGTAGGATGGCATCACTAACTTAATGGACATGTGTCTGAGCCAACTCTGTGAGACAAGGAGGACAAGGAAGCCTGGCATGCTCCAGTTCATGGGGTCCCAAAGAGTTTGATGTGGTGTAAGGACTGGAAAACAACAATATTTTGTATAATCATAAATTTTTGAAGGCAAGCAAGATGCAAAATATTAAACAATACTGCTGGCTTAAAATGTATAAATATTAGGGTTCACATCACTATTTTCTCACTTATGGAATTATGATTTTTTGAAATAAAAATAAACTACTAAATGTATTGTAGTAATAATAGCTATAAATTGTTCTTATATCACAGTAAAGCAATGAAAGCATGTTCATTTCTGATTTTGTAGTTTTCCAGGTCACTTGGAACTAAGTGTATTATTGAGTGGAATTAAATATAACATACTCATTAAAATTAGACAAGCAGTATGACTCTTATATTCAGACAGAAAAATAAAGTTATATGTGTTTTTAATGGTACCAGACACAGGTTTATAGTTTATTATTAAAAAAATATTGCTTAACCTCCCTGCTCAACAGATGGTAGTGCTGAATAATTTGAATATATTTTTCTTAAATGAAGACAAAACTTTAATTATGTGATTAAGAACAACTGTTCTAGGAGCTACAAAAGTGATTTTAAATTTATGAAATAACTGACATCAGAGCTGTTCTAAAGTAGATTTCAAGCTGTAGTATGAGGAGAATTTAATAGATGAATCTCTCCCATAACCTTTCTATAGTAGGCAGTTTCTCTATTAGGTCTTAAGTTCAGTTTAGATGAGTGGGATGCTTTCTTTGGAACAACAAAACAGACACTGAAAATTGCCGCCCCAAATGTTAGCAACATATATAGCAAGTTTGAAACAAAGAACAGGGTCTTGGTCTTAGCCCAGCTATCTTAATAATACTTAATACTTATCAGACCTTGACACTAACCAAATGATACTTTTACAACGTCTGTATTATACAACCTATTGTACATCCATATTGTAGTATCAATGTTCACAAATTTTCTCAGTTGTTCTTGCTATTTATCTGCATAATTCCTCTGCATTTCCAACTCAAATAGGATTACCAACTTAGCCCAGAATGACATAATGTGACATCTAGGACTCTTAGTTATCGGTACAGAAGTTTATTGACTATTAGGAATTGATCTGATTCCCCTTATTTATAATACAAAACAAATGGGATGAATTATATATATATATATATACATATATATGCTAATTAAAAAAATTAAAATACACTCAGTTGATGCAATTCTTTCAAATCTTATTTGTTTGACTCATGGCATTTGATAAGAAAAAATAAGAGAAAATTGAATGTAACAAAGATGATTTCTCATCTCTTTGAAAGGAAACTTTAGCACATTATTAGGGAAGTTTACAGTTTTTGTTTTCTTTTCAATTATTTTTTCCTCTGAGAGGTATGAAAAAGATATGGACTGAAGGGTAAAATATTTTGTAATTATTTCAAATTATTTGATTGTTAATTATATCAATCATATGAATTTTTTGTAGTATTATATACTTTCATACATCAATTTTCTACTTCAAAAAAAATTTTGTAACCAGACACAGGTTTATAGTTTATTATTAAAAATATTGCTTAACCTCCCTGCTCAACAGATGGTAGTGCTGAATAATTTGAATATATTTTTCTTAAATGAAGACAAAACTTTAATTATGTGATTAAGAACAACTGTTCTAGGAGCTACAAAAGTGATTTTAAATTTATGAAATAACTGACATCAGAGCTGTTCTAAAGTAGATTTCAAGCTGTAGTATGAGGAGAATTTAATAGATGAATCTCTCCCATAACCTTTCTATAGTAGGCAGTTTCTCTATTAGGTCTTAAGTTCAGTTTAGATGAGTGGGATGCTTTCTTTGGAACAACAAAACAGACACTGAAAATTGCCGCCCAAGTGTTAGCAACATATATAGCAAGTTTGAAACAAAGAACAGGGTCTTGGTCTTAGCCCAGCTATCTTAATAATACTTAATACTTATCAGACCTTGACACTAACCAAATGATACTTTTACAACGTCTGTATTATACAACCTATTGTACATCCATATTGTAGTATCAATGTTCACAAATTTTCTCAGTTGTTCTTGCTATTTATCTGCATAATTCCTCTGCATTTCCAACTCAAATAGGATTACCAACTTAGCCCAGAATGACATAATGTGACATCTAGGACTCTTAGTTATCGGTACAGAAGTTTATTGACTATTAGGAATTGATCTGATTCCCCTTATTTATAATACAAAACAAATGGGATGAATTATATATATATATATACATATATATGCTAATTAAAAAAATTAAAATACACTCAGTTGATGCAATTCTTTCAAATCTTATTTGTTTGACTCATGGCATTTGATAAGAAAAAATAAGAGAAAATTGAATGTAACAAAGATGATTTCTCATCTCTTTGAAAGGAAACTTTAGCACATTATTAGGGAAGTTTACAGTTTTTGTTTTCTTTTCAATTATTTTTTCCTCTGAGAGGTATGAAAAAGATATGGACTGAAGGGTAAAATATTTTGTAATTATTTCAAATTATTTGATTGTTAATTATATCAATCATATGAATTTTTTGTAGTATTATATACTTTCATACATCAATTTTCTACTTGAAAACAAACCTATTTTGTAAATATATTTTTAATATGTATTCAAGTAATTTGTCATATTCTTGGCTACACTGTCATCCCTTACCTCTAACTGGAATACATATTCATAAATTTTCAGTCTATTTAAGGAATACTTAATTTTTATGGGTCATTCATCTTTAAACAGTTCAATGTCAATCTTAAATGCAAATATGGATTTAATGCAAATGCACAATCATCAACACTACACATTTGCTTTTTAGCATGCAAAAGCATAGACAATTATTTCTCCAAGCTGTATAACAAATATTGTACAATGTCTATACCATAGTGTTCATTTCGTTGATAACACACATTCTACCAACACTCTCTACCTTTGGCTTATTGATCCTCAGATGCTAAAGAATATACTTGTAATGCAGGAAACCTGGGTTCAATCCCTGTGTCAGGAAGATCCCCTGGAGAAGGGAATGGCAACGTACTCCAGTGGTGTTGCCTGGAGAATTCCATGGACAGAGGAGCCTAGGGGACTACAGTCTATGGGATCATAAAGAACTGGACACAAATGAGCAACTAGCACTTTCAGTTTCAGTAAGCAAGTCCAGAGAAAAGGCAGTATAACTTCACGAACTTTCCCTTAGCATGTATGTCATCACTTTCAGCATAGTGGCTGCATAACATAGTGCAGCAACATAAGAAAGAAAGGATATGAGAGATTCTCTTTTCTTTAGAATGTCACTGCTTTCTTTTTTTTCTTTTTGGGGGGGCGGGTTGAGGAGGGAGGGGGGCAGGTGGACACTTCTATTGGTTTTTCATTTATCTATTTTCATCCATATTTGTTCTTTGGCCCATGTGGGCCTCCCATCACAGTGGCCTCCGTTGTCCCAGAACACCAGCTCTGGGTGCACACGCTCCAGTGCTCCTGCTCGGTAATTGGACACATCGGTCCAGCTGCTCCGTGGCACATGGGAACTTCCCAGGCCAGGGATCGAACCAGCACCCCTTGCACAGCAAGGCGGTGTCCTTACCCACTGGACCACCACGGAAACCCTTCTTTTTTTCTTAACTGCCTTCTTGTTCTAGTTCAAACAGAAAGCATGGTGTCTCAGCATTGTCAGGAGCTCTGCTTGTTCACTGGGTGTTTAACAGGTTAGTCTTGTACCCAGTTGAGTCCTGCTCTACACTCACTCGTGATCAAATGCAAATGTGTACTCATAGGGCATCACAAATGCTACATGAGAATGAAGTGAAGGTATAATAAACATGAATACTGCACATTTATCTTTGGTCCCAGGGAAATTGACTTGCAAAACTTATGTTCAAAATAAAGGTATTAATTTACATATAATAACTTAAATCTTCCAACACCCCCTGCTCTCCTTCCACCCAACCGAGATATTATATGTAAAGTAAGCTGCAAGTTGTATTATGCAGTGCAGGGAATGTATCCAGTGTTTCATGATGACCGTAAGTGGAGTATAATTCTTGAGGATTATGAGTCACTCTATTGTACATCACAGGAATCAGTATGGTGTTGCACATCAATTATACCTCAATAAAAATACTAAAAAATAAAAATTATTAAGCATTCCATCGACAGTAGGACACTAAAATAGCAGAAGACTCTTCTGTGCAGAGTGCCCTATGCAAATGCATAGGTCATATGCTTATGGGTTGGCCTTGTCTAAGTCATGGCTCAGATCTATCTTTATAATCATTCAGACAACTGAATAGCAGTTTACATTTTTCTTTCTTCCTTCCTTTCTCTATCTCTTCTTCTCTTCCCTCTTCCTGTCTGTAATTATGCCATGAATACAGGCTATCTTCTTAAATGTACTTCTTTCACCTGCTTTGCTCCTGACTCCTCTAGTTCTTCCTCATACTGTATAGATGTCAGTGCATAAAGTTCTTTCTAACTTATCTTTACCTCCAAATCTACCACATTAGAACAGCATATATTACTCTTCTCCCTGAACTTGTATCCTGTCAGGCTCCTCTGTCCATTGATTTCTCCAGGTAAGAATACTGGAGTGGGTTGTCATGTTCTCCTTCAGCAGGATCTTCCCAACCAGGAAAAGAACCTGGGTGCAAGCAGATACTTCATCACTGAACCATCAGGGAAATCCTGTATATATACATATTTGATACCCAATGGACTATAGCTCAACCAGGCTTCTAGGTCCATAGAATTTTCCAGGCAAGAATAATGGAGTGAGTTGCCATTTCCTTCTCTGTGACATACTGCGTGCTTTCAATAAAATGTGATGAATGAATGACTTTATTTTGTGCTCTCACTTTTAAAAATAGAATATCTAGAAAGATTATTTCACAGAAAATAAACAATATAATTTGAAAGAAGGGAAGAATTGAACTCATTTAGGCACTCATAGCTGTGTCTTTTCTCTTGAAACCAATGAATGGGCTTTTAAACAACTCTGATCTTCAAAATGTTTTAGTTGTGTCTTTGTGGAGTATTGGACTCTCAGAAGATTATTTTCAAAATGGATTCATTCTTATTATTTTTATTATTGATCATGTATGTTTGGCATTTTAGCTTATAAGTTAAAGTTTTAACCTATCAGCATACTGTTTCTTTTTTTAGGCGGCACTAAAAATACTATGTAATATTTTACTTCTGCACATTGCACTCTATAAGAATATATACATTATCAAGGAAAAACTATACATCCTTAAAAGATGTACAATGGGAAAATTGACATTATGCTTTGATACTAGCATATAAACACTTAATTTATATATAATTAATTTATAGTAAATACAAATTTACAGATAAGATCTTTATAATTTTGTAAGAAAGAAGTTTTGTAAGAGTACAAAGGTAAGGATTTTTTCTTTTTTCTTTTATAGACTTTATTTGTTAGAGCAGTTTTAGTTTTACAATAAAATTTAGCAGTAGCTCAATTCTTTATTTAAGTTTTTTTAGATATGTTTATTCACTTAATGTGCCCTTTTCCACCTAAATCAAAGATTGTTTTTATTTATTTTAATAAAGTAAAATCTGGAAGTCAGATAATATATCTCCATAAAGTTGAAAAGAACTTTCAAAAGTAATTATGATTTTGAACTCATTCCACAATATTTAGAATTTACTACTGTATTTTAAAAGAAAGTACTTTTTTAGGAGTAGTTCTGGCACTGGTACCATCCTTTATTGTCATTAATTGGAATTTGAAATGATACAGAAGTTGATTTATTATTCTCCTTACCTTTATATCAACTTAGATTTCAGATAATTTATTCCAAATTGAAAGCTTGCAGGGTAGTCTGCCTAACTCCTATTAAGAATATATACTTAGGCATTTAAAACTGACATATATCAGTGGCTTGAAAAATTTAACATACTTCCATATGAAATGGTATATAAAACTTTCATGTACTTCAAAATACAGATGAGTTAATTTTGCTTAATTAGCACAAATTTAATTGCTTTAAGAAGCAGAACATTCATTTTCTTTGATTTAATTATATTAGAACAGATGGGTGGCACATGGCCATTCAACACATAATTTTTTTAACATTCAATTAACAACTCCATACTAGGCTAAAGCTATCCTTACTGAGAATGATAGAAATCATATATCATATTTCTTATCTTAAATTTCCTTTAACCTTCCTTTACAAGTTCTCCCCAAATTTACACTTTCAAAGAAAGAGAACCTTCAACTGAATATACCCTATGATCCCACAACCATACTTTCTTGTTTTTTACCCAAAGGAGCTAAAATCTGATGTCAACACCAAAACCAGCAAGGGGTTGTATTGAGGAGTTTAACTTATAGTAGGTAAAACAAGGAACAAACTGTGTCCTTCAGTACGTAAATGAATGAACTGCGATCTCTCAACAAATGCTATTTTGTGTTCTGTGTCATTAAATTTAGAAAGAATTTTTAAAAAAAGTACAAAGGGTAAGGGAAAATTTTTCTTTTTCTTTTATAGACTTTATTTGTTAGAGCAGTTTTAGTTTTACAATAAAATTTAGCAGTAGCTCAATTCTTTATTTAAGTTTTTTTAGATATGTTTATTCACTTAATGTGCCCTTTTCCACCTAAATCAAAGATTGTTTTTATTTATTTTAATAAAGTAAAATCTGGAAGTCAGATAATATATCTCCATAAAGTTGAAAAGAACTTTCAAAAGTAATTATGATTTTGAACTCATTCCACAATATTTAGAATTTACTACTGTATTTTAAAAGAAAGTACTTTTTTAGGAGTAGTTCTGGCACTGGTACCATCCTTTATTGTCATTAATTGGAATTTGAAATGATACAGAAGTTGATTTATTATTCTCCTTACCTTTATATCAACTTAGATTTCAGATAATTTATTCCAAATTGAAAGCTTGCAGGGTAGTCTGCCTAACTCCTATTAAGAATATATACTTAGGCATTTAAAACTGACATATATCAGTGGCTTGAAAAATTTAACATACTTCCATATGAAATGGTATATAAAACTTTCATGTACTTCAAAATACAGATGAGTTAATTTTGCTTAATTAGCACAAATTTAATTGCTTTAAGAAGCAGAACATTCATTTTCTTTGATTTAATTATATTAGAACAGATGGGTGGCACATGGCCATTCAACACATAATTTTTTTAACATTCAATTAACAACTCCATACTAGGCTAAAGCTATCCTTACTGAGAATGATAGAAATCATATATCATATTTCTTATCTTAAATTTCCTTTAACCTTCCTTTACAAGTTCTCCCCAAATTTACACTTTCAAAGAAAGAGAACCTTCAACTGAATATACCCTATGATCCCACAACCATACTTTCTTGTTTTTTACCCAAAGGAGCTAAAATCTGATGTCAACACCAAAACCAGCAAGGGGTTGTATTGAGGAGTTTAACTTATAGTAGGTAAAACAAGGAACAAACTGTGTCCTTCAGTACGTAAATGAATGAACTGCGATCTCTCCAAACATTGAGATGCTATTTTGTGTTCTGAAAAGAAAGGCATCAGGCCGGGGTGGCGGAGGCCGCTGCCCGTGGAGGGGCAGTGAGGGCGGCTGTTGCAGTCCACTGGGACCTGCTCCAAGCTCACCTGCCTCTGGAGGCTCCACCTCCACTCTGGGTTCAGGTGATGCCACCACTTGTCACATTATGGTTCTGAGGCACACAGGCAATGGGGCTACCTGCTTGATGCACTGTGATGGAAGTGACACCACAGCTGAGGTCTCCTTGATCATAAACTCCATAAAGTCCTTTTCCAACCACACTCAGTGTGCAAGACTGGAAGTGCACCTCGTGGGAGCCTCAGGTGATGACAGGCAGTTGTCACAGAAACTGACTCATTAGCTTCTTAGTGAATTTGATTGACAGGAAGACAAAATTCACTTGGTGACATTATGTGGGACAGAATTAAGTGACCGGGAAGAAAATGAAAACCTCTTTCCAATAACCTATGGCATTGCGGTCAACGTCAAAACTGCTATGGTCTATAGAGCTTCCTTCCAAGATTGAGGTCTTGAGGAGGAGCTGCGTGCTACCCAAGCCCTAACCAAAGGACCAATGATTACTATTCACTATGCAAAGACAGAACAGCTCCATATAAGACCCTGTTCCTGGATGCCGTTTCCCCCATGGACTTCTGGTTACAACAGGATGATAAGCAAATACTAGAGCATATAAAGTGAGGCATGGACAAGCAATAGAACCCCGTCACACAGAAGCAGCACCCAGCCCAGTGTGACGAGCTGCCGCAGCGTGAGCAGACCCTGTGCTGATGGACGTCTCGGGGCAGCAGCAGTGGAGTGTCAGGAGAGGCCCTCTGAGTCTCCTGTTTACAGTCACATCGAGCCCACCTTCCTCGTGGCCAAACCACCTAGCTGCATATTGAGACCTGATCAAACTGAACATCAAGTGAGACAGGTGGCCAAGAATGCGGTTTCTCTCCTATGCAGCAGGACCACACAAAACCCGGCATGTTCTAGAAAGCTGTCTTAGCAAAAGTGCACTATGTGCAACCTCCTAACCTCTTGCATGTATACTTAAAAAGAGAAGAGCAAGTGTTTCAAGTGTCAGGCACTTGAAATTCTAAGTGTTCTCTGTGAATAAAAAGTGTTGATTGTAACCTGGGTGGGGGAAACAGTGTAACTACAGTTGGGTGGACAGACACAGCAGTTGGTGGTGGTTGTACACACCCACACAATCCAGGTCAACTGCCTCCCAGAGGCCTGTCTCTCAGGCATGTATGTGGGCAAAGATCCCAGGTAAGCACAAATAACAGTAATTTCTCTTGTAAAAGAAGATGCATATCAAGGTACAAAAAGAAATAAAGAGAGCTTCCCTGGTGGTCCAGTGGGTGAAGAGTCTGTCTTGCAGTGCAAGGGGCACCAGTTTGATCCCTGATCTGGGAAGTTCCCGCATGCCAAGGCACAGCTGGGTCAATGTGTCCAAGGTATAAGCCAACTCTGTGGAGTGCATGCACCCAGAGCCAGTGCTCCAAAATGGGAGGGGCCACTGGAATGGGAGGCCCACACATGCCAAAGAATAAAGATGGATGAAAAATAAACGATGACTTATAGGCAAAAAAAAAAAAAAAAAAAAAACCAGAAAGAAAAGAAACCTAAACACATGTTATATGTGAAAGAAAACAGTCTGTGAAGGATACATATTGTGTGATTCCAAAAACAATTGGCCCTTGAAAAACACAAGAATTATGGGCCCTCCACTCAATCAAAAATTTGTGTATGATATATAGGACTTGTGATTACTCCATTTTCTTTGCTCTGCATCTACTAATTCTACCAACTGCAAATTTTGTAGTTGAAACACAGTGGTATTAACTATTGGGAAAAAAAGCACATGCGGTGGACACTTGCACTTCAAATTCATGCTGTTGAATTGTACATAATATTCTAGAAAAGGCAAAACCATGGAGACAGTAAAAATATCAATCACTGCTAGTGGAAATGGGAGAGGAAGGAAAAAATTGGTGGAGCACAGTTTTAGAACAGTGAAACTACTCTGTATTGAAAGGGGTGAATAGGCAGACTTGATAAGGAGGCCAGTGGTAGAAAAAAAAAAAAAAATGGAGGCCAGTGGTTTACAAGGAGGAGAAGGGGAACAAACATTTTCTAGTCCAAAATGTTTGCCATGACAAAGATCTACTCTGAAACTAACTTTATTGTCTTATGGAGGCAAACTATTTTGCATTGCAATGTCTCATTTGGTCTAGATGGCCTGATATCAACCTCTGGCTAATCTTATGTTAATGTTTGTGGGACTAAGAAGTCTTTTACAGCCTTAAGATATCCTTTTGATCTACTGTTAATAACCAACTGGACAGTATAAAATGCCTTGTTTAAACTAGCTTCTGTGGATACTCTTCTATCCCCCTTCCAGTTCTTTAGCTGGAATCTTTCTCTACCCCTTTTTTCTTTAATAAAATTTTTCCTGAACAAACCTCTGAGTGACCAAAACCAAGTCTTTTTGATTCCAATGTGATATTTTCTCCTTTGGAGATCAAGAATCTGACACTGTTTACAATAAGCTGATACTATAATTGAGGGTACATATCATAGTACATTTGTCTAAACCCTCGTAGAACTTGAAACATGAAGACTAAATCCTAGTCTAAACTAATGTCTTTGGATGACAATAATGTGTCAATGTAGATTTATTAGTGGCAACAGATGCATGTTCCTAAGAGAGGATATTGATTATAAGGGAGGCTGTGCATATTTGGTACATGGAGATATATGGAAAATAAGTGCATCTCTCGTAATGTTACTGTAAAAGTTTAACTGCTTCAAAACTTAAAAGTCCTTTTTTTTGTAAGTAGTGATTCCAGTCCTTTTTCCATGTCTTTTTCATTATAAAGGGATAGTAACATAACTTCCAACACTCTACAGTACTCTACCTGGACTGCATAGTAAAGTATCCCTTAGAAAATGAATTTCACTTTAGAATTTCCCAATTGATAATTTAAAACCTGAAACGCTCAGCTCTGATTATTTTGCATTATTTGTAAGAATTTTTTATTTTAGGCAAACTGTAGTTTTGTGTAGAGTTCATAAAACAATCTTGAGGGACACTCAAGATTCTTATCCAATACCACAGTTCAAAAGCATCAATTCTTCAGTGCTTAGCCTTCTATATGGTACAACTCTCACATCCATACATGACTACTGGGAAAACCATAGCCCTGACTGTGTCTATAGTCCCTGGAAATCACTACTTTTGTAACTTCAAAAATGTTTTGTGTGGGCTTCCCCTGGTGGTCCAGTGCATAAGGACACTCCCTTGCAGTGCAAGGGGTGCCAGTTCCATCCCTGGCCTGGGAAGATCCCATGTGCTGCAGAGCAGCTGGACTGATGTGTCCAATTACCAAGCCGGAGCTCTCGGGGGCATGCGTCCAAAGCCGGCGCTCTGCGACGACAGGGGCCACCGCAATGGGAGGTGCACAGGAGCCGAAGAACAAAGACGGATGAAAATAGATAAATGAAAGACCAATAGAAGTGGCCCCTCCCCCCACCCCCAAAAGATAAATAATAAAATAAATGTTTAAAAAAAAAGAAAAAGAAAAAACCCTTAAAAGCAAAATAAAGGTGTGTTTTTTTTTTAATGTTTTGTGAATTGGTTCATAAAATAAGTTGTTTTCTGATTAGAATTATTTTCCCTCAGCCCAATTCTTTTGAAATCCACCTAAATTATTTTGTGTATTGTAAGCTGTTTTTATTCTGTATAATCATTTTATGAAAGATGTACCACAGACTGATAATCATTGACCTAATGATGGACATTTGAGTTGTATTCATATTATTTCCAGAGCATCTGTGCAATTTTACATTCTCACCAGCAATGTGCACATAATCCAGTTGCTTCATATCTTCATTGCATTTGGTGTTACCACTATTTTAAAGTTATTCTAGTTACTTTTGTTTTGGCTATTCTGATATATGTGATGTGCCAATATTTCAGTTTAATTATGCTTTACATTTCTGTGATACTAATAGAGTTGAACATCTTTTCATGTCTTACTTAAAACCGTATACATTCCTCAAGGAAATGTCTGTTCCTGTCTTCCACCTATTTTAAATTGTACTATTTTTTAATTACCTAATTGGACAGTTTTTATATATGGTATATATGTGGTTTGCAAATATTTTCACTCAATTAGTACTTAAGCTTTCATCCTCTTCACAGAAACTTTCTCAGAAATAATGGTCTTATTTTTTGAAGAGATTATTGCATTTTCCTTTTGTGGATCATGATGTCAATGTCAAGTCTAAGAAATTGTTCTTAATGTTAGGCCCCAAACTTATATCTTATTTTCCTAGAAGTTTATAATTTTACATATGAATTTTAAGTGTATGATCCATTTGAGAATTTTAATTATTGTCTTTTTAAAAAGTTGGACAATTGCCTTTGTCATGCAAGGTGCCAGTTCAGCTGGAACGGGGAAGGGGGTGTTCCAATTACCAAGCCGGAGCTCTCGGGGGCATGCGTCCAAAGCCGGCGCTCTGCGACGACAGGGGCCACCGCAATGGGAGGTGCACAGGAGCCGAAGAACAAAGACGGATGAAAATAGATAAATGAAAGACCAATAGAAGTGGCCCCTCCCCCCACCCCCAAAAGATAAATAATAAAATAAATGTTTAAAAAAAAAGAAAAAGAAAAAACCCTTAAAAGCAAAATAAAGGTGTGTTTTTTTTTTAATGTTTTGTGAATTGGTTCATAAAATAAGTTGTTTTCTGATTAGAATTATTTTCCCTCAGCCCAATTCTTTTGAAATCCACCTAAATTATTTTGTGTATTGTAAGCTGTTTTTATTCTGTATAATCATTTTATGAAAGATGTACCACAGACTGATAATCATTGACCTAATGATGGACATTTGAGTTGTATTCATATTATTTCCAGAGCATCTGTGCAATTTTACATTCTCACCAGCAATGTGCACATAATCCAGTTGCTTCATATCTTCATTGCATTTGGTGTTACCACTATTTTAAAGTTATTCTAGTTACTTTTGTTTTGGCTATTCTGATATATGTGATGTGCCAATATTTCAGTTTAATTATGCTTTACATTTCTGTGATACTAATAGAGTTGAACATCTTTTCATGTCTTACTTAAAACCGTATACATTCCTCAAGGAAATGTCTGTTCCTGTCTTCCACCTATTTTAAATTGTACTATTTTTTAATTACCTAATTGGACAGTTTTTATATATGGTATATATGTGGTTTGCAAATATTTTCACTCAATTAGTACTTAAGCTTTCATCCTCTTCACAGAAACTTTCTCAGAAATAATGGTCTTATTTTTTGAAGAGATTATTGCATTTTCCTTTTGTGGATCATGATGTCAATGTCAAGTCTAAGAAATTGTTCTTAATGTTAGGCCCCAAAATTATATCTTATTTTTTCCTAGAAGTTTATAATTTTACATATGAATTTTAAGTGTATGATCCATTTGAGATAATTTTTGAATTTAAATACAGTGTCTAGAGTTTAATGTTTATGTAGTTGGACAATTGCTTCTGTTCAGTTCATTCACTCAGTCATGTCTGAGTCTTGGTGATCTCATGGACTGCAGCACCCCAGGCTTTTCTGTCCTTCAACATCTTGAGGAGCTTGCTCAAACTCACATCTATTGAGTCAGTGATGCCATCTAGTTATCTCATCGTCTGTTATCCCCTTCTCCTTCTGCCTTTGATTTTCCATGATCTAGGAAAATCATGGGTTGTTTCCATGATCTAACTATTGTAAAATATGCTTAAATGGACATTGGGGTACATTTGTCTCTTTCAATTTTTATTTTCTCAAGATGTATGCCTAACAGGAGAATTCCTGGGTCATATGGTGTTTCTGTTCCTAATTTTTGAGGAGACTCCAACAGTGTAAGACAACTTCCTTTTCTACACACCCTCTCATGTCCATAGAACTTTTTATTTAATTCTTTATTTTAAAGATTTTACAGAGCTTTGCTGTTCACCGACATGTATGTTCCCAGATCACTGATATGCATATCCCTGGTGCCCCACCCCTACCCAGTTCCCCTGCTCCCACCCCTCCATACCATCACCCCAAGTGATTGTACGCACTCCTATTCCCTTAGCACAATGACAATAGCTATTTTTTCCACACGTGCCAGTATAGGTTTCGATGTTACTTTCTCTATACCTCCCTCCCACTGTTTGTTCTCCACAATGTCCTTATCTCTGTTCCTGTCTTCCACCTATTTTAAATTGTACTATTTTTAATTACCTAATTGGACAGTTTTATATATGGTATATATGTGGTTTGCAAATATTTTCACTCAATTAGTACTTAAGCTTTCATCCTCTTCACAGAAACTTTCTCAGAAATAATGGTCTTATTTTTTGAAGAGATTATTGCATTTTCCTTTTGTGGATCATGATGTCAATGTCAAGTCTAAGAAATTGTTCTTAATGTTAGGCCCCAAAATTATATCTTATTTTTTCCTAGAAGTTTATAATTTTACATATGAATTTTAAGTGTATGATCCATTTGAGATAATTTTTGAATTTAAATACAGTGTCTAGAGTTTAATGTTTATGTAGTTGGACAATTGCTTCTGTTCAGTTCATTCACTCAGTCATGTCTGAGTCTTGGTGATCTCATGGACTGCAGCACCCCAGGCTTTTCTGTCCTTCAACATCTTGAGGAGCTTGCTCAAACTCACATCTATTGAGTCAGTGATGCCATCTAGTTATCTCATCGTCTGTTATCCCCTTCTCCTTCTGCCTTTGATTTTCCATGATCTAGGAAAATCATGGGTTGTTTCCATGATCTAACTATTGTAAAATATGCTTAAATGGACATTGGGGTACATTTGTCTCTTTCAATTTTTATTTTCTCAAGATGTATGCCTAACAGGAGAATTCCTGGGTCATATGGTGTTTCTGTTCCTAATTTTTGAGGAGACTCCAACAGTGTAAGACAACTTCCTTTTCTACACACCCTCTCATGTCCATAGAACTTTTTATTTAATTCTTTATTTTAAAGATTTTACAGAGCTTTGCTGTTCACCGACATGTATGTTCCCAGATCACTGATATGCATATCCCTGGTGCCCCACCCCTACCCAGTTCCCCTGCTCCCACCCCTCCATACCATCACCCCAAGTGATTGTACGCACTCCTATTCCCTTAGCACAATGACAATAGCTATTTTTTCCACACGTGCCAGTATAGGTTTCGATGTTACTTTCTCTATACCTCCCTCCCACTGTTTGTTCTCCACAATGTCCTTATGCCTGTTCTCTGTCTATTTCTCCATGAGTTCACTGCATGTGTTATCATGACCATCTTACTAGATTCCATATATATGAGTTAGTATATTGTACTTGTCTTTCTCTTTTTGACTTACTTTACTTTTTATGATAGGTTCCAGAGCCAGCCACCTCATTAGGACTGAGTCTTCTGCATTTCTTTTAACAGCTGAGTAGTATTCCATTGTGCATATGTACCAGTGCTTCTGGATCCATTCATTCGTTGATGGACATCTAGGTTGCTTCCATGTTCTGGCTATTGTATACAGAGCTGCAATGAACACTGGGGTACAGGTGCTTGTTTCAGTTTTGATTTCATCAGGATATAGGCTTAGTAGTGGGATTGCCGGGTCGTAGGGTGCTCCTATTTCCAGTTTTTTAAGGAATCTCCATACTGTCTTCCATAGAGGTTGTATCAATTTACATTCCCATCAGCAATGCAAGAGAGTTCCCTTTTCTCCGCATCCTCTCTAGCATTTATTGTCTGTCGATTTATTGATGATGGCCATTCTGACGGGTGTTAAGTGATATCTCATTGTGGTCTTAATTTGCATTTCTCTAATAATAAGCAAGGTGGAGCATCCTTTCATGTGCTTTTGGGCCATCTGTATGTCCTCTTTGGAGAGGCGTCTCTTTAGGTCTTTTTCCAGTTTTTGGATTGGGTTGTTCGTTTTCCCGGTGCTGAGTTGTCTGAGTTGCTTATAGATTTTGGAGATTAATTCTTTGTCTGTTGTTTCATTTGTTATGATTTTCTCCCACTCTGTGGGGTGTCTGTTCAACCTTTTGGCAATTTCTTTTGCTGTACAAAAGCTTTCAAGTTTCATGAGGTCCCATGTGTTCACTTTTCTTTTCAGTTCCGCTCTTCTAGTAGGTGGGTCAGAGAAGATCTTGCTTTGATTGATGTCCTTGAGGGTTTGCCTATATTCTCCTCTAAGAGTTTGATGGTTTCTGGTCTTACATTTAGGTCTTTGATCCATTTTGAGTTGATCTTAGTGTATGGTGTCAGGGAATGTTCCAACTTCATTTTTTTGCATGTAGCTGTCCAATTCTCCCAGCACCACTTGTTGAAGAGGCTGTCTTTGTCCCATTTTATAGTTTCTCCTCCTTTGTCAAAAATAAGGTAGCCATAGGTGCGTGGGTTTATCTCTGGGTTCTCGATCTTGTTCCATTGGTCTATATTTCTGTTTTTGTGCCAGTACCATACTGTCTTGATGACTGTTGCTTTGTAGTAGAGTCTGAAGTTAGGGAGACTGATCCCTCCAGCTCCGTTTTTCTACCTCAAGATTGCTTTGGCTATTCGAGATCTTTTGGGTTTCCATATGAACTGTTTTATTGTTTGGTCTAGTTCTGTGAAAAATGTCGATGGTAGTTGGATAGGTATTGCATTGAATCTGTAGATGATATTTGGTAGTATGGTCATTTTCACAATATTGATTCTTCCGGCCCAGGAACATGGAATATCTCTCCATCTGTTTAGGTATTCTTTAATGTCTCTCATGAGTCTCTTATAATTTTTTCTGTACAGTTCTTTTGTTTCTTTGGGTAGGTTTATTCCTAGATATTTGATTCTTTTGGTTGCAATGGTGAAGGGGATTGACTCTTTGATTTCATTTTCTGAGTTTTCATTGTTTGTGTATAGGAATGCCAGTGACTTCTGTGTGTTGACTTTGTATCCTGCGACTTTGCTGAATTCATTGATTAGCTCTAGTAGCTTTGTAACCATGTCTTTGGGGTTTTCTATGTATAATATCATGTCGTCTGCAAAAAGAGAGAGCTTGACTTCTTCCTTTCTAATCTGGATTCCTTTGATTTCTTTCTCTTCCCTTATTGCTGTTGCTAACACTTCCAGGACTATGTTGAATAGTAGTGGTGAAAGTGTGGACACCCCTGTGTTGTTCTTGATCTTAGAGGGAATGCCTTCAGTTTTCACCGTTGAGCATAATGTTCGCTGTGGGCTTCTCATAGATGACTTTTATTATGTTGAGATATGTTCCTTCTATGCTCATTTTCTGAAGAGTTTTGATCATAAATGGATGTTGTACTTTGTCGAAGGCTTTTCCTGCATCTATTGAGATGATCATGTGAGTTTTGTTTCTCAATTTGTTGATATGGTGTATCACATTTTTTGATTTATGGATATTGAAGAATACTTGCATTCCTGGGATGAACCCGACTTGATCATGGTTTATGAGTTTTTTGATGTGTTGCTGAATTCTGTTTGCTAGGATTTTGTTGAGGATCTTGGCATCTAAGTTCATCAGGGAAATTGGCCTATAGTTTTCCTTTTTTGTGTTGTTTTTGCCTGGTTTGGGTATCAGGGTGATGGTGGCCTCGTAGAATGTGATTGGAAGTGTTCCTTCCTGAGCAATTTTGAAAGGGTTTTAGAAGGACAGGCATTAGCTCTTCTTTAAATGTGTGGTAGCTCTAGTCATTGCTCTGTGAGAAAAGGGGATCCTCCTGGGGTGCTGTTTCTACCTCAAGATTGCTTTGGCTATTCGAGATCTTTTGGGTTTCCATATGAACTGTTTTATTGTTTGGTCTAGTTCTGTGAAAAATGTCGATGGTAGTTGGATAGGTATTGCATTGAATCTGTAGATGATATTTGGTAGTATGGTCATTTTCACAATATTGATTCTTCCGGCCCAGGAACATGGAATATCTCTCCATCTGTTTAGGTATTCTTTAATGTCTCTCATGAGTCTCTTATAATTTTTTCTGTACAGTTCTTTTGTTTCTTTGGGTAGGTTTATTCCTAGATATTTGATTCTTTTGGTTGCAATGGTGAAGGGGATTGACTCTTTGATTTCATTTTCTGAGTTTTCATTGTTTGTGTATAGGAATGCCAGTGACTTCTGTGTGTTGACTTTGTATCCTGCGACTTTGCTGAATTCATTGATTAGCTCTAGTAGCTTTGTAACCATGTCTTTGGGGTTTTCTATGTATAATATCATGTCGTCTGCAAAAAGAGAGAGCTTGACTTCTTCCTTTCTAATCTGGATTCCTTTGATTTCTTTCTCTTCCCTTATTGCTGTTGCTAACACTTCCAGGACTATGTTGAATAGTAGTGGTGAAAGTGTGGACACCCCTGTGTTGTTCTTGATCTTAGAGGGAATGCCTTCAGTTTTCACCGTTGAGCATAATGTTCGCTGTGGGCTTCTCATAGATGACTTTTATTATGTTGAGATATGTTCCTTCTATGCTCATTTTCTGAAGAGTTTTGATCATAAATGGATGTTGTACTTTGTCGAAGGCTTTTCCTGCATCTATTGAGATGATCATGTGAGTTTTGTTTCTCAATTTGTTGATATGGTGTATCACATTTTTTGATTTATGGATATTGAAGAATACTTGCATTCCTGGGATGAACCCGACTTGATCATGGTTTATGAGTTTTTTGATGTGTTGCTGAATTCTGTTTGCTAGGATTTTGTTGAGGATCTTGGCATCTAAGTTCATCAGGGAAATTGGCCTATAGTTTTCCTTTTTTGTGTTGTTTTTGCCTGGTTTGGGTATCAGGGTGATGGTGGCCTCGTAGAATGTGATTGGAAGTGTTCCTTCCTGAGCAATTTTTTGAAAGAGTTTTAGAAGGACAGGCATTAGCTCTTCTTTAAATGTGTGGTAGCTCTAGTCATTGCTCTGTGAGAAAAGGGGATCCTCCTGGGGTGCTGTGTGATGGTTGGGAGGGGTGGGAAGGGGGGGATATACATATGACTAATCTGGGAACATACATATCTGTAGACAACAAAACTCGATAGATGTTAAAAGCAAGATAAAGTTTTTAAAAAAAGAATAAATAAAGCCATCTGGCCCTGGGCTTTTCTTTTTGGGTAGATTTTTAACCACAAATTTGATTTCGGAACTTGTGATTGATCTTCCCCCAGAAACAGTCCATTTCTTCCCGGTTGTCCAGTTTGTTGCCATAGAGTTCTTCATAATAGTCTCTTAGAATCCTTTGGATTTCTACATTATCTGTTGTAATCTCTCCTTTTTCATTTTTGATTTTGTTGGTCTGGTTCTTCTCTCTCTTTTTCTTAATGAGTCTGGCCAGAGGCTTGTCAATTTTTGTTTACCTTTTCAAAGAGCCAGCTTTTTGTTTTATTTATCTGTACTATAGTTTCTTTCATTTCTTTCTCATTTATTTCTGCTGTGATTCTTATGATTTCTCTTCTTCTGCTGGCTTTGGGGTGTTTTTGTTCTTCTTTCTCCAGTTGTTTTAAGTAGAGGGTTAGGTCATCTGCTTCATATTTTCCTAGTTTCTTGAGGTGGGATTGTATTGCTATAAATTTCCCTCTTAGAACTGCTTTTGCAGTATCCCATAGGATTTGCACTGCCATGTGTTCATTATCATTTTCTTCTAGGAATTTTTAAATTTCTCCTTTGATTTCTTCAGTGATCAGTTGGTCTTTTAGGTATGTATTTTTTAATCTCCATGTGTTTGAATTTTTAGCGTTTTTTTTTTTTCCTGTAGTTGATCTCTAGTCCTATTGCATTGTGGTCCGAGAAGATGGTTGATATAATTTCGGTTTTCTTGAAGTGACCTAGGTAAGATTTGTGGCCCAAGATGTGGTCTATCCTTGAGAATGTTCCGTGAGCACTTGAGAAGAAAGTGTATTCTTCTGCTTTTGGATGGAAACTCCTAAAGGTATCGTTGAGGTCCATCTTTTCTGGTGTGGCATTTAAGGTTTGTGTTTCTTTATTAATTTTCTGTTTGGATGATCTGTCCATTGGTGTGAGAGGAGTATTAAAGTCTCCTACTCTTACTGTGTTATTGTGGATTTCTTCTTTTATGACTGAAAGTATCTGTCTTATGTACTGAGGTGCCCCTGTGTTGGGTGCGTAGATATTCATGACTGTTATGTCTTCCTCTTGGATAGATCACTTAATCATGATGTAGTTACCCGCCTTGTCTCTTAGAATCTTCTTTACTTTAAAGTCTATTTTGTCTGATATGAGGATTGCTCCTCCAGCTTTCTTTTGATTTCCATTTGCGTGGATTATCTTTTTCCATCCTCTCAATTTCAGTCTATGAGTGTCTCTAGGTCTGAAGTGGGTCTCTTGTAAACAGTATATAGATGGGTCTTGCTTCTGAAACCACTCAGCAAACCTGTGTCTTTTGGTTGGAGCATTTAGTCCATTTACATTCAAAGTAATTATTGATATGAATATTCCTATTGTCAACTTCTTAGATATTTGGGATTTGACTTGTAGGACTTCTCCTCTCTTGTATTTATTGGCTATATCAGGCCCTTTAACACTTGTTGTAGGACAGCCTTTGTGGTACAGTGTGTTTTTGTTCTTCTTTCTCGGGGTCCCAGTTGTTTTAAGTAGAGGGTTAGGTCATCTGCTTCATATTTTCCTAGTTTCTTGAGGTGGGATTGTATTGCTATAAATTTCCCTCTTAGAACTGCTTTTGCAGTATCCCATAGGATTTGCACTGCCATGTGTTCATTATCATTTTCTTCTAGGAATTTTTAAATTTCTCCTTTGATTTCTTCAGTGATCAGTTGGTCTTTTAGGTATGTATTTTTTAATCTCCATGTGTTTGAATTTTTAGCGTTTTTTTTTTTTCCTGTAGTTGATCTCTAGTCCTATTGCATTGTGGTCCGAGAAGATGGTTGATATAATTTCGGTTTTCTTGAAGTGACCTAGGTAAGATTTGTGGCCCAAGATGTGGTCTATCCTTGAGAATGTTCCGTGAGCACTTGAGAAGAAAGTGTATTCTTCTGCTTTTGGATGGAAACTCCTAAAGGTATCGTTGAGGTCCATCTTTTCTGGTGTGGCATTTAAGGTTTGTGTTTCTTTATTAATTTTCTGTTTGGATGATCTGTCCATTGGTGTGAGAGGAGTATTAAAGTCTCCTACTCTTACTGTGTTATTGTGGATTTCTTCTTTTATGACTGAAAGTATCTGTCTTATGTACTGAGGTGCCCCTGTGTTGGGTGCGTAGATATTCATGACTGTTATGTCTTCCTCTTGGATAGATCACTTAATCATGATGTAGTTACCCGCCTTGTCTCTTAGAATCTTCTTTACTTTAAAGTCTATTTTGTCTGATATGAGGATTGCTCCTCCAGCTTTCTTTTGATTTCCATTTGCGTGGATTATCTTTTTCCATCCTCTCAATTTCAGTCTATGAGTGTCTCTAGGTCTGAAGTGGGTCTCTTGTAAACAGTATATAGATGGGTCTTGCTTCTGAAACCACTCAGCAAACCTGTGTCTTTTGGTTGGAGCATTTAGTCCATTTACATTCAAAGTAATTATTGATATGAATATTCCTATTGTCAACTTCTTAGATATTTGGGATTTGACTTGTAGGACTTCTCCTCTCTTGTATTTATTGGCTATATCAGGCCCTTTAACACTTGTTGTAGGACAGCCTTTGTGGTACAGAGTTCTTTTTTTTTTTGTCTGTCTGTGAATCTTTTGACTTCACCATCAATTCTGAATGCGATTCTTGCTGGGTAGAGAATTCTTTGTTGAAGGTTATTACCTTTTAGCTGTTTAAATGTGACTTGCCATTCTCTTCTGGCCTGCAGGGTTTCTGTTGAAAGATCCGCAGTTAGACCAATGGGATTTCCTTTGTATGTTATTTGTTGTTTGCTCCTAGCTGCTTTTAGTAAACTGTCTTTATATTTAGTCTGCGTTTGTTTGATCAGAATGTGCCTTGGTGTGTTTCTTATGGGGTTTATCCTGTGTAGAACTCTTTGTGCATCTTGGACCTGGTTGACTATTTCCTTTCCCATGTTGGGGAAGTTTTCAACTATAACCTCTTCAAGAATTTTTTCGTAGCCTCTCTTCCACTCTTCTTCTTCTGGAACTCCTATAACTCTAATGTTGGTGCGTTTGATATTGTCCCATAAGTCTCTGTTGCTATCCTCAGTTCTTTTAATTCTTTGGGATTTGTTCTGTTCTTCAGCATTTATTTCCACCATTCTGTCTTCCAGCTCACTTATCTGTTCTTCTGCCTCTGATACTCTACTGTTGAGACCTTCTATAGAATTTTTGAGTTCAGCAATTGAGTTGGTGGTCTCTATTTGCTTATTTTTCATTTCCTGCATGTCTCTTCTCAGTGCATTAATTTCCTCTAATAGTCTCTGTTCAGTGTTTTGCATCCTCATTAGTATAGCTTTTCTAAATTCTCTTTCAGACAATTTGTCTATCTCCTTCTCTGTCCTTTGAAGCGGTGTTTCTCTAGCTTGGTCCTTCATTTGTGCAGTGTTTCTCTGTCATTTCATTATTAGGTTAATTTTTGTTTCTTTGTGGGTGTCTGTGTGTACGGAGTTCTTTTCCCCGCCAGCCTTCTTGGTTGAATTCTCCCTTCCTTTGTGTTTCTGTCCTTGTAGAAGGGTTCAGTGGTTTGTGACTTGGATGGCGTTAGGTCTGTTTACAGATGAATAATCTCTAGTGTTGTATGTTCTTTGATAGTGTGGGGTCTTGGAATCAGGGCTTCCGCTCTGAGGATCCTTGGTTTGATGATTGGTCAGGGGGTGTAGGCACTATGTCTGGTTTGCTATGGTGTTCCGTGATATTAGTTCAAATACTAGCATCTGAGGAACAAGAGGTGCATCCCTGATGGGTGACAGTCTTAAAAGCATGCAGATGTTTTCTAACATAATTGTAAGATATACATACATGCACAGTAATCCCCGAAACTGACCAGTTTTACAGAGATAAGGCACAGGAAATCTTTCTGGCAAATCACACAATCAGAGACGATACTTGCCCATTAAACTCTGAATTAATTAAAATAGTGCCTGGATAAACAGATCCAGTGCAATGTCCTGATTTGGGTAATTACAGTGAGAGAAATTTTTAACTAGGACATGTGTTGGTGGGTTATGAGGACGAGAGTGTATGGGTAATGAGAAGTGATAGATTCGTCTTGGAAGGATTTTATAGTGCTAGGTAGCAAAGATTAGTCTGTTGTATTTTTTAGTGCAGCTGGAAGAGAATAGTGGTGACAAGAAGATAGGAAATAATTTATCTAGAGAATATTGGTAGATAGGAAAAGGCGTTACATTTAGAACATAAAGGGAGAATGCAGTGGCAAAGAGGAAAGAGAATCTGAGGTTTCCAAGAATTAAAATTAAAAAAAAAAATACAATAAAATAAAAGTCAAAAAAAAAAGAAATTAAAAACTAAAAAGGGAAGAAAAAATTAATGAGACCGACAAACAAACAAACAAAAAACCAGAAAAAACAAAACAAACAAAAGAAAATACATAAAAACAAAACAAAAAACAATCAAAACAAAGCAATAAAACAAAGGGAACAAACAAACAAACAAAAATAAACCCCGAACCAGACCAATCAATCGAATAAAGAAAATAGTCCACAACAAATAAACAAGCAAAAAAAAAAAAAGAACACTAAATACTGTCCCTGGTTTTTATCTTCTCATCTGCCTGTTGGAAACCAATCTGCTCTTGATCGTGGTGTCTTGATGGCGTAGTCTTGTTTACAGATTAATAATCTCTAGTGTTGTATGTTCTTTGATAGTGTGGGGTCTTGGAATCAGGGCTTCCGCTCTGAGGATCCTTGGTTTGATGATTGGTCAGGGGGTGTAGGCACTATGTCTGGTTTGCTATGGTGTTCCGTGATATTAGTTCAAATACTAGCATCTGAGGAACAAGAGGTGCATCCCTGATGGGTGACAGTCTTAAAAGCATGCAGATGTTTTCTAACATAATTGTAAGATATACATACATGCACAGTAATCCCCGAAACTGACCAGTTTTACAGAGATAAGGCACAGGAAATCTTTCTGGCAAATCACACAATCAGAGACGATACTTGCCCATTAAACTCTGAATTAATTAAAATAGTGCCTGGATAAACAGATCCAGTGCAATGTCCTGATTTGGGTAATTACAGTGAGAGAAATTTTTAACTAGGACATGTGTTGGTGGGTTATGAGGACGAGAGTGTATGGGTAATGAGAAGTGATAGATTCGTCTTGGAAGGATTTTATAGTGCTAGGTAGCAAAGATTAGTCTGTTGTATTTTTTAGTGCAGCTGGAAGAGAATAGTGGTGACAAGAAGATAGGAAATAATTTATCTAGAGAATATTGGTAGATAGGAAAAGGCGTTACATTTAGAACATAAAGGGAGAATGCAGTGGCAAAGAGGAAAGAGAATCTGAGGTTTCCAAGAATTAAAATTAAAAAAAAAAATACAATAAAATAAAAGTCAAAAAAAAAAGAAATTAAAAACTAAAAAGGGAAGAAAAAATTAATGAGACCGACAAACAAACAAACAAAAAACCAGAAAAAACAAAACAAACAAAAGAAAATACATAAAAACAAAACAAAAAACAATCAAAACAAAGCAATAAAACAAAGGGAACAAACAAACAAACAAAAATAAACCCCGAACCAGACCAATCAATCGAATAAAGAAAATAGTCCACAACAAATAAACAAGCAAAAAAAAAAAAAGAACACTAAATACTGTCCCTGGTTTTTATCTTCTCATCTGCCTGTTGGAAACCAATCTGCTCTTGATCGTGGTGTCTTGATGGCGTAGTCTTTCCCTTATAGTGCTGGTTTCTATGGTTTCTGTTTTTGTTTTCAGCAAAACGAAGGCTTTTCTGTGAGTTTGGATGCTGCCGGATGCGGCGGGCTGATCTCAGTCTGTTGGGCTGGGGCCGCGGCGCATGCAGTCCCGTGTTGGAGGGGGGCGCCCTGGCTCTACCACGCACCTGTCAGTAGTCTCCAATCTATGCTCTTCCCCTCGTTTCCTCCGCTGCTGCTCCAGCCCTAGGGGTGCACAGGCTCCTCTGCCGCTGGCATACGCGCACTGGCGGTTACGCGTCTAAGTCCCAAAGGCAGGTGCGAGCCAACCCGTCCGGGTCGTGCCTGGTCCCTGGTCAGCAACCCGTGGGATGCTTCTCCTCTCCATTCAGCAAGCCCTCCAGTAGGAGTGGTTGAACTTACCCGCAGTGGGGCTTCTCGGTCCAGCTCGGCTTCTCTCCATAGATTTTTTGATGATAGCCATTCTGACTTGTCTAAGATGATATCTCATTTCAGTTCTGATTTGCATTTCTCTAACAATGAGTGATGTTGAGCATCTCTTCATGTAATTTTGGGCCATCTCTGTGTCTTCTTTGGAGAGATATCTGTTCTGGTCTTTTTCCCATTTTTTGATTGGGCTGTGTGGTTTTTTTGTTTGTTTGTTTGTTTTCAGTTTTGAGTGATATGAGCTGCTTGCATATTTTGGAAATTATTTCTTTGTCAGTTGTTTCATTTGCTATTATATTCTTACATGCTGATGGCTGTCTTTTCACCCTGTTTATAATTTCTTTTGTTGTACAAAATCTTTTAAGTTTAATTAGGTCCCATTTGTTTATTTCCATTTTTCTTTCCATTACTCTAGAAGGCGGGCCATAGAAGACCTTACTTTGATTTATGTATTTGAGTGTTCTGCCTATGTTTTCCTCTAAGAGTTTTACGAGTTCTGGTCTTACAGTTAGGTCTTTAATCCACTTTTAGTTTATCTTTGTGTATGGTGTTAGGAAGTGTTCAAACTTCATTCTTTTACATGTAACTGTCCAGTTTTTCCAGCACCATATTTTGAAGAGGTTATCTTTGCCCCAATGTATATTCTTGCATTCTTTGTCAAATATAAAGCACCAATAGGTGTATGAATTTATCTCTGGATTCTTTGTCTTGTTCCTTGGTGTATATTTCTGTTTTTGAGTCAGTGTCATACTGTCTGGATGACTGTTGTTTTATAGTATACTGTGATGTTAGGAAGCTTGATCCCTCCAGCTCCATGGTTCTTGTTCAAGATTGCTTTGACTGTACAAAGTCTTTGGTGTTTCCATATGAACTGTGCTATTTTTTGGTCTAGTTCTGTGAAGAATGCCAATGGTAATTTGATAGGGATCATACTGAATTTGTAGATGATATTTGGTAGCATGGCCATTTTCACAATATTGATTCTTCCAACCGAGGAACATGGAATATCTCTCCATCTGTTTATGTCTTCTTTGATTTCTTTCATTACTGTCTTATAATTTTCTGTGCATAGTACTTTTGTCTCCTTAGGTAGGTTTATTCTTAGATATTTTATTATTTTGGTTGCAATGGTGAATGAGATTGCTTCCTTTATTTCTTTTCTGATTTTTCTTTATTTGTATATAGGATTGCTGGTGATTTCTGTGTGTTGATTTTGTATCCTGTGACATTGATAAATTCACTAATTAGTTCTAGTAATGTTCTGAGAGTGTGTTTAGGGTTTTCTACATATAACATCATGTCATCTGCAAACAGTGAGAGTTTTACATCTACTTTTCCAATCTGGATTCCTTTTATTTCTTTTTCTTCTCTAACTGATATACCTAGGAATTGAAGACTATGCTGAATACTACCAGTAAGAGTAGGCATCCCTGTCACTTTACTGATCTTAGAGGGAATGCTTTCACTTTTTCACCACTGAGAATAATACTTCCTGTGGGTTTATCAAATATGGCTTTCACTATATTGAGGTAGGTTCCTTCTATGCCCATTTTTTAAGTCTTCTTTATCAAGAATGGTTGCTAGATTTTGTCAAAAGCTTTTTCTGTTTCTACTGAGATTATCATTTTGTTTTTGTCTTTCAATTTGTTGATATGGTGTATCACATTGATTGATTTGTGGATATGGAAGAATCCTTGCATGCCTGGAATAAACCCAAATTAACCATGGTGTATGAATTTTTTGATGTGTTGTTGAATTCTGGTTGCTGTAATTTTGTTGAGGATTTTGCGTCTATATTCTTCAGTAATATTGGTCTGTCATTTTATTTTTTTATGTGTATTGTCTTTGATTTTGGTATCAGGATGATTTGGGGCTGGTAGAATGAGTTTGGAAGTGCTCCTTCACGTGCAATTTTTTGAAAGAGCATTAGAAGGATAAGCATTAGCTCTTCTTAAAATATTCAATAGAATTCACCTGTGAAGCCATCTGGCCCTGAGCTTTTATTTTTGCAGTGATTTTGGATCACAGATTCAATTTCTGTGCATATTTTTAACTGTGCTATTTTTTGGTCTAGTTCTGTGAAGAATGCCAATGGTAATTTGATAGGGATCATACTGAATTTGTAGATGATATTTGGTAGCATGGCCATTTTCACAATATTGATTCTTCCAACCGAGGAACATGGAATATCTCTCCATCTGTTTATGTCTTCTTTGATTTCTTTCATTACTGTCTTATAATTTTCTGTGCATAGTACTTTTGTCTCCTTAGGTAGGTTTATTCTTAGATATTTTATTATTTTGGTTGCAATGGTGAATGAGATTGCTTCCTTTATTTCTTTTCTGATTTTTCTTTATTTGTATATAGGATTGCTGGTGATTTCTGTGTGTTGATTTTGTATCCTGTGACATTGATAAATTCACTAATTAGTTCTAGTAATGTTCTGAGAGTGTGTTTAGGGTTTTCTACATATAACATCATGTCATCTGCAAACAGTGAGAGTTTTACATCTACTTTTCCAATCTGGATTCCTTTTATTTCTTTTTCTTCTCTAACTGATATACCTAGGAATTGAAGACTATGCTGAATACTACCAGTAAGAGTAGGCATCCCTGTCACTTTACTGATCTTAGAGGGAATGCTTTCACTTTTTCACCACTGAGAATAATACTTCCTGTGGGTTTATCAAATATGGCTTTCACTATATTGAGGTAGGTTCCTTCTATGCCCATTTTTTAAGTCTTCTTTATCAAGAATGGTTGCTAGATTTTGTCAAAAGCTTTTTCTGTTTCTACTGAGATTATCATTTTGTTTTTGTCTTTCAATTTGTTGATATGGTGTATCACATTGATTGATTTGTGGATATGGAAGAATCCTTGCATGCCTGGAATAAACCCAAATTAACCATGGTGTATGAATTTTTTGATGTGTTGTTGAATTCTGGTTGCTGTAATTTTGTTGAGGATTTTTGCGTCTATATTCTTCAGTAATATTGGTCTGTCATTTTATTTTTTTATGTGTATTGTCTTTGATTTTGGTATCAGGATGATTTGGGGCTGGTAGAATGAGTTTGGAAGTGCTCCTTCACGTGCAATTTTTTGAAAGAGCATTAGAAGGATAAGCATTAGCTCTTCTTAAAATATTCAATAGAATTCACCTGTGAAGCCATCTGGCCCTGAGCTTTTATTTTTGCAGTGATTTTGGATCACAGATTCAATTTCTGAACTTGTAGTTGGATTTTTCATAATTTCTATTTCATCCTGGTTCAGTCTTAGAAGACTGCACTTATCTAAAAATTTGTCTATTTCTTCCAGGTTGTCCAATTTATTGCCATATAGTTGTTCATAATAGTCTTTTACAATCATTTTTATTTCTGAATTGCCCATTTTAACCTCTCCTTTTTCATTTCTGAATTGTTGATTTAATTTTTCTCTTTTTTCTTGATGAGTCTGACTAGAGGTTTATTGACTTTATTTATCTTTTCTAAGAACCAGATTTTGTTTTCATTAGTCTTTACTATTGTTTCTTTCATTTATTTTTCATTCATTTCTGATCTGATCTTTATGATTTCTCTTCTTCTGCTAACTTTGGGTTTTTGTTAATTTTTTTGTTGTTCTTCTTTTTCTAGTTGTTTCAAGTGTAAAATTAGGCTGCCTTTTGGATGTTTTCTTTGTTTCTTGAAGTAGGATTGTATTTTTATAAATTTCATCTTAGAACGGCTTTTGCTGCATCCCATAGATTTTGAATTGTTTTTTCATTGTATTTTTCTTCCAGGATTTTTTTTTAAATTTCCTTTTTGATTTCTTCCATAATCCGTTCATTTTTTAGAAAAGTGTTGTTTATTCTCCATTTGTGTTTTTAACAGTTTTTTTTTTCCTTGTGGTTGATGTCTAGTCTCATAGCACTGTGGTCAGAAAAGATGATTAATGTGATTACAGATTTCTTAAATCTATTTTACTTTATCTTGTGATCCAAGATGTGGTTTGTTTGTTCCATGTGCACTTGAGAAGCAAGTGTATCCTTCTGCATTTGGATGGAATGTCCTATATATATCAATTAGATACATCTTTTCTATTATATCATTAAAGATATATTTTCACTTGTTAATTTTCTGCTTTAATGATCTGTCCATTGGTATAATAGGGATATTAAAGTCTCCTACTATTATTGTATTACTGTCAATATCTTCTTTTATGCCTGTGAGTATTTGTCTTGTGTATTAAGGTGCTCCCATGTTAGGTGCATAGATATATATATATAATTGTTACATCTTCCTCTTGAACTGACCCTTTGATTATTATGTAGGGTCTTGCCTTGTCTTTTATAATCTTCTTTGTTTTAATATCTATTTTATCTGAAATGAGGACTGCTACTCCAGCTTTATTTTGATTTCCATTTGCATGGTATAAAATTCTCCATCCTCTAACTTTATTTTTTTGTTTTGTCTTGGTTTAACTTTGGCCTCTTTTATTCATTTATTTATTTATTTGTTTATTTTCATCCATCTTTATTCTTTGGCCTGTGTGGGCCTCCCATTGCACTGGGCCCTCTCGTTACAGAGCACCAGCCTTGGGCGAATGGATTCCAGAGTGCTGGCTCATAATTGGACTCATCAGTTTCTTCCACTCTGTGGCATGTGGGATCTTTCAGGGCCTTGGATCAAACCGGTGCCTGTTGCACTACAAGGCTGACTATACACACTGGACCACCAGGGCAGCCGCCATCCTCTCAGTTTTAGTCTATATGTGTCTCTAGGACTGAAGTATGCTTCTGGCAAACAGCACATATATGGATCTTGTTTTGTATCCATTCAGTCAGTCTGTGTCTTTGGTTTGCTTTTAATCCATTTACATTTAATGTAATTATAGATAAAAATGCTTCTATTGCCATCTTTATAAATGTTTGGGGTTTGTTTGGTAGGTTATTTTCTTCTCTTAAATTTGTTGACTCAATAAATCCCTTTCATATTTGTTTTAGGGCTGGTTTAGATACTAAAATCTTTTAAATTTTGTTTGT
Organism: Tragulus kanchil; assembly: GCA_022376925.1. Classification (NCBI taxonomy): domain Eukaryota; kingdom Metazoa; phylum Chordata; class Mammalia; order Artiodactyla; family Tragulidae; genus Tragulus; species Tragulus kanchil. The sequence goes on along the minus strand of JAIOJX010000029.1, from coordinate 77,827,416 downwards.
CTGCAAAGCTTTTCATTTCTCTATCAATTTTGCATGAGCTCCTTGCTGGGTAGAATAGCCCTGGTTGTAGATTTTTCTCTTTCAGTATTTTAAATATATCTTTCCATCTTGCCTGCAGACTTTCTGCCAAGAGAGCTGCAGATAAACAAATGGGATTCTCTTTGTATGGCACTTGTTGCTTTTCCCTTGCTGCTTTTGATATGCTTTCTTTGTGTTTAATCTGTTAGCTTGATTAGTATGTGTCTTGGTATGTGTCTTCTGGGATTTATCCTGTATGAGTCTCTGTGCTTCTTGGACTTAACTGACTACTTCCTTTCTTATGCTCAGGAAGTTTTCAGCTATAAAGTCTTCAAAATTTTTCTCATATCCTTTCTTTTTCTCTTCTTCTTTTGGTACCCTACAATTTGAATGTTGGTGCATTTAATATTATTTGAGGGGTCTCTGAGACTGTCCTGAGTTCTTTTCATTCTTTGAACTTTATTTTGTTCTTCAGCAGCTATTTCCACCATTCTTCCAGCTCACTTATCCACTTTACTGCCTCAGATTCTCTATTATTCAGTGCTTGTATAGTATTTTCTTTTTCTCTTTTCCCATCATGCCTCTTATTTATATTTTTATTTTCATCCATCTTTTTATTCCTTGGCATGGGTGGGCCTCCCATTGCAGTGGCCTCTCTCACTGCAGAGCATTGGCTCTGGGCACATGCACTCCAAAGTGCTGGCTTCTGATTGGACACACTTGTCCAGCTGCTCTGTGGCACATGAGATCTTCCCAGTCCAGGGATGGAACTGGTGCCCCCTGCACTGCAAGGCAGACTCTTTACCCACTGAACCACCAAGGAAGTCCGTTCTATAGTATTTTTAAGTTCAGCGATTGAGTTGTTTTCCTCTGACCTGGACCACCAGGGCAGCCGCCATCCTCTCAGTTTTAGTCTATATGTGTCTCTAGGACTGAAGTATGCTTCTGGCAAACAGCACATATATGGATCTTGTTTTGTATCCATTCAGTCAGTCTGTGTCTTTGGTTTGCTTTTAATCCATTTACATTTAATGTAATTATAGATAAAAATGCTTCTATTGCCATCTTTATAAATGTTTGGGGTTTGTTTGGTAGGTTATTTTCTTCTCTTAAATTTGTTGACTCAATAAATCCCTTTCATATTTGTTTTAGGGCTGGTTTAGATACTAAAATCTTTTAAATTTTGTTTGTCTGCAAAGCTTTTCATTTCTCTATCAATTTTGCATGAGCTCCTTGCTGGGTAGAATAGCCCTGGTTGTAGATTTTTCTCTTTCAGTATTTTAAATATATCTTTCCATCTTGCCTGCAGACTTTCTGCCAAGAGAGCTGCAGATAAACAAATGGGATTCTCTTTGTATGGCACTTGTTGCTTTTCCCTTGCTGCTTTTGATATGCTTTCTTTGTGTTTAATCTGTTAGCTTGATTAGTATGTGTCTTGGTATGTGTCTTCTGGGATTTATCCTGTATGAGTCTCTGTGCTTCTTGGACTTAACTGACTACTTCCTTTCTTATGCTCAGGAAGTTTTCAGCTATAAAGTCTTCAAAATTTTTCTCATATCCTTTCTTTTTCTCTTCTTCTTTTGGTACCCTACAATTTGAATGTTGGTGCATTTAATATTATTTGAGGGGTCTCTGAGACTGTCCTGAGTTCTTTTCATTCTTTGAACTTTATTTTGTTCTTCAGCAGCTATTTCCACCATTCTTCCAGCTCACTTATCCACTTTACTGCCTCAGATTCTCTATTATTCAGTGCTTGTATAGTATTTTCTTTTTCTCTTTTCCCATCATGCCTCTTATTTATATTTTTATTTTCATCCATCTTTTTATTCCTTGGCATGGGTGGGCCTCCCATTGCAGTGGCCTCTCTCACTGCAGAGCATTGGCTCTGGGCACATGCACTCCAAAGTGCTGGCTTCTGATTGGACACACTTGTCCAGCTGCTCTGTGGCACATGAGATCTTCCCAGTCCAGGGATGGAACTGGTGCCCCCTGCACTGCAAGGCAGACTCTTTACCCACTGAACCACCAAGGAAGTCCGTTCTATAGTATTTTTAAGTTCAGCGATTGAGTTGTTTTCCTCTGTTTATTTTTCAGTTCTTGTATTTCTTTTTTCATTGTGTTAGTTGATTCTTGCATTTTCTCTATTATTCTATTTTTGACATTTTGGATCATCGTTAGTATCATTCTTTGAATTTTTTTCAAATAGTTTGTCAAATTCCTCTTTGGTCATTTGGATTTATGGATTTCTAGTTTGCTCTTTCTTTTGTGCAGTGTTTCCCTGCCTTTTTATTGCAATTATTGATTTTTAATTTATTGTTTGTGAGGTTTCCTTTACCCAGGCTTTGAATTTGAAGTTTTTCTTCCTTTAGGTTTCTGACCTTGCAGGAAGTCCCAATGGTTTGTGTCTTTCACAGTATGTTACTGATAATTGGTTGATACTTGGTCTTAATTGCATATGTTTGCCTTTGTGTGGGTTTTCTCTGTTCAATATTGCCTAATGTTAGTCGTTCTCTGGTAGTGTAGGATCTTAGAGTCAGTGTTGCCTTTCCGAGGTTTCAGGGTTTGATCTCTGGCCAATGAATGGAGATTTCTCCTCTACTTTGCTATGGCATTCAGCAGTATTAATATGAATATAAACATATGAGGGACAAGAGATGTGTCTCTGATGAATCACAATTAGAGAGATACGCAAATATTATTTAATATAATGGAATAAATACACATACATACACATACATAACAAAACCCAAATGGTCTAACAAGCTATAGTACAGTAGATTGATTTGGGTAAAGAATGGACCAAAACTGATAGCCCACTGTTAAGAATCAAGCTGACTAAGCATATACTGGACTACTAGAGCAAGGTCCCAGGTGGGGATAAAGCAATGAAAGCAGTATTAACCAATGAATATAATGAGGGAGAGAAAGAAGAGAATGGATAGGTAGTGAAGAAAGCTGGTATAGTATGGTATAGTAATGGAAAGGAGTATATAGAGGTATATAAAAAGAAATTCATATATATTAAACAGTGCAGTAGGAAAAGAATTACAAACAAAATAAGCAAAGGGATAGTTTTAGGGAGAATAAGAGTAGGTATAAAAGATTTATCAGTTAAAATGAAGAAAGCAAGAAATGTGGTTAAAAAAAAAGAAAGAAAAAAATTTAACCTTGAAAATAAAGATAAAAATGTAGGAAAGATTAAAGATTATATATATATATAACAAACCCACAAAACTGTTCTGTATTTTCATTTGTGGCTTTAACTTCATCTCTCAGTGTGAGTTGTCTTCCAGAGTTTGTCCTGTGGCTGACCTAGAGGTTTTGGGTCCCTCCTAGTAGGGACAAGGTGTAGGAGTAGGGCAACTGCTTGGATTTCATACTCCTGGCCAGACAAGTTTTTCAAGTTAGTAGGTTGGGGTCATTGCAGCCCTGGTTTATGTGACTAGTTGGCCAGGACAGTGGAAATGTGTTGCCTCTGTGAAGACTGAATGCCAAATGCGCAGGTTTCAGTCTCATGCAGGTCCACTGCTCACACTTCCAGAGTCCCGTGTGCCCAAAGTGGAAATGTTTGTTTTTAGTTTTCTTTGTTGCTTTGTTTTGGGTTTTTCTGTTCAATATTGCCTAATGTTAGTCGTTCTCTGGTAGTGTAGGATCTTAGAGTCAGTGTTGCCTTTCCGAGGTTTCAGGGTTTGATCTCTGGCCAATGAATGGAGATTTCTCCTCTACTTTGCTATGGCATTCAGCAGTATTAATATGAATATAAACATATGAGGGACAAGAGATGTGTCTCTGATGAATCACAATTAGAGAGATACGCAAATATTATTTAATATAATGGAATAAATACACATACATACACATACATAACAAAACCCAAATGGTCTAACAAGCTATAGTACAGTAGATTGATTTGGGTAAAGAATGGACCAAAACTGATAGCCCACTGTTAAGAATCAAGCTGACTAAGCATATACTGGACTACTAGAGCAAGGTCCCAGGTGGGGATAAAGCAATGAAAGCAGTATTAACCAATGAATATAATAAGAGAAGAGAAAGAAGAGAATGGATAGGTAGTGAAGAAAGCTGGTATAGTATGGTATAGTAATGGAAAGGAGTATATAGAGGTATATAAAAAGAAATTCATATATATTAAACAGTGCAGTAGGAAAAGAATTACAAACAAAATAAGCAAAGGGATAGTTTTAGGGAGAATAAGAGTAGGTATAAAAGATTTATCAGTTAAAATGAAGAAAGCAAGAAATGTGGTTAAAAAAAAAGAAAGAAAAAAATTTAACCTTGAAAATAAAGATAAAAATGTAGGAAAGATTAAAGATTATATATATATATAACAAACCCACAAAACTGTTCTGTATTTTCATTTGTGGCTTTAACTTCATCTCTCAGTGTGAGTTGTCTTCCAGAGTTTGTCCTGTGGCTGACCTAGAGGTTTTGGGTCCCTCCTAGTAGGGACAAGGTGTAGGAGTAGGGCAACTGCTTGGATTTCATACTCCTGGCCAGACAAGTTTTTCAAGTTAGTAGGTTGGGGTCATTGCAGCCCTGGTTTATGTGACTAGTTGGCCAGGACAGTGGAAATGTGTTGCCTCTGTGAAGACTGAATGCCAAATGCGCAGGTTTCAGTCTCATGCAGGTCCACTGCTCACACTTCCAGAGTCCCGGTGTGCCCAAATTTGGTTAGTGGCCCCCAACATCTGTTTATCCTGTCTCAGAGGTGCTTCAATTTGGCTACTGACAACCTCTTTCAAGTGGTTTAATGTCTGTTGTGCCTTCATGAGGAACACTCAAGGGACCCCCACCTGCAGTGATAGTGGGCCTGCCAGGAGCCTCTGCTGCCTAGCTTCTGCACTACTTTTGGACTTGTGCCAGTTTATTTGCTCTCTGCTGGCTCTCTCCTTTTCCTGGGTCATTTACCAGGCCTGCAGTGGAGGTGGGGGTGTGGGGGTTCTGGGAGAGCTCAAGGGATTCGCTGCTAGTTTCTGGGATGTTTATGGGTTAAGAGTTTCAGGTTTCTCATCTGGCTTTCCAAGATTCTGCTGTTCAACTTAGTCCCCTTGTGAAGGGATTTCCTGGGGTGGGAGCTTCTTCATGTCTCTCACCTCCCTTCCTCCCTCAGTGCTCAGGCTTTTCTCTGGGACTCCTGCATCTTTTTTTGTTTTCCCTTTTTTATGTCTCTATCTTTTTCCTACCTCATTCCAAGGAACCCAGCTTAGTTAGCCCCTGGAGACCTGGGGTCTTCTGTTGTCATCTAAGGACTGTATTGTCGGGTTGTTCCATGTCTTGATAAGTTTTGATGAATTTGTTGGGGAGCTGGTGATATCCCAGTGTTATTCCTCCACCATCTTGGACTTCTACCCAGGCTTGTTTCTTGATTTAAAAAGGAAATAAAAGCAATTTAGAAATTCCATTCTCAGGCTGATATCATATTACCAGGTCTAATCCTGAAGTAAAATTACATGTAAAGTTCTTTGTTGCAAAATTTTATGATAAAATTTTAATCAGAAATCAAATTTATCCTTTCATTCTAGCATTTCTTAATGGCTATTTCATATATTTTTCAGATAAATGTCTTGAGCTAAATGGAGAGCAGGCTATACAATGGAGAAAAGTTAAAAGAAAGTTTTTAAATTTACCATTTTCCGGTAAGGCTCCTGGCCAGACAAGTTTTTCAAGTAGGTTGGGGTCATTGCAGCCCTGGTTTATGTGACTAGTTGGCCAGGACAGTGGAAATGTGTTGCCTCTGTGAAGACTGAATGCCAAATGCGCAGGTTTCAGTCTCATGCAGGTCCACTGCTCACACTTCCAGAGTCCCGGTGTGCCCAAATTTGGTTAGTGGCCCCCAACATCTGTTTATCCTGTCTCAGAGGTGCTTCAATTTGGCTACTGACAACCTCTTTCAAGTGGTTTAATGTCTGTTGTGCCTTCATGAGGAACACTCAAGGGACCCCCACCTGCAGTGATAGTGGGCCTGCCAGGAGCCTCTGCTGCCTAGCTTCTGCACTACTTTTGGACTTGTGCCAGTTTATTTGCTCTCTGCTGGCTCTCTCCTTTTCCTGGGTCATTTACCAGGCCTGCAGTGGAGGTGGGGGTGTGGGGGTTCTGGGAGAGCTCAAGGGATTCGCTGCTAGTTTCTGGGATGTTTATGGGTTAAGAGTTTCAGGTTTCTCATCTGGCTTTCCAAGATTCTGCTGTTCAACTTAGTCCCCTTGTGAAGGGATTTCCTGGGGTGGGAGCTTCTTCATGTCTCTCACCTCCCTTCCTCCCTCAGTGCTCAGGCTTTTCTCTGGGACTCCTGCATCTTTTTTTGTTTTCCCTTTTTTATGTCTCTATCTTTTTCCTACCTCATTCCAAGGAACCCAGCTTAGTTAGCCCCTGGAGACCTGGGGTCTTCTGTTGTCATCTAAGGACTGTATTGTCGGGTTGTTCCATGTCTTGATAAGTTTTGATGAATTTGTTGGGGAGCTGGTGATATCCCAGTGTTATTCCTCCACCATCTTGGACTTCTACCCAGGCTTGTTTCTTGATTTAAAAAGGAAATAAAAGCAATTTAGAAATTCCATTCTCAGGCTGATATCATATTACCAGGTCTAATCCTGAAGTAAAATTACATGTAAAGTTCTTTGTTGCAAAATTTTATGATAAAATTTTAATCAGAAATCAAATTTATCCTTTCATTCTAGCATTTCTTAATGGCTATTTCATATATTTTTTTTCAGATAAATGTCTTGAGCTAAATGGAGAGCAGGCTATACAATGGAGAAAAGTTAAAATAAAGAATATGTACATATTTTCCAAAATATTGACCATTTTCCATTCAAATAGTTACTTTAGGGAGATTAAGTTTCGAGTTAAAGTTATAAGAGAATACATGAAAATTTGCATCTTTCTTTTACGTCTTTGCTATGATTCTTTGCTAAGATTCTTTGCTATTTGTTTTTTTTTTATTTTATTTATTTATCTTTTTGGAGGGGGGCTGGGGAGGGAGGGGGGTGGGCGGGCCACTTCTATTGGCCTTTCATTTCTCTATTTTCATCCGTCTTTGTTCTTTGGCTCCTGTGGGCCTCCCATCGCGGTGGCCACTGTTGTCGCAGAGCACCGACTCTGGGCACACACGCACCAGAGCTCCAGCTCGGTAATTGGACACATCGGTCCAGCTGCTCCGCTGCACGTGGGATCTTCCCAGGCCAGGGATCGAACTGGCGCCCCTTGCACTGCAAGGCGGTGGCTTTACCCACTGGACCACCAGGGGAAGCCCTGCTATTTGGTTTTCCAATAGAAATTGAAGGGAATTGGTTCATTGACCACTCAAATGAATTTTTCTCTGTCTCCTTCTCAGTATAATCACTGAGGAAAAATAATAATAACAACCAACTTGAACTTTTTCTACTAATGTTTTATAGGCATGGTGATGGAAAATAAGATTCTTTGAATAAGCAGTTGCATCCTTCTTTCCAGAGAAGATGTTTGGGAATCTGACTGTATTGTCGGGGTGTTCCATGTCTTGATAAGTTTTGATGAATTTGTTGGGGAGCTGGTGATATCCCAGTGTTATTCCTCCACCATCTTGGACTTCTACCCAGGCTTGTTTCTTGATTTAAAAAGGAAATAAAAGCAATTTAGAAATTCCATTCTCAGGCTGATATCATATTACCAGGTCTAATCCTGAAGTAAAATTACATGTAAAGTTCTTTGTTGCAAAATTTTATGATAAAATTTTAATCAGAAATCAAATTTATCCTTTCATTCTAGCATTTCTTAATGGCTATTTCATATATTTTTTTTCAGATAAATGTCTTGAGCTAAATGGAGAGCAGGCTATACAATGGAGAAAAGTTAAAATAAAGAATATGTACATATTTTCCAAAATATTGACCATTTTCCATTCAAATAGTTACTTTAGGGAGATTAAGTTTCGAGTTAAAGTTATAAGAGAATACATGAAAATTTGCATCTTTCTTTTACGTCTTTGCTATGATTCTTTGCTAAGATTCTTTGCTATTTGTTTTTTTTTTATTTTATTTATTTATCTTTGTGGAGGGGTGGGGAGGGAGGGGGGTGGGCGGGCCACTTCTATTGGCCTTTCATTTCTCTATTTTCATCCGTCTTTGTTCTTTGGCTCCTGTGGGCCTCCCATCGCGGTGGCCACTGTTGTCGCAGAGCACCGACTCTGGGCACACACGCACCAGAGCTCCAGCTCGGTAATTGGACACATCGGTCCAGCTGCTCCGCTGCACGTGGGATCTTCCCAGGCCAGGGATCGAACTGGCGCCCCTTGCACTGCAAGGCGGTGGCTTTACCCACTGGACCACCAGGGGAAGCCCTGCTATTTGGTTTTCCAATAGAAATTGAAGGGAATTGGTTCATTGACCACTCAAATGAATTTTTCTCTGTCTCCTTCTCAGTATAATCACTGAGGAAAAATAATAATAACAACCAACTTGAACTTTTTCTACTAATGTTTTATAGGCATGGTGATGGAAAATAAGATTCTTTGAATAAGCAGTTGCATCCTTCTTTCCAGAGAAGATGTTTGGGAATCTGACTGATATTTAGAAGAGACCAAGTTTCTAAAACTCTATTTCCCTATCGGAGAAGTTTTATAAGTACTATGTGCAACTAAAACTTACCCATAAATATTTTTATTTATTAAAATAGAGAAAGGACATTCTGTTGGTGAAGCTTTCTTATCTCTCTATTATCTATTTCTTAAAATGAGTTATAGTTGATGATTTCAAGCAAGTGTTTACTAGCTAATTCTGAATGGAATTATAAGAATGTAGATTCTAATTGGAAGGATAATAGTGATCATATAGTACAGGGATCAGTAAAATGCAGTCTGTGTTGTAAACTGTTTTTGCAAATAAAGTTTTATTGGAATAGAGTTACACTTTATTCATTTATATATTGCCTATGGCTATTTTTAGTCTACAGCAGCATTGCTGAAGAGTAGAGACAAAGACTACAGGCATCATAAAAAATAAAATTTACTGTTTGGCCCTTATCGGTATTTACTAGTCTTAGATCAATTTGAAACCTTTACTTTTATAGATGAGGATTGCTCCTAAAAATTAATTTTCAAAACATAAAATTAGTAAATTATTAAGTTTAAAATTCAGTATTAGATATTCATATTTATATTTCTATGGAGTACAGAGTAACTGGATTTTTGATATTTTAAAAAATCTAAAGTTTAAGTTATGTATTATATTGCACATACACATTATATATAAGTTGTATACATATACATATATATATATATCTGACCTTCCCAGGTGGAACTAGTGGGAAAGCCAATGCAGAATCGCCATGAACAGAAAGGCCAGTGCAGCTACAGTCAGTAGGGTCACACAGAGTCAGACATGACTGAAGTGACCTAGTATGCATGCATACGCATATAGCTTTGATGTGTGGTAGATGCTATGATGTTCCACTCAAACTATCCTTCAAAGATAAAAGACAAATAAAACTTATTCTTTCAGCTTCTAGATATTTTATCAGCAGAAAACCCTAATCTATCATAAACCTTCATGAACTCACTGAGCTGAACAGAATTACCTATCCAAGGTCAGTCCTGCTTTCTAAGTGTATGGGGAGAAATTGAGCTCCAATGCTCCCTCAGTGAAAGTCTTCTTTGCCACCTTCATGTGATGAGGGAACTGGGAAGCAGGAATATTTCTTGGCATCTTCTTGACTTGAATTAACTGGGACCATGCTTTTGTACTATCTTAATTTTTCCCAGAGCTCAATTTTGCTTCCCTCCTTCTGTCTACTTCCCTTCCATAAATGTTGATACAAAGCACAGTCTCTACGTATCCTCCTGATGGCTAATTTCTATCTCAAAGTCTACTTCACTGGAATCCCATGCTGGTAAGTTGCCATTACTACAATAAAGAATGAAAGCTTTTCCAAATTAGTGTCTGAGAGTCAACCATCAGATACATATTTGGTGTCTTTATTCAACAACACCTACTTAGTAAAAATTTACTACCTTTTATGAATATAGGTCTTTTCCCCCCTATTTCTTTGTAAAATAATTTCATCAGTTGATTTGATGGAGGGTTTTTATTTTTTTTTTTTTTTTGATGTATGTTACAGATGCAATTATTGGCATGCACACAATTGAAAAGCAAATTCTCAGATGCTGCAAACTGTTCTGCATCTCTCTACCTCCTATGCTGACAAACAAGGAAGATGTCCTGGCTCCTTTTAACTACCATGTTGCTAATAATACTATGATTAATAAAAATTGAGAACAAATATTGGTAATGATAGGGAAAGATTTCAATAACATCTGACTGCCCATCAGCACACAATTACTCTTTTGTGTCAAGTCTCTTTTACCTTTTCTATTTTAAGTCTTAGCCATACAGAAAGAAAAACATAAATGATCATCTTAAACTCAATTTAGATCATGGTTTTACTTATATATCAAGGATTATTGCATTTAATTTAACTGAGAATTGAAGTGCCGAGCTAAGGAAGTGTGCAATAGAAATAGAAAGGCCACTTAGGAGAAAAAAAAAGTTATAATTTTTTATTTCTGTTGTATTCTGACACTTTTAGTAGCTTATGCCACCTGACTGGCTTTGCAGAGTAGAACTAAACAAATAAAAGTGAATGGGGATGACATGGGCCACCTGACTTTGGCATTTGCACTCTATCGGTATCATAAACCTTCATGAACTCACTGAGCTGAACAGAATTACCTATCCAAGGTCAGTCCTGCTTTCTAAGTGTATGGGGAGAAATTGAGCTCCAATGCTCCCTCAGTGAAAGTCTTCTTTGCCACCTTCATGTGATGAGGGAACTGGGAAGCAGGAATATTTCTTGGCATCTTCTTGACTTGAATTAACTGGGACCATGCTTTTGTACTATCTTAATTTTTCCCAGAGCTCAATTTTGCTTCCCTCCTTCTGTCTACTTCCCTTCCATAAATGTTGATACAAAGCACAGTCTCTACGTATCCTCCTGATGGCTAATTTCTATCTCAAAGTCTACTTCACTGGAATCCCATGCTGGTAAGTTGCCATTACTACAATAAAGAATGAAAGCTTTTCCAAATTAGTGTCTGAGAGTCAACCATCAGATACATATTTGGTGTCTTTATTCAACAACACCTACTTAGTAAAAATTTACTACCTTTTATGAATATAGGTCTTTTCCCCCCTATTTCTTTGTAAAATAATTTCATCAGTTGATTTGATGGAGGGTTTTTTTTTTTTTTTTTTTTTTTGATGTATGTTACAGATGCAATTATTGGCATGCACACAATTGAAAAGCAAATTCTCAGATGCTGCAAACTGTTCTGCATCTCTCTACCTCCTATGCTGACAAACAAGGAAGATGTCCTGGCTCCTTTTAACTACCATGTTGCTAATAATACTATGATTAATAAAAATTGAGAACAAATATTGGTAATGATAGGGAAAGATTTCAATAACATCTGACTGCCCATCAGCACACAATTACTCTTTTGTGTCAAGTCTCTTTTACCTTTTCTATTTTAAGTCTTAGCCATACAGAAAGAAAAACATAAATGATCATCTTAAACTCAATTTAGATCATGGTTTTACTTATATATCAAGGATTATTGCATTTAATTTAACTGAGAATTGAAGTGCCGAGCTAAGGAAGTGTGCAATAGAAATAGAAAGGCCACTTAGGAGAAAAAAAAAGTTATAATTTTTTATTTCTGTTGTATTCTGACACTTTTAGTAGCTTATGCCACCTGACTGGCTTTGCAGAGTAGAACTAAACAAATAAAAGTGAATGGGGATGACATGGGCAAGCAAAGGAATCTTCCTGACAAATATTGGAACCCTAATTATGAGGAGAACAGTTCTGATGGGGAAAGTGATGAGGAAGAGAAGTTAGGTTATTTGCAGGGAATGCCACTATGTGGGGAAGAAGACCCCTCTACTCTAACTTGGTGGGTATATCAAATGCTCCCACAAGAGTGTTCATTAGTATGAGGGGATGATTTCATGTTCACTTCTCACAGGAAAGATCAAGAAAAAGATACCTGAACCGAGTGGACAAATGGCTTTTACACTAGCTATAAGCACTGCCTGCAGCCTTGTCTCTCTGAGACCTCCTCCAAGGATGAATAGGTAGCTAGTTATTGATAAAAGCCTGGGCCTGAAATAGCCCCACTCATAAAATTAGCAGTTTATAGACTTAAACTATCACCTTTGACAAACATTGATAGAGATATTTACCTAGGCGCTAGTACAGAACACAAGAGCTCGTCCACTTGTGCTATTTTAGTTATAGTGTAACACACTCTTTACAACTCGTAGTTCCCTTTGTAGATTAAGAATTGTAAGAATGTTCTCTGTACAAACACATGCTTCCCCCTGAGGACAAAGGTGTTTACCTAGGTGCTAGTAGAGGAGCAAAAAGCTCCAGTAGTAACAACGTTTGCATCTCTAGAGGAGCAGAAAGCTCTTGTAATAACCACTTTTGTGATTAACCTGAGATTTCTAGTTGAGAAAATATAAAAATGTAAGGTTAGATTGTGCGGGAGTCTCGGTCACGGAGATCGGCTGTGCCTGATGTGACATCGAGACTCCTCAGCTCTGGGGTTAGAACTTCTGCTTGCATTTGATTGAGTTCTGATTTTACTTAATTGAGTTCTGATTTTACTTAAGAAGTTCTGATTGAGTACTGAACATATTTGTGCGTGCCTTTATTTGAATTCTGATTAATTGAATCTTGATTCTGATTATTATGTGTACTATGATTAATAAGGCTGCTCTTAGTTTGACAATACTCGATCCGAGACTCGCAACTCTGAGAGGACTACACTATGACTGTAAAAGTTCTCTGATCTATTTAAGATAGTATCTCTTAGTGAGAACTAGTAAAAGTAGGAATCAGAGTAAGCTGCAGCACAGTGCCTGTGACCGGGATATAGAAATGCTTAAGTGGACCTGTCAAAGATATAATGACAAACTATTGTAAATATTTGGTATGTTTTGTAAATATGTGGGACTCAATCAAAATTTTTCTAAACTGTGAAAGAACCAGAAACAATAAAATTGTATGGAACTACTTCAGTTTTATCTTTTTTCTAAAAATGTTTTATTGTACTTTTTCAGATATGTATTTTTAACTTCTAAATTCACACTTAAGCATTATCTTTTAAATGTGTCATCAAAATTTATGCCACCAATATAAACACAAAGAAATTTATAGTATTTAGATTTCTGTTCTGGCTCATACAATTTGCATTGAATGTTTCTTGGAAAATCACTGCTCTTTCTTACTACCATAAGTAAATAAAAATTCTGTATAATCTACTGACTGAGGTTAGATTATGTCTCTTAAATGTATAAGCAACAACCTTAGAAAACTAACAACGTTATGAAGTATACAAGCAGGTCGGTGTTATCAAAGGTTCAGGTTTCTGAGACTGCATAATATTTATAAAACTTATGATGAGAGAGGTACTCAAAATCAGAGAGGTAAACTTGAAGAGATGCTACTAAAATGTGTTGAGACAAAAACAGTTTATCGGAAGGTAGATATTTTAGCTGACCAGGTTCTGATGTTCCTATTAAAATTTGTAAGCAGATGAAGTTTCAGAATATAGCTCTGAGGAAGTTCCTGCCATAATAATTGCAAAAACAAGAGGTAGAATGACTTTAGGCATAAATGACTGAGAAAATGGAAAATACTCCATTTACCACACTTACACATTTTATTTAAAAACACAAATATATGTGTTTATTAGGCCAATAATGGCCCAAGATGATACTTTAGTACAATTTTATATTCTAAGAGACAATTCACTTACAAATGCAGATGGGAAGTGAGGGGAAGAAAAGGTTCCAGGACATCTCTCAAAATATGGTTTCTATAGAAAAACTGTATCAATGCTGTTATAGTTGCCTCAAACCGCAGAATTATTGGACTGCATTTCAGGCTCCCAAATAAGAAGCTCTATGGGTGAGGACTTGAAAAGTGCATTTTTTTGAAATTATCCTGTTTAGAATTACCTACTCCCAGTTTTGTGTAATGGGCTTCCCTGAAAGCTCAGATGGTAAAGTATCTGCCTGGAATATGGGAGAACCTGGCTCGATCCCTGGGTAGGAAAGATATCCTGGAGAAGGAACTGGAAATCCATTCCAGGATTTTTGCCTGGAGAATCCATGGATAGAGGAACTTGGAAGACTAGAGTCTGTGGGGTTGCAAAGGGCTGGACACAACTGAGTGACTAAAACACACACACACACACAATTTTATGTGCTAAAACCTGATGTCAATGATGATGGGTTTAGAAGGGCAATTATTCACTGTAATATGGTCTGTGGTTTCTAAATATCAAGATGTGATATTCCAAAGTACTGGGAATATTTGGTGAGCAGGAGACTGTCGAGCATGGTGCCTGAGTGTCCAAGGGGTCATCACTGATACTATATTAGGGCATAGGTAACCAAGTCCTTCCCAGTTTTAACAGATGGGAAGTCCTAACACATGGGAAAGAATACATAGATCTTTTTTAATCCTGTCTATAACCATCAGAAATGTCCAGTTTTTGCCTTATGGTAGATTCCCAGTATGTTTTGCATTGCAGGAAGCAAACTCATTCTATTCTCTGATAGCCACTGCCATAATTGACAAAATACTTCACTTCACTGAACTTCATTTTCTTCATCTCTAGAAAGAGATTATAATATCTTTCTCATGAGTTTTTCTAAGATACAGCAACAGAATACATGGGAGAAATCTCTGGAAAATTTTCCAAATAATTTTAAGAGTGAAAGATTAGAATTCCATATGTATGTGACTCAATTTTTTTTCATATGTACAAATATTAATTATTTACAAGTAAAAGGTAATGCCAATTTTGTCATTTATATAATTTTAATAAAAAAGTACCTAAGTTTGATTAGGAAAATATTTTATGTGAATCAGTCTTTACCTTATTTCAATCGAGTCTGTGAATACTAAATACTCTGAACTTTTTTTTCTCAAAAAAACACACATACTGTCACATGGTCAGATATCCTTATCTTTTGGATCCTACTTCTCTCTCCAAATTTAGCTGCATTAATTCATGTCATTATTCACTCAAATACTTTTAAATGCTACGTTTGCTCAGCTTCATTTTTTAATTGAAATACAGTTGATTTAAAATATTCATTTTGGGTACACAACATAATGATTCATTATTTTTATAGATTCCATATTTTATAGATCCCATATATATGTACTAGTATACTGTATTTGTCCTTCTCTTTTGGGCTTGCTTCATTTTGTGTAATATGTTCTAGATTCATTCACCTTATTAGGACTGAATCTCCTGCATTTTTTTTTCACAGCTGAGAAATATTCCATTGTATATACGTACCATAGCTTCTTTATTCATTCATTTGTTGATAGACATCTAGGTTGTTTCCATGTTCTAGCTATTTTATAGAGGGCTGCAATGAACATTGGGGTACAGGTGTCTCTCTCAATTCTGATTTCAACAGGGTATAAACCTAATAGTGGGATTGCTGGGTCATATGGTGTTTCTGTTCTTAGTTTTAAAGGAATTTCCATATTGTTTTCCATAGTGGTTGTATCAATTTACATTCCCACCAACTATGTAAGAGCATTCCGTTTTCTCCATGATCTCTCCAGCATCTATTTTCTGTAGATTTTTTTTTAATTTTTAGCCTATTTTATTGATTTTTTTATCCATTTATTTTTATCCATCTTTCTCCTTGGCCTGTGTAGGCCTCCCATTGCAGTGGCCTCTCTTATCGCAGAGCACCTGCTCTGGGCACATGAGCTTGAGAGTGCTGGCTTGTAATTGGACACAGCGGTCCAGCTGCTCTGTGTCACGTGGGATCTTCCTGGGTCAGGGATAAACCAGTGATCCGGTTTGATTGCTTTTGCTGTGCAAAAGGTTTAAGTTTTATTAGGTTCCACATGCTTATTTTTGGTTTTATTTCGGTTATTCTAGAGGGTGGGTCATTGAAAATTTTGCTTTAATTTATGTCATTGAGTGTTTTGCCTATATTCTCTTCTAGGATTTTTATGGTTTCTGTTCTTACATTTAAGTCTTTAATCCATTTTGAGTTTATTTTTGTTAGAGAATGTTTCAACTTCTTTTATTTATTTATTTATTTTTTTTGCATGTGGCTGTCCAGTTTTCCCAGCACCATTTGTTGAAGAGGCTGCCTTTGTCTCATTTTATATTTTGACCTCCTTTGTGGAAAATAAGGTACCCATAGGTGCATGGGTTTACCTCTGGATTCTCTATCTTATTCCATTGGTCTATACTTCTGCTTTTGTGCCAGTACCATGCTGTCTTCAAGACCGTTGCTTTTTAGTGTAGTCTGAAGTTAGGGAGAATGATCCCTCCAGCTACATTCTTCTTTTTCAGGATTGCTTTGGCTATCCAAGGTCTCTTGTGTTTCCATATGAACTGTGTACACAGTAATTTATCTCTTAATCCCATGCTTCTGTCTTTCTGAACTCCCCAATTGCCTCTGTCTACTCCCGTCTCCCCATTGATATCCAGTAGTTCATATTTGTTTTATTTTTCTATTTTCTACATATGAGTGATAACATCATTCATCATTCTCTGTCTGATATCTCAGTAAGCATAATACTGTAGGTCTATTCACATCATTGCAAATGTCAGAAGGTCATTTGTTCTTATGGTTGAGTAGCATTCCATGCTGTATATATACCATGTCTTCTTTAGCTATTCTTTTGTTGATGGACAGTTGGATTGCTTCTGTATATTGGGGTGCATGTATTTTTTTGAATTATGATTTTTACTTTTTTCCAGTATATACCCAGGAGTACAGTTGCTGGCTCACATGATAGTTCTCTTTTTAGTTTTTTGAGAAACCTCCATTTCAACTAGTTGTACTGATGTATATTCATAACAACCCCACGTAGTGGAATTTGCTTTTCTCCATATTCTCAGCAATATTTGTTATTTGTAGACTTTTTCATGATAGCCATTCTTTCAGGTGTAAAGTATATATCATTGTATTTTTGACATGCACTCATCTATAATTATGAATTTTGAGCCACTTTTCATGTGTCTGTCAGCCATTTCTAAATATTTGGAAAAATGTCTGTTTACATCTTCTGTCCATTTTCTAATCAAATTCCTTGTTTATTTGATAATTGATTCATATGTATCTATTTAGCACTAATCAGTTATATTATTTTCCAATAATTTCTCACATTCAATAGTCTTTTCATTTTGTTGAAAGTTTCCTTCACTCTGCAAAATTTTTAAAAGTTTATCTCTCATTTTTTTCATTTTTTCTCTTATTTTCCTACACAAATAGATTCACAAAAATATTGCTTTAAAATATGTCACATAGTATTCTGCCTGTACTCTCTTCTAGGAGATTTTTTTCAAGGCTTACATTTAGGGCTTTAATCCATTTTTGGTTTATTTTTTTGCATTGTATAGGGAAATGTTCTAATCTCATTATTCTACATGTAGCTGTGCAGTATCCCCAGCACCACTTATTGAAGAGACTGTCTCTTCTTCCCTGTTTATTCACATCTTCTCTGTCATAGATTGATTGACTGTAGGTATGTGGGTTGATTTCTGGACTCTCTTTTCTGTTTCATTGATCTATGTGTCTTTTTGTGCCAGTACTATGGTGTTTTGATTACTGTAGCTTTGTAGTATAGTCTGAAGTCAGAGACTATAATATATCCAACTTCATTCTTTTTTTCCCAAGATTTTTGGCATTTCAGGGTGTGCTCAAAATGTATGGATTTAATGTCCTACTTGAATTTTCATTAAGGAATAGATAATTTAAAACTTGTGAAAATAAGTCCATAGCTATATATATTAGTATAAATAAACAATAACTAAAACATTTTAATTTTTGCAATAGAAAGCCCATTTACAAATGGCTCTATATCTTTCATTTTAATTTATCCTGAGTATTAGTCCATTGTACTAATTTACCAGATATTTTTTTTCCATTTACAAAATGAGAAACATTTGAATCTCTTCTGGCTTTTAGAAACCAAGGGAAAAAACACACTATAAGAATTTACAAAAGTACTATTGCTTGAACATTAGTTATCCTTTGTCAAATAAAAGAAGAGAAATAGATCTCCCAGTGATCCAGAAAAGTTCATCAATAGTATCTACTATACTCTCTGAATTTTGTCTTGGTGCATGTATTAAATTTTTAATGAAAAATACTTTTTAGATGGCCTTGTATGATTAATGAGTCTTTCCAGCCTCACATTTTTTTTCTCTTCTCTGTACCTCATGCTTCTATTTTTTTGTCTAAATCTTATACAAAATTATTCACTCTATATGGAAAACTGTTATCTGAACCGGCTCCTTCCCTTTTACATAGTGTATTCTGAAACAACTACCATATCTCAAATTCTGTATTACTTCTTGTAGGTAACTTCTCTTCCTCAAATCTTTAGGCCAAGTTGAGGTCCTGACCACATACTGTCTGCATAGCTGTGATATTTTCTTAGCAGCTGTAATGCATTATTTAGAAAACTTTCTGGTATAAGTGAAAAACCTAATTCAATAAGAAAAAGAGAACTAAGTGTCCTTTGTAATAGATGAGTCCAAGTTTGCGGCATGACTCAGAAATAGCTGTATTTAGAAACATGTTTCCTGTAGGACTGTGATTTTTTGTTTGTTTGTTTGTTTGTTTTTGGTTTCATTCAGATTTCACATGGCAACCTTCAGCAATGCTTGGTCTCCATCCTCCCAAATTCAAATCTAATGGTAACTGGACATGTCTGTTTTCATGCATGCAGTAAAAGTCTCATTGTGACTCACTGACTCTAATCATGTTACATGCTCACCTCAAAATTAATCAGTGAAATTAGGAGGGTACAATACTGTGAGAAGGTTTACCTGAAAGTAGTATTTAATACACAGTTGCAACAAGAGATAGAAAACTTTCATGAAAAGCAAGATAAAGGACAAATATTTCAGCATTTGGGCCTTTGAGTGCTTTTAGAGTTAGTTGCTCCAGGGAATGCATGAGTAGAGTTAGAACCAAAATATCGCTGAGAGAACCCACTCACTGAGTAAGGTAGAAAACCTTAAATAATTGTAGCATGGAAATTCAGTCACAAAAAAGAAAACAGAAATTATAGAAACATGAAGATTTTATATTCTAGCATGTCTTTAAAAAAATAGATCAACAGTGCTAAATTGGGTGGGGAGATCTAACCCTGAAACAACACCTTTATATACTTTTATTGAAAAATAAACAAATTTTACCTTATATAATATATTAATTCCAGTATAATTTAAACGCTTAATGCACTTTAGTTATTTGTTCTATTGTATGAAAACAAGTAGCAAACTCAATATTCCCAGGAAAACAAATAAAGAAGTCCAATAACTGATTTTTTTTTTTTTTATAAAAACACAGTTTTGCTGTTTACTCTCACACATCAACCTGGATGAACCTTAAGTATACAATATGTCTCTTCCCTCTTGAACTTCCCTCCCATCACTTACCCCACCCCACCCCTCTAGGTTGTTACAGAGTTCCTGTTTGAATTCTCTTGGTTTTCAAGCATATTCCCATTAGTTATCTATTTTATACCTGGTAATGTAGGTTACCATGTACCACTTATCCCTCCCAACAATGTCCATAAGTCTATCTATTCTCTATGACTATTTCTCCATTGCTGCTCATACATTTATCAGTACCATCTTTATAAATTCCATATATATGTGTTAGTATACAATATTCATCTCTCTTTTTATGACTTACTTCATTCTGTATAATAGGTTCTAGTTTCATCTGTCTCATTAGAACTGACACAAATGTATTTATTTTTATGGCTGAGTAATATTCCATTTTATATATGTACCATAGCTTCTTAATCCATTCATTTGTTGATGGACATATAGGTTGCTTCCATGTTCTAGCTATTGTAAATAGTGCTGCAATGAACAATGGTGTACATGTGCTTCTTTTCAATTTTTATTTCCTCAGGGTATATGCCTAGTAGTGGGATTGCTTGATCATTTGGTGGTTTTATTCCTAGTTTTTTAAGGACTCTCCATACTGTCTTCCATGTCAGGGGGCTTTTACCTGAAAGTAGTATTTAATACACAGTTGCAACAAGAGATAGAAAACTTTCATGAAAAGCAAGATAAAGGACAAATATTTCAGCATTTGGGCCTTTGAGTGCTTTTAGAGTTAGTTGCTCCAGGGAATGCATGAGTAGAGTTAGAACCAAAATATCGCTGAGAGAACCCACTCACTGAGTAAGGTAGAAAACCTTAAATAATTGTAGCATGGAAATTCAGTCACAAAAAAGAAAACAGAAATTATAGAAACATGAAGATTTTATATTCTAGCATGTCTTTAAAAAAATAGATCAACAGTGCTAAATTGGGTGGGTAGATCTAACCCTGAAACAACACCTTTATATACTTTTATTGAAAAATAAACAAATTTTACCTTATATAATATATTAATTCCAGTATAATTTAAACGCTTAATGCACTTTAGTTATTTGTTCTATTGTATGAAAACAAGTAGCAAACTCAATATTCCCAGGAAAACAAATAAAGAAGTCCAATAACTGATTTTTTTTTTTATAAAAACACAGTTTTGCTGTTTACTCTCACACATCAACCTGGATGAACCTTAAGTATACAATATGTCTCTTCCCTCTTGAACTTCCCTCCCATCACTTACCCCACCCCACCCCTCTAGGTTGTTACAGAGTTCCTGTTTGAATTCTCTTGGTTTTCAAGCATATTCCCATTAGTTATCTATTTTATACCTGGTAATGTAGGTTACCATGTACCACTTATCCCTCCCAACAATGTCCATAAGTCTATCTATTCTCTATGACTATTTCTCCATTGCTGCTCATACATTTATCAGTACCATCTTTATAAATTCCATATATATGTGTTAGTATACAATATTCATCTCTCTTTTTATGACTTACTTCATTCTGTATAATAGGTTCTAGTTTCATCTGTCTCATTAGAACTGACACAAATGTATTTATTTTTATGGCTGAGTAATATTCCATTTTATATATGTACCATAGCTTCTTAATCCATTCATTTGTTGATGGACATATAGGTTGCTTCCATGTTCTAGCTATTGTAAATAGTGCTGCAATGAACAATGGTGTACATGTGCTTCTTTTCAATTTTTATTTCCTCAGGGTATATGCCTAGTAGTGGGATTGCTTGATCATTTGGTGGTTTTATTCCTAGTTTTTTAAGGACTCTCCATACTGTCTTCCATAGTGGCTGTATCTGTATCAATTTACAGTTCCACCAACAGTACAAGAGGGTTCCTTTGTTTCTGCATCCTCGTCCCCAGTGTTTATTGTTTGCAGACTTTTTGATGATGGTCATTCTCTATGGTGCGAGGTGATATCTCATTGCAGTTTTGATTTGCATATTTCTCTAATAATGAGTGATGCAGTAACTGGATTCTTGAGAAAGAAATTTACAGACATTTACAACTAAATCAGACTTAAGAAGAATATGTGCGGGGGTGCCCACAGAGAAGAAACGGTGGCGGGATTGCCCGTGGCCAAGCCATGGGAAGATCGGAGCAGAGTGAGCCTGCTGCCGGCCAACCCAGCCCCCCTGCGAGTGTAGGAGACAATCAGACGTGGCAGGGGTTCCATCAAAGAAGTTCTGTTTTATTAGTGCAGACTCACAGCTTTTATAGGCAAGTGAAGGGGGTTTTGCATGGGACTTCCTATAGATTACACCAATCAAGCTAAAGGTCAAGTAATCATCCACGAGTGCCGAAACCAGGGGAACCAGTTAGAAATTTTGACCATCACTTAAAAATTTAGATCACACCCTCGTCTTTTCCTTTAGGCACGATCTTAGCTCCAAACCACAAACATGTGCTTAAGCTTCCTTATGCTTGCAACGGTCCTCTTTCAATTCAGAGCCTCACAAATATGGACATTCTCTGAAAAACTTTTGCTGTCAAACCTTTATGTATTTTGTTAAATTTAATGGCTGAAGCTAATGTTTCACAGGGATTAACTGATAACTTTATGAGAAAACATTAAGTCAAAACTCAAAAGTAAATTTAATTTTTATAAACCCATCAGTATTACTTGCATGTGTGCTCAGTCATTTCAGTTGTGTCTGACTCTTTGTGACTTTATGAACTGTAGCCCACCAGGTTTCTCTGTTCACATGATTCTTCAGGCAAGAATACTGAAGTGGATTCACATGCCTTCCTCCAGAGCTTCTTAATCCATTCATTTGTTGATCATATAGGTTGCTTCCATGTTCTAGCTATTGTAAATAGTGCTGCAATGAACAATGGTGTACATGTGCTTCTTTTCAATTTTATTTCCTCAGGGTATATGCCTAGTAGTGGGATTGCTTGATCATTTGGTGGTTTTATTCCTAGTTTTTTAAGGACTCTCCATACTGTCTTCCATAGTGGCTGTATCTGTATCAATTTACAGTTCCACCAACAGTACAAGAGGGTTCCTTTGTTTCTGCATCCTCGTCCCCAGTGTTTATTGTTTGCAGACTTTTTGATGATGGTCATTCTCTATGGTGCGAGGTGATATCTCATTGCAGTTTTGATTTGCATATTTCTCTAATAATGAGTGATGCAGTAACTGGATTCTTGAGAAAGAAATTTACAGACATTTACAACTAAATCAGACTTAAGAAGAATATGTGCGGGGCTGCCCACAGAGAAGAAACGGTGGCGGGATTGCCCGTGGCCAAGCCATGGGAAGATCGGAGCAGAGTGAGCCTGCTGCCGGCCAACCCAGCCCCCCTGCGAGTGTAGGAGACAATCAGACGTGGCAGGGGTTCCATCAAAGAAGTTCTGTTTTATTAGTGCAGACTCACAGCTTTTATAGGCAAGTGAAGGGGGTTTTGCATGGGACTTCCTATAGATTACACCAATCAAGCTAAAGGTCAAGTAATCATCCACGAGTGCCGAAACCAGGGGAACCAGTTAGAAATTTTGACCATCACTTAAAAATTTAGATCACACCCTCGTCTTTTCCTTTAGGCACGATCTTAGCTCCAAACCACAAACATGTGCTTAAGCTTCCTTATGCTTGCAACGGTCCTCTTTCAATTCAGAGCCTCACAAATATGGACATTCTCTGAAAAACTTTTGCTGTCAAACCTTTATGTATTTTGTTAAATTTAATGGCTGAAGCTAATGTTTCACAGGGATTAACTGATAACTTTATGAGAAAACATTAAGTCAAAACTCAAAAGTAAATTTAATTTTTATAAACCCATCAGTATTACTTGCATGTGTGCTCAGTCATTTCAGTTGTGTCTGACTCTTTGTGACTTTATGAACTGTAGCCCACCAGGTTTCTCTGTTCACATGATTCTTCAGGCAAGAATACTGAAGTGGATTCACATGCCTTCCTCCAGAGACTCATCACTTCTCTAACATCTATTGCATTTCAGGCAGACTCTTTATTAATGAGTCATGGGGAAGCCCATCAGTATCATATTTATGTATTAATAATTTAGTTTTCATATGACTGCTAATTACTCATGCATCATTTCCTCCAGTAGCTATATGAATATAACTGGCCTTGAGGAATCATACATAGTGTTTCCAATAGTAACATATATGTGTATATATATATATATATATATATGGATTTGTAAATTAAATCTATATGGCCTGGAAAAAATAAATTCCTGTATGACTCCCTTATATCTAAGCTTATGTGGGCATGTGGATTCCTAGTATATGCTTGATGAGAAAATAAAGATGCACGAAGAGTTTGTTATGTCCAGAGCTACCACTGTGAATGAAATTGTCAATATGTTGAATTTGCCAGTGCATGAGAAATGAACATGTATAAAGTCAGACTATGTGTCTGTAATAATATTTGTCCAGAGATTTCAGTAGGTTTAGAATGGTCCATTTGTCTGCAGTACTCACTTTTCACAAAAATACTGTTCATCTGGCAAAGCAATGTATTCAGAGGAGGCAAGTTGGACTTAGTTATCAATATGTACAGAATGGTATATTTGTTTAGACTCATTTTGGTGTTGATCATAGAATTGAAGTTACCAACACTTTGCACATACTCAGAAGTTTCAATCAAGGTCTGTTAGATGTGACGCTGGATCCTGTAGTCATGCTGTATCTCAATATTCAGTATAGAGACAGAATATTCAGTATTCCAAGATAGTCAGTTTACCAAAACCATCTGAGCTCCACAATTTGAGGAGTCCCTAGAGGCCTGTCATTACTATTTGCTACTGAGCACAATTCTGAATCCTGTATTCAGTATTCCCATAAGGAAAGACAGCTATTAATTCTGCCTTTGAGAGAGTCACTTTACATAGAATCTTATCTTCTCATAATACCTCTACCAAAACTGAAGGCTTCTAAACAACTGTGATTCGAATGCTCCCTTCTCACCTCTGCATTTACAAATACTGAGGGCTTGTGTGAGACTGAGAACTGGCTTATAGCCATAGAACCATCATTAGAAAATTTGGGTTTCAGCCCAGGTTTTCTCATCCAAAGGCTCTCTGACTTAAAAACAACAATTTAGCTTCTCTGAACTTTGGGTATAACAATAATTATGCCTAATAGTCACCAACAAGGTTTTGTTAAGATTCAATTAGTCTTGACTGCAATTCAATTACTAGCAAACTGTAGTTCCTGGAATGCAGTATGTATTCAAATAAAAATGCTAATGATTACCTTGGTCATATTGTCCTTAATCTCAGTCATGTATGATCCTCAAGCAATCAATGGAGGATTACATCACTATATATTGACTACATACTTACAGTAGGCAGAATCCAAAGATGAGCCTCAAAATTCTGCTCTGGAATGAATGTGTGTGTATGCATGTGCACTAAGTCGTGTCTAACTCTTTGTGAGCTCATGGACTATGGCCCACACCTGACTTTTCTGTCCGTGAAATTTTCCAGACAAGAATACTAGACTCATTTGCTTGTCCAGAGATTTCAGTAGGTTTAGAATGGTCCATTTGTCTGCAGTACTCACTTTTCACAAAAATACTGTTCATCTGGCAAAGCAATGTATTCAGAGGAGGCAAGTTGGACTTAGTTATCAATATGTACAGAATGGTATATTTGTTTAGACTCATTTTGGTGTTGATCATAGAATTGAAGTTACCAACACTTTGCACATACTCAGAAGTTTCAATCAAGGTCTGTTAGATGTGACGCTGGATCCTGTAGTCATGCTGTATCTCAATATTCAGTATAGAGACAGAATATTCAGTATTCCAAGATAGTCAGTTTACCAAAACCATCTGAGCTCCACAATTTGAGGAGTCCCTAGAGGCCTGTCATTACTATTTGCTACTGAGCACAATTCTGAATCCTGTATTCAGTATTCCCATAAGGAAAGACAGCTATTAATTCTGCCTTTGAGAGAGTCACTTTACATAGAATCTTATCTTCTCATAATACCTCTACCAAAACTGAAGGCTTCTAAACAACTGTGATTCGAATGCTCCCTTCTCACCTCTGCATTTACAAATACTGAGGGCTTGTGTGAGACTGAGAACTGGCTTATAGCCATAGAACCATCATTAGAAAATTTGGGTTTCAGCCCAGGTTTTCTCATCCAAAGGCTCTCTGACTTAAAAACAACAATTTAGCTTCTCTGAACTTTGGGTATAACAATAATTATGCCTAATAGTCACCAACAAGGTTTTGTTAAGATTCAATTAGTCTTGACTGCAATTCAATTACTAGCAAACTGTAGTTCCTGGAATGCAGTATGTATTCAAATAAAAATGCTAATGATTACCTTGGTCATATTGTCCTTAATCTCAGTCATGTATGATCCTCAAGCAATCAATGGAGGATTACATCACTATATATTGACTACATACTTACAGTAGGCAGAATCCAAAGATGAGCCTCAAAATTCTGCTCTGGAATGAATGTGTGTGTATGCATGTGCACTAAGTCGTGTCTAACTCTTTGGGAGCTCATGGACTATGGCCCACACCTGACTTTTCTGTCCGTGAAATTTTCCAGACAAGAATACTAGAACAGGTTGCCATTTCCTTCTCCAGGGGATCTTATGAATATGCTTGAATATTATTATGATGGTACTCACTATTATATACAATAATATAATTCTGAGTTATTGTAAAATAGTATTGTATAATCATTTGTCTGGGTGAACATGCCTTGCATAATCTTATTCCTTTGCATGTGAATGAGATTTGAAAATATGATGAGATTTTATTTCTATGATCATTTTACCTTGTACAGCACAGCAGATTTTATAGATGTAAAGCCCCTAAACATTTGAGTTGGATTTAAGCAAAAATAAAACTATCGTGGAAGTGCACAATAAACTAACCTGATTTTATTTTTTGGAATGCTTAGAAACTGAAGAAATTAGAAATCACAGAAGCATTCTCCTACTGTTCTGAGCAGAAGCATACTGCTGTGTTTTGGAGATGGCCACATGGCAGGGAGTGGTAGATAGCGTCTAGGAGCTGAATGCCTCTGTCCTACACATGCAAGAAACTAAATTCTCCCCCAAACTAGTGGGTTAATATAAATTCTGAACATTATATGGCATTTCAGCCCTGGCCAACAGTTTGACTTCACCCTAGGAAGACACATAGCAGTGGACCCAACTAATCTGTACACAGATACTTGACTCATGGAAGCTATGAATGCATGAGTACCACTTTAAGCCAGTAAGTTTGCAATAACTTCTTATGCAGCAGTAGGGAAGTAATTTAAGAGATTGTGTGAAAGCTTTTCTGAGCTGAATTTTATTTATATGTATAGATAAAATTTATTTCAATACAAATAATACTGAAACATATTCATTTAATTGGAGAAGAAAGTAAAAAGAGAAAAAAGGTACCGTATATAAGAAGACTCAATATTGATTGCATTTCCTGTAATAATTGCTAAGATTTATTTAGCCATTATATATTTATAGCTGCTATTTCAAAAAGAGAAATTGTTTTGTGATACAATGTCAACCACGAGGTAGTTTGTACTGATTTTCTCGGTTCAAATATATGTTAAAAACTGATTTTCAGTTGTTATAAAGGAGATAATTTACAAAGCATTTAACTGTTTTGCTATTGCTTTATTGTTTAGGACATCATGGGGGAAAATAATATGAAAGGGAGGTACTTTTGTTCTGTTTATGTTCTTCTTCTTTATGGAAGAAAATAGTCATCATTGTGTCTGTTCTTATAGTTAGTTCTTACAGGCTTTACTGAAAATCGAAGATCAATAAAAGCAAACAGTAGTTTTACATGGAATGAGATTTGAAAATATTAAAAGATTTTATCATTTGTCTGGGTGAACATGCCTTGCATAATCTTATTCCTTTGCATGTGAATGAGATTTGAAAATATGATGAGATTTTATTTCTATGATCATTTTACCTTGTACAGCACAGCAGATTTTATAGATGTAAAGCCCCTAAACATTTGAGTTGGATTTAAGCAAAAATAAAACTATCGTGGAAGTGCACAATAAACTAACCTGATTTTATTTTTTGGAATGCTTAGAAACTGAAGAAATTAGAAATCACAGAAGCATTCTCCTACTGTTCTGAGCAGAAGCATACTGCTGTGTTTTGGAGATGGCCACATGGCAGGGAGTGGTAGATAGCGTCTAGGAGCTGAATGCCTCTGTCCTACACATGCAAGAAACTAAATTCTCCCCCAAACTAGTGGGTTAATATAAATTCTGAACATTATATGGCATTTCAGCCCTGGCCAACAGTTTGACTTCACCCTAGGAAGACACATAGCAGTGGACCCAACTAATCTGTACACAGATACTTGACTCATGGAAGCTATGAATGCATGAGTACCACTTTAAGCCAGTAAGTTTGCAATAACTTCTTATGCAGCAGTAGGGAAGTAATTTAAGAGATTGTGTGAAAGCTTTTCTGAGCTGAATTTTATTTATATGTATAGATAAAATTTATTTCAATACAAATAATACTGAAACATATTCATTTAATTGGAGAAGAAAGTAAAAAGAGAAAAAAGGTACCGTATATAAGAAGACTCAATATTGATTGCATTTCCTGTAATAATTGCTAAGATTTATTTAGCCATTATATATTTATAGCTGCTATTTCAAAAAGAGAAATTGTTTTGTGATACAATGTCAACCACGAGGTAGTTTGTACTGATTTTCTCGGTTCAAATATATGTTAAAAACTGATTTTCAGTTGTTATAAAGGAGATAATTTACAAAGCATTTAACTGTTTTGCTATTGCTTTATTGTTTAGGACATCATGGGGGAAAATAATATGAAAGGGAGGTACTTTTGTTCTGTTTATGTTCTTCTTCTTTATGGAAGAAAATAGTCATCATTGTGTCTGTTCTTATAGTTAGTTCTTACAGGCTTTACTGAAAATCGAAGATCAATAAAAGCAAACAGTAGTTTTACATGAGAAATGTGTATCTTAGTTCCACTTCTCAAATGGTATAGATATATATGGGTATAAAATAACCTAGGGGGTAATATAATTACCTCACTTTATTTGAAAGGTTGCAGTTCTGGAAAAATAAGATGGCTGTGTATGCAATCAGCATCAAGATCTGCATCCATTTATTTACCTTCTCATACTGGTCAAAATTTTAAGGAAATATCAGAGAAATATAAATCATTAAGAAATATTTGTATCTTCCATTCAGGAGGCTAAAAGTTAGTGTCCATAGGAGGGGAAACATAAAAAAAAAAATCAATATATTTTTACTATTTTTTTTTTAAGATTTATTTATTTATTTATTTTTTGGGCGGGGGTCGGGTTGGGGAGGGAGGGGAGTGGGCGGGCCACTTCTATTGGTCTTTTATTTCTCTATTTTCATCCGTCTTTGTTCTTTGGCTCCTGTGGGCCTCCCATCGCGGTGGCATCTGTCGTCGCAGAGCACCGGCTCTAGGCGCATGCGCTCCAGAGCTCCGGCTCGGTGATTGGACACATCAGTCCAGCCGCTCCACGGCACGTGGGATCTTCCCAGGCCAGGGCTCGAACCGGCTCCCCTTGCACTGCAAGGCGGTGTCCTTATCCACTGGACCACCAGGGGAAGCCCTATTTTTACTATTAATGAACCTGGGACTGCAGAGATCACATATGCTAGTCAGGCTGGGGCAAACTTCAGTGGTAGGAATTTTAAGAAAGAAAGGAAAGGCATGTTTGCAGGAATCCAGCTTGCACTTGCCTGAGACAGATTTATAGATAACATGGCCATCTTGACACAATTCCAGTGACAATCAATGTTGCCTGCTACAGGCTAGAGCCCTGAATAAAATTAGGCTATCCTAACAAACACAGAAAAGTGAGCTTTTAGTAGCAGAGTAGGAAAGTTTCTGGCCACAAAATCATCTAGCAAATAATAGACAAGCAAACATTAACAAATATATTCCAAAAATCTAGTAAGTGGATGGCTAAAAGTGATCATTTAAGATACATTACTGCAATGACTGAAAATTGCTCATGTATAGATCCTCAACATAATGTACTTCATAAATGGCACAAACTTAAGTAGTAAAACTAAAATACATACCCACTACAGCTGTCTTACCTAGTTTCAATTCTTCAACTCCAAAACAAATCTGAAATTGTAAAGAAAAATAACTGGCCATATTACCAGTCCTCTGAATTCTTGTCTCAGTTTCATTATAATACCAAGTGACCATTAAAATATATAGGAACAATTCATGTTAGTTTTTATGTGAACAATTTAAAGCTTTGATGAAATTGTTGCAATTCTTTTAGAAAGATAGACACATCATTTCTGATTATGAAGTCTGTAAAAAGACTTTTTTAGTCTTGGTTGGTCTAAATCAGCCTGGTCTCTCTGACAAATCTCTTGGGAAGACGAACTCTTGTAGGTCCTAGTAAGAATGACCAGAACTATTTTCAATTTATAATTATGTGGTTGCAAACCTCTGGATACTGTCATGAAAGGAAAATAATAGGGGCATGATTAATGCCAGAAGCAATAAAAAGTCCACTAAAAATATAAATTTTAGTTTTTATTCAAATAGATTTGATACAAGTCTGGAACATCTCTATCTTCATTATAATGACTCCAAATCATCAATCATATTTTATAAGAAATATTGTTTTGAAAACATAAAATTTGCACTATAAAAAGCAAGTGAATACATTAACTACTTAACTCAAGAATGTAAACTTAAATAGCAGTACGATTTTAATGAAACTGAGAGATCACATATGCTAGTCAGGCTGGGGCAAACTTCAGTGGTAGGAATTTTAAGAAAGAAAGGAAAGGCATGTTTGCAGGAATCCAGCTTGCACTTGCCTGAGACAGATTTATAGATAACATGGCCATCTTGACACAATTCCAGTGACAATCAATGTTGCCTGCTACAGGCTAGAGCCCTGAATAAAATTAGGCTATCCTAACAAACACAGAAAAGTGAGCTTTTAGTAGCAGAGTAGGAAAGTTTCTGGCCACAAAATCATCTAGCAAATAATAGACAAGCAAACATTAACAAATATATTCCAAAAATCTAGTAAGTGGATGGCTAAAAGTGATCATTTAAGATACATTACTGCAATGACTGAAAATTGCTCATGTATAGATCCTCAACATAATGTACTTCATAAATGGCACAAACTTAAGTAGTAAAACTAAAATACATACCCACTACAGCTGTCTTACCTAGTTTCAATTCTTCAACTCCAAAACAAATCTGAAATTGTAAAGAAAAATAACTGGCCATATTACCAGTCCTCTGAATTCTTGTCTCAGTTTCATTATAATACCAAGTGACCATTAAAATATATAGGAACAATTCATGTTAGTTTTTATGTGAACAATTTAAAGCTTTGATGAAATTGTTGCAATTCTTTTAGAAAGATAGACACATCATTTCTGATTATGAAGTCTGTAAAAAGACTTTTTTAGTCTTGGTTGGTCTAAATCAGCCTGGTCTCTCTGACAAATCTCTTGGGAAGACGAACTCTTGTAGGTCCTAGTAAGAATGACCAGAACTATTTTCAATTTATAATTATGTGGTTGCAAACCTCTGGATACTGTCATGAAAGGAAAATAATAGGGGCATGATTAATGCCAGAAGCAATAAAAAAAGTCCACTAAAAATATAAATTTTAGTTTTTATTCAAATAGATTTGATACAAGTCTGGAACATCTCTATCTTCATTATAATGACTCCAAATCATCAATCATATTTTATAAGAAATATTGTTTTGAAAACATAAAATTTGCACTATAAAAAGCAAGTGAATACATTAACTACTTAACTCAAGAATGTAAACTTAAATAGCACAGTAAACTGGCTAAGAAACACTAATGGTAAAGAAAAAAAATGTAGTTGAGGCAAAACTTAGATGATTATAAGGACAGTAAAATACCAAAATTGACTCAAATGCCAAAATGGCTCACATTTACAGAATTAACAAGAAATACTAAAAAAGAATCAAACTTTTTTAAACTAAAAAATTATAGCTATCACAATTCTATGTCAAGATGATTAAAATCTTTAAGCAAAAATCGTTTTAAAATTATTTTTTCATTTGAGAGGGAATACAGCATGATTGTAGAAATAAGATGCTACAACTAACGAAAATCACAAAATCTAGTGTTATAGCATCAAAAATGAATTTCCACTTGGTACTTAAATGCTCTTACCCATGGATATTGGTTTAGGAAGGTGGCAGCTGGGGGCGTCTAATTTTGTCTACACTGTGATAAATTCAGGTTCACCAGGCAATGCTATCAGTCTCTTCCTATAAAAACTGAGTCACTTTTGGATACAATGTTATCTTTTCACGGTCTGCTTTTTGCTCCTTCCTCTCTAATTCTTCCTTTCAAGGCTTGCACTACTTACTTAGACAGGGCTTGTGATTTTGAATCTTCACAAGATTTTCTTTGTAGAGTTGATAGACCCTCCTCTGAGATGCCTGGTCTAGGGTCTTCCTAAATTGAAATCTAGTGTAAGACATCTGAAAAACTAGTTTTTGGGCTTCCCTGATGTCTCAAAAACAATTCTTTTAGAAAGATAGACACATCATTTCTGATTATGAAGTCTGTAAAAAGACTTTTTTAGTCTTGGTTGGTCTAAATCAGCCTGGTCTCTCTGACAAATCTCTTGGGAAGACGAACTCTTGTAGGTCCTAGTAAGAATGACCAGAACTATTTTCAATTTATAATTATGTGGTTGCAAACCTCTGGATACTGTCATGAAAGGAAAATAATAGGGGCATGATTAATGCCAGAAGCAATAAAAAGTCCACTAAAAATATAAATTTTAGTTTTTATTCAAATAGATTTGATACAAGTCTGGAACATCTCTATCTTCATTATAATGACTCCAAATCATCAATCATATTTTATAAGAAATATTGTTTTGAAAACATAAAATTTGCACTATAAAAAGCAAGTGAATACATTAACTACTTAACTCAAGAATGTAAACTTAAATAGCACAGTAAACTGGCTAAGAAACACTAATGGTAAAGAAAAAAAATGTAGTTGAGGCAAAACTTAGATGATTATAAGGACAGTAAAATACCAAAATTGACTCAAATGCCAAAATGGCTCACATTTACAGAATTAACAAGAAATACTAAAAAAGAATCAAACTTTTTTAAACTAAAAAATTATAGCTATCACAATTCTATGTCAAGATGATTAAAATCTTTAAGCAAAAATCGTTTTAAAATTATTTTTTCATTTGAGAGGGAATACAGCATGATTGTAGAAATAAGATGCTACAACTAACGAAAATCACAAAATCTAGTGTTATAGCATCAAAAATGAATTTCCACTTGGTACTTAAATGCTCTTACCCATGGATATTGGTTTAGGAAGGTGGCAGCTGGGGGCGTCTAATTTTGTCTACACTGTGATAAATTCAGGTTCACCAGGCAATGCTATCAGTCTCTTCCTATAAAAACTGAGTCACTTTTGGATACAATGTTATCTTTTCACGGTCTGCTTTTTGCTCCTTCCTCTCTAATTCTTCCTTTCAAGGCTTGCACTACTTACTTAGACAGGGCTTGTGATTTTGAATCTTCACAAGATTTTCTTTGTAGAGTTGATAGACCCTCCTCTGAGATGCCTGGTCTAGGGTCTTCCTAAATTGAAATCTAGTGTAAGACATCTGAAAAACTAGTTTTTGGGCTTCCCTGATGTCTCAGACAATAAAGAATCTGCCTATAATGCAGAAAACCTGATTTGGATCACTTTGTTGGGAAG
The DNA here is from genome assembly GCA_022376925.1 of Tragulus kanchil. NCBI lineage: Eukaryota > Metazoa > Chordata > Mammalia > Artiodactyla > Tragulidae > Tragulus > Tragulus kanchil. The sequence continues at coordinate 77,794,178 of JAIOJX010000029.1, read as the reverse complement.
ATCCCATGGAGAAAAAATGGCAATTCACTTCAGTATTCTTGCCTGGGAGCTGCAGTCCATGCATCTGCAAAAGAGTCAGACTTGACCTTAGTGTCTAAACAACAACAAAATAATATCTAACTCTGCCCAAATATTCATCTTTCTGGGCAAGTTTTGAAGCACAACTCGTGTGTCTGATCCCTTAGATCTATATAATCTACCTTATCCTCCCTCAATCTAGTGGAACTAAAAGCATCACATTTTATCTAAATACTTTCAGTCTAGGAAGGACTCTTCTCCCCAGTTTTGTAATATTTTATAGTTGTGTTAGCTAGGGGTAACATTTTTTGTGTTTAAACATAGAAAAAAGTATTTCAGAAAGTATTTTTTTCTCTGCACAATCCTATCCCTTCAGAAACAAAGTCTTGCTAAAATGGGTAGAGCACTTGAATACTTTTTCTCCTTTCAAACATTTTGCTAACCTGAATGATCAGAAATAGTTAAAATCCTCTATGCTGTTTAGGATAAACCTTTGTTTCTCCTTCATTCAATTATAATTTCATCTGCAAAAGTTAAACTTGTCTCAAAATAAGGGCTTTTAGGTTTCTTAGCTCCTTGTGTGTCCCTAGTATACTTCCTTACCAATCTGGATTCTTTTTATTTGTTTTTCTTCTCTTATTGCTGCTGCTAGAACTTCCAGGACTATCTTGAAAAATAGCGATGAAATTGGACATCCTTGTCTTGTTCCTGATCTTAGGGGGAATGCTTTCAGTTTTTCACCATTAAGGATAATGTTCACTGTGGGCTTCTCATATATGGTTTTCACTATGTTGAGATAGGTTCCTTTTATGCCCAATTTTTTGAGGAATTTTTATTTTAATTGGATGCTGTACTTTGACGAAGGCTTTTTCTGCATCTTTTGAGATGATCATGTGATTTTTGTCTCACAATTTGTTGATATGGTGTATCACATTGATTGATTTGCAGATATTGAAGAATCCTTGCATGCCCGGGATGAACCCGACTTGGTCATGATGTATGATTTTTTTTGATGTGTTGTTGAATCCTATTTGCTAGAATTTTGTTGAGGATTTTGGTGTCTAGATTCGTCAGTGAAATTGGTCTATAATTTTTTTTGTATGTGTTGTCTTTGCCTGGTTTTGTTATCTGGGTGACAGCGGCCTCATAGAATGTGTTTGGAAGTGCTCCTTCCTGTGCAATTCTTTGAATGAGTTTTAGAAGGACAGGCATTAGCTCTTCTTTAAATACCTGGTAGAAATCACCTGTAGAAGCCATCTGTTCCTGGGTTTTTACTTTTGGGTAGACTTTTGATCACAAAGTCGATTTCTGAGCTTATGATTGGGTTGTTCATGGTTTCTATTTCTTCCTGATTGAGTCTTGGGAGATTAATCTTCTCTAAGAAACTGTCCATTTCTTCCAGGTTGTCCAGTGTTTTGCCATAGAGTTGTTCATAATAGTCTCTTAGAATCCTTTGGAGTTCTGCATTAACTGTTGTAATCTCTCCTTTTTCATTTTTGATTATGTTGATCTGGTTCTTCTCTCTTTTTTTCCTAAAGGGGCTGGCCAGTGGTTTGTTGATTTTATTTACCTTTTTGAAGAACAAGCTTTTTGTTTTATTTATCTTTAATATTGTTTCCTTCATATCTTTTTCATTTATTTCTTCTCTGATCCTCATGATTTCCCTTCTTCTGCTGGCTTTGGGGTCTTTTTGTTCTTCTTCTCCAATTGTTTTAAGCATAGGGTTAGGGCGTCTGCTTGATATTTTTCTAGTTTCTTGAGGTAAGATTGTATTGCTATAAACTTCCCTCTTAGAACAGCTTTTGCAGTATCCCATAGGTTTTGCACTGTTGTGCTTTCATTGTCGTTTTCTTCTAGGAATTTTTTTATTTCTCCTATGGTTTGGTCAGGAATCAGTGTGTTTTCTAGGTATGTGTTTTTTAGTCTCCGTGTGCTTGTGTTTTTAACATTTTTTTCTTCTTTTTTTTCTTTTTTTTGCTGCAGTTGATCTCTAGTCTCATTGCATTGTGGTCAGAGAAGATGGTTGATATGATTTCAATTTTGTTGAATTGACTAAGGTTTGATTTGTGGCCCAAAATGTGGTCTATCCTGGAGAATGTTCTATGAGCACTTGAGAAGAAAGTATATTCTTCTGCTTTTGGATAGAAGATCCTAAAGATATCCATGAGGTCCATCTCTTCTAGTGTGACATTTGAGGCTTGTGTTTCTTCATTAATTTTCTGTTTTGATGATCTGTACATTGTTGTGAGAGGAGTATTAAAGTCTCCTACTATTATTGTGTTATTGTCAATTTTTTCCTTTTCTAATTTTTATTATTTGTTTTTGAGATTAAGGGCCTCTTCTTTAAATACCTGGTAGAAATCACCTGTAGAAGCCATCTGTTCCTGGGTTTTTACTTTTGGGTAGACTTTTGATCACAAAGTCGATTTCTGAGCTTATGATTGGGTTGTTCATGGTTTCTATTTCTTCCTGATTGAGTCTTGGGAGATTAATCTTCTCTAAGAAACTGTCCATTTCTTCCAGGTTGTCCAGTGTTTTGCCATAGAGTTGTTCATAATAGTCTCTTAGAATCCTTTGGAGTTCTGCATTAACTGTTGTAATCTCTCCTTTTTCATTTTTGATTATGTTGATCTGGTTCTTCTCTCTTTTTTTCCTAAAGGGGCTGGCCAGTGGTTTGTTGATTTTATTTACCTTTTTGAAGAACAAGCTTTTTGTTTTATTTATCTTTAATATTGTTTCCTTCATATCTTTTTCATTTATTTCTTCTCTGATCCTCATGATTTCCCTTCTTCTGCTGGCTTTGGGGTCTTTTTGTTCTTCTTCTCCAATTGTTTTAAGCATAGGGTTAGGGCGTCTGCTTGATATTTTTCTAGTTTCTTGAGGTAAGATTGTATTGCTATAAACTTCCCTCTTAGAACAGCTTTTGCAGTATCCCATAGGTTTTGCACTGTTGTGCTTTCATTGTCGTTTTCTTCTAGGAATTTTTATTTCTCCTATGGTTTGGTCAGGAATCAGTGTGTTTTCTAGGTATGTGTTTTTTAGTCTCCGTGTGCTTGTGTTTTTAACATTTTTTTCTTCTTTTTTTTCTTTTTTTTGCTGCAGTTGATCTCTAGTCTCATTGCATTGTGGTCAGAGAAGATGGTTGATATGATTTCAATTTTGTTGAATTGACTAAGGTTTGATTTGTGGCCCAAAATGTGGTCTATCCTGGAGAATGTTCTATGAGCACTTGAGAAGAAAGTATATTCTTCTGCTTTTGGATAGAAGATCCTAAAGATATCCATGAGGTCCATCTCTTCTAGTGTGACATTTGAGGCTTGTGTTTCTTCATTAATTTTCTGTTTTGATGATCTGTACATTGTTGTGAGAGGAGTATTAAAGTCTCCTACTATTATTGTGTTATTGTCAATTTTTTCTTTTCTGTCTGAAAGTGTTTGTCTTATGTATTGGGGTGCTTCTGAGTTGAGTATATAGGTATTTATGATTGTTATGACTTTCTCTTGGATAGCTCTCTAGATCATGATGTAGTGACCTGCCTTGTCTCCTGTAATCTTCTTTATTTAAAGTCTATTTTGTCTGATATGAGGATTGCTCCTCCAGCTTTCTTTTGATTTCCATTTGTGTGTAATATCTTTTTCCACCCTCTCACTTTCAGTCTATGAGTGTCTCCAGGTTTGAAATGAATTTCCTGGAGGAAGATTATGCATGGGTCATGTTTTTGAATCCATTCAGCTAATTTGTATCTTTTGGTTGGGGCATTTAGTCCATTTACATTCAAAGTCATCTTCTTAGATGTTATGATGGCTTTGTTTTGTGGATATTCTTCTTCTCTTATACTTGCTGTCTATATAAGTCCCAAGGTTGATTTGCTGTTACTAAATTCTTTTAATTTTTGCTTATTTGTAAAGCTTTTGATTTCTCCATCAATTTTGATTGAGAGCCTTGCAGAGTAGAGGATTCTTGGTTGCAGATTATTCTCTTTCAATGCTTTAAGTGTGTCTTGCCATTCCCTTCTGGCCTACAGAGTTTCTGTTGAAAGATCAGCTGTTAAACGTATGGGATTTCCCTTGCATGTCACTGGTTGCTTTTCCCTTGCTGCTTTCAGAATTCTGTCTTTGTGTTTAATTTGTGTTAGCTTCATTATTATGTGTCTTGGTGTGTTTCTTCTCGGGTTTATTCTGTATGGTACTCTTTGTGCTTCTTGGACTTGATTGGCTATTTCTTTTCCCATGTTTGGGAAGTTTTCAACTATAATCTCTTCAAAAATTTTCTCCTATCCTTTCTTTTTTACTTCTTCTTCTGGATCCCCTATAATTTGAATATTGGTGCGTTTGATATTATCCCAGAGGTCTCTGAGGCTATCCTCTGCTCTTTTCATTCTGTGAGATTGATTCTATCTTTCACCATTCTATCTTCTAACTCAATTATCTGGTCTTCTGTCTCAGATACTCTGCTCTTGCTTCCTTTCACAGTGTTTTTAAGTTCAGCAATTGAGTTGTTTGTGTCTGTTAGCTTTTTTGTAAGTTCTTGTATTTCTTTATTCAGTGTGTTAATTGCTTCTTACAATTTCTCTAAAATTCTGTTTTCAGTGTTTTGGATCATCTTTACTATCATTCTTCTGAATTCTCTTTCACAAAGTTTGTCTAAATCCCCTTCATTCATTTGAACATGTGTGTTTGTAGATTGTTCCTTCACTTGTGTGGCATTTCTTTGCCATTTTTTTGTTATTATTAATTTTCTAACTAACTATATTTGGTGTTTCCTTTTCGCAGACTTTGAGTTAGGTCTGTTGGTATTTGTTGTTTGGATGGGGCTTCTTATTCCGGATGATGCTGGTGGTTGGGTGATGTCAGGACTTGCACACAAGTGCTTACCGTTGTTGACGTTCTCACTGTTTACTGATCTCTAGTGTTAGGTGTTCTCTAGTATTGTAGAGTTTTGGAGTCAGTGATCCCTCCCTAAAGCCCTGGTGCTTGTTGTCTGACCAGCGAATGAAGATTTCATGGCTGATTTGTTATGGCATTAAATTGGATTAAAATGTATATATGCAAATGAGAAACAGAAGGTATACCTTTGACAAATGGCAATTAAAATATTATGCAAATACTATCTAGCATATTGTATTATACACTCAAACATATACAGCTGTAACATAACACAAACATTCCAACCAAAAATACAGTACAATACGTTAGCAAGGTGAATAGAGAAAACCAAGAATGATATCCACCAGTTAATAACCAAACTAACTAGAGCACATATTGAAGAATAATGCTAGAGCAGGGTCCCAGTAGGGGATAAGGTAAGGTAATGAGGACAGAAGTGACTAAGAACTATGGTGGGAAAAGGTAAAAAGAGGAAGGGAGTATAGAAGAGAAATACAGAATAATACTGCAAAGTTATATATAGTTAGACAAAGATTTGTATGTATTAGAGTTTAGTGCTGTGGAAAAGAGCCTCAGAGAAAGCAAAGAGTTGTTACAGAGGAAGTAGCAATATATATAAAAAGCTTAAAAATGAAAACAGAGATAAGTACATAGGAAAATATAGAAAAACAAAGCAAAAACAGTAAAATTAAAACCCCCACAGAACCATAAAAGGTTGGTGAAACCAGAAGTAAGTTTATAACAAAATAAAATCTGTGGTTTAAAAGGAAAAAAAGAAATAAAAATTATGTAAACTTGAATATATTCAGTCTTACTGATAAGATTAGTAGCTTAAATAGAATTCAATGGAGGAAACACACACAGACACACACATAAAACAGGGTGGGGGACCTGAGGGAGTTTGGAAAAAAGGGGAAAAAAAAGGGGAAAAAATGCAACAAAACAAAAAAGCAATAAAGAAGAATGAGAAATAAAATGTAATTTTAAAAATGCAGCAGTAACTCCTGCGGGGGCCTTCCGTAGAAAGGGAAGGCAGCGCGACTGCCCCCGGCTGAACCGGGAGATCTCAGAGAGCGACGAGCCTTGCTGCCATGCCCCCTCCAGTCCGCCGGAGCATGCCAGGGACGACCAGACACAGCAGGGTTTCTGTCAGAGCAGTTCCGTTTTATTAATGCAGATGCACAGTTTTTATAGGCTAGTGAAAGGGGTTTTGCATGGGACTTCCTATAGATTACACCAATCAAGCTAAAGGTCAAGCAATCATCCATGACCGCGGAAACCAGGGGAACCAATCAGAAATTTTGACCATCAATTAGCAACATAACACAAACATTTTCCATACCACTCAAACATATACAGCTGTAACATAACACAAACATTCCAACCAAAAATACAGTACAATACGTTAGCAAGGTGAATAGAGAAAACCAAGAATGATATCCACCAGTTAATAACCAAACTAACTAGAGCACATATTGAAGAATAATGCTAGAGCAGGGTCCCAGTAGGGGATAAGGTAAGGTAATGAGGACAGAAGTGACTAAGAACTATGGTGGGAAAAGGTAAAAAGAGGAAGGGAGTATAGAAGAGAAATACAGAATAATACTGCAAAGTTATATATAGTTAGACAAAGATTTGTATGTATTAGAGTTTAGTGCTGTGGAAAAGAGCCTCAGAGAAAGCAAAGAGTTGTTACAGAGGAAGTAGCAATATATATAAAAAGCTTAAAAATGAAAACAGAGATAAGTACATAGGAAAATATAGAAAAACAAAGCAAAAACAGTAAAATTAAAACCCCCACAGAACCATAAAAGGTTGGTGAAACCAGAAGTAAGTTTATAACAAAATAAAATCTGTGGTTTAAAAGGAAAAAAAGAAATAAAAATTATGTAAACTTGAATATATTCAGTCTTACTGATAAGATTAGTAGCTTAAATAGAATTCAATGGAGGAAACACACACAGACACACACATAAAACAGGGTGGGGGACCTGAGGGAGTTTGGAAAAAAGGGGAAAAAAAAGGGGAAAAAATGCAACAAAACAAAAAAGCAATAAAGAAGAATGAGAAATAAAATGTAATTTTAAAAATGCAGCAGTAACTCCTGCGGGGGCCTTCCGTAGAAAGGGAAGGCAGCGCGACTGCCCCCGGCTGAACCGGGAGATCTCAGAGAGCGACGAGCCTTGCTGCCATGCCCCCTCCAGTCCGCCGGAGCATGCCAGGGACGACCAGACACAGCAGGGTTTCTGTCAGAGCAGTTCCGTTTTATTAATGCAGATGCACAGTTTTTATAGGCTAGTGAAAGGGGTTTTGCATGGGACTTCCTATAGATTACACCAATCAAGCTAAAGGTCAAGCAATCATCCATGACCGCGGAAACCAGGGGAACCAATCAGAAATTTTGACCATCAATTAACAATTTAGATCACGCCCTGTCTCTTCTTGTAGGCGCCATCTTAGCTGCAAACATGTGCTTAAGCTTCTTTAAACAATGTGCTTAAGCTTCCTTTCACTCCCATGTCCCTTCCTGTAGGCACCATCTTAGCTCCAAACTGAAACAATGTGCTTAAGCTTGCTTTCACTCCTACGTCCCTTCCTGTAGGTGCCATTTTAGCTCCAAACTGCAAACATGTGCTTAGGCTTCTTTATGCTTGCAACGGTCCTCTTTCAATTCAGAGCCCCACAACTCCAGCTTCAGACAAAATGTGAAAATAGTGTTTATGTTCTTCTGTCTCTTGCTGACTAGTCAGGAAGTATCAGTCTTTTTCTTGCCTCTGGCAGTGGTTGGAGCTGAAGACCTCTTTGACTGTTTGTTTATTTCAGCCTATTCCAGAACTAAAATGGCCGCCCAGGCTGGCCCTGTTAGTTCTTTAATCTTTAATCCAAATCCCTTTTCTTGCTAGGTGGAGCTAAATTCCCTCCCTGCAGTTTGACCAGCAGCCCTGTAGTTTGACCAGTAGCCAGACTACAGTAGGGAAAATGGTGTCTCTCTCACAGAGGATTTATACCCACACACTCTATGAGAAGCACTTCCACAGTGACTTCAACCCTGCTGCAGGCCACCGTCGACCCTAACCACTGTAGAAGACGTCAGATTACTCAGAGGTGAGTCTGACTCAGTCTCATGCAGGATCTCTATTCTCCTCTCCTGATCTCAGTGCACACAGTTTCCAGTCCTACTTGGCAGCTCTATGATCAGGTTAATGGTAGCCTCCTTCAAAGGGAACTGTGTGCCATCCTTCCAAGGACTGCTCATGTGCACTTCTAGCTTAAGGGGACACTTGGTCCATCTAAAGCAGGTCTGGCTCAGTCCCTTATGGGGGCCACTGATCCTTTCCTGGGTCTTGATTTGCAACTGGTTTTGTATATTTGGCCCACCCATCCTCTCTGGCAGGTATGAGTTTTGACTTTTAAAAGTGTGATTGCTCCCCTCCTACTGTCTTGTTGTGGCTTCTTCTTTGCTCTTCTATGTGGTGTATCCTTTTTGGATCAGATCCAACCTCCTCCTGTCGATAGTTTTTCAGGAACTCATTGCAATTCAGGCTATTTTGCAGGAGAGATGAGTGTACATCCTTCTATGCCGCCATCTTAGCTCCACTCCCCTGTCTTTCTTTTTCTGACTTACTTCACTATGACAGGCTCTAGGTCCATCCTTGTCTCCATACGTGACCCAATTGCATTCCTTTCTGTGTCTGACTGATATTTCACTTCATATATCTACTACGTCTTTATCCATTCATCAGTCCATGGACATTTAGTTTGCTCCCATGTTCTGGCTATTGCAAATAGTGCTATAATGAACACTGAAGTACATATGTCTTTTTGAATTCTGGTTTTCTCAAGGTATATGGACAGTAGTAGGATTGCTAGGCTATATGGTAGTATTATTTTAATTTTTAAAGAACCTATACTCTTCTTTATAGTAGCTGTATCAATTTACATCCCCATCACCAGTGCAAGAGGTTTCCCTTTTCTCCATATCCTTTCCATGTGTAAATCATTAGATTTATTGATGATGGCCATTCTGAGATGAGGACAACTTATTAGCATGTTTTTCTGAAAGTTTGCTAAGTCTGAAATGAAGGATACTGTATTGTTGGGATGGTATTTGAAAGTCTTCATTTAGTTGGATACCACTGAGTCACTTTAAACAAAGAAGCAACATTTTAAAGGATCATCCCTGCTGCTGAGTTAAAAATGATAAAGAGGGTTGGCAAGAGTGAATATAGTGGACCAGTACAGAGGTTGTTGAAATAATCTGGGGCAGGGTATGATTGATACCAACTGAGTTTTTAAAATAAAAATTTAAATGAAATTGTTCAATAAATCAAATGAAGCAACATTAAAGGATCAGGTTAATGGTAGCCTTTCTGGACCCCAGATGCTCAGGACTTCTAGCTTAAGGGGACACTTGGTCCATCTAAAGCAGGTCTGGCTCAGTCCCTTATGGGGGCCACTGATCCTTTCCTGGGTCTTGATTTGCAACTGGTTTTGTATATTTGGCCCACCCATCCTCTCTGGCAGGTATGAGTTTTGACTTTTAAAAGTGTGATTGCTCCCCTCCTACTGTCTTGTTGTGGCTTCTTCTTTGCTCTTCTATGTGGTGTATCCTTTTTGGATCAGATCCAACCTCCTCCTGTCGATAGTTTTTCAGGAACTCATTGCAATTCAGGCTATTTTGCAGGAGAGATGAGTGTACATCCTTCTATGCCGCCATCTTAGCTCCACTCCCCTGTCTTTCTTTTTCTGACTTACTTCACTATGACAGGCTCTAGGTCCATCCTTGTCTCCATACGTGACCCAATTGCATTCCTTTCTGTGTCTGACTGATATTTCACTTCATATATCTACTACGTCTTTATCCATTCATCAGTCCATGGACATTTAGTTTGCTCCCATGTTCTGGCTATTGCAAATAGTGCTATAATGAACACTGAAGTACATATGTCTTTTTGAATTCTGGTTTTCTCAAGGTATATGGACAGTAGTAGGATTGCTAGGCTATATGGTAGTATTATTTTTAATTTTTAAAGAACCTATACTCTTCTTTATAGTAGCTGTATCAATTTACATCCCCATCACCAGTGCAAGAGGTTTCCCTTTTCTCCATATCCTTTCCATGTGTAAATCATTAGATTTATTGATGATGGCCATTCTGAGATGAGGACAACTTATTAGCATGTTTTTCTGAAAGTTTGCTAAGTCTGAAATGAAGGATACTGTATTGTTGGGATGGTATTTGAAAGTCTTCATTTAGTTGGATACCACTGAGTCACTTTAAACAAAGAAGCAACATTTTTAAAGGATCATCCCTGCTGCTGAGTTAAAAATGATAAAGAGGGTTGGCAAGAGTGAATATAGTGGACCAGTACAGAGGTTGTTGAAATAATCTGGGGCAGGGTATGATTGTACCACTGAGGCAATAGTTGCTAAATTGGCTAAAGTAAAAAGAAAGTTTCAAATGTAGTACAGTAAAAAATTTAAATGAAATTGTTCAATAACTATTCATGTGAGTTAATGCAATCCTGTAACAAAAAATTAAGAATAAAGACAATATTTGGAAAGAAGATGTGCTAATAGAATTAGGCCAAAACTACTTCTTATCAATTAATGTAAACAGAACAAATCTAGTTATTAAAAGAATTAATGTTACAAATTATAACAAAGAACCTTGCATTAAGTTTTCCAGGAAAAGTTATAACTAAAAGGGAATTGACATAGAAATGTCATTCAGATTTGTAAAGCATACAAAGCTGTTTGTGACTCCCCTGGTGATCCAGTAGTCAAGATTTCATGTTTTCACTATAGAGAGTGCAGGTTTGATTCCTGATCTGGGACCTAACCTTCCTAATGCCACAAGGCCAGAAAAATAAATAAACAAAATATTTACTAGATGGCTGCTAAGAAAGTGTTAATAGAATCTATGATATTACTTTCAATCATTTTGTAATAAAGTTAAAGGCATTCATTAAGAAAAGATGAACTTTAAATTATAGAAGAAAATATGCAATGAGGTTATAACAATCGTATATTTTTACATATCAAATAACACACATGCTGATAGTAAGAGAGAGAGAGAGACAGTGTAGGGAAAAGGAGAAATGAACAAAGACGGGATGATAAGAGGGGAAGGAAGGATGCATAAAAGTGTAAAATAAAATACACAAAGCCAAAAAAAAAAAAAAAAATCCAGGATACGCAAAGAGAGTTGACATAAGATGCAATAGAAGAAGAGAAATTAAACATATGTCTTTCCAATTTCCTAATCAAATACCATAAAAATTAAATAAGTAAATAGGCATATGATCAGGCATTCTATGAGTATAAATTTAAAAACACATGTAGATGCTATTTTTAAGAGAAATAACATTTTAGTTGCCAAACTCATGTGCAGTGAGTCTAAATAATTAGCAGGGTATGGTACCCCAAAAAACAGAGTGAATATAGTGGACCAGTACAGAGGTTGTTGAAATAATCTGGGGCAGGGTATGATTGTACCACTGAGGCAATAGTTGCTAAATTGGCTAAAGTAAAAAGAAAGTTTCAAATGTAGTACAGTAAAAAATTTAAATGAAATTGTTCAATAACTATTCATGTGAGTTAATGCAATCCTGTAACAAAAAATTAAGAATAAAGACAATATTTGGAAAGAAGATGTGCTAATAGAATTAGGCCAAAACTACTTCTTATCAATTAATGTAAACAGAACAAATCTAGTTATTAAAAGAATTAATGTTACAAATTATAACAAAGAACCTTGCATTAAGTTTTCCAGGAAAAGTTATAACTAAAAGGGAATTGACATAGAAATGTCATTCAGATTTGTAAAGCATACAAAGCTGTTTGTGACTCCCCTGGTGATCCAGTAGTCAAGATTTCATGTTTTCACTATAGAGAGTGCAGGTTTGATTCCTGATCTGGGACCTAACCTTCCTAATGCCACAAGGCCAGAAAAATAAATAAACAAAATATTTACTAGATGGCTGCTAAGAAAGTGTTAATAGAATCTATGATATTACTTTCAATCATTTTGTAATAAAGTTAAAGGCATTCATTAAGAAAAGATGAACTTTAAATTATAGAAGAAAATATGCAATGAGGTTATAACAATCGTATATTTTTACATATCAAATAACACACATGCTGATAGTAAGAGAGAGAGAGAGACAGTGTAGGGAAAAGGAGAAATGAACAAAGACGGGATGATAAGAGGGGAAGGAAGGATGCATAAAAGTGTAAAATAAAATACACAAAGCCAAAAAAAAAAAAAAAAATCCAGGATACGCAAAGAGAGTTGACATAAGATGCAATAGAAGAAGAGAAATTAAACATATGTCTTTCCAATTTCCTAATCAAATACCATAAAAATTAAATAAGTAAATAGGCATATGATCAGGCATTCTATGAGTATAAATTTAAAAAAACACATGTAGAATGCTATTTTTAAGAGAAATAACATTTTAGTTGCCAAACTCATTGTTCAAATTAATAATAATATGACAATTTTTTTGAAGACCGTTAAATACTAAGAGAGAGAGTGAGAGGAAGGAAAACTTCAGAAAGCTAAATATTTGTCTCGTTAATAACTGTTAGAAAACAAACAAACAAAAGTAATAAAATAAGAGACGCAAAATATCCAGAAAACAGTGGCAGTTAAAACACAACATATCAAAATTAATAATCTATGACTAAAATGATGCTGAGAAAAATTAATAGACAGATGTTCACATACTTAAACACATAAGAACCAACATCCAAGTTATCTTTACTGTCTCACATTTTAAAATCAATTCTAGTGACTAAAACAAAATTTAGAACAGAATTTTTGATACTTCCCATGTTGCTTATTGATTTTATATCCTTTAATTATTATTCTATATTAAGTCTTTAAGGCTTTAGTTTGAGGTTGTCTAAGTTTTACACTTTTTATTTTTCCACTGCTGCTCTCAGTTGGACTTTGTCCTTTCTTCTCTTTTTCTCCTTTTCTTTCAGATGTACAAAGGCCATTTTTTGGGTAGCTTCTAATACACATAATACATAACATGAGCCAATGAATTCTCAAATCCCAGCTTATGCCAAAAATTGGATAAAAGGTTGATTTTTTAAAAATTTTTCACAAAATAATTAGAGGCAGAAAATATGAGTTTTTATAACAAAAGAAAATGAGAACCAAGTTGGCACATCATTAACAGTTTGGTATATTACCAAAGATATAAGTTATAGTGTCATAGTATAAGTCATAAGGAACTCTAATAGGTACAAGAATATAGTAAACTCAACTGGAAAAGATATTTCCAACCCTTTCTCATCCGAATTCAAATAGTTTTAAAAGCCACACTGATTAACAGTGGGTATCTTGTCCTTTTTCTTTCCCTTAGAATTACTGTGAGACTATCCCTACAAAAATCTTAAAATACATTTCTATAAGGCAGCTTCTGTGAGTGGGGGAAAGTGAAGAAAGTATTCTTTTCTTACCTAGTATGCAAAATGTAGGTGATTAAGTATTTCTGATCTATTCTAGTGGACATTCAGAGATATATGTCCATGGACTACTGGGGTTATTAAAAATATGACAAGGTCACAGTAAAGATTGAAAGGCTTTCACTATGTCCTATTTCTTATGAAAATGACTTGAAACATATTTTAATATTCGAACTGTAACATCTTTGAGCAAATGGCTTTCAGTATCAAGTATTAACTGGGTCATTGACTGACTCAGAATGTATGAACAATGCAGAGAAATCAATATAATCTCCCACATGCTGGTGCCCAACTGAGGTTTCTGCTGTTTAGTGACACCCTGGACCCTTATCCACTGCAAAACACTTTGAATAGAAAAAGTTACCTTTTTGATCCTTTAACAAGTGTTCTTTGATGGGTATTTATTTTCAATTATATTCTATGTTATTGTGTCTGTAGAGATGAAAATGCTATCTTGATGCATTATTCTGATTATGCTTTGGTACTACTGACATAAAGCAGGTGAACAAGAGGTAAGGAAAGGGCTTCCTTGGTGGTTCAGTGGGTAAGGACACCGCCTTGCAGTGCAAGGGAAACCAGTTTGATCCCTGGCCTGGGAAGATCCCACATGCTGTGGAGCAGCTGAACCAATATTCAGCTGCTCCGACTACCAAGCAGGAGCTCTAGAGCACATGCCCTCAGAGCCAGTGCTCTGCAGCAAGAGAGGCCACTGCAATGGGAGGCCCACACAGGCCAAAGAACAAAGATGGATGGAAATAAATAAATGAAAGTCCAATAGAAATGCCCAAAATTAAATAAATAAATAAATAAGCTAAATGAAAATAAAACAAGTGCTTGTCTCCAAATGGGTACAAGAATATAGTAAACTCAACTGGAAAGATATTTCCAACCCTTTCTCATCCGAATTCAAATAGTTTTAAAAGCCACACTGATTAACAGTGGGTATCTTGTCCTTTTTCTTTCCCTTAGAATTACTGTGAGACTATCCCTACAAAAATCTTAAAATACATTTCTATAAGGCAGCTTCTGTGAGTGGGGGAAAGTGAAGAAAGTATTCTTTTCTTACCTAGTATGCAAAATGTAGGTGATTAAGTATTTCTGATCTATTCTAGTGGACATTCAGAGATATATGTCCATGGACTACTGGGGTTATTAAAAATATGACAAGGTCACAGTAAAGATTGAAAGGCTTTCACTATGTCCTATTTCTTATGAAAATGACTTGAAACATATTTTAATATTCGAACTGTAACATCTTTGAGCAAATGGCTTTCAGTATCAAGTATTAACTGGGTCATTGACTGACTCAGAATGTATGAACAATGCAGAGAAATCAATATAATCTCCCACATGCTGGTGCCCAACTGAGGTTTCTGCTGTTTAGTGACACCCTGGACCCTTATCCACTGCAAAACACTTTGAATAGAAAAAGTTACCTTTTTGATCCTTTAACAAGTGTTCTTTGATGGGTATTTATTTTCAATTATATTCTATGTTATTGTGTCTGTAGAGATGAAAATGCTATCTTGATGCATTATTCTGATTATGCTTTGGTACTACTGACATAAAGCAGGTGAACAAGAGGTAAGGAAAGGGCTTCCTTGGTGGTTCAGTGGGTAAGGACACCGCCTTGCAGTGCAAGGGAAACCAGTTTGATCCCTGGCCTGGGAAGATCCCACATGCTGTGGAGCAGCTGAACCAATATTCAGCTGCTCCGACTACCAAGCAGGAGCTCTAGAGCACATGCCCTCAGAGCCAGTGCTCTGCAGCAAGAGAGGCCACTGCAATGGGAGGCCCACACAGGCCAAAGAACAAAGATGGATGGAAATAAATAAATGAAAGTCCAATAGAAATGCCCAAAATTAAATAAATAAATAAATAAGCTAAATGAAAATAAAACAAGTGCTTGTCTCCAAATGGGTCAACACAAATTCTTCCCACTGAAATCCCCACAGATATTGTGACAAATCTATGCTTTTCACTATTCATTTTATTAGTAGTATTTATTTTACTGCCTCAAGTCTTAGCTGCAGCACATGCTTCTTTCTTACGCCCTGTGGCATCTTTCCTTGTAGCACGAGGACCTTCTAGTTTTGGCACACTTGTTCCTGAGCCCACAGGCTTTGTAGCTATGGTGGATGGGTTTCATTGTTACACAGCATGTACAAGTTTAGTTCTAGGAACAAGGACTGAACCCATGTCCCCTGTATTGCAATGAAGATTCTTAACAACTAGATCACCAGGAAAGTCCCTGATTATTCCTTAATAGCAGATATTTTGCAGATCATAATACCAGAAAAGGGCAAATGTTGAATAAATTTGTGCAATATGTGAGTGATTAGTTATTTGATGACTTCCCTGAGAGTCCCTTGAACCAGTTAATCCTAAAAGAAATCAACCTTGAATACTTATTGGAAGAACTGATGCTGAAGCTGAAACTCGAATGCTTTAACTACCTGATGTGAAGAGATGACCCATTGGAAAAGAGTTCAATGTTGGGAAAAATAGAAGGCAGAAGGAGAAGGAGATGACAGAGAATGAGATGGTTGAATGGCATCACTGAGTCAATGGGCATAAGTTTGAGTAGGTTTTGATAGATGGTGAAGAACAAAAGTGTGATCTGATGTGCTGCAGCGCATGGGATCACAAAGAGTCAGACAAGACTGGGTGACTAAACTGAACTGAATTAGTTATTTTGCATATTTCTGAAGAGAATTTTTCTGTAGATAAATATGTGAATGTTTACCTTTATATTTCTATTTGGAATTTTTGTTGAGAATAGCCAGAACTAATTGCCAAATTATTATTTATATATTATTTATTTATAATTATAATATTTATAAGTATTAGTATTATTTATATTTGAATTATTTAAAAATGAAAAATGTTTTATTTTAAAGAAAACTACTAGCTAGTTTCATATTCAAAATTATCATAAATGTGAATAAAAACCAGATGTTGTTCTTATTTGGTCACTAAGTCAAGTCTGACTCTTTGTGATCCCATGGACTGTAACATGCCAGACTACTCTGTTCTCCACTATCTTCTGGATTTTCCTCAAATTCAGGTCCATCAAATCAGAGATGCTATCTAACCATTTCATCCTCTGCCCCCTCCCCCTTCTCTTTTTGTCATCAGAGACTTTTCTATGAGTCAGCTATTCTCATAAGGTGGCCAAAATATTGGAACCTCAGCTTCAGCAACAGTTCTTCCAATGAATATTTAGGGTTGATTTCCTTTAAAATTGACTAGCTTGATCTCCTTGCAGTCCAACAGACACTTGAGTCTTCTCTAGCAACATGATTATAAAGAGTCAATTCTTCAGCACTAAGTCCACTTTTTGATCCACATCTTACATCCATACATAACTACTGGATAAAGCATAACTTTGACTATCCGTTTTGAATGCATCATTAAAATGTCTCTGCTTTTTAATACATGATCTAGTTTTGCTATAGCTTTCCTTCAAAGGAGCAAGAATCCTAAAAGAAATCAACCTTGAATACTTATTGGAAGAACTGATGCTGAAGCTGAAACTCGAATGCTTTAACTACCTGATGTGAAGAGATGACCCATTGGAAAAGAGTTCAATGTTGGGAAAAATAGAAGGCAGAAGGAGAAGGAGATGACAGAGAATGAGATGGTTGAATGGCATCACTGAGTCAATGGGCATAAGTTTGAGTAGGTTTTGATAGATGGTGAAGAACAAAAGTGTGATCTGATGTGCTGCAGCGCATGGGATCACAAAGAGTCAGACAAGACTGGGTGACTAAACTGAACTGAATTAGTTATTTTGCATATTTCTGAAGAGAATTTTTCTGTAGATAAATATGTGAATGTTTACCTTTATATTTCTATTTGGAATTTTTGTTGAGAATAGCCAGAACTAATTGCCAAATTATTATTTATATATTATTTATTTATAATTATAATATTTATAAGTATTAGTATTATTTATATTTGAATTTTTTAAAAAATGAAAAATGTTTTATTTTAAAGAAAACTACTAGCTAGTTTCATATTCAAAATTATCATAAATGTGAATAAAAACCAGATGTTGTTCTTATTTGGTCACTAAGTCAAGTCTGACTCTTTGTGATCCCATGGACTGTAACATGCCAGACTACTCTGTTCTCCACTATCTTCTGGATTTTCCTCAAATTCAGGTCCATCAAATCAGAGATGCTATCTAACCATTTCATCCTCTGCCCCCTCCCCCTTCTCTTTTTGTCATCAGAGACTTTTCTATGAGTCAGCTATTCTCATAAGGTGGCCAAAATATTGGAACCTCAGCTTCAGCAACAGTTCTTCCAATGAATATTTAGGGTTGATTTCCTTTAAAATTGACTAGCTTGATCTCCTTGCAGTCCAACAGACACTTGAGTCTTCTCTAGCAACATGATTATAAAGAGTCAATTCTTCAGCACTAAGTCCACTTTTTGATCCACATCTTACATCCATACATAACTACTGGATAAAGCATAACTTTGACTATCCGTTTTGAATGCATCATTAAAATGTCTCTGCTTTTTAATACATGATCTAGTTTTGCTATAGCTTTCCTTCAAAGGAGCAAGCATCTTTAAATTTCATGACTAGTGAATTCGGAGTTCAAAAAAATAAAACTGTCACTGCTTCCTCTTCTCCCCATTCCATTTCCACGAAGTGATGGGACTGGATGCCATGATTTTATTTCTTTTTTTTTTTCTTGTTTTTTTTTTTTAAAGATTTATTTATTTATTTTATTTTTGGGCGGGGGTCAGGTTGGGGAGGGAGGGGAGCAGGTGGGCCACATCTATTGGTCTTTCGTTTCTCTGTTTTCATCCGTCTTTGTTCTTTGGCTTCTGTGGGCCTCCCATCGCGGTGGCGTCTGTCGTTGCAGAGCACCAGCTCTGGGCACATGCACTCCAGAGCTCTGACTCGGTAGTTGGACACACCCGTCCAGCCGCTCTGCGGCCCGTGGGATCTTCCCAGGCCAGGGATCGAACCGGTGCCCCTTGCACTACAAGGTCCACCAAGGGAAGCTCTTTTCTTTTTTATGTTTAGTTTCAAGTCAGCTCTTTTACTAACATTTATATAGTACATTAGTTGAAACATGATCAAAAATGTTTTTCCAGATATTATCTCAATTATGTATCCCAGTTTCTCATACAATATTAAACATTTGCAAGATTTTCCATCAGCAAAACATGGTTAAATGAATATAAATAAAGTTTTATCAAGCTAATAAATAAAGAGTGTGAATCTTTTTCTCTTTTATTGTCAAATTCAAGTACATGATGCACAATGAGGTGAACAAGTCAAAACTTCACAGTCTGGAGTACAGTTTATTGCAAAGATCAAGCAAGGAGTGACTGCAGCTTGTACTTGAAAGACCTGAATTCCTGGTGGTCTTCAGGGAAGAGTTTCTAAAAGCAAATATTGTAAGAGGCCAGCAGGATTCAGAATTTAATTGTCTCCTGATTAGTTGATGGTGAGATAACAGAGTAGTGATTAACGAATTTTAATCCTCTGCCTTGTGGTTCCAACCAGTCTGTGATCTATGTATGTGTTTGTGCTCATCCTGAAGTTACTATCCTCCATTTTGATAAAGGCCGTTGTTCCTGTTAAAGAACTCAAAGACATGTAATCAGTTTTATCACTACATTATTGTTTCTGTACTGCTTTTCCTTTATTTCTGCATGCCCTTACTCCTTTAATTACTAGTTATTTGAATCTGTCCATTAGAATTAAGGAACAATTACAAGCAAAAACAAGTGACACAGGAAGACTTTCCTACCCAAGAGAGCCCCACAGGTTCCTGTTTGATTTCATTCCTACTCTTTTGCTCTTTAATGCTCATCAAAATAAGTTATGTTCTAAAGGTTGGATTTAAGAATATTTATTTTCATTAATTTTATATTTTAATGATATATTTGTTACAAGTTTTATTTAATTTATAATATCTCTCTATATAGACATATATATATATGTAATTAAATATATTCAGCTCTTTGGAAAATCCCCTGTTTTCTATATTTATATTTTTCAAATATGTCAGGTAGATACAAATATAATATTTATAGAAATTGGATGATTTTATGTTTGTAAATGCAAAATAAGAATGTTATATAAAATTCATGTATAATTACAAGACAAGAAAAAATAAACATAATCAATTTTCTCTCCCCTTTGATCTCTTTTCTTCCCTCTACTCTGGAATGGGTATCTGCAATACACATCCACCAATATGCCCCAGTTGGCAGAAATATCTGATTAAACATAAAGAGCAATAAGCTTTTAGCATCACAAGGCAGTTTCTTTAAAGATAAGAGTCCTTCCTGATCTTGTAATGGGTTGCAATGACGCTTTGTTCTGGATTGTGAAAACTGTCAATAATATGTCATTAAATGTAAAGCTTTATGTCTTGAAAAAATTCTGTAACTATCCATTGACTTCTAATGGGTTAAAGAGGTCTCAGAATTTTACAATATGCTCTTCCCAGGTTATAACCCTCAAATTTGGCCTGAGAATAATTTTCCCTTTCTTTCTTAGATCAACTGATTAATTTTTCTTCAGCACTACTTACCTGACTTAATTTATACAACTTAAGACTATAAATGAAAGTAAACTTCATATGAACCATAAAGTATCAAAATATTTTAAAAACCAACTTGTTACAATCAGTAAGTCCTTTGTAAGAAGCATATAAAAACATTTTGTAGGATGATTTTTAAAGCAAACTAAAATGTTAAATTGCTGACAAAAATCAGTCTTTTTACCTAATAAAAAACATTGCTTTTATTTATATCACAAAATTGATCAGAATTCAATGACAGTGTTTAACAGTTTCTGTTGTTGTTGATGATGATGCAGTTAATAGGTAATGATGCATTTTATATATGAATTCAAATGTCAAATGTATAGTATACCAGAGATTGAAGGCTCGGTCTTATATTTTTTTTCTATAGTTCAAGGTTTTTTAATTTATTCATACTTCTAATCAGTGTTATGACTTTCCCTATGAGAGTAAAAATTTTTTTCCATGGGCTAGAAGATATTACAATGATGGCTTTCTGGGGATAAGCATCCTAAGCTCATTTTCTGCTGGGAGCATCTCAATCACATGGAGACTGCCACAAACTGAATTGTTTTCAAATATGTCAGGTAGATACAAATATAATATTTATAGAAATTGGATGATTTTATGTTTGTAAATGCAAAATAAGAATGTTATATAAAATTCATGTATAATTACAAGACAAGAAAAAATAAACATAATCAATTTTCTCTCCCCTTTGATCTCTTTTCTTCCCTCTACTCTGGAATGGGTATCTGCAATACACATCCACCAATATGCCCCAGTTGGCAGAAATATCTGATTAAACATAAAGAGCAATAAGCTTTTAGCATCACAAGGCAGTTTCTTTAAAGATAAGAGTCCTTCCTGATCTTGTAATGGGTTGCAATGACGCTTTGTTCTGGATTGTGAAAACTGTCAATAATATGTCATTAAATGTAAAGCTTTATGTCTTGAAAAATTCTGTAACTATCCATTGACTTCTAATGGGTTAAAGAGGTCTCAGAATTTTACAATATGCTCTTCCCAGGTTATAACCCTCAAATTTGGCCTGAGAATAATTTTCCCTTTCTTTCTTAGATCAACTGATTAATTTTTCTTCAGCACTACTTACCTGACTTAATTTATACAACTTAAGACTATAAATGAAAGTAAACTTCATATGAACCATAAAGTATCAAAATATTTTAAAAACCAACTTGTTACAATCAGTAAGTCCTTTGTAAGAAGCATATAAAAACATTTTTGTAGGATGATTTTTAAAGCAAACTAAAATGTTAAATTGCTGACAAAAATCAGTCTTTTTACCTAATAAAAAACATTGCTTTTATTTATATCACAAAATTGATCAGAATTCAATGACAGTGTTTAACAGTTTCTGTTGTTGTTGATGATGATGCAGTTAATAGGTAATGATGCATTTTATATATGAATTCAAATGTCAAATGTATAGTATACCAGAGATTGAAGGCTCGGTCTTATATTTTTTTTCTATAGTTCAAGGTTTTTTAATTTATTCATACTTCTAATCAGTGTTATGACTTTCCCTATGAGAGTAAAAATTTTTTTCCATGGGCTAGAAGATATTACAATGATGGCTTTCTGGGGATAAGCATCCTAAGCTCATTTTCTGCTGGGGAGCATCTCAATCACATGGAGACTGCCACAAACTGAATTGTATAGTATTATACTGTAAGAAAGCATTTATACTTGAACATTTGCAGCTGTTCAGAAGCTTTCACTTTTCAAAAACATGCATTCTTTATAGTTACATTTTGCCTAATAACTTTCTAAATGCTTGCGTTTCCAATCTGTTTCTTGTATTACTAGAAATACTTAATAAAATACTTTTGGGTAAAACACTCACTTTTTTGTGATTTTGTTTTGTATCTTTTTTGAAGATGTGAATCTTTGGTTTTATCTCCTATAATTAGTATATTAAGAGAAAATGGACATACATAAAGATGTAATGATCAATTACTATGGAGATAAGAATATTACCATAGCAACTGATGCTAGAAAAAATTGAAGGCAGGGGAGAAGGAGACAACAGAGGAGTGGTGGTTCAACAGTATCACTGAGTCTGTGGACATAAGTTTGAGCAAGCTCTGGGAGATGATTAAAGACAAGAAAGCCTGGGGTGATGCGCTCCATGGGGTCACTAAGAGGCAGAAATGACTGAATGACTTAACTGATAAGAACTTACAACATTTATATGTGTGGGAAAATCCTGAGAGATAGAGAAGGAAGATATTATGTACATATGTGCATGCATTTTAATATTCTCAAAGGCTGAAGAAAGGGACTTTATCTTCTCCTGATGAATGACTACCTTTTCCGTTTTTGAAGAAATAGATTCAGCATCAGCTTGCCAATTCTCTTTTGCTTTGTGTCTAACACATACTCATTGTATGCATATGATCAATTAGTTATTCCCTTGCTGATCCACTTATGGGTTCATAAATAACATTTCAATTATTTGAGCAAAGGGTCAGAATAATTAATAAAAATAATTAACCTACATGGATCTCAGAATACTGTGGGATACAAAGAAATGTTGGTAAATGATAGGCATTTAAGTTTTTGAGATAAAACTATGTTAAAGATAGTGATATATGTAAACATAAATTTTTAAAAATCTAATTTTCCATTATATTTAATTTTTCTATTTTATTAGTGAACACATTGGAGAAGTAAATAAAAACCCACTCCAATATTATTGCCTGGAGAATTCCATAGTTGAAGAAGCCTGGCTAGCTACAGTCCATGAGGTCTCAAATATATCAATATGGGGTTTCCTTCATGGCTCAGTAGTGAGGTATCTGCCTGCAATGCAGCAGGCCCAGGTTCGATCTCTGGATTGGGAATATCCTCCTGGATGAGGACATGGCAATCCACTCCATTACTGTTGCCTGGAGAATTCCATTGGCCAGATGAGCCTAGTGGACTGCAGTCTATCACAAAGCAGCAGCAGCAGCAGTAAAAGAATTAGAGCTACATCAAGAAATCCAAAAGTGATGGCTTTTATTATTATTCAAAATCAATAAATGCCTTCTTTCACTGTAAGAGGATTGATTATGCATCCCTACTAATTGTCATATAACATCATTATGGAGAAACATATGTCCCTCCTTTTTGACTCTAGGCTAGTTCCTATCGTCTGCTTTGACCAGTAGAATGTGAAAAGAATCCAGGCAACTGTGTGCAAGCAAGAGCCTTAACAAACATGGGGAATCTCTGCAGTTCGTTTGCTCTCTTCTCCTTTGAACAACACAGTATACCTGAAACAGAAACTTCTCCTCAGCCTGAAGAGGAGGATAGGATACTTGGATGATAAAAGCTACAGTTGAAGCTCAGTTATTGTAATGTTATGTAAGTCAATGTCTTTTTCTAATCTTTGCAAATCTGCAAGTATACCAATTAAAATGAATTTTTTGTTTGATTTTTACAACTTATTCATCTGTCATCCCTCTCCTTTCATTGTAAAGGCACTTTAATTTTTAAATTGTATTAAGTACAAAACAAGATCTATTCTCAACAAAGTTTTAAATGTAAACAATACTTAACAGGACCATAGTATTCCTGACCATAGGTACAATGCTATACAGAAAATCTCTGGAATTTGTTCACCTTGAGTTACTAAAACTGTACACACACTGAATAGGAATTTTCTACTTTCCCCTCTCTTAGTTTGTAAAGTAAAAACAAGATTGCAGAATAGATGGATGAGCACTAATCTTCTCTTGTGAGAATACCAAAATTGCAAACAGCTGCTGAACAGCCATAGAGAGGAGAATGTTGGAACCTACCAAATGAAGATACCCTGCATTGAAGGGCAAAGGCGAAGCCACAGCAAGACAGTAAGAGTGGTTCAATCATGTTTAAAATCAAATCTCATATCTGCCAGAGTAGCATGTAAGGCACAAACAAAAACTTGTGTGAGGCAGGACCAAAGGAAAGGAGCAGCGAGACTGAGTCAGATCTACCTTTGAGTGTTGAGGGTCTCCTGTGTAGGCTTTGGTCTGCAGTGACTTGCCACAGGGACTGGCCAGCAGCAGTCCTGGGAGGTGTGGAATGTGATATAAATCCTCTCAGAGAAGCTCACCATTAGCCAAACTAGGTAAGTGATTCACAAACTGGAGAACAATTGTACTAAAGAAGTTCTGGCACTGTCACAAGAATTATAGGCCCCCAAAGAGACTTCCAAACCTGGTGATCTTGCAAAGGGACTGAGAATTCTCAGACATTCTAAATTTGAAAGTCAGTGGGATTTGGTTACAGAGTTTCCATGGTACTGAGGAAACATAGTCTTGGAGGGCATAAACAAAATGTTGTGCACACCACGACACTGACTAGTAAAAAAGAGCAGTGACCCCACAAGTGACTGAACCAAAGCTGACTACTAGAGTTTGGAATTCCTGTGGAGGTATAGGTCTACAGAGGCAAGCTACAGAGTCAGGTCACTGACAAAAGCAGTTCTGTGAGGCATGGCATGGTGTGCTGCCATAATGTCTTCTCGAAAAAGTCACCATTACCCCTACAATAGTTTGGCCTTAAGCAAAACTACAGGGGAAGAGAGCATCACCCATCAGCTGAAACTTGTATTAAGTACAAAACAAGATCTATTCTCAACAAAGTTTTAAATGTAAACAATACTTAACAGGACCATAGTATTCCTGACCATAGGTACAATGCTATACAGAAAATCTCTGGAATTTGTTCACCTTGAGTTACTAAAACTGTACACACACTGAATAGGAATTTTCTACTTTCCCCTCTCTTAGTTTGTAAAGTAAAAACAAGATTGCAGAATAGATGGATGAGCACTAATCTTCTCTTGTGAGAATACCAAAATTGCAAACAGCTGCTGAACAGCCATAGAGAGGAGAATGTTGGAACCTACCAAATGAAGATACCCTGCATTGAAGGGCAAAGGCGAAGCCACAGCAAGACAGTAAGAGTGGTTCAATCATGTTTAAAATCAAATCTCATATCTGCCAGAGTAGCATGTAAGGCACAAACAAAAACTTGTGTGAGGCAGGACCAAAGGAAAGGAGCAGCGAGACTGAGTCAGATCTACCTTTGAGTGTTGAGGGTCTCCTGTGTAGGCTTTGGTCTGCAGTGACTTGCCACAGGGACTGGCCAGCAGCAGTCCTGGGAGGTGTGGAATGTGATATAAATCCTCTCAGAGAAGCTCACCATTAGCCAAACTAGGTAAGTGATTCACAAACTGGAGAACAATTGTACTAAAGAAGTTCTGGCACTGTCACAAGAATTATAGGCCCCCAAAGAGACTTCCAAACCTGGTGATCTTGCAAAGGGACTGAGAATTCTCAGACATTCTAAATTTGAAAGTCAGTGGGATTTGGTTACAGAGTTTCCATGGTACTGAGGAAACATAGTCTTGGAGGGCATAAACAAAATGTTGTGCACACCACGACACTGACTAGTAAAAAAGAGCAGTGACCCCACAAGTGACTGAACCAAAGCTGACTACTAGAGTTTGGAATTCCTGTGGAGGTATAGGTCTACAGAGGCAAGCTACAGAGTCAGGTCACTGACAAAAGCAGTTCTGTGAGGCATGGCATGGTGTGCTGCCATAATGTCTTCTCGAAAAAGTCACCATTACCCCTACAATAGTTTGGCCTTAAGCAAAACTACAGGGAGGGAAGAGAGCATCACCCATCAGCTGAAACTTGTATTAAAGACTTACAGAGCTACCACAATGCAATGAGACTAGAGATCTACTATAAGGGAAAAAAACTGCTAAAAACACAAAGACATGGAGATTAAACAACACATACCTAAAAAACCAACTGACCACTGAGGAAATCAAAGGAGAAATTTAAAAATTCCTAGAAGAAAACCACAATGATCACACGACAGTGCAACACTTATGGGATACTGCAAAAGCAGTTCTAAGAGGGAAGTTTATAGCAATTCAATCCTACCTCAAGAAACTAGGAAAATCTGAAACAGACGACCTAACCTTATGCTTAAAACAACTGGAGAAAGAAGAACAAAACAACCCCAAAGCCAGCAGAAGAAGGGAAATCATGAAGATCAGAGCAGAAATAAAGGATAAAGAAATGAAAGAAACAATAGTAAAGATAAATAAAAACAAAAAGCTGGTTCTTCGAAAAGGTAAATAAAACCGACAAACCAATGGCCAGACTCATCAAGAAAAAGAGCGAAGAACCAGATCAACAAAATCAAAAATGAAAAAGGAGAGATTACAACAGATAATGCAGAAATCCGAAGAATTCTGAGACTATGGCAACTCTATGGCAACAAACTGGACAACCTGGAAGAAATGGACAGTTTCTTGGGGAAGATTAATCTCCCAAGACTCAAACAGGAAGAAATAGAAACTATGAACAATCTAATCAAAAGCTCAGAAATCGACTTTTTGATGAAAAATCTACGCAAAAATAAAAGCTCAGGGCCAGATGGCTTCAAAGGTGAATTCTACCAAACATTTAAAGAAGAGCTAATGCCTGCCTTTCTAAAACTCTTTCAAAAAATTGCACAGGAAGGAACATTTCCAAACACATGCTATGAGGTCGCTGTCAACCTGATACCAAAACCAGGCAAAGACAACACATACAAAAAAAATTATAGACCAATTTCACTGATGAATCTAGACAAAAAAATTCTCAACAGAATCCTAGCAAATAGAATTCAACAACACATCAAAAAAACCATACATCATGATCAAGTCGGGTTCATCCCAGGCATGCAAGGATTCTTCAATATCTGCAAATCAATCAATGTGATACACCATATCAACAAATTCAGAGACGAAAATCACATGATCATCTCAATAGATGCAAAAAAAAGCCTTTGACAAAGTACAGCATCCATTTATGATAAAAACTCTTCATAAAATGGGCATAGAAGGAACCTATTTCAACATAGTGAAAACCATCTATGAGAAGCCCACAGCGAACATTATCTTCAAAGCAGAAAAATTCAAAGCATTCCCTCTAAGATCAGGAACAAGACAAGGGTGTCTACTTTCACCACTCTTATTCAACATAGTCCTGGAAGTTCTAGCAACAGCAATGAGAGAAGAGAAGAAATGAAAGGAATCCAGATTGGAAAGGAAGAAGTCAAACTCTCTCTATTAGCAGACAACATGATATTATACATAGAAAATCCCAACGACACTATTACAAAACTACTAGAGCTAATCAGCGAATTCAGCAAAGTCACAGGACATAAAATCAATATACAGAAATCACTGGCATTCCTATACACAAGCAATGAAAAATCAGAAAATGAAATCAAAGAGGAATCCCCTTCACCATCACAACAAAAAGAATAAAATATCTAGGAATAAACCTACCCATAGAAACAAAAGAACTGTACACTGAAAATTACGAAACAGTCATGGGAGAAATTAAACAAGACTTAAACAGATGGAGAGATATTCCGTGTTCCTGGGTCAGAAGAATCAATATTGTGAAAATGACCATACTACCCAATGTCATCTATAGATTCAATGTGATCCCTATCAAACTTCCAATGACATTCTTCACAGAACTAGACCAAAGTATAACACAGTTCATATGGAAATACAAAAGACCTCGAATAGCCAAAGCAATACTGAGGAAGAAGAATGGAGCTAGAGGGATCAGCCTCCCCAACTTCAGACTCTACTACAAAGCAACAGTCATCAAGACAGTATGGTACTGGCACAAAAACAGAAATATAGACCAATGGAACAAAACCGAGAACCCAGGGATAAACCCACGCACCTATGGCTACCTTATTTTTGACAAAGGAGGCGACAGTATAAAATGGGAAAAAGAAAGCCTCTTCAACAAGTGGTGTGGGGAAAACTGTACAGCTCCACACAAAAAAAATGAAGTTGGAACATTCCCTGAAACCATGCACTAAGATCAACTCAAAATGGATTAAAGACCTAAATGTAAGACCAAAACCCATCAAACTCTTAGAGGAGAATATAGGCAAAACCCTCAAGGACATCAATCAAAGCAAGATCTTCTCTGACCCACCTACTAGAATAGTGAAGCTAAAAAGAAAAATGAACACGTTTGACCTCATGAAACTTAAAAGCCTTTGTACAGCAAAAGAAATCACAAAAAAGCTGAACAGACAGCCCACAGAGTGGGAGAAAATGATAGCAAATGAAACAACAGACAAAGAATTAATCTCCAAAATCTACAAGCAACTCAGACAACTCAGCACTGGAAAAATGAACAACCCAATCAAAAAATGGGATAAGCACCTAAACAGACACCTCTCCAACGATGACATACAGATGGCCCCAAAACACATGAAACGATGCTCAACTTCACTTATAATTAGAGAAATGCAAATCGAAACTCCAATTTTATGTCACCTCACACCCGTCAGAATGGCCATCATCCACAAATCAACAGACAATAAATGCTGGAGAGCGTGCGGAGAAAAGGGAATACTCCTGCATTGCTGGAGGGAATGTGGATCGATACAGCCTCTATGGAAGACAGCATGGAGATATCTCAAAAAACTAAAAATAGAAGTACCATACGACCCAGCAATCCCACTCTTAGGCTTATACCCTGATGAAATCACATCTGAAAGAAGCACCTGTGCTCCAATGTTCATTGCAGCTCTCTATACAATAGCTAGAACATGGAAGCAACCTAGATGTCCATCGACGAATGAATGGATACAGAGTCTCTGGTACATATATACAATGGAATACTACACAGCTGTAAAGAGAAATGCAGAAGAATCAGCCCTAATGAGGTGGCCAGATCTAAAACTTATCATCAAAAGTGAAGTCAGTCAGAAAAAGAAGGACAAATACAGTATATTGACATGTATATATGGAATCTAGCAGGATGGTGATGACGGCACATGTAGTGAAGCGACGGAAAGACAGACATGGATAGTGGACGTATGGACATTGTGGGGAAGGAACAGAGGGTGGGAGGTGTAAAGGAAGTAGCATGAAGGCCTGCACTAAGATCAAAATGGATTAAAGACCTAAATGTAAGACCAAAACCCATCAAACTCTTAGAGGAGAATATAGGCAAAACCCTCAAGGACATCAATCAAAGCAAGATCTTCTCTGACCCACCTACTAGAATAGTGAAGCTAAAAAGAAAAATGAACACGTTTGACCTCATGAAACTTAAAAGCCTTTGTACAGCAAAAGAAATCACAAAAAAGCTGAACAGACAGCCCACAGAGTGGGAGAAAATGATAGCAAATGAAACAACAGACAAAGAATTAATCTCCAAAATCTACAAGCAACTCAGACAACTCAGCACTGGAAAAATGAACAACCCAATCAAAAAATGGGATAAGCACCTAAACAGACACCTCTCCAACGATGACATACAGATGGCCCCAAAACACATGAAACGATGCTCAACTTCACTTATAATTAGAGAAATGCAAATCGAAACTCCAATTTTATGTCACCTCACACCCGTCAGAATGGCCATCATCCACAAATCAACAGACAATAAATGCTGGAGAGCGTGCGGAGAAAAGGGAATACTCCTGCATTGCTGGAGGGAATGTGGATCGATACAGCCTCTATGGAAGACAGCATGGAGATATCTCAAAAAACTAAAAATAGAAGTACCATACGACCCAGCAATCCCACTCTTAGGCTTATACCCTGATGAAATCACATCTGAAAGAAGCACCTGTGCTCCAATGTTCATTGCAGCTCTCTATACAATAGCTAGAACATGGAAGCAACCTAGATGTCCATCGACGAATGAATGGATACAGAGTCTCTGGTACATATATACAATGGAATACTACACAGCTGTAAAGAGAAATGCAGAAGAATCAGCCCTAATGAGGTGGCCAGATCTAAAACTTATCATCAAAAGTGAAGTCAGTCAGAAAAAGAAGGACAAATACAGTATATTGACATGTATATATGGAATCTAGCAGGATGGTGATGACGGCACATGTAGTGAAGCGACGGAAAGACAGACATGGATAGTGGACGTATGGACATTGTGGGGAAGGAACAGAGGGTGGGAGGTGTAAAGGAAGTAGCATGAAGGCCTGTACTATCATAAGTGAAGAAAATAGCTATAGTCATTGCTCTGTGAGAAAAGGGGATCCTTCAGGGGTGCTATGTGATGGTCGGGCGGGGTGGGAAGGTGGGGATATACATATGACTAATCTGGGAGCATACATATCTGTAAACAACAAAACTCTTTAAAAGTTCAAAGTAATATAAAAGCTTTTTTAAAAAGTTGTTGTTGTGCAGTCACTAGAAGTGACCAACACTTTGAGACCCTATGGACCGTAACGCTCCAGGATTCTCTGTCCTTTGCAGTTTCCAATGTTTGCAAAACTCATGTCCATTGAGTCAACGATGTTATCCAAGCATCTAATTCTCTGTACCTCTCTTCTCCTTCAGATTTCCTCTTTCTCAGCATTAGGGTATTTTCCATTGAGTTGGTTCTTCATATCAGAGAGACAAAATATTGGAACTTCAGTTTCAGCATGTGTCCTTCCAATGAACAGTAACCGTTGATTTCCTTTGGGATTGACTGGTTTGATTTCCTTCAGTCAAAGGGATTCTCAGTCATCATCTCCAGCACCACAGTTTGAATATATTGATTCTTTGACAATCAGCCCTTTTTATGGTCCAACTCCCACACCCATAAATGACTAATGGAAAAACTATAGCTTTGACTACGGGTGTTTGTCATCAAAGTGATGTCTCTGTGTTTTAATGCACTGTATGTTTCCTCATAGCTGTGCTTCCAAGGAGTCATCATCTGTTAATTCTATGACTGCAGTCACCATTTGCAGTGATCTTGGAGCTCAAGGAAATATTCCTTCATTATTTACATTTCACCCATCTATTTGCCATGAATTAATAACGATAGATGCCATGATCTTAGTTATTTAAATGTTGAGTTTTAAACCAGTTTTTTCACTTTCCTCTTTCACCTTCATTTTCTTCACTTTCTTTTCACCTTATTTTCTTTTCACTATCTACCATTAGTTTGGTGTCATCAGCATATCTGTGGTTACAGATGTTTCTCAAGGCAATCTTGCCAGCTTGAGCTTCATCTAGCCTAGCATTTTACATGATGTACTCTACACATACGTTAAATAACCAAGTGACAATATACACACTTGATGTTCTCCATTCCCAATTTGAAACTAGTGTTTGCACAACTAGTTCTAACTGTTGTTTCTTTTCCTACATACAAATTTCACAGGAGACAAATAAGATGATCTGGTATTCCCATTTCTATCAGAATTTTCCACAGTTTGTTGTGATCCAAACTTTAAGTAAAGATGCTTTTTAAAAGTTGTTGTTGTGCAGCTAGAAGTGACCAACACTTTGAGACCCTATGGACCGTAACGCTCCAGGATTCTCTGTCCTTTGCAGTTTCCAATGTTTGCAAAACTCATGTCCATTGAGTCAACGATGTTATCCAAGCATCTAATTCTCTGTACCTCTCTTCTCCTTCAGATTTCCTCTTTCTCAGCATTAGGGTATTTTCCATTGAGTTGGTTCTTCATATCAGAGAGACAAAATATTGGAACTTCAGTTTCAGCATGTGTCCTTCCAATGAACAGTAACCGTTGATTTCCTTTGGGATTGACTGGTTTGATTTCCTTCAGTCAAAGGGATTCTCAGTCATCATCTCCAGCACCACAGTTTGAATATATTGATTCTTTGACAATCAGCCCTTTTTATGGTCCAACTCCCACACCCATAAATGACTAATGGAAAAACTATAGCTTTGACTACGGGTGTTTGTCATCAAAGTGATGTCTCTGTGTTTTAATGCACTGTATGTTTCCTCATAGCTGTGCTTCCAAGGAGTCATCATCTGTTAATTCTATGACTGCAGTCACCATTTGCAGTGATCTTGGAGCTCAAGGAAATATTCCTTCATTATTTACATTTCACCCATCTATTTGCCATGAATTAATAACGATAGATGCCATGATCTTAGTTATTTAAATGTTGAGTTTTAAACCAGTTTTTTCACTTTCCTCTTTCACCTTCATTTTCTTCACTTTCTTTTCACCTTATTTTCTTTTCACTATCTACCATTAGTTTGGTGTCATCAGCATATCTGTGGTTACAGATGTTTCTCAAGGCAATCTTGCCAGCTTGAGCTTCATCTAGCCTAGCATTTTACATGATGTACTCTACACATACGTTAAATAACCAAGTGACAATATACACACTTGATGTTCTCCATTCCCAATTTGAAACTAGTGTTTGCACAACTAGTTCTAACTGTTGTTTCTTTTCCTACATACAAATTTCACAGGAGACAAATAAGATGATCTGGTATTCCCATTTCTATCAGAATTTTCCACAGTTTGTTGTGATCCACACATTCAAAGAATTTTTATAGGCAATGAAGAAGAATTGGATGCTTTTTTCCTGAAATTTCCTTGCTTTTTTTTATGATCCAACAGATGTCGGAAATTTGATTACTGGTTCCTCTGCCTTAGCTTGTTCATCTGTAAGGTCTCTGTTTACACTACTGAATCATAGCTTGAAAGCTTTTGGTTACCCTGCTAGCATGTGAAATGAATGCAGTAATTTGAACATTATTTGGCATTGCCTTTATTTGGGATTGGAATGAAAACTGACCTTTTCCAGTCCTGAGGCCACTGCTGACTTTTCCATCTTTGCTGGCATATTGAGTACAGTGCTTTAACAGCATCATCTTTAGGGATTTGAAACAGCTCAGAAGGAATTTATGACATCCATGATCTATTTTCATAGTGATGCTTCTTAAGGCCCACTTGACTTCACAATGCAGGATGTCTGGCTCTACATGAGTGATGACACTATCGTGATTATCTGAGTCATTAAAATCATTTTTGTATAGTTCTTCTGTGTATTCTTGCCACCTCTTCTTAATATTATCTGCTTTCGTTAAGTCCATACAGTTTCTGTCCTTTATTGTACATACCTTTGCAAGCAATGTTCCCTTAGTATACCTAATTTTCTTAAATAGATCTCCAGTCTTTCCCATTATATTTTTCTCCTCTATTTAATTATGTTGTTCAGTTAAGAAGGTTTTCTCTCTCCTTGCTATTTGTTCAGTTCAGTCACTCAGGCATGTCCAACTCTTTTTGACAATGGACTGAAGTATGCCAAGTTTCCCTGTCCTTTGTCATCTCCTGGAGATTCTCAAACTCATGTCCATTGGCTCAGTGATGTCATCCAACCATCTCATCTTTGTCGTCCCCTTCTTCATTTGCCTTAGGTATACCTTCAGAAGGTATACCTTCTGTTTCTCATTCGCATATATACGTTTTGATATCATTTAATGCCATAACAAACCAGCCGCGAAATCTTCATTCCCCAGTCAGGCAACAAGCCCCGGGGCTTTAGGGAGGGAGCACTGACTCCAAAACAACACAATACTAGAGAACACCTAACACTAGGGAGCAGTATACAAGTGAGAACACCAACAAAGGTAATCACTTATAGGCAAGTCCTGACATCACCCAACCACCAGCATCACCCAGAATAAGAAGCCCCCTCCAAACAACAAACACCAACAGACGTAACTCAAAGTCTGGGAAAAGAAAATCCCAAGCAGAGTCAGTTAAAAAATTAACAATAACAATGAAACAGCAGAGAAATACCACAGGAGTGAAGGAACAATCTACAAACACACAAGATCAAATCAATGAAGAGAATTTGGACAAACTTTCTGAAAGTGATTTCAGAAGAATGATAGTAAAGATGATAAAAGAATCTGAAAACAGAATGTTAGAGAAATTGCAAGACACAACTAATACACTGAATAAAGAAATACAATAACTTACAGAAAAAATAACAGAGACAAACAACTCAATTGCTGAACTGAAAAACACTGTAGAAGGAATCAAGAGCAGAGTATCTGAGACAGAAGACTGGATAAGTGATCTGGAAGATAGAATGGAGGAAGTAACTGCTGAAAAACAGAATCTAGCTCAAAGAATGAAAAGAGCAGAGGACAGCCTCAGAGACCTCTGGGATAATATCAAACGCAACATTCTAATTATAGGGGTTCCAGAAGAAAAAGAAAAAAAGAAAGGCTATGAGAAAATTTTTGAAGAGATTATAGTTGAAACTTTCCCCACCATGGGAAAAGAAATAGTCAATCAAGTTCAAGAAGTTCAAAGAGTACCATACAGAATCAATCTGAGAAGAAGCACACCAAGACACATATTAATGAAGCTAACACAAATTAAGCACAAGGACAGAATTCTCAAAGCAGCAAGGGAAAAGCAACTAGTGACATACAAGGTAAAGTCCATACGTTTAACAGCTGATCTTTTAACAGAAACTCTGCAGGCCAGAAGGGAATGGCAAGACACATTTAAACGGCTGAAAGAGAATAATCTGCAACCAAGAATCCTTTACCCTGCAAGGATTTCATTCAAAATGGATGGAGAAATCAAAAGCTTTACAAATAAGCAAAAATTAAAAGAATTTAGTCACACCAAACCAGCCTTACAACAAGTGTTAAAGGGACTTAAGTATAAACTGAGAAGATCCATGAAACAAATCCGTCACAACACCTAAGAAGATGACAATAGGATCATTTGTATCCATAATGACTTCGAATGTAAATTGACTAAATGCCCCAACCAAAAGACAAAGAGTGGCTGAATGGATTGAAAAACACGACCCATATAGATGTTGCCTCCAGGAAACTCACTTCAGACCTAGAGACACTCATAGACTGAAAGTGAGAGGCTGGAAAAAGATATTCCATGCAAATGGAAATCAAAAGAAAGCTGGAGTAGCAATCCTCATATCAGACAAAATAGATTTTAAAGTAAAGAAGATACTAAGAGACAAGACAGGTCACTACATCATGATTAATGGATCCATCCAAGAAGAAGACATAACAATCACAAATGTCTATGCACTCAACACAGGAGCACCCCAATACATAAGACAAATACTTTCAGACATAGAAGAAGACATCGACACTAACACAGTCATACTAGGAGATTTTAACGCTCCTCTCACACCAATGGACAGATCATCCAAACAGAAAATTAATAAAGAAACACAAGCCTAAATGCCACACTAGAAGACATGGGCCTCATTGATATCTTTAGGACTTTCCATCCTAAAACAGAAGAATACACTCTTCTCAAGTGCTCACGGAACATTCTCCAGGATAGACCACATCTTGGGCCACAAATCAAACCTAGTCATTTCAAGAAAACTGAAAAAGAAAATCTATCACTCTAGAAAAAACTTTCACACAAGATACAAAAATCTGAGAAGAAGCACACCAAGACACATATTAATGAAGCTAACACAAATTAAGCACAAGGACAGAATTCTCAAAGCAGCAAGGGAAAAGCAACTAGTGACATACAAGGTAAAGTCCATACGTTTAACAGCTGATCTTTTAACAGAAACTCTGCAGGCCAGAAGGGAATGGCAAGACACATTTAAACGGCTGAAAGAGAATAATCTGCAACCAAGAATCCTTTACCCTGCAAGGATTTCATTCAAAATGGATGGAGAAATCAAAAGCTTTACAAATAAGCAAAAATTAAAAGAATTTAGTCACACCAAACCAGCCTTACAACAAGTGTTAAAGGGACTTAAGTATAAACTGAGAAGATCCATGAAACAAATCCGTCACAACACCTAAGAAGATGACAATAGGATCATTTGTATCCATAATGACTTCGAATGTAAATTGACTAAATGCCCCAACCAAAAGACAAAGAGTGGCTGAATGGATTGAAAAACACGACCCATATAGATGTTGCCTCCAGGAAACTCACTTCAGACCTAGAGACACTCATAGACTGAAAGTGAGAGGCTGGAAAAAGATATTCCATGCAAATGGAAATCAAAAGAAAGCTGGAGTAGCAATCCTCATATCAGACAAAATAGATTTTAAAGTAAAGAAGATACTAAGAGACAAGACAGGTCACTACATCATGATTAATGGATCCATCCAAGAAGAAGACATAACAATCACAAATGTCTATGCACTCAACACAGGAGCACCCCAATACATAAGACAAATACTTTCAGACATAGAAGAAGACATCGACACTAACACAGTCATACTAGGAGATTTTAACGCTCCTCTCACACCAATGGACAGATCATCCAAACAGAAAATTAATAAAGAAACACAAGCCTAAATGCCACACTAGAAGACATGGGCCTCATTGATATCTTTAGGACTTTCCATCCTAAAACAGAAGAATACACTCTCTTCTCAAGTGCTCACGGAACATTCTCCAGGATAGACCACATCTTGGGCCACAAATCAAACCTAGTCATTTCAAGAAAACTGAAATTATATCAACCATCCTCTCGGACCACAATGCAATGAGACTAGAGATCAACTACAGGAAAAAAACCGCTAAGAACACAAACACATGGAGATTAAACAACACATACCTAAAAATCCAACTGATTACCGAGCAAATCAAAGGAGAAATAAAACAATTACTAGAAGAAAACGAAATGAACACATGACAGTGCATAACCTATGGGATACTGCAAAAGCAGTTCTAAGAGGGAGGTTTATAGCAATTCAATCCTACCTCAAGAAACTCGGAAAATCTCAAACAGACGACCTAACCTTATGCTTAAAACAACTGGAGAAAGAAGAACAAAACAACCCCAAAGCCAGCAGAAGAAGGGAAATCATGAAGATCAGAGCAGAAACAAATAATAAAGAAATGAAAGAAACAATAGTAAAGATAAATAAAACAAAAAGCTGGTTCTTTGTAAAGGTAAACAAAATTGACACACCACTGGCTAGACTCATCAAGAAAAAGAGAGAGAAGAACCAGATCACCAAAATCAAAAATGAAAAAGGAGAGATTACAACAGATCATGCAGAAATCCAAAGGAATCTAAGAGACTATTACGAACAACTCTATGGCAACAAACTGGACAGCCTGGAAGTAATGGACAGTTTCTTGGGGAAGATTAATCTCCCAAGACTCAATCAGGAAAAAAAAGAAACTTTGAACAAGTCAATCACAAGCTCAGAAATTGACCTTGTGATCAAAAACCTACCCAAAAATAAAAGCCCAGGAACAGATGGCTTCACGGGTGAATTCTACCAAACATTTAAAGAAGAGCTAATGCCTGTCCTTCTAAAACTCTTCCAAAAAAATCCACAGGAAGGAACACTTCCAAACACATTCTATGAGGCCACCATCACCCTGATACCAAAGCCAAACAAAGACAACATAAATAAGGAAATCTATAGGCCAATTTCACTGATGAATCTAGACACCAAAATCCTCAACAAAATGCAGCAAACAGAATTCAACAACACATCAAAAAGCTCATAGATCATGATCAAGTTGGGGTCATCCCAGGCATGCAAGGATTCTTCAATATCTGCAAATCAATCAATGTGATACACCATATTAGCAAATTGAGAGATAAAAATCACATGATCATCTCAGTAGATGCAGAAAAAGTCTTCTACAAATTACAACATCGATTTATGATAAAAACTCTTCATAAAATGGGCATAGAAGGAGCCTATCTCAACATCGTTAAAGCTATCTATGAGAAGCCCACGGCGAACATTATCCTCAAAGCAGAAAAATTCAAAGCATTCCCTCTAAGATCAGGAACAAGAAAAGGGTGTCCATGATCACTACTATTATTCAACATAGTCCCGGAAGTTCTAGCAACAGCAATGAGAGAAGAGAAGAATTAAAAGGAATCCAGATTTGAAAGGAAGAAGTCAAACTCTCTCTATTAGCAGACAACATGATATTATACGTAGCAAATCCCAAAGACACTATTACAAAACTACTAGAGTTAATCAGTGAATTCAGCAAATTCGCAGGATACAAAATCAATATACAGGAATCACTGGCATTCCTATACACAAACAATGAAAACTCAGAAAATGAATCAAAGAGACAATTCCCTTCACCATCGCAACCAAAAGAATCAAGTATCTAGGAATAAACCTACCCATAGAAACAAAAGAACTGTACACTGAAAATTACAAGACACTCATGAGAGACATTAGAGAAGACTTAAACAGATGGAGAGATATTCCGTGTTCCTGTGTCGGAAGAATCAATATTGTGAAAATGACCATACTACCCAATGTCATCTATAGATTCAATGTGATCCCTATCAAACTTCCAATGACATTCTTCACAGAACTAGACCAAAGAATCACAGAGTTCATATGGAAACAAAAAAGACCTCGAATAGTCAAAGCAATCCTGAGGAAGAAGAATGGAGCTGGAGAGATCAGCCTCCCCAACTTTAGCCTCCCCAACTTCAGACTCTACTATAAAGCGGCAGTCATCAAGACAGTATGGTACTGGCACAAAAACAGAAATATAGACCAATGGAACAAAACCGAGAACCCAGGGATAAACCCATGCACCTATGGCTAACTTATTTTTGACAAAGGAGGCGACAGTATAAAATGGGAAAAAGAAAGCCTCTTCAACAAATGGTGTGGGGAAAACTGTACAGCTCCACACAAAAAAAATGAAGTTGGAACATTCCCTGAAACCATGCACTAAGATCAACTCAAAATGGATTAAAGACCTAAATGTAAGACCAAAACCCATCAAACTCTTAGAGGAGAATATAGGCAAAACCCTCAAGGACATCAATCAAAGCAAGATCTTCTCTGACCCACCTACTAGAATAGTGAAGCTAAAAAGAAAAATGAACACGTTTGACCTCATGAAACTTAAAAGCCTTTGTACAGCAAAAGAAATCACAAAAAAGCTGAACAGACAGCCCACAGAGTGGGAGAAAATGATAGCAAATGAAACAACAGACAAAGAATTAATCTCCAAAATCTACAAGCAACTCAGACAACTCAGCACCGGAAAAATGAACAACCCAATCAAAAAAATGGGATAAGCACCTAAACAGACACCTCTCCAAAGAGGACATACAGATGACCCAAAATACATGAAACGATGCTCAATTTCACTTATAATTAGAGAAATGCAAATCAAAATTCCAATTTTGTATCACCTCACACCCGTCAGAATGGCCATCATCCACAAATAGACAGACAATAAATGCTGGAGAGCGTGCGGAGAAAAGGGAACTCTTCTGCATTGCTGATGGAAATATAGATTGATACAGCCTCTATGGAAGACAGTCTGGAGATTTCTTAAAAAACTAAAAATAGAAGCACCGTATGACCCAGCAATCCCACTCTTAGGCTTATACTCTGGTGAAATCAAATCTGAAAGAAGCACCTGTACCCCAGTGTTCATTGCAGCTCTCTATACAATAGCTAGAACATGGAAGCAACCTAGATGCCCATCGACGAACGAATGGATACAGAGGCTCTGGTACATATATACAATGGAATACTACGCAGCTGTAAAGAGAAATGCAGAAGAATCAGCCCTAATGAGATGGCTAGATCTAGAACGTATCATAAATAGTGAAGTCAGTCAGAAAGAGAAGGACAAATACAGTATATTGACACGTATATATGGAATCTAGCAGGATGGTGATGATGGCGCACGCAGTGAAGCAACAGAAAGACAGACATGGACAGTGGACATATGGACATTGTGGGGAAGGAACAGAAGGTGGGAAGCATAAGGGAAGCATCATGAAGGCCTTTACTGTCATGACTGAAGAAGATAGCTCTAGTCATTGCTATGTGAGAAAGGGGGATCCTTCAGGGGTACTGTGTGATGGTTGGGAGGGGTGGGAGGGCGGGATATGCATGTGACTGATCTGGGAACATGTATGTCTGTCAACTACAAAACTCTGTAAAAGTTAAAAATAAAATAAAGGTTTAAAAAAATATATGTATTTTCAAAAGGAAATTGCAACAAACCACAATTGAAAATAAAGATATTTGGAAAACCAACCAAAATCTTAAAGCTTTAAAATAATTCAGAAAAAAAAAAAACTTTTTTAATAGTAAACATACAGGAAGTTCTGAAACAAAATTATTAGCTATATTCATCTATGGGATAAATTAATACCAAAAAGTACATTTTTTTAGTATTAAAAAGGAGAACTTAATATAGAGGTGATGAATTTGCATACCAGTAAGTGAAGATTACAAAACCTGTAATAGACCAACGCATGCACTACATTTTTACTGATAATGAATCTCAGAATGAAGGAGAGAAAGAGAAAATATCTGTGTAGAAAGATGAATAATTTAGTAGAATGTTGTATTTATCTTCCAGAGATGAGCTCAATATTATCTTCCATCCTACAAATTCTTTCACAATGTGACTTGCAAATGAATAGATAATTAAGAGAGAAATCCTAATGGAACTGCCAGTAAATGAAAATATGTTCAAACTCACTAGAAATTATAATCAAGTAAGTTAAAATAATAATGAAATATCACATTATACTTATCAGATTGGCCTTGAGTGAAAAGTTGCTCATCATTAGATGGTGGGACTGTAGGCAAAGAGAAGCTCTCATATGAGATGGGAAGCTGGTGTATCAAGAGTGTATGGTAGTCCAGAGTCAAATTAAATGTACTGATACATTGTACTGTGATCTAATTATCCCACCCCTGTACTGAGATCCCAGAAGAGACATTTACAGAGATGTTTGTTACAGTTTTGATTGTGGAAATAGGAATGTGAAAGCAGTTGATGGAGCATCATTAAGGCTTTCTTAAGTAGAATAGGAAGGAAGTACTCTGTAAAGTATTATACAGCATTAGATCCATGGTGATGTGAAGATATCTAAAAATAATTCACGTCTTTAAGAAACAGGGTGAGAATTTAGGCAAATAACATCCATGTAGGTTGGCTCTCCTTTGAGCTGGTCCACTGTTCTAACAGTGTCTCCCACTTTAACAACTCCAGGTCTCCCTTCCCCAATTCTAGTAAACTTTACTTCCCTTTCCAAAAAAAAGAGAAAAATATGTAAAGCAAAAATTCTTGCATACATAACCCAAATGTATAATTTACAAAGCCCATTCTAAAATTAATTATGTTAAATTGATTAAGATATTTGCACATTGGCATTGAAGAAAACAATGAGGATATTAATAATGTCTTTGCTACTCCATGGACTGTAGCCTGCCAGACTCTCCTGTCCATGGACTTCTCCAGGCAAAAATATTGGAGTGGGCAGCCAGTCCATCCCTTTGCCAGAGGATCTTCTTGACACAGGAATAAAGCTTGGGTCTTCTGCATTTGCAGGCAGATTCTTAAACAACTGAGCTACAGGGAAGCCCCAAAAATCCATGCATACAAAGCTCTATTGTATATTTGTATATTTTACAAAGTCCATTCTAAAATCAGTTATGTTGAAAAGGTTAGGATATTTGTATAAGGGCATTGGAGCAGGCAATGAGGATATTGATAATAAATAAAATGAGTGACATGATTATGATATGAGGGAAGAGAAATTTATTTTTTTTCTCAGGGATAAACAAAAATATTAACTGAGAGAAAGGATACATACACAAGTCTTTCTTTTGTGTTTAATTTTCCTATTGCAATCACTAACTCGGGGGAATAGTATGTTTGTGTTTGTGATCACTGACCTAAATTGACCTACCACTGATCCAGGCAAGCCTTCATAGGCTTCTCT
The DNA here is from genome assembly GCA_022376925.1 of Tragulus kanchil. Classification (NCBI taxonomy): domain Eukaryota; kingdom Metazoa; phylum Chordata; class Mammalia; order Artiodactyla; family Tragulidae; genus Tragulus; species Tragulus kanchil. The sequence goes on along the minus strand of JAIOJX010000029.1, from coordinate 77,752,681 downwards.
GTTCTCAGGCCATGCCCTGTGTCTCAGGTCCTTTCTTTCCCCTCTGAACATAGAAATTGCATCTGCTCCAACTTTTAGAGCAGAATGAAATCCATTATTCTTGTTCATGTTTTATTTCAGTTCTCATAATATTTTAAAGAATGAAACCATTCCTGACATGTTAGGAAATTTCATTCTAGTTCACTTCATAGAATAATACAGTTGGAAGAACTTCACTGAATATCAAAAACAGAGGTAAAGCTTTTCGAGTTGTGATTCAGTAGACAAAACAGGGAATTCAGGAACCCTTCTACCCAAGACTGTTGATTTTTACAGCAGGGTCTTATTTTATTTTGGCGGGGGGGGTTCGGGATTGGGGTGGGGTGGGTGGGCCGGCCACTTTCATTGTTTTCTTATTTATTCAGGTTCATCCATCTTTGTCCTTTGGCCCTTGTGGGCCTCTCATCGCGGTGGGCTCTCTTGTCAAAGAGCACCGGCTCTGGGCGCATCCACTCCAGAGCTCTGGTTTGGTAATTGGACACATGGATCCAGCCGCTCTGCGGCACATGGGATCTTCCCAAGCCAGGGATCGAACCGATGCCCCGTGTACTGCAAAGCATTGTCCTTACCCACTAGTCCATCAGGGAAGCCCCACAGCAGGGTCTTGTTATCACTCAGTTTTCGTTATTAATAAACATATCAAGATTCTCATAGGTCTTTAAAAAAAAATGACCATAGTCTTTAGAAATAGAGAAAGGGCGGGAGAAAGATAGAGGATGAGAGGGGAAAGAAAGAAGAGAGAAAGGAAGAAGAGAGGAAATGAGGGAAAAGAAAGGAAGTTTTAAAATTTTATTGTTCCTTCTTTTTTCTTTAAAATATTAAAAATTTTTAAAGTTTTAACATTTTAAAATGCCCACATCATTGTAGTTACAATCTAAGATCTATCTTATTGTATCTTTTTTAAACAAATGAGAAATCGTTGAGACGCTAAGGGGTTCATTGCAATCTTCTTGTGTTTATTTTCTATTGCAATCACTAACTCGGGGGAATAGTATGTTTGTGTTTGTGATCACTGACCTAAATTGACCTACCACTGATCCAGGCAAGCCTTCATAGGCTTCTCTGTTCTCAGGCCATGCCCTGTGTCTCAGGTCCTTTCTTTCCCTCTGAACATAGAAATTGCATCTGCTCCAACTTTTAGAGCAGAATGAAATCCATTATTCTTGTTCATGTTTTATTTCAGTTCTCATAATATTTTAAAGAATGAAACCATTCCTGACATGTTAGGAAATTTCATTCTAGTTCACTTCATAGAATAATACAGTTGGAAGAACTTCACTGAATATCAAAAACAGAGGTAAAGCTTTTCGAGTTGTGATTCAGTAGACAAAACAGGGAATTCAGGAACCCTTCTACCCAAGACTGTTGATTTTTACAGCAGGGTCTTATTTTATTTTGGCGGGGGTTCGGGATTGGGGTGGGGTGGGGTGGGCCGGCCACTTTCATTGTTTTCTTATTTATTCAGGTTCATCCATCTTTGTCCTTTGGCCCTTGTGGGCCTCTCATCGCGGTGGGCTCTCTTGTCAAAGAGCACCGGCTCTGGGCGCATCCACTCCAGAGCTCTGGTTTGGTAATTGGACACATGGATCCAGCCGCTCTGCGGCACATGGGATCTTCCCAAGCCAGGGATCGAACCGATGCCCCGTGTACTGCAAAGCATTGTCCTTACCCACTAGTCCATCAGGGAAGCCCCACAGCAGGGTCTTGTTATCACTCAGTTTTCGTTATTAATAAACATATCAAGATTCTCATAGGTCTTTAAAAAAAAATGACCATAGTCTTTAGAAATAGAGAAAGGGCGGGAGAAAGATAGAGGATGAGAGGGGAAAGAAAGAAGAGAGAAAGGAAGAAGAGAGGAAATGAGGGAAAAGAAAGGAAGTTTTAAAATTTTATTGTTCCTTCTTTTTTCTTTAAAATATTAAAAATTTTTAAAGTTTTAACATTTTAAAATGCCCACATCATTGTAGTTACAATCTAAGATCTATCTTATTGTATCTTTTTTAAACAAATGAGAAATCGTTGAGACGCTAAGGGGTTCAGCAACTTTCTAGAGTCACAAAGCATGTGACTACAACGAGTTTAAGAGCAATTCAAAACACAGCTCATGGGCCAGTAGCACCAGCATCAGCTGGGACGTGGCTAGAAATGAGAAATTTCAGGCCTCACCTCTAACATCTTGAAGCTGAATCTGTAGATTTAGGCCTCCAAAGTATGTGTTTTAGGAAGTTTTTTAGATAATTCTTACGCACATTAAATTTTGAGATCCTCTCCTCTGTCTATGTGCTTTCTCCATTATGCTAAGAAAACACTCTGTAAATCTTCCATGTGCTCTTTATTGCATATTTAAAACTTTCTGTCCTGTGAATCAATATGAGGAAACAACAGACCAATGAAGACTATAAATATTTCATATTACCATATTCATTTTTTTGTCTTCCTAAATAGGGAAAAAAGGTGCTGCTAGGATAGCTTAGTTTATTATTCAGGGAAACTTCAGTGCATATTTCTATTAGAAAGCACAGAATATTATATCTCTTAAGTGATTCACATTTAAGGAGGAATAGCTTGAATCTACTTAAGTCAAAGTTAGTATTGAAAATGAAATATGATTATCATATGAACTAATGTGGTTTCCCAGCTCTCATTAGTCCATTAGTTAAGGATTAATAATGCATTATCTTATCTGCTAAGTAGTGAATGCTTAATATTTGGCTGTATGTGAAGTGTGTGATGTATAAGTTCATTTGCAGCATTTTAATGTATAATATCAATCTTCTGGTTCATTAATTTCTTTCAGCTAAGATCATATTTTCAGTGTGGCACATTGAAATTTTGATCTGTTTTTATAGAGTTCAGAAATCCTTAATAGAAGATTACTAAAAATTTACAATAAAATGATTGCAAGTTACACAAGGGGCTTCCAGTTAGTGAGGCTGAGTTGCTAGTAAACTTGGGAGGCAGATTAAGATTTGTTAAGACTCTCAGGGTGTCATTAGATATGCAAAAAAATTTGTTTTTTTGGCAATCTAAGATCTATCTTATTGGATCTTTTTTAACCAAATGAGAAATCGTTGAGACGCTAAGGGGTTCAGCAACTTTCTAGAGTCACAAAGCATGTGACTACAACGAGTTTAAGAGCAATTCAAAACACAGCTCATGGGCCAGTAGCACCAGCATCAGCTGGGACGTGGCTAGAAATGAGAAATTTCAGGCCTCACCTCTAACATCTTGAAGCTGAATCTGTAGATTTAGGCCTCCAAAGTATGTGTTTTAGGAAGTTTTTTAGATAATTCTTACGCACATTAAATTTTGAGATCCTCTCCTCTGTCTATGTGCTTTCTCCATTATGCTAAGAAAACACTCTGTAAATCTTCCATGTGCTCTTTATTGCATATTTAAAACTTTCTGTCCTGTGAATCAATATGAGGAAACAACAGACCAATGAAGACTATAAATATTTCATATTACCATATTCATTTTTTTGTCTTCCTAAATAGGGAAAAAAGGTGCTGCTAGGATAGCTTAGTTTATTATTCAGGGAAACTTCAGTGCATATTTCTATTAGAAAGCACAGAATATTATATCTCTTAAGTGATTCACATTTAAGGAGGAATAGCTTGAATCTACTTAAGTCAAAGTTAGTATTGAAAATGAAATATGATTATCATATGAACTAATGTGGTTTCCCAGCTCTCATTAGTCCATTAGTTAAGGATTAATAATGCATTATCTTATCTGCTAAGTAGTGAATGCTTAATATTTGGCTGTATGTGAAGTGTGTGATGTATAAGTTCATTTGCAGCATTTTAATGTATAATATCAATCTTCTGGTTCATTAATTTCTTTCAGCTAAGATCATATTTTCAGTGTGGCACATTGAAATTTTGATCTGTTTTTATAGAGTTCAGAAATCCTTAATAGAAGATTACTAAAAATTTACAATAAAATGATTGCAAGTTACACAAGGGGCTTCCAGTTAGTGAGGCTGAGTTGCTAGTAAACTTGGGAGGCAGATTAAGATTTGTTAAGACTCTCAGGGTGTCATTAGATATGCAGAAAGGAAGATATTACAATTAGAAACCACTGAAGATAGAAGCTTAGCATGCCATATATTCTTCTCTTTTTTAAATCAGCTGTTGCATTCAGTTTGTAGTTCTGCCAAAACTCTTAGGTTTTGCCTCTGTAACACTCCAATCCTCTGTTTATGATTTTGAAGTATAGTAATCTTAGGAAAATATTTATTCTCCAGTATGCATATCTTTAGTATTCTCTTTTCCAGTGAACATATGCTAGGTCTTTTCCCCAAATTGTCTCAGTGCATAATCATGCAATTCATCCAGAATACTGACTTTTATGCCACTCAGATTGAGTCAGTCCACAAATCCCTGTTGTTATCAAGTTTCAATTATGCAGAGATATTACAATCATTAAAATCCTAGTGAATGATTATATATATGTATCTGTCTCAGATAGATAGATAGATGTTGTTGTTGTTGTTCAGTCACTAAGTCATGTTCTACTCTTTTCCACCCACACAATGCAACACACAGACTTCCCTTGTCTTCATTATTTCCCAGAGTTTGCTCAAGCTCACACACATTGAGTGGTGACTCCATCCAACCATCTCATCCTCTGTCGTCCACTTCTCCTCCAGCCTTCAATTTTTCCCGACACCAGAGTCTTTTTCCAATCAGTCAGTCCTTGACACTAGGTGGTCAGTTATTGGGGATTCAACTTCCACACAGTCCTTCCAATGAATATTCATGGTTGACTTCTTTTAGCATTAACTGATTTGATCTCCTAGAAGTCCAAAGAAGTCTCAGGAGTTTATTCCAGCACTACAATTTGAAAGTGTCAATTTTTTGATGCTCAGACTGTTTTATTGTCCAGCTCTCATATCCATGTATGACTACTGGGAAAAGCATAGATTTGACTATATGGACTTTTGTAAGCAAAGTGATGTCTCTTTCTACATTGTCTAGGTTTGTCATAGCTTTTCTTCCAGAAATCCTTAATAGAAGATTACTAAATTTACAATAAAATGATTGCAAGTTACACAAGGGGCTTCCAGTTAGTGAGGCTGAGTTGCTAGTAAACTTGGGAGGCAGATTAAGATTTGTTAAGACTCTCAGGGTGTCATTAGATATGCAGAAAGGAAGATATTACAATTAGAAACCACTGAAGATAGAAGCTTAGCATGCCATATATTCTTCTCTTTTTTAAATCAGCTGTTGCATTCAGTTTGTAGTTCTGCCAAAACTCTTAGGTTTTGCCTCTGTAACACTCCAATCCTCTGTTTATGATTTTGAAGTATAGTAATCTTAGGAAAATATTTATTCTCCAGTATGCATATCTTTAGTATTCTCTTTTCCAGTGAACATATGCTAGGTCTTTTCCCCAAATTGTCTCAGTGCATAATCATGCAATTCATCCAGAATACTGACTTTTATGCCACTCAGATTGAGTCAGTCCACAAATCCCTGTTGTTATCAAGTTTCAATTATGCAGAGATATTACAATCATTAAAATCCTAGTGAATGATTATATATATGTATCTGTCTCAGATAGATAGATAGATGTTGTTGTTGTTGTTCAGTCACTAAGTCATGTTCTACTCTTTTCCACCCACACAATGCAACACACAGACTTCCCTTGTCTTCATTATTTCCCAGAGTTTGCTCAAGCTCACACACATTGAGTGGTGACTCCATCCAACCATCTCATCCTCTGTCGTCCACTTCTCCTCCAGCCTTCAATTTTTCCCGACACCAGAGTCTTTTTCCAATCAGTCAGTCCTTGACACTAGGTGGTCAGTTATTGGGGATTCAACTTCCACACAGTCCTTCCAATGAATATTCATGGTTGACTTCTTTTAGCATTAACTGATTTGATCTCCTAGAAGTCCAAAGAAGTCTCAGGAGTTTATTCCAGCACTACAATTTGAAAGTGTCAATTTTTTGATGCTCAGACTGTTTTATTGTCCAGCTCTCATATCCATGTATGACTACTGGGAAAAGCATAGATTTGACTATATGGACTTTTGTAAGCAAAGTGATGTCTCTTTCTACATTGTCTAGGTTTGTCATAGCTTTTCTTCCAAGGAGCAAGTGGTTTTTAATTTCATGTCCATGGTCACTGTCTACAGTAATTTTGGAGCTCAACAAAATCTATTTACCTATGAAGTGATGGGACCAGATGCCATGATCATTATTTGAATGTTGAGTTTTAAGCCAGCTTTTTCACTCTCATTCACCTTCATCAAAAGGCTCTTTAGTTCCTCTTCTCTTTCTGGCATTTGAGTGGTGTCATTGGCATATCTAAGATTAATGATATTTTGCCAGTTATCTCAATTCCAGCATGTGCTTCATCCAGACTGGCATTTCATATGATGCACTCTGCACAGAAGTTAAAAAAGCAGGGCGACTATGTGCAATCTTTTCTAAATTTGAACCACTCTGTTTCTGCACACTTGGTTCTCTTGCTTCTTGACCTGCATACAGGTTTCCCAGGTGACAGGTAGGGTGGTCTGGTTTACCCATATCTTTCAGAATTTTTCACAGTTTGTTCTGATCCACAAAATCAAAGGCTTTAGCTTAGTCAATGCATCATAAGTAGAGTTTTTTTCTAGAATTCTCTTCCTTTTTTCATGACCCAACAAATGCTGACAATTTGATGCCTGGTTCTGCCTTGTCTAAATACAGTTTGCCATCTGGAAGTTCTCAGTTCACAGACTTTTGAAGACCTGATTGAAAGATTTGGGACATTACCATGCTAGCATGTGAAATGAGTGCAATTGTGCAGTAGTTTGAGCATTATTTGTCATTGACTTTCTTTGGGATTGGAATGAAAACTGGCCTTTTCCAGTCCTCTGGTCTCTGGTGAGTTTTCCAACTTTTCTGGCATATTGAGTACAATGCTTTAACAGCATCATCTTTTGGGATTTGAAATAGTTCAACTGGAATTCTATCACCCCCCACTAAATTTGCTCTTGGTGATGCTTCCTAAGGGCTACTTAATTTCACACTGCAGGGTGGCTGACTCTAGGTGAGAGACCACACCACTGTTTATCTGGGTCATTAAAATTTTTCAGACTGTTTTATTGTCCAGCTCTCATATCCATGTATGACTACTGGGAAAAGCATAGATTTGACTATATGGACTTTTGTAAGCAAAGTGATGTCTCTTTCTACATTGTCTAGGTTTGTCATAGCTTTTCTTCCAAGGAGCAAGTGGTTTTTAATTTCATGTCCATGGTCACTGTCTACAGTAATTTTGGAGCTCAACAAAATCTATTTACCTATGAAGTGATGGGACCAGATGCCATGATCATTATTTGAATGTTGAGTTTTAAGCCAGCTTTTTCACTCTCATTCACCTTCATCAAAAGGCTCTTTAGTTCCTCTTCTCTTTCTGGCATTTGAGTGGTGTCATTGGCATATCTAAGATTAATGATATTTTGCCAGTTATCTCAATTCCAGCATGTGCTTCATCCAGACTGGCATTTCATATGATGCACTCTGCACAGAAGTTAAAAAAGCAGGGCGACTATGTGCAATCTTTTCTAAATTTGAACCACTCTGTTTCTGCACACTTGGTTCTCTTGCTTCTTGACCTGCATACAGGTTTCCCAGGTGACAGGTAGGGTGGTCTGGTTTACCCATATCTTTCAGAATTTTTCACAGTTTGTTCTGATCCACAAAATCAAAGGCTTTAGCTTAGTCAATGAATCAGAAGTAGATTTTTTTTCTAGAATTCTCTTCCTTTTTTCATGACCCAACAAATGCTGACAATTTGATGCCTGGTTCTGCCTTGTCTAAATACAGTTTGCCATCTGGAAGTTCTCAGTTCACAGACTTTTGAAGACCTGATTGAAAGATTTGGGACATTACCATGCTAGCATGTGAAATGAGTGCAATTGTGCAGTAGTTTGAGCATTATTTGTCATTGACTTTCTTTGGGATTGGAATGAAAACTGGCCTTTTCCAGTCCTCTGGTCTCTGGTGAGTTTTCCAACTTTTCTGGCATATTGAGTACAATGCTTTAACAGCATCATCTTTTGGGATTTGAAATAGTTCAACTGGAATTCTATCACCCCCCACTAAATTTGCTCTTGGTGATGCTTCCTAAGGGCTACTTAATTTCACACTGCAGGGTGGCTGACTCTAGGTGAGAGACCACACCACTGTTTATCTGGGTCATTAAAATTTTTAATATAGTTCTTCTGTGCATTCTTGCCATTTCTTCTGAATATCTCCTGCTTCTCTTAAGTCCATCTAGTTTCAGTCCTTTATTGTATACATCTTTGCTTTAAATATTTGCTTGGGGATATCTATCCCTAATTTCCTTGTATAGATCTCTCAACTTTCTCATTCTATTATTTACCTCTATTTCTTTGAACTGTTCACTTAAAAAAATATTTCTTATCTCTCCTTGCTATTCTTTGGAACTCTGAATTCAGATGTGTATATCTTTCTTTTTCTTCTTTGACTTTTGCTTCTTTTCTTTGTTCAGCTCATTGCAAAGCCACCTCAGACAATCATGTTGAGCCTTTATATTTCTTTTTCTTGAAAATGGTTCTCATCACTGCCTCCTGTACAATGCTACAAACTTCCAATCATACTTCTTCAGGCATTCTATCTGCTCTAATCCTTGAATCTATTTGTCCTTTCCACTTTATAATCATAAGGGGTTTGCTTTCAGTCATAACAGAAAGGCCTATTGCTATTATGTGTGTGTGTGTATGTCTCTGTAATTTCTTTGTATACTTTAAGATATCAAATTCAAGTTCCATGGGGAGAAAAAAGTTCCACAGTTCATAGCTTCTGATTGTTGCTGTGATATTACATGTGTATTATTCCCTTCAAGAAAAAGAAAAATGAAAGCTCTATTTTGACTGAGAAAAATTATATACACAATTAAATTTGTATTTAAAATTTATATGTATATATATTCCTATCAAATAAAAATAAACTGAGGTTATGCTTTGATTTATACTTCTTATTACTTAACTATAAAGGTTGGAAATAGAAATAGAATTGGGGTCAAGCAGCTCTAGCCAGCGTTCTTTCTAGACATCTTGGGATTGGAATGAAAACTGGCCTTTTCCAGTCCTCTGGTCTCTGGTGAGTTTTCCAACTTTTCTGGCATATTGAGTACAATGCTTTAACAGCATCATCTTTTGGGATTTGAAATAGTTCAACTGGAATTCTATCACCCCCCACTAAATTTGCTCTTGGTGATGCTTCCTAAGGGCTACTTAATTTCACACTGCAGGGTGGCTGACTCTAGGTGAGAGACCACACCACTGTTTATCTGGGTCATTAAAATTTTTAATATAGTTCTTCTGTGCATTCTTGCCATTTCTTCTGAATATCTCCTGCTTCTCTTAAGTCCATCTAGTTTCAGTCCTTTATTGTATACATCTTTGCTTTAAATATTTGCTTGGGGATATCTATCCCTAATTTCCTTGTATAGATCTCTCAACTTTCTCATTCTATTATTTACCTCTATTTCTTTGAACTGTTCACTTAAAAAAATATTTCTTATCTCTCCTTGCTATTCTTTGGAACTCTGAATTCAGATGTGTATATCTTTCTTTTTCTTCTTTGACTTTTGCTTCTTTTCTTTGTTCAGCTCATTGCAAAGCCACCTCAGACAATCATGTTGAGCCTTTATATTTCTTTTTCTTGAAAATGGTTCTCATCACTGCCTCCTGTACAATGCTACAAACTTCCAATCATACTTCTTCAGGCATTCTATCTGCTCTAATCCTTGAATCTATTTGTCCTTTCCACTTTATAATCATAAGGGGTTTGCTTTCAGTCATAACAGAAAGGCCTATTGCTATTATGTGTGTGTGTGTATGTCTCTGTAATTTCTTTGTATACTTTAAGATATCAAATTCAAGTTCCATGGGGAGAAAAAAGTTCCACAGTTCATAGCTTCTGATTGTTGCTGTGATATTACATGTGTATTATTCCCTTCAAGAAAAAGAAAAATGAAAGCTCTATTTTGACTGAGAAAAATTATATACACAATTAAATTTGTATTTAAAATTTATATGTATATATATTCCTATCAAATAAAAATAAACTGAGGTTATGCTTTGATTTATACTTCTTATTACTTAACTATAAAGGTTGGAAATAGAAATAGAATTGGGGTCAAGCAGCTCTAGCCAGCGTTCTTTCTAGACATCATTTGATTGAGATAATTATTATTACACATTGATTATGAGAAATAGAAAGAAAACTACACGAAATAACTCAGTAGAAGGGGGGCAAGATGGCAGAGGAATGAGAGAAGGATTTCACCAGCTCCCCAACAGAATTACCAGAACTAACAAAGAAATGAAACAATACCAAAAACCAGCCTCTAGAAGACAAAAGAAGTTATCAGTTCTACAAGGGACAGAGAGAGAGCAGCCTGAATTTTCCCGGAGCTCCCATGGATCCCAGAGCTCCTGTACCCCAGCTCCCATACCAGACAAGGTGGAAAGAGAGCTGGTAAGTGCGCTGGGAGGACAGAAAGCAGCACACAGTGTGAGAATCCCACTGGGGACAGTACTTTGACAGGGACACGCCATGAGGTGAACCTGGACAATGCTAGCAGGGCGTGGGAAAAACAACAGGAAAATCCCTCCTGGGTCACAGTCCAGAAACACTGCTCGAGCTGTCAAGGAAGCTCGTGCCCGCATTTGGGGCTTAGTACCGCATCCAGCAGTGCGGGCACACAGGCAGCTCAAACCAGCCCACGCAACCCCAGAGCTGTGGCAAAGAAACGGGGCATACAGGATGAGATCCGGGAGGAGAAGTGCACAGTCCCACCAGCAGCAGAGTCATGTCAGAGGCACCAGGAATGGAGCAGAGACTTAAGACTACCAGGGGATATGCAATAGAACTGGGGCACCTCCCCCCCCAGAACAGAGTCCAGGGGAGCAACCGCCGCTCACATGATTGACTGGGGATGGCCCACCATGCGCTCTCTTGGCAAGCATCAGGGTCAGAGGGACAGGGGTCAGATACATTGGCTGCAGAGCCTTTGTTTTGCTGAAACCAAAACAGAAACCAGAGCAACCAGTTCTGCAAGGGTCCTGACAAAAAAAAATCTGACTCTCACAAAAACCTAAGACATAAGCAGCCGTCCAATCCCAACACCTGACCCCAACCAGTACAGACTAGGGAAATCTGGGACAGCATCAAGAGCAAACTGGTGGGAAGGTTCACAGGTAGATTAGAAGATAAAAAACAATGACAGTATTTTGTTTAATATATATATTTTAAAATTTTTAAGTATTATTATTTTTTTCTTTTTCTTTTCCTCATACCGCAGCTTCCTCTCTCTATGCTCTAACTGTAAAATATTTTTATATCTACTACTATCCTCAATAAATATTTCCTACCTTGCTGTCTCTAATGCTCTCTTCCAGCTGTACTAAACTCTAGTACATACTAATCTCTGTTCTCAAAACCTACAAAATCCTTGCAACATGAATCTATTACTTCTCATTACCTGTACACTATCCTTCTTCTCCCAACACATATCTTAGGTAAAAACTGCTTTCATTGCGATATTCCCAGCTGAGACCTTGCTCTGGATCTGTTTTTCCAGTTATTGTTCTAATTAATTTAAAGCTTTACAGTCAGGCACAAACTTTGATTGCGCCATCTGCCAGAAAAATTTCCTGTAATATATACTTTTAAGATTGTTCAGTTGTGTTTATTGATGTGTATGTATGTATATTTTTCCATTATGTTAGAAAATATTTGCATTTTTATGACTGTCATCTACCAGGGATACCCTTTGTCCCTCATATGCCTATATTTGAACTAATACCACTGGACGCCATAGCAAACCAGACATAGAGCGTACATTTCCCTACCAGAGATAAAACCAAGGATCCTTGGAGTGGCAGTCCTGACGCCAAGACCCTACACTATCAAAGAACATACAATACTAGAGATTATTCACCTGCAAAAAAGACCAAACACCACTTAAGACACAAATCACACAGACACACAAAGAAACAAAAATTAACATAAAAACAAAAAGACTGAGAAACACAGAACAGATGAAGGAATACACTATAAACATACAGACTCAAATGACCAAAGACGAAATAGACAATCTATCAGAAACAGAATTCAGAAGCATGATAGTCAAGGTGATTCAAAACTCTGAAAACAGAATAACAGAGAGAATTGACACATTGGAGAAAGACATGCAGGAACTTAATAAACAAATAAAAGAAACAAACAGCTCAATTGATGAACTTAAAAAACAATGGGCATCAAGAGCAAACTGGTGGGAAGGTTCACAGGTAGATTAGAAGATAAAAAACAATGACAGTATTTTGTTTAATATATATATTTTAAAATTTTTAAGTATTATTATTTTTTTCTTTTTCTTTTCCTCATACCGCAGCTTCCTCTCTCTATGCTCTAACTGTAAAATATTTTTATATCTACTACTATCCTCAATAAATATTTCCTACCTTGCTGTCTCTAATGCTCTCTTCCAGCTGTACTAAACTCTAGTACATACTAATCTCTGTTCTCAAAACCTACAAAATCCTTGCAACATGAATCTATTACTTCTCATTACCTGTACACTATCCTTCTTCTCCCAACACATATCTTAGGTAAAAACTGCTTTCATTGCGATATTCCCAGCTGAGACCTTGCTCTGGATCTGTTTTTCCAGTTATTGTTCTAATTAATTTAAAGCTTTACAGTCAGGCACAAACTTTGATTGCGCCATCTGCCAGAAAAATTTCCTGTAATATATACTTTTAAGATTGTTCAGTTGTGTTTATTGATGTGTATGTATGTATATTTTTCCATTATGTTAGAAAATATTTGCATTTTTATGACTGTCATCTACCAGGGATACCCTTTGTCCCTCATATGCCTATATTTGAACTAATACCACTGGACGCCATAGCAAACCAGACATAGAGCGTACATTTCCCTACCAGAGATAAAACCAAGGATCCTTGGAGTGGCAGTCCTGACGCCAAGACCCTACACTATCAAAGAACATACAATACTAGAGATTATTCACCTGCAAAAAAGACCAAACACCACTTAAGACACAAATCACACAGACACACAAAGAAACAAAAATTAACATAAAAACAAAAAGACTGAGAAACACAGAACAGATGAAGGAATACACTATAAACATACAGACTCAAATGACCAAAGACGAAATAGACAATCTATCAGAAACAGAATTCAGAAGCATGATAGTCAAGGTGATTCAAAACTCTGAAAACAGAATAACAGAGAGAATTGACACATTGGAGAAAGACATGCAGGAACTTAATAAACAAATAAAAGAAACAAACAGCTCAATTGATGAACTTAAAAAACAACAAATACAGACAAACAACTCAATTGCTGAGCTTAAAAATACTATGGAATAATAACGGAACCAAAACCGAAAAATGAACACGTCGGACCTAATGAAATTTAAAAGCTTTTGTACAGCAAAAGCAATTACAAAAAGGCTGAACAGACACCCCACAGAATGGGAGAAAATCATAGCAAATGAAACAACAGACAAAGAATTAATCTCCAAAATCTGTAAGCAACTCAGACAACTCAGCACCAGAAAAATGAACAACCCAATCAAAAAATGGGAAAAGCACCTAAACAGACACCTCTCCAACGATGACATACAGATGGCCCCAAAACACATGAAACTATGCTCAACTTCACTTATAATTAGAGAAATGCAAATCAAAAACTCCAATTTTATATCACCTCACACCCGTCAGAATGGCCATCATCCACAAATCAACAGAGAGTAAATGCTGGAGAGGGTGCGGAGAAAAGGGAACACTCCTGTATTGCCAATGGGAATGTGGATCGATACAGCCTCTATGGAAGACAGCATGGAGATATCTCAAAAAACTAAAAATAGAAGCACCATACGACCCAGCAATCCCACTCTTAGGCTTATACCCTGATGAAATCACATCTGAAAGAAGCACCTGTGCCCCAATGTTCATTGCAGCTCTCTATACAATAGCTAGAACATGGAAGTAACCTAGATGTCCATCGACGAACGAATGGATACAGAGGCTCTGGTACATATATACAATGGAATACTACACAGCTGTAAAGAGAAATGCAGAAGAATCAGCCCTAATGAGGTGGCCAGATCTAAAACTTATCATAAAAAGTGAAGTCAGTCAGAAAGAGAAAGACAAATACAGTATATTAACACATATATATATGGAATCTAGTAGGATGGTGATGATGGCACACGCAGTGAAGCGACGGAAAGACAGACATGGACAGTGGGCATATGGACATTGTGGGAAAGGAACAGAGGGTGGGAGGTGTAAAGGAAGTAGCATGAAGGCCTGTACTATCATAAGTGAAGAAAATAGCTATAGTCATTGCTCTGTGAGAAAAGGGGATCCTTCAGGGGTGCTATGTGATGGTCGGGCGGGGTGGGAAGGTGGGGATATACATATGACTAATCTGGGAGCATACATATCTGTAAACAACAAAACTCTTTAAAAGTTCAAAGTAAAATAAAAGTTAAAAATAAAATACTATGGAAGGACTCAATAGTAGAGTATCCAAGGTAGAAAAATGGATAAGTGAGTAGGAAGACAGAATGATGGAAATACTGAAATAACAACTGAAGAATGGAAAAAAGAACAAAGAATGAAAAGAACTGAGGACAGCCTCAGAGATTTCTGGGATAAAATCAAATAGACCAACATCCAAATAATAGGGATCACTGAAGAAAAAGAGAAAAGGAAATGATATGAAAAGATTTTTGAAGAGATTATAGCTGAAAACTTTGCGAACGTGGGAAAGGAAATAGTCAATTAAGTCCAAGAAGCCCAAAGAGTCCCATACAGGATAAACCCTAGGAGAAACATGCCAAGATGCATATTAATCAAGCTAACACAGAATAAGCACAAAGACACACTAAGAACTGCAAGCGACAAACAACATGTAACATACTAGGGAAAGGGAACTCCTATATGACTAACTGCTGACCTCTGAATGGATACTCTACAGCGCAGAAAAGAATGGCAAGACACATTTAAAGCACTGAAAGAGGAGAATCTGCAACTGAGAATACTCTACCTGGCAAGGATCTCATTCAAAATTGATGGAGAAATCAAAAGCTTTACAGATAAGCAAAAACTAACAGAATTCCCTACCACCAAACCAGCTTTACAACAAGTGTTTAAAGGGATTTCTATATACAACAAATACAGAAGAAGAGAAATATCTACAAAACTAACCAACTATACCATTTAAGAAGATGATGATACGATCATCTGTATCAATAATTATCCTAAATGTAAATGGACTGAATGCCCCAAGCAAAAGGCACAGACGGATGAATGGATAAAAAGGCAACACCCAAATGTATGCTGCCTACAAGAAAACCACCTTAGTTCTAAAGACAATTACAGATTGAAAGTGATTTCCATGCAATGGAAATCAAAAGAAAGCTAGAGTAGCAAACCTCATATCAGAAAAAATAGACTTTAAAATAAAGAAGATTATAAGAGACAAGGCAGGTCACTACAAAATGATCAAGGGAGCTATTGAAGAGGAAGACATAACAGTCATGAATATCTATGTACCAAACACAGGAGCATCCAAATACGTAAGACAAATACTTTCAGACCTAAAAGAAGAAGTTGACAATAACACAATAGTAGTAAGAGACTTTATCATTCCTCTCACACCAATGGACAGATCATTAAAACAGAAAATTAATAAAGAAACACAAGCCTTAAATGGACCTCATTGATATCCTTAGGACCTTCCATGCAAAAGCAGAAGAATAAGATTTCTTCTCAAGTGCTCATGGAACATTCACCAGGATACAAGACAATTGAAATTATATCAATCATCTTCTCTAACCACAATGCAATGAGACTAGAGATCAACTGCAGGAATAAAAAAAAAAAAAACCGCTAAAAACACAAACACATGGAGATGAAACAACACATACATAAAAAACCAACTGATTACCAAGCAAAGCAATGGAGAAATAAAAAAATTCCCAGAAGAAAACGACAATAGGGGCTTCCCCTGGTGGTCCAGTGGGTAAGGACACCGCCTTGCAGTGCAAGGGGCACCGGTTCAATCCCTGGCCTGGGAAGATCCCACGTGCCTCGGAGTGGCTGGACCCATGTGTCCAATTACCAAGCCGGAGCTCTGGAGCTCATGCACCCAGAGCTAGCGCTCTGAAATGACAGATGCCACCGCGATGGAAGGGCCCATGGGAGCCACAGAACAAAGACGGATGAAAATAGAGAAATGAAAGACCAATAGAAGTGGCCCGCCCACCCCCCTCCCTCCCCAACCCGACCCCCGCCCCAAAATAAAATAAATAAATAAATATTAAAAAAAAAAAAAAGACAACGACAATGAACACACGACAGTGCAAAATCTATGGAATACTGCAAAAGAATTACCAAGAGGGAAATTTATAGCAATACAATCCTACCACAATAAACAAGTAAAATATCAATCAGATGACCTAACCCTATGCTTAAAACAACTGGAGAAAGAACAAAAACACCCCCTAGCTAGCAGAAGAAGAGAAATTATAAAGATCAGAACAGAAATAAATGAAAAAGAAATGAAAGAAACAATAGTAAACATAAATGAATCAAAAAGCTGGTTCTTCAAAAAGATAAAGAAAATGGACAAATCACTGGCCAGACTCATCAAGAGAAAAGAACCAGATAAACAAAATCAAAAATGAAAAAGGAGAGATTACAACAGAGAATGCAGAAATCCAAAGAATTCTAAGAGACTATTATGAACAACTATGTGGCAACACACTGGACAACCTGGAGGAAATGGACAGTTTCTTGGGGAAGATTAATCTCCCAAGACTCAATCAGGAAGAAATAGAAACTATGAACAATCCAATCACAAGCTCAGAAATCGACTTTGTGATTAAAAATCTACCCAAAATTAAAACCCAGGAACAGATGGCTTCACAGGTGAATTCTACCAAACATTTAAAGAAGTGCTAATGCCTGTCCTTCTAAAACTCGTTCAAAGAATTGCACAGGAAGGAACACTTCCAAACACATTCTGCAAGGCCACAATCGCCCTGATACCAAAGCCAGGCAAAGATAACACAAAAAAAGAAAATTATAGACCAATCTCACTGATGAATTTGAATGCCAAAATCCTCAACAAAATCCTAACAAACAGAATTCAACAACACATCAAAAAACTCATACATCATGACCAAGTTGGTTTCATCCCAGGCATAAAAGGATTCTTCAATATCCTCAAACCAATCAATGTGATACACCATATCAAATAGTTGAGAGTCAAAATCACATGATTATCTCAATAAATACAGAAAAAGCTGACAAAATCCATCAACCATTTATGAGAAAAAAAAAAATCTCTTCAAAAAAATGGGCGTATCTCAACATAGTGAAATCCATCTATGAGAAGCCCACAGCGAACATTATTCTCAATGGTGAAAAACTGAAAGCCTTCCCTCTAAGATCAGGAACAAGACAGGGGTGCCCACTTTCACCACTATTATTCCACATAATCCTGGAAGTTCTAGCAACAGCAATAACAGAAGAGAAAGAAATAAAAGGAATTCAGATTGGAAAGGAAGAAGTCAAACTCTCTCTATTTGCAGACGACATGATATTATACATAGAAAACCCGAAAGACACTACTACAAAACTACTAGAGCTAATCACCAAATTCAGTAGAGTCCCAGGATACAAAGTCAACACACAGAAATCACTGGCATCCCTATATACAAACAATGAAAACTCAGAAAATGAAATCGAAGATGCGGTCCCCTTCACCATTGCAACCAAAAGAATCAAATATCTAGGAATATACCTACTCCCACCCCCCCCCCAAAAAAAAAAAACACAAAAAACTGTACACTGAAAATTACAAGACACACATGAAAGAAATTAAGGAAGACTTAAACAGATGGAGAGATATTCCATCTTCCTGGGTCGGAAGAATCAATATTGTGAAAATGACCATACTACCAAATATCATCTACAGATTCAATGCAATCTCTATCCAACTACCAATGACATTCTTCACAGAACTAGACCAAAGAATAACACAGCTCATATGGAAACACTAAAGATACTGAATAGCCAAAGGAATCCTTAGAAAGAAAAACGAAGCTGGAGGGATCAGCCTCCCTAACTTCAGGCTATACTACAAAGCAACAGTTATCAAGGCAGTGTGGTACTGGTACAAAAACAGAAATATAGATCAACGGAACAAGATCGAAAACCCAGAGATAAACCCATGCACCTATGGATACCTTATTTTTGACAAAGGAGGCAAAACTATAAAATGGGACAAAGACAGCCTCTTCAACAAATGGTGCTTTGAATACTGGACAGCTACATGCAAAATAAATGAAGCTGGATGGAACATTCCCTGACAGCATGCACAACGATCAACTCAGAATGGATTAAAGACCTAAATGTGAGACCAGAAACCATAAAACTCTTCAAAGAGAATATAGGCATAACACTCAGGGATGTAAACCAAAGCAAGATCTTCTCTGACCTACCTACTAGAATAGTGGAACTAAAAACAAAAATGAACATGTGGGACCTAATGAAACTTAAAAATTTTGTACAGCTAAGGAAATTGCCAAAAAAAAAAAAAAAAGTGAACTGACAACCCACAGAATGGGAGAAAATCATAGCAAATGAAATAACAGCTTAATAAGAATTAATCTCCAAAATCTACAAGCAACTCAGATAACTCAGCACCAGAAAATGAACAACCCAAACAAAAAAAGGGAAAATGATCTAAATAGACATCTCACCAAAGAGGACATAGAGATGACCAAAATGCACCTGAAATGGTGCTCAAGCTCACTTATTATTAGAGAAATACAAATCCAAACTTCATTGAGTCATCACCTCACACCATTCAGAATGGTAATCATCAAGAAATTGCAACCAAAAAAACCAAATATCTAGGAATATCCCTCCCCCCCCCCCCCCCCCAAAAAAAAAAAACACAAAAAACTGTACACTGAAAATTACAAGACACACATGAAAGAAATTAAGGAAGACTTAAACAGATGGAGAGATATTCCATCTTCCTGGGTCGGAAGAATCAATATTGTGAAAATGACCATACTACCAAATATCATCTACAGATTCAATGCAATCTCTATCCAACTACCAATGACATTCTTCACAGAACTAGACCAAAGAATAACACAGCTCATATGGAAACACTAAAGATACTGAATAGCCAAAGGAATCCTTAGAAAGAAAAACGAAGCTGGAGGGATCAGCCTCCCTAACTTCAGGCTATACTACAAAGCAACAGTTATCAAGGCAGTGTGGTACTGGTACAAAAACAGAAATATAGATCAACGGAACAAGATCGAAAACCCAGAGATAAACCCATGCACCTATGGATACCTTATTTTTGACAAAGGAGGCAAAACTATAAAATGGGACAAAGACAGCCTCTTCAACAAATGGTGCTTTGAATACTGGACAGCTACATGCAAAATAAATGAAGCTGGATGGAACATTCCCTGACAGCATGCACAACGATCAACTCAGAATGGATTAAAGACCTAAATGTGAGACCAGAAACCATAAAACTCTTCAAAGAGAATATAGGCATAACACTCAGGGATGTAAACCAAAGCAAGATCTTCTCTGACCTACCTACTAGAATAGTGGAACTAAAAACAAAAATGAACATGTGGGACCTAATGAAACTTAAAAATTTTGTACAGCTAAGGAAATTGCCAAAAAAAAAAAAAAAAGTGAACTGACAACCCACAGAATGGGAGAAAATCATAGCAAATGAAATAACAGCTTAATAAGAATTAATCTCCAAAATCTACAAGCAACTCAGATAACTCAGCACCAGAAAATGAACAACCCAAACAAAAAAAGGGAAAATGATCTAAATAGACATCTCACCAAAGAGGACATAGAGATGACCAAAATGCACCTGAAATGGTGCTCAAGCTCACTTATTATTAGAGAAATACAAATCCAAACTTCATTGAGTCATCACCTCACACCATTCAGAATGGTAATCATCAAGAAATCAACAGACCATAAATGCTGGAGAGGGTGTGGAGAAAAGGGAACACTCTTGCATTGCTGGTGAGAATGCAAATTGATACAGCCTCTATGGAAGACAGTATGGAGATTCCTTAAAAAACTAAAAATAGAACCACTACCTGACACAGTAATCCCACTCTTAGGCTTATACCTTGATGAAGTCAAAACTGAAAGAAGCACCTGTGCCCCAATGTTCATTGCAGCTCTGTATACAATAGATAGAACATGGAAGCAACCTAGATGTCCATCAATGACCGAATGGATAAAAAAATTCTGGTATGTATATCTAATAGAGTACTTCTCAGCTGTAAAAAGAAATGCAGAAGAATCAACCCTAAAGAGGTGGTTAGATCTAGAACCTATTATAAAGGTGAAGTAAGTCAAAAAGAGAAAGACAAGTGCAGTATACTAACACATATATACATATATTCAATCTAGTAAGAGGATAATGGTAACACATGCAGTGAAGGGATGGAAAAACAAACATAGAGAACAGACATATGTACATTGTGGGTGGTGGGAGGCGCAGAGGGAGTAACACGGAATCTTATAGTATCATATGTGGAAAAGATAGCTGTTGTTTTTGGCCTGAAGGTATAGGAGATCCTGCAGGGTTGGGATGTGATGGCCTGGAGGGGTGAGATGGAGGGGACTCGGACAGCGGAGGTTGCCAGGGATATGCACATAACTGATCTGCGAAAATACATGTCTATGAACAACAAAACTGTGTAAAAATTAAAAAGAGAATAAAATTAAATAATTAAAAGACAACAGAATTGGTAATTGTGTCTACTTTCTTTTTTAATTAAAATTTGATGATGTATGTCTCCCCTTTAAAATATTCAGAATAAAATTTATGTGTTTTGAACTTTGTGCAAAATTTCATTAAAATTGTATCATAAATTGAAGGATATTTTGGAAAGAGTCAATATTGCTTGCTTAGAAAATTTTGTATACTAGTAATTTTATAAATGTGAAGGATATTTTCTGAAATGGTGCTCAAGCTCACTTATTATTAGAGAAATACAAATCCAAACTTCATTGAGTCATCACCTCACACCATTCAGAATGGTAATCATCAAGAAATCAACAGACCATAAATGCTGGAGAGGGTGTGGAGAAAAGGGAACACTCTTGCATTGCTGGTGAGAATGCAAATTGATACAGCCTCTATGGAAGACAGTATGGAGATTCCTTAAAAAACTAAAAATAGAACCACTACCTGACACAGTAATCCCACTCTTAGGCTTATACCTTGATGAAGTCAAAACTGAAAGAAGCACCTGTGCCCCAATGTTCATTGCAGCTCTGTATACAATAGATAGAACATGGAAGCAACCTAGATGTCCATCAATGACCGAATGGATAAAAAAATTCTGGTATGTATATCTAATAGAGTACTTCTCAGCTGTAAAAAGAAATGCAGAAGAATCAACCCTAAAGAGGTGGTTAGATCTAGAACCTATTATAAAGGTGAAGTAAGTCAAAAAGAGAAAGACAAGTGCAGTATACTAACACATATATACATATATTCAATCTAGTAAGAGGATAATGGTAACACATGCAGTGAAGGGATGGAAAAACAAACATAGAGAACAGACATATGTACATTGTGGGTGGTGGGAGGCGCAGAGGGAGTAACACGGAATCTTATAGTATCATATGTGGAAAAGATAGCTGTTGTTTTTGGCCTGAAGGTATAGGAGATCCTGCAGGGTTGGGATGTGATGGCCTGGAGGGGTGAGATGGAGGGGACTCGGACAGCGGAGGTTGCCAGGGATATGCACATAACTGATCTGCGAAAATACATGTCTATGAACAACAAAACTGTGTAAAAATTAAAAAGAGAATAAAATTAAATAATTAAAAGACAACAGAATTGGTAATTGTGTCTACTTTCTTTTTTAATTAAAATTTGATGATGTATGTCTCCCCTTTAAAATATTCAGAATAAAATTTATGTGTTTTGAACTTTGTGCAAAATTTCATTAAAATTGTATCATAAATTGAAGGATATTTTGGAAAGAGTCAATATTGCTTGCTTAGAAAATTTTTTTGTATACTAGCATCATAACATTTTCAGTGGGTAAATTGTAACAAGATCTTCTTCCCCCATTCTATAGTAAATAAAAGATAATTCTCTACTTCCATGTTTTATCACTAAAGAGAGAGGAAGACTAATTAGAATCTGTGAATACGTGCTGAATGGGTAACATTTGGATACAACATATTTTAAAGTATCTGTGTTCTGATAAGTGTATACAGCACATTTGAAATTACCATAAATCCATTAATTTGGTTTATCCTGAACCTATTTCTTCATCTTCCCCCTGGAGTTCAGTGTATAAAACCCACAGAACTACTCTTGGGTTTAGATGGAGTCATTAGCACAGCATGTGCTAGCAGTCTTACCAATCAGAGAGGAAAGGGGCCAGACCAGGAAAATATTGTATGGGGAACCATAAAATTGGGAGGAGTACAGGCAAGCAGGACTGATTTACTGGTGTCCTAGAATGTGTTTTTTCTTTTGTGAATAATAATAAATGAGCCCTGCATATTGGTTAATATGACCACTTTGTTTAAATAATGTGGATCATCTAGGCTGGTAGCTGGCAAAGTTTCTATATAAGTCCAGAGAATAAATAATTTAGGTCTCTCAACCCTATAGTCTCTGTATAAACTACTCAGTACTGTATTGCAGCATGAAGTAGAAATAGAGAACACATAAATGACCAAGTGTAGCTCTATTTCAGTACAACTTTGTTTATAGACACTAAAATCTTAATTTCATATAATTTTCTAATGTTTTCCTTGTGAGTTTTTCCATTATTTAAAAATGAAACGACCATTGCTCACAGATGATTAAAAAACCACTTAAATAAACTTAAATATATAAAATTTGGGGTTTAACCCAAAGGATATATTCTGACAGAAGCACAAAACAACCTTGAAAAGAAACTTATGTCTTAAATATAAAGCAAGGCATATTCAAAAGGCATATATAGGGGCTATCCTGGTCCGGTGACTAAAGAGTCTGCCTTGCAGTAAAATTTATGTGTTTTGAACTTTGTGCAAAATTTCATTAAAATTGTATCATAAATTGAAGGATATTTTGGAAAGAGTCAATATTGCTTGCTTAGAAAATTTTTTTGTATACTAGCATCATAACATTTTCAGTGGGTAAATTGTAACAAGATCTTCTTCCCCCATTCTATAGTAAATAAAAGATAATTCTCTACTTCCATGTTTTATCACTAAAGAGAGAGGAAGACTAATTAGAATCTGTGAATACGTGCTGAATGGGTAACATTTGGATACAACATATTTTAAAGTATCTGTGTTCTGATAAGTGTATACAGCACATTTGAAATTACCATAAATCCATTAATTTGGTTTATCCTGAACCTATTTCTTCATCTTCCCCCTGGAGTTCAGTGTATAAAACCCACAGAACTACTCTTGGGTTTAGATGGAGTCATTAGCACAGCATGTGCTATCAGTCTTACCAATCAAAGAGGAAAGGGGCCAGACCAGGGAAAATATTGTATGGGGGAACCATAAAATTGGGAGGAGTACAGGCAAGCAGGACTGATTTACTGGTGTCCTAGAATGTGTTTTTTTTTCTTTTTGTGAATAATAATAAATGAGCCCTGCATATTGGTTAATATGACCACTTTGTTTAAATAATGTGGATCATCTAGGCTGGTAGCTGGCAAAGTTTCTATATAAGTCCAGAGAATAAATAATTTAGGTCTCTCAACCCTATAGTCTCTGTATAAACTACTCAGTACTGTATTGCAGCATGAAGTAGAAATAGAGAACACATAAATGACCAAGTGTAGCTCTATTTCAGTACAACTTTGTTTATAGACACTAAAATCTTAATTTCATATAATTTTCTAATGTTTTCCTTGTGAGTTTTTCCATTATTTAAAAATGAAACGACCATTGCTCACAGATGATTAAAAAACCACTTAAATAAACTTAAATATATAAAATTTGGGGTTTAACCCAAAGGATATATTCTGACAGAAGCACAAAACAACCTTGAAAAGAAACTTATGTCTTAAATATAAAGGAATGCATATTCAAAAGGCATATATAGGGGCTATCCTGGTCCGGTGACTAAAGAGTCTGCCTTGCAGTGAAAGGGTTTTGGTTCGATCCCAGGCCTGGGAAGATCCCACGTGCCACAGAGTGGCTGGACTGGTGTGTCTAATTATGAGCCAGCGCTCTGGAGCACATGTGCCCAGAGCTGGTGCTCTGCTATAGGAGAAGCCACTACAATGGGAGGCCCACACAGTGCAAATGAGCAAAGATGGATGATGAAAATAACTAAATGAAAGACCAATAAAAGAGGTCAAATTAAAAAAAAAAGGCATATATATTGGGTATGGCATAGGTATAGTATATGTAACTAAAAAGAATGTTTACTAATGAACAATATGGGGGGAATACAAAGCAAAATATCAATTTATCTTGTGGTTGTCAATTTGTTGATTGAAGATAAGAATAAATGTGATATTATTATAAAATATGTATAAATTATTTTTAAACATAAGAAAATATCATAGACTAATTTTGTTGATTATTTAAGGTGATATCTTTATCTTTCCTTTTTGTTTTTAAATTTGAAGGTATTATAACACATTTATGGGAGATTTGGAAAATACAGAACAAAATAACATATAGTTCTACTAAATATTATAACTGTTTTTCAAGTAAGTGAGAAATTTTAGTATGAGTTTCAATATCAAACTCTCAAAATTTAATAGCATAAATAGGCAGAAAAATGGAAGGGTATAGTTAACTTCAAAAGCATTATGAACCTATTCAACATAATTTAAGATTTATACAATTTTCTTATAACAATGGAATGCAAATTCTATTTAAATTTCCATCAACTATAAGTCTGGAGACACTGGGACATATCCAGGAATACAAAAATGATGTAAAAATGTTATGGTCTAAAATTATCAAAATCATAGATTCTGTTCTTTAATCACCATGGAATTACATTAGAAGATAAGATGAAAAGATATTTTTGAAAATAATCCACATATTTTCAAGTGCAATGTGTTACCAGGGATATCTTTAACTTAGCTATTTAAAGCCTCAATAAACTTAAAAGACAAAATAAATAAATAAAACACAGAGGGTGATTACAGAAGACAGTTAAATGAAAAATTATCAAAGATACTGTAAAAACCACATGTATTTGGACATTAAATGTCCACTTTTAAGTACTGAGTGTATCTAAGAAGCTATAATATGGAAAACTAGAAAGTATTTGTGACAGAATAAGAATGAGTAGAGAATTTATCAGATTTTTTTGCATATAGCTGAAGCTGCTCAATGCACCTAAATACAATGTGGAATTTTGAAGAGTATGAAAATAAATAATAGATTCTAGCATAAGATTTTATAAAGTTTTAACATAATTTGTACTTAATAATACTGTATCTCATGTTAATTTCCTATTTTTATAGCATAGCATTTCTTTATATTCTTAGAATTGATTAGAAGTTTCAAGACTCATTCAAAAATTTTTTCAATTACTAAGATAATAAGCTTCCTACAATATTACCAGTAATACTGGATGCCAGAATATATGGAACATTATGAACATTTTGAGTGAAGATAAATTATAAATCCAACATTCTATTCATACTTAGTCAAACAAGTAGAAACAAAATATCATGATTTTTTTAAGCTATATATATGTGTGAATACACATGCACACGCACACACACACTCACACACATACTAGTTTTTCAAATACAATTGATAAAGGTTTGAGAAAGAATAACAATAAAAAAAGGTTGCAAGTTGGAAAACATAAACTAAATGAAATGGAAGCACTGACTATGAAATAGAAAATGTGAAACAAATTAGGTAAAAGCAAAAGATCATCACATAGTGAAGTTGTTTTATATACATGGCTTCTCATTAGAATCACATCTGCAGATCTGAAGAAAGAAGCAATATGTGAGCATTTGTATTGTTCAAAAAAATTCCAAGATTATTCTTATATGCATCAGGATTTTTAAAAGCGATTACATTTTTTCTATTAAGTAGTAGTTTTAGTGTTGTCAAATTGTATTATAGACCAGTCAGAATACAATGGTTTTAAACAAATAATTACATTAGAAGATAAGATGAAAAGATATTTTTGAAAATAATCCACATATTTTCAAGTGCAATGTGTTACCAGGGATATCTTTAACTTAGCTATTTAAAGCCTCAATAAACTTAAAAGACAAAATAAATAAATAAAACACAGAGGGTGATTACAGAAGACAGTTAAATGAAAAATTATCAAAGATACTGTAAAAACCACATGTATTTGGACATTAAATGTCCACTTTTAAGTACTGAGTGTATCTAAGAAGCTATAATATGGAAAACTAGAAAGTATTTGTGACAGAATAAGAATGAGTAGAGAATTTATCAGATTTTTTTGCATATAGCTGAAGCTGCTCAATGCACCTAAATACAATGTGGAATTTTGAAGAGTATGAAAATAAATAATAGATTCTAGCATAAGATTTTATAAAGTTTTAACATAATTTGTACTTAATAATACTGTATCTCATGTTAATTTCCTATTTTTATAGCATAGCATTTCTTTATATTCTTAGAATTGATTAGAAGTTTCAAGACTCATTCAAAAATTTTTTCAATTACTAAGATAATAAGCTTCCTACAATATTACCAGTAATACTGGATGCCAGAATATATGGAACATTATGAACATTTTGAGTGAAGATAAATTATAAATCCAACATTCTATTCATACTTAGTCAAACAAGTAGAAACAAAATATCATGATTTTTTTAAGCTATATATATGTGTGAATACACATGCACACGCACACACACACTCACACACATACTAGTTTTTCAAATACAATTGATAAAGGTTTGAGAAAGAATAACAATAAAAAAAGGTTGCAAGTTGGAAAACATAAACTAAATGAAATGGAAGCACTGACTATGAAATAGAAAATGTGAAACAAATTAGGTAAAAGCAAAAGATCATCACATAGTGAAGTTGTTTTATATACATGGCTTCTCATTAGAATCACATCTGCAGATCTGAAGAAAGAAGCAATATGTGAGCATTTGTATTGTTCAAAAAAATTCCAAGATTATTCTTATATGCATCAGGATTTTTAAAAGCGATTACATTTTTTCTATTAAGTAGTAGTTTTAGTGTTGTCAAATTGTATTATTTTCTGTAGACCAGTCAGAATACAATGGTTTTAAACAAATAATAGTTACATATTTACAACAGTAAAAGTTGTTTATCAGTTCTCACAGTCAATAACCAGACAAAACATAAAAGATAATTATTAACCTAACAATATAGAATAATTTCATACAATCTTGGTGGGATTAAGTAGAATGATGATGTAAGTGGAAATGTATAGATGCACATGCTTTCATCTGCCCAGCTATTCTATGCCATTGGGTTACTGCATTTAATCTATTTCCATTTAAAGTAAATATTGGTATATATAATCCTATTGCCATTTTCTTAATTGTCCTGGGTTTATTATTATTCTTTAAAATGTCTTTTCCATTTCTTGTGTATTTTTAGCACTTATCATAAAGTTAGTTTGGTAGTACTGTATTCTCTGAACTTTTGCTTGCCTGGAAAGCTTTTGATTTCTCCATCAAATCTGAATGAGAATTTTGCTGGATAAAATATTCTTGGGTTCTTCTGTTTCCTCATTTTAAAATTATCCTGACATTCCTTTCTGACTTACAGAGTTTCTATTCAGAAATTAACTGAGAACCTTATGGGATTTCCCTTGCATGTTGTCAGTTTTCCTTAGTTGCTTTTAATGTTTTAACTTGTCTTTATTTTTTGTCGGATTGATTACTAAGTGTCCTGGTATGTTCCTCCTTGGGTTTATATTCCCTGGGACTCTGCATTTCCTGGACTTGGCTGAGTAATTCCTTTCCCACATAGAAGTGGCCCGCCCACTCCCCTCCTTCCCCAACCCAACTCCCGCCCAAAATAAATATATAAATCTTTAAAAAAACAAAAACAAAAAAGAAAGAGACAAATTAGAAAAAGAGTCACAATCTTGGTGAAAGATATATCCTTATATTAGGGCAATATCAGAAAAAAAATGGATAGATCAACTCAAAGAAACATTTTAGAGATACTGTTTTTCCCATAGAGACATGAAAAAGATAGGGAGTTGAAGTTCAACCAACTTTCAGCTTCGATGATATAAGACATGAACTCCTAATGCTTGGTATTTTGTACATTGCAGGTAAATGCAAATTTCATTTCAACTCAAATGGATTCAGCAGATAAAGTAAATCAAGTATTAATATTTTGCTTTTACTGTAAGAAAATTTGTTTAGCTTATTAAAATATTTCATTGATGATACAATAAAGACATAATTAAAAACAGTGTGTATGAGTCTGACTCCATTATCTTTTTAATCTTTTTTTGGGGGGGCGGGAGGGAGGGAGCGGGCGGGCCACCTCCATTGGTCTGTCAATCATCTATTGTCATCCGTCTTTGTTCTTTGGCCCATGTGGGCCTCCCATCACGGTGGTCTCTGTTGTTGCAGAGTACCGGCTCCAGGCACACACGCTCCAGAGCTCCGGCTCAGCAATCGGACATATCGGTCCAGCCGCTCCCGGGCACGTGGGATCCTCCCAGGCCAGGGATCAAATTGATGCCCCTTGCACTTCAAGGTGGTGTCCTTACCCACTGGACCACCAGAGAAGCCCCCTCCATTATCTTTTTCATCATCTCAATTCTTCTTAATTATATTCACTTCAGGCAAGCTTGGCATAGCAGATTAAAGATACATTCTGGGGCTTCCCTGGTGGTCCAAGGACACCACCTTGCAGTGCAAGGGGTGCCAGTTCAGTCACTGACCTGGGAGAATCCCACGTGCTGCGGAGCGGCTGGACCGATATGACTGGCTGCTAAGCCAGAGCTCTGGAGCGGGTTTGCCCAGAGCTGGTGCCCAGTGGCGACAGGGGCCACTGAGATAGGGAGACCACACAGGCCACAGAGCAAAGATGGATGAAAATGGGTAAATGAAAGACTAATGGAAGTGGCCAAAAAAAAAAAAGAAAGAAAGAAAAAGAAATATATTCTGAAAATCTAGGAAATATGGAAAATATGAGATTCAGATTTTAATGGATGTTATCAGAGAGGTAATTGCAGAAGTAGGGAAAATGAATGAAATTACCCCTGGAAAACTACCTAAAGATATAAGAATACAAAAAAAAATTAATTTTATTTAATAGCATTTTAGGATACTGGAGAAGAGAGGAGAAAGCCAGTCAAACATTCACACCACCAGTAGAAGTAGGGGAAGATCTCAAAGAAAGCTATTTATTTCTGATAATGATAAAAAGTGTTGAATACTATAAATACCTGTTTGTTATTATCTAGACATTTTACTAAATAGCTATTATCTGTTGTGAGATGACCACAATTTTTATAAATTATTAATATAAAAAAATCTGCTAATTAAATTCTAACATACTTTTATTTGTTTGTTTGTTTGTATGTTTGGGGGGGGTTGGGGAGGGAGGAGGGTGGGGGGGCCACTTCTATTGGTCTTTCATTTATTCAGTTTCATTCATATTTGTTCTTTGGCCCGTATGGGCCTCCCATCGCGGTAGCCTCTCTTGTCACAGAGTACTGGCTCTGGGCGCATGCACTCCAGAGTTCCGACTTGGTAATTGGACACATCGGTCCAGCTGCTCTGCAGCACATGGGATCTTCCCAGGCCAGGGATCTAACCAGTGCTCCTTGCACTGAAAGGCGGTATCCTTACCCACTGGACCACCAGGGAAGCCCCAAATTCTAACATACTTTTAACACAAAATTTTATTTTTGACTTCCCATTCATAGTCTGATGAACTGAGTATCATTTCAACTTAGAATAATTACTTGTGGAAATAGAATCCCATATGATATTATGAAAGTTGGTCATGTAGCATTTCATTAAAAAGAGTGTTTCTTTTATTGAAAAAGGAATTATTTTTCTGAAATTTTCTTCAAAGTTGTTGAATAGTGTATCATGTATGATATGATGTATGAACACACTTTCAAATGGATCAAGGAAAAATATGGATAGATAATAGAAGATATATAAATACATGATGAATAAGAGGTATAGAACTATAACACCAAAATGTTACATGGTGAATCTAGATAAAAGATATTTGGACATTGCTAGCATATTTTATGAGGCTTCCCAGGTGGCACTAATAATAAAGAATGCACCTGCCAATGCAGGAGACATATGGGGCATGGTTTGTCCCTCAGTCAGGAAGATTCACTGGAGGATCACATGGCAACCCACTCCAGTATTCTTGCTGAAGAATTCCCATGGACAGAGTAGCTTGGAAGTCTACAATCTATAGGATTGCAAAGAGTCAGACATGACTTACTACAGCACAGCAAAACACAGCACCTTTTATGTGCTTCACACCACCAGTAGAAGTAGGGGAAGATCTCAAAGAAAGCTATTTATTTCTGATAATGATAAAAAGTGTTGAATACTATAAATACCTGTTTGTTATTATCTAGACATTTTACTAAATAGCTATTATCTGTTGTGAGATGACCACAATTTTTATAAATTATTAATATAAAAAAATCTGCTAATTAAATTCTAACATACTTTTATTTGTTTGTTTGTTTGTATGTTTGGGGGGGGATTGGGAGGGCGGAGGGTTGGCGGGCCGCTTCTGTTGGTCTTTCATTTATTCAGTTTCATTCATATTTGTTCTTTGGCCCGTATGGGCCTCCCATCGCGGTAGCCTCTCTTGTCACAGAGTACTGGCTCTGGGCGCATGCACTCCAGAGTTCCGACTTGGTAATTGGACACATCGGTCCAGCTGCTCTGCAGCACATGGGATCTTCCCAGGCCAGGGATCTAACCAGTGCTCCTTGCACTGAAAGGCGGTATCCTTACCCACTGGACCACCAGGGAAGCCCCAAATTCTAACATACTTTTAACACAAAATTTTATTTTTGACTTCCCATTCATAGTCTGATGAACTGAGTATCATTTCAACTTAGAATAATTACTTGTGGAAATAGAATCCCATATGATATTATGAAAGTTGGTCATGTAGCATTTCATTAAAAAGAGTGTTTCTTTTTATTGAAAAAAAGGAATTATTTTTTCTGAAATTTTCTTCAAAGTTGTTGAATAGTGTATCATGTATGATATGATGTATGAACACACTTTCAAATGGATCAAGGAAAAATATGGATAGATAATAGAAGATATATAAATACATGATGAATAAGAGGTATAGAACTATAACACCAAAATGTTACATGGTGAATCTAGATAAAAGATATTTGGACATTGCTAGCATATTTTATGAGGCTTCCCAGGTGGCACTAATAATAAAGAATGCACCTGCCAATGCAGGAGACATATGGGGCATGGTTTGTCCCTCAGTCAGGAAGATTCACTGGAGGATCACATGGCAACCCACTCCAGTATTCTTGCTGAAGAATTCCCATGGACAGAGTAGCTTGGAAGTCTACAATCTATAGGATTGCAAAGAGTCAGACATGACTTACTACAGCACAGCAAAACACAGCACCTTTTATGTGCTTGAAAGTATATATTTTGAATATTGGAATAAGCTTAGATTTAACAGAATTGAGGTAGTTGTCAAGGTTTTAAATTTCAATGGATCTTACAAACAGCAGGTTAGCAATTAGGAAAAACAACAACAGCAAAAACACAAGGATCATATTTTCAACAAAAGCTGTATAATAAGATATGAATATGAACCTCAAAATATTGAACCTCAGTATGTATGAATGTTTCCAAACCACCAGTAAATAATGGACAGTCCTAAATCACCACTAAACTGATGAAGAGGAAGGGAAAAAAGGGTGTGGTGAGAGCTGACATAGGCTATAAGAAGTACAACCTAGAATTCAGCAACAAATACTCAATTCTCAAAAGAAAAGTGAAAGAGTAGTTGGAATGTGGATGTGATAACAACTAGTGAACTTGGGAGGACATTTTTGTTGTCTCTAAGTTGTGGATGTCTAACCAAAACAGTTCCCAATTTTTCACAAAATCATAAATGTTGTTGTGTGATCCAGAGTAGTTGAGGTTCCTGAAATATCTTAAAAGTTAAAAAACTTATTCTTGCAAATAAAATCTCATTCTGGGAAAACAGGAAGACTACCTGTATTGCTCAGGTTGAGAAAACTGAGGTTAATGAAGTGTGACAAAAAAGAGAGATGGGATCAGTTAAATGATACCATCAGGAAATAGAAATGTAACAAATACATATCACTTTTACTGGGTATGTTTGAAATCTATTATATTAAAAAAAGACTTTTAAACATAAAGTCCCTTATTTTTTGAAAGTTCATTAATCAATACATTTTCAAGAACATTATATTTAGGTAAAGAAAGATATTTTCATTTCAAATATTTGAAAAAGTTAAAGAAATGAAAACTTAAAGATGAAAAATACTATTACCAATGTCCATGCAGAGTATAAAAGAAGAAATGAAAACCAGTAATTTAAGCGAAAAACTCAATTTTTAGGTAAAAAGAAAGTTTTTTATTGTCAAAACAAGGGGGAAAAAAAAGGCAACCCACTCCAGTATTCTTGCTGAAGAATTCCCATGGACAGAGTAGCTTGGAAGTCTACAATCTATAGGATTGCAAAGAGTCAGACATGACTTACTACAGCACAGCAAAACACAGCACCTTTTATGTGCTTGAAAGTATATATTTTGAATATTGGAATAAGCTTAGATTTAACAGAATTGAGGTAGTTGTCAAGGTTTTAAATTTCAATGGATCTTACAAACAGCAGGTTAGCAATTAGGAAAAACAACAACAGCAAAAACACAAGGATCATATTTTCAACAAAAGCTGTATAATAAGATATGAATATGAACCTCAAAATATTGAACCTCAGTATGTATGAATGTTTCCAAACCACCAGTAAATAATGGACAGTCCTAAATCACCACTAAACTGATGAAGAGGAAGGGAAAAAAGGGTGTGGTGAGAGCTGACATAGGCTATAAGAAGTACAACCTAGAATTCAGCAACAAATACTCAATTCTCAAAAGAAAAGTGAAAGAGTAGTTGGAATGTGGATGTGATAACAACTAGTGAACTTGGGAGGACATTTTTGTTGTCTCTAAGTTGTGGATGTCTAACCAAAACAGTTCCCAATTTTTCACAAAATCATAAATGTTGTTGTGTGATCCAGAGTAGTTGAGGTTCCTGAAATATCTTAAAAGTTAAAAAACTTATTCTTGCAAATAAAATCTCATTCTGGGAAAACAGGAAGACTACCTGTATTGCTCAGGTTGAGAAAACTGAGGTTAATGAAGTGTGACAAAAAAGAGAGATGGGATCAGTTAAATGATACCATCAGGAAATAGAAATGTAACAAATACATATCACTTTTACTGGGTATGTTTGAAATCTATTATATTAAAAAAAGACTTTTAAACATAAAGTCCCTTATTTTTTGAAAGTTCATTAATCAATACATTTTCAAGAACATTATATTTAGGTAAAGAAAGATATTTTCATTTCAAATATTTGAAAAAGTTAAAGAAATGAAAACTTAAAGATGAAAAATACTATTACCAATGTCCATGCAGAGTATAAAAGAAGAAATGAAAACCAGTAATTTAAGCGAAAAACTCAACAGTTTCAACAGGAACTAAATAAGGAATTAAAGAAAGGATGAGAAAGCAGAAGAATATTGATAATGGATGCAGGTAGAGGGAAAAATGTGAAAGAAAAGTTAAATGATAAAAAGCTGAAAGGAGAAAGAATAGAATCAACTTAATAGTAATCTGACAAGAGATAAACTGGAGCAGAGGGAATATTAAAAAAAAATGCCAGAGATTTTCCAAATTGATTGAAGTTTTGAATATTCAGATTCAAGTATAATAGTGTTATTAATTGTAGCTAGAATAAATTTACAGTTAGACACAGTCATGAAACAAGCACCAAAGGCAAGAGAAGATGGAAAATGAAATTTGCTTAAAAAAATAAATAAGTACTAGTCCAGCAACTCAATACTCAATTGCAACTATGAGAGCTAGTCAGAGGGAAAGCTATTCAAAATGAAAAGTAATGTGCTAAAAAATATAACATCAGAAAAACAAACAAACAAACAACAAAAAAACAACCTTTATTAACCTTAAAGATCTTAGTACCAATAGATTCTAAATAGAAGAGAAACGCTGATTCAGACCAATTTAATTAATTATAATATGGTCATATGTGTCACTGTTTTATTTCGAAGATGAATGAGAAAAATCTGTGACATACAAACATTTGGCAAGGTGAAAAGTAAAGTTGTTCAGTAATGTCCAAATCTTTCTGACCCATGAATGAGCCAGCCATGGATTTCTCCAAGCAAGAATACTGGAGTGGATAGCCTTTCCTTTCTCCAGGAGATCTTTCCAACTCAGGATCCAACCTAGGTCTCTTACATTGCAGGAGGACTCTTTACCATTTGAGCCATCTGGGAAGTTCAAGAATGTTGGAGTGGATAGCCTATTCCTTCTTCAGAGGGTCTTCCTGACTCAGGAATCAAACCGGGGTCTCATGCATTGCAGGTAGATTCTTTACAAGCTGAGCTCAAGGGCAGCCCATATAATTGATAAGATTATTATAAGTATTTAAAAGATATATCTGAATATAAATAAAATTTATTTCTTTTCTTTAAGGTTTACTATAAATTATTGAATATGATTCATTATCTTCAATAGGATATCTATAGGATCCTGTTTTTCTATTTTTATATACAGCAGTTTAAAAAAAAATTAAAAGCCTCTGTAAAAAGATTTGAGTTAGAAAATATAAGGCTCTTGTTAAGAAAATAAACTGTAATTTATCTAGCAGTGTGCATGTAGTATCATTCGATTTTGATGTTATACATTTGTCTCAATATGTATATGAATATTTCTGTGTGTGTTAATAGCTCAGTCAGGTCCAACTCTTTGCTACCCCATGGACTATACGTCTCCAGGTTTCTCTTTTCATGGAATTCTCCCGGCAAGAGTACTGGAGGGTTCCCTTTCCCTTTTCTAGAAGATCTTCCAAACCCAGGGATCAAACCCAAGTCTCCCACATTATAGGAAGATTCTTTGCCATTTGAACCAGCAGGGAAGCCACATGGTTATAGACACAATCTCTCCCACTAACTGTATGCACAAGTATATATTTTGTCTTCCCTCTTAATTTATATATATATACTTATGTATTCTGTATATATATATATAATTTCTATGTATATACAATTAAGAGGGAAGACAAAAGCATATACTTGTGTGTACAGTTACTGGGGAAATTGTTCTTATTTGAAATACTACAAAATTATGTGTTTCTATGTAACATTCAGAAAATTTTTAAACAATTTAAAAATTGTAGAAGAGTTTCGTATTTATAGACATGAGGAGATTGTTTTCATATATCCCATATCTACTACTCTTTATAGCCAGTATCTTCATAAGTGTAGTGCATTTGTCATAAATAAGAGTAGAAATGAAATCAATATTGGCATATCATTGTTAACCCAACTCTATACTTAACTCATATTTTCTAAGACTTTGTCGAAAACTCTTTTTTATTGTTGTTATGCAATTCCATTTCAGTGTACCATGTCATATTTAATCTCCTTAAGCTATTATTAAACTTTCCATTTTTTATAACATTGTTTTGAGGACTACTGATCAGATATTTTTCCAGAATGACCGCTAATTTGAGTTGGTCCAATTTATTTTTCCATGATTAGACTGAAGTTAGGAAAGACTTTTAAAAGGAAGACCCTGAAGGTAAAGTACAGTTCTCATTGCATCTTCTCCTGAGTACATGCTGTCAGCATGACTCATCACTTTTAACCACTTAGATTGCCTGGCTTAGGTACGGCTTTTCAGATTTCTATGTAACACTGTGAAATTACCCCCACTCCTTTCCCCGCATTCCATACTGTGTCCTTCTTGGGCAGAAAGTCAGTGTGTAAAGAACAAACTGCTTAATGGGAGCTTTTTCTATCTCTTCTAGGGCAGATTATCTTCATAAATCATATAAAGTTCTCAATGAGAATCTTGTTCAGTCTCTTTTATTTACTTATTCATGCCTTGTTTTTATCAGTTTAAATTCCTGTGCATTTATTTTATCATTTAGATTATAATCAAATGCTATTTTATTGTTATTTTTTGCTCAACTTTTTAAGCTTTCATTTGAATCTAGTTTTTTCTTTGACACATTCCCTTTGAAACTGAGCAAAGTACAGAGTACAAAGGCCCCACCATATCCACAGACTTCTGTTTATAGGAAAAATGTAGGTTTAAACAGTTAATGACAAGAACATAAGAGTCACAGAATCTTGTGTTGCCTTAAAGGGCAGAGATAAACAGTTTCTGATGCATATTCCTGAGTTGTTCTACAAGATATTGTAACTGCCACTAGAATGGAAAAAAAAGAAAAAAACTAACTTATTGTATGATGACCAGACTTCAGCCATGAAATTAACTGGAAAATTAACTTATAATACTCTGAATCTACAGCTAATACAGTTTCCTGAACTTATCTAAAGTGTATGAGATTAACATTATAGCTCATACTATTCTGCACCTGTATTATTATCAAAATAACTATGGCTTGTTCTACCTATATATTTACCTATATATTTAAATGAGCAACTAAAATCATCAGCAAAGAGATACTACAGACCCATTTCAACACCTTTCACTCTAAGATTTCAATGTCCCTTCTCAGCACAAAGCAAAAAACAGACTTTCACCCCTAATGCCATAGAAATGTCTGACAGTGGAGATTTGTAAGCAGCTCTTTGTAGGAAGGAGATCTTTGCAGAAAGCAGGTTTTTGCAAGAGAACTTTTGTCTTGTCACTTTAGCAGCTATGTTTTAACTTAACCTGTAAATAAGGCGTCACCATGCACCACTAACCTCCAGTTCCAGCACACCTTTCAAGTCCTTTAATCACACAATGCTTTGCTCACTTGTTGATTCTTCTCTTAAAGTAGAAATGAAGAAGAAATAATTAATGAATGATTAGATTGCTTCTCCAGCTTGAGTAAACTGTAGCATATGAATGAAGATCACAAGTCAGTGAGATCGCACACAGTGAAAGATGATAATTCCCCAGATGATTAACTGAGACTGGCTTCCCTTTTTTGCTTTTACCTGTCTTAATGGCTGAGCAGAATCTATGGAGTGCATTCTGGGACAGAAATCTTCTTTCTTCTCAGGTTGTGACTCCTGAATAAAGATAGCCAATACTTGATCTTTAAAGAATCTAGTTTTTCTTTGACACATACCCTTTGAAACTGAGCAAAGTACAGAGTACAAAGGCCCCACCATATCCACAGACTTCTGTTTATAGGAAAAATGTAGGTTTAAACAGTTAATGACAAGAACATAAGAGTCACAGAATCTTGTGTTGCCTTAAAGGGCAGAGATAAACAGTTTCTGATGCATATTCCTGAGTTGTTCTACAAGATATTGTAACTGCCACTAGAATGGAAAAAAAGAAAAAAACTAACTTATTGTATGATGACCAGACTTCAGCCATGAAATTAACTGGAAAATTAACTTATAATACTCTGAATCTACAGCTAATACAGTTTCCTGAACTTATCTAAAGTGTATGAGATTAACATTATAGCTCATACTATTCTGCACCTGTATTATTATCAAAATAACTATGGCTTGTTCTACCTATATATTTACCTATATATTTAAATGAGCAACTAAAATCATCAGCAAAGAGATACTACAGACCCATTTCAACACCTTTCACTCTAAGATTTCAATGTCCCTTCTCAGCACAAAGCAAAAAACAGACTTTCACCCCTAATGCCATAGAAATGTCTGACAGTGGAGATTTGTAAGCAGCTCTTTGTAGGAAGGAGATCTTTGCAGAAAGCAGGTTTTTGCAAGAGAACTTTTGTCTTGTCACTTTAGCAGCTATGTTTTAACTTAACCTGTAAATAAGGCGTCACCATGCACCACTAACCTCCAGTTCCAGCACACCTTTCAAGTCCTTTAATCACACAATGCTTTGCTCACTTGTTGATTCTTCTCTTAAAGTAGAAATGAAGAAGAAATAATTAATGAATGATTAGATTGCTTCTCCAGCTTGAGTAAACTGTAGCATATGAATGAAGATCACAAGTCAGTGAGATCGCACACAGTGAAAGATGATAATTCCCCAGATGATTAACTGAGACTGGCTTCCCTTTTTTGCTTTTACCTGTCTTAATGGCTGAGCAGAATCTATGGAGTGCATTCTGGGACAGAAATCTTCTTTCTTCTCAGGTTGTGACTCCTGAATAAAGAAACTTTTCCTTTTCCAGCCAATACTTATCTTTAAAGAATTGACTTTTGAGCAGTGAGTAGCTGAATGTGTGCTCAGTAGCATCTTTGTTGCTGGTGGGGGTGTTGACTGTGGTGTGTGGAAGCCAAATGTGCTTCAATCTATGGGGTCTCAAGGAGTCGGACACAACTAAATGACTGAATAGTAACAATACCTATTTATGTTGTACTTCTTGTTTTTTTGGTAATAAAAGATATTATAATCTCATCTTGTATAATACCTGAACAAATTTTCAAAGCAGTTATTTCTCCAAGATATCCTAGTTTTCTTTATTGTAAAATAGTACTAGATCTAAGATCTGGGCAAAGGGCATGAACATTCTTGGGTGAATTTTTTATAATATATTTACCCAAAACAACACATTCTTCTTTTAAATTTTTGTCACTCTTAAACCCATTCTCCCAATTAACTTCAAAATTCAGCTTATAGTTAGACTTGCTTTCCTTCTGAATGTTTACAATGTCTAGGCTAAATATATATATAGGGTATATTCATATTCACACTTTTCTGGTGACTCACTGGTAAAGCATTCACTTCTCAATGCAGGAGATACAAATTTGATCCTTGGATTGAGAAGATTCCCATGGAGAGAAAAATGGCAACCCAATTGAGTTTTCTTGCCTGTGAAATCAATGGCCAGAGGAGCCTGGTAGGCAACAGTCCATGGGGTCACAAAAGAGTAGAGTACAATTTAGAAACTAAATAACAATATTCATATTGATCATATTAAAATGTCTATCCACTTATATAAATGGATTTTTTTTCCTCCTTGGTCTGAAGGTTTTTGAGTATAAATGTCCTAAATGCTCCATCAGAATTCAAAGTCTAGTGAAAAATTATTTCTTCACTTGAATATTTCTATAATGAAGTGCAGATTTGTGCTCTAAATCAGTATGAGTTAAAGGATGTAGGTTTTCCATTTCTCATAGCATATGTGGTCACCATTCTTTGTTACTCTTTAACTCTGATCTTAATTCCTAGAACCAGTGAATGACTCCTCGCATTTATTTTTTCCTGTTACAATTTCATATATAAACTTGCTTATTTTAAAGAAGAATATACTCTTTTTAATATTTCTTCCACACTTGCACAGTATGAAACATGAGTCTAGAGTTATTTTTGTTTACTCTATTGTTAGAACCCTAAGTCTCCAAAGTAATAATTTACAGATTTTCATTAAAAGTAATTTTTTAAATTGATGTTGCTGTCAGTGATAAAGAATAAGAAAAAATCAATTTCAAATAATACAATATAGATAAGTAAACTAACTGTGAGTTACTTTGGGCTCAAAAACTCTACACACTGAAGAATATGGTTGGTTTTTTATGGCCCCAAATAAACTGTCCAAGATATTTAATTACTGCTTATTGGCATGTTTGGAATGCCTTTGATTTTTATTTAGATATGGAAAAAAGTAATAAAATATACATATTACAGAGCACAATTTCATTTTTAATTATAAACTAAAACTACAAAATTAATTTTCAAATCTAGATAATTTTAAAATTAACCTTGAAAATAGACAACTAAATTTGTAGAAATTTGTTTATATGTTATACAAAATTCGTATTTGTTTCTATATGTGCATATTTGTGTGTATGCATATATTTATATTTATTTACTGACTGAAATATCTTGTGATTGAGAAGATTCCCATGGAGAGAAAAATGGCAACCCAATTGAGTTTTCTTGCCTGTGAAATCAATGGCCAGAGGAGCCTGGTAGGCAACAGTCCATGGGGTCACAAAAGAGTAGAGTACAATTTAGAAACTAAATAACAATATTCATATTGATCATATTAAAATGTCTATCCACTTATATAAATGGATTTTTTTTCCTCCTTGGTCTGAAGGTTTTTGAGTATAAATGTCCTAAATGCTCCATCAGAATTCAAAGTCTAGTGAAAAATTATTTCTTCACTTGAATATTTCTATAATGAAGTGCAGATTTGTGCTCTAAATCAGTATGAGTTAAAGGATGTAGGTTTTCCATTTCTCATAGCATATGTGGTCACCATTCTTTGTTACTCTTTAACTCTGATCTTAATTCCTAGAACCAGTGAATGACTCCTCGCATTTATTTTTTCCTGTTACAATTTCATATATAAACTTGCTTATTTTAAAGAAGAATATACTCTTTTTAATATTTCTTCCACACTTGCACAGTATGAAACATGAGTCTAGAGTTATTTTTGTTTACTCTATTGTTAGAACCCTAAGTCTCCAAAGTAATAATTTACAGATTTTCATTAAAAGTAATTTTTTAAATTGATGTTGCTGTCAGTGATAAAGAATAAGAAAAAATCAATTTCAAATAATACAATATAGATAAGTAAACTAACTGTGAGTTACTTTGGGCTCAAAAACTCTACACACTGAAGAATATGGTTGGTTTTTTATGGCCCCAAATAAACTGTCCAAGATATTTAATTACTGCTTATTGGCATGTTTGGAATGCCTTTGATTTTTATTTAGATATGGAAAAAAGTAATAAAATATACATATTACAGAGCACAATTTCATTTTTAATTATAAACTAAAACTACAAAATTAATTTTCAAATCTAGATAATTTTAAAAATTAACCTTGAAAATAGACAACTAAATTTGTAGAAATTTGTTTATATGTTATACAAAATTCGTATTTGTTTCTATATGTGCATATTTGTGTGTATGCATATATTTATATTTATTTACTGACTGAAATATCTTGTGATTGTAGATCAGTAAAATAATTCTTTTGAATATATTTTTAAAAATTTACTTTTTCTTTAAAAACATTCATTAAGAGACTTAGGGGAAATAGCTTCTATTATTATTTCAATCATAACTGATTACTGGAATAGCTTATCTTTCCCTGCCAGCTGTGTCTTTGCTCACTTTGTTTCACAAAGCATTCTGTGGACTTGTCCTGAAAAGTGGGTCTTAGTAACACAGTCTGAAAAATATCAGAAAAGTAATAAAAATATTGTTTTTGTTTTTTTAAATTTAACTATGCATTAAAATAAGAACTTAGTGCCCTGGTTATGTATTTCACATGCAAACAAGACCAGAGCATAAGTGTGAAGTACCCAGAGGAGGCTTACAGACAATGTTTATTATCTAATGTTTCTGGTTGTAATAATACATGATTAACACGTAAAAATTTAACATAAATATTAAACTGCATGAAATATTAGAACAACAAAAATAAATGATCATTTTAATTAATAATGATCATAAACATATAATTAATAATTATCACAAACATAATCATTAATATGATCACATTAATTATAAGTTTTAGCCATCTATTATTATTTCTGTACCTATGCATTTTTAGGTTGAGATATTTAGTTGGGATTTTTAGGTTGGTGCATATTAATATTTTTCTTAAAAATTATTCAATAGCTCTGTTCACCTGATTGTGGAGAGATAATTATTGCATTGTGTCAAAAGTGGAAGGAAGTAATTCACATTCATAATGTTACTTAAAGTGTTTCAACTGATTTGACCAAAAAATATTTATCTAGCATATTTGTTCTTTTTCTGTTGTTGTACTTTGTTTTAACAGCTTTTTTGGTGACATATTACTGTCAATATCCAACATGCTAACCACAGCCAATAAATTGTACAGTAGGACTTTGGGAAACATTAAAGATAATGTTCTGATAAAGATGGAGATATTTTTTTCACATGTCTTCTTCTGAATTATTTTAAATATGCTTTTGCAAAAAATTTATGCACATGAACACATAAAAATAATTTGGCAAAGGAGGCATGTATTTACAATGGGGTAAAGACAGCCTCTTTGACAAGTGCTACTGGGAAAATTGGACAGCTACATGCAAAACAATGAAGTTTGAATGTTTCCTAACACCAAACAAAAATGTAAACTCAAAATGGACTAAAGACCTAACAGTGAGACCAAAGACAATAAGACTCTTGGAGGAAAACATAGGTAGAACACTCAATGACATAAACCAAAGCAGGATCTTCTACAAGCCGCCTCCTGGAGTAATGGAAATAAAAACAAAAATAGGTCAGTGTGACATAATGAAACTTAAGAGCTTTTGCACAGCAAAAAATAACACTATAAGCAAGGTGAAAAGACAACCTTCAGAATGGGTGAAAAGAAAAGAAACTGACAAAGAATTAACTTCCAAAATATACAAGCAGTTCAGACAACTCCACATCAAAAAAGCCAACAACCCAGTTGAAAAATGGGAAAAAGACATAAACAGACGTCTCTCCGAAGAATTCATACAGATGACCAACAAACACATGAAAAGATGCTCAACATTCCTCACTGTTAGAGAAATGCAAATCAAAATTGCAATGAGATATCACCTCACACTTTTTTACAATAGCTATAACATGGAAACAACCTAGATGTCCGTTGACAAATGAATGGATAAAGACACTATTAAACATATATGCAACAGAATATTACTCAGTCATAAAAAGAAATACATTTGAATCCGTTCTAATAAGCTGGACAAATCTAGAACGTATTGTACAGAGTGCAGTAGGTCAGAGAAAGAAAGATAAATACTGTATGCTGACACATGTGTATGGAATTTAGAAAGATGGTGCTGATAAATGAATATGCAAAGCAGCAATGGAGAGGTGGACATGGAGAACAGACATGGAGAGGAATACACTGTGGGAGTAGGGGATTTCAAACAGGGACTCTGTGGCAACCTGGAGTGGTAGGATGGTGAAGGAGATGAGGGAGAGTTTCAGGAGGGGGTGGACATATATATACCTATGGCAGATTCAGGTCTATTTGTGTCAGTAAATAACAAAACCATGTAAAAAAAAAAAAAGAAAAAGAAAAAGATACATACATATATATATATATATATATATATATATATATAATTTTTTTTTTTTACACTTCATCTTAACCCTGTACCTGTGTTTCACATGTCTAGGGTGTTTTAATGAATTTATGCAAGTGATAAATTATATTTTGGATTTTCTATATCTTATATATTAATTATAATAGTTTGCTATATATTATGTATTACATTTTAATGTGCAGACTATTTGGCACTTTTCTTCTTAATGTATTAAAACA
The DNA here is from genome assembly GCA_022376925.1 of Tragulus kanchil. Classification (NCBI taxonomy): domain Eukaryota; kingdom Metazoa; phylum Chordata; class Mammalia; order Artiodactyla; family Tragulidae; genus Tragulus; species Tragulus kanchil. The sequence goes on along the minus strand of JAIOJX010000029.1, from coordinate 77,709,060 downwards.
ACCTTATATTAATTGACCCTGAAGGTGTAAGATAAATGTAAATGGACATTTATGACAAAAGAATTATGAATGAACAGCATATAAGTAATACATATCTTCAGAAGCCCAAAGCATCAAACGCTTATTTGAAAAAATTTTAAAAATGAAGACAACATCAATAAAGAAGTAAACAAAGAAATTCACTATTAAACAGGCTTCCCTGGTGACTCAGATAGTAAAGAATCTATCTTTAATGCAGGAGACCTGGGTTCAATCCCTGTATTGAGAAGATACCCTGAAGAAGGGAAAAACAACTTACTCCAGTGTCCTTGCCTGGAAAATACTATGGAAAGATGAGGCTGGCAGGCTACATTCCATGGGGTCACAAAGAGTCAGACACAATTGAGCAAGTAGATAGATCTACTGAGCATTTAGATAGATCTAACTAAAACTAGAGAATAGTTTTAATGTGGGATGAATTGTTGTTCAAGAAAAGAGTAAGTGATCAGAGACATAAGGATAGACAAACATTTGCTTTGTAAGAGAGATTAATGCTACTAGTATTGGAGAGAATGTTGAAATACTTCATATCAAGATCCTTAGGAGGCCCCTTAGGAGCTTGTTATTCCACTAGGCTGGACCAGAAGTGATCTCTATATGTAATTCATAGGCAGTGTGGATTATTTACCTGTAATAGGGTTTCTCAAATGAGTTTCAAAATTTGTCAACATTTAATTAAAAAGTTCAAATACAATTACCTTAATTTGTGTTTAAAATATTGAACATATTATAATTATCTTAATACCAATTTAAAATGTTAGATGCTTCAAATTAGTTAATAAACTTCCTGTCTGGTTATAGTTTGTTGCCTTGATTTTGGTACAACTTGTTTGCTATCTCATGATATTCTGTTCTTCAGATATTTATTAGGAAATTTGTAGCTTTCTATAGAAAGTTTTCTACACATTTCTGTTTATATTAATAGAAAATAACACAAGTAATCATAAACAGCATAGTCAATGTGTGCAAGGTCTAAACATCCTAGAATATTGGGAAAATTTGTTGACCAATGAAACTCACCAGCTTCTAGAATATTGTTTAGTAAATATTTGTGCTTATAAGATATTTTTGAAAGAATGTAGTATTGGGCCAGGCTTAAGTTTATCTGCTGAAAATATTGATCTTCATAATCAGATTCATAATGCACATAACAATCATAATACAAAAGGCATATAAGTAATACATTCAGAAGCCCAAAGCATCAAACGCTTATTTGAAAAATTTTAAAATGAAGACAACATCAATAAAGAAGTAAACAAAGAAATTCACTATTAAACAGGCTTCCTGGTGACTCAGATAGTAAAGAATCTATCTTTAATGCAGGAGACCTGGGTTCAATCCCTGTATTGAGAAGATACCCTGAAGAAGGGAAAAACAACTTACTCCAGTGTCCTTGCCTGGAAAATACTATGGAAAGATGAGGCTGGCAGGCTACATTCCATGGGGTCACAAAGAGTCAGACACAATTGAGCAAGTAGATAGATCTACTGAGCATTTAGATAGATCTAACTAAAACTAGAGAATAGTTTTAATGTGGGATGAATTGTTGTTCAAGAAAAGAGTAAGTGATCAGAGACATAAGGATAGACAAACATTTGCTTTGTAAGAGAGATTAATGCTACTAGTATTGGAGAGAATGTTGAAATACTTCATATCAAGATCCTTAGGAGGCCCCTTAGGAGCTTGTTATTCCACTAGGCTGGACCAGAAGTGATCTCTATATGTAATTCATAGGCAGTGTGGATTATTTACCTGTAATAGGGTTTCTCAAATGAGTTTCAAAATTTGTCAACATTTAATTAAAAAGTTCAAATACAATTACCTTAATTTGTGTTTAAAATATTGAACATATTATAATTATCTTAATACCAATTTAAAATGTTAGATGCTTCAAATTAGTTAATAAACTTCCTGTCTGGTTATAGTTTGTTGCCTTGATTTTGGTACAACTTGTTTGCTATCTCATGATATTCTGTTCTTCAGATATTTATTAGGAAATTTGTAGCTTTCTATAGAAAGTTTTCTACACATTTCTGTTTATATTAATAGAAAATAACACAAGTAATCATAAACAGCATAGTCAATGTGTGCAAGGTCTAAACATCCTAGAATATTGGGAAAATTTGTTGACCAATGAAACTCACCAGCTTCTAGAATATTGTTTAGTAAATATTTGTGCTCATAAGATATTTTTTGAAAAAGAATGTAGTATTGGGCCAGGCTTAAGTTTATCTGCTGAAAATATTGATCTTCATAATCAGATTCATAATGCACATAACAATCATAATACAAAACTATAGATGTCGTAAAAACTTGTCAAAACATTTGGTGCTTTTAGCAAAACTCTTATATTTACAAAAGCTATGATTTTCTGGTATACCAAATGTTTACTTAAAAGTTTGGAGGATAACTGATTATAATGATTGTGCCTTGGAAGAAAAACTACGACAAACTGAGGCAACATTTTAAAAAGCAGAGACTCTGTCAACAAAAGTCCAAATAGTCAAAGCTGTGGTTTTCCCAGTAGTCGTATATAGACGTGAGAGTTGGACCATAAAGTCTAATCACTGAAGAACTGATGCCTTTGTGCTGTGTTGCTAGAGAAGACTCTTGAGAGTCTCTTGTGTTTCAATGAGATCAAAGAAGTCAATCCTATAGGAAATCAACCCTGAGTATTCATTGGAAGGATTGATGTTGAAACTGAAGCGCCAATATTTTGGTCACCTGGTGCAAAGAAGGAATCATTGGAAAAAGAAGGCAGAAAGAGAAGGGGACAACAGAGGACAAGATGATTGAATAGCATCACTGAGTCAACTGACATGGTTTTGAGTAAACTCTGGGAGAGGGTGAAGGACTGGGAGGCCTGGTGTGCTGCATGCCATGGAGTTGCAAAGAGCTGAATATGTTTGAATGACTGAACTGAAGTGACTGAACTCATTATAATATTTTAAAAATTAAAAAATTAAAATGCTTCAAATTAGTTAATAAACTTCCTGTCTGGTTATAGTTTGTTGCCTTGATTTTGGTACAACTTGTTTGCTATCTCATGATATTCTGTTCTTCAGATATTTATTAGGAAATTTGTAGCTTTCTATAGAAAGTTTTCTACACATTTCTGTTTATATTAATAGAAAATAACACAAGTAATCATAAACAGCATAGTCAATGTGTGCAAGGTCTAAACATCCTAGAATATTGGGAAAATTTGTTGACCAATGAAACTCACCAGCTTCTAGAATATTGTTTAGTAAATATTTGTGCTCATAAGATATTTTTTGAAAAAGAATGTAGTATTGGGCCAGGCTTAAGTTTATCTGCTGAAAATATTGATCTTCATAATCAGATTCATAATGCACATAACAATCATAATACAAAACTATAGATGTCGTAAAAACTTGTCAAAACATTTGGTGCTTTTAGCAAAACTCTTATATTTACAAAAGCTATGATTTTCTGGTATACCAAATGTTTACTTAAAAGTTTGGAGGATAACTGATTATAATGATTGTGCCTTGGAAGAAAAACTACGACAAACTGAGGCAACATTTTAAAAAGCAGAGACTCTGTCAACAAAAGTCCAAATAGTCAAAGCTGTGGTTTTCCCAGTAGTCGTATATAGACGTGAGAGTTGGACCATAAAGTCTAATCACTGAAGAACTGATGCCTTTGTGCTGTGTTGCTAGAGAAGACTCTTGAGAGTCTCTTGTGTTTCAATGAGATCAAAGAAGTCAATCCTATAGGAAATCAACCCTGAGTATTCATTGGAAGGATTGATGTTGAAACTGAAGCGCCAATATTTTGGTCACCTGGTGCAAAGAAGGAATCATTGGAAAAAGAAGGCAGAAAGAGAAGGGGACAACAGAGGACAAGATGATTGAATAGCATCACTGAGTCAACTGACATGGTTTTGAGTAAACTCTGGGAGAGGGTGAAGGACTGGGAGGCCTGGTGTGCTGCATGCCATGGAGTTGCAAAGAGCTGAATATGTTTGAATGACTGAACTGAAGTGACTGAACTCATTATAATATTTTAAAAATTAAAAAAAAATTAAAATGAAATATGAATTTTTGAATTACAACTTAGTCAGGCTCAAGGTAAATATGGCAAGTTATAATCTACCAGGATTATTTCTTCAGCTAGTTTAGATTTCCTTGATAATGTCATTCAAAATTAAAAACAACATATCAACACTTTTCACACAAAAATACTAGAAACTGAATATAGTAAGTACTTAATGGTAGCAGCTAGTTGATCTTTCTTAATGTGAATACATTGCCAAATCATATTCATCTGTTCTTCAGTTGAATTTAGAATTTAGCCTTAGATTCAGACATGGAAAATGGGAATAAATGCAGAAACAAAACTCCGGTGAGAATCTGAGGGATTTTTACATTAATTATGAAAGAAATAACTTTTGTTGTTTCTTAATTTCTCCATGTTTGTTAGGTTGATATCTCTCACAGTAATAATATTAAGGGTCTTTAATAGTAGCACTGATCAGAGGTGAAATCAGTCAACTCTATCTCTAGGCTTATTGGTTATTGACGCTTCTGTGTTAAATTGCTGCAGTTTACAATGGGTAAAGTGATTTCTTAGCCCTGCTTTAGAGACCCACATCAAGTAAAAATACAGAAGATCAGGGGGAGTCAGACTGACCTGAGTAAAGTGAATTCTGGCTTGTGAGAGACTTTTTAAATTAAAATAATTTTGCTCAAGGTAATTCACTATTTTTAAAGAAATTCTATACTCATGATGTGTTACTTCGGAATTCCCAAGTATAAAAGGGAGCTATTTTAATGTTCTAAAGTCAATGAAAATAATTATCTTATAAAATATCTTAAATGGATTTTAAATTATCTGCACAGGGAAATTGCCCTCCCTCTTTCAGATGATTTTATGATATCAGAGTCAAATATGATGCATTCAGCACAAAATGTTGATTTTTTAATTAACCTACAGGTAGTGATATATGTAAGCATTTTTCTCAATTTATCCTTGGTGCCTTGAGAACTTTTGTATCTTCAGATGACTTATAATTGAGGACACTTTTTCACCTGTGCAAGGGAATTATAATCTACCAGGATTGGGGGTGCAGGACTGGGAGGCCTGGTGTGCTGCATGCCATGGAGTTGCAAAGAGCTGAATATGTTTGAATGACTGAACTGAAGTGACTGAACTCATTATAATATTTTAAAATTAAAAATTAAAATGAAATATGAATTTTTGAATTACAACTTAGTCAGGCTCAAGGTAAATATGGCAAGTTATAATCTACCAGGATTATTTCTTCAGCTAGTTTAGATTTCCTTGATAATGTCATTCAAAATTAAAAACAACATATCAACACTTTTCACACAAAAATACTAGAAACTGAATATAGTAAGTACTTAATGGTAGCAGCTAGTTGATCTTTCTTAATGTGAATACATTGCCAAATCATATTCATCTGTTCTTCAGTTGAATTTAGAATTTAGCCTTAGATTCAGACATGGAAAATGGGAATAAATGCAGAAACAAAACTCCGGTGAGAATCTGAGGGATTTTTACATTAATTATGAAAGAAATAACTTTTGTTGTTTCTTAATTTCTCCATGTTTGTTAGGTTGATATCTCTCACAGTAATAATATTAAGGGTCTTTAATAGTAGCACTGATCAGAGGTGAAATCAGTCAACTCTATCTCTAGGCTTATTGGTTATTGACGCTTCTGTGTTAAATTGCTGCAGTTTACAATGGGTAAAGTGATTTCTTAGCCCTGCTTTAGAGACCCACATCAAGTAAAAATACAGAAGATCAGGGGGAGTCAGACTGACCTGAGTAAAGTGAATTCTGGCTTGTGAGAGACTTTTTAAATTAAAATAATTTTGCTCAAGGTAATTCACTATTTTTAAAGAAATTCTATACTCATGATGTGTTACTTCGGAATTCCCAAGTATAAAAGGGAGCTATTTTAATGTTCTAAAGTCAATGAAAATAATTATCTTATAAAATATCTTAAATGGATTTTAAATTATCTGCACAGGGAAATTGCCCTCCCTCTTTCAGATGATTTTATGATATCAGAGTCAAATATGATGCATTCAGCACAAAATGTTGATTTTTTAATTAACCTACAGGTAGTGATATATGTAAGCATTTTTCTCAATTTATCCTTGGTGCCTTGAGAACTTTTTGTATCTTCAGATGACTTATAATTGAGCCTTTGTATTTCATGGGGGCAATTATATTTCTGCATACCAAAGTTCCTTTTTAAATTTTTACCAAAATCACTGTCAAAGACACTAATGGGTTATTATATTCTCCTTTCAAACTAGTTATGGGACTTTAATAGTTTCTACTCCTTTGACATTATCATTTTTTTCCCCTGACAAGAGAAATAGTCAACCAATTATTTGCAAAGACATTTCTCTACTTTTAAAAGTTTCCTATTTAGAATGTCCTCTAAATTTAGATAAAGGACAATCTTCTTCAAGTTTGAATTGGTTCTCAAAATTGATTTATTTACCTGCAACCCTGCTCCCTTGCTTTTATTATTACTCGCATTCCCTGAGCTCAAGAATTCTTTATAAACATTTAATTGCCTTAAAAAAATCTAGTGTTAAGAGTGGTACTTCTGGGACAAGACACTTGACTTCCTTGGATTTCTAAATTTCACTTTGGAATAACTCAATCTATAAAAAAAGAAGTCTATCTCATTGCTGGAAACTGGAAAAGGTCCTTCCTGCTGTCTAAAATTTAAAAATAATAATAATAATAATTTTCAAAAGAAAAGATGAAGGATGAATTGAGAAAAATGGAACCTAAACCAATATATTTCATTGAGCACTAAAGGGAACTTTGGTGGGTTAGGCCCCATATTCTCTCAGAGTCTCACTATCCACCTGCATTTTATCAGAACAAAACCAGATATAAGGACAAATTATAGTGTGCTCAGTGGAGAGAAGCAGATGTTACCACTGACAGAACCCACAACTTATTCTACTGACCTGGCCATAGCAAGTGGCCATCACAACAATTTCCTCACAGCTTATTACCAGCCACTGTGCAAGACACTGTGCCCTATCATTTCCCTACATCCCATCACCTCTGTCTGGAAAACAGGACTTCCTTCTTCTTCCTCAAAGTTCACACATTATAGATCAAATAGCCTGCCACTGTGGTCTCACAGTTACTCTGGCTTGTCTTTTCAATATCATTGACTGTTATTCAATTAGTTTGCATAATACTATGGTTAATCTCTGTCTCTTACAGTAGAATGAAACCAGGAAAGTAGGGTTCTAATGTGGTTTTGCTTACTGCTTTTTTTTAATTCTTTTTTATATTTTGGCCTCTTATTGATCTTTCATTTATTTATTTTCATCCAACTTTGTTCTTTGGCTTGTGTGGACCTCCCATTGTAGTTGCCTTTCTAGTTGCAGAGCACTGGCTCTGGGCGCATGTGTTCCAGAGAGCTGGCTCCTAATTGAATACATCGGTCCAGCCACTCAGCAGCATGTGGGATCTTCCCAGGCCAGGGATCAAACAGGCGTCCCTTGCACTGCAAGGTGGACTCTTTACCCACCGGACCACCAGGGAAGCCCATTTCTTATGACTTTTTAACTAATATAGGTTGGGAAAATAGTAGATGATGTATAAATATATGTTGAAGGAGCTATTTAATAGTGGTTTTTAGATAACAGAGGTTGAATAGTGGCCAAGACGGTAAAGAATCGGCCTGCAGTGTGGGAGACCTGAGTTTGATTCTTGGGTTGGGAAGATACCCTGGAGGAGGGAATGCCAACCCACTCCACTGCTCTTTCCTGGAGAATGCAGATGAACAGAGGAGCCTTTGTGAACTTCAGTCCATGGGGTCACAAAGAGTTGGACAGGACTGACGCACTTTCACTTTCACTATGCTCATTTAGCTGTTAGGCGAGAAATGTATCCTATTTACACTCATAGGAATTAGAAAGCTCTTTCCTTAATTTATTTCCACATTCCCCTAATATAAAGTGCAAAATCAGAGCAATCAATATTATTTTTGAATTTACACTTAAATTGTATATAAAATATGTATATATGAAACTAAGAGCAGTTACCACAGAATGATGACTATTTTATTATTACAAACCTCGATAGTTCCTATAATTCTTATAGTGTGATACTAACAAAATAGCAAAAAGGTTATATCCAAAAGGTTTTCAGGAAACTAAATTTTGACAATGATATTTTTCCCTCTTTTTCCTTTCACACTTAATCCTTTTCTTTTCTACAAAGCAGTACATCTAGTTTAATACAGATTTTTAAGCATGACTTAAACAATTTTGTAATGTTAATAACAACTTATTCTGAAAATTAATTCACACTATTACATTAAAATTATTGAAACACAGCAGGATTTAGAATATGTCTATTCTTGCCCACTAGCTTTAATTTACTATCTCTCCACTAAGCATATCATTAAAAAAAAAAAAAAAAAAAAACAGGGTACTGACCTTCTCATGCAACTTTAACTTTTCTAATGAGGAAATCAAACACAGAAGGAGGGAAGACCGAACTTTTTCATCCTCAGATTAATTTCTTCTCCACTTTGAAACCATTCCAATTAATTAAGGTTATGCTAACTAGAACCTGCATACATACTTCTGCCTTCCACTGAACTCCACTTCTGTGCTGTTGCTGTGTATGTATAAAAGAGAGATCTTTTCCAGCATAGATCCTGTGTAAAACAACTGTTGATTCTTTGCTTTGTCATTCACTGAATCTTCACCAGAACTCTCTTGTAGCTTCGAAAATAGCTAGATTTTTCTAATTCTGTATTAGACATTCCACAAAGGCTGAGAAATGGTGTAAAGGGGATTGCACTTCTCCTTCAAAAATATATGATAATGAATAAAAATATCATGAAGTGAAACCCAGTGTTATAAGCTAGGTGTTCTGAACAACTAATTAATTTCCAACCTAATAAATTGAAATTGCTATAGTTCAGAAATTAAGAAAGAGGGAAGAAAACTAAAGAAAATAAAAACCACAAACCAGAATAAAAAGCAGAATCTAAAGTTAGCAGTTGAACTTAATGACCATTAGAGAAAGAGAGAGAGTCCGGGGAGAAGTTTGAGTTTCAAATGTATGTTACCCATATGCTCTGAAAAGCCCAAGTTGAAGTATTTAGTTTAACCACCCTTGAGTAGTAATTCTCCATGTTGAATATATATATATATATATATATATATATATATATATATATAATAAAAATGTAAACAATGAATGTTTGGGAGTGATAAAAATCAAACAACAAAATCAGAAGTATCTGCTTTTGACTTTAAGGAAGACGGATGCAATTGATCATATATTGGCAGTATTTTATTGTTTAGTCTACATAGAATAGGCAAATTGAGTTTTTAGAGTGGTTTTTGAATTAACTCTTGGTATATGTTTTAATAATTTAAATTTTAAACAAAAATCTACCAAGTTAAACAATTTACTTGTGTGGTGTTATTCTACATGCATAAAAAACATTAAGAAAAGCAAGAGTTTCCATAAAGTTTTAAAACAATAGCTTCTATCTTATTCAAAAGATAAATGAAAATTAGGATATTCTTTGTGCCACATAAGGAAACATAGGCAATATTCATTAATTCATTTTTTTGTTGTCATTTTTTATTTTAAAACTGATCTCTCTTCAACCCCGGGGTCAAAGCCAGGTCATCTGCATTGCAGGTGGATTCTTTACCAGCTGAGCTACAAGAGATTCTCTAGTAAAATTTGTTTATTTTATGAATCTATAATACATTTATGTAGTACAATGATCGAAAAGTACAAATAATAGCTATCTTAAAAACTGTGAAGAGCATCACCGAATTATGAAGCTGGCAATAATGAATTGAGAAAAATACATGAATAGATAATTTACAAACGAATGCATAATGGTTGATATAGTCATAAAACTGACATGAAAACAAAGTTTTAAATAGGTAAACCTTTACTTCTCTAGTGGATGAATTGTAGAAATTGTTACAAATATTTAATGTTCAGTTTAGAATTCAGTTTTCAGCTCTATCAGTTCAGAGCATGCTGAAGTTTTATTTAGTCAGGCACAAAAAGACTCATAGCTGTGGCCCTCTCTGTTTCTCTTTGACCTCTGCCACATTTTCTGGTCCAAAAGAAAATATTTATATTTCACCATTCTTTGCTTCTCATTATTTGTTTGCCTATTCTTTCAAACCCTTTGCATTTTTACTTTAGCAGATTCTGAATACATATGTAAATATTCTTCTGGTATAGCAGAAGATATTCTGGCTATTGCTTGAGGCTTTCTTTTTTTTTTCCTTTTTCCTAGATTCTTGCATATTAGCACACCTTATCTTTCAAACTGAGGTAGACTTCCTCATTTTTCCTTTTTTATGTTCTCCTTTGCTACTTTTTCACTCTGTTCAAGACCCCTTCCCTGCCTCCGTGAGCAGGGAGCAGCCTGGGAAGAGCACAGTGGGTGGAAGTGGAAATGCTGGGACCATTTTTCTTCAGATGAGCTCCATCTCTCATACATAAAAAGCATGCAAGTTTACACTCACCTCATACTGTGGTTTTCAGATTAAATTTGTTTACCCACATAAGAGTTGGCTAGTTAACAGTAGCAGTAGTTAAAACTGTAGTAATAGTATTTTGAATGGGTGTGATAAACTCTTCAGATCCTACTTCTGCCTCTTCTCCTGATTACTTTGGGCAAATGAGCATCTGTTGCAAGGATTATCCTCAAGAAATACATCTCAGAGTTAGAATGGTGCTTTCACTGATTTCGAATAGTTCCTGTTCATATTTCACTCAAATAAAATAGTTTAATTATTTTAAATATAAAAGCAAGTGGCCCTTGCTGAAAACAAAACTGTGGAATTGTAAATATATATATATATATATTTTTTATTCTGGTTGATTTAAAACTATTGATACATTTTTAACTCAAGTAATTATTTAAAACATTAGCATGTTGAAGATTTTAATGAATAAGGATGTCATAAAATTTTATAGAGTTTGGGAGAATCAACTATTAAAATTTTCATGACTAGTAACTTGTAGAACATTGGCAGATGTTTCTCCAGCTCACATAGTCTTAAGGCTATTTCTTAATTTTGCAAAAGATCAGAAAATATTTAATCATTTAATATTGAAGAAATGGAAACACATACAACCATTTCAATTAAGGTCATATGAAGCAGAAAGATTTAGACTATAGGAAGTTAAGTATGTATGCACACACATGTGCTTTCATTAGCTCTCTATTATGAACAGCACATATATAATTACATTTTATAATAATACATAAAAACATAATCAAACAATTATATTAGTTACTATTATATTTCCTAAAATGTAACAAGTGCAACAACATTATGCATCGAAAAACAACAACAAAAAAAATACACAATACCTTTATTCTTAAGGCATCTTAGACAAGCAAGATATTTTATTTCAATTTTTGCCTATTTTCTGATTATTTATGCTCAAACTACTTTCCTCCTTAAAAGCAAATTAAATTACAATCCCTCCTAAGGAAAACCACATATACACATAAACGAGCATGATTTGTATTACAATCAGAATTCTTCATATAGCTGTTCAATGAAAAACAAGAGGTAAAATATTTGAACATTTGTGCAATATATGAAATTATAATACAAAATATAATTCAATGTACCCAGAGAGTATTAAAAATTCATTACAAATATCAACCCAAATTTTCAGGTAATTAAGCTATCATTTTATTACATGGTATAATAATAAAGATATTTGCACCCTGTTTTCCTGTTAGTAATAAAATATCTTGAAAACATGCTTATTAAAAATAATTGCCAGGAAAAGAAAGGTTAACTTTTTTCCCTATTAAATTTCAAAAAACTTTATTATCTTCATAATTAAAAAAACAATAATAAATTTTTATATGTATGATGCTGTATAGTTTTTTTAGTATTTTAAATATATTAATTGAATTGATCAGTCCAAGAATCATATTAGTTATAATATGGCCATCATTATTTCTAGGAAGATGAATAATCAGATAATCAGATATTGTTAGATAAATTATATAATTAAATAGTAGTATATATAATAACACAATTCAAAAAAAAAAATAAAAAAACAACCACTGAAAATGAAGCTCAGTGATTCTAAGATCAATTTCTTTATCGTGAGGCATCTTTTAATGTATAAGTTTCATTTCATTTGAAAGACTAAAGATGCTAATAAATTGAAAAGAAGTAGGCAATCTTGCAATGAACCTAACATTAGTTTTTACTGAGTTAAAATGCGAAAGATACTTAATCATTCTGAGACCACTGTCAGTGTTGTTTTGTGTCTTAAGTGATTAAAAACAACACTTTAATTTTCTTACTGTTTTCTGTGACATATGAAGAAAATTTCAAAAAAAACAGCACATATATAATTACATTTTATAATAATACATAAAAACATAATCAAACAATTATATTAGTTACTATTATATTTCCTAAAATGTAACAAGTGCAACAACATTATGCATCGAAAAACAACAACAAAAAAAATACACAATACCTTTATTCTTAAGGCATCTTAGACAAGCAAGATATTTTATTTCAATTTTGCCTATTTTCTGATTATTTCTGCTCAAACTACTTTCCTCCTTAAAAGCAAATTAAATTACAATCCCTCCTAAGGAAAACCACATATACACATAAACGAGCATGATTTGTATTACAATCAGAATTCTTCATATAGCTGTTCAATGAAAAACAAGAGGTAAAATATTTGAACATTTGTGCAATATATGAAATTATAATACAAAATATAATTCAATGTACCCAGAGAGTATTAAAAATTCATTACAAATATCAACCCAAATTTTCAGGTAATTAAGCTATCATTTTATTACATGGTATAATAATAAAGATATTTGCACCCTGTTTTCCTGTTAGTAATAAAATATCTTGAAAACATGCTTATTAAAAATAATTGCCAGGAAAAGAAAGGTTAACTTTTTTCCCTATTAAATTTCAAAAAACTTTATTATCTTCATAATTAAAAAAACAATAATAAATTTTTATATGTATGATGCTGTATAGTTTTTTTAGTATTTTAAATATATTAATTGAATTGATCAGTCCAAGAATCATATTAGTTATAATATGGCCATCATTATTTCTAGGAAGATGAATAATCAGATAATCAGATATTGTTAGATAAATTATATAATTAAATAGTAGTATATATAATAACACAATTCAAAAAAAAAAAAAAAACAACCACTGAAAATGAAGCTCAGTGATTCTAAGATCAATTTCTTTATCGTGAGGCATCTTTTAATGTATAAGTTTCATTTCATTTGAAAGACTAAAGATGCTAATAAATTGAAAAGAAGTAGGCAATCTTGCAATGAACCTAACATTAGTTTTTACTGAGTTAAAATGCGAAAGATACTTAATCATTCTGAGACCACTGTCAGTGTTGTTTTGTGTCTTAAGTGATTAAAAACAACACTTTAATTTTCTCTACTGTTCATGTGACTTATATTTCTGAAAACTTCATTTTTATCACACTTTGAAAGAACTCTCTTCAGTACAGTCACTCAGTCGTATCCTCTTCTTTGCAACCCTATACAGTGCAGCATACCAGGCTTCCCTGTCCATCACCATCTTCTGAGGTTTCCTCAAATTGATGGCCATTGACTCAGTGATGCCATTCAACCATCTCATCCTTTTGTTGTCCCTTCTCCTTTTTGCTTCTATTTCCTCCACATCAGGGTCTTTTTTTTTTTTTTTCTTTTGGGCGGGGGTTGGGTTGGGGGGGGGGGGGAGAGGGCGGGTCACTTCTATTGGTCTTTCATTTCTCTATTTTCATCCGTCTTTGTTCTTTGGCTCCGGTGGGCCTCCCATCGAGGTGGCCTCTGTCGTTGCAGAGCGCCGGCTTTGGGCGCATGCGCTCCAGAGCTCCGGCTCGGTAATTGGACACATCGGCCCAGCCGCTTCGTGGCACGTGGGATCTTCCTGGGCCAGGGATCGAACCGGTGCCCCTTGCAGTGCAAGGCGGTATCCTTAACCACTGGACCACCAGGGGAAGCCCCATCAGGGTCTTCTTGAGTGAGTCATCTCTTCATTCAGATGGCCAGAATTTTGGAGTTTCAGCTTCATCCTCAGTCCTTCCAATGAATATTCAGGGTTGATTTCCTGACTGGTTTGATCATGCAGCCCAAGGGACTCTAAAGAGCCTTCCCCAACACCACAGTTCAAAGGCATCAATTATTTGTAGCTTAGCCTTCTTTATGGTCGAACTCTTACAGTCATGCATGACTACTGGGAAAACTTTAGTTTGACTCTACATACCTTTGTTAGCAAAGCAATGTCTCTGCTTTTTAATACACTGTCTGGTTTTCTCATAGCTTTTTTTCTAAGGAGCAAGTGCCCTTATACTGTAATTTAGTATAGTAGACTCATAATGCTTCTAATCTAGTGCTGCCTGAAGAAAAAAGAAAGAGAAGAGAAAGTTTATATTTTTAGGCAATATATTAAAATTACCTAATGTTACATTAATGAGACTATTTTTCAAGATATTAATTTTGACACTACCTTATAGAAGTAAAATTTTGTAATAGTTTCACTTTTTTTTCACTCTGTTAACTAAATTTCACATAATTTAGGAATTTATAATATTTAATTTTTTAAAATTTAAATCACTGATGTTTATTGACTCCCCTTTTACATTTATATTTAAATTTCTAAATATTCCTTTCATGTCCACTTTGTGAAGGCCTCTTTCACTGAAGGACTAAGAGAAGCATCTTTCATTTAGTCTTGGATCTAACACTGCTAATTAAAAATCTGATACTGATTCAAATCTTTTTTTATCTCAATTTTTTCTTCAAATGTTCCTATGAAAAATCTATTTAACCTTCCTTTGCTTGCCTTACAAAGTTGTTATGTTTTATTTTTGGTATATTTGTGCATTTTGTATCATCTCTAGTATATTTGATTGAGTTGTTTCTTGAACAATTTCCTCTACCTTGTTTTCACCATGGTCTGTTTCTAAGCTCCAAACAGCTCAACATTAGACGTGTCTCCCAATATTCTATTTTTTTTTTAATTTAAATTATTTATTGGTTTACATAATGGGAATTTTAATTTAATTTATAATAATGACTCAATATTTTTAAATCTTTTTAGATATCATGTGGTCATATTCAGCAGATGCACTAATAGCTTTAGCTTCCCTTTAGATAAAAACATGCAAACTGAGCTTTCCTGGTGGTTCAGTGGGTAAACAGTTCACCTTGAAGTTCAAGCAGAGTCGGTTCAATCTCTGGCCTGGGAAGATCCCATGTGCTGTGGAACAGCTGGACTGGAGTGTCCAGTTATGAGCTAGGGCTCTGGAGGGCATGTGCCCAGAGCCAGTGCTCTGCAAGGAGAAAGGCTATTGCAATGACAGGCTCACACATGCCAAAGAATAAAAAAAGATAGGTAAGAATAAATATAATAAATATAAAAGAGGCATGATGGAGAAAAATATTAAAAAATATGTATATATATAAATGCAAGCTGTCTTAGCTTTTTCACCTTTGAGGAATATTTCTTTGTATAGTAGTTATTTGTTTGCCAAGACTTATGCTTTTCAGAGAAAAATATGATGGCTTTTGGTTTTCCACTCATTGTTTAATTGGGAAAAAAAAATTCCGCCTAATATTTTTCCTGGAATGTTAATGTCTGTAGGCAAAATCCCAAAGTCTTTAGCAGAAAAGTTATTTTCTGTTTGAAAGTCTACGTTTTTCTCTGTTTAATATCACATTTAAAACTTTTCATCTAAATATTCCTTTCATGTCCACTTTGTGAAGGCCTCTTTCACTGAAGGACTAAGAGAAGCATCTTTCATTTAGTCTTGGATCTAACACTGCTAATTAAAAATCTGATACTGATTCAAATCTTTTTTTATCTCAATTTTTTCTTCAAATGTTCCTATGAAAAATCTATTTAACCTTCCTTTGCTTGCCTTACAAAGTTGTTATGTTTTATTTTTGGTATATTTGTGCATTTTGTATCATCTCTAGTATATTTGATTGAGTTGTTTCTTGAACAATTTCCTCTACCTTGTTTTCACCATGGTCTGTTTCTAAGCTCCAAACAGCTCAACATTAGACGTGTCTCCCAATATTCTATCTTTTTTAATTTAAATTATTTATTGGTTTACATAATGGGAATTTTAATTTAATTTATAATAATGACTCAATATTTTTAAATCTTTTTAGATATCATGTGGTCATATTCAGCAGATGCACTAATAGCTTTAGCTTCCCTTTAGATAAAAACATGCAAACTGAGCTTTCCTGGTGGTTCAGTGGGTAAACAGTTCACCTTGAAGTTCAAGCAGAGTCGGTTCAATCTCTGGCCTGGGAAGATCCCATGTGCTGTGGAACAGCTGGACTGGAGTGTCCAGTTATGAGCTAGGGCTCTGGAGGGCATGTGCCCAGAGCCAGTGCTCTGCAAGGAGAAAGGCTATTGCAATGACAGGCTCACACATGCCAAAGAATAAAAAAAGATAGGTAAGAATAAATATAATAAATATAAAAGAGGCATGATGGAGAAAAATATTAAAAAATATGTATATATATAAATGCAAGCTGTCTTAGCTTTTTCACCTTTGAGGAATATTTCTTTGTATAGTAGTTATTTGTTTGCCAAGACTTATGCTTTTCAGAGAAAAATATGATGGCTTTTGGTTTTCCACTCATTGTTTAATTGGGAAAAAAAAATTCCGCCTAATATTTTTCCTGGAATGTTAATGTCTGTAGGCAAAATCCCAAAGTCTTTAGCAGAAAAGTTATTTTCTGTTTGAAAGTCTACGTTTTTCTCTGTTTAATATCACATTTAAAACTTTTTCATCTAACATGGATTTTTAGCTTTTTTGTCTTTTTGTCTCTGTAGCTCTCTCTTTGTGCCTATGACACATGCACATTTGGTTCTTGTATTTGATATAGGCAATCTGTGTGTGCGTGTTTTTCTGTCTTCCTATACCTAATGTGTTTATATCACAAATACATTTATTCTATGCTACAGCAAGTTATTTCTATATTTTTGCCTCGTTGAGAGCTTCACTATAATGCCTGGGTGTGATAGAAATTACTTTTCTTTGCCTAAATCAGTATGGTCTGTGAGTGGGAAGTTGAGCTGTAAACAGTGACTTTGAAGTATGGACACTTCTGTGAATTTTTACTGAAATGCACTTTTTTTGTTCTTCAGTTGATAAGTTGTGTCCAACTCTTTGTGACACCTTGAACTGCAGTATGTCAGGCATCACTATCCTTCACTATGCCCTGGAATTTGTTTGAACTCATGTCAGTTGAATCTGATTCTATTCAATCATCTCATCCTCTGTTACCTTTTTCTCCTTCTGCCTTCAATTTTTTCACCATCAGGGTGTTTTCCAATGAGTCAGTTGTTTGCAACAGTAGGCCAAATATCAGAGCTTCACCTTCAGTTATAAGTCCTTCCAATAAATATTAAGAGTTGATTTAAGATTAACTGGTTTGATCTCCTTCCAATCTAAGGGACTTTAAAGAGTCTTCTCTATCACCACGAGTCAAAAACATCAATTCTTCAGTGCTCAAATTTGTTTATATTCCAACTCTCACATTCACACAAAACCATAGCTTTTATTGTCCAGACCTTTATTGGCAACGTGATGTCTTTCTTTTTTTTTTTTTTTTTAGTACACTGTCTAGGTTTGTCATGGCTATTCTTTGGAAGAGAGAGCATCTTTTAATTTCATGCATTCGGTCACCATTGCCTTTGATTTTGGAGCCCAAGAACAGTATTTTGCAGCCCAGAAACTCATAAATAGTACAAAACTCACTTAGTAGGGTTCATTTCACCTCGTGGGGAAGCATTCTATGGGATACAATCTTATTTTGATCTGCTCTCAGAAAGTGGTCTATTTTTTATATCTTACATGGATCTACTTAAAATCTGTTCTCATGTTTGCATCTATTGAAAAAAAAATTCCTTTTCTAGGGTGGAGTGGGGAGTTGACTTTGATATGATTAACGAAAGGAATAAATGGCATTATAAAGAAGTAAGGAAAGAATGCATTTGGGGATTTACACTTACCTTTTACACATATATGCCAGAAATTTTAAAACTTTACTTACTTTATATACATTTTTACCATGATTAGCTGAGTTAACTCATTTATTATTAAAATTTTCTCTTATCTAGTACAATCATTTGGCTTTTCCTCTATATATTTTCATTTATCTCTTTAATATTTATTCATTGCATTGGAGAAACAGACATAGAGAATGAACCTATGGACATTGAGGGAAGGGAGAAGTGAGAAAGAGGTATGGAAAGTGTAGCATGGAAACATACACTACCATATGTATACAAGAGATATTCAATGGAATTTGTTTGAACTCATGTCAGTTGAATCTGATTCTATTCAATCATCTCATCCTCTGTTACCTTTTTCTCCTTCTGCCTTCAATTTTTTCACCATCAGGGTGTTTTCCAATGAGTCAGTTGTTTGCAACAGTAGGCCAAATATCAGAGCTTCACCTTCAGTTATAAGTCCTTCCAATAAATATTAAGAGTTGATTTAAGATTAACTGGTTTGATCTCCTTCCAATCTAAGGGACTTTAAAGAGTCTTCTCTATCACCACGAGTCAAAAACATCAATTCTTCAGTGCTCAAATTTGTTTATATTCCAACTCTCACATTCACACAAAACCATAGCTTTTATTGTCCAGACCTTTATTGGCAACGTGATGTCTTTCTTTTTTTTTTTTTTAGTACACTGTCTAGGTTTGTCATGGCTATTCTTTGGAAGAGAGAGCATCTTTTAATTTCATGCATTCGGTCACCATTGCCTTTGATTTTGGAGCCCAAGAACAGTATTTTGCAGCCCAGAAACTCATAAATAGTACAAAACTCACTTAGTAGGGTTCATTTCACCTCGTGGGGAAGCATTCTATGGGATACAATCTTATTTTGATCTGCTCTCAGAAAGTGGTCTATTTTTTATATCTTACATGGATCTACTTAAAATCTGTTCTCATGTTTGCATCTATTGAAAAAAAAATTCCTTTTCTAGGGTGGAGTGGGAGTTGACTTTGATATGATTAACGAAAGGAATAAATGGCATTATAAAGAAGTAAGGAAAGAATGCATTTGGGGATTTACACTTACCTTTTACACATATATGCCAGAAATTTTAAAACTTTACTTACTTTATATACATTTTTACCATGATTAGCTGAGTTAACTCATTTATTATTAAAATTTTCTCTTATCTAGTACAATCATTTGGCTTTTCCTCTATATATTTTCATTTATCTCTTTAATATTTATTCATTGCATTGGAGAAACAGACATAGAGAATGAACCTATGGACATTGAGGGAAGGGAGAAGTGAGAAAGAGGTATGGAAAGTGTAGCATGGAAACATACACTACCATATGTAAAAGAGATATCCAATGTGAATATACTGCAGGCTATAGAAACTTACACAGGGTTTATATAACAGACTGGATTAATGGGAAGGAGTGAATGGGCAGACTTGCTAAGCAGGCCTACAAGGAGGAGGAAGAGGAGGAGAAGGAACAGACATTTTTATCCAAAGTGCTTTCATCTTGATTGCCATGCCTGTGACAATAATCTATTTTGACTAAGACTTTCTATAAGCCTAGAGCTAATGTTTATAGCAACAATGTATCTTGCTGGAGGACATGTTTCTCCTTCTTAGTTTGTACCTATGTTATCTAAAGATGTATGTCATGGGTTAAGGTCTGGTAAGATCTTCATTACCTTAAAATATTGTTTTGAATTATTATTAATAACCAACTAGAAAAGTACAAAATGCCTCACCTAAACTAGCTTCTAGAGTAGTCTCCTATACACTTCCAGTGCCTATGCTGGAAGTTTTCTCTCTTTCTTTTCTTTAGTAAACTTTTTACTGCACAAAGCTCTGAGTGACCAAATTCAAGTCTTTTTAATCTCAATGTGAATCCATCTCCTTTGGAGATCAACAATCTGACACAGTTCATGGTAAACTATCTACCAGTGATCTATCAGGAAGGGAAGGTCAAGTGATTGGAGTCATGTGCATACCTATGAATGATTCTGGTTTATGTATACCAGTAAACAACAAAACTCTGTAAATATAAAATAAAAATAATTTAGTAACAATAAAGATTTATTTATTTATTTATTTATTTATTTTGCTGAACTATTGAGAGGTAAAAAATGTGAAAAGCTATCCATCATTTTTTTCTAGCTTTAGAAAGTTGCATTCATTTCCCAATACCTATTTCATGCAGATCTCCTTATTGCAGAATTCGTACTTAAACTGAAGAAAGTAGGGAAAACCGCTAGGCCATTCAGGTATGACCTAAAGGAAATAACTTATAATTAGACAGTAGAAGTAAAAAATAAATTCATGGGGTCAAATCTTACAGACAGAATACCTGAGGATCTATGGACAGAGGTCCATAACTTTGTACAGGAGGCAGTGATCAAAACCATCCCATGAAAAATAATTGCAAAAAACCAAAATGGTTGCCTGAGGAGGCTTTACAAGTAGCAAGGAGATATAAGAAAGGCTTAAGTGAACAATGCAAACAAATACAGGAAAACCACAGAATGTAAAAGACTAGAAATCTGTTTAAGAAAATTAGAGATAACAAGGGGACATTTCATGCAGAATTGTAAGGGTTAAGAGGGAAAGGGGCAGGGCACAATATTTGAAAAGACTGACAGTCCAAGGACACAGCATAAACCCATTAGAGTCAAATGGGTGCAAGATGGTAGAGGAGACCTTGGTCTTCAGTCAGCAAGCTAAATGACACACCCAAAGGCACCATGAAAGTTCTACCCCTTCCCTAAAAGAGCTGGAATAATCCTCCCACTTATTAGCATAAGGAATTACCCAGCCTATAAAAGCTAAGAAGGCCAAGTTTTGGGGGGCACTGGATTTGCTCTGCCACGGCCCACATTCTGTCTGTAGAGTGTGGTTTCTCTGAATCTGAAGAAATCACTTTCTTACCTATCACTTTCTCTCTCACTGAATTCTTCTCTGCAAAGAGACATGAAGAACTTGAACCGCAGTGGGTCCAGACATAGAGTGAGTGATTTTAATTACCAGAGTTTTGGCTGGGTTCGAGTCCCGGCCATGTGGGTTCAAGTTCCAAACAGGATTTTGGCTGGGTTTGAGTCCCAGCCATGTGGGTTCAAGTCCCAAACAGGTTTGATTAAGTCTGGGCCCTGGGTTTAAATCTCAAATTAAGGTTGAACACTTTCAGAATGGTCACATTAAAGGACAGAAACTGTAAGGGCCTAACAGAAACAGAAGTAATTAAGAGGAGGTGGCAAGAATGCACAGAATAGCTTTTCAAGAAAATGTCTTAATGACCCAGATAACCACAATGTTGTGATAAATCCTGTAAAGCCAGATATCCGGTGTGAAGTCAAGTGGGCCTTTGGAGCCTTGATTCAGGTATGACCTAAAGGAAATAACTTATAATTAGACAGTAGAAGTAAAAAATAAATTCATGGGGTCAAATCTTACAGACAGAATACCTGAGGATCTATGGACAGAGGTCCATAACTTTGTACAGGAGGCAGTGATCAAAACCATCCCATGAAAAATAATTGCAAAAAACCAAAATGGTTGCCTGAGGAGGCTTTACAAGTAGCAAGGAGATATAAGAAAGGCTTAAGTGAACAATGCAAACAAATACAGGAAAACCACAGAATGTAAAAGACTAGAAATCTGTTTAAGAAAATTAGAGATAACAAGGGGACATTTCATGCAGAATTGTAAGGGTTAAGAGGGAAAGGGGCAGGGCACAATATTTGAAAAGACTGACAGTCCAAGGACACAGCATAAACCCATTAGAGTCAAATGGGTGCAAGATGGTAGAGGAGACCTTGGTCTTCAGTCAGCAAGCTAAATGACACACCCAAAGGCACCATGAAAGTTCTACCCCTTCCCTAAAAGAGCTGGAATAATCCTCCCACTTATTAGCATAAGGAATTACCCAGCCTATAAAAGCTAAGAAGGCCAAGTTTTGGGGGGCACTGGATTTGCTCTGCCACGGCCCACATTCTGTCTGTAGAGTGTGGTTTCTCTGAATCTGAAGAAATCACTTTCTTACCTATCACTTTCTCTCTCACTGAATTCTTCTCTGCAAAGAGACATGAAGAACTTGAACCGCAGTGGGTCCAGACATAGAGTGAGTGATTTTAATTACCAGAGTTTTGGCTGGGTTCGAGTCCCGGCCATGTGGGTTCAAGTTCCAAACAGGATTTTGGCTGGGTTTGAGTCCCAGCCATGTGGGTTCAAGTCCCAAACAGGTTTGATTAAGTCTGGGCCCTGGGTTTAAATCTCAAATTAAGGTTGAACACTTTCAGAATGGTCACATTAAAGGACAGAAACTGTAAGGGCCTAACAGAAACAGAAGTAATTAAGAGGAGGTGGCAAGAATGCACAGAATAGCTTTTCAAGAAAATGTCTTAATGACCCAGATAACCACAATGTTGTGATAAATCCTGTAAAGCCAGATATCCGGAGTGTGAAGTCAAGTGGGCCTTTGGAGACATTACTAGGGACAAAGGTAATAGAGAGTAATGGAATTTCATTTGAGCTACTTCAAATCCCAAAAGATGATGCTGTTAAAGTGCTGCACTCAATTTTCCAGCAAGTTTGAAAAGCTCAGCAGCGACCATAGGACTGGAAAAGATCAGTTTTCATTCCAATCCCAAAGAAGAGCAATGCCAAAGAATGTTCAAACTACCACACAATTACACTGATTTCACATGTTAGGAAGTCAATGCTAAAATTCCTTCAAACTAGGCTTCAGAATATGAACTGACAACTTCTAGATGTACAAACTGGGTTTAGAAAAGGCAGAGGCACCAGATATCAAATTGCCAAATTTTTCGGATCATGGAAAAAGCAAGGATATTCCAGAAAAATACCTACTTCCGCTTCATTGATGAAACTAAAGCCTTTGACTCTTGAATCAGAACAAACTGGAAAATTCTTAAAATCTAAGACCATATCACCTTTTACCTGTCTCCTGAGAGATTTGTATATGTATCACAAAGCAACAGTTAAAACTGTACATGGAACGACTGACTGGTTCAAAATTGGTAAAAGAAGACAAAAAAAAATACTGTATATTGTCACCCTGCATATTTAACTTAGATGCAGAGTACATCATATGAAATGCCAGACTGGATGACTCACAAGCTTGCCAGGAGAAATATCAACAAACCTAGATATGCAGGTGATACTCTAATTGCAGAAAGTTAAGAGAAACTAAAGAGTCTCTTAATGAGGATGAAAGATGAGACTGAAAAAATTGATTTGAAACAACATTAAAATAAAGTAAGATCATGCCTTCAATCCCACCACTTCATGGCAAATAGAAGGAGATAATTACAAGGAGTGACATATTTTATTTTCTTGGGTTCAAAATCACTGCATACACTGACTACAGGCTTAAGATTAAAAGAAGATTTCTCATATAATGAAAACCTATGGCAAGCTTAGGTAACACATTCAAAAGCATAGACGTCACTTTGACAACAAAGATCCATAAATTCAAAGCTATACTTTTTTTCAGTAGTTGTGTATGGATGTGAGAGTTGTACCATAAAGAATGCTGAGCACTGAAGAATTAATGATTTTGAATTGCAATGCTAGAGAATTGTGGAACAAAGGACCCTCGAAAAGACTATTTGCAGATCCAACCAGTCAATCATAAAGAAAATCAACCCTGAATATTCATTGGAAGTACTGTTGCTGAAGCTGAACCTCTAATATTTTGGCCACCTGATGAGAAGAGATGACTCATTGGATAAGATCCTGATGCTGGGAAAAGTATAAGGCAGAAGGAGAAGGGGGCAACAGATGATGAGATGGTTGAATGGCATCTCTGAGTCAATGGACATGATGTGAAGAGCCAACTCTTGGAAAAGATCCTGATGATGTTAAAAGGTAGAAGGTAAAATGAGAAGGACTCAGCAGAGGAGGAGCTTGTTAAATACCTTGACCAACTCAATGTATATGAATTTGGGAAACCTCTAGGAGATAATGGAAGACAGAGGAGCTTGACATTCCATGACCCATGGGATTGCAAACAGCAGGACATGTCTTAGTGATGGAAGAACAAAAAAAGCATCATCTGAGTCAAGTTTCAAATCAAAAAGAATTTTCTTTAAAAGGCAATATCATTTATTTTAAGATGTAGAAAATGAGAACATGCATTAAGGAATATCTCTTAAAAAAAAGAAAAGAAAACAATTGAAAACAAACTATTTGAAACCAAATTTTAGATTTCTATTCATAACTTAAATGCCACAACTCACAGATTTCATAATTTTCTTCAGACCATTATGGAAATCATTTTTAAAAATGATGTTAAATTATTTTCCCACTCGATATCACTTTTAGCAAAGATTTTTTTAAACACGTTTGTCTCCATCTTGTACGAATTTATTGATCTTTCTTACATTTAAAGTAAATAGGAAGTCTTATTATTAAATAAATGTTTTATTAGAAAAGCACATGAAAAAGCTTTAATCTTTATTTTTAATGACTGGGACATAGGAAGATCCTGGAGAATATGCACAATTTTATTTCTAAAACTTCCTGATCTTCCTACTGAATATTATTTTTCTAGCTTAAACTGAACAGCTACTCGAATAAAGTTCTGTGTTGTGCTACATGATATAAAGGTTAGCATACATTATTATTTACTTTCTCCTCACATTTTCGGGAAGACTTTTATTATCCCCATGTAACAAAGGGAAATGCAGTAGTGTAAGTACTTAATTAAATTACCCAATAAATTACAGTGAAAGAATGTGAATTGGAGAATGTCACCTGAAAATATATTCTATGATCCCAAGATTAGTACTTGTTTAATTACACCTGATACTTCTAATTTTATAATTCATGCTGAAGAGTGATAATTGGCTTGCCCAAAGTGATTTTCTGAAAGGGTAAGTAAGATTAAGAGAAATTAAAAGAGGGTTTCCAGGCTTCCCCTGGTGGTCCAGTGGGTAAGGACACCACCTTGCAGTGCAAGGGGCCCGGTTCGAGCCCTGGCCTGGGAAGATCCCACGTGCTGGACCGATGTGTCCAATCGCACATGCGCCCACAGCCGGTCCTCTGCAGCGACAGAAATAGAGAAATGAAGGACCAATGGAAGTGGCCCGCCCGCTCCCTTCCCTCCCCAACCTGACCCCTGCCCAAAATAAATAAATAAATAAATCTTTAAAAAAAAAAAAAAAAAAAGGTTTCCCTGGTGGTCCAGTGGGTAAGGACACCGCCTTGCAGTGCAAGGGGCGCCAGTTCGATCCCTGGCCTGGGAAGATCCCACGTGCCCCGGAGCGGCTGGACCGATGTGTCCAATTACCGAACCAGAGCTCTGGGGCGTGTGTGCC
The DNA here is from genome assembly GCA_022376925.1 of Tragulus kanchil. NCBI lineage: Eukaryota > Metazoa > Chordata > Mammalia > Artiodactyla > Tragulidae > Tragulus > Tragulus kanchil. The sequence goes on along the minus strand of JAIOJX010000029.1, from coordinate 77,683,582 downwards.
TGGACCAAGTTCTCTGCGACAACAGAGGCCACTGTGTTAGGAGGCCCACACGGGCCAAAGAACAAAGATGTATGAAAATAGATAAATGAAAGTCCAATAGAAGTGGCCTGCCTGCCCCCTCCCTCCTTAACACACCTCCTCCACCCAAAAAATAAATTAATTAATTAACTAATAAAGAGAAATTAAAAGAGGTGCTTTCTCATTCCCACACCAAGTTTATTTCGCTTTATATAAAATAACTTTGAATAACTCAGATCCCAACTGAGGCAGGAGACTGTTAATATAGGCTGGCAGTGAATATCAAACTACAGAAAATCAGATAATGTCTTTCTACATTTTGAAATTAAGTAAGGTTTAAATGTTCGCTCACAAAGTCAAATATTTTCAATTCTATACATATCAAGTTTGACTGCTTATGGTATTTCACTGCAACTATAATAAGAACTATAACAGATGGGAAGGAAAGTTGATAACCAAGCATGGCAGATCCAGTTATCCCTAAGGAAATGAGATTTAAGATGCATCTTGATAAAGACAGGAAGACAATTCAAACTAAAACAGATGCAATCTCAAAGCAAAATAACAACACAACTGTGTCCTCTATTTAATGTGCATTCTTTTGACAGTGTAACTGTCCAGATAAGGGACAGAAGGGAGTATATATATTCATTCTGTCACTCATTCCATAGGCAGAGTTTTCACCAAGAAAATCAGCAGAAACTACTCTTCTTAAAAAAAAATGAATAGTAAAGGTTTTTCATCATTCTTAGTTATCCAGATTTCCCAGCCATTCATGTAACAAGCTTGCTAACTTTATTGTGAATATGTGGTTAAAGAGTAATTATTCAAGTGAGAGGGGTCAAGTGTATCCCTATAACTGCAGTAAACCAGAAAACGCTGTAAAGGGAAAATAAAAATGAATTAAAAAAAAAAAAGAGTGACTTTTCATGATGATGAATTAATTTTTGCCTGCACCTGGAAACAGCAGGTAGAGAATCTTCTGTTTAATGAACAAAGATGGCTAGGCTAATAGAAATGGAGATGGAAAACAATGTCCAACATTGTTTTATATAGCAAGACTGATTTCAATCAGAACTGTAAAACAGAAGCAAAATTTAAACTACTTAAATAGTGTGGGTAAGAAAAAAAAAACAAAACATTTTTTTTTCTTCATTGCCAACACTAATCTGAATAAAAAGACCAAATACTGGCAAGGAAATTTGCCAGACTTTGAGATCTGACTTCATCAAAGACACATCAGTGTCACTTTACTTGATGTCTTCCATAAACAGATAGTAGAGAATCATCTTTTTTACTGTATATTATTCTACAAGTCAATATATCTCAGTTTGGATCAGGCACACTATATCAGAGCTTTGAAAGAAAAGGAGAAAAGGAGAGACTTGCAAAGTAATTCTTTCATCAGCTATTCACAGATTTTTGGAGTTATCATTGAGTTTCTGGATCCCTGATACACTAATTTGTTTTTCAAGTTTGTGTTGTAATTAGAAAACACTGTCAACTAAAAAAAGATAAAACAACTTGAGAGTTGGGGGTTAAGTTTTACTTGGGGCAAAATTAGGACTGCAGCCCGGGAGGCAGCACCCCCTATAGCTCTGGAAGACTGCTCCGAAGAGGCAGAGGATGAAAGCCAATATAAGGATTCTGGTGTGGGGGTAGTTTAAATGCCATCATAGGGTTTCCAAGGGGTTTTGCTTTACAAACGGTTTGGGTCGGTCCTGAGGATGTGATGTCTCCATGAAGGCTTCAAAAGAGGTTTAAAAATAAAAATGTCCTCTATTTAATGTGCATTCTTTTGACAGTGTAACTGTCCAGATAAGGGACAGAAGGAGTATATATATTCATTCTGTCACTCATTCCATAGGCAGAGTTTTCACCAAGAAAATCAGCAGAAACTACTCTTCTTAAAAAAAAATGAATAGTAAAGGTTTTTCATCATTCTTAGTTATCCAGATTTCCCAGCCATTCATGTAACAAGCTTGCTAACTTTATTGTGAATATGTGGTTAAAGAGTAATTATTCAAGTGAGAGGGGTCAAGTGTATCCCTATAACTGCAGTAAACCAGAAAACGCTGTAAAGGGAAAATAAAAATGAATTAAAAAAAAAAAAGAGTGACTTTTCATGATGATGAATTAATTTTTGCCTGCACCTGGAAACAGCAGGTAGAGAATCTTCTGTTTAATGAACAAAGATGGCTAGGCTAATAGAAATGGAGATGGAAAACAATGTCCAACATTGTTTTATATAGCAAGACTGATTTCAATCAGAACTGTAAAACAGAAGCAAAATTTAAACTACTTAAATAGTGTGGGTAAGAAAAAAAAAACAAAACATTTTTTTTTCTTCATTGCCAACACTAATCTGAATAAAAAGACCAAATACTGGCAAGGAAATTTGCCAGACTTTGAGATCTGACTTCATCAAAGACACATCAGTGTCACTTTACTTGATGTCTTCCATAAACAGATAGTAGAGAATCATCTTTTTTACTGTATATTATTCTACAAGTCAATATATCTCAGTTTGGATCAGGCACACTATATCAGAGCTTTGAAAGAAAAGGAGAAAAGGAGAGACTTGCAAAGTAATTCTTTCATCAGCTATTCACAGATTTTTGGAGTTATCATTGAGTTTCTGGATCCCTGATACACTAATTTGTTTTTCAAGTTTGTGTTGTAATTAGAAAACACTGTCAACTAAAAAAAGATAAAACAACTTGAGAGTTGTGGGTTAAGTTTTACTTGGGGCAAAATTAGGACTGCAGCCCGGGAGGCAGCACCCCATATAGCTCTGGAAGACTGCTCCGAAGAGGCAGAGGATGAAAGCCAATATAAGGATTCTGGTGTGGGGGTAGTTTAAATGCCATCATAGGGTTTCCAAGGGGTTTTGCTTTACAAACGGTTTGGGTCGGTCCTGAGGATGTGATGTCTCCATGAAGGAATTCAGCACTTTTCTAGGTGTGAGGAGATGCAAGGATTGAGATAATAAAAGCTGTTCCTAAAAGCCATTTATCTATTTTAAGTACTGCTCCACTGGATTGCCCCAAGCACTGAGTGCCTTGCCCCCTGATATCCTTCAGGGGGTGTTGAAAGTCAGAAGCTCCTGATGCTGTGTTCAGTCTCTGCAGAGGCAGATGGCAAATGCCCTTATTGTCCATTCATTGACAATCAAATTGGTAAGAGCTAATTTATAGCTGACAACACAATAAAAGACACAGTGACATTGTAATGGGTAATTGTGTGGATGAAAATAGTTTCATTCTGAGGAATCTTAGTGGAGTTAGCAACTATCAAGAAATTTCTGTTCAAAGATATACTGTAAAGTTGAAGGGAAAGCAAAAAATGAATAAAAATTGCAAGAAAATGCTGTGCTCACACATTCCCCAAGAGACAAGAAGTCTTGGGAAAGCTTTATATTTGTCTGAAATGTAGAAAAAGGAAAGGATATTTTTTCTCAATACCATTACAGCTTCTGTGGTTCACTACCCAAGCAAATATTTCATATATCTCTATGGAATTATACTGTGTAGTTTTATATTTGGTGTTATCTCTGCTAAAATTATTTAAAAGTTTGGAAAAGTTACTCTATACTGAAAGTTAAGAACATTGTAAGTGGAAGGAACATCCTATACTTTTTTGGTTTTGATGCTAGAAATGGATTTCAGGCTAGGGATTGCAAGTGATACTCAAATATGTCCCTAATAAAGTATGTCATGATATTTTTATAATTCGTTCATTTTTATAACTATTTCTTCAACCTATAAAAATGAAACTATAACTCTAAAGTTATCAGATGATTTGTTTCTTTGTGCAAGTGTATCCTTTTTAAAGCTTTTCTTTTTAATTTGGTCTCTTTTATTTATTTGTTTTCACCCATTTTTATTCTTTGTTCTTGTGTGGGCCTCCCTTTGCAGTGGACTCTCTCATTGCACCAGCTCTGGACACATGTGTTCCAGAGCCCTAGCTCATAATTGGACACACTGGTCCAGCTGCCCCACAGCATGCGGGGTCTTCATGGGTCAGGGGTGGAACCGGTGCCCATTGCACTGCAGAGGACACTTCACCCACACTTTACCTGGATCGCCAGAGAAGGCCCTCTTAATTATATTTAAACAAAAAGGTTGTATAGCACAGGAAACTATATTCACCATTCTGTGATAAACCATGATTGAAAAGAAATTTAAAATGAATGTATATATGTGTGTAACAGAGGCTGATACAACTATATATTGTGAATATATATTGATACAACTAAATTGTGAGTCAAATATACTTCAATTGAGAAAAAGCTTTTGATTTTCATAATAAATATATTTGCACATTATTCTCTAGCTTAATAACTTGCAGTATTGAAGCTTCCTAGGAATATTAGTTTTACTCGATATAATAGTATTAATTTTATTTAAAAGAAAGTAATATACACATTATGTCTTTTTCCATGTCCTAGATATTTTACATGTTAAATATAATATAAACCTGAAAATATACCATCATACCTTGTGTCTGACATATGAAATAAAATTGATGTCATATTTTTGTTGATAAAGTAATACTATAGATCATATTACACAAACCATTGGAGGTAGAAGCATGTAATAATAATAATAGTAGCAATAGTAACAATTTGTTTTCATTCTTCCCTCACACATGAATGTTTTAAAAATACAAAATATACATTTTTTGTATAAACACTTTTAAGATAAAAAATGACTGTCATTCATAATGTTATTATTTAGTGGTATGCTTCTCAGTAAAACTGGAAATCAGAACTTATTTTCTCATAAATTCTTCTAATTGCCAAAGGGAATACATTGAAAAACCACAACAGCATACATAGCTGAAACCAGGTTAACATGACTGATGATAATAAGCATCAAGGTTTTCCCACAATGCATTCCGAAGACATGATGACTTAAATTTTAGAATCAACTCATCTCTTTTTGTTTGACATGTAAAGTATAGCATATGAGGTTAAGTGAAATGAGACTTAGTGAAAGTGGAGTTACAGGTGCAGATGATTGATGGATCAGGAAACAACAGGGACATATGAGATGCACACAAACGATCATATTCAAACAAAACGGGTCACATAATGGTGCTGCCTGACTTTTCAGTTGCATGCTTAGGACATCAGCAGTACAATTTGAGAAGAGATTTGCACTCAAAACTGTCATGCTTTTGTTTGTTAAAGACAGAAAGTTGGGAGAAGGAACAATACAAAACCTCTGGCTATGCACAAATAACAGCATAATTATTATAGGGAGGAAAATAGTTTACAAAATACAAAGTTGCTGGCTGCAAGTGATAGATGAGAGTAGACAGGTTACAGTGAACAATGTAGGATTCTTTATCTCCAATGGAGAAGATTTCACATTGAGATAAAAAAAAACTTGGCTTTGGTCACTCAGAGTTTCATGAAATAAAAGCTTATTAAAAGAAAAAGGGATAGAGTAAGATTCCAGCACAGGCACTTCAAGGGGGATAGCCAGTTCAGGCAAGACAATTTGTATTTTCCAGTTTGATTATTCAACAATGGATCCAAAGAATATCTTAAGGTTCTAAAGACCTTGCAGGCCCACACCCACAATATTGACATAAGATTTAGCTAGAGGATAGTCTCCAAGCTTAAGGGCTAGGTGAGACATTCCTGTACAAAAGTCTTGCTAGGCCCACAACATTAACATATTTAGCTAGAGGATAGTCTCCAGGCTTCATGACTAGGTGAGACATTCTAATGTAAAGGCCTTGCTAGGACCACAACATTAACATAAGACTATTGTCTTATGTTAAGACAATCTGATCATAAGATCAGGGTTGATCTTTATCATAATGAACATTTCAGGGCAGAAAAATGTTTGCAGTTCTTCCTCTTCCTATTCCCGCCCCTCTCCTTGGGACCTGCTGGACTCCTTATCAAATATGCCTATTCACCTCTTTCCCAAGGATTGCATTTCAAGAAAAAAGTTGATAGACAGGGCCTTAGGTACAGCACTGAGAAGCAAATAGCAACCCAATTCAATATTCTTCTAGGAAATCCTATGGATGGAGGAGCTATGGTCCTTGGGGTCACAGAGTCAGACACCACTGAGCAACTGACACACAGGTCTGGCACACCACAATTCTTTACCCTAACATAATGGCAGGTTGTAATTTATGCCAAAACCTATGGTTGGGAAGGATGGAGATATCTACTGAGCTGCAGATAAGGAGTACAAGACCCTGTACTGTTCATCAGGAATGAAGGACATTAGCATTAGAAGTCGTTATCAAATGAGGAAGGTATTTTTGATGTTTTATTCACTTTAATTAGCTTCATGACACCTTTAGAGATTTTCAGTGGCGTATCCTATTTGTTCTGAAGAACATACAGTGGAAATCCTTGTGTTCTTACATACAAATCTGGCCTCTAAAACAGAATTGACTCTTCCAAAATAGATTATCAGTACACCTTTAAAGTAGAGTTTTTAAGTTTGATAACTAATGACTTCAAGGCCTATTTTCCACTCAACCTGGAAATGCATATATTAGGTATAGGTGACTTGCAACACAATCTACAACTTTTAAAGCTAAAATAACTGCAGATATAAAATCTCCATTCTTCTTTCATCTAAGCTGAAAGATCTGAATAGGATACTTAAAAAATCTTAAATTCATACCAACTCATAATGCTGGCAGTTATGTACATGCCCCTTAGATATAATAAGTAAAGAGAAAAATAGCACTAGAAATATGAATATGAATATACTAAGCAGTTAAATATATGTGGAATAAATTGAAAAGTTTGAACAAATATATCTCCATAAAACATTCTGAAAAGTATGAGCTAAATCTTTTGAAAATACTTTACTTCTGTTTTCAACTGGAATCTTGAGAATATTTATTTTACACATGATACAAACTTAAAATAGTTTTGATGTAGCAAAAGTGATTTCAGAATAGAAACTGTAGAAATTATAAAAAATCAACTTAAAAATCAAAACATGTTGGGATTTTTTGTCAAGAAATCCTGTGAAAAAATGCAAAAAAAATGCACTGAAAATAATTCTGAGAACAGTTAAAGGTAAAACTGAGACTAGAGAAGGAAACAATAATAAGTATAGATACTAATAGCTGAATATAAAATGTTTTGATTAAGAACTGAAGACTGAGAGTATACATAGATGATTAAGAAGTCAAGAGTGTAAGAGAAGGAACTGACTTGGAACTAATACATGAAGCATGGGTAAAGGTAAAAAGATAGGATTTTTATATTATGGGATAACAGTAAAGTTAACAGTAAAGTTAAGAAATGGTTAACAGTAAGGCATCTGAAACTAAATGAAGCAGATTATGTAACTCTTTTCTTCTCATGACCCAATACCATAAAATGAAAGTCAGAGTAAAAGCCAGCAAAATTTCTGCATTACTAAATATTTTAGAATCAATTTAGTTCATTTAGTTTGTCATAGACAGGTTCTGATCCAAGATATCAACATGAGAATCCATGGAACTCATGTCATCTCATGGATACATCAAATCTACATCTACATACAGAGAAATTATATTTGAAAGAAATCTGGAACCTAGAAACCTTGAACCTAGAGAGCAACTCCTTCACATCAGGTGAACAAGGAAATATCCACATCACCCAGTTTGAAATCATAAAAAAGGCTGAGACACACTCTTGCTATTAACCCACTCTGAGCATAGTCTCATAGAATCTAGAAGGAACTCAAAATTCACACCTTCTCCCTAAAGAATGAAGTGTTTGGACTCAACAGCTAGTGGCCCAACATTAAAGACTTCTACCTAAAGGATGGAATGTTAAAACTTCTGGTTTAAAGTCAACAAGAACCATGAGAACATAGAAAATATGTAAGTTGTTTAAGGGCTTCTGAGGACTATTCTCCAAAAGTCTGACACAGAAGAAGAAAGCAGAAAATGCCTATCTCTCAGTCTTACCCTGAAAGATGCTAATTTTCATTTTTTAAACGCTGCAACCTGAAGTCTTGAATAGTAATTAAGTAAATGTAAAGAGACTGACCATGATTCACTCTGGAGGCTGGGGAAGCCGGACAATATCATGTTTATCTTCTCACAGGATCCCTATAAAAATTGTATAAGAGAAGTTGTATGTATATATATGGCACCCCAACATTTACAATTGCAACCCAAGGAGTGATCCTATGTATTATTTGGCTGTGACAGATGAAGAGCCTTGCATTTATGATTCTCACAAGACTGTATCAGACAAAGAAACAATTGTTACTGGGTGCAGGAGCTCTGACCCCCACCACCTGAAACTATAGATATAGGACCAGTACTTACCAAACTTATTAAAATGAAGCAGAACAAAACTCATCTGTCAATTTCTCCTTGGATAAACCCTGATCACACAGTTTGACACCCAATCAACTGCTGATGATAGTCCTTTTGGGAATTCCGACAGATCTTTGCACATCCTCAAGTCCTAGGAGTCACTAACGATAAAGAGGACAGGTTGTACAAACATACCAATCAAAATAAAGGTGACAAAGATGTTTGCTGAAGTCAAACAAACACTGCATGAAAAACGTAAAAAATTCAGCAAAGAGATGGAAAATATAAGAAAGCATCAAACAAATCATAGTTAGAATATAATAATTGAAATTAAAAATTCAATAAAGAGATTGAAAAGACTAGACCCAGTGGAATAAAGCATCAGAAAACCCAGAAACAGTGGAATTCATCTATTTGAAGGAGTAAAAAGAAGAAAAAAAAGAAAACAAGTGAAGATAGTTTAAAGGACTTGTGGGATACACCTAGTGAACCAACATATATGTAACTGGTCTCTTCAAGGAGAAGAAAGAAAGGGATAGAAGACTTATTCAAAGAGATAGTCGCTGAATACTACCCTGACTTGGGGAAAGATATAGACATTCAGACTCAGGAACCCAGAATGTTCCAAAAAAAATGAATTCAAAGGGACCATCGCATGACACTTTGTAATTAAATTGTCAAATTTAAGACAAGAGAAAAATAAATTAAATCCATAATAATAATTAAAAAAATGTACAAGGCCCCCTTTCCATAAGACTATTAGCAGAATTTTCAGCAGAAAGTTTGCAGATCAGTAGCCAGTGGGCTTATAATTTTGTAAACGCTGCAACCTGAAGTCTTGAATAGTAATTAAGTAAATGTAAAGAGACTGACCATGATTCACTCTGGAGGCTGGGGAAGCCGGACAATATCATGTTTATCTTCTCACAGGATCCCTATAAAAATTGTATAAGAGAAGTTGTATGTATATATATGGCACCCCAACATTTACAATTGCAACCCAAGGAGTGATCCTATGTATTATTTGGCTGTGACAGATGAAGAGCCTTGCATTTATGATTCTCACAAGACTGTATCAGACAAAGAAACAATTGTTACTGGGTGCAGGAGCTCTGACCCCCACCACCTGAAACTATAGATATAGGACCAGTACTTACCAAACTTATTAAAATGAAGCAGAACAAAACTCATCTGTCAATTTCTCCTTGGATAAACCCTGATCACACAGTTTGACACCCAATCAACTGCTGATGATAGTCCTTTTGGGAATTCCGACAGATCTTTGCACATCCTCAAGTCCTAGGAGTCACTAACGATAAAGAGGACAGGTTGTACAAACATACCAATCAAAATAAAGGTGACAAAGATGTTTGCTGAAGTCAAACAAACACTGCATGAAAAACGTAAAAAATTCAGCAAAGAGATGGAAAATATAAGAAAGCATCAAACAAATCATAGTTAGAATATAATAATTGAAATTAAAAATTCAATAAAGAGATTGAAAAGACTAGACCCAGTGGAATAAAGCATCAGAAAACCCAGAAACAGTGGAATTCATCTATTTGAAGGAGTAAAAAGAAGAAAAAAAAGAAAACAAGTGAAGATAGTTTAAAGGACTTGTGGGATACACCTAGTGAACCAACATATATGTAACTGGTCTCTTCAAGGAGAAGAAAGAAAGGGATAGAAGACTTATTCAAAGAGATAGTCGCTGAATACTACCCTGACTTGGGGAAAGATATAGACATTCAGACTCAGGAACCCAGAATGTTCCAAAAAAAATGAATTCAAAGGGACCATCGCATGACACTTTGTAATTAAATTGTCAAATTTAAGACAAGAGAAAAATAAATTAAATCCATAATAATAATTAAAAAAATGTACAAGGCCCCCTTTCCATAAGACTATTAGCAGAATTTTCAGCAGAAAGTTTGCAGATCAGTAGCCAGTGGCAATATATTCAAAGTACTGAAAGAAAATAAACTGATAACCAAAATATGCCACATGGTAAAGTGATCTTTCAGAATTGAATAAAAAAGAGTTTCCCAGACAAGCAAATGTGAAGTTCATCACCACTAGACCATTGTTATTTGTTAAAAGAAATTCTGCAAGCTGAAATGAAAGAGTTCTAATTAGAAACTGAGAAATATATGAGAGTAAAGACATATGTACAACATTCAAAATGATGATGTAATGATTAAGAGCAACTCAATTATAAGCATAGTATGAATATTGAAAGATGAAAGCAATAAGCATAACTATAATTATGGCAATTTGCTAATTGATACACAAGGTAAGAGATCGAAAATGTAAACTGGGGAGAGGAAACATAAAAAAATTGAATTAGCATATGTTAAAATTATTGGTTTAATATAGATTAATAAAATGTTTTTTATAAACTTCATGACAAACATAAATCCTAAAATTATTGTAGATACACAGAGAATAAAGAAGTCTAAGCATACTTCAGCAACAACAAAAATCATCAAATCAAAAGGGCAGAGAAAGTAAGAAAATAGAAAAAAAGATGAAGAAAAAAAAATGAAGGAATTGCAAAACATATAAAAGTAGCTAACAAAATATCTATAATGAGTCCATAACTATTAATCATTACTTTAAATGTAAATAGACTATGTTCTCCAACTAGAAGACTTAAGAGTTGTTGAAATGGATAAAGAATAAATAAGACCTAAGTCTCTGCTGCCACAGAAACTCACTTCAGTTTAAAGGAAATACAGAGATGCAAATTGAACAGATGGAAGAATATATTCAATGGAAAACAAAAGAGTGAGAGAGTAGTCTATCTGAAAAAGCAGACTTAAAATCAGTGACTGGGATAAGTGATGAAGGTCATTACACAATGATAAAGGGTAAGCCCAACAACAGGACATGTCATATGTAAATATATATTCACTTAAGCTAGAAGCACATATATGAAGCATGTATTGACAGATTTGAAGGGAGAAAGAGACAGCAGTATGAAAACAGTAAGAGATTTCACTACCCCATTTTCAAATATGCCTATAATTTGGAAAGACAAATTCAGTAAAGAATATTGAGCTTAAACTATGTATTAGACCAGATACATACCCCAAGCATTTACAGAAAATTTCATCCAATAGCCACAGAACATGCATTCTTCTAAAGTACACATGGAACATTCTCTGAAACAGGTCAAATGCTAGGCTATAAAATATAAGAAGATTTGAATCATTTTGAGCATCTCCCCTGACTGTAATGGTGTGAAACTAGAAATTAATTATAAGAAGAAAACTGGAAAACTGATAGCTGTGCAAATTAAGCAACATGCTCCTAAGAAACCAAATGGTCATAAAAGAAGTCAAAATAGAAATAAAAATATATTTAAAACAACAAAAATAGAAACATAAGATACCAACTGAATGGAATGCAGCAAATGCAATTAAAAAAAGAAGACTATACTGATAATAAATTACATTTAAAAGAATACCTCAAGGGTTTCCCTGGTGGTCCAGTGAATAAGGATACTGTCTTGCAGTGCAGAGGGCACCGCTTCAATCCCTGGTCTAGGAAGATCCCTTGTGACACGGAGCGGCTGGACCCATGTGTCCAACTACCCAGCTGGAGCTCTGGAGCACGTGAGCCCAGAGCCGGTGCTCTGCAGTGAGAGAGGCCACTGCGATGGGAGGCTCACACAGGCCAAACAACAAAGATGGATGAAAACAAATAGACCAATAAAAAAAAGAAGACTATGTTCTCCAACTAGAAGACTTAAGAGTTGTTGAAATGGATAAAGAATAAATAAGACCTAAGTCTCTGCTGCCACAGAAACTCACTTCAGTTTAAAGGAAATACAGAGATGCAAATTGAACAGATGGAAGAATATATTCAATGGAAAACAAAAGAGTGAGAGAGTAGTCTATCTGAAAAAGCAGACTTAAAATCAGTGACTGGGATAAGTGATGAAGGTCATTACACAATGATAAAGGGTAAGCCCAACAACAGGACATGTCATATGTAAATATATATTCACTTAAGCTAGAAGCACATATATGAAGCATGTATTGACAGATTTGAAGGGAGAAAGAGACAGCAGTATGAAAACAGTAAGAGATTTCACTACCCCATTTTCAAATATGCCTATAATTTGGAAAGACAAATTCAGTAAAGAATATTGAGCTTAAACTATGTATTAGACCAGATACATACCCCAAGCATTTACAGAAAATTTCATCCAATAGCCACAGAACATGCATTCTTCTAAAGTACACATGGAACATTCTCTGAAACAGGTCAAATGCTAGGCTATAAAATATAAGAAGATTTGAATCATTTTGAGCATCTCCCCTGACTGTAATGGTGTGAAACTAGAAATTAATTATAAGAAGAAAACTGGAAAACTGATAGCTGTGCAAATTAAGCAACATGCTCCTAAGAAACCAAATGGTCATAAAAGAAGTCAAAATAGAAATAAAAATATATTTAAAACAACAAAAATAGAAACATAAGATACCAACTGAATGGAATGCAGCAAATGCAATTAAAAAAAGAAGACTATACTGATAATAAATTACATTTAAAAGAATACCTCAAGGGTTTCCCTGGTGGTCCAGTGAATAAGGATACTGTCTTGCAGTGCAGAGGGCACCGCTTCAATCCCTGGTCTAGGAAGATCCCTTGTGACACGGAGCGGCTGGACCCATGTGTCCAACTACCCAGCTGGAGCTCTGGAGCACGTGAGCCCAGAGCCGGTGCTCTGCAGTGAGAGAGGCCACTGCGATGGGAGGCTCACACAGGCCAAACAACAAAGATGGATGAAAACAAATAAATGAAAGACCAATTGAAGTGGTCAAAAAACAAAACAAAACCCTCAAATGGCCTAACTTTAAATCCTCAGAAGCTAGAAAAAGAAGAACAAACTAAGCCTAAATTTGGTAGAAGGCAAAAAATAACAAACGTCAGAGTGGAACTAGGTGAAATGGAAACTAAAGAGATAATTGAAAAGATGAATGGATCTAAGAGCTGGTATTTCGAAATAAGTAAAACTTGACAAAGCTTCAGCTAGACTAATCCAGAGAAAAAAGGTACTCCGGTAAATACAACTATTCAAAATTCAAAATTTCCCAACAATCAGAAGTCCAGGACTAAATGAATTTACTAGTAAATTCTATCAAACATTTAAGGAATTAATAAAAACTCTCTTTACTCTTCCAAATAAAAGGAGAGGTGAAACATTTCCAAAGTCAACTTAGAAGGTCAACATGACCCTGATATCAAAATCCGACAAGGACACTAGAACGAAAGAAAATACAAGCTAATAAAACTGATAAATATAGATCAAAACCATCAAAAGTTCTATAATACTTGAAAATGAATTTATTCAAGGAAGTCAAATATTTTACACATAATAGCTATAAAACACTGATGAAGGAAATTGAAAAATGATATAAATAAGTGGAAATATATTTCATATTTGTGAATCAGAAAAAATAATATCATTAAAATACAAATGCTACCAAAAGCCTCATATAGATTCAATGTGACCCCTATAAAAGTCCCAATGACATTTTCACAGAAACAGAAATCAATTCTGAAATTCGTATGAAACCAAACATAAAGATACCAACTGAAGGGCAGCAAATGCAAATAAAAAAAGAAGACTATACTGATAATAAATTACATTTAAAAGAATACCTCAAGGGTTTCCCTGGTGGTCCAGTGAATAAGGATACTGTCTTGCAGTGCAGAGGGCACCGCTTCAATCCCTGGTCTAGGAAGATCCCTTGTGACACGGAGCGGCTGGACCCATGTGTCCAACTACCCAGCTGGAGCTCTGGAGCACGTGAGCCCAGAGCCGGTGCTCTGCAGTGAGAGAGGCCACTGCGATGGGAGGCTCACACAGGCCAAACAACAAAGATGGATGAAAACAAATAAATGAAAGACCAATTGAAGTGGTCAAAAAACAAAACAAAACCCTCAAATGGCCTAACTTTAAATCCTCAGAAGCTAGAAAAAGAAGAACAAACTAAGCCTAAATTTGGTAGAAGGCAAAAAATAACAAACGTCAGAGTGGAACTAGGTGAAATGGAAACTAAAGAGATAATTGAAAAGATGAATGGATCTAAGAGCTGGTATTTCGAAATAAGTAAAACTTGACAAAGCTTCAGCTAGACTAATCCAGAGAAAAAAGGTACTCCGGTAAATACAACTATTCAAAATTCAAAATTTCCCAACAATCAGAAGTCCAGGACTAAATGAATTTACTAGTAAATTCTATCAAACATTTAAGGAATTAATAAAAACTCTCTTTACTCTTCCAAATAAAAGGAGAGGTGAAACATTTCCAAAGTCAACTTAGAAGGTCAACATGACCCTGATATCAAAATCCGACAAGGACACTAGAACGAAAGAAAATACAAGCTAATAAAACTGATAAATATAGATCAAAAACCATCAAAAGTTCTATAATACTTGAAAATGAATTTATTCAAGGAAGTCAAATATTTTACACATAATAGCTATAAAACACTGATGAAGGAAATTGAAAAATGATATAAATAAGTGGAAATATATTTCATATTTGTGAATCAGAAAAAATAATATCATTAAAATACAAATGCTACCAAAAGCCTCATATAGATTCAATGTGACCCCTATAAAAGTCCCAATGACATTTTTCACAGAAACAGAAATCAATTCTGAAATTCGTATGAAACCACAAAAGACACCGAATAGCCCAAATAATATTCAGGAAGATAAAGCAGAATGAATCACACAATCATAACTTGTATTACAAATCTATAGTAGTCAGAATATCATGGAGCTCACATGAAACAACATACATATTACTAAAACTTAAACTCCAGAAGTAAAATCCACACACATATGTTCATGTAATTTTCAACAAACAAGCTGAGAATATGCAACAGGACAAGGATAGCCTCTTTGATAAATGGTATTCAGAAAACTGGACATCGACAAGCAAAATAATAAAACAGAACTCACATCTTACATGACACACAGAAGTTAACTGAAAATGGATAACAAATTTCAATTTAAGACTAGAATCAATAAAAATCTGAAGGTAAAGCATAGAAAGTAAGCTCCTTGGCAATTATTCTTTGGACTTCACACCAAAGCAAAGGTGAAAATAAATATATTGAATAGCATCAAACTAAAATGATTCTGCACAACAAAGGAAGCCATCAACAAAATGAACAGGCAACCTACAAAGTGGGAGAAAGTATTTTCAAATTATATGTACAATGATGGCCAAATATCCAAAATATAAAAATGTTCATAATTCAATATTGAAAATAAGAAACAACCTGATATATAAGCAGAGGAAATGAATATACGTTTTTCTAAAGAAGACATACAAATGGCCCATAGGCACGTGAAAAATGCTCCACATCACTAATCAGGGAAATGCAAATCAATACCACAATCACTTCACATCTATTACAATGACCATCATCAAACAAGACAAGATACTGTAAGTGTTGGTGTGGATATGAACAAATAGGAATCACTGTGTATTGTTGCTGCAAATGTATATTGGTATAGATACATTGAAAACAATATGGCGTTTTCTCAAAGAATTTAAAGTGCAACTATCATATGATCCAGTGATTTTACTCCAGGTATACATATCCAGAGGAAATGAAAATATATCAAAGAGAAATTTTCTCTCTGGTGTCCATTGCATCATTGTTAACAACAGCCAAGATATTGAAACACCTTAACTGTTCATCAACCAATGAATGGATAAAGAAGGCATGCTGTATCTATACATTGGACTTTATTCAACTCTGATTTTAAAAAAAGGAAATCTTGCCATTTGGGAGAACACTGATTGTTTTTGATGACATTATATTAAATAAAAGAAGCCAGAAAGAGAAAGATAAATCTTGAAGGTTATCATTTATATGTAGAATCTAAAAAGAAAAATTCATACTCATAGAAACAGGGAATAAAATGGTTTCTGGAGTCTGAAGTTTGAGGAAATAGAGGGACCTTGGAGACAGAGTGCAAACTTTCAGCTGTAGATAAAAAAGTTCTGAGGATCTAACATAGAGCATGCTGACTATACTTGACAACACCATTTGTATAACTTAAATTTTCTGAGAATCAAACTCTTATTCTCATACATACACAAAAATGAAAGTCTTAAGTTGCTCAGTCATGGCTGATTCTTTGCGCTGTGCAGACTGTAACCCACTAGGGTTCTTTGTCCATGGAATTTTCCAGGCAGAAATTTTTTTTAATCCCACTGGGAAAATCTGAAAAAATCAACAAAATGAACAGGCAACCTACAAAGTGGGAGAAAGTATTTTCAAATTATATGTACAATGATGGCCAAATATCCAAAATATAAAAATGTTCATAATTCAATATTGAAAATAAGAAACAACCTGATATATAAGCAGAGGAAATGAATATACGTTTTTCTAAAGAAGACATACAAATGGCCCATAGGCACGTGAAAAATGCTCCACATCACTAATCAGGGAAATGCAAATCAATACCACAATCACTTCACATCTATTACAATGACCATCATCAAACAAGACAAGATACTGTAAGTGTTGGTGTGGATATGAACAAATAGGAATCACTGTGTATTGTTGCTGCAAATGTATATTGGTATAGATACATTGAAAACAATATGGCGTTTTCTCAAAGAATTTAAAGTGCAACTATCATATGATCCAGTGATTTTACTCCAGGTATACATATCCAGAGGAAATGAAAATATATCAAAGAGAAATTTTCTCTCTGGTGTCCATTGCATCATTGTTAACAACAGCCAAGATATTGAAACACCTTAACTGTTCATCAACCAATGAATGGATAAAGAAGGCATGCTGTATCTATACATTGGACTTTATTCAACTCTGATTTTAAAAAAAGGAAATCTTGCCATTTGGGAGAACACTGATTGTTTTTGATGACATTATATTAAATAAAAGAAGCCAGAAAGAGAAAGATAAATCTTGAAGGTTATCATTTATATGTAGAATCTAAAAAGAAAAATTCATACTCATAGAAACAGGGAATAAAATGGTTTCTGGAGTCTGAAGTTTGAGGAAATAGAGGGACCTTGGAGACAGAGTGCAAACTTTCAGCTGTAGATAAAAAAGTTCTGAGGATCTAACATAGAGCATGCTGACTATACTTGACAACACCATTTGTATAACTTAAATTTTCTGAGAATCAAACTCTTATTCTCATACATACACAAAAATGAAAGTCTTAAGTTGCTCAGTCATGGCTGATTCTTTGCCGCTGTGCAGACTGTAACCCACTAGGGTTCTTTGTCCATGGAATTTTCCAGGCAAGAATACTGGAGTGGGTTGCCATTTCCTTCTCCAGGGGATCTTCCAGACTGAGGGATTGAACCTAGGTCTCTTGCATTGCAGGTAGAGTCTACTCTGTGAGCCACCAGGGAAGGTCCTAAGGGATAAGTGTATGAGGTGGCAGATGCAGTAATTAACCAGTTTGGAAGAATATTTTCACAATTAAATAATCATTATCTATGATTAAAATAACATTTACTTTTACTTATGCCTTAATAAAGCTGGAAAAAAAGAAACATCATACACTAGACGGTTTTTTAACAACAGAACTGTATTTCTCATAATTCCGGTGGCTGGAAGTCCAGTTCAGGGTGCCAGCATATTTTGGTTCTGGTGAGAACCTTCTTCAGGTTTTCAAATTGTCAATTCCTTCTGCTGTCCTCACATGGTCAAATCAGTTAGAGAGCTCTGTGGGGTCCCATTCATGATTAGTCTACACTTATGACCCAACCAACTCTCAAAGGTCTGCTGTCTAATACAGTCACCTGGGGTATTAGGATCTCATCTTACAAATTTTGGCAGGCCATATTCATACATAGAAATAGTGACATACATTCAGAATTTGCTAATTAACACAATATTGTAAATCAATTATACTTGAATAAATATATATTTTTATTTAAAATTGATATCACAAAATACAATTTTGTAACTTTAGCATATTAATGTTTATATAAAATAAACCTATTAAATACATGATACATATTTGTGCATATATATTTTAAATAAATTTCTCTATAGAACATATAATAAAATCAACAAAGCTCCATAATTTATCACAAAATTATGTATCCTCTATACTTATAAGAAATATATATTTTCCACTTTTTCAATCTTTCTTTACACATCAACCTGATCATAGACCTCTCTATTTTTGTTGGAGAGGAACAGTGTTATGATTTTTAAAGTAATTTCTTTCCTTTTCTTTAGAGTTTTACTACCTATGAACATGCTACTTATTTGCATTTCAAAAATTAGCTTTCATTTTTTTCTATTTTTGAACCCTAAATAAATGGAATCATGGAGCAAATGCTCTTGTACTTGCACATATATATTCATATATGTTGTTTTGTTTGAATATAATTAGTGTGCAGTGAGCTTAGCAGATATTTCTATAAGGAAGGTAACAAGTGGAATTTACATGCCATAGAATACAATCATTTAAATTTCATTAGATTATTATAAATTATCTGTCACTTACATTTTTGCATTTCTGAATTTTTACATTGGATTGTATGCATTGTATTTAAGGAGCTATAGTTTATTTTAAGTTCATTCTAAGTACAAACATTTGTCAACTTCTTGTGTTATAAATACTTTCTCCCACTCTATAGTTAGTAGGTTTTCTCCATTAATACAGTTTATGATTATTGTTGTTTTTCAGTCCCAAAGTTGTGCCTGACTCTTTGCAACCCCACGCACTGCAGCATGCCAGACTTCCCTTTCCTTCACCATTCCCTGTAGTTTGCTCAAATTCATGTCCATTGAGTTAGCGATGCCATCAGACCACCTGATCCTCTGTTGTCCCCTTCTCCTACTGTCCTCAATCTTTCCCAGCACCAGGGTCTTTTTCAGTGAGTCATCTCTTTTCATCTGGTGCCCAAAATATCAGAGTTTCAGCTTCAGCTTCAGTCCTTCCAATGAATATTCAGGATTAATTTCCTTTAGAATTGACAGGTTTGATCTTCTTGCTGTCCAAGGGACTCTCCAGAGTCTTCTCTAGCATCATAATGCAAAGGCATCAATATTTTGACATTCAGCCTTGTTTATGTTTGAACTATTTTATCTGTCCATGACGACAGGAAAAATCATAGCTTTGACTATGAACATTAGAAGTCGTTAATTTTAACGTTATTTGATTTACTAAAATATATCAGTATTTTTCTACAAGGAACTGAATTTCTTGTCTTTCAATCTTTTTCTGTTCTTCAGTTTCAAGAAAAGTTTTTGAAATATTTTCCAATATATTCTTCCAGCTGGAAAATGTGTGACATATTATAGTAACAATTTTATTAACTTCCATGGGTACACTGATTTTCCATATACAATTTGGTGAAAAATAAATTTGGCCTTTAGCCTCTGATTCAATACCATCTTTTAAATCAGTGAATAATGCTACATGTGTTCTGTTTCTAGTTTCTCTTTACTGTTCATCTACTTTTTAATTTAAGCATTGAAACTTATCATACTATTTCAGCAAATTTACCTTAACAAATCATCTCTAAAATTCTATATTTGATCTTGAAAAATATTTGGATATTGTTATCTCTGTATATTTCAGATTCAATCTGTTATCTTTAATGGAGATTAAATTTCTCCTTTGCTGAGTTTAAAATATGAAATATTATATGTTGTTGATAAATAGCAGATAAGCATCAGAGTAAAGAGGTTTTTTTTTTTTTTCTCCTTTTTGGTTTGGTTGGATAACTTTCTAAAGAAATATAGTTTGGTGTAATTATTTCAGTACTTTATTTCATTTTGTTATTTGTAAATGCAAGTTATTAGTTTAAACACTCATTTATCATACATGTATATACATATATATCATACATTTATGTGCACTGTATAAGTATATAACACATGTAACAATAATTATATTGTCCATTGACATGCATCAGACCACCTGATCCTCTGTTGTCCCCTTCTCCTACTGTCCTCAATCTTTCCCAGCACCAGGGTCTTTTTCAGTGAGTCATCTCTTTTCATCTGGTGCCCAAAATATCAGAGTTTCAGCTTCAGCTTCAGTCCTTCCAATGAATATTCAGGATTAATTTCCTTTAGAATTGACAGGTTTGATCTTCTTGCTGTCCAAGGGACTCTCCAGAGTCTTCTCTAGCATCATAATGCAAAGGCATCAATATTTTGACATTCAGCCTTGTTTATGTTTGAACTATTTTATCTGTCCATGACGACAGGAAAAATCATAGCTTTGACTATGAACATTAGAAGTCGTTAATTTTAACGTTATTTGATTTACTAAAATATATCAGTATTTTTCTACAAGGAACTGAATTTCTTGTCTTTCAATTTTTTTCTGTTCTTCAGTTTCAAGAAAAGTTTTTGAAATATTTTCCAATATATTCTTCCAGCTGGAAAATGTGTGACATATTATAGTAACAATTTTATTAACTTCCATGGGTACACTGATTTTCCATATACAATTTGGTGAAAAATAAATTTGGCCTTTAGCCTCTGATTCAATACCATCTTTTAAATCAGTGAATAATGCTACATGTGTTCTGTTTCTAGTTTCTCTTTACTGTTCATCTACTTTTTAATTTAAGCATTGAAACTTATCATACTATTTCAGCAAATTTACCTTAACAAATCATCTCTAAAATTCTATATTTGATCTTGAAAAATATTTGGATATTGTTATCTCTGTATATTTCAGATTCAATCTGTTATCTTTAATGGAGATTAAATTTCTCCTTTTGCTGAGTTTAAAATATGAAATATTATATGTTGTTGATAAATAGCAGATAAGCATCAGAGTAAAGAGGTTTTTTTTTTTTTTCTCCTTTTTGGTTTGGTTGGATAACTTTCTAAAGAAATATAGTTTGGTGTAATTATTTCAGTACTTTATTTCATTTTGTTATTTGTAAATGCAAGTTATTAGTTTAAACACTCATTTATCATACATGTATATACATATATATACATACATTTATGTGCACTGTATAAGTATATAACACATGTAACAATAATTATATCATGCACATTTATACCCAACTACAGCATGGAATTGCTGATAGAATTTTTTAAGAAAGACTTTACCTTATAAACTCATTATCAGTTGCAAATTATGTTTGCATTCATGTTTAAATTCATCCAGAGCATTGTCCACACCTTTTGTATAATACTTTCTATTCTTTCTTTCTCTTTTCTTTATATTTGTTCTTTGCAACTTGTAGGTTCATAAGAGCAAAATTTCTCCTCTATCTCATACTTAGCATATTTCTGCATATATTATAAAGCCATATATTAGACAAAAGAGTTGTGTGAATTGTTATAAGGGCACACTTTATGGGGGGGGAGCTAAGTAACAATTTATAAAGACAGTTTGAGAGAGAGAGAAACAAGCAGTATATTCTAGGGCACATCTGTAATTCCTAAGTCAAAAGCCCTGTGAGATTGGTCAGTGTGATTGAGAGACATTACTTTTAAATTAAAAATAGTAAAGTCAGACCTACTCAGCACACATACAGCTGCAAGGAAGTAATTTAAAAAGTTAAATACACATCTTAAATTTTAATAGACCATCTACTTTGAATTTTTATTTTCTCCATATTTCATCTCCTCTCTGTGTATACTCTCTTTTCTGGTTTCTTAGCTCAAACTCTGTCAGTGACATTACAAATATTTTATTTTACATGATTCTGATGTCTTATATTTTTATATTAAATGATCCTTAAGCACAGTTCTTGTATTAAGCCAGTGTGTAATGTTAGTGGTTAAAAAAAAAAAAAAAACACAGTGATTTAGTCCTAGACGAGCTCTGCAGTCCCTCAATGACTGAACGTTCTTAAGTGAGAGAACTGATTAGAGGCCTGCTCTTTCTGTCCAGTCTTAGTGAAATGAATTTTACTTATGCTAAGCAAATACAGGTTTTCCACACTAAATGCTACCCAGCCAGTGCCCTGCAGTTTCTTTTCACATATATATGCACATTAGCCTTGCAATCTTCACTTTAACCCTGCTTCTCCTTATATTTTCTGTGTGCCCTAAAACAAGTCTCCTATGCTCAATGTGCCTCATGTGCAACAAAGAGGATGATTTCCACCTACCTCCAAAACTGAAGAATAAGGAAGTCATTTTTTAAAAGCACTTTGAAAATATAAGGAGAAAAACAATATCTTAAGATATCTCTGCTTACAGGTAGGTAGATTCAAAAGTGGAAAACAGGTTACTATTTTTGATACTATATAATTAAGCACATAAGGATACTGAACATTGAGGACTAATAACTTTATCTTCTGAACTTTGTACATCTGGAGACTAATAGCCAAAGTAAATGTAGATAATCTTTATAAAAAGTCAGTATCTCTACAAAAATGAAGCAAATCTGCTAAGGGGAAATGTATATGTAATACACGTGGATGTATATGATTTGAGGGCACTGAAGCACAAAAATTTTCCCCATAAAATAAACCTTCAGGGAAAAGAACCACTTTCAATTCAAAGAAAGACTTCACAAACAGAAAGGAGTCAGATATTAGGCTTGTGGTGGACTAGCTTTGGCAACACTAGCCAGTGCACTGTAGTCACCTTCCTTGCTGCATGTGAGATTGAAAATTCACGTCTTACCTCAACTCTTACCTCTGTTCTGATCCAAGCCAAGCACATCGTGCTTAGTTATTTCTTCTCCTTGAATGGCCTGTTTATTTTGTATTCACATGTACTGTTTAACTGAGGATCTCCAAGCACTTTAATTGGGTCTGCCTCATTTTTCTAGGCTTCCTCCATGCTTTAATGTTTGTCAGCATTCACACATTTTTTCTACTTAG
This sequence comes from Tragulus kanchil, assembly GCA_022376925.1. Classification (NCBI taxonomy): domain Eukaryota; kingdom Metazoa; phylum Chordata; class Mammalia; order Artiodactyla; family Tragulidae; genus Tragulus; species Tragulus kanchil. Next base: position 77,660,418 of record JAIOJX010000029.1, on the reverse strand, counting down.
ACATTTTATTCCTTAGGAAGTGCACTGAGTTTTACATTTCCTATCTACATTTAGATGTGTTTTATGTGCAAAGAAAGACCAATTGTGAAAAACAAGACTAATACCCTGTTTTCCATCAGTTTACCTGTTCATTTGTCTCATCCTCTAAGTCAATTCATTTTCCTCTTTGATTAGCCAGCATCCATACCAACATGGAATATTCTATTGAAAGTCGTCTCTCCTGTGGTAACTGAGGAACACTTTGATACTCATTGCCTAAGAGGGTGGGACCATAAAATAGGACCACCAAAAAAGTAAGGTGGGCTGTGACCTTCAAAGGTAAAGACCTATTTGAATGCTTTCACTGTGTGTTTCTTTCTAGAAGGTTAAAATGAGCCCCTCACCCCCTTTCTCTAACATTTAGGACACACTTCTTAATGCAAGCAATTCTGTAGCATTTTTTCAAACAAAGGCAGTAGTTTACTTATTCTTGTTAGGTGATAAATATAGTTTCCACATAGCTATTCTCAGAGAAAATATTTTAGCTCAAATATTATTAAATGCAATTCAGCTGTATAGGGAAAGAACCTGAATTATCATGGGGATTTTAAATAAATGCTAAGACATGCAAATTATAAGAACATGTAATACTGTAATTTTAAAAATAGTATAACATTTTAAATACTCTAAGTTAAAAATACTTTAAAAAATAAAAAGAAACTGTGATTTTAATTGAAGTGAAGCAAAGGTCTTCAAATTCAAATATATTTAGTAGAAAAGAGTTACTAGAATTGCTTAGTATGATAGGAGGGTCACATCCTATCAATGTGATTTAAAAAATTATATCTGAATTATTAGCCAGTGTTCTGCTTTATGTGAAAAACCAAAATTCTTCCCATTAAACAGGAGCAAAACTGAAATAACTTCTTTCAAAACATGTGAATTGAAAATTCACGTCTTACCTCAACTCTTACCTCTGTTCTGATCCAAGCCAAGCACATCGTGCTTAGTTATTTCTTCTCCTTGAATGGCCTGTTTATTTTGTATTCACATGTACTGTTTAACTGAGGATCTCAAGCACTTTAATTGGGTCTGCCTCATTTTTCTAGGCTTCCTCCATGCTTTAATGTTTGTCAGCATTCACACTTTTTTTCTACTTAGACATTTTATTCCTTAGGAAGTGCACTGAGTTTTACATTTCCTATCTACATTTAGATGTGTTTTATGTGCAAAGAAAGACCAATTGTGAAAAACAAGACTAATACCCTGTTTTCCATCAGTTTACCTGTTCATTTGTCTCATCCTCTAAGTCAATTCATTTTCCTCTTTGATTAGCCAGCATCCATACCAACATGGAATATTCTATTGAAAGTCGTCTCTCCTGTGGTAACTGAGGAACACTTTGATACTCATTGCCTAAGAGGGTGGGACCATAAAATAGGACCACCAAAAAAGTAAGGTGGGCTGTGACCTTCAAAGGTAAAGACCTATTTGAATGCTTTCACTGTGTGTTTCTTTCTAGAAGGTTAAAATGAGCCCCTCACCCCCTTTCTCTAACATTTAGGACACACTTCTTAATGCAAGCAATTCTGTAGCATTTTTTCAAACAAAGGCAGTAGTTTACTTATTCTTGTTAGGTGATAAATATAGTTTCCACATAGCTATTCTCAGAGAAAATATTTTAGCTCAAATATTATTAAATGCAATTCAGCTGTATAGGGAAAGAACCTGAATTATCATGGGGATTTTAAATAAATGCTAAGACATGCAAATTATAAGAACATGTAATACTGTAATTTTAAAAATAGTATAACATTTTAAATACTCTAAGTTAAAAATACTTTAAAAAATAAAAAGAAACTGTGATTTTAATTGAAGTGAAGCAAAGGTCTTCAAATTCAAATATATTTAGTAGAAAAGAGTTACTAGAATTGCTTAGTATGATAGGAGGGTCACATCCTATCAATGTGATTTAAAAAATTATATCTGAATTATTAGCCAGTGTTCTGCTTTATGTGAAAAACCAAAATTCTTCCCATTAAACAGGAGCAAAACTGAAATAACTTCTTTCATTAATATTATTTTAACTCTTCAGGAAATACTTATTTTAAGAATTGAGCAATATAAAGTCATAGGTATTTGAATGGAGTGAATTTATTATTTTGAAACAATTTGTTAAATTCAAGTAAAACAAGTAAACAATCATTGTATTATCCAGTGCTAAAGAATAATAATTATTTTTGTATATTAAATCGTATTTCTCAGAATTCTGTGTTAGTGTTGTCCTTTATAATTTACAAAAGTCTTTATTCCTTTTGTTTCTAAAGTGTAGTTACCATGTTTGCCTAATAGGCAAGGTCTCTGGTTCTTAACTGGGTGGAAACAGTCTTAATTTTCTGAGTTTTCTCCAGTTGCTCAGACAATAAATAATCTAGCTACAAAGCAAGAGACATGGGTCCTATCCTGGGTCTGGAAGAAACCCTGGAAAAGAAAATGGCAATCCACTCCAGTTTTCTTATCTGGAAAATTCCATAGACAGAGGAGCCTAGTGGGCTACAGTCTGTGCCATTGTAAAGAGTCAGACATGACTGAATGACTGACAGTTTCACTTATTCCTTTTAGAGTAATAAAATACTTAATATTAATTAAACATTTAGTATGTTAAGTATTATGTTAAACATTTCACAAATTATTTCATAAGTTGATATATTTATCACCATTTTACACCTTTAGTATTTTTCAGAACGTTTAAGAAAATTATTTCACACATAAAGTTTTCAGTCATATTACAAAGATTCCAAGTTCAAAATATTTTGTTCTTAATAGTTCTGCTTTTCTCATCGAGTTCAAATGGATAAATAAAATTATTTCTGCCATAATTTAAATTTAGAGTCCTCAATCTATTAAATTAAAATAAAAAGAAACTGTGATTTTAATTGAAGTGAAGCAAAGGTCTTCAAATTCAAATATATTTAGTAGAAAAGAGTTACTAGAATTGCTTAGTATGATAGGAGGGTCACATCCTATCAATGTGATTTAAAAAATTATATCTGAATTATTAGCCAGTGTTCTGCTTTATGTGAAAAACCAAAATTCTTCCCATTAAACAGGAGCAAAACTGAAATAACTTCTTTCATTAATATTATTTTAACTCTTCAGGAAATACTTATTTTAAGAATTGAGCAATATAAAGTCATAGGTATTTGAATGGAGTGAATTTATTATTTTGAAACAATTTGTTAAATTCAAGTAAAACAAGTAAACAATCATTGTATTATCCAGTGCTAAAGAATAATAATTATTTTTGTATATTAAATCGTATTTCTCAGAATTCTGTGTTAGTGTTGTCCTTTATAATTTACAAAAGTCTTTATTCCTTTTGTTTCTAAAGTGTAGTTACCATGTTTGCCTAATAGGCAAGGTCTCTGGTTCTTAACTGGGTGGAAACAGTCTTAATTTTCTGAGTTTTCTCCAGTTGCTCAGACAATAAATAATCTAGCTACAAAGCAAGAGACATGGGTCCTATCCCTGGGTCTGGAAGATACCCTGGAAAAGAAAATGGCAATCCACTCCAGTTTTCTTATCTGGAAAATTCCATAGACAGAGGAGCCTAGTGGGCTACAGTCTGTGCCATTGTAAAGAGTCAGACATGACTGAATGACTGACAGTTTCACTTATTCCTTTTAGAGTAATAAAATACTTAATATTAATTAAACATTTAGTATGTTAAGTATTATGTTAAACATTTCACAAATTATTTCATAAGTTGATATATTTATCACCATTTTACACCTTTAGTATTTTTCAGAACGTTTAAGAAAATTATTTCACACATAAAGTTTTCAGTCATATTACAAAGATTCCAAGTTCAAAATATTTTGTTCTTAATAGTTCTGCTTTTCTCATCGAGTTCAAATGGATAAATAAAATTATTTCTGCCATAATTTAAATTTAGAGTCCTCAATCTATTAAATGAAAATAAAGCTAAGTGCAAAATATACTTAGCTTTATTAAAATACGACTTATTTACAATTTTTCAGAATTACCGCAGTTCTATTTCTGAGCACAGGTGAGTGAGATAGTTGCTTTAAACTGGAATATTGAAGAGACAATGTGAAATGCCATCTTAAAGGAAAACTACTTGTTTACAAGAAATTTGGTGTTATCTTTATTTTAAACGTTCAGAAAATCCTGAAGACAAAATAATTCCAAAGTTTTCCTTCAACATTAAATTTGTGAAGAAGTTGTCCAGAAACTATTATATTTAACTTGAATCACTAATGCTGATTGTCCACTATGGTGATGTAAATGTTTTAATACACCTTCCTCTGATTATTGTCTGTGAAAACATTTTTAATTTCCATCTAAAATATAAAGGTTCAGTAATAGATACGGCCAAGGGAAATCTGAGTACTTAGCTAGAAAACTTGAGCTTCCAAGTTTTAGTTTTAATAGTTAGACCCAACTATTTATTTCAGGAATAACAGATTAGTTCTAAGTTGTTTCGATCAAATGGATAGCAGTATCCCAGAGGCAAGCTCTAACCTTTTGCAAAGATCAGAGTGATGTTATAAAAAGATGATAATCTGATACTAATCCTCAAATCTTTTAGCCAATTGTTGTATCCAGGGTAAAAGCCCAGGGCCAGATGGCTTCCAACCGAATTCTACCAAACATTTAAGAAGAGCTAATGCCTGTCCTTCTAAAACTCTTTCGAAAAATTACTCAGGAAGGAAAACTTCCAAACACATTCTACGAGGCCACCATCACCCTGATACCCAAACCAGGCAAAGACAACACAAAAAAGGAAAATTACAAACCAATTTCTCTGATGAACTTAGATGCCAAGATCCTCAACAAATCCTTATTTCATAAGTTGATATATTTATCACCATTTTACACCTTTAGTATTTTTCAGAACGTTTAAGAAAATTATTTCACACATAAAGTTTTCAGTCATATTACAAAGATTCCAAGTTCAAAATATTTTGTTCTTAATAGTTCTGCTTTTCTCATCGAGTTCAAATGGATAAATAAAATTATTTCTGCCATAATTTAAATTTAGAGTCCTCAATCTATTAAATGAAAATAAAGCTAAGTGCAAAATATACTTAGCTTTATTAAAATACGACTTATTTACAATTTTTCAGAATTACCGCAGTTCTATTTCTGAGCACAGGTGAGTGAGATAGTTGCTTTAAACTGGAATATTGAAGAGACAATGTGAAATGCCATCTTAAAGGAAAACTACTTGTTTACAAGAAATTTGGTGTTATCTTTATTTTAAACGTTCAGAAAATCCTGAAGACAAAATAATTCCAAAGTTTTCCTTCAACATTAAATTTGTGAAGAAGTTGTCCAGAAACTATTATATTTAACTTGAATCACTAATGCTGATTGTCCACTATGGTGATGTAAATGTTTTAATACACCTTCCTCTGATTATTGTCTGTGAAAACATTTTTAATTTCCATCTAAAATATAAAGGTTCAGTAATAGATACGGCCAAGGGAAATCTGGAGTACTTAGCTAGAAAACTTGAGCTTCCAAGTTTTAGTTTTAATAGTTAGACCCAACTATTTATTTCAGGAATAACAGATTAGTTCTAAGTTGTTTCGATCAAATGGATAGCAGTATCCCAGAGGCAAGCTCTAACCTTTTGCAAAGATCAGAGTGATGTTATAAAAAGATGATAATCTGATACTAATCCTCAAATCTTTTAGCCAATTGTTGTATCCAGGGTAAAAGCCCAGGGCCAGATGGCTTCGCAACCGAATTCTACCAAACATTTAAGAAGAGCTAATGCCTGTCCTTCTAAAACTCTTTCGAAAAATTACTCAGGAAGGAAAACTTCCAAACACATTCTACGAGGCCACCATCACCCTGATACCCAAACCAGGCAAAGACAACACAAAAAAGGAAAATTACAAACCAATTTCTCTGATGAACTTAGATGCCAAGATCCTCAACAAAATCCTAGCAAACAGAATTCAACGACATGTCATAAAACTCATACATTACAGTCAAGTCGGGTTCATCCCAGGCATGCAAAGCTTCTTCAACATCTGCAAATCAATCAATGTAATACACCATATCAACAAATTGAAAGACAAAAATCACATGATCATCTCAATAGATGCAGAAAAAGCCTTCGACAAAGTGCAACATATATTTATGATAAAAAACTCTTCAGAAAATGGGCATAGAAGGAACCTATCTCAACATAATGAAAGCCATCTATGAGAAGCCTACAGTGAACATTATTGTTAATGGTGAAAAACTGAAAGCATTCCCTCTAAAATCAGGAACGAGACTGGGGTACCCACTTTCACCACTACTATTCAACATAGTCCTGGAAGTGCTAACAACAACAATACAAGAAGAGAAAGAAATCAAAAGTGTCCAGATTGGAAAGGAAGAAGTCCAGCTCCCTCTTTTTCCAGACGACATGATATTATACATAGAAAATCCCAAAGACACGGTTACAAAGCTACTAGAGCTAATCAATGAATTCAGCAAAGTCGCAGGATACAAAGCCAACACACAGAAGTCACTGGCATTCCTATACACAAACAATGAAAACTCAGAAAATGAAATCAAAGAGACAATCCCCTTCACCATTGCAACCAAAAGAATCAAGTATCTAGGAATAAACCTACCCAAAAAAACAAAAGAACTGTACACAGAAAATTTCAAGAGACTCATGAGAGACATTAAAGAATACCTAAACAGATGGAGAGATATTCTATGTTCCTGAGTCGGAAGAATCAATATTGTGAAAATGACCATACTACCAAATATCATCTACAGATTCAATGCTATACCTATCCAATTTCCATTGACATTTTTCACAGAACTAGACCAAATGATAAAACAGTTCATATGGAAACACAAAAGACCTCGAATAGCCAAAGAAATCCTGAGGAAGAAGAATGGAGCTGGAGGGATTAGCCTCCCCAACTTCAGACTCTACTACAAAGCAACAGTCATCAAGACAGTATGGTACTGGCACAAAAACAGAGCTATAGATCAATGGAACAAGATAGAGAACCCAGAGATAAACCCACACACCTATGGGTACCTAATTTTTGACAAAGGAGACAAAAATATAAAATGGGACAAAGACAGCCTCTTCAACAAATGGTGCTGGGAAAATTGGACATCTACATGCAAAAAAATGAAGTTGGAACATACCCTCACCCCATACACAAAGACCAACTCAAAAGGGATTAAAGACCTAAATGTAAGACCAGAAACCATCAAACTCTTAGAGGAGAATATAGGCAAAACCCTCAAGGACATCAATCAAAGCAAGATCTTCTCTGACCTACCTACTAAAATAGTGGAACTGAAAAGAAAAGTGAACATGTGGGACCTCATGAAACTTGAAAGCTTTTGTACAGCAAAAGAAATCACCAAAAAGCTGAACAGACACCCTACAGAGTGGGAGAAAATCATAGCAAGTGAAACAACAGACAAAGAATTAATCTTCAAAATCTACAAGCAACTCAGACAACTCAGCACAGGGAAAACGATCAGCCCAATCAAAAAATGGGAAAAAGATCTCAAGAGACACCTCTCAAAAGAGGACATACAGATGGCCCAAAAGCACATGAAACGATGCTCAACCTCACTTATTATTAGAGAAATGCAAATTAAAACCACAATGAGATATCACCTCACATCCGTCAGAATGGCCATCATCCAGAAATCGACAGACAACAAATGCTGGAGAGGGTGTGGAGAAAAGGGAACCCTCTTGCATTGCTGATGGGAATGTGAATTTATACAACCTCTATGGAAGACAATATGGAGATTCCTTAAAAACTAAAAATAGAAGCACCCTATGACCCAGCAATTCCACTATAAGAATACAAACGATAGATTCTATGTTCCTGAGTCGGAAGAATCAATATTGTGAAAATGACCATACTACCAAATATCATCTACAGATTCAATGCTATACCTATCCAATTTCCATTGACATTTTTCACAGAACTAGACCAAATGATAAAACAGTTCATATGGAAACACAAAAGACCTCGAATAGCCAAAGAAATCCTGAGGAAGAAGAATGGAGCTGGAGGGATTAGCCTCCCCAACTTCAGACTCTACTACAAAGCAACAGTCATCAAGACAGTATGGTACTGGCACAAAAACAGAGCTATAGATCAATGGAACAAGATAGAGAACCCAGAGATAAACCCACACACCTATGGGTACCTAATTTTTGACAAAGGAGACAAAAATATAAAATGGGACAAAGACAGCCTCTTCAACAAATGGTGCTGGGAAAATTGGACATCTACATGCAAAAAAATGAAGTTGGAACATACCCTCACCCCATACACAAAGACCAACTCAAAAGGGATTAAAGACCTAAATGTAAGACCAGAAACCATCAAACTCTTAGAGGAGAATATAGGCAAAACCCTCAAGGACATCAATCAAAGCAAGATCTTCTCTGACCTACCTACTAAAATAGTGGAACTGAAAAGAAAAGTGAACATGTGGGACCTCATGAAACTTGAAAGCTTTTGTACAGCAAAAGAAATCACCAAAAAGCTGAACAGACACCCTACAGAGTGGGAGAAAATCATAGCAAGTGAAACAACAGACAAAGAATTAATCTTCAAAATCTACAAGCAACTCAGACAACTCAGCACAGGGAAAACGATCAGCCCAATCAAAAAATGGGAAAAAGATCTCAAGAGACACCTCTCAAAAGAGGACATACAGATGGCCCAAAAGCACATGAAACGATGCTCAACCTCACTTATTATTAGAGAAATGCAAATTAAAACCACAATGAGATATCACCTCACATCCGTCAGAATGGCCATCATCCAGAAATCGACAGACAACAAATGCTGGAGAGGGTGTGGAGAAAAGGGAACCCTCTTGCATTGCTGATGGGAATGTGAATTTATACAACCTCTATGGAAGACAATATGGAGATTCCTTAAAAACTAAAAATAGAAGCACCCTATGACCCAGCAATTCCACTATTAGGCCTATATCCTGATGAAATCAAAAATGAAAAAGGCACCTGTACCCCAGTGTTCATTGCAGCTCTCTATACAATAGCCAGAATATGGAAGCAACCTAGATGTCCATCAACAAATGAATGGATCCAGAAGCACTGGTACATATATACAATGGAATACTACTCAGCTGTTCAAAGAAATGCAGAAGACTCAGTCCTAATGAGGTGGCTGGCTCTAGAACCTATCATAAAAAGTGAAGTAAGTCAAAAAGAGAAAGACAAGTATAGTATACTAACTCATATATATGGGATCTAGTAAGATGGTCATGATAACACATGCAGTGAACTCATGAAAAAACAGAGAATAGACATAAAGACATTGTGGAGACCGAACAGTGGGAGGGAGGCATGGAGGGAGTAACATGGAAACCTATACTATCATGTGTGGAAAAAATAGCTATTGCCATTGTGCTAGGGGAATAGGAGTACCTACAACCACTTGGCGCGATGGTTTGGAGGGGTGGGAGGGGGGGAACTGGGTGGAGGGATGGTCCAGGGATATGCATATGAACGGTCTGGGAACATACATGTTGGTGAACAACAAAACTCTGTAAAATCTTTAAAATAAAGGAAAAAAATAAAATTAAAAAAAAGATGATAATCTGATACTAATCCTCAAATCTTTTAGCCAATTGTTCTATCCAGGATAGGTCCAACATTTTTAATTGCAGACTACAAAGACAATTTCAGCTTGGAAGAAAGAGAAGTGAGCTTCATATGCAAGCTGAATTTTGGTGGTATTTACTTCTGCTATGTATGGACATCACTTCTATTTAGCCCCAAGCTTATTCTCCACTTCAGGACACTCTCTCAGTTGAGTGTCGATACACTGCTTTCTATTTATTTCTTTGTCAAAAATGGGAAAAAGATCTCAAGAGACACCTCTCAAAAGAGGACATACAGATGGCCCAAAAGCACATGAAACGATGCTCAACCTCACTTATTATTAGAGAAATGCAAATTAAAACCACAATGAGATATCACCTCACATCCGTCAGAATGGCCATCATCCAGAAATCGACAGACAACAAATGCTGGAGAGGGTGTGGAGAAAAGGGAACCCTCTTGCATTGCTGATGGGAATGTGAATTTATACAACCTCTATGGAAGACAATATGGAGATTCCTTAAAAACTAAAAATAGAAGCACCCTATGACCCAGCAATTCCACTATTAGGCCTATATCCTGATGAAATCAAAAATGAAAAAGGCACCTGTACCCCAGTGTTCATTGCAGCTCTCTATACAATAGCCAGAATATGGAAGCAACCTAGATGTCCATCAACAAATGAATGGATCCAGAAGCACTGGTACATATATACAATGGAATACTACTCAGCTGTTCAAAGAAATGCAGAAGACTCAGTCCTAATGAGGTGGCTGGCTCTAGAACCTATCATAAAAAGTGAAGTAAGTCAAAAAGAGAAAGACAAGTATAGTATACTAACTCATATATATGGGATCTAGTAAGATGGTCATGATAACACATGCAGTGAACTCATGAAAAAACAGAGAATAGACATAAAGACATTGTGGAGACCGAACAGTGGGAGGGAGGCATGGAGGGAGTAACATGGAAACCTATACTATCATGTGTGGAAAAAATAGCTATTGCCATTGTGCTAGGGGAATAGGAGTACCTACAACCACTTGGCGCGATGGTTTGGAGGGGGGGAACTGGGTGGAGGGATGGTCCAGGGATATGCATATGAACGGTCTGGGAACATACATGTTGGTGAACAACAAAACTCTGTAAAATCTTTAAAATAAAGGAAAAAAATAAAATTAAAAAAAAGATGATAATCTGATACTAATCCTCAAATCTTTTAGCCAATTGTTCTATCCAGGATAGGTCCAACATTTTTAATTGCAGACTACAAAGACAATTTCAGCTTGGAAGAAAAGAGAAGTGAGCTTCATATGCAAGCTGAATTTTGGTGGTATTTACTTCTGCTATGTATGGACATCACTTCTATTTAGCCCCAAGCTTATTCTCCACTTCAGGACACTCTCTCAGTTGAGTGTCGATACACTTTGCTTTCTTTCTATTTATTTTCTTTTTGTCAGTGTCCACACATAGATTTTCTTAATTCAGGAACTTCTACATTGATAATAGTACTAGTTATTTTATTATGGACCAAAGGCCTATGATGGATTTTTCTGAGATGCACAGTAATTCAGATATAGTCTTCAAAGTATAGTTGTTCCTTCATCAATATAAACATAGACCTTCAATACAATCGGAAATCTGTATACAATTTATAGCTAGCCCTCCCTAAACACAGTTTCTCCACAATTCAGTATCTGTAGATAAAAGCAATCGAGGGTCTAGTCATGCTATAATATTTACTATTGAAAAAGCCTACATATAAGTGGACCTTTAAAGATGGTTCAATGACTAATTCTATTGTATGCTTTGACTTCAATTACTTTGAATTACTTTGAATTCAATTATTCAGTCACATGCTGAATAAGGCCTTGCTATTGAGGAAGATAATGCCATGGTATTATAGGATGATATGATATTGTCAATGGAAATAGTCAGTGAACTAATCTAAAATAGAGAAGAGTTTTATTTGAGCCAAGCTGAGAACTCAGAGACACAGATCCAAGAAGCAGTTGCATCGTGTTCCACTGATCTATGGAATGGGGGAGTCTATGAAGGCAAACCACAAAATTCTGTAATTTGCTTGTCAAGAAATATAATTGGAGTTGGCAAGAAGCAAGGGTGCTTGTTAAACAAAGATTTGTTGGTTTCTGAAGTGGTTGCATAGTTACAAGAGGAGCCATTGAGACCATAAGTTTGTTACTGACAGCTATGGTTTTGAGATTGGCTGATGGTATCCTTGCATCTTAAATATAGTTCACTAAATTCAGTTCTCAGAAGTGCAGAAACAGGTCTGAAACCATATTCACAATGCCCAACTGGCCCCATTCTAGAAGGCTGAACCACAGTTATTCCATTTTGATTTTTAAATATACTGTTTTATGTAATTCTTAATGTGGATGTATAATGCATGTTTGAGAGTGCACATAACACACTATTATAGCCAACATAAAGTTAAATCGTGAATGTATCAGAATGAGTGCTTCATATTTCAACGTGTGAAAGTTTCTTCCATCAAAATGGTATTATGTTAGTATCTAACTACCTACAGAAACCCGCACAAATAAACTGAACAGTTTTAGATCTCTACTTCCATATATGATAATAGCATTTTTAATGTTTTTGACTCTTTCTTCAAATGGCAATATTTATATTAGTTGTAGCCCTTCTACTTTTTCTCAAATTGCTTGACATTTCTAATCCAAATACTTTTAAATTTTTTCCTTCTCTTTATGTGTTTGTTGAAATAATAGAAAGCACCAACAAACCAACTACTATGTTTGTTTTATCAAGAGATACCATTTTTCTGCATCGGTAATGGAAATTCTTTTTTGGAGTATGTAGTTAAGTGTGTTATGGTAATTTCAATTAAAATCTTTTCCATGTATAACTCATACATGATGAAATGCCTGGCACATTATTAACTTTATCTGCTTCATGCATAGAAACTCATTGTGTTTTTCTTTTTTTCAATGATTGCCAGCTGCCCAGTTGGCAAAATATTATGTTTCTGAAATCTCTTGATGTCAATTCCACACGTAGAGCAAACAAGCTGCCCTATTTTTTTCTTTTTTTAAATTTTAGTCTCTTTTATTGGTCCTTCATTTATTTTATTTTCATCCATCTTAACTTCCTGGCCTATGTGGGCCTCCCATCGCAGTGGCCCCTCTGGTTTCAGAGCACTGGCTTTGGGCACATGCACTCCAAAGTGCTGGTTTGCAACTGGACACACCAGTCGAGTTGCTCCGCAGAATATGGTATATTCCTATGTCAGGGATCGAACTGGTGCCCCTTGTACTGCATGGTGGACTCTTTACCCACTGAACCACAGAGGAAGCCCTCATTGTGGTTTCTATATAATAATCGGCATCATGGAATAGATTTGCAAACGCAGACGCAGTATCACCAGCATATTAAATCTGAGTCAAAGTAGTACAAAGCAAAGACAATAAAAACATATCAAGAGATTTAACGAAAGTTTTTGCCATCAGGGTCTTAGCTAACCTAGTTACAAATCATTTACTAATCATTATTTTCAAGTTCTATGTCATAATGGAAAGAATTCTCAACTTCATCATGTCTCCAGAGCATTAGTTGACTTATCTGTTGTTGTATTAATGTTTCTCATACATTAACCTGTGGCATAATCCCAACAATATTTTAAAAGATGTTTACATAGATTTATTTTTATTTATTTATATTTTGTCCATAAGGTATGTAATATCTTAGTTCCCAGATCAGGGATCAAACCCCTTGTCAGGGAACTAAGACCATGCTCCTTGCTGTGGAAGCAGAGATTCTTAACCATCGGATGAAACAGGGAAATCCTCTAGTTTCAACAGTTTTAAGCAATTTTTAGAGCTTGAACTTGTTCTATTTCTAACCACCAATTAAGAACTGCTAAATTCAACTCAGATGGCAATTCAACTCCCCTGTAATGTAGGAGATCCAGGTTTGATCTCTGGATTGGAAAGATCCCCTGGAGAAGGAAATAAAAATCCACACCATTATAATTGTCTGGAGAATTCCACAAACAGAGGAGACTGGCCAGTTATAGTCCCATGAGGTCATAAAGAGTTGTACATGACTGAGCAAGTAAAACACACACACACATACAATTATTATCTTGCTCTCTTGGATTAGCTGTGCTATTATTACATACTATTTAGTAATACGTATAGAGTAGATAAAATTTTACTGGTTATCAAGTTATTATTTATCAACATATCTGCCTGCGTGTGAATACTAAGTCGTGTCAGTCATGTCTGACTCTTTGTGGACTCTATGCACTGTAGCCCTCCATGTCCATCTGTCTATGGGAATTCTCCAGGCAAGAACACTGGAGTGGGTTGTCATGTCTTCCTCCAAGGGATCTTCCTCACTCAGGGATCAAACACGCATCTCACCTCTCCTGCATTAGCAGGCAGATTATTTACCATTAGTGCCACGGGATTTTAAAATTACTGATAATCAACATACTTGTGTGGTTAGTTCCAAATCACCTGATGTTTTCTAAAGGAATCTGAAAAGCTGTTTCTGAAGTCTCATACCTTCCTATGGCCTATGAGGACATGAGGGAATGAGAGTGATAGTAGACACCTTCAGTTATAAGAACCTGCAGATTAGATATTTTCACAGGCCAGGATGAGGACTTTAGTCCCACACCCAGACAGGTCAGGCCATCTCAACTTGCTACTGAGCATTTGTTGGCTTGGGCCAGATTCTTTCCATAACCCAGTGTGATTTTTCCTGAGTATTCACCCTGGGTTCCCTACACTCTATTTTCTACCTGCCTCTGCAAAATGTCTTGTAATGTTTTGAAGTTTCAAGATTTATCTAAGTATCAATTTTCCCCTACATTTGTTCTGCTAATGCCTTGGTCTAATCATTAAAAAATTTAAAAGCAGGCCAATTTGTTCTGCTTGTGCTTTTCAGTCTAATAATTTGTGTTATTTCTCTCAGAGAAGTTCTCATATTATTTGTTTAAGAACTTTTTTCTATTGATTTTGTTCCTTCTCTTCTCCTCAATCATTGTTTTAGGTCACTTGAGCAGTTATAAAAAAAATACCATAGATTAAGTAGCTTGTTTTAAAATTTAAGATCCGATCCACACCATTATACTTGTCTGGAGAATTCCACAAACAGAGGAGACTGGCCAGTTATAGTCCCATGAGGTCATAAAGAGTTGTACATGACTGAGCAAGTAAAACACACACACACATACAATTATTATCTTGCTCTCTTGGATTAGCTGTGCTATTATTACATACTATTTAGTAATACGTATAGAGTAGATAAAATTTTACTGGTTATCAAGTTATTATTTATCAACATATCTGCCTGCGTGTGAATACTAAGTCGTGTCAGTCATGTCTGACTCTTTGTGGACTCTATGCACTGTAGCCCTCCATGTCCATCTGTCTATGGGAATTCTCCAGGCAAGAACACTGGAGTGGGTTGTCATGTCTTCCTCCAAGGGATCTTCCTCACTCAGGGATCAAACACGCATCTCACCTCTCCTGCATTAGCAGGCAGATTATTTACCATTAGTGCCACGGGATTTTAAAATTACTGATAATCAACATACTTGTGTGGTTAGTTCCAAATCACCTGATGTTTTCTAAAGGAATCTGAAAAGCTGTTTCTGAAGTCTCATACCTTCCTATGGCCTATGAGGACATGAGGGAATGAGAGTGATAGTAGACACCTTCAGTTATAAGAACCTGCAGATTAGATATTTTCACAGGCCAGGATGAGGACTTTAGTCCCACACCCAGACAGGTCAGGCCATCTCAACTTGCTACTGAGCATTTGTTGGCTTGGGCCAGATTCTTTCCATAACCCAGTGTGATTTTTCCTGAGTATTCACCCTGGGTTCCCTACACTCTATTTTCTACCTGCCTCTGCAAAATGTCTTGTAATGTTTTGAAGTTTCAAGATTTATCTAAGTATCAATTTTCCCCTACATTTGTTCTGCTAATGCCTTGGTCTAATCATTAAAAAATTTAAAAGCAGGCCAATTTGTTCTGCTTGTGCTTTTCAGTCTAATAATTTGTGTTATTTCTCTCAGAGAAGTTCTCATATTATTTGTTTAAGAACTTTTTTCTATTGATTTTGTTCCTTCTCTTCTCCTCAATCATTGTTTTAGGTCACTTGAGCAGTTATAAAAAAAATACCATAGATTAAGTAGCTTGTTAACAACAAACACTTATTTATCACAATTCTGGAGAATAGGAATTTCAAGATCAAGGTGCTGACATGGGTAGATTATTGTGAGAGACCCTCCTGCTTCAGAGCCAGAACTATTTCTCTGTGTCTTCACATAGTAGATGGTGCAAGCTCATTCTTGCTGCTCTCTTTTCTAAAGGCAGTAACTCCAATCATGAGGGTTCCACCTTCATGATGTAAGGACCTCACAATGGTCCCACCTCAACATATGAATTTAGAGGACATTTAGGCCATAGCAATTACATATAACTCACTGGAATAATGTATGTGTCTTATTTTCCCTCTTATAAATTTTGGCTTTAAATTCCACAAGGTATTCTCAAATGAATCATCCTACTCTTATTATTGATATTTAAAAATGTTTAATATTATTTCTTTTCTTTCAGGTCATTTTTCATTGTAACTTGTTTCATACAAACTATAATGGTAAATATCTTAGAGTGCATTGACTATTATAATCAGTGGGGTTTTTTTGCCATTCTTATGTATCTGTACTTGAGTTTAATTTTTAATATATAAGTGACATTTTTTTACAGTATTAGATTTACAGAATTATTAAAATGATAGAGATTTCTGTTATACTCACAACCTATTTCCCTATTTTTACATTAATATTATAGATTTATCAAACTGAAACAATATCGACGTTATTATTAATGAGAATACATACATTATTCTTATATCTTTAATATGTTCCTAATGTCCTTTTTTCTCTTCCAAAATCCCACACAGGATACCAAATTACACTTAATCCTTATGTCACTTTAGGCTTCTCTATGTCTCCTAGGACTATTAAAACAAATTAACACAAACTCTGGCTTAAAAACAAGACTTTATCACAGTTCTAGAGGGCATAAGTCTGAAACCAAGGTGCTGGCAGCACCAAGATCTTTCTAAAATCATTAAAGGAGAATCTGTTTTTTGTCTTGCTCTTTACTCTTTGACTTGGTTCATGCCAGGATTTCTTGTTCTGGCTGGTGAACACTCTATTTTCTGCCTCCATTGTGATTTAGTCTTCCTTCTGTGTTTGTATTTTCTATTATAAGACACTAGTCATACTGAATTTTTCAAATATATGACTTTAATGCTATAAAGATCCCTCTAAGTACTCTTTTCTCTGCACCTCACCAATTTTGATAAGTTGTGTTTTTGTTTTATTCATTTCAGATACTTTTGTATATTTCTTGAGACCCTTCCCTTGACCTACGTGTTATTTAGTTGTATGCTTTTGAATCTTCCAATATTTAGATACTTTATAGCTGTCTGTTTGTTATTGATTTCTAATTTAACTAAACTGTGACCTGATAACATATTTTGTATGATATCCATTCATTTAAATTTTTTAAGATACACCTATATTATGATTCTGAGGTGTCCAGGTGGCACTACTGGTAAATAACCGACCTATCAATGCAGGCAACTTAAAAGATGTGAGTTTGATCACTGGGTTGGGAAGATCCCCTGGAGGAGGGCATGACAACACACTACAGTATTCATGCCTAGAAAATCCCATGAACAGAGAAGCCTGGCAAACTGTGGTCAAATAGTTGGACATGATTGAAGTAACTTAGCATGCATGCATGTACTATGATCTGGAAACTTGTCTCCATTTTAGAATGTGAATAATGTTTTATACTGTCATAATATGCAGTAGACTATGTGTCAATTATAATAAATAATAATTTATTTCATGTCAACTATATGCCAAGAATTTTTGCTTGATTTAATTTTTTAATTAGTAAAAGAGGAACTTTGTAGGAAATCTGTAATCATAGATTTTACTATTTATTAATTAATATTATCAATTTTATATCACATATTTTAGACTTTTTAGTTGTATCTGCATTATAATTGGGCTTCACAGGTGACTCAGCAGTAAAGAATTCAGATGCATGTTCAGGAGATGTGGGTTCTATCCTGGGTCAAAAATCCCCTAGAGAAGGAAATGGCAACCCACTCCAGTGTTCTTCACTGGGAAATCCCATGGACAAAGGAATCTGGTGGACTGCAGTCAATGGAGTCCCAAAGAGACATGATTTGGGTCTAAACAACAACAACCACATTATAATTATTCCATCTCATTGGAAAATTTATATTTTTATTATTATAATACCAGTGTCTCTGACAGTTTTCCTTGATCAGGAATCTGCCTTGTCAAAATTTATCACAGGTAAAAGAACCTTTTGATTAGTGATAGTATTAACATTATTCTAAGTACTCTTTTCTCTGCACCTCACCAATTTTGATAAGTTGTGTTTTTGTTTTATTCATTTCAGATACTTTTGTATATTTCTTGAGACCCTTCCCTTGACCTACGTGTTATTTAGTTGTATGCTTTTGAATCTTCCAATATTTAGATACTTTATAGCTGTCTGTTTGTTATTGATTTCTAATTTAACTAAACTGTGACCTGATAACATATTTTGTATGATATCCATTCATTTAAATTTTTTAAGATACACCTATATTATGATTCTGAGGTGTCCAGGTGGCACTACTGGTAAATAACCGACCTATCAATGCAGGCAACTTAAAAGATGTGAGTTTGATCACTGGGTTGGGAAGATCCCCTGGAGGAGGGCATGACAACACACTACAGTATTCATGCCTAGAAAATCCCATGAACAGAGAAGCCTGGCAAACTGTGGTCAAATAGTTGGACATGATTGAAGTAACTTAGCATGCATGCATGTACTATGATCTGGAAACTTGTCTCCATTTTAGAATGTGAATAATGTTTTATACTGTCATAATATGCAGTAGACTATGTGTCAATTATAATAAATAATAATTTATTTCATGTCAACTATATGCCAAGAATTTTTGCTTGATTTAATTTTTTAATTAGTAAAAGAGGAACTTTGTAGGAAATCTGTAATCATAGATTTTACTATTTATTAATTAATATTATCAATTTTATATCACATATTTTAGACTTTTTAGTTGTATCTGCATTATAATTGGGCTTCACAGGTGACTCAGCAGTAAAGAATTCAGATGCATGTTCAGGAGATGTGGGTTCTATCCCTGGGTCAAAAAAATCCCCTAGAGAAGGAAATGGCAACCCACTCCAGTGTTCTTCACTGGGAAATCCCATGGACAAAGGAATCTGGTGGACTGCAGTCAATGGAGTCCCAAAGAGACATGATTTGGGTCTAAACAACAACAACCACATTATAATTATTCCATCTCATTGGAAAATTTATATTTTTATTATTATAATACCAGTGTCTCTGACAGTTTTCCTTGATCAGGAATCTGCCTTGTCAAAATTTATCACAGGTAAAAGAACCTTTTTGATTAGTGATAGTATTACACATTTTTTTCTATCCTTTGCTTTTCACTTTTATTGATACTAATATTTACACTGGGCTTTGTAGACAATATACAGTTATTGGGGTTTTTTTTAATGTTTTTCCTACTCTGACAATCTTTATCTTTTAATTGATATATTTGCATTATTTATATTTAAAATGATTACTGATATAGTTGGATTCGTATATACATATTTTAATTTTCTATTAGTTGACTGTGTTATTTTTTTCTCCATTGTAAAGTATTTTAAACTTTTTATTGAGCATTTTATATGATCTCATTTTCTTTCTTCTCTTAGCATATCAATTATACTTTTAAAAATAATTGTTTCATGGCCAAGATGGCAGAGGAATGCGGGGAAGATTTCACCAGCTCCCCAACAGCATCACCAGAACGAATTAAGAGAAACACCACCAAAAAACCAGCCGCTAGATGACAGAAGAACTCCTTACGTCTGCGAGGGTCAAAGAGTGAACAGCCAGAACTTCGTCGGAGCTCCTGTTCTGAGAACCCTCTATCCCAACCTCCATGCCAGACTGGCAGCAAGAGCACTGGGGAGTGCCCTAGGTAAGCCTGAGAAGAATGTCAGGGGGAGAGAAGGCAGCACTCAGCGCGAAAAGTACGAAAATCCAGCCGGATCGTCGGCAGAGTTAAGACATTGTGAGCGGGGGCATGCCGAATGCAGCTGGGAAGTTCCCCGTGGGATGCTGCCCAGAGACCTTGCTCGAGCCAGACAGGGAAGCACTCTGCAAGGACAGAAGGCAGCACCCAGCGCTAAAATCGCACCGCTCCGCTGGGCACTGGGCGCTGGGTAAGTTCAAACACTGCTAATGGGGGGCTTGCTGAATAGAGAGTAGAAGTCATCCGTGGCTTGCTGACCAGGGACCGGGCTCGAGCCGGAAGGGAAAGCTCGTGCTCGGTTTGGGACTTGGTCACCTATCAGGCAGTGTGCGCGTACCAGTGGCCTGAGGAGTCCATGCACCCCCAGGGCTGCAGCCGTGGCAGAGGAAGCCAGGAGAAGAGCAGGGATTGGAGGCTACCGGGGTGCCCTCCTCCAGCATGGGACCACGTGGGCTGCGGCCCCCACCCCACGGTCTGGGAACAACCAGCCGCCCCAGCCAACACCTGAGCTCACAGCAAAGCCTTTATTTTGCCGAAAACAAAAACAGAAAACATAGCAACCGGTGCTGTAAGGCAAAGACTACCTCATCAAGACAATACCATCCAGAGGAGACTGGTTTCCACCAAGCAGATGAGAAGATAAAAACCAGGGACAGCATTTAGCCTTTTTTGTCTGTTTATTTCTTGGACTTTTGTTTATTCGATTGATTGGTCTGTTTTTTATTTTTTTTCCTGGTCTCTTCTTGTTAAATTTTTCTCCTTTTTAATTTTTAATTTTTTTTTGTTTTAATTTATTTTTAAATTTTAATTTTTGGAAACATTGAACTTTCTTTCCTCCTTGCCACTGCTACCTACCTCTATATTCTAAATGTAAAATCTTTTCCTATCTACCACTGTCCTCTAGATAAATATTTCCTGTCTTCTTGTCTCCACTATTCTCTTCCAGTTGCACTAAACAATGCAGCACACTAATCTTTGCTACCTAACCCTACAAAGTCCTTGCAAGAAGAATCTATTCCTTCTCATTACACATATGGTCACCTCCTCTTCACCCCCAACACATGTCTTAGTTAAAAATTGCTTTCATTGTAATAGTCCAAGCCAGGACCTTGCCCTGGATCTATTGTTCCAGGCAGTATTTTAATTAATTCAGAGCTTAATGGGCAGGTATCATCGTTGATTGTGCCGTTTGCCAGAAAAACTTCCTGTACTATATCTCCGTAAGACTGGTCAGATGTAGTTATTGCTATGTATGTATGTATATCTTATGAGTATGTTAGAAAATATCTGCATGCTTTTATGACTGTCAACCATCAGGGATGCACCTCGTGTTCCTCAGATGCTAGTATTTGAACTAATATCACTGAAAGCCATAGTAAACCAGACATGGAGTCTACACCTTCTGACCAGAGATCAAACCAAGGATGCTCAGAGTGGAAGCCCTGATTCCCAGACCCCACACTAGCAAAGAACATACAACACTAGAGATTATTCACCTGTAAATAAGACCTGACACCACCCAAGACACAAACCACTGAACCCTTCTAGAAGGACAGAAACCCAAAGGAAGGGAGAATTCAACCAAGAAGCCTGGTGGGAAAAAGAACTCCACACACAGACAAACACAAATAAACAAAAAATATCCTAATAATGAAAAGGCAGAGAAACACTGCACAAATGAAGGACCAAGCTAGAGAAACACAGCTTCGAATGACAGAAGAGGTATAGACCAATTATCTGAAAGAGAATTTAGAAAAGCAATACTAGTGAGCATTCAAAACACCAAAAACAGAATATTAGAGGAAATTAATGCACTGAGAAGAGACACACAAGAAATGAAAAATAAGCAAATAGAGACAAAAGCTCAACTGCTGAACTCAAAAATACTATAGAAGGTCTCAACAGTAGAGTATCAGAGGCAGAAGAACGGATAAATGAGCTGGAAGACAGAATAGTGGAAATAAGTGCTGAAGAACAGAACAAAGCCCAAAGAATCAAAAGAACTGAGGATAGCATTAGAGATCTATGGGACAATATCAAACGAACCAACATTAGAATTATAGGAGTTTCAGAGGAGGAAGAGGGGAAGAAAGGCTATGAAAAAATTCTTGAAGTGGTTAGAATTGAAAACTTCTCCAGTATGGGAAAGGAAATAGACAACCAAGTCCAAGAAGCACAAAGAGTTCCATACAGGAGAAACTCCAGAAGAAACACACCAAGGCACATTCTAATCAAACTAACACAGACTAAATATAAAGACAGATTACTAAAAGCAGCTAGGAGCAAACAACAAATAACATACAAAGGAAACCCCATAGGTCTAACTGTGGATCTTTCAACAGAAACCCTGCAGGCCAGAAGAGAATGGCAAGACACATTTAAATGGCTAAAAGAAAATAACCTCCAACCAAGAATTCTCTACCCAGCAAGAATCTCATTCAGAATTAATGGTGAAGTCAAAAGCTTTACAGACAAGCAAAAGCTAAAAGAATTCTCTGCCACAAAACCATCCCTAAAATAAGTATTAAAGGGCATGAAAATAGTCAATAAAAACAAGAGTAGGAGAAGTCCTACAAATCAAATCTAAATATCTAAGAAGATGACAATAGAAACAATCGTATCAATAATTACTTTGAATGTAAATGCACTAAATGCTCCAACCAAATGACACAGGCTGGCTGAATGGATCCCGAAGCAAGACCCATATATATGCTGTTTACAAGAGACCCACTTCAGACCTAGAGACATTCATAGACTGAAAGTGAGAGGTTGTAAAAAGATATTCCATGCAAATGGAAATAAAAAGAAAGCTGGAGGAGCAATCCTCATATCACACAAAATAGATTTTAAAGTAAAGAAGATTCTAAGAGACAAGGCAGGTCACTACATCATGATTAAGGGATCTATCCAAGAGGAAGACATAACAGTCATGAATGTCTATGCACCCAACTCAGGGGAGCCTCTATACATAAGACAGATACTTTCAGACATGAAAGAAGAAATCAACAACAACACAGTAATTGTAGCAGACTTTAGCACTACTCTGACACCATTGGACAGATCATCACAACAGAAAATTAATAAAAAAAAGAAAAACCACAAGCCTTAAATGCCACACTAGAAAAGATGGACCTCATTTATATCTTTAAGACCTTTCATCCAGAAGAAGAAGAATATACTTTCTTCCAAAGTGCTCATGGAACATTGTCAAGGATAGACCACATCTTGGGCCACAAATCAAACCTCAGTCAATTCAAGAAAACTGAAATTATATCAACCACCTTCTCTGATCATAATACAATGAGACTAGAGATCAACTACATGAAAAAAAAACTCCTAAAAAAAAAAAAAATCTCTAACACAGACAAAATGCAATTACTAAAAGCAGCTAGGAGCAAACAACAAATAACATACAAAGGAAACCCCATAGGTCTAACTGTGGATCTTTCAACAGAAACCCTGCAGGCCAGAAGAGAATGGCAAGACACATTTAAATGGCTAAAAGAAAATAACCTCCAACCAAGAATTCTCTACCCAGCAAGAATCTCATTCAGAATTAATGGTGAAGTCAAAAGCTTTACAGACAAGCAAAAGCTAAAAGAATTCTCTGCCACAAAACCATCCCTAAAATAAGTATTAAAGGGCATGAAAATAGTCAATAAAAACAAGAGTAGGAGAAGTCCTACAAATCAAATCTAAATATCTAAGAAGATGACAATAGAAACAATCGTATCAATAATTACTTTGAATGTAAATGCACTAAATGCTCCAACCAAATGACACAGGCTGGCTGAATGGATCCCGAAGCAAGACCCATATATATGCTGTTTACAAGAGACCCACTTCAGACCTAGAGACATTCATAGACTGAAAGTGAGAGGTTGTAAAAAGATATTCCATGCAAATGGAAATAAAAAGAAAGCTGGAGGAGCAATCCTCATATCACACAAAATAGATTTTAAAGTAAAGAAGATTCTAAGAGACAAGGCAGGTCACTACATCATGATTAAGGGATCTATCCAAGAGGAAGACATAACAGTCATGAATGTCTATGCACCCAACTCAGGGGAGCCTCTATACATAAGACAGATACTTTCAGACATGAAAGAAGAAATCAACAACAACACAGTAATTGTAGCAGACTTTAGCACTACTCTGACACCATTGGACAGATCATCACAACAGAAAATTAATAAAAAAAAGAAAAACCACAAGCCTTAAATGCCACACTAGAAAAGATGGACCTCATTTATATCTTTAAGACCTTTCATCCAGAAGAAGAAGAATATACTTTCTTCCAAAGTGCTCATGGAACATTGTCAAGGATAGACCACATCTTGGGCCACAAATCAAACCTCAGTCAATTCAAGAAAACTGAAATTATATCAACCACCTTCTCTGATCATAATACAATGAGACTAGAGATCAACTACATGAAAAAAAAACTCCTAAAAGCACAAACACTTGGAGGTTAAACAACACACACCTGAAAAATCAGCTGATTACTGAGCAAATCAAAGGAGAAATTAAATTCCTAGAAGATAATGACAATAAACACACGACCGGGCAAAATTTATGGGATACTGCAAAAGCTGTTCTAAGAGGGAAATTTATAACAATACAATCCTGCCTCTAGTAACTAGGAAAATATAAAGCAGATGACCTAACCCTATGCTTAAAACAATTGGAGAAAGAAGTACAAAAACACCCCAAAGCCAGCAGAAGAAGGGAAATCATAAAGATAAGAGCAGAAATAAATGAGAAAGAAACAAAAGAAACAATAGTAAAGATAAACAAAACAAAAAGCTGGTTCTTCGAAAAGGTAAACAAAATTGACAAACTACTGGCCACACTCATCAAGAAAAAGAGAGAGAAGAACCAGATCAACAAAATCAAAAATGAAAAAGGAAAGATTACAACAGATAATGCAGCAATCCAAGGATTATAAGAGACTGTTATGAACAATTCTATGGCAAAACAATCGACAACCTGGAAGAAATGGACAGAATCATGGAGAAGATTAATCTCCCAAGACCGAACCAGGAAGAAACAGAAAATATGAACAATCCAATCACAAGCTCAGAAATCAAATTTGCGATTAAAAATCTACACAAAAATAAAAGTCTAGGGGCAGATGGCTTCACAGGTGAATTCTACCAAACAGTTAAAGAACTAATGCCTGTCCTTCTAAAACTCTTTCGAAAAATTACTCAGGAAGGAAAACTTCCAAACACATTCTACGGGGCCACCATCACCCTGATACTCAAACCAGGCAAAGACAACACAAAAAAGGAAAATTACAGACCAATTTCTCTGATGACCTTAGATGCCAAGATCCTCAACAAAATCCTAGCAAACAGAATTCAATGACACGTTATAAAGCTCATACATCATGATCAAGTCCGGTTCATCCCAGGCATGCATGGATTCTTCAATATCTGCAAATCAATCAATGTAATACACCATATCAACAAATTGAGAGACAAAAATCACATGATCATCTCAATAGATGCAGAAAAAGCCTTTGACAAAGTACAACATCCATTTATGATAAAAAACTCTTCAGAAAATGGGCATAGAAGGAACCTATCTCAACATAGCGAAAGCCATACATGAGAAGTCCACAGCGAACATTATCCTTAATGGTGAAAAACTGAAAGCATTCCCTCTAAGATCAGGAACAAGATAGGAGTGTCCACTTTCACAACGATTATTCAACATAGCTCTGGAAATTCTAGCAACGGCAATAAGAGAAGAGAAAGAAATAAAAGGAATCCAGATGGGAAGGAAGAAGTCAAGCTCTCTCTATTTGCAGGTGACATGATTTTATACATAGAAAACCCCAAACACACTATTACAAAGCTACTAGAGTTAATCAATGAATTCCTCAAAGTCGTGGGATACATATCAATACACAGAAATTACTGGCATTCCTATATACAAACAATGAATAATCAAAAAA
The DNA here is from genome assembly GCA_022376925.1 of Tragulus kanchil. Classification (NCBI taxonomy): domain Eukaryota; kingdom Metazoa; phylum Chordata; class Mammalia; order Artiodactyla; family Tragulidae; genus Tragulus; species Tragulus kanchil. The sequence goes on along the minus strand of JAIOJX010000029.1, from coordinate 77,634,661 downwards.
TGAAATCAAAGAGGCAATCCCCTTCACCATTGCAACCAAAAGAAATAAATACCTAGGAAAAAACCTACCCAAAGAAACAAAAGCACTGTACACAGAAAATTACAAGAGACTCATGAGAGAAATTAAAGAAGACTTAAACAGATGGAAAGATATTCCATGTTCCTGGATCAGAAGAATCAATATTGTGAAAATGACCATACTACCGAATATCATCTACAGATTCAATGCAATACCTATCCAACTACCATTGACATTTTCACAGAACTAGACCAAACAATAAAACAGTTCATATAGAAACACAAAAGACCTCGAATAGCCAAAGCAATCCTTTGAAAGAAAAACAGAGCTGGAGGAATCAGTCTCCCTAACTTCAGACTATGCTAATAACTCAATTTCGAAAAATTACTCAGGAAGGAAAACTTCAAAACCCCGGCCACCATCACCCTGATACTCAAACCAGGCAAAGACAACACAAAAAAGGAAAATTACAGACCAATTTCTCTGATGACCTTAGATGCCAAGATCCTCAACAAAATCCTAGCAAACAGAATTCAATGACACGTTATAAAGCTCATACATCATGATCAAGTCCGGTTCATCCCAGGCATGCATGGATTCTTCAATATCTGCAAATCAATCAATGTAATACACCATATCAACAAATTGAGAGACAAAAATCACATGATCATCTCAATAGATGCAGAAAAAGCCTTTGACAAAGTACAACATCCATTTATGATAAAAAACTCTTCAGAAAATGGGCATAGAAGGAACCTATCTCAACATAGCGAAAGCCATACATGAGAAGTCCACAGCGAACATTATCCTTAATGGTGAAAAACTGAAAGCATTCCCTCTAAGATCAGGAACAAGATAGGAGTGTCCACTTTCACAACGATTATTCAACATAGCTCTGGAAATTCTAGCAACGGCAATAAGAAGAGAAAGAAATAAAAGGAATCCAGATGGGAAGGAAGAAGTCAAGCTCTCTCTATTTGCAGGTGACATGATTTTATACATAGAAAACCCCAAACACACTATTACAAAGCTACTAGAGTTAATCAATGAATTCCTCAAAGTCGTGGGATACATATCAATACACAGAAATTACTGGCATTCCTATATACAAACAATGAATAATCAAAAAATGAAATCAAAGAGGCAATCCCCTTCACCATTGCAACCAAAAGAAATAAATACCTAGGAAAAAACCTACCCAAAGAAACAAAAGCACTGTACACAGAAAATTACAAGAGACTCATGAGAGAAATTAAAGAAGACTTAAACAGATGGAAAGATATTCCATGTTCCTGGATCAGAAGAATCAATATTGTGAAAATGACCATACTACCGAATATCATCTACAGATTCAATGCAATACCTATCCAACTACCATTGACATTTTCACAGAACTAGACCAAACAATAAAACAGTTCATATAGAAACACAAAAGACCTCGAATAGCCAAAGCAATCCTTTGAAAGAAAAACAGAGCTGGAGGAATCAGTCTCCCTAACTTCAGACTATACTACAAAGCAACAGTCATCAAGAAAGTATAGTCCTGGCACTAAAACAGAAATATAGACCAATGTAACAAGGTAGACAACCCAGAGATAAACCCACGCACCTATGGGTACTTTATTTTGACAAAGGAGACAAAAATATAAAATGGGACAAGGACAGCCTCTTCAACAAATGATACTTAGAAACCTGGACAGCTACACGGAAAAAAAATGAAGTTGGAACATTCCCTGACACCATACACAAAGTTCAACTCAAAATGGATTAAAGACCTAAATGTAAGACCAGAAACCACCAAGCTCTTAGAAGAGAATATAGGCAAAACACTCAAGGACATCAATCAAAGCAAGATCTTCTCTAAATCACCTACTAGAATAACTGAACTAAAAAGAAACAATGAACATGTGGGGCCTAATGAAACTTAAAAGTCTTTGTACAGCAAAAGAAATCACAAAAAGGCTGAACAGACAACCCACAGAATGGGAGATAATCATAGCAAATGAAATAACAGACAAAGAATTAATCTCCAAAATCTATAAGCGACTCAAACAACTCAGTACTGGAAAAATGAACAACCCAATCAAAAAATGGGAAAAAGATCTCAAGAGACACCTCTCCAAAGAGGACATCCAGATGGCCCAAAAGCACATGAAACGATGCTCCACCTCGCTTATTATTAGAGAAATACAAATTAAAACTACAATGAGATACCACCTCACACCCGTCAGAATAACCATCATCAACAAATTGACGGACAATAAATGCTGGAGAGAGTGCGGAGAAAAGGTAACACTCTTGCATTGCTGGTGCGAATATAAATTGATACAGCCTCTATGGAAGACAGTATGGGGATTCCTTAAAAAACTAAAAATAGAAGCACCCTATGACCCAGAAATCCCACTATTAGGTTTATATCCCAATGAAATAAAAACTGAAAGAAGCACCTGAACCCCAATGTTCATTGCAACTCTCTATACAGTAGACAGAACATGGAAGCAACCTAGATGTCCATCGACAAATGAGTGGATCCAGAAGCTCTGGTACATATATACAATGGAATACTACTCAGCTGTTAAGAGAAATGCAGAAGAGTCAATCCTAATGAGGTGGCTGGATCTAGAACCTATCATAAAAAGTAAAGTAAGTCAAAAGAAAGACAAGTACAGTATACTAACACATATATGGAATCTAGTAGGATGGTCATGATAACATACAGTGAACTCATGGAAAAACAGACAGAGAATATACATATGGATATTGTGGGAAGGAACATTGGGTGGGAGGCACGGAGAGTAAAAACAGTATGGGATAACCTGGACCAAAAGGAAAAAATGAAGTTGGAACATTCCCTGACACCATACACAAAGTTCAACTCAAAATGGATTAAAGACCTAAATGTAAGACCAGAAACCACCAAGCTCTTAGAAGAGAATATAGGCAAAACACTCAAGGACATCAATCAAAGCAAGATCTTCTCTAAATCACCTACTAGAATAACTGAACTAAAAAGAAACAATGAACATGTGGGGCCTAATGAAACTTAAAAGTCTTTGTACAGCAAAAGAAATCACAAAAAGGCTGAACAGACAACCCACAGAATGGGAGATAATCATAGCAAATGAAATAACAGACAAAGAATTAATCTCCAAAATCTATAAGCGACTCAAACAACTCAGTACTGGAAAAATGAACAACCCAATCAAAAAATGGGAAAAAGATCTCAAGAGACACCTCTCCAAAGAGGACATCCAGATGGCCCAAAAGCACATGAAACGATGCTCCACCTCGCTTATTATTAGAGAAATACAAATTAAAACTACAATGAGATACCACCTCACACCCGTCAGAATAACCATCATCAACAAATTGACGGACAATAAATGCTGGAGAGAGTGCGGAGAAAAGGTAACACTCTTGCATTGCTGGTGCGAATATAAATTGATACAGCCTCTATGGAAGACAGTATGGGGATTCCTTAAAAAACTAAAAATAGAAGCACCCTATGACCCAGAAATCCCACTATTAGGTTTATATCCCAATGAAATAAAAACTGAAAGAAGCACCTGAACCCCAATGTTCATTGCAACTCTCTATACAGTAGACAGAACATGGAAGCAACCTAGATGTCCATCGACAAATGAGTGGATCCAGAAGCTCTGGTACATATATACAATGGAATACTACTCAGCTGTTAAGAGAAATGCAGAAGAGTCAATCCTAATGAGGTGGCTGGATCTAGAACCTATCATAAAAAGTAAAGTAAGTCAAAAAGAGAAAGACAAGTACAGTATACTAACACATATATGGAATCTAGTAGGATGGTCATGATAACATACGCAGTGAACTCATGGAAAAACAGACAGAGAATATACATATGGATATTGTGGGGAAGGAACATTGGGTGGGAGGCACGGAGGGAGTAACATGGAAAACTATACTGTTATGTGTGGAAAAGATAGCTGTTGTCGTTGTGCTAAGGGAATAGGAATGCTTACAATAGCTTGTTGCGATGGTCTGGAGGGGTGGGATGGGGGGACCTGGGAGTGGGGAGAGGACCAGGGATATGCATATGACTGATCTGGGAACATGCATATCTATGAACAACAACAAAAAAAACCCCACAGAAATAATGAATTTAAAATTAAAAAAAATATATATTCTCAGAGAAATGTTTATATGTCTCACTATAATTATACATTTTTTCTTATATTTCTCCTGATTTTTGCTTTGTATTTCTTTGTTCTTTTGCTTTGTTTTTAAGGTGTGGAATGGTTTCTGATGTCTATCTTCTTTGTGAATTTCATATTTTATCATTAAATATATTCATCTTTGTTTAAAGTAAATAAATACAAAAAGAATAATAATAATAATAATAATAATAATAATAATTGTTAGTGAGTATTTTTTGCAAGGGTTTCCTAGGTGAATCCATGATAAAGAATCTGCCTGACAATGAAGGAGACTTAAACATGTTCAATTCTTGGGTCAGGAAGATTCCTGTTAGTGAGTATTCTTTGCAAGGGTTTCCTAGGTGAATCCATGGTAAAGAATCTGCCTGACAATGAAGGAGACTTAAAAGAAACATGTTCAATTCTTGGGTCAGGAAGATTCCTGGAGAAAGAAATGGCAATTCACTCCAGCGTTCTTGTCTGAAAAAGTCCAATGACAGAGGAGACTGGCATGCTACTGTTATGAAGTTGCAAAACAGACACAACTGCACATATGAAATCCCAAGTGTGAATGCACACACACACATACACATTGCAATAAATCCCCCCAGTCAATTCTATTTGGATATCATTAGATTACATTACTATGTAAGTTTAAGGTGCACAACATAATTGTCTGAACTGCATATATTGTGAACTAATTTCTGCAGCAAATTTAGTTACTAATTAAGTTAATCTTCAAACCCCACTATAACATTTAACCAATCATGTAGTTACCTTACATAGATCATTTCCAATGTCTACCACCTGTCTACCACCATTCACTGTTGTTGGTCATTTCGTTTATGCATAACTCATGGAAAAACAGACAGAGAATATACATATGGATATTGTGGGGAAGGAACATTGGGTGGGAGGCACGGAGGGAGTAACATGGAAAACTATACTGTTATGTGTGGAAAAGATAGCTGTTGTCGTTGTGCTAAGGAATAGGAATGCTTACAATAGCTTGTTGCGATGGTCTGGAGGGGTGGGATGGGGGGACCTGGGAGTGGGGAGAGGACCAGGGATATGCATATGACTGATCTGGGAACATGCATATCTATGAACAACAACAAAAAAAACCCCACAGAAATAATGAATTTAAAATTAAAAAAAATATATATTCTCAGAGAAATGTTTATATGTCTCACTATAATTATACATTTTTTCTTATATTTCTCCTGATTTTTGCTTTGTATTTCTTTGTTCTTTTGCTTTGTTTTTAAGGTGTGGAATGGTTTCTGATGTCTATCTTCTTTGTGAATTTCATATTTTATCATTAAATATATTCATCTTTGTTTAAAGTAAATAAATACAAAAAGAATAATAATAATAATAATAATAATAATAATAATTGTTAGTGAGTATTTTTTGCAAGGGTTTCCTAGGTGAATCCATGATAAAGAATCTGCCTGACAATGAAGGAGACTTAAACATGTTCAATTCTTGGGTCAGGAAGATTCCTGTTAGTGAGTATTCTTTGCAAGGGTTTCCTAGGTGAATCCATGGTAAAGAATCTGCCTGACAATGAAGGAGACTTAAAAGAAACATGTTCAATTCTTGGGTCAGGAAGATTCCTGGAGAAAGAAATGGCAATTCACTCCAGCGTTCTTGTCTGAAAAAGTCCAATGACAGAGGAGACTGGCATGCTACTGTTATGAAGTTGCAAAACAGACACAACTGCACATATGAAATCCCAAGTGTGAATGCACACACACACATACACATTGCAATAAATCCCCCCAGTCAATTCTATTTGGATATCATTAGATTACATTACTATGTAAGTTTAAGGTGCACAACATAATTGTCTGAACTGCATATATTGTGAACTAATTTCTGCAGCAAATTTAGTTACTAATTAAGTTAATCTTCAAACCCCACTATAACATTTAACCAATCATGTAGTTACCTTACATAGATCATTTCCAATGTCTACCACCTGTCTACCACCATTCACTGTTGTTGGTCATTTCGTTTATGCATATTTTAGTGACCAAATGCATTGAGACTATTATTATCTTAATAACTAACACTCTTCTGTTTCCTTTAGAACTGTATGGCTTAATAAACAGTTACCTTATTTAACTAAAAATAATTTTGAAACAATTTTACTTTTTTTTGCCATTTATTTTACTTTATTCCATTTTATAATTGTTTTATTTTATTACATTTATTTATTATTACTTTCTCCTCTATATTTTCCCTTCTTTTATATAAATCTAAACTATTACCTATATAATTTTCCTTCTGTACAAAGCAAGAAATTCAACATTTCTCACAAGACAGACAAGATAGGAATACATTTTTATTTGTTGCAAACTTTTTTCACATTGATGCTGAAATAGAATTGAGTACGTTAATTTTTCTCAACACTTTTTTTTTTGGCTACTTCTATTGATCTTTCATTTACTTATCTTCGTAGAATTGAGCACATTAATTTCTAAGCAGATTATTTCCAAAATTTAATTTTTTTCCTTCAGAGGTTATTTTCTTAGTTTCTCTTAGAACTTAGTTAGAATATTTTATATGAATTAAGGCATATAAAAATAATTCTATGTCATTACAGTTCTCCTGTGAGACTTCCAAGGTGGTGCTAGTTGTAAAGAATCTGCATGTCAATACATGAGGCTCAAAAGACATTTGGTTTGATCGCTTGCTCTGGAAGATCCCCTGGCTGAGGAAATGGCAATTCACTCCAGTATTCTTAGCAATAAAACACTGAGAACAGACTTATGGGTGTGTGATGAATGGGGCAGGGAGGGTGAGATGTATTGGAAAAGTAACATGAAAACTTAAAGTAACATACATAAAATTGAGAGCCAATGGGAAATTGCTGGATGATTCAGGGACTCTGTAACAACCTGAAGGGTTGAGATGGGAGGAAAATGGAAGGGTGGTTCAAGAGGGAGAGGACATATATGTACATATGGCTGATTCATGTTGATTTTGGAAGAAAGCAACAAAATTCTGTACATCAATTATTCTTCAATTAAAAAATAAATTAAAAATTAATCCCATGGGCAGAGGAGCCTGTGGGTTATAGTCCATGTGATTGCATAGTGTCAGACACGATTAAGCATGCATAAAATCAATAAATCAATCTCTCCTTGGCAGTTATTAGATATAATCTTAATTAAAATGTATCATATTCTTATAGTCATAACAAAAGTAAATAAATCAGAAATTATTTATAACTGCATTTTATATACACAAAACCCTCTAAGAAAAGTCCAGTTACACACATACAAACACAAAATCATGCTCATATTTTCCAAATGAGCCAAGGACAGAAACTAGAGTTATGGTACTCAAGGGACTAAGACATTTATTGAAAACCATTACTGCATGCATAGAGAAGCTTTTTGCACTTTTTTTCTTATTTCTCCTTTCATCTATAGTGACTGCCAATTCTTGGAAATCTTTGCATGACAGGAATGATTGTAAAAACATTGGCCTATCCTTGGATGAAGTCAGTGCCAGTGTGGGCCTCTAGTTTTGATGAAAGGTGACTTTCAGAACCTGTATTTCCCAGCCAAATCTTGAGGGTTGCCATTAGATGATTAAGGTCAAAAAAGGCAGTCTGTAATGATCTCTGAGGAACATTGCACTCTCAGGAATATGTAGCAAAGAGATGTTTCTATTATTATGTAACAAATTACTAAGAATGAACCAATGTAAGACATGCATATATTATTTCACAGTTTCCATGAGAGATGAGTCTGGGTACAGATTATCTGAGTCCTCTGCTAACATGTCTGTCATAGGGCTACAGTCAAGGTTTTGACTGGGCTGATTTCTCATCTGGAGACTTGACTAGGGAAAAATCAACTTCCAAGCTTATTTGGGTTGCTGACAGAATGCTCCTAACAGCTACATAAATGTGGTATCCAGTGTTTTTCTGATTTACTGAAGAGTGCATGGGAGTCCTAGGGGCCACCATTTCCTGCAGGTTTCTATCAGTTCCTTCTCATAATGGCTTCCTTAACACACGTATTTCTTAAAGACAACAAGGAGATTATTTATACAGCTTAGCTCTATATGTACATATGGCTGATTCAATAAAAATCTCTCAACTTAAAATAAATTAAAAATTAATCCCATGGGCAGAGGAGCCTGTGGGTTATAGTCCATGTGATTGCATAGTGTCAGACACGATTAAGCATGCATAAAATCAATAAATCAATCTCTCCTTGGCAGTTATTAGATATAATCTTAATTAAAATGTATCATATTCTTATAGTCATAACAAAAGTAAATAAATCAGAAATTATTTATAACTGCATTTTATATACACAAAACCCTCTAAGAAAAGTCCAGTTACACACATACAAACACAAAATCATGCTCATATTTTCCAAATGAGCCAAGGACAGAAACTAGAGTTATGGTACTCAAGGGACTAAGACATTTATTGAAAACCATTACTGCATGCATAGAGAAGCTTTTTGCACTTTTTTTCTTATTTCTCCTTTCATCTATAGTGACTGCCAATTCTTGGAAATCTTTGCATGACAGGAATGATTGTAAAAACATTGGCCTATCCTTGGATGAAGTCAGTGCCAGTGTGGGCCTCTAGTTTTGATGAAAGGTGACTTTCAGAACCTGTATTTCCCAGCCAAATCTTGAGGGTTGCCATTAGATGATTAAGGTCAAAAAAGGCAGTCTGTAATGATCTCTGAGGAACATTGCACTCTCAGGAATATGTAGCAAAGAGATGTTTCTATTATTATGTAACAAATTACTAAGAATGAACCAATGTAAGACATGCATATATTATTTCACAGTTTCCATGAGAGATGAGTCTGGGTACAGATTATCTGAGTCCTCTGCTAACATGTCTGTCATAGGGCTACAGTCAAGGTTTTGACTGGGCTGATTTCTCATCTGGAGACTTGACTAGGGAAAAATCAACTTCCAAGCTTATTTGGGTTGCTGACAGAATGCTCCTAACAGCTACATAAATGTGGTATCCAGTGTTTTTCTGATTTACTGAAGAGTGCATGGGAGTCCTAGGGGCCACCATTTCCTGCAGGTTTCTATCAGTTCCTTCTCATAATGGCTTCCTTAACACACGTATTTCTTAAAGACAACAAGGAGATTATTTATACAGCTTAGACTCTTATAAGCATCATATAACCAAGTGATCTCCAAGAACCTTTGCTATATGAGCTAACCACAAAGATGACTTTCTATTACTTGTGCTATATTCAATTGGTTAGAAGCAAATTACAGGTCTGACCCATACTCAAGGGGAAAGGTTTTACACGGGGGAACACTGAGTTGCCAAAATGTCTGTCCATCACAACCTGGTTAGGTTGTAGTTATTAATCTTGTATTTTGATTGTCACTATCTTTCCATCAAGAAGTTTAACTAGCTTTTGCTATATATTATCAATTTGTGACCAGTATATACAGAAAGCATTATAATTTATGGGACTGAGATCACTAAGAACTAGAAAAAATATCTTTGGCAATATCAAATTTGGAATTTGCAAATTGATTTCTTTTTCAAAATATTCTAAAATTTCAGGATTTTTAAAATGAGGGCAAGACAAGTGATTGGGATCAATTACTGGAAGGGAGTACACAGTGAAGACTAGTAAGAATCCTATTTGGAAAATAATTGAACTGATTGAGTGATCAGGATATGGAGAATTTTTATGCAAAAGCATATAAACTGATGGGTGATATATCATTTACCAGTCAGGCTATCTTTGTCTTCTTATCTTTTATATAGTGATAGCTAAGAAACTGGAATGACATCGAATCTTCAATATGTTCATGTATGATTAGTATTCAAAATATGAGTTCAAACATAATATATTTTAGAAGAAATAATTTAATAAATAAACAAGCAAAGTAACTGTGAAAAAGTAATGTGCATTCTCCTTATACAGAAAAGAAGATAAAAACTGGAATCATCACAAAGAAAAGCATCAAGGAGGAAGTTTGAAAATCTGTTTTTGGAACATTTTCCCTCAAAGAATTAGGTTTGTCAGAGGCAAAGGAAAACCACAGCTAGCAAGTTAAAAAAAAAAAAGTCTTCAGAGTTTGGTATGTGAACAAAAAGTAAAGTTCAGACTTTGAAATAATAGCATCAGAAACTCAGGAAAATATAGGATCAACTTAAAAACAAATTTTGATTTACTAAAATCAATGGGGCCACCATTTCCTGCAGGTTTCTATCAGTTCCTTCTCATAATGGCTTCCTTAACACACGTATTTCTTAAAGACAACAAGGAGATTATTTATACAGCTTAGACTCTTATAAGCATCATATAACCAAGTGATCTCCAAGAACCTTTGCTATATGAGCTAACCACAAAGATGACTTTCTATTACTTGTGCTATATTCAATTGGTTAGAAGCAAATTACAGGTCTGACCCATACTCAAGGGGAAAGGTTTTACACGGGGGAACACTGAGTTGCCAAAATGTCTGTCCATCACAACCTGGTTAGGTTGTAGTTATTAATCTTGTATTTTGATTGTCACTATCTTTCCATCAAGAAGTTTAACTAGCTTTTGCTATATATTATCAATTTGTGACCAGTATATACAGAAAGCATTATAATTTATGGGACTGAGATCACTAAGAACTAGAAAAAATATCTTTGGCAATATCAAATTTGGAATTTGCAAATTGATTTTTTTTTCAAAATATTCTAAAATTTCAGGATTTTTAAAATGAGGGCAAGACAAGTGATTGGGATCAATTACTGGAAGGGAGTACACAGTGAAGACTAGTAAGAATCCTATTTGGAAAATAATTGAACTGATTGAGTGATCAGGATATGGAGAATTTTTATGCAAAAGCATATAAACTGATGGGTGATATATCATTTACCAGTCAGGCTATCTTTGTCTTCTTATCTTTTATATAGTGATAGCTAAGAAACTGGAATGACATCGAATCTTCAATATGTTCATGTATGATTAGTATTCAAAATATGAGTTCAAACATAATATATTTTAGAAGAAATAATTTAATAAATAAACAAGCAAAGTAACTGTGAAAAAGTAATGTGCATTCTCCTTATACAGAAAAGAAGATAAAAACTGGAATCATCACAAAGAAAAGCATCAAGGAGGAAGTTTGAAAATCTGTTTTTGGAACATTTTCCCTCAAAGAATTAGGTTTGTCAGAGGCAAAGGAAAACCACAGCTAGCAAGTTAAAAAAAAAAAAGTCTTCAGAGTTTGGTATGTGAACAAAAAGTAAAGTTCAGACTTTGAAATAATAGCATCAGAAACTCAGGAAAATATAGGATCAACTTAAAAACAAATTTTGATCTTGTGGTCAAGAAAAAATTCTGGGCTAGAGAGGGAAAAGAGGATCCAACAAATTCTTTTAACCTACATGTGGTAGAAGAAGAAAGGGGCCAAGTTAAGCAAGAGGTAAAAATTTTAAAACATAAACTTTCATAAAGGACGTAGATACACACCATACAGAAATAAAATATAACATAAAGTTTTCGCTTCCATTTGAAAATAAATGGGCCTAGGAGAGTTTATTCAGTTTTTATTATGAAAAGTTTTAACAAGGTCTTAGATATTCATGTTCAGAATTGTGTATCAAAGCAATGGATAACCATGTTGTTTCTTACAACTTTAGGTTACACATCCTCAGTTTAGTAAATTTTGTTATGAATTCCAGATAGGAAAAAGTTGAAGATTAAAAGCTGGAATCTGTCTTCTGATAGATCAGATGTGAAGGCTGAAGGATCTTAGAAGTTTTGCAAAGATAGAAGTTTTGCAAAAGTAGTAGTTAGTGAAATAAATTCAGATTTATTGTTAAAAAGTGGTAAAATAAATAAGCCACAGATTGACTACTGTTCAAAAATGCAAGATGATGACAAAGACAATCTCTGGGCAGAAAATGTACCTAAAATTCAATCTTGAAAGTAGGAAAAAAATGTAAAGAAGAAACTAGGCAATGAAATGGAAAAATTTCTTGTATTTAGGATGTGCCCATGCTTAGCTGCTCAGTTATGTCCCACTCTTTGCAACACAATGGACCTCAATACACCTTGCTTTTCTGTCCATGGGAATTCTTCTGATTAAGAATACTGGAGTGGTTTAAATGCCCTTCTCCTGGATTGCACATGGAATTTTCACTGTTTGAGCCACAAGGAGGCCCAACAATACTGGAGTGGAGACCCTATTCCTTCTTCAGGGGAACTTCTAGATCCAGGAATCAAACATAGCTCTCTTGTAATGCATGTAGAATCTTTACCACCTGAGATAACAGAGAAGCCATTACACCGAGGAAAATGTTGGAAATTAACCTAACCATCAAATGCAGTTATATTCTGTCAAGGGAAAGCAACCATTACCATGGTAAAATTTCCCTTTGTATATGTAAAACTTAGTTTCACTTTTTTTTAGGTATTTGATTATAAATAACTCCAAAGGAGAATTTCAAGTGCAAAGACAAATGGGTGCATATGAGAAGTTAAACCTCTGACCTCTTTCTTGGACTCCCCATTCTCTGTATATTTCTCCTCACTCTCTTTCTTCACTTTTTTTTCTTCTCTTCTTCATTGACTATCACATTTTCCCTAAATAACTTTCATGGTATGTGATTGGTCAATACAATACAACTCTAATTACAATGTGTATTAAATTACAAGACACATATTTTGCTTGGGAATTATATTTTACATATACTATAAGCATCTGAAATTGTTTTGTTTGTTGAACTTTTCAAGTAAAATATTTTAATAGACATTAATTAATTTCAAAAGATATTTCTTGCTATCTACAATGGGAATTTTGTACAAATGTTGGTATGATAAATGACATTAGAGCATTGATTTTGTCACTCCTTTAATAGGAACAAATCTGGTTAAATTGTTAATTTAAAATTCAAGTGTGTGGTGATTTTTCTAATAATATTTTAGGAGACAATGAATAGTAGTACATTAAATCATTAGGTGATTGCTTATAACTTGAAGTGAGCATGTTTTACAGTGACAGACTATCATCATGGTCCCTGTGGGAAGAGAGCTGTCATATGTATTAAACTTAAAAAAAAAAAAGGAAAAAAAAAAAGAAATTGGACCTAATTGACAATTTAAATACTGTCATGTTTGAGAAGTTAATCCACAACCCCAGATATTTTGAGGTTTATCTGAGGGAGACTGTATTTATATCCTTGATGTATAGTCAATGGCCCACAACTGAAGATGGTAGATTTCCTGTCAAATAAATACTATATTTGATTTTCCCTTACAGTTTTTTATTTTTCAATAATTCTCAGTGTGTTTATTGAGTTCCATACCGCTCTTTAGGAAATCTTCAAGCAAAAATAGATTAAAAATAAATAAATAAACTGGACTGAATCCACCAACCTTTTCTTCAGTCTTTAGTGGATATATCGATGTTTATTTGAATGAATTTCAAAGAATGATTATTTTCTAGTCAATTTGCATATAAAACAAAAAATCCATCATTGTTTTAACAAAATTTTGTTTTAAAAGTTCTACTTTACATTCCTGGAAGCAGAACCATGGAAAATATTTCTGTTTCTCATTCTATGCGAAAATATCATATAGGAATTGTTCTCCTTTTAACACTTGGAGAAAAAATAACAATTATAAGTAAATATAATCAATTACAACTACAATTAAGTGCATTGTATATTATTGTCTGTATCCATTTTATCCATAGACTGTCTCAATCTGTACCTTATAGATATTTTTTCTCTCTTTTTTTTTTCTCTTGACATTTTTGATTAAATAATTATTTTTGTGGAGGACTGCCCTGCATTGTAGAAAGATCATTCATACACTGGCCTCTGCTATTGATGCTAATACTATTTCTTCACCTTATGAAAAAATCAATTGTTTTGTTGTTGAACTTTTCAAGTAAAATATTTTAATAGACATTAATTAATTTCAAAAGATATTTCTTGCTATCTACAATGGGAATTTTGTACAAATGTTGGTATGATAAATGACATTAGAGCATTGATTTTGTCACTCCTTTAATAGGAACAAATCTGGTTAAATTGTTAATTTAAAATTCAAGTGTGTGGTGATTTTTCTAATAATATTTTAGGAGACAATGAATAGTAGTACATTAAATCATTAGGTGATTGCTTATAACTTGAAGTGAGCATGTTTTACAGTGACAGACTATCATCATGGTCCCTGTGGGAAGAGAGCTGTCATATGTATTAAACTTAAAAAAAAAAAAGGAAAAAAAAAAAGAAATTGGACCTAATTGACAATTTAAATACTGTCATGTTTGAGAAGTTAATCCACAACCCCAGATATTTTGAGGTTTATCTGAGGGAGACTGTATTTATATCCTTGATGTATAGTCAATGGCCCACAACTGAAGATGGTAGATTTCCTGTCAAATAAATACTATATTTGATTTTCCCTTACAGTTTTTTATTTTTCAATAATTCTCAGTGTGTTTATTGAGTTCCATACCGCTCTTTAGGAAATCTTCAAGCAAAAATAGATTAAAAATAAATAAATAAACTGGACTGAATCCACCAACCTTTTCTTCAGTCTTTAGTGGATATATCGATGTTTATTTGAATGAATTTCAAAGAATGATTATTTTCTAGTCAATTTGCATATAAAACAAAAAATCCATCATTGTTTTAACAAAATTTTGTTTTAAAAGTTCTACTTTACATTCCTGGAAGCAGAACCATGGAAAATATTTCTGTTTCTCATTCTATGCGAAAATATCATATAGGAATTGTTCTCCTTTTAACACTTGGAGAAAAAATAACAATTATAAGTAAATATAATCAATTACAACTACAATTAAGTGCATTGTATATTATTGTCTGTATCCATTTTATCCATAGACTGTCTCAATCTGTACCTTATAGATATTTTTCTCTTTTTTTCTCTTGACATTTTTGATTAAATAATTATTTTTGTGGAGGACTGCCCTGCATTGTAGAAAGATCATTCATACACTGGCCTCTGCTATTGATGCTAATACTATTTCTTCACCTTATGACAACACAAAAAATATCTCTAGATGTTGCAAATATTCCCCTTGCACAAGATAGCCTCTTCACATTGATAACTCCTGCTTTAAATTGACTGCAAATATCAGTTTTAAATTTATGACATATTTGATATAATAATGTGAGAATGTCATAAAAAAAGATTATTTGACTTAGGATAAACATGTCTGGAATCTATGTACCTAAATTTCTTCTCTAAAATTCTAAGGAAAGAAGAGACAAAAAAAAAAAATCACAAGAAAATCCATGTCAGTGCTAAATAAATGGAATATCATTGTCTCTTAGACTCTTTGATGGTTGTTTTGTTTACTTGTTTTTGCTTTTATTTAGTAGAAGCTGTGGGACTTCCTGGGTGGTGCTAGCGTAAAAATCCACAAGCCAATGCAAGAGATTCAAGAGACTTTAACTCAATCCCTGGATCAGAAAGAGTTCCTGGAGTAGAAAGTGGAAATCCACTCTAATATTCTTCTTTGGAAAATTCCAAGGACAGAGGACAGAGGCGCTTCACAGGCTACAGTCCATGGGGGTTATGTTGTGTCAGGCATGACTGAGCAACTGAGTGCACACACAGAGGCACTGGGTTCTCATCACTTCCAAAAGTAGATTAAACAAATTAATGTGATAGTCATATGAGGCAAAAGTCAAAGTGATACTCAACAGAATTTAACCAACATCATTTAGAATAGAGGACCAGGAGATGAAAGCTGCCATAGAGTATTTGGTGGTCATGAAAGGATAAATATTGACATTATGAGGTTGCAAATTACACTACAAGATTCATCCTTCAGTAGTTTGTTCATATATTGTTCTCCTTTTAACACTTGGAGAAAAAATAACAATTATAAGTAAATATAATCAATTACAACTACAATTAAGTGCATTGTATATTATTGTCTGTATCCATTTTATCCATAGACTGTCTCAATCTGTACCTTATAGATATTTTTTCTCTCTTTTTTTTTTCTCTTGACATTTTTGATTAAATAATTATTTTTGTGGAGGACTGCCCTGCATTGTAGAAAGATCATTCATACACTGGCCTCTGCTATTGATGCTAATACTATTTCTTCACCTTATGACAACACAAAAAATATCTCTAGATGTTGCAAATATTCCCCTTGCACAAGATAGCCTCTTCACATTGATAACTCCTGCTTTAAATTGACTGCAAATATCAGTTTTAAATTTATGACATATTTGATATAATAATGTGAGAATGTCATAAAAAAAGATTATTTGACTTAGGATAAACATGTCTGGAATCTATGTACCTAAATTTCTTCTCTAAAATTCTAAGGAAAGAAGAGACAAAAAAAAAATCACAAGAAAATCCATGTCAGTGCTAAATAAATGGAATATCATTGTCTCTTAGACTCTTTGATGGTTGTTTTGTTTACTTGTTTTTGCTTTTATTTAGTAGAAGCTGTGGGACTTCCTGGGTGGTGCTAGCGTAAAAATCCACAAGCCAATGCAAGAGATTCAAGAGACTTTAACTCAATCCCTGGATCAGAAAGAGTTCCTGGAGTAGAAAGTGGAAATCCACTCTAATATTCTTCTTTGGAAAATTCCAAGGACAGAGGACAGAGGCGCTTCACAGGCTACAGTCCATGGGGGTTATGTTGTGTCAGGCATGACTGAGCAACTGAGTGCACACACAGAGGCACTGGGTTCTCATCACTTCCAAAAGTAGATTAAACAAATTAATGTGATAGTCATATGAGGCAAAAGTCAAAGTGATACTCAACAGAATTTAACCAACATCATTTAGAATAGAGGACCAGGAGATGAAAGCTGCCATAGAGTATTTGGTGGTCATGAAAGGATAAATATTGACATTATGAGGGGTTGCAAATTACACTACAAGATTCATCCTTCAGTAGTTTGTTCATATATTGTGTTCAACATAAAGAGCGATATCAATGAGCAGATAACTTTATTATATGGCATATTTTAACTTGTGCAGGTTGTCAAATAGGGAGATGATATATATCATCATGTGCATGGATGTGTGCCTGCTAAGTTGCTTCATGTCTTACTCTTTACAACCCTAGAGATTGTAGCTGACAATCTTCTCTGTCCATGGGATCCTCCAGGCAAGAATACTGGAATGGACTGCCATGCCCTCTTCCAGGGGATCTTGCCAATCCAGGGATCGAATCTGCTTCTCTTGGGACTCCTACAATGCGGGTGAATTCGTTACCTCTGAGCCACCTGGAAAGTCCCATATATCATCACATACACATACAAATAAACTTAGATAATGATAAATTTATGCAAGTAATGGACTCTTACACTACTCTACCATTAACCACTTGATCTCATTTCTTATAAAATAATCTCTAGGAAGATTACATTAATTCCATATATCTCTCACCTTTATGTGAGATTGGTATGTTTAAACAGAGAATGAATAAATACCATATAAGATCCACATTAGTTCTTGATGTTGTACAGGCTTAGATCCTCATTGTGGGGAGATTCAAAAAGAGAAAAATCACCAGACAATAAAAGATGAGGCTTTTCAAACAAATATGAGAAACTGGAGAAAATACTCCTTGTGAAGTAGACATATTGTGAGAAAGAAGTCCAAAAATCTGGATAGTAATTTTTAAAGCTTTCAATTTAGATCCTCTAGCACAGTTTGAGATTGTATGCTCTTTTTAAACTGAGAATAATCTGAAATAAAAAAAGATTATATTTTTGCTAAAATTAATGGTTTCATTATTAAAAGACATAATAGAGAAAAGTACATACTGTATCCTTCAGAAAACCACATCCTACAGATCCACTGGAATTATAGCATGTTATAGGATAGTCCAGCCTAGTGTTTCCTATTTGTCTCCATTCTCAAATGCCTTACTTCCAGGGTAAGAACACCTTAAAGGTGAGCAAGTGTGTACTGATAGACTACAATATACCTTCATCTTTTTTAGTTATTTATGTAAAATGTTTATGAGGAACTGGTACTTAGAGCTCACTTTCAGGATAGAAGTTTTCACAAACTTTTTACATTTTACATTTACATGCTGATTTTATACTAAGGATATACCTTATTTCAGATATATTGCTAGGGAGTAAGGATAGAATAACAAGCACAGCATATAAAATCTCTGTCCTTTTGGCCTTAATGTGTTAATGCCAAAAACAGAAAGAGAAAATTTTAAAAATATTAATATAGACTACAGTAAGTTCCCTATATATGAATGAATGAGTTCCATTCTAAGAGTGCATTCATTGAGTCCAGTTGGCTCAAAAGTGCATTAAACTTAGCCTAGGTATCTGACTAACTCAACCATCTATATAGCATTCTACTATAATAAAATGTTTTTCACATTTAATAATACATAAGAAACAAAAAATAAATATAATATTTTTAGTCTTATATTACAGTAGAACAGCTGGCATAAATACTCACCTACTACTAAGATCTCATTTCTTATAAAATAATCTCTAGGAAGATTACATTAATTCCATATATCTCTCACCTTTATGTGAGATTGGTATGTTTAAACAGAGAATGAATAAATACCATATAAGATCCACATTAGTTCTTGATGTTGTACAGGCTTAGATCCTCATTGTGGGGAGATTCAAAAAGAGAAAAATCACCAGACAATAAAAGATGAGGCTTTTCAAACAAATATGAGAAACTGGAGAAAATACTCCTTGTGAAGTAGACATATTGTGAGAAAGAAGTCCAAAAATCTGGATAGTAATTTTTAAAGCTTTCAATTTAGATCCTCTAGCACAGTTTGAGATTGTATGCTCTTTTTAAACTGAGAATAATCTGAAATAAAAAAAGATTATATTTTTGCTAAAATTAATGGTTTCATTATTAAAAGACATAATAGAGAAAAGTACATACTGTATCCTTCAGAAAACCACATCCTACAGATCCACTGGAATTATAGCATGTTATAGGATAGTCCAGCCTAGTGTTTCCTATTTGTCTCCATTCTCAAATGCCTTACTTCCAGGGTAAGAACACCTTAAAGGTGAGCAAGTGTGTACTGATAGACTACAATATACCTTCATCTTTTTTAGTTATTTATGTAAAATGTTTATGAGGAACTGGTACTTAGAGCTCACTTTCAGGATAGAAGTTTTCACAAACTTTTACATTTTACATTTACATGCTGATTTTATACTAAGGATATACCTTATTTCAGATATATTGCTAGGGAGTAAGGATAGAATAACAAGCACAGCATATAAAATCTCTGTCCTTTTGGCCTTAATGTGTTAATGCCAAAAACAGAAAGAGAAAATTTTAAAAATATTAATATAGACTACAGTAAGTTCCCTATATATGAATGAATGAGTTCCATTCTAAGAGTGCATTCATTGAGTCCAGTTGGCTCAAAAGTGCATTAAACTTAGCCTAGGTATCTGACTAACTCAACCATCTATATAGCATTCTACTATAATAAAATGTTTTTCACATTTAATAATACATAAGAAACAAAAAATAAATATAATATTTTTAGTCTTATATTACAGTAGAACAGCTGGCATGCAAGGGCTCGCATTAAGTGAACAGGAAAGAAGAGTTACTGACTGGAAGAGGGAGAGAAGATGGAAGATGTTAGAGCTGGGATGTCACCAGCAATAGGAGATGGAGAAGAAGCTGCAATTTCACTCAGGCCTGATACAAGTTCTGACTCATGGGACAGATTCTGATTCCTTGCTGGACTTAATTCTATTCTCCCTCCTGAAAAAACAACTCAGTGATGTCTGGGTAGTAGCTCTATTGTGCTCATCATAGATTACACAGCAGCACTGGATTGTGTTTTGAACAGCTGTTGAAACATTAATGTACCATTCTAAGTTGGAGCCATCTGCCTCAAAAACTAAGAGTGCCTCCTTAAATAAAGAAAATTATCTTTCCACTTTCTACATCTTTGGTTCTTCAGTTATTTCTTCTACCCCTTTACTTTCTTTGTCCTTTCTCTGGGCACATTATTATTTTTGAAATCTGAAACTTAAGTATTTGTATGTAGAGGACTTCCTGTATATTTACATCAACATGGAAGGGTGAATAACTTCCCCCACCATCAAAAAAGATGTTCTCATGCTAAGTCTTGGAAATTGTGTATACACTATCTTCAGTCATAAAAGGCAATTTTTATTTATGACTAAATTAAGGAATTTGAGATGGTGATATTATCCTTTACAAATGGGACCAATGAAATTACTGAGATCATTAGAGAAAAAAACAGTAAAATCAGATACATAGAAACAGAAGGAAGCAGTTTGAGAGAGAAAAGATGCTATATTACCAGCTTTGGAGATGGAAGACCATCGGTCATGAAACAAGGAATGTCAATCTATATTAGCTGGAGTGAAAGGTATGCAATTGCTTCCCCTGTAGAGTCACAGAAGGAATGCAGATCTGGCGATGACTTGATTTCAACCCAGTAATATTATTTTAGGTTTCTGACCTCTGGATCTGGAAGATAATAAATGTACATTGTTTTAATCCACTTTGTGGTGATTTGCTACAATAATAACAGGAAATAAAGATGAAGTTATTTTAAATATTTAGTAAAATTAAACATAGTAAAGGACTAGCAAGTGATAGCTATTTTGAATAAAATGGACAAGCAAGAAGGAATTTCCTAATGAAGTATTGTTTGCAAACAAGCAAAAATGAAGTGAGAAATATAGTAAGCAAATAGCTAAGGCAATACAAAGCCAAGGAAGTGTAATCTGTGACAAAAGCATGTGTTGCCTGTATTCTAAGAACAACAGTACAGTGAATATCAAGAAATCTAAAAGAGGCACAATGGAAAAGGTGAGCAATCCTAATTGTTCAGGTAATCTGTGGGCTGGATTGTGGCACTTATTTTATGGGTGATAAGCACAGTTGGGAATTTTTGAGAAGAGCAATGCCATATTATAAAAAGGTTACCATGACTTCTCTGTAAAGAAGAAACTATTATGGCCAATAGCCTGCTGCTCTTGTCTAGACAGAGGTTATAGAAACATGGGTGCTACCTATATAAAAGCAACATTATTATGTTTTTGAACATATCCTGATTTAACAAAGCAAACCTGAACTTTACATTAATAAAAGCATCATGCACTTTAGTAAACAGAGTACAAAGTAAAATTCTCTTCTGCATATTTTTGTAGAGTTGTATTAGAAAGTATTTATCCCACTTAAGAGCAGAAACTTCATTAACACATTAGCTTTAATGAGAGAGCTGATACATAAGCAAAAACAAAACAGAATAAACAAATCTAGCACAAAATGCCCACCTCATATATAATAATTATATTAGTGTGTACTGGAGTGCTTTTACTTTTAAAGGACAAACTTGAAAAGATTAATGAGAACAGTAAAATCAGATACATAGAAACAGAAGGAAGCAGTTTGAGAGAGAAAAGATGCTATATTACCAGCTTTGAGATGGAAGACCATCGGTCATGAAACAAGGAATGTCAATCTATATTAGCTGGAGTGAAAGGTATGCAATTGCTTCCCCTGTAGAGTCACAGAAGGAATGCAGATCTGGCGATGACTTGATTTCAACCCAGTAATATTATTTTAGGTTTCTGACCTCTGGATCTGGAAGATAATAAATGTACATTGTTTTAATCCACTTTGTGGTGATTTGCTACAATAATAACAGGAAATAAAGATGAAGTTATTTTAAATATTTAGTAAAATTAAACATAGTAAAGGACTAGCAAGTGATAGCTATTTTGAATAAAATGGACAAGCAAGAAGGAATTTCCTAATGAAGTATTGTTTGCAAACAAGCAAAAATGAAGTGAGAAATATAGTAAGCAAATAGCTAAGGCAATACAAAGCCAAGGAAGTGTAATCTGTGACAAAAGCATGTGTTGCCTGTATTCTAAGAACAACAGTACAGTGAATATCAAGAAATCTAAAAGAGGCACAATGGAAAAGGTGAGCAATCCTAATTGTTCAGGTAATCTGTGGGCTGGATTGTGGCACTTATTTTATGGGTGATAAGCACAGTTGGGAATTTTTGAGAAGAGCAATGCCATATTATAAAAAGGTTACCATGACTTCTCTGTAAAGAAGAAACTATTATGGCCAATAGCCTGCTGCTCTTGTCTAGACAGAGGTTATAGAAACATGGGTGCTACCTATATAAAAGCAACATTATTATGTTTTTGAACATATCCTGATTTAACAAAGCAAACCTGAACTTTACATTAATAAAAGCATCATGCACTTTAGTAAACAGAGTACAAAGTAAAATTCTCTTCTGCATATTTTTGTAGAGTTGTATTAGAAAGTATTTATCCCACTTAAGAGCAGAAACTTCATTAACACATTAGCTTTAATGAGAGAGCTGATACATAAGCAAAAACAAAACAGAATAAACAAATCTAGCACAAAATGCCCACCTCATATATAATAATTATATTAGTGTGTACTGGAGTGCTTTTACTTTTAAAGGACAAACTTGAAAAGAAACATAAAAAGGTATTAAAATATTTATTTTTTAAATGAAATGTTATAATCTGCAGAAAATTATATTAATCTTGACCCTATATTTTGAAAAGTATTCAGAGACCTCTCATTCGAGATGAAATATCATGTATAATTATTTTGCATTCCTTTTAAAGTATAGAGATAATTATACAAATAGAGAAAAATATTTCTTCTCAAGACAGTATAACAGACTGGAAATGAAAATAGCTTGTATTCTGCATGCATGTGTTCCTGTGTGCAAGCTCAGTCCTTTCAGTCATATTCAACACATTCATACCCTATGGACTGTAGCCCAAGAAGGCCCTATGTCCATGTATTCTCCAAGTGAGAATACTGGAGTGGGTTGTTATGGCTTCCTACAGGGGATCTTCTCAACCCAAGAATTGAACCTACATCTCCTGCATTGTAAGCAGATTCTTTACCCACTGACCCACGTGGGAAACTCTTGTACTCTAGGTGTGTGAGCATAAAGTTTTATTCATTGCCACAGAGAATGGGGTTCCAAGGCAACTTTAGTGGTAAAGAACCTGCCTGCCAATGTAAGAAGCATAAGAATTGTGGGCTCAATCCCCAGGTTAGGAAGATCCCTTGGAGAAAGAAATGTCAATCCACTCCAGTATTCTTGCCTGGAGAATCCCATGGACAGAAGAGCCCGGTGGGCTACAGTCCATAGGATTGCAAAGAGTCAGCCATGACTGAAGTGATTTAGCACCAATGTATAAATAATGCAAGATCTAATGAGATAGATATAGTATAATTGATTATATTGGGCAAAAATTGAAGGGCCTATCTAGCTTGCACTGATAAGGATAATTATGCAATTTAAACAGTAAGATTTTGTTCCAGTTGTGTTCTAGTTCCTAATATTGACCCCAACCAGAAAGCATTTATCAAGGTGGTGAAACTTCTCCTGCAGAAACTATTTAGTCATTTATCTAATACATATGTCATCCAAGACCTGTCAATTTTTATGACTGTACCTGAATGTCTCATAGGCTTCTAGAAACTTGGCATAATCAAAGGAGGGATCATGATTTCCCTCACAGCCAAAACATGCTCCAGCTTTCTCCACTGGGAGTTGGCACCATTATCACTTTTAGCTATGAGTTGTTCAGCTGTGTCTGACTCTTTGAGAATCCGTGGACTGTAACCTGCCAGGCTCCTGTGACCATTGATTTCTCCAGGGAAGAATACTTGAGTTACTACTCAAGTAGCTAACTACTGATCCAAGGATTGAACTGGGTCTCCCGCATCACAAGCAGATTCTTTACCACCTGAGCATCCCTTTTAAATTCCCCCATTATTTGTGTGTGTGAGTGTGTATATGTTGTTTTTCTGACAGAGCACTGGGGCGATCTTTCAACTGTGAAGCCTAATGGGGTCCATAGGGGTAAAACACACAGAAATATGGGAGACTCTTATGTCTATGACCCCCAGGAGTTTCTCATTGTTATATCATTTTTTTCATTGAGTCGGCAGCAGTTCCTAAAAATTATCATTAATTTTTTGCTACAAAGCTCTCAAATAAGTTTATCTGTATATACTTTCTTCTAGAGATTTCTTCAACCTCACTTATCTGATGGTTCCAGGAAAAATGCATTAATCTTTATTATGCTTAGTTTTTTATTCTTGTAGGTATAGGGGTGACAATTCCCAATCCCTTCACATTTCGAGCTCTAAAATGGAAGTTGCTCGTATTTTTGAACATTATTTCCCTGATGTTAATGATGTAGAATGTATTTCATATGGTTTGTCAATTTGTAATTATTGTGTACATGTGTGTGTGAAGAAAAAGTGCCAAAGGAAGAGAAATAATATTTGCTAGACATATTAATGATAAATATTTGTACCCAGAAAAAATAAACTTTATAATTCAGTAAGAAAAAGACAGCCCATCAAATAAGTTACTCTTGATGTCAGTTCTATATCATCAAATATTCATTAACCATAAATACAAAAAAGTCCCTAAACCTATCCAGTCACCTTATTCTGTACCTTTATCATCATAATCCAAAATGCCATTATCCTTTACCTGAACTTTATAATTACATTTGTATTTAGTTTTTCTTCCAAACTCTGACATCCAATAGCTATATTCCAAAGGTAACGAGGTGATTTTAAGCCATAAATATCACATCACTTTCCAGCTTAGAACTTTCCAGTAGCCTCTCATTACACACAGGATATCTCTGTTACTACCGTAGTCTCCAAAGCCCAGTATGTTGTCACTCACCACTTTAACTTCTTCTACTATATCCTCATGCAGTATGCTCTATCAGTTTTGACCTTCATTTTGTTTCTTAATGAGAATGTGTCTGATTTACATCATTTCCTCTGCTTGAAATTATCTCTGCATTGCAAGCTCTTGTTTGTCTTTCAGGTTTCAGTCTAAATGTCATTTACTACAAGAAGACTCCTTTTAACAATCAAGTTTAATACAAGCTTCTGTACCAATTTAAATGTTTACAGCTATAAAAAAAATGCTTATTCATCTGGCTTAAATCATGAAAAGTTGCATAATTTCACTTGATATCTGAGTTAAGGTTGGCTCTGCATGTAATTTCTGAAATGACTCAGTGATGTAATCAGAGGTCCATTTTTCTTTTTTTTCCCATTTTCTTCCAAATAACTTTTATGACATGAGCTCATTGAGCACTGAAGAGGAGAACAATGGTGGTTGGGAGACAACCGGCAGTGTCAGTAAACTGCAGTTCTTCTCTGTCATTATATTTGATAGCCTGTTTTTATATTTCTTAGTCTATCAATCTATAATTTGATATTATCCTGTTTGATTATTTGTTTAAAAAGTGTACTGCATTATGATAAAAAAAAAAAAAGTACATGCTCTGGAGCTTTCCTGCTTAAGTTAAATTCCTGACCACCTTTTTCTTTTTTTTTTAGCAGTTTGACTTAGGCGATTTATTTAACCTTTCTGTGCCTCAGTTCTTCATAGTAAAATAGGAATGAATATAATAATATCCATACCGAAGATTCATTATATTATTGCAACTATTTTTACTTAAAACACTCAGAAGAATATAGGGGATATATTAAGCACTATATCAGAATTTACTATTTTAATATTTAATTAGAGTTTTGTCTCCATCTTCATCATCCAGACATATATATATATATATATGTATCAGAAAATATATCCCAGTAAAACAAAGATTTTTATGTGACTGTGTAGAAATAGCTAACATAGCAGGCTTGAGACTATGACCTTCAAAAGCTCAGTTTGAAATTAAGGTGTTCTCTGGTATTTAGAAACTTAGATTTCAGGAGAGTTCTCAACATTCCCAAGCTGATGACATTAATTCAGAGATCTTAAAATGTGCAAATAATATGACTTATGCTGGACACCAGCTGTCTTTCACAGAGTTTGAAATTTTTGTTCAAGTTAGAGATTGCTGTACTGAGAAACACTTGCTAACAACTTTCTAACTGAATTTTCTTTTATTTATTTATTTTTAAATTTTTTTAAACCTCTATTTTGCTTTAAGATTTTACAGAGTTTTGTTGTTTAGAGATATGTATGTTCCTAGATTAGTCATATGTATATCCCCCCCACCTTCCCACCCCTCCCAACCATCACACAGCAACCCTGAAGGATCCTTTTTTCGCACAGAGCAATGACTATAGCTATTTTCTTCACTTATATTAGTACAGGCCTTCATGCTACTTCCTTTATGTCTTCCACCCTCTGGTCCTTCCCCACAATGTCCATATGTCCACTGTCCCTGTCTGTCTTTCCATCGCTTCACTGCATGTGCCATCATCACCATCCTACTTGATTCCATATATATGTGTTAATATACTGTATTTGTCCTTCTCTTTCTGACTGACTTCACTTTTTATGATAGGTTCTAGATCCAGCCACCTCATTAAGGCTGATTCTTCTGCATCTCTCTTTATAGCTGTGTAGTATCCCATTGTATACATGTACCAGAGATTTTGTATTCACTCGTTTGTCAATGGACATCTAGGTTTCTTCCATGTTCTAGCTATTGTATAGAGAGCTGCAGTGAATATTTTGGTACAGGTGCTTCTTTCAGATTTGATTTCATCAGGATATAAGCCTAAGAGTGGGATTGCTGGGTCATAGGGTGCTTCTATTTTTAGTTTTTTAAGAAATCTCCAGACTGTCTTCCATAGAGGCTGTATCAGTTTACATTCCCACCAGCAATGCAGGAATGGTCCCTTTTATCCGCACCCTCTCCAGCATTTATTGTCTGTCGATTTGTGGATGATGGCCATTCTGACGGGTGTGAGGTGATATCTCATTGCAGTTTGGATTTGCATTTCTCTAATTATAAGAGAAGTTGAGCATTGTTCCACGTGCTTTTGGGCCATCTGTATGTCGTCGTTGGAGAGGTGTCTGTTTAGGTCCTTTTCCCATTTTTTGATTGGGTAGTTCATTTTTCCAGTGCTGAGTTGTCTGAGTTGCTTGTAGATTTTGGAGATTAATTCTTTGTCTGTTATTTCATTTGCTATTATTTTCACCCATTCTGTGGGCTGTCTGTTGACCTTTTCTGTAGTTTCTTTTGCTGTACAAAAGCTTTTAAGTTTCATGAGGTCCCACATGTTCATTTTTCTTTTCAGTTAAGTTTTTACAGAGTTTTGTTGTTTAGAGATATGTATGTTCCTAGATTAGTCATATGTATATCCCCCCCACCTTCCCACCCCTCCCAACCATCACACAGCAACCCTGAAGGATCCTTTTTTCGCACAGAGCAATGACTATAGCTATTTTCTTCACTTATATTAGTACAGGCCTTCATGCTACTTCCTTTATGTCTTCCACCCTCTGGTCCTTCCCCACAATGTCCATATGTCCACTGTCCCTGTCTGTCTTTCCATCGCTTCACTGCATGTGCCATCATCACCATCCTACTTGATTCCATATATATGTGTTAATATACTGTATTTGTCCTTCTCTTTCTGACTGACTTCACTTTTTATGATAGGTTCTAGATCCAGCCACCTCATTAAGGCTGATTCTTCTGCATCTCTCTTTATAGCTGTGTAGTATCCCATTGTATACATGTACCAGAGATTTTGTATTCACTCGTTTGTCAATGGACATCTAGGTTTCTTCCATGTTCTAGCTATTGTATAGAGAGCTGCAGTGAATATTTTGGTACAGGTGCTTCTTTCAGATTTGATTTCATCAGGATATAAGCCTAAGAGTGGGATTGCTGGGTCATAGGGTGCTTCTATTTTTAGTTTTTTAAGAAATCTCCAGACTGTCTTCCATAGAGGCTGTATCAGTTTACATTCCCACCAGCAATGCAGGAATGGTCCCTTTTATCCGCACCCTCTCCAGCATTTATTGTCTGTCGATTTGTGGATGATGGCCATTCTGACGGGTGTGAGGTGATATCTCATTGCAGTTTGGATTTGCATTTCTCTAATTATAAGAGAAGTTGAGCATTGTTCCACGTGCTTTTGGGCCATCTGTATGTCGTCGTTGGAGAGGTGTCTGTTTAGGTCCTTTTCCCATTTTTTGATTGGGTAGTTCATTTTTCCAGTGCTGAGTTGTCTGAGTTGCTTGTAGATTTTGGAGATTAATTCTTTGTCTGTTATTTCATTTGCTATTATTTTCACCCATTCTGTGGGCTGTCTGTTGACCTTTTCTGTAGTTTCTTTTGCTGTACAAAAGCTTTTAAGTTTCATGAGGTCCCACATGTTCATTTTTCTTTTCAGTTCCGCTATTCTAGTAGGTGGGTCAGAGAAGATCTTGCTTTGATTGATATCCTTGAAGGTTTTGCCTATATTCTCCTCTAAGAGTTTGATGGTTTCTGGTCTTACATTTAGGTCTTTAATCCATTTTGAGTTGAGCTTTGTGTATGGTGTCAGAGAATGTTCCAACTTCATTTTTTCTTTGCATGTAACTGTCCAGTTTTCCCCACGCCACTTGCTGAAGAGGCTGTCTTTTTCCCATTTTATACTGTCGACTCCTTTGTCAAAAATAGGCTGCCCATAGGTGTGTAGGTTTATGTCTGGGTTCTCAATCTTGTTCCATTGGTCTATATTTCTGTTTTTGTACCAGTATCATACTGTCTTGATGAATGTTACTTTGTAGCATACTCTGAAGTTGGGGAGGCTGATTCCTCCAGATCCATTATTCCTCAGGATTGCTTTGACTATTCGAGGTCTTTTGTGTTTCCATATGAACTGTGTTATTCTTTGGTCTAGCTCTGTGAAGAATGTCATTGGAAGTTTGATAGGCATCACATTGAATCTATAGATGATATTTGGTAGTATGGTCATTTTCACAATATTGATTCTTCTGGCCCAGGAACATGGAATATCTCTCCATCTGTTTAGGTATTCTTTAATATCTCTCACAAGTGTCTTGTAAATTTCAGTGTACAGTTCTTTTGTTTCTTTGGGTAGATTTATTCCTAGATATTTGATTCTTTTGGTTTGGATGGCCATTCTGACGGGTGTGAGGTGATATCTCATTGCAGTTTGGATTTGCATTTCTCTAATTATAAGAGAAGTTGAGCATTGTTCCACGTGCTTTTGGGCCATCTGTATGTCGTCGTTGGAGAGGTGTCTGTTTAGGTCCTTTTCCCATTTTTTGATTGGGTAGTTCATTTTTCCAGTGCTGAGTTGTCTGAGTTGCTTGTAGATTTTGGAGATTAATTCTTTGTCTGTTATTTCATTTGCTATTATTTTCACCCATTCTGTGGGCTGTCTGTTGACCTTTTCTGTAGTTTCTTTTGCTGTACAAAAGCTTTTAAGTTTCATGAGGTCCCACATGTTCATTTTTCTTTTCAGTTCCGCTATTCTAGTAGGTGGGTCAGAGAAGATCTTGCTTTGATTGATATCCTTGAAGGTTTTGCCTATATTCTCCTCTAAGAGTTTGATGGTTTCTGGTCTTACATTTAGGTCTTTAATCCATTTTGAGTTGAGCTTTGTGTATGGTGTCAGAGAATGTTCCAACTTCATTTTTTCTTTGCATGTAACTGTCCAGTTTTCCCCACGCCACTTGCTGAAGAGGCTGTCTTTTTCCCATTTTATACTGTCGACTCCTTTGTCAAAAATAGGCTGCCCATAGGTGTGTAGGTTTATGTCTGGGTTCTCAATCTTGTTCCATTGGTCTATATTTCTGTTTTTGTACCAGTATCATACTGTCTTGATGAATGTTACTTTGTAGCATACTCTGAAGTTGGGGAGGCTGATTCCTCCAGATCCATTATTCCTCAGGATTGCTTTGACTATTCGAGGTCTTTTGTGTTTCCATATGAACTGTGTTATTCTTTGGTCTAGCTCTGTGAAGAATGTCATTGGAAGTTTGATAGGCATCACATTGAATCTATAGATGATATTTGGTAGTATGGTCATTTTCACAATATTGATTCTTCTGGCCCAGGAACATGGAATATCTCTCCATCTGTTTAGGTATTCTTTAATATCTCTCACAAGTGTCTTGTAAATTTCAGTGTACAGTTCTTTTGTTTCTTTGGGTAGATTTATTCCTAGATATTTGATTCTTTTGGTTGCGATGGTGAAGGGGATTGCCTCTTTGATTTCGTTTTCTGATTTTTCATTGTTTGTGTATAGGAATGACAGTGATTTCTGTGTGTTGACTTTGTATCTTGCGACTTTGCTGAATTCGCTGATTAACTCTAGTAGTTTATAATAGTGTCTTTGGGATTTTCTATGTATTATATCATGTCATCTGCAAATAGAGAGAGCTTGACTTCTTCTTTTCCAATCTGGATTCCTTTTATTTCTTTCTCTTCTCTTATTGCTGTTGCTAGAGCTTCTAGGACTATGTTGAATAAAAATGGTGAAAGTGGACACCCTTGTCTTGTTCCTGATCTTAGAGGAAATGCTTTGAGTTTTTCACCTTTGAGGATAATGTTCGCTGTGGGCTTCTCATAGATGTCTTTCGCTATGTTGAGATATGTTCCTTCTATGCCCATTTTTTGAAGAGTTTTTATCATAAATGTATGTTGTACTTTGTCGAAGGCTTTCTCTGCATCTATTGAGACGATCGTGTGATTTTTGCCTCTCAGTTTGCTGATATGGTGTATCACATTGATTGATTTGCGGATATTGAAGAATTCTTGCATGCCTGGGATGAATCCAATTTGATCATGATGTATGAGCTTTTTGATGTGTTGTTGAATTCTGTTTGCTGCAATTTTGTTGAGGATTTTGGCATCTAGATTCATCTGTGAAATTGACCTATAATTTTTGTGTGTGTGTGTGTTGTCTTTGCCTGGCTTTGGTATCAGGGTGATGGTAGCCTCATAGAAAGTGTTTGGAAATGTTCCTTCCTAAGCAATTTTTCGAAAGAGTTTTAGAAGGACAGGCATTAGCTCTTCTTTAAATATTTGTTAGAATTCAC
Organism: Tragulus kanchil; assembly: GCA_022376925.1. Classification (NCBI taxonomy): domain Eukaryota; kingdom Metazoa; phylum Chordata; class Mammalia; order Artiodactyla; family Tragulidae; genus Tragulus; species Tragulus kanchil. The sequence continues at coordinate 77,603,594 of JAIOJX010000029.1, read as the reverse complement.
CTGTGAAGCCATCTGACCATGGGCTTTTATTTTTGGTAGATTTTGATCACAACATCGATTTCTGAGCTTGTGATTGGTTTGTTCATAGTTTCTATTTCTTCCTGGTTGAGTCTTGGGAGATTAATCTTCACCAAGAACCTGTCCATTTCTTCCAGGCTGTCCAGTTTGTTGCCATAGAGTTGTTCATAATAGTCTTTTAGAATCCTTTGGATTTCTGCGTTATCTGTAGTAATCTCTCCTTTTTCATTTTTGATTTTGTTGATCTGGTTCTTCTCTCTTTTTTTCTTGATGAGTCTGGCCAGTAGCATGTCAATTTTATTTACCTTTTCGAACAACCAGCTTTTTGTTTTACTTATCTTTACTATTGTTTCTTTCATTTCTTTCTCATTTATTTCTGCTCTGATCTTTATGACTTCCCTTCTTCTGCTGGCTTTGGTTTTTTTTTTTGTGCTTTCTCCAGTTGTTTTAAGCATCAGGATAGGTCGTCTGTTTGAGATTTTCCTAGTTTCTTGAGGGAGAATTGAATTGCTATAAACCTCCCTCTTAGAACTGCTTTGAGTTTTTCACCTTTGAGGATAATGTTCGCTGTGGGCTTCTCATAGATGTCTTTCGCTATGTTGAGATATGTTCCTTCTATGCCCATTTTTTGAAGAGTTTTTATCATAAATGTATGTTGTACTTTGTCGAAGGCTTTCTCTGCATCTATTGAGACGATCGTGTGATTTTTGCCTCTCAGTTTGCTGATATGGTGTATCACATTGATTGATTTGCGGATATTGAAGAATTCTTGCATGCCTGGGATGAATCCAATTTGATCATGATGTATGAGCTTTTTGATGTGTTGTTGAATTCTGTTTGCTGCAATTTTGTTGAGGATTTTGGCATCTAGATTCATCTGTGAAATTGACCTATAATTTTTGTGTGTGTGTGTGTTGTCTTTGCCTGGCTTTGGTATCAGGGTGATGGTAGCCTCATAGAAAGTGTTTGGAAATGTTCCTTCCTAAGCAATTTTTCGAAAGAGTTTTAGAAGGACAGGCATTAGCTCTTCTTTAAATATTTGTTAGAATTCACCTGTGAAGCCATCTGACCATGGGCTTTTATTTTTGGGTAGATTTTTGATCACAACATCGATTTCTGAGCTTGTGATTGGTTTGTTCATAGTTTCTATTTCTTCCTGGTTGAGTCTTGGGAGATTAATCTTCACCAAGAACCTGTCCATTTCTTCCAGGCTGTCCAGTTTGTTGCCATAGAGTTGTTCATAATAGTCTTTTAGAATCCTTTGGATTTCTGCGTTATCTGTAGTAATCTCTCCTTTTTCATTTTTGATTTTGTTGATCTGGTTCTTCTCTCTTTTTTTCTTGATGAGTCTGGCCAGTAGCATGTCAATTTTATTTACCTTTTCGAACAACCAGCTTTTTGTTTTACTTATCTTTACTATTGTTTCTTTCATTTCTTTCTCATTTATTTCTGCTCTGATCTTTATGACTTCCCTTCTTCTGCTGGCTTTGGTTTTTTTTTTTGTGCTTTCTCCAGTTGTTTTAAGCATCAGGATAGGTCGTCTGTTTGAGATTTTCCTAGTTTCTTGAGGGAGAATTGAATTGCTATAAACCTCCCTCTTAGAACTGCTTTTGCAGTATCTCATAGGTTTTGCACTGTTGTGTGTTCATTGTCGTTTTCTTCTAGGAATTGTTTTATTTCTCCTTTGATTTGCTTGGTAATCAGTTGGTTTTTTAGGTATGTGCTGTTTCATCTGCATGTGTTTGTGTTTTTAGCGGTTTGATTCCTGTAGTTGATCTCTAGTCTCATTGCATTGTGGTCCGAGAAGATGGTTGATATAATTTCAGTTTTCTTGAATTGACTGAGCATTGATTTGTGGCCCACGATGTGGTCTATCCTGGAGAATGTTCCATGAGCACTTGAGAAGAAAGTGTATTCTTCTGCTTTTGGATGGAAAGTCCTAAAGATATCGATGAGGTCCATCTCTTCTAGTGTGTCGTTTAAGGCTTGTGTTTCTTTATTAATTTTCTGTTTGGATGATCTGCCCATTGGTGTGAGAGGAGTGTTAAAGTCTCCTACTATTATTGTGTTATTGTGGATTTCTCTTTTTATGTCTGAAAGTACCTGTCTTATGTATTGAGGTGCCCCTGTGTTGGGTGCGTAGATATTCATGACTGTTATGTCTTTCTCTTGGATAGATCCCTTAATCATGATGTAGTGACCTGCCTTGTCTCTTAGAAACTTCTTCAGTTTAAAGTCTATTTTGTCTGATATGAGGATTGCTACTCCAGCTTTCTTTTGATTTCCATTTGCATGGAATATCTTTTTCCAGCCTCTCACTTTCAGTCTATGAGTGTCTCTAGGTCGGAAGTGAGTTTCCTGGAGGCAGCATATCTATGGGTCGTGTTTTTGGATCCATTCAGCCACTCTGTGTCTTTGGGTTGGGGCATTTAGTCCATTTACATTCAAAGTAATTATGGATACAAATGATCCTATTGTCATCTTCTTAGATGTTGTAATGGGTTTGTTTCATGGACCTTCTTAGTTTATGCTTGTTGTCTATATAAGTCCCTTTAACACTTGTTGTAAGGCTGGTTTGGTGTTACTGAATTCTTTTTTTTTTATCTGTAAAGCTTTTGATTTCTCCATCATTTTTGAATGAAATCCTTGCAGGGTAGAGGATTCTTGGTTGCAGATTATTCTCTTTCAGCTGTTTAAATGTGTCTTGCCATTCCCTTCTGGCCTGCAGAGTTTCTGTTGAAAAATCAGCTGTTAAACATATGGACTTTCTTTTGTATGTCACTAGTTGCTTTTCCCTTGCTGCTTTGAGAATTCTGTCCTTGTGTTTAATTTGTGTTAGCTTCATTAATATGTGTCTTGGTGTGTTTCTCCTCGGATTGATTCTGTATGGTACTCTTTGTGCTTCTTTGAATTGATTGACAATTTCTTTTACCATGTTGGGGAAAGTTTCAACTATAATCTCTTCAAAAATTTTCTCATAGCCTTTAGTTTTTTCTTCTTCTTCTGGAACCCCTATAATTCGAATATTTGTGCCTTTGATATTATCCAAGACGTCTCCGAGGCTATCCTCGGCTCTTTTCATTCTTTGAGTTAGATTCTGTTTTTCAGCAGTTACTTCCACCATTCTATCTTCCAACTCACTTATCCGGTCTTCTGTCTCAGATACTCTGCTCTTGATTCCTTCTACAGTGTCTTTCAGTTCAGCAATTGAGTTGTTTGTCTCTGTTAGTTTTTTTGTAAGTTCCTGTATTTCTTTATTCAGTGTGTTAGTTGTGTCTTGCAATTTCTCTAACATTCTGTTTTCAGAGTCTTTGATCATCTGTACTATCATTCTTCTGAAATCACTTTCAGAAAGTTTGTCCAAATTGTCTTCATTGATTTGATCTTGTGTGTTTGTAGATTGTTCCTTCACTCCTGTGGTATTTCTCTGCCATTTCATTGTTATTGTTAATTTTTTAACTGACTCTGCTTGGGATTTTCTTTTCCCAGACTTTGAGTTACGTCTGTTGGTGTTTGTTGTTTGGAGGGGGCTTCTTATTCTGGGTGATGCTGGCAGTTGGGTGATGTCAGGATGTGCATACAAGTGATTACTTTGTTGGTGTTCTCATTTGCATACTGGTCTCTAGTGTTAGGCGTTCTCTAGCATTGTTGAGTTTTGGAGTCAGTGCTCCCTCCCTAAAACCCCAGGGCTTGCTGCCTTACCAGGGAATGAAGATTTGACGGCTGGTTTGTTATGGCATTAAATGATATCAAAACGTATATATGCGAATGCGAAACAGAAGGTATACCTTTGACAAATGGCAGTTAAAATATTATGCAAATACTATCTAGCATATTGAATTATACACATAAACATATACAGCTGTAACATAACACAAGCATTCCAACCAAAAATACAGTACAATACGTTAGCACGGCAAATAGAGAAAACCAAGAATGATATCCACCAGTTAATAACCAAACTAGGTAGAGCACAAATAGGAGAATAATGCTAGAGCAGGGTGCCCACTGGGGATAAGGCAATAAGGACAGAACAATCTAAGAAATGTGGTGGGAAAAGGGAAAAAGAGAAAGGGAGGATAGAAGAGAAATATAGAATGATACTGCAAAGTTAATTATAGGGAGATAAAGATTTGCATGTATTAGAGTTTAGTGCTATAGGAATGGAGCATCAGAGAAAGCAAAGAATTATAGAGGAAGTAGTAGTACAAACGAAAAATTAAAAAACTTAAAACAGAGATAAGTATATAGAAATATGTAGAAAGGAAAGCAAAAGCAATAAAAACAAACAAAACCCCCACAGAACCTTAAAAGGCCCGTGGGGAACCAGAAGTTTATGCCAAAATAAAATGTGTGGTTTAAAAGGAAAAAGAGAAAAAAAAATGTAAACTTGAATATGTTCAGTCTTACTGATAGCATTAATAGCTTCAATAGAATTCAGTGAAGGAAATGAACACACCCACTCTCACAACCCCCACCCCCCTCCAAAAAATGTGGGATGCACTGAGTGGGTTTGGAAAAAAGGGAAAAAAATTGAAACAAAGCAATACAATACAAAAAAAAAAAAAAGGCAATAAAAAAGAATAAGGAATAAAATGAAATTTTAAAAATCCAGCAGTAACTCCAGCTTCAGACAAAATGTGAAAGTAGTGTTTATGTTCTTCTGTCTCTTGCTGACTATTCAGGAATTATCAGTCTTTTTCTTGCCTCTGGCAGTGGTTGGATCTGAAGACCTCTTTGACTGCTTGTTTATTTCATCCTATTCCAGAACTAAAAGGCTCGCCCAGGCTGGCCCTGGGAGTTTCTTAATCCAAATCCCTTTTCTTGCTGAGTGGAGCTAAGTTCCCTCCCTGTAGTTTTACCAGCAGCCCTGCAGTTTGAGCAGCAGCCAAACTACAGTAGGGAAAATGGCGTCTGTCTCACAAAGGATTTATTCCCATATGCTCTATGGGAAGCACTTCCGCAGTGACCCTGACCCTGCTGCAGGCCACCGTCAACCCCCGCCACAACAGGAGATGTCAAATTACTCAGAGTTGGGTCTGGCTCAGTCTCATGCAGGATCGCCATTCCCCTCTCCTGGATCACAGTGCGCACAGACTTTCCAGTCCTCCTCGAGGCTCTGTGATCACGTTAATGGTAACCTCCTCCAAAGGAAACTGAGTGTTGTCCGTCCAAGGACTGCTCAAGGGCACTTCTAGCTCAAGGGGGCACCTGGACCCTCCAAAGCAGGTCTGGCTCAGTCCCTTGTGGGGGTCACTGCTCCTTTCTTGGGTCTTGATCTGCAAGAGGCTTTGTGCCTTTGGCCTGCCCAACCTCTCTGGTGGGTATGAGGTTTGACTTTTAAAAGTGCAATTGTACCCTTCCTACCATCTTGATGCGGCTTCTCTTTTGTTCTTCAGTGTGGGGTATCCTCTCTGTGATCAGATTCAGCCTCCTCCTGTCGATGGTTTTTCAGGAACTCGTTGCAATTCAGGCGATTTTGCAGGATAGATCCTTCTATGCCGCCATCTTCGCTCCACCCTTCTAACTGAATTTTCAATGAGCTTCCTTAGTACACAAAATTTCAAACATATTGTCAAAACTAATCATTGTAGGAAGTAGTGTATATTGTCTGGCTTTTTCCTGAGAAGACTGTGACTTATTCTTGTTTCTTTCAGTCTTTGCACCTCTTCCCTTTGCTGAATTTGCTTTGTTTCCTTTTGGTATAATAAATCACAGTCATGAGTACAACTATATAATGAGTGTCATGAGACCTCCTAGAGAATCTCCAAACCTAGGGACAGTCTTGGGGACTCTGACACATGCTTACTTGCATGTCAGGTCACTTCATTCTTACCTCCATTGTAACCCCATGAGCTGTGGCCTACAAGGCTCTTCTTTCCATGAGATTATCCAGGCAAGAATAATAAAGTGGGATGCCATGCTCTCCTACAGGGGATCTTCCCAGCCCAGGGATTTGAACCCAGTCTCTTACGTCTTCTGTATGGGCAGGAAGGGTCTTTACCACAAGGGTCACCAAATCTAGAATGGTGCCTTACTCAGAGTGGATTCTTAATAAAAACTAAATAAATAGATTTAATAATAAATTAATATTCATAAGCTTCTATGGTTATATTGATTTAATAAAAGAGCCTTCAGCACAGGGAGAAGGCTCTTTCTGATGGAAAGAGACTATATTCTTTGAAATCTTTGTAGTTATTTTGTTTTTTGGTCACAAGTGATTGACAATTCGTGTCTGACTCTTCACAGCTCCATGGACTGTAGCATAACAGGTTTCCCTGTTTCTCACCATTTCCCAGAGTATGCCCAAGTTCATATCCATTGAATCAGTGATTACATCCAACTATCTCATCCTCTGTTACCCTTTTTTGCCTCAATATTTACCAGAGTTGGGGTCTTTTAAAATGAATCAGCTGTTCTTGTCAGGTAGCCAAAGTATTGGAGTTTCAGTTTCAACATCAGTCCTTCCAAAATGTATTCAGGGTTTATTTCCCTTAGGATTAATTAGTTTGATTTCCTTGTTTTCCAAGTGACTCTCAAGTATCTTTTCCAAAGTCACAATTCAAAAGCATCAATTCTTTAGGACTCTGCCTTTTTTATGGTTCACATCTCATATCCATGCATGATTACTGGAAAGACCATAGCCTTCCTTGTGTGGACCTTTGCCAGCAAAGTGATGTCTTTGCTTTTTAGCACACTGCCTAGGTTAGCCATAGTATCATTTTTCCTGAGAAGACTGTGACTTATTCTTGTTTCTTTCAGTCTTTGCACCTCTTCCCTTTGCTGAATTTGCTTTGTTTCCTTTTGGTATAATAAATCACAGTCATGAGTACAACTATATAATGAGTGTCATGAGACCTCCTAGAGAATCTCCAAACCTAGGGACAGTCTTGGGGACTCTGACACATGCTTACTTGCATGTCAGGTCACTTCATTCTTACCTCCATTGTAACCCCATGAGCTGTGGCCTACAAGGCTCTTCTTTCCATGAGATTATCCAGGCAAGAATAATAAAGTGGGATGCCATGCTCTCCTACAGGGGATCTTCCCAGCCCAGGGATTTGAACCCAGTCTCTTACGTCTTCTGTATGGGCAGGAAGGGTCTTTACCACAAGGGTCACCAAATCTAGAATGGTGCCTTACTCAGAGTGGATTCTTAATAAAAACTAAATAAATAGATTTAATAATAAATTAATATTCATAAGCTTCTATGGTTATATTGATTTAATAAAAGAGCCTTCAGCACAGGGAGAAGGCTCTTTCTGATGGAAAGAGACTATATTCTTTGAAATCTTTGTAGTTATTTTGTTTTTTGGTCACAAGTGATTGACAATTCGTGTCTGACTCTTCACAGCTCCATGGACTGTAGCATAACAGGTTTCCCTGTTTCTCACCATTTCCCAGAGTATGCCCAAGTTCATATCCATTGAATCAGTGATTACATCCAACTATCTCATCCTCTGTTACCCTTTTTTGCCTCAATATTTACCAGAGTTGGGGTCTTTTAAAATGAATCAGCTGTTCTTGTCAGGTAGCCAAAGTATTGGAGTTTCAGTTTCAACATCAGTCCTTCCAAAATGTATTCAGGGTTTATTTCCCTTAGGATTAATTAGTTTGATTTCCTTGTTTTCCAAGTGACTCTCAAGTATCTTTTCCAAAGTCACAATTCAAAAGCATCAATTCTTTAGGACTCTGCCTTTTTTATGGTTCACATCTCATATCCATGCATGATTACTGGAAAGACCATAGCCTTCCTTGTGTGGACCTTTGCCAGCAAAGTGATGTCTTTGCTTTTTAGCACACTGCCTAGGTTAGCCATAGTATCATTTTTAATTGATTTCTAATTTCATAGCTGTAGTCTTCATCTGCAGTGATTTTTGAGCCTAGGAAGAGGACATCTGTAACTGTTTTCACTTCTCCCCCTTTTATTTGCCATAAAGTGATGGGATTGGATGCCATGATCTTCATTTTTATAATACTGAGTGATATATCAGCTTTTCAATTCTTGTTCTTCACCCTTATCAAGAGTATCTTTATTTCCTCCCTTTTTTCTGCCATTAGAGTGGTATCATCTGCATTTTTTCAAATACTGTTTTGTTGATATTTCTCACAAAAATCTTAATTCCAGATTGTAACTCATCCAACCTGGCATTCAGTAAACAGTCTTGTTTCACTCCTTTTTCAAACCTGAATCAGTCATTTGTTCCAGACAGGGATCTAACAATTGTTTCTTGACCCACATATGGATTTCTCAGGAGACATGTAAGATGGTCTGGCATTCCCATCTCTTAAAGAGTTCTCCAAAGTTTGTTATGATTCACACAGTTAAAGACTTTAGCATAGTCAATGAAACAATGGTAGGTGTTTTTCTGGAAGTCTCTAGCTTTCTCTATGATCCAGAGAGTGTTGTCAATTTGATCTCTGGTTCTCTGCTATTTCTAAACCCAGTTTAAACATTCAGATGTTTTTAGTTCATCTAATGCACAACCCTAGCTTGGAGGAGTTTTAACATAACCTAACTAACATAGGAGACAAGCGCAATTGTCCAGTGGTTTGAATATTCTTTAGGACTGTCCTTTTTTTTTTAACTTTGTCATAAATGACTCAAATGTCAGAACGATAGATCAAAAAGGAAATCATGGGCAGGCATAAAAAGTGAACCTACAAAAATATGTCGTATTGTTTCCCAGCTATTGTGGTCAATGCCTCAGGCATTAGCTTAAAATTGGTGTAAAATATAAATGCTGGAATATTATAACAATATATAATAACAACAATTTATCACTCCAGTAGTTTTGGTTTACACGATGTCTAACTCATTCTTTAGGAAAAAACTATATTTAAGAAGCCTGCTTTTGCAGTATCCCATAGGTTTTGCACTGTCATGTGTTCATTGTCATTTTCTTCTAGGAATTTTTTTATTTCTTCTTTGATTTCCTCAATGATCAGTTGGTTTTTTAGGTATGTGTTGTTTAATCTCCATGTGTTTGTGTTTTTAGTGGTTTTTTTCCTGTAGTTGATCTCTAGTCTCACTGCATTGTGGTCCGAGAAGATGGTTGATAGAATTTCAGTTTTCTTGAATTGACTGAGCATTGATTTGTGGCCCAAGATGTGGTCTATCCTGGAGAATGTTCCGTGAGCACTTGAGAAGAAAGTGTATTCTTCTGCTTTTGGATGGAAAGTCCTAAAGATATCAATGAGGTCCATTTCTTCTAGTGTGACATTTAAGGCTTGTGTTTCTTTATTAATTTTCTGTTTGGATGATCTGTCCATTGGTGTGAGAGGAGTGTTAAAGTCTCCTACTATGATTGTGTTGCTGTCAATGTCTTCTTTTATGTCTGAAAGTGTTTGTCTTATGTATTGGGGTGCTCCTGCGTTGGGAGCGTAGATATTTATGATTGTTATGTCTTCTTCTTGGATGGATCCCTTAATCATGATGTAGTGACCTGCCTTGTCTCTTAGAATCTTCTTTACTTTAAAATCTATTTTATCTGATATGAGGATTGCTACTCCAGCTTTCTTTTGATTTCCATTTGCATGGAATATCTTTTTCCAGCCTCTCACTTTCAGTCTATGAGTGTCTCCAGGTCTGAAATGAGTTTCCTGGAGGCAGCATATGTATGGGTCGTGTTTTTGGATCCATTCAGCCACTCTGTGTCTTTTGGTTGGGGCGTTTAGTCCATTGACATTCAAAGTAATTATTGATACAAATGATCTTATTGTCATCTTCTTAGATGTTATGATGGGTTTGTTTCGTGGATCTTCTCCTTTTATACTTGTTGTTCTATATAAGTCCCTTTAACATTTGTTGTAGGGCTGGTTTGGTGTGACTAAATTCTTTCAATTTTTGCTTGTCTGAAGAGGCAATTCCCTTCACCATCGCAACCAAAAGAATCAAATATCTAGGAATAAACCTACCCAAAGAAACAAAAGAACTGTACACAGAAAATTACAAGACACTCATGAGAGACATTAAAGAAGAGTTAAACAGATGGAGAAATATTCCGTGTTCCTGGGTCGGGAGAATCAATATTGTGAAAATGACCATACTACCAAATGTCATCTATAGATTCAATGCGATCCCTATCAAACTTCCAATAACATTCTTCACAGAACTAGACCAACGAATAACACAGTTCATATGGAAACACAAAAGACCTCGAATAGCCAAAGCAATCCTCAGGAAGAAGAATGGAGCTGGGGGGATCAGCCTCCCCAACTTCAGACTCTACTACAAAGCAACAGTCATCAAAACATTATGGTACTGGCACAAAAACAGAAATATTGACCAATGGAACAAGATTGAGAACCCAGAGATAAAGTCACGCACCTATGGGTACCTTATTTTTGACAAATGAGGCGAACATATAAAATGGGACAAAGACAGCCTCTTCAACAAATGGTGCTGGGAAAATTGGACAGCTACATGCAAGAAAATGAGGTCCATTTCTTCTAGTGTGGCATTTAAGGCTTGTGTTTCTTTATTAATTTTCTGTTTGGATGATCTGTCCATTGGTGTGAGAGGAGTGTTAAAGTCTCCTACTATGATTGTGTTGCTGTCAATGTCTTCTTTTATGTCTGAAAGTGTTTGTCTTATGTATTGGGGTGCTCCTGCGTTGGGAGCGTAGATATTTATGATTGTTATGTCTTCTTCTTGGATGGATCCCTTAATCATGATGTAGTGACCTGCCTTGTCTCTTAGAATCTTCTTTACTTTAAAATCTATTTTATCTGATATGAGGATTGCTACTCCAGCTTTCTTTTGATTTCCATTTGCATGGAATATCTTTTTCCAGCCTCTCACTTTCAGTCTATGAGTGTCTCCAGGTCTGAAATGAGTTTCCTGGAGGCAGCATATGTATGGGTCGTGTTTTTGGATCCATTCAGCCACTCTGTGTCTTTTGGTTGGGGCGTTTAGTCCATTGACATTCAAAGTAATTATTGATACAAATGATCTTATTGTCATCTTCTTAGATGTTATGATGGGTTTGTTTCGTGGATCTTCTCCTTTTATACTTGTTGTTCTATATAAGTCCCTTTAACATTTGTTGTAGGGCTGGTTTGGTGTGACTAAATTCTTTCAATTTTTGCTTGTCTGAAGAGGCAATTCCCTTCACCATCGCAACCAAAAGAATCAAATATCTAGGAATAAACCTACCCAAAGAAACAAAAGAACTGTACACAGAAAATTACAAGACACTCATGAGAGACATTAAAGAAGAGTTAAACAGATGGAGAAATATTCCGTGTTCCTGGGTCGGGAGAATCAATATTGTGAAAATGACCATACTACCAAATGTCATCTATAGATTCAATGCGATCCCTATCAAACTTCCAATAACATTCTTCACAGAACTAGACCAACGAATAACACAGTTCATATGGAAACACAAAAGACCTCGAATAGCCAAAGCAATCCTCAGGAAGAAGAATGGAGCTGGGGGGATCAGCCTCCCCAACTTCAGACTCTACTACAAAGCAACAGTCATCAAAACATTATGGTACTGGCACAAAAACAGAAATATTGACCAATGGAACAAGATTGAGAACCCAGAGATAAAGTCACGCACCTATGGGTACCTTATTTTTGACAAATGAGGCGAACATATAAAATGGGACAAAGACAGCCTCTTCAACAAATGGTGCTGGGAAAATTGGACAGCTACATGCAAGAAAATGAAGTTGGAACATACCCTGACACCATACACAAAGATCAACTCAAAATGGATTAAAGACTTAAATGTAAGACCAGAAACCATCAAACTCTTAGAGGAGAATATAGGCAAAACACTCAAGGACATCAATCAAAGCAAGATCTTCTCTGACCCACCTACTAGAATAGTGGAACTAAAAAGACAAATGAACATGTGGGACCTCATGAAACTTTAAAGCTTTTGCACAGCTAAAGAAATTACAAAAAAGCTGAACAGACACCCCACAGAGTGGGAGAAAATCATAGCAAATGAAACAACAGACAAAGAATTAATCTCCAAAATCTACAAGCAACTCAGACAACTCAGCACTGGAAAAACGAACAACCCAATCAAAAAATGGGAAAAGGACCTAAACAGACACCTCTCCAACGATGACATACAGATGGCCCAAAAACACATGAAACGATGCTCAACTTCACTAATAATTAGAGAAATGCAAATCAAAACTACAATGAGATATCACCTCACACCCGTCAGAATGGCCATCATCCACAAATAGACAGACAATAAATGCTGGAGAGGCTGCGGAGAAAAGGGAACACTCCTGCATTGCTGGTGGGAGTGTAAATTGATACAGCCTCTATGGAAGACAGTCTGGAGATTTCTTAAAAAACTAAAAATAGAAGCACCATATGACCCAGCAATCCCACTCTTAGGCTTATACCCTGACGAAATCAAAACTGAAAGAAGCACCTGTACCCCAATGTTCATTGCAGCTCTCTATACAATAGCTAGAACATGGAAGGAACCTAGATGCCCATCGATGAACGAATGGATCCAAAAGCTCTGGTACATATATACAATGGAATACTACACAGCTGTAAAGAGAAATGCAGAAGAATCAACCCTGATGAGGTGGCTGGATCTAGAACGTATCATCAAAAGTGAAGTCAGTCAGAAAGAGAAGGACAAATACAGTATATTAACACATATATATGGAATCTAGTAGGATGGTGATGATGGCACATGCAGTGAAGCGACAGAAAGACAGACATGGACAGTGGACATATGGACATTGTGGGGAAGGAACAGAGGGTGAGAGGCGTAAAGGAAGTAGCATGAAGGCCTATACTATCATAAGTGAATAAAATAGCTCTAGTCATTGCTCTGTGAGAAAAGGGGATCCTTCAGGGGTGCTGTGTGATGGTCGGGAGGGGAGGGAAGGGGAGGATATACATGTGACTAATCTGAGAACATGCATGTCTGTGAAAAACAAAACTCTGTAAAAGTTAAAAGTAAAATAAAGGTTTAAAAAAAAAAAAAAAGAAGCCTGGAGAAAAAAACGTGCCAATGATTTTTTAAAGGGCTCTATTATAAGATCATTTGAACTTTGATTATGTATCACTATTAAAACATTGTTGATTTTCTCCATCATGACTGTTTGAAAAAATGGGGTTGAAAGTCAAATATGGCAAAATTTTCTTTCATTTAATTCAAAAGTTCTCTGGAGACTAATAAGACTTATTTTGTAAATTATGTTATAATTGTCATTTAACCACACTATGATAGTTGATAATGTTAGAAAGATTTTGTTCTAAAGAAAGTGATTTTCACCCATGAAGAAAATGTATTACCTTTTCCTAAACAGCATTTTATATATTTTATGTGAACTAATAAAATATTTTTATGATTAATTAATTTTTCTTGTCACAATTCAAGAGAAATTTTGAAGAAGATATTTCCTTATGCATTCAGGACAGGTTTGCTTATTTTAATACAGACCTAAGTGCCACAACTTATCAGTCGGGTGCATAGAGAATAGCAAGTGCAACAAGACTTTAAGAAATACACACACACACACACACACACACACACACATAGACAGAGAGAAAGGATGGTAATGGGGGGCTCAAGACCTCTCTGGTCAAGGCCCCAGATACATTCACGAGACCTGCTTTTATTCAATGCTAAAGCCTCCAGGTGTTTTCAGGGAATGATATTGGCACTGGCTGATTTCCGTTACAGCCTTATTTAACAATTATTCTCGTAGCTTTGAGGATGGAAAGGGCATGTTGCAGCTGGGGGGGCAACTAAATCGGCAAGAAGTTAGTAAGTCTGTTCTGTGTGTGCACGCAGCATTCTAACGTGTGCTGACCCAGTGTTCCTAAATCCACAGAAGATCTCTCACCTATTGCTGTTCAGTATATCCTCAGCAAATAAGCCCATATGACTCAAACCACTTGTTTTTCTTAGTTTTCTTATTTCCAAGATGGTTTTCTTGGCTCTGTGAGAAAAGGGGATCCTTCAGGGGTGCTGTGTGATGGTCGGGAGGGGAGGGAAGGGGAGGATATACATGTGACTAATCTGAGAACATGCATGTCTGTGAAAAACAAAACTCTGTAAAAGTTAAAAGTAAAATAAAGGTTTAAAAAAAAAAAAAAAGAAGCCTGGAGAAAAAAACGTGCCAATGATTTTTTAAAGGGCTCTATTATAAGATCATTTGAACTTTGATTATGTATCACTATTAAAACATTGTTGATTTTCTCCATCATGACTGTTTGAAAAAATGGGGTTGAAAGTCAAATATGGCAAAATTTTCTTTCATTTAATTCAAAAGTTCTCTGGAGACTAATAAGACTTATTTTGTAAATTATGTTATAATTGTCATTTAACCACACTATGATAGTTGATAATGTTAGAAAGATTTTGTTCTAAAGAAAGTGATTTTCACCCATGAAGAAAATGTATTACCTTTTCCTAAACAGCATTTTATATATTTTATGTGAACTAATAAAATATTTTTATGATTAATTAATTTTTCTTGTCACAATTCAAGAGAAATTTTGAAGAAGATATTTCCTTATGCATTCAGGACAGGTTTGCTTATTTTAATACAGACCTAAGTGCCACAACTTATCAGTCGGGTGCATAGAGAATAGCAAGTGCAACAAGACTTTAAGAAATACACACACACACACACACACACACACACATAGACAGAGAGAAAGGATGGTAATGGGGGGCTCAAGACCTCTCTGGTCAAGGCCCCAGATACATTCACGAGACCTGCTTTTATTCAATGCTAAAGCCTCCAGGTGTTTTCAGGGAATGATATTGGCACTGGCTGATTTCCGTTACAGCCTTATTTAACAATTATTCTCGTAGCTTTGAGGATGGAAAGGGCATGTTGCAGCTGGGGGGGCAACTAAATCGGCAAGAAGTTAGTAAGTCTGTTCTGTGTGTGCACGCAGCATTCTAACGTGTGCTGACCCAGTGTTCCTAAATCCACAGAAGATCTCTCACCTATTGCTGTTCAGTATATCCTCAGCAAATAAGCCCATATGACTCAAACCACTTGTTTTTCTTAGTTTTCTTATTTCCAAGATGGTTTTCTCTTGGCTCAGCCAAAGCTGCAAAAACCTTCTTGTTTCCTCACACCAAGGAAAATATCAGATTCATTAAATTTTACTTGAAGAAAAAGACACATTTATTTTCAAATCTAAATGTAAAAGCAGTGTCATATCAGGTCTATTGCATGACCCAATTTCTAATCTGCTTTCTTTAAAACCTTGTGACAAGAATTGTATTAGTCAATTTATCAAATGCCTAAATTACTCTAGAAAAAAATAAATCTATTATTTTAATGTTTTTATTTGTTGATGATCTTTTTTATATTAAGCCCTCCAAGTCCTTGTAGATAGATGTATTAATAGATTAGTAATTGATAGAACAAATTGAGAGGAGTGATGCCAACCTTTTCACAGTGGTTTAGTTACATTTTGTGTTAGTTGATCTGTCGAGTCTGACTCTTTGCAACCCCATGTACTGTAAGCTCTCAGGTTCTTCCATCTATGGGACTTATCCAGGCAAGACCACTGAAGTGAGTCATCATTTTATTCTCCAGAGGATCTTACTGACCCAGGGATCAAACCCAGGTCTCTCCATTTTGTGGGGAGCAATAAAATGTAGCCTTTGACTGTGTGGATCACAACAGTAATAAAGCCTCTGACCGTGTGGATCAGAGCCAACTGTGGAAAAGTATGAAAGAGATGGGAGTGCCAGACCACTTTACCTGCCTCCTATGAAACCTTTACGCAGGAAAAGAAGCAGCAGTTAGAACTAGACAGAGAACAACGAACTACTTCCTAATTGGGAAAGGAGTATGTCAAGGCTCTATATTATCACCCTGGTTATCTAGTTTATATGTAGTGTACATCATGCAAAACACCCATCTAGATGAAGCACAAGCTGGAATCAAGATTGCTGAAAATGTATCAATAACATCATATATACAAATGACACTTCCATTATGGCAGAAAGTAAAGAGAAAATAAACAGTCTCTTGATGAAAGTGAAAGAGGAGAGTGAAAAACTGGTCTAGGGGCTTCCCTGGTGGTCCAGTGGATTAGGACACTGCCTTGCAGTGCAAGAGGCACTGGTTCAATCCCTGGCCTGGGAAGATCCCACGAGCCATGGAGCAGCTAGACCGATGTGTCCAACTACTGAGCAGGAGCTCTGGAGCTCATGCACCCAGAGCTGGTGCTCTGCAGCAAGCAAGGCCACTGCAATGAGAAGATGACACAGGCCAAAGAACAAATATAGATGAAAATAAACTATATATATATATATATATATATATATATATATATATATATATATATATATATTTCCTTATTAAAAAAAAAAGCTGGCCTAAAATTCAAAAAACTAAGATCATGTCACCCAATCCTATCATTTCACAGAAAATATATGGGCAAACAACAGAGATAGTGATGGACTTTATTTTCTTGGGCTCCAGGAATAACTCCAGATGGTGATCTCAGCAATGAAGGCAAAAGATACATTTTCCTTGGAAGAAAAGCTATGAAAATCCTAGACAGCTCTTTAAAAACAGAGACATCACTTTGCTGAAAAAGGTCTGTCTAGTCAAAGCTGAGGTTTTTCCAGTAGTCATGTATTGATGTGAGACTTGGACAATATGGAGGGCTGAGTGCTTAAGAATTAATGCCTTTTCTCCCCTTCACCATTGCAACCAAAATAATCAAATATCTAGGAATAAATCTACCCAAAGAAACAAAAGAACTGTACACTGAAATTTACAAGACACTCATGAAATAAATTAAAGAAGACCTAAACAGATGGAGAGATATTCCATGTTCCTGGGTTGGAAGAATCAATATTGTGAAAATGACCATACTGCCAAATGTCATTTATAGATTCAATGTGATACCTATCAAACTTCCAATGACATTCTTCACAGAGCTAGACCAAAGAATAACACAGTTCATATGGAAACACAAAAGACCTCAAATAGCCAAAGCAATCCTGAGGAATAATGGATCTGGAGGGATCAGCCTCCGCAACTTCAGATTATACTACAAAGCAACAGTCATCAAGACAGTATGGTACTGGCACAAAAAAACAGAAATATAGACCAATGGAACAAGATTGAGAACCCAGAGAAAACCCACACACCTATGGGTACCTTATTTTTGACAAATGAGGCGAACATATAAAATGGGACAAAGACAGCCTCTTCAACAAATGGTGCTGGGAAAATTGGACAGCTACATGCAAGAAAATGAAGTTGGAACATTCCCTGACACCATACACAAAGATCAACTCAAAATGGATTAAATGTAAGACCAGAAACCATCAAACTCTTAGAGGAGAATATAGGCAAAACCTTCAAGGACATCAATCAAAGCAAGATCTTCTCTGACCCACATACTAGAATAATGGAACTAAAAAGAAAAGTGAACATGTGGGGCCTAATGAAACTTAAAAGCTTTTGTACAGAAAAAGAAACTACAAAAAAGGTCAACAGACAGCCCACAGAATGGGAGAAAATAATAGCAAATGAAATAATAGTGCTTACAATGGCTTGGGGCAAAGGTCTGGAGGGGTGGGATAGGGGGATCTGGGTGGGTGGGGACCAGGGATATGCATATGACTGATCTTGGAACATACATGTATATGAACAACAAAACTCTGTAAAACCTTTAAAATAAAGAATAAAAAAAAAAAAAAAGAATTAATCTCCAAAATCTACAAGCAACTCAGACAACTCAGCACTGGGAAAATGAACTACCCAATCAAAAAATGGGACAAAGACCTAAAGAGACATCTCACCAAAGAGGGCATACAGATGGCCAAAAGACAAAAAAAAAAAAAAAAAAAAAAAAACACATGAAATGATGCTCAAGCTCGCTTATTATTAGAGAAATGCAAATCCAAACTACAATGAGATATCACCTCGCATCCGTCTGAATGGCCATCATCAACAAATTGACAGACCATAAATGCTGAAGAGGGTGCGGAGAAAAGAGAACCCTTTTGCATTGCTGGTGGGAATGTAAGTTGTATGGAAGACAGTATGGAGATTCCGTAAAAAACTAAAACTAGAAGCACCATCTGACCCAGCAATCCCACTCAGGCTTATATCCTCATGAAGTCAAAACTGAAAGAAGCACTTGTATCCCAATGTTCATTGCAGCTCTCTATACAATAGATAGAACATGGAAACAACCTAGATGTCCACCGATGATCAAATGGATAAAAAAATTCTGGTAAATATATCCAATAGAGTACTTCTCAACTGTAAAAAGAAATGCAGAAGAATCAGCTCTAAAGAGGTGGTTGGATCTAGAATCTATCATAAAAAGGGAAGTAGGTCAAAAAGAGAAAGACAAGTACAGTATACTAACACACATATATATATCGAATCTAGTAAGAAGGTAGTGGTAACACACACAGTTAAGGGATGGAAAAACAAACATAAAGAACAAACGTATGGACATTATGAGTGGTGGGATGTGTAGAGGGAGTAACACGGAAATCTATACTATCATATGTGGAAAAGATAGCTATTGTTTTTGCCCTGAAGGAATAGGAGATTCTGTAGGAATTGGGTCTGATGGCCTGGAGGAGTGGGATGGGAGGGGACTTGGAAGAGGGACTGTGCCAGGAATATGCATATGACTGATCTGGGAAAATACATGTCTGTGATCAACAAAACTCTGTAAAAATTTTGAAGAAATAAAATTAAATAATTACAAAAAAAGAGAGAGAAAGAATTAATGCCTTGGAACTGTGGTGTTGGAGAAGACTCTTGAGAGTCCCTTTGATCAAACGAGTAAACCTAAAGGAAATCAGCAATGAATATTCATTAGAAGGACTGATGCTGAAGCTGGAGCTCCAATACTTTGGCCACCTGATGCAAGGGGTCAACCTATTGGAAAAGACCCTAATACTGGGAAAAATAGAATGCAGTAGAAGAGAGTAACAACAGAGGACAAGATGGTTGGATGGCATCACTGGGTCAATGGACTTGAGTTTGAACATGCTTTGCATCCGTCTGAATGGCCATCATCAACAAATTGACAGACCATAAATGCTGAAGAGGGTGCGGAGAAAAGAGAACCCTTTTGCATTGCTGGTGGGAATGTAAGTTGTATGGAAGACAGTATGGAGATTCCGTAAAAAACTAAAACTAGAAGCACCATCTGACCCAGCAATCCCACTCAGGCTTATATCCTCATGAAGTCAAAACTGAAAGAAGCACTTGTATCCCAATGTTCATTGCAGCTCTCTATACAATAGATAGAACATGGAAACAACCTAGATGTCCACCGATGATCAAATGGATAAAAAAATTCTGGTAAATATATCCAATAGAGTACTTCTCAACTGTAAAAAGAAATGCAGAAGAATCAGCTCTAAAGAGGTGGTTGGATCTAGAATCTATCATAAAAAGGGAAGTAGGTCAAAAAGAGAAAGACAAGTACAGTATACTAACACACATATATATATCGAATCTAGTAAGAAGGTAGTGGTAACACACACAGTTAAGGGATGGAAAAACAAACATAAAGAACAAACGTATGGACATTATGAGTGGTGGGATGTGTAGAGGGAGTAACACGGAAATCTATACTATCATATGTGGAAAAGATAGCTATTGTTTTTGCCCTGAAGGAATAGGAGATTCTGTAGGAATTGGGTCTGATGGCCTGGAGGAGTGGGATGGGAGGGGACTTGGAAGAGGGACTGTGCCAGGAATATGCATATGACTGATCTGGGAAAATACATGTCTGTGATCAACAAAACTCTGTAAAAATTTTGAAGAAATAAAATTAAATAATTACAAAAAAAGAGAGAGAAAGAATTAATGCCTTGGAACTGTGGTGTTGGAGAAGACTCTTGAGAGTCCCTTTGATCAAACGAGTAAACCTAAAGGAAATCAGCAATGAATATTCATTAGAAGGACTGATGCTGAAGCTGGAGCTCCAATACTTTGGCCACCTGATGCAAGGGGTCAACCTATTGGAAAAGACCCTAATACTGGGAAAAATAGAATGCAGTAGAAGAGAGTAACAACAGAGGACAAGATGGTTGGATGGCATCACTGGGTCAATGGACTTGAGTTTGAACATGCTTTGAGAAATGGTAAAGGACAGAGGAAACCTGGCATTATGCAGTCCATGGTGTCACAAAGAATCAGAAAGGACTAAGCAACTGAATCTAATATGATGCAGGGCAAGCAAGGTTAAATATGCATAAGCTACTATTTTTTTTAAACTATTTTTACATCTATATTGTTTGTTTCTCATTTCTCCATAGTTTATGTTATTCTAAGTCACTTAAGAACTTCTGCACACTTTATAGTCATTATTTGCTCACAATATTAAAACAGTGAAAATAATAAAACTCCTTCTTCCCTACAACCTTCAAAAAAAAAAAAAAAAAACAGCTTTCCATGGCAAGGAAAATTCATACTGTAAGTTCGTAAATAATTACAGAATAGTTAAATACATAATTCTAGAATTTATAATACTTTCATATAGTCATGAAACACTATGACTATCTAAATAACTTATAGCTTATCTATCTTTTCCACAAATAATTACTGAATGTATTTACCATGCTAGGTACCCAAGATACCATGGTAAATAGAACAGAACAGGCATTGCAGAATGGATCTTCCTTTTTAGTGTGGGAGGACATTAGAGGTAGAAAAAATATGCATAGACAAATCACTGAACAATATAATTGTTGCCAGAGAGGATTTCGTGCAAGAAATAAAACAGAGTGATGAGAGGGACAGTGATAGACAGTTTTAAAGCAGATAATAAGGAGTAACCGGATGTGGTGTTGGAGGACTTGGAAGAGGGACTGTGCCAGGAATATGCATATGACTGATCTGGGAAAATACATGTCTGTGATCAACAAAACTCTGTAAAAATTTTGAAGAAATAAAATTAAATAATTACAAAAAAAGAGAGAGAAAGAATTAATGCCTTGGAACTGTGGTGTTGAGAAGACTCTTGAGAGTCCCTTTGATCAAACGAGTAAACCTAAAGGAAATCAGCAATGAATATTCATTAGAAGGACTGATGCTGAAGCTGGAGCTCCAATACTTTGGCCACCTGATGCAAGGGGTCAACCTATTGGAAAAGACCCTAATACTGGGAAAAATAGAATGCAGTAGAAGAGAGTAACAACAGAGGACAAGATGGTTGGATGGCATCACTGGGTCAATGGACTTGAGTTTGAACATGCTTTGAGAAATGGTAAAGGACAGAGGAAACCTGGCATTATGCAGTCCATGGTGTCACAAAGAATCAGAAAGGACTAAGCAACTGAATCTAATATGATGCAGGGCAAGCAAGGTTAAATATGCATAAGCTACTATTTTTTTTAAACTATTTTTACATCTATATTGTTTGTTTCTCATTTCTCCATAGTTTATGTTATTCTAAGTCACTTAAGAACTTCTGCACACTTTATAGTCATTATTTGCTCACAATATTAAAACAGTGAAAATAATAAAACTCCTTCTTCCCTACAACCTTAAAAAAAAAAAAAAACAGCTTTCCATGGCAAGGAAAATTCATACTGTAAGTTCGTAAATAATTACAGAATAGTTAAATACATAATTCTAGAATTTATAATACTTTCATATAGTCATGAAACACTATGACTATCTAAATAACTTATAGCTTATCTATCTTTTCCACAAATAATTACTGAATGTATTTACCATGCTAGGTACCCAAGATACCATGGTAAATAGAACAGAACAGGCATTGCAGAATGGATCTTCCTTTTTAGTGTGGGAGGACATTAGAGGTAGAAAAAATATGCATAGACAAATCACTGAACAATATAATTGTTGCCAGAGAGGGATTTCGTGCAAGAAATAAAACAGAGTGATGAGAGGGACAGTGATAGACAGTTTTAAAGCAGATAATAAGGAAATTCTTTTGTACAAATAATTAATGTCAGAGTTGAATGACGAGAGGAAATCACTAAACAGCTAGAGGCCAATCAGCCTGAAAAAATAACCAAGTGCATATGCTTTGAGACATATTTCTAGAATATATATATATATATATACATATATATATATATGCATAAATTATAAATCAACTTGACTATTTTATAAATGGCCTGAAGATCTGTATTGTGTGGAAACAGAGGAGAATTTGCAAGAGAAGAGGCTGAAGTGACAAAGAATCATCCAAGTATTTGGATACCATGATAAAAATTTGGACTTTATTCCAATCACTATTGGAGAGGGGATATTTGGAGACATTATTGGCTAGTAATCTAAGGCAGTGACATAAGAAGTTTACATCAAACAATTAATTTGTGATTCTCCAGAGAAAAAAGTTCAGTCCAGTTCAGTCATTCAGTCATGCCCAACTCTTTCAACCCCATGATTGTAGGACAACAGGTTTCCCTGTCCTTGACCATTTCCAGGAGCTTGCTCAAACTCATGTCTGTTGACCCAGTGATGCTATCCAATCACTTTGTCCTCTGATGTCCGCTTACCATTTTGCCTTCTATTTTCCCCAAATCAGACTTTTGTCCATTGAGTTCTCTTCACATTAGGTGGCCAAAGTCTGGGAGCTTCATTTTCAACATCATTCCTTTCAATGAATATTCAGGGCTGATTTTCAATAACATTGACTGGTTTGATCTCCATGCAGTCCAAGGGACTCTCAAGAGGCTTTACCAACAGAATAGTTAAATACATAATTCTAGAATTTATAATACTTTCATATAGTCATGAAACACTATGACTATCTAAATAACTTATAGCTTATCTATCTTTTCCACAAATAATTACTGAATGTATTTACCATGCTAGGTACCCAAGATACCATGGTAAATAGAACAGAACAGGCATTGCAGAATGGATCTTCCTTTTTAGTGTGGGAGGACATTAGAGGTAGAAAAAATATGCATAGACAAATCACTGAACAATATAATTGTTGCCAGAGAGGGATTTCGTGCAAGAAATAAAACAGAGTGATGAGAGGGACAGTGATAGACAGTTTTAAAGCAGATAATAAGGAAATTCTTTTGTACAAATAATTAATGTCAGAGTTGAATGACGAGAGGAAATCACTAAACAGCTAGAGGCCAATCAGCCTGAAAAAATAACCAAGTGCATATGCTTTGAGACATATTTCTAGAATATATATATATATATATACATATATATATATATGCATAAATTATAAATCAACTTGACTATTTTATAAATGGCCTGAAGATCTGTATTGTGTGGAAACAGAGGAGAATTTGCAAGAGAAGAGGCTGAAGTGACAAAGAATCATCCAAGTATTTGGATACCATGATAAAAATTTGGACTTTATTCCAATCACTATTGGAGAGGGGATATTTGGAGACATTATTGGCTAGTAATCTAAGGCAGTGACATAAGAAGTTTACATCAAACAATTAATTTGTGATTCTCCAGAGAAAAAAGTTCAGTCCAGTTCAGTCATTCAGTCATGCCCAACTCTTTCAACCCCATGATTGTAGGACAACAGGTTTCCCTGTCCTTGACCATTTCCAGGAGCTTGCTCAAACTCATGTCTGTTGACCCAGTGATGCTATCCAATCACTTTGTCCTCTGATGTCCGCTTACCATTTTGCCTTCTATTTTCCCCAAGATCAGACTTTTTGTCCATTGAGTTCTCTTCACATTAGGTGGCCAAAGTCTGGGAGCTTCATTTTCAACATCATTCCTTTCAATGAATATTCAGGGCTGATTTTCAATAACATTGACTGGTTTGATCTCCATGCAGTCCAAGGGACTCTCAAGAGGCTTTACCAACACCATAGCTCAAATACAACTATTCTTTATTGCTCAGACTTCTTTACCGTCCAACTCTCACACTGCAGACACAGAGAGGCCAGTTAGGAGGCACTGTAACCTCCCAGATAGAAGATAATGGTGGTGGCTAACAACAAAATGAGACTGAATGGTTTAGATGTATTATTATTTCTCGATTTTATATTTCATATATTATTTATTATATTCAATACAATGATATTTATCCACATATACTATATGAAATTCTTATTTGTAATATCTGTTATATATAATATATAAAATATAATATATTCTATAAATTATGTTATATATGATAAATTTATAACATTTATTTAATATAATAAAATATAATATAACACATTATATAATATCTAATACATAATATTGCTAAATATTATATACAATATATATAATCTATATGATGCATTGCATTATATAATATATGTTTATATATATGATGCAATGTATATTATATTTGTATTGTAATGTATTCAATATAATATGCATATTATATATGCTGTATATTATCATATAAACATAAAGAATATTATAGTGTCATATAATATACAATAGACTATACAGTGTGTTATATGTATGTAATACATAATAAAATATATGATATAATATATACTATAACATATTATATCATAATGGAATATATGTAATATATTATATGTCATTATGCATATGGAATACATTACATGCTATTATAATATAATATAATACATTATATGTTATAATATATTTATATAGTATCAGATTGTGTATAATATACTATTTATATACTATGATAAATACAATATAATACACTATGTATATATTATGCATAAATAATATAACACAATTATAGCATAATATACTATAATATATTTAATATGATATATATGTGTAATGTATTATATGATAATATACAGCATATAATACATAATGTATAATAATAATCCATAATGTGATATATATGTATTATATTTTAAATCATTATAGTATGCATATAATTATGCAATATGAAATGTATCATATATGATATATGTAATATAAGATATATACTGTATATTTAAAATTATACAATACATATACATGAAATATAAATAAATATGACATAAAATAGATAAATAGTTTGCATATAATATATATGTATAATGTTATATGCATAATTATTGCATATATATTATATAGACATGGTTTATAGAATTAATACATGTATTATACATATATGACATAGGTAATATATATAAACCTACCATATATATATATATATCATACTATGTATTGTATATACTGTATATGATCTATATTATGTATATTATATATATATTATAGAGTATATGCATTGCACATGTATTATATTTTAAATCATTATAGTAATCATATAATTATGCAATATGAAATGTATCATATATGATATATGTAATATAAGATATATACTGTATATTTAAAATTATACAATACATATACATGAAATATAAATACATATTGCATAAAATAGATAAATAGTTTGCATATAATATATATGTATAATGTTATATGCATAATTATTGCATATATATTATATAGACATGGTTTATAGAATTAATACATGTATTATACATATATGACATAGGTAATATATATAAACCTACCATATATATATATATATCATACTATGTATTGTATATACTGTATATGATCTATATTATGTATATTATATATATATTATAGAGTATATGCATTGCACATGTATTATATGTTATATTACACATACTGCATGCATGTTATATCATATATACATATATCGTATATCTTATATAGATATATATTATATAAACATTATATACATACATATTACTGTAGGTATATATAAAAACATATGCATTATATAGATGTCATTATATGCTATATGTTCCCTATGTACACATATATATGTTATACATGTTATATATGCTATATGTTTAATGTATGTGTTTTATATGCAATAATTTGTATTTACACGTGTATAATTATTACTGGTATATACTATAGTATATAAGAATATATATATATATATATATATAATATAACAATTTAATATGCATTGTACATTATATATCACAATAATATATAATAGTATGTATCAAATATCATATAGTAATGTGTATATTATATATTATGTTATATAATATATATATCATATTATATAATATACATGATAGAATATAATATATAATACAAAGCATGCTGTCTAATATAATACATAATATAATGTATATAATATATACCATATACATCATATATATATATATGATCGTTACATATCCTATGCAATAATATATAATATGTAATATATAACTTGTATATTTGTATAATAATATGCAATATAATACATACATTTTATATCAAATAAAATATATACATATTATATTATATAATAAAAATATATGCTACATATACTTTAACATACTACATTATATATCGTACACAATATATTTTTTAATATAGATAATAAATATGCATTACATATAATGATTTATAATTTTGAATTTGTTAAATATTTTAATATATATTATATTATATAATATACCTAATACCTATAATATATTGTAATATATAATGCAATATATTACATATAATATATAATAGTTACAAATACATACAATGATATATAGTATGTAATATATTATAAAAACATGTAATATATTATAAAACATGTAATATATTATAATATTTTATATATCATATATGTATATATCATGTATTTTATTAATTGGTAAATAGTTTTTTATTATCATGATTGTTAAGATTATTATTGTTATTATTTTTTGCACGGTTTTGTTGTCTGTTACTGCTATACGTAAACCCATATCAGTCATAGGTATTCAGTTGACTCTTCCCTCTTGAATTTCCTTTTCATTTGCCTTCCCATTCCTTCCCTACAGGTTGTTGCACAGCCCCATGTATGTTCCCTTAGTCTTACAGCACATTCACATTGGTTGCCTCTTTTACATATGGTAATGTAAATTTCCATATTTCTCTTTACATGTCTCTCACCCACTCCTCCCTCCTCACAATGTCCACAAGTCTGTTCTCTATGCCTGACTCTCCATTGCTGCTCTACATATATATTGTTTAGTGTCATCTTTCTAGATTCTATATAAGTATGTTAGTATACTATATTTATGCTTCTCTTTCTGACTTCAGTTTTTTCTATAGGTTCTAGGTTCATCCCCCTCAACTGGACTGACTCAAATGCATTTCTTTTTTATGGCTGAAAAATATTCCATTGTATATATGGACCAATGTTTCTTTTTCTATTCATTCTTTCATAGAAATCTAAGTTGTTTCCATATTCTAGTTATTACAAAAAGTGCTGTGATGAACATTAGGGTGCACGTGTTGCTTTCAATTTTGAATTCTTCAGGGAATATTCCTGATATTGGGATTTCTGGGGTGGTTCTACTCTTAGTTTTTTGAGGAAGTCCATACTGTCTTGCATAATCTGTATATATTTACACTCCCACCAGCATTACAAGAGTGTTCCCTTTTCTCCACAGCCTCTCCTGCATTTATTTTTTGTAGATTTTTGATGATGGTCATTGGATTAAAAACCCTAAATCTAAAACCAGAAACCATAAAACTCTTAGAGAAAAACAGGTAGAACACTCGATGACATAAATGAAAGCAAGATCTTCTATGACCCATCTCCTAGAATAATGGAAATATTAAAAAAATAAACAAGTGGGACCTAATTAAACTTAAAAGCTTTTGCATAGCCAAAGAAACTATAACTAAGATGTAAAGGCAGCCCTCAGAATGGAAGAAAATAGTAGCAAATGAAAAAAAAAACCAACAAATCAGTATTTATTATGGTAAATAGTTTTTTATTATCATGATTGTTAAGATTATTATTGTTATTATTTTTTGCACGGTTTTGTTGTCTGTTACTGCTATACGTAAACCCATATCAGTCATAGGTATTCAGTTGACTCTTCCCTCTTGAATTTCCTTTTCATTTGCCTTCCCATTCCTTCCCTACAGGTTGTTGCACAGCCCCATGTATGTTCCCTTAGTCTTACAGCACATTCACATTGGTTGCCTCTTTTACATATGGTAATGTAAATTTCCATATTTCTCTTTACATGTCTCTCACCCACTCCTCCCTCCTCACAATGTCCACAAGTCTGTTCTCTATGCCTGACTCTCCATTGCTGCTCTACATATATATTGTTTAGTGTCATCTTTCTAGATTCTATATAAGTATGTTAGTATACTATATTTATGCTTCTCTTTCTGACTTCAGTTTTTACTATAGGTTCTAGGTTCATCCCCCTCAACTGGACTGACTCAAATGCATTTCTTTTTTATGGCTGAAAAATATTCCATTGTATATATGGACCAATGTTTCTTTTTCTATTCATTCTTTCATAGAAATCTAAGTTGTTTCCATATTCTAGTTATTACAAAAAGTGCTGTGATGAACATTAGGGTGCACGTGTTGCTTTCAATTTTGAATTCTTCAGGGAATATTCCTGATATTGGGATTTCTGGGGTGGTTCTACTCTTAGTTTTTTGAGGAAGTCCATACTGTCTTGCATAATCTGTATATATTTACACTCCCACCAGCATTACAAGAGTGTTCCCTTTTCTCCACAGCCTCTCCTGCATTTATTTTTTGTAGATTTTTGATGATGGTCATTGGGTTAAAAACCCTAAATCTAAAACCAGAAACCATAAAACTCTTAGAGAAAACAGGTAGAACACTCGATGACATAAATGAAAGCAAGATCTTCTATGACCCATCTCCTAGAATAATGGAAATATTAAAAAAATAAACAAGTGGGACCTAATTAAACTTAAAAGCTTTTGCATAGCCAAAGAAACTATAACTAAGATGTAAAGGCAGCCCTCAGAATGGAAGAAAATAGTAGCAAATGAAATAACCAACAAATCAATTTCCAAAATATACAAGGAGCTCATACAACTCAACACCAAAAAAAAAAAGAAAAAAGCAACCATCAAAACATGAGGTATTAATTTTAATCAAATGAAATTTTCACTTTTGAATATTAAAAAAAGTTGACCACGAGTTAGTTTGCTGTAGTTTAGACTGATATATTTGATAATTCAGGAAAAGTGATTATGGACAGACATGATAGCTTAGACATATCAAGGGAGATAGATAGTGTTAAACTAAAAAATAAAGCAAAAAGGGTTAACTGGATTTGAGTATAAAAGACTAGGAACTGCATTTGGACACACTAATTTGGAATTATTATTATTCATTCAACTGAGATATCAGATAGGACATTAGAAAATATTATGTAATACAGTAAGGAAGGGAAACTGAAGAATGATGTCATCTCAGTGATTTTCACCTTGTGTGATAATGGAAAATTCCTGTTTGATTTCACAAATTTTATCAAATTATTCTCCCTTCCTTCAAAAGTGGAAGTTGATCATACTTTACTTATATTATATATTCTATTTCTTAAATAATAAAGCCAAAATTTTATATTCTTACATTATTTCCTTTGAAACTATGAAATACCTAAGCCAAGTTCACTATCAGGTTCATGCATGTTTACATTTGCCTTTTTATGAGATGTTCATATTTACTTGAAATCTCACTCTTATTCATATAGGTAACAGAATTTTCAGTAATAATACTGAGCCAACTATGACAGTATAGCACAGGGATTTCTGGGGTGGTTCTACTCTTAGTTTTTTGAGGAAGTCCATACTGTCTTGCATAATCTGTATATATTTACACTCCCACCAGCATTACAAGAGTGTTCCCTTTTCTCCACAGCCTCTCCTGCATTTATTTTTTGTAGATTTTTGATGATGGTCATTGGATTAAAAACCCTAAATCTAAAACCAGAAACCATAAAACTCTTAGAGAAAAACAGGTAGAACACTCGATGACATAAATGAAAGCAAGATCTTCTATGACCCATCTCCTAGAATAATGGAAATATTAAAAAAATAAACAAGTGGGACCTAATTAAACTTAAAAGCTTTTGCATAGCCAAAGAAACTATAACTAAGATGTAAAGGCAGCCCTCAGAATGGAAGAAAATAGTAGCAAATGAAATAACCAACAAATCAATTTCCAAAATATACAAGGAGCTCATACAACTCAACACCAAAAAAAAAAAGAAAAAAGCAACCATCAAAACATGAGGTATTAATTTTAATCAAATGAAATTTTCACTTTTGAATATTAAAAAAAGTTGACCACGAGTTAGTTTGCTGTAGTTTAGACTGATATATTTGATAATTCAGGAAAAGTGATTATGGACAGACATGATAGCTTAGACATATCAAGGGAGATAGATAGTGTTAAACTAAAAAATAAAGCAAAAAGGGTTAACTGGATTTGAGTATAAAAGACTAGGAACTGCATTTGGACACACTAATTTGGAATTATTATTATTCATTCAACTGAGATATCAGATAGGACATTAGAAAATATTATGTAATACAGTAAGGAAGGGAAACTGAAGAATGATGTCATCTCAGTGATTTTCACCTTGTGTGATAATGGAAAATTCCTGTTTGATTTCACAAATTTTATCAAATTATTCTCCCTTCCTTCAAAAGTGGAAGTTGATCATACTTTACTTATATTATATATTCTATTTCTTAAATAATAAAGCCAAAATTTTATATTCTTACATTATTTCCTTTGAAACTATGAAATACCTAAGCCAAGTTCACTATCAGGTTCATGCATGTTTACATTTGCCTTTTTATGAGATGTTCATATTTACTTGAAATCTCACTCTTATTCATATAGGTAACAGAATTTTCAGTAATAATACTGAGCCAACTATGACAGTATAGCACAGTATCAAAACTAAATTATATCAAATATATCCTATATTTATAATTTCAAATCACATAATTATACTTTATATTTTAACTATGACCTCTTCCACTGCAAAGGAAAAAATCAGGGGAAAAGTTGAATTTGGATAGTCTAGAAGACATGTAAGACATTCAGAATGAAGTTCCAGTTGAATTATTAAAATTTTAAAATTGTTGTTCATGAAAAACTATTAAAGATCTTCTGGAAGCATTAAATATTTCAGATAGGAAATTTATTTATTTATTTTCAATGAGGGAATACTAGCTCTTTTAGACAGTCACTTTTACAGTGCCTAGAATGCTTCAGCTATTAAAACAGAATGGTATTGTCATAGAAAGACACATTACTCAAAGAGAAATACGCAGATGAATTCTGTGATATAGATGGGACTTCATATCATTAAGCAAAAAAAAAAAAAGAATTGTTCATTAAATTTTTTTGGGAAGGAAATGAATCAATCTCAATCTCATGTTTTATTTTAAATTAAAATACATGTAGAAGAAAGCTTTAATATGTAAGAATGTAATTACTACTGAATCTGTTGTCAGATTATCCCACAGATTTAGCCTGATATTCTCCAAAATAATCAGTCTGCATTTATTTGAACCATATAGCAATCCTAGAAAGGTTGCTGTATAAACATTTAAAAATAAAATAAACATTTAAAAATAAAAATAGGTCCAGATATCTCGTGGACCTATCTACCCTTCAGGAAAAAAAAAAAAAGTATATGATAATTACACTTGAAGCTATGGGACAAATTAAATTAGAGTTATGATAAGGCACACACACTATCTATCAAGTATTATCATTGGTGTGCTTAGGGAGTCTGGAAGGTTGAACCTTCAATCACTAAATCAAGATCTATTTGTGAGCTGTCTAGAACAGAGGAGTGAATGAGAGGCATTTGAAAATTAAGCAACAATAAGAAAGAACCACGTTCCTGCAACATTGGGAATTAGCCATTTTAAAGTTAGATTTCACTTTAAAATATATATTTCTAATATTTCCTTTTTGTTGTATTTACTGAAATATGTGCTACCTTCTGCCAGCAGTCTTTCTTGAGTCCCCATGCTTCAATTTTCTTATTCATCCACATAGAATCTACAATAAAGGCAAAAAAGACTATTTTGAGGTAGAATAAAATAAAAAAAGGATTTTTCACCAGTTAGAAAAAAATGAGAGTAATGGGTTTATCAAAACCTCCTACCAATATCATCCTTATAAAGTGGAATTACTTTTCACAGGTGAATAATTTTATTTATTTATTTATTTATTTATTTATTTCTTATTTTCTTAAATTCCAGTACTCATGTATCGATGTGAGAGTTGGACCATAAAGAAGTTTGAGTATCAAAGAATTGATGCTTTCAAACTGTGGTGCTGGAGAAGACCCTTGAGAGTCCCTTGGACAGGAAGGAGACCAAACCAGTCATCCTAAAGGAAATCAATCCTTAATATTAATTGAAAGGACTGATGTAGAAGCTCCAATACTTTGGCCTTCTGATGCAAATTGCTGACTAATTGGAAAAGGCCCGGATGCTGGGAAAGATTGAGGGAAGGAGAAGGGAGCAAATGAGGGTGAGATGGTTGGATAGCATCATCGACTCAGTGCACATTAGTTTGAGCGAGCTCCAGGACTCAGTGAAAGATATGGGTAGCTAGCATGCTGCAGTCCATGGGGTCGCAGAGAGTTGGACAGGACTGAACCACTCAACAACAACAATTGATGTATAGTTAATACATGATGCTGTGTTAATTTTTGGTATGCAGCAAAGTATTTCAGATCTATCTATCTATCTGGACATATAAGTCATATATATATATATAGCCATGTATTTGCTAATACTACAACAACAATTGATGTATAGTTAATACATGATGCTGTGTTAATTTCTGGTATACAGCAAAGTATTTTAGATCTATCTATCTATCTGGACATATAAGTCATATATATAAATAGCCATGTATTTGCTAATACTTTTGTCTTTTTGGGTTTTTTTGGCAATCCCAAGATCCTAATTTATCCCTCTTCTCATGAATATTTTAACAAGTGTTCCATTGTGTTATGCTCAAACTACACAATCATGTACCTGAACAAAAAAGAACCATGTCTCATTCAAGATAAGTTATCAAACACCTTCCACAGCATGGATGAAAAATAAATCACAAGAAAACAGGACAAAAATTCAGTAAGTTAAAAACATTATGCCAACACATAGAAATAAAAAATGAATATAAAAATGACTTCACAATAATTATCTCTCAAATTCTTCCAAGAGACAAGTGACATGATTGCAATTAGGAGAAAAAACACAATTGACTGTATACATGTGTGTGTGTGTGTGTGTGTGTGTGTGTGTGTGTGTGTGTTTAAAACAAATGTGGGACAACAAGCCACTGCTTGGCTGGTTCCCAACTAGGTAGACTCATGTGCCCCAGCTGCAATGTTAGGTGCTGCCTCAGTAGGCTCTGGGAACAGATGTCAGTGGAATGCCCATTTTCAGAGGTAGGGCTGAAATCACAACTGAGCCTCAGGGACTTACGAAGCAGAACTGAAACCTCTCTTTGCAACTGCATAAGCCTCAGATTTACACCTCTACCACTGACTCTGTACATTCACTGACTGTGGGAAATCCAAATAATCAACAGGTTCTCCAACGGCTCAGACAGGCCTGCATTAACAGCTGTTCATGCATGTGGGGGATAAGCTGTGCCAGGGTCTGAGCTGCCTGGACAGCTCCCACAGAATCAGATATTCGGCAAGTATGATTACTGCAGTCCTGGAACCTGATATCAGTGGATCAGTGCTAGTGATCTTGTGAAAACAACACCTGAGGAGTTGCCAGGGCCAATTGCTGCCACTCCCAAGGTTGACAAGAGGTTGAGGTCAGTGCCAGCAAGAGTGTATTTTGTAAGCCTACACAGTATTTTGAAAGACAACACAACAGAGCACTTTCATCTGTGAATAGCTCTGGCAGAGGAATACTCAGTGGCTCTTCTCCCAGTGGGAACACTCCAATCTTGCCTACCTCACAGCATAACTCAGAAGCAGGTCTGGGTGCTTCTGCTTAACAACTGCAGAGGACACCCTGACCCTGACAGGACAGTGAAAACCAAAGGGCAAAGAGGAGGCACTACTCAATATCCAGTGAAGATTCTGATCACCATAGCATCAGTCACACCTCTTATCAAGGGAATAATGGCCACCATAAACTGAAGAAAGAGATGGCAGATGTGCAAACTAAAAACAGCACTTATCCAAAAGTGTTAAAGTCACATAGACTACACAGGAATGATTTCACATAAAAATATCTCTATAAGACCATAGTGGATAATTGCTTCTCCTAAACTCACAGAAAAAGAGAAATATAAGTTAAGTGAAGAAGCAGAGAAGCCACTCAATTAAGTGATCAAGAGAATTCCCATGAATTAACAATGAAATAGACTATGTTTATTTACAATAAAAGAAATCCTAGAAAAGGAATGTAAAGAAATAATATTTTAAAAATTTTATCCAAAAATACTTAAGTATAAACCTCAAGAAAGAGATGAAATGTTTGCATGTTGAGAAATACAAAATATTAATAAGGAAAATTTCAGATTATTCAAAAAAATGGAAAGGTATTCCATGCTCTTGGACTGGAAGAATTAATATTTAAAAGTGCTCATACTTCTCAAAGCACTCTATAGATTTAATACAATATCTATCAAAATACTCATTATATTTTTTATGGAACTAGCAGAAATCACCCTTAATTTTAGCTGGAACTCCAAAAGACCCAGAATTGCCAACAAAATCCTGAGGGAAAATAACAAAGCATGATCAATAACTCTTCCAGACGTTAGACAATTTACAAATCTACAGTGATCAAAACAGTAGTGTGGTATTAGTACAAAAACAGACATATACATCAATAGAATATAATCACAATTGAAAGCCCAGAAATAAACCAGCACAGCTATGAAAAATTAATCTTTGATAAAAGAGGCAAGAATATACAGAAAAAATAGTCTCTTTAGCAAGTGATGTTGGGAAAGTTAGATAGCCCCATATAAATCAATGACGCTACAACACATATTTACAACATATATAAAAATAAACTCAAATGTCTTAATGACACAACAGAGCACTTTCATCTGTGAATAGCTCTGGCAGAGGAATACTCAGTGGCTCTTCTCCCAGTGGGAACACTCCAATCTTGCCTACCTCACAGCATAACTCAGAAGCAGGTCTGGGTGCTTCTGCTTAACAACTGCAGAGGACACCTGACCCTGACAGGACAGTGAAAACCAAAGGGCAAAGAGGAGGCACTACTCAATATCCAGTGAAGATTCTGATCACCATAGCATCAGTCACACCTCTTATCAAGGGAATAATGGCCACCATAAACTGAAGAAAGAGATGGCAGATGTGCAAACTAAAAACAGCACTTATCCAAAAGTGTTAAAGTCACATAGACTACACAGGAATGATTTCACATAAAAATATCTCTATAAGACCATAGTGGATAATTGCTTCTCCTAAACTCACAGAAAAAGAGAAATATAAGTTAAGTGAAGAAGCAGAGAAGCCACTCAATTAAGTGATCAAGAGAATTCCCATGAATTAACAATGAAATAGACTATGTTTATTTACAATAAAAGAAATCCTAGAAAAGGAATGTAAAGAAATAATATTTTAAAAATTTTATCCAAAAATACTTAAGTATAAACCTCAAGAAAGAGATGAAATGTTTGCATGTTGAGAAATACAAAATATTAATAAGGAAAATTTCAGATTATTCAAAAAAAATGGAAAGGTATTCCATGCTCTTGGACTGGAAGAATTAATATTTAAAAGTGCTCATACTTCTCAAAGCACTCTATAGATTTAATACAATATCTATCAAAATACTCATTATATTTTTTATGGAACTAGCAGAAATCACCCTTAATTTTAGCTGGAACTCCAAAAGACCCAGAATTGCCAACAAAATCCTGAGGGAAAATAACAAAGCATGATCAATAACTCTTCCAGACGTTAGACAATTTACAAATCTACAGTGATCAAAACAGTAGTGTGGTATTAGTACAAAAACAGACATATACATCAATAGAATATAATCACAATTGAAAGCCCAGAAATAAACCAGCACAGCTATGAAAAATTAATCTTTGATAAAAGAGGCAAGAATATACAGAAAAAATAGTCTCTTTAGCAAGTGATGTTGGGAAAGTTAGATAGCCCCATATAAATCAATGACGCTACAACACATATTTACAACATATATAAAAATAAACTCAAATGTCTTAATGACTTAAATACACCACACCATAAAATTATAAGATAATATTATACAATATAATATTACCTGACATTAAAAAATGAAATACTGGTATTTTTAGCAACATGAATGGACCTAGAGATTATCAGACTAAGTTAAAGAAGTCATAAAGAGAAAGTCAAATACCATACGATATAATTTATATGTGGAACCTAAAACACAGCATAAATTAATATATCTATGAAACCAAAAACAGATTTATATATATATATATATATATATATATATATATATATATATATATATAGTGAATAGACTTATGGAACAGACTTGTGGATGACAAGGGGATTCAAGTGTATGGAAAGGATGGACTGGCACTTAGAATTAAGAAATATAAATTATATATATATATATATGTATATATATATATATATACACACATACATATAATGGATAAACCATAAATACATATATATATATATATATATATATATATATATAAAATGGATAAACAAGGTCCTGCTGTATAGCACACACAGATAACTATATTCAATATCCTACGATAAAACATAGTGGAAAAGAATATGAGTAGCTGAGTTGCTTTGCTGTACAACAGAAATTCAACATGACATTGTAAATCAGCCATACTTCAATAAATGTTTATAATTAGTTTAAATATAAATAAATGCACAGTCAGAAACACAGTAGCAATGTTGTAAGATATGAAAGTTGAAGAGAAAACCTCGTAAGAATTCAGAGAACAAACATAATCAATGAAATAAATGTACATGACCACAGGCTTCTTACAATAACTACTAATTTCAGGTATTAAGTAAAACTTACAATGCCTGACAACCCAGGAATCTATAGTATTTCTATACCAGTACACTACCATTCAAGAGATGAATGAAGTTATTATTCAAAATTGCTACCCAAAGACATTGTCAGAAATAACTTCAAAGAATCTCAAGATAATGGAAAACAATAACTGAGAAGAAAACAGTGCAAAGAAAGAAGCAATAATGAGCAACCTAATCAGGAAAAATGGGTTGGTAAATTCAATTTAATAAGGCAACTAAGACATTTTTTCCATTTAAAAATAAAATCAATACTCTACCTTTTAATAACATGAAAGATGGAGTAGTCAAGAAAGGGGAGAGATTCTAAAAGATTTTAACATGTTAATTTGGCTGATCTGGCAAGAGGAAAGATGTGCTGAATAAAATTATAATGCATTTTCTAAACATTAGTAAGCATTTGCAAAATTTATGGTTAAGTTCTAAGAAGAAATAAATGTACTCTTTAATTTATAAAACAGCTCTTATAAACAAGAGAAAAAAAACTTTATTTTGAATTATGTACATTAAATATGTATATTTATAGTGCATTAATAAAGTACCTTTAAAAAAACAATTAAATGAAGCAGCTAACGGAGGACAAAATTATTGTCTGTGTGTTTGTGTTTGTAACGTTTATAACACTGGGAAAGGACTGAAGGATCTGTAACTAAAAGAAGAGTATCAATGAAAAATGAATAAAAATTTGAATAATTGACAAGGTTGATAAGATATCCATCAACAAAATTAAGTGATATTAAACAGTAGCAAAGCAAAATATGCTATACTGTACTCTCATTACATTCACAGAAATTTAAAATTGATAATATGAAGTGCTAGCATGGAGCCAAGGAAGGAAAACCTCTCAAATGTTAGTAGGTGACATAATTTTTTAAAGTATTTTCAGAAAATATTTCATATTATTTAATGAAGCCGACAAATCATCTATTGTAAGTAAAGTGTGATAAAGAAAGTAGAAGCTGACCTCAAAACAGGCAGAACAGGCTTTTTATTATTAAAGTAAAGTTTGAGAGGGGAGCCATGAGAGATCAGGTTACATGGAAGTAACCAAGAGAAAGTGCTGCGTATTATAGTATTGTCTGGTGGTAAAGCCCTTAAGTAGCTTGATGGGGTTTGGGAGAGAAAAAGGGAGAGGGTGCCTGAGTAGGGGAGGGAGTGGTGAGTGAGTCTGTTGGTGAAAAGTTGTTGTGACTACAGCAGTTACAGAAAATCCTGGCGACACAAAGAAGCCTCTGGAGGAGGGGGTGGTTTCTTTAATTTTAGACAATCCCTTCAATCAAAAGATAATGGAAAACAATAACTGAGAAGAAAACAGTGCAAAGAAAGAAGCAATAATGAGCAACCTAATCAGGAAAAATGGGTTGGTAAATTCAATTTAATAAGGCAACTAAGACATTTTTTCCATTTAAAAATAAAATCAATACTCTACCTTTTAATAACATGAAAGATGGAGTAGTCAAGAAAGGGGAGAGATTCTAAAAGATTTTAACATGTTAATTTGGCTGATCTGGCAAGAGGAAAGATGTGCTGAATAAAATTATAATGCATTTTCTAAACATTAGTAAGCATTTGCAAAATTTATGGTTAAGTTCTAAGAAGAAATAAATGTACTCTTTAATTTATAAAACAGCTCTTATAAACAAGAGAAAAATAACTTTATTTTGAATTATGTACATTAAATATGTATATTTATAGTGCATTAATAAAGTACCTTTAAAAAAACAATTAAATGAAGCAGCTAACGGAGGACAAAATTATTGTCTGTGTGTTTGTGTTTGTAACGTTTATAACACTGGGAAAGGACTGAAGGATCTGTAACTAAAAGAAGAGTATCAATGAAAAATGAATAAAAATTTGAATAATTGACAAGGTTGATAAGATATCCATCAACAAAATTAAGTGATATTAAACAGTAGCAAAGCAAAATATGCTATACTGTACTCTCATTACATTCACAGAAATTTAAAATTGATAATATGAAGTGCTAGCATGGAGCCAAGGAAGGAAAACCTCTCAAATGTTAGTAGGTGACATAATTTTTTAAAGTATTTTCAGAAAATATTTCATATTATTTAATGAAGCCGACAAATCATCTATTGTAAGTAAAGTGTGATAAAGAAAGTAGAAGCTGACCTCAAAACAGGCAGAACAGGCTTTTTATTATTAAAGTAAAGTTTGAGAGGGGAGCCATGAGAGATCAGGTTACATGGAAGTAACCAAGAGAAAGTGCTGCGTATTATAGTATTGTCTGGTGGTAAAGCCCTTAAGTAGCTTGATGGGGTTTGGGAGAGAAAAAGGGAGAGGGTGCCTGAGTAGGGGAGGGAGTGGTGAGTGAGTCTGTTGGTGAAAAGTTGTTGTGACTACAGCAGTTACAGAAAATCCTGGCGACACAAAGAAGCCTCTGGAGGAGGGGGTGGTTTCTTTAATCAGGTATTTGTGTTCAGATGTTTGCTGGACCGTAGGGTTGAGTCAGTTCTTTGCAA
Source organism: Tragulus kanchil (assembly GCA_022376925.1). NCBI lineage: Eukaryota > Metazoa > Chordata > Mammalia > Artiodactyla > Tragulidae > Tragulus > Tragulus kanchil. The sequence goes on along the minus strand of JAIOJX010000029.1, from coordinate 77,564,362 downwards.
CTTTCCATCTCCATCATTTCAGATGCTAAAGGGGCATAGAAAGGAGCAGGAGCAACATCATCCTTTCTGGCTACTGTGTGCTGACCAAGAGGCATCAATGATGGGGATTTGACCTCTAGAGTCTGAAGGAGGAGCATAACCCTGGCATGTTTTTGGGATGTTGCACAAGAGATGGCAGTGACTCTGTTGATCAGAAATGTCTGAAAGAAGCTTACAAGGTGCTGTAATAAGGTTAGCATAAGGAGAGTGGGAATGGGGGTCAATATGGGGAGGAGCCAGGGAGGCATTTGACCAAGGAGCGACTGATGGGGAGTTATGTTGTAAGTCCTGGGCTAAGTCCCACAGGCGCTGAGCACCATCCTGTATTAGCCGAGACTTGTTGGTATAAAAGCAGCACTGTTCTTGAAGAAGGGCACAGATACCACAATGAGCTGCTTTCAGGAAGCCCAGTCCTTGGTGGTCTTGGAGAACCATGGATGCCAAGGAGTCAAGTTGGCCCTGTATGGTCACCAGCTGTTCTGCAATTTTCTTGAGACTGGTTGAGGGGTGTGGTGACAAGAGGGTCAGCTGGCAGAGGGAGACTCTAAGACTTGCAATTCTGATTCCTACTCCTGTGAGGATTCCTAAAGTAGCTAGGAGGGGCATCAGTGGAATGGCTTCTTTTGTTCAGATGACCATGGCAGTGGACACAAAGCTGGGACTGGGGTGTCAGGGGGAGTCAGAGAGATAGAGAGGGAGAGAAAAACCAGGGTGCAAGTTCCCGTATGATTTTAGGAAGACACATGTAGACACTGGTCTCACAACCCCCCCAAACAAGACTGTTTCGTAGTACAGACATGGTATAAGTTCAAAGCATAAGATCTGATAGCATTTGCCCATCGCAGTTCATTTAGGGTTTTCTCATGTATGCGACAGATGGAGCTAGAGTGCTAGAGGAGCAGCATTGTTATTGGTTGCATGGAGGTCAGGAGCGACTGATTGAGGAGGAGAATGTCTTGTGCTAGGCAAAAAGTAGTGGTATCTATAAATAGCTAGTCAGATGTTTTAGGAGTTGTAAGCTGGCCACGGGTGCTAAGAGTATTGGTATCAAATAAAGGGGTGGGGGAATGGGAAGGCAAAGTGAGGAATGTGATTAACAAAACCTGGGACTCTGGTTGGGTGTCTTTGGTTGGGACTCTCGCCCTTGGCAGTAACAGGAGCCATTGTTAGTGTTAAACTGGTCAAGAGTTAGTGGACCTGTTATTCATAGGTATGTCTTAGATCCGGCCTGATCAGGTTCCTGGAAATGATCTTTTAGGGTGAGAGAGGTTATAGATATGTTGCATTGGTGTGGGCAGATGGTGCCTCTGAGAGTGGATGATGGAAAGTGCGGGCCAGGAGGCACATAAATGAGCCTTATATGTGAGATGAATATCAGTTTGGGAAGGGCCCTGGATTATTCTCTGAGATGGGCACAGAAACTTGAGAGATTTCTTTATCCCTTCTCCAAAAATTTCCCTGTATTTCCTCATCTGTTAGGATGTTCTTCAGTGTGAAGTGGAAGCCCAAGGTAGAGACCAGACAAGCACCACTGGAGGTGGGGAAGGCCTGATCTGTGACCTAAGGTAAGTGAAGGAAGACCCAGTAGGCAGAAGATAGAGAAGAATTATGCGATTTTAAAAGACTAGTGGTCAGAAGAAGAGTCAGATTTAGATATTCTCGTAAGGGAAGCCAGAAGGAAGAGAAATATCAAGTTTAGATTTTTTTCTCTTAGGACAAAGAAGGAAAGGAAATAAAGTATAGAAGGAGATCTTGGTTGTGGTGAAGTCCTGGAAGGTCTCATGGAATCAAAGTTCTTGGATTAGGGACCAGATATTTCCTAGGGAGGTTAGGGACCTGGGAAAGGAGTACCAGAGAAGATCTTCTACTAAGGAATTGAGGAAGTCTGTGAAGGAGTTAAGGGAGAGTGACGTGGGCCATAGGGTCCAGTTGATGGGCATGGGAAAGCTGTAGACTGGAGGGAGGGAGCAAAAGAAAGACTTTATGACTTAGGACATGCTGGAGAGAATGGGAAGTCAGTACAGCAAGGGGGCTGTGAATGCTGAGTTTGTAGCCCGCAGGTATTAGAAGGGCTGCGACTGACAGGATGCAGAGGCATAAAGGGCATCCCTGGTATACAGCATAGAATTGATTTGACAGGTAGGGTAAGGGATGAGGGGTGTCACCTGGCTTTTGGCTGAGAAGTCCTAAGGCTTGATCTTTGTCAGAGTGGAGGTAAAGGGAAAAGGGTTTAGAGGGGTTAGGAGGATATTGAGAGGTGGTCTTGCTGAAGGATGCTTTGAGGGTGTGAATGGCCATTGAGAGGGAGGGAGGAGCTAAGAGTGGCTCCTCCAAAGTCCTCTTGGAGGCTTTCTAGAGAGGTTGGGCTATAAGGGATCCAGATCTGGAAATAGTTAAAGAGGTCTAGTAAGGATAGGAGTTCCTGTTGATAGTGAGGAGTATAGTGTTGAGTATTGCTGACAGTCATTCTGGTGGAATGGACCATTTATTAGGGGTAAGTTGGAGATCCAGGTAGATCACGGATTGGGGGCCTTTCAATGGCAGAAATGAGAGATTTTATCCCTTCTCCAAAAATTTCTGTATTTCCTCATCTGTTAGGATGTTCTTCAGTGTGAAGTGGAAGCCCAAGGTAGAGACCAGACAAGCACCACTGGAGGTGGGGAAGGCCTGATCTGTGACCTAAGGTAAGTGAAGGAAGACCCAGTAGGCAGAAGATAGAGAAGAATTATGCGATTTTAAAAGACTAGTGGTCAGAAGAAGAGTCAGATTTAGATATTCTCGTAAGGGAAGCCAGAAGGAAGAGAAATATCAAGTTTAGATTTTTTTCTCTTAGGACAAAGAAGGAAAGGAAATAAAGTATAGAAGGAGATCTTGGTTGTGGTGAAGTCCTGGAAGGTCTCATGGAATCAAAGTTCTTGGATTAGGGACCAGATATTTCCTAGGGAGGTTAGGGACCTGGGAAAGGAGTACCAGAGAAGATCTTCTACTAAGGAATTGAGGAAGTCTGTGAAGGAGTTAAGGGAGAGTGACGTGGGCCATAGGGTCCAGTTGATGGGCATGGGAAAGCTGTAGACTGGAGGGAGGGAGCAAAAGAAAGACTTTATGACTTAGGACATGCTGGAGAGAATGGGAAGTCAGTACAGCAAGGGGGCTGTGAATGCTGAGTTTGTAGCCCGCAGGTATTAGAAGGGCTGCGACTGACAGGATGCAGAGGCATAAAGGGCATCCCTGGTATACAGCATAGAATTGATTTGACAGGTAGGGTAAGGGATGAGGGGTGTCACCTGGCTTTTGGCTGAGAAGTCCTAAGGCTTGATCTTTGTCAGAGTGGAGGTAAAGGGAAAAGGGTTTAGAGGGGTTAGGAGGATATTGAGAGGTGGTCTTGCTGAAGGATGCTTTGAGGGTGTGAATGGCCATTGAGAGGGAGGGAGGAGCTAAGAGTGGCTCCTCCAAAGTCCTCTTGGAGGCTTTCTAGAGAGGTTGGGCTATAAGGGATCCAGATCTGGAAATAGTTAAAGAGGTCTAGTAAGGATAGGAGTTCCTGTTGATAGTGAGGAGTATAGTGTTGAGTATTGCTGACAGTCATTCTGGTGGAATGGACCATTTATTAGGGGTAAGTTGGAGATCCAGGTAGATCACAGATGAGGAAATGAGTTGGACCTTTTGTTTGTGTGTAAGTTAGCCCCAGGCTGCCAGGGCATTAAGGATAATTATGTTATGGGTCCTGTAGGTATGAATGGAGGGGCTGCAGAGAAGATCATCTACATATTGAATTAGGTAGCTGTGGCTGAGTTGGAAGGAGAGGAGATCCTTTTGGAGGGCCTGACCAAAATAGTGGGGGCTATCTCAGAACCTCTGTGCTCACACTGTCCATGTTAACGAGAGATTGTGAGGATGGATGGAGAGGGATGATAAAAAAAAGGGCATCCTTTAGGTCTAGGACAGAGAAGTAAGTGGTGGTGAGTGGTGATGGGAAGAAGGGTGTAAGTATTAGATAAACACTGTGTGGGTAGGGATTATGGCTGTGTTGATTTTTCTGAGGTCCTGGACAAGATGGCACCGACTATTTGATTTTTTGACCCCCTATATAAGGGTATTATGGAGGGAACAGGTGGGAATTAGAAGATAAGATTTGAAAAGGGGAAGGACTATACATTTAAGCTCCTTAAGGATAGAGAAACTTTGAGGGTATTGGGGAACAGTAAAGGCAGACTTTGGATCCTTGAGAGAGATTGTGATAAGTTTATAGTGAGAAGCTATTTGAGGACTGTCAGTCTCATAGACAATAGGATTGATGAAGGGGTGGTCTGGCACGTGGATCCCCAGGACAGGCTTAGAGAGGCTGGGGGAAGATGTAGTGAGGTCTGGGAAGAGATTGGGAGTGAGGGAATGGTGTAGGGAGCAGATAACTTGTGTCAGAGCTAGTTTGTATAAGAAACATAGTAGGGCTTCCCCTGGTGGTCCAGTGGGTAAGGACACCGCCTTGCAGTGCAAGGGGCGCTGGTTCAATCCCTGGCCTGGGAAGATCCCAAGTGCCGTAGAGCGGCTGGATGGATGTGTCCAATTACGGAGCTGGAGCTCTGGAGAGCATGCGCCCAGAGCCAGTGCTCTGCAACAACAGACGCCACCGCGATGGGAGGCCCATAGGAGCCAAAGAACAAAGACGGATGAAAATAGACAAATGAAAGACCAATAGAAGTGGCCCACCCGCTCCCCTCCCTCCCCAATCCGACCCTCGCCCAAAAATGTAAAATAAATAAATAAATCTTTAAAAAAAAAAAAAAAAGAAAGAAAAAGAAACATAGTAGCTAAATTCAGGGAGGGATATGTAAAGAGGTTCTAAACTTATGAAGAAGGTGGTGTCCCCAGAAGGGACATAGGGCATTGGGGTATTATAAGGAAGGAATGTGTTAAAGTAAGATCTCCAAATGTACAAAGGACAGGTGGAGTCACCTGAGGATATCCAATTTTGCCTGAGACTCCCATAATGGGTGGTGAGCCTTCAGTGGAGGGGCCATGCCATTCCATGAGAAGAGAAATAGTTGCCCCAGTGTCAACCACAAAAGTAAATGTCCAGCCAGCCACTGTCCCTGTTATCCTAGGCTCCTGGACATGTTGCACTGAGTGATAGGGGCAAAGGATTCTAGGCCTCCTCATTCCTGTAGTTGAGCGTATGTGGTGGAACTTCTCTGGAGGACTGAACAAAGGGCCAGAGTGGTTGCCTCTGAGGGCAGTCCTTCTTCCAGTGGCCCCATTGCCCACAGGTTAGGCATGAGTTTGAAGGAGGCCTAGGGCTTGGGCCTGCCTTAGCCCTGTGTTTCATGTTGCCACAGTGAAGGCAGGTGCTAGAATGGGGGAGGGGTGGATCATGGGTGCTGGGTGAGTTGGGCCTGGACAAGGTTTTTATGTGGTCTAGGGACTTGAGATTTAAGTCCTGAGGCTAGGAGTTGATATTTAGTCTTCAGATGTCTCTCCTTCTCCTGTCTGGCTTTGTCCTCCCTATTATTAAAGACCTAGAAGATTGCATTTAGGAGCTCATGTTAGGAATTTGGTGTCCCTGTTCTAGGTTTTGGAGGGTTTTTTTATTGGTTATCTGGGGTTGATTAGCTCATAAATTGTGCATGTAAGAAGAGGGTTCTTGCAGGGATGCTGTGGTCCAGGTTAGTAGAAAATGGGACATGGACCCTCCATTTCTGCCACATCTTGGAGAGGGAACATATGATGGAGTGGAGAGTGAGGGAGGGGTTATGGATTTTTGAATGGGTAAGAGATGGAAGGGAGCTGAAGGAGAAGGAGAGGAGCCTTGGGGGTGAGTTGGGAGGAGGAAGGTTTGGGGATGTGGGAAGTAGAGGGCGAAGGACCAGGTTGGAAGAGGAGTTCATTGGAGGGGTTTGAGTCAGAAAGGGGTGAAAATGAGATAGGGGAATGGGGTACCATGGCAGGTAAGGCATTTGGGGTTTTTTGGGGGCATCGGCCAATGAAGTTGGAATGCATAACAGGAAGAATAGAGAGAAGGATAGGAGGGAAGGTAAAAGAAAGCTTGAATGGCACCCTCTGACCATTTACCAATTCACTGGAGAAATTTATTGAGCTCCTGTAAAATACTGGGATCAAAGGTCCTGAATTCAGCCAAGTGGTTTTGGTTATCTAAAGGATATGGGGCCATATTTGTATAGAAAAGTGACAAAACATGTGCATCGGGCGTATGTGGTGGAACTCCTGGACATGTTACACTGAGTGATAGGGGCAAAGGATTCTAGGCCTCCTCATTCCTGTAGTTGAGCGTATGTGGTGGAACTTCTCTGGAGGACTGAACAAAGGGCCAGAGTGGTTGCCTCTGAGGGCAGTCCTTCTTCCAGTGGCCCCATTGCCCACAGGTTAGGCATGAGTTTGAAGGAGGCCTAGGGCTTGGGCCTGCCTTAGCCCTGTGTTTCATGTTGCCACAGTGAAGGCAGGTGCTAGAATGGGGGAGGGGTGGATCATGGGTGCTGGGTGAGTTGGGCCTGGACAAGGTTTTTATGTGGTCTAGGGACTTGAGATTTAAGTCCTGAGGCTAGGAGTTGATATTTAGTCTTCAGATGTCTCTCCTTCTCCTGTCTGGCTTTGTCCTCCCTATTATTAAAGACCTAGAAGATTGCATTTAGGAGCTCATGTTAGGAATTTGGTGTCCCTGTTCTAGGTTTTGGAGGGTTTTTTTATTGGTTATCTGGGGTTGATTAGCTCATAAATTGTGCATGTAAGAAGAGGGTTCTTGCAGGGATGCTGTGGTCCAGGTTAGTAGAAAATGGGACATGGACCCTCCATTTCTGCCACATCTTGGAGAGGGAACATATGATGGAGTGGAGAGTGAGGGAGGGGTTATGGATTTTTGAATGGGTAAGAGATGGAAGGGAGCTGAAGGAGAAGGAGAGGAGCCTTGGGGGTGAGTTGGGAGGAGGAAGGTTTGGGGATGTGGGAAGTAGAGGGCGAAGGACCAGGTTGGAAGAGGAGTTCATTGGAGGGGTTTGAGTCAGAAAGGGGTGAAAATGAGATAGGGGAATGGGGTACCATGGCAGGTAAGGCATTTGGGGTTTTTTGGGGGCATCGGCCAATGAAGTTGGAATGCATAACAGGAAGAATAGAGAGAAGGATAGGAGGGAAGGTAAAAGAAAGCTTGAATGGCACCCTCTGACCATTTACCAATTCACTGGAGAAATTTATTGAGCTCCTGTAAAATACTGGGATCAAAGGTCCTGAATTCAGCCAAGTGGTTTTGGTTATCTAAAGGATATGGGGCCATATTTGTATAGAAAAGTGACAAAACATTTTGGATTTTAAATCAGTCATCAGTCTTAGCGTCTTGAGATTTTTTTAGGAGGCAGCAGCGAGTAGGGGTGGGGGAGTTTCTGGGACTGGACTGTTTCATTCCTATAATGGGATGTGGGAGAAGGAGAAGATAGGCAATAAACTGAAAGCTCTCAGGCAATAAGCAGAAAGGGGTCAGGAAATATGCCAAAAGGGGTAGGCAATAAGCCAGAGGCAGAGACCATGTTCAAGGTGTCCCCTGGACCAGGAACAAGCTAAAAGGAAATCCTCCTGAGACCAAGTGAGCATCCTCAGATCGATCCACAGGAGAGGATCCCTAAGATATGAATGAAAAGGAAGGGTAGGTTTGTCTCAGGATGTCTGTGAGAGAGACTGAAGGTGGCGGGTGGGCAGGGGGAGGGAGGAACTTTTCTCAAAATGAGTCCGGAGAATTGGTCAGTGGTGGATGTAGTTGGTCAAATGGCAGATGGCCTCTGCCTGGAGGTCACTGTTAAGAGAGAGAAAGAGAGGAGAGAGGAGAGAGAGGGGGAGATGAGGCAGGGAGAAGAAACATTGGCAGGTAGAGGATTCCTGGTCAATCCAATAAAGAACCAGAAAGGTCCTTGCTCCTCTCATGTGGCATGAGACAATTCAGGGTTGCGACCAATCACCATGTAGCCAAAGTGAGCTCGGAGGGCTGACAAGTCCCCTGTGCCTTGCCAGAAAGGAAATGCAAGTGGGACGAGGTCTTGGACTGAGGCCAGGGGCCTTCCACCCAGGTTTCAGCACCAAGTGTGAGAAACATGTGATAAAGAAAGGAGAAGTCGACTTCAAAACAAGCAGAATAAGCTTTTTAGTTATTGAAGCTTGAGAGGGGTGCCATGAGAGATCTGGTTGCACAGAAGTAACCTAGAGAGAGAAAGTGGCATGCAGTGCCCAGGTGATAAGGGCCTTAAGTAGCTTGAGATGGGGGAGGAGGCAAAAACAGAGAGGGCACCAGAATAGGGAGGGATCCATGAGTGAGTCTGTTGGCGAAAGGTAGTTGTGACCACAGAAGTTCCAGGAAATCGTGACAACCCAAAGAATCCTCTGAGGCAGGGGGGATTTCTTTGTTCATTCAGATGTTTATGGGACAATGGGGCTGAATCAGTTCTTACAATTTTTACTTCTCCATCAGCATTACCTAGAGAATTTTTATAAAACATGATTGTTCGATAGTGGAGCTAAGTTAAATCAAGGCACAAATCGAAGAAGGGAAGTACAGTCTCCTAGCTTCATTTCATTGGTGGGGTTAAAATGAGGAAAACAATTGTTTCAAGTATGAATAAATTTTGAAGTTTATGGTATTTCCCAGCAACCAGGCTAATAAAAGGTCAGAGATGTACCCCAAATAGTGGACTAAGGAGGAACCCCACTTTTTAAGATAAACTAGAAAAGAATGACCTTAGAAAAGATAGTGTTTGGACAGTTAAGGTACATGTATAATTCCTGGAATTTTATTCAATAAAATACTGAAAACATTTACTTATTTTTCTTGCACATTTTCTTTTGATTATTTGGCAGCTCTTTTCTTTAATATGAGTGCTTTTATTTCCAAGTATAATAAAGTATAATATTCTAAAAATTTCATGGTTAGCTCTCCCAGCCTTGGTTAATTTGAGACTTATAATTATCCTCAATTTTCTTGAGCAGAGTGAATGCAAAGTCTATTGGATTTTAATTTAAAATGTTATTTCATAGTTGATTTAAGTACTAAAATGTGATACACAAACTGTACTTTTAGTCAAATGACTCTGAAGTATTTTTTGAAGTATATAATTAAAATATTCAAGTGTGTACTGATAAGCCACTTTCAGAAGCCCTGGGGTACTCCTGAAGGTGAGTTGGAAGAAACCCAAAACCAAACTTCCTCTGTACTTGCCTTCCACAACACCTAGTAGACACTTTGAATAATGTTTTTGAAGTGCTTTGGAATAAGATGTTCTTCACTGGTTATTAACATAACTCAGCAGAGTTAGTGTAGTTTGCATTTTATAGGCATTAGAAGTAGAGCACATTTTTAAATGACTACACCTCATTACCTTTAATAAGAGCATCCTCTTGCTACTGCTGGGGAAGCTATTCACAACTTCCTTGGCATATGTGATTTAATAAATGTGTTTATCTTATGCACATAATAATGTCATCTCATTGCAATAAAACCTTTTAAGCCCTTGGCTTTTCTTCAGTACAGCCTATTCTAAAGAATATATATATATATATGTGTGTGTATATATATATATATATATATATATTTAGACAATTTGTTGTGTTTAATTTCTGTATATTCATCAGGAACTCAGGTTGCCAGAAAAACACAGTTTTGTCATCTAAGCTATATACTCAAGAGTTGAAAAAAGGAAACAGACATTTTATTTTGTCACATGATAACAGTAAGTTTGAAAAAAAGTGGTTACATTTCCTTTTCTTTCTCAGGAAAGTAGTTTGCTATGCTATATTCGATGTTGGATCAATGAGTCTTTGGTATAATGTATGTTAATTGAAATATTTCACTCTGAGGATTGAGGCTTCTCATATATCTATAGAAGCTAAGAAATCATACCCCTTTTCCCTGATGATAACATAAATTGAAAATCCAAATTCCATTTTATTGTGATGGCATTACTCTATTTACTGTAAAATGCAATGTAAACATTCTCCTCTTTTAGAACAGACAAGAGCACATTTGGCATACTGTGGGGTTTTATTCCATAAATACAGTATGCATACCAGCCTTACCTCAGACTCTCACTATTGCTTCCTAACATACTACAAAGATCCAGGACAAGACTGAAATTTATAGGACAACCCTCTCTTCCTTGACAAAGGAAAATCTCTCTTTAGAAATTAAGTTTAGATAAAACATAATGATACTTAAAGTAAAAAGTCAATTATACAATTGACATAAAGAGCTATGGACATCCTATATAGTTTCACCAAAATATAAAATGGGCAGCGTTAAATATCAGTGCATCACCAAGAGCCCTTACTGATTGCTTCAAAATTCAAAAATTTACAGCTAACTCTCAAAAGTGATGACTTTTAAATTGTGATCAGTGGTCACTTTGCATCAAGATCTCCTGAGAACCTCCATAAAAGTGCCAGCAGGAGTTTGATGTATGATGCAGGTGAAAGGATGAATAGGCAGACTTGCTAAGGAGGCCAGAAATTTCCAAGGAGGAGGAGGAGGCAGAACAAACATTTTCTATCCTAAATGTTTACCAGAACAATGATCTACTCTGAAAGTAATTTTATTGTTTTATGGAAGCAAACTATTTGACATTGGAATGTCTCATCTAATTTTGATGTCCATGTCCAGACACTATCCTCTGGGTGATCTTATGCTAATGCTGTGGGAATGGGTCTAGCAAGACTTTTACAACCTTGACAATATTGTTAATAACCAATCAAAAAGTACAAAATGGCGGCTTCCCCTGGTGGTCCAGTGGATAAGGACACCGCTTTGCAGTGCAGGGGTCTCCGGTTCGATCCCTGGCCTGGGAGGATCCCGCGTGCCGCGGAGTGGCTGGACTGATGTGTCCAGTCGCCGAGCCGGGGTTCGGCGCATGCACCCAGAGCCGGCGCTCTGCGACAACAGACGCCACCGCGATGGGAGGCCCACAGGAGCCAAAGAACAAGGACAGATGAAAGTGTCCTTTGGCCTGATAAGCCAAAGACCAAAGGCCAAAATTGGGCCTCCCATTGCGGTGGCCTCTTTCATAGCAGAGCACTGGCTCTAGGAGCATGCACTCCAGAGTGCTAGCCCTATAGCTAGACACATCAGTCCAGCCACTTCGCAGCATGTGGGGTCTTCCCAGACCAGGGATTGAACTGGCACCCTTTGCACTGCAAGGTGGTGTCTTTACCCACTGGACCACCAGGGAAGCCCTATCCCTTTTTTTCTTTATTATAATTTATGCTGCATGAAATTCAGTGATCAAAGCTGTGCCTTTTGATCCCAAAGTGAAGTTTTCTCCTTCAGATGTCACAAATCTGATACCATTCACCATAAATTACCTACTGTTATCTATCACAGGGAAGCCAACCTAGAGTGACAACCAAGAGTGGTGAGATGGGAGGGGGTGGGGAAAGGGGCTCAAGAGAGAGGGGGCATATGTATACCTAATGCTGATTCATGTTGGCATACGGGGAAAACCATCACAATATTGTAATTATCTTATAAATAAAACAAATGCAAACTACTTGGATGCTCTCCAGGCCTACAGAATCAAATATCTGGAAGGAGCATTCATTTAGCCGGTTAGCTTGATGACATCCATGTGCAGTGATGTCTAAGGCCTATAGCCTTTGGATTCTGTTTTGTAAGTGGTTTTCTTTCCCTCATTGTTGTCTCCCTTACTCTGCTTTCTAGAAAACAACTGGAGGGGATGTGCCTGACTGAGGGTGAATGAGAAGCTTCAATCCTGGAAGAATAAGACCATAGAAAGGGCAGAGTGGGGAAAAGACACAGCAACCAGGTTATCCTAGTCAGTTATTTTTCATAGACTCCATCTGCCAGAAGTGTCAAAGAGCCAGATTGTAGGGCTGAAATAAGAGTTTCTCTTGGACCAGCAGTCATTCCTAAATGAAAGCTGCAGCATCAGAGTAAGGGCCTTGTCTATCAGTCTGTCATCCAGCTGGAGATATGTGAAAATTTGGAAATCATTTAAGTGAATGGAAGGTAAAATAGGAAAAAAAAAATTCTATCAAAAAACACAAAGTGAAGGCCCTTTCTATTTCTGACATATTTGAAGATCTGTTAGAAACATCACTGCAAGTAAGTAAGTAAATAATGATATAGGACAGGCTTGAAAAGTAAAACACTACAGAGCAAAGAAAGGAGCACCATGGTGAAAGCTGCCAGGACAGTCAGGCTTTGGAAAATTATTTCTGTAGAAGTTGAACCATCTGAAATATGAGATAGGAATCCATGGGTACTGGATAGAGAGAAGAAAGGCTTGGAGTCCACACATGAAATACCCCTATCTGTGGAGAGTCGTATGGATATGACCCCCTAATTTTGAGTGCTGGGTTTTAAGGGGAAGTCAAGCAGACACACATGTTGACTCTAATGCTTCAGTAGCTATTGGCACCCTTGAAGACAAGGGTGGACCTGATCCCAAAGGGGTTTTTATCTATCACAAGGGAAGCCAACCTAGAGTGACAACCAAGAGTGGTGAGATGGGAGGGGTGGGAAAGGGCTCAAGAGAGGGGGCATATGTATACCTAATGCTGATTCATGTTGGCATACGGGGAAAACCATCACAATATTGTAATTATCTTATAAATAAAACAAATGCAAACTACTTGGATGCTCTCCAGGCCTACAGAATCAAATATCTGGAAGGAGCATTCATTTAGCCGGTTAGCTTGATGACATCCATGTGCAGTGATGTCTAAGGCCTATAGCCTTTGGATTCTGTTTTGTAAGTGGTTTTCTTTCCCTCATTGTTGTCTCCCTTACTCTGCTTTCTAGAAAACAACTGGAGGATGTGCCTGACTGAGGGTGAATGAGAAGCTTCAATCCTGGAAGAATAAGACCATAGAAAGGGCAGAGTGGGGAAAAGACACAGCAACCAGGTTATCCTAGTCAGTTATTTTTCATAGACTCCATCTGCCAGAAGTGTCAAAGAGCCAGATTGTAGGGCTGAAATAAGAGTTTCTCTTGGACCAGCAGTCATTCCTAAATGAAAGCTGCAGCATCAGAGTAAGGGCCTTGTCTATCAGTCTGTCATCCAGCTGGAGATATGTGAAAATTTGGAAATCATTTAAGTGAATGGAAGGTAAAATAGGAAAAAAAAAATTCTATCAAAAAACACAAAGTGAAGGCCCTTTCTATTTCTGACATATTTGAAGATCTGTTAGAAACATCACTGCAAGTAAGTAAGTAAATAATGATATAGGACAGGCTTGAAAAGTAAAACACTACAGAGCAAAGAAAGGAGCACCATGGTGAAAGCTGCCAGGACAGTCAGGCTTTGGAAAATTATTTCTGTAGAAGTTGAACCATCTGAAATATGAGATAGGAATCCATGGGTACTGGATAGAGAGAAGAAAGGCTTGGAGTCCACACATGAAATACCCCTATCTGTGGAGAGTCGTATGGATATGACCCCCTAATTTTGAGTGCTGGGTTTTAAGGGGAAGTCAAGCAGACACACATGTTGACTCTAATGCTTCAGTAGCTATTGGCACCCTTGAAGACAAGGGTGGACCTGATGAAGCCCCATCACACGAAGCTCCTGGTGCAGGCAAGCACATCTTTATTGTGTTCCTCAGCACAAAAGATGGTACAACAGACAAAACAGGTTTTGAGAGGTTTCTAAATTAGGTAACTAGGAAAAAATACTGTATCTCAATAAATTGAATCATTCTGAAAGATCTAGTGATCTCTGAAAGATTACTCTATTTCTGTTACATAGAGATAGAGCTTTTTTTGGAAGTGTGCAATTTCTATTTTACAGGAGTTTGAAATCCTTTTATTTATTAAACTAGAAAAATTTACAGAAAGAAAAAACAGATTGAAAAATACGTGAGTTGAAAATGTGATGCTAGACCCTCTATCATGATAGAGTGACTTTTGAGTATGAGACAAAATTTGATAAGTGAAAAAAAGATATATATATATATATATATATGTGGATAGTATACAGACTGTTTTAAAATAATAAGCAGAATAGAATAATACATTTTAATGTACTTACTGGACATTTTATTTTCTTTTAGAATTGTCTCTTTTCTTTATGTTTACATTCACCATTCATATATGTTCACTCTATTTGTGTTAAAAAATATATACAGCAGAAAATGTTTCTCTCCTGTGTTTTGTAGTAATACAGTTCCATTTCTTATATCAAAATTTGCTACCCATGAAGGCCTGTACTATCATAAGTGAAGAAAATAGCTATAGTCATTGCTCTGTGAGAAAAGGAGATCCTTCAGGGGTGCTGTGTGATGGTTGGGAGGGGTGGGAAGAGGGGAATATACATATGACTAAAATGGGAACATACATATATGTAAACAACAAAACTCTGTAAAAGTTAAAAGTAAAATAAAAGTTAAAATAATAAAATAAAATAGAAGTTATTGAGAAATTAAAAAAAAAATTTGTAACCAAATTGTTAACAGATATTTTGAATTTTTTGTCTTGCCAGGAATGCAATATGTTTGCATAATAAAATCAGTGTATTAATGGATATCTATGTTCATGTAAAGTCATACCTATATCTATGCCTACTTTTGATTTTCACAGAACAGATTATACCATGCATCAACATTTTCTTCATAAAGTTCACTTATATTTATGGCATTTGTTCCACATCAACAAGTCAATACATTTTAAGATCAAACAAAAATATCTGAAAATAATATATCAGAACTCATTTAACTAGCTTCCTCCTGAAGACATGGAAGCAATTTCCAATACTTTAATATTTCAAACAGTGCTGCAATAATATCTGTGTACATAAGGCATTCACCATATTTTTTAATTCATTGGTAATATACGTTTGTGAATTCATCTGATACTGTTAATTCCTAGAATTGAAGGTGATGCTATTTTATTGCCCTGATAAAAATAATGTTTATGTCCTCATCCTTTTATGTATAGTATATTAAAAAAACTTGTTGAATTCTACTAATGTGACAGAGAAATATTTTCTCAGTGTATGTTAGTCTTTTGTTCTTCTTATTTTGAGTATGTGTGCCTAAGCATATTTTCACATGTGTAAGAGCTATTATTTTATTTCTTCTTTTCTTTGTCCAAATTTTAATATTAAATAGAAGCTCACAGGTATTTTTAGTTTCTAATTTATATTTTGCTTTTGATTAATATTTACTCTATTTTCATCTCTATAGTCATCCCTTTGTACTGTTAATCTTAAACAAGACAAGAGGATGGTTGCTGCTCTAGCTAAAATGTTCTCTGCAAAACAAATTTGACTTCTTCGCAATTCCTATTCCTTGTGAGGTGATGTTGTCTTAGTCATTCAAATAGCTTTATAACCAGTATTGTATCTGATACACAGGATACATAAAGAGGTTGATAAAAGTATGTCTAATCATTAATGAAGATTTTTTTTTCTTAGTAACTGAATTGTTTTGATACTTTTCAAGCCCACAATGAAGTTGAAGAAACATTATATTAAATATTCAAATAATCTTCCTCCAGATTCACTAACATTTTGCCACATCTTCTCCATTTCTATGAAAGTTAAAAACATGAAAGTGTCAAGTCACTCAGTCGTGTCCAACTCTTTGTAACCCCATGGACTGTAGACCACCAGGCTCCTCCATATGCTTTTCTCTATGTTTACTTTGACATTTATCTATCTATCTAGTCACACATAGACACTTCACTTTCATTAATTTGCCTTAAGGTAATACAAAGACACCATGACAGTTCATTTCTGTTTTCCAGAACAATGAGATTCTTCTTTTAAAATCATTGTCATCATGCAACATGTAAGAAAAGCAGAATTATTTCAATGTTGTGATCTAAATTAAGGCTCATAATAGGATTTGGCCAAATAAATTCAAAATGATCTCTGGTTTCTTTTTTTCTCTCTCAATTCAGCATCCATTTAATGTTCATGCCTTGATTTTCCTATTAACATTACTCCTAAAAATCAAGGACACTCTCAGTTTTACTTATTTTGAGACGTTCAGATCAGGTTTCTTCAGAACATGTACTTCTGGATTCAATGGACTGTTTCTACTTGATTGGACCGAGCTAAAAATTTTTCAACAAGAGTACTACAAAAGAGATGCATGTTCTCCTACTGCCTTACCTCATAAAGGCAATGTCAAGTCTTAATTACTACTTAATTAAGACCATGCCACCAAATCTCCACAATGAAAATACACATTTTTTCTTTATAATTGAGATGTGATCTGAGCAGTGATGATTTAAGATGGTGTAAATAGTGTTTTCCAACGTTTGCCCATTAGTGTTAGCATCCACTGGTGGAATTGCCTGGTACAGTTATTACATGGGCCCTAAAAGAAGATTCGATTTTCATGAGCTAAAAATGTCTCTATGTAAGCTCCACCTCATTTAATAAAAGAACCAAAGTTAAGATGATACCTATGTAATTGACAATGAAAAATCATAATAAACTGTAAAGCCTTTATATTAAAACTCATGACAGCCTTAAACCACCAAAACTTACACCCAATAAATGAATTTATTTTAATCCCTTAAATTTGTTTTAAAAACTTTAATGTTTACTCTAATTATATATACTTCTTTCACTTTGAAAATACATTTTCAATCTCTGAGTTATAGCTAAATTACTGAAGCAAGTGCAATATCATCTTAGATTCAGACTTATCTGAGATAATTCATAGCATTGATAATGTCATGTGAATGGTCTATTATGTTCAGTCATGATCAGAAAAGAGTAACTATGGGAGTAACAGGAGAGTCCAGAAAATTTCCCCAGGTATAGGCATCATCAATAAAGTATCAAAAATGGAGGACAGATTTAGGAAAACAGAATATCAAGCTATCAAATTTAGAGGTAAAGAAAGAGGAACAAATTAATGTGTATACAATAGGTTTATTGGCCATGCATCTTGGGATATGAATAGTCTTTTTAGTTCTGTAACTAAATGGAGACAGAATGTTTTGACTACAGCATTCTTATTGATTCCAATAAATTCAAAATGATCTCTGGGTTCTTTTGTTCTCTCTCAATTCAGCATCCATTTAATGTTCATGCCTTGATTTTCCTATTAACATTACTCCTAAAAATCAAGGACACTCTCAGTTTTACTTATTTTGAGACGTTCAGATCAGGTTTCTTCAGAACATGTACTTCTGGATTCAATGGACTGTTTCTACTTGATTGGACCGAGCTAAAAATTTTTCAACAAGAGTACTACAAAAGAGATGCATGTTCTCCTACTGCCTTACCTCATAAAGGCAATGTCAAGTCTTAATTACTACTTAATTAAGACCATGCCACCAAATCTCCACAATGAAAATACACATTTTTTCTTTATAATTGAGATGTGATCTGAGCAGTGATGATTTAAGATGGTGTAAATAGTGTTTTCCAACGTTTGCCCATTAGTGTTAGCATCCACTGGTGGAATTGCCTGGTACAGTTATTACATGGGCCATTACTAAAAAGAAGATTCGATTTTCATGAGCTAAAAATGTCTCTATGTAAGCTCCACCTCATTTAATAAAAGAACCAAAGTTAAGATGATACCTATGTAATTGACAATGAAAAATCATAATAAACTGTAAAGCCTTTATATTAAAACTCATGACAGCCTTAAACCACCAAAACTTACACCCAATAAATGAATTTATTTTAATCCCTTAAATTTGTTTTAAAAACTTTAATGTTTACTCTAATTATATATACTTCTTTCACTTTGAAAATACATTTTCAATCTCTGAGTTATAGCTAAATTACTGAAGCAAGTGCAATATCATCTTAGATTCAGACTTATCTGAGATAATTCATAGCATTGATAATGTCATGTGAATGGTCTATTATGTTCAGTCATGATCAGAAAAGAGTAACTATGGGAGTAACAGGAGAGTCCAGAAAATTTCCCCAGGTATAGGCATCATCAATAAAGTATCAAAAATGGAGGACAGATTTAGGAAAACAGAATATCAAGCTATCAAATTTAGAGGTAAAGAAAGAGGAACAAATTAATGTGTATACAATAGGTTTATTGGCCATGCATCTTGGGATATGAATAGTCTTTTTAGTTCTGTAACTAAATGGAGACAGAATGTTTTGACTACAGCATTCACTTCTTAGATATTGATTTATTCCATTTTGTTAAAATTGAATGACTAGAATATAATTCGTAGCTTGATCTTCTCTTGCTTAATAAATTGAATCACTTAGGTTAGTAACTAGTCATGTGAAAAGCTCATAAATATTAATATAATGTTACAAAAGGTTACATTTATTGTCCATGAATGGTGGTGAAATATAATGAAAGACATTATTGAAAATAAGCCTTAAACCTCTATAATAAAGACACACTTCATTGGACATAATCCTGTAATGTCAAGGTTTTATCCTTTGTTATTCTTTTTCATCAGTAATATACAGAATTTCAGGGAGGGTGACTGAGAAACAAAGATCTGAGTCTACCAGGCATGACAAAATTCATTGCTTACATGAGGTTTAATGATCCCTACATTTGTTAAGTGTTTGAGTCTGTGTAGAGTTCACTACCATGTTAAACAAAAATAAGCTATTCTTTTAGAGTCACAAAGAGTTTTTTAAACTTAGGAAAAATTTGCAATTGCTGATATAAATGGTAATATCAGGTCTGGAAAGATTGCTTGGCATAAACCCTCTTGGAGAGAGTTAACCCTGCCATAAAGCCCATAGATCACAGGTCTGGGTTACCTCAGACAGCTACCAAGGAGGAAGTACAACCCTACCCATCAGAAAATAACTTATTTTCAATCTTTTATCTTTTTTTTAAAAAAGAGTTATAGCTAAATTACTGAAGCAAGTGCAATATCATCTTAGATTCAGACTTATCTGAGATAATTCATAGCATTGATAATGTCATGTGAATGGTCTATTATGTTCAGTCATGATCAGAAAAGAGTAACTATGGGAGTAACAGGAGAGTCCAGAAAATTTCCCCAGGTATAGGCATCATCAATAAAGTATCAAAAATGGAGGACAGATTTAGGAAAACAGAATATCAAGCTATCAAATTTAGAGGTAAAGAAAGAGGAACAAATTAATGTGTATACAATAGGTTTATTGGCCATGCATCTTGGGATATGAATAGTCTTTTTAGTTCTGTAACTAAATGGAGACAGAATGTTTTGACTACAGCATTCACTTCTTAGATATTGATTTATTCCATTTTGTTAAAATTGAATGACTAGAATATAATTCGTAGCTTGATCTTCTCTTGCTTAATAAATTGAATCACTTAGGTTAGTAACTAGTCATGTGAAAAGCTCATAAATATTAATATAATGTTACAAAAGGTTACATTTATTGTCCATGAATGGTGGTGAAATATAATGAAAGACATTATTGAAAATAAGCCTTAAACCTCTATAATAAAGACACACTTCATTGGACATAATCCTGTAATGTCAAGGTTTTATCCTTTGTTATTCTTTTTCATCAGTAATATACAGAATTTCAGGGAGGGTGACTGAGAAACAAAGATCTGAGTCTACCAGGCATGACAAAATTCATTGCTTACATGAGGTTTAATGATCCCTACATTTGTTAAGTGTTTGAGTCTGTGTAGAGTTCACTACCATGTTAAACAAAAATAAGCTATTCTTTTAGAGTCACAAAGAGTTTTTTAAACTTAGGAAAAATTTGCAATTGCTGATATAAATGGTAATATCAGGTCTGGAAAGATTGCTTGGCATAAACCCTCTTGGAGAGAGTTAACCCTGCCATAAAGCCCATAGATCACAGGTCTGGGTTACCTCAGACAGCTACCAAGGAGGAAGTACAACCCTACCCATCAGAAAATAATTGGATTAATGCTTTACTAAGCAATGCCCTGCCTGTTAGAGCAAGATTCATTTTTCCTATTGTCAGCCCCTCCCATCAGGAAGCTTATACAATACTTTTAGCCTAATCAATCAGAGGGCAGACAGAAGAAGTAAGAAGAAGCACCGTCCCCTAGTAGCTAAAACAAAAACCATACTACAGAAGTTAGTCAGGGTGAAAAGGCAGAAAATTATGTCCTAAGTGAAGGCACAAGATAAAACCTCAGAAAAAATACCTAAATGAAGTAGAGATAGACAACTTTCCAGAAAAAGAACTCAGAATAATGATAGTGAAGATGAATAAGCATCTCAAGAATACAGTGGAAAAGATGCAATAAATGTTTACCAAAGACCTACAAGAACTAAAGAACAAACATAGATGAATAATGCACTACAAGGAATCATTAGCAGAATAACTGAGGCAGAAGAACAGAAAAGTAACTTGGAGGACAGAATGGTGGAAGTCACTACCACAGAACAGAATGTAAAAAAAAGAATGGAAGGAAATGAAGACAGCCTAAGAGACGTTTGAAATAACATTAAATGCACCAATACTGTAGGAGTCCTAGAAGGAGAAGAGAGAGTTGACCTGAGAAAATATTTGAAGAGATAATAGCTGAAAACTTCCATAACATGAAAAAGGAAATAGTTAACCAAGTTCAGGAAGTGCGGAGAATTCCAGGCAGTATAAACTCAAGGAGGAAGACATAAAGACACATAGTAATCAAACTGACAAAATTAAAGACAAAGATAAACTATTAAAAGCAACAAGGAAAAAATGACAAAGAGCATATAAGGGAACTCTCATTAGGGTATCAGCTAATTTCTCAACAGAAAATCTACAAGCAACAAGGGAATGGCTCAATATATTTAGAGTGATGAAAGGGAAGAATCTACATGCACACTCTACCCAGCAAGACTTTCATTCAGATTTGATGGAGAAATCATAAGCTTTCCAAACAAGCAAAAGTTAAGAGAATTCAGCACCACTTGTTCTACAAAATGCTATAGAAATTTGTCTAGGCAGAAAACAGGAGAAAAGGAAAAGAACTACAGAAAATAAACCTAAAACAATTAAGGAAATGTTAATAGGATCATACATATCAATAATTACCTTAAATGTAAACAGATTAAATGCACCAACCAGAAGACATAGACTGGCTGGAAAAACAAAAACATATATATTTATGCCTTCCACTTACCACATCACTGTTTCACTCCCCAGATTGTATGTAATCATTTTATATTGTTAAGTTAATCACATTTCCCTTATGGCATGCAATTGTAATTACCTTGGTTTTTGTCTGATTATTGATTCTGAAAACTGATAAACATCTTTCACTATTGCAATTATATAACCATTATTCACTTAATACCTTTATATCATGACAAGTTGACAGAAAAATAATAGAACTTTGTATAACACAAACTAAAACTTAACAGAAAGATCTGTAATCACTTTTTAAAATCCAGTTGCATATCAGAACTATCTTGAAATTTCTTGAAAAATACAAATGCCCAGGTATTGTGCTTTTTTTTTTTTCTCCCTCCAAAACTTGATAAGTTTCTAATGAACAGTCATGTTTAAAAACAACTGGGGACTTCCCTGGTGGTCTAATGTTTAAGACTCTGGGCTCCTAATGCTGAGGTCCTGAGTTCGATCCCTGGTCAGAGACCGAGATCCCATATGCTTCAACTAACACCAAAACCAGCCAAAAAAAAAACAAAAAATTCAAAAATAAAAATAAAAAATAAAAGCAACTGGACTATATGATGATCTTTTTCTTTTTTAATCTAGTTTGTTTCATTTTTTCTGTGTCATATGCAGTGCTCCCATTTCATTTAGTGTATGTTTACCAGTTTCTCCATCTCTTCTTTTCCTTTTTTTTGATGTTCTTTATCAAGCCCTTATCAAATGCAGTAGAAAAGCTTTTATATACATATATATATAAATAATATGAATAACAGATATTTTAGGAAGCTTGTGAACTTTTGCTGACCAAAACTTTTATGACATCGTGATTCCACTAATTTGACTTAGTATGAATCGAATGCGAAATTTATAATTAAAAATATATATGGTACAAACAATTAAGGAAATGTTAATAGGATCATACATATCAATAATTACCTTAAATGTAAACAGATCAAATGCATCAGCCGAAAGACATAGACTGGCTGGAAAAACAAAAACATATATATTTATGCCTTCCACTTACCACATCACTGTTTCACTCCCCAGATTGTATGTAATCATTTTATATTGTTAAGTTAATCACATTTCCCTTATGGCATGCAATTGTAATTACCTTGGTTTTTGTCTGATTATTGATTCTGAAAACTGATAAACATCTTTCACTATTGCAATTATATAACCATTATTCACTTAATACCTTTATATCATGACAAGTTGACAGAAAAATAATAGAACTTTGTATAACACAAACTAAAACTTAACAGAAAGATCTGTAATCACTTTTTAAAATCCAGTTGCATATCAGAACTATCTTGAAATTTCTTGAAAAATACAAATGCCCAGGTATTGTGCTTTTTTTTTTTTCTCCCTCCAAAACTTGATAAGTTTCTAATGAACAGTCATGTTTAAAAACAACTGGGGACTTCCCTGGTGGTCTAATGTTTAAGACTCTGGGCTCCTAATGCTGAGGTCCTGAGTTCGATCCCTGGTCAGAGACCGAGATCCCATATGCTTCAACTAACACCAAAACCAGCCAAAAAAAAAAAAAAAAAATTCAAAAATAAAAATAAAAAATAAAAGCAACTGGACTATATGATGATCTTTTTCTTTTTTAATCTAGTTTGTTTCATTTTTTCTGTGTCATATGCAGTGCTCCCATTTCATTTAGTGTATGTTTACCAGTTTCTCCATCTCTTCTTTTCCTTTTTTTTGATGTTCTTTATCAAGCCCTTATCAAATGCAGTAGAAAAGCTTTTATATACATATATATATAAATAATATGAATAACAGATATTTTAGGAAGCTTGTGAACTTTTGCTGACCAAAACTTTTATGACATCGTGATTCCACTAATTTGACTTAGTATGAATCGAATGCGAAATTTATAATTAAAAATATATATGGAACAAACAATAAAGGTTTGCTATATAGCTTAGGGAACTATAATTATTACTTTGTAATAACCTATAATACAAAATAATTTCAACAATAATATATGTGTATATGCATAATTGAATCACCTGGCTGGGCCCCTGAAGCATTGTAACTCAAATATACTTCAATAAAATAAATATATTAAGACAGTATAAATTAGGCCTCCACATTGGCCAGGTATGTCCAGTGCAGGCACACTAACTTGGCCCAGTGAGGGCCTCGGAGGAAGTGAGTTGCCCAGTAAGGAGGGGCATGAAGGGTCCTAGAGTCCCTGTGCTGGGAGAGGAGTTGGGCCAAGTGGAGCTGCAGTGACAAAGCTGCCAATCCCTTGATTATGCAAGACTTGAGCTTACTTCTCTTTCCTTTGAGTAGTTGATAGTTTAGGTGATGAAGAAATGGTTGACAGTATAAAAGCTTTCAGGAAATGTGGGAATTTAGGGGAATTGTGCTTTTAGGAATTCAGGGGAATTGTACCTTCTCAAAGTTAGGTGCTGGAATTCAACTAAAGAGCAAAGAACACTGTAGAAGAAGGACAAGCAGATTATTGGCTCACAGAAGAGTTCAGAATATAGAAAGGAAGCAAGAGGATGAAACATATATTGTTAAAATAATTTTTCAGTGCTGAAGTAGAATGGAGTATTCTGATTCAGTCTTCTCTTATTGTATTGTGTTTATTCTTGTGCTTCATTCAGTAATGGTCCAAATCATTGGTGACCCAACAGACATGCCTTCCAGATTGGTTTAGTCTATAAAGAATCTGTCTGCAATGGGGGAGACCTGGGTTTGATCTCTGAGTGGTTAAGATCCTCTGGAGGAGGAAATGGAAAACCACTGTAGTATTCTTGCTTGAAAAAATTCTGTGAACAGAGGAGATTTGTTGGCTACAGTCCCCAGGGTCACAAAGCTTTGGACACGACTGAGTGACTAACACATCATAACAAGGGGACGCTTGGTTGTGGCCTAAATTCTTTCTTATGTCAATTTTCAGGATTTTTGGATGCTCCCCCCATTTGTGCATGACAAAGACATGAGAGCAATACTAGTTTCAGAGTATAGCTGATCTCACATTTGAGGTATCAGAGAGGAAGCCTTACCCATTCCCCTATGGTCAGCAGAGTATAATTGCTGACATACTCTTCAATCTTGGGCTCCGTACTCTCTTCCTCCTCTAGGGGATGTTTGGGAGTCCTTTCCCATCCATCTTGTCACCTGCTTAGTCTCTAGCATGTGGGTTTACTCACTACACTGCTTTGAATATTATTGGATCAATAAAGTAATTGGAATACACTGTGGGTATGTGTAAGTCACTTCAGTCATGTCTGATGCTTTGCGATTCTATGGACTGCAGCCTGCAAGGATTCTCTGTCCATGAGATTCTCCAGGTAAGAATACTGGAGTGGTTCATCACGCCCTCCTCCAAGAAATCTTCTCCACCAGGGATCTAACTCATGTCTCTTATGTCTCCTGCATTGACTAATGGGTTCCTTCCTATTAGTACCACTTGGGAAACCCAACTGTGGTCAAACATAGAAAGGAATTGGCATTGCAAATTTTGATTCAGTTTGCCCCTGATTTCCTGACAATGATGCAGCCATCCTAACATTCTTAGTAGCCAACTGTTCTCTGTGCTCTATCCTTTATTCATTATTGGCACCAACGAAGAAAATTCCCCTGGCCAAATATACCTTTTACAATTGCACCTCTTCTCCTTGGACATTTTCTTAAGTAACAGACTCTTAAACTGGATGACCCACCAGCAGTCTGCCCTGAGAACCTCTACTTCTGTAGACAACTTCCCCTCACCTCACTCGTATACTGCTAGACTGAAACTTCTGTGGCCATGGAGTTACCTGCCAACAAAGAGGATGGGTGGGATCCGAAGGAATCCATGGTGACTCTCTCCCTTGTTCACCTCCCTGACCAAGGGATGCAGAAGCCACTGTGTCAAAAGCCCAGTTCATAGTCACTTCTGTCTAAGGATTGGGAATTTTGTCTCTTACACACACAAGATGGAATCTTCCTGACACCAGAATGGATTTTCAACACTGGTGAGTCTAAAAGGGCCACAAGTTTTTCTGCAGTTCTTTCTAGCATTTTTTCTGCCTCATGTCTGGACTGATGTGACTACTCTTTCTCCCTGTTTCATTTACCTTCCGACCTGCTCTTCTTGCCTTCCACCACTCTAGAATTAAAGAGACTTTACAATTATAGCCTTTGTATATTGTGGATTTGTGCTTTTTTTTAATTTTATTTTTTCTATGAATCACATATAGTGGATGTGAGAGGTAAAGGAGACTCTGGTGTTTCTAGTAACTCCCTTTATAGCCAACAATGTCATGTTTCCTCTAACTCAGGTTAGATTTTGGTGTTTTGCTTCACTACAAAAATACACACCTGAGAAAATGGCACAGGAAGAAAGAAATCCCAGTCAAATCTGCTGGGTTTTGAGGAATAGTTTTCTTTCTTCCACGTGAAGAGGAGCACATTTAAAATTGCTCCAACTACACGGAAGGTACTTATTTTGCAAAAAATGTGACTGCAACATAAAATGCACAGGGAAGAGGACATTTTAAATTTTGATTCAGTTTGCCCCTGATTTCCTGACAATGATGCAGCCATCCTAACATTCTTAGTAGCCAACTGTTCTCTGTGCTCTATCCTTTATTCATTATTGGCACCAACGAAGAAAATTCTGGCCAAATATACCTTTTACAATTGCACCTCTTCTCCTTGGACATTTTCTTAAGTAACAGACTCTTAAACTGGATGACCCACCAGCAGTCTGCCCTGAGAACCTCTACTTCTGTAGACAACTTCCCCTCACCTCACTCGTATACTGCTAGACTGAAACTTCTGTGGCCATGGAGTTACCTGCCAACAAAGAGGATGGGTGGGATCCGAAGGAATCCATGGTGACTCTCTCCCTTGTTCACCTCCCTGACCAAGGGATGCAGAAGCCACTGTGTCAAAAGCCCAGTTCATAGTCACTTCTGTCTAAGGATTGGGAATTTTGTCTCTTACACACACAAGATGGAATCTTCCTGACACCAGAATGGATTTTCAACACTGGTGAGTCTAAAAGGGCCACAAGTTTTTCTGCAGTTCTTTCTAGCATTTTTTCTGCCTCATGTCTGGACTGATGTGACTACTCTTTCTCCCTGTTTCATTTACCTTCCGACCTGCTCTTCTTGCCTTCCACCACTCTAGAATTAAAGAGACTTTACAATTATAGCCTTTGTATATTGTGGATTTGTGCTTTTTAATTTTATTTTTCTATGAATCATATATAGTGGATGTGAGAGGTAAAGGAGACTCTGGTGTTTCTAGTAACTCCCTTTATAGCCAACAATGTCATGTTTCCTCTAACTCAGGTTAGATTTTGGTGTTTTGCTTCACTACAAAAATACACACCTGAGAAAATGGCACAGGAAGAAAGAAATCCCAGTCAAATCTGCTGGGTTTTGAGGAATAGTTTTCTTTCTTCCACGTGAAGAGGAGCACATTTAAAATTGCTCCAACTACACGGAAGGTACTTATTTTGCAAAAAATGTGACTGCAACATAAAATGCACAGGGAAGAGGACATTTTAAACTTTGGAGATCTGAACTTTACTGTTGGTGACTGCAAGGTCAGTCTCATATTTCAAAAAACTATTCAGTGTTGCAAATATATCTGAAAGGGTAAATCTCTTAAAACCCTTACATCTGTGATTGGTAAAAGAAAAAAATGAAAATTAGAGTGCACTAGAATATGCTTCACTGGATACTGAGAGAGTGCTTTTTTCCCCCTAAAATTATAATTTTACAAGCTGAATATAAAATCAAAGAATGCCATGTAATAGCCCTGTAATTTGTCATACCAATATGATACAGGACTTCTGTTCATATTAAAAGCAGTTAGTCCATGCTATATTATTTTTTCTATAATAACTTGGAAGTCAGGTTTCTTTTATTAGTTTCTCTCTCCCTGGAAAGTAGCCTTACATTAATAAGGCTAAAAAGAGACAATACTAGATAGCCCTCTTACAAGTTTCTTTAAAAACCCCTTTTTGATTAATGTGCAATTATCACCCTTTTAAATATAAAGACAGGCATGAGAGCACACTCATTCTGAGTGTTCGGTAGATAGACATGTGGCTGTATGATTTCCGGTGTCACTTTGGACCCTTTGGGAGGAAAGGGCAATGGTCTGCAACTAATAAGTTGGTGCAAATATAGACCACTACCTACAACATTGCATAGGAACCTGGAATGTAAGGTCAATGAACCATGGTAAATTGGAAGGAGTGAAACAGCAGATGGCAAGAGTGAACATCTACATTTTAGAAATCAGTGAATTAAAATGAACAGGAATGTGTGAATGGAATTCAGATGACATTATTTCTACTGCTGTTGGTAAGAATCCCTTAGGGGAAATTGAGTAGTCCTCAGAGTCAAGAAAAAGCAAAAAAAACTGTATAAAAATTTAAATTAAAAAAAAGTTTCAAAATACAGTACTTGGATGCAACCTCAAAAACAAAATGTAATCAGTTTATCAGTTTGTTTCCAAGGAAAATCATTCAGTATCACAGTAATTCAAGTTTATGCCACAACCGCTAATGCTGAAGAAGCTGAATTTGAATGGTCCTATACACACTTACAATATCTTCTAGAAGTAACAACAACAACAACAACATAAAAGCCCTTTTCATTACTGGGGATTAGAATGTAAAAATAGGAAGTCAAGAGATACCTGGAGTAACAGGCAAATCTGGCTTTGAAGTACAAAAATAAGGGGGTGAAGGCTAACACAGTTTTGAAAAGAGAATGCACTGATCATAGCAAACACTGTTTTTCAACAATACAGGAGAGAACTCTACACATGGACATCAACAGATGGTCAATACTGAAATCAGACTGATTATATTCTTTCCAGCTGAAGATGGAGAAGCTCTATAGAGTCAACAAAAACAAAACCTGGAGCTGACAGTGACTCAAATCATGAACACCTTATTACAAAATTCAGACTTAGCTTGAACCAAGTAGGGAAAACCACTAGACTGTTCAGGTATAACATAAATCAAATTCTTTATGATCACACAGTGGATATTACAGACAGATTCAAGAAATTAGATCTGATAGAGCATCTGAAAAACTATGGATGGAGGTATACAACATTGTATGAGAGGCAGTGATTCAAACCAGCCCTCCTCCAAAAAAGGAATGTAAATAGGCAAAATGATTGTCTCAGGTGGCCTTACAAATAGCTGAGAAAAGAAGAGATGCAAAAGACAAAGGAGAAAAAGAAATTGAACTCTAAATGCAGAGGTCCAGACAACAACAAGAAGGGATAAGAAAGCCTTCTTAAGTGAACAATGCAAATAAATAGAAGAATGCAATAGTCTCAGAAACAACAGATATTTCTTGGTATCTCTAGAAAATTAGAGATACAAAGAGAGCATTTCATACAAAGATAGGCACAATACAAAACAGAAACAGTATGTACCCAAATGAAGCCCTGTTAAGAAGAGGTGGAGGTAATACACAAAAGGAAATACATGAAAAAGTTCTTAATGAGCCTGATCACCGCAGTGATGTGATCACTCACGTAGAACCACACATCTTAGAGTGAAAAGTCAAGTGGGTCTTAGAAAGCATTGCTACAAAGTTGGTGGAGGTGATGGAATTCCAGCTGAGCTATTTCAAAGCCTGAAAGATGATGCTGTTAAAATGGAACACTCAATATGCCAGCAAATTTGGAAAACCCAGCAGTGGCCTCAGAACTGGAAATGGTGTTTCCCTTCAAATCACAAAGATGAGCAATGTCAAAGAATGTTCAAACTACCACACCCTTGCGCTCATTTCTCATGCTATCAAAGTAATTCTCAAAATCCTCCAAGCTAGGCTTCAACAGTACAGTATCAAGAACTTCCAGATGAACAAACTGGATTTAGAAAATACAGAGGAACCAGAGAACAAATTACCAACATTCATTGGATCATAAAAAGAGCAAGGGAATTCCAGAAAAACATCTACTTCTGCATCATTAGCTATGCTAAAGGCTTTGACTGTGTGGATCACACCAAACTGTGAAAAAATTCTGAAAGACATGGGAATACTAGACCGCCTACCCTGCCTCCTGTGAAACCTGTTTGCAGAGCAAGAAGCAAGAGTCAGAATCAAACCTGGAACAATAAACTGGTTTGTAATTGGGAAAGATGTATGTCAAGGCTGCATATTGTCACCCTGCTAAGTAACATATACAGAGTACATCATGAGAAGTGCCGGCCTGATAAAGCACAAACTGGAGTCAAGTTTGCTAGGAGAAGTATCAATAACCTCAGGTATATAGATAACACCACCCTTAATGCAGAAAGCAAAGAGAAACTAAGGAGCTTCTTGATAAAAAGAGGAGAGTGAAAAAGAAGGCCTACGCCTCAATATTCAAACAATGAAGATCACAGCATCTGGCCCCATCAATTCATGGCAAATAGATGGCCAAACAATGGAAACAGTGACAGTTAATTTCCTTGGACTCCAAATCACTGCAGATGGTGATTGCAGTCATGAAAGTAAAAGATGCTGGCTCCATGATTGAAAAGCTATGTCAACCTAGACAGCTTATTAAAAAGCATACATCACTTTGTCAAAAATATTTCATATAGTCAAACCTATGGTTTTACCAGTAGGCATGTATGGATGTGAAAGTTTGATCCTAAAGAAGGCTGAGTGCTGAAGACCTGATGCCTTTGAACTGTGATGTTGGAGAAGACTCTTGAGTGTCCCTTGGATTGTAGGGAGATAGAATCAGTCAGTTTTAAAGGAAGTCAACCCTTCAACTCTGAATATTCACTGGAAGGACAGACACTGAAGCTGAAGCTCCAGTACTTTGGGCACCTGATGCAAAGAGATGACTCATTGGATAAGATCTTGCTGCAGGGATAAATAGAAGGCAGAAGGAGAAGGGGATGACAGAGGACAAGATGATTTGTTGGCATCCCTGTCAATGGACTTGAGATTGGACAAGCTATGAAAGATGTTGAAGGGATGTCTAGAGTGATGCAGTCCGTGGGCTTGTCTGTGGGTACATGGTTTAGTGACAGAACTGAACTGAAACCACATATTCATTTTAGAAGACTTGGGAAGCCATGAGTACAAGGACTTTTACTCGCTTTTTTTAATAGTGGGTTTATATGACATCATTTTACCTTTCTGCACACAGGATGGATAATCTCATCAAACTATATAACAGAGGGAGAAATTTCAGACTGTTGGTTTTCAAATTTCACAAGATAATTCTTTATATTGATTAATGCTGTTAAGTGATTCAAATAGTCTCAAATAAATATCATATATGCAGTAAAACATACAATCCATACTCTGCATGTTTTTTTTTTTCTTAAAAAGTAGAAGGAAGGGGCTTCTCTGGTGGTCCAGTGGGTAAGCACACTGCCTTGCAGTGCAAGGGGTGCTGGTTGGATCCGTGGCCTGGGAAGATCCTATGTGTCACGGAGCAGCTGGACCAATGTGTCCAACTACCCAGCCAGAGCTCTGGAGTGCATGCACCAAGAGCCGGTGCTCTACAACGAGGGAGGCCACTGTGATGGGAGGCCCACACAGGCCAAAGAACAAAGATGGATGAAAATAAATAAATGAGAGAACAATAGAAAGACCAAAAAAAAAAAAAGGTACAAGGAAATCATGACAATCCACGTGTACCTGAAACTCACTGCATTGCTCACATTTCTAAACTGGAAATGAGAATTCAGCCCTCATTCTCTTTGCCCACCCCCTCTCCCCACAAAAAAGAAAGCTTGCTTAGTTTTATTTTGCAGAAAGTGTGGCGATGCCCACTAAAACACCGTTTGAGTAAGCATGGTACTAACAGTGTGTTCAAAAACAAAACATGGTGAACTGTCACTTATCTTCTTCCAGTGACACATGAAATGACATTAGCTATAGAATCAGAGAATAAGTGACATTTCACTTGTTCTAAGATAATGAATGTGCAGATTTCCAATGAAATTAACTTATGTGATACTTTTTGTAGGTGGATAAAAGGAAAATATTAAAATTCATCTACTGGTTTCCTAGCACTCAGGATGGACAAGAAATATTGGCTCATTACTTTATCCTACCATTCTATAAACTTGTAACTATTAAATACATAATTGTCTACTTGAAATGTTTTCTCACTGATGCTTCTAAAAGCAGATATTAGGGTAGGCATAGTGTTAAGAACCACTAGGAGTGGTTTTCTTATTTTTTTTCTATCTTCACCACATCATTTTGCAAAAATTATACATGTTTACAAAAATATTTCTGCTATTTTTTTCTGCATTCTACTATTTCAAATTAAACTTATATAACTTGTATTAGCACAGAGATTCTGAGACAGAGCATCATCTCTTCCTCTTTGGCAAAATAAAAATTTGTATTTAAACAGAAAACCCTAAACTAGAGATTTTATTCACACTCCAAACCTTATTATAAATATCATATATGCAGTAATACATACAATCCATACTCTGCATGTTTTTTCTTAAAGTAGAAGGAAGGGGCTTCTCTGGTGGTCCAGTGGGTAAGCACACTGCCTTGCAGTGCAAGGGGTGCTGGTTGGATCCGTGGCCTGGGAAGATCCTATGTGTCACGGAGCAGCTGGACCAATGTGTCCAACTACCCAGCCAGAGCTCTGGAGTGCATGCACCAAGAGCCGGTGCTCTACAACGAGGGAGGCCACTGTGATGGGAGGCCCACACAGGCCAAAGAACAAAGATGGATGAAAATAAATAAATGAGAGAACAATAGAAAGACCAAAAAAAAAAAAAGGTACAAGGAAATCATGACAATCCACGTGTACCTGAAACTCACTGCATTGCTCACATTTCTAAACTGGAAATGAGAATTCAGCCCTCATTCTCTTTGCCCACCCCCTCTCCCCACAAAAAAGAAAGCTTGCTTAGTTTTATTTTGCAGAAAGTGTGGCGATGCCCACTAAAACACCGTTTGAGTAAGCATGGTACTAACAGTGTGTTCAAAAACAAAACATGGTGAACTGTCACTTATCTTCTTCCAGTGACACATGAAATGACATTAGCTATAGAATCAGAGAATAAGTGACATTTCACTTGTTCTAAGATAATGAATGTGCAGATTTCCAATGAAATTAACTTATGTGATACTTTTTGTAGGTGGATAAAAGGAAAATATTAAAATTCATCTACTGGTTTCCTAGCACTCAGGATGGACAAGAAATATTGGCTCATTACTTTATCCTACCATTCTATAAACTTGTAACTATTAAATACATAATTGTCTACTTGAAATGTTTTCTCACTGATGCTTCTAAAAGCAGATATTAGGGTAGGCATAGTGTTAAGAACCACTAGGAGTGGTTTTCTTATTTTTTTTCTATCTTCACCACATCATTTTGCAAAAATTATACATGTTTACAAAAATATTTCTGCTATTTTTTTCTGCATTCTACTATTTCAAATTAAACTTATATAACTTGTATTAGCACAGAGATTCTGAGACAGAGCATCATCTCTTCCTCTTTGGCAAAATAAAAATTTGTATTTAAACAGAAAACCCTAAACTAGAGATTTTATTCACACTCCAAACCTTATTATAGATGATCACATAAATTCACTTCCAATTATAAACTATTAACAGATTTTCTTAGACTTTTCATATTTAAAACATTCCATTGTGTCAATAGAAATTATCAGCAAAACAACTTATAAAAATTTAAAAGGTATTTGTAATCTTGAAAGAATAGGATCACAGTGCATTATCATTGATAAAATCACCCTGTATCACAATTGAAATTATTTTGGAAGTTCATTACTTTTGTTCCCACTCTTAAACATTTGCCAAAGCTTACAGTAATCACACCTACAAAGGGAGAAGGACAACCGTATTAAAATCTTTAAAAAAATATAATTAAATTCAAAGTATCCAGGCTGATAAGGCACACATACTAACAATACATTCTAAAGAGAAAAAGTATGCTTACAGCAAATATAAAGATTATATGAAAATTAATTATCTACTTATAAGATGTTATCATAAGCAATTATGTTTGAACACCTGAACAATTTATTGCTATTATTGTCATTTAAAGTTAAATGTATGTCTAATTCACACAATTATAGAAAATATTTAATTTATAAACATCCAGTTAGAAATGAAACTTTCTATACAGAAAAAGAGAAAATTGAATACACATTTGTAAAGAGTGGTTTCTCTATCATTAAAATTGAAAAGTATTTTAGGTCTTCATAGATCTCATATATATCTTAGTGTTTAACAATGGCAGGTCAGTTAAGGAGGGGCATACAAAATTGTGATAAGATAGAAAAATGCTGCCTGTTTTCTTTGACTGACCTGTGTGTTAATTTCTCAGTGTGTTAGTCTGAATCTTTGCAACCTCATAGACCATAGCCTCCTAATGGCCTCTGTCCATGGAATTTTCCAGGCAAGAATAATGTCAGAAGTACCTATTCCCTTCTCCATGGGATCTTTTTGACCCTAGGATGAAACATAGGTCTTCTGCATTGCAGGCAGATTCTTTACCATCTGAGCCACCAGAAAAGCCACTGACTGACATTTCCTATAGAATTTTCCGAGTACTAGCATCCTGCCTCTTTATACTTCTTTAAATAATTTACTAGCCTATATGTTGATTAGGACACATGAAAATCCAATCCTATACCTTTATTTTGATGAGATAAGACATATAAACTAACCAGTAAAAATATTCTGTATGATGAAAGGTATATGACTTATAATTATGTATTGCATGAATTTTTGATCAATTTTTATTAACAATCCACTTGTTTTCTTTTCTTATTCCTTTCAAATAATAAATCACTTAACCCTAGCTCCACTCTATGAATCATTATAGAAACTGTATGTTTGATAGTTCATGATTTTCTAATTGAACTCAAAACCAAAAAGTAATATGCATTCTCTAGTGGAAATAAGTTTCTTCTCTTGCAAAAGAGTATATCTTTAATATATCATATTTGATGTATGAGGTGGTAATATAGATGCAGGCACAATGAGGCTGACTGTTTCCATTTGGGAGGTAGCATGATTACATGTCTATTGCTTCATCATTTTATATAGCATGGGAGACGATTTCTTTTTTATGGCATTTGAAAGTTTCTGAAAATATGTCAAATATATACTTGGTATCTTTCACAGCCATCAAAGAAATGCTCAGTGTCAAGAAACATATAAATTCAGCTAGTAAATCACTTTCAGCATAGTTTGCTTTAATAAGAAATCTTCAGTATTAACATCATGATGTCTAGGCTAAAATTATGAT
This sequence comes from Tragulus kanchil, assembly GCA_022376925.1. Lineage (NCBI taxonomy): Eukaryota > Metazoa > Chordata > Mammalia > Artiodactyla > Tragulidae > Tragulus > Tragulus kanchil. The sequence continues at coordinate 77,530,043 of JAIOJX010000029.1, read as the reverse complement.
AACATATTCAAGATATTCTATACATTTTTCAGATATGCCTTTTGAGAAAATTACTTGAAATAATGGAAATGATCTTGGAAGACTACTCATATAATAAGAAACTCACTTGTACTCTTCCTGAAGAAGAAGGAATACTGTTTTAGGATTTTAACTTAGAAATGCTACCTTATGGGCTTCCCTGGTGGTCCAGTGGGTAAGGACACTGCCTTGCAGTTCAGGGGGCGCCGGTTCCATCCCTGGCCTGGGAGGATCCCACGTGCCCTGGCGCGGCTGGACTGATGTGTCCAATTACCGTGCCGGAGTTCTGGGGCACATACGCCCAGAGTTGGCGCTCTGTAACGGCAGAGGCCACCGCGATGGGAGGCCCACAGGAGCCAAAGAACAAAGAAAGATGAAAATAGATAAATGAAAGACCAATAGAAGTGGCCCGCCCATCCCCCTCCCTCCCCACCCCACCCCCTAGAAAATAAATAAATAAATAATAAATGTTTTTTAAAAAAGAAAAAAAAATGCTACCTTATGTTCCAACATGTTCTCTCCTACAAATTTCAGGCTTCACAGTCCTGACAATCATGAAGACCAATTCCTGAAAATAGAACAAGATGGAAAGGAATATGCTCTGGAATATTCAGAGGTGAATGGTAAAGAAAGTGTCATATTATGTTATGCAATAAATACAAATTATTGATAAATAGCACATGTTAGAACATAAAAGCACATAAATAGCACAAATAGAACATAAAAGCATATTATCAAGCAAAGGTAGCCTAAAACAAAATATACACAGTATAGTTCAATTTGTTTAAAGACATAGATAGAATAAAAGTACAATATTCCTGAGCAAACAAGTAGTTTCCAAGAGCTCTGGCCAGTGTAGGAAACTGGTTACAATGAAATATAAAGTAACTATCAGTGTGAAGGAAACATTCTGTATCTATGTAGTGGTAATAGATACATTACTCTAAATTATAATGCATACTCTTCAATAACACATTTGAATGAATTTAACAATATATATATCAAAATGAAACAAGTTTTCAAAAACAAGAGATATTAGTAAAATGTTAATCTTCCATTTAGTGCAATTTTGTAAGAATTTTTATGTAGTTGGCCTCCATGTAAATAGTGGCAACTTAAGAAGGTTATAAAGCACTCAGACACTGGTGAGTGAGGACAAGATTCTCTTTCTCTAATCAAGAGTCAGGTTTCTTTTAATGATTCTTATTCTCATTGTTTTATATGACTTCTAAATAATTTCTCACTCTCAGTGTGTTACATTTCTGTGTGGCAGTCTGGCAAGTGAGATGAGAAATAGTAGAACATTTTCGTGGGCAGGCAGAAAATAGTAGGGTATTTTCGTGACAGGCAGAAAAGTGATCAAGCACAATATAAATAGTATTACTCTTAATTCTGAGCTTACCAGATAGCTCAGTGGTTAAAAATCTGCCTGCCAATTTAGGGGACACAAGAGAGATGGGTTCAATCCTTGGATCAGGAAGGATCCCTGGAGAAGGGAATGGGAGCCCACTTCAGTATTATTGCCTGGAAAATTCTATGAATGGAGGAACCTGGTAGGCTACAGTCCAAAGAGCCACAAAGAGTAGAACATGACTGAGCATATACATATAATACAATAAATATAAATAATTCTATTTGCAGTATGGAAATAAATAATTCTTATTAGGCTAGGTTGTGCTGACTAATGATTAACTCCTATGCATTTTTAAAATGAAAGCCTACACATACCAGAGAAGTCTGAAGATTCATTTTTAGAATGGAGGATAAAAGAAAATAACATGAAGGAAAATTATAAATGAACAGATGTTTTAATATTGTTCAGGATTAGAGAATCAGATGCAAAATTTAAGAATTAAGCCTCTGCAGAATCCCAAGTTGAAGACAGGAAAACTGAAGTTCACTGTACCTGAGACATTTCATTGTGAAGAGAAGGCAGATGTGGCTTTATGATGTGCAATAATATTTTCTTTACATGAAATTATTTTTAGATATCTTCATGTGGTAACACTTAGTTTTCATAAAGCATAGTGACATAAATCCTAGAGTTAAGAGACATGATTATTAATAAAAATATAGCACAAATTCTATATCACAAATTTTCATTTATCCACTTTTGGAAGAAATTGTGATGGGCCTGACATAATCAGTGTTGATGTAATGTACCATATAGGACCACAAATGCCTCAAATGAGACCCCTGGAACTATTTCTTCTTTCACACTAAGTTTCGCTGACTGTAAGGTATATGTGTATACAATAATGTATATTTCACAATGTACATACTTTATGTCTATATTACATAAACAGCTGACTTTGGACAGCATGGCCTTGAGTTACACAGTTCCCCTTATGCATTTAAGTATATATATTTTTTTTTTCAGTCGATATGTACTATGTGTATGTGTGCTCAGATGTTTTTGACTATTTGTGACCCTATGGACTGTAGCGTGCCTGATTCCTCCATTCATAGGATTTTCCATTTCCATTTGCCATTTCCTCCTCCAGGGATTGAACCTGCATCTCCTGAATTGGCAGGAAGAGTTTTTACCACCGAGTCACTCAGGAACGGTACAATATGTGCGCTTATTCCATGGGATTCTCTAAGCAAGAATACTGGACTGAGTTGATATTCCTTTATTCAAGGGATCTTCCCAATCCAGGGATCAAATTCTGCCCTCTTGAATTGCAGGGAGATTCTTTATGGTCTGAGCCACCAGATCAGCCCCAATATGTAGTACAGTAACCAACAATTCATGGTTGGTTGAATGAAAAATAGTTCAGGCCCTTGGATGGAGAATTCCAAATGTAAATTTACATGCTATTTTTGACTGTACAGGGATCAACATAGGAAGGATTTGTACCATTCAAAATTCAACTATGGGTGTGTGTATGTGTGTGTGTGTGTGTGTGTGTTTAAAATCAGTATCTCAATGTTTTATATAAAACATTGATGATCCTTTTGATATTTACTTAATAGTGGGATTGCTGTCTTACATGGCAGTTTAATTTTTGAAACTTATTAAGGAAACTATATACTGTTTTCCATATTGGCTGCACAAATGCAAATTCCCTCCAAGTTTGCTCAAGGGTTCCCTTTTCTCCACATACTCACCAACAGCTGTTTCTTTTTCTCTTTTTGATAATAGCCATTCTAACAGATGAGAGATGATATATGTACCTTTTCACACAGCTGTTGTCATTTTAAGTCTTCTTTGGAAAACTGTTAATTCCATTTATTTCCCCATTTTATTGTGATGGGCCTGACTATCAGGATGTAATGTACCATATAGGACCACAAATGCCTCAAATGAGACCCCTGGAACTATTTCTTCTTTCACACTAAGTTTCGCTGACTGTAAGGTATATGTGTATACAATAATGTATATTTCACAATGTACATACTTTATGTCTATATTACATAAACAGCTGACTTTGGACAGCATGGCCTTGAGTTACACAGTTCCCCTTATGCATTTAAGTATATATATTTTTTTTTTCAGTCGATATGTACTATGTGTATGTGTGCTCAGATGTTTTTGACTATTTGTGACCCTATGGACTGTAGCGTGCCTGATTCCTCCATTCATAGGATTTTCCATTTCCATTTGCCATTTCCTCCTCCAGGGATTGAACCTGCATCTCCTGAATTGGCAGGAAGACTTTTCACCGCCGAGTCACTCAGGAACGGTACAATATGTGCGCTTATTCCATGGGATTCTCTAAGCAAGAATACTGGACTGAGTTGATATTCCTTTATTCAAGGGATCTTCCCAATCCAGGGATCAAATTCTGCCCTCTTGAATTGCAGGGAGATTCTTTATGGTCTGAGCCACCAGATCAGCCCCAATATGTAGTACAGTAACCAACAATTCATGGTTGGTTGAATGAAAAATAGTTCAGGCCCTTGGATGGAGAATTCCAAATGTAAATTTACATGCTATTTTTGACTGTACAGGGATCAACATAGGAAGGATTTGTACCATTCAAAATTCAACTATGGGTGTGTGTATGTGTGTGTGTGTGTGTGTGTGTTTAAAATCAGTATCTCAATGTTTTATATAAAACATTGATGATCCTTTTGATATTTACTTAATAGTGGGATTGCTGTCTTACATGGCAGTTTAATTTTTGAAACTTATTAAGGAAACTATATACTGTTTTCCATATTGGCTGCACAAATGCAAATTCCCTCCAAGTTTGCTCAAGGGTTCCCTTTTCTCCACATACTCACCAACAGCTGTTTCTTTTTCTCTTTTTGATAATAGCCATTCTAACAGATGAGAGATGATATATGTACCTTTTCACACAGCTGTTGTCATTTTAAGTCTTCTTTGGAAAACTGTTAATTCCATTTATTTCCCCATTTTTGAATTGGGTTATGTGGGGTTTTGCTTTTTTAGTTCTTGACTTGCACAAACTATTCATCTGTAGCACATTTATATAAAGGCTAATTTATAAGATAAGAATACTGACATAAAAGAACTGGCAGCAAGGGACAATACATCAGTAGAGTCTCAAGGAAATTAAGTTCAATAATACTTGAATTCACTATTGTGACTGGAAAACATTATAAATGTGAAAAATCACATTTCTATATAAAAATTAACATATAATATACGAATAATTAAGTACTTTTGTAAGGCTCTATATAAATTAAAAGGTGGCACATGTATATAGTTTCACCGAAGGCCACAGATTACCTTTTGAAGCCATAATATTCAGCTCTCACAATGCATCTTTTAAAATAATATCTGTATTCACCTACCTGGTTTACGAGTTGAACAGTATTTCTCTAAAATTACTCCTTCTCTTATAAATAAGCCATATCTGATTTATTTTTCTGAAATATGTTTTCTAAAATGAAACAAAAAAGTCTTTAAAATTTCTCCATCAGATAGTAATTTAGCATAATAATTTTTTTGATTTTCACATTGTGACTTCCATCACTCATTTCCACCACTCCAACCACCTGTGACAACCACCAATCTGTTCTCAATACTAATGAACTGTTTAAAATTCTACATATACAAGAGATCATTTAATATATGTATGTATCTTTGTATGTATGTATGATTATTTTCACTTAGCATTATTCCCTAAAAGTTCATCCATTTTCTCACAAATGTCAGTAGCATGAATTTTGTTTTGTTTTGTTTTCTGAGGTTGAATAACTTTTCACCATAAATGATAAAATATTTATATATATTTATATATATATATATATATATATCATATGTAACATATATCATTTTGTATGTAATTTCTTTATCCATTCATCCATCCATGGACACAGTTGGTTTCCATATTGTGGCTATTGTAAATGCAATGACCTTGGGAGAGCATATATCTACTCAACTTACTACTGGTTTCTTCAGACAAAACCTTAGAAGTGAAATTAATGGGTTCTGTGATAGTTCTAGGGCTTCCCTGATGGTTCAGCAGGTAAAGAATCTGGCTACAATGCTGGAGACACAGAAGATGTAGATTTGATACCTGGGTCAGGAAGATCTCCTGGAGGAGGAAAATGGCAACCCATTCCAGCATTCTTACCTAAAATTTCCCATGGGCAGAGGATACTGGCAGGCCACAAGCAAATGGTCACAAAGCATCAGACACAACTAGGCAATTAAGCACAACAGAGGGCTTCCCTGAGTCCACCTTGCAGTGCAAGGGGCACCAGCTCAATCCCTGGCCTGGGAAGAAGATCCCACATGATCCACTGAGTGGCTGGACCAGTGTGTCTAATTAGGAGTCAGTGCTCTGGAGAATATGCACCCAGAGGTGGTGCTCTGAAATGAGAGAGGCCACTGCAATGGGAGACCCACACATGTCAAACAGTAAAAAGATGGATGAAAATAAATATAAAAATAAAAGAGGCATCATGGGGAAAGAAAATTTAAAAAAAAAATAGCACAGCAGACTACAACCATTTTTGGATTTTCCTAGTGTTTCAGATGGTAAAGAATCTGCCTACAATGCAACAGACCCAAGTGATAGTTCTATTTTGTTAGAGTATTGAAGAAAATCCACACTGTTTGCCATAGTGATTGAGGCTATTTGCATTTACACCAGTAGTGAACAGTTTTTTATTTACTTCAAATTTTGGCCATTGGTTATTTCTTATTTTTTTCCCACTCAAACAGGTGTGAAATGACATTTCTTTGCAGTTTTGCTTTGTATTTTCCCAATGATTAGTGATACTGATCACATTTTCAAGTGCCTGTTGGCTACTGTATATCCTTTTTTGAAAAAATTTAAAATTTTTATTCAGCTGTTTTGTCCATTTTTAAATTGGACTCTTTTGTTTTTTGGCATTGAGTTGCAGGCTGTCTATGCATATCTTATACATTAGCCCATTATCAGATATATAATTTTCAAATATTTTCTCCCATTTATTAAGCTACCTTTTTATTTTGTTGGCAATTTACTTCGCTGTGCAGAAGCTTTTTTAGTATAATGTAGTTCTATTTGTCTGGTTTTACCTTTGTTCCTTTTGCTTTGGGTTAAAAAAAATCATCAAGACCTATATCACAGAGATCAGGTATCTAATCTATTTTGACTTATTTTTTTGTGTGCATTGTATAAGATAATGGATGCATTTTATTCTTTTCCATGTGGCTATTCAGTTTTTCCAATACCATTTTATAAAAGAACTGTCCTTTTCCCACAGAATACTCTTGTGCCTTTGGTTGGTAATTAATTGAAAATATATGTTTGTCAGAGGGCTTCCTGAGTCCACCTTGCAGTGCAAGGGCACCAGCTAATCCCAATCCTGGCCTGGGAAGAAGATCCCACATGATCCACTGAGTGGCTGGACCAGTGTGTCTAATTAGGAGTCAGTGCTCTGGAGAATATGCACCCAGAGGTGGTGCTCTGAAATGAGAGAGGCCACTGCAATGGGAGACCCACACATGTCAAACAGTAAAAAGATGGATGAAAATAAATATAAAAATAAAAGAGGCATCATGGGGAAAGAAAATTTAAAAAAAAAATAGCACAGCAGACTACAACCATTTTTGGATTTTCCTAGTGTTTCAGATGGTAAAGAATCTGCCTACAATGCAACAGACCCAAGTGATAGTTCTATTTTGTTAGAGTATTGAAGAAAATCCACACTGTTTGCCATAGTGATTGAGGCTATTTGCATTTACACCAGTAGTGAACAGTTTTTTATTTACTTCAAATTTTGGCCATTGGTTATTTCTTATTTTTTTCCCACTCAAACAGGTGTGAAATGACATTTCTTTGCAGTTTTGCTTTGTATTTTCCCAATGATTAGTGATACTGATCACATTTTCAAGTGCCTGTTGGCTACTGTATATCCTTTTTGGAAAAATTAAATTTCTATTCAGCTGTTTTGTCCATTTTTAAATTGGACTCTTTTGTTTTTTGGCATTGAGTTGCAGGCTGTCTATGCATATCTTATACATTAGCCCATTATCAGATATATAATTTTCAAATATTTTCTCCCATTTATTAAGCTACCTTTTTATTTTGTTGGCAATTTACTTCGCTGTGCAGAAGCTTTTTTAGTATAATGTAGTTCTATTTGTCTGGTTTTACCTTTGTTCCTTTTGCTTTGGGTTAAAAAAAATCATCAAGACCTATATCACAGAGATCAGGTATCTAATCTATTTTGACTTATTTTTTTGTGTGCATTGTATAAGATAATGGATGCATTTTATTCTTTTCCATGTGGCTATTCAGTTTTTCCAATACCATTTTATAAAAGAACTGTCCTTTTCCCACAGAATACTCTTGTGCCTTTGGTTGGTAATTAATTGAAAATATATGTTTGTGTTTATTCTGGAGTCTCTACTCTGTCCCATGGATCTTCTTTTCTGCCAGTTCAATACTGTTTTCACTAGTATACCTTTGTAAAATAGTATGAATTCAGGGAACATGGTTCCTTTACTTTTGTTCTTTGTTTTTAGGAGTCCTTTGGAAATTCACAAAATTTTTATTGAACTACACAAAGTGTAGTTCAGTAGAACTTTATGATGATCTGCTGTATTTATCTCAGGAATACCATTGGGGCTTTCATAAGAATCACAATGAATCTCAAGTTTTCTGGGTAGTATGGGCATTCTGATAATATTGATCCCTCCAATCAGGGAATATTTTTCACTTTTTTTGTGTCTTGAATTTAATTTATTAATATTTTGTAGCTTTCAATATACAGGTCTTTTACCTCCTTGGTGAAATTTATTTCTAGGCTTTTAATTATTTTTGACTGAATCATCTGGCTTTTGTTATTCTCTATTAATTCAATATTATTGTATAGAAACTGTCAAAAATTTGCATATTGATTTTTGTATCCTGAAATGTTACTGAACTTGTAATAAGCTAATGCTCTATCAGTTTTTTTCAGAGAGCTTTTAGTGTTCTGTTTTATATAATATCATGTCACCTCAAAACAGTGATGGTTTTATTTCTCCTTTATAAGGTAGGTGTCATTTGTTGATTTATTTATTGCTTAATTGTCCTGGCTAGAATTTTTAATACTATATTGAATAAAGTGGTTGAAAATGGCTTCTTGCTCTTGGGGGAAAGTCTTTCAGCTTTTCACTGTTGAGTATGATATTAGCTGTAGGCTGCTATATATTGTGTTGAAATATAGCCCCTTCGTAGCCAATGTGTTGAGAGTTTTATTATAAATAGATGTTGAATTTTGTCAAATATTTTCTCTACATATATTAAGAAGATATATTTTTTTGTCTTTCATTCTATTAATGCGTTGTATCACCTTTATTGCTTTGTGTATGTTAATCCATCCTTACAGTTCAAGGGTAATTCTCACTTGACCATGGCATATGATCCATTTAATGCAATGTTAAACTTTCTTTGATAGTGATTTTTGAACAATTTTGCATTAATTTACAAGAGGGATATAAGCCTATAATTTTTTGGTTGTGTTGTATTTGTTTATTTATATAGGTGGTACTAACCTTTACAAGAATTTGTAAGTCTTCTTTTCATTTCAGATATTTGGAAGATTTTGAGAAGCATTAGTTTAATTCTTTTAAAAATATTTGGTAGAATTTACAAGTGATGTCTTCTGATCCTGAGATTTTTTCTGTTTGAAGTTTTTTTTTTTACTGCCTCAATTTTCTTAGTTATTACTCGTTTTTTCAGATTTTCTATTTCTTCATGATTCAGTCATGGTAGGTAATATGTTTCTAGAATTATTTTTTCATTTTCTTTTACAAGATATCTAATTTGGGATGTGTAATTGTTCATAGTAGATCTACTGGTGCTTCATATTCCTGTGGTATTGGTTATAGTATCTCTTTTTTTAATTTGTAAGTTTTTTTTTGAGTCATTTCTCTTTTTATCATGGCTACTTACAGATTGCACCATTTTTTGTCATTGTTTTTCATTTCAAATAAAAACAAATCTAAGGGCTTCCCAGATTGGCCAGTGGGTAAGGACACCGCCTTGCAGTGCAAGAGGTGCTGGTTCGATCCCTGGCCTGGGAAGATCCCACATACTGCAGAGTAGTTGGACCGATGTGTCCAACTACCAAGCTAGAGCTCTGGAACACAAGTTCCCAGAGCAGGTGCCTGCATCGAGAGAGGCCACTGCGATGGGAGGCTCACACAGGCCAAGGAATAGAGACGGATGAAAATAGATAAATGAAAGACCAATAGAAGTGGCCAAAATAATAATAATAATTAAAAAAAAAAAACTTAAAAAACAAACAAACAACATTTTTTTTCTGTTGTCTTTCTTGTGGCTATTTCATTATGTCTACTCTAATCTTTATTATTTCCTTTCTTCTGCTAATGCTTGGCTTAGTTTGCTCTTCTTTCTCAGGTTTAAATTTAGGTTGTTTACTAGAAAGTCTTTTTTTTTTTTCTGGCATAGACGTTTACCCATATAAAATCCTCTCTTAGAACTGCTTTCATGGCCTCTCACAAGTTTTGTTAGATTGTGTTTCCATTTCATTTGCTTCACAATATTTTTGTTTTATTTTATTTTGTTTTGTTTTTATGTGTATCATGTGACAGTGGTCAATAATTATGTATTTTTTATGTTTATTTGCCAGATATTTTTTTGAAATTTATTTTGTGTATAACTTGTTCAATATCTATTTTGATGTCTTTTATGGTCTACTAGATTTCTGTGTGTGTTTAACATCTACATATTTGTGAATTTTACATGTTGCTCATGCTATTGACTTTTATTTTCATAAAATTGTTGTCAGATTGTGGCCAGAAAAAATATTTGATTTGATTTTAAGTATCTTAAATGTGGGCTTTGTGGCCCACAAAATGATAGATTGCAGGGAATATATTTTTTACTTTTGGAAAGAGTATGTGTTCTAGCGCTATTGTATTGTAGGTTCTCCATAACTTTTAGTGTCCTTTAGGACTCATAACTTCACCAATTACTCATTGATTTTTTTTTTTTTTTTTTGGTCTAGGTGATCTATCCAGTATAGAAGGTGAGTTTTTGATATTTTTGATGAATGTGAGTAGATAGTTTATGATGAATAGTTTCAGATCGGACCTCTGAAGGAGCAAATTTCACTTCAGGTTCAAAAGATCTGGCTTTGGTCATTGAGAGCTTCATGGCGCAAAAAATGTTATTAAAGTAAAAAGGAATATTGAAAGTTTCTAGTGAAAGGCACTGGGAGGGGTAAGAGAGTACCCCACAAAACTAGTTCAAGCTGGACATTATGTACTTTTTCACTTGGTGATTAACAATAGATCAAAAATTATATTGTAATGGCCTTACTAGACCCACACCCACAACAAACATTTTTAGATAACATATATATATATATATATATATGTTAAGAAGGGGTAACATGTCATCCAGCAAGATACATTGTTGTTTTAAACATTAGGTCTTGACTTAAAGAAAGTATTAAGCAAAACAGATTATTATCATAGGCATGGCAACCAAGGTGAAGGCACATGGTTTAAAGAAAAAAGTTTGTTCCCCCATTTCCTCCTCCTTCATGGGGATCCCCTAGCCTTCCTATCAACCAACCTAAGAATTTTCTGTCTTATCGCTTACTATTATTGTGCTTCTGTATCTCTTCCTTAAACAAAGAAACAAATATGGAAGTGATACATTATTGGCCAAATACAAATTTACAATTGTTGTATTCTGTTGATGAATTCACTCCTGTATCACTAGATAATGACCTTTGTCCATTGTAACCAATTTTGACTATAAATCTACTTAATCTAAGTGTAGCCTCTCAAGTTCTTTTGATTACTATTGGATATGATATCTTTTAGCATCCCTTCACTTTCAATCTGTATGTATCTTTAAAAACCAAAGTGAGTCTCTTGTAGTGTTAGATCTTGTTATTTTTTCCATTCAGCCACTCTGCATACTTTGATTAGGCTATTCAATCGATTTTTATTTAAAATAATTATTACTGATATTGCCATGTAAGCATTGCTTTGTAGCTACTGTATAGTCTTTTTGCTAATTTATTCCTCTTAACATTTTCCTTTATTATTTATTTATTTTTGTACCTGGATGATTTAGTTACTCTCTCCATAACTTTTGTGCATTTACCAGGCAATTTTCTTTCTAGTTACCATAAGGTCAACATAAAACATCTTATATGTATGAGAATTTTTTTAAACTGATAAAAACTTACCTCAGCTCATACATGCTATTGAGACAATACTTTATACATTTATACTGTTTTATACTTTCACCAAAAAGCAGAATATATTAAGAAGGTGTGGAAAGACTACACAGGAAAACTATAAAAATGAACTATACACAGAAGAACTACACAAAAAAAGACCTTAATGAGTCAGATGACCATGATGGTGTGATCACTCACATAGATCCAGACATCTTCAAGTACAAACTCAAGTGGGCCTTAGAAAACATTATTATGAACAAGCCTAATGGATATGATGGAATTTCAACAGAGCTATTTCAAAGCCTAAAAAATGATGCTGTTAAAGAGGCACATTCAATATGCCAGCAAATCTGGAAAACTCAGAGTGCCTTAAGACTGAAAAAGATCAATTTTCATCCCAATCTGAAAGAATGCAATGCCAAAGAATCTTCACACTACCACACAATTGTACTCATTTCACATGCTAGCAAAGTAATAGTCAAAATCCTCCAGGCTTCAAAATTCTTCAACCGTATATGAATCGAGAACTTCCAGATTTTCAACTAGAACAGGTAGAGGATCCAGAGATCAAATTACCAACATCCATTGGATCATAGAAAGAGCAAGGGATTTCCAGAAAAACATCCACTTCTGCTTCATTGACTATGCATTTGATTTTGTGGATCAAAACTGGAAAATTCTGAAATGCCCATTTGATGGTCTCAAGTTCTTTTGATTACTATTGGATATGATATCTTTAGCATCCCTTCACTTTCAATCTGTATGTATCTTTAAAAACCAAAGTGAGTCTCTTGTAGTGTTAGATCTTGTTATTTTTTCCATTCAGCCACTCTGCATACTTTGATTAGGCTATTCAATCGATTTTTATTTAAAATAATTATTACTGATATTGCCATGTAAGCATTGCTTTGTAGCTACTGTATAGTCTTTTTGCTAATTTATTCCTCTTAACATTTTCCTTTATTATTTATTTATTTTTGTACCTGGATGATTTAGTTACTCTCTCCATAACTTTTGTGCATTTACCAGGCAATTTTCTTTCTAGTTACCATAAGGTCAACATAAAACATCTTATATGTATGAGAATTTTTTTAAACTGATAAAAACTTACCTCAGCTCATACATGCTATTGAGACAATACTTTATACATTTATACTGTTTTATACTTTCACCAAAAAGCAGAATATATTAAGAAGGTGTGGAAAGACTACACAGGAAAACTATAAAAATGAACTATACACAGAAGAACTACACAAAAAAAGACCTTAATGAGTCAGATGACCATGATGGTGTGATCACTCACATAGATCCAGACATCTTCAAGTACAAACTCAAGTGGGCCTTAGAAAACATTATTATGAACAAGCCTAATGGATATGATGGAATTTCAACAGAGCTATTTCAAAGCCTAAAAAATGATGCTGTTAAAGAGGCACATTCAATATGCCAGCAAATCTGGAAAACTCAGAGTGCCTTAAGACTGAAAAAGATCAATTTTCATCCCAATCTGAAAGAATGCAATGCCAAAGAATCTTCACACTACCACACAATTGTACTCATTTCACATGCTAGCAAAGTAATAGTCAAAATCCTCCAGGCTTCAAAATTCTTCAACCGTATATGAATCGAGAACTTCCAGATTTTCAACTAGAACAGGTAGAGGATCCAGAGATCAAATTACCAACATCCATTGGATCATAGAAAGAGCAAGGGATTTCCAGAAAAACATCCACTTCTGCTTCATTGACTATGCATTTGATTTTGTGGATCAAAAACTGGAAAATTCTGAAAGAGATGGAAATACCAGACCACCTTACCTCCCTCCTGTGAAATCTGTATGCAAGACAAGAAACAATAGCAAGAACCAGACATGGAACAAAAGACTGTTTTCAAATTGGGAAAGGAGTACGTCAAGGCTCTATGTTGCCACTCTATTTATGTAGCATATACATAGAGTACATCATGCAAAACATCAGTCTGTAAGAAGCACACACTGGAATCAAGATTGCTGGGAGAAATATCAATGTCTTAGTTATGCGGATGAAAGCCCCCTTAAGGCAGAAAACAAAGAGGAACTAAAGAGCCTCTTGATGAAGGTGAAAGAAGAGAGTAAAAAGCTGGCCTAAAACTCAAAAAAAAATTAAAAAAAAAAAAAAAAAGAATATCATGGCATCTGGTCTCACCACTTCATGACAAATAGACCGACAAACAATGGAAACAGTGACAGACTTTATTTCCTTGGACTCCAAAATCACTGTGAATGTTTCTGCAGCAACGAAATTAAAAGACACTTGCTCCTTGGAAGAAGAGCTATGACAAACCTAAACAACTTATTAAAAAACAGGCTTCCCTTTGCTGACAAAAGTCCATTTAGTAGAAGCTATGACTTTCCATGTAGTCATTTATGGATGTAAGAGATGGACCATGAAGAAGGCAGAGTGCTGAAGAATTGATGCTTTTCAACTGTGTGTGGAGAAAACTCTTGAGAGCTCCTTGCATTGCAAGGAGATCAAAACAGTTAATCTTAAATGAAATCAATCCTGAATATAACTGGAAAATTTGATGCTGAGGCTGAAGCTCCAATAATTTTGCTTTCTGATGCAAAGAGATAACTTGTTTGAAAAAACACTGTTGCTGGGGGAAACAGAAGGCAGAAAGAAAAGGGGATGACAGAGGATGTCATCACTGAGTCAATGGATATGAGTTTGAGCAAGCTCCAGGAGACTGGACTGTTGTATATGAATCGAGAACTTCCAGATTTTCAACTAGAACAGGTAGAGGATCCAGAGATCAAATTACCAACATCCATTGGATCATAGAAAGAGCAAGGGATTTCCAGAAAAACATCCACTTCTGCTTCATTGACTATGCATTTGATTTTGTGGATCAAAACTGGAAAATTCTGAAAGAGATGGAAATACCAGACCACCTTACCTCCCTCCTGTGAAATCTGTATGCAAGACAAGAAACAATAGCAAGAACCAGACATGGAACAAAAGACTGTTTTCAAATTGGGAAAGGAGTACGTCAAGGCTCTATGTTGCCACTCTATTTATGTAGCATATACATAGAGTACATCATGCAAAACATCAGTCTGTAAGAAGCACACACTGGAATCAAGATTGCTGGGAGAAATATCAATGTCTTAGTTATGCGGATGAAAGCCCCCTTAAGGCAGAAAACAAAGAGGAACTAAAGAGCCTCTTGATGAAGGTGAAAGAAGAGAGTAAAAAGCTGGCCTAAAACTCAAAAAAAAATTAAAAGAAAAAAAAAAGAATATCATGGCATCTGGTCTCACCACTTCATGACAAATAGACCGACAAACAATGGAAACAGTGACAGACTTTATTTCCTTGGACTCCAAAATCACTGTGAATGTTTCTGCAGCAACGAAATTAAAAGACACTTGCTCCTTGGAAGAAGAGCTATGACAAACCTAAACAACTTATTAAAAAACAGGCTTCCCTTTGCTGACAAAAGTCCATTTAGTAGAAGCTATGACTTTCCATGTAGTCATTTATGGATGTAAGAGATGGACCATGAAGAAGGCAGAGTGCTGAAGAATTGATGCTTTTCAACTGTGTGTGGAGAAAACTCTTGAGAGCTCCTTGCATTGCAAGGAGATCAAAACAGTTAATCTTAAATGAAATCAATCCTGAATATAACTGGAAAATTTGATGCTGAGGCTGAAGCTCCAATAATTTTGCTTTCTGATGCAAAGAGATAACTTGTTTGAAAAAACACTGTTGCTGGGGGAAACAGAAGGCAGAAAGAAAAGGGGATGACAGAGGATGTCATCACTGAGTCAATGGATATGAGTTTGAGCAAGCTCCAGGAGACGGTGAAGGGCAAGGAATCCTGGACTGTTGTACTCCATGGGGTCACAAACAGTGGGATATAACTGAGTGATTGAACTGAACTGAACTGAACACTTACCTTTAAAATTATTGTTTTTTATAATATATACCAGAAACAAAAGAGATATATGCACCATCATTACAGTGTCAGCCAGTGTGAAACTGACCATATATTACCTGTACCTGTGAGATTTATATTTTTATATGCTTTCCTGTTACATAACATCCTTTATTTCCACTTCAAGAAACCCCTTTAACATTTCTTTTAAGTCAGTGCCAGTGGTGTTGAACCTTCTCCCGAGCTTTCTTTTTTTTTTTTTAATTCGAGGAATGTCTTAACTGTCCTGATTTCTCCTTTACTTTTGAAGAATAGTTTTCTTAATATGATACTTTTTGTTGTCTTTTTTTATTTTCCAGCACTTTAATTATTCCGCTCTCTTGTCCTGAAATGTGTCTCCAGAAAAACTTGGTAATCAATTTATGTGGGGGTGGGAGAGTTCCTTTGTGGGGCTCTGAATTGAAAGAGGACCATTGCAAGCATAAGGAAGTTTAAGCACATTGTTTCAGTTTGGAGCTAAGATGGCGCCTACAGGAAGGGACGTGGGAGTGAAAGCAAGCTTAAACACATTGTTTCAGTTTGGAGCAAAGATGGAGCCTATGTGAAGGGACATGGGAGTGAAAGGAAGCTTAAGCACATTGTTTAAAGAAGCGTAAGCACATGTTTGCAGTTTGGAGCTAAGATGGCACCTACAGGAAGAGACGAGGGCATGATCTAAATTGTTAAGTGATGGTCAAAATTTCTGATTGGTTCCCCTGGTTTCCACACTCATGGATGATGCTTGACCTTTAGCTTGATTGGTGTAATCTATAGGAAGTCCCGTGCTAAACCCCCTTCACTTGCCTATAAAACTAATTTGATGCGAGCTGAACTTCTTAAATGAAATCAATCCTGAATATAACTGGAAAATTTGATGCTGAGGCTGAAGCTCCAATAATTTTGCTTTCTGATGCAAAGAGATAACTTGTTTGAAAAAACACTGTTGCTGGGGGAAACAGAAGGCAGAAAGAAAAGGGGATGACAGAGGATGTCATCACTGAGTCAATGGATATGAGTTTGAGCAAGCTCCAGGAGACGGTGAAGGGCAAGGAATCCTGGACTGTTGTACTCCATGGGGTCACAAACAGTGGGATATAACTGAGTGATTGAACTGAACTGAACTGAACACTTACCTTTAAAATTATTGTTTTTTATAATATATACCAGAAACAAAAGAGATATATGCACCATCATTACAGTGTCAGCCAGTGTGAAACTGACCATATATTACCTGTACCTGTGAGATTTATATTTTTATATGCTTTCCTGTTACATAACATCCTTTATTTCCACTTCAAGAAACCCCTTTAACATTTCTTTTAAGTCAGTGCCAGTGGTGTTGAACCTTCTCCCGAGCTTTCTTTTTTTTTTTTTAAGTCAAGGAATGTCTTAAATGTCCTGATTTCTCCTTTACTTTTGAAGAATAGTTTTCTTAATATGATACTTTTTGTTGTCTTTTTTTATTTTCCAGCACTTTAATTATTCCGCTCTCTTGTCCTGAAATGTGTCTCCAGAAAAACTTGGTAATCAATTTATGTGGGGGTGGGAGAGTTCCTTTGTGGGGCTCTGAATTGAAAGAGGACCATTGCAAGCATAAGGAAGTTTAAGCACATTGTTTCAGTTTGGAGCTAAGATGGCGCCTACAGGAAGGGACGTGGGAGTGAAAGCAAGCTTAAACACATTGTTTCAGTTTGGAGCAAAGATGGAGCCTATGTGAAGGGACATGGGAGTGAAAGGAAGCTTAAGCACATTGTTTAAAGAAGCGTAAGCACATGTTTGCAGTTTGGAGCTAAGATGGCACCTACAGGAAGAGACGAGGGCATGATCTAAATTGTTAAGTGATGGTCAAAATTTCTGATTGGTTCCCCTGGTTTCCACACTCATGGATGATGCTTGACCTTTAGCTTGATTGGTGTAATCTATAGGAAGTCCCGTGCTAAACCCCCTTCACTTGCCTATAAAAGCTGTGAATCTACACTAATAAAGCAGAACTGCTTTGACGGGACCCCTGTCGCATCTGATTGTCCCCTACGTGCACCAGGGGTCTTGGGAGGCAGGGGCGGGCAGCAAGACCCACCTCTCTCCGAGATTTCCTGGTTCAGCTGGGGGCAATCCAGCTGCCTTCCTTTCTGTGGAAGTCCCCCGCATTCCTTTGTATGGAATGAATTGTTTTTCTCTTATTGCCACCAAATTCTCTCTTGTATCTTTGACTTTTAATATCTTGATTAAAATGTATCTGGGTATTCTTACTTGAGATAACTTTTGGGGGAATCTTTTGAATTTTCTGTATTTGGATGTCCATATTTCTCCTAAAAATTTAGTATCAAGTTTTCAGCTATTATATCCTAAATGAATAAATGAATAAAATATTCCCCTTTCTTTCTCTCTTCTCCTGGGACTTCCATGATAAGAATATTCATTTACTTGATGGTTCTTTAATCCATGGAGATTTTCTTCACCTATTTTTCATTTCCTTTCTTTTTATTCCTCTTATTGTCAATTTCAAATAATCTCTCCATGAGTTTGAAAATTTTTTTCTTCTGAAATATAGTCAGTTATTAAAGATCTCTATTGAATGTTTTCATTCTATCATCATATCTTCTGCTCCTGTGTTTTTGTTTTGTTCCTTTGTATGGTTTCTTTTTATTTATTACTTTTCCCATTTTGTTCATGTACTATTTTCCCTACTATCTTTAGTTATGTACCTCTGTTATCTTGCATTTCATTTTGTTCTTTTAAGATGATTTTTTTCTGTCCCCATTAGGTAAAAGTTTAGATGTTCAGTTCTTTTTTGGTTGCTTATCAGAGTTTTATTAATTTCCTTTGATACCATCATATTTGTCTGATTGTGTGTGTGTGTGTGTGTGATTCATTTTGCCTTACAACAGTGTCTCTGCATTTGATGGAGCAAAGATGTCTTCAAAGTCTTCATAGGTCTCCTGCTGGGTGGTTTATTGGGCTTGCATGACTGGACCTGGATTATTATGAGAGGGTCTGTAATTGAACCCCAGGGATGCTTCAGGAGCCTAATTGGGACTGACTATGAAGATATATCTCTGAGAGATGGGTGCACCTGTCTCTAACAGGTCCCGAGTATATCCTTGATCCTGATCAAGGATAGGAGGGGTTCAAACTGTTATAAGGCTGTGAGACTGTTACATGAACAGGTGTGTCTTCTAGTCTGGGCAATCCAGCTGCCTTCCTTTCTGTGGAAGTCCCCCGCATTCCTTTGTATGGAATGAATTGTTTTTCTCTTATTGCCACCAAATTCTCTCTTGTATCTTTGACTTTTAATATCTTGATTAAAATGTATCTGGGTATTCTTACTTGAGATAACTTTTGGGGGAATCTTTTGAATTTTCTGTATTTGGATGTCCATATTTCTCCTAAAAATTTAGTATCAAGTTTTCAGCTATTATATCCTAAATGAATAAATGAATAAAATATTCCCCTTTCTTTCTCTCTTCTCCTGGGACTTCCATGATAAGAATATTCATTTACTTGATGGTTCTTTAATCCATGGAGATTTTCTTCACCTATTTTTCATTTCCTTTCTTTTTATTCCTCTTATTGTCAATTTCAAATAATCTCTCCATGAGTTTGAAAATTTTTTTCTTCTGAAATATAGTCAGTTATTAAAGATCTCTATTGAATGTTTTCATTCTATCATCATATCTTCTGCTCCTGTGTTTTTGTTTTGTTCCTTTGTATGGTTTCTTTTTATTTATTACTTTTCCCATTTTGTTCATGTACTATTTTCCCTACTATCTTTAGTTATGTACCTCTGTTATCTTGCATTTCATTTTGTTCTTTTAAGATGATTTTTTTCTGTCCCCATTAGGTAAAAGTTTAGATGTTCAGTTCTTTTTTGGTTGCTTATCAGAGTTTTATTAATTTCCTTTGATACCATCATATTTGTCTGATTGTGTGTGTGTGTGTGATTCATTTTGCCTTACAACAGTGTCTCTGCATTTGATGGAGCAAAGATGTCTTCAAAGTCTTCATAGGTCTCCTGCTGGGTGGTTTATTGGGCTTGCATGACTGGACCTGGATTATTATGAGAGGGTCTGTAATTGAACCCCAGGGATGCTTCAGGAGCCTAATTGGGACTGACTATGAAGATATATCTCTGAGAGATGGGTGCACCTGTCTCTAACAGGTCCCGAGTATATCCTTGATCCTGATCAAGGATAGGAGGGGTTCAAACTGTTATAAGGCTGTGAGACTGTTACATGAACAGGTGTGTCTTCTAGTCACTGTGTAAGCATGTATGGACCAGAGCTGGGAAGAGTTGGACTTAGTACATAATCACGTCATTACCTGATCTTGGACCAATGCTAGCTGGTCTCTTTCCAGGGGCACTGATAGGTTTGTCTCCATGCAGAACTCTGGACTATCAAGACTATTTATGGACTGCAATTGGGAGGGACGGGGAATCAAATATAGGTCTATCTTAGGATGTTTGGGCTGTGACATGAATGTTTTTGATTAAATCCTGGGGTCAGCAAGACAATTCACACATTACATCTAGGAGAGATTATAATCCAGTTACAAACCATTTAAGAATCTACTCTCAGGGCTTCTCTGGTGGTCCAGTGCGTAAGGACACCGCCTTGCAGTGCAAGGGGCACCAGTTCGATCCCTGGCCTGGGAAGATCCCATATGCCAAGGAGCGGCTGGACCGATGTGTCCAACAACTGAGCCGGAACTCTGGAGCGCATGCACCCAGAGTCGGTGCTCTGCGACAACAAACGCCACTGCGATGGGAGGCCCACACAGGCCAAATAAAGATGGATGAAAATAGATAAATTAAAGACCAATAGAAGTGGCCTGCTGACCCCCCTCCCTCCCCACCCCCGCCAAAATAAATAAATAAATAAATGTTTAAAAAATAAAAAGAATCTACTCTCAGACTGTCTTTCAACTTGCCTCCACAAGCTCCTAGACTGGACAAGAGGGGCTGGAACTTGGTTCCAGGCCAAACTTCAATATCAATCGCTGGGATCAAAGTCTGCAAGACTGTCACTTGAAGTATGAATCTTCTAAGGTCCCTTGATAAATTATTATGATGGCAGGACTTCCACCAGGTAGGCCTATAGCTGAGTTCACAAAGGTATAAAGCTATTTCTGGATCTGTAGCTATGAATATGGTCAGTGACTCAGCCAGTTGGTCAGTTGGTCATTGAGCACAGCCTTCCTTCTTAAAATGATCCTTTTTGGCCCTGTATTGCATTGCAGGTTCACAGCCCTCTATCTGGATCCCAAAGCTCCTATAAATGTAATTTTGACTGTCGATAATTGCCAAATTACAGTTTCTGAGGGAGAATAGAGCAATAGACTTTCTATTCTGCCATCTTGCTGACATCACCTTAATCGCAGTGTTCAACTTTTAATGGTGGTTTCTTCTACCAGTGTAGTGATTGATGCTGATTTTTGTACTGTTTGAATAAATAAATACTTTAACGTAAGTTGGAATATATTTCTTCAGCAATTTGATACTTTGATCACTGACATGAGTTATAAATGTATAGTAACAATAAAATAGAATAAGATGAATCTTTATGATTAAAAAAATATATCACTATAATACTGCATTCAAAGAGACCATAAAGTTTCTTAGAGGAATTAACAGGCTGTTATGCTCATTAAAAGTTTTTTATTAATTAGCTTGCATTAGGTGACATTCTTGCACACTAATTTAGGACACTGCACAAATGACAAAGATGCCACTGAAATAGTGGGAAGGTTATTTAGTGAATCTCTGACCAAATAAAGCACTGTATGAATCATTTAATTGGATATGTTACTTAAACAACTAATTATTTTTACCTCTTTTTGTTCTCAGGTACAGAGGTGACTTTCTTTGAGTTTCTATTTTTATTTTAAGAGTGTATGGAAGGATCAATCTGAAATTGAACAGTCACCTCTAAAATGTTAATTCTCCTTAGTCTTCAAAGTAATTTTGAATGCTATAAAGTGCATTATTTTTTTCTTTATGTCTTTTATTTTTTCTGTTGTTTTCAACTTGCTCACTGACTGGCAACTTGGTTCCAGGCCAAACTTCAATATCAATCGCTGGGATCAAAGTCTGCAAGACTGTCACTTGAAGTATGAATCTTCTAAGGTCCCTTGATAAATTATTATGATGGCAGGACTTCCACCAGGTAGGCCTATAGCTGAGTTCACAAAGGTATAAAGCTATTTCTGGATCTGTAGCTATGAATATGGTCAGTGACTCAGCCAGTTGGTCAGTTGGTCATTGAGCACAGCCTTCCTTCTTAAAATGATCCTTTTTGGCCCTGTATTGCATTGCAGGTTCACAGCCCTCTATCTGGATCCCAAAGCTCCTATAAATGTAATTTTGACTGTCGATAATTGCCAAATTACAGTTTCTGAGGGAGAATAGAGCAATAGACTTTCTATTCTGCCATCTTGCTGACATCACCTTAATCGCAGTGTTCAACTTTTAATGGTGGTTTCTTCTACCAGTGTAGTGATTGATGCTGATTTTTGTACTGTTTGAATAAATAAATACTTTAACGTAAGTTGGAATATATTTCTTCAGCAATTTGATACTTTGATCACTGACATGAGTTATAAATGTATAGTAACAATAAAATAGAATAAGATGAATCTTTATGATTAAAAAAATATATCACTATAATACTGCATTCAAAGAGACCATAAAGTTTCTTAGAGGAATTAACAGGCTGTTATGCTCATTAAAAGTTTTTTATTAATTAGCTTGCATTAGGTGACATTCTTGCACACTAATTTAGGACACTGCACAAATGACAAAGATGCCACTGAAATAGTGGGAAGGTTATTTAGTGAATCTCTGACCAAATAAAGCACTGTATGAATCATTTAATTGGATATGTTACTTAAACAACTAATTATTTTTACCTCTTTTTGTTCTCAGGTACAGAGGTGACTTTCTTTGAGTTTCTATTTTTATTTTAAGAGTGTATGGAAGGATCAATCTGAAATTGAACAGTCACCTCTAAAATGTTAATTCTCCTTAGTCTTCAAAGTAATTTTGAATGCTATAAAGTGCATTATTTTTTTCTTTATGTCTTTTATTTTTTCTGTTGTTTTTCAACTTCTTTTTAAAAATAGTATATCTAATTATTAAATCTTGCCTTGGAAAGATAATGGCTTCTAAATCTGATTAATTTCAAAAATATTATAGAAAAGAGGATGAAAAAGAGGACTAATAACTGGAAGAAGTTTCTTTTTTAGTCACAAGACCTGATTTTGAATGACAATACAGCATGCAAGGGCAGGGTTTATTTGTTCTGAATATGTTTTCCTTTTGTATTTTTTTTTTCTATAGAAAATCTTTTCTACCATATTACATTTAAAATCACACTCCAAAGAAAGGTGTTTCTGACTGGTTTAATTAAATACTTTGATATTAAAAATCAGTGCCATATTATGTTGGATTTGGGGAAATGTTAAATAAAATGTATAATTTTCCTTCATTTAAAAGAGAAGCATGCTATTGTCCCGACCCCGCAGGCTTCGTCAGCGCAGACCTAGGATTCGTCAACGCAGGCCCTAAAGGGGGAGAGTGGGAATTGAGAGGACAAGAGACATGAGAAATGGAGACAAGACAGGCGTCTGATCAAGTCTCGTTTTATTGCGGAAACAAGGGGGTATTTATGCTACACAGAAACAGGAAGGAGCTACTCATAAGCCAATCGTGTAAAAGGTCAGATGCACACCCGCTTCCGACCCCATAGGAATGCAAGGGAAGCATGCACTGATCACGAGCACGGAAACTAGGAACCACCTATCAGAGCAATATGCACACGCCTTAAACCACACCCCCCTACATCCACCAAGCACCATCTTTGTGCAAACATGACGATGCTCCTAAACTGGAAGCTGCAAAGTGCGGCCAGGGCTCATGCGTGAAAGGCTCCGCTAGGCGCCATCCCAAGCAGCGCACCCCCGCAGCATTCATGCATGGGAGGCTACAGAGTATGGCCGGTCCGCCCCGCGGTCCCGGACATGCTATAACATGTATCTCTAATGGTTTTGAGACAGGAAATAAATAGGCCTCAGTCCAAAGTCAGTAGCTGGACTTCATTTCCTATAGACAGAAACTCTAAAAATATCAATAGTAGGATTACTGAGAGAAGTGACTGGGCCCTGCCCAAGTAAGAGACCACATATTCCTCATTCTGGAAGTCAAGGGAACTTTCCTGATGAAAGCTCCTTGGAGGTCAAAAGGAAAGTGATGTCAAGTCTCCCCATAGGCCTCTTTGGTGCATCAAGCATGGCTAAGAGATACACAAACACATGAGAATATCCTGAGATATACCAAAAAAGAAAAAAGGATGAAAGAGGACTAATAACTGGAAGAAGTTTCTTTTTTAGTCACAAGACCTGATTTTGAATGACAATACAGCATGCAAGGGCAGGGTTTATTTGTTCTGAATATGTTTTCCTTTTGTATTTTTTTTTTCTATAGAAAATCTTTTCTACCATATTACATTTAAAATCACACTCCAAAGAAAGGTGTTTCTGACTGGTTTAATTAAATACTTTGATATTAAAAATCAGTGCCATATTATGTTGGATTTGGGGAAATGTTAAATAAAATGTATAATTTTCCTTCATTTAAAAGAGAAGCATGCTATTGTCCCGACCCCGCAGGCTTCGTCAGCGCAGACCTAGGATTCGTCAACGCAGGCCCTAAAGGGGGAGAGTGGGAATTGAGAGGACAAGAGACATGAGAAATGGAGACAAGACAGGCGTCTGATCAAGTCTCGTTTTATTGCGGAAACAAGGGGGTATTTATGCTACACAGAAACAGGAAGGAGCTACTCATAAGCCAATCGTGTAAAAGGTCAGATGCACACCCGCTTCCGACCCCATAGGAATGCAAGGGAAGCATGCACTGATCACGAGCACGGAAACTAGGAACCACCTATCAGAGCAATATGCACATGCCTTAAACCACACCCCCCTACATCCACCAAGCACCATCTTTGTGCAAACATGACGATGCTCCTAAACTGGAAGCTGCAAAGTGCGACCAGGGCTCATGCGTGAAAGGCTCCGCTAGGCGCCATCCCAAGCGGCGCACCCCCGCAGCATTCATGCATGGGAGGCTACAGAGTATGGCCGGTCCGCCCCGCTGTCCCGGACATGCTATAACATGTATCTCTAATGGTTTTGAGACAGGAAATAAATAGGCCTCAGTCCAAAGTCAGTAGCTGGACTTCATTTCCTATAGACAGAAACTCTAAAAATATCAATAGTAGGATTACTGAGAGAAGTGACTGGGCCCTGCCCAAGTAAGAGACCACATATTCCTCATTCTGGAAGTCAAGGGAACTTTCCTGATGAAAGCTCCTTGGAGGTCAAAAGGAAAGTGATGTCAAGTCTCCCCATAGGCCTCTTTGGTGCATCAAGCATGGCTAAGAGATACACAAACACATGAGAATATCCTGAGATATACCAAATAAGGATTCAGAACTGAGCAAATCAGAATGATTAGTCAAAGGAAATCTGGAAGAAATGCCTTATGTAAGTGATTAAAACTACAAAAAGGGCACAACCACACTCTCTCTGAGCTCACTCATGTGTCTATCCACTTGTACTGAATTCTTTTAAGTCTGCTGCTTATATTATGTAGATACTCCGTAAGTTACAATTTAGCCCACAGTCCTCCATGCTCCAGCACCTAGATGTAGCCCAAAGGGTGATTGGTAAGCAAGAGCAAACTGAGGAGAAGGAGAGAACTCAATTTGAGAAGATAGGCTAGCACTCTTGCAAAACCTGATAACCATTGTTGTCAGTCACGCTTTGCAACCTCAGAACAATTAAAGGGGGCCAGGAAAGTTCAATTATCCATCTGGGGGTAAGACTGACAATGGGATAATGCTACAAGCTCCAGCCAACTCATTTCTGGGCCTGAGATTGCCAAAAAGAACCCCCAGGGCCAAGTCCAGTCTGCAAACAAACAGATCTTTAGAGGAGGTACTGCCCTTAATCCTGAGGGGGAAAAGAAGTTCCCACTTTTCAGATGGTCATACTGGATGACTGAGGTGGCCAGAGATTCTGGGGACTTCCCCAAACAAGATATCTACCCCCATTGAAGAACCCTGGATGGTCTAGGTATGAAGATCGATGTTTTTACTCATATGAGAGCCATTTACTCTGTCTTAATTTCTCACACTGAACTTCTTCTCTCCCCTGTAAAAGGTCTGAAAAGTGATGCCACTGTTTTTCTAGATGTCTCCTTGCCAATTTTAACAGTGATTAAATTCACATGCTTTTTAGTTTATCTGAAGGACAGGAAATAAATAGGCCTCAGTCCAAAGTCAGTAGCTGGACTTCATTTCCTATAGACAGAAACTCTAAAAATATCAATAGTAGGATTACTGAGAGAAGTGACTGGGCCCTGCCCAAGTAAGAGACCACATATTCCTCATTCTGGAAGTCAAGGGAACTTTCCTGATGAAAGCTCCTTGGAGGTCAAAAGGAAAGTGATGTCAAGTCTCCCCATAGGCCTCTTTGGTGCATCAAGCATGGCTAAGAGATACACAAACACATGAGAATATCCTGAGATATACCAAATAAGGATTCAGAACTGAGCAAATCAGAATGATTAGTCAAAGGAAATCTGGAAGAAATGCCTTATGTAAGTGATTAAAACTACAAAAAGGGCACAACCACACTCTCTCTGAGCTCACTCATGTGTCTATCCACTTGTACTGTATTCTTTTTAAGTCTGCTGCTTATATTATGTAGATACTCCGTAAGTTACAATTTAGCCCACAGTCCTCCATGCTCCAGCACCTAGATGTAGCCCAAAGGGTGATTGGTAAGCAAGAGCAAACTGAGGAGAAGGAGAGAACTCAATTTGAGAAGATAGGCTAGCACTCTTGCAAAACCTGATAACCATTGTTGTCAGTCACGCTTTGCAACCTCAGAACAATTAAAGGGGGCCAGGAAAGTTCAATTATCCATCTGGGGGTAAGACTGACAATGGGATAATGCTACAAGCTCCAGCCAACTCATTTCTGGGCCTGAGATTGCCAAAAAGAACCCCCAGGGCCAAGTCCAGTCTGCAAACAAACAGATCTTTAGAGGAGGTACTGCCCTTAATCCTGAGGGGGAAAAGAAGTTCCCACTTTTCAGATGGTCATACTGGATGACTGAGGTGGCCAGAGATTCTGGGGACTTCCCCAAACAAGATATCTACCCCCATTGAAGAACCCTGGATGGTCTAGGTATGAAGATCGATGTTTTTACTCATATGAGAGCCATTTACTCTGTCTTAATTTCTCACACTGAACTTCTTTTCTCCAAACGCTGTACTGTAAAATGTGTCAATGGAAAACGTGATGCCACTGTTTTTTCTAGATGTCTCCCTTGCCAATTTTAACAGTGATTAAATTCACATGCTTTTTAGTTTATCTGACTGTCCCAGTTAACTGCTCTAGAGAGAGAGCAGATCTCCCTTAGGGCCATACCCTGATTAGAAGGCTCCAAGCAAACACTTCTTTTTTTTTTTTTTGACCTATATATAGATATATGCATATATGGATAGATATAGATATATATTTTATGTTGGTCTCTTTTATTAATTTTTATTTATTTATTTTCATACATCTTTATTCATCAGACTGTGTGGCCTTCCCATTGCAGTGGCCTCTCTCCTTGCTAAGCATTGACTCTGGGCACATGCACTCCAGAGTGCTGGCTCACAATTGGACACACCAGTCCAGCTGCTCTGTGGCACCTGGAATCCTCCCGGGCCAGGGATCGAACCAGTGCCCCTTGTGATGCAAGGCAGACTCTTTACCCACTGGACCACCAGGGAAGCGCAACCACTCATTTTTGACTCTAAGACCAGCCAAAAGAGCATGGTCTTATTTGCATTCATATTCTAAAATGGTAGATTCTTCAGTATGGACAAAGAAATTCCTGGAAGGGCTATAATTACTCAATCTCTAAGAATGAGCCTTACACCAGAAACTGCCTATATTAATAAGAGAAAACATCCCATAAAGTTGAAAGCTAAGAACAGATTACAACACCTCTTAGATGAATTCTTAAGACATGACCTCTTGATGCTCTGCTGGTCTTCATTTAATACTCCTATTGTGTTAGCTGTTAAGCCATATGGGGAATATAAAATGACACAAGATCTTAAAGCAGTAAGCAAAGCACTGGTCTCTATACATTGCCTCATGGTCAATCTTTATATTAGCCTAAATCCCTGAGGACACTAAATTGTATATTGGAACCCATGATCACTGTATACCTTACCAACACTGATCAGTACATAGCTTCTAGAGTATTTTGATTATTTCAAAAAATTAAGAGCAGTCACTAAATTGAGATATATAAATAGCAAAACATATCTGAAAATGTACAAATTTAAAATATCATCTTACAAATAACAGAATGAAACAATGAAAACTGCATAACAAATGGATATATATATATATAGGAAACAAACATGGGGAAAATTGCACTTATTGAAAAAAAAAGGGTACTTGAAACAACTTTGAATTAAACATCAAAAATAACTAGGCTCAGATATGAATCAAGGATTTAATCAGTATTTAAAATTTCCATGTTAGCTTCTGGAACATTACATAAGAGGCAACCTTTAATAATGAATAGATATTGTTTTAGTTACCAAATTTATGTCTCAAAATTTGAAGATAGTCTTCTATATAAATGAATATATACATTAACTTTATTTTATAAAAATAAACCTCTTATTAAAACATCAATGTGTTTCCAGTACTATCGTTTTTCTCTGAAAATAACTTGTGATACTTCTCTAGTACCACAGCCATAAAGTTTAATTTCTTTGCTAACATAATTTCCACTGTTTACTTAATCATTTTTGGATATTTGTTTTAGTGATTTCTTCCCTCTTAAAAGTACTAACAGTATTTCTCAAAACTCATTGTCTTCTCCTTGATTTTCTAGATTAAGTAAAAATCTGCGTACTGAATGGTGAGAGAGAGCAACAGATGACTTTACCTTTTTTGGATCCCAAATTCAAGTTACAAGACTAAAGATTAGAAGATCCTTTGTAGGTATAAGAATATCCAATAAGTGTTATTTAATGGTTTTCCACTTATTAAACTATGGGTGTGTGCATGCTAAGTCACTTCAGTTGCATCCATCTGTTTGTGACTTTATGGATTGCCAAATGCCAGTCTCCTCTGTCCGTGGGATTCTCCAGGCAAGTGTACTGGAGTGTGTCACCCTGCCCTTCTCCAGGGAATCCTCCCTACTTAGGGACTGAATTCACATCTGTCAGGTCTTCTGAATTGATTGGCAGATCCTTTACCACTAGCACCGCTTAGGGCATGATGAAGAAAGATATCAACAAACTCCACTCATAAAACCAAGCATCCAATTTTATTTTGTAATGGTCCATTACAAAAATAAATAGAAAATAATTAGTACATGTGTGGAGGCACTGAACATGGAAAATAAGGTCTGCAATTATATGACTTTAAGAAAAAAACATCATAAAATAGAACATATCTGAAAATGTACAAATTTAAAATATCATCTTACAAATAACAGAATGAAACAATGAAAACTGCATAACAAATGGATATATATATATATAGGAAACAAACATGGGGAAAATTGCACTTATTGAAAAAAAGGGTACTTGAAACAACTTTGAATTAAACATCAAAAATAACTAGGCTCAGATATGAATCAAGGATTTAATCAGTATTTAAAATTTCCATGTTAGCTTCTGGAACATTACATAAGAGGCAACCTTTAATAATGAATAGATATTGTTTTAGTTACCAAATTTATGTCTCAAAATTTGAAGATAGTCTTCTATATAAATGAATATATACATTAACTTTATTTTATAAAAATAAACCTCTTATTAAAACATCAATGTGTTTCCAGTACTATCGTTTTTCTCTGAAAATAACTTGTGATACTTCTCTAGTACCACAGCCATAAAGTTTAATTTCTTTGCTAACATAATTTCCACTGTTTACTTAATCATTTTTGGATATTTGTTTTAGTGATTTCTTCCCTCTTAAAAGTACTAACAGTATTTCTCAAAACTCATTGTCTTCTCCTTGATTTTCTAGATTAAGTAAAAATCTGCGTACTGAATGGTGAGAGAGAGCAACAGATGACTTTACCTTTTTTGGATCCCAAATTCAAGTTACAAGACTAAAGATTAGAAGATCCTTTGTAGGTATAAGAATATCCAATAAGTGTTATTTAATGGTTTTCCACTTATTAAACTATGGGTGTGTGCATGCTAAGTCACTTCAGTTGCATCCATCTGTTTGTGACTTTATGGATTGCCAAATGCCAGTCTCCTCTGTCCGTGGGATTCTCCAGGCAAGTGTACTGGAGTGTGTCACCCTGCCCTTCTCCAGGGAATCCTCCCTACTTAGGGACTGAATTCACATCTGTCAGGTCTTCTGAATTGATTGGCAGATCCTTTACCACTAGCACCGCTTAGGGCATGATGAAGAAAGATATCAACAAACTCCACTCATAAAACCAAGCATCCAATTTTATTTTGTAATGGTCCATTACAAAAATAAATAGAAAATAATTAGTACATGTGTGGGAGGCACTGAACATGGAAAATAAGGTCTGCAATTATATGAAAACAAAACACACACAGCAATGTTAATGGAGAACCAGAAAGCCTAAAAACTAATTACTCTGCACAAAGGTCCCCAAAATTTGGAATCATTATAATGTGGAAAACTCAAAGAATAAAAAAGTATTTTTCAACATTAAGCATTTGAATATATTTCCCTAATTTCAGTAAATTTGCTAAAAGTTTAAGTAATCTCAATCTTCCAGAAAGTAGAAAAATTCTAATAATGACAATTATTACCAATATGAACCCAAACTCCAAAATCCAGTAAGAGACGTCTAGCATCGAAGTAATAAATACTCTTGGAAAAGTAAAAAGAAAAGGTTAAAAAGATAAAAACAATTAAAAATATGTCACAAGAAAAAACTATATAAAAGAAGAATACAAATCTTACCTTTCTAGGGGTTTCCCCTTGGTGGTCCAGTGGGTAAGGACACTGTCTTGCAGTGCAAGGGGCGCCAGTTCAATCCCTGGCCTGGGAAGATCCCACATGCCAAGGAACGGCTGGACTGATGTGTTCAATTACTGAGCCGGAGCTCTGGGGTGCATGCGCCCAGAGCTGGCGCTCTGCGACGACAGAGGCCACCGTGATGGGAGGCCCACAGGACTCAAAGAACTTAGGCGGGGGCTTCCCCTGGTGGTCCAGTGGGTAAGGACACCGCCTTGCAGTGCAAGGTGCACCGGTTTGATCCCTGGCCTGGGAAGATCCCACTTGCTGCGGAGCAGCTGGACTAATGTGTCCAATCACGGAGCTGGAGCTCTGGAGCGCGTGCGCCCAGAGCCAGCGCTCTGCCACGACAGACGCCACTGCGATGGGAGGCCCACAGGAGCCAAAGAACAAAGACAGATGAAAATAGAGAAATGAAAGACCAATAGAAATGGCCCACCAGCTCCCCTCCCTTCCCAACCCGACCCCTGCCCAAAATAAATAAATAAATAAATCTTTAAAAAAAAAAAAAAGGAAAACAGACGGATGAAAATAGAGAAATGAAAGACCAATAGAAGTGGTCCGCCCGTCCCCCTCCCTCCCCACCCCACCCCCCGAAAAATAAATAAATAAAAAATAAATGTTAAAAAAAAAAACAAACAAAAAAACAAGAACCCAATCCATGCTTGAGTTAATTACCCCCCAAAATGACATTTAAAAAAAAAAAAAAACTTACCTTTCTAAAAACAATACCTAATGAAACAATGACTGTATCTATCTTAAGATTTCAGAAAGCTAGGGAGAAGAAAAGAGAAAAGACCGAGGAGGAGCAGGGATCAGAGCAGGGGTGAAGAGGGAAAAATAATTTACATATAAAACATGGGAATGAGAATATCATCAGATTTTTCAAAAGCAACCCATTTAGTAGAAAATAGAGCACAAAATTCTCAAAATTCCATTAGAAGATATTTCCAAGTTATAATTTTGTTGTTAGTTAAATATTCATAAAAAATATAAGGAAAAAATATATACTTCCAAATATTTGAAATAATCAATCCCCACCCCATGTATCACGTTGCAAGAAGTTACCAGAGTTTTTACTCCAGTGAAACCAGTGTTCAGGCAGCGAAGGAATGAACAGAGAGAAAACTGAAGGAAATTTGTAGAATGATATGAAGGATGACATAAAGTGAATTCTCAGGATCATTTCCACCAAGAGAGCCCAAAAGCAACGCAAAAAAGCAAACAGTTGATATTTTGACCAGGATGGCAGAGACGCCTAAGAGATGGCCAGGATATGAAGATTTTTATAACATCCAACAATATTAAAGAAGATAATATATTAAACAAAGGTATAGCTACCTTTCTCTACAGAGAAAAAAAAATGAAGTAATTATTATGTAGGTAGGATACTTGACTTTGTAAACTTGGGTATGAATCAGAATCATCTGAGAAGTTTATTAAACCACAGATTGCTATATTGTTGCCCTTCACACCACACACATAAACACAAACACAAACTTGCATAAGATTTTTATCTACTTCTAAGTGGGCAGATGAGGCTTATTCAGGGAGGACGAATGAAAAGGGAGTCAGTTTCATACCACAAGAAATGTTATTTCTGAATTGTTGTTGACAGGAACAGAATACACGCAGGAAGCTTTAAGTTCCTCCTCCTTATAGCTTTACTGTCCCCTATAGTACATAATGCCAAGAGTAAGATGTTAAATTCATGGAATATTATATTATCTAAATGTGAAACTATGATGGATTTTAAAAATTCATGTAAGAATAATCTCTCCAAAGTTTTATTTTTATTATTTATTCCTTTATTTTTGGCTATAATGTGTTTTCATTGCTGTCACAGGCTCCTATCTAGTTGCAGGGAGTGGGGCTACTCTACTTCTCTTCTTGTGGAACTCAAGCTTTAGGAGCCACAAGCTTCAGTAGTTGTGACATATGGGCTCAATAGTTGTAGTTCCAAAGCTCTAGAGCACAGGAATATACAAAGCAAGCCATTTAGTAGAAAATAGAGCACAAAATTCTCAAAATTCCATTAGAAGATATTTCCAAGTTATAATTTTGTTGTTAGTTAAATATTCATAAAAAATATAAGGAAAAAATATATACTTCCAAATATTTGAAATAATCAATCCCCACCCCATGTATCACGTTGCAAGAAGTTACCAGAGTTTTTACTCCAGTGAAACCAGTGTTCAGGCAGCGAAGGAATGAACAGAGAGAAAACTGAAGGAAATTTGTAGAATGATATGAAGGATGACATAAAGTGAATTCTCAGGATCATTTCCACCAAGAGAGCCCAAAAGCAACGCAAAAAAGCAAACAGTTGATATTTTGACCAGGATGGCAGAGACGCCTAAGAGATGGCCAGGATATGAAGATTTTTATAACATCCAACAATATTAAAGAAGATAATATATTAAACAAAGGTATAGCTACCTTTCTCTACAGAGAAAAAAAAATGAAGTAATTATTATGTAGGTAGGATACTTGACTTTGTAAACTTGGGTATGAATCAGAATCATCTGAGAAGTTTATTAAACCACAGATTGCTATATTGTTGCCCTTCACACCACACACATAAACACAAACACAAACTTGCATAAGATTTTTATCTACTTCTAAGTGGGCAGATGAGGCTTATTCAGGGAGGACGAATGAAAAGGGAGTCAGTTTCATACCACAAGAAATGTTATTTCTGAATTGTTGTTGACAGGAACAGAATACACGCAGGAAGCTTTAAGTTCCTCCTCCTTATAGCTTTACTGTCCCCTATAGTACATAATGCCAAGAGTAAGATGTTAAATTCATGGAATATTATATTATCTAAATGTGAAACTATGATGGATTTTAAAAATTCATGTAAGAATAATCTCTCCAAAGTTTTATTTTTATTATTTATTCCTTTATTTTTGGCTATAATGTGTTTTCATTGCTGTCACAGGCTCCTATCTAGTTGCAGGGAGTGGGGCTACTCTACTTCTCTTCTTGTGGAACTCAAGCTTTAGGAGCCACAAGCTTCAGTAGTTGTGACATATGGGCTCAATAGTTGTAGTTCCAAAGCTCTAGAGCACAGGCTCAATATTTGTGACTCATAGGCTTAGTTGCTCTGCAGTATGTAAGATCTTCTTGTGGTGACTTCTCTTGTTGTGGAACTTGGGGTCTAGGACTCATGGGCCTCAAGAATTACAGCACATGGGTTCAATATTTGCAGCTCTGAGGCTCCAGAGCATAGGCTCAATAGTTGTGGTTCATGGGCTCAATTGCTCAGCAACAGTGGGATTCTCTGAGACCAGGGATTGAACTCGTGTCTCCTGCATTGGCAGGTGAACTCTTTACCCCTGAACTACCAAGCAAGCCCTATCCAAACTCAAAGTTTTTAATGGGATTTTTCTAAGATAAATGTGTTATTTTGGATTCAGAGATTAATATTTAGATAGAACAAACAAAAGAATACAGCTGTTTTTAACATTGTATCCAAAATAATACCATTATTGTATGTTAAAAAAAAAAGTTTATCTTTCTCTTTCTCTTTCACACACACACACATGCACACACACACACAGACACACACACACAAGACCACCTGGAGAATAGGTTAATTTAACAATTCTATGGAAATCAGGCTCCTTCTTATCTTTTTCATCATCGTATTGTTCATTACCATCTTGGAACATCTTTCATATTCACAGATAACCAAGGAAGCTTTATTACCATGTGTAATTTAAAAAGGAGGAAGAAGAAAGTACAGAAAGCACAATATTTTGATGTGACTGTCCCCAAATGAGTCAGAATGTTTTCAAAGTTTACATTCTGCAAGCAAGGCTGAGGAGTGCTGTCTTTTAGGCAGCTTATTCAATTCCTAAATGAATTCTGGATTATATAATTAAGAAATGATGAGAGAGAAAAAAACAGACATTGTGAGAGGAATGTTATTTTGGGGGTAAATGGCAGGTTAATCCCTGGAATCTAATGTCCTAAGTTCCAGATATTTTGAGTTCTGTAAAAGTTATAATAGAATAATAGCATTAAAGTGTTAAGTAAAAAGTATTAAATGTTAAGTATAAATTATTGTACAGCATTTAAAATTGCTTCATATATGAAATTTAATTCGAGTACTAAAGGATGAACAGTAAGCAGCCAAGAAACAGTTCAAGAGGAAAAGAAGAGTTTCAGGAGAGCAAAAACAAATGTGGAAAGTAGTAAAGTTGCTGGAACCACAAATAATGAGTTATTTTTAAGGAAAATATTAATAGTTTTGTCCAGAGAATTGAGATGTATACAAAATCATTTTGAGAACAATCTCTTCCTTTATGGTATTTAAGAATGGTAGAATAACTAATAAGAGTTATTTGTAACACTTTATTATTGGTTGGGAATTTTAAACTTAAGATAAATTTCCTTAAGTAAGGCTGAATCTTCTTTGGAGCTCCTTCATATCTTAGTCTCCTAAGGAGCCTTGAGACAAATTTGGCAAACCACTAAGTATCTTGTGTATGTGAGTGCTCATTCCTTTCATCCAAGTCCCACTCTTTGTGACCCTATGGACGTAGGCCAGTTGGCTCCTTTGTCTAAGGGCTTTTCCAGGCAAGACTAGAATAAGTTGCCATGCTGTCCTCCAGAAGATCTTCCCAACCCAGCGATTGAATCTCAACTGAGGATCAAACCCACGATAACTGTGTTGCAGGCAGAATCTTTACCAACCCTCTAAGTGTCTTACCCTACATCAATTTCCAAACCTACAGCTCAAGTCAAACATCATTAATGCAAGAAAATATAAAAGTGGATTAGCCCCACTGTCAATTCATTCATGAAATACCTTCTTATCTTTTCATCATCGTATTGTTCATTACCATCTTGGAACATCTTTCATATTCACAGATAACCAAGGAAGCTTTATTACCATGTGTAATTTAAAAAGGAGGAAGAAGAAAGTACAGAAAGCACAATATTTTGATGTGACTGTCCCCAAATGAGTCAGAATGTTTTCAAAGTTTACATTCTGCAAGCAAGGCTGAGGAGTGCTGTCTTTTAGGCAGCTTATTCAATTCCTAAATGAATTCTGGATTATATAATTAAGAAATGATGAGAGAGAAAAAAACAGACATTGTGAGAGGAATGTTATTTTGGGGGTAAATGGCAGGTTAATCCCTGGAATCTAATGTCCTAAGTTCCAGATATTTTGAGTTCTGTAAAAGTTATAATAGAATAATAGCATTAAAGTGTTAAGTAAAAAGTATTAAATGTTAAGTATAAATTATTGTACAGCATTTAAAATTGCTTCATATATGAAATTTAATTCGAGTACTAAAGGATGAACAGTAAGCAGCCAAGAAACAGTTCAAGAGGAAAAGAAGAGTTTCAGGAGAGCAAAAACAAATGTGGAAAGTAGTAAAGTTGCTGGAACCACAAATAATGAGTTATTTTTAAGGAAAATATTAATAGTTTTGTCCAGAGAATTGAGATGTATACAAAATCATTTTGAGAACAATCTCTTCCTTTATGGTATTTAAGAATGGTAGAATAACTAATAAGAGTTATTTGTAACACTTTATTATTGGTTGGGAATTTTAAACTTAAGATAAATTTCCTTAAGTAAGGCTGAATCTTCTTTGGAGCTCCTTCATATCTTAGTCTCCTAAGGAGCCTTGAGACAAATTTGGCAAACCACTAAGTATCTTGTGTATGTGAGTGCTCATTCCTTTCATCCAAGTCCCACTCTTTGTGACCCTATGGACGTAGGCCAGTTGGCTCCTTTGTCTAAGGGCTTTTCCAGGCAAGACTAGAATAAGTTGCCATGCTGTCCTCCAGAAGATCTTCCCAACCCAGCGATTGAATCTCAACTGAGGATCAAACCCACGATAACTGTGTTGCAGGCAGAATCTTTACCAACCCTCTAAGTGTCTTACCCTACATCAATTTCCAAACCTACAGCTCAAGTCAAACATCATTAATGCAAGAAAATATAAAAGTGGATTAGCACGCACACTGTCAAATATCAAAAGGAGAGGAGTACAGTTAGAAAGGGATACTGGTCTTGGCCTAATGCCTAAGTAGAGCCTGGATAATATAAAAGGCACAGGGTGATTTGCAGGCTCCAGATCTTATACTTAATAAGATGTACTTTAGTAATCTATGTCAGCAATAATTATTTTTAAGTAGATAGATTTATTGTCTTCCCAGGAGGCACTAGTAAAGAATCAGTCTGCCAGTGCTGGGGAAGTAAAAGACTCGATTTCATATTTGGGTAGGGAAGATCCCATGGGGGTATCTTTAAGATTGTGAGAAGGAGTTTGGTTTGGCAGCTCACTCCAGTATTCTTTCGCTAGAAGTCCAATGCGCTATCCATTGCGCCACAGAGCCTCACTCCAGTATTCTTGCCTGGAGAATCCCACTGACAGAGGAGCCTGGCTAGTTGAGGTTCATGGAGTTACAGAGTTGGACACAACTGAAGCATGTACACACATAGGGTAGATTTACACACAAGATGCTTAAGAACTCTGCAAGGTCACCTTGATCACATTGGTTGCATTATCTTGTAAACCCCGGGAGCTTGGATCCTGAGCACTCTTCCCTTCACACTGTGTTGCTCTGTCTCCTTGATAGAACAGTTTTATTAATGTTATACTACTTGACCTTTGCAGCAGTGCTGTGAGAAATGCAAAGAAGGTATGCCAACTACTTTATTATTTAGTTGAGAAAAGTATGCTTGGGATTTAATCAATGTGCACAGCTGCTAAGTGAAAGAGGGTGTATGGCTTATGTTTTATGATTCCAAATCTAATTTTCTTTTCAGTTTACAGCTGGTCAAGATTTGTAAAATCACTGCACTTTCTGTTTGTAACTCAAATGTAGGTATCTTTAATTCAGGCCTATAACACAATGCTTGTTTGGAAATCTCAGTCCACTTACTGGAGGTAGATAGTAATTGTTTCTAGTATACTTATTTTGCACATTATGTTGTTTTGTTGACTAAAAAAAAGTGCTTTGAAAACAGTAGGATCATTGAGTCTTTGCTAAATTATGTAAATAACTCCCCACATCTCTGTGACTTGTGTAGAGTCAGAATTTATTCACTTTTAGTATCAGGAATCCCAAATCAAATATATATATTTTTTTTAGTATTTCATTAATTCAGAATTTGAGGTGGACTGGATGTGCTTTAGTTAGGTTATGTCTGAATTATTTATCCAGTTTGTGGAGTCTGAAACAACAGTATGAGAAAATGATTTCAAACATGTGGAAAATTATGTATGTGAAGCTGGATTCTGTATGTGGAGATAATAAAGTCAAAAATTAAACAGAAGAGATACGGGAGATAGATTCACGAGATTGCAATAAACTATGATAAATGCTGGAAGAAGCTGTTGATGTACAATGCAAGTAATCCTAGTCTATGCTTAGTCAATTTTCAACCTCAGCTTCAAAGAGCTGCAAGGAGTTTTAAGTGCCATCTAACTAAGTTGCCTTGTTATCAAAAAAAGATTGCCTTATCCAAACCTTTTATAAAGACTTCACTAATAGAATGCACTCAGTAAAGACATTTTAGAGCCAGAAGAGTAAGCATAAAAGGTATGCTTGCTGTTAAGGTAAATGATCCTTAACTCTGCAAGGTCACCTTGATCACATTGGTTGCATTATCTTGTAAACCCGGGAGCTTGGATCCTGAGCACTCTTCCCTTCACACTGTGTTGCTCTGTCTCCTTGATAGAACAGTTTTATTAATGTTATACTACTTGACCTTTGCAGCAGTGCTGTGAGAAATGCAAAGAAGGTATGCCAACTACTTTATTATTTAGTTGAGAAAAGTATGCTTGGGATTTAATCAATGTGCACAGCTGCTAAGTGAAAGAGGGTGTATGGCTTATGTTTTATGATTCCAAATCTAATTTTCTTTTCAGTTTACAGCTGGTCAAGATTTGTAAAATCACTGCACTTTCTGTTTGTAACTCAAATGTAGGTATCTTTAATTCAGGCCTATAACACAATGCTTGTTTGGAAATCTCAGTCCACTTACTGGAGGTAGATAGTAATTGTTTCTAGTATACTTATTTTGCACATTATGTTGTTTTGTTGACTAAAAAAAAGTGCTTTGAAAACAGTAGGATCATTGAGTCTTTGCTAAATTATGTAAATAACTCCCCACATCTCTGTGACTTGTGTAGAGTCAGAATTTATTCACTTTTAGTATCAGGAATCCCAAATCAAATATATATATTTTTTTTAGTATTTCATTAATTCAGAATTTGAGGTGGACTGGATGTGCTTTAGTTAGGTTATGTCTGAATTA
This sequence comes from Tragulus kanchil, assembly GCA_022376925.1. Classification (NCBI taxonomy): domain Eukaryota; kingdom Metazoa; phylum Chordata; class Mammalia; order Artiodactyla; family Tragulidae; genus Tragulus; species Tragulus kanchil. The sequence continues at coordinate 77,491,076 of JAIOJX010000029.1, read as the reverse complement.
TTTATCCAGTTTGTGGAGTCTGAAACAACAGTATGAGAAAATGATTTCAAACATGTGGAAAATTATGTATGTGAAGCTGGATTCTGTATGTGGAGATAATAAAGTCAAAAATTAAACAGAAGAGATACGGGAGATAGATTCACGAGATTGCAATAAACTATGATAAATGCTGGAAGAAGCTGTTGATGTACAATGCAAGTAATCCTAGTCTATGCTTAGTCAATTTTCAACCTCAGCTTCAAAGAGCTGCAAGGAGTTTTAAGTGCCATCTAACTAAGTTGCCTTGTTATCAAAAAAAGATTGCCTTATCCAAACCTTTTATAAAGACTTCACTAATAGAATGCACTCAGTAAAGACATTTTAGAGCCAGAAGAGTAAGCATAAAAAGGTATGCTTGCCTAGTAATATTTAAAAATAAAAGTATGCTGTGTTCATCTAAGAAACATAACCACATTATCACAGTGAATGCACACTGAAAGCGGAAAGGTTATGAACAACAGCAAAAGTATTAACAAACCTTGTAATTTTATTTGCTGGCCCAACAGAGGCAGATTGGAACTCAAATGCCTGTTATTTCAAAAGTTATTGCATCTAAGACTTGAAAACAAACACACAAAAACAAGCAAATAAACCAAAACCCCTCTCACAATCTTAAAAATAAGATTTGAAGACAGTGAGTAGAGACAGGATAACATTTAAATCAATATTGAATCTATACTGGAACTATGTAAATGGACCTATACAATTCTATAGAAACTGTTTTGTGACTACAATAGTGTCATAGTATTCAGACTCAATGCATGGAAGAAAACTTTCTCTTCTACCCCAAGGATTCCCAAAACATTTCAGTTTAACAACCATCATGGGCCAAGTTTTCTGTCAAGCATTAGAAGAAAAAGAAAAAAAAAAGAAGAAGAAGAGAAAGAGAAGAAAGAGAAGGAGGACAAGGAGGAGGTGCAGAATGGGAAGGAGAAGAAAAATAATGAAGCAGTTCTGCTCTCAAGGAGTGAAAAGGTCAGGAAGAAAATCAAACCAAAATTTAAGAGTGTTACATGGGCATATACATCTGTCTGGATTTGTTCATTAACTGTTAATGAATCAGTAAAAAGAATTTCTACCCATGTGGAACCAGGCCTCCAACAAAATTAATGATGAATAAACGGATTTGTTATGGTAACTGTAATAAAGTCAAAAATTAAACAGAAGAGATACGGGAGATAGATTCACGAGATTGCAATAAACTATGATAAATGCTGGAAGAAGCTGTTGATGTACAATGCAAGTAATCCTAGTCTATGCTTAGTCAATTTTCAACCTCAGCTTCAAAGAGCTGCAAGGAGTTTTAAGTGCCATCTAACTAAGTTGCCTTGTTATCAAAAAAAGATTGCCTTATCCAAACCTTTTATAAAGACTTCACTAATAGAATGCACTCAGTAAAGACATTTTAGAGCCAGAAGAGTAAGCATAAAAAGGTATGCTTGCCTAGTAATATTTAAAAATAAAAGTATGCTGTGTTCATCTAAGAAACATAACCACATTATCACAGTGAATGCACACTGAAAGCGGAAAGGTTATGAACAACAGCAAAAGTATTAACAAACCTTGTAATTTTATTTGCTGGCCCAACAGAGGCAGATTGGAACTCAAATGCCTGTTATTTCAAAAGTTATTGCATCTAAGACTTGAAAACAAACACACAAAAACAAGCAAATAAACCAAAACCCCTCTCACAATCTTAAAAATAAGATTTGAAGACAGTGAGTAGAGACAGGATAACATTTAAATCAATATTGAATCTATACTGGAACTATGTAAATGGACCTATACAATTCTATAGAAACTGTTTTGTGACTACAATAGTGTCATAGTATTCAGACTCAATGCATGGAAGAAAACTTTCTCTTCTACCCCAAGGATTCCCAAAACATTTCAGTTTAACAACCATCATGGGCCAAGTTTTCTGTCAAGCATTAGAAGAAAAAGAAAAAAAAAAGAAGAAGAAGAGAAAGAGAAGAAAGAGAAGGAGGACAAGGAGGAGGTGCAGAATGGGAAGGAGAAGAAAAATAATGAAGCAGTTCTGCTCTCAAGGAGTGAAAAGGTCAGGAAGAAAATCAAACCAAAATTTAAGAGTGTTACATGGGCATATACATCTGTCTGGATTTGTTCATTAACTGTTAATGAATCAGTAAAAAGAATTTCTACCCATGTGGAACCAGGCCTCCAACAAAATTAATGATGAATAAACATTTTTGAGGAAATACATACATTTAGGACTCATAGAATGATTGTTATAGTGTGATTCAAAGTATAGGAAGAAAGAACAAGAGAGAATGTTTCTTGGATCGTAATAGACTAGCAAGAAAGAGGGTCCAGTGGATCTTTAATTATGAACAGGGTTTAATCTAGAAATTGCACCTGTAGCGGCATCAATGACACTTTCCCCTGATCTGAGAAGAAACTCCCAGCTCTGTGAGGCAAAAATTAGTCCTGGAATGTCTCAAAAACATCTCACAAATGTTTTACTAATGATTTCACAGTGTTCAGCAACTGCAGTCCTCCAGCATGAGCTGATGAGCCCTTAGAAGACAAAAAGGAAAGGAGACTGGCCATAATGCTGCCATCAGGTTGCAGCCACTCCCTATTGTGAGCCCTGAGGGAACTCATGATTTGAAAACAGGATACTGCTCCCTCTTCCCTAGGATAATAATTGAGGTGCATATCAAATGAATGATTTCAGTGCACTTCCCGTACATACAGAAGTGCTAAATTTCTTAACTTGAGGTTAAATTTCTTAGGAAATCTGGTTTTCTTTAATTAACAATATCCTTTTGACTTTCCGGCACCTGCCCTTTGCTGCAAAATCTATATAACCTATCTCCCTGCCTTGCTTCCTAGGAGAAGTTCCCTTAGGTTTACTTGATATTCTGCCTTCTGGATTTGAAGTCCTAAAAATTCCCACTGAATAAAATACAGTTCTCTCTTTCTCTCTCTCTCTCACACACACACACACACACACACACACACACACACACATACACACACACACACGCACGCACGCACGCACGTGCAAATTAATGTATAAGGAGGATTTTTAGGAGTGGTTCTGAATTTTCTGATTTGTGCATCCTGAAGGACATGTGACATGTGACAGCATATGTTGAGAAGCTATCCCACAGAAAAGAAATAACCTTGAAGGTTCCTTGTTGAGAATTTAAAAATTAGATATACATATTTAAAACTCAGTAAAGATTATGAAGGACATATAAATTTGGGAGCCATATATATACAACATAACAAAAGAGTTGAGTGTGTGAGATATTCCTGAAGGAAAAAATAAGAAGAAATCATATGTAAAAACAGAAATTTGAAGATTATCACAATGTAACTGATGACCAACGAAAACCCACCCCTAAAGGAGGCTTGGACTAGATACCTGATGAGGAAAGAGAAGAGAAGAAGCCTGTGGTGTTCTGGAAGTCAAGACGATCCATACCTGACAAGAGCTGGGGAGCAGTGTCAAATCAGAAACGGAGATTGGGGCCAACAATTTCAAAATTCTGTTCTCATATTGTAAATTTAAATATTTTAGAATTAAAAACACATATTTGTATTATCTTGATAATATAAACAAATTCAGAATATTTATTTCCATGCCTTCTGATTTTAGAGGTTATCAATTTCCCTTGTTTGATGAACCCACATTTCTCTACCTTCACAGCCAGTAACCATTTAGACCTTTCTCTTTCACCACTTCAGAACTCCACTGCTTCCCACTTCTCTCTTTAAGGATTTTTGTGATTATATATTAGGTCACTGAATAATGTAGTTTTACTTTCTGTTTTGAGATCAGCTGATTAGCAAACTGATTTCACCTGTAACAATTATTCTTTCTTGTCATGTAACAAAATGCCCTAGAGATTGGTATGTGAACAGTAGCTTGGAGAGTTATATTTTTCATATCATAGTATTTTCCTGGTTAATTAATTTTACCACTTCATCTTCAAATGTTATGTGACATATTCATTAACTATGCTCAAGGCAAACCAGAGATAGCTGAGTCTTCCTTTTGCAACTTGATTTACTAATCTCTATATTTAATAGGTAAAGTAATAAATCTGGTGTATTATGATTACTACTATATTTGCTTGACTCTTTCTCATATCTATTTTCTTTTCATGATGAGCTTAAAATTCTCTTTTTTCTTTATCTTCCTGACTTCACAGTCTTTACATACATATCTCCTTTACTTTTACTCTGATTTTCCTTCCCTTTTTACACAAACCTTTTTATGTATTTTAACACAGTTGTACCTACATATCCTAGGAAACTGGTTCCAGATCCTGCGTGGTTACTAAAGTCTGTGCATACTTAAGTCCTTTATATATCATAACACAGTATTTGCATCATCACTTATAAAAAATCATCTGTCATATGCTTTGAATAATCTTTATATTACTTATAATATCAAATACAATGTAAATATAATGCAAATGGTTGTAAATTCAATGTAAATGTTATGTAAATAGTTACCAAAGGAGGCGGAGCCAAGATGGTGGAGGAATGAGGGGAAGATTTCACCAGCTCCCCAACAGAATCACCAGAACTAATCAAGAAATGAAACACCACCAACAAACCAGCCACTAGATGACAGAAGAATTCCATAGGTCCGCGAGAGTAGAAGAGTGAACAGCCAGAACTTTCCCAGAGCTACTGTTCTGAGAACCCTCTATCCTAACCCCCACACCAGACTGCACAGACGGAGAGCGTGCCAGCAAGTGCCCTAAAAGGGGGCCTGAGTGGAGCCTCGGGGGAGAGAGGGCAGCGATCAGCTTGTTTGATGAACCCACATTTCTCTACCTTCACAGCCAGTAACCATTTAGACCTTTCTCTTTCACCACTTCAGAACTCCACTGCTTCCCACTTCTCTCTTTAAGGATTTTTGTGATTATATATTAGGTCACTGAATAATGTAGTTTTACTTTCTGTTTTGAGATCAGCTGATTAGCAAACTGATTTCACCTGTAACAATTATTCTTTCTTGTCATGTAACAAAATGCCCTAGAGATTGGTATGTGAACAGTAGCTTGGAGAGTTATATTTTTCATATCATAGTATTTTCCTGGTTAATTAATTTTACCACTTCATCTTCAAATGTTATGTGACATATTCATTAACTATGCTCAAGGCAAACCAGAGATAGCTGAGTCTTCCTTTTGCAACTTGATTTACTAATCTCTATATTTAATAGGTAAAGTAATAAATCTGGTGTATTATGATTACTACTATATTTGCTTGACTCTTTCTCATATCTATTTTCTTTTCATGATGAGCTTAAAATTCTCTTTTTTCTTTATCTTCCTGACTTCACAGTCTTTACATACATATCTCCTTTACTTTTACTCTGATTTTCCTTCCCTTTTTACACAAACCTTTTTATGTATTTTAACACAGTTGTACCTACATATCCTAGGAAACTGGTTCCAGATCCTGCGTGGTTACTAAAGTCTGTGCATACTTAAGTCCTTTATATATCATAACACAGTATTTGCATCATCACTTATAAAAAATCATCTGTCATATGCTTTGAATAATCTTTATATTACTTATAATATCAAATACAATGTAAATATAATGCAAATGGTTGTAAATTCAATGTAAATGTTATGTAAATAGTTACCAAAGGAGGCGGAGCCAAGATGGTGGAGGAATGAGGGGAAGATTTCACCAGCTCCCCAACAGAATCACCAGAACTAATCAAGAAATGAAACACCACCAACAAACCAGCCACTAGATGACAGAAGAATTCCATAGGTCCGCGAGAGTAGAAGAGTGAACAGCCAGAACTTTCCCAGAGCTACTGTTCTGAGAACCCTCTATCCTAACCCCCACACCAGACTGCACAGACGGAGAGCGTGCCAGCAAGTGCCCTAAAAGGGGGCCTGAGTGGAGCCTCGGGGGAGAGAGGGCAGCGATCAGCGTGAAAATTCCAAGAATCCGCAGGATCGCCAGCAGAAATTAAGACACTGCGAAGATAGGATACTGGAGCAGGGCCGGGTGGAATGCGTGGAGTTCTGCCTAGTGACCTGGAGCTGGGAGGGAGTGCCCAGTGTGAAAATCACGCCACTCAGCCGGACGAAAATCGCTACTTTCGGCCTGGCACCGGGTAAGTTCAAACACTCCTAGTGGGGGTCTAGCTGAAGGGGAAGTCACCCACAGATTGCCGACCAGGGATCGGGCTCGAGCCAGATGGGGAAGCTTGTGCCTGCCTTTGGGACTAGGACGCATAACTGGCAGTGCGCGCGTGACAGTGGCAGAGGATCCCGTGCACCCCCATAGCTATACCCACAGCGGGGGAAGCCGGGAGAAATGCAGATATTGTAGGCTACCAGTGGGTGTGCGGCAGAGCTGGGGCACCCCCGCCCAGCACGGGACTGAACACGCTACGGTCCTCCGCCCGACAAACTGGGATCAGCCCGCTGTCCAGGCCAGCACCTGAGCTTGCTGAAAACAAACCATAGCAACCGGTGCCATAAGGGAAATGCTACATCATAAAGACAACATCATAGAGAGCAGATTGGTTACCACCAGACAGATGAGAGGATAAAAACCAGGGACAGCATTTAGTTTTTTTTATTTGTTTATTTGTTCTGGACGGTTCTGTTTATTTGCTTGATCAGTGAGGTTTGGGTTTTTTTGTTTTTTGTTTTTTTTTCCTCTTCTTATTTCTTCCCTTTTTAATTTTTAATTTCTTTTTTTTTTTTTTTGATTTTTAATTTCTAATTGTTTTTGTTTTAACTTTAATTCTTGGAAACTTCTAATTTTCTTTCCTCTTTGCCACTGCTTCCTCCCTCTATGTTCTAAATGTAAAAATTTCTCCTATCTACCACTATCCTATAGATAAATATTTCCTACCTTCCTGTCTCCACTATTCTCTTCCAGCTGCAATAAACAATACAACACACTAATCTTGGCTACATAACCCTATAAAATCCTTCCAAGACGAATCTATTCCTTCTGATTACCCATACACTCTCCATCTCCACACTCCCAACACATGTCTTAGTAAAAAATTGCTTTCAATGAAATAGTCCAAGCCAGGACCTTGCCCAGGATCTATTTTTCCAGGCACTATTTTAATTAATTCAGAGCTTAAAGGGCAAATATCATCTTTGATAGCATCGTTTCCCAGAAAAATTTCCTATGCTTCATCATTGTAAGATGTGGTTAGATGTGGTTAGATGTGGTTAGATGTGATTATTGCTGTGTATGTATGTATATCTTATGACTATGTTAGAAAACATCTGCATGCTTTTATGATTGTCACCCATCAGGGACACACTTCTTGTTCCTCAGATGCTAGTATTTGAACTAATACCATGGAACACCATAGCAAACCAGACATAGAGCCTACACCCCCTGACCAATCATCAGACCAAGGATCCTCGGAGTAGAAACCCTGATTCCAAGACTCCAAACTTTCAAAGAACATACAATACTAGAGATTGTTCACCTGTAAACAAGACCTAACAACACCCAAGACACACGCCATTGAACCACAAGGATCGAAGCCCAAAGGAAGGGAGAATTCAACAACAAAGCCTGGTGGAGAAAAGAACTTCAACACACAGACACACACAAAGAAACAAAAACTAACCTAATAATGAAATGACAGAGAAACACTGCACAAATGAAGGACCAAGCTAGAGAAACACAGCTTCAAATGACAGAGGAGAAGATAGACAAATTATCTGAAAGAGAATTTAGAAAATCTATACTAATGAGGGTGCAAAACACGGAAACAGAATATTAGAGGAAATTCGTGCACTGAGAAAAGATATGCAAGGAATGAAAAAGAAGCAAATAGAGACAAAAAACTCAATTGCTGAACTCAGAAATACTATAGAAGGTCTCAACAGTATTGAGTATCAGAGGCTGAAGAATGGATAAGTGAGCTAGAAGATAGAATGGAGGAAGTAACTGAAGATCAGAACAAAGCTGAAAGAATTAAAAGAACTGAGGATAGCCTTAGAGACCTATGAGACAATATCAAATGCACCAACATTAGAATTATAGGAGTTCCAGAGGAAGAAGAAGGGAGGAAAGGTTATGAAAAAATTCTTGAAGAGGTTATAGCTGAAAACTTGCCCAGCATGGGAAAGGAAATAGTCAACCAAGTCCAAGAAGCACAAAGAGTTCCATACAGGAGAAACCCCAGAAGAAACACACCAAGGCGCATTCTAATCAAACTAACGCAGACTAAATATAAAGACAGATTACTAAAAGCAGCTAGGAGCAAACAACAAATAACATACAAAGGAAACCCCATTCGTCTAACTGTGGATCTTTCAACAGAAACACTGCAGGCCAGAAGAGAATGGCAAGACACATTTAAACAGCTAAAAGATAATAACCTCCAACCAAGAATTCTCTACCCAGCAAGAATCTCATTCAGAATTGATGGAGAAGTCAAAAGCTTCATAGACAAGCAAAAACTAAAAGAATTCTGTACCACAAAATCAGCACTACAACAAGTGCTAAAGGGCCTGATATTGCCAATAAATACAAGAGTAGGTGAAGTCCTACAAATCAAACCCCAAACTTCTAAGAAGATGACAGTAGGAACATTTGTATCAATAATTACTTTGAGGGCTTCCCCTGGTGGTCCAGTGGGTAAGGACAACGCCTTGCAGTGCAAGGGGCGCCGGGTCGATCCCTGGCCCGGGAAAATCTCACGTGCCGCGGAGCGGCTGGACTGATGTGTCCAATTACCGGGCCGGAGCTCTGGAGCTCCTGCACCCAGAGCCGGCGCTCAGCAATGACAGACGCCACCACGATGGGAGGCCCACAGGAGCCAAGGAACAAAGACGGATGAAAACAGACAAATGAAAGACCAATAGAAGTGGCCCGCCTGCTCCACTCCCTCCCCAACCCGACCCCCACCCAAAAATAAATAAATAAATAAATCTTTATAAAAAAAAATAAAATATAATTACTTTGAATGTAAATGAATTAAATGCTCCAACCAAATGACACAGGCTGGCTGAATGGATTAGGAAACATGACCCATATATATATGCTGCTTAAAAGAGACCCACTTCAGACCCAGAGACACTCATAGACTAAAAGTGACAGGCTGGAAAAAGATATACCATGCAAATGGAAATCAAAAGAAAGCTGGAGTAGCAATCTTCATATCAGACCAAATAGTTTTTAAAGTAAAGAAGATTCTAACAGACAAGGCAGGTCACTACAGCATGATTAAGGGATCTATCCAAAAGCAAGACATAACAGTCATGAATATCTATGACCCAACACAGGGGCACCTCAATACATAAGACAGATACTTTCACACATAAAAAAAGAAATCAACAATAACATAGTAATAGTAGGAGACTTTAACACTCCTCTCACACCAATGGACAGATCATCAAAACTGAAAATTAATAAAGAAACACAAGTCTTAAATGCCACACTACAAAAGATGGACTTCATTGATATCTTCAGGACTTTCCATCCAAAAGCAGAAGAATATACTTTCTTCTCAAGTGCTCACAGAACATTCTCCAGGATAGACCGCATCTTGGTCCACAAATCTAACCTCAGTCAATTCAGGAAAACTGAAATTATATCAACCATCTTCTCAGACCACAAAGCAATGAGACTAGAGATCAACTATAGGAAAAAAAAAAAAAAAACAAAACACTAGAAACACAAACACATGGAGATTAAACAACACATATCTAAAAAACCAACTGATTACTGAGGAAATCAAAGGATAAATTGAACAATTCCTAGAAGAAAATGACAATGAACACACGACCATGCAAAACCTATGGGATACCGCAAAACAGTTCTAAGAGAGAAATTTATAGCAATACAATCCCACTTCAAGAACCTAAGAAACTATGAAGCAGATGACCCAACCCTCCACTTAAAACAGTTGGAGTAAGAAGAGCAAAAACATCCCAAAGCCAGCAGAAGACGAGAAATTATAAAGACTAGAGCAGAAATAAATGAGAAAGAAATGAAAGAATGTATAGTATGGATAAATAAAACAAAAAGCTGGTTCTTTCAAAAGGTAAACAAAATTGAGAAGCCTCTGGCCAGACTCATCAAGAGAAAGAGAGAAAAACCATATCAACAAAATAAAAATATATTTTGCTGCTTAAAAGAGACCCACTTCAGACCCAGAGACACTCATAGACTAAAAGTGACAGGCTGGAAAAAGATATACCATGCAAATGGAAATCAAAAGAAAGCTGGAGTAGCAATCTTCATATCAGACCAAATAGTTTTTAAAGTAAAGAAGATTCTAACAGACAAGGCAGGTCACTACAGCATGATTAAGGGATCTATCCAAAAGCAAGACATAACAGTCATGAATATCTATGACCCAACACAGGGGCACCTCAATACATAAGACAGATACTTTCACACATAAAAAAAGAAATCAACAATAACATAGTAATAGTAGGAGACTTTAACACTCCTCTCACACCAATGGACAGATCATCAAAACTGAAAATTAATAAAGAAACACAAGTCTTAAATGCCACACTACAAAAGATGGACTTCATTGATATCTTCAGGACTTTCCATCCAAAAGCAAAAGAATATACTTTCTTCTCAAGTGCTCACAGAACATTCTCCAGGATAGACCGCATCTTGGTCCACAAATCTAACCTCAGTCAATTCAGGAAAACTGAAATTATATCAACCATCTTCTCAGACCACAAAGCAATGAGACTAGAGATCAACTATAGGAAAAAAAAAAAAAAAACAAAACACTAGAAACACAAACACATGGAGATTAAACAACACATATCTAAAAAACCAACTGATTACTGAGGAAATCAAAGGATAAATTGAACAATTCCTAGAAGAAAATGACAATGAACACACGACCATGCAAAACCTATGGGATACCGCAAAACAGTTCTAAGAGAGAAATTTATAGCAATACAATCCCACTTCAAGAACCTAAGAAACTATGAAGCAGATGACCCAACCCTCCACTTAAAACAGTTGGAGTAAGAAGAGCAAAAACATCCCAAAGCCAGCAGAAGACGAGAAATTATAAAGACTAGAGCAGAAATAAATGAGAAAGAAATGAAAGAATGTATAGTATGGATAAATAAAACAAAAAGCTGGTTCTTTCAAAAGGTAAACAAAATTGAGAAGCCTCTGGCCAGACTCATCAAGAGAAAGAGAGAAAAACCATATCAACAAAATTAAAAACGAAAAAGGAGAGATTACAACAGATAATACAGAAATCCAAAGGATTCTAAGAGACTATTATGAGCAACTCTATGCCAACAAACTGGAAAACCTGGAAGAAATGGATAAGTTCTTGGGGAAGATTAATCTCCCAAGACTGAGCCAGCAAGAAACAGAAACTTTGAACAACCCAATCACAAGCTCAGAAATCGAATCTGTGATTAAAAATTTTCTGAAAAAATAAAAGCCCAGGGCCAGATGGCTTCACAGCCGAATTCTACTAAACATTTAAAGAAGAGCTAATGCCTGTCCTTCTAAAACTCTTTCAAAAAATTGCACAGGAAGGAAAACTTCCAAACACATTCAACGAGGCGACCATCACTCTGATACCAAAGCCAGGCAAAGACAACACAAAAAAAGGAAACCCATAGGCCAATTTCACTGATGAATTTAGATGCCAAGATCCTCAACAAAATCCTAGCAAACAGAATTCAACGACACATCAAAAAGTTCATACATCATGATCAAGTCGGGTTCATCCCAGGAATGCAAGGATTCTTCAACATCCGCAAATCAATCAATGTGATACACCATATCAACAAACTGAGAGACAAAAATCACATGATCATCTCAATAGATGCAGAAAAAACCTTCGACAAAGTACACCACCCATTTATGATAAAACTCTTCAGAAAATGGGCATAGAAGGAACCTACCTCAACATAGTGAAAGCTATATATGAGAAGCCCACAGCGAACATTATCCTCAATGGTGAAAAACTGAAAGCATTCACTCTAAGATCAGGAACAAGACAAGGGTGTCCACTTTCACCACTGTTATTCAACATAGTCCTGGAAGTTCTAGCAACGGCAAAAAAATAAGATCAAAAAAGGGGAAAAAAGTAAGAAGAGCAAAAACATCCCAAAGCCAGCAGAAGACGAGAAATTATAAAGACTAGAGCAGAAATAAATGAGAAAGAAATGAAAGAATGTATAGTATGGATAAATAAAACAAAAAGCTGGTTCTTTCAAAAGGTAAACAAAATTGAGAAGCCTCTGGCCAGACTCATCAAGAGAAAGAGAGAAAAACCATATCAACAAAATTAAAAACGAAAAAGGAGAGATTACAACAGATAATACAGAAATCCAAAGGATTCTAAGAGACTATTATGAGCAACTCTATGCCAACAAACTGGAAAACCTGGAAGAAATGGATAAGTTCTTGGGGAAGATTAATCTCCCAAGACTGAGCCAGCAAGAAACAGAAACTTTGAACAACCCAATCACAAGCTCAGAAATCGAATCTGTGATTAAAAATTTTCTGAAAAAATAAAAGCCCAGGGCCAGATGGCTTCACAGCCGAATTCTACTAAACATTTAAAGAAGAGCTAATGCCTGTCCTTCTAAAACTCTTTCAAAAAATTGCACAGGAAGGAAAACTTCCAAACACATTCAACGAGGCGACCATCACTCTGATACCAAAGCCAGGCAAAGACAACACAAAAAAAGGAAACCCATAGGCCAATTTCACTGATGAATTTAGATGCCAAGATCCTCAACAAAATCCTAGCAAACAGAATTCAACGACACATCAAAAAGTTCATACATCATGATCAAGTCGGGTTCATCCCAGGAATGCAAGGATTCTTCAACATCCGCAAATCAATCAATGTGATACACCATATCAACAAACTGAGAGACAAAAATCACATGATCATCTCAATAGATGCAGAAAAAACCTTCGACAAAGTACACCACCCATTTATGATAAAACTCTTCAGAAAATGGGCATAGAAGGAACCTACCTCAACATAGTGAAAGCTATATATGAGAAGCCCACAGCGAACATTATCCTCAATGGTGAAAAACTGAAAGCATTCACTCTAAGATCAGGAACAAGACAAGGGTGTCCACTTTCACCACTGTTATTCAACATAGTCCTGGAAGTTCTAGCAACGGCAATAAGAGAAGAGAAAGAAATAAAAGGAATCCAGATAGGAAAGGAAGAAGTCAAGCTCTCTCTCTTTGCAGATGACATGATAATATACATGGAAAATCCCAAAGACACTATTACAAAGCTATTAGGGCTAATCAACGAATCCAGCAAAGTCGCAGGATACAAAGTCAACACACAGAAATCACTGTCATTCCTATACACAAACAATGAAAAATCAGAAAATGATATCAAAGAGGCAATCCCCTTCACCATTGCAACCAAAAGAATCAAATATCTAGGAATAAACCTACTGAAAGAAACAAAAGGATTGTAAACAGAAAACAACAAGACACTCATGAAAGGAATTAAAGAAGATTTAAACAGATGGAGAGATATTCCATGTTCCTGGGTCGGAAGAATCAATATTGTGAAAATGACCATACTACCAAATATCATCTACAGATTCAATGCTATACCTATCCAACTTCCATTGACATTTTTCACAGAACTAGACCAAAGAATCACACAGTTCATATGGAAACACAAAATATCTCGAATAGCCAAAGCAATCCTGAGAAAGAAAAATGGAGCTGGAGGAATCAGCCTCCCTAACTTCAGACTGTACTACAAAGCAACAGTCATTCAGACAGTATGGTACTGGCACAAAAACAGAACTATAGACCAATGGAACAAGATCGAGAAACAAGAGATAAACCCACGCACCTATAGGTACCTTATTTTTGATAAAGGAAGAGAAACTATAAAATGGGACAAAGACAACCTCTTCAACAAGTGGTGCTGGGAGAATTGGACAGCTCCATGCAAAAAAATGAAGTTGGAACATTCCCTAACACCATACACTAAGATCAACTCAAAATGGATTAAAGACCTAAATGTAAGACCAGAAACCATCAAACTCTTAGAGGAGAATATAGGCAAAACCCTCAAGGACATCAATCAAAGCAAGATCTTCTCTGACCCACCTACTAGAAGAGCGGAACTGAAAAGAAACATGAACATGTGGGACCTATGAAAATTCAAAACTTTTGTACAGCAAAAGAAATTTCAAAAAAGCTGAACAGACACCCCACGGAGTGGGAGAAAATCATAGCAAATGAAACAACAGACAAAGAATTAATCTCCCAAATCTACAAGCAACTCAGACAACTCAGCAGCGGAAAAACGAATAACCCAGTCACAAAATGGGGAAAATATCTAAAGAGACGCCTCTCCAAAGAGGACATACAGATGGCCCAAAAGCACATGAAATGATGCTCAGCCTCTCTTATTATTAGAGAAATGCAAATTAAAACTACAATGAGATACCACCTCACACCCGTCAGAATGGCCATCTTCAAAAAATCTGCAGACAATAAATGCTGGAGACGGTGCAGAGAAAAGGGAACCCTCTTGCATTGCTGGTGGAAATGTCAATTGATACAGCCTCTATGGAAGACAGTATCGAGATTCCTTTAAAAACTGAAAATAGAAGCACCCTATTACCCAGCAATCCCTCTATTAGGCTTATATCCTGATGAAATCAAAACTGAAAGAAGCACCTGTACCCCAATGTTCATTGCAGCTCTCTATACAATAGCCAGAACATGGAAGCAACCTAGATGTCCATCGACGAATGAATGGATACAGAAGCCCTGGTACGTGTGTACAATGGAGTACTACTCAGCTGTTAAAAGAAATGCAGAAAACTCAGTCCTAATGAAATGGCTGGCTCTAGAACATATCATAAAAGTGAAGTAAGTCTTCAACAAGTGGTGCTGGGAGAAACAAGAGATAAACCCATGCACCTATGGGTACCTTATTTTTGATAAAGGAAGAGAAACTATAAAATGGGACAAAGACAACCTCTTCAACAAGTGGTGCTGGGAGAATTGGACAGCTCCATGCAAAAAAATGAAGTTGGAACATTCCCTAACACCATACACTAAGATCAACTCAAAATGGATTAAAGACCTAAATGTAAGACCAGAAACCATCAAACTCTTAGAGGAGAATATAGGCAAAACCCTCAAGGACATCAATCAAAGCAAGATCTTCTCTGACCCACCTACTAGAAGAGCGGAACTGAAAAGAAACATGAACATGTGGGACCTATGAAAATTCAAAACTTTTGTACAGCAAAAGAAATTTCAAAAAAGCTGAACAGACACCCCACGGAGTGGGAGAAAATCATAGCAAATGAAACAACAGACAAAGAATTAATCTCCCAAATCTACAAGCAACTCAGACAACTCAGCAGCGGAAAAACGAATAACCCAGTCACAAAATGGGGAAAATATCTAAAGAGACGCCTCTCCAAAGAGGACATACAGATGGCCCAAAAGCACATGAAATGATGCTCAGCCTCTCTTATTATTAGAGAAATGCAAATTAAAACTACAATGAGATACCACCTCACACCCGTCAGAATGGCCATCTTCAAAAAATCTGCAGACAATAAATGCTGGAGACGGTGCAGAGAAAAGGGAACCCTCTTGCATTGCTGGTGGAAATGTCAATTGATACAGCCTCTATGGAAGACAGTATCGAGATTCCTTTAAAAACTGAAAATAGAAGCACCCTATTACCCAGCAATCCCTCTATTAGGCTTATATCCTGATGAAATCAAAACTGAAAGAAGCACCTGTACCCCAATGTTCATTGCAGCTCTCTATACAATAGCCAGAACATGGAAGCAACCTAGATGTCCATCGACGAATGAATGGATACAGAAGCCCTGGTACGTGTGTACAATGGAGTACTACTCAGCTGTTAAAAGAAATGCAGAAAACTCAGTCCTAATGAAATGGCTGGCTCTAGAACATATCATAAAAAGTGAAGTAAGTCAAAAAGAAAAAGACAAATACAGTATACTAGCACACATTGATGGAATCTAGTAGGACAGTCTTGATAACACACTCAGGGAACTCATGGAAAAACAGACAGAGCATAGACATAGGGGCATAGTGGGGAAGAAATAGGGAGGGGGCAGCATGGAGGGAATAACATGGAAATCTATACTGTCATGTGTGGAAAAGATAGCTATTGTCATTTTGCTAAGGGAATAGGAGTGCTTACAATGGCATGGGGCGATGGTTCGGAGGGTTGGGATGGGGGGAACTGGGGGGGTGGGGACCAGGGATATGCATATGACTTATCTGGGAGCATACATGTCTGTGAACAACAAAACTCTGTAAAACCTTTAAAATAAAGAATTAAAAAAAATAGTTTCCAAAGAGAAGAAAATTCATATTTTAACTTTTGAAAGTTTCTGAATTTAAAAAAAATGTAATTCACCTTTAAGTGAATATTTTGAATTGGAACCCATGGATATAGAGAGCCAATTGAACTACTTTATTCAGTATATTTTTATAGTCATTAGACAGGTATATCATGTTACAATTCATTCATTGTGCATTATTTCTTGCTTCTTTTTTTCCCACTTTCATCTTTCTTCTATATAGATATATTTTGCACAAAATACTTCATCAAAGCAGGTTGTAAACTTTGCTAGCTTTTTTTTTTAAATCTGAAAATTATGCCTTGATTAATATGGTTGTCTGAATACAGAATTCGCAATGACACAATTTCCTTCAGCACCCTGAAGACATTACTTCATTGTCTTCTTACATCTGGGATTTCTTATTCTGCTATTCTTCTATACATACTCTGCAATTAGTCTGATTTCATTCCTTTGAATATCATTTTTGTTTCCTTCATGTAGTTTTAATATTTTCTCTGTATCATTAAATACTCTGAAGCATTACATTTCTAAGTGTGCCTATGTATTTATATATTTTTGTTTGCACTTGTGAGCTTTCCATCTATGCGTGTGTGCATTCTCAGCCTTGTCTGACTCTTTCTGATCCCAAAGGCAACAGCCTGCCAGGTTTCTCTGTCCATGGAATTTTCTAGGAAAGAATACTGAAGTGGGGCTTCCTTGGTGGTCCAGTGGGTAAAGAGTCTGCCTTGGAGTGCAAGGGGCACCAGTTCCATCCCTGGCCTGGGAAGATCCCATATGCTGTTGAGTGGCTGGATCAGTGTGTCCAATTACGAGCCAGCACTCTGGAGCACATGAGCCCAGAGTCAGTGTTCTGCAACGAGAGAGACCACTGCAATGGGAGGTCCACACAGGTGGAAGAATAAAAATGAATGAAAAATAAAATTAAAAATAAAAAATCAATAAAAAGATGCCAAAAAATTGAAAAAAAAATTACTGGAGTTGGTACAATTTCCTCTCCCAGGGGATCTTCCCAACCCAGGAATCAAATTCATATCTTTCATTTGGCATGAAACTTATTTATCACTGAGATATCAGGGGAAGCCCTACCATCTATAGACTTATATTCTCTTCCAATTCAGATAAATTCTTAGTTAGTCTATCTTTGAATAATTACTCTGCAATTACCTCTATTATCTCTCCCTAAACTATCAGGAATGCATTGAAGTTTTGCTACTCTTTCTTATTTTCTGTTACGTCTGACATATTTTGTATAGCTTTATTTTATGCATTGCTCTCTGGGTCAATTCCTTGATAAAAGCATACAAATAATGTATTTTCAAGTTTCCCACGTTGAATCTAAATTTTCAATGTATTCTCAAAGTTTCTAATTATTTCTTTGTATATCTGCATGCAATGCTTTTAAAACATAGCTGCACATTCTATGACATTCCTCTCTCAAAAGGGTGTCCCATTAAAAATCAGCTAGACTTGGTTAGTTACTTATAAACATGTGACATAGACAAAATAAATTTTCAAGCTATCTCATTAAAGGAAATACAGCTTCTGCTTCTCTTTGTCCTTTCTTAATCTTTCTCTTGGTTTCTCTCTGTCTCTGAAGTTTTAGAAATATGAACTACCAGGTAAGACGTCTGGCTATTCTAAATCCATCCTCACTGGAAAGCTATGTGTGATAACCACATACAAGTTAAAAACAATGCTCAAGAAGACTTTAGCTGCTGCAGGCCTCAGATGTCCATATCTTTATATTTCAGACAAGTTCAAAAAAAAAAAAAGTTAGAACTTCCTGTAATAATGCCCTTCATTCTGGAAAATAAGGAGTGTCTAAAAAGAAAGCTGCCCACTTATATCTATTTTCAAAACTTTGAAAGTCACGATGTCAGAATTCTGGCTGACTAGAAGTCAGCATGTAAGAGAACATCTGGAGAGAACATGCAGAGATACATATACTTGAGGAAATTCAGGAAATTTTAGCTCCAGCTATTTTAGTCTTCTTCTCAGCTTAAGATCAAGATGTGAGTGAACAAGGCAGGTAGACGCTTCTAGATCCTAGTCTTTGCACTGAGACAGCTGACATCCATCAGAACAAATGTGAAGCTTCCTTCTGTGCTTTGTTCATATTCCTGAACCACAGAAGCTATCAACATAATAGCTGTTTATTTTATACCACTGATTTTTTTTTTTTTTTTTTTTGGTCAGAGTAACCAGCATGTGATCATTATTCATACTTGTTCGTTTTGTTTTAACATTACTTACTTCTCTATGCAAATTTTATTTCTATTTTTAAGTCTCTGGGAAACTCAATTTTAGCATTATTTCATAGTTATTCTAGGATTTGCCTATTGTTAATATTATAATAATTTCAATTTTTAAATAAGTTATTTGTTTAAGGTTTCTGCAGATATTTTATAGAGCTTATTTGTACATTTATTTTGAGTTTATGAGTTTTTCTCTTTTTTTCAACTCAGCCATTTTGTCTAACATTATTGTCATTTTATCCAGTTGTTTCACTCCACAACCCACCTGTAATTCAATACAAGGTTGTATTTTTAACTGAGGATTTCATGATATAGTGACACTGTAGATGTTGCCAACATTATTAATTAGCTGTCACTATGCTGTATTCACTTCTTAGATAAGAACTGGTATTTTCCATTTCCCCTTGCTTTTTCAGGTGATCAACATGGCACAGTCCCAGGAAATGATGCAATATTTTTTCAACTTACGTTCCTGTGGAGACATAAGGGGTCATTCACCAAGGCAGTTTTAAATTTCTCTTTAGATAGAAGGAGAATAAAATGACCTAGAAATTACAGAAATATCGCCACTGTGCTTTGACAGTATAGCTATAATAGTAAGTCACACATTGTCATGACCTGATCTTTATGTTTGCTTAATAGACAGTGTCTGGAAGTGGTTGCTGTAGAGCAGCTATATAATGGATAAAAGTGTGAGAAGAATGTATCCATTATTGTAATTTAAAAAATGAAATGTTTGCATTTAATAATTCTAATAGAGATAGTTTAAGATAATTCAGTGACCAAAAATATGACCATGTGAGCAATTAGAATGTATATAATATTCACCAAAATTGAATAATCCAAGATAAAGCATTGTCATGGGAATCCTAACACATCAAATTCTCTAGAATAATGGCAACACTAGGACAATTAGCTAACTGATAAACAAATCAGTCAATGATAAGAGAATAGGACATTCCTAGTTCGACAATATTAATGATATGAGAAAACATTATTTTGCAAAAGTCGATATCATAAAGAATATTTGTTAATGATATATATTTTATACACATACAAGTAAATACAATATATATATTAATCAAATGCTCAAAAACTGTGAGAATTTTAAAAAACAAAATGGCAAGAATATACTTTATGGTTTTGTACATTTTTCCATGATTTTAGTGTTTTGCTTTTTGTGATAAAACAGTAAAAAGTAGATATATTTAAGCAATGACTAAATATATTTGAAAAATCCAATGACGTATACACACACGTATATTTTGTTTTTGTCTTATATTACTATGGATCAAACATGTTATTAGGCTTACACATAAATAATTTGCCAATAAGGAACATTATAATATTATGTACATGCATATGTGCATGCTTAGTCACTTCAGCTGTGTCCAACTATGACCTTATGGACTGTAGCCCACCAGGCTCCCCTGTCCAGGGAATTCTCCAGGTGAGAAAACTGGAGTAGTTGCTTTGTTCTTCTCCAGGAGATCTTCCTGACCGAGGCATTGAACCTGTATTTGCAAAGCATATTCTTTGCCACTAGGGCCATCTGGGAAATCCTATGATTCTATGTAATAAACACTAAATATGTAGTTAAAATCATTAGATAGCAAGTTAAATATTTAACAGATTTTTTACCATCATCTGTGAAAACGTAGACTTGACAAGATGAAATTTAAGCTAACATTGCTAAATTTTAAATGGTTTTAAATTATTTACAATAAGCTAGCTGTTATAAATTGTCCTTAAACTAAGGCAAATAAATATAATGTTATCCTTGATTATTAAACAATTAAAATTGAGGAAGTGACTTCAATGCCTAGCCATGAGAGCAGCCTGGGACTATACCTGGGCAGGGTGGCCATCTCCTAGCAGCCAGAAGCAGCAAGGCCATGCTTTGGAGGGCACTGTGGCTCTGTCTGAACCCATACTTGTTCGGACCAAGACTAGGCACACACAGAAGAGACTTCGACTCCAGGAAAAATTGAGAGCAGCGGAGGGTATCTTGGTTCTGCGGTGTCCCCATCCAACACTAGGACAATTAGCTAACTGAAAAACAAATCAGTAAATGATAAGAGAATAGGACATTCCTAGTTCGACAATATTAATGATATGAGAAAACATTATTTTGCAAAAGTCGATATCATAAAGAATATTTGTTAATGATATATATTTTATACACATACAAGTAAATACAATATATATATTAATCAAATGCTCAAAAACTGTGAGAATTTTAAAAAACAAAATGGCAAGAATATATTTTATGGTTTTGTACATTTTTCCATGATTATTGTGTATTGCTCTTTGTGATAAAACAGTAAAAAGTAGATATATTTAAGCAATGACTAAATATATTTGAAAAATCCAATGACGTATACACACACGTATATTTTGTTTTTGTCTTATATTACTATGGATCAAACATGTTATTAGGCTTACACATAAATAATTTGCCAATAAGGAACATTATAATATTATGTACATGCATATGTGCATGCTTAGTCACTTCAGCTGTGTCCAACTATGACCTTATGGACTGTAGCCCACCAGGCTCCCCTGTCCAGGGAATTCTCCAGGTGAGAAAACTGGAGTAGTTGCTTTGTTCTTCTCCAGGAGATCTTCCTGACCGAGGCATTGAACCTGTATTTGCAAAGCATATTCTTTGCCACTAGGGCCATCTGGGAAATCCTATGATTCTATGTAATAAACACTAAATATGTAGTTAAAATCATTAGATAGCAAGTTAAATATTTAACAGATTTTTTACCATCATCTGTGAAAACGTAGACTTGACAAGATGAAATTTAAGCTAACATTGCTAAATTTTAAATGGTTTTAAATTATTTACAATAAGCTAGCTGTTATAAATTGTCCTTAAACTAAGGCAAATAAATATAATGTTATCCTTGATTATTAAACAATTAAAATTGAGGAAGTGACTTCAATGCCTAGCCATGAGAGCAGCCTGGGACTATACCTGGGCAGGGTGGCCATCTCCTAGCAGCCAGAAGCAGCAAGGCCATGCTTTGGAGGGCACTGTGGCTCTGTCTGAACCCATACTTGTTCGGACCAAGACTAGGCACACACAGAAGAGACTTCGACTCCAGGAAAAATTGAGAGCAGCGGAGGGTATCTTGGTTCTGCGGTGTCCCCCATCTCCAGCCTTGTGACCTTCTGGACCCAGGATCCCGGCCACACTGGGAAGACAGTGGATCACTGGAAGAAGGGAGTGATCTTTCCTGCTAGAGCTGGTAGAGCCTGGTTAGGGGTATGGATCCCAAGGTTGCCCTTCTCGTGTGACCAACCCCAGATCGTTCTATGCCTGAGCTTACCACCAGAAAAGCAGTCAGGTTGATTCATAGATTGCACAGAAGTACATGAAATCCTGCTTGTGTGTAGGATGCTGGCTGAGTTTTGTAACCATAAAGATGAAAGAGGGAAAGAGGATTCCATATATGTCCTGGAGGTGCCTGAAATGTTGCTGGAAAGGAAGGCTTCAATAAACCAGTTCAAGAGTGGAGAGAACCCAGCTGGGAGGTTATCCTGCTGTGCTGGTATGTTCTGTCAGTAGCAGTTCAAGGAATAGATGGGAACTGAGATCAGCCTTGAAAGATGAGCTTACAGGCCATAGAAAGTTCCAGGTTCTGGAGAGCTGGGCAAAAGTTATTAGAAAAGTATTGTTTTTGTGCAAGGAATTAGCAAAGCCCATCTAGGTAGATAGTATAAGTAGTAATATGGAATGAGGTCTGGATGGGTATGGCTAAGTCCAGATGAAAGAAGGACTCCAATCCTGGGAAGAAGTTGAACTTTGAACTGGAGACAGTGAGAGAAGACTTGGAGATTCATGAGCTATATGTGAAAGACAAAAAGATTCATGTATTCAAGGCATTTATTGAGTCCTTAGGGTGCGCTAGGCAGTGTGCTAGGCTGGAGATTTAGTGGAGAAGGTGGGTCCTGTATAGTATGAAACAGTCACAGTTCAACTCAGAATTGCATATGTGCTTCATGCTGCCAAAGCGCAGTTGCCAGAGCTCTGAGACAACATGACAGGAGAACACAGCCTAGTCTAGGGGAGGTCAGGAAAGGCATCCCTGAGAAATGTATAACTGAACTAAGAGCTAAAAGAAGCAAAGACTGAGCTGGGTGAAGAAGTGGGCGCAGGTTCAAAGCAGAAAGAATGCCTATATGGATCCTCTGGAAGAAATGAAGGGGTGAGGTTGGAGGGTTCTGGGAAGAAGAAGTAAACAGACGCCAGACTGGACAGTGTCTCATGGCCACGTGAAAAGTTTGGGACTTTTCATCCTTAAAGTAACATTCTCAGCAAGAGAGTGATCAGATCAGTGTTTAGAAAAGATCATTCTAGCGGTGAGAAGTTGGGGAATAGAACAAGAAGGGAATGAGCTCTGAACAGTCTAGGTGGGAGAGACATCATGGTGGTTTGATCTGGGGTGGCGATGGTATAAATGGGAAGAAAGGGGACAGATTGGAGAGATATTCAAGAGGTGAATTTATCAGAAATTGGTAACAGACAGGACATGAATGTAGGTTTGTTGGTGGTGATGGATATCCAGGATAAGGTGCAACCCAGATGTCCATGCTTCTGAGGGACTATGGCTCTAGGTGGGCCAGGACCACTTTGTCTAGGAGCCTGGGCTCCAGGGAGAAAGAGGTCTGCCCCAGGAGAGAAATATGTGTAAGTCCTCTAGCCTACGGAGAGAATGGAGAGTTTATTTCAGGAAGTTGAATCTTGCCATGCCAGGTAGAATGCTTTAAAGGAAGTGAGACTCTGGCATAGAGACCATGAAGCAAAGCTGTGGAATGCTGCTGGGCTCAAGCTGATCTTGTGAGGACTGAAAACTCAGTGTAGTTTAGCCCACCTTTTCCTGTGCCAATTCTCTACTTGCTACCTAATCCAACACACATCCTTGCCTCTTGGAAAGGAGATCCAGGACCCTCTTTGACCATAACTACCTCCCGCACACTGGGATGGAAAGGTGTTGGATATTAAGAAGAACATCGAGTCCATCTTCCCTGGTAGGGCCTGGAGTCCACTGTATGACACCAGTCACCCGCCTCCCAAATGTTCAGATGTGGTGATAAGGAGGGTGCGGTGTTTGGCCTGCCCCTGGTCTACTGGCTGAAGAGGCTGGAGAAGCACTGAGGTGTCATTCCGATGCTGGTGGTGAAGAAGGACCAGGCTTCTCCCGGGTCTCCACTGTGCTCACTGTGGGTGGGATTTACCAACAGTTCTTGCTGCATGAGAACATCCAGCTCTCCCACTTTTCAGATGAATTTATACAGAACATCAATGATTACCTGGCAGTGGTTGATGACCCTCCCTTGGACCCCCAGTTCAACCCTTCTGGTTACCTGCTTCTGGCTTCTGAGGAGGGGGCTGTGATCATGGAACACAACGAGATAGTGCAGAGACAGAAAGGAGCTAAAGTCTGTCTGATGTCTCCAGAGCAGCTTTGGAAGAGGTTTTCCTGGATCGACGCAGAACGAGTGGATTTGGCATCTTAGGGGCTGGAGAACGAAGGATGGTTTCACCACTGGTGCCTGCTCTAGGGGCTTTGGGAAAAGGTCCAGCCAATGGGGGTCCATTTCTTCCAAGGAGAGGTGACATGTTTTGTCTCTTCCTCCAGCCACAGGGAGACTGCCAACAGGGAGGAGCTGACTTTGAAAAGGATCTATGAGGTGCATGTGAAGATGGACTACAGCCAGGAGTATCAGCCCGTGGAGTGTGCCATAGTGATCAATGCAGTAGGGACCTGGTCTGGGCACATCACAGAGCTGGCCGGTGTTGGGAAAGGGCTGTGGGTCACCATGCAGGGCACTGCAGGGACCTTCCGCAGAAAGGGAAGGCAGCAGGATTGCCCCCAGCTGAACCAGGTGATCTCGGAGAAAGGCAAATCTTGACTGCCCGCCCCCGAACCCCCTGGCTCGTGCAGAGGACAATCAGATGCAACAGGGGTTCCTTCGGAGCGGTTCCACTTTATTAGGGTAAACTAACAGTTTTTATAGGCAAAAGAAGGGGGGTTTGCAAGGGACTTCCTATAGTTACACCAATCAAGCTAAAGGTCGAGCAACCACGCATTTACATTGCAATAGGAACTCATGGTGAGCCTGCATTGCCCAGAGCGTGGAAATCAGGGGAATCAATCAGAAGTTTTGACAATGGACCTTAGATCATGCCCTGTCTCTTCCTGTAGGCATCCTTTTAGCACCAAACTGCAAATATGTGCTTAAGCTTCCTTATGCTTGTAAAGGCCCTCTTTCCTTCAGGGCCCCACAGGGCACTAAACTGCCTATGCAACCAAGGAAAAGGCATCAACAGCCCTGTCGCCACCACTCCCCCAGGAGTAGGAAACAGACCCAGGAGACTTGAAGGTGGACTACAGTTTCTTCCAGGAGAAGGTGTGGCCCCATCTGACCCAGAGAGTGCCAGCCTTTGAGACACTAAGGGACAACACCTTTGACCAGAACGGCATGTGGGCCCCCACTCGCTCATTGTCAACATGTACTTTGTGACAGGCCTCAGGGGCCATGAGCTCCAGCAGGCCTGTGTGGTGTGGCAGGCTGTAGCTGAGCTGGTTCTGAAGAGCTACTTCTGGACCATTGACCTAAGCCCCTTCCTCTTCAATTGTTTTTACTTTGGAGAGAAGTCCAAAGCGCACTGTATCATCTGAACCGGGGAGCACTTCATGGCCCCGCCACCGCCTCTGTCATCTCAGGCTCCAATTTCACCTGTACTCACACCTCCTGGCTACTTGGGTGCTCCTCAGCACCATGCCATGGTCTCCTTCACCTGCCTCTCCTACAGGGAGCCCTGTCTCCATATGACTGGACAGGCAGGCTGGTCACTGTGCCTGAGATCCAGGTTGACAGACAGTGGGGCAGGACCCCAGGGCTGATTGTGGCCCAGGCTGGAGATACCCATCAGTAGTCCAGCAGACAGAGTGCCTCAGGGAGCTTGCGCACCAGGATCCAGGACTGGCTCTATCCTGGCGCCAACCCAGAAAGTCTGCTTTCACCCGTCACAGAAGAGCCCAGACACCTAGCAACCTGAGGCAGCCTGGCCTGGGTCTTTTGACATTTCTATTTAGCCTGCTCATTAATGAATAAATGTGATTAACTCCTTCAATAAAAAAAAAAGAATAATTAAAATTGAGGTGATAATATAAACATGATTTTCCCTACTGTATGTATATGTTGTGACTGTTGTTCAGTCACTAAGTCATATCCATCTCTTTGCAACGCCAGGAACTGCAGCATGCCAGGCCTCTCTGTCCATTACCATTTCCTAAGTTTTCTCAAACAAATGTCCATTGAGTCAGCGAGGCCATATAGCCATCTTATTCTATGTTTTCCCCTTCTTTATTACCCTCGGTCCTTCCCAGAATCAGGGTCTTTTCCAACGAGGTGGCTATTTGCATCACGTGGCCAAAATATTGGAGCTTCAGTTTCAGCATCTGTCCTTGCAATGAATATTCAGGGTTGATGTTTGATTTCTTCCAGTTTCAGCATAGGAAACAGACCCAGGAGACTTGAAGGTGGACTACAGTTTCTTCCAGGAGAAGGTGTGGCCCCATCTGACCCAGAGAGTGCCAGCCTTTGAGACACTAAGGGACAACACCTTTGACCAGAACGGCATGTGGGCCCCCACTCGCTCATTGTCAACATGTACTTTGTGACAGGCCTCAGGGGCCATGAGCTCCAGCAGGCCTGTGTGGTGTGGCAGGCTGTAGCTGAGCTGGTTCTGAAGAGCTACTTCTGGACCATTGACCTAAGCCCCTTCCTCTTCAATTGTTTTTACTTTGGAGAGAAGTCCAAAGCGCACTGTATCATCTGAACCGGGGAGCACTTCATGGCCCCGCCACCGCCTCTGTCATCTCAGGCTCCAATTTCACCTGTACTCACACCTCCTGGCTACTTGGGTGCTCCTCAGCACCATGCCATGGTCTCCTTCACCTGCCTCTCCTACAGGGAGCCCTGTCTCCATATGACTGGACAGGCAGGCTGGTCACTGTGCCTGAGATCCAGGTTGACAGACAGTGGGGCAGGACCCCAGGGCTGATTGTGGCCCAGGCTGGAGATACCCATCAGTAGTCCAGCAGACAGAGTGCCTCAGGGAGCTTGCGCACCAGGATCCAGGACTGGCTCTATCCTGGCGCCAACCCAGAAAGTCTGCTTTCACCCGTCACAGAAGAGCCCAGACACCTAGCAACCTGAGGCAGCCTGGCCTGGGTCTTTTGACATTTCTATTTAGCCTGCTCATTAATGAATAAATGTGATTAACTCCTTCAATAAAAAAAAAAGAATAATTAAAATTGAGGTGATAATATAAACATGATTTTCCCTACTGTATGTATATGTTGTGACTGTTGTTCAGTCACTAAGTCATATCCATCTCTTTGCAACGCCAGGAACTGCAGCATGCCAGGCCTCTCTGTCCATTACCATTTCCCTAAGTTTTCTCAAACAAATGTCCATTGAGTCAGCGAGGCCATATAGCCATCTTATTCTATGTTTTCCCCTTCTTTATTACCCTCGGTCCTTCCCAGAATCAGGGTCTTTTCCAACGAGGTGGCTATTTGCATCACGTGGCCAAAATATTGGAGCTTCAGTTTCAGCATCTGTCCTTGCAATGAATATTCAGGGTTGATGTTTGATCTCCTTGCTGTCCAAGTTCCTGTGTTCAACATATAGTGAATCCAAACCAACTGGAACAAACTGAAATGTCAGAGTTTGGAGCAGAAAAAGATGTTAAGGGCCATGCAAAGACAATAGGATGGCTCATGCTCAAAAGACTCTACCTCCCTAATAGGTTTAAAGGAACAAGTTTCCACAGGGAAAATTTCAGGGGGAAGGCTGCAGCATATGCAATTCTCTTTTGATTGGTTGGCGGTGGTCTAGGAATTTCAATCATCAGTCTCTGGTTCCAACCATTCTAGGCTCCATAAGCTTGTGCTTAGTCTGAAGTTACCATTCTCTATTTGGTTGGGGGCCTTTGTACCTATAGAAGAGCTCAGGGATTTATACCAGACTATTATGCACCCTCTCAGAGGAGGAACCAGGCTCAGGCCACATTCCTGCACTGTTTCTTTCCTCCTCCTTTCACTCTCTGTTTAAATCTGCCCTTTGAAACTCAGGGAAGTTCTAGGAGGTTGAACACCTTTTTTTCAACAAATGAGAAATGGGAGACAGGAGGGCTTTTATGCCCAAGAAGGTTCCACAGGGTCTTACTCGGTTTCACTAGCACCATCACTTTTTGTCATAGTTTTGCTGGGAAATAACTTTACCAAAATGTGCGATTATTTCTTCATATGTTGAAATATCAATGGGCTTCATACTTTGAAATATCAATGTAGTTCAGCTGGTAAAGAAATCACTTGCAACGCAGGAGACCCCAGTTCAATTCCTGGGTCAGGAATATCCCCTAGAGAAGGGGCAGACCACCCACTCCACTGTTCTTGGGCTTCCCTCATGGTTCAGATGGTAAAGAATTTGCCTGCTATGCAGGAGACCTGGGTTTGATCCCTGAACTTGGAAAATCCCCTGTAGAAGTCTTTTGTGAAAGGCTTGTACAGGAGATCTGCACTCCAGAATTCTTGCCTGGAGAATTCCTAAGATTGTCCATGGGTCACAAAGAGGCAGACACAACTAAGTGACTTATACTTTCACTTTTCATGAAATTCAATAGTGATAAAGGTAGCATGTCTAAAACAGTAGCATCTGGTGCCTTGAAGTAAGTGTTATAGTTACTATATTTAAATTTTAATGTAAGTAAGACATGGTGGTAAGGCAATGGGCCCACAGTGACAACTATGTCTGAAGTTATTTATTTCAGAATTATTGTATTATTGCTAATATATTATGCTATATCATTTTAAGATATTCTTTTCATTTCAGAAACATATTAACATTGTACATATATATGATTTGACTTTTCATAATTATAACATAAATCTAACTATGATAAAAAGAAATTTGATCCAGTATTATTTTTTCTCCTGCCTTAGAAATGCGGTAAATATACCATAATTTTTAAGATTACTTTTTTGTATTATCTATTCCTAATGAGACAATTTAAATTTGAAAGTAAAAAA
Organism: Tragulus kanchil; assembly: GCA_022376925.1. Lineage (NCBI taxonomy): Eukaryota > Metazoa > Chordata > Mammalia > Artiodactyla > Tragulidae > Tragulus > Tragulus kanchil. The sequence continues at coordinate 77,462,313 of JAIOJX010000029.1, read as the reverse complement.
TGCTCTTTACTTTAAAATGTCCTGTCATAGTGCCTGATTTTATATGAAATAAGTTGGAAATAAGCAAAGCAAAGCTATTCTCCCTTGTTAGAGTTTTATAAGGTCATGTTTTTATCAAGACATTTGTTTGGGAGCTATTTTCCTTTTCTTACATCTAAAAAAAATCAAGCAACTGGAACAGAATTATGATCTTTTCTAAATGACCATAACTTCTATCATCTCTACTATTTCAAGCCTTCAGTAGATTGACTATTATAACTGGAAAACACGTTAAGGACATAAAGCATTTCGATCTCTCTGAAGTCCTTCTTGTAACGTGCAGTGCTAAGAACAAAGTTATGCATTCAATAAAGTCTTTCTGAAACCAGATTCCTCCTGGATCTTCTTTATTTACATTGTAATTATTTCTCTCTCTACTTCAAAGTATCACCTAGTTAATATAGTTAAGGCTAAACTTTCTGCCTATTCTCTTGACCCCACTATTGTTACCTCCTCAGAGAAATTGCTCCATCAATTACACATTTTTTTCCAGAGTTTTCAAGCATTTGCCTCTCACCTGACTTCTTTATTACTGCTTTAAAAGTGTGTTTCTTCTAAAGATAATTCAAACCAGCCAACTAAACAAGCAATCAACATGAAGTAAATCTTCATTTCATCCTGGAGTTGTCCGTAATTTCTTTCATGGTTAAATTCTACAATGTATAGACTTTTGCACTTTATAGTCTGCATAATCTAATTCACAGCTAGTTTAATAGTCAGTCTCCAGAACTTTATAATTTTTTTTATTTTTATTTTTTTTAGTTTTATTCCCTCTGAGTACTTGTTTGATCTGATGAGGACTTATGTTGAAAAGCACACATATTTATCCTCAAGTCAGTATTTTATACCTAAAGTGGAACTATATATATTAAGCAGTTTTTTTGTACTCCTGTCTTGTGCATTCTGGTGATATTGATTTATTTTACCCAAATCCCTATTTCATCAGTTTGACAATATATGATAAACTTAAGAGAATATCTGCCTGCCTGGTTTCCTTATTGGTAAGTGGAGATGAATAATAAGCATAATAGTGCTGTGAATTAACACAAATAGAAGGACTTACAAAAGTTCTCTGAACTTAGCAAATGTTCAACAAAGTTTACATTATGATTATAATGTAAAACAGTTATTGATATTTCTTATTTCAATGGCTTCCTGAATGCCATTATGTTCCCGGATTGTTCTGAACTTTTAGCTAGTTATTGTCCTTTTCTGGGAACTGATTCTCAAAATGTATGTTTAAATGATAAGCTTCATGATAGCTTCATTTTATTCCTTCTTTCTTTTCATGTTGATCCATTTACATTAAAATTACCCATCAAGAATAATTCCCATATGCCACAAGCTACAGTAGCCATGACACTCAATAAAGGCATTTGCCCATGGGTCTTTCCCGCACCCTCTTTCTGCGTACTATAACATGCTCCTCACTTTAGTGTCAGTGAGTATATTTAATATTTCCATATGTCTCTCTCCATGTAACTTTCACAGCTGTGTTTGAAAAGATCCTTAAAACTCTGAGAGAAATACTTACTCTCCTCCCCTACTCGTTAGAACACAATAATAATAGTTATTATGATTAATTCTTATATTAAAAAAAAATCAACCTCCCTCTACAACTTTCCCAAAGATCAATGAAGGGAAATCTTCATAATGAAGAGATAATTTATGATCCTCTTCAATTCTGTCCCATCCTTACTCCTGATGTTGCTGTTGTGTCTTCAGACTTCATTCATTGTGCTTGAGTATAGTTCTCCCTTTACTTTCGTCAAGTACATTATGTAGATTTTTGTAAATGTGTTATACATAGTAAACTGACTTTAATGGGACTTTATTGGAGGAGAAATTCGGCAAAGTGCAGAAGGTGGTATGGCTTGAACTGAAGCTATATGGCTTCCCATGATGCCACCATTCTTGAAGTTCTTTGACTCTCTGAATCACAATACAGTCCTCTTTTGCCCTCATTCATTTTATACCTAAAGTGGAACTATATATATTAAGCAGTTTTTTTGTACTCCTGTCTTGTGCATTCTGGTGATATTGATTTATTTTACCCAAATCCCTATTTCATCAGTTTGACAATATATGATAAACTTAAGAGAATATCTGCCTGCCTGGTTTCCTTATTGGTAAGTGGAGATGAATAATAAGCATAATAGTGCTGTGAATTAACACAAATAGAAGGACTTACAAAAGTTCTCTGAACTTAGCAAATGTTCAACAAAGTTTACATTATGATTATAATGTAAAACAGTTATTGATATTTCTTATTTCAATGGCTTCCTGAATGCCATTATGTTCCCGGATTGTTCTGAACTTTTAGCTAGTTATTGTCCTTTTCTGGGAACTGATTCTCAAAATGTATGTTTAAATGATAAGCTTCATGATAGCTTCATTTTATTCCTTCTTTCTTTTCATGTTGATCCATTTACATTAAAATTACCCATCAAGAATAATTCCCATATGCCACAAGCTACAGTAGCCATGACACTCAATAAAGGCATTTGCCCATGGGTCTTTCCCGCACCCTCTTTCTGCGTACTATAACATGCTCCTCACTTTAGTGTCAGTGAGTATATTTAATATTTCCATATGTCTCTCTCCATGTAACTTTCACAGCTGTGTTTGAAAAGATCCTTAAAACTCTGAGAGAAATACTTACTCTCCTCCCCTACTCGTTAGAACACAATAATAATAGTTATTATGATTAATTCTTATATTAAAAAAAAATCAACCTCCCTCTACAACTTTCCCAAAGATCAATGAAGGGAAATCTTCATAATGAAGAGATAATTTATGATCCTCTTCAATTCTGTCCCATCCTTACTCCTGATGTTGCTGTTGTGTCTTCAGACTTCATTCATTGTGCTTGAGTATAGTTCTCCCTTTACTTTCGTCAAGTACATTATGTAGATTTTTGTAAATGTGTTATACATAGTAAACTGACTTTAATGGGACTTTATTGGAGGAGAAATTCGGCAAAGTGCAGAAGGTGGTATGGCTTCGAACTGAAGCTATATGGCTTCCCATGATGCCACCATTCTTGAAGTTCTTTGACTCTCTGAATCACAATACAGTCCTCTTTTGCCCTCATTCATTTTAGGCTCCTACCTGCAAATATTTTGTGCAGATGCACTTCAGTCCTGTTACTCATCATTCTTATTTTCCTCAAATTCAGGGGCATTCTTCCAATTCATTAGCTAAAGTCAATTCACAGAAGCTAATAAGAATATTTCTGGTACATTATTAAAGTGAGTTTCAAATTTAATTGATATTTAAAAAAAAAAACAGATCAATTTTCAAATTCCTTTTGCAAAACAAAATATTTTAAGTTCTTTGTGTAAATATGTAAACTATTGAAATGAACTCTTCTGTCCTACCACATCTTTATACAGTGAATGTGAATGCATTAATATTTGCTTACATAACATTGTCTTCTTTTGCATTCTATATAGATCATGTCAGATATATCTGACAGCCTAACATCTTCCATATTATTTTACCTACTGACATTCTTATTCCAGTTCATTTGCAACAAGGTGTATTTTTTATTACTTCAGGTTTAACATGGGTAAAGAGAGATTTCTGTTTTATTTCAAACTGTCTGTTATATCTGAGTTTTTCTCAGTTTTTATAGATCCCTACACACAAAAACTACTTTTCATTTCGTGCTAACATACATTTCCTACATGGAGACTGTTCTTCAGAGATTCTGCTTCTGTATATATAATTACATTGACCTGATTTTTTTCAAAGAGTCATTTGTGAACTTTATGAGCTATGACAAACTAGTAACCATCACATTTGATACAGAATGAACATTCTACAACTTTCCCAAAGATCAATGAAGGGAAATCTTCATAATGAAGAGATAATTTATGATCCTCTTCAATTCTGTCCCATCCTTACTCCTGATGTTGCTGTTGTGTCTTCAGACTTCATTCATTGTGCTTGAGTATAGTTCTCCCTTTACTTTCGTCAAGTACATTATGTAGATTTTTGTAAATGTGTTATACATAGTAAACTGACTTTAATGGGACTTTATTGGAGGAGAAATTCGGCAAAGTGCAGAAGGTGGTATGGCTTCGAACTGAAGCTATATGGCTTCCCATGATGCCACCATTCTTGAAGTTCTTTGACTCTCTGAATCACAATACAGTCCTCTTTTGCCCTCATTCATTTTAGGCTCCTACCTGCAAATATTTTGTGCAGATGCACTTCAGTCCTGTTACTCATCATTCTTATTTTCCTCAAATTCAGGGGCATTCTTCCAATTCATTAGCTAAAGTCAATTCACAGAAGCTAATAAGAATATTTCTGGTACATTATTAAAGTGAGTTTCAAATTTAATTGATATTTAAAAAAAACAGATCAATTTTCAAATTCCTTTTGCAAAACAAAATATTTTAAGTTCTTTGTGTAAATATGTAAACTATTGAAATGAACTCTTCTGTCCTACCACATCTTTATACAGTGAATGTGAATGCATTAATATTTGCTTACATAACATTGTCTTCTTTTGCATTCTATATAGATCATGTCAGATATATCTGACAGCCTAACATCTTCCATATTATTTTACCTACTGACATTCTTATTCCAGTTCATTTGCAACAAGGTGTATTTTTTATTACTTCAGGTTTAACATGGGTAAAGAGAGATTTCTGTTTTATTTCAAACTGTCTGTTATATCTGAGTTTTTCTCAGTTTTTATAGATCCCTACACACAAAAACTACTTTTCATTTCGTGCTAACATACATTTCCTACATGGAGACTGTTCTTCAGAGATTCTGCTTCTGTATATATAATTACATTGACCTGATTTTTTTCAAAGAGTCATTTGTGAACTTTATGAGCTATGACAAACTAGTAACCATCACATTTGATACAGAATGATAGTGTAGTCATTTTTTATTCGATACAGAGGTATGTGCAGTTTTTTATAGTGTACAGTCTCCACTTCTTATTTTTCATATTATATGCACACAGGCATGAGTACACTGTGTTTATAAATTTGACTACCTTTGATACATCCCGTTATATAAATGTTCTTCACCTGTACACAAAAATGTTCAAGTAATTGTATCCTGAATCGATCTTTTTTAAAGTACTATTTTTTGACTGTTAGTGCTCTCTTTGCTCAACACTTTGTATATACCTTCAAATAATTTTGTATAAAATAATTAAAATGAATAATATTTTATAATGCACATATAACATACAGGTAAGATTTGTGAGCAGAACTAATGCCAGCACCAGATTCAAAAAAATTCTTATAATCAGTTCTGGTTCAAGTCCTCTTACTTTATAATTTTAGATATAAATGGTCTATTGACTTTGGAAAATTCACATTGGTCTCTGCATCTGATCTGATAAATTAATTGAAGTCTGTCATTCTTTTTCCTCCACATTGGAGATTAACAGCAAAAAATCTAATGATCAAATGACCATTTCCTACAGACAATATTGGAACTGAAATTCCTTGAAATGTGTATAGCATTTGCAAGTTTGAACATACCAAACTGAAGCAAGAATAAGTAGCCCTCTCTTCTAGAGATGGTTCTCCTAGACACTCTGTAAAAAGACCAAGCACAGTGCTAAAGGCTCTGCATCTTATCCTTCCTTTTTCTTTCATTCTTTTTTTTTTTTTTTTTTGAATTTCCATTGGGGTATAAATGATTTACAATGTTGTATTATTTTCAAGTGTACAGTGAAGTAAACCTGTTATATATCAATCAGTTCAGTTCAGTCTCAGTCTGTCCTACTCGTTGCAATCTCATTGACTGTGGCTCACAAGGCTTCCTTGTCCTTCACGATCTTGAGGAGCTTACTCAAACTCATGTTCATTGTCACAGAGATCAAACTATATCATCCTCTGCCATTCCCTTCTCCTTCTGCCTTTTATTCTTCTCAATATCAAGGTCTTTTCCAATGAGTCCACTCTCCTTTCAGATGGCCAAAATATTGGAGATTCACCTTCAGCTTCAGTACTTCCAATGATTATTCAGGTTTGATTTCTTTTAGAATTGACTGGTTGGATCTCCTTGCAGTCCAGGGGATTGGCAAGAGTCTTATCCAACACCACAGTTCAAAGGCATCAATGGAATGATTGGAATGAAGACCAACCTTCTGCACTTTTGAAGCCACTGCTGAGTTTTCCAAATTTGCTGGTATTTTGAGTGTAGCATTTTAGAAGGATCATCTTTTAAGATTTGAACTAGCTCAGCTGGAATTCCATCACCTCCACTAGCTTTGTCCAGAGTAATGCCTCCTAAAGCCTACTTGACTTCACATTCTAAGATGTCTGTTCATCATGGTCAGCTGACTTATTAAAATCTTTTGTGTGTACTTCTTCGTGAATTCTTTCCACCTCTTCTTAATATTTTCTGCTTCTGTTAGGTCCATAATGCTTCTGTCGTTTATTGTGCCTATCTTTGCATGAAATATTCCTTTCATATCTCTAATCTTGTAGAATAAGACCACTCATCAAAGATTGACGTATATTGGTCTTTGCTTGTTGTTATTATTGTTAAGTTGCTTTTCGTTTTATTACTGAAATTCCTTGAAATGTGTATAGCATTTGCAAGTTTGAACATACCAAACTGAAGCAAGAATAAGTAGCCCTCTCTTCTAGAGATGGTTCTCCTAGACACTCTGTAAAAAGACCAAGCACAGTGCTAAAGGCTCTGCATCTTATCCTTCCTTTTCTTTCATTCTTTTTTTTTTTTTGAATTTCCATTGGGGTATAAATGATTTACAATGTTGTATTATTTTCAAGTGTACAGTGAAGTAAACCTGTTATATATCAATCAGTTCAGTTCAGTCTCAGTCTGTCCTACTCGTTGCAATCTCATTGACTGTGGCTCACAAGGCTTCCTTGTCCTTCACGATCTTGAGGAGCTTACTCAAACTCATGTTCATTGTCACAGAGATCAAACTATATCATCCTCTGCCATTCCCTTCTCCTTCTGCCTTTTATTCTTCTCAATATCAAGGTCTTTTCCAATGAGTCCACTCTCCTTTCAGATGGCCAAAATATTGGAGATTCACCTTCAGCTTCAGTACTTCCAATGATTATTCAGGTTTGATTTCTTTTAGAATTGACTGGTTGGATCTCCTTGCAGTCCAGGGGATTGGCAAGAGTCTTATCCAACACCACAGTTCAAAGGCATCAATGGAATGATTGGAATGAAGACCAACCTTCTGCACTTTTGAAGCCACTGCTGAGTTTTCCAAATTTGCTGGTATTTTGAGTGTAGCATTTTAGAAGGATCATCTTTTAAGATTTGAACTAGCTCAGCTGGAATTCCATCACCTCCACTAGCTTTGTCCAGAGTAATGCCTCCTAAAGCCTACTTGACTTCACATTCTAAGATGTCTGTTCATCATGGTCAGCTGACTTATTAAAATCTTTTGTGTGTACTTCTTCGTGAATTCTTTCCACCTCTTCTTAATATTTTCTGCTTCTGTTAGGTCCATAATGCTTCTGTCGTTTATTGTGCCTATCTTTGCATGAAATATTCCTTTCATATCTCTAATCTTGTAGAATAAGACCACTCATCAAAGATTGACGTATATTGGTCTTTGCTTGTTGTTATTATTGTTAAGTTGCTAAGTTTTGTCCGAGTCTTTGTTACCACATTTAACACAACATGCCAGGCATTCAGTTCCTCGACTATCTCCTAGAGTTGGCTCTAGTTCATGTGCCTTGAGTTGGTAATGCTATCAGCCCATCTCCTCCTCTGTTGCTCCCTTCTTTGCCTTCAACCTTTCACAGCCTCAGGATTTTTTCCCAATGAGCTGGTTCTTCATGTCAGGCAGCCAAAATATTAGAGCTTCAGCAACAGTCTTTCCAATGAATATACAGGTTTTGTTTCCTTTAGGATTGACTAATTCGATCTCCTGACTGTTCAAAGGACTTTCAAGAGTCTTCTCTAGCACCACATTTTGAAAGCATCAATTCTTTAGCACTCAGCCTTCTCTACAGTCCAACTCTTATATCCATTCATGGCTATTGCAAAAAGCATAGCTTGGACTGTACAGAACTTTGTCAGCAAAGTGTTGTATTTGCTTTAAAGTCACTTCTATGAACACACTTCCCAAACTGAAATCAGTTCATCATCCTTAATATTCACAGCACCACCTTACAATCTTCTATTGGTCAGTTTTATTTTGATTTTTCTTTCAGAATCATTAGTATAAGCATAGTTTACATTTCTATTATTACCAGAAGTTTAAACAAAGCTGTCCATGGGATTTTCCAGACAAGAATATGAGAGTGAATTGCCATTCCTACTCCAGAGACTCTCCCTAACCCAGAAATTGAACCCATGCTTTCTTCATTAGGAGACAGGTTCTTTACTGCTAAGCCACTAAGGGATACACCTGTGTACATAGGTACAAATCCTTAATTCAGAGAAGTTGGAATCTAATATCCATATTTGCGTCTCTGGAAAGTAAGAAATAAAGTTTTAGTCACATTAGCCATAAACAACCATCTCCATCCCGACAACACTATGAATACATTTTCTGCCTCATATTTGAAAAGGATTATATCAGAATTGACTGTGGATGGAGGTATTAATTTATTAATGTTTACATTATTATACATAATTAAACATTGTTCATAATGCATGTTAACAGAATACATAAGTTCACTGTGCATACACAAAAAACAAAATGGGAAAGACTAGAGATGCCTATAAGAAAATCAGAAATACCAAGGCAACATTTCATGCAAAACTAGGCATAATAAAGGACAGGAGCAGAGTGGACCTGACAGAAGAAGATATTAAGAACAGATGAAAAAATACACAGAAGAGCTATACCAAAAAGACCTTAATGAGCCAGATAATGATGATTGTATGACCACTTACCTAGAGCCAGACCACTTGGAGTGTGAAGTCAAGTAGGCCTTAGGAAGCGTTACTACAAACAAAGCTATTGGAGGTGATGGAATTCCAGCTGAATTACTTCAAATATCAAAAGATGATGCTGTTAAAGTGCTACACTCAAAATGCCAGCAAATGTCAAGATTGGAAAAGGTCAGGTTTCATTCCAACTCCAAAGAAGGATAATGCCAAAGAATCATCAAACTACCACACCACTGTCACAATCAGAGTCCTCATTTACACTTTCTAGTTCTATATACCATGCAAAGCTCTTACAAAACAAAGGGGTTTTTTTTGTCCATGGAATCAGTTCATCATCCTTAATATTCACAGCACCACCTTACAATCTTCTATTGGTCAGTTTTATTTTGATTTTTCTTTCAGAATCATTAGTATAAGCATAGTTTACATTTCTATTATTACCAGAAGTTTAAACAAAGCTGTCCATGGGATTTTCCAGACAAGAATATGAGAGTGAATTGCCATTCCTACTCCAGAGACTCTCCCTAACCCAGAAATTGAACCCATGCTTTCTTCATTAGGAGACAGGTTCTTTACTGCTAAGCCACTAAGGGATACACCTGTGTACATAGGTACAAATCCTTAATTCAGAGAAGTTGGAATCTAATATCCATATTTGCGTCTCTGGAAAGTAAGAAATAAAGTTTTAGTCACATTAGCCATAAACAACCATCTCCATCCCGACAACACTATGAATACATTTTCTGCCTCATATTTGAAAAGGATTATATCAGAATTGACTGTGGATGGAGGTATTAATTTATTAATGTTTACATTATTATACATAATTAAACATTGTTCATAATGCATGTTAACAGAATACATAAGTTCACTGTGCATACACAAAAAACAAAATGGGAAAGACTAGAGATGCCTATAAGAAAATCAGAAATACCAAGGCAACATTTCATGCAAAACTAGGCATAATAAAGGACAGGAGCAGAGTGGACCTGACAGAAGAAGATATTAAGAACAGATGAAAAAATACACAGAAGAGCTATACCAAAAAGACCTTAATGAGCCAGATAATGATGATTGTATGACCACTTACCTAGAGCCAGACCACTTGGAGTGTGAAGTCAAGTAGGCCTTAGGAAGCGTTACTACAAACAAAGCTATTGGAGGTGATGGAATTCCAGCTGAATTACTTCAAATATCAAAAGATGATGCTGTTAAAGTGCTACACTCAAAATGCCAGCAAATGTCAAGATTGGAAAAGGTCAGGTTTCATTCCAACTCCAAAGAAGGATAATGCCAAAGAATCATCAAACTACCACACCACTGCACTCATTTCACATGCTACCAAAGTAATGCTCAGAGTCCTCCAAGCTAGGCTTCAACAGTAAATGAATCAAGAACTTGCAGATGTACAAACTGGATACAGGAAAGGCAGAGGAACCAGAGATCAAAGTGTCAACCTCTGCTGGATCATAGAAAAAGCAAGAGAATTTAGAGAGGCATCTACTTCTGCTTCATTGACTACCCTAAAGTCTTTAATTGTGTGGATCATAATAAACAGTGGAAAATTCTGAAAGTGATAAGAATACCAGAACACATTATCTGCCTCCTGTGAAATCTGTAGGCAGGACAAGAAGCAACATTTACAGCCAGACCTGGAGCAATGTACTGGTTCTAAATTGGGAAAGAAATCAAGGCTGTATACTGTCACCCCACTTTTTTACAATTGTTTTTATTTTACTTTTTTTTGTGGGGGGCGGGTTGGGGAGGGAGGAGCATGGGCAGGCTGCTTCTGTTGGTCTTCATTTATCTTTTTTCATCCATCTTTGTTCTTTGGCCCATGTGGGCCGCCCATCACACTGGCCTCTGTTGTCGGTAATTGGACACATCTGTCCAGCTGTTCTGCGGCACGTGGGATCGTCCCAGGCCAGGGATGGAACCAGCGCCCCTTGCACTGCAAGGCAGGTCCTTACCCACTGGACCACCAGGGAAATCCCCTCACCCCGCTTTTTTAATGTGTATGCAGAGTAAATGATATGAAATATCAGTCTAGATGAAGCACATGCTGTAATCAAGAATGCTGAGAGAATTATCAATAATCCCAGGTATGCAGATGTGAAAAAGCTGGCCTGAAACTCAACACGCAAAAAACGATGATGATGGCATCCAGTCCCATCACTTCATGGTAAATGGATGGGCAAAAATTTGAAACAGTGGTAGACTTTGTTTCCTTGGTCTTCAAAATCACTGATGTTGACATCAGACAGGAAATTAAATGACACTTGCTCCTTGGAAGAAAACCTATGACAAACCAAGACAGTGTATTCAAAATCACAGACATCACTTTGCTGACAAAAGCCCATTTAGTCAAAGCTACGGTTTTCCAAGTAGTCAAGTATGGGTATAAGAGCTAGACCATAAAGAAGGTTGAGCACTGAAGAATTAGTGCCTTTGAACTGTGGTGCTGGAGAAGACTCGTGATAGCTTCTTGCACTGCAAGGAGATCAAAGGAGTCATTCCTAAAGGAAGTCAACCCTGAATATTCAATGGAAGGACTGATGATGAAGCTGCAGCACTAATACTTTGGCCACCTGATGTGAAGAGATGACCCATTGGATAAGCCCCTGATATTAGGAATAATAGAAGACAAAAGGAGAAGCAGACAACAGAAGACAAGATGATTGAATGGCATCACTGAGTCAATGGGCATGAGTATAAGCATATTCCCAGAGAAAGTGAAGGACAGGAAAGACTTGCCTCCTGCAGTCCACGGAGTTGCCAAGAGTCAGACACGACTGAGCGACTGAATTGAATTGAAACATTGTTCACTCCTGTGGTCTCTTACGGAAGATAGCTATGCTCACCACTATATCACCAATGCAATTTGTGGCCTCTTGAAAAATTCTGTACTCAAGTTTATATCTGTTTTTTTTGTTGTTGTTGTTGTTCCATAAACATAAAATAGTCTAAATTTAGGCCTCAGCTCTTTCCCTTTGTCGTCAGACAACATCTCTTAAACTTTGTGTCTCAGTTTTACTTTCTTTACTAAAGTCTTGCAAATACTTACTTACGGTTCTAATTCTTTGTGAAATTGAAGCAATTAAAAATTTGAAAGGGATTAAAGACCTAAATGTAAGACCAGAAACCATCAAACTCTTAGAGGAGAATATAGGCAAAACCCTCAAGGACATAAATCAAAGCAAGATCTTCCATGACCCACCTACTAGAATAGAGGAACTGAAACAAAAATGAACATGTAGGACCTAATGAAACTGAAAAGCTTTTGTATAGCAAAAGAATTAAAGAAAAGCTGAACAAATGGTCCACAGAATGGGATAAAATAATAGCAAATGAAATAACAGACAAAGAATTAATCTCCAAAATCTACAAGCAACTCAGACAACTCAGCACTGGAAAAATGAAGAACCCAATTAAAAAATGGGAAAAGGATCTAAAGAGACACCTCTCCAAAGAGGACATACAGATGACCCCAAAACACAGGAAACATTGCTCAACCTCGCTTATAATTAGAGAAATGCAATTCAAAAGTACAATCAGATATCACCTCACACCTGTCAGAATGGCCATCATCAACAAATTGACAGACCATGAATGCTGGAGAGGGTGTGGAGAAAAGGGAACCCTCTTGCATTGCTGGTGGAAATGTCAATTGATACAGCCTCTATGGAAGACAGTATGGAGATTTCTTTAAAAACTCAAAATAGAAGCACCCACCATACCACCCAGCAATCCCACTCTTAGGCTTATATCCTGATGAAATCAAAACTGAAAGAAGCACCTGTACCCCAATGTTCATTGCAGCTCTCTATGCAATAACTAGAACATGGAAGCAACCTAGATGTCCATCGACGAATGAATGGATACAGAAGCTCCGGTACGTATATGCAATGGAATACTACTCAGCTGTAAAAAGAAGTGCAGAAGAATCAGTCCTAATGAGATGACTGGCTCTAGAACCTATCATAAAAAATGAAGTCAAAGAGCAGGACAAGTACAATATACTAACACGTATAAAGGGAATCTAGTAGGATGGTAATGATAACACATACAGTGAAGCAATGGAAAAACAGATATAGACAGTAGACATATGAACATTGAATGATACTAACACGTATAAAGGAATCAGTAGGATGGTACTTTTTAAATTCTTTGTGAAATTGAAGCAATTAAAAATTTGAAAGGGATTAAAGACCTAAATGTAAGACCAGAAACCATCAAACTCTTAGAGGAGAATATAGGCAAAACCCTCAAGGACATAAATCAAAGCAAGATCTTCCATGACCCACCTACTAGAATAGAGGAACTGAAACAAAAATGAACATGTAGGACCTAATGAAACTGAAAAGCTTTTGTATAGCAAAAGAATTAAAGAAAAGCTGAACAAATGGTCCACAGAATGGGATAAAATAATAGCAAATGAAATAACAGACAAAGAATTAATCTCCAAAATCTACAAGCAACTCAGACAACTCAGCACTGGAAAAATGAAGAACCCAATTAAAAAATGGGAAAAGGATCTAAAGAGACACCTCTCCAAAGAGGACATACAGATGACCCCAAAACACAGGAAACATTGCTCAACCTCGCTTATAATTAGAGAAATGCAATTCAAAAGTACAATCAGATATCACCTCACACCTGTCAGAATGGCCATCATCAACAAATTGACAGACCATGAATGCTGGAGAGGGTGTGGAAAAAAGGGGAACCCTCTTGCATTGCTGGTGGAAATGTCAATTGATACAGCCTCTATGGAAGACAGTATGGAGATTTCTTTAAAAACTCAAAATAGAAGCACCCACCATACCACCCAGCAATCCCACTCTTAGGCTTATATCCTGATGAAATCAAAACTGAAAGAAGCACCTGTACCCCAATGTTCATTGCAGCTCTCTATGCAATAACTAGAACATGGAAGCAACCTAGATGTCCATCGACGAATGAATGGATACAGAAGCTCCGGTACGTATATGCAATGGAATACTACTCAGCTGTAAAAAGAAGTGCAGAAGAATCAGTCCTAATGAGATGACTGGCTCTAGAACCTATCATAAAAAATGAAGTCAAAAAGAGCAGGACAAGTACAATATACTAACACGTATAAAGGGAATCTAGTAGGATGGTAATGATAACACATACAGTGAAGCAATGGAAAAACAGATATAGACAGTAGACATATGGACATTGTGGGGAATGAACAGTGAGTGGGAGGCATAAAGGAAGTAGCATGAAAACCTGTACTATCATAAGTGAATAAAGGATCTCTAGTCATTGCTCTGTGAGAGCAGGGGATCCTGCAGGGGTGCTGCATAATGGTCTGGGGAGGTGGGATGGGAGGATACACATATGAGTAATCTAGGAACATAAATATCTGTAAACAACAAAACTCTGTAAAAGTTAAAAGTCAACTAAAAGTTTAAAAAAATCAAAACAAAACATGAATACTAGAAAATGGAAACTTAAAAAAAATATTTTCTTCTTAAGACTGATATTTTCATTTCAATTGTGTGCATCATAAGTCCTGTCCCCTGAAACTATGGAATTTCTTGGGAAAAGTAGGTTTAAAGCAGAAGCGTTAATATTAGTGTTTTTTTATATGAAACATTATTATTTATTGGCTTTCGGAAAGAATGCCAAATGCTATGACTTAAAAGTTCAAATCACTATGAGTTGAAGTAATATGAAGAGACAGAATTTTGCCTCCTCACTCCATTGCTGTCTTCTCTGTACATGCTCAACACTGGGATAGCATTCTAGGTTTCTCTGCCTTGTTAACTAAACAGGAAATAAAATATAAACAAATAGAAAAAGGATCCAATGAAGACTCCAAAGTTCTTTCTCATTGCCAAATATGACTGTACCACATGTGTGGCTTTCTTGCTCCAGCTGTAGATACATCTGCTAGTGCTTTTTTTGGCATTGAAGTAGCTATTCCACTAGGATTTCTCCAAAATAGCAATCTGCCTGTGCAAATGTTTACAAGCACCATTTTTCTGGAAGATGTCTTATATACAACAAAACTTATATACAAGCAAATATTTTTATCAAAATAAATATTATATATTGTGAAATATTTCAATTGATGCAGAAAGTATTAAAGAATAGCATACCAAATACTCCTCTACATTTGTGAGTCTAACAACACTCATTGTTATGCTGTATTTATTTCAGGTATTCTAAGAATCAAAATGTGACAGAGACAAGTGAGGTGCCTGTGTTCTGATTAATCTCATTTCCTTCTTTCTCATCAGAAGTGGTAACTTCTACCATGAATTCAAAGTTTATGATTTTGGTATATATTTTGCTACATACTTTATCATAAATAGACTATTATCACTCTGTAGATAGGGTATTACTTGTACATCTGGAATCTAATTTCATGCATACAGGCATAAATCTGTAACTTCCAACTTTCTGTTCCTTACTTTTGACATACATATAAATTATTCTTTATCTTCCATACAATATCTTACACATAAAATGTCTTTATCTGTTCTGGAGATTGACATTTATGTTGCTTTCAACTGTCTTCAAATTTTAAAATATAGAATTTAATATATTTAGGAAATTATCTGTGCACATATGTGTGATTTTCTAAGGAATAACAAAGGAATTACTGAATTACATAGATCGTCTTAGATTCTATTGTATATTGTCAAATATCTCTCAAAAACGTGTGTGTTCCTTGTTCTTGATATTTTTTTCCAAAAATTACATTGTCAAACTTTTCAGTGTTTGTAATTCAATGGCTGTAAACTGATGTCAGTTAGAACCATAATGTGTTGCTCTTAAACTGTTAAGAAAATTGAACATTTTCACTTAATTGTTCTTTTTTTAAGCACTCACAAAAAGGAAATAAAATATAAACAAATAGAAAAAGGATCCAATGAAGACTCCAAAGTTCTTTCTCATTGCCAAATATGACTGTACCACATGTGTGGCTTTCTTGCTCCAGCTGTAGATACATCTGCTAGTGCTTTTTTTGGCATTGAAGTAGCTATTCCACTAGGATTTCTCCAAAATAGCAATCTGCCTGTGCAAATGTTTACAAGCACCATTTTTCTGGAAGATGTCTTATATACAACAAAACTTATATACAAGCAAATATTTTTATCAAAATAAATATTATATATTGTGAAATATTTCAATTGATGCAGAAAGTATTAAAGAATAGCATACCAAATACTCCTCTACATTTGTGAGTCTAACAACACTCATTGTTATGCTGTATTTATTTCAGGTATTCTAAGAATCAAAATGTGACAGAGACAAGTGAGGTGCCTGTGTTCTGATTAATCTCATTTCCTTCTTTCTCATCAGAAGTGGTAACTTCTACCATGAATTCAAAGTTTATGATTTTGGTATATATTTTGCTACATACTTTATCATAAATAGACTATTATCACTCTGTAGATAGGGTATTACTTGTACATCTGGAATCTAATTTCATGCATACAGGCATAAATCTGTAACTTCCAACTTTCTGTTCCTTACTTTTGACATACATATAAATTATTCTTTATCTTCCATACAATATCTTACACATAAAATGTCTTTATCTGTTCTGGAGATTGACATTTATGTTGCTTTCAACTGTCTTCAAATTTTAAAATATAGAATTTAATATATTTAGGAAATTATCTGTGCACATATGTGTGATTTTCTAAGGAATAACAAAGGGAATTACTGAATTACATAGATCGTCTTAGATTCTATTGTATATTGTCAAATATCTCTCAAAAACGTGTGTGTTCCTTGTTCTTGATATTTTTTTCCAAAAATTACATTGTCAAACTTTTCAGTGTTTGTAATTCAATGGCTGTAAACTGATGTCAGTTAGAACCATAATGTATTGCTCTTAAACTGTTAATAAAATTGAACATTTTCACTTAATTGTTCTTTTGGATATTTGTTCCTTTCTTAAATTTATTTATTTTGATTGGGGTATTCTCTTTAGAACATAGAAAGCCTGAGGAAAATGCAAAGTGGTTTAAAAAGTTAATGTAACTAAAAACGCTTGCTTCCGAAATTACTTGGCTGAATTTTTTCATTAAATAATGAATTTTGAGCATTTTCAGGTGCCTTTTCTTCATACAGTGTGGGGTATAATGATTGTTTTCTTTGAATTGTTAGTTTCTGATATTAAATTCATTAATATCTGCTAGCAGTTTATATACATTTTAATATACTGTATGTGATATTAGGATATAATTTTCTTGTACTCTTCTTCACCGAAGAACATTTTGTCAAAGTTTCAGTGTGCTCTCAAAGGAGAAAAGTATGACAACAATGACCTGTTTTGGTACTTGTAGAGTGTTAGACTTTTCCATAATTCCCATATAAATGCACATAAAGCTAGTATATAGCAACATCAATACTCACAAATAGCATTTACATCAATTAGATAACAAGATGTCCTAATGAACCACTAAGTGTAAGTGAGTGTATACATTATTAGCATCTTCACAAAAGAAAATGGACATAACAGAAGGAAGTGAAACCTAAAAACAAGAGAAACCATAAATGTCCTCTATTTCAATAGTCCAAACACACAATGCAGAATGCACAAAGAAGTTATTTGAGAATGAGAGCTGGAACTTTTAGGAATTTTTCCCAAATTATTGTTTAATAAAAGGGGCCAGCAGTAACTTCTAAGTCTGAACCATGTGGACTCATGTGTGTTTGAAACAGATGTGTGAAAACAACAGATGAGATGACCCTGAGAAGTTTGAAAAACTATCTTACAATGGTATTTCCTTCTATATAGACAAAAAGATCCATCAGATAGTTTAGACTAGTTATTAAAGAAAGAGAGCAAACAAGAGGAACAAAATATTCATTCAAATTTTTATTTCAAGAATACTATATTGAAATTAAAAGAGGAAAATGAACAAAATACATACTGAAAAAGAAAAAAAAATAAATCAGGTCCAGAATAACTGATGACAGAATACAATCTACTAAATTTGCTGGTCTTTAGAAAATATTTTGAGGCAACTTGCAAAAAGTAGCCTGTAGCAAGATATAAGGAAGATGAAAATAAGATTATCTTTTAACATCTAATCTTTGGCTAAAAGTAAATGGAGTCATAATTAAGTTAGCCAAAGAAAATATGAGACTGAGATTTCACAATCTAAAAGGAAAAGAATGGTTGGTTTTTTTTAATGAGTTTCATGGATAGTGTGGTATAATGATTGTTTTCTTTGAATTGTTAGTTTCTGATATTAAATTCATTAATATCTGCTAGCAGTTTATATACATTTTAATATACTGTATGTGATATTAGGATATAATTTTCTTGTACTCTTCTTCACCGAAGAACATTTTGTCAAAGTTTCAGTGTGCTCTCAAAGGAGAAAAGTATGACAACAATGACCTGTTTTGGTACTTGTAGAGTGTTAGACTTTTCCATAATTCCCATATAAATGCACATAAAGCTAGTATATAGCAACATCAATACTCACAAATAGCATTTACATCAATTAGATAACAAGATGTCCTAATGAACCACTAAGTGTAAGTGAGTGTATACATTATTAGCATCTTCACAAAAGAAAATGGACATAACAGAAGGAAGTGAAACCTAAAAACAAGAGAAACCATAAATGTCCTCTATTTCAATAGTCCAAACACACAATGCAGAATGCACAAAGAAGTTATTTGAGAATGAGAGCTGGAACTTTTAGGAATTTTTCCCAAATTATTGTTTAATAAAAGGGGCCAGCAGTAACTTCTAAGTCTGAACCATGTGGACTCATGTGTGTTTGAAACAGATGTGTGAAAACAACAGATGAGATGACCCTGAGAAGTTTGAAAAACTATCTTACAATGGTATTTCCTTCTATATAGACAAAAAGATCCATCAGATAGTTTAGACTAGTTATTAAAGAAAGAGAGCAAACAAGAGGAACAAAATATTCATTCAAATTTTTATTTCAAGAATACTATATTGAAATTAAAAGAGGAAAATGAACAAAATACATACTGAAAAAGAAAAAAAAATAAATCAGGTCCAGAATAACTGATGACAGAATACAATCTACTAAATTTGCTGGTCTTTAGAAAATATTTTGAGGCAACTTGCAAAAAGTAGCCTGTAGCAAGATATAAGGAAGATGAAAATAAGATTATCTTTTAACATCTAATCTT
Organism: Tragulus kanchil; assembly: GCA_022376925.1. Lineage (NCBI taxonomy): Eukaryota > Metazoa > Chordata > Mammalia > Artiodactyla > Tragulidae > Tragulus > Tragulus kanchil. Next base: position 77,443,233 of record JAIOJX010000029.1, on the reverse strand, counting down.
TGGCTAAAAGTAAATGGAGTCATAATTAAGTTAGCCAAAGAAAATATGAGACTGAGATTTCACAATCTAGGAAAGTTGACTTTCAAATGTAAAAATGGTGGAAACCTTACCATTCTGCAAAAGTTCCTGAAAGGTTTGTTTCATCAATTTATCTTCAAAAACCTTTTACAGAACATGTTCTGCGTAAACTGAACTGGAGATGAACATTAAATGTATAGTTATTTATAGAAATGAAAACTAAAAGTGATTTAAAGGGAGAAAGTATACAGTGCATTAGTGTATGCTTGATGTTCTGGCAGTGTAGACAAAGTACACCTATTTTACAAAAGGAAGAATAAGAAAAATACATGCAGAAATACTTGTGTTGCTTTCAATAGCCCTACTGGTGCTAGTATTGTGTGGGGCTCTGAATTGAAAGAAGACCGTTGCAAGCATAAGGAAGCTTAAGCACATTGTTTCAGTTTGGAACTAAGATGGTGCCTACAGGAAGAAATGAGGGCGTGATCTAAATTGTTAAGTGATGGTCAAAATTTCTGATTGGTTCTCCTGGTTTCAGCGCTCGTGGATGATTGCTTGACCTTTAGCTTGATTGGTGTAATCTATAGAAAGTCCTGTGCAAAACCCCCTTCACCTGTCTATAAAAGCTGTGAATCTACACTAATAAAGCGGAACTGCTCTTACGGAACCCCTGTCGTGTCTGATTGTCTCCCGCCTGCCGGGGGGCTAGGTGGCGGGAAGCAAGATTCACCTCTCTCCGAGATCTCCTGGTTCAGCCAGGGCAATCCCGCTGCCTTTCTTTCTGCAGAAGGCCCCTGCAGTATTGTCCTTCTGAAGCTATAGAATGCTCAATATAGAATCAAGAAAATTGGTAGTTTCAGGTTATTCCTGGTGATTCAGATGGTAAAGAATCCACCTGTAATAGAGGAGACCAGAGTTCGATCCCTGAGTTGGGAAGATCCCCTGGAGAAGGGAACAGCTACCCACTTCAGTATAATTGCCTAAACAATTCCATGGACAGAGGAGCCTGGTGACCTAAAGTCCATGGGGTTTCAAAAAGTCAGATGAACAGAGAGACTTTTCACTTTTTTCTTTAATGGTTTATTTTAATTCTGTTATCTACCATGTGTTTGAAAGTCATGATACTCACTGTGGAAAAAGAAAAAGCTGTGTAATAATGAATGGCTATAATAAGAACTTAAAGTTTTGAGTCAGAAGTTCAGCATGTATTCATCAGGGTTAATTTGTCTTTAGAATCCTAATTCTATCCACTAAAATAGCCTAAAAAATATCCAACCTTGTGAAATTATCCTCCTCAGCACACAAATTGTGAGCTTGGATTACTATTCCCACAAAAAAAGAATCAGAGGTTTTTGAATCAATGGTTGATTCTAGAACTTGAGCAAGAAATGTATAAGATAAGTCTATACTAGCCATAGCAAACAACATGGGAACCAGCATGCTTCTGCCAAAAGAACTCAGGAGACAATCTTCAGAAACCCACACCGGCCAATGAGGAATACTTTTTTTTTTCTTTTTTTTTTTACTTTTTCTCTTTTTTCTTGGCCACTTCTATTGGTCTTTCTTTGTTCTTTGCCCTGTGTGGGCCTCCCATCACAGTGGCCTCCCTCGTTGCAGAGCACCGGCTCTGGGCACATACGTTCCAGAGCTCTGGTTTGGTAGTTAGACATGTCGGTCCAGCCGCTAGGCAGCACGTGGAATCTTCCCAGGTCAGGGGTTGAACCAGCACCCCGTGCACTACAAGGTGGTATCCTTATCCACCAGGGAAGCCCCAGGAATAATTTGAGATTCAATGAAGATAACAATTACAATGAAATACAACCCACTAAGAGGTTTAAAACAAGGTTAATAGTAATATTTTAAAAATTGCCACAACCTATGCAGTTTTATAAAATAAACCATATTACTGCTTATCAAAATAAAATCTGATGGCAAGTCCCTCTACACAAAAGCATTGAAGCTAATAAAATAATATGACAGAGTTAGGTTATCAGCATTTTTAAATGTCTAAGGATTCATAAATAAGGACACATTTTCAATGACTGCTAAAATCACAAAGAGACAAGGGACTATGAACCCCCTAATGAAAAATGCACCTTATATTGTAATGCACTGAAACAGAGATTTAACCTTAACTACAACCTCTGAGTCCAGCAGATAATTTACAGGCAGGAAATACAGAACACCATGTCCATATTGCCATTAATATTTAACTATCCAAAATCCATTAATATTTAACTATCCAAAATCTAGACTGTGGGAAACTCAAGGAAACTGAGTTCTTTAATAGTTATTAGCAAGAAAAAGAAAGAGATTCAAGAGAAATCTGTAAATTAAAGCTAGATCAAATTGACTTATGGTTTCAGTTCAAACTGAATACAGTTTGGAATAGAGATGCAGATTTGGAGTCTTGCTCCTGCCCTGATTAGAAGAAAAAGCTTGAAAATCTGAATCAATTCCCTTTTGAATTTTCATGGAAATCACTACCCAGAAGCCGAGACAAACATGTTCAGAGAACCACAGCAGTATGCAGTTTACCTGATTCAGAAGTCAGACAATCCATAAGATGGTAGACATATGTAAATAATTGTCTTGGTGAATTCCTGCAAACTATGGACTGTGAAGTGACAAACTCTTGAGGGCTGTTGTCTTAGAGGGACATCATAGTTTCATGGGTCTTACTTCTAAGAATGCTGCTAGGTGTTCACATTCAGAGCCAAGAAAAATCACGTTTTGTGACTTCCAGGAAGAAGGGAAAGGCAAGAATTTTGAAATTCCACAAAATATTTGCCATTACAAAGGATTACTCTACAGGAAAAGAGATTTTAGCAGAACATTATCCCACTTGGAGATAGAAGGCTTAATTTACTCCAGTGTCTTTTCTTCCTGTACCATTCAAGACTAATCAATGTACAAGTGTAGAAGGACTTAAGGACACTATTCCAATGATCTCAGCACATGGGGTTTAAAATTGCCACAACCTATGCAGTTTTATAAAATAAACCATATTACTGCTTATCAAAATAAAATCTGATGGCAAGTCCCTCTACACAAAAGCATTGAAGCTAATAAAATAATATGACAGAGTTAGGTTATCAGCATTTTTAAATGTCTAAGGATTCATAAATAAGGACACATTTTCAATGACTGCTAAAATCACAAAGAGACAAGGGACTATGAACCCCCTAATGAAAAATGCACCTTATATTGTAATGCACTGAAACAGAGATTTAACCTTAACTACAACCTCTGAGTCCAGCAGATAATTTACAGGCAGGAAATACAGAACACCATGTCCATATTGCCATTAATATTTAACTATCCAAAATCCATTAATATTTAACTATCCAAAATCTAGACTGTGGGAAACTCAAGGAAACTGAGTTCTTTAATAGTTATTAGCAAGAAAAAGAAAGAGATTCAAGAGAAATCTGTAAATTAAAGCTAGATCAAATTGACTTATGGTTTCAGTTCAAACTGAATACAGTTTGGAATAGAGATGCAGATTTGGAGTCTTGCTCCTGCCCTGATTAGAAGAAAAAAGCTTGAAAATCTGAATCAATTCCCTTTTGAATTTTCATGGAAATCACTACCCAGAAGCCGAGACAAACATGTTCAGAGAACCACAGCAGTATGCAGTTTACCTGATTCAGAAGTCAGACAATCCATAAGATGGTAGACATATGTAAATAATTGTCTTGGTGAATTCCTGCAAACTATGGACTGTGAAGTGACAAACTCTTGAGGGCTGTTGTCTTAGAGGGACATCATAGTTTCATGGGTCTTACTTCTAAGAATGCTGCTAGGTGTTCACATTCAGAGCCAAGAAAAATCACGTTTTGTGACTTCCAGGAAGAAGGGAAAGGCAAGAATTTTGAAATTCCACAAAATATTTGCCATTACAAAGGATTACTCTACAGGAAAAGAGATTTTAGCAGAACATTATCCCACTTGGAGATAGAAGGCTTAATTTACTCCAGTGTCTTTTCTTCCTGTACCATTCAAGACTAATCAATGTACAAGTGTAGAAGGACTTAAGGACACTATTCCAATGATCTCAGCACATGGGGGTAGACCTATAAACAAATGGAGAATTAATTATAGGAACACTTATCCTTTCCTACAATTTTACATAAAACCAAAAGAGATTCAGTAAAATAATAGTGCATTATAGCTAGAAGAACCAAAATGCTCAGATTGTAAGTAATCTACCATGAAAATTAAAAAAAAAAAAAAATCCCCTTCTGTTCCTGGTAAGGAGGCAGGAAAATTAGCCATTTTGAAATACTCCAAGAGAATTTTCCTTATCAAAAGGCTATTTTTCTGGGGACGAGATTTTACCAGAGCCTTATCCTTCTTGAAGAAGATCAGTTGCCCCACTCTAGTCCTCCTGAGCTTCCCTATTTCACATATATATAGAAAGAAGCTAATGCTTACAAAGAGCACAGCCCATGGACACAGGCCTACTAAAAGTCTATTATTTGATTATGATTCCCTTCTCCCACACCTTACATCACAAATGTAAGACTCCTGTATGAGTGGATCAAAATTGAAAGAACAAGGTTCAGACTTTATTGAAAAAAATGATACTTATGGAAGTTCACACTTAATACAGGAGGAAGAACAAAAACAAGGATAATAAATGAATTTAAAAACTTTGGAACCAATTACTACATAAACTGTAATTCCTCAGCAGATTAAACCTAAAAACCCCAAATAAGAGCCTGTTTACATCAGTTTCTATTGCTCTACACATAATACTTGACTTTCAGCAAGAACGATAAAGAAGGCTAAGACTGAAGAATTGATGCTTTTGAACTGTGCTGTTGGAAAAGACTCTTGAGAGTCTCTTGGACTGCAAGGGATCAACCAGCCAATCCTAAGGGAAATCAACCCTGAATATTCATTGGAAGGACTGATGCTGAACCTGAAGCTCCAATACTCTGGCTACATGACAAGAAGAACTGATATATTGAAAAAGACCCTAATGCTGGGAAAGATTGAATGCAGGAGGAGAAGGAGGCAAAAAAAGAGATTTTAAGAACATTATCCCACTTGGAGATAGAAGGCTTAATTTACTCCAGTTTTTTTAAAGAAAAAAAAACCACTATTCCAATGATCTCAGCACATGGGGGTAGACCTATAAACAAATGGAGAATTAATTATAGGAACACTTATCCTTTCCTACAATTTTACATAAAACCAAAAGAGATTCAGTAAAATAATAGTGCATTATAGCTAGAAGAACCAAAATGCTCAGATTGTAAGTAATCTACCATGAAAATTAAAAAAAAAAAAAATCCCCTTCTGTTCCTGGTAAGGAGGCAGGAAAATTAGCCATTTTGAAATACTCCAAGAGAATTTTCCTTATCAAAAGGCTATTTTTCTGGGGACGAGATTTTACCAGAGCCTTATCCTTCTTGAAGAAGATCAGTTGCCCCACTCTAGTCCTCCTGAGCTTCCCTATTTCACATATATATAGAAAGAAGCTAATGCTTACAAAGAGCACAGCCCATGGACACAGGCCTACTAAAAGTCTATTATTTGATTATGATTCCCTTCTCCCACACCTTACATCACAAATGTAAGACTCCTGTATGAGTGGATCAAAATTGAAAGAACAAGGTTCAGACTTTATTGAAAAAAATGATACTTATGGAAGTTCACACTTAATACAGGAGGAAGAACAAAAACAAGGATAATAAATGAATTTAAAAACTTTGGAACCAATTACTACATAAACTGTAATTCCTCAGCAGATTAAACCTAAAAACCCCAAATAAGAGCCTGTTTACATCAGTTTCTATTGCTCTACACATAATACTTGACTTTCAGCAAGAACGATAAAGAAGGCTAAGACTGAAGAATTGATGCTTTTGAACTGTGCTGTTGGAAAAGACTCTTGAGAGTCTCTTGGACTGCAAGGGATCAACCAGCCAATCCTAAGGGAAATCAACCCTGAATATTCATTGGAAGGACTGATGCTGAACCTGAAGCTCCAATACTCTGGCTACATGACAAGAAGAACTGATATATTGAAAAAGACCCTAATGCTGGGAAAGATTGAATGCAGGAGGAGAAGGAGGCAAAAGAAGATGAGATAGTTGAATGGCATCTTCAATTCAGTGAACATGATGTTGAGCAAATTCTGGAAGATAGCAAAAGACAGGTAAACTGTGTGTGCTGCAGTCTATGGGGCAACAAAGATTCAGACACAACTTAGAGATTGAGCAACAAAAACAAGAACATATGATACCCGATTTTCAGCAAAAGTTATATGGCATACACATAGTTTTGAGTGACAAAGCATTGGAAACAGAGGTATGACACAGATTTTGTAATTATCAAGAGAATTTAGGTGAACAAAAGAATATTAATAATCAATAGCACTGTAATAAAAATAATGGGTACTACTGATGGGTTCATCAATAGACTAGATAGAGCTGAGGAAATAATCAGTAACTAAGCTTGAAGATACCCACAAGTTGGTAGAAGGAAGGAAATCATAAAAATCAGAGCAGACATAAATGAAAAAGAAATGGAGACAATAGCAAAGATGCATAAAGCTAAAAGCTTTTTTTATGAGAAGGTAAACAAAACTGACATGCCATTAACTAAACTCACCAAGAAACAGAGATAAGGCTCAAACCAATAAAGTTAGAAATGAAAATGGGGAAGCTACAACAGACAATGCAGAAATACAAAGGATCATATGAGACTACTACGAGCAACTATATGCCAATAAAATGGACAACCTAAAAAAATGAAAAGATTCATAGAAAAGTTAACATCCCAAATATGAATCAGGAAGATGTAAAAAATATGAATATACCAATCACAATCATGAAAACTGAAACTGTAAAGAAAATCTTCCAATAAAGTGTAGTCAGATAGCTTTACAGGTGAATTCTACCAAAAGTTAAAAGAAGAGCTAATAACTGTCCTGGTAAACTGTTCCAGAAAATTTCAGAGTTAGGAAAACTCCTGAACTCATTCTATAAGGCCACTGTCACCATGATACCAAAATCAGACAAAGTTGTCACTAAAACAAACAAACAAAACGCTATTTTTATCTTTTCAGGCCAGACAAAAAGTTGAAATTTCAAAATAAAGACCCTAATGCTGGGAAAGATTGAATGCAGGAGGAGAAGGAGGCAAAAGAAGATGAGATAGTTGAATGGCATCTTCAATTCAGTGAACATGATGTTGAGCAAATTCTGGAAGATAGCAAAAGACAGGTAAACTGTGTGTGCTGCAGTCTATGGGGCAACAAAGATTCAGACACAACTTAGAGATTGAGCAACAAAAACAAGAACATATGATACCCGATTTTCAGCAAAAGTTATATGGCATACACATAGTTTTGAGTGACAAAGCATTGGAAACAGAGGTATGACACAGATTTTGTAATTATCAAGAGAATTTAGGTGAACAAAAGAATATTAATAATCAATAGCACTGTAATAAAAATAATGGGTACTACTGATGGGTTCATCAATAGACTAGATAGAGCTGAGGAAATAATCAGTAACTAAGCTTGAAGATACCCACAAGTTGGTAGAAGGAAGGAAATCATAAAAATCAGAGCAGACATAAATGAAAAAGAAATGGAGACAATAGCAAAGATGCATAAAGCTAAAAGCTTTTTTCATGAGAAGGTAAACAAAACTGACATGCCATTAACTAAACTCACCAAGAAACAGAGATAAGGCTCAAACCAATAAAGTTAGAAATGAAAATGGGGAAGCTACAACAGACAATGCAGAAATACAAAGGATCATATGAGACTACTACGAGCAACTATATGCCAATAAAATGGACAACCTAAAAAAATGAAAAGATTCATAGAAAAGTTAACATCCCAAATATGAATCAGGAAGATGTAAAAAATATGAATATACCAATCACAATCATGAAAACTGAAACTGTAAAGAAAATCTTCCAATAAAGTGTAGTCAGATAGCTTTACAGGTGAATTCTACCAAAAGTTAAAAGAAGAGCTAATAACTGTCCTGGTAAACTGTTCCAGAAAATTTCAGAGTTAGGAAAACTCCTGAACTCATTCTATAAGGCCACTGTCACCATGATACCAAAATCAGACAAAGTTGTCACTAAAACAAACAAACAAAACGCTATTTTTATCTTTTCAGGCCAGTATCACTAATGAACATTGATGCAAAATTCCTGGATAAAATTCTAGCAAACAGAATCTAATAGCACATTATAAAGATTATATATCATGATCAAGTGGGCTTCCTTGCAGGGGATTCTTCAATGTATGTCAATCAATCAACGTAATACACCATGATAACAAATTGAAAAATTAAAAGTTATATATGATCATCTCAGTAGATGCAGAGAAAGAATTTGATGAAATTCAACATTCATTTATGATAGAAACTTTCCAGAATGTAGGCACAGAAGGAACATGCCTCATAATAGTAAAGGTCATATACTATAAACATTCTCAATGGTCAATAACTGAAAGCATTTCCCCTAAGTCTAGGAAGAAAGCAAGGGTATCCAGTCTTGTCACTATTATACAACATAGCTTTGCAAGTATTAGTCATATAAGTCAGAGACATAAAGAAAATAAAGGACACCAGATCAGAAAAGATGCAAAACCCTCACTGTTTGCAGATGACATATATTATACATAGAAAATTTTAAAGATGTCACTAGAAAATTATAAGAGCTAATCAATGGATAAAGTCACAGGATATAAAATTAATATAAACAAATCGCTTGCATTCGTATATACTATGGCGGATTCAGGTCAATGTGTGATAGTAAGCAACAAAACTCTGTAAAAAATAAAATAAAAAATTTGAAAGATAAATTAAGGAAATAATCCCATTTTCCATTGCAACAAAGGGATAAAATAACTATAAACAAACCTACCTAAAGGGACAGATGAACTCTATGAAGAAAACTGTAACATACTGATGAAAGAAATTAAAGACAACACAAACAGATGGAGAGATATACCCTGTTTTTTGACTGAATAAATCAATATTGTAAAAATGACCATACTACCCAAAGCAATCTGCAGAATTATAATCCCTATCAAACCACCAATGGTATTTTTCACAGAATTAGATCAAAAAATTTCACAATTTGTACAGAAACACAAAATACTCCAGATAGTCAAAGCAATATTGAGAAAGAAAAATGGAACTGAAAGATTCAGCCTTCTAACTTCAGACTATACCACAAAGCTATAGTCATCAAGACAGTATGATAGTGGCATACACACACACACGCACACACACCCAAAACAGAAATATAGAGCAATGGAACTAAACAGAAAGCCCAAAGATAAAAGCAAACATATATTGCTAGCATATATTTGATAAAGGAGGCAAGACTATACAATGGAGAAAAGACAGACTGTTCAAAAAGTGGTGCTGAGAAAAAATGAACAGCTACATGTAAAAGAATTAAATTAGAACACCTTTTAATATCATACACAAAAATAAAATCAAAATGGATTAAAGACAAATGTAAGACCAGAAACTATAGTTCACTTAGAGGAAAACCCTGGCGGTACACTCCTCTACAGAAATCACAGCAAGGTCCTCTATGACTCACCTCCTAGAGTAATAGAACTTAAAAAAGCAAAAATAAACAAATGTGATCTAATTAAACTTAAATTTTTTTTTCACAAACTATAAACAAGGTGAATAGACAACCCTCAGAAGGGGAGAAAGTAACAGCAAAGGAAGCGACTGACAAAAATTAAAAAAATATCTCCCAAATATATTAATGGATCATGAAGCTCAATACCAGAAAAATAAACACTTTAAAAAAGTAGGCAGGGCATCCCTGGTGGTCCAGTGGGTAAGGACACCGCCTTGCAGTGCAAGATCCCATGTGCCACGGAGGAGCTGTCCTCTGGACTGGACAGCGGATGTGTCCAATTATTGAACCAGAGCTCTGGGGTGCTTGTGCCCGGAACCAGTGCTCTGCAACAACAGAGGCCACAGCGATGGGAGGCCCACATGGGCTGAAAATCAAAGATAGATGAAAAATAGATAAATGAAAGACCAATAGAAGTGACTCAGCCGCCCCCCTCCCTCCTCACCCCACTCACCCCCCCAAAAAAAAAACTTAAAAAAAAAAAAAAAAAAAAACGTAGGCAAAAGACCTAAAGAGACATTTCTCCAAAGAAGACATGCAAATGGCTAATAAACACATGAAAATATCTTCAACAGCACTGATTATTAGAGAAATGCAAATCTAAACTAAAATTAGGTATCATCGCACAATAGTCAGAATGGCTATCATGAAAAAAATCTACAAGCAACAAATGCTGTAGAGGGTGTGCAGAAAAGAGAACCCTCTTGCACTGTTGGTGGAAATGTATGTTGATACAGTCAGTGTGGAGACAGTATGGGGATTCCTTTAAAATCTAGGAGTAAAACTAACATATCAATTAACAGTCCTACTACTGGGCATATAACTTGAGGAAACCATAACTAGAAAGGACAAATGTCCCCCAAAGTTCATTGCAGCACTATTTACTATAAGTAGGACATGGAGGGAACCTAGATGTCCATTAAAAAATGAACAAATAACATTATGCATATGTACAATTGAGTGATACTCAGTCAGACAGGAACACACCTGACTTAGTTCTAATGAGTTAGATAAGTCTAGAGAATATTATACAGAGAAAAGTGAGTTAGAAAGAGGAAAAACAAATGCCATATATTAATCTATACATACAGAATCTAGAAATATGGCACTGATACCCAATTTGTACAGCAGCAATGGAGACGTATACATAGAGAACAGAGTTGTAGAAACATAGAAGGAATGAGAGGGTGGGGCAACGAGAGTAACACTGAAGCATCTATACTATGATATGTAAAATACAGACAGTGGCTGTTCCCTGTGCTACTCAGGGAACTTGAACTGGGATGCTGTGACAACATAGAGGAATGGCAGGTGATGGGAGATTGGAGGAAGGTTCAAAATGAAAGGGACATATGTATACTTATGACAGATTCATGTTGATGTATGGCAGAAACTAACACAAAATAGTAAACCAATTATTCTCCATCCAAAAATGAATAAACTAAATCAAAAACATAAAAATTAAATATTGATGTAACATAATCTTACCTGAAATTCCTCAGATGAAGAGAGAACAGAACTAAGGAAATATTTTAAGTGATAATAGCAGATAATTTTTCCAAATTAATTACAGATACAAAAACTCAGACACAGGAAACTCAGGAATATCAAGTAAAATAAAGACAAAACAAAACAACCCTACAATTAGGGGCTTCCCTGGTGGTCTAGTAGGTAAAAAATCTGCCTTGCCATGCAAGGGGCACCAGTTTGATCCCTGGCCCAGAAAGATCCGACATGCTGCAGAGGGGCTGGACCAGCATGTCCAATTATGAGTCACCGCTCTGGAGTGCATGTGTCCAGAGCCAGTGCTCTGCAACAACAAGATGGGCTGCTTCCATGGGAGGCCTACACAGGCTGAAGAATAAAGATGGATGAAAACCAAATAAATAAAAAAATCAATAAAAAGAGGTCAAATAATTAAAAAAAAAAACTACAATTAGCAATATCACACTGAAAAAGAAGCCAGAGGAAAAAAGAAACTATTTATAGAGAAACAGAGAAATAAATATAATGTAATGAACGCAGAGACCAAAGAAGAAAAATCAAAGTATTTTAAAAAAAGAAACTAGAGCTCCATATGCAGAGAAATTGTACTGAAGAGAAAAAAAAATTAATCAAATAAACAAAGGAACATATAACTTGTAAAACATTTTTATATTCACTAAAAGTAGTATATAAAACTTTTAGTTGTCTGCATATATATATATATGTATATATATATATATATATATATATGGAGAGAGAGAGAGAAACTTAAATATATGGCAGTACTAAACCACCTTACCTATGTCCTGAGACACCTTTACGGAGATCAAGAACCTAGAGTTAGAACTGGAAATGGAACAGACTGGTTCAAAATTGGGAAAGGAATACAACAGACTGTATATCGTCATCCTGTTTATTTAGTTTCTATGGAGTATACATCATGCAAAATACTGAGCTGGATGAATCACAAACTGGAAACAAGATTCCTGGGAGAAAGGTCAACTGCCTCAAATATGCATACGATAACATTCTACCTGCAAAAAGTGAAGAGGAAAAAAAATAGACTCTTTATGAAAATAAAAGAGAGTGGAAAAGCTGGCTTAAAAATGCAACATTCAAAAATGAAGATCATGGCATCTGGTCCCATCACTTCATGGCAAATGAAGGTGGGAAAAAGGAAGCAGTGGCAGATTTTGTTTTCTTGGGCTCCAAAATCGTGTGGACAGTTACTGCATTCATGAAATTGAAAGATGCTTCCTACAATTAGGGGCTTCCCTGGTGGTCTAGTAGGTAAAAAATCTGCCTTGCCATGCAAGGGGCACCAGTTTGATCCCTGGCCCAGAAAGATCCGACATGCTGCAGAGGGGCTGGACCAGCATGTCCAATTATGAGTCACCGCTCTGGAGTGCATGTGTCCAGAGCCAGTGCTCTGCAACAACAAGATGGGCTGCTTCCATGGGAGGCCTACACAGGCTGAAGAATAAAGATGGATGAAAACCAAATAAATAAAAAAATCAATAAAAAGAGGTCAAATAATTAAAAAAAAAAACTACAATTAGCAATATCACACTGAAAAAGAAGCCAGAGGAAAAAAGAAACTATTTATAGAGAAACAGAGAAATAAATATAATGTAATGAACGCAGAGACCAAAGAAGAAAAATCAAAGTATTTTAAAAAAAGAAACTAGAGCTCCATATGCAGAGAAATTGTACTGAAGAGAAAAAAAAATTAATCAAATAAACAAAGGAACATATAACTTGTAAAACATTTTTATATTCACTAAAAGTAGTATATAAAACTTTTAGTTGTCTGCATATATATATATATGTATATATATATATATATATATATATGGAGAGAGAGAGAGAAACTTAAATATATGGCAGTACTAAACCACCTTACCTATGTCCTGAGACACCTTTACGGAGATCAAGAACCTAGAGTTAGAACTGGAAATGGAACAGACTGGTTCAAAATTGGGAAAGGAATACAACAGACTGTATATCGTCATCCTGTTTATTTAGTTTCTATGGAGTATACATCATGCAAAATACTGAGCTGGATGAATCACAAACTGGAAACAAGATTCCTGGGAGAAAGGTCAACTGCCTCAAATATGCATACGATAACATTCTACCTGCAAAAAGTGAAGAGGAAAAAAAATAGACTCTTTATGAAAATAAAAGAGAGTGGAAAAGCTGGCTTAAAAATGCAACATTCAAAAATGAAGATCATGGCATCTGGTCCCATCACTTCATGGCAAATGAAGGTGGGAAAAAGGAAGCAGTGGCAGATTTTGTTTTCTTGGGCTCCAAAATCGTGTGGACAGTTACTGCATTCATGAAATTGAAAGATGCTTCCTCCTTGGAAGGAAAGTTATGACAAACCTAGAAAGGATATTAAAAAACAGAAACATCACTTTGCTGACAAAGATTCATACAGTCAAAGCTATGGGTTTTCCAGTAGTTATGTATGGATTTGAGATTTGGTCCACTGAGTGCTTTCAAATTGAGATGCTGGAGAAGAGTCTTGAGACTCTTGTGCAGAGTAAGGAGATCAAACCAAGGAATCTTAAAGGAAATCAACCTTGAATATTCCTTGGAAGGACTCATGCTGAAGCTTAAGCTCCAATACTTTGGCCACTTGATGTGAATAGTCCATTCATTGAAATGGGAGTGGGAGTGATTGAAGGCAAAGAAGAGCGCAGCAGAGAATGAGATGACATCACTGATTCAACAGACATGAATTTGAGCAAACTCTGTTAGACACTGAAGGACAAGAAGCCTATTATGCTGCAGTCCATGGGGTCCCAAAAAGTTGGACACAGCTTAGTGACTGAATAACAACAAAAAACAAATACATAGAAAAGAAGAAATATATAAAATCAATAACTTAATGTTGCAGTTATGAAACGAAAGAAAGAAGAACAGTTTAAGCCTAAAGGAAACAGAAAAGGGACAATAAAAATAAAACAGAAGTATGGGGCTCTGAATTGAAAGAGGACCATTGCAAGCATAAGGAAGCTTAAGCACATTGTTTCAGTTTGGAGCTAAGATGGCACCTACAGGAAGAGTCGAGGGCATGATCTAAATTGTTAAGTGATGATCAAAATTTCTGATTGGTTCCCCTGGTTTCCGCGCTCGTGGATGATTGCTTGATCTTTAGCTTGATTGGTGTAATCCATAGGAAGTCCCATGCAAACCCGCCTTCACTTGCCTATAATAGCTGTGAATCTGCATTAATAAAACGGAACTGCTTTGACGGAACCCCTGTCGCGTCTGATTGTCTCCCGCCTGCCGGGGGGCTGGGTGGCGGATGGAAGACCCACCTCTTTCCGAGATCTCTCGGTTCAGCTGGGGGCAATGCCGCTGCCTTCCTTTCTGTGGAAGGCCTCCACACAGAAGTCTGTGATACCAAACAACAATAAAGTGAAATCAATGAAAGAAAAATTTTAAAGTCAGATAATAAATATTTTATCAGATTAACCAAGTGAAAACTGAGAAGGTACAAATTACCAACATCAGATATGTAGAAGAATTTATCATACTGGTCCCACAGATTCTGATAGGCTAATAAAAGAATACTGCAAAAGTACTAATAGGTGATAGATGACGTTAAGGTTACCATGAACCGTGTTGGCTTTTTAATTTCTGATGGAGAAGAATTTACATTGGGACCATACGACTGGGGTGGATCAAGCTACTAAATTTGGTGATAAGATGGGGAAACTTCCAGCATAGACACTGGAGGACTCAGCTAAGCTACTCAATACTTTGGCCACTTGATGTGAATAGTCCATTCATTGAAATGGGAGTGGGAGTGATTGAAGGCAAAGAAGAGCGCAGCAGAGAATGAGATGACATCACTGATTCAACAGACATGAATTTGAGCAAACTCTGTTAGACACTGAAGGACAAGAAGCCTATTATGCTGCAGTCCATGGGGTCCCAAAAAGTTGGACACAGCTTAGTGACTGAATAACAACAAAAAACAAATACATAGAAAAGAAGAAATATATAAAATCAATAACTTAATGTTGCAGTTATGAAACGAAAGAAAGAAGAACAGTTTAAGCCTAAAGGAAACAGAAAAGGGACAATAAAAATAAAACAGAAGTATGGGGCTCTGAATTGAAAGAGGACCATTGCAAGCATAAGGAAGCTTAAGCACATTGTTTCAGTTTGGAGCTAAGATGGCACCTACAGGAAGAGTCGAGGGCATGATCTAAATTGTTAAGTGATGATCAAAATTTCTGATTGGTTCCCCTGGTTTCCGCGCTCGTGGATGATTGCTTGATCTTTAGCTTGATTGGTGTAATCCATAGGAAGTCCCATGCAAACCCGCCTTCACTTGCCTATAATAGCTGTGAATCTGCATTAATAAAACGGAACTGCTTTGACGGAACCCCTGTCGCGTCTGATTGTCTCCGCCTGCCGGGGGGCTGGGTGGCGGATGGAAGACCCACCTCTTTCCGAGATCTCTCGGTTCAGCTGGGGGCAATGCCGCTGCCTTCCTTTCTGTGGAAGGCCTCCACACAGAAGTCTGTGATACCAAACAACAATAAAGTGAAATCAATGAAAGAAAAATTTTAAAGTCAGATAATAAATATTTTATCAGATTAACCAAGTGAAAACTGAGAAGGTACAAATTACCAACATCAGATATGTAGAAGAATTTATCATACTGGTCCCACAGATTCTGATAGGCTAATAAAAGAATACTGCAAAAGTACTAATAGGTGATAGATGACGTTAAGGTTACCATGAACCGTGTTGGCTTTTTAATTTCTGATGGAGAAGAATTTACATTGGGATCAAACGACTCGGGGGTGGTCACTCAGAGCTTAATGCAGTGAAAAGTTTAGTAAAGTAAGTACATAAAGGATAGGGGAAAGCTTCCAGCATAGACACTGGAGGAGGGATAGAAGAGTATCCCCACTTTGCCAGTTTATGCATGACAATTTGTATTTTCCAGTGGGTTATTAAAACAATAGATTAAAGTCGTAAAGACATTCCAGTCCTACACCCACAACATGAGATTAGCCAGGGAATAAGCTTCGGGCTAGGTGAGACATTCTCGTGTAATGACCTTTCTAGGCCCACAGTGTCAACATAAGACAATAAACTTAGATTTGGGTTGATCTTATCATAACAAATATTTCAGGTTAGGAAAATACCTGTCCTTCTTCTTTTTGTCCCTCACCTCCTTCTCCTTATCAAATATGCCTATGAACTCCTTTCATTCTGAACCCCTTTCATTCCCCCCTTTTTCTTTTAGGAGAATTATGTTGCCAGGTGAAGGGGATGACAACCAATCTGGCTTCTTTGAGCTGAGCAGAGGCATGATCCCTAAATTATTGAGGCAACATACTCTCCTTACCCTTTATTAGGGTCTTTGATCCAGGGGTCCTAAGTAATAGTTGCAGGAGGTTGTAGGAACCTGAACAATTATTTGTAACTTAAAAGTATTTAGACAGTTGGAGACAAATTTTACTATGTAATTGTAGATATAAGGAGCAAACAGTAAAAAACAAATCAATTATTATAGAAAGTCTTTCTTAAGTGGAGAAATCTGTCTTATAGTAGGAGCCTTGAACTGAAGAGGGGCATGGTCCACATATCTAGCAGCGAATTGTCTGAGTTGGCGGCTGCATTTTCACAATGTCTGTTGAAAAAAAAGTTTAAAGATGGTGTTTACTAAAAAAGATGAATGACTTGAGAGGTGTGGGTTAAGTTTTATATGGGACATAATTAGGACAGCAGCCTAGGAGGCAGTGCCCCAGATAGCTCTGAGAGACTGGTCCAAAGAGACAGCAGCAGAAGAACCAATATTTAAGAATTACCATGAGAGTTTTTTTAATAGGGGTGTTCACATAGACACTGGGCAAGAGGGAGAAGTTTACATTGGGATCAAACGACTGGGGTGGTCACTCAGAGCTTAATGCAGTGAAAAGTTTAGTAAAGTAAGTACATAAAGGATAGGGGAAAGCTTCCAGCATAGACACTGGAGGAGGGATAGAAGAGTATCCCCACTTTGCCAGTTTATGCATGACAATTTGTATTTTCCAGTGGGTTATTAAAACAATAGATTAAAGTCGTAAAGACATTCCAGTCCTACACCCACAACATGAGATTAGCCAGGGAATAAGCTTCGGGCTAGGTGAGACATTCTCGTGTAATGACCTTTCTAGGCCCACAGTGTCAACATAAGACAATAAACTTAGATTTGGGTTGATCTTATCATAACAAATATTTCAGGTTAGGAAAATACCTGTCCTTCTTCTTTTTGTCCCTCACCTCCTTCTCCTTATCAAATATGCCTATGAACTCCTTTCATTCTGAACCCCTTTCATTCCCCCCTTTTTCTTTTAGGAGAATTATGTTGCCAGGTGAAGGGGATGACAACCAATCTGGCTTCTTTGAGCTGAGCAGAGGCATGATCCCTAAATTATTGAGGCAACATACTCTCCTTACCCTTTATTAGGGTCTTTGATCCAGGGGTCCTAAGTAATAGTTGCAGGAGGTTGTAGGAACCTGAACAATTATTTGTAACTTAAAAGTATTTAGACAGTTGGAGACAAATTTTACTATGTAATTGTAGATATAAGGAGCAAACAGTAAAAAACAAATCAATTATTATAGAAAGTCTTTCTTAAGTGGAGAAATCTGTCTTATAGTAGGAGCCTTGAACTGAAGAGGGGCATGGTCCACATATCTAGCAGCGAATTGTCTGAGTTGGCGGCTGCATTTTCACAATGTCTGTTGAAAAAAAAGTTTAAAGATGGTGTTTACTAAAAAAGATGAATGACTTGAGAGGTGTGGGTTAAGTTTTATATGGGACATAATTAGGACAGCAGCCTAGGAGGCAGTGCCCCAGATAGCTCTGAGAGACTGGTCCAAAGAGACAGCAGCAGAAGAACCAATATTTAAGAATTACCATGAGGAGTTTTAATGTTTTTTTTTTTTTTAATATGATGAGATGTAAGGATTGAGATAATAAAATCTGTTTTTAAAAGTATCTACTTATCTAAAGATCTGTCCCACCGGATTTTCTGGAGCACAGAGTGCCTCTATCTCACCCTGATCTCCATCGGGGTATTGAAGGTCAGCAGCTTTCAACAGCATGAGGTCTCAACCTCACCCTGATCTCTTTAGTGGATGTTGAAGGTTAGCAGTTCTCAACAGCACAGGGTCTATTCTCCATAGAGGCAGAGGGTAAATGTCCGTGTTGTCCAGTCATTGGCAATGTAATTGGTAAATGCCAATTTGTAGTTGACACTCTCCCCTTGTGGTCATAAATCTGATCATTTTAGGGGTCATTTCATAACCATTTGTCTTACGTTGCTGGGAAGGCTGATTTCTAGGTCTAGGGAAGAAGGTTTTTTGATGATAGTCCACTTAATGTGTTTATTATGGACTAGGTCTTAATAGTTAAGGTTCTCTGGACCCCTGCCTCTTAGTTATGGTCTAGGAAAACATTCTCTCATTGTATCTTCTCACACCTACAGTTGCACTATTACAATTATTAATCATGTGTCTCGTCAAACATTTTATCAACTCTTTTAAGGCTAGTTATTTCCGTTATTTTTGTTGGAGGTTCGGTCATAACACTTGGCAATACAAGAAACAATAATCTTTTAAAATAGGCAAAATACAAATAGTATAAATAAGTGAATGTGTTAGTCGTGAGTCTCACACTAAACCAGTTTTTGAAAAGGATAGTCAATTATAGAAAGTCTTTCTTAAGTGGAGAAATCTGTCTTATAGTAGGAGCCTTGAACTGAAGAGGGGCATGGTCCACATATCTAGCAGCGAATTGTCTGAGTTGGCGGCTGCATTTTCACAATGTCTGTTGAAAAAAAAGTTTAAAGATGGTGTTTACTAAAAAAGATGAATGACTTGAGAGGTGTGGGTTAAGTTTTATATGGGACATAATTAGGACAGCAGCCTAGGAGGCAGTGCCCCAGATAGCTCTGAGAGACTGGTCCAAAGAGACAGCAGCAGAAGAACCAATATTTAAGAATTACCATGAGGAGTTTTAATGTTTTTTTTTTTTTTAATATGATGAGATGTAAGGATTGAGATAATAAAATCTGTTTTTAAAAGTATCTACTTATCTAAAGATCTGTCCCACCGGATTTTCTGGAGCACAGAGTGCCTCTATCTCACCCTGATCTCCATCGGGGTATTGAAGGTCAGCAGCTTTCAACAGCATGAGGTCTCAACCTCACCCTGATCTCTTTTAGTGGATGTTGAAGGTTAGCAGTTCTCAACAGCACAGGGTCTATTCTCCATAGAGGCAGAGGGTAAATGTCCGTGTTGTCCAGTCATTGGCAATGTAATTGGTAAATGCCAATTTGTAGTTGACACTCTCCCCTTGTGGTCATAAATCTGATCATTTTAGGGGTCATTTCATAACCATTTGTCTTACGTTGCTGGGAAGGCTGATTTCTAGGTCTAGGGAAGAAGGTTTTTTGATGATAGTCCACTTAATGTGTTTATTATGGACTAGGTCTTAATAGTTAAGGTTCTCTGGACCCCTGCCTCTTAGTTATGGTCTAGGAAAACATTCTCTCATTGTATCTTCTCACACCTACAGTTGCACTATTACAATTATTAATCATGTGTCTCGTCAAACATTTTATCAACTCTTTTAAGGCTAGTTATTTCCGTTATTTTTGTTGGAGGTTCGGTCATAACACTTGGCAATACAAGAAACAATAATCTTTTAAAATAGGCAAAATACAAATAGTATAAATAAGTGAATGTGTTAGTCGTGAGTCTCTCACACTAAACCAGTTTTTGAAAAGATAGTCAAAACTAGGTTATGGGTCACTTAAGGCAGAAATCTGATTTTTATATGGTTTAAATAAACATTAAAGGATTTATCAGGTATGGAAATGCAGCATATAGTTTGAATTAAAGTGCAGATAACATTTTTGAGATGTTATATGGTGCTAAGGGCCTTGCAGTTGTGTAACACTGCCTTTATCAATATAGACATATCAGAATTTTATAGGCTAATAACCTAGTTGTTATCATTTAAAGTTTATTAAAATTGCTAAGGCTTTGATATGGCCAATTATATTTTCAGTTCTATTGAAGGCACAAAGAATAGTTGTCATATCCATAGAATATAGTTCTTTTTACCCGTTGGGCTGATGTTAATGGTAGATTGGTTGAGATTATCCCTAATTTGTTAACATGTATGACCTTAAATTTATTTGAATCTTAGGCTAGACCTTTTACATCTATCTCTGTAATTATCAAGGCCATAAATTATTGCCATAAATCTACTGAATCTCATACCAGTCACTGTCTCTTTTAAGGGTAATAATAGGCATAGTTTATAAAGTATTCAGCCTAGTTTTTAAATATTGCTAGGTTGATCATCTTTTTAAAATATGATTTAATTGTTTCAAACTTTTTAAGTTTAAATGACCACAGTCTGTGTTAGTCATATACATCTATCTCATAATTATGGGAGTTTTTCCTTTAAAAAATGAGAGGTTACAGATATTTTTTTAAATTAAGAATTAGCTTCAGAACTTTCATTGAGTTTGACTGATGCTAAGAGAACAGGGTCTGAGCAGGTATTCATTGGCCAGCTGAGAGGATCTCATCTAGCAAAACCATGAAGGCAGAGCAGAACCTAACTCTCTTTTAAAGTAAAATTTTTAGGGGGTATCTAATTAGAGCCTTGGCAGCTAGAAATCCGCTAAGGCAACCCAGAATAATAGACAAAGGAAATTAGCCACAACCCAAAAATTGGATTGAGATTTTAACTAGCATAGAATTATGCCCATGATAGAAAACATTTGACTGATAAGTCCAAGAAATCAAGAAAACATTATGAATGATCATATGAGTCAGGTCCAGCATCTAGGGCGAGCTGTCCACTTCTGATGTCGTCTTCTTCTCGTCCTAGTGTAGTGTAGTTTTCTCTGTTCTAACATCGTTTTAAAGTGAGTCAAGGTCAGCAGACATCTCTATGAATCTAGTGTAGGGATCTTTGGAAGTGAGAATCAATCTAAGCGTCAAACTGTCTTTCAATTTCACTGTGTATAAACTAGTTAAGAGTATCTGATAAAAAGGTCCTTTCATCTAGGTTGAAGACAGTCAGACAGTCCCTTATATGGTGTCCTTTTTCAGTCTTGTTTGCAGGTTGTGAGGCATCTGTTCTTCATCTAAAGATATCTAAAGATCTGAAGCTACTGAAACAAGATTCAGAAACAAACCGAGACTGTCCTTTAATATTTTAATTAAATTTTACATTAATATACCTTAAGAGCAAAGAACTACCCAGAAAATGAGTCTTAATAGATTTATATCTGTATTAGCAAACTGGGGTTTAACACTAATTGAAACATTTTTTTTGTCTATAGACTCACTTTTAATTTTTCTAAGTATAACCAAATTAAGGCTTCTTTTTGATATCGATCTGGCCTCAAAAGCTTAGCCTGATTATTTATATAATCATAACTGTCTTGTGGAAACTTTGTAGAGTCTCACAATGAACTTTTAAAATACAGCCTTTCGGGGTTAGGAAAGTTAGGCCAAAGGTTTATCACAGATTTTACCAAACAGATCTAACTGATTTGTTCTCTTCTCAAGTTCTCTGAAATTTCTTGAGACTTCTATACTTGTTAGTGAGAAAACTTTCCTAACTTATCTGATAAAGTTACTGAAAGCTGAGAAATTTTAGTCTCTAGAGATGTCAGAAAAAGAGAAAAGATAAATGTTTCAATTTGCTGATAAATAATAATTTACCAAAATACTATTAAGTTATAATTAGTTTGAGGGGAAGGTTTTTCTTACACCTGGAAAACACAGATCCAAACTAGTAATTTTTAGGTAAACCATAAAGTTATATTTGTCAGTTTATTCAGTCCTTGGATTGAGATTTTAACTAGCATAGAATTATGCCCATGATAGAAAACATTTGACTGATAAGTCCAAGAAATCAAGAAAACATTATGAATGATCATATGAGTCAGGTCCAGCATCTAGGGCGAGCTGTCCACTTCTGATGTCGTCTTCTTCTCGTCCTAGTGTAGTGTAGTTTTCTCTGTTCTAACATCGTTTTAAAGTGAGTCAAGGTCAGCAGACATCTCTATGAATCTAGTGTAGGGATCTTTGGAAGTGAGAATCAATCTAAGCGTCAAACTGTCTTTCAATTTCACTGTGTATAAACTAGTTAAGAGTATCTGATAAAAAGGTCCTTTCATCTAGGTTGAAGACAGTCAGACAGTCCCTTATATGGTGTCCTTTTTCAGTCTTGTTTGCAGGTTGTGAGGCATCTGTTCTTCATCTAAAGATATCTAAAGATCTGAAGCTACTGAAACAAGATTCAGAAACAAACCGAGACTGTCCTTTAATATTTTAATTAAATTTTACATTAATATACCTTAAGAGCAAAGAACTACCCAGAAAATGAGTCTTAATAGATTTATATCTGTATTAGCAAACTGGGGTTTAACACTAATTGAAACATTTTTTTTGTCTATAGACTCACTTTTAATTTTTCTAAGTATAACCAAATTAAGGCTTCTTTTTGATATCGATCTGGCCTCAAAAGCTTAGCCTGATTATTTATATAATCATAACTGTCTTGTGGAAACTTTGTAGAGTCTCACAATGAACTTTTAAAATACAGCCTTTCGGGGTTAGGAAAGTTAGGCCAAAGGTTTATCACAGATTTTACCAAACAGATCTAACTGATTTGTTCTCTTCTCAAGTTCTCTGAAATTTCTTGAGACTTCTATACTTGTTAGTGAGAAAACTTTCCTAACTTATCTGATAAAGTTACTGAAAGCTGAGAAATTTTAGTCTCTAGAGATGTCAGAAAAAGAGAAAAGATAAATGTTTCAATTTGCTGATAAATAATAATTTACCAAAATACTATTAAGTTATAATTAGTTTGAGGGGAAGGTTTTTCTTACACCTGGAAAACACAGATCCAAACTAGTAATTTTTAGGTAAACCATAAAGTTATATTTGTCAGTTTATTCAGTCCTTGGTTAGTCTTTGTGAAGTCATTAGGTTTTCCATTGGAATCTTTTACTTTCCTACTCAGTTCAGAAGCTGGTATTCATCTAAGAGTCCTTTCTAATTCTTGAAGAAGAACCATTTTTGAAAAACTTTGTTAGTACTGACAATATTTTAATATATTAACTAGAATGACAACTGATAACATTTACCCGAACATGTCAGAATTTCAGGAACCTTATATCGTTTCTAGGATATCTATATTAGTAACATTTATCAATAACCAGAAACTTAGCACTTATTTGAGAATATCTCCCATATAACTTAACATACAAAATGAACTTAATTAGTGTAATACCTCTGTGTGAGGTGTTTCAGAGGCCCTCTGAAGAATCACCAAGTTAATTACAAGTCAAAAATACTTTATTAGAATAATTTAGGAAGTTTTGTCAACAAATATCAAAAAAGATTTAGAACATTCAGATAGGATTATAGGTCATTGTGAAGCAACAGCTATTCGCATAGCCAAAGCCAAATATAGGACAGACATTTTAAGAGGTAAATAAACTTATACCTATTATCAAAGACAGTTCAATATCCATTCATTTAAAGGTAAACAATTAAATTTTAAACATTGTCAGTCCTAACCATCCACAAAATGTTACTTAGGGTCCACTTTCCACAAACTTTCTGATCACTTTCTGTATCCATCAATTTATTCTCTCATCTTGAAATAGCCATCTGTAAGCCAGACCTACTTTTTTTTTTTAATTGACTTTTTTTTCTTTAATTTAATTTTTTTTTTAAGTTTTTACAGAGTTTTGTTGTTCACAGACATGTATGTTCCCAAATCAGTCATATGCACATCCCTGGTCTTTTCACCTCTCCCACCCATCAACATCTCACCCCTCCCACCTGTCACACTGGATCCCTGCAGAAATTCCTATTCCCTTAGCGCAATGACAATAGTGATCTTTTTCACGTATGTTAGTATAGGTTTCCGTTTTACTCCTGATATGTCTCCCACCCACTATTCATTCACCAAAATATCCATATGTCTATTCTCTGTCTGTTTTTTCCATGAGTTCACTGCATGTGCCATCATTACCCTTTTACTAGATTCCATATATATGTGTTAGTAAACTGTACTTGTCTTTTGCTTTTTGACTTACTTCACTTTGCAATAGGTTCTAGATCCAACCACCTCATTAGAACTGATTCTCCTGCATTTTTACAGCTGAAAAGTACTCCATTGTATATATGTACCAGGGCTTCTGTATCCATTCATTTGTCGATGGACATCTGGGTTGCTTCCATGTTCTAGCTATTGTATAGAGAGCTGCCATGAACATTAGGGTACAGGCGATTCTTTCAGTTTTGATTTCCTCAGGATATAAACCTAACAGTGGTATTGCTGGGTCGTATGGTGCTTCTATTTTAAGGAATCTTCATACCTTCAAGGATTAATTTGTCAAACAATATCAAAAAGTGTAATACCTCTGTGTGAGGTGTTTCAGAGGCCCTCTGAAGAATCACCAAGTTAATTACAAGTCAAAAATACTTTATTAGAATAATTTAGGAAGTTTTGTCAACAAATATCAAAAAAGATTTAGAACATTCAGATAGGATTATAGGTCATTGTGAAGCAACAGCTATTCGCATAGCCAAAGCCAAATATAGGACAGACATTTTAAGAGGTAAATAAACTTATACCTATTATCAAAGACAGTTCAATATCCATTCATTTAAAGGTAAACAATTAAATTTTAAACATTGTCAGTCCTAACCATCCACAAAATGTTACTTAGGGTCCACTTTCCACAAACTTTCTGATCACTTTCTGTATCCATCAATTTATTCTCTCATCTTGAAATAGCCATCTGTAAGCCAGACCTACTTTTTTTTTTTAATTGATTTTTTTTTCTTTAATTTAATTTTTTTTTTAAGTTTTTACAGAGTTTTGTTGTTCACAGACATGTATGTTCCCAAATCAGTCATATGCACATCCCTGGTCTTTTCACCTCTCCCACCCATCAACATCTCACCCCTCCCACCTGTCACACTGGATCCCTGCAGAAATTCCTATTCCCTTAGCGCAATGACAATAGTGATCTTTTTCACGTATGTTAGTATAGGTTTCCGTTTTACTCCTGATATGTCTCCCACCCACTATTCATTCACCAAAATATCCATATGTCTATTCTCTGTCTGTTTTTTCCATGAGTTCACTGCATGTGCCATCATTACCCTTTTACTAGATTCCATATATATGTGTTAGTAAACTGTACTTGTCTTTTGCTTTTTGACTTACTTCACTTTGCAATAGGTTCTAGATCCAACCACCTCATTAGAACTGATTCTCCTGCATTTTTACAGCTGAAAAGTACTCCATTGTATATATGTACCAGGGCTTCTGTATCCATTCATTTGTCGATGGACATCTGGGTTGCTTCCATGTTCTAGCTATTGTATAGAGAGCTGCCATGAACATTAGGGTACAGGCGATTCTTTCAGTTTTGATTTCCTCAGGATATAAACCTAACAGTGGTATTGCTGGGTCGTATGGTGCTTCTATTTTTAAGGAATCTTCATACTGTCTTCCATAGAGGCTGTATCAATTTACATTCCCACCAGCAATGCAAGAGGGTTCCTTTTCCTCCGCAACCTCTCCAGCATTTAGTGTCTGTCGATTTATTGATGATGACCATTCTGACGGGTGTGAGGTAGTATCTCACTGTACTTTTGATTTGCATTTCTCTAATAATAAATGAGGTTGAGCATCGTTTCATGTGTTTTGGGGCCATCTGTATGTCCTCTTTGGAGAGGTGTCTGTTCAGATCTTTTTCCCATTTTTTGATTGGATGATTCATTTTTCCAGTGCTGAGTTGTCCGAGTTACTTGTAGATTTTGGAGATTAATTCTTTGTCTCTTATTTCATTTGCTATTAATTTCTCCCATTCTGTGGGGTGTCTGTTCAGCTTTTTTGTGATTTCTTTTGCTGTACAAAAGCTTTTCAGTTTCATTAGGTCCCACATGTTCATTTTTGTTTTAATTCTGCTATTCTAGTAGGTGGGTCATGGAAGATCTTGCCTGATTTATGTCTTTGAGTGTTTTGCCTACATTCTCCTCTAAGAGTTTGATGGTTTCTGGTCCTACATTGAGGTCTTTAATCCATTTTATGTTGATCTTTGTGTATGGTGTCAGGGAATGTTCCAATTTCATGTTTTTTGCATGTCTAATTTTCCCAGCACCATTTGTTGAAGAGGCTGTCTTGGTCCCATTTTATAGTTTCACCTCCTTTGTCAAAAATAAGGTATCCATAAATGTGTCTGTGTATCTCTGATTTCTCTATCTTGTTCCATTGGTCTATACTTCTGTTTTTGTGTAGGTACCATACTGTCTTGATGACTGTTGCTTTGTACTATAGTGTAAAGTTAGGGAAGCTGATTCGTCCAGCTTCATTTTTCTTTCTAAGAATTGCTTTGGCTATTTGGGGTCTTTTGTGTTTCAATATGAACTGCGTTATTCTTTGGTTTAGTTCTGTGAAGAATGTCATCGGTAGTTTGATAAGGATCACATTTAATCTGTAGATGCTATTTGGTCATTTTCAAAATATTGATTCCTCCAACCCAGGAACATGGAATATCTCTGAATCTGTTTAAGTCTTCTTTAATTTCTTTCATGAATGTCTTGCAATATTCTGTGTATAGTTCTTCTG
This sequence comes from Tragulus kanchil, assembly GCA_022376925.1. Lineage (NCBI taxonomy): Eukaryota > Metazoa > Chordata > Mammalia > Artiodactyla > Tragulidae > Tragulus > Tragulus kanchil. The sequence continues at coordinate 77,416,385 of JAIOJX010000029.1, read as the reverse complement.
TTTCTTTGGGTAGGTTTCTTCCTAGATATTGCATTCGTTTTGTTGCCGTGATGAAGGGAATTGACTCTTTTATTTCATTTTCTGATTTTTCATTGTTTGTGTATAGGGATGCCAGTGATTTCTGAGTATTGATTTTGTATCCCACAATTCTGCTGAATTCTTTGATAGATCTAGTAGTTTTCAAATAATGTCTTTGGGATTTTCAATTTATAATATCATGTCATCTGCAAAAAAGAGAGAGCTTTACTTCTTCTTTTCCAATCTGGATTCCTTTTATTTCTTTCTCTTCTCTTATTGCTGTTGCTAGAACTTCCAGGACTATGTTGAATAGTAGTGGTGAAAGTGGACACCCTTGTCTTGTTCCTGATCTTAGAGGGAATGCTTTCAGTTTTTCACCATTTAGGACAATGTTCGCTGAGAGCTTCTCATACATGGCTTTAACTATGTTATGATAGGTTCCTTCTATGTCCATTTTTTGAAGAGTTTTTATCATAAATAGATGTTATATTTTGTCGAAGGTTTTTTCTGTATCTATTGAGATTATCATGTGGTTTTTGTCTCTCAATTTGTTAATATAGTGTGTCACATTGATTGATTTGCCGATATTGAAGAATCCTTGAATGCCTGAGATGAACTTGACTTGATGATGATGTATGAGTTTTTTGATGTGTTGTTGAATTCTGTTTGCTAGGATTTTGTTGAGGATCTTGGCATCTAAGTTCATCAGTGAAATTGGCCTATAATTTTTTTTCTTTTGTTTTTGTTGTAGGTACCATACTGTCTTGATGACTGTTGCTTTGTACTATAGTGTAAAGTTAGGGAAGCTGATTCGTCCAGCTTCATTTTTCTTTCTAAGAATTGCTTTGGCTATTTGGGGTCTTTTGTGTTTCAATATGAACTGCGTTATTCTTTGGTTTAGTTCTGTGAAGAATGTCATCGGTAGTTTGATAAGGATCACATTTAATCTGTAGATGCTATTTGGTCATTTTCAAAATATTGATTCCTCCAACCCAGGAACATGGAATATCTCTGAATCTGTTTAAGTCTTCTTTAATTTCTTTCATGAATGTCTTGCAATATTCTGTGTATAGTTCTTCTGTTTCTTTGGGTAGGTTTCTTCCTAGATATTGCATTCGTTTTGTTGCCGTGATGAAGGGAATTGACTCTTTTATTTCATTTTCTGTTTTTTCATTGTTTGTGTATAGGGATGCCAGTGATTTCTGAGTATTGATTTTGTATCCCACAATTCTGCTGAATTCTTTGATAGATCTAGTAGTTTTCAAATAATGTCTTTGGGATTTTCAATTTATAATATCATGTCATCTGCAAAAAAGAGAGAGCTTTACTTCTTCTTTTCCAATCTGGATTCCTTTTATTTCTTTCTCTTCTCTTATTGCTGTTGCTAGAACTTCCAGGACTATGTTGAATAGTAGTGGTGAAAGTGGACACCCTTGTCTTGTTCCTGATCTTAGAGGGAATGCTTTCAGTTTTTCACCATTTAGGACAATGTTCGCTGAGAGCTTCTCATACATGGCTTTAACTATGTTATGATAGGTTCCTTCTATGTCCATTTTTTGAAGAGTTTTTATCATAAATAGATGTTATATTTTGTCGAAGGTTTTTTCTGTATCTATTGAGATTATCATGTGGTTTTTGTCTCTCAATTTGTTAATATAGTGTGTCACATTGATTGATTTGCCGATATTGAAGAATCCTTGAATGCCTGAGATGAACTTGACTTGATGATGATGTATGAGTTTTTTGATGTGTTGTTGAATTCTGTTTGCTAGGATTTTGTTGAGGATCTTGGCATCTAAGTTCATCAGTGAAATTGGCCTATAATTGTCTTTTGTTGTGTTGTCTTTGCCTGGCTTTTGTATCAAGGTGATGGGAGCCTCATAAGATGTGTTTGGAAGTTTTCCTTCCTGTGCAATTTTTTGAAAGAGTTTTAGAAGGACAGGCATTAGCTCTTCTTTAAATGTTTGGTAGAATTCAGCTGTGAAGCCATCTGGCCCTGGGCTTTTATTTTTGGTTAGAGTTTTAATCACAAATTCGATTTCTGAGCTTGTGATTGGGTTGTTCAAAGTTTCTGTTTCTTCCTGGTTCAGTCTTGGAAGATTAATCTTTTCTAGAAAACTGTCCATTTCCTCCAGGTTGTCCAGTTTGTTGCCAGATAGTTGTTCATAATAGTCCCTTATAATCCTTTGGGTTTCTGCATTATCTGTTGTAATCTCTCCTTTTTCATTTTTGATTTTGTGGATCTGGTTCTTCTCTCTTTTTATCTTGATGAGTCTGGCCAGTGGCTTGTCAATTTTACCTTTTCAAAATAACAGCTTTTTGTTTTATTTATCTTTACTATTGTTTCTTTCATTTCTTTTTCATTTATTTCTGCTCTGATCTTAATGATTTCTCTTCTTCTGCTGACTTTGGCATGTGTTGCTTCTTCTTTCTCCAGTTGTTTTAAGCATATGGTTAGGTCATCTCTTTGACATTTTTTCTTGTTTCCTGAGGTAGGATTATATTGTTATAAATTTCCCTCTTAGAACTGCTTTCGGCGTATCCCATAGGTTTTTCACTGTGGTGTGTTCATTGCCATTTTCTTTTTTCTTTCTTTTGATTTCTCCTGTGATTTGCTCAGTAATCAGTTTTTTTTTTTTTTTTTTTTTTTGGGATATGTGTTGTTTCTTCTCAATGTGCTTGTATTTTTAGCAGTTTTTTTTTTCCTGCAGTTGATCTCTAGTCTTATTTCATTGTGGTCAGAGAAGATGGTTGATATAATTTCAATTTTCTTTAATTGACTGAGGTTTATTTGTGGCCCAAGATGTGGTCTATCCTGGAGAATGTTCCATGAGCACTTGAAAGAAAGTGTCTTCTGCTTTTGGATGGAAGATCCCAAAGATATCAATGTGGTCCATCTCTTCTAGTGTGTCGTTTAAGGCTTGTGTTTCTTTATTAATTTTCTGTTTGGATGATCTGTCCATTGGTTTGAGAGGAGTATTTGAGTCTCCTACAATTAATGTGTTATTGTCAATTTCTTCTTTTGCCTATGTATTGAGGTGCACCTGTGTTGTGTGCATAGATGTTTATGATTGTTATATCTTCCTCTTGGATAGATCCCTTGATAATTATGCAGTGACCTGCCTTGTCTCTTGTAATCTTTATTTTAAGGTCCATTTTATCTGATATGAAGATTGCTACTCCAGCTTTCTTTTGATCTCATTTTGCGTGGGATATCTTTTTCCATTCTCTCACTTTCAGTCTATGAGTGTCCCTAGGTCTGAAGTGGGTTTCCTGTAGGCAGCATATATATGTGTCTTACTGCTGTATCCATTCAACCAGTCTGTGTCTATTGATTGGGACATTTAGTCCGTTTAAATTCAAAGTAACTATTGATATGAATGTTCCTATTGTCATCTTCTTAGATGTTTGGGGTTTGATTTGTAGGACTTCTCCTACTCTTGGTTTTATTGGCTATATCAGGCCCTTTAACACTTGTTGTAGGGCTGGTTTTGTGGTACAGAATTCTTTTTTTTTTTTTTTTCTCTGATCTTAATGATTTCTCTTCTTCTGCTGACTTTGGCATGTGTTGCTTCTTCTTTCTCCAGTTGTTTTAAGCATATGGTTAGGTCATCTCTTTGACATTTTTTCTTGTTTCCTGAGGTAGGATTATATTGTTATAAATTTCCCTCTTAGAACTGCTTTCGGCGTATCCCATAGGTTTTTCACTGTGGTGTGTTCATTGCCATTTTCTTTTTTCTTTCTTTTGATTTCTCCTGTGATTTGCTCAGTAATCAGTTTTTTTTTTTTTTTTTTTTTTTTGGGATATGTGTTGTTTCTTCTCAATGTGCTTGTATTTTTAGCAGTTTTTTTTTTCCTGCAGTTGATCTCTAGTCTTATTTCATTGTGGTCAGAGAAGATGGTTGATATAATTTCAATTTTCTTTAATTGACTGAGGTTTATTTGTGGCCCAAGATGTGGTCTATCCTGGAGAATGTTCCATGAGCACTTGAAAGAAAGTGTCTTCTGCTTTTGGATGGAAGATCCCAAAGATATCAATGTGGTCCATCTCTTCTAGTGTGTCGTTTAAGGCTTGTGTTTCTTTATTAATTTTCTGTTTGGATGATCTGTCCATTGGTTTGAGAGGAGTATTTGAGTCTCCTACAATTAATGTGTTATTGTCAATTTCTTCTTTTGCCTATGTATTGAGGTGCACCTGTGTTGTGTGCATAGATGTTTATGATTGTTATATCTTCCTCTTGGATAGATCCCTTGATAATTATGCAGTGACCTGCCTTGTCTCTTGTAATCTTTATTTTAAGGTCCATTTTATCTGATATGAAGATTGCTACTCCAGCTTTCTTTTGATCTCATTTTGCGTGGGATATCTTTTTCCATTCTCTCACTTTCAGTCTATGAGTGTCCCTAGGTCTGAAGTGGGTTTCCTGTAGGCAGCATATATATGTGTCTTACTGCTGTATCCATTCAACCAGTCTGTGTCTATTGATTGGGACATTTAGTCCGTTTAAATTCAAAGTAACTATTGATATGAATGTTCCTATTGTCATCTTCTTAGATGTTTGGGGTTTGATTTGTAGGACTTCTCCTACTCTTGGTTTTATTGGCTATATCAGGCCCTTTAACACTTGTTGTAGGGCTGGTTTTGTGGTACAGAATTCTTTTAGCTTTTGCTTGTCTGTGAAGCTTTTGACTTCACCATCAATTCTGAATGAGATTCTTGCTGGGTAGAGAATTCTTGGTTGGAGGTTATTCTCTGTTAGCCCTTTAAATGTGTTCTGCCATTCTCTTTGGGCCTGTAGGTCTTATGCTTAAAAATCAGCAGTTAAACATATGGAGTTTCCTTTATATGTTATTTGTTGTTTGTTCCTAGCTGCTCTATGTATTCTGCCTTTATATATAGTCAGTGTTAGTTTGATTAGAATGTGCCTTGGTGCGTTTCTTCTGGAGTTTATCCTCTATGGAACTCTTTGTGCTTCCTGGACTTGGTTGACTATTTCCTTTCCCATGTTGGGGAAGTTTTCAACTATAACCACTTGAGAACTTTTTCATAGCCTTTCTATCCCTCTTCTACTGGGACTCCTATAATTCTAACGTTGATGCATTTGAGATTGCCCCATAGGTCTCTGAGGCTATCCTCAGTTCTTTTGCTTCTTTCTGCTGTGTTCTGTTCTTCAGCAGTTATTTCCACCATTCTGTCTTCGAATTCACTTAGCCATTCTTCTACCTCTGCTACTCTACTGTTGAGACTTTCTATAGTATTTTTGAGTTCAGCAATTGAGTTGTTTGTCTCTACTTGCTTATATTTCATTTCTTGCATGTCTCCTCTCCGGGTACTAATTTCCTCTAATATTCTGTTTTTGGTGTTTCGAATCCTCACTAGTATCGCTTTTCTGAATTCTCTTTCAGATAGTTTGTCTATGTCCTCTTCTGTCATTTGGAGCTGTGTTTCTCTAGTTTGTTCCTTCATTTGTGCAGTGTTTCTCTGTCTTTTCATTAGCAGGTTAATTTTTGTTCCTTTGTCTGTGTCTGGGTGTGTGGAGTTCTTTTCACCCCCAGGATTTGTGGTTGGATTCTCGCTTCCTTTGAGTTTCTGTCCTTATAGAAAGGTTCAGTGGTTTGTGTCTTCGATGGTGTTAGATCATGTTTGCATGTGAATAATCTCTAGCATCACATGGTCTTTGATAGTGTAGGGTATTGGAGTTCTTCCTTCCACTCTGAACGTCCTTGCTTTGATCTCTGACTGGGAATGGTAAGCTCTATGTCTGGTTTGCTATGGCGTTCAGTGATATTAGTTCAAATACTAGCATATGAGGGACAAGAGGTGCACCCCTGATGGATGACAGCCATAAAAGTATGCAGATATTTTCTGGCATAGTGGGAAAATATACATACATACACATCAATAACCACAACTGAACAGTCTTACAGGGATAAAGCATAGGAAATTTTTCTGGCAAACGGTGCAATCAGAGATGGTACCTGACCCTTCAGCTCTAAATTAATTAAAATACTGCCTGGAAAAATAGATCCAGGGCAAGGTCCTGACTGGGAATATTACAATAAAAGCAGTTATTAACTAAGACATGTGTTGGGGGTGAGGAGGAGGAGACTGTATGGATAATGAGAAGGAGTAGATTCGTGTTGCAAGGATTTTTTAGGGTTAGGTAGCAAAGATTAGTGTGGTGTAGAATTTGGTGCAGCTGGAAGAGAATAGTGGAGACAGAAAGATAGGAATTATTTATATAGAGGATGGCAGTAGATAGAAAAAGATTGTACATTTAGAGCATAGAGAAAGCAAGCAGTGGCAAAAAAGAAAAAAATTAAAAGTTTAAGAAAATTAAAAGTTTAAAAAAATTAAAAATTAAGAAAAAATTAAAAAGAGAGGACAAAAATCAAAACAAACCAAACAATCAAACTAACCAAACCAAACAAAAAAGGATGAATACTCATCCCTGGTTTTTATCTTCTCATCTGCATATGGACCTTCCACCAGTTTGCTCTTCATGTTGTTCCAGGTTTCCCTAGTCTTTACTGGTGGGGGTTGGGTGTGGGGGTTGAATGGCTACTTATGTCTTAGACTTCAGTGAGGGTCAGTTTTTTTGCTTGTTTGTTTGTTTTTAGGCAGGACGCTTGCAGAGCCAGTAACTCTGGTTTGTGTTTTGGCTTTCAGCAAAACAAAGCGTCTGCAGAAAACTTAGGTGCCGACCGGGGCGCCGGGCTGTTCCCAGTCTGTCCGGCAGGGTCCACATGTGAGGTCTCGTGCTGTAGGACGCTCCCCAGTTCCACTGCGGCCCCCCCCGGTAAGCTCCAATCCCTGTTCTTCTCCTGGTTTCCTCTGCCGCATCTCTCTGCTGTCTGAGGGACAGTGGCTTCCCTGCTGCAGCTCTGGGGATCCAAGAACTTTTCAGGCTTCTCGTGTGCATGCACTGCCTGATATGGGACTTAGCCCCAAACGTGGGTGCGAGCTTCCCCTCCAGCTGGAGCCAAGTTTTTGGGCTGCAACACGTGGGGGATTTCTCTGTTCTGTTCTGCATGACCCCTGCTAACAATGTTTGAGCTCACCTGGCTCCCAGCAACACTGTACTGTCCTGGCGGGATTTTCATGCTGATCTCTGCCTTCTGTCCTCCCTGCACTCTTCCCAGCACTCTCTCTGCCCTTGTCCGGTGTGGGGGTTGGGGTACAGGGCCCTCATAAAAGGAGCTCGGGGAAAGTTCTGGCTGCTCGCTCTCCGACCCTTGTGGATCTGAGAACTTCTTTTGTCATCTAGCGGTTGATTTGTTGGTGATGTTTCATTTCTTGGTAAGTTCTGGCAATTCTATTGGGGAGCTGGTGAAATCCTCCTCTCATTCCTCCATCATCTTGGCCCCCTACCAGACCTACTTCTTTTTACTTTTATAAAGTGTAATTTTATTCCTCATACTTTCTTAACCAAAAACACTCATCTTACTTTTTTTAAACAACTAAAAACTGACTTTTATATTAATATTTTAATTGTTGAGCATAAATATTAGTGGTGTGTGACAGACAGGCCGGACAAGGAGCCAGGGCAACTGAGATGCCTAAGGTCAATCTTGTTTGTGATGTCGCTCTCCTTTACACAGTGATTGTAGACCTGCCTCTATTTGCCTGGGTTTTTCTAGATATTTGTTCTATGCTGTTTTAGTTAACAGCCAACACTAGGACCTCAGTCTTTTTTTGGACTTTTAATTTTTTTTTTTTGTATTTTTTATTGTAATATTTTCTCTGAGCCAGTTGTAACCATTTCTGTAAAGACTGACTTGGTCTAAATGTCTGTTTTTTGTAACTTATAGTGGGTATCTGGGTGTCTCTTAAAGAGATAGTAACTTATGTAGCTGTTTTTCAGCTTTTCTAGCTATCTTTTGTATGTGTTTTAAGACTGCAGAAACGTGTTTTTCCTTATATTAATCTTGTGTATCATTTTTTATTTTGTCTTCTTGTTCATCTCGGGCAGAGTAAGAGGATGGGAGCGAGCTATAGGTTTTATAACCAAATGTGACCTTTAGGATGTAAGTCTGGCACATCTCGCAGAGAGAGAAAAAGAATAATACATATGGCACTTTTACTCATTTTTTTTGTTTCTTACAGAACAAATGTACTTGTGAAACAGTGTTGTAATTGAGAGACCCTTTAACTAGTCAACATTCAGTATTTTTTAGTGGATATTGTGGCCTTGTAGATTTGTAAAAGAAAGTCAGGTGTGTCTATTTTTTTAAGCTCTGAGGGTCAAATCTATCTCAGTTTTTTAGAATATAGTCTAAGGGGTTGGGGTCTTGGAACTTTGTGAAGCTCTCATCTGTAAGAGGGAAAAAAGCAGTGTCTATCGCCCTTACTTTTTTTAACCAGAGGCATCCCTTCCTGTTCTAGATGGTGGTGAAGACAGATCATTTACCTGATCTTTCTTCCCTGTTTGGACTTAGTCTGTCTCTTACTGACATAGTAACTCGCAGTCTTTACTCAGTCTTACTCTTGAGGAGACCAGATGATGTAGCACCCAGGGGATAGACCTGTCTGCATTCCTAATTTAAAGTTTTTCACTGCCAAACCACACACTTGGTTTCTTTACCTGAGATGTCACATGTGCAACAGAGTATCATTAATATTTTAATTGTTGAGCATAAATATTAGTGGTGTGTGACAGACAGGCCGGACAAGGAGCCAGGGCAACTGAGATGCCTAAGGTCAATCTTGTTTGTGATGTCGCTCTCCTTTACACAGTGATTGTAGACCTGCCTCTATTTGCCTGGGTTTTTCTAGATATTTGTTCTATGCTGTTTTAGTTAACAGCCAACACTAGGACCTCAGTCTTTTTTTGGACTTTTAATTTTTTTTTTTTGTATTTTTTATTGTAATATTTTCTCTGAGCCAGTTGTAACCATTTCTGTAAAGACTGACTTGGTCTAAATGTCTGTTTTTTGTAACTTATAGTGGGTATCTGGGTGTCTCTTAAAGAGATAGTAACTTATGTAGCTGTTTTTCAGCTTTTCTAGCTATCTTTTGTATGTGTTTTAAGACTGCAGAAACGTGTTTTTCCTTATATTAATCTTGTGTATCATTTTTTATTTTGTCTTCTTGTTCATCTCGGGCAGAGTAAGAGGATGGGAGCGAGCTATAGGTTTTATAACCAAATGTGACCTTTAGGATGTAAGTCTGGCACATCTCGCAGAGAGAGAAAAAGAATAATACATATGGCACTTTTACTCATTTTTTTTGTTTCTTACAGAACAAATGTACTTGTGAAACAGTGTTGTAATTGAGAGACCCTTTAACTAGTCAACATTCAGTATTTTTTAGTGGATATTGTGGCCTTGTAGATTTGTAAAAGAAAGTCAGGTGTGTCTATTTTTTTAAGCTCTGAGGGTCAAATCTATCTCAGTTTTTTAGAATATAGTCTAAGGGGTTGGGGTCTTGGAACTTTGTGAAGCTCTCATCTGTAAGAGGGAAAAAAGCAGTGTCTATCGCCCTTACTTTTTTTAACCAGAGGCATCCCTTCCTGTTCTAGATGGTGGTGAAGACAGATCATTTACCTGATCTTTCTTCCCTGTTTGGACTTAGTCTGTCTCTTACTGACATAGTAACTCGCAGTCTTTACTCAGTCTTACTCTTGAGGAGACCAGATGATGTAGCACCCAGGGGATAGACCTGTCTGCATTCCTAATTTAAAGTTTTTCACTGCCAAACCACACACTTGGTTTTCTCTTTACCTGAGATGTCACTCAGTGTGCAACAGAGTATCTTTTTAGAATGTTTCCCAAGTCAATACTGTGAGGGGAAACACTTTCTTATGTCTCTGTGAACATACAGCATAGAAGCTTTAAATCAAAGGTAGTGAACAAGTAGCCAAAAACGTCTCTTCTGAGTACTATTATCTCAGAAAGTGTGGTAGTAGAAACCTTTTGTGTTTTTGAGGTATCAGAGCCAGAGCCAATCTTTTTAACATATTGTTACAAATTTTACCAAGAGAATGTTTTATGCCACTGAAGTTTAGTTATGGGTTGACTAGTCACGTAAAATTTCTAGGGGGTTCTCAAATGGAATGTGAAAGCTTAGAGGAAGCACTTTTTAGAAACTCATTAGCTGGGAGTGTAACTTCAAATAAAACAAAAACCAAAGAAAAGCAAAATAATGTCTAAATGGTATAAATGTCAAATACTGACCTCTCAGTCTCTCATTAGACCTGTGACCTGGCAGAGTCAATGTTAGCAACCATTTTAGTTAAATTACTCTTGTTTTTAGTTTTTGAAGTTTTAAGATAGCAAAGTAAGCACGACTGGCATTTTTTAATTGTGTGCACAAAAAAATTAATTTTGGAATGGCAAGAGCCCCCATTTGGTATTTTGGGTTAGACTTTTTTTTAGTATAGTTTCCCAATTTGCTAAGTATTTGTAAGCATAAGTTTCATATGTATTTTGCATGAATCTGGCTGGAGTGTTAGTCAGACATTGACTTCGGCTTTATGACACCTCTCGTTCCTGTTTATGAGAGACTTTTTTTATTTCTCATTTTAAGCTGAATTTGTCAGGGATAAAATTACTAGTGACATTGTGTCATGGGCCATGTGCTGCTTGTGAGTTTAACTCCTCCAGGACTCATCCCAGAATTGTCTCAGCTCTCTTAGGTATCTGGGAACCTATCTCTAAGACCACTGTGGCTGCTCAGGTAGCAGAACGGCCAGATCTTATGTGTGACACCCCGGATGAGCAAATATTTTAATTAATGAGTGGATTTCTCTATGGGACCACTGTACAGGATGAGGCTGGGGCCTCCACCACACTCGTAAATTTCTCATTCACCTGAGAAAACCGTTACCAGTTGGGAGGAGTCATGTCCCTTTTCTTCAGAGCAAAGCTCTCATATTTTGCTCACTTTTATCTTGACAAACTCTATAAAGTAGCCAAATTTAGGAAAAGCATCAGATCAGCCTCTTCCTAACCACTCAGCCAAGATGATTCAGTTTTCTACAATGGAGCATCCTCGGCATTTTTCAACTTAAGAGACTTTTTTGGAGTTAGAGATCTACCAACTAAGAACAACCGTATATTATCATCCTCAGAACCAAAAAAGCCATCAATCTGTCAATGCACATTTGAGGCCTCAACGTAAGTATGTGAGAATAGCACAAGTTGTAAATCCTTTGAAAATCTACAAATGGACAGATTAGGCTAATAATTTCAATTTCTCAGACAGTTATGAAATAGTCAAAGGGATCTGGAAAAGTTGACCAAGAAAGGAGAATTCAGTCCACACATTTTGTTCATTTTTACTAGCTCCTTGTGGAGGCGGACACCTTTTGACCTTGGCAAGACTTGAATCTGTCTTATGAGACATGTCCAGGGAACTGTAAAATTGGACACCATATTCATTTCATACAGGTTTTTATATGTTTTAAGCAAATTGTACTCATACACTAGCATACTGGGGGTTAGTAAAAGTAAAGCAGAAGACATGTATTGAGAGGACAGAAGAGATAAAGCTCTGAGGTTTCTTACCTTGTCTTGAGGATCCTGGATGAGCCCCCACATGATAGGTAAGGTTACTATGAATGGTGTCAGATTCTTAATCTCCAGTGGAGAAGAATTCACATTGGGATCAAAAGACTGGGCGATGGTCACTCAGAACTTCATGCAATGAAAAGTTTATTAAAGTAAGAAAGGATAAGGAAAAGCTTCCAGCACAGACACTGGAGGGAGGATAGAAGAGTATACCCTCTTTGCCAATTTAGTTATGACAGTTTGTATTTTCCAGTCAGTTATCAAAACAATAGCTTAAGGTCATGAAGACATTCCAGTCCTATCCCACAACATGCTATTGTGTAGAAAACCCCGGAATGAGCAAATATTTTAATTAATGAGTGGATTTCTCTATGGGACCACTGTACAGGATGAGGCTGGGGCCTCCACCACACTCGTAAATTTCTCATTCACCTGAGAAAACCGTTACCAGTTGGGAGGAGTCATGTCCCTTTTCTTCAGAGCAAAGCTCTCATATTTTGCTCACTTTTATCTTGACAAACTCTATAAAGTAGCCAAATTTAGGAAAAGCATCAGATCAGCCTCTTCCTAACCACTCAGCCAAGATGATTCAGTTTTCTACAATGGAGCATCCTCGGCATTTTTCAACTTAAGAGACTTTTTTGGAGTTAGAGATCTACCAACTAAGAACAACCGTATATTATCATCCTCAGAACCAAAAAAGCCATCAATCTGTCAATGCACATTTGAGGCCTCAACGTAAGTATGTGAGAATAGCACAAGTTGTAAATCCTTTGAAAATCTACAAATGGACAGATTAGGCTAATAATTTCAATTTCTCAGACAGTTATGAAATAGTCAAAGGGATCTGGAAAAGTTGACCAAGAAAGGAGAATTCAGTCCACACATTTTGTTCATTTTTACTAGCTCCTTGTGGAGGCGGACACCTTTTGACCTTGGCAAGACTTGAATCTGTCTTATGAGACATGTCCAGGGAACTGTAAAATTGGACACCATATTCATTTCATACAGGTTTTTATATGTTTTAAGCAAATTGTACTCATACACTAGCATACTGGGGGTTAGTAAAAGTAAAGCAGAAGACATGTATTGAGAGGACAGAAGAGATAAAGCTCTGAGGTTTCTTACCTTGTCTTGAGGATCCTGGATGAGCCCCCACATGATAGGTAAGGTTACTATGAATGGTGTCAGATTCTTAATCTCCAGTGGAGAAGAATTCACATTGGGATCAAAAGACTGGGCGATGGTCACTCAGAACTTCATGCAATGAAAAGTTTATTAAAGTAAGAAAGGATAAGGAAAAGCTTCCAGCACAGACACTGGAGGGAGGATAGAAGAGTATACCCTCTTTGCCAATTTAGTTATGACAGTTTGTATTTTCCAGTCAGTTATCAAAACAATAGCTTAAGGTCATGAAGACATTCCAGTCCTATCCCCACAACATGAGATTAGCCAGGGAATAAGCTTCGGGCTAGGTGAGACATTCTGGTGTAAAGGCCTTTCTAGGCCCACAGTGTCAACATATGACAACAAACTTAGTTTTGGGTTGATCTTAACAAATATTTCAAGTTAGAAAAATGCCTGTCCTTCTTCTTTTTGTCCCTCACCTCCTCCTCCTTATCAATTTCTGACTATAAACTCCTTTCATTCTAAACCCCTTTCAGTGCCATGTCTGCAAATTAGATAACTCATCTTAAATAGACAATGAAATACACAAACTATGAAAAGTCAGAATCTAAGAAATACTGTGAGTAGGCCTACATTGAACTAAAGCAATGAATCAATAATCAGCAACCTCTTCAAAAGAAAACAGTGGGCCAGATACTTTCACTGGTGAATTCTAACATTTCTGAAGAAAAACTGCCATAAGTTCTCTACTTTTCCCCGTGTAATACAAGCAGAGGGAATGCTTCTTAGCTCATTCAAATAAAGTCAACATCAGTTTAATACCCCAAATCATATCTAGATATGATAAGACAAAAATTGGCAAATCAAAGCCAAAAATTTTATAACTTCTCCAGTATGACTAAGGGTGATTTATTTCAGGGATGCAAAGCTGACTCAGCTTTCAAAAAACAATTAAAGTAATCACATCAATAGGCTAAAGAAGAAAAATCACAGTATGGAGAAGTCTTTTGAAATCTAACAACAATGTATCATAAGAATTTTCTGCAAACTAGAAATAGAATAAATCTCATTAACTTGATAAAGAACATGTCTTAAACTGTACATTATAGTAGCAATGAAATAACAAAACTTACGTATTAGAAAAGCCTAAATCCAGAAAACTGATAACAGGAAATGCTGACAAATATGTAGAGCAACAGGAAATTTTAATGTTGCTGCTGAGCGCAAAATGGTACGTCTGCTTGGAAGACAGCAAGATTCTTTTGAAACTGCATATACTCACCATACTTTCCAGTGATGCTAACCCTTAGTATCTAATCAAAAGGGCTGAAAATTCATGTTCACATAAAAACCTGCACAGAAAATTTTTTATATATATAAAAGATTTTACTTATATTAATAACTGGTAAACTTGGAAGCAAACAATGTTCTCCAGTTGAAAAGGTAAATAAACTGTGGTACATACAGACAATGGAATATTATTCGATGCTAAAATGAAATGTTATCAAGACATGAGTAAAAAAGGAGGAGATTTAAATGCATAATAATAAGATGCAATGCTCCCACTCTATGATTCCACCTATATGACCCTCTGAAAAGGACAAAATATACAGACAGTTTAAAAAAAAGAAGGAAAAAAAACAGCAGTTAGGAGAAAGGGAGAGAAGAATAGGCAAAGCACAGAGAATTTTTATGGCAGTGAAATTTTAATGATACCATATAATAATGTGATACTCTAACAGTAGACACATTTATATAAATGCTTGGAATGTACAGCACAAACGATGAATCCTAATGTAACTTACGAACTTTAGGTTAAAATGATATGTTAATGTAGGTTGAGTAATTTANAAAAGTATCACTATTGTCTGGGATGCTAATAGTAGTGACTTCCTGTATGTGCGGGTAAGGGTAAAGGTAGTCAAGCAATAAGAGAACTCTGTTTCTTTCTGGTCAGTTTTGTTGTGAATCTAGACTTCTCAAAATATCAAGTCTGTTTAAAAAGGGACAAATAAAAATCTAGAGTTAACATCACATTTAATGTTGAGGAACTAGGTGTTATCCCCTAAGGCTTGGATAGCATAAGAATGGCCCCCCTTTCATCACTCTTATATAACATTGTTCCGGAAGTCTTATTTAGTATAAAAAGATAATGAAGACAATAAAAATCTTGCAGACTGAAAGAGGAAATAAACTATCCTTGTTCCCACATACGATTTTATATATAAAAAATTCCAAAGAATTGATAAAAGAAATCATCTTATAAATAAGCAAAGTCACAGAATGCAAAGCTAATATATGAAGTTTATCTTTCTGATGCATAATAAATTTATAGTTTGAATTAAATTTTGAGTTAAAATATAATTGATAACATTGCAAAAAGGTTAATTATATAAGTAAAAGGGACAAATTTAACAACAGGTAGAAAATCCACACGCATAAAACTACAAACAGTAAATGAAATGAATCAAAGATCTAAATAAATAGATATCTGTGGATCGTAAGATACAATATTTTGAAGATGTCAATTTTTCTCAAATTCATCTAGAGTCTAAAGAGTAACAAAATGTTCTCCAGTTGAAAAGGTAAATAAACTGTGGTACATACAGACAATGGAATATTATTCGATGCTAAAATGAAATGTTATCAAGACATGAGTAAAAAAGGAGGAGATTTAAATGCATAATAATAAGATGCAATGCTCCCACTCTATGATTCCACCTATATGACCCTCTGAAAAGGACAAAATATACAGACAGTTTAAAAAAAAGAAGGAAAAAAAACAGCAGTTAGGAGAAAGGGAGAGAAGAATAGGCAAAGCACAGAGAATTTTTATGGCAGTGAAATTTTAATGATACCATATAATAATGTGATACTCTAACAGTAGACACATTTATATAAATGCTTGGAATGTACAGCACAAACGATGAATCCTAATGTAACTTACGAACTTTAGGTTAAAATGATATGTTAATGTAGGTTGAGTAATTTAAAAAAAAGTATCACTTTTGTCTGGGATGCTAATAGTAGTGACTTCCTGTATGTGCGGGTAAGGGTAAAGGTAGTCAAGCAATAAGAGAACTCTGTTTCTTTCTGGTCAGTTTTGTTGTGAATCTAGACTTCTCAAAATATCAAGTCTGTTTAAAAAGGGACAAATAAAAATCTAGAGTTAACATCACATTTAATGTTGAGGAACTAGGTGTTATCCCCTAAGGCTTGGATAGCATAAGAATGGCCCCCCTTTCATCACTCTTATATAACATTGTTCCGGAAGTCTTATTTAGTATAAAAAGATAATGAAGACAATAAAAATCTTGCAGACTGAAAGAGGAAATAAACTATCCTTGTTCCCACATACGATTTTATATATAAAAAATTCCAAAGAATTGATAAAAGAAATCATCTTATAAATAAGCAAAGTCACAGAATGCAAAGCTAATATATGAAGTTTATCTTTCTGATGCATAATAAATTTATAGTTTGAATTAAATTTTGAGTTAAAATATAATTGATAACATTGCAAAAAGGTTAATTATATAAGTAAAAGGGACAAATTTAACAACAGGTAGAAAATCCACACGCATAAAACTACAAACAGTAAATGAAATGAATCAAAGATCTAAATAAATAGATATCTGTGGATCGTAAGATACAATATTTTGAAGATGTCAATTTTTCTCAAATTCATCTAGAGTCTAAAGAGCAAATGCAACCTCAATCAAAATTTCAGCAAATATTTTGTGAATACCGATAAACTGATCTTGGTGTTATAGATGGGTTCTTGAAAAACAAAATGGAAATTATTCAAAAACAAATCTGAACAACCTATGGGCTTTAATTAATAATAGTTTATAATTTTTGTTCATTGATTGGAACAAATGTCTCACAACATTACAAGGTATTAATAATATGATATACTGGGTATAAGAGAATTTCTCTGTGCTATTGTTTTTATATTTCCATCTATCTAGAAGTGTTCCAAAAATAAAGTGATATATGATTAGAAAATAATTAAATTAAAAAGTGGGGAATGCTAAATTGTTGTTTTTAATAATGCACACTTTAGGGATAAAATAAAAGATAAATGTATCAGTATTTATTAAGAATTTCATGATAGTAATTTTTTTTTTATAAGCAGAAGAGGTAGTGATTGGTAGGAGTCTAATTCATGATCATATTTCAAGAGTAATAACAATATACTGTTTCAATAATATTTAATCATCACATTAATTTTGCATAATAGTTTGTCTTTATTACAATTTACAATAAAAAGTTTTAAATAAAGATTTTCTAAAGAGCCATATGTCCTTTTTTTTTTTTTTTTTTGACACAGGGGTGACTGCCAGTAGTCATTAGTCATTTTATGTTACTAATCATTTAATGGATTCAATTTATTTTTAATTTCTTATTGGTAAAATTTTAGATATTTTTTCTTTAAGAAAGATATATTTTCTTATATTTTCCAACACAGAAAAATTCCTCACAGTGTTTATTTGTAGTTTTTAATTTATACTACATTTCTAGTTGTATTTCATTTTCTTCCAATACATTTTAAAAGAAATCATCTTATAAATAAGCAAAGTCACAGAATGCAAAGCTAATATATGAAGTTTATCTTTCTGATGCATAATAAATTTATAGTTTGAATTAAATTTTGAGTTAAAATATAATTGATAACATTGCAAAAAGGTTAATTATATAAGTAAAAGGGACAAATTTAACAACAGGTAGAAAATCCACACGCATAAAACTACAAACAGTAAATGAAATGAATCAAAGATCTAAATAAATAGATATCTGTGGATCGTAAGATACAATATTTTGAAGATGTCAATTTTTCTCAAATTCATCTAGAGTCTAAAGAGCAAATGCAACCTCAATCAAAATTTCAGCAAATATTTTGTGAATACCGATAAACTGATCTTGGTGTTATAGATGGGTTCTTGAAAAACAAAATGGAAATTATTCAAAAACAAATCTGAACAACCTATGGGCTTTAATTAATAATAGTTTATAATTTTTGTTCATTGATTGGAACAAATGTCTCACAACATTACAAGGTATTAATAATATGATATACTGGGTATAAGAGAATTTCTCTGTGCTATTGTTTTTATATTTCCATCTATCTAGAAGTGTTCCAAAAATAAAGTGATATATGATTAGAAAATAATTAAATTAAAAAGTGGGGAATGCTAAATTGTTGTTTTTAATAATGCACACTTTAGGGATAAAATAAAAGATAAATGTATCAGTATTTATTAAGAATTTCATGATAGTAATTTTTTTTTTATAAGCAGAAGAGGTAGTGATTGGTAGGAGTCTAATTCATGATCATATTTCAAGAGTAATAACAATATACTGTTTCAATAATATTTAATCATCACATTAATTTTGCATAATAGTTTGTCTTTATTACAATTTACAATAAAAAGTTTTAAATAAAGATTTTCTAAAGAGCCATATGTCCTTTTTTTTTTTTTTTTTTGACACAGGGGTGACTGCCAGTAGTCATTAGTCATTTTATGTTACTAATCATTTAATGGATTCAATTTATTTTTAATTTCTTATTGGTAAAATTTTAGATATTTTTTCTTTAAGAAAGATATATTTTCTTATATTTTCCAACACAGAAAAATTCCTCACAGTGTTTATTTGTAGTTTTTAATTTATACTACATTTCTAGTTGTATTTCATTTTTCTTCCAATACATTTTTAAATCCCGGCCTTCTCTTTTCTCCTTATGTATCAAATGAGCTTTTGGTACAAATAAAAATATTATTACTTAATTTTTATGACTTTTATTTTTCACAAAATTTTTTGTCCTCCTTTATTGGTTTTTTATTTATTTATTTTCACCCATTTCTATTCTTTGGCCTGTGTGGGCCTCCAGCTACAGTGGCCTCTCTCGTTGCAGAGTACCAGCTCTGGGTACATGTACTCCACAGATCAATGGCTCTTAATCAGACACACTGGTCCAGCCACCCACAGCACGTGGGATCTGCTTGGGCCAGGGATTGAACTGGCATCCCCTGCACTGCAAGGCAGACTGTATACCCACTGGACCACCAGGGAAGCCCTACTTTTGATCAGTTTTATTTTTTAAAAAGTCTCGACACATTTTGTTATGTAATGTCACATTATAAAGCATAGAGATTCTTTTAATTGACTTAATTGATCAATTGTCTGGATTCTTACATTTAGTTATTATTGAAATATTCTTTGTAAAGATATATATGTTATTACAGCTTTAGAATATTACAACTATTCTGATTTCACCTTTAAATGTGTAAAACAAACAGAAGCACCTTCTAAATTTCCTGTTTTATTTCTATGTCTATTGTATTTCCATTTATAGTATTATTATTGGCTTATGACACTGTGGTCTGATAAAATAGCATCTATAATATTGCTTCTTTTGGGAAATGATAGAACTATGAACTAGTATGAAGCCACATTTCTCTAAAAGTTTTCACATGTTTTTGAGCATATGTTCACAATTTCTGTACATAATTTTCTAAATACAAATAATTTTCTTCAAGTTCATAGTTTCTATAAACTTAAGACAGTGTAAAATCTATTTCACACAATAATTATTGATTTTTCAATAATAATTGTAATTCTTTAAGTGTTTATTTATAGGTCATAGCCTTTTATTTTTTTTTTGAAATATAGTTGATCTACAATGTTGTGTTAGTTTTAGGTGTACAGCAAAGTAATTCAGTATACACAAAGACACACATATATAAAATACACAATATGTATAATGCACTATATATGTATATGTATATATATATATATAATTATAAGATATTGGTCATGTTTCCCTGTGCTATAGAGTAAGTCTTTGTTGTATAACTGTTTTGCATATGATAGTGTGTATATGTTAATCCCATATTCCCATTCTGCTAATGTATCCAATTCTTTACCCTGGCTTAAGTAGAATTTTTCAAAAGGTCAAAAAGTATGTCCTTTTGAAAAGGGTGAACAGGTAGGCTTGGTAAAGAGGCCAGCGGTTTTCAAGGAGGAGGACCAGGAGTGGGGGGAGAAATATTTTTTAGCCAAGGTGTCTTCACCTTGATTATCATGCTTATGACAATAATCTATTTTGCCTAAGACTTTATTTAAGAACTAATATTTGTAACAACAAAGTATCTTGCTGGAGGAAATGTTGCTCCTTCTTAGCTTGTACTTATATTATCTAAAGATTTATGTTGTGGGTATGAGTCTAGTAAGACCTTTGCATCTTTACAATATTCTTTTGATCTAATGTTAATAACCAAGTGGGTAAGTATAAAATGCCCCACCTAAACCAGCTTTTGGGGGTACTCTTCTATCCCCATTCCAGTTCCTTGAGGAACTGGAAGCTTTCTCTATCCCTTTTTCTGTAATAAATCTCTTGATGCACGAGTCTCCGAGCGACCAAAGTCAAGTCTTTTGATCCTAAGGTGAAATTTTCTCCATTGGTGATCACAAATCCGACATCATTCACCATAAGCTTTAAAACTGCACCGATCATCTCCGATCGACCAAAGTCAATTTTGCCCACTTCTAAAAATGCTTTTTGCTTCTTTTGGGAAATGATAGAACTATGAACTAGTATGAAGCCACATTTCTCTAAAAGTTTTCACATGTTTTTGAGCATATGTTCACAATTTCTGTACATAATTTTCTAAATACAAATAATTTTCTTCAAGTTCATAGTTTCTATAAACTTAAGACAGTGTAAAATCTATTTCACACAATAATTATTGATTTTTCAATAATAATTGTAATTCTTTAAGTGTTTATTTATAGGTCATAGCCTTTTATTTTTTTTTTGAAATATAGTTGATCTACAATGTTGTGTTAGTTTTAGGTGTACAGCAAAGTAATTCAGTATACACAAAGACACACATATATAAAATACACAATATGTATAATGCACTATATATGTATATGTATATATATATATATAATTATAAGATATTGGTCATGTTTCCCTGTGCTATAGAGTAAGTCTTTGTTGTATAACTGTTTTGCATATGATAGTGTGTATATGTTAATCCCATATTCCCATTCTGCTAATGTATCCAATTCTTTACCCTGGCTTAAGTAGAATTTTTCAAAAGGTCAAAAAGTATGTCCTTTTGAAAAGGGTGAACAGGTAGGCTTGGTAAAGAGGCCAGCGGTTTTCAAGGAGGAGGACCAGGAGTGGGGGGAGAAATATTTTTTAGCCAAGGTGTCTTCACCTTGATTATCATGCTTATGACAATAATCTATTTTGCCTAAGACTTTATTTAAGAACTAATATTTGTAACAACAAAGTATCTTGCTGGAGGAAATGTTGCTCCTTCTTAGCTTGTACTTATATTATCTAAAGATTTATGTTGTGGGTATGAGTCTAGTAAGACCTTTGCATCTTTACAATATTCTTTTGATCTAATGTTAATAACCAAGTGGGTAAGTATAAAATGCCCCACCTAAACCAGCTTTTGGGGGTACTCTTCTATCCCCATTCCAGTTCCTTGAGGAACTGGAAGCTTTCTCTATCCCTTTTTTCTGTAATAAATCTCTTGATGCACGAATCTCCGAGCGACCAAAGTCAAGTCTTTTGATCCTAAGGTGAAATTTTCTCCATTGGTGATCACAAATCCGACATCATTCACCATAAGCTATCTACCATCATCTGTCACCAAGATCATGGCATCCAGCCCCATCCATTTATGGCAAATAGATGTGCATACAATGGAAGTGGTAACAGGACTTGTTTTCTTGGGTCCCAAAATCTCTGGATGGTGACTGCAGCCCTGAAATTAAAAGATGCATGTTCCTTGGAAGAAAATCTATGACAAACCTAGAAAGTGTATTCAAAAGCAGAAACATTATTTTGGCAGCAAAGTTCCATATAATCAAATCTATGATTTTCCCAGTAGCCATGTATGTAGGTCTGCGGGGACCTTCTGCAGAAAGGGAAGGCAGTGGGATTGCCCCCGGCTGAACCGGGAGATCTCGGAGAAAGGCAAATCTTGACTGCCCGCCCCCCAGCCCCCTGGCTCAGGCAGGGAACAATCAGACGCAACAGGGGTTCCATCAAAGTAGTTCCACTTTATTAATGAAGATCCACGGCTTTTATAGGCAAGTGAAGGGGGTTTTGCACGGGACTTCCTATAGATTACACCAATCAAGCTAAAGGCCAAGCAATCATTCACGAGCGCAGAAGCCAGGGGAACCAATCAGAAATTTTGACCATCAATTAACTATTTAGATCACTCCCTGTCTATTCCTGTAGGCACCATTTTAGCTGCAAACATGTGCTTAAGCTTCTTTAAACAATGCGCTTAAGCTTCCTTTCACTCCCATGTCCCTTCACATAGGCTCCATCTTTGCTCCAAACTGAAACAATGTGCTTAAGCTTCTTTTCACTCCCACACCCCTTCCTGTAGGCACCATCTTAGCTCCAAACTGCAAACATGTGCTTAAGCTTCTTTATGCTTAAAACAGTCCTCTTTCAATTCAGAGCCCCACATAGGTCAGATTTCAGCCATTTAAGAAAGCTGAGTGCTGAAGAATGGATGTCTCCAAACTGTGATGTTGGAGAAGACTCCTGGGAGTCCCTTGGACTGCAAAGATTAAACTGTACCATTCTAAAAGAAATCAGCCCTGAATATTCATTGGAAAGAATGATGCTAAAGCTGAAACTTCAATATTCTGGCCACCTGATGTGAAGGGATGGCTCACTGGAAAAGACCCTGATGCTAGGGAAAATAGAAGGCAAAAGGAGAAGGGAATGACAGAGGATGAGATGGTTGGATGCCATCACTGAGTCGATGGGCTGATCGATGAGTCTGATCAAGCTCTAGGAGATGTTGAAACTCAAGGAAACCTGACTTGCCACAGTCCATGGGCTCACAAAGAGTCAGACATAATGACTGATTGAACTGAACTGAACTGAACGGAATAAGAACTTTATTTTTCAAGAAAACATCATTGTTTGATATATATAAGTTTCAACAAATTAGGTTCAGTTAGCTCTCAACCATTGATGACATTATTTAAATAAACCTTGGATTTAATTAACATGAGATAAACTATAGTGTAGTTATTTCAGCTAGGTGTCTACACAAAAAGAGTTGCAGTCTGTATCCTAATTGTGCCATTTTCAAGTTGTGTGATATTAATCAACATTTCTAAATTTTGCATTTTTTTCTTCTTTGATATATAGACATATATATAGAGAGAGAGAGAGAGAAAGAGAGAAACTGTGTATGTAAGAGTATCTGAATTTTCATAGATTTATTCAAAAATTAAATAAGTTATATGAAAAATGCTTAGAAAAGAAGTTCATAAAGTCCCTTTGATTATAAAATTGCAATAAAATGGATATCATAAACACTGGAGAAATAGTGCTCAAAAATTAGTTCAACTAAATCTACTGTTTTCTGCTGTTAACTGTGTTGGACAATAAATGCAAAAAAAAAAAAAAAAGTTTCTGCAAGATCAGAAAGAAGGCCTGCAGATATAGGTATTTAATTATTTCTAAGCTATTATATATATGCCTTCCAAAAGTAATTTGGACTCTGGAATGATGTAAATAACTTTATTTTACAAAATATATTTTATTAGATTAAAAAATCTAATGTATTTATAGTTTTAAAAAATCTATAAGATTCAGGGAACTCAAACAGGGGTCTTTTAACAACCTGGAAGGCTGGGCTGGGGAGGGAGATTGAGGGAAATTCAAGAGTGAGAGAAGGGAATGGACAGAAGGACTAAAAAAGTTTTGAAAATTGCTAAAGCTGAAACTTCAATATTCTGGCCACCTGATGTGAAGGGATGGCTCACTGGAAAAGACCCTGATGCTAGGGAAAATAGAAGGCAAAAGGAGAAGGGAATGACAGAGGATGAGATGGTTGGATGCCATCACTGAGTCGATGGGCTGATCGATGAGTCTGATCAAGCTCTAGGAGATGTTGAAACTCAAGGAAACCTGACTTGCCACAGTCCATGGGCTCACAAAGAGTCAGACATAATGACTGATTGAACTGAACTGAACTGAACGGAATAAGAACTTTATTTTTCAAGAAAACATCATTGTTTGATATATATAAGTTTCAACAAATTAGGTTCAGTTAGCTCTCAACCATTGATGACATTATTTAAATAAACCTTGGATTTAATTAACATGAGATAAACTATAGTGTAGTTATTTCAGCTAGGTGTCTACACAAAAAGAGTTGCAGTCTGTATCCTAATTGTGCCATTTTCAAGTTGTGTGATATTAATCAACATTTCTAAATTTTGCATTTTTTTCTTCTTTGATATATAGACATATATATAGAGAGAGAGAGAGAGAAAGAGAGAAACTGTGTATGTAAGAGTATCTGAATTTTCATAGATTTATTCAAAAATTAAATAAGTTATATGAAAAATGCTTAGAAAAGAAGTTCATAAAGTCCCTTTGATTATAAAATTGCAATAAAATGGATATCATAAACACTGGAGAAATAGTGCTCAAAAATTAGTTCAACTAAATCTACTGTTTTCTGCTGTTAACTGTGTTGGACAATAAATGCAAAAAAAAAAAAAAAAGTTTCTGCAAGATCAGAAAGAAGGCCTGCAGATATAGGTATTTAATTATTTCTAAGCTATTATATATATGCCTTCCAAAAGTAATTTGGACTCTGGAATGATGTAAATAACTTTATTTTACAAAATATATTTTATTAGATTAAAAAATCTAATGTATTTATAGTTTTAAAAAATCTATAAGATTCAGGGAACTCAAACAGGGGTCTTTTAACAACCTGGAAGGCTGGGCTGGGGAGGGAGATTGGAGGGAAATTCAAGAGTGAGAGAACATATGTGAACCTGTGACAGATTCATGTTCATGTTTGGCAGAAAACAACAAAATTCTATAAAGCAATTATCTTTCAATGAAAAAAATAAAACAATTAAAATTAAAAAATATATATACTTTCTTAAAGAAGTCTAATTGTTTATTCCACTAAATTAAATGAGGTAAAGGAATTCAAAGTTTTATACTTAAAAATGTCTTTCAATGTTTCTTCTATTCATTTAAAATGAGATAAGAGATCCTATGTATGTAAAATAATTGGAGTAAATTAATAGTTCTTTAAGTATCTATGGATTTATTAGATGACTTCAGAGCATAGCAGAGTGTAGAGTATATATTCCAAGTTGTCAAATTCCTGTTTACCTGTCTTCTAGAAGGGATTAACAGATAATCCAAGTAACTGAAGCAACAATGAATACAAAATGGACAAGTAGGCCAAACCACATGCAGCCAGGGTTCATGAGTTTAGTTTCTGACTCCGATATTTTTTCTGACTGTGTGATGTAATTATTTGAAACAAATACATTTTAAAAATATATTTTCTTAGAAAAATTAGAACAATCAACTCATTGGAAAAGACCCTGATTCTGGGAGAGACTGAAGGCAGGTGCGGCGACCTTCCGCAGAAAGGGAAGGCAGCGGGATTGCCCCCAGCTGAACCGGGAGATCTCAGAGAAAGGCAAATCTTGAACTGTCCGCCCCCCAGCCCCCTGGCTCAGGCAGGGAACAATCAGACGCAACAGGGGTTCCATCGAAGTAGTTCCGCTTTATTGAAGAAGATCCACAGCTTTTATAGGCAAGTGAAGGGGTTTTGTCAACTAAATCTACTGTTTTCTGCTGTTAACTGTGTTGGACAATAAATGCAAAAAAAAAAAAAAAAGTTTCTGCAAGATCAGAAAGAAGGCCTGCAGATATAGGTATTTAATTATTTCTAAGCTATTATATATATGCCTTCCAAAAGTAATTTGGACTCTGGAATGATGTAAATAACTTTATTTTACAAAATATATTTTATTAGATTAAAAAATCTAATGTATTTATAGTTTTAAAAAATCTATAAGATTCAGGGAACTCAAACAGGGGTCTTTTAACAACCTGGAAGGCTGGGCTGGGGAGGGAGATTGGAGGGAAATTCAAGAGTGAGAGAACATATGTGAACCTGTGACAGATTCATGTTCATGTTTGGCAGAAAACAACAAAATTCTATAAAGCAATTATCTTTCAATGAAAAAAATAAAACAATTAAAATTAAAAAATATATATACTTTCTTAAAGAAGTCTAATTGTTTATTCCACTAAATTAAATGAGGTAAAGGAATTCAAAGTTTTATACTTAAAAATGTCTTTCAATGTTTCTTCTATTCATTTAAAATGAGATAAGAGATCCTATGTATGTAAAATAATTGGAGTAAATTAATAGTTCTTTAAGTATCTATGGATTTATTAGATGACTTCAGAGCATAGCAGAGTGTAGAGTATATATTCCAAGTTGTCAAATTCCTGTTTACCTGTCTTCTAGAAGGGATTAACAGATAATCCAAGTAACTGAAGCAACAATGAATACAAAATGGACAAGTAGGCCAAACCACATGCAGCCAGGGTTCATGAGTTTAGTTTCTGACCCCGATATTTTTTCTGACTGTGTGATGTAATTATTTGAAACAAATACATTTTAAAAATATATTTTCTTAGAAAAATTAGAACAATCAACTCATTGGAAAAGACCCTGATTCTGGGAGAGACTGAAGGCAGGTGCGGCGACCTTCCGCAGAAAGGGAAGGCAGCGGGATTGCCCCCAGCTGAACCGGGAGATCTCAGAGAAAGGCAAATCTTGAACTGTCCGCCCCCCAGCCCCCTGGCTCAGGCAGGGAACAATCAGACGCAACAGGGGTTCCATCGAAGTAGTTCCGCTTTATTGAAGAAGATCCACAGCTTTTATAGGCAAGTGAAGGGGGTTTTGTATGGGACTTCCTATAGATTACACCAATCAAGCTAAAGGCCAAGCAATCATTCACGAGCGCGAAAGCCAGGGGATCCAATCAGAAATTTTGACCATCAATTAACTATTTAGATCACGCCCTGTCTCTTCCTGTAGGCGCCATCTTAGCTCCAAGCTGAAACAATGTGCTTAAGCTTCTTTTCACTCCCACACCCCGTCCTGTAGGCGCCATCTTAGCTGCAAGCTGAAACAATGTGCTTAAGCTTCTTTATGCTTAAACCGGTCCTCTTTCAATTCAGAGCCCCACAGGCAGGTGTAGAAGGGAACAACAGAGAATGAGATGATTTGGTGGCATTAAACTACATGGACGTGAGTTTGAACAAACTCTGGGAGATAGTGTAGGACAGCGAAGCCTGATGTGCTGCACTCCATCACAAAGAGTCCAACAGCACGAGCGACTGAACAGTAATACATGCATAAGCGCAATGTATATAATGTATGTATGCATGAAAACACTATGAAATAGCTTCAACAAATGGTAATGGATATCTCTATGTGAAGAAAGAAATACCCTTTCTTAACAGTCTTTGTCAAAATTAAGCAAAATGCATGAAACATTTTAATGTAAGATATAAATATACAACTCAGAAACAAAATTAGAACATCTTTATGACATTGGATTTTGCAATAATTTTATTGATATAGTATCAAAAGTATAGACAACCAAAGTAAAAATAGTTTTACTACAACAAAATTAAAACATTTATACATCAGAGGACAGTATCTGTAAGATTGAAAGGCAGCTCATAGAAGGGGAGAAAATTTTATTCACAAATCATATATTTGATAAGGAGTTAAGTAAATAGCATTCACCCTGATTCTGGGAGAGACTGAAGGCAGGTGCGGCGACCTTCCGCAGAAAGGGAAGGCAGCGGGATTGCCCCCAGCTGAACCGGGAGATCTCAGAGAAAGGCAAATCTTGAACTGTCCGCCCCCCAGCCCCCTGGCTCAGGCAGGGAACAATCAGACGCAACAGGGGTTCCATCGAAGTAGTTCCGCTTTATTGAAGAAGATCCACAGCTTTTATAGGCAAGTGAAGGGGGTTTTGTATGGGACTTCCTATAGATTACACCAATCAAGCTAAAGGCCAAGCAATCATTCACGAGCGCGAAAGCCAGGGGATCCAATCAGAAATTTTGACCATCAATTAACTATTTAGATCACGCCCTGTCTCTTCCTGTAGGCGCCATCTTAGCTCCAAGCTGAAACAATGTGCTTAAGCTTCTTTTCACTCCCACACCCCGTCCTGTAGGCGCCATCTTAGCTGCAAGCTGAAACAATGTGCTTAAGCTTCTTTATGCTTAAACCGGTCCTCTTTCAATTCAGAGCCCCACAGGCAGGTGTAGAAGGGAACAACAGAGAATGAGATGATTTGGTGGCATTAAACTACATGGACGTGAGTTTGAACAAACTCTGGGAGATAGTGTAGGACAGCGAAGCCTGATGTGCTGCACTCCATCACAAAGAGTCCAACAGCACGAGCGACTGAACAGTAATACATGCATAAGCGCAATGTATATAATGTATGTATGCATGAAAACACTATGAAATAGCTTCAACAAATGGTAATGGATATCTCTATGTGAAGAAAGAAATACCCTTTCTTAACAGTCTTTGTCAAAATTAAGCAAAATGCATGAAACATTTTAATGTAAGATATAAATATACAACTCAGAAAAAAAAAATTAGAACATCTTTATGACATTGGATTTTGCAATAATTTTATTGATATAGTATCAAAAGTATAGACAACCAAAGTAAAAATAGTTTTACTACAACAAAATTAAAACATTTATACATCAGAGGACAGTATCTGTAAGATTGAAAGGCAGCTCATAGAAGGGGAGAAAATTTTATTCACAAATCATATATTTGATAAGGAGTTAATGTATGGAATATGCACAGAACTCCTACAATTCAGCAATAACAAAATAAATGACACACCCACCCACACACAAATTAAAAAGAAGGGCAAGACATTAAAGAAACATTTCTCCAGAGAAAATATATAAATGATCAACATGCATATGAAAAGATGTTTAACAACATGAATCACTAGGGAACTACAAATCAAAATCACAATAAAATGTCACTCCATACCATTAGGATGGCTAATATTTTTAAAAAGCAGTAACAACAAGGGATTCTCTGGTGGTCCATTGAGTAAAGAGTCTGCCTTGCAGTGCAAGAGGCACCAGTTCAATCCTTGGCCCAGGAGGGTTCCACGTGCTATGGACCAGATGGACTGGTGTGTCCAATTGCAAGCCAGCGTTCTGGAGCACATGAGCCCAGAGCCAGTGCACTGCAAGGAGAGAGGCCACTGCAGTGGGAGGTGCACATAGGCCAAAGAATAAAGATGAATGAAAATAAATAAACACAAACAATAAAAGAGACCAGAATTTTAAAAAAGTGTAATAACAAGTGTTTGCAACAGTGGGGAGAAATTATAACCCCCTGCATACTCTTGCTAGAAATACATAAAAATATATTTGTTATGATAGCAATATGTAAATTTTCATATTTTGATATATATATTTTTCATTTAGTCCATCAATTCTACTTCTGATATTCACATTAATGAACTGAAATTAGAATCTCAAAGAGATATTTGCACACCCATAACAACACTATTGTAGACAAAGTTTGGAAGTGACTGGAGTGTCTGTGCATATTTAAATGAGTAAATTAACATGGCATATTAATACAATGGAATATTATTCAGACTTAAAAATGAAAGAAATTTTGACTCATTTTACACCATGGATGGAACCTGAGAACACTCTAAAGTGAAATAAGCTAGCAATGAAAAGAAACACTGTTTGATTTTACTTCTTTAATGTACCTATAGTAGTCAGGTTCAGAGAAACAAAACTGAATGGTAATTGCCAGGGAAGAAAAATAAGTTTTCTTTAAATTATCTAACTTTTATTATAAAATTTTCCTGAATTGACAATCTTCCTATATAAAAGAAAACATTATTTGTTGAAATGATATATATTTTTTTAAATTTTTAAGTGAAACAAATATTTAAATCATATTTAAATTAAATTACTGTCCTATTGCTTTTAATAGTAAACATTACTATTTTCACTATTTTTTCTAAAATAATACAAATAGTAAGGAATTCACATTCCTAACCTGTTAATATAGCTATTCCCTTAAAACTAACTGAAAAATGATACCAAAAGGATACAAAAAAAGGTGGAGGACATTGTTAGTCATTTTATTTTCCATTTTCGAGTGTTTTTGCATTTTGGAAATTATGATTGCCTTATGATCATAAAAATCGTATTTTTCTAAAAAAACTGCATTTTTTTTAGCATGGTAAATTCAGTGTCATAAAGCCCCACAAGTTTTCTCAATAGAAAATAAACGAGCACATGAGCCCAGAGCCAGTGCACTGCAAGGAGAGAGGCCACTGCAGTGGGAGGTGCACATAGGCCAAAGAATAAAGATGAATGAAAATAAATAAACACAAACAATAAAAGAGACCAGAATTTTAAAAAAGTGTAATAACAAGTGTTTGCAACAGTGGGGAGAAATTATAACCCCCTGCATACTCTTGCTAGAAATACATAAAAATATATTTGTTATGATAGCAATATGTAAATTTTCATATTTTGATATATATATTTTTCATTTAGTCCATCAATTCTACTTCTGATATTCACATTAATGAACTGAAATTAGAATCTCAAAGAGATATTTGCACACCCATAACAACACTATTGTAGACAAAGTTTGGAAGTGACTGGAGTGTCTGTGCATATTTAAATGAGTAAATTAACATGGCATATTAATACAATGGAATATTATTCAGACTTAAAAATGAAAGAAATTTTGACTCATTTTACACCATGGATGGAACCTGAGAACACTCTAAAGTGAAATAAGCTAGCAATGAAAAGAAACACTGTTTGATTTTACTTCTTTAATGTACCTATAGTAGTCAGGTTCAGAGAAACAAAACTGAATGGTAATTGCCAGGGAAGAAAAATAAGTTTTCTTTAAATTATCTAACTTTTATTATAAAATTTTCCTGAATTGACAATCTTCCTATATAAAAGAAAACATTATTTGTTGAAATGATATATATTTTTTTAAATTTTTAAGTGAAACAAATATTTAAATCATATTTAAATTAAATTACTGTCCTATTGCTTTTAATAGTAAACATTACTATTTTCACTATTTTTTCTAAAATAATACAAATAGTAAGGAATTCACATTCCTAACCTGTTAATATAGCTATTCCCTTAAAACTAACTGAAAAATGATACCAAAAGGATACAAAAAAAGGTGGAGGACATTGTTAGTCATTTTATTTTCCATTTTCGAGTGTTTTTGCATTTTGGAAATTATGATTGCCTTATGATCATAAAAATCGTATTTTTCTAAAAAAACTGCATTTTTTTTAGCATGGTAAATTCAGTGTCATAAAGCCCCACAAGTTTTCTCAATAGAAAATAAACGAATGAAAACATTTTTGGATTGCATATAAACTGTACTGTAAAATGAAGAAAAATGAATTTAACCTTTCTACTCTACTTTAGCTCATTAAATTTGATCTATGATTTGTTTTAAACTCATTTCACAGTATACCTTGAGATTTGTTTTCAGAAACCCTTACATATATTGAGGAAGGAAGTCAAAGTAGCTTCAGATGCAATAAAACCAACATCTCACTTGGTGTACATTGTCAAACTATTAAAACTGTTTTCTTTTTTATTATTATTAATATTGCAACTGACTCAGATACTGTCTTAACATCTAAAATTTAATTATACAAGAAATATTATTACATGAAATGTTATTAAAAACGTTTCCATTTCAACCATTTAGTATACATATATAGTCTTTGAAGACTTCCCAGGTGGCACTAGTGGTAAAGAATCTGCCTGCCAGTGTACAGGACACAAGAGATTAAGGTTCAGTCCCTGGATTGAGAAGGTCCCCTGGAGAAGGAAATGGTGATCCAACCACATGTATTTGCCTGGAAAACTTCATGAACAGAGGAGTCAGGGGAAAACACAGTCTATGCAGTTGCAAAGAGTTGGAAATGACCGAGTAATGAAGCACATATATGTGCAGTATTTTACAGTTTCAATAAAATAACACACATTTTTTAATTTTCTTTTGGCAGATTATTACTCTATATTGCTACAAAGTTTTCAGGGACTTCCCTGGTGGTCCAATGGTTAAGACTCTGTGCTCCAATGCAAGAGACCTGGCTTCAATCCCTGCTCAAGGACTTAATCCAACATAGTACAACAAAGACCTGGTACAGCAAAAAAAAAAAAAAAATATATATATATATATATATATATATATATATATATATACATATAAATATATGCAAATATATAACTTTGGTTTGTAATAATAGTAAAGTATTTAATAATTTAATTACTGCTTAAGTATTTGAGCATATATGAATTATTCAATCACACTACGTTAATACTAGCAGTTACATATTGGATTGTTCATAATAATGTGTTATTAAGTAAGTATATTCTTTTGCATTTTACTTGGCGTTGGTGTAAGTAAACCCAGTAATCATTTGTGGTACTACCTGAAGGATTTCCTAATACACCAGGATTTATCTCATTTTTGCAATTTTTGTTGAAATGGTGGCTTCTTTTCCCCAAATTTTACTCAGAGTTTTCAGCAACTTCAATCATTTTAAATTATTCTGTCTCTTTTTTTTTTTTCTTCTGGTGTAAATATTTTGTGTATGTCCTCTCTATCACAGAGATGGCTTTCCTGAAGTTTCTGTTCTGTATTTTTTCTGCCTGAAATTAACATAAATTTTATTAGTGCATGACTATTTCCATTACAATGCTATTTCATTGCTCTGACATTTATTCCTTCTTGATTGTATTGCATAGAGCCACATATATGTGCCTTTATTGATCTCTGTTTTATTATGATTTTAAATTACAGAAAATTGTGAAGGTAGTATCTAGAGTCCCCGCGTACAAGCATTCCATCTCCACTATTACTGACATCTTACATCGATTTGATTCGAAATTGAAAAATTCAAATTGTCACAAATTTTTTTTTTGTTGAACAAATATTAAAACCATCATTTTTCCTGTTCGGGGTGTGCAACAGACTGTCATGAACAGAGGAGTCAGGGGAAAACACAGTCTATGCAGTTGCAAAGAGTTGGAAATGACCGAGTAATGAAGCACATATATGTGCAGTATTTTACAGTTTCAATAAAATAACACACATTTTTTAATTTTCTTTTGGCAGATTATTACTCTATATTGCTACAAAGTTTTCAGGGACTTCCCTGGTGGTCCAATGGTTAAGACTCTGTGCTCCAATGCAAGAGACCTGGCTTCAATCCCTGCTCAAGGACTTAATCCAACATAGTACAACAAAGACCTGGTACAGCAAAAAAAAAAAAAAAAATATATATATATATATATATATATATACATATAAATATATGCAAATATATAACTTTGGTTTGTAATAATAGTAAAGTATTTAATAATTTAATTACTGCTTAAGTATTTGAGCATATATGAATTATTCAATCACACTACGTTAATACTAGCAGTTACATATTGGATTGTTCATAATAATGTGTTATTAAGTAAGTATATTCTTTTGCATTTTACTTGGCGTTGGTGTAAGTAAACCCAGTAATCATTTGTGGTACTACCTGAAGGATTTCCTAATACACCAGGATTTATCTCATTTTTGCAATTTTTGTTGAAATGGTGGCTTCTTTTCCCCAAATTTTACTCAGAGTTTTCAGCAACTTCAATCATTTTAAATTATTCTGTCTCTTTTTTTTTTTTCTTCTGGTGTAAATATTTTGTGTATGTCCTCTCTATCACAGAGATGGCTTTCCTGAAGTTTCTGTTCTGTATTTTTTCTGCCTGAAATTAACATAAATTTTATTAGTGCATGACTATTTCCATTACAATGCTATTTCATTGCTCTGACATTTATTCCTTCTTGATTGTATTGCATAGAGCCACATATATGTGCCTTTATTGATCTCTGTTTTATTATGATTTTAAATTACAGAAAATTGTGAAGGTAGTATCTAGAGTCCCCGCGTACAAGCATTCCATCTCCACTATTACTGACATCTTACATCGATTTGATTCATTTGTCACAATTAGTGAACAAATATTAAAACCTTAATGTTAGCTCATGCTTTATACAAATTTTCTTATTTTTGCCTGCCTTCTTTTTGTTTGTGTACTAGGAGTCTATGCAGAATGACACATTATACTTAGTCATACTGTCTCCTTAGGCTTTTGTCTGTGACAATTTATCAAGGTAGATTTATGATAACCTCGACAATTTTGAAGAGTACTTATCAGTCATTTTACAGTATATTCCTCAAATAATTTATATGATGTTGTCTTTTTGATTAGACTTGGGTTATGTGTTTTTGGAAGAAGTCCACAGATAAACAGAGCAATTTTCATCACATAATACATATGGTACATACTATCAGTATGAGTTATTATCATTGATATTTATCTTAATCGTATAATTGATGAAGTGCTTGTCAGTTTTCCCCACTCTTAATTTCCCTCTCTCACTCCTTTACATACTGTACTGTTCAGATGAAAATAATGCTGCACAACCCACCTTTAAGGGAAGGGGGAAGCAGTGTTCCTTATTTATGAAAGTGAAGTATCTACATTTATTACATTGAATTATGCAGCACTGAATATCTGTTCTCTTCTCCCTCATATGTTTATTCAATAATTTATTTATAAATGTAGTAATATTCATTTTATAATCTGAGTGTATATGTGTTTTATATGAATGCTATTATATTTTGTTGTAGCTTTGCTTTTCACTAATGGCATATAAGACAATTTTTTCCATGTCAGTTATCTATATTTTCCATTTATTTTGTGAAATTTTATTTACTGCTAGATTTTACTGGCTGTAAGGTACATTTTTTCATTGTTTAGAATTTCTGAAGGACAGATGTTTTAAAATTGATAGTATCTTGGGTTTCCCTGGTGGTCCAGTGGATACAGAGTCCACCTTGCAGTGCAAGGGACACCAGTTTGATCTCTGGTCTGTAAAGATTCCATGTGCCATGGAGTGGCTGGGCTAGTGAGTCCATTTACAAGTCAGTGCTGTGAAGCGTATGCATCGAGAGCCTGAACTCTGCAATGAGAGGCCACTGCAATCTGAGGCCCACACAAGTCAAAGAATAAAGATAGATGAAAATAAATGTTGACTTAGTGGCAAAAAAATAAAAGAGATAGTATCTTATACTCACAATAAAAATAACTGAATCCTGTCATGATTTATAAAACCTGTGCTGAGTTTAATGGTCATCCCATATGTTTCAAAAAGCTTAGACTCTGATCTGGCATTAAATTTAATGTTATTTTTTATGTGGAAAGGCATGGACACAAAAATGAGTGTAAACTTAAAATAGAGTAACTATTGATCATTGTAGACAATATTTGACATTTTTTTCAAAATATGCAACTGAATTCTCTTTAGGACCTGAGAAAAGGAGATACCACCCTTAGATGATATTAACTGTATGACTGAGAAATGCATACAAGTTTGACTGTCACATTTCACATAGTGCAAATTTATAAACAAATATCTATCTATCTATCTATCTATCTATCTATCTATCTATATACAAATAGATGATAGACAGAAAATCCCTTATAATTGCTGAAATATATTTCAGCGTTTTAAAATTTCATACAAAATAATGATTTATATTTGTTTTTGTTTTCTTGATATTTTAATAAGAAAACATGATATTATCATAATGCTTTAAAACATGTATGTCTTTTATAATTTTATTATTTGATTGTTAGAACTCATGCTTCAATTAATGTCATCCTACATGCTTCCTTGTTCTTTTATTCATGTATCTTTCCTAGGTAGATATCAAGACAGAGAATTGATGATCATAGTATGCACACACTTAAAAACTGGTGCTGTTACATTTTTCTCCAAAGTATTCAGAAATAAATGCTTTAGCTTTATAAGGTGTGTATTATACTACCTATCATTTCTCTAATTTCTCTATTCATTTGAAAATGTATATCATAAAATGTTTAAATTTTCTATTTTTAAGCACAGTAAGTGGTATTTCAGCATGATTGTAATTTGTGATTATTTTGCATTTTCATTTACTATACTTTTATTGTTTGCATTAGAAATTTCCTTTCTCAAAACCATAATTATGGGAAGAAAAGAAGGTGGTCAAAATGTAGGCACCATTTGATGAGCATCAGGTTTCATTTCTTTTGTTTTTCAAAGTTGTGCTGTAACAAATACTGCAAGTGCCTTGTGCTCTGGGCTTTGGTTTTGGACTAGCATCATTCCCAAGAGGCCAAAGCATTTGAGTTATTGGGAAACAAGCGAACAGATAATCTGGGAAAGATAAATCAGTACTGAGTTTTGACTTGTACTTTAAATTCTATTAAGAAAATCGGCTTTTGTCTTTTTTGAAATACTTTAAAAATAAAAGACTACATTGACCATACTATGGACAAGGATGACAATAAATGAAAGTTAGACATATGTAAGTAGTCATATAGGAATGTATTTATGAAGAAGTTATAGTTATGGAGAGAATTTTGTAGGTTTACATATTGAAAGTTACAGTGTCAAGAGAAAAGAGAAGGAACAGAGTCATGTATGACTAAAGATGTCTGTGCATAGGCAACTGACAGATAAGTTCATTTTATTAAAAATCAAACACTGAATATATACATAGGACAGAACATTATATATATACCATAACAGAGAAAAGATGGATTGGCTGATAGCTAATACTAGATTTAATTTGCTTATTTGAATTAACCAAGAGCATATCCTCCATTTAACCTTTTTAGGACAAACTTATCATAGCCGATCAGAACAATGCTTATTATTTGATTGTTAGAACTCATGCTTCAATTAATGTCATCCTACATGCTTCCTTGTTCTTTTATTCATGTATCTTTCCTAGGTAGATATCAAGACAGAGAATTGATGATCATAGTATGCACACACTTAAAAACTGGTGCTGTTACATTTTTCTCCAAAGTATTCAGAAATAAATGCTTTAGCTTTATAAGGTGTGTATTATACTACCTATCATTTCTCTAATTTCTCTATTCATTTGAAAATGTATATCATAAAATGTTTAAATTTTCTATTTTTAAGCACAGTAAGTGGTATTTCAGCATGATTGTAATTTGTGATTATTTTGCATTTTCATTTACTATACTTTTATTGTTTGCATTAGAAATTTCCTTTCTCAAAACCATAATTATGGGAAGAAAAGAAGGTGGTCAAAATGTAGGCACCATTTGATGAGCATCAGGTTTCATTTCTTTTGTTTTTCAAAGTTGTGCTGTAACAAATACTGCAAGTGCCTTGTGCTCTGGGCTTTGGTTTTGGACTAGCATCATTCCCAAGAGGCCAAAGCATTTGAGTTATTGGGAAACAAGCGAACAGATAATCTGGGAAAGATAAATCAGTACTGAGTTTTGACTTGTACTTTAAATTCTATTAAGAAAATCGGCTTTTGTCTTTTTTGAAATACTTTAAAAATAAAAGACTACATTGACCATACTATGGACAAGGATGACAATAAATGAAAGTTAGACATATGTAAGTAGTCATATAGGAATGTATTTATGAAGAAGTTATAGTTATGGAGAGAATTTTGTAGGTTTACATATTGAAAGTTACAGTGTCAAGAGAAAAGAGAAGGAACAGAGTCATGTATGACTAAAGATGTCTGTGCATAGGCAACTGACAGATAAGTTCATTTTATTAAAAATCAAACACTGAATATATACATAGGACAGAACATTATATATATACCATAACAGAGAAAAGATGGATTGGCTGATAGCTAATACTAGATTTAATTTGCTTATTTGAATTAACCAAGAGCATATCCTCCATTTAACCTTTTTTTTTAAGGACCAAACTTGATCATATAGTCATAATCAAAGAGTTGGGCTCATTTTGTATAACTCATAATAGTTTTGCTGGACTGCATATATAAGT
This sequence comes from Tragulus kanchil, assembly GCA_022376925.1. NCBI lineage: Eukaryota > Metazoa > Chordata > Mammalia > Artiodactyla > Tragulidae > Tragulus > Tragulus kanchil. Next base: position 77,378,865 of record JAIOJX010000029.1, on the reverse strand, counting down.
ACCTTATGTCAGTGGAGTCAATTGCTAACAGAGACAAGCTCCAAGTTAGTCATCAATTAATGTAGTAGATGTGACAGTCATAATATAAAATCTAATGAATTTGTCTTGGAAGGTAGAGGGTGCCATTCCTCAATCATAATTAGTTTTAGCAGGGTTCCTCTAGGCCCTGTTGAGCTAAATCTGTAATTCACAATCCCTAACTAATTGCAAGGAGGCCATTATCTCTAACTTTACCATGAAATGTATTTTCTTTACCAAATGGTCTTTATCTATCTTCTGAATCCATAAACATGCAGTTCTCTATGCTTCCTTTACAGTGGCTGAAGAAAATGGGCTAAGAAATTGTGAGCAGGTCTTTCAACAGAAATCCTGCAGGCCAGAAAAGAATGTCAAGACACATTTAAACGGCTAAAAGAGAATAACTTCCAACCAAGAATTCTCTACTCAGCAAGAATCTCATTCAGAATTGATGGTGAAGTCAAAATCTTCACAGACAAGCAAAAACTAAAAGAATTCTGTACCACAAAACCAGCCCTACAACAAGTGCTAAAGGGCCTGATATAGCCAATAAATACAAGAGGAGGAGAAGTCCTATAAATCAAACCCCAAACTTCTAAGAAGATGACAATAGGAACATTTGTATCAATAAATACTTTAAAAATAAAAGACTACATTGACCATACTATGGACAAGGATGACAATAAATGAAAGTTAGACATATGTAAGTAGTCATATAGGAATGTATTTATGAAGAAGTTATAGTTATGGAGAGAATTTTGTAGGTTTACATATTGAAAGTTACAGTGTCAAGAGAAAAGAGAAGGAACAGAGTCATGTATGACTAAAGATGTCTGTGCATAGGCAACTGACAGATAAGTTCATTTTATTAAAAATCAAACACTGAATATATACATAGGACAGAACATTATATATATACCATAACAGAGAAAAGATGGATTGGCTGATAGCTAATACTAGATTTAATTTGCTTATTTGAATTAACCAAGAGCATATCCTCCATTTAACCTTTTTTTTTAAGGACCAAACTTGATCATATAGTCATAATCAAAGAGTTGGGCTCATTTTGTATAACTCATAATAGTTTTGCTGGACTGCATATATAAGTACCTTATGTCAGTGGAGTCAATTGCTAACAGAGACAAGCTCCAAGTTAGTCATCAATTAATGTAGTAGATGTGACAGTCATAATATAAAATCTAATGAATTTGTCTTGGAAGGTAGAGGGTGCCATTCCTCAATCATAATTAGTTTTAGCAGGGTTCCTCTAGGCCCTGTTGAGCTAAATCTGTAATTCACAATCCCTAACTAATTGCAAGGAGGCCATTATCTCTAACTTTACCATGAAATGTATTTTCTTTACCAAATGGTCTTTATCTATCTTCTGAATCCATAAACATGCAGTTCTCTATGCTTCCTTTACAGTGGCTGAAGAAAATGGGCTAAGAAATTGTGAGCAGGTCTTTCAACAGAAATCCTGCAGGCCAGAAAAGAATGTCAAGACACATTTAAACGGCTAAAAGAGAATAACTTCCAACCAAGAATTCTCTACTCAGCAAGAATCTCATTCAGAATTGATGGTGAAGTCAAAATCTTCACAGACAAGCAAAAACTAAAAGAATTCTGTACCACAAAACCAGCCCTACAACAAGTGCTAAAGGGCCTGATATAGCCAATAAATACAAGAGGAGGAGAAGTCCTATAAATCAAACCCCAAACTTCTAAGAAGATGACAATAGGAACATTTGTATCAATAATTACTTTGAATGTCAATGGACTAAATGCTCCAACCAAACGACACAGGCTGGCTGAACAGATCCAGAAGCAAGACCCATATATATGCTGTTTACAAGAGACCCACTTCAGACCTAGAGACACTCATAGACTGAAAGTGAAAGGCTGGAAAAAGATATTCCATGCAAATGGAAATCAAAAGAAAGCTGGGGTAGCAATCCTCATATCAGACAAAATAGATTTTAAAGTAAAGAAGATTCTAAGAGACAAGGCAGGTCACTACATCATGATTAAGGGATCCATCCAAGAGGAAGACATAACAGTCATGAACATCTACGCACCCAACACAGGGGCACCTCAATACATAAGACAGATACTTTCAGACTTAAAAGAAGAAATCAATAATAACACAAAAATAGTAGGAGACTTTAACACTCCTCTCACACCAATGGATAGATCATCCAAACAGAAAATTAATAAAGAAACACAAGCCTTAAACGACACACTAGAAAAGATGGACCTCATCGATATCTTTAGGACGTTCCACCCAAAAGTGGAAGAATACACTTTCTTCTCAAGTGCTCATGAAACATTCTCCAGGATAGACCACATTTTGGTCCACAAATCTAACCTCAGTCAATTCAAGAAAACTGAAACTATATCAACCATTTTCTTGGACCACAATGCAATGAGACTAGAGATCAACTACAGGGAAAAAAACACTAAAAATACAAACACAGGGCGATTAAACAACACATACTGAAAAAACCAACAGATTACTGAGGAAATCAAAGGAGAAATTAAACAATTCCTAGAAGAAAATGACAATGAACACACGACAGTGCAAAACCTATGGGATACCGGAAAAGCAGTTCTAAGAGGAAAATTTATAGCAATACAATCTTACCTCAAGAAACTAGGAAACTATGAAGCAGATGACCTAACCTCACACTTAAAACAATTGGAGAAAGAAGAACAAAAACATCCCAAAGCCAGCAGAAGAAGAGAAACCATACTGCCTTTTAAGCGACACTGAGTAGTTTTAAGAACCCATCCCAGGGAATTCCCTGGTGGTCCAGTGACTGAGACTCTCTGTTTCCAGTGCAGGGGGCCTGGATTTGATCCCTGGCCAGGAAGCTAGATCCCACATGCTACAACTGAGACTCAATGCAGCTAAATAAACATAAATAAAATATCAAACGAAAATAAAAAAACATTCCAGAGTCTCTGCCTTATTCCAGACTAAGAACTTTGCAGTTAAGGAAAGAGCAATTCCAACTTTTTACTGAAAATTATCCCTCTGAGTTGAAGCAGTCTACCAATTTTCTTTTGTTCTCCCAATGCTCCTTTATTCCAGCATCCAACTTCTGCCCTCATTTCTCTCTAAAATAAAAAACATTATAGCAACATCTTCCACTTTAACAACACCAGTTCTCCCTTCCCCCACTCTAAAAAACTTTACTTCCTCTAAAAAAAAAAAAGAAGACAAAACAAAACAAATAAAAAGGTCTGTTTGTAGGAAAAAAGAAAAAAAAAACTCATGAAGAAAAACTCTAAAATACCAACTGATTAATTCTTAATGATAAATGTAACTGTCAAGTGGATCAAAATGCTTGATGTGTAAGAACAGCTGAATGAAAGGTTAATTATAATGTGATGAACAGCTTATTATTTTATTCTAGGTAGAAAACTTCCAAAGCCAACACACAAATTATTCAGGCAGCACATTCTCTCCCTCTGGGCATCTTATTGGAAAAAACAAATAACTATCAATTTTGTAATGGTAGTTTCATAAGTAAGCAATATATATGATTTGAATTTTAAGTGGCTTCTCCTAAAGGTAAAGTTTATATCACTGCAGGCTGCATCAAGGCTATCTAGGCATTATTTCTGAATAGCAGAACTCACTTCCCTGTACAGTTATGGGTGGATATCATCACCCTTTGCCTCTAGTTATGTATTAAATGCAAACCTGGGATCGAAAGCAGAAAGGAAACAATACAATCTTACCTCAAGAAACTAGGAAACTATGAAGCAGATGACCTAACCTCACACTTAAAACAATTGGAGAAAGAAGAACAAAAACATCCCAAAGCCAGCAGAAGAAGAGAAACCATACTGCCTTTTAAGCGACACTGAGTAGTTTTAAGAACCCATCCCAGGGAATTCCCTGGTGGTCCAGTGACTGAGACTCTCTGTTTCCAGTGCAGGGGGCCTGGATTTGATCCCTGGCCAGGAAGCTAGATCCCACATGCTACAACTGAGACTCAATGCAGCTAAATAAACATAAATAAAATATCAAACGAAAATAAAAAAACATTCCAGAGTCTCTGCCTTATTCCAGACTAAGAACTTTGCAGTTAAGGAAAGAGCAATTCCAACTTTTTACTGAAAATTATCCCTCTGAGTTGAAGCAGTCTACCAATTTTCTTTTGTTCTCCCAATGCTCCTTTATTCCAGCATCCAACTTCTGCCCTCATTTCTCTCTAAAATAAAAAACATTATAGCAACATCTTCCACTTTAACAACACCAGTTCTCCCTTCCCCCACTCTAAAAAACTTTACTTCCCTCTAAAAAAAAAAAAAAAGAAGACAAAACAAAACAAATAAAAAGGTCTGTTTGTAGGAAAAAAGAAAAAAAAAACTCATGAAGAAAAACTCTAAAATACCAACTGATTAATTCTTAATGATAAATGTAACTGTCAAGTGGATCAAAATGCTTGATGTGTAAGAACAGCTGAATGAAAGGTTAATTATAATGTGATGAACAGCTTATTATTTTATTCTAGGTAGAAAACTTCCAAAGCCAACACACAAATTATTCAGGCAGCACATTCTCTCCCTCTGGGCATCTTATTGGAAAAAACAAATAACTATCAATTTTGTAATGGTAGTTTCATAAGTAAGCAATATATATGATTTGAATTTTAAGTGGCTTCTCCTAAAGGTAAAGTTTATATCACTGCAGGCTGCATCAAGGCTATCTAGGCATTATTTCTGAATAGCAGAACTCACTTCCCTGTACAGTTATGGGTGGATATCATCACCCTTTGCCTCTAGTTATGTATTAAATGAAGTAATATACTATTTATAATCAGCATAGAGTTGGTAAACAAAGACAAGAATAAACTATATAAGTAAGACATTAGTGGAAAATGAAGAGACCATAAGTATAAGGAATAGAGCGCTGAGGTAAGAGTAAACTTTTGAAAGAAAATGAGCTATACATTTTGTAGCTATTCGTAGAGAGCAATGATTGCATATTTATGATTTCAAGGATGATAAAGAGCTTCCCCAGTGACCCTAGTAATATAGAATCCACTTGCCAATGCAAGAGATGCCAGAGATACAGATTGGATCCATGCCTATGGCTAGAGTTAGGAAGAATCCCTGGAGAAAGAAATGGCAATCCACTCCAGTATTGTTGCCCGAAAAATTCCATGAAAAGAGGAGCCTGGCAAGCTACATTCCATGGGGTTGTAAAGAGTGGGACATAATTAAGCACACATGAACTGCAAAGTCGTTTCATAAATTAAAAAGCTTTAGGTGTGGCCAAAGTAAAATGAAATTGTCTGGCCAGTTTCTACTGCCTACCACATCCATTTCTCAGATCAAAAAATCCTGTAGAAAAATCCTTTAGTGAGAATCCAGAAACACTGAATCCCTTTGCAGACTCAAGCCAGTTTGGATTTAATCAGATATTACAAGTAGCCGAAGTCAGATTTCACACGGATGGGACTATTAGTCAAATACCTTGTTATAAGGTTAGAATCGAGTCAAATCACCTTGAATTTGAGTGTAATGTAATGCAAAATGTAAATTTGAACAGCTTATTATTTTATTCTAGGTAGAAAACTTCCAAAGCCAACACACAAATTATTCAGGCAGCACATTCTCTCCCTCTGGGCATCTTATTGGAAAAAACAAATAACTATCAATTTTGTAATGGTAGTTTCATAAGTAAGCAATATATATGATTTGAATTTTAAGTGGCTTCTCCTAAAGGTAAAGTTTATATCACTGCAGGCTGCATCAAGGCTATCTAGGCATTATTTCTGAATAGCAGAACCCACTTCCTGTACAGTTATGGGTGGATATCATCACCCTTTGCCTCTAGTTATGTATTAAATGAAGTAATATACTATTTATAATCAGCATAGAGTTGGTAAACAAAGACAAGAATAAACTATATAAGTAAGACATTAGTGGAAAATGAAGAGACCATAAGTATAAGGAATAGAGCGCTGAGGTAAGAGTAAACTTTTGAAAGAAAATGAGCTATACATTTTGTAGCTATTCGTAGAGAGCAATGATTGCATATTTATGATTTCAAGGATGATAAAGAGCTTCCCCAGTGACCCTAGTAATATAGAATCCACTTGCCAATGCAAGAGATGCCAGAGATACAGATTGGATCCATGCCTATGGCTAGAGTTAGGAAGAATCCCTGGAGAAAGAAATGGCAATCCACTCCAGTATTGTTGCCCGAAAAATTCCATGAAAAGAGGAGCCTGGCAAGCTACATTCCATGGGGTTGTAAAGAGTGGGACATAATTAAGCACACATGAACTGCAAAGTCGTTTCATAAATTAAAAAGCTTTAGGTGTGGCCAAAGTAAAATGAAATTGTCTGGCCAGTTTCTACTGCCTACCACATCCATTTCTCAGATCAAAAAATCCTGTAGAAAAATCCTTTAGTGAGAATCCAGAAACACTGAATCCCTTTGCAGACTCAAGCCAGTTTGGATTTAATCAGATATTACAAGTAGCCGAAGTCAGATTTCACACGGATGGGACTATTAGTCAAATACCTTGTTATAAGGTTACAGAAAATCAGAGATGACAAATATGCACTTTCATAAAAAGGATAACAGGATAGAGAATTTGAGGAACTGTTGCTTTAAATTTTAGGAAATCATGAATAATATCTTAATTTTCTTATTACACAAAGATGCATTTGTTAAGAATAATACTCAATGGAACACACTGAAGAAGCACACTGAAAAGAGCTTCTTTCAGAAGGCCTTGCTAATAAATGTAGATAAAGATCAAAATGAAGAACACAATGAATATTCATTCATTAGTCATTCTATGACTAAAATATCTAGGATTTTTCTGATATCCCTTATTATGCCAGATTCAGTAAAGAATACACAAATATTTCTCAAGCAATTGCCCTAAAATCTTGCCATTTCTTTGGTTACTTGGAGTATTTAAGGTAAACTTTTTAGAAAGTAAATTCTAATTTCATACTTTCATCTCTCATAGGAGGACTCTGAGCTGAGGAATTAGACCAAATAAAGGTTCTTTACATATTTACTTTATCACATGAGATATATTTTTAAAAAAAAAACACACAGAGACATGTTAAAATTGCTTGAGATATAGTCTATCACACTCAAGGCAAGCACTTTACTGTAGAATGTTTTCATTGGACTTCATGTACACAGTTGTTGAATCATTACACTTATAAAAGGGTAAAAGAGAAAAAACATTTTTGTTGTTTTGAGTATTTAGAGAAGATAATGAACGTGTCTCTGCCTTGCTGTGGATGTCTGGTTACTGTAGTCTGATATTTGTATTAGTTATTCATCATAGAATTCTTATTAGGATACAAAGATGGAGTATTGAGGGAGCATATAAGTTTCTATTTTGCAGTTCTGATTATTATTCCTGAGGAGAATTCTTATGTGTGGGAGGATTAATACCACACTCTATTCCTCTGAGTTTGTAATGTAGATGAGCTTAATTTTGTAATCCATGCCTTAATTCTTACTAGGATAAAAACACATTTCTATCTCTAAACATGGTAGTTACTTAGAATATAGTCATTTTTTATGTTTCATAATAACTGAAATGATTGAGGTCAACAAGGCTAATCTGATTTGTAAAAATAATTGAGGTCAATATGTTCAGGTTAGAGAGTGGAAGACTTACAAATGAAATTATAATCTTCTCTATCTGAATTATAAGTATGGAGAAAGTCAGAAACAACTCAAGTAAAATTCAGCCTAAATAATTAAAAGAATTAAACGATGAAATGTTTGGGTTATAATATCTACCTTACATTTCATGGAAGATTGAGCAGATTAAAAACATCATTACAGCATAAAATAAGCTATCATATCTAAATTACTTATCACTGAACATAATTAAAATCTTCTTAGTAATTAAATTACACACCATCATAGTACATACAGAAAAACTGAACGCATTCCTTACCAAAATATCACCTGAATCTCTATAGTGGGTTGACATTCCAGAAAACGCTTGGTTGATTAAGTTTAAAACAATATAAATATAATTCAGAGTTACAGATATATCTCACTATAAAACAATCTGATGAAAAGCAAAAGTGCATACATATAATCAGTTCTATAAGAACATGAGACTCTGAGCTGAGTAGCCAAATAAAGGTTCTTTACATATTTACTTTATCACATGAGATATATTTTAAAAAACACACAGAGACATGTTAAAATTGCTTGAGATATAGTCTATCACACTCAAGGCAAGCACTTTACTGTAGAATGTTTTCATTGGACTTCATGTACACAGTTGTTGAATCATTACACTTATAAAAGGGTAAAAGAGAAAAAACATTTTTGTTGTTTTGAGTATTTAGAGAAGATAATGAACGTGTCTCTGCCTTGCTGTGGATGTCTGGTTACTGTAGTCTGATATTTGTATTAGTTATTCATCATAGAATTCTTATTAGGATACAAAGATGGAGTATTGAGGGAGCATATAAGTTTCTATTTTGCAGTTCTGATTATTATTCCTGAGGAGAATTCTTATGTGTGGGAGGATTAATACCACACTCTATTCCTCTGAGTTTGTAATGTAGATGAGCTTAATTTTGTAATCCATGCCTTAATTCTTACTAGGATAAAAACACATTTCTATCTCTAAACATGGTAGTTACTTAGAATATAGTCATTTTTTATGTTTCATAATAACTGAAATGATTGAGGTCAACAAGGCTAATCTGATTTGTAAAAATAATTGAGGTCAATATGTTCAGGTTAGAGAGTGGAAGACTTACAAATGAAATTATAATCTTCTCTATCTGAATTATAAGTATGGAGAAAGTCAGAAACAACTCAAGTAAAATTCAGCCTAAATAATTAAAAGAATTAAACGATGAAATGTTTGGGTTATAATATCTACCTTACATTTCATGGAAGATTGAGCAGATTAAAAACATCATTACAGCATAAAATAAGCTATCATATCTAAATTACTTATCACTGAACATAATTAAAATCTTCTTAGTAATTAAATTACACACCATCATAGTACATACAGAAAAACTGAACGCATTCCTTACCAAAATATCACCTGAATCTCTATAGTGGGTTGACATTCCAGAAAACGCTTGGTTGATTAAGTTTAAAACAATATAAATGTAATTCAGAGTTACAGATATATATCACTATAAAACAATCTGATGAAAAGCAGTGAAATATATTTTTCTGAATATAAGCATACATATAATCAGTTCTATAAGAACATGAGACTTTACTCATTTATTTTTCCAATCCACAGTCACTTTTAAACATTTTTAATATGCTTAGTATGGTGCCTGTATAATGTGGCTCATAATAAATTTTGTTCAATACATATGAATATTGTGTGATGGTCTGGAGGGTGGGATGGGGGGGATATACATATGACTAATCTGGGAACATACAGATCTGTAAACAACAAAACTCTGTAAAGTAAAAAGCAAAATAAAAAATTTTTAAAAAAAAATACATATGAATAATCATAAATTATACAATGCTATTTTAAATCCATGTATTTATAATTTTTAAAACCTTTATTACTTTCTTGGGATCATTTGGATAAGTAAAATAAAGTTCACAATAAAATAAAATTGGTAGATTCTAAGAACAGAAACATTTATTACTAAAACTGACTCCAAAAATACTTTAGAAAACTAAAATTCAAACAACAATATGAGAATAATGTCTCTCACATAGTTCTAAATTTACAAGTTTAGCATATTCAAATTAATAGGAACACTGCTGTGTTGAAAAGAACTGAAGGTATTTTAGGCTCATCTGAGGAGATGGTAATGGTCTCATGGCTCCCCTTTGCAGGGACGTTCCATTCTTTCCTGTGGGCTCCCACTCTTCATGAAAAAAGATATGAGCTCTTATGGGCAAGCAAAGTCATCTTCACTGACAGATATTGGTACCCTAATGATGAGGATAGCAGATCTGATGGAGAAAATGATGAAGAGAATTTAGGTTATTTGCAGGAAATGCCAATATGTGGGGAAGAAGACTCCTCTACTCTAACTTGGTGGGATGTCAAATGCTCCCACAAGGGTGGTCATTAGTACGAGGGGATGGTTCAATGTTTACTTCTCACAGGAAAGATCAAGAAACGATACCTGGGCCAAGTGGACAGGTACCTTTTCACACTAGCGATAAATGATGCCCACAGCCCCTAGAAACAATTGGTTGATTAAGTTTAAAACAATATAAATGTAATTCAGAGTTACAGATATATATCACTATAAAACAATCTGATGAAAAGCAGTGAAATATATTTTTCTGAATATAAGCATACATATAATCAGTTCTATAAGAACATGAGACTTTACTCATTTATTTTTCCAATCCACAGTCACTTTTAAACATTTTTAATATGCTTAGTATGGTGCCTGTATAATGTGGCTCATAATAAATTTTGTTCAATACATATGAATATTGTGTGATGGTCTGGAGGGGTGGGATGGGGGGGATATACATATGACTAATCTGGGAACATACAGATCTGTAAACAACAAAACTCTGTAAAAGTTAAAAGCAAAATAAAAATTTTAAAAAATAAATACATATGAATAATCATAAATTATACAATGCTATTTTAAATCCATGTATTTATAATTTTTAAAACCTTTATTACTTTCTTGGGATCATTTGGATAAGTAAAATAAAGTTCACAATAAAATAAAATTGGTAGATTCTAAGAACAGAAACATTTATTACTAAAAATGACTCCAAAAATACTTTAGAAAACTAAAATTCAAACAACAATATGAGAATAATGTCTCTCACATAGTTCTAAATTTACAAGTTTAGCATATTCAAATTAATAGGAACACTGCTGTGTTGAAAAGAACTGAAGGTATTTTAGGCTCATCTGAGGAGATGGTAATGGTCTCATGGCTCCCCTTTGCAGGGACGTTCCATTCTTTCCTGTGGGCTCCCACTCTTCATGAAAAAAGATATGAGCTCTTATGGGCAAGCAAAGTCATCTTCACTGACAGATATTGGTACCCTAATGATGAGGATAGCAGATCTGATGGAGAAAATGATGAAGAGAATTTAGGTTATTTGCAGGAAATGCCAATATGTGGGGAAGAAGACTCCTCTACTCTAACTTGGTGGGATGTCAAATGCTCCCACAAGGGTGGTCATTAGTACGAGGGGATGGTTCAATGTTTACTTCTCACAGGAAAGATCAAGAAACGATACCTGGGCCAAGTGGACAGGTACCTTTTCACACTAGCGATAAATGATGCCCACAGCCCCATCTATCTGAGACCTCTTCCGATGATGACTAAGTAGCTAGTATTGTTACCAACAGTAAATCTGGGCCTAAAATAGCCACACTCATAAAACTAGCTGTTTGCAGGTTTAAACTATTATCACTTGTTCCCTTCCCCTCCCAGGACAAACATTGATAAAGGTGTTTCCCTAGGCGCTAGTTCAGAGCACAAAAGCTCTTGTAATAACCACCTCTTTGTCTTGGGATTTCTACTTAAGAGAATATAAAAAGGGTAGGGTAAGATTGTGCAGGAGGCTCGCTCCCAGAGATCCACTGCACCTGATGTGAGATCGACAGATCGATGGAGCACTGGTATTCAGCAGGCCGCCATCCCTTCCCCTTATCAAGACCAAGTATGGGCTATATGTCTGGCTGCCTGGGAAAAACTTGCTGAGGGCCCTACTGAACTCCCCATATCGGGTATAACACAAAAGATAGCGAAGAACTTGCCACTTTTGTAGATCGTGTAAAAAAGAGCCTTCAGAGAAAATTCCCTCCAGGGCCTTTAAGAGATCAGTTCCTCAGAATGTTAGTTTGGGAGGAAATGAATACAGACCATAAATTGGCCTGAGCAGGACAAAAAGATCACTCCATTGAGCGATGGATTGTGTGCTCTAAAGATATAGGCACACAAAGCCACCAAGCCCGCTCTATCACCAATGCCCTTCAGGCTCAAACTGAGGCTCTCTCTGAGGCAATGACTAAAGCCTTTTCCACTGCAATGGTTACAGGTAGGGCCTCGTCCCAGGGGCCCCCGCCTCACCTGAATCAGGCCACTGCTTTAACTGCGGCCAACCGGGACACTTTAAGAGAGAGTGCCCCCTAAAGAGATAAGAAAACATCCCCCTGAAACACCCCATGAAAGAAATCAGGGTGGGGCAAGACACTCTGTGCTCAGGGAAATCCAGTGGAACAGGTCTTTAGATAGGTAAATGACTTTTAGAGCTTTTACTCTCTCAATCTTTGCATCTCCTCAGAACTAAAAAAGTGCTAAAATCCTTCCTGAAGATATCACACCCTCATGTAGGGCAGAAGCCATTTGTGAATCAAAAGCCTTTAAAAAAAAAAAAAAAACCCTTTCTTTGACATTTAAATTTCCCCCACACTGAAACCATTGTGTTGACTTTCTTCCCCTAACTCTTTGGAGCAGTCTCTCAGAGCTATCTGGGGTGCTGCCTCTGCGGCTGCAGTCCTAATTATACCTCAAACAAAACTTAACCCACAGATCCCCATCAAGGATTTAAAGAAAATTGTGCATACTTGTAAGTCTTGCCTCCCTCACTTACAAGTTCCTCCCTTACAATCTCCAGGAGTAAACCCTCGGGGACTGAGGCCTAATATGTTGTGGCAGACAGATGTCACTCACTTTTCTTCCTTTGGAAAACTCAAGTACATCTTTGTATCCATTGATACTTATTCCCATGCCTGCTGGGCTACAGCCCACTCAGGAGAGAAAGCAAAACATGCCGAGAGTCATTTCTTGCAATGCTTTGCAACTCTGGGTCTACCTTATCAGATAAAAACAGACAATGGTCCCTGCTTTGTTAGCAAAAATTTACAAAACTTCTTTCAACAATGCCACATCCGCCAGGCCACAGGGATCCCATACAACCCTCAAGGACAGGCCATAATTGAACGTCATCATCAAAACTTAAAGGCCCAATTACAAAAAAAAAAGGGGGGATAAGCCCTCACCAGCAACTTGGAATGGCACTCTTTACCCTAAACATTTTAAACTTTTCAAAGAAAGAACTGATGGCACTTCAGGCTCAAACTGAGGCTCTCTCTGAGGCAATGACTAAAGCCTTTTCCACTGCAATGGCTACAGGAAGGGCCTCGTCCCAGGGGCCCCCCGCCTCACCTGAATCAGGCCACTGCTTTAACTGCGGCCAACCAGGACACTTTAAGAGAGAGTGCCCCCTAAAGAGATAAGAAAACATCCCCCTGAAACACCCCATGAAAGAAATCAGGGTGGGGCAAGACACTCTGTGCTCAGGGAAATCCAGTGGAACAGGTCTTTAGATAGGTAAATGACTTTTAGAGCTTTTACTCTCTCAATCTTTGCATCTCCTCAGAACTAAAAAAGTGCTAAAATCCTTCCTGAAGATATCACACCCTCATGTAGGGCAGAAGCCATTTGTGAATCAAAAGCCTTTAAAAAAAAAAAAAAAACCCTTTCTTTGACATTTAAATTTCCCCCACACTGAAACCATTGTGTTGACTTTCTTCCCCTAACTCTTTGGAGCAGTCTCTCAGAGCTATCTGGGGTGCTGCCTCTGCGGCTGCAGTCCTAATTATACCTCAAACAAAACTTAACCCACAGATCCCCATCAAGGATTTAAAGAAAATTGTGCATACTTGTAAGTCTTGCCTCCCTCACTTACAAGTTCCTCCCTTACAATCTCCAGGAGTAAACCCTCGGGGACTGAGGCCTAATATGTTGTGGCAGACAGATGTCACTCACTTTTCTTCCTTTGGAAAACTCAAGTACATCTTTGTATCCATTGATACTTATTCCCATGCCTGCTGGGCTACAGCCCACTCAGGAGAGAAAGCAAAACATGCCGAGAGTCATTTCTTGCAATGCTTTGCAACTCTGGGTCTACCTTATCAGATAAAAACAGACAATGGTCCCTGCTTTGTTAGCAAAAATTTACAAAACTTCTTTCAACAATGCCACATCCGCCAGGCCACAGGGATCCCATACAACCCTCAAGGACAGGCCATAATTGAACGTCATCATCAAAACTTAAAGGCCCAATTACAAAAAAAAAAGGGGGGATAAGCCCTCACCAGCAACTTGGAATGGCACTCTTTACCCTAAACATTTTAAACTTTTCAAAGAAAGAACTGATGGCACCCTTTCAAAAACACTGGTCCAATCAAGAAATAAAGCCTGAAATACAAGTGAGATGGAAGGACCCCATCATTGGCCAGTGGAAGGGGCCTGATCCACTCCTTACGATGGGGAGAGGATTTGGGCGCATATTCCCCATTGGGGAACCCAGCCCTATATGGGTACTGGCGAGAAATCTTAAATTTATGCCACAAAACAAGGATCAAACCTTAAAATCTGCTGCAGATAACAAATGACCATATATCAGGCCCAAGAACAGAAAGTTCTTGAGGCGTCTCTCTCTTCTCTTTCTCTCCTTAATAGGTACAACAGTAACAACATCCGTGCTCGGAGTTCAACAAATGCACACCATCACGGCAGTAAACAACATCCACCGCCTCTGCCCAGGGACTTCAGACCAGCCTACACCAACTTGAACACCTGAAGCCTGCCATAATGGGACTCCAGCAACAGCTTGATCTACATGCCAGAGCTATCGAGACATTAAGCATCCTGGCACACTTGGACTGTGACGTGAGATATCCCCGATTCTGCTTGACAGACCTCCCAGTGATGAACAGGACTCTAATTGAAGTACAAAACACATCGTCACAGATGAAAATATGGGACACTAAATTTTGGGAAGGGCAAAAGATACTAAATTATATTGTTAGCAAACTAAATGTAACCAGAGTAAACCGAATTGCACCCCAAACGTTTTGGGAACAAGGGTAAAAGGGGGTTACGATTTTTGACAATGGATACAGAGCCCACTCACCTGGTTTAAAAATGCTTTCTATCTGTTTGTTTTTGTTGCCTTGCTAGCTATATTGTTTAAGGTCAAGGGCGTTATGGCCCGCAATAGACAGCTGCAACAAAAAATAATTATGCTTGCTCAGGTCCTGGAAGAAGAGCCCTACGTTGGGCACCCACAAAACCCCTGGGTCGATATGGCCCCTCAGGAATCACTGGAGACATATAATGAGGCCTTCAAATAAAAAACGCTCTAAAAACTCCGTCCAGCCCCCGCGAGATGGCTGGTTAGCCAGTGACGGGTAAGAGGACACCACTGCAGAGCAGACCTAAAACAGGAGGGCTGCCACAGCTGCTGCCTGATCCCATGACGGGCTCTGCCTGAATAGTGCTCTGTCCCGACCTAAGACAGGCACAGTCAGCCGCAAGGGAGAGCGGACGAGTCTAGAGGCTGGCCACCTCTTAGCTCTACGCGTTGCCTCAACAAAAGTCTCTTAATTTTAAAATAAAAGAGGGGGAGATGTGGAGCCCTGAAGGAAAGAGGGCGTTTGCAAGCATAAGGAAGCTTAAGCACATATTTGCAGTTTGGTGCTAAAAGGACGCCGACAGGAAGAGACAGAGCATGATCTAAGGTCCATTGTCAAAACTTCTGATTGATCCCCCTGGTTTCCGCGCTCTGGGCAATGCCGGCTCACCTGAGTTCCTATAGCAATGTAAATGAGTGGTTGCTCGACCTTTAGCTTGATTGGTGTAACTATAGGAAGTCCCTTGCAAACCCCCCTTCTTTTGCCTATAAAAACTGTTAGTTTACCCTAATAAAGTGGAACCGCTCCGAAGGAACCCCTGTTGCATCTGATTGTCCTCTGCACGAGCCAGGGGGTTGGGGGGCGGGCAGTCAAGATTTGCCTTTCTCCGAGATCACCTGGTTCAGCCGGGGGCAATCCTGCTGCCTTCCCTTTCTGCGGAAGGTCCCCGCAGCGCTGGGTAAATCCCTGGCCTGGGAAGATCCCATGTGCCACCGAGCCGCTGGACCGAGGTGTCCAATTACTGAACCAGAGCTCTGGAGTGCATGCGCCCAGAGCTGGTGCTCTGCCACAGGAGACCCACATGGGCCAAAAGAACAAAGAGGGATGAAAACAGATAAATGAAAGACCAATAGAAGTGGCCCACCCACTCCACTCCCTGCTCAAACCCCTCCCCTCCAAAAAAGCTGCTAGAAAACAAATAAATAAATAAAAATAAAAATGTTATTTCATGTCTGTTCTTTTATATTGAGGTATAATTTTCACAAAAAACAACTGCACACAGTTTAAAGATAGTATAGAATAAAATTTCAGGTATTCATAGGAGTGAAAATATCACAAATAACAAGGGAAGAAACATACTTTACATGCAAAAGCTCCCCAGTGTACAAACTACACAATGTTGTTTTCTAAGGAACTACTGATCTGATTGTTTTCCCATTTTTTTCCCCTTACATTAATATTTATAATTTTATATTCAGGCAATCAGAGAGAAAACATTCTTCTTTGATTCCAGCATTTAGTGTACTTTTAAATGTCAACGGAGAAATATCTCAAGTTATGAATATGTCACAGTTTATCCATTTATGGTGAACATTCATGATGTTTCAAGTTTGGGGATATAACAAATAAAATGGCTAAAGAAATCTGTATACAGGGGCTTCCTGGCTAAAAAGCAACGACAGGAAGAGACAGAGCATGATCTAAGGTCCATTGTCAAAACTTCTGATTGATCCCCTGGTTTCGCGCTCTGGGCAATGCCGGCTCACCTGAGTTCCTATAGCAATGTAAATGAGTGGTTGCTCGACCTTTAGCTTGATTGGTGTAACTATAGGAAGTCCCTTGCAAACCCCTTTTTTTGCGTATAAAACTGTTAGTTTACCTAATAAAGTGGAACCGCTCCGAAGGAACCCCTGTTGCATCTGATTGTCCTCTGCACGAGCCAGGGGGTTGGGGGGCGGGCAGTCAAGATTTGCCTTTCTCCGAGATCACCTGGTTCAGCCGGGGGCAATCCTGCTGCCTTCCCTTTCTGCGGAAGGTCCCAGCGCTGGGTAAATCCCTGGCCTGGGAAGATCCCATGTGCCACCGAGCCGCTGGACCGAGGTGTCCAATTACTGAACCAGAGCTCTGGAGTGCATGCGCCCAGAGCTGGTGCTCTGCCACAGGAGACCCACATGGGCCAAAAGAACAAAGAGGGATGAAAACAGATAAATGAAAGACCAATAGAAGTGGCCCACCCACTCCACTCCCTGCTCAAACCCCTCCCCTCCAAAAAAGCTGCTAGAAAACAAATAAATAAATAAAAATAAAAATGTTATTTCATGTCTGTTCTTTTATATTGAGGTATAATTTTCACAAAAATCAACTGCACACAGTTTAAATATAGTATTTAATAAAATTTCAGGTATTCATAGCAGTGAAAATATCACAACTATCAAGGGAAGAAACATACTTTACTTGCAAAAGCTTCCCTGTGTACATACTACACCATGTTGTTTACTAAGGAACTACTGATCTGATTGTTTTCCCATTTTTTCCACTTACATTAATATTTATAATTTTATATTCAGGCAATCAGAGAGAAAACATTCTTCTTTGATTCCAGCATTTAGTGTACTTTTAAATGTCAACGGAGAAATATCTCAAGTTATGAATATGTCACAGTTTATCCATTTATGGTGAACATTCATGATGTTTCAAGTTTGGGGATATAACAAATAAAATGGCTAAAGAAATCTGTATACAGGGGCTTCCCCTGGTGGTCCAGTGGGTAAGGACACAACCTTGCAGTGCAAGGGGCGCCCGTTCAATCCCTGGCCTGGGAAGATCCCACTTACCGCGGAGCGGCTGGACTGATGTGTCCAATTACCGAGCCGGAGTTCTGGGGCGCATGTGCCCAGAGCCAGCGCTCTGCGACAACAGAGGCCACCGCAATGGGAGGCCCACGGGAGCCAAAGAACAAAGACGGATGAAAAATAGAGAAATGAAAGACCAATAGAAGTGGCTTGTCCGTCCCCCTCCCTCCCCACTCCACCCCCCAAAAAAGATAAATAAATAAAAAATAAATGTTTAAAAAAAAAAAAAGAAATCTGTATACAAATCTTTCTATTATCATATAGCATATAGCTTTACTATCCTGTCCAAGTTTACAGTAATATCATCTTTCTCATTCCTGATATAAGGGTATTTTTGCCTTACCACTTTTGTTCTCAATTCATCTGACTAGAGATTTTTTTTTTTTCCCTCCTGAAGAACAAGTATCTGAATTCATTGATTCTTTTTATAATTTCCTTTTTTTAAAAAATTTTCATTTGATTTTGTTTTTCTTTCTCTTTACTTAGTGATTCTTCTCTAATTTCTAATGAGAAAGATGAGGTCATTGGCTAGAGATCTTTCTTCCTTACTAACATAGTCATTTGGTATAAATATCACTTAATATTTTTAAAGGAAAAATTTTACCATTTGTATACGTTGTTATCTGTTTTCTGTTTACTTCAAATTACATGTGCATTTTTTACTTTGTATAGTTTTGTATCTATTTTTAATTAATGTTTTTTAATGTCATTTTCCAATATTTGGCAATTTCTGAGATACTGTTCTTTTTTTGAGTATTAATTTAATTCACTGTGAACAGAAAAGGATATAACTTGTATGACTTTTTAAATTTATTGAAACTTGTTTTATGATCGATCTTGTTAAATGTTTTATGTGCTCTTGAAAATAGCTTGTATTCTGCTGGCTGTGGGGTGAGAGTCTATAAATGTGAAATAGATAAAATTGAGTGATGTCATCTTTATATATCCTTTCTGATTTTCTCATTGCAGTTCATTTCAATGTTTCCTGGCTCTATTATTATAATCATTTGGCTAAACCATATAGATTCATTATTTAGTCATGTTTAATTTTTCATTTGTTATGACTTTCGCCTATTTAAACAACCATCACATTTGATCCATACTGCCTCGGAAATGTTGCTCATATCATCTCTAATGTATTATCATCATTTCTGACATTCTTTCTTTTTTACTTGTACTATACAATAGCCTCTAAACCAGTAGAGATGTTCTGCTAGTCTCTCCCATTTAGTATTGCATTTGTGTGACATTTTATAACTTATAAAACACATTCACACATATCATTTAATTCATAAGGTAATGTTCTTAGTTAAGTATTATATAGCTTCAGTGTGTAGTTAGGGTCATTGTGCAAAAGTTAAACAATTACTTTCTCACAGATAGAGGATTATTTGTCAACAAAATATGCTTGAAACCAAGAATTTTCAAAACTTCATTTCATTTTTAAAGCTGATATAAGGGTATTTTTGCCTTACCACTTTTGTTCTCAATTCATCTGACTAGAGATTTTTTTTCCCTCCTGAAGAACAAGTATCTGAATTCATTGATTCTTTTTATAATTTCCTTTTTTTAAAAAATTTTCATTTGATTTTGTTTTTCTTTCTCTTTACTTAGTGATTCTTCTCTAATTTCTAATGAGAAAGATGAGGTCATTGGCTAGAGATCTTTCTTCCTTACTAACATAGTCATTTGGTATAAATATCACTTAATATTTTTAAAGGAAAAATTTTACCATTTGTATACGTTGTTATCTGTTTTCTGTTTACTTCAAATTACATGTGCATTTTTTACTTTGTATAGTTTTGTATCTATTTTTAATTAATGTTTTTTAATGTCATTTTCCAATATTTGGCAATTTCTGAGATACTGTTCTTTTTTTGAGTATTAATTTAATTCACTGTGAACAGAAAAGGATATAACTTGTATGACTTTTTAAATTTATTGAAACTTGTTTTATGATCGATCTTGTTAAATGTTTTATGTGCTCTTGAAAATAGCTTGTATTCTGCTGGCTGTGGGGTGAGAGTCTATAAATGTGAAATAGATAAAATTGAGTGATGTCATCTTTATATATCCTTTCTGATTTTCTCATTGCAGTTCATTTCAATGTTTCCTGGCTCTATTATTATAATCATTTGGCTAAACCATATAGATTCATTATTTAGTCATGTTTAATTTTTCATTTGTTATGACTTTCGCCTATTTAAACAACCATCACATTTGATCCATACTGCCTCGGAAATGTTGCTCATATCATCTCTAATGTATTATCATCATTTCTGACATTCTTTCTTTTTTACTTGTACTATACAATAGCCTCTAAACCAGTAGAGATGTTCTGCTAGTCTCTCCCATTTAGTATTGCATTTGTGTGACATTTTATAACTTATAAAACACATTCACACATATCATTTAATTCATAAGGTAATGTTCTTAGTTAAGTATTATATAGCTTCAGTGTGTAGTTAGGGTCATTGTGCAAAAGTTAAACAATTACTTTCTCACAGATAGAGGATTATTTGTCAACAAAATATGCTTGACCCAAGCATATTTTTTTCTAAGAGGACTTCAGCTTTCATTTTTTAAAGCTAAAATATAATTGATTTGCAATTATTAGTTCAGGTGTACAACATAGTGATTCCATATTTTTATAGATTACAATCCATTTAAGTATATTTAAGTTACTACAATGACCATATTTCCCAGTACAATATAATATATCCCTGTGGCTTACCTATATTATACATAAAATTTGTATCACCTGATCTCTTAACGCTATCTTGGCCTCCATCCTTCCTTCTCCTCTCTGATAACACCTTGTTTGTTGCGTATATCTGAGAGTTTGTTTCTGTTTTGTTATAGATATTAATTTTACTTTTTAGGTTCTGCAAGTAAATAATAACAAAGAATAATAATCTTTCTCTGACTTATTTCACTAAAAATAATGCTCTCTGGGATCATGTACATAGGTGCAACAACAATAACAATACAATATTTTTATTATTTTTGATGATTGAGCAATATCCCATTGTATATATATATTACATCCTCTTTATACCTTCATCTTTTGATGAACACTTAGGTGCTTCCCTATCTTAGCTGTTAGAAATAATTAGCTATGAATATTGGGAAGCATGTATTTTACTTAAAATTCATGTTTTTGTTTTCTTTGAATACAAACTGAGAAGTGATATTGGTACATATACTAGTTCTATTTTTAATTTTTGGAGGAAACTCCCTGTATTTGCCATAGCAGCTACACCAATTTACATTGCAAACAGTTGGAAAGGTTCCTCTTGCTCAACTTCCTTGCCATCATTTGTTATCTGTGTTCTTTTTGATGAAAGACGTTCAAATAGATGAGAGGCAATATCTCAATGTGTTTTTGTTGTTGTCATCTTAGAAGAATTCAGCAATTGATTGCTTTATTGCCTTGAAAGAAGGGAGGTGGAGCTCTAACTCAGCGCCATAAGAGCTGCTCCTCTCCCTCAGTGCCCTAAATGTGGTTTTGATTTGCATTTTCTGATGAATACTGATGATTAGCCACTTTTCATGTGCTTGTGAGTCATCTTTATCTTCTTTGGAAAAATGTCTCTTTGATTCTTCTACCCAAAACAATCAATTTTTTAATATATATATATATAATTTTTCTGAGCTGATTTTATATTTATTATTATTTTATATTTTGGATGATAATATTTGAAAATGCTTTTTCCCATTCAGTAGGTTGCCTTTTCATTTTGTTGATGGTTTTATTTTTTATGCAAAAGCTTTTGAGTTTAATTGGGCCCAATTTCCTTATTGTTTATTATGTTTCTTTTGCCTTAGAAGACAGATCTACAGAAATAGTGCTATGAGTTATGCCAAGGAGTGTATTACTTATGATCTTTTCCTGAAGTTTTATGGTTTCAAGTCATACATTGAGGTCTTTAATCCATTTTCAGTGTATTTTTGCATACGTTATGAGGAAAAAATGTAGTTTCATTGTTTTACAAGAAAATTTTCAGTTTTCCCAGCAACACAATTGACAAGGATATCTTTTCTCCATTGCATATTCGTATTGCCTTTGTCATAGGATAATCATCCAGAGTGTTTGGGTTTGTTTCTCAGTTAGCTCTCTATTCTATTTCACTGACCTAGGTGAGTGTTGTTTTTGTCACTGCCATAGCATTGTGATTAATGCAGCTTTGTAATATACTCAAGAGTCAGAGAGCATGATACCACCAGCTTTGTTCTTTTTCCTCAGTGATGCTTTGGCAATTCAGTTGTCTATTTAAATTTTTAGGAATGTTTTCTCTATTTCTGTTAAAAAAAAAAAAGATGTGGTTATTTTGACAGGAATTGCATTACATGTATAGATTACGTGTAGATTGCAATGTAATCGTGATTTCATGTTAATTGCTTTAAGCAGAATTAATATTTTAGCAATATTAACTCTTATGGTCCAAAACCCAGAGAATATTACTGATTCATTATCACATTTCTTCATCAGTGTTTTATAGTTTTCAGACTATAATTCTTTAATCTCTTGAATTAAGCTCATTGCTAGGTTTATTAATTTATTTTTTGATACAGTTTTAAATATAATTGTTTCATTGCTTTCTCTTTCTGATAGTTCAGTAGTACTATATGGAAAAGCAATTGACTTTTGTACATTATCTTGTATACTGTAGCTTCACTGAAATAATTTATTATTTTTAAACTTTTTGATAGACACTTTAGGGTTTTGTAAGTAGTACCATTCATCTGCACAAACTGACAGTTTTACTTTCTCCCTCCTGTTTAGGAATTTCTTTTAATTTCTGGTCTGATTGCTGTGGTTATTAATTACAGTACTGTGTTAAATAGGACTGGTTAGAGGGACATACTTGTTGTTTATTTTAGAAAAAATACTTTTGATATTTTATGAATGGATACATTTTTGACTGTGAGATGGCTATAAATGATCTTTATGAATCAGACATGGCACAATAATATTACTGACAAACAATGTTACATTTGTATTGGATGCATCTAATAAGTTTAATAATTAAAATTGAGAACTTAATAATCAAAATTTCTGATTGATTGATCCTCAGTTCTTACTGAATAAATGTAAACACCCAGAGGAGTTTTTAGATAATCATAAGACTTGGCCATTGATCTCCTTTCTTTGCTCTAGAAATTGAGATTTAAGTATTTAGCATTTATAGAGTTCTCCAGAATATTTTTCACTGTGCACCCAAGTTTGATAGTAACCTTCTTCAGACACTACTTCACAGCTCTGAATTGTGTTACTTCCCCACAGTATTTTAACGTCTGTATAATTTGATCTGAGTTTCTATGCCAGGTTGGAGATAATTTTCATAGAAATTTTTCACACTTTGCTATAACACTATGCTTCTTATATGAATCTGTCTCTAGAATTAATGCAAGCATATGGTACATAGAAATAGATGAACAGAAATGCTCCTTGATTTCTATAGAAATTTACAGATTCTAAAAGTCTATCATTTATAGCATACTATAATATATTATATTAAGAATGTCCTCAATGCATAAATTCTAGTGATTTGTGATCCTGTTGGAGTTCATTTATTTTGCAAATGCTTAGCTATTCTTTTCAATGATTCAGATGTGACTTCAAACTATGCTTTAAGGGAATAAAATGCATAGTTGCTCTGTTTTATTGAAGTACCAAAGCTATTCAAGAGAATGATTGCTAGGTTTATTAATTTATTTTTTGATACAGTTTTAAATATAATTGTTTCATTGCTTTCTCTTTCTGATAGTTCAGTAGTACTATATGGAAAAGCAATTGACTTTTGTACATTATCTTGTATACTGTAGCTTCACTGAAATAATTTATTATTTTTAAACTTTTTGATAGACACTTTAGGGTTTTGTAAGTAGTACCATTCATCTGCACAAACTGACAGTTTTACTTTCTCCCTCCTGTTTAGGAATTTCTTTTAATTTCTGGTCTGATTGCTGTGGTTATTAATTACAGTACTGTGTTAAATAGGACTGGTTAGAGGGACATACTTGTTGTTTATTTTAGAAAAAATACTTTTGATATTTTATGAATGGATACATTTTTGACTGTGAGATGGCTATAAATGATCTTTATGAATCAGACATGGCACAATAATATTACTGACAAACAATGTTACATTTGTATTGGATGCATCTAATAAGTTTAATAATTAAAATTGAGAACTTAATAATCAAAATTTCTGATTGATTGATCCTCAGTTCTTACTGAATAAATGTAAACACCCAGAGGAGTTTTTAGATAATCATAAGACTTGGCCATTGATCTCCTTTCTTTGCTCTAGAAATTGAGATTTAAGTATTTAGCATTTATAGAGTTCTCCAGAATATTTTTCACTGTGCACCCAAGTTTGATAGTAACCTTCTTCAGACACTACTTCACAGCTCTGAATTGTGTTACTTCCCCACAGTATTTTAACGTCTGTATAATTTGATCTGAGTTTCTATGCCAGGTTGGAGATAATTTTCATAGAAATTTTTCACACTTTGCTATAACACTATGCTTCTTATATGAATCTGTCTCTAGAATTAATGCAAGCATATGGTACATAGAAATAGATGAACAGAAATGCTCCTTGATTTCTATAGAAATTTACAGATTCTAAAAGTCTATCATTTATAGCATACTATAATATATTATATTAAGAATGTCCTCAATGCATAAATTCTAGTGATTTGTGATCCTGTTGGAGTTCATTTATTTTGCAAATGCTTAGCTATTCTTTTCAATGATTCAGATGTGACTTCAAACTATGCTTTAAGGGAATAAAATGCATAGTTGCTCTGTTTTATTGTAGTACCAAAGCTATTCAAGAGAATGATTGCCTTTCCCTGTTATTATTATGTACTTCAATATATATGAATTTCCTGCTATTGAACTACAAGACATCTTTCTTTTGTTGGGTGTTACCACATATTATTTGTCCCAATAAGAATAGATCTATGTTCTCTAAATTTTCCTCTGTGAATTGATTTAGTTTTATGTAGCAGGACATGTAAATAGCCTTTTCAGTTCAGAGAGTATATATTATTAAAAATGTAATTGAAATAACAAATCTGTGAGACTTCCCAAGGTTTCAATACAATATTTATTAGGGTACAGAGCTATCAAATTTGGTAAACTTGGTAAATCTTCTTTTTTCCTGCAGTTGCTATTTGCAAAAGTAAATTTTTATGTCAGTAGTTAAACATATTGATATTCATAAAATTTAAAAAGCTTATTAGTTTCCATTAACTATTATGCCTATATTCATAAGGTTATAATCAATTATTTACATGATACACCCATGTGAATTGTCAAGTGAAATAGCCCAACCAAAACTGGGGTTTGACATTTCCAGGAGTTCCTTGAAATGGCAAAATGTTTTTAAGTAAACAGAGCTATTAAATGAGGAGTTTTTCTTTTTATATATATATAAACTACTCAGATATGATAGCTATCATATGCAAATTAATTACTGTCAGTTATTTATGAGACAAAAATTGAAAATTGTGCACAAATAACATTTTCAGAAAGTTAAAATATCCTCTGAAAATAAAGTTTAAGAAGTATCGGGCTTCCTTGGTGGTCCATTGGGTAAGGACACAGTCTTGCAGGGCAATGGGCGCCGGTTCAATCCCTGGCCTGGAAAGATCCCACGTGCCGCGGAGCAGCTGGACCGATGGGTCCAATTACCGAGTCGGAGCTCTGGAGCGCATGCGCCCAGAGCCGGCGCTCTGCAACAGAGGCCACCGTGGTGGGAGGCACACACGGGCCAAAAGAACAAAGATGGATGAAAATGGACAAATGAAAGACCAATAGAAATGGCCCGCCTGCTCCCCTCCCTCCCCACTCCAACCCCATTTAAATAAATAAATAAATAAATCTTTAAAAAAAGAAAAAAAAGAAGTATCTTCTAAGAAAAGAAAAGAGAGATATAAATCTGTCTTTTGGACAATATGACTTATTCTGGATGGGATCTGAGTAAATTCATCAGGTCCCTTCTAATATGATGCTTCTATTTTAGTTGTATTTATGCAATGCACTTTGTAAATTGTAGGAGACGATTTTCCATAAGTAGATCATATTTCCACATGTCTTGCAAACAAGCGACAACTACAGTACTATACTATCATTTTAAGGATGTTTGCATAACACACAGAGCCCATGAATAGATCTATGTTCTCTAAATTTTCCTCTGTGAATTGATTTAGTTTTATGTAGCAGGACATGTAAATAGCCTTTTCAGTTCAGAGAGTATATATTATTAAAAATGTAATTGAAATAACAAATCTGTGAGACTTCCCAAGGTTTCAATACAATATTTATTAGGGTACAGAGCTATCAAATTTGGTAAACTTGGTAAATCTTCTTTTTTCCTGCAGTTGCTATTTGCAAAAGTAAATTTTTATGTCAGTAGTTAAACATATTGATATTCATAAAATTTAAAAAGCTTATTAGTTTCCATTAACTATTATGCCTATATTCATAAGGTTATAATCAATTATTTACATGATACACCCATGTGAATTGTCAAGTGAAATAGCCCAACCAAAACTGGGGTTTGACATTTCCAGGAGTTCCTTGAAATGGCAAAATGTTTTTAAGTAAACAGAGCTATTAAATGAGGAGTTTTTCTTTTTATATATATATAAACTACTCAGATATGATAGCTATCATATGCAAATTAATTACTGTCAGTTATTTATGAGACAAAAATTGAAAATTGTGCACAAATAACATTTTCAGAAAGTTAAAATATCCTCTGAAAATAAAGTTTAAGAAGTATCGGGCTTCCTTGGTGGTCCATTGGGTAAGGACACAGTCTTGCAGGGCAATGGGCGCCGGTTCAATCCCTGGCCTGGAAAGATCCCACGTGCCGCGGAGCAGCTGGACCGATGGGTCCAATTACCGAGTCGGAGCTCTGGAGCGCATGCGCCCAGAGCCGGCGCTCTGCAACAGAGGCCACCGTGGTGGGAGGCACACACGGGCCAAAAGAACAAAGATGGATGAAAATGGACAAATGAAAGACCAATAGAAATGGCCCGCCTGCTCCCCTCCCTCCCCACTCCAACCCCATTTAAATAAATAAATAAATAAATCTTTAAAAAAAGAAAAAAAAGAAGTATCTTCTAAGAAAAGAAAAGAGAGATATAAATCTGTCTTTTGGACAATATGACTTATTCTGGATGGGATCTGAGTAAATTCATCAGGTCCCTTCTAATATGATGCTTCTATTTTAGTTGTATTTATGCAATGCACTTTGTAAATTGTAGGAGACGATTTTCCATAAGTAGATCATATTTCCACATGTCTTGCAAACAAGCGCACTGATAGTCTACAGTACTATACTATCATTTTAAGGATGTTTGCATAACACACAGAGATCTTTGTGAAGAAGAAATCAGGTCTTCTAGAGAGCAGATTTATTTGCTCTCCAACAGAATAGAGTAATCCCTTCTGGGACAGTAGTAAGTCATGTTTGCTTGCAGCTTATTGTAAAAGATTAAGTCCTTAATTTCAGTATTGAGTTTGGAGAAATTTGAATGATTTTCTAGGCAGCATATACCTAGAAGCACGTGCTTCTTTCTTTGGAGATGAAAACTTCCCTAGAAACTCCCCAACATGGAGTCCTCACACTGAATTTGCCAGTGGAGTTGAATTTGTTACCTTATCAATTTGTTATTGATTTTCCAGAATCTAGTAAGGGATGGCTACTGGAAAATAAATAAATAAATAAATAAAAAGTGGAGAATGGATTCTATGCAATACAACTAGTCATTATCTATGAAAAATGCTTTCATTATTTTTAAAGGATAGTTTGTGTTTGTCTGATCACTCTAGGCATGTAATTTCTGATCACTCTAGGCTGATTTATTATTTTGAATAATTTCTTAATTGCGGCGGCCTTCCGCAGCAATGAAAGGCAGCGGGATTGCCCCCGGCAGAACCGGGAGATCTTGGAGAGAGGCGAATCTTGGCTGCCCGCCCCCCCCAGCCCCGTGGCGGCCACATGGGACAATCAGGCGCGACAAGGGTTCTGTCGAAGCAGTTCCGCTTTATTAATGCAGATCTACAGCTTTTATAGGCAAGTGAAGAGGGTTTTGCACTACACCAATCAAGCTAAAGGTTAAGCAATCATTCACGAGCATGGAAACCAGAGGAACCAATCAGAAATCTTGACCATCAATTAACAATTTAGATCATGCCCTCGTCTCTTCCTGTAGGCGCCATCTTAGCTCCAAACTGCAAACATGTGCTTAAGCTTCTTTAAACAATGTGCTTAAGCTTCCTTTCACTCCCATGTCCCTTCCTGTAGGCGCCATTTTAGCTCCAAACTGAAACAATGTGCTAAGCTTGCTTTCACTCCCACGTCCCTTCCTGTAGGTGCCATCTTAGCTCCAAATTGCAAACATGTGCTTAAGCTTCTTTAAACAATGTGCTTAAGCTTCCTTTCACTCCCATGTCCCTTCCTGTAGGTGCCATCTTAGCTCCAAACCAAAACAATGTGCTTAAGCTTGCTTTCACTCCCACGTCCCTTCCTGTAGGCGCCATCTTAGCTCCAAACTGCAAACATGTGCTTAAGCTTCTTTAAACAATGTGCTTAAGTTTCCTTATGCTTACAATGGTCCTCTTTCAATTCAGAGCCCCAAACTTAATGTAAATTTTGAACTTTTCCAGATACAGAGTTTTGTCATCTACGGAGAGTAATGATAGCTTGAAAGAGGAGGAAAATACATATCTACCTTCATTCTCTCTTTTAAACTAGGAAATCCAAAACAACATTAAAGAATCTTGATTAAATTAGTCATTCTTGATTAATTCATCTTAAAAATCACATTATTTCCTGATTCAATCCATTAAAAGTGACTTTAATTCAAATAGCAAAATAATTTTGGGAGCTTGATAAATGTGATAAAATTTATTTGGAACAAATATTAAGAATAACAGTGCAATGATAATTCATATTGAATAGGAACTCCGTACTAGGTATGAAAACACATTATAAAACCACTGTAATTAAGTTAATTTGAGAATGGTGTAGAAATGGAAGTGCTCTTTTTAAGTATGTCATTGTGATGGTAATTTTTTGTGTCAGAAATAGGAAGCTTATATAAGAGTTACTCATTTATGTAATAATTTAAGGTCAATATGCCAACATTAACAAAATTAGCATTCTTTGACCATCACCTATTCTCCCTCTCATAGATACAGATGAAAGTATCTCAAGATGTTCAATTTTAGCATCTTTTGTAGTAGCAAAAGTAGAACAGGAAGAAGGAAGACCATCTTTTAATAAATGACATAGCCACTGAAAACAAAACAAACCGTTTAGAATCATGTAGGTCTAAGACAGTAGATGAATCGATTTCTACTATAGCTTGATCTTCAGTATATGCTCATTGCAAAAAAAGTATAGAGCTGTGTGACACACCCACCAAAGCTATGACAGTTCCAAGGTCAACCTTTAGGTTAAAAAATGGGTGGTGGCTGAATTTCTAGAAATCCCTTCCTCTTTCATAATGTCAAGGTCCATGCAACAGTAGGAAAAGAATTTCCACAGTGAGGAGGTGTGAGAAGAAAGTAAAGTTTATTAGAGTGGCGGAAGGGAGACTCGCTGCCAGCACAGTGAGCTCACTTAAAGGAGAAAGTGGGAGATGCTGTGAGAACAGTGTCATGGGAAAGCTGACCCTAAGCAGGGGTCTTTGATCCACTTTATAACCAGGGTCTAAGGAGTGGCAGGGGTGTCTTAAGGATCTTTGCTGATTGGAAAATGTACTGGGTGGGATAAAGGTATGACTACAGCCGGAGGGAAAGACAGTAGGGTCAAAGGAGTGGCACAGGGGTCATAATGATTGGGTGTACTATAACCTAGAGGAGAAAGAACAATAGGGTTGGTTTATCTCTTCTTGCATTCCAAGACCCTCCTCATTTGCCTTGTTCTTTTGTCCTTGGGTAACACACCTAAAACAGCTGGGATAAACCTCCCATTCATTAGCTTATGAAATCTACCCAGTCCATAAAAACTAACCACCATATATTTTGGGGTCACTTGCCTTCTGAGATGACCCACACTCTGTGGAATATGTGCTTCCCTGAATAAACCTCCTTTCGTTTTACTATGGCTTGCTCTTTAATTCCTTCATGTGAGAAGCCGAGAAGTCAAGAAGCCCCATTTAGTCGCCATCCCAGGGACTCACCTGAGACCTAGGTAATGACAAGTCATATGTAATTAATTTGGAATGGTAGAAATGGAAGTGCTCTTTTTAAGTATGTCATTGTGATGGTAATTTTTTGTGTCAGAAATAGGAAGCTTATATAAGAGTTACTCATTTATGTAATAATTTAAGGTCAATATGCCAACATTAACAAAATTAGCATTCTTTGACCATCACCTATTCTCCCTCTCATAGATACAGATGAAAGTATCTCAAGATGTTCAATTTTAGCATCTTTTGTAGTAGCAAAAGTAGAACAGGAAGAAGGAAGACCATCTTTTAATAAATGACATAGCCACTGAAAACAAAACAAACCGTTTAGAATCATGTAGGTCTAAGACAGTAGATGAATCGATTTCTACTATAGCTTGATCTTCAGTATATGCTCATTGCAAAAAAAGTATAGAGCTGTGTGACACACCCACCAAAGCTATGACAGTTCCAAGGTCAACCTTTAGGTTAAAAAATGGGTGGTGGCTGAATTTCTAGAAATCCCTTCCTCTTTCATAATGTCAAGGTCCATGCAACAGTAGGAAAAGAATTTCCACAGTGAGGAGGTGTGAGAAGAAAGTAAAGTTTATTAGAGTGGCGGAAGGGAGACTCGCTGCCAGCACAGTGAGCTCACTTAAAGGAGAAAGTGGGAGATGCTGTGAGAACAGTGTCATGGGAAAGCTGACCCTAAGCAGGGGTCTTTGATCCACTTTATAACCAGGGTCTAAGGAGTGGCAGGGGTGTCTTAAGGATCTTTGCTGATTGGAAAATGTACTGGGTGGGATAAAGGTATGACTACAGCCGGAGGGAAAGACAGTAGGGTCAAAGGAGTGGCACAGGGGTCATAATGATTGGGTGTACTATAACCTAGAGGAGAAAGAACAATAGGGTTGGTTTATCTCTTCTTGCATTCCAAGACCCTCCTCATTTGCCTTGTTCTTTTGTCCTTGGGTAACACACCTAAAACAGCTGGGATAAACCTCCCATTCATTAGCTTATGAAATCTACCCAGTCCATAAAAACTAACCACCATATATTTTGGGGTCACTTGCCTTCTGAGATGACCCACACTCTGTGGAATATGTGCTTCCCTGAATAAACCTCCTTTCGTTTTACTATGGCTTGCTCTTTAATTCCTTCATGTGAGAAGCCGAGAAGTCAAGAAGCCCCATTTAGTCGCCATCCCAGGGACTCACCTGAGACCTAGGCAATGACAATCCTGTCATACGCCACTCTTTTTCCTGTAACAAAACTAAAACAAATAACTAGAAATAGCCTAAATAATCATGAATAATTTTATTTCCACAACACAATAATAATAAAATAGTCTGTAATCACATAAAATTATATTGACTTTATATATTTATATGTAATTATAACCCAGATAAAATGTCTGCATCAATTTAAAACATTTAGGAAGATTTTTCTGTATGACATGAAATACAATGACGTATCATTTGACTGAAAAAAAGTAGAATATATTTCTGTATATTCTCTCTTTATAAGGAAATCTGCAATGTTTTGTATTCTATATTCAATTAGGCATACATTTTTTCAGTAATTGTATGTCTTAATAGGAATAAAATAAAAAGAATTTTAGTTTTATTTTTCAGTCTTTTATACTAAATCTTCTCACATACTTGCAACATTTTAACAATAGTAAAAAAAAAAAGGAAAAAGAAAAAAACAGATTACTTTACCATGTAGTGTGTCTTATATTTCAGGGATGTCAATAATACATGCAATGTAAATTAATATCACATGTGTCTCCTGGCCTGAAACAAAGGATTTCCATTTACAAATAAGGTTTGCCTGGTTCAATACTGAAAACTAGAGTAGGTAACTATCCAGTTCCATAACCTGCAAGATCCTATGGGGTCTCTCCTTCCCCATTGTGTCCACAAGTCTATTTTCTATATCTGTGTCTCCACTACTCCCATGCAAATAGGTTCATCAGTATCATCTTTCTGGATATCTAATGCATGCATTAACTGGTACAGTCACTTTAGAGAACAGCATGGAGATTCCTTTAAAAATTAGGAAAAGAATCTCCATATAACCCAACAATCCCACTACTGGATATACACCCTGAGAAAAACCATAATTGAAAGAGAAATATAAACCCTAATGTTTATTGCAGCAGTTTTTACAATAGCTAGGATATGTAAACCACCTAGATATCTATCAACAGATGAATAGATACAGAAATTGAGGTACATATATACAAGAGAATATTACTCCTCTATAAAAAAGAATGGATTCGAATTAGTCCTAATGAAGTGAATGAACCTAGAGCCTACTATACCAAGTGAAGTAAGTCAGAAATAGATATATTTAATTGCTTTTCTATATAAGAACCTGTTTTTCCAAAACACTGATTGTCTTATCTTGTTTTTTCTATTTTTTTTCCTGAATTTCTTTTAGAGTGTACTGTAATGACTAAAGTCCAATGATTTAATCATTTTGGAACCCAATGGTTAGT
The DNA here is from genome assembly GCA_022376925.1 of Tragulus kanchil. Classification (NCBI taxonomy): domain Eukaryota; kingdom Metazoa; phylum Chordata; class Mammalia; order Artiodactyla; family Tragulidae; genus Tragulus; species Tragulus kanchil. Next base: position 77,346,379 of record JAIOJX010000029.1, on the reverse strand, counting down.
TTTTGTTTTGCATAAAGATATTGAATAAAAGCAGGACAAATACATGTAAAATGTGACCTATACTATAGTGTGCTTCAATATAATGTGTGCAATGTTTAGGAGAGTGTCGGAGTAAAGGACTTTCATCTATACGCTAGTTTTTTCTTTGCTTTAATTGCCTTCATTGAGATACATTATCTTGCAATATATTAACTGAGATATATGAATTTTCACTAGGTGGTTGTTTATAATTTGTTAAAAACAATTTTTATGGAGAAGTAGCAATCATAAATGCTTCAGTTTCCTTTAATCACAGTCATCATCATAGAAGGATTTTTTTAATTGCTAAATTAACTCTAAAATTGGAAAAGAAGAAGTCAAACTCTCTCTATTTGCAGATGACATGATATTATACATAGAAAATCCCAAAGACACTATTACAAAACTACTAGAGTTAATCAGCGAATTCAGCAAAGTTGCAGGATACAAAATCAATATACAGAAATCACTGGCATTCCTATACACAAACAATGAAAAATCAGAAAATGAAATCAAAGAGGCAATCCCCTTCACCATCGCAACCAAAAGAATCAAATGATCCCCCAAAAAAAAGAACTCACAGTAATTTGCATGCATTAACTGGTACAGTCACTTTAGAGAACAGCATGGAGATTCCTTTAAAAATTAGGAAAAGAATCTCCATATAACCCAACAATCCCACTACTGGATATACACCCTGAGAAAAACCATAATTGAAAGAGAAATATAAACCCTAATGTTTATTGCAGCAGTTTTTACAATAGCTAGGATATGTAAACCACCTAGATATCTATCAACAGATGAATAGATACAGAAATTGAGGTACATATATACAAGAGAATATTACTCCTCTATAAAAAAGAATGGATTCGAATTAGTCCTAATGAAGTGAATGAACCTAGAGCCTACTATACCAAGTGAAGTAAGTCAGAAATAGATATATTTAATTGCTTTTCTATATAAGAACCTGTTTTTCCAAAACACTGATTGTCTTATCTTGTTTTTTCTATTTTTTTTCCTGAATTTCTTTTAGAGTGTACTGTAATGACTAAAGTCCAATGATTTAATCATTTTGGAACCCAATGGTTAGTTTTTGTTTTGCATAAAGATATTGAATAAAAGCAGGACAAATACATGTAAAATGTGACCTATACTATAGTGTGCTTCAATATAATGTGTGCAATGTTTAGGAGAGTGTCGGAGTAAAGGACTTTCATCTATACGCTAGTTTTTTCTTTGCTTTAATTGCCTTCATTGAGATACATTATCTTGCAATATATTAACTGAGATATATGAATTTTCACTAGGTGGTTGTTTATAATTTGTTAAAAACAATTTTTATGGAGAAGTAGCAATCATAAATGCTTCAGTTTCCTTTAATCACAGTCATCATCATAGAAGGATTTTTTTAATTGCTAAATTAACTCTAAAATTGGAAAAGAAGAAGTCAAACTCTCTCTATTTGCAGATGACATGATATTATACATAGAAAATCCCAAAGACACTATTACAAAACTACTAGAGTTAATCAGCGAATTCAGCAAAGTTGCAGGATACAAAATCAATATACAGAAATCACTGGCATTCCTATACACAAACAATGAAAAATCAGAAAATGAAATCAAAGAGGCAATCCCCTTCACCATCGCAACCAAAAGAATCAAATATCTAGGAATAAACCTACCCAAAGAAACAAAAGAACTGTACACAGAAAATTACAAGACACTCATGAGAGACATTAAAGAAGACTTAAACAGATGGAGAAATATTCCGTGTTCCTGGGTCGGGAGAATCAATATTGTGAAAATGACCATACTACCAAATGTCATCTATAGATTCAATGCGATCCCTATCAAGCTTCCAATAACATTCTTCACAGAACTAGACCAACGAATAACACAGTTCATATGGAAACACAAAAGACCTCGAATAGCCAAAGCAATCCTCAGGAAGAAGAATGGAGCTGGGGGGATCAGCCTCCCCAACTTCAGACTCTACTACAAAGCAACAGTCATCAAGACAGTATGGTACTGGCACAAAAACAGAAATATCGACCAATGGAACAAGATCGAGAACCCAGAGATAAAGCCACGCACCTATGGGTACCTTATTTTTGACAAAGGAGGCGAGCATATAAAATGGGACAAAGACAGCCTCTTCAACAAATGGTGCTGGGAAAATTGGACAGCTACATGCAAGAAAATGAAATTGGAACATACCCTGACACCATACACAAAGATCAACTCAAAATGGATTAAAGACTTAAATGTAAGGCCAGAAACCATCAAACTCTTAGAGGAGAATATAGGCAAAACCCTCAAGGACATCAATCAAAGCAAGATCTTCTCTGACCCACCTACTAGAATAGTGGAACTAAAAAGACAAATGAACATGTGGGACCTAATGAAACTTAAAAGCTTTTGTACAGCAAAAGAAATTACAAAAAAGTTCAACAGACACCCCACAGAGTGGGAGAAAATCATAGCAAATGAAACAACAGACAAAGAATTAATCTCCAAAATCTACAAGCAACTCAGACAACTCAGCACTGGAAAAACGAACAACCCAATCAAAAAATGGGAAAAGGACCTAAACAGACACCTCTCCAACGATGACATACAGATGGCCCAAAAACACATGAAACGATGCTCAACTTCACTAATAATTAGAGAAATGCAAATCAAAACTACAATGAGATGTCACCTCACACCCGTCAGAATGGCCATCATCCACAAATCGACAGACAATAAATGCTGGAGAGGCTGCGGAGAAAAGGGAACCCTCCTGCATTGCTGGTGGGAGTGTAAATTGATACAGCCTCTATGGAAGACACTCATGAGAGACATTAAAGAAGACTTAAACAGATGGAGAAATATTCCGTGTTCCTGGGTCGGGAGAATCAATATTGTGAAAATGACCATACTACCAAATGTCATCTATAGATTCAATGCGATCCCTATCAAGCTTCCAATAACATTCTTCACAGAACTAGACCAACGAATAACACAGTTCATATGGAAACACAAAAGACCTCGAATAGCCAAAGCAATCCTCAGGAAGAAGAATGGAGCTGGGGGGATCAGCCTCCCCAACTTCAGACTCTACTACAAAGCAACAGTCATCAAGACAGTATGGTACTGGCACAAAAACAGAAATATCGACCAATGGAACAAGATCGAGAACCCAGAGATAAAGCCACGCACCTATGGGTACCTTATTTTTGACAAAGGAGGCGAGCATATAAAATGGGACAAAGACAGCCTCTTCAACAAATGGTGCTGGGAAAATTGGACAGCTACATGCAAGAAAATGAAATTGGAACATACCCTGACACCATACACAAAGATCAACTCAAAATGGATTAAAGACTTAAATGTAAGGCCAGAAACCATCAAACTCTTAGAGGAGAATATAGGCAAAACCCTCAAGGACATCAATCAAAGCAAGATCTTCTCTGACCCACCTACTAGAATAGTGGAACTAAAAAGACAAATGAACATGTGGGACCTAATGAAACTTAAAAGCTTTTGTACAGCAAAAGAAATTACAAAAAAGTTCAACAGACACCCCACAGAGTGGGAGAAAATCATAGCAAATGAAACAACAGACAAAGAATTAATCTCCAAAATCTACAAGCAACTCAGACAACTCAGCACTGGAAAAACGAACAACCCAATCAAAAAATGGGAAAAGGACCTAAACAGACACCTCTCCAACGATGACATACAGATGGCCCAAAAACACATGAAACGATGCTCAACTTCACTAATAATTAGAGAAATGCAAATCAAAACTACAATGAGATGTCACCTCACACCCGTCAGAATGGCCATCATCCACAAATCGACAGACAATAAATGCTGGAGAGGCTGCGGAGAAAAGGGAACCCTCCTGCATTGCTGGTGGGAGTGTAAATTGATACAGCCTCTATGGAAGACAGTCTGGAGATTTCTTAAAAAACTAAAAATAGAAGCACCATATGACCCAGCAATCCCACTCTTAGGTTTATACCCTGATGAAATCAAAACTGAAAGAAGCACCTGTACCCCAATGTTCATTGCAGCTCTCTATACAATAGCTAGAACATGGAAGGAACCTAGATGCCCATCGACGAACGAATGGATCCAAAAGCTCTGGTACATATATACAATGGAATACTACACAGCTGTAAAGAGAAATGCAGAAGAATCAGCCCTCATGAGGTGGCTGGATCTAGAACGTATCCTAAAAAGTGAAGTCAGTCAGAAAGAGAAGGACAAATACAGTATATTAACACATATATATGGAATCTAGTAGGATGGTGATGATGGCACATGCAGTGAAGCGACAGAAAGACAGACATGGACAGTGGACATATGGACATTGTGGGGAAGGAACAGTGGTTGAGAGGCGTAAGGGAAGTAGCATGAAGGCCTGTACTATCATAAGTGAAGAAAATAGCTCTAGTCATTGCTCTGTGAGAAAAGGGGATCCTTCAGGGGTGCTGTGTGATGGTCAGGAGGGGAGGGAAGGGGGGGATATACATGTGACTAATCTGAGAACATGCATGTCTGTGAACAACAAAACTCTGTAAAAGTTAAAAGTAAAATAAAGGTTTAAAAAAAAAAAAAAAAAAAACCAAAAAAAAAAAAAAAAAGAAAAAAAAAAAATATATTTTAATTGGTGAAAACTGTGGCCAGTTAGATGTATGGACTGGCTAGAAATATGAATGCATTCTAATATTGAATAAACTGTGCATAAGAATCTAATGAACCCAATAGTCCATATATTTTGGACATAAATCCAAGGCTTATTATAATGGCCAATTATAACACTGAGACTATTCCAGAAGCCTTATGTTCACTGTAAGATTCGCTTAATTCTGCCTTGAGATGTTGCCACAGCTGCTTCTTGTGAAGCAAACTGCACCACCTAAGAACCAGAAGGACAATAGCTGAAACATTATTAATCTTATACACAAATCGACAGACAATAAATGCTGGAGAGGCTGCGGAGAAAAGGGAACACTCCTGCATTGCTGGTGGGAGTGTAAATTGATACAGCCTCTATGGAAGACAGTCTGGAGATTTCTTAAAAAACTAAAAATAGAAGCACCATATGACCCAGCAATCCCACTCTTAGGTTTATACCCTGATGAAATCAAAACTGAAAGAAGCACCTGTACCCCAATGTTCATTGCAGCTCTCTATACAATAGCTAGAACATGGAAGGAACCTAGATGCCCATCGACGAACGAATGGATCCAAAAGCTCTGGTACATATATACAATGGAATACTACACAGCTGTAAAGAGAAATGCAGAAGAATCAGCCCTCATGAGGTGGCTGGATCTAGAACGTATCCTAAAAAGTGAAGTCAGTCAGAAAGAGAAGGACAAATACAGTATATTAACACATATATATGGAATCTAGTAGGATGGTGATGATGGCACATGCAGTGAAGCGACAGAAAGACAGACATGGACAGTGGACATATGGACATTGTGGGGAAGGAACAGTGGTTGAGAGGCGTAAGGGAAGTAGCATGAAGGCCTGTACTATCATAAGTGAAGAAAATAGCTCTAGTCATTGCTCTGTGAGAAAGGGGGATCCTTCAGGGGTGCTGTGTGATGGTCGGGAGGGGAGGGAAGGGGGGGATATACATGTGACTAATCTGAGAACATGCATGTCTGTGAACAACAAAACTCTGTAAAAGTTAAAAGTAAAATAAAGGTTTAAAAAAAAAAAAAAAAAAAAAAAAAAAAAAGAAAAAAAAAAAATATATTTTAATTGGTGAAAACTGTGGCCAGTTAGATGTATGGACTGGCTAGAAATATGAATGCATTCTAATATTGAATAAACTGTGCATAAGAATCTAATGAACCCAATAGTCCATATATTTTGGACATAAATCCAAGGCTTATTATAATGGCCAATTATAACACTGAGACTATTCCAGAAGCCTTATGTTCACTGTAAGATTCGCTTAATTCTGCCTTGAGATGTTGCCACAGCTGCTTCTTGTGAAGCAAACTGCACCACCTAAGAACCAGAAGGACAATAGCTGAAACATTATTAATCTTATAAATCAAGTTCATCCTCTGTGTGTCTATGGAAGAATTTAATCTTAAACATCCAATTATCATATTTTTCTACATACTGGAGTTATGGAAACCATAAGAAAAAACTTGTACATGAATAGCGTTAGTTTAGGTATATTTACAACCTACTTATACAAAATTTGCAAAAATAAAAGACTCTATCTTACATGTCAAGATTATAAACAATGCATAAAATAACTAAATATAAGTTTAAATCTAAGAAATGAGTAACTGCCATAAACTAGGAAATTCTCTAAAAAAGTATTCAAAAGAAAATAAATATACAGCAAATTTTCAAAAAAAACCTCTTAGATTTAGAAGTATAAAACCATTTCCAAGTATCTTATCTTTTCCCTAGAACAAGTCTCCAAACTATACATGAATTCTAAAAGTATTCAGAATCCAATAAATGAAAATTTGCCTTGTCTAATAATGTAAACTCTGAGTCAAATTTTATTTTTCTAATGAAGTGCCCAATTTGAGCTTTGGTGTTGGAGTAGCCACTTCAAATAGTCCTCCATTTCAAAGTAAGCTATCTGTAATAAACATATTACCTGTCACAGGCCTGTTCCTGTCCTTTTCCAGTCTCCTTTTTTTTAGAGATTTTGCTTGATTTCTATATGACCTAAAACTCAACATTCAAAAAAACGAAGATTATGGCATGCAATCCCATGACTTCATGACAAATAGATGGACAAACAATGGAAACAGTGACAGATTTTATTTTCTTGGTCTCAAAAATCCCTGCAGATGGTGAATACAGCCATGAAATTAAAACATCCTTTGCTCTTTGGTGAAAACTGTGGCCAGTTAGATGTATGGACTGGCTGGAAATATGAATGCATTCTAATATTGAATAAACTGTGCATAAGAATCTAATGAACCCAATAGTCCATATATTTTGGACATAAATCCAAGGCTTATTATAATGGCCAATTATAACACTGAGACTATTCCAGAAGCCTTATGTTCACTGTAAGATTCGCTTAATTCTGCCTTGAGATGTTGCCACAGCTGCTTCTTGTGAAGCAAACTGCACCACCTAAGAACCAGAAGGACAATAGCTGAAACATTATTAATCTTATAAATCAAGTTCATCCTCTGTGTGTCTATGGAAGAATTTAATCTTAAACATCCAATTATCATATTTTTCTACATACTGGAGTTATGGAAACCATAAGAAAAAACTTGTACATGAATAGCGTTAGTTTAGGTATATTTACAACCTACTTATACAAAATTTGCAAAAATAAAAGACTCTATCTTACATGTCAAGATTATAAACAATGCATAAAATAACTAAATATAAGTTTAAATCTAAGAAATGAGTAACTGCCATAAACTAGGAAATTCTCTAAAAAAGTATTCAAAAGAAAATAAATATACAGCAAATTTTCAAAAAAAACCTCTTAGATTTAGAAGTATAAAACCATTTCCAAGTATCTTATCTTTTCCCTAGAACAAGTCTCCAAACTATACATGAATTCTAAAAGTATTCAGAATCCAATAAATGAAAATTTGCCTTGTCTAATAATGTAAACTCTGAGTCAAATTTTATTTTTCTAATGAAGTGCCCAATTTGAGCTTTGGTGTTGGAGTAGCCACTTCAAATAGTCCTCCATTTCAAAGTAAGCTATCTGTAATAAACATATTACCTGTCACAGGCCTGTTCCTGTCCTTTTCCAGTCTCCTTTTTTTTAGAGATTTTGCTTGATTTCTATATGACCTAAAACTCAACATTCAAAAAAACGAAGATTATGGCATGCAATCCCATGACTTCATGACAAATAGATGGACAAACAATGGAAACAGTGACAGATTTTATTTTCTTGGTCTCAAAAATCCCTGCAGATGGTGAATACAGCCATGAAATTAAAACATCCTTTGCTCTTTGGAAGAAAACTTGACAAACCTAGAAAGGATATTCAAAAGCAGAGACACCACTTTGCTGAAAATGTCTATAGAGTCAAAGCCATGGTTTTCCCAGTAGTTGGGTGTGGATGTGAGAACTGGAGCATAAAGAAGACTGAGTGCCAAAGAATTTATGTTTTTGAATTGTGGTATTGGAGAAGACTCTTGAGAGTCCCTTGGAGTGTAGAGAGATCAAACCAGTCAACCCTGAAGGAAACCAACCCTAAATATTCATTGAGTGGAATGATGCTGAAGCTATCCAGTTTTGTTCACCTGATGGAAAGAATAAACTCACTGGAAAAGATCCTGATGCTGAGAAAGGTTGAAGGCAGATGAGAGGGGATGACAGAGGATGCGATGGTTAGATGGCATTACTGAGTCAATGCGCATGAGTTTTAGCAAGTTCCAGGAGACGGTGAAGGGCAGGGAAGCCCTGTATGCTGTAGTACACGAGGGTCGAAATAAATTGAACATGATTGAGGGAGTAAATTTAACTGAATTTACCCATCAGGACCCCTTGCTTTTTCTCTCTTCCTGAGTTTTAAATTCCTGCTCTTATGTTTAAAACTCACCAATAAAGAGTATGCCCACAAAACCCTAGGCTCATGCTCTTGAATTCAATAAAAGCAGAATCTCACACCTGAATGTATATTGACTTGAGGTTTGTTTTTTTTTTTTTTTCTTTCTCTCTTTACCCCGCTCTGTCCCCAGGATTTCACATTGTAGCTCCAGGTGTGCAATACAATTTCAAAGACTCACAGATAATAACTAATAAACTTATTTTGCTTTTTTCAAGTTTTTCAGATGGTTATTCCTGAGGGCATCTTGCAATCATGCATAGGTACAACAAGGGCAAGTCCAGTCACAATTTCATTATAGATAGCGCGGGACCAACAGACAAATTTTGTCTCCCAATAAAAACTTTTCAAGTATATGATGAATCAGAGCATTAAGATCCATAATGGAGAGAAAGATAAATTAATCAAAACTACTCTGTCTTTACCAATGCAAATCTCCTGTAAGAATAAGGGAACTTACACTGTCTTGGGCACCGCATCGTAGTTTACTCTGATTACTATTCTCACTAGTTCTCGCTAAGAGAAACTATATTAAATATCCCCGAGACATTTACGTGAACACGGCGTGGTCCCCTCAGGGTGTGAGCCTCGGACCTCGACAATAAAGTATCGTGGTCTCAAGTATTGTCAAACCAAGAGTGAGTTTATTAATTATCAAATAAAGGCAAGCACAAGTTATCAGAAATAATCAGAACTCAATCAAATGCAAACAGATGTTCTTACCCCAGAGCTGGAGAGTTTCCCATCTCAGTCACAGCTGAGTTGCATAAGCAAGCTTACGCACAATCTTTCTTTACCTTTTCATATTTTTTCCAACTAGAAATCTCAAGCTAATTAATAATCATGAAGAAGTTTTTGTCTTTCTAGAGATGTAAAAGAGGTCATCACCTGAGCTCCTCTACCAACACCCTTTGTTCTCAAGGGGAAACATTCTTACAATTCTTAAGTTACAAAGGGCACTCTTTTGAGTTGTAAAGTGTTTCATTATCATTAAAATTGGGTAAGAGGAAGAACTTTTGTGCTCACAGAGAGGCAAGGCTTGCAGGCAGCGCTTATCCTTAGTGTGAGGAGACATTTTTTTGCTCAACCTGGATATCTTTTAAAATTTTTCTGAACATGAAATTTCAGAAATGAACATGCCCCCACCTGCCCAGGATAACACAGGGGCTACGTGACAGCCTAAAGGGGTAGGATAGGGAGGAATACAGGAAGGGGGTTCGAGTGGGATGGGACATGTATATACCTATGGGTAATTCGGGTTTATGTATGACAGTAAGCAACAAAACTGTAAAAGTAAAATAAAAATATACATGTATAATAAATAAACAAAACCACACAGAACTGACACATTTAATACAATGAACAGACACATATACCAAAAATTAGATGTAAACTTATTATACAATCCAGACATTATATATGTTTTTATTTTTTAGAAAATGATAAACTATTTCTGAATGTATCAACAGGCGGATAGCAGTCATACTAGTTCCTTTGGTGTATGTTTCTGTTCATTGTATTACATGTGTCAGTTTTGTGTGATTTTTATTTATTATTTATTAGATTAAGAAGAAATGTTATTTCCTAAGAAGTACTTATTAATGCAGATGCACAATACACATTAAAAGGGAGGGAGGAGGCACCAAGGGAAAAAAACTGTTATTCTAAAATTTTTGGGTGAGCCTCGGACCTCGACAATAAAGTATCGTGGTCTCAAGTATTGTAAACAAGAGTGAGTTTATTAATTATCAAATAAAGGCAAGCACAAGTTATCAGAAATAATCAGAACTCAATCAAATGCAAACAGATGTTCTTACCCCAGAGCTGGAGAGTTTCCCATCTCAGTCACAGCTGAGTTGCATAAGCAAGCTTACGCACAATCTTTCTTTACCTTTTCATATTTTTTCCAACTAGAAATCTCAAGCTAATTAATAATCATGAAGAAGTTTTTGTCTTTCTAGAGATGTAAAAGAGGTCATCACCTGAGCTCCTCTACCAACACCCTTTGTTCTCAAGGGGAAACATTCTTACAATTCTTAAGTTACAAAGGGCACTCTTTTGAGTTGTAAAGTGTTTCATTATCATTAAAATTGGGTAAGAGGAAGAACTTTTGTGCTCACAGAGAGGCAAGGCTTGCAGGCAGCGCTTATCCTTAGTGTGAGGAGACATTTTTCTGCTCAACCTGGATATCTTTTAAAATTTTTCTGAACATGAAATTTCAGAAATGAACATGCCCCCACCTGCCCAGGATAACACAGGGGCTACGTGACAGCCTAAAGGGGTAGGATAGGGAGGAATACAGGAAGGGGGTTCGAGTGGGATGGGACATGTATATACCTATGGGTAATTCGGGTTTATGTATGACAGTAAGCAACAAAACTGTAAAAGTAAAATAAAAATATACATGTATAATAAATAAACAAAACCACACAGAACTGACACATTTAATACAATGAACAGACACATATACCAAAAATTAGATGTAAACTTATTATACAATCCAGACATTATATATGTTTTTATTTTTTAGAAAATGATAAACTATTTCTGACTGGATCAACATGCGGAAAACAGTCATACTAATTCCTTTGGTATATGTTTCTGTTCATTGTATTACATGTGTCAGTTTTGTGTGATTTTTATTTATTATTTATTAGATTAAGAAGAAATGTTATTTCCTAAGAAGTACTTATTAATGCAGATGCACAATACACATTAAAAGGGAGGGAGGAGGCACCAAGGGCTGATTAAAATTTTTATGTTTAAATATTCCTTGTCTTTCCATAAAATATAAATTTTATTTCATCACATTTCAAATGGCCAGTCACAAGGTAAGGGCTACACAAACCATGATATGAAACAGAATGTTACTTAGCAATATGAAAAAAATGATCAATTGATACACAGAAAATTGCAACATAAATTGTGCCAAATTAAAGAAACCAGGCATAAAGAGTACCTACTGAATCATTCATTAATATGAAACTCTAGAAAATGCCAACAAAACTATAGTGACAATAAGAAAATCAATTATTATCTGAGGCCTCAGATGAGAGGAGCTTGTAGAAAGATGGAAGGAATTGATAGAGGAAGAAAGAACCTTTATAGAGGGATGAAAATTTTTGTTTATCCTTTGTGATTACTATTTATGTAATATATGCACCCATGTATGTCTGTGTTGTTAACATTTATTAAATGCTAATGTATATAATAGCTAAACTCTGAAAACAATCCTAACGTTTATCCACAGGGTAACAGATAAACACAGATGCTTATTGTGTATCAATTTATACCTCATAAAGCTCTTCAAAAATCCAAGAAAATAATGGTTTTCTTAGTCTCAATTATCAATTTTCCAAAGTTGTACATAATACTTGTACAACTTTAAGTGTATGCCAGCAGAGAAAATGAATCTTTCCCCAATAGATATCAAATGTTTTCTAATTTTGTAGAAAGCACAGAACATGTAAAACATAGTTTCACATTTATAAATTCTGAGTAAAAACCTTTCTGAATAAACTTAAAAGTAACTGCAATAAAGTCAGGGAAGCAATAACAAATACTTTTCATTAGACTCTTCTGTAATACACTGTATATCAATTATCGAATAATTAAATCATATAATTATCTAATGCATTATATAAATCATTTAATAAGGTAATACACACTTGGAGAAAGAGATGAATATTTTCAAATAATTGTTTCTGAAAAAACATTGAAATACTCAGAAAAGTTAGATAAAAATTATTTTCATGACATTTGGTTGAAAAGTTAATATGTATTACATATTTCTATAAGTTTTAGTTAAAAATGAAAGATGTAAAATGTTCATTTCACAAAGCTGAAGAATATAAAATATCTAAGAATAAATTTAACATATAATAAGTTTTTCTTACACCAAGAAAACATTAAGGTACTTCCCTGGTAGCTTATTGGTAAAAGAGTTCGCCTGCAAGTACAGGAAACACGGGTTCTATCACTGATATGGGAAGATTCCCACATGCTCTGGAGCAACCTAAGCCCTTGAGCCACAACTATTGAGTCTGTGCTCTACAGGCTTGTAACCAAAACTGTTGAGCCCATTTGATGCAATGACTGAAACCCACAAAGCCTGGATCCCTGGTTCCACAGCAAGAAGCCTGCTCACTTCAACTAGAGAGCAGCCCCCACTTCCCGCAACTAGAGAAGAGCCTATGGCAGAAGAGGAAACACAGAATAGCCAAAATAAATAAATAAATACATCAATAAAAGAAAATGTAAAGATTCCACTGAAACTTGTATGTGCATACACAAATACTAATATGTGGAACATATTATTTATTTAGTGATAAAATAATCCAATCCTATCAGATGTAAATAGTCCCCTTAATTCGTTAAAACCTTTGAAATACCTATATTTATATCTAAAATTTTCTCTTTTAATTCAGTTTTTCAAACTTCATTTCTGAACTTTAACATTTTGTTACTTTGAAAAGTCACTGTTTTTACAGTCAGTTTCTATCTGTTATTTTTTTAATTTAGTTTTAGCTTAGAGAATCAAGAGGAACTATATATGTGTTTGTTTGTATTTTTTCAGGAATTTATTCCATTTTAAAGGTTACTTAGACAATATAAAAGTATCTGCCATTTGAAAGACTTCCGTGCAAAAAAATGACCTGTACAACTTTGTCCAGAGTTTTCTTCAGGAAACTTTATGATGTCTTGCGGGGCTGCCCACAGAGGAGAAACGGCGGTGGGATTGCCCGCGGCCAAGCCATGGGAATATCAGAGAGGGGTGAGTCTGCTGCCTGCCCCCCCAGCCCCCCAGCGAATGCAGGGGACAATCAGACACGGCAGAGGTTCCGTCAAAGCAGTTATGCTTTATTAGTGCAGACTCACAACTTTTATAGGCAAGTAAAGGGGGTTTTGCACGGGACTTCCTATAGATTACACCAATCAAGCTGAAGAATATAAAATATCTAAGAATAAATTTAACATATAATAAGTTTTTCTTACACCAAGAAAACATTAAGGTACTTCCCTGGTAGCTTATTGGTAAAAGAGTTCGCCTGCAAGTACAGGAAACACGGGTTCTATCACTGATATGGGAAGATTCCCACATGCTCTGGAGCAACCTAAGCCCTTGAGCCACAACTATTGAGTCTGTGCTCTACAGGCTTGTAACCAAAACTGTTGAGCCCATTTGATGCAATGACTGAAACCCACAAAGCCTGGATCCCTGGTTCCACAGCAAGAAGCCTGCTCACTTCAACTAGAGAGCAGCCCCCACTTCCCGCAACTAGAGAAGAGCCTATGGCAGAAGAGGAAACACAGAATAGCCAAAATAAATAAATAAATACATCAATAAAAGAAAATGTAAAGATTCCACTGAAACTTGTATGTGCATACACAAATACTAATATGTGGAACATATTATTTATTTAGTGATAAAATAATCCAATCCTATCAGATGTAAATAGTCCCCTTAATTCGTTAAAACCTTTGAAATACCTATATTTATATCTAAAATTTTCTCTTTTAATTCAGTTTTTCAAACTTCATTTCTGAACTTTAACATTTTGTTACTTTGAAAAGTCACTGTTTTTACAGTCAGTTTCTATCTGTTATTTTTTTAATTTAGTTTTAGCTTAGAGAATCAAGAGGAACTATATATGTGTTTGTTTGTATTTTTTCAGGAATTTATTCCATTTTAAAGGTTACTTAGACAATATAAAAGTATCTGCCATTTGAAAGACTTCCGTGCAAAAAAATGACCTGTACAACTTTGTCCAGAGTTTTCTTCAGGAAACTTTATGATGTCTTGCGGGGCTGCCCACAGAGGAGAAACGGCGGTGGGATTGCCCGCGGCCAAGCCATGGGAATATCAGAGAGGGGTGAGTCTGCTGCCTGCCCCCCCAGCCCCCCAGCGAATGCAGGGGACAATCAGACACGGCAGAGGTTCCGTCAAAGCAGTTATGCTTTATTAGTGCAGACTCACAACTTTTATAGGCAAGTAAAGGGGGTTTTGCACGGGACTTCCTATAGATTACACCAATCAAGCTAAAGGTCAAGCAATCTTCCCCAACGTGGAAACCAGGGGAACCAATCAGAAATTTTGACAATCACTTAACAGTTTAGATCACGCCCTTGTCTCTTTCTGTAGGTGCCATCTTAGCTCCAAACCACAAACATATGTTTAAGCTTCCTTATGCTTGCAAGGATTTAGATCACACCCTCATCTCTTCCTGTAGGAGCCATCTTAGCTCCAAACTGAAACAATGTGATTAAGCTTCCTTATGCTTGCAACGGTCCTCTTTCGATTCAGAGTCCCACAGTGTCTTAGGAAAATCTTTGTGTTGAATTCATGTTGCTTGAGTCCAACTTCTTAGCAGTATCTAGGTCTCCCTCTTATAATTTACATTGCAGTGACCTGGAACATTGAATGATACACGTTGAATGGCTTTTATTTCCTACCATCAGCTTTCAGCAGTCAAGTCGATCCCAGCATTATATGTCTGGTTTATCAGCATCCCTGTGTTTTATCTACTTTGGTCTTTCTGTCAAATATTTTAGAAGTGATTATTGGACATTGTAACATAGTCCATAAAAAGTTTTAAAACCTTATTTATTAACAATTTCTGAGTCCCTTGTTTCTGAGCAAGAGTATCTAGCATCAAGTAACAACAGTTCAGTTTACGTTTCTACTGCCTTGATTCACCCTTCAGATTCATAGTTATTACTTCTAGTTTTTTTTTTATTTTTTTAAAATGATTCTCTCGTGGAGATTTCATTATTTTCCTCAGAAATATCAACTCTTCAAAGGGAAAAATGGAATAAATTCACATTCTGTATGTGTATCTCCCATAGTGCTCAGGAACATATGAAATTATACCCTTTGAGCATATACAGGTAATCTTGACAAACCAAGAAAATATTTAAATTATAAATCAGCAGCAGATCTGGTTTATAAACTCTCTCAAAAGAGTTTATGCTTAACACAGTTCTACCTCTGTAAAATTCTTGGAAATGATTCAACAACTAATTATTGAGCACTCTCTATATGTATGCTATTGATATGTCTTAGAAAACAGAAAGAATCTTTTGTGTAAGCTGCTGAAGCTATAAATCTTGTGTGTTGGAAAAATTTGCATGTTTTTATAAAACGAAGTGTAGTAAGGGTTTTTTTGTTTGTTTGTTTGTTTGTTTTGCATAAGAAGAACAATAAAAATGCTTTTGTTGGGTGTGGGTTCAGTGATTTAAAAAATAAACTATTGAAAGCTTTCAAAAAGAGAGAAAGAGACAGGAACAAGGACAAAAAAAAACAAAAGAAAGCCAGTAAGTCTCAACTAAAAAACTGGCAATTGAAATGACAGGTAAGTTGAGTTCTACTTTCTCTCTTGATTCGTAGTGAGAAGGCAGAGTTTCCAACATTGATGTACTGAATTTAGCAAATAATATAATCTCTCTAAGCCTCTATTATACAATGCATGTGATAGAGACAGTAGAATGTTAACACAGAAATGTTATGAAGTTTAAATGACAAAACATTTATAAAGAATGTAGCACAGCCTCTGGTATGTGGTGTATGTTTAATCAAGGTTTAGTGCTTAATAGTGGTTATAATAATTGTAATTCCTACATCTACTCGTGGGAAAGGTACTACAGAAGTAAAACGATATTAACAAAAATGAAAATAACCACATGAGCATTTTTGAGAAACAGTAGAAGTCAATTTTTATTGGAGAATATAGTTCATTTAGAAAACAGTAGTGATGCTGGAAACATAAATTGGGGATTTATTCATGGCTTAAGTACCTGGCTAATAAATTTATAATTAATTTTGCATGCAAAAGTGTCACAGAAGCTAATTGATCATAGATATATAATCTGGTCTGTTCTTTCAAGATTAGTCATGGACTTCAGTGAAAAAAGAAGAAACAAGAAGGCTGGTTAGAAACTCATTAAAGCAGCCATTGCAAAGGGAACAACACCTTTTATAAGAACAATAGCTAAACTAATGGAAAGAAGTATTCCAGAAGGATTACTGAAGAAGCAGCTGCATACTGGCTCTAAATAGAATGTAGAAGATTGAAAGGTGAGGTTGACTAAGATTGTTCTCAAGAACTGTAAGTCTACTGGGAACTTCAAATAAAAGTTGGGAAGCAAGGATTGGGTAAAATTGGTTCTGTGAAAAATGTGGCACTCTTTGACTGGTATACAATAAACTTGATGAGTCAGTGGAATGTTATAGTCTAACAGAACAAGAGCAGTTAAAATCCAAGCCAGATCCAAAGAGAGAGCTCAGGCTAAAATAAAATAATTTGGATCTATTTACACTGAGTGTCGGATTATCAGTTCATCAAAGTTAAAGTTTAAAATATAGCAGTTTGAAGATGAAAATAAGAAGACTGAGAGGAGAGGACTGATCTATATGTATGCTATTAATTACATGCCTTAGAAAACAGAATCTTTTGTGTAAGCTGCTGAAGCTATAAATCTTCTGTGTTGGATAAATTTGCATGTTTTTATAAACTAACATACTGAATAAAGAAATACAAGAACTTAAAAAACACCAGAGACAAATGAAATGCTGAACTTGAAAACACTATAGAAAGAATCAAGAGTATCTGAGACAGAAGGCCAGATAAGTGAGCTGGAAGATAGAATGGTGGAAATAATGGCTGAAGAACAGAATCAAGGTGAAAGAATGAAAAGAGTAAAGGATAGCCTCAGAGACCTATCGGATAATATCAAGCACAACAATATTCTAAGTGTAGGGCTCAAGAAGGAGAATAAAAAAGAAAGGATATGAGAACATTTTTGAAGAGATTATACTTGAAAATTTCCCTAACATGGAAAAGGTGTCAGTCAAGTCCACAAAGCTCAAAGAGAACCAAACAGAATAAACCTGAGAAGAAATACACCAAGATACACATGAATTAAGGTAATGCAAATTAAACACAAAGACAGAATTCTAAAAGCAACAAGGGAAAAGCAACTAGTGACATACAAGGGAAACCCCATATGTTTAACAGCTGATCTTTCAACAAGAACTCTTCAGGCCTGAAGGGAATGGCAAGACACAATTAAAGCACTGAAACAGAAAAAACTGCAACCAAGAATACTCTACCCTTCAAGGATCTTTTTCAAAATTGATGGAGAAATCAAAAGCTTTATAGATAAGCAAAAATTAGAAGAATTTAGTAACACCAGACAAGCCGTACAACGAAAAAAGAGTTGAAGGCTGAAGAAGCACTAAGGCTCTAAATAGAATGTAGAAGATTGAAAGGTGAGGTTGACTAAGATTGTTCTCAAGAACTGTAAGTCTACTGGGAACTTCAAATAAAAGTTGGGAAGCAAGGATTGGGTAAAATTGGTTCTGTGAAAAATGTGGCACTCTTTGACTGGTATACAATAAACTTGATGAGTCAGTGGAATGTTATAGTCTAACAGAACAAGAGCAGTTAAAATCCAAGCCAGATCCAAAGAGAGAGCTCAGGCTAAAATAAAATAATTTGGATCTATTTACACTGAGTGTCGGATTATCAGTTCATCAAAGTTAAAGTTTAAAATATAGCAGTTTGAAGATGAAAATAAGAAGACTGAGAGGAGAGGACTGATCTATATGTATGCTATTAATTACATGCCTTAGAAAACAGAATCTTTTGTGTAAGCTGCTGAAGCTATAAATCTTCTGTGTTGGATAAATTTGCATGTTTTTATAAACTAACATACTGAATAAAGAAATACAAGAACTTAAAAAACACCAGAGACAAATGAAATGCTGAACTTGAAAACACTATAGAAAGAATCAAGAGTATCTGAGACAGAAGGCCAGATAAGTGAGCTGGAAGATAGAATGGTGGAAATAATGGCTGAAGAACAGAATCAAGGTGAAAGAATGAAAAGAGTAAAGGATAGCCTCAGAGACCTATCGGATAATATCAAGCACAACAATATTCTAAGTGTAGGGCTCAAGAAGGAGAATAAAAAAGAAAGGATATGAGAACATTTTTGAAGAGATTATACTTGAAAATTTCCCTAACATGGAAAAGGTGTCAGTCAAGTCCACAAAGCTCAAAGAGAACCAAACAGAATAAACCTGAGAAGAAATACACCAAGATACACATGAATTAAGGTAATGCAAATTAAACACAAAGACAGAATTCTAAAAGCAACAAGGGAAAAGCAACTAGTGACATACAAGGGAAACCCCATATGTTTAACAGCTGATCTTTCAACAAGAACTCTTCAGGCCTGAAGGGAATGGCAAGACACAATTAAAGCACTGAAACAGAAAAAACTGCAACCAAGAATACTCTACCCTTCAAGGATCTTTTTCAAAATTGATGGAGAAATCAAAAGCTTTATAGATAAGCAAAAATTAGAAGAATTTAGTAACACCAGACAAGCCGTACAACAAGTGTTAAAGAGACATATACAGAGAACAAGTATAAGAGAAGAAGAAGATCTACAAAACAAAGCCATCATAACATCTAAGAAGATGACAATAGGATCATTTGTATCAATAATTACTTTGAATGTAAATGAACTAAATGTCTCAACCAAAAGACACAGACTGGTTGAATGGATCCAAAAACAAGACCCATACATATGCTGCCTACAAAATACTCACTTCAGACCTAGAGATATATATAAACTGAAAGTGAGAACATGGAAAAAGATATTCCATGCAATTGGTAATCAAAAGACAGCTGGAGTAGCAATTCTCATATCAGATGAAATAGACCTTAAAGTAAAGAAGATTCGAAGAGA
Source organism: Tragulus kanchil (assembly GCA_022376925.1). NCBI lineage: Eukaryota > Metazoa > Chordata > Mammalia > Artiodactyla > Tragulidae > Tragulus > Tragulus kanchil. Next base: position 77,327,038 of record JAIOJX010000029.1, on the reverse strand, counting down.
CAAGGCAGGACACTACATCATAACCAAGAGATTGATCCAAGAGGAAGCCATAACAATCAGAAATATCTATGTGCCCAACGTAGGAGCACCCCAATACATAAGACAAACACGTTCAGATATAAAAGAAGAAATTGACATTAGCACAGCAGTGGTAGGAGATTTTAACACTCCTCTCACACCAATGGACAGATCATCAAATAAGCTTTAAACAACGCACTAGAAGATGTCGACCTTACAGATATCTTTAGGACCTTCCATCCAAAAGCAGAAGAATACACTTTCATTTTTGTAAACTTTTATTTCATTTTAACTTTTATGACGTTTTGTTGTTAACAGATATGTATGTTTCCAGATTAGTCATATGCATATCCCCCCATCCCACCTCTCCAGACTGTCACGCAGAACCCCTGTAGGATCCCCTTTTCTCACAGAGCAATGACTATAGCTATTTTCTTCACATATGATAGTAAAGAGGAATACATTTTTTTCTCAAGTGCTCATGGAACATTCTCCAGATTAGGCCACATTTTGGACCACAAATCAAACCTCAGTCAATTCAACAAAATTGAAACTATATCAACCATCTTTTCTGATCACAATGCAATGAGACTAGAGATAAACTACTGCACAAAAACCGCTAAAAACATAAACACATGAAGATTAAACAGCACGTACCTAAAAAACAAACTGATTACCGAGCAAATCAAAGAAGAAATTACAACAGATAATGCAAAATCCAAAAGACTGTAAGAGACTATTATGGACAAGTATATGACAACCAACCCGACAATCTGGAAGAAATGGACAATTTCGTGGAGAAGATTAATCTCCCAAAACAGAACCAGGAAGAAATAGAAACTATAAACAACTCAATCACATGCTCAGAAACTGAATTTGTGATTAAAAATTTACCCAGAAATGAAAGCCCAGGGCCAAAGGGCTTCACAGGTGAATTCTACAAAACATTTAAAGAAGAGCTAATGCTTGTCCTTCCAAAACTCTTCCAAAAAACTGCACAGGAAGGAACACTTCCAAACACATTTTACGAAGCCACCATCACTCTGATACCAAAACCAGGCAAGGACAACACAAAAAAAGGAAAATTATGACAGAGACAGCCAAGATGGCGGAGGAATGAGGGGAAGATTTCACCAGCTCCCCAACAGAATCACCAGAACTAATCAAGAAAAGAACCACCACCAACAAACCAGCCACTAGACGACAGAAAAATTCCATAGGTCCGCGAGAGTAGAAGAGTGAATAGCCAGAAATTTCCCGGAGCTACGGTTCTAAGAATCCTCTATCCTAACCCCCACACTGGACCACACCAACGGAGAGCGCGCCAGCAAGTGCCTTAAAAGGGGGCCTAAGCAGAGCCTCGGGGGAAAGAAGGCAGCACTCAGCGTGAAAACTCCAAGAATCTGCCCATATCACCGGCAGAAATTAAGACACTGCGAAGATAAGATACCGGAGCAGGGCCGAGCAGAACACGCTTGCTGCCTAGCGACCTGAGGACGGATGAAACGCGGGGTGTGCTAACCGCCCAGTGTGAAAATCATGCCGCTCAGCCTGGTGAAAATCGATACTTTCCGCCTGGCACCGGGTGAGTTCAAAAACTCCTAGTGAGGGACTGGCTGAAGGGGAAGTTGCCCACAGATTGCTGACCAGGGACCGGGCTCGAACCAGATGGGGAAGCTTGTGCCTGCCTTTGGGACTTGGAGACATAACCGGCAGTGTCCACGACAGTGTCGGAGGAGCCCGTGAATCCCCATAGCTGCACCTGCAGCGGAGGAAGCCGGGAGAAGGGCAGGTATCAGAGGCTACCGGCAGTTGCGCAGCAGAGGCAGGACACCCCCGCCCAACACTGGATTGCTCGCGTGCCACGGCCCCCCACCAGACAGACTGGGATCTGCACGTGCCCCCACCAACCCCAGGACGGAGCGCGCACGGCGGCCCCCCGCCCAACGGACAGGGATCAGCCCGCCTTCCCGTCCAGCACCTGAGCTTGCAGACCGATGCCATAAGGGAAAGGCTGCATCATCAAGACAACACCATCGAGAACAGACTGGCTTCCACCAGACAGACGAGAGGATAAAAACCAGGGACAGTATTTAGCTTTTTTGCTTATCTGTTGCAGACGGTTCTGTTTATTTGTTTGATTGGTCAGGTTTGGGTTTTTTCTTTTTTTATTATTTTTTATTTTTTCTCTTTTGTCTCTTCTTATTACGGTTCTCTTCCCTTTTTTAATTTTCAATTTCTTTTTTTTTTATTTTTAATTATTAATTTTTTTTAAATTTTAATTCTTGAACTTCTAATTTTCTTTCCTCTTTCCCACTCCTTCCTCCCTCTATGTTCTAAATCTAAAACTTTCTCCTGTTTACCACTACCCCCTAGATAAATATTTCCTACCTTCCTGTCTCCACTATTCTCTTCCACCTGCACTAAACAATACAATACACTAAACTTGGCTATCCATACACTCTCCACCTCCTCGCCCTGAACACATGTCTTAGTAAAAAATTGCTTTCAATGAATCAGTGCAAGCCAGGACCTTACCCAAGATCTATTTTTCCAGGCACTATTTATTTAATTCAGAACTTAACACACAAGTACCATCTTTGACTGTGTCATTTGCCAGAAAAATTTCCTATGCTTTGTCACTGTAAGACTGGTTAGATGTGGTTATTGCTGTGTATGTACATATATCTTATGACCATGTTAGAAAACATCTGCATGCTTTTATGACTGTCACCCATTAGGGACACACCTCTTGCTCCTCAGATGCTAGTATTTGAACTAATGTCACGGAACACCATAGCAAACCAGACATAGAGCCTACACTCCCTGACCAATCATCAAACCAAGGATCCTCGGAGTAGAAGCCCTGATTCTAGTAGCAATCCTCATATCAGACAAAATAGATTTTAAAGTAAAGAAGATTCTAAGAGACAAGGCAGGTCACTACATCATGATTAAGGGATCCATCCAAGAGGAAGACATAACAGTCATGAACATCTATGCACCCAACACAGGGGCACCTCAATACATAAGACAGATACCTTCAGACTTAAAAGAAGAAATCAATAATAACACAATAATAGTAGGAGATTTTAACACACCTCTCACACCAATGGATAGATCATCCAAACAGAAAATTAATAAAGAAACACAAGCCTTAAATGCCACACTAGAAAAGATGGACCTCATCGATATCTTTAGGACGTTCCACCCAAAAGTGGAAGAATACACTATCTTCTCAAGTGCTCACGGAACATTCTCCAGGATAGACCACATCTTGTGCCACAAATCTAACCTCAGTCAGTTCAAGAAAACTGAAATTATATCAACCATCTTCTCAGACCACAATGCAACGATTCTAGAGATCAACTACAGAAAAAAAAACACTAAAAATACAAACACAGGGCGATTAAACAACACATACCGAAAAAACCAACAGATTACTGAGGAAATCAAAGGAGAAATTAAACAATTCCTAGAAGAAAATGACAATGAACACACGACCGTGCAAAACCTATGGGATACCGCAAAAGCAATTCTAAGAGGGAAATTTATAGCAATACAATCTTACCTCAAGGAACTAGGAAAATATGAAGCAGATGACTTAACCCTATGCTTAAAACAATTGGAAAAAATAGAACAAAAACATCCCAAAGCCAGCAGAAGACGAGAAATTATAAAGACTAGAGCAGAAATAAATCAGAAAGAAATGAAAGAAACTATAGTACGGATAAATAGAACAAAAAGCTGGTTCTTTGAAAAGGTAAACAAAATTGCAAGCCTCTGGCCAGACTCATCAAGAGAGAGAGAAGAACCAGATCAACAAAATCAGAAACGGAAAAGGAGAGATTACAACAGATAATACAGATAATACAGAAATCCAAAGGATTCTAAGAGACTATTATAAACAGTTATATGGCAACAAACTAGACAACCTGGAAGAAATGGACAGTTTCTTGGGAAAGATCAATCTCCCAAGACTGATCCAGGAAGAAACAGAAATTTTGAACGACCCAATCACAAGCTCAGAAATCGAATCTGTGATTAAAAATTTACCAAAAATAAAAGCCCAGGGCCAGATGGCTTCACAGCTGAATTCAACCAAACATTTAAAGAAGAACTAATGCCTGTCCTTCTAAAACTCTTTCGAAAAATTACTCAGGAAGGAAGACTTCCAAACAAATTCTCGAGGCCTCCATCACCCTGATACCCAAACCAGGCAAAGACAACACAAAAAACGAAAATTACAGGCCGATTTCTCTGATGAACTTAGATGCCAAGATCCTCAACAAAATCCTAGCAAACAGAATTCAAAGACACATCAAAAAACTCACACATCATGATCAGGTCGTGTTCATCCCAGGCATGCAAGGCTTCTTCAACATCCGCAAATCAATCAATGTGATACACGATATCAACAAACTGAGAGACAAAATCAACCATCTAGAGGCAAAAAAAAAACACTAAAAATACAAACACAGGGCGATTAAACAACACATACCGAAAAAACCAACAGATTACTGAGGAAATCAAAGGAGAAATTAAACAATTCCTAGAAGAAAATGACAATGAACACACGACCGTGCAAAACCTATGGGATACCGCAAAAGCAATTCTAAGAGGGAAATTTATAGCAATACAATCTTACCTCAAGGAACTAGGAAAATATGAAGCAGATGACTTAACCCTATGCTTAAAACAATTGGAAAAAATAGAACAAAAACATCCCAAAGCCAGCAGAAGACGAGAAATTATAAAGACTAGAGCAGAAATAAATCAGAAAGAAATGAAAGAAACTATAGTACGGATAAATAGAACAAAAAGCTGGTTCTTTGAAAAGGTAAACAAAATTGCAAGCCTCTGGCCAGACTCATCAAGAGAGAGAGAAGAACCAGATCAACAAAATCAGAAACGGAAAAGGAGAGATTACAACAGATAATACAGATAATACAGAAATCCAAAGGATTCTAAGAGACTATTATAAACAGTTATATGGCAACAAACTAGACAACCTGGAAGAAATGGACAGTTTCTTGGGAAAGATCAATCTCCCAAGACTGATCCAGGAAGAAACAGAAATTTTGAACGACCCAATCACAAGCTCAGAAATCGAATCTGTGATTAAAAATTTACCAAAAATAAAAGCCCAGGGCCAGATGGCTTCACAGCTGAATTCAACCAAACATTTAAAGAAGAACTAATGCCTGTCCTTCTAAAACTCTTTCGAAAAATTACTCAGGAAGGAAGACTTCCAAACAAATTCTACGAGGCCTCCATCACCCTGATACCCAAACCAGGCAAAGACAACACAAAAAACGAAAATTACAGGCCGATTTCTCTGATGAACTTAGATGCCAAGATCCTCAACAAAATCCTAGCAAACAGAATTCAAAGACACATCAAAAAACTCACACATCATGATCAGGTCGTGTTCATCCCAGGCATGCAAGGCTTCTTCAACATCCGCAAATCAATCAATGTGATACACGATATCAACAAACTGAGAGACAAAAATCACATGATCATCTCAATAGATGCAGAAAAAGCCTTCGACAAAGTACAACACCCATTTATGATAAAAACTCTTCAGAAAATGGGCATAGAAGGAACCTATCTCAACATAGTGAAAGCCATATATGAGAAGCCCACAGCGAACATTATCCTCAAGGGTGAAAAATTGAAAGCATTCCCTCTAATATCAGGAACAAGACAAGGGTGTCCACTTTCACCACTACTATTCAACATGGTCCTGGAAGTTCTAGCAATGGCAATAAGAGAAGAGAAAGAAATAAAAGGAATCCAGATTGGAAAGGAAGAAGTCAAGCTCTCTCTTTTTGCAGACGACATGATATTATACATAGAAAATCCCAAAGACTCTATTCCAAAGCTACTAGAGCTAATCAAGGAATTCAGCAAAGTCGCAGAATACAAAGTCAACACACAGAAGTCACTGGCATTCCTATACACAAACAATGAAAAATCAGAAAATGAAACCAAAGAGGCAGTCCCCTTCACCATTGCAACCAAAAGAATCAAATATCTAGGAATAAACCTACCCAAAGAAACAAAAGAACTGCACACAGAAAATTACAAGACACTCATGAAAGAAATTAAGGAAGAAGACTTAAACAGATGGAGAAATATTCCATGTTCCTGGGTCGGAAGAATCAATACTGTGAAAATGAGCATACTACCAAATATCATCTACAGATTCAATGCTATACCTATCCAACTTCCATTGACATTTTTCACAGAACTAGACCAAAGAATCACACAGTTCATATGGAAACACACAAGACCTCGAAGAGCCAAAGCAATCCTGAGAAAGAAAAACAGAGCTGGAGGAATCAGCCTCCCTAACTTCAGACTCTACTACAAAGCAACAGTCCTCAAGACAGTATGGTACTGGCACAAAAAGAGAAATATCGACCAATGGAACAAGATCGAGAACCCAGAGATAAAGCCACGCACCTATGGGTACCTTATTTTTGGCAAAGGAGGCGAACATATAAAATGGGACAAAGACAGCCTCTTCAACAAATGGTGCTGGGAAAATTGGACAGCTACATGCAAGAAAATGAAGTTGGAACATACCCTGACACCATACACAAAGATCAACTCAAAATGGATTAAAAATCTCAATGTAAGACCAGAAACCATCAAATTCTTAGAGGAGAATATAGGCAAAACCCTCAAGGACATCAATCAAAGCAAGATCTTCTCTGACACACCTACTAGAATAGCAGAACTGAAAAGAAAAACGGACATGTGGGACCTCATGAAACTTAAAAGCTTTTGTACAGCAAAAAAAATTACAAAAAAGTTGAACAGACACCCCAAGAGTGGGAGCAAATCATAGCAAGAGAAACAACAGACAAAGAATCAATCTCCAAAATCTACAAGCAACTCAGATAATTCAGCACAGGGAAAATGAACAGTCCAGTCAAAAAATGGGAAAAATATCTAAAGAGACGCCTCTCCAAAGAGGACATACAGATGGCCCAAAAGCGCATGAAATGATGCTCAACCTAGCTTATTATTAGAGAAATCCAAATTAAAACTACAATGAGATACCACCTCACACCAGTCATAATGACCATCATGAAAAATCAGAAAATGAAACCAAAGAGGCAGTCCCCTTCACCATTGCAACCAAAAGAATCAAATATCTAGGAATAAACCTACCCAAAGAAACAAAAGAACTGCACACAGAAAATTACAAGACACTCATGAAAGAAATTAAGGAAGAAGACTTAAACAGATGGAGAAATATTCCATGTTCCTGGGTCGGAAGAATCAATACTGTGAAAATGAGCATACTACCAAATATCATCTACAGATTCAATGCTATACCTATCCAACTTCCATTGACATTTTTCACAGAACTAGACCAAAGAATCACACAGTTCATATGGAAACACACAAGACCTCGAAGAGCCAAAGCAATCCTGAGAAAGAAAAACAGAGCTGGAGGAATCAGCCCCCCTAACTTCAGACTCTACTACAAAGCAACAGTCCTCAAGACAGTATGGTACTGGCACAAAAAGAGAAATATCGACCAATGGAACAAGATCGAGAACCCAGAGATAAAGCCACGCACCTATGGGTACCTTATTTTTGGCAAAGGAGGCGAACATATAAAATGGGACAAAGACAGCCTCTTCAACAAATGGTGCTGGGAAAATTGGACAGCTACATGCAAGAAAATGAAGTTGGAACATACCCTGACACCATACACAAAGATCAACTCAAAATGGATTAAAAATCTCAATGTAAGACCAGAAACCATCAAATTCTTAGAGGAGAATATAGGCAAAACCCTCAAGGACATCAATCAAAGCAAGATCTTCTCTGACACACCTACTAGAATAGCAGAACTGAAAAGAAAAACGGACATGTGGGACCTCATGAAACTTAAAAGCTTTTGTACAGCAAAAAAAATTACAAAAAAGTTGAACAGACACCCCAAGAGTGGGAGCAAATCATAGCAAGAGAAACAACAGACAAAGAATCAATCTCCAAAATCTACAAGCAACTCAGATAATTCAGCACAGGGAAAATGAACAGTCCAGTCAAAAAATGGGAAAAATATCTAAAGAGACGCCTCTCCAAAGAGGACATACAGATGGCCCAAAAGCGCATGAAATGATGCTCAACCTAGCTTATTATTAGAGAAATCCAAATTAAAACTACAATGAGATACCACCTCACACCAGTCAGAATGGCCATCATCAAAAAAATCTGCAGACAATAAATGCTGGAGAGGCTGCGGAAAATAGGGAACCCTCTTGCATTGCTGATGGAAATGTCAATTGATACAGCCTCTATGGAAGATAGTATCGAGATTCCTTTAAAAACTCAAAATAGAAGCACCCTATGATCCAGCAATCCCACTATTAGGCTTATATCCTGATGAAATCAAAACTGACAGAAGCACCTGTACCCCAATGTTCATTGCAGCTCTCTATACAATAACCAGAACATGGAAGCAACCTAGATGTCCATCGACGAATGAATGGATACAGAAGCCCTGGTACATGTGTACAATGGAGTACTACTCAGCTGTTAAAAGAAATGCAGAAGACTCAGTCCTAATGAGGTGGCTGGCTCTAGAACCTATCATAAAAAGTGAAGTAAGTTAAAAAGAGAAAGACAAATACAGTAAACTAACACACATATATGGAATCTAGTAGGACGGTCTTGATAACACATGCAGGGACTCATGGCAAAACAGACAGAGCATAGACATAGGGACATAGTGGGGAAGAAATAGGGAGGGGGAAGCATGGAGGGAGTAACATGGAAACCTATACCGTTATGTGTGGAAAAGATAGCTAGTGTCATTGTGCTAAGGGAATAGGAGTGCTCACAATGGCTTGGGGCGAAGGTCAGGAGGGGTGGGATGGGGGGAACTGGGGGGTTGGGGACCATGGATATGCATATGACTGATCTGGGAACATACATGGCTGTGAACAAGGGAATAGGAGTGCCTACAATGGCTTGCGGCGAAGGTCTGGAGGGATGGGAAGGGGGCAACTGGAGGGCTGGGGACCATGGATATGCATATGACTGATTTGGGAACATACATGTCTGTGAACAACAAAACTCTCTAAAATCTTTAAAATAAAGAATAAAAAAATTTTAAAAAATGACGAAAAAAAAAGAAAAGAAAATTATAGAGAAATTTCAGTGATGCAGTTAGATGCCAAAATCCTCAATGAAATACTAGCAAACAGAATTCAACAACAAATGAAAAAACTCATACATCATGACCAAGTCAGTTTCATCCCAAGCATGCAAGGATTCTTCAATATCCATAAATCAATCAATGTGATACACCATATCAAATAATTGAGAAGTCTTCCCCTGGTGGTCCAGTGGGTAAGGACACCACCTTACAGTGCAAGGGGCGCTAGTTCGAGGCCTGGCCTGGGAAGATCCTACGTGCCATGGAGTGGCTGGACTGATGTGTCCAATTACCGAGCCAGAGCTCTGGAGCGCATGCGCCCAGAGCCGGCACTCTGCAACAACAGATGCCACCGCGATGGGAGGCCCACGGGAGCCAAAGAAAAAGACGGATGAACATAGAGAAATGAAAGACCAATAGAAGTGGCCCCCCTGCTCCCCTCCTTCCCCAACCCGACCCCGCCCAAAATAAATAAATAAATAAATCTTTAAAAAAAAATTGAGAGACAGAAACCACATGATAATTAAAATAGATAGAGAAAAAGCCTTTGACAAAATTGAAAAGCCATTTATAACAAAGATTCTTCTAAAAAATGCATAGAAGTATCTTATCTTAACAAAGTGAAAGCCATATATGAGAAACCCACAGCGAACATTATTTTCAATGGTGAAATGCTGAAAGCACTCCCCCTAAGATCAGGAACAAGACATGGATGTCCAAGTTCACCACTATTGTTCAACATTGTCCTGGAAATTCTACCAACAGAAATAAGAGAAGAGAAAGACATAAATTAATCCAGATTGGAAAAGAAAAAATAAAACTCTCTTTATTTGCAGACGACAGTATACTATATATAGAACACACCATAGACACTGTTGGAAAACTACCAGATCTAATCAAAGAATTCAACACAGTCGTGGGATACAGAATCAATACATAGAAATCACTGGCATTGCTATATACAAAGAATGAAAAATCAGAAATTGAAGTCAACAATGCAATCTCCTTCACCATTATACCACATAGAATAAAATATCTGGGAATAAACATACCCAAAGAAATGAACTGCATACAGAAAATTACAAGGTACTCAAGAAAGAAATTAAAGAAGACTTAAACAGATGGAGAGATATTCCATGTTCCTGGGTTGGAAGAATCAATACTGTGAAAATAACCATACTACCAGATATTGTCTACAGAATCAATGTGATCTCAATCAAACTACCAATTACATTCTTCACAGAAATAGACCAAAGAATAACACAGTTCATATGGAAACACAAAAGACCATGAATAGCCAAAGCACTCCTGAAAAAGAAGAATGGAGCTGGAGGGATCAGCCTCCCCAACTTCAGACTCTACTACAAAGCAACAGTCATCAAGATAGTATGGTACTGGCACAAAAACAGAAACATAGACCAAATGGAACAAGATAGAGAACTCAGTGATAAACCGAAACACCTATGGGTACCTTATTTTTCACAAAGGAGAAGAAAATACAAAATGGGACAAAGACAGCCTCTTCAACAAGTGGTGTTGGGATAACTGGACAGTTACATGCCAAAAAATGAAGTTGGAACATTCCCTGACATCATACACAAAGATCAACTCAAAATGGATTAAAGACCTAAATGTAAGACCAGAAACTATCAAACTCTTAGAGAAGTAGACAAAAAACTCAAGGACATAAATCAAAAAAAGATCTTCTCTGACATACCTATTAGAATAGCATAAGCAAAAACAAAAATGAACATGTGAGACCTAAATAAATTTAAAAGCTTCTATACAGGAAAAGAGACTACAGAAAACACTGAACAAACAACACACAGAATGGGAGAAAATCAGAGCAAATGAAATAACAGATAAAAAATTAATCTCCAAAATCTACAAGCAACGCAGACAACTCAACATCAGAAAATGAACAACCCAATCAACAAATGTGAAAAGGACCTAAACAGACACCTCTCCAAGAAAAATAAAACTCTCTTTATTTGCAGACGACAGTATACTATATATAGAACACACCATAGACACTGTTGGAAAACTACCAGATCTAATCAAAGAATTCAACACAGTCGTGGGATACAGAATCAATACATAGAAATCACTGGCATTGCTATATACAAAGAATGAAAAATCAGAAATTGAAGTCAACAATGCAATCTCCTTCACCATTATACCACATAGAATAAAATATCTGGGAATAAACATACCCAAAGAAATGAACTGCATACAGAAAATTACAAGGTACTCAAGAAAGAAATTAAAGAAGACTTAAACAGATGGAGAGATATTCCATGTTCCTGGGTTGGAAGAATCAATACTGTGAAAATAACCATACTACCAGATATTGTCTACAGAATCAATGTGATCTCAATCAAACTACCAATTACATTCTTCACAGAAATAGACCAAAGAATAACACAGTTCATATGGAAACACAAAAGACCATGAATAGCCAAAGCACTCCTGAAAAAGAAGAATGGAGCTGGAGGGATCAGCCTCCCCAACTTCAGACTCTACTACAAAGCAACAGTCATCAAGATAGTATGGTACTGGCACAAAAACAGAAACATAGACCAAATGGAACAAGATAGAGAACTCAGTGATAAACCGAAACACCTATGGGTACCTTATTTTTCACAAAGGAGAAGAAAATACAAAATGGGACAAAGACAGCCTCTTCAACAAGTGGTGTTGGGATAACTGGACAGTTACATGCCAAAAAATGAAGTTGGAACATTCCCTGACATCATACACAAAGATCAACTCAAAATGGATTAAAGACCTAAATGTAAGACCAGAAACTATCAAACTCTTAGAGAAGTAGACAAAAAACTCAAGGACATAAATCAAAAAAAGATCTTCTCTGACATACCTATTAGAATAGCATAAGCAAAAACAAAAATGAACATGTGAGACCTAAATAAATTTAAAAGCTTCTATACAGGAAAAGAGACTACAGAAAACACTGAACAAACAACACACAGAATGGGAGAAAATCAGAGCAAATGAAATAACAGATAAAAAATTAATCTCCAAAATCTACAAGCAACGCAGACAACTCAACATCAGAAAAATGAACAACCCAATCAACAAATGTGAAAAGGACCTAAACAGACACCTCTCCAAAGAGGACATATAGATGGCCAAAAAGCACATGAAATGATGCTCAATGTCACTTATTATTAGCAAAGTGCAAATCAAAGCGACAGTGAGATATCACCTCACACCTGTCAGAATGGCCATCATCAAGAAATCGACAGACAATAAATGCCAGAGAGGGCGTGGAGAAAAGGGACCCCTCTTGCATTGCTGGTGGAAATGCAAATTGTTACAGCTGCTAGAAGACAGTATGGTGATTCCATAAAAAGCTAAAAATAAAGGCACCATAAGACCCAGCAATCCCACTCTTAGGCTTATACTCTGATGAAATCAAGACTGAAAGAGTCACCTGTACCACAGTGTTCATTGCAGCTCTCTATACAATAGCTAGGACATGGAAGCAACCTAGATGCCCATCAACGAACGAATGGATACAAAAGCTCTTTTGCATATATACAGTGGAATACTACACAGCTTTAAAAAAGAAATGCAGAAGAATCAGCCCTAATGAGGTGGCTGGATCTAGAATCTATCATAAAAAGTAAAGTAAGTCAAAAAGAGAAAGGCAGGTATACTATACTAACACATATATATGAATCTAGTAGGATGGTAATGATAATACACACAGTGAAGCGATGGAAAACAGACATGGAGAATAGACATATGGACATTGTGAGGAATGCACAGTGGGTGGGTGCGGGGAACTTCCGCAGAAAGGGAAGGCAGTGGGATTACTCCCAGTGGAACTGGGAGATCTCAGAGAAAGGCAAATCTTGAACTGTCCGCCCCGCAGCCCCCTGGCTGAGGCAGGGGACAATCAGACGCGACAGGGGTTCCGTAGGAGCAGTTCTGCTTTATTAATGAAGATCCACAGCTTTTATAGGCAAGTGAAGGGGGTTTTGCACGGGACTTCCTATAGATTACACCAATCAAGCTAAAGGCCAAGCAATCATTCACGAGCGCGGAAACCAAGGGAACCAATCAGAAATTTTGACCATCAATTAACAATTTAGATCACGCCCTGCCTCTTCCTGTAGGCGCCATCTTAGCTGCAAACATGTGCTTAAGCTTCTTTAAACAATGCACTTAAGCTTCGCTTCATTTCCATGTCCCTTCCTGTAGGCGCCATCTTAGCTGCAAGCTGAAACAATGTGCTTAAGCTTCTTTTCACTCCTATACCCCTCCCTGTAGGCGCCATCTTAGCTCCAAACTGCAAACATGTGCTTAAGCTTCCTTATGCTTAAAACAGTCCTCTTTCAATTCAGAGCCCCACATCTGCCCCTCTTTTATTTTAAAATTAAGAGACTTTTGTTGAGGCAACGCATAGAGCTAAGAGGTGGCCAGCCTCTAGACTCGTCCGCTCTCCCTTGCGGCTGGCTGTGCCTGTCTTAGGTTGGGACAGAGCACTATTCAGGCAGAGCCCGTCATGGGATCAGGCAGCAGCTGCGGCGGTCCTCCTGTCTTAGGCTTGCTCTGCAGTGGTGTCCTCTTACCCGTCACTGGCTAACCAGCCATCTTGTGGGGGCTGGACGGAGTTTTTAGACCGTTTGTCACTCAAAGGCCTCATTATATGTCTCGAGTGATTTCTTGAAGGGCCATATCGACCCAGGGGTTTTGTGGATGCCCAATGTAAGGCTCTTTATCTAGGACCTGAGCAAGCATAATTATTTTTTGTTGCAACTGCATATTGTGGGCCATAACACCCTTGACCTTAAACAATATAGCTAGCAAGGCAACAAAAACAAACAGATAGAAAGCATTTTTAAACCAGGTGAGTGGGCTCTGTATCCATTGTCAAAAATCGTAACCCCCTTTTACCCTTGTTCCCAAAACGTTTGGGGTGCAATTCGGTTTACTCTGGTTACATTTAGTTTGCTAACAATATAAGTTAGTATCTTTTGCCCTCCCCAAAATTTAGTGTCCCATATTTTCATCTGTGACGATGTATTTTGTACTTCAATTAGAGTCCTGTTCATAACTGGAAGTCTGTCAAGCAGAATCGGGGATATCTCACGTCACAGTCCAAGTGTGCCAGGATGCTTAATGTCTCGATTGCTCCAGTGTGTAGATCAAGCTGTTGTTGGAGTCCCATTATGGCAGGCTTCAGGTGTTCAAGTTGGTGTAGGCTGGTCTGAAGTCCCTGGGCAGAGGCGGTGGATGTTGTTTACTGCCGTGATGGTGTGCATTTGTTGAACTCCGAGCACGGATGTTGTTACTGTTGTACCTATTAAGGAGAGAAAGAGAAGAGAGAGACGCCTCAAGAACTTTCTGTTCTTGGGCCTGATATATGGTCATATTTTATCTGCATCAGATTCTAAGGTTTGATCCTTGTTTTGTGGCATAAATTTAAGATTTCTCGCCAGTACCCATATAGGGCTTGGTTCCCCAATGGAGAATATGCACCCAAATCCTCTCCCCATCGTAAGGAGTGGATCAGGCCCCTTCCACTGGCCAGTGATGGGTCCTTCCATCTCACTTGTACTTCAGGTTTTATTTCTTGGTTGGACCAGTGTTTTTGAAAGGGTGCCATCAGTTCATTTTTTTGAAAAGTTTAAAATGTTTAGGGTAAAGAGTGCCATTCCAAGTTGCTGGTGAGGGCTTATCCCCCCTTTTTTTTTTGTAATTGGGCCTTTAAGTTTTGATGATGACGTTCAATTATGGCCTGTCCTTGAGGGTTGTATGGGATCCCTGTGGCCTGGCGGATGTGGCATTGTTGAAAGAAGTTTTGTAAATTTTTGCTGGCATTGGTGTAAGGTAGACCATTGATTCGAAATGATTTTATCTAGGACCTGAGCAAGCATAAACACGAACCATTGACCTTAAACAATATAGCTAGCAAGGCAACAAAAACAAACAGATAGAAAGCATTTTTAAACCAGGTGAGTGGGCTCTGTATCCATTGTCAAAAATCGTAACCCCCTTTTACCCTTGTTCCCAAAACGTTTGGGGTGCAATTCGGTTTACTCTGGTTACATTTAGTTTGCTAACAATATAAGTTAGTATCTTTTGCCCTCCCCAAAATTTAGTGTCCCATATTTTCATCTGTGACGATGTATTTTGTACTTCAATTAGAGTCCTGTTCATAACTGGAAGTCTGTCAAGCAGAATCGGGGATATCTCACGTCACAGTCCAAGTGTGCCAGGATGCTTAATGTCTCGATTGCTCCAGTGTGTAGATCAAGCTGTTGTTGGAGTCCCATTATGGCAGGCTTCAGGTGTTCAAGTTGGTGTAGGCTGGTCTGAAGTCCCTGGGCAGAGGCGGTGGATGTTGTTTACTGCCGTGATGGTGTGCATTTGTTGAACTCCGAGCACGGATGTTGTTACTGTTGTACCTATTAAGGAGAGAAAGAGAAGAGAGAGACGCCTCAAGAACTTTCTGTTCTTGGGCCTGATATATGGTCATATTTTATCTGCATCAGATTCTAAGGTTTGATCCTTGTTTTGTGGCATAAATTTAAGATTTCTCGCCAGTACCCATATAGGGCTTGGTTCCCCAATGGAGAATATGCACCCAAATCCTCTCCCCATCGTAAGGAGTGGATCAGGCCCCTTCCACTGGCCAGTGATGGGTCCTTCCATCTCACTTGTACTTCAGGTTTTATTTCTTGGTTGGACCAGTGTTTTTGAAAGGGTGCCATCAGTTCATTTTTTTGAAAAGTTTAAAATGTTTAGGGTAAAGAGTGCCATTCCAAGTTGCTGGTGAGGGCTTATCCCCCCTTTTTTTTTGTAATTGGGCCTTTAAGTTTTGATGATGACGTTCAATTATGGCCTGTCCTTGAGGGTTGTATGGGATCCCTGTGGCCTGGCGGATGTGGCATTGTTGAAAGAAGTTTTGTAAATTTTTGCTAACAAAGCAGGGACCATTGTCTGTTTTTATCTGATAAGGTAGACCCAGAGTTGCAAAGCATTGCAAGAAATGACTCTCGGCATGTTTTGCTTTCTCTCCTGAGTGGGCTGTAGCCCAGCAGGCATGGGAATAAGTATCAATGGATACAAAGATGTACTTGAGTTTTCCAAAGGAAGAAAAGTGAGTGACATCTGTCTGCCACAACATATTAGGCCTCAGTCCCCGAGGGTTTACTCCTGGAGATTGTAAGGGAGGAACTTGTAAGTGAGGGAGGCAAGACTTACAAGTATGCACAATTTTCTTTAAGTCCTTGATGGGGATCTGTGGGTTAAGTTTTGTTTGAGGTATAATTAGGACTGCAGCCGCAGAGGCAGCACCCCAGATAGCTCTGAGAGACTGCTCCAAAGAGTTAGGGGAAGAAAGTCAACACAATGGTTTCAGTGTGGGGGAAATTTAAATGTCAAAGAAAGGGTTTTTTTTAAAAAGGGTTTTGTTTTACAAATGGCTTGTGCCCTACATGAGGATGTGATATCTTCAGGAAGGATTTTAGCACTTTTTTAGTTCTGAGGAAATGCAGGGATTGAGGTAATAAAAGCTCTAAAAGTCATTTACCTATCTAAAGACCTGTTTCACTGGATTCCCCTGAGCACAGAGTGTCTTGCCCCACTCTGATTTTCTTCAGGGGTTGTTTTGGTGGGATGTTTTCCTATCTCCTTGGGGCATTCTCTTAAAGTGCCTCGGTTGGCCGCAGTTAAAGCAGTGTCCTGATTCGGGTGAAGCGGGGGGCTCCTGGGATGAGGCCCTGTCTGTAGCCATTACAGTGGATAAGGCTTTAGTCATTGCCTCAGAGAGAGCCTCGGTTTGAGCCTGAAGGGCACTGGTGATAGAGTGGGCTTGGTGGCTTTGTGTGCCTATATCTTTAGAGCACACAATCCATCGCTCAATGGAGCGATCCTTTTGTCCTGCGCAGGCCAATTTATGGTCTGTATTTATTTCCTCTCAAACTAACATTCTGAGTAACTGATCCCTGTGGCCTGGCGGATGTGGCTTTGGGGGCTAACAAAGCAGGGACCATTGTCTGTTTTTATCTGATAAGGTAGACCCAGAGTTGCAAAGCATTGCAAGAAATGACTCGGCATGTTTTGCTTTCTCTCCTGAGTGGGCTGTAGCCCAGCAGGCATGGGAATAAGTATCAATGGATACAAAGATGTACTTGAGTTTTCCAAAGGAAGAAAAGTGAGTGACATCTGTCTGCCACAACATATTAGGCCTCAGTCCCCGAGGGTTTACTCCTGGAGATTGTAAGGGAGGAACTTGTAAGTGAGGGAGGCAAGACTTACAAGTATGCACAATTTTCTTTAAGTCCTTGATGGGGATCTGTGGGTTAAGTTTTGTTTGAGGTATAATTAGGACTGCAGCCGCAGAGGCAGCACCCCAGATAGCTCTGAGAGACTGCTCCAAAGAGTTAGGGGAAGAAAGTCAACACAATGGTTTCAGTGTGGGGGAAATTTAAATGTCAAAGAAAGGGTTTTTTTTAAAAGGCTTTTGTTTTACAAATGGCTTGTGCCCTACATGAGGATGTGATATCTTCAGGAAGGATTTTAGCACTTTTTTAGTTCTGAGGAAATGCAGGGATTGAGGTAATAAAAGCTCTAAAAGTCATTTACCTATCTAAAGACCTGTTTCACTGGATTCCCCTGAGCACAGAGTGTCTTGCCCCACTCTGATTTTCTTCAGGGGTTGTTTTGGTGGGATGTTTTCCTATCTCCTTGGGGGCATTCTCTCTTAAAGTGCCTCGGTTGGCCGCAGTTAAAGCAGTGTCCTGATTCGGGTGAAGCGGGGGGCTCCTGGGATGAGGCCCTGTCTGTAGCCATTACAGTGGATAAGGCTTTAGTCATTGCCTCAGAGAGAGCCTCGGTTTGAGCCTGAAGGGCACTGGTGATAGAGTGGGCTTGGTGGCTTTGTGTGCCTATATCTTTAGAGCACACAATCCATCGCTCAATGGAGCGATCCTTTTGTCCTGCGCAGGCCAATTTATGGTCTGTATTTATTTCCTCTCAAACTAACATTCTGAGGAACTGATCTCTTAAAGGCCCTGGAGGGAACTTTCTTTGGAGGCTCTTTTCTACACGATCTACAAAAGTGGCAAGCTCTTCGCTATTCTTTTGTGTTATACCCAATATGCGGGGTTCAGTAGGTCCTTCAGCAAGTTTCTTCCAGGCAGCCAGACATATAGCTCGTACTTGGTCTTGATAAGGGGCAGGGATGGCGGCCTGCTGAATACCAGTGCTCCATCGGTCCGCCGTTCCCGATAACATTCCGAAAGTTGTTGGAATGATGGGATTGAAAGCCTGGTTTCTCTCTGCTTGAGCATGACATTCCTCTTTGAAAAAGGCACACCATTTGATATAAATGTTACTGGGAAGTACTGCCTTACATAGCATTTTCCAGTCTTGGGTGGTACAAGGTTGGTGTGCTAGCCCTTGGAGTATGGTTTCTGCCCATGGGGAGTTTGGGCCGTCCTCGGCTACCGCCTTCTTAAGTTCCTTTAGGTCATTGGCCTCCCATGGATACCAGGTGTCTGGTCTGTTTCCCCCCGGGTTAACGTTTACAGGGAAAGCTTGGGTTGGGCCCATGAAGGGCGCTGAGGGCCCCCCAGGGTCTTCAGGATAGGTCCTCTCTCTCCAAGGTGACCCCAGTGCCCTCCCTCCCCATGGCGCCTCTGTGATCTCTTCAAAGGGGGGAGGGAGTGTGGAGTGCAGTCCTGTTTCTTGAGTTCTTGACCCTGAGTGACTGGGGAAACGCTCATCATAGCTAATTTCGTCTTCATTTATAAACGAGTCCCAGACTCTGTTAAGAGCTTGGATATAGTTTCCCATATTGTTGAAAAAGAGCAGAAAAATAAGACAACTGAGGACAACCACCAAAAATCCTAACGGGAGTGGTGGCGGCCAGGAAGTTGGGCTTATGTCATGTTTGTGAAACTGTGAAGGAGTCCCTAATGGTTGCATGGACATTGTCTTGCTGGGGGCGGGCGCTCTAAGAGACTCTGGCCCGTTTCGTGACCCCCTTATCCTGTCACGGGAATCTTCAAGCGGCAGGCGCCCTAATGGCTTTTAAATGCCTGACCCGTGCCCGCACGGGAGAGGTTTAGGCCGTGTCCTCAATTTGAAATATAGAAAAGAGAGACTTCCACCCAGTCGGGCTGCCACTACTGGGGCGAACTATCTTAAAGCCTTCTGAGGCCGCCAGAGAGTGGCTCTGGCCAGACTTCATCAGTTGCTTTTTAGACTGTCCACCTGTTCACTGGAAGTCTCGAATCGGAGAGAACGTGAAAGTAGGAATTAAAGTAAAGAAGGAAAAACAAAGGAAAGCAGCGTTCAGTATTTTTGTGACTACCCTAAACCCCCACCCTCTCGGGAGTGGCGCGATAAAGGGGAAAATTCACCTTGAAATCCGGATTACTCCGAGAAGATGCCCTCTAGAGGGAGGCGCCGCGCTGAGACCCGTCAGCCGCTTCATCGGTTCTCTTTCAAACCCACACAGTGATGCTGCCTTCTACTTTCTCGCTTTCAGGCCCCACGTTGGGCGCCAGCTTCTGCGGGGACCTTCCGCAGAAAGGTAAGGCATTGGGATTACTCCCGATGGAACCGGGAGATCTCGGAGAAAGGCAAATCTTGAATTGTCCGCCCCGCAGCCCCCTGGCTGAGGCAGGGGACAATCAGACGCGACAGGGGTTCCGTCGGAGTGGTTCCGCTTTATTGAAGAAGATCCACAGCTTTTATAGGCAAGTGAAGGGGGTTTTGCACGGGACTTCCTATAGATTACACCAATCAAGCTAAAGGCCAAGCAATCATTCACGAGCGCGGAAACCAAGGGAACCAATCAGAAATTTTGACCATCAATTAACAATTTAGATCACGCCCTGCCTCTTCCTGTAGGCGCCATCTTAGCTGCAAACATGTGCTTAAGCTTCTTTAAACAATGCACTTAAGCTTCCCTTCATTTCCATGTCCCCTCCTGTAGGCGCCATCTTAGCTGCAAGCTGAAATAATGTGCTTAAGCTTCTTTTCACTCCTATACCCCTCCCTGTAGGTGCCATCTTAGCTCCAAACTGCAAACATGTGCTTAAGCTTCTTTATGCTTAAAACAGTCCTCTTTCAATTCAGGCCCCCACAGGTGGGAAGCATAAATGAAGTAGCATGAAAACCTATACTGTCATATGTGAAAAAAATATTTATTGTCATTGTGCTATTAGATAGGGGGATCCTGAAGGGGCGTTGTGTGATGACCTGGAGGAGTAGGATGTGGGGGATATACATATGACTAATCTGGGATCATACATATCTGTAAAGAACAAAAGTCTGTAAAAGTAAAATAAAAATTAAATTGAAAAATGCAAAAAGTAAAAATAAAAAAGAAAGAAAACACAGATAACCCTGAATAACCAAATCAGTCTTGAGAAAGGAAATCAAAGGAATCAACCTTCCTGACTTCATAATATACTGCAAAGATACAGTAATCAGAATAGTAATGTTTGAGCATAAAAACAGAAACAGATAAATGAAAACAAGATAGAAAGCCCAGACATAAATCCACACAACTAAACCCCACCCTCTCGGGAGTGGCGCGATAAAGGGAAAATTCACCTTGAAATACGGATTACTCCGAGAAGATGCCCTCTAGAGGGAGGCGCCGCGCTGAGACCCGTCAGCCGCTTCATCGGTTCTCTTTCAAACCCACACAGTGATGCTGCCTTCTACTTTCTCGCTTTCAGGCCCCACGTTGGGCGCCAGCTTCTGCGGGGACCTTCCGCAGAAAGGTAAGGCATTGGGATTACTCCCGATGGAACCGGGAGATCTCGGAGAAAGGCAAATCTTGAATTGTCCGCCCCGCAGCCCCCTGGCTGAGGCAGGGGACAATCAGACGCGACAGGGGTTCCGTCGGAGTGGTTCCGCTTTATTGAAGAAGATCCACAGCTTTTATAGGCAAGTGAAGGGGGTTTTGCACGGGACTTCCTATAGATTACACCAATCAAGCTAAAGGCCAAGCAATCATTCACGAGCGCGGAAACCAAGGGAACCAATCAGAAATTTTGACCATCAATTAACAATTTAGATCACGCCCTGCCTCTTCCTGTAGGCGCCATCTTAGCTGCAAACATGTGCTTAAGCTTCTTTAAACAATGCACTTAAGCTTCCCTTCATTTCCATGTCCCCTCCTGTAGGCGCCATCTTAGCTGCAAGCTGAAATAATGTGCTTAAGCTTCTTTTCACTCCTATACCCCTCCCTGTAGGTGCCATCTTAGCTCCAAACTGCAAACATGTGCTTAAGCTTCTTTATGCTTAAAACAGTCCTCTTTCAATTCAGGCCCCCACAGGTGGGAAGCATAAATGAAGTAGCATGAAAACCTATACTGTCATATGTGAAAAAAATATTTATTGTCATTGTGCTATTAGATAGGGGGATCCTGAAGGGGCGTTGTGTGATGACCTGGAGGAGTAGGATGTGGGGGATATACATATGACTAATCTGGGATCATACATATCTGTAAAGAACAAAAGTCTGTAAAAGTAAAATAAAAATTAAATTGAAAAATGCAAAAAGTAAAAATAAAAAAGAAAGAAAACACAGATAACCCTGAATAACCAAATCAGTCTTGAGAAAGGAAATCAAAGGAATCAACCTTCCTGACTTCATAATATACTGCAAAGATACAGTAATCAGAATAGTAATGTTTGAGCATAAAAACAGAACTACAGATAAATGAAAACAAGATAGAAAGCCCAGACATAAATCCACACAACTACTGGCACCTTCTCTTTGAAAAAGTAGGCAAGAATATACAATATAGGAAAGACCTTGTATACAATGAGTGGTGCTGGGCAAACTGAACAGCTACATGCAGATGAATTAAATTAAAACAATTGCTAACACCATTGCTGTTCAGTTGCTCATGCATGTCTGAGTCTTTGTGACCCCAGGCACATGACAGTCTTCCCTGTCTTTCACCATCTCCTGAAGTTTGCTCAAACAGACTCATATTCTGTTGTCAGTGATGCCATCCAGCTATTTCATCCTCTGCCATCTCCTTCTCCTACTGCCTTCCCTCTTTCCCAGCACATGGATTTTTTCCAGTGAGTCTCACCTTTTCATTAGGTGGCCAGTGTATTAGATCTTCAGCAGCACCCTTCCAATGAATATTCAGTGTTGATTTCCCTTAGGATTGACTGATTTAATCTCCTTGCAGTCTATAGGACTTTCAGGAGTCTTCTGTAACACAACAGTTCAAAAGGATCACTTCTGCAGAACTCAGTCTTCTTCATGGTGCACCTTTGACAATCATGCATGACTACCAGAAGAAACATAGCTTTAACTATATGAAACTTTGTCAGCAAAGTAATGTCTCTGCTTTTTAGTATGCTGTCCGGATTTATCATAGCTTTTCTTCCAAGAAGGAAGTATCTTTTAATTTAATGGCTGTAGTTTCCATTCCCACTGATTTTGGAACCTGGGAAAATAAAGTCTGTCTTTTTCTCCACTGTTTCTCGATCTATTTGCCATAAAGTGATGAGATCAGATTCCACAATTTTAGTTTTTAGAATGCTGAGTTTTAAGTCCACTTTTCCACTCTACTCTTTTACCTTAATCAAGAGACTCTTTAGTTCTTCTTTGCTTTCTGCCATAAGAGTGATGTCATTTGCATAAACTCAAAATGGATTAGAGACCAAAATGTAATACAGACACTGTAAAACTCTTAGTGAAAAACATAGGCAGAAAATTCTTTGAATTACCTTCTAGAATATTGGATATAAAATCAAAAGATATTTAAAATGGGACCTAAGTAAACTTAAGGGACTTTTACAGCAAAAGAAATTATTAACAAGATCAAAAGACAACCTTCAAAAAGGGAGAAAATAACTGCTAATGAAGCAACTGGCAAAGGGTTAATCTTCAAAATTTATGAATGGCTCATGCAGATCTGTATCTAAAGAAAAGGGGGCGCAGTTCAGTGGTAGAGCATTTGACTGTAGATCAGTATCAGAAAAACAAAATCTCAAGAGAAAAACAGGGCAGAAGACTTAAGTAGACATTTCTCCAGACATCCATATGGCCAAAAGACACAAGAAATGATGCTCAACATTGCTCATTTTTAGAGAAGCACAAATCAAAACTACAATCAAGTATCACTATGCACTGGTCAAAGTGACCTTCAGCAAAGAAATCTACAAGCAATAAATGCTGGAGAAGATATGGAGAAAAGTAAACACTCTTGAATTGTTGTTGGAAACTTGAACTGATATAATAACTGTGGAAATGACTATGGAAATTATTAAAAAAAAAAAACTAGAAATAATGTGCCAAATGGCCCAGCAATCCCACTACTGGCCATATATTCTGAGAAAATCAAAATTCAAAAAGGTATATGTACACCAATATTCATAACAGCACTCTTTACGATAGCCAAAACATGAATGCAGGGCTTCCCCTGGTGGTCCAGTGGGTAAGGACACCGCCTTGCAGTGCAAGGGGCGCCGGTTCGATCCCTGGCCTGGGAAGATCCCATGTGCCGCGGAGCGGCTGGACCGATGTGTCCAATTACCGAGCCAGAGCTCTGGAGCGCATGCACCCAGAGCCGGCGCTCTGCAGTGACAGACGCCACCACGATGGGAGGCCCACAGGAGCCAAAGAACAAAGACGGATGAAAATAGAGAAATGAAAGACCAGTAGAAGTGGCCCGCCTGCTCCCCTCCCTCCCCAACCCGACCCCCGCCCAAAATAAATAAATAAATAAATCTTTAAAAAAAAAAAAAAAAAAAACATGAATGCATACTAGATGTCCATTGACAGATGAATGGATAAAGAATATGTGTAATTTACATACAGTGGAATGTTACTCATGCACAAAAAAGAAATGAAATTGGTTCATTTGTAATGCCTTGGATAACCATTTAGCCTGTTATACAGAATGAAGTAAGTGAAAAACAGAAAAACGAGTACATATTCACACAAACACACTTGGTTTCCCTGGTGTTCCAGTGGGTAAGGACACCAACTTGCAGTGCAAGGTGCGCCAGTTCGATCCCTGTCCTAAGAAGATCCCACGTGCCGCAGAGCGGCTGGACTAATGTGTCTAGCTACTGAGCCGCAACTCTAGAGCACATGCACCCAGAGCCAGTGCTCTGCAGCGGGAGAGGTCATTGCAATGGGAGGCCCACACAGGCCAAAGAACAAAGATAAATAGATGAAAGATCAATAGAAGTGACCAAAACACACACACACACACATACATGGAGTCTAGAAACATGTATCTGGGAACCTATTTTCAGGGCAGGAATAGAGATGCAAATGTAGAGAATTTGCTTCTGAACACAGTGGGGTAAGAAGAGAATGAGACAAATCGAGATTGTAGCATTGATGTATATATACTGATGTGTTAATCACTCAGTCGTGTCTGACTATTTGCAAGCCCATGGACTGTAGTCTGACAGGATCCTCTGTTGATGAAAATTTCCAAGCAAGAATACTGGAGTGGGTTGCCATTTCCTTCTCCAAGTGATCTTCCCAATCCATGGATTAAGCCCAGGTCTCCCACATTACAGGCAGACTCTTTACCATGTGAACCACCAGGGAGATGAAAGTGATGTGTAGAAAAAGAGGCACTTTCAAGGACAATGACACACACACACAAAATGTTGATTCTTTGAAACAGCTCCTGTAACTATTATTTACTGTTATTTTTATTTCAGAAACTATTCCTTTCCTTTTTCTTACCAGGCTTAAAAAAATAAAAAATAAAAATAAAAATAAATCCTAAGAGGCTATTCTTGTGAGTCTTTTTATTCTATTTCATTGTATAAACAGTGAAGATTATTAATAGCCAAACTTTCAATATTAAACTTTTGTCTGAAGGGCACTTTCTACCATCCAGGAAAACATAAACAGGAATGTTCAGCATTTGTTAGCATTCCCAGGTGTTATGCTATGGTCATTCTAGATTTTATATTCTCACCTAGAAGGAGCACCACAATAAAATCCCAATCATGGAAAATTCTTAATTTGCTATAATCTTATATTTTTCTTGAATTGGAAATATTTCTATAACTAATTCACATATTTATAATTTATGAAAGTCTACCTTATATTTTCCCAAATACTTTCATATGTATATCATATGCCATAATCAGTATTGTTCTTATCTTTTAATCTTTCCCTCCATTAGTCTTGAAGTTGGTCTGTTTCCTATAGATAAAAGGGGCCAACATCATGATATCCTACTAATGTGTATGAATCTATCCATAGATAAGTACTCCCATAGATAGTTTATCTTATTCTCATTTCATATCTGAGAAAAGAGTGTTCAGAGAGGTTAATTGATCTGTCCACATAATGTAGTG
This sequence comes from Tragulus kanchil, assembly GCA_022376925.1. Taxonomy (NCBI): domain Eukaryota; kingdom Metazoa; phylum Chordata; class Mammalia; order Artiodactyla; family Tragulidae; genus Tragulus; species Tragulus kanchil. The sequence continues at coordinate 77,301,483 of JAIOJX010000029.1, read as the reverse complement.
ACTATGTGTAGGAGAAATCCCCGAATTCTGAACGTAGACCATTTATCCCATTTCAAGCACACTATTTTCTTTCATTTCCAATTACTTTCTCCACATAAATATAAAAACCCAGCGCTACAACACCAAGTGATGTATATAGATTAGCATTTTTATTTTCTATTTCTTCAAGGAGCTGAAGTGCTGGTATTAAATAAGAACTTTGTGTTTGACTTTGCTTTGGATAATACACCAGTTAAGAGATGCAAGCTTCAATCATGTAGGATAATAGATGATCTACTGAAGAGAGAAATTGATTTTGAAGTTGTAATTTACTTGAAGTGTTTTGATGATCTCATAAAGTACAGGCACAGAATTGAAGTTATTTAAGATTTCATGGCTCTCTTAAAGCTTGAATTACTACTTCAGTGCCAAAGTCCCCAGGAAAGATCCACAGGTTCCTGTATTACAAACTACATACTTATTGCACTGTGAATATATTTCCTGGTACAGAAGTTTATTCTTTATTTTCTATTTCATTGTATAAACAGTGAAGATTATTAATAGCCAAACTTTCAATATTAAACTTTTGTCTGAAGGGCACTTTCTACCATCCAGGAAAACATAAACAGGAATGTTCAGCATTTGTTAGCATTCCCAGGTGTTATGCTATGGTCATTCTAGATTTTATATTCTCACCTAGAAGGAGCACCACAATAAAATCCCAATCATGGAAAATTCTTAATTTGCTATAATCTTATATTTTTCTTGAATTGGAAATATTTCTATAACTAATTCACATATTTATAATTTATGAAAGTCTACCTTATATTTTCCCAAATACTTTCATATGTATATCATATGCCATAATCAGTATTGTTCTTATCTTTTAATCTTTCCCTCCATTAGTCTTGAAGTTGGTCTGTTTCCTATAGATAAAAGGGGCCAACATCATGATATCCTACTAATGTGTATGAATCTATCCATAGATAAGTACTCCCATAGATAGTTTATCTTATTCTCATTTCATATCTGAGAAAAGAGTGTTCAGAGAGGTTAATTGATCTGTCCACATAATGTAGTGACTATGTGTAGGAGAAATCCCCGAATTCTGAACGTAGACCATTTATCCCATTTCAAGCACACTATTTTCTTTCATTTCCAATTACTTTCTCCACATAAATATAAAAACCCAGCGCTACAACACCAAGTGATGTATATAGATTAGCATTTTTATTTTCTATTTCTTCAAGGAGCTGAAGTGCTGGTATTAAATAAGAACTTTGTGTTTGACTTTGCTTTGGATAATACACCAGTTAAGAGATGCAAGCTTCAATCATGTAGGATAATAGATGATCTACTGAAGAGAGAAATTGATTTTGAAGTTGTAATTTACTTGAAGTGTTTTGATGATCTCATAAAGTACAGGCACAGAATTGAAGTTATTTAAGATTTCATGGCTCTCTTAAAGCTTGAATTACTACTTCAGTGCCAAAGTCCCCAGGAAAGATCCACAGGTTCCTGTATTACAAACTACATACTTATTGCACTGTGAATATATTTCCTGGTACAGAAGTTTATTCTTTACCCTCTCCATTTATTACTCATCACCCCTTTCTCTCTCCCACTCACCCAATTTCTCTCTCTCATTTTTCTCCTCTTGTTCCCTTATTCTCTCTGTCTGTCTCCTTACCTGGAATGTGACCCACTCCCAAGTTGTTTGTGTGTCTTGCCCATGGGTAACATATATTTTTTTTTTTTCAAAAATGGTTTTACTTAGTCCAGCTAGTAGAAATAGCCCTGTATGTATCATCTCTTTAGCTTAGCAGCCATTTCTCTTGAATACAATTCTAGTGTTGTATTAGTATATGGGAATTTGCCATTTATCTTTACCTTTTATCATTTGATATAGTTAAGCAAAGATAATAACATTCAGAGAGAGGACATAAAAAACGATCTTCTTTGTCTTGACCTCTCTAAGGAAAGGGGTCAGGAATAGTAGTTTGGGAAGCCTGCGGGGTTGCTCTCCTGAAATGGTCTTCAATCCTGGTTGGCAGAATAGTATATCTGGATAGTTTTTGAAATTACCCAAATAAATAATCAGAATCTATGGAGGATTTAGATTTTCAAGCTCTTCAGGTGATTTCTGATGCTTTCCAGGTGGCACTAGTGGTAAAAAGCCCACCTGCTAATGCAGGAGACATAAAATATGTGGATTAGATCCCCCAATCAGGAGGATTCCCTGGAGAAGGACATCGTAACTCATTCAGGTATTCGTGCCTGGAGAATCTCATGGACAGATTGGAAGGCTACAATTCATAGGGTCACACACAGTCAGACATGAGTAAAGCGACTTAGCACATATGCATGAATGCGGAGATTTCAATGTGTAGCAAAGCATAATTACCGTAACTAGTGGAAGTTCATTTTATCCAAAACATGAGTGCACTGGAAAGCATTATCCTCTGATAATGTGTTTGTGTGTATACAGATAAGTAGTTATATAGGTAGATAGACAAATCAAATAAGAATAAAAATGACTTTCCTCAATTATTTCAAAACCTTAGAAAATTAAAAACAAATAATGTGGTTAATTATCATTGATATAATTCTTACTTTGGGTGATATACTGTCTGAAATACATTTGATCAACGTTTTTCAAAATAGTATAAATAAACTCATTTATGTTGCAATCATATAGGTGGCAAAAATGAATATGCTTTAATAATATTCACATATTTTAAACTGTAAAAAATCTTAAATGAATCTTAAAATATAAGATTTTACTGATTTATATGCTTGAATGAAACAGAAACATATAAACCAATGTACCTATCACTTTTTATGCAGATTACACAATTTATAGATGACACTTAATCTTACCAGTGAAAGTTTCTAAAATATTCACTTCTGCATGTTTTTAGGTTGTTGGAAATACAGATTATATGGATGCTACAAATCAAGTGTGTGGATTTTTGAAAACTGAATTTCAGAAAATTTCTTGTCTTCTTTCATAGTGACAAGTCTGAAAGCATCTTCAGAAGTGAATGATTACTTAATTAACCAAGTTTGTATAAGCACATATAATAACATAAGTAACTGGAACTACAATTCTATTGCTGATGTGATGATAGTGATGCTTTTTGAAGCATAACTAAGCCATACATAAAACTAGAATTTTTAAAGTGTAATAGTGCAGATTTTAGTTAGTAATGGTGATTACAATAATATATTCATATGGTCTTTACATATATACGACACCAATTTAATGAATCATTTAAGCAGTATTTTAGTTGATATTGATTTACTACCAACTAAAAACAGCTCACGCAAAAACTACAAATTTGATTTTTTTTGCTTGGGGGCAGCAGGTTGGGGAGGGAGACGGGTGGGCGGGCCACTTCTATTGATCTTTCATTTATCTGTTTTCATCCATCGTTGTTCTTTGGCCCATGTGGGCCTCCCATGGCAGCAGCCTCTGTTGTCGCAGAGCGCCGGCTCTGGGCGCATGCACTCCAGAGCTCTGTCCAGGTAATTGGACACATCAGTCCAGCCACTCCATGGCACGTGGGAACCTCCCAGGCCAGGGATCGAACTGATACCGCATGCACTGCAAGGCAGTGTCCTTACCCACTGGACCACAAGGGAAGCCCACATATTTGATTTTTTAGTATTGTCAAAGGGAATAGTTCTATTTGATTTTCTCTCATCTATGAAGGACCATTTAGAAATCCTGCTATTAGATAGTTCTATTGCAGTACTTTTAAAATAAAATATCATGTAAAATCTATGTATTTTTCTTTAAAAAGAATAGAATATTCAAATATCTTAAGAGAAAGATATGCAGTGCAACAGAGAATAATGCTGCCATTTATAGTATTTTTTAAATTGAAAGCATTGGAGCCGTGAATCTGTGATTCACTTTTTAAAAATGCTATTTTTAATGGTAAAAGTGTAAAAAGCAGCAAAATCATGAACAATGTTTAATTAGTGTCTTCTGTTAGATAGCATAATTCGTGAAAAAATTAAATACATGACTAGAATCTTTATTTATCAATGACTATACCTAGAAAGATAAGTTAATAATCTTTACTGTAGACTGTTGATACTACAAATATCTTCAAGTAAGCTAATTACTTTGAGTTTATCAGATGAAAGTTGCATTAAAAATTCCAGCATTTGAACAAGGATGTCTGTAAATCTTTCCTTTATCTAAAAATACAAAACTATGTTTTGGAAAATTCACATAGGAACTTAAAGACACAATTGGTCACTTAAGAGCACTGTTCCTCAAATCAGGTTAGACATCCTTCAGTTTTGCTGCTTTGGGTGCAGATTAGGCTCTGGCATATACACATGGGAGCCCACTCTACCACACTTATTACATAAAGAAATGTGTATTCATATTAAGAGCAAGTTACAAGATTTTTATTTTCTCTGACTCTGTGTTTGGAGTGTGATGCCAAGTGGGCCTTAAGAAGTATTACTAGAAGCAAAGCTAGTGGAGGTGGTAGAATTCCACCTGAACTATTTAAAGTCTGAAAAAGATGATGATATTAAACTGCTGCACTCAATATGCAAGCAAATTTGGAAAAGTCAGCAATAGCCACAGGACTGGAAAAAGGTCACTTTTCTTTCAGTTTCAAAGAAGGGCAATGCCAAAGAATTGTAAATATTCCTGCAGAATCATGCCCATTTAAAAAGTTAACACCAAAATCCCCAAATCCTTTGAGACAGGCTTCAACAATAAGTTAAGCAAAAACTCCTAGATGTACAAGATGAATAAAGAAAAGGCAGAGAAACCATAGATCAAATTGTCGACATCTAATGGATCATAGAAAAAGCAAGGGGATTCCAGAAAACATCTACTTCTGCTTTATTGACTATGTTATAGCCTTTTACTGTGTCGATCACAACAAATTAAAACAGTAGCAACAAAATCTTAAAGAGATGGAAATATCAAAATGTAGTATCACTTTATTGTCTCATGAGAAATCTGTATGCAGGGCAGGAAGCAAGAGTTAGAGCTAGACATGGAACAATGGACTTGTTCCACACTGGGAAAGGAGTAGGTCAAGGCTGTATATTACCACACTGCTTATTTAATTGTGCAGAGTAAATCATACAAAATGTCTGGCTCTGTGATTCACAGACTGGAGGCAAGATTGTCAGAAGAAATAACAACCTCAAATATACAGATGAAACCACCTTAAATGGCAGAAAGCAAATAACTAAAGAGCCACTTGATGACAATGAAAGAGTGAAGAACATGGCATAAAACTCAGCATTCATAAAAACTAAAATCATGACCTCTGGTCCCATCACTTCGTGGCAAATAGTTATGGACAAAAGGGAAACAATGACAGACTTTATTTTCTTGGACTTCAGAATCACTACAGATGATGACTATGAAATGAAAAGATGCTTGCTATTTGGCAGAAAATCTATGATAAATCTACACAGCCATTTAAAAAGCAGAGACATCACTTTTCTGACAAATGACCATATAGTCAAATGGCCATATAGTCATAGTAGTCATGTACTAGAAAAAATCCATGACCTGAGAAGTTGGGCCACAAAGAAACTTGAGCAGTGAAGAATTGAAGCTTTCAAAATGTGGTGCTGGTGAAGACTCTTGAGAGACCCATAGACAGCAACTAGATCTAAGCAATCATTCCTAAAAGAAACCAGTGCTATATATTCAGTGGAAGGACTCAAGGTGAATCTGAATCTGAAACTCCAATACTCTGGCAATAGCCACAGGACTGGAAAAAGGTCACTTTTCTTTCAGTTTCAAAGAAGGGCAATGCCAAAGAATTGTAAATATTCCTGCAGAATCATGCCCATTTAAAAAGTTAACACCAAAATCCCCAAATCCTTTGAGACAGGCTTCAACAATAAGTTAAGCAAAAACTCCTAGATGTACAAGATGAATAAAGAAAAGGCAGAGAAACCATAGATCAAATTGTCGACATCTAATGGATCATAGAAAAAGCAAGGGGATTCCAGAAAACATCTACTTCTGCTTTATTGACTATGTTATAGCCTTTTACTGTGTCGATCACAACAAATTAAAACAGTAGCAACAAAATCTTAAAGAGATGGAAATATCAAAATGTAGTATCACTTTATTGTCTCATGAGAAATCTGTATGCAGGGCAGGAAGCAAGAGTTAGAGCTAGACATGGAACAATGGACTTGTTCCACACTGGGAAAGGAGTAGGTCAAGGCTGTATATTACCACACTGCTTATTTAATTGTGCAGAGTAAATCATACAAAATGTCTGGCTCTGTGATTCACAGACTGGAGGCAAGATTGTCAGAAGAAATAACAACCTCAAATATACAGATGAAACCACCTTAAATGGCAGAAAGCAAATAACTAAAGAGCCACTTGATGACAATGAAAGAGTGAAGAACATGGCATAAAACTCAGCATTCATAAAAACTAAAATCATGACCTCTGGTCCCATCACTTCGTGGCAAATAGTTATGGACAAAAGGGAAACAATGACAGACTTTATTTTCTTGGACTTCAGAATCACTACAGATGATGACTATGAAATGAAAAGATGCTTGCTATTTGGCAGAAAATCTATGATAAATCTACACAGCCATTTAAAAAGCAGAGACATCACTTTTCTGACAAATGACCATATAGTCAAATGGCCATATAGTCATAGTAGTCATGTACTAGAAAAAATCCATGACCTGAGAAGTTGGGCCACAAAGAAACTTGAGCAGTGAAGAATTGAAGCTTTCAAAATGTGGTGCTGGTGAAGACTCTTGAGAGACCCATAGACAGCAACTAGATCTAAGCAATCATTCCTAAAAGAAACCAGTGCTATATATTCAGTGGAAGGACTCAAGGTGAATCTGAATCTGAAACTCCAATACTCTGGCCACCAGATGAGAAAAGCTGAACCATTGGAAAAGACCTTAATGCTAGGAGAGATTGAGGACTGGAACAGAAGGGAGCTACAGAAGAGGAGATTGGATGGAGGTATAGAGGATGTTGGGTTGTATCACTGACAAAATGGGCAATGGGTATGAGTTTGGCAAACTACATGAAGCAGTGAAGAACAGGGAATTCTACCATGCTGTAGTTCATGGGATCATAAAGATTGAGATATAACTTAAGAGAATGAGCAATAAACACCATTGAATTTTTATTTTCTCTAACTCTGTCTCTTTATCTGCTTCTTCCTGTGTCTCTCTGTTGTTCCCCCTTTCTGTTCTTTGTGACCAAAACCAACTCTTATTTTCTAGTGATGCTTGATTCCTGGCCTTTCATACTTAATAATACTATAATCATGTTGAGAAAAATGGTAAGATTGTTCAGTAAGACTACATTTCATCATTGAACATTGACATCTTAGAAGTTAGTGAACTAAAGTGGATGGGAATGGAGAGATTTAATTCAGATGACCATTTTATCTACTACTGTGGGCAAGAATCACTTAGAAGAAATGGACTAACCATCATAGTCAGCAGCATTTTCCAAAATGTGGTGCTTGGGTGCAATCTAAAATATGATATAATGATCTCCATTCCTTTCCAAGGCAAACCACTCAACATCACAGTAATCCAAGTCTATGCCCCAACCACTAATGTCAAAGAAGATGGAGTTGACCAGGTCTTAGACCTATTCTTACAAGACATCAGGAAATCATCGTTATAGGAGGATGGAATGCATATATAAGAAGTCAAGGGCTTCCCTGATGTCCCTGTGGGGGAGGGTACCACCTTGCAGTGCAAGAGGTGCTGGTTTGATCCCTGGCCTGGGAAGATCCCACATGCTGCAGAGCTGGAGCTCTGGAGCACATGTACCTAGAGCTGGTGTTCTGCAGTAAGAGAGGCCACTGAGATGCGAGGCCTATGCAGGCAAAAGAACAAAGATGGAAATAAATGAAAGACCAATAGAAGTGGCCAAAAAAAAAAAAAGAAGAAGAAGAAGAAGAGTCAAAAGGTATCGGGAGTATATCAGAGGTAACAGGCAAGTTTGACTTTGGAGTACAAAAGAAGCAGCACAAAAGTTGACCGATTTCTTTTTGTCAAGACAACATACTGGTTATTGTAAACATTATTTTCCAACAGCCCAAGAGATAATGCTACAAATGGACATCACTAAATGGTCAACATTGAAATCAGATTGATTATATTTCAAAGATTATATAGTCAAAGATGGAAAAGCTCTGTACAGTCAGTAAAAACAAGACTTGTGGTTTAGATGATGTGCTCCTCCCTGCAGAATTCAGGCTTAAATTGGAGAAAGGAAGGATAATCACCAGGCCAGTCAAGTATGACCTATATCAAATCCCTTAGGATTATGCAGTCTAGGTGACAAGCAAATTCAGAGAGTAAGATTTGATAGGCAGAGTGCCTGAAGCACTATGGAAGGAGGTTTGTAACATTTTACAAAGGATGTAACCAAAATCATCCTGAAGAAAAATAATTGCAAGAATGAAAGCATATTTATCTGAGGAGGCTTTATAAATAAATAGCTCAGGAAAGAAGAGAAATGATAAGCAAAGGAAAAGATATAGCCAACTGAATGTAGAGTCCCAGAGAAAAGCAAGGTTGAATAAGAAAGCCTTCTTAAATGCAAAGAAATAGAGGAAAACAGTTGAATGGGAAAGACTAGAGATATCTTCAAGAAAACTGGAAATATTAAGGGAAAAATTCATACAAGTGTAGGCATGATAAAGGACAGAAATGGTAAGGACCTAACAGAAGTAGAAGAGGTCAAGAAGAGGTAGCAAGGATACACAGAAGAGCTATACAAATAAAGTTCTTAATGAATCTGATAATCACAATGATTGATCGCTCACTTAGAACTAGACGTCTTGGAGTGTGAAGTCAAGTGGCCTTAGGAAGCATTTCTACAAACCAAGCTAGTGAAGGAGATATACTTCAAGCTGGGATATTTAAAATCCTAAAAGATGATGTTATTAAAATATTGTACTCAATATGTCCACAAATTTGGAAGTCTAAGCAAGTGACCACAGGATTGGAAATGGTCAGTTTACATTTCAATTCCAAAAAAGGACAAAGACAAAGAATGTTCAAACTGCTATACATTCTGCATTCTAGTATGGTTAGGCTCAAAATCCTTCAAGCTAGAATTTAACAATATGTAAACTGATAGTTTCTAGATGTACATGCTGAATTTAGTGAATGCCATAGAATCACAGATCAAACTGCAACATACATTGGGTCATGGAGAAAGTCAGGGGATTCCAGAAGAAAATATTTACTTCTTCTTCAATGGCTAACCTAAAACCTTTGACTATGTGGATCACAACAAATTGCAGGAAAATTTTAGACAGATGGGAGTACCAGAGCTCCTTACATGTTTCCTGAGAATTCCATATGTGGGTTAAGAAGCAACATTAAAACCACACATGGAAACACTGACTGGTTCCAAATTGGGAAAGGAGTATGACAAGACTGTATATTGTCACTCTGCTGATTTAACTTCTAGTCAAGGTACATCATGATAAATGCTTGACTGGATGATTTACAAGTTGGAATCAAGATTGCCAGGAGAAATATCAATTTACAGGTGCCCAGACGCAAATAACACCAACCTAGAGGCAGAAAGTGAAAAGGAACTAAAAAAGTCTTTTGATGAGAGTGAAAAAGGTGACTGAAAAACCTGTCTTAAAACTCATCATTGAAAAATAATAATAGGCATCCAGTTCTATCATTTCATGGCAAACGGAAAGATAAAAAATGAAAACAGTGACATATTTTATTTTCTTGGGCTTCAATATCCTATTTGGCTTTTGTTTTTTTTCCAATCTTACTTACAGAACATTTTGCCACCCTGATAAGTCTACTCTGATCAAGCCATTTTTTCCAACTGGTTTGTTCTTACCTGTCATTGAGAAATACTTCCATTTTCAAAGGATATGAAAATGTGCTCCTATACATAGGCTTTTAAGTTAAAAGTTTTCATTTTACAAATGATCTATCAACTATTTAGATTTTTTTGGAATGATATTAGTTTTCAGTGTAATTTTCATTGTCATTTGGAAGATCTGTTGCATAGCACCATTTATTGAATATTTGAATTCTTTCCCAATAATTTTTATGCCCTTGTCTTTCATATTTCAAGTTTCCTTAAGGCACCATTGGTTCCTGCTTGATATACTTTTTGCAGAGTCCACTTCAATTTTTATTACTATAACTTCAATATATTTTATCAACTGGTAAAAGATGAATTTTCTTCATGTTCAAACTGCTAATTGTTTATGGTTAGGCTCAAAATCCTTCAAGCTAGAATTTAACAATATGTAAACTGATAGTTTCTAGATGTACATGCTGAATTTAGTGAATGCCATAGAATCACAGATCAAACTGCAACATACATTGGGTCATGGAGAAAGTCAGGGGATTCCAGAAGAAAATATTTACTTCTTCTTCAATGGCTAACCTAAAACCTTTGACTATGTGGATCACAACAAATTGCAGGAAAATTTTAGACAGATGGGAGTACCAGAGCTCCTTACATGTTTCCTGAGAATTCCATATGTGGGTTAAGAAGCAACATTAAAACCACACATGGAAACACTGACTGGTTCCAAATTGGGAAAGGAGTATGACAAGACTGTATATTGTCACTCTGCTGATTTAACTTCTAGTCAAGGTACATCATGATAAATGCTTGACTGGATGATTTACAAGTTGGAATCAAGATTGCCAGGAGAAATATCAATTTACAGGTGCCCAGACGCAAATAACACCAACCTAGAGGCAGAAAGTGAAAAGGAACTAAAAAAGTCTTTTGATGAGAGTGAAAAAGGTGACTGAAAAACCTGTCTTAAAACTCATCATTGAAAAATAATAATAGGCATCCAGTTCTATCATTTCATGGCAAACGGAAAGATAAAAAATGAAAACAGTGACATATTTTATTTTCTTGGGCTTCAATATCCTATTTGGCTTTTGTTTTTTTTCCAATCTTACTTACAGAACATTTTGCCACCCTGATAAGTCTACTCTGATCAAGCCATTTTTTCCAACTGGTTTGTTCTTACCTGTCATTGAGAAATACTTCCATTTTCAAAGGATATGAAAATGTGCTCCTATACATAGGCTTTTAAGTTAAAAGTTTTCATTTTACAAATGATCTATCAACTATTTAGATTTTTTTGGAATGATATTAGTTTTCAGTGTAATTTTCATTGTCATTTGGAAGATCTGTTGCATAGCACCATTTATTGAATATTTGAATTCTTTCCCAATAATTTTTATGCCCTTGTCTTTCATATTTCAAGTTTCCTTAAATGCTTTGGTCACTTCATTGGTTCCCTGCTTGTTGATATATTTGCTTTTCACTATGCAGAGTCCACTTCAATTTTTATTACTATAACTTCAATATATTTTATCAACTGGTAAAAGATGAATTTTCTTCATGTTTCTTCTTTGAAAAATATATCAACTATTCCTGCTCCTTTACTTTTACTTCTGACTTTGAGGTTAGTTTATGATTATGTGCTGAGACTGAAACAAATATTGATTGGGGCTTTAATTAAAACTATTTGAAATCCATGTGTAAACTTAAACAAAGTTAATATGACACAGACAGTTATAATATTCATATGCTGTGCATGACATGGTCTTTAGAATTCTTATCCAAGAAGGTGGCAGTTTTATGCTTCCTCCTCCAAGCCTCCTAATACAGGAATACGTTTTGTATCTGTAAGTTAAGAGATGTTATAACATAGGGGTTATTCCAAAATATTGGTGCTATTCTAAATCTAGTACATGACTTGTTCCACCTTGACTGTATGTTTATGCATGCTTTCCCCAACCTAGTTTTCTAAACCCATTTATATGTGAACTCAGGTAAAGGTAGATATGGCTGTTTCTCAGTTAACTTCAAAATGAATGCATAGCTCCAAATTTTAAACCATGAAGCTGACATCAGTTTCCTGCCCTGAATGAACAAGTTTTTCTTGATTTTTTTTGCAATCCACCTCTTTCGTATCATTATAAGAATCAGAAATTGCATTCAGGTAATCACCATCATTTCTGGGAACTCATGTGTTTATGTTCTAGTTTCCTATACTTAGACATGTTTATTCTGTTGTTTGGTGTGGATGTATGTAATTCTTTTTTTTTTCAACATTTATTTTATGACTGTTCCTCTGATTGGAGTTGAAGATATGAAAATATTAACTTACAATTCCATATTAAATGGAAGTATGTGATTAATTTTTAAATGTTTGTGATATGAGCTCTTTTCATTTTTTATTTTTTGATTTCAAATAAAATTGTAAGAATATATTGAAATGGTCAGTAATAAAATTACTTTGAATCAGACAACTATAAAAAATATTAGTAAGATGAAAGATAAATATAGAGATTCATTATAGAAAATATCCATTATGTTTGGATATAATTGCTTAATGTGAAGCCCCCTTTGCACATTTATTACAACATCAGTGGATGATACAAAATTATTAGAGATTTGTAAACTGTTATTTCTTATAAATTTGTTAATTTAGTTTTTTATTCACTATCAATTGAAAAGGACTAAAATGCTACAGTGACATTTGATTTTCAGTAGTAACAACACTTTGAAGATTTAGCCTTGGGTGATACAAACCATAATAGAAATAATAGTTATATTTGCCAATAATGATGTCAGATAAATGAAAGCATTAAGTACAACAGTTGTTGATGTTGATTTGATCTACAAACATATGGTGTGGGTGGTGGTTTAGTCATTAAGCTGTGTTGGATTATTGCCACCCCATGGACTGTAGCCAGGCTCCTTTGTCCATAAGATTCTTCATGCAAGAATACTGGAGTAGGTTTTCATTTTCTTCTTGACTATGAATATATATACATATATAAACATATATATATATATATATATATATATATATATAAACATATAAATATTAATGAGGAAATGAGGAGATACTCATTGCAATTATAGTCCTTATTAATGTAACTGGTTACATGATCATAGCTATTACTTCAAACCACCTACTTTCACTACACATTCATTATTTCTCTTAACTTTAGCAAGCACTTCAACTGGTCATGGTTCTTTACCTGTTAGGTTATCCAAAACTTCACTCCTGAAGAGTCTGGGCAGTCACTAACCTTGCTTTGATTGTCTTATGGCAGCTTTCCATTGACCATAAGCTCAAGGCAGGGTAATACTAGAAAATGTTCAAAGGGATCTCATATGTTCCAGACATACTGTTCCTCATTTCCATGATGAAATAGCAATGCAACTTTGCCTTGGTATTCAAGATCAATCACTCCAACCTGTTGAGTAACTCCCTTCTCTGCTTGGTAATTCAGAGGAGAAATTGTAGAAAGAGCCCAGGTGGCAGTCATAAATTCCAGTTCAATGTAAATTTTTTTCAGTTGTCAATAGGGATTAATAAAGGAATGAGGTCTTTTCATTTTTTATTTTTTTATTTCAAATAAAATTGTAAGAATATATTGAAATGGTCAGTAATAAAATTACTTTGAATCAGACAACTATAAAAAATATTAGTAAGATGAAAGATAAATATAGAGATTCATTATAGAAAATATCCATTATGTTTGGATATAATTGCTTAATGTGAAGCCCCCTTTGCACATTTATTACAACATCAGTGGATGATACAAAATTATTAGAGATTTGTAAACTGTTATTTCTTATAAATTTGTTAATTTAGTTTTTTATTCACTATCAATTGAAAAGGACTAAAATGCTACAGTGACATTTGATTTTCAGTAGTAACAACACTTTGAAGATTTAGCCTTGGGTGATACAAACCATAATAGAAATAATAGTTATATTTGCCAATAATGATGTCAGATAAATGAAAGCATTAAGTACAACAGTTGTTGATGTTGATTTGATCTACAAACATATGGTGTGGGTGGTGGTTTAGTCATTAAGCTGTGTTGGATTATTGCCACCCCATGGACTGTAGCCAGGCTCCTTTGTCCATAAGATTCTTCATGCAAGAATACTGGAGTAGGTTTTCATTTTCTTCTTGACTATGAATATATATACATATATAAACATATATATATATATATATATATATATATATATAAACATATAAATATTAATGAGGAAATGAGGAGATACTCATTGCAATTATAGTCCTTATTAATGTAACTGGTTACATGATCATAGCTATTACTTCAAACCACCTACTTTCACTACACATTCATTATTTCTCTTAACTTTAGCAAGCACTTCAACTGGTCATGGTTCTTTACCTGTTAGGTTATCCAAAACTTCACTCCTGAAGAGTCTGGGCAGTCACTAACCTTGCTTTGATTGTCTTATGGCAGCTTTCCATTGACCATAAGCTCAAGGCAGGGTAATACTAGAAAATGTTCAAAGGGATCTCATATGTTCCAGACATACTGTTCCTCATTTCCATGATGAAATAGCAATGCAACTTTGCCTTGGTATTCAAGATCAATCACTCCAACCTGTTGAGTAACTCCCTTCTCTGCTTGGTAATTCAGAGGAGAAATTGTAGAAAGAGCCCAGGTGGCAGTCATAAATTCCAGTTCAATGTAATCATTGTTTTGTTTCCTGGTGGAAGCATTCCTTTCTCTGAATCTAAGGCCTCAAAACCTCAGGAACCTTAGACCATGGGGGCAAGAATTTAGAAGAAATTCATCAATGACTTACTGGAGATATTAAGTGGTGGCACTCTCATTTCCACTTTTTGAATAAAATCACATCCAAAGATCTATAAATCCTGGCTAAGTGGAAAGAGAACAAAATACCAGGCGATTCTCCTGAATATAAACAGGCACCTGGAAAACTTTACCCCAGTCCTGCAGGATATTAACATTTAGCTGTCCTTTTTTCATAAAAGCACTTTTACTATTCTGTCAAATTCATTGTTTCAGGGTGGTGAAGAGCATGGTAAGACTAGTGAATTCCATCAGGCTGTGAAGTGAGTTCCTTGATCAGACTCAAGGCTGTATGAAATACCATGATGGCCTATAAGTCATTCTTTGAGTACACAGATGGCATTTTTTAGCAAAAGCACTGTTGTAAGGAAGGTGGGTTGATACACAGAGTAAACATCAGTTACAGTAGGAACAAAGCCTTTCTTCTTCTGTGATAGAAGTAACTCAATGTTACTAAACCTGACACCTGGGTAACCATAAATGCAAGATGATAACAAGAAGACAGTGTAGCAGAAGTGGAAACCACAGACATAGGAGATAGTTCTTCATGCAATGTGTGGTTTCGAGGTCTGTTCAAGCCTCATCACACATATGTTATTTTTATTTGATGACAGGGTGCCTCTGTATGTGAAAAATTATGACTTGACCTGTCAGAAAAACCCAGTGCAAGTCACATAGTAGGTGTGTGCCTCATGGTTATGTATTCATTTACTTCTAAGGCCTAGTAACAGACCAAGTGCTGTTTCTGTGAAGGGGGCTAGATATCCACAGAGGTTGGGATTTTGTTGTTATTTGGGGCCTACCAAAGATGATAAATAACATCCTTATCTGCTACTGGAAAGTCAAGCACCATTGCACCTGCTAGCTCATACAGCCCAAGTGGCAGAGAAGTCTGAATGTGTTGTAGAATCTTTTTTTATTCCATCCTAAAGAAGTAGTTTTTCAAGTCACTTGTTGAATGAGACAGTGACACATCCAGATGAGGATTATGGTGCCTTCAAAATACAAAGAGCCCCAATGTAATCATTGTTTTGTTACCTGGTGGAAGCATTCCTTTCTCTGAATCTAAGGCCTCAAAACCTCAGGAACCTTAGACCATGGGGGCAAGAATTTAGAAGAAATTCATCAATGACTTACTGGAGATATTAAGTGGTGGCACTCTCATTTCCACTTTTTGAATAAAATCACATCCAAAGATCTATAAATCCTGGCTAAGTGGAAAGAGAACAAAATACCAGGCGATTCTCCTGAATATAAACAGGCACCTGGAAAACTTTACCCCAGTCCTGCAGGATATTAACATTTAGCTGTCCTTTTTTCATAAAAGCACTTTTACTATTCTGTCAAATTCATTGTTTCAGGGTGGTGAAGAGCATGGTAAGACTAGTGAATTCCATCAGGCTGTGAAGTGAGTTCCTTGATCAGACTCAAGGCTGTATGAAATACCATGATGGCCTATAAGTCATTCTTTGAGTACACAGATGGCATTTTTTAGCAAAAGCACTGTTGTAAGGAAGGTGGGTTGATACACAGAGTAAACATCAGTTACAGTAGGAACAAAGCCTTTCTTCTTCTGTGATAGAAGTAACTCAATGTTACTAAACCTGACACCTGGGTAACCATAAATGCAAGATGATAACAAGAAGACAGTGTAGCAGAAGTGGAAACCACAGACATAGGAGATAGTTCTTCATGCAATGTGTGGTTTCGAGGTCTGTTCAAGCCTCATCACACATATGTTATTTTTATTTGATGACAGGGTGCCTCTGTATGTGAAAAATTATGACTTGATCTGTCAGAAAAAAACCCAGTGCAAGTCACATAGTAGGTGTGTGCCTCATGGTTATGTATTCATTTACTTCTAAGGCCTAGTAACAGACCAAGTGCTGTTTCTGTGAAGGGGGCTAGATATCCACAGAGGTTGGGATTTTGTTGTTATTTGGGGCCTACCAAAGATGATAAATAACATCCTTATCTGCTACTGGAAAGTCAAGCACCATTGCACCTGCTAGCTCATACAGCCCAAGTGGCAGAGAAGTCTGAATGTGTTGTAGAATCTTTTTTTATTCCATCCTAAAGAAGTAGTTTTTCAAGTCACTTGTTGAATGAGACAGTGACACATCCAGATGAGGATTATGGTGCCTTCAAAATACAAAGAGCCCCAATAGGTACTAGGTACTTTTATGGTGACATGAGGGACCAGATGCAATGACTTATTTTTGACCTCAGAACAAAAATGATGACATGTTTATACCACCACACACCTAGAAATGTCACAAGGTAGAAAGACCTTGATTTCTGTCAGATTTATTTTCCATTCTCTAGCACATAAATGCCTTACACAAAAAAGTCTATCATAGTTACTATTTCTTGCTCAATAGGTCCAATCAGCACAATGACATCAACGAAATTGATTAGTGTGCTAACTCATGGAAGGGAAAACTGATCAAAAGCCATATAAATTAAATTATTACATAATGCTGGAGTTGATATACCCTTGAGATAGGAAAATGATAATGTACTGCTGGTTTTCCCAGTTGAAAGCAAACTGCCTCTTAAGAAGCTTATCGACAAGAATAGAGAAAAAGGCACTTGCCAGCTCAATAGCTATTTACTGGGAACCAGAAGATGTGTTAATTTTATGAAGCAATGAAACAGCATCTGTTAGAGCAGGTGTAATTGGAGGCACCACCTGTTAAACTTCAAATGTTTTACTATTATTGTCCAAAACCTGTCTTCATTCTGCATAGACCAAATAAGTGACTTGAATTAGATATGGTGGGAAAGATTTTGAAGCTTTCTGATCCCTGATTGCATCTCTTCAGACCCTCCAGGAATGCAGTATTTCTCTCAGTTTATTATTTTACTATGTAAAGGACATTCTAGAGGGTGTTTTTTAACATTTATTTTTATTTATTTATCTTTTAGGGGGTGGGGTGCAGAGGGAGGGGGGTGGGAAGGCCACTTCTATTGGTCTTTCATTTATCTATTTTCATCCGTCTTTGTTCTTTGGCCCGTGTGGGCCTCCCATCGCGGTGGCCTCTGTTGTCACAGAGCTCCGGCTCTGGGCGCATGCACTCCAGAGCTCCGGCTTGGTAATTGGACACATCAGTCGAGCCGCTCCGTGGGCATGTGGGATCTTCCCAGGCCAGGGGTCAAACTGGCGCCCCTTGCACTGCAAGGCGGTGTCCTTACCCACTGGACCACCAGGGAAGCCCCATTCTAGAGGTTTTATTTGTACTTTCCCAACATAATAGCACTACTCTAGAAGTCAGGAAACTCATATGGGGATTCTGTACCTGCTAATTATATCTATATCAATTATGTATTATGGCACTGGGGAAATAACTACTGAATAGGTCCCAGTACCTACAGGCTCCACAGAGAAATGGATCAAAACTAAAACCCTATTGACTTTTAAACCAGAAAAAAGATCTTGCTTTGACTGGTAGATCAGTGTGATAATTTGTGGCTTCTGGAATTAAGGTCAGTTCAAAGGCAGTGCCCATAGTCCTTGACAATTTGATTATTTCCTTTTTCCTGATGCAGTTATCCTGGAAAAGGTCCATGGTTACTTTTGGAGAAGGCTGGGATATAAATGAACAAAACTTACTTTTGGCAGTGTATCAGTCTCCTTCCTCAAGTAGGCCCAGCCTCCCTTCATTCAAGGGGTTCTTAGACTGTAAATTAAGTCAGTTCTGGACAATAATTGAGGAGCTATGACTCTCTTTTTTATGATTCAGGTTAGATTTTTTCATTTGATCTAGAATTTCTCTGCTTATACAGATCAAGAAGCATTTATATGTCTTTCCATCTGTTTCACTCTTAAGAGTACATTAATCAACTCTGGTGGCTCAGATGGTAAAGAATTTGCTTGCAATGCAAGAGACCTGGAAGTAGACAGAAGAAGCAAGAACTGAAATCCTGTGGTCTTCAGAGTGAAAACCATAATTAAAGAAAACTAACCAAAATGATCACATGATCACAGACTTGTGTAGCTCAGTAAAACTATGAGCCATGTGTTGCAGGGTCACACAAAAGGTATGGGTCATGGTGAACATTTGTGACAAAATATGATCCACTGGAGAAGGGAATGGCAAACAACTTCAGTATTCTTACCTTGAGAACCCCATGAATAGTATGGGCTAAATATACAAAAAGGCTAAAATATATGAGACTGGAATGTGTGTCCCCAGGTCATAGAGTGTCCAATATAAGATTGAAAAGAGTGAAAAAAAAAAAACACTCTAGAAATAATAAATACCTTGAGCCAAAGTGAAAATGATGCCCAATTATGGATGTGTCTGGTGGTGAAACTAAAGTCAATGCTGTAAAGAATAACACTGAATAGGAACATGGGTGTTAGGTCCATGAATCAAAGTATGATTTGAATGTCATCAAATAGAAGATGTGGTCAAATAGAAGACAGAAGGATAACAATGGGCAAATTTAATTATCATGACCATTATATCTATTACTATGGCCAAAAGTCCCTTAGAAGGAATGCAGTAGCCATCATAGTCAAGAGAAGAATCTGATTGCAATACTTGTGTGCAGTCCCAAAAATGACAGAATGACCTTGGTTATTTCTAAAGCAAACCATCCATCAGGTCTATTCTCCTACCACTAATGCTAAGAAAGGCAAGTTGAATGGTTCTATAAAGACCTACTTCTAAAAGCTAACAAGAAAAAGATATTTTCTTCATCATAGAGGTTTGGAATGTAAAATAAGAAGTCAAAAGAAACCTAGTGTAGTAGGCAAGTTTGGTCTTGGACTACAAAATGAGGCAGGACAAAGTTTGAGTTTGGCTAATATAATGCACTGGCCATAGCAAGCACTCACTTCCTACAACACAAGAGAAACTCTATACATGGAATCATTGATGGTTAATACAAAACAGATTGAGTATCAAGAAGCATTTTTATATGTCTTTCCATCTGTTTCACTCTTAAGAGTACATTAATCAACTCTGGTGGCTCAGATGGTAAAGAATTTGCTTGCAATGCAAGAGACCTGGAAGTAGACAGAAGAAGCAAGAACTGAAATCCTGTGGTCTTCAGAGTGAAAACCATAATTAAAGAAAACTAACCAAAATGATCACATGATCACAGACTTGTGTAGCTCAGTAAAACTATGAGCCATGTGTTGCAGGGTCACACAAAAGGTATGGGTCATGGTGAACATTTGTGACAAAATATGATCCACTGGAGAAGGGAATGGCAAACAACTTCAGTATTCTTACCTTGAGAACCCCATGAATAGTATGGGCTAACTATACAAAAAGGCTAAAATATATGAGACTGGAATGTGTGTCCCCAGGTCATAGAGTGTCCAATATAAGATTGAAAAGAGTGAAAAAAAAAAAACACTCTAGAAATAATAAATACCTTGAGCCAAAGTGAAAATGATGCCCAATTATGGATGTGTCTGGTGGTGAAACTAAAGTCAATGCTGTAAAGAATAACACTGAATAGGAACATGGGTGTTAGGTCCATGAATCAAAGTATGATTTGAATGTCATCAAATAGAAGATGTGGTCAAATAGAAGACAGAAGGATAACAATGGGCAAATTTAATTATCATGACCATTATATCTATTACTATGGCCAAAAGTCCCTTAGAAGGAATGCAGTAGCCATCATAGTCAAGAGAAGAATCTGATTGCAATACTTGTGTGCAGTCCCAAAAATGACAGAATGACCTTGGTTATTTCTAAAGCAAACCATCCATCAGGTCTATTCTCCTACCACTAATGCTAAGAAAGGCAAGTTGAATGGTTCTATAAAGACCTACTTCTAAAAGCTAACAACAAAAAAAGATATTTTCTTCATCATAGAGGTTTGGAATGTAAAATAAGAAGTCAAAAGAAACCTAGTGTAGTAGGCAAGTTTGGTCTTGGACTACAAAATGAGGCAGGACAAAGTTTGAGTTTGGCTAATATAATGCACTGGCCATAGCAAGCACTCACTTCCTACAACACAAGAGAAACTCTATACATGGACATCATTGATGGTTAATACCAAAATCAGATTGAGTATATTATTTGCAGCCAAAGACAGACCAGTTCTATACAGTCAGGAAAAAAAAAAAAAACTTGACTGTGGCTCAGATCATGAGTTTTTCATTATAATTTCAGACTTAAATTGAAGAAAATAAGGAAAAAACCATCAGGCCATTTAGGTATGGCCTAAATCAAGTACTTTACAAGTATACAGTGGGAGTGACAAATAGATTCAAGGGATTAGATATGATAGAAGGTCTGAAGAGCTATGGACAAAGGTTGGTAACATAGTACAGGAGGCAGTGAACAAAACTATCCAAATAAAAATAAAAATGAGAAGCAAAATGCTTTCCTGAGACCATACAAACAGCTGAGAAAAGAGAAAGAAAAGCACAAGAGAAAGGGAAAGATAAACCCAACTAAATGCAGAGTTTCAGAGAATAGCAAAGAGAGAAAAGAAAGTCTTATAAAGTGAACAATGAAAAGAAATAGAGGTAAATAATAAATGGAAAAGACAGGAGATTTCAAGAAAATTAGAGATACTAAAGGAACATTTCATGGAAATATTGGCACAATATAGGACAGAAATAGTAAGGGCCTAACAAAAGCAGAAATGATTGAGAAGACATGGCTAGAATACACAGAATAACTGTACAAAAAATTTAATGATGCAAATAACCATAAATGCTGTGGCCACTTACCTAGAAGCAGACATCCTGCAGTGTGAAGTCAAGTGAACCTTATGAAAGATTACTATGAAAAAAGCTCTTGAAGATGATGGAATTCCAGCTGAGCTATGTCACATTCCAAAAGATTATATTGTTAAATTGTTGCAGTCAATATGCCAGCAAATTTGGAAAAGTTATCAATGGCCAAAGAATGGGGAAAATCAGTTCATTCCAAGCACAAAGAAGAACAATGTCAAAGAATATTCAATCTACTGTACAATAGCACTCATTTAACATGTAAACTAGATAATGCTCAAAATGCCTCAAGCTAGACTTCAACAGCACATGAACTGAGACCTTCCAGATATGAAGGCAGAGAAACTAGAGATTAAAATGTCAACATCCATTGCATCATTGAAAAAGCAAGGAAATTCCAGAAGGACAAAAATAAAAAAGCTTCATGAACTATGATAAATCCTTTGTGTGGATCACATATATTGTAGAAAAATTGTAGAGATGTAAATACCAGACCATCTTGCCTGGTTCATGAGAAACCTGTATGCAGGTCAAGAAGCAACAGTTAGAAACAGACATGGAACAATGGACTGGTTCAAAATTGGGAAAGGATTATGTCAAAGTGTATACTGTCACCCTATTTATTTAACTTGTGCACATAGCACATCATGCGAAATGATGGGCTTGATAGATCACAAGCTAGAATAAAGATTGCTGGGATAAACATCAACAGCCTCAGGTATGCAAAAAGTAAAGAGGAACAAAAGAGTTTCTTGAGTAGGGTGAAAGAAGAAAGGGAAACATCTGACTTGAAACTGAATAGTGAAAAAACTAAGATCATGGCTTCTGGTCCCATCACTGCATGACATGTGATGAGAAAATGTGGAAACAGTGACAGTTATTTTCTTGGGCTCCAAAATCACTGGGTGGGGTGACTGCAGCCACTACAAAATGCTTGCTCTTTGGAAGAAAAGTTATGGCAAACCTAGACAAACCTTTTTTGTATTAAAAAGTAGACATAGCTTTGCCGACAGATGTTCATATAGTCAAAGCTATGATCCGCTCAATAGTCAAGTACAGACGTAAGAGTTGGACCATAAAGAAGGCTGAGTGCTGAAGAACTGATGCTTTTGAATTGTGGTGCTGAAGAAGACTCCTTTTTAAAATATTTTTCAATTGAAACATAATTGCTTTACATGATTTTGTTGTATCTGCTAAACAGCAGCATGAGTCAGCTATGGGTCTACATTTGTCCCTTCCCCCTTGAACACCCCTCCGTCTCTCATCATCCCACCACTCCAAATTGTTATAGAGTTCCCTGAGTCATACAGCAAATTTCCATTGACAATCTATTTGCTTATAAAAGTTTCCCTGATGTTTAATGACAAGCCCCAATTTTCCATTGAAATCAGTCATGGAAATGCCTCAAGCTAGACTTCAACAGCACATGAACTGAGACCTTCCAGATATGAAGGCAGAGAAACTAGAGATTAAAATGTCAACATCCATTGCATCATTGAAAAAGCAAGGAAATTCCAGAAGGACAAAAATAAAAAAGCTTCATGAACTATGATAAATCCTTTGTGTGGATCACATATATTGTAGAAAAATTGTAGAGATGTAAATACCAGACCATCTTGCCTGGTTCATGAGAAACCTGTATGCAGGTCAAGAAGCAACAGTTAGAAACAGACATGGAACAATGGACTGGTTCAAAATTGGGAAAGGATTATGTCAAAGTGTATACTGTCACCCTATTTATTTAACTTGTGCACATAGCACATCATGCGAAATGATGGGCTTGATAGATCACAAGCTAGAATAAAGATTGCTGGGATAAACATCAACAGCCTCAGGTATGCAAAAAGTAAAGAGGAACAAAAGAGTTTCTTGAGTAGGGTGAAAGAAGAAAGGGAAACATCTGACTTGAAACTGAATAGTGAAAAAACTAAGATCATGGCTTCTGGTCCCATCACTGCATGACATGTGATGAGAAAATGTGGAAACAGTGACAGTTATTTTCTTGGGCTCCAAAATCACTGGGTGGGGTGACTGCAGCCACTACAAAATGCTTGCTCTTTGGAAGAAAAGTTATGGCAAACCTAGACAAACCTTTTTTGTATTAAAAAGTAGACATAGCTTTGCCGACAGATGTTCATATAGTCAAAGCTATGATCCGCTCAATAGTCAAGTACAGACGTAAGAGTTGGACCATAAAGAAGGCTGAGTGCTGAAGAACTGATGCTTTTGAATTGTGGTGCTGAAGAAGACTCCTTTTTAAAATATTTTTCAATTGAAACATAATTGCTTTACATGATTTTGTTGTATCTGCTAAACAGCAGCATGAGTCAGCTATGGGTCTACATTTGTCCCTTCCCCCTTGAACACCCCTCCCGTCTCTCTCATCATCCCACCACTCCAAATTGTTATAGAGTTCCCTGAGTCATACAGCAAATTTCCATTGACAATCTATTCTATAGTTCTGTGGACAGCAAAAAGATCAAAGCAGATACTCCTAAAAGAAATCAACCCTGAATGCTCTTCGGAAGGACTGATGCTGAAGCTGCAACTCCAATAATTTTTGATCCCTGATGTGGAAACTCGAGTCACTGGAAAAGACCCTGTTAATGGGTAAGAATGAGGGCAGGAGGAGAAGGGGTCAACAAAGAATGAAATGATTGGATAACATTACTCACTCAAAGGACATGAATTTGGGAAAACTCTGTGAGATAGTGATAAACAGGAAAATGTGGCCTGCTGCAGTACATGGGATCACAAGGAGTCCGAAATAACTTAGTGACTGAACAACTGCTGTATTTTTTTTTTTCAACTTGGAGCATAATTGACTTACGATTTTCTGTTAGTTTCTGCTGTATAACAAAATGGATTAGCTCTATATGTGTGTATGTATATATATATATATATATATATATATATATATATGTGTGTGTGTATCCTCTTTACGTTGTCTTCTCCAAATGCCCACTTTGTACCCTTCTAGATCATCACAGTACATTAAGTAGAGTGCCCTGTGCTATGCAGCAAATTCTCACTATTTTACACATGATAGTGTATATATTTCAATGTTATTCAATCAATTCATTTCACCCTCCACTGTCTACAGACTCTTGTTTGTTCATTTGTAATTAAAAAAGAAATTAACACTAAAACCCATTTTGTATTGGGGCATAGCTAGTTAACAATGCTGTGATAATTTCAGGTGAACAGTAAAGGGAATTGGTCATGCATATACATTCATTTTCCCCCAAACTCTATCCTGTCCAGGCTAGCACATAACAGTGAGCACAGTTCCATGTGCTACACAAGTGTTTTTGTTGGTTATCCATTTTAAATACAGCATATATGGAATTATATGAGCTGTTTGTATATCTTGGAGATAATTATCTTGTCTGTTACATCATTTGAAATTATTTTCTATCTTTATCAGTTTTTTTTTTAATGTTTTTTTTTTTTTTTTTTTGCTGTGCAAAAGCTTTTAAGTTAATTTAGGTCCTATTTATTTACTTTTGCTTTTATTTTCATTACTCTAGATGGTGGGATGAAAAGTTTCTTGCTGTGATTTATGTCAAAAAGTTCTCTGCCTATATTTTCCTCTAAGAGTTTTATAGTATCCAGCACTGCATTTAGGTCTTTAATCCATTTTCAGTATATGTTTGTATGGCATTAGAGAGTGTTCTCATTTCATTGTTTTACATGTAGTTGTCCATTTCCCAGCATCATTTATTGAAGGGACTGTCTTTCTCCATTATATACTTTTGCCTCCTTTGTCAAAGATTAGGTAATCATAGGTGTGTGGGTTTATCTCGGGGCTTTCTATCCTGTTGCACTGATCTATATTTATGTTTTGTGCCAATACCATACTATCCTGATTACTGTAGGTTTGTAGTACAGTCTGAATTGAGTGTGCATGACTCTGTCTGCACTGTTCTTTCTCAAGACTACTTTCACTGTTCAGAGCTTTTTTGTTTCATACAAAGTGTAAAACAATATTTTCTACTTCTCTGGAAAAAATGTTAATTTTTGATAATTTGCTAGGGGTAGCATTGCATATGTAGATCACTTTGGACATATAGTCATGTTCACAATGTCAATTATTCAAATTCAAGACTATAGTATATCTTTTTGTCGTCTTTTTTTTTAGAAATTTATTAAGAATACAAAAACGGCATTTACTAAAGTATTTGTTTTTCTCTACTCTTGCATTGTAAGTGCTGTATTCTTCATTCACTAAATCTGGGACTTTAAGAATCAAAATGAAATAAAACAAAAGCCAATTTTATTTCTTCACAAATAATTTTCTGTTTTACTCTTCATTACTTACCCTTCCAGAACCCTTATGATACATATATTCGTATTCTTGATGGCGTCCCTCAGGTCTCTGAGGATACAGTTATTCTTTTTTAATTCTCTTTCCTCTATTCTTAAATGAATAATCCCTACCACCCTGTCTCAATCTCTCTGAATCTTTCTTCTGCCAAGAGAATCTTTTGTTTAGCCTTCTTGTAATTTTTCTTTCTTTGTTTCAGTATATATTTATCACAAGAATTTCTATTTGGCTCATTTGCATTTACAATTTTTAGTATTCTTATGAATATTGTCTATTTGATGAGACATTGTTCTACTTTCCTTCAGTTCTTTACAATTGATTTCTTTAATTCTTTAAACATATTTGTGAACTTATTTAAAGTCTTTTTTATCTTTTTCTATTATCCCAGTATGTAGGCTTAAATTGGAATAGCTTGCTACTGATTGCTTATTTTGGTGTGCATTGACATTATTTTACTATTTTTTCTGTGTCTCTCTGTGTGTGTATATACGTCATTAATTTTTCTTGAAACTTGAATGTTTTAGATAGCATAATGTGGCAAATCTAGAACTCTGAAGTGTCCCAGGTTTGTTGTTCATGCTTGTTGCTATTATCATAGACCTACTAATATGTTTTCCTCCAAATCTCATATGAAATCATTGTATTGTGTTTTGGTTTTTTTTTTTAATTAAATTACAGCTACTTTTCCAGTTTGGCCTAGGTATGACTCTGTCTGCACTGTTCTTTCTCAAGACTACTTTCACTGTTCAGAGCTTTTTTGTTTCATACAAAGTGTAAAACAATATTTTCTACTTCTCTGGAAAAAATGTTAATTTTTGATAATTTGCTAGGGGTAGCATTGCATATGTAGATCACTTTGGACATATAGTCATGTTCACAATGTCAATTATTCAAATTCAAGACTATAGTATATCTTTTTGTCGTCTTTTTTTTTTTTAGAAATTTATTAAGAATACAAAAACGGCATTTACTAAAGTATTTGTTTTTCTCTACTCTTGCATTGTAAGTGCTGTATTCTTCATTCACTAAATCTGGGACTTTAAGAATCAAAATGAAATAAAACAAAAGCCAATTTTATTTCTTCACAAATAATTTTCTGTTTTACTCTTCATTACTTACCCTTCCAGAACCCTTATGATACATATATTCGTATTCTTGATGGCGTCCCTCAGGTCTCTGAGGATACAGTTATTCTTTTTTAATTCTCTTTCCTCTATTCTTAAATGAATAATCCCTACCACCCTGTCTCAATCTCTCTGAATCTTTCTTCTGCCAAGAGAATCTTTTGTTTAGCCTTCTTGTAATTTTTCTTTCTTTGTTTCAGTATATATTTATCACAAGAATTTCTATTTGGCTCATTTGCATTTACAATTTTTAGTATTCTTATGAATATTGTCTATTTGATGAGACATTGTTCTACTTTCCTTCAGTTCTTTACAATTGATTTCTTTAATTCTTTAAACATATTTGTGAACTTATTTAAAGTCTTTTTTATCTTTTTCTATTATCCCAGTATGTAGGCTTAAATTGGAATAGCTTGCTACTGATTGCTTATTTTGGTGTGCATTGACATTATTTTACTATTTTTTCTGTGTCTCTCTGTGTGTGTATATACGTCATTAATTTTTCTTGAAACTTGAATGTTTTAGATAGCATAATGTGGCAAATCTAGAACTCTGAAGTGTCCCAGGTTTGTTGTTCATGCTTGTTGCTATTATCATAGACCTACTAATATGTTTTCCTCCAAATCTCATATGAAATCATTGTATTGTGTTTTGGTTTTTTTTTTTAATTAAATTACAGCTACTTTTCCAGTTTGGCCTAGGTATCATGATTTATGACATTATCTCACACCCATCTTTTATAAATAGTTTTAGTTACTTATATTCACTGAATACCCATATCCCTTCACCACAGTTGATTTTAATGGATTAGTAATATTTTAATTGGTTAAATAAAAATGTTGATTTCTAAGTGGCAAAATGAAAATATAGACAACTTAAAATTTATTTATTTTTATTCTTTTCTACTCTATTGTCTCAGTTTCCTTAGAAGAACATAATGGAGACCAGTTATAGCTGACATAGTAGAGAGTATTACAGAAAATATAAAAGAAGAAAAAGAACATTGATATTAAAATCCCTGACCTTATATAGTGAGTATTGCCAATCTTGTCCTTTGACAACAGAGAGATGTGGTTTTTATTAACCTGAAATTTTATAAAATTATGCTCTAGAGAAATGATATTTCTACCTTTACATTTCTGGAATATAAACAAATCTTATTCAAAGAATAAGATATATCTAACTGTATTACCTAGAAATTTAAGTATATACATGTCTATATTTTCAAGGCTGTACTTCCAGGGCTTATTTTCAAGCTATATTTCCAAGGCTGCCTGTTATGTAAACATTTGAAAAGACAGTCTGGAGAAAGTAAGCTATGAATGACTTTGACAATGTTTAGAGATCTGAGCAATTTGTGAAGAATTGTCCCTCAAAAGAGTTAACTAAAACTGTGTACTTTTAGTATTCTTATGAATATTGTCTATTTGATGAGACATTGTTCTACTTTCCTTCAGTTCTTTACAATTGATTTCTTTAATTCTTTAAACATATTTGTGAACTTATTTAAAGTCTTTTTTATCTTTTTCTATTATCCCAGTATGTAGGCTTAAATTGGAATAGCTTGCTACTGATTGCTTATTTTGGTGTGCATTGACATTATTTTACTATTTTTTCTGTGTCTCTCTGTGTGTGTATATACGTCATTAATTTTTCTTGAAACTTGAATGTTTTAGATAGCATAATGTGGCAAATCTAGAACTCTGAAGTGTCCCAGGTTTGTTGTTCATGCTTGTTGCTATTATCATAGACCTACTAATATGTTTTCCTCCAAATCTCATATGAAATCATTGTATTGTGTTTTGGTTTTTTTTTTTAATTAAATTACAGCTACTTTTCCAGTTTGGCCTAGGTATCATGATTTATGACATTATCTCACACCCATCTTTTATAAATAGTTTTAGTTACTTATATTCACTGAATACCCATATCCCTTCACCACAGTTGATTTTAATGGATTAGTAATATTTTAATTGGTTAAATAAAAATGTTGATTTCTAAGTGGCAAAATGAAAATATAGACAACTTAAAATTTATTTATTTTTATTCTTTTCTACTCTATTGTCTCAGTTTCCTTAGAAGAACATAATGGAGACCAGTTATAGCTGACATAGTAGAGAGTATTACAGAAAATATAAAAGAAGAAAAAGAACATTGATATTAAAATCCCTGACCTTATATAGTGAGTATTGCCAATCTTGTCCTTTGACAACAGAGAGATGTGGTTTTTATTAACCTGAAATTTTATAAAATTATGCTCTAGAGAAATGATATTTCTACCTTTACATTTCTGGAATATAAACAAATCTTATTCAAAGAATAAGATATATCTAACTGTATTACCTAGAAATTTAAGTATATACATGTCTATATTTTCAAGGCTGTACTTCCAGGGCTTATTTTCAAGCTATATTTCCAAGGCTGCCTGTTATGTAAACATTTGAAAAGACAGTCTGGAGAAAGTAAGCTATGAATGACTTTGACAATGTTTAGAGATCTGAGCAATTTGTGAAGAATTGTCCCTCAAAAGAGTTAACTAAAGCCATGGAACAAAACTGTGTACTTTACATGTCTGAATTAGTTATGTCTCTGAATTTTATGTCTATATTTTCAAAGACCAAATGAGATCTCTAAGTAAGTGGATGTGAAAGCAATCTCAGACAATGATGCTTATTCTCGGTTTCCATATATTTTTTTTATCACATGAATTAATATGAATAGATGCCAGTGATCACAAACAAAAAGCCCAGCCCCCCACAGCCAGGAAAATAAATTAGATTCCTTCAAATCCCAAGAAAATTTATTTTTCACTGAAGAAATTTGAAAAAGAGGAAAGATCCTGAATCATTTAGTACTGCCAAATAAATGTGAAATGTATGGAAGTGGTTGTCTTTATTTGGATTTTATTTTATTAATTATTCTGTCCCCAGAAAATGTAGAAACAGATTAAATGACAAATTGTTTAAAAATTATTTTTTATTTGCTCCTAATTTAGGCATTGAAAATTTATTCAAACTGCACGTCTATGCCCAAACAGTATTATAAATTTTTAACTATATTTTTATTTCAAGTGTATTTTGATTAATTTCTTTATGATAGAGACAGAATTACTTGTCACAGTTAATAAACATTTTCAAGTAACTAGTTATGCATTCAAGAACATCTCCAAAGGCTTTTTAGATTTTTTTGTTAAATACATTCAGATGAGTTCAAGAACGAAAATGAGAAAAATAATTGCACAAGAGAGATTAGAAATTATGGTGAAAGCACTGTGAAAATGAAGAGAAGTGAATTGATAGTTGGAGTTAACATGAGGTCAAAAGATATTGTCTTCATAAAAGATGTTGCAAAATATTTGTGTAATACTAGTTAAAATCCTTAGGAGAGGAAAAAGAAAGCAAGAAATAAAGATGGGAAATTTCTGAACTAAGATCCTTCAGCTATCAACAGGAGAAAAATTCTGTGTGTGTACATGCTGAATCACTTCAGTTGTCGTTGATTCTTGGCAATCCTATGGACTGTAGCCCTCCAGAGTCCTCTGTCCATGCAATTCTCTAGGCAAGAATACTTGAATAGGTTGTCATTCCCTTCTCGAGGAGATCTTCCTGACCCATGGCTTGAACCTGCATTGTTTACATCTGCTGCATTGATAGGTAGGTTCTTTACTATTAGAGCTATTCCTATATGCAAATAGGAAAGTTTTCATTAAGGCACCTGGAATATAAGCATGAATAGATAAAGACATGATAAGAGAGATTTGTGAAGTTTCTAAATGGAATTTGTTTTCTCTAAAAATTAAAAAAGAGTGGTGATAGTCAGGAATGGAAATATTTATGGGACATATAAACAGAGAGAAAAAGTATAAAATATTTGTAAAATAGGGATGTTTGAACTGAAAACACATAGAAAGAATACAGATCAATGCTGTGAAAAAACTATGTCTGTGTATACTAATGCTAGCTCTTCTCTTCTTTCTGAGTAAATGGAATATTATTTTCCAGGCCACTTTATAGTAAGGTGATTCCACATGATTCTTTCATCCAATCAGTATAAGTAGAAAATATGTGTATAACTTCTGATCTGAAATAAAATGAAAGGTAACTGATGAGATGATGACATCAGTCCATAGATTATGTCATCATGTTGTTTTACATTGCAAGTGAGGTACCCTGGAGAAATGACAAATCTGTAGCAGAATTGCATGGGTGGAAAATACATTCATTTGTGTTTGATAAATTTGTCACAACTTCAAAAGTGTTTTTTTCTAGTTAAATAACCTACACAGTTCTAGTAAATGTTGAACAGAATATTGGTTTTTCTTTGATGTGGAAAAACAAGAAAGATGGATAAATGTTGAGTTATTAAATATTTGAATGTTAGAGTAATGTAATTAAACTGGGTTAGGTGAAAAGCAAAGACACAAAAAATATAATATTTGGTGAAAACTTGCTGAATCAACAATTTACGTACTCTGGTAAAATCACAGAATTGTTCTTTCTAGAAGAGTAGAGGCAGTATTATGGAAAGACCTACTCATTCACTCATTTAGTGTTCAGTCATCTCTAACTCGTTGGGATCTATGGACTGTAGCCCACTAGGCATCTCTTTCCACGGAATTCTGCAGGAAAGAATTCAGGAGTGGGATATCATTCCATTCTCCTGGGGATCTTCCTGACCTAGGAATGAAACTGAGGCCTCCTGAACTATAGGCAGATTCTTGAAAATTTGAGTCATTAGGAAGATGAAACTGATGTATAGAAAAAGAGGCACCTTCAATGGCAATTTTATTTTTTTACCTTTAAAAAATATTTATAGTTGGTTTAAAATTTTGTGCTAGTTTCAGGTATACAACAAAGTGAATCAGTTACACATATGCATGTATTGCTTTTTTGAATTATTATTATTATTTTGCTTTTACAGACTTCTTTTATTTACAGCTCGATATAATCCCAAATCTGTCATAGGCATATCTTTCACCCTTCCCACCTGAGTCCCCTTCCCATTCCACCACTCCAGGTTCTTGCCTAGCCCCCATGTAAGATCCCTTAGTTCCACAGTACATTCACAATGGTTATCTCTTTTACATATGATAATGCAGGTTTCTATATTACTTTTTCTTGACCACTCACTCGCTTTTCCCTCCACACAATGTCCATAGGTCTATTCTCTATGTCTGTTTCTCCATCGCTGTTCTGCCTGTGCATTTACTAGATTCCATATATATGTGCTGGTATACTGTATTCGTCCCTTTTTTTCTTTCTTTCATTCTTTCTTTTTTTTTTTTTTTAATTAGTCTCTTTTGTTGTTTATTTATTTCTCACCATCCATCTTTATTTTTTGGCCTGTGTGGGCCTCCTTTTGCAGCAGCCTCTCTTGTTCCAGTGTGCCAGCTCTGGGTACATGCACTCCAGAGCTCTGGCTCATAATTGGACACACCAGTTCAGCTGCTCCCGGGCATGTGGGATCTTCCTAGGCCAGGGATTAAACCAGTGTCCCTTGCACTGCAAGGCTAATTCTTTACCCACGGGACCACCAAGGAAGCCCTGTCCTTTTCATTTTGACTTACTTCATTGCTAGGCTCTAGATTAATACACCTCATTAGGACTGATTCTTCTGCATTTCTTTTTTTGACTGGAGAAGTAAACTCCTCACAGAATTGTTCTTTCTAGAAGAGTAGAGGCAGTATTATGGAAAGACCTACTCATTCACTCATTTAGTGTTCAGTCATCTCTAACTCGTTGGGATCTATGGACTGTAGCCCACTAGGCATCTCTTTCCACGGAATTCTGCAGGAAAGAATTCAGGAGTGGGATATCATTCCATTCTCCTGGGGATCTTCCTGACCTAGGAATGAAACTGAGGCCTCCTGAACTATAGGCAGATTCTTGAAAATTTGAGTCATTAGGAAGATGAAACTGATGTATAGAAAAAGAGGCACCTTCAATGGCAATTTTATTTTTTTACCTTTAAAAAATATTTATAGTTGGTTTAAAATTTTGTGCTAGTTTCAGGTATACAACAAAGTGAATCAGTTACACATATGCATGTATTGCTTTTTTGAATTATTATTATTATTTTGCTTTTACAGACTTCTTTTATTTACAGCTCGATATAATCCCAAATCTGTCATAGGCATATCTTTCACCCTTCCCACCTGAGTCCCCTTCCCATTCCACCACTCCAGGTTCTTGCCTAGCCCCCATGTAAGATCCCTTAGTTCCACAGTACATTCACAATGGTTATCTCTTTTACATATGATAATGCAGGTTTCTATATTACTTTTTCTTGACCACTCACTCGCTTTTCCCTCCACACAATGTCCATAGGTCTATTCTCTATGTCTGTTTCTCCATCGCTGTTCTGCCTGTGCATTTACTAGATTCCATATATATGTGCTGGTATACTGTATTCGTCCCTTTTTTTCTTTCTTTCATTCTTTCTTTTTTTTTTTAATTAGTCTCTTTTGTTGTTTATTTATTTCTCACCATCCATCTTTATTTTTTGGCCTGTGTGGGCCTCCTTTTGCAGCAGCCTCTCTTGTTCCAGTGTGCCAGCTCTGGGTACATGCACTCCAGAGCTCTGGCTCATAATTGGACACACCAGTTCAGCTGCTCCCGGGCATGTGGGATCTTCCTAGGCCAGGGATTAAACCAGTGTCCCTTGCACTGCAAGGCTAATTCTTTACCCACGGGACCACCAAGGAAGCCCTGTCCTTTTCATTTTGACTTACTTCATTGCTAGGCTCTAGATTAATACACCTCATTAGGACTGATTCTTCTGCATTTCTTTTTTTGACTGAGAAGTACTCCATTGTATATATGTACCACAGCTTCTTTATCCATTCATTCATCAATGAACATCTATGTAGCTTCTATGTTCTAGCTGTGGTATAGAGTGCTGCAATGGGCATTGGGGTATAGGTGTTTCAATTTTTATTTTATCAAGGTATATTAACTTGATACAACCACTATGGAAAACAGTATGGAGATTCCTTAAAAAGCTAAGACTAAAAGCACCATATGACACAACAATTCCACTATTAGCCTTATACCCTGATGAAATCAATGGCAACTTTTATGTATAGATGTATGGGCAAGTACTTTGAATGCCCATGGAAGTAAGGGACTGCTATGTAGTTGAGGACTTGGGTAGAAAATAATTAACAAATTAAGAAGCCAGCATATTGAGATGACCAAGACTTTTTCTTTTTAAAAGCAAGTGACTTGTATTCAGTTACAATGAACATTTTTCCTTGAAAATACATGTCTTCCTTCAATTACTGCAGTTTTGCAATTGTTTTATAATATTTCTCATCTTAAATAATTTTCTGTAAAATTTTGCCATTCTAGTTTTTCCATTGCTACTTTTATATTAACCAGGGTATTGTATATCCAACATTTAATTACCATTTTTATAATTTCCCCAGGTTCAGGATAAAGTTCTCAAGTTACGTTCATAGATAGTAATATAATACACTATTTTTCGTATATATTTGCTACTGCTTCCAGTGAATAAAATATCCAGGAATATAATATTTTATACTCAAGTATTAATTTTAATCTATTATATTTGTTATTTAAAAGTACTAGGCAAGTGAGAACTATCTACAGAAGAAGCAAGTGTGCCTTGCAAGGTATAAATGTCAAATTTCTACAACCTTTCTACAGAGCACAAAAGTGTTATTTTATGCTTAATAATGCCTAGAGTACTTTCCTGGTGGTCCAATGGGTAAGGACACCGCCTTGCAGTGCAAGGGGCATTGCTTCAATCCCTGGTCTGGGAAGATCCCACATGCTGTGAAGCGGCTGAACTGATGTGTCCAACTACCGAGCTAGAGCTCTGGAGCACATGCACCCAGAGCCAGTGCTCTGCAATGAGAGAGACCATTGAGATGGGAGGCCCACACAGAACAAAGATTGATGATGAAAGACCAATAGTAGTGGCCAAAAAACAAAACCAAAACAAAACAAAACAAATAAAAAAAAAGATTGATGAAAGCAAAAAAATGAAAGACCAATAGAAGTGCCTCCCCCCCCAAAAAAAAAAAATGAAAAAAAAAAAATGCCTACAGATCTCTATATTAAAGTTTAAAAGTTTTGAAAAGGCTTTTTATTTCTGTATTTTATATATTCCTTTTAAGTATTCAACTAAACTTCCTCTACTACATTTTCACTTACTATAAGCGAGAGATTCCCTTGTAACTTCGCTGGTAATTCAATTCCTGGATTGGGAAGATTGCCTGGAGAAGGGGAAAGCTACTCACTCCAGTATTACTTTTTTTTTTTAATTGAAAGATAATAACTTTACAGAGTTTTGTTTTTTACTGAAAAACATTAACAAGAATCAATCATAAGTATACATACGTGCTCTCTCTCTGGAATTTCCCTCAGAATTCCGTGACTTGTCCATGGGTCCCAAAGTGTGTACACGTCTAAGAAATTTCACTTTCATTTTCAAAGGAGATACAATAAATCTTTGATTTTGTTGTTGTCCAGTATCATGTTTGTGTTCAAATCTTTGTGACTTCGTGGACTGCAGCATGACAGGTCTCCTTGTCCATAACCATAAGCTGGAGGTTGTTCAAGTTCACACCCGTTGCATTAGTGATAACATCCAGCCATCTCATCCTCTGAGGCCTTATTCTCCTTCTGCACTCATTCTTTCCCAATATCAGCATCTTTTATGGTAGATTGACTGTTTGCACTAGGTGATAAAAATACTGTAACTTCAGCTTCAATATCAGTCCTTCCAATGAATGTTCAGAGCTGATTTCTGTTAAAATTGACTGGTTTGATTTCTTCACTGTCCAAGAGACTCATGAGTCTCATCCAGCAACACAATCAAAAGTATCAGTTATTTGGTGCTCAGCTTTCTTTAATGGGTACGGACACCGCCTTGCAGTGCAAGGGGCATTGCTTCAATCCCTGGTCTGGGAAGATCCCACATGCTGTGAAGCGGCTGAACTGATGTGTCCAACTACCGAGCTAGAGCTCTGGAGCACATGCACCCAGAGCCAGTGCTCTGCAATGAGAGAGACCATTGAGATGGGAGGCCCACACAGAACAAAGATTGATGATGAAAGACCAATAGTAGTGGCCAAAAAACAAAACCAAAACAAAACAAAACAAATAAAAAAAAAGATTGATGAAAGCAAAAAAATGAAAGACCAATAGAAGTGCCTCCCCCCCCAAAAAAAAAAAATGAAAAAAAAAAAATGCCTACAGATCTCTATATTAAAGTTTAAAAGTTTTGAAAAGGCTTTTTATTTCTGTATTTTATATATTCCTTTTAAGTATTCAACTAAACTTCCTCTACTACATTTTCACTTACTATAAGCGAGAGATTCCCTTGTAACTTCGCTGGTAATTCAATTCCTGGATTGGGAAGATTGCCTGGAGAAGGGGAAAGCTACTCACTCCAGTATTACTTTTTTTTTTTAATTGAAAGATAATAACTTTACAGAGTTTTGTTTTTTACTGAAAAACATTAACAAGAATCAATCATAAGTATACATACGTGCTCTCTCTCTGGAATTTCCCTCAGAATTCCGTGACTTGTCCATGGGTCCCAAAGTGTGTACACGTCTAAGAAATTTCACTTTCATTTTCAAAGGAGATACAATAAATCTTTGATTTTGTTGTTGTCCAGTATCATGTTTGTGTTCAAATCTTTGTGACTTCGTGGACTGCAGCATGACAGGTCTCCTTGTCCATAACCATAAGCTGGAGGTTGTTCAAGTTCACACCCGTTGCATTAGTGATAACATCCAGCCATCTCATCCTCTGAGGCCTTATTCTCCTTCTGCACTCATTCTTTCCCAATATCAGCATCTTTTATGGTAGATTGACTGTTTGCACTAGGTGATAAAAATACTGTAACTTCAGCTTCAATATCAGTCCTTCCAATGAATGTTCAGAGCTGATTTCTGTTAAAATTGACTGGTTTGATTTCTTCACTGTCCAAGAGACTCATGAGTCTCATCCAGCAACACAATCAAAAGTATCAGTTATTTGGTGCTCAGCTTTCTTTACAGTTGGGCTTTCATAACCATGTATGACCACTGGGAAGACCATAGTCTTACTATAAGGACCTTTATTGGAAAAGTGATATCTGCACTTTTCAACATTGTCTCAGTTTATTATAGTTTCTTGCCAACGAGCAACTTGTGGGGTCCTGAAGGAAAGAGGGCTTTTGCAAGCATAAGGAAACTTAAGCAAATTTGCAGTTTGGTACTAAAAGGACAACAACAGGAAGAGACAGGGCATGATCTAAGGTCCATTGTCAAAACTTCTGATTGATCCCCCTGGTTTCCGCGCTCTGGGCAATGCCGGCTCACCTGAGTTCCTATTGCAATGTAAATGAGTGGTTGCTCGACCTTTAGCTTGATTGGTGTAACTATAGGAAGTCCCTTGCAAACCCCCCTTTTCGTTTGCCTATAAAAACTGTTAGTTTACACTAATAAAGCGGAACTACTTTGATGGAACCCCTGTCGCGTCTGATTGTCCCCTGCCTTCAGCCAGGGGGCTGCGGGGCGGACAGTTCAAGATTTGCCACTCTCCGAGATCTCCCGGTTCCACCGGGAGTAATCCCTGCTGCCTTCCCTTTCTGCGGAAGGTCCCCGCAGAAGCTGGCGCCCAACGTGGGGCCTGATGGCGAGAAAGTGGAAGGCAGCATCACCGTGCGGGTTTGAAAGAGAACCGGCGAAGCGGCCGACGGGCCTCAGCGCGGCGCCTCCCTCTAGAGGGGCATCTTCTCGGAGTAATCCGGATTTCAAGGTGAGTCTTCCCCTTTATCGCGCCACTCCCGAGAGGGTGGGGATTTAGGGTAGTCACAGAAAGAAAGACTGATGAACCATCTCATCCTCTGAGGCCTTATTCTCCTTCTGCACTCATTCTTTCCCAATATCAGCATCTTTTATGGTAGATTGACTGTTTGCACTAGGTGATAAAAATACTGTAACTTCAGCTTCAATATCAGTCCTTCCAATGAATGTTCAGAGCTGATTTCTGTTAAAATTGACTGGTTTGATTTCTTCACTGTCCAAGAGACTCATGAGTCTCATCCAGCAACACAATCAAAAGTATCAGTTATTTGGTGCTCAGCTTTCTTTACAGTTGGGCTTTCATAACCATGTATGACCACTGGGAAGACCATAGTCTTACTATAAGGACCTTTATTGGAAAAGTGATATCTGCACTTTTCAACATTGTCTCAGTTTATTATAGTTTCTTGCCAACGAGCAACTTGTGGGGTCCTGAAGGAAAGAGGGCTTTTGCAAGCATAAGGAAACTTAAGCAAATTTGCAGTTTGGTACTAAAAGGACAACAACAGGAAGAGACAGGGCATGATCTAAGGTCCATTGTCAAAACTTCTGATTGATCCCCCTGGTTTCCGCGCTCTGGGCAATGCCGGCTCACCTGAGTTCCTATTGCAATGTAAATGAGTGGTTGCTCGACCTTTAGCTTGATTGGTGTAACTATAGGAAGTCCCTTGCAAACCCCCCTTTTCGTTTGCCTATAAAAACTGTTAGTTTACACTAATAAAGCGGAACTACTTTGATGGAACCCCTGTCGCGTCTGATTGTCCCCTGCCTTCAGCCAGGGGGCTGCGGGGCGGACAGTTCAAGATTTGCCACTCTCCGAGATCTCCCGGTTCCACCGGGAGTAATCCCTGCTGCCTTCCCTTTCTGCGGAAGGTCCCCGCAGAAGCTGGCGCCCAACGTGGGGCCTGATGGCGAGAAAGTGGAAGGCAGCATCACCGTGCGGGTTTGAAAGAGAACCGACGAAGCGGCCGACGGGCCTCAGCGCGGCGCCTCCCTCTAGAGGGGCATCTTCTCGGAGTAATCCGGATTTCAAGGTGAGTCTTCCCCTTTATCGCGCCACTCCCGAGAGGGTGGGGATTTAGGGTAGTCACAAAGGGAAAAAGAAAAAGAGAAAAAAAAAAAATTAAACGCTGCTTTCCTTTGTTTTTCCTTCTTTGCTTTAATTCCTACTTTCTTGTTCTCTCTGATTCGAGACTTCCAGCGAACAGGTGGACAGTCAAAAAAGCAACTGACGGGGACCAGGCCAGGGTTACTCTCTGGTGGTCTTCAGAAGGCTTTAAGACAGTCCGCCCCAGTAGCGGCAGCCCGACTGGGTGGAAGCCTCTCTTTTCTACATTTCAAATTGAGGACGTGGCCTAAACCTCTCCCGTGCGGGCACGGGTCAGGCATTTAAAAGCCATTAGGGCGCCTGCCATTTGAAGACTCCCGTGACAGGATAAGGGGGTCACGGAACGGGCCAGAGTCTCTTAGAGCGCCCGCCCCCAGCAAGACAATGTCCGTGCAACGTTAGGGACTCCTTCACGGTTTCACAAGCACGACATGAGCCCAACTTTCCGGCCGCCACCACTCCCGTTAGGATTTTTGGTGGTTGTCCTCAGTTGTCTTTCTTTTCTGCTCTCTTTTAACAACATGGGAAACTATATTCAGGCTCTTAACAGAGCCTGGGACTCGTTTGTAAATGAAGACGAAATTAGCTATGATGAGCGTTTCCCCAATCACTCGGGGTCAAGATCTCAAGGCACAGGACTGTACTCCCCGCTCCCTCCAGACTTTGAAGAGATCACAGAGGATCCACGGGGAGGGAGGGCACTGGGGTCACCTTGGAGAGAGAGGACCTATCCTGAAGACCCTGGGGGGCCCTCAGAGCCCTTCACGGGCCCAGCCCAAGCTTTCCCTGTAAACGTTAACCCGGGGGGAAACAGACCGGACGCCTGGTATCCATGGGAGGCTAATGACCTAAAGGAACTTAAGAAGGCGGTAGCCGAGGACGGCCCAAACTCCCCATGGGCAGAAACCATACTCCAAGGGCAAGCCCACCAACCTTGTACCACCCAAGACTGGAAAATGCTATGTAAGGCAGTACTTCCCAGTAACATTTATATCAAGTGGTGTGCCTTTTTCAAAGAGGAATGTCATGCTCAAGCAGAGAGAAATCAGGCTGCCAATCCCGTCATTCCAATAACTTTCGGAACGCTATCGGGAACGGCGGACCGATGGAGCACTGGTATTCAGCAGGTCGCCATCCCTGCCCCTTATCAAGACCATGTACGGTCTATATGTCTGGCTGCCTGGAAAAAACTTGCTGAGAGCCCTACTGAACCCCCCATATCAGGTATAACACAAAAGAATAGCGAAGAGCTTGCCATTTTTGTAGATCGTGTAGAAAAAAGCCTCCAGTGAAAGTTCCCTCCAGGGCCTTTAAGAGATCAGTTCCTCAAAATGTTAGTTTGGGAGGGAATGAATACAGACCATAAATTGGCCTGAGCAGGACAAAAAGATCACTCCATTGAGCGATGGATTGTGTACTCTAAAGAAATAGGCACACAAAGCCACCAAGTCCGCTCTATCACCAGTGCCCTTCAGGCTCAAACTGAGGCTCTCTCTGAGGCAATGACTAAAGCCTTATCCACTGCAATGGGTTACAGGCAGGGCCTCATCCCAAGGCCCCCCCCGCCCCGCCCGAATTAGGCCACTGCTTTAACTGTGGCCAACTGGGGCACTTAAAGAGAGAGTGCCCCCCTAAAGAGATAAGAAAACATCCCACCGAAACACCCTCTGAAGGAAATCAGGGTGGGGCAAGACACTCTGTGCTCAGGGAAATCCGGTTGAACAGGTCTTTAGATAGGTAAATGAGTTTTAAAAAGTGCGTTTATTATCTCAATCCCTGCATCTCCTCACAACTAAAAAAGTGCTAAAATCCTTCCTGAAGATATCACATCCTCAGGTAGGGCACAAGCCATTTGTAAAACAAAAGCCTTTTAAAAAGAAAGAAAAAAGAAAAAAAAACCGTTTCTTTGGCATTTTAATTTCCCCCACACTGAAACCCTTGTGTTGACTTTCTTCCCCTAACTCTTTGGAGCAGTCTCTCGGAGCTATCTGAGGTGCTGCCTCCGGGACTGCAGTCCTAATTGTACCTCAAATAAAACTTAACCCACAGATCCCCATCAAAGATTTAAAGAAAATTGTGCATACTTGTAAGTCTTGCTTCCCTCACTTACAAGTTCCTCCCCTGCAATCTCCGGGAGTAAACCCTCAGGGATTGAGGCCTAATATGTTGTGGCAGACAGATGTCACTCACTTTTCTCCCTTTAAAAAACTCAAGTACATTTTTGTATCCATTGATACTTATTCCCATGTCTGCTGGGCTACAGCCCACTCAGGAGAAAAAGCAAAACATGCCCAGAGTCATTTCTTACAATGCTTTGCAACTTTGGGTCTACCTTACCAGATAAAAACAGACAATGGTCCCTGCTTTGTTAGCAAAAATTTACAAAACTTTTTTCAACTATGGCACATCCGCCACACCATGGGGATCCCCTACAACCCTTGAGGACAGGCCATAATTAAGCGTCATCATCAAAACTTAAAGGCCCAATTACAAAAACAAAAAGGGGGAATAAGCCATCACCAGCAACTTGGAATGGCACTCTTTACTCTAAATATTTTAAACTTTTCAAAAAATGAACTGATGGCACCCTTTCAAAAACACTGGTCCAACCAAGAAATAAAACCTGAAATACAAGTGAGATGGAAGGACCCCATCACTGGCCAGTGGAAGGGGCCTGATCCACTCCTTACTATGGGGAGAGGATTTGGGTGCATATTCCCCATTGGGGAACCCAGCCCTATATGGGTGCCGGTGAGAAATCTTAAATTTATGCCACAAACCAAGGATCAAACCTTAGAATCTGCTGCAGATAAAATATGACCATATATCAGGCCCAAGAACAGAAAATTCTTGAGGCATCTCTCTCTTCTCTTTCTCTCCTAAATAGGTACAACAGTAACAACATCCGTGCTCAGAGTTCAACAAGTGCACACCATCACGGCAGTAAACAACATCCAACGCCTCTGACCAGGGACTTCAGACCAGCCTACACCAACTTGAACACCTGAAGGCTGCCATAATGGGACTCCAGCAACAGCTTGATCTACACGCCAGAGCTATCGAGACATTAAGTATTCTGGCATGCTTGGACTGTGACGTGAGATATCCCCACTTTTGCCTGACAAAAGGGGGTTAATGATTTTTGGCTATGGATACAAAGCCCTTTCACCTCGTTTAAAAATGCTTTCTAGATGTTTGTTTTTGTTGTCTTGCTAGCTATACTGTTTAAGGTCAAGGGCGTTATGGCCCACAATAGACAGTTACAACAAAATAATTATGCTTGCTCAGGTCCTAGAAGAGGAGCCCCATGTTGGACAAAACTTCTGGGTCAATAGGGCCCCTCAAGAAATCACTTGAGACATATAATGAGGCCATTGAATGAAGAACGCTCTAAAAACTCCGTCCAGCCCCCACGAGATGGCTGGTTAGCCAGTGACGGATAAGAGGACACCACTGCAGAGCAGGCCTAAGACAGGAGGGCCGCCGCAGGTGCTGCCTGATCCCATGACGGGCTCTGCCTGAATAGTGCTCTGTCCCGACCTAAGACAGGCACAGCCGCAAGGGAAAGCGGACGAGGCTAGAGACTGGCCACCTCTTAGCTCTATGCGTTGCCTCAACAAAAGTCTCTTAATTTTAAAATAAAAGAGGGGCACATGTGGTGCTCTGAATTGAAAGAGGACCTTTGCAAGCATAAAGAATCTTAAGCACATTGTTTCAGCTTGGAGCTAAGATGGCACCTACAGGAAGTGGTGTGGGAGTGAAAAGAAGCTTAAGCACATGTTTGCAGCTTAAATGGCGCCTACAGGAAGAGGCAGGGTGTGATCTAAATTGTTAATTGATGGTCAAAATTTCTGATTGGTTCCCCTGGCTTCCGCTCTCATGAATGATTGCTTGGCCTTTAGCTTGATTGGTGTAATCTATAGGAAGTCCCGTGCAAAACCCCCTTCACTTGCCTATAAAACCTGTGGATCTTCTTCAATAAAGCGGAACTACTTCGATGGAACCCCTGTCACGTCTGATTGTTCCCCTGCCTGAGCCAGGGGACTGCGGGGTGGGCAGTTCAAGATTTGCCTTTCTCCGAGATCTCCCAGTTCAGCCAGGGGCAATCCCGCTGCCTTCCCTTTCTGTGGAAGGTCCCCGCAGAAGCCAATTAATTGAGCAAAATTTAATATCAAAGGCCAACTGTGCAATGTTAGAATTTGATTTCTTTACTTAGAAAGCACCCTTTGTAAACTATTAATTTGCTGTTTGTAACAGGTTTTAATGATATATACTGTCCCTTTAATTGAATAAGTATCCTTTCAGAATGAACTTTTTTTTCCCCCGTTTTTTTTCAACTAAATGAAATCTTGTGACTTCTACTTAACTGCGTTATGGCCCACAATAGACAGTTACAACAAAATAATTATGCTTGCTCAGGTCCTAGAAGAGGAGCCCCATGTTGGACAAAACTTCTGGGTCAATAGGGCCCCTCAAGAAATCACTTGAGACATATAATGAGGCCATTGAATGAAGAACGCTCTAAAAACTCCGTCCAGCCCCCACGAGATGGCTGGTTAGCCAGTGACGGATAAGAGGACACCACTGCAGAGCAGGCCTAAGACAGGAGGGCCGCCGCAGGTGCTGCCTGATCCCATGACGGGCTCTGCCTGAATAGTGCTCTGTCCCGACCTAAGACAGGCACAGCCGCAAGGGAAAGCGGACGAGGCTAGAGACTGGCCACCTCTTAGCTCTATGCGTTGCCTCAACAAAAGTCTCTTAATTTTAAAATAAAAGGGGGGCACATGTGGTGCTCTGAATTGAAAGAGGACCTTTGCAAGCATAAAGAATCTTAAGCACATTGTTTCAGCTTGGAGCTAAGATGGCACCTACAGGAAGTGGTGTGGGAGTGAAAAGAAGCTTAAGCACATGTTTGCAGCTTAAATGGCGCCTACAGGAAGAGGCAGGGTGTGATCTAAATTGTTAATTGATGGTCAAAATTTCTGATTGGTTCCCCTGGCTTCCGCTCTCATGAATGATTGCTTGGCCTTTAGCTTGATTGGTGTAATCTATAGGAAGTCCCGTGCAAAACCCCCTTCACTTGCCTATAAAACCTGTGGATCTTCTTCAATAAAGCGGAACTACTTCGATGGAACCCCTGTCACGTCTGATTGTTCCCCTGCCTGAGCCAGGGGACTGCGGGGTGGGCAGTTCAAGATT
Organism: Tragulus kanchil; assembly: GCA_022376925.1. Taxonomy (NCBI): domain Eukaryota; kingdom Metazoa; phylum Chordata; class Mammalia; order Artiodactyla; family Tragulidae; genus Tragulus; species Tragulus kanchil. The sequence goes on along the minus strand of JAIOJX010000029.1, from coordinate 77,257,542 downwards.
TGCCTTTCTCCGAGATCTCCCAGTTCAGCCAGGGGCAATCCCGCTGCCTTCCCTTTCTGTGGAAGGTCCCCGCAGAAGCCAATTAATTGAGCAAAATTTAATATCAAAGGCCAACTGTGCAATGTTAGAATTTGATTTCTTTACTTAGAAAGCACCCTTTTTGTAAACTATTAATTTGCTGTTTGTAACAGGTTTTTAATGATATATACTGTCCCTTTAATTGAATAAGTATCCTTTCAGAATGAACTTGTTTGTCCAAATACTTAAAACCTCTGAAATTTTTGACAAACTCTCCATATCAAATTCTAAATGAAATCTTGTGACTTCTACTTAACTTTTAGACTCAAATATCCCCAAAATGATATTTCGTACTATTTCAGAAGTATGCTGAAACATCTCAAAGAAAGATACTAAATTAATTGTTTAGTATGTTAAATTATATGGGAAATATGTCAAGAGTGTAGTGATAAAACTTCACAGATTATATGGTATTAATAATTATTAATAATATAACTGTCTTAGAAATTATGTAAAATTCCAAATATTTGGATATGTTCTTACATGTTTTTCAGTCATAATTCTATTTAATATTATAAATGTTTTATATCACAGAAATAACAAAATTGATGACCCATAAAGTGGTTAACAACAGATCAAGGAAGGAGCCAAGATGGCGGAGGAATGAGGGGAAGATTTCACTAGCTGCCCAACAGAATCACCAGAACTAATCAAGAAATGAACCACCACCAACAAACCAGTCTCTAGACGACATAAGAATTCCATAGGTCCGTGAGAGTAGAAGAGTGAATAGCCAGAAATTTCCCAGAGCTTGGGTTCTAAGAATCCTCTATCCTAACCCCCACGCCGGACTGCACTGACGGAGAGTGCACCAGCAAGTGCCTTAAAAGGGGGCCTAAGTGGAAGCTTGGGGGACAGAGGGCAGCAATCAGCATAAACTCCAAGAATCCGCCTGGATCGCGGGCAGAAATTAAGACACTGCGAAGATAGGATACTGGAGCAGGGACAGAAGGAACACAATTGGAGTGCTGCCTAGCGACCTGGACCCGGGAGGGAGCGCCCAGTGCGAAAATCGTGCCTCTCAACCTGGCGAAAATCGCGACTTTCCACCTGGCACCGGGTGAGTTCAAACACTCCTAGTGGGGAACTGACTGAAGGGGAAGTCGCCCACAGATTGCTGACCAGGGACCGGGCTCTAGCCAGACGGGAAAGCTTGTGTGTGCCTTTGGGACTTGGGCGTAACCAGCAGTGCGCACGCCTCAGTGGCTAATGAAATCTGTCCCTTTAATTGAATAAGTATCCTTTCAGAATGAACTTGTTTGTCCAAATACTTAAAACCTCTGAAATTTTTGACAAACTCTCCATATCAAATTCTAAATGAAATCTTGTGACTTCTACTTAACTTTTAGACTCAAATATCCCCAAAATGATATTTCGTACTATTTCAGAAGTATGCTGAAACATCTCAAAGAAAGATACTAAATTAATTGTTTAGTATGTTAAATTATATGGGAAATATGTCAAGAGTGTAGTGATAAAACTTCACAGATTATATGGTATTAATAATTATTAATAATATAACTGTCTTAGAAATTATGTAAAATTCCAAATATTTGGATATGTTCTTACATGTTTTTCAGTCATAATTCTATTTAATATTATAAATGTTTTATATCACAGAAATAACAAAATTGATGACCCATAAAGTGGTTAACAACAGATCAAGGAAGGAGCCAAGATGGCGGAGGAATGAGGGGAAGATTTCACTAGCTGCCCAACAGAATCACCAGAACTAATCAAGAAATGAACCACCACCAACAAACCAGTCTCTAGACGACATAAGAATTCCATAGGTCCGTGAGAGTAGAAGAGTGAATAGCCAGAAATTTCCCAGAGCTTGGGTTCTAAGAATCCTCTATCCTAACCCCCACGCCGGACTGCACTGACGGAGAGTGCACCAGCAAGTGCCTTAAAAGGGGGCCTAAGTGGAAGCTTGGGGGACAGAGGGCAGCAATCAGCATAAACTCCAAGAATCCGCCTGGATCGCGGGCAGAAATTAAGACACTGCGAAGATAGGATACTGGAGCAGGGACAGAAGGAACACAATTGGAGTGCTGCCTAGCGACCTGGACCCGGGAGGGAGCGCCCAGTGCGAAAATCGTGCCTCTCAACCTGGCGAAAATCGCGACTTTCCACCTGGCACCGGGTGAGTTCAAACACTCCTAGTGGGGAACTGACTGAAGGGGAAGTCGCCCACAGATTGCTGACCAGGGACCGGGCTCTAGCCAGACGGGAAAGCTTGTGTGTGCCTTTGGGACTTGGAGGCGTAACCAGCAGTGCGCACGCCTCAGTGGCAGAAAAGTCCTTGCACCCCAATAGCTACACCTGCAGAGGAGGAAGCCAGGAGAAGGGCAGGTATTGGAGACTACCGACGGGTGCATGGCAGAGCCAGGACACCCCCGCCCAACACAGGATTGCGCGCGTGCCATGGCCCGCTGCGCAACGGACTGGGACCAGCCCGTCATCCCGACCAGCACCTGAGCTTGCAGCCCGATGCCATACGGGAAAGGCTACATCATCAAGATAACACCATCGAGAACAGACTGGTTTCCACCAGACAGATGAGAGGATAAAAACCAGGGACAGTATTTAGCTTTTTTGCTTATCTATTGCGGACGGTTCTGGTTATTCGTTTGATAGGTCAGGTTTGGGTATTTTTTTTTTTTTCTTTCTCTTTTGTCTCTTTCTATTAAGTTTCTTTTCCCTTTTTAATTTTTAATTTCTTTTTTTTTGATTTTTAATTATTAATTTTTTTAAAAAATTTTAATTCTTGAACTTCTAATTTTCTTTCCTATTTCCCACTCCTTCCTCCCTCTATGTTCTAAATGTAAAAATTTCTCCTATCTACCACTACGCCCTAGATAAATATTTCCTGCCTTCCTGTCTCCACTATTCTCTTCCAGCTGCACTAAACAATACAACACACTAATCTTGGCTACATAACCCTATGAAATCCTTCCAAGTCGAATCTATTCCTTCTCATTACCCATACACTCTCCACCTCCTCACCCTCAACACATGCCTTAGCTAAAAATTGCTTCCAATGAAACAGTGCAAGCCAGGACCTTACCCAAGATCTATTTTTCCAGACACTATTTTAATTAATTCAGAGCTTAACACACAAGTACCATCTTTGATTGCGAGTGCGGGCCTAGCGCCTAGGACCCGGGAGGGCGCCCAGTCGTCGTGCCTCTCAACCTGGCGAAATCGCGACTTTCCACCTGGCACCGGGTGAGTTCAAACACTCCTAGTGGGGAACTGACTGAAGGGGAAGTCGCCCACAGATTGCTGACCAGGGACCGGGCTCTAGCCAGACGGGAAAGCTTGTGTGTGCCTGTGGGACTTGGCGGCGTCACCAGCAGTGCGCACGCCTCAGTGGCAGAAAAGTCCTTGCACCCCAATAGCTACACCTGCAGAGGATGAAGCCGTGAGAAGTGCAGGTACTGGAGGCTACTGGCGCGTGCATGGCAGAGCCAGGACACCCCCGCCCAACACAGGATTGCGCGCGTGCCATGGCCCGCTGCGCAACGGACTGGGACCAGCCCGTCATCCCGACCAGCACCTGAGCTTGCAGCCCGATGCCATACGGGAAAGGCTACATCATCAAGATAACACCATCGAGAACAGACTGGTTTCCACCAGACAGATGAGAGGATAAAAACCAGGGACAGTATTTAGCTTTTTGCTTATCTATTGCGGACGGTTCTGGTTATTCGTTTGATAGGTCAGGTTTGGGTATTTTTTTTTTTTTCTTTCTCTTTTGTCTCTTTCTATTAAGTTTCTTTTCCCTTTTTAATTTTTAATTTCTTTTTTTTTGATTTTTAATTATTAATTTTTTTAAAAAATTTTAATTCTTGAACTTCTAATTTTCTTTCCTATTTCCCACTCCTTCCTCCCTCTATGTTCTAAATGTAAAAATTTCTCCTATCTACCACTACGCCCTAGATAAATATTTCCTGCCTTCCTGTCTCCACTATTCTCTTCCAGCTGCACTAAACAATACAACACACTAATCTTGGCTACATAACCCTATGAAATCCTTCCAAGTCGAATCTATTCCTTCTCATTACCCATACACTCTCCACCTCCTCACCCTCAACACATGCCTTAGCTAAAAATTGCTTCCAATGAAACAGTGCAAGCCAGGACCTTACCCAAGATCTATTTTTCCAGACACTATTTTAATTAATTCAGAGCTTAACACACAAGTACCATCTTTGATTGCCAGAAAATTTTCCTATGCTTTGTCACTGTAAGACTGGTTGGATGTGGTTACTGCTGTGTATGTATGTATATCTTATGACTATGTTAGAAAACATCTGCATATTTTTATGACTGTCACCCATTAGGGACACACCTCTTGCTTCTCAGATGCTAGTATTCGAACTAATATCACAGAACACCATAGCAAACCAGACATACAGCCTACGTCCCCTGACCAATCATCAAACCAAGGATCCTCGGAGTAGAAACCCTGATTCCAAGACTCCACACTATCAAAGAACATACAACACTAGAGATTGTTCACCTGTAAACAAGACCTAACACCACCCAAGACACAAACCATTGAACCCTTCTACAAGGACAGAAACACAAAGGAAGGGACAATTCAACCAAGAAGCCTGGTGGGGGAAAAAACTCGGTACACAAAGACACCCACAAAGAAACAAAACCTAACCTAATAATGAAACGACAGAGAAACACTGCACAAATGAAGGACCAAGCTAGAGAAACACAGCTTCAAACGACAGAGGAGGAGATAGACAACTTATTAGAAAGAGAAATCAGAAAAACTATGCTAATGAGGATGCAAAACACCGAAAACAAAATATTAGAGGAAATTCGTGTACTGAGAAAGACATGCAAGGAATGAAAAATAAGCAAATAGAGATAAAAAACTCAATTGCTGTACTCAAAAATACTGCAGAAGGTCTCAACAGTAGAGTATCAGAGGCAGAAAAACGGATAAGTGAGCTGGAAGACAGAATGGTGGAAATAACTGGTGAGGAACAGAACAAAGCCAAAAGAATTAAAGAACTGAGGATATAGCATTAGAGACCTATGGGACAATATCAAATGCACCAACATTAGAATTATAGGAATTCCAGAGGAAGAAGAGGTAAAGAAAGGTTACGAAAAAATTCCTGAAGAGGTTATAGTGGAAAGCTGCCCCAGCATGTGAAAGGAAATAGTCAACCAAGTCCAAGAAGCACAAAGAGTTCCATACAGGAGAAACCCCAGAAGAAACACACCAAGGCACATTCTAATCAAACTCATGCAGACTAAATATAAACACAGATTACTAAAAGCAGCTAAAAGCAAACAACAAATAACATATAAAGGAAACCCCATAGGTCTAACTGTGGATCTTTCAACAGAAACCCTGCAGGCCAGAAGAGAATGGCAAGACACATTTAAACGGCTAAAAGAAAATAACCTCCAACCAAGAATTCTCTACCCAGCAAGAATCTCATTCAGAATTGATGGAGAAGTCAAAAGCTTCTCAGACAGACAAAAACTAAAAGAATTCTGTACCACAAAACCAGCCCTACAAAAAGTGTTAAAGGGCCTGATATAACCAATAAATACAAGATTATAAGAAGTCCTACTAATCAAACCCCAAATTCCTAAGAAGATGACAATAGAAACATTTGTATCAATAATTAATTTGACTGTAAATGGACTAAATACTCCAACCAAATGACACAGGCTGGCTGAATGGATCAAGAAACATGACCCATATATATGCTGTTTACAAGAGGGCCACTTCAGACCTAGAGACACCCATAGACTGAAAGTGAGAGACTAGAAAAGGATATTCCATGCAAATGGAAATCAAAAGAAAGCTGGGGTAGCAATCCTCATATCAGACAAAATAGATTTTAAAGTAAAGAAGATTCTAAGAGACAAGGCAGGTCACTACATCATGATTAAGGGATCTATCCAAGAGCAAGACATAACAGTCAAGGACATCTACACACCCAACACAGGGGCACCTCAATGCATAAGGCAGATACCTTCAGACTTAAAAGAAGAAATCAATAATAACACAATAATAGTAGGAGACTTTAACATTCCAATTACACCAATGGACAGATTATCCAAACAGAAAATTAATAAAGAAACAAAGGCCTTAAATGCCACACTAGAAAAGATGGACCTCATCGATATCTTTAGGACGTTCCACCCAAAAGCAGAAGAATACACTTTCTTCTCAAGTGCTCATGAAACATTCTCCATAGTGGAAAGCTGCCCCAGCATGTGAAAGGAAATAGTCAACCAAGTCCAAGAAGCACAAAGAGTTCCATACAGGAGAAACCCCAGAAGAAACACACCAAGGCACATTCTAATCAAACTCATGCAGACTAAATATAAACACAGATTACTAAAAGCAGCTAAAAGCAAACAACAAATAACATATAAAGGAAACCCCATAGGTCTAACTGTGGATCTTTCAACAGAAACCCTGCAGGCCAGAAGAGAATGGCAAGACACATTTAAACGGCTAAAAGAAAATAACCTCCAACCAAGAATTCTCTACCCAGCAAGAATCTCATTCAGAATTGATGGAGAAGTCAAAAGCTTCTCAGACAGACAAAAACTAAAAGAATTCTGTACCACAAAACCAGCCCTACAAAAAGTGTTAAAGGGCCTGATATAACCAATAAATACAAGATTATAAGAAGTCCTACTAATCAAACCCCAAATTCCTAAGAAGATGACAATAGAAACATTTGTATCAATAATTAATTTGACTGTAAATGGACTAAATACTCCAACCAAATGACACAGGCTGGCTGAATGGATCAAGAAACATGACCCATATATATGCTGTTTACAAGAGGGCCACTTCAGACCTAGAGACACCCATAGACTGAAAGTGAGAGACTAGAAAAGGATATTCCATGCAAATGGAAATCAAAAGAAAGCTGGGGTAGCAATCCTCATATCAGACAAAATAGATTTTAAAGTAAAGAAGATTCTAAGAGACAAGGCAGGTCACTACATCATGATTAAGGGATCTATCCAAGAGCAAGACATAACAGTCAAGGACATCTACACACCCAACACAGGGGCACCTCAATGCATAAGGCAGATACCTTCAGACTTAAAAGAAGAAATCAATAATAACACAATAATAGTAGGAGACTTTAACATTCCAATTACACCAATGGACAGATTATCCAAACAGAAAATTAATAAAGAAACAAAGGCCTTAAATGCCACACTAGAAAAGATGGACCTCATCGATATCTTTAGGACGTTCCACCCAAAAGCAGAAGAATACACTTTCTTCTCAAGTGCTCATGAAACATTCTCCAGGATAGACCACATCTTGGGCCACAAATCAAACCTCAGTCATTTCAAGAAAACCGAAATTATATCAACCATCTTCTCAGACCACAATGCAATGAGATTAGAGATCAACTACAGGAAAAAAAAAACACTAAAAATACAAACACATGGCGATTAAACAGCACATACCTAAAAAATCAACTGATTACTGAGGAAATCAAACGAGAAATTAAACAATTCCTAGAAGAAAATGACAATGTTCATACGACCGTGAAAATCTATGGGATACCGCAAAAGCAGTTCTAAGAGGGAAATTTATAGCAATACAATCCCACCTCAAGAAACTAGGAAAATATGAAGCAGATGACTTAAGCCTCTGTGTAAAATAATTGAAAAAAAAAGAACAAAAACATCCCAAAGCCAGCAGAATACAAGAAATGATAAAGACTAGAGCAGAAATAAATCAGAAAGAAATGAAAGAAACTATAGCACAGATAAATAAAACAAAAAGTTGGTTCTTCGAAAAGGTAAACAAAATTGACAAGCCTCTGGCCAGACTCATCAAGAGAAAGAGAGACAAGAACCAGATCAACAAAATCAAAAATGAAAAAGGAGAGATTACAACAGATAAAGCAGAAATCCAAAGGATTCTAGGGGACTATTATGAGCAACTGTATGGTAACAAACTGAACAACCTGGAAGAAATGGACAATTTCTTGGGAAAGATCAATCTCCCAAGACTGAGCCAGGAAGAAACAGAAACTTTGAACAACCCAATCACAAGCTCAGAAATCGACTTTGTGATCGAAAATCTACCCAAAACAAAAGCCTAGGCCCAGATGGCTTCACAGCCAAATTGTACCAATCATTTAAAGAGCTAATGCTCGTCCTTCTAAAACTCTTTCAAAAAATTGCACAGGAAGGAAAACTTCCAAACACATTCTACGAGGCCACCATCACCCCAAAACCCAAAACAGGTAAAGACAACACAAAAAACGAAAACTACAGGCTATTTTCTCTGATGAACTTAGATGTCAAGATCCTGACCAAAATCCTAGCAGACAGAATTCAACGACACATCAAAAATCTCATACATCATGCTCAAGTCGGGTTCATCCCAGGCATGCAAGGCTTCTTCAACATCCGCAAATCAAACAACGTGATACACCACATCAAAAAACTGAGAGGCAAAAACCACATGATCATCTCAATAGATGCAGAAAAAGCCTTTGACAAAATACAACATCCATTTATGATCAGAACTTTTCAGAAAATGGGCATAGAAGGAACCTATCTCAACATATTGAAAGTCATATATGAGAAGCCCACAGCAAATATCCTCAAGGGTGAAAAACTGAGCATTCCCTCTAAGATCAGGAACAAGACAGGGGTGTCCACTTTCACCGCTACTATTCAACATGGTCCTGGAAGTTCTAGCAACGGCAATAAGAGAAGAGAAAGAAATAAAAGGAATCCAGATTGGAAAGGAAGAAGTCAAGTTCTCTCTTTTTGCAGACGACATGATATTATACATAGAAAATCCCAAAGACTCTATTCCAAAGCTACTAGAGCTAATCAAGGAATTCAGCAAAGTCGCAGAATACAAAGTCAACACACAGAAGTCACTGGCATTCCTATACACAAACAATGAAAAATCAGAAAATGAAACCAAAGAGGCAGTCCCCTTCACCATTGCAACCAAAAGAATCAAATATCTAGGAATAAACCTACCCAAAGAAACAAAAGAACTGTACACGGAAAATTCCAAGACACTCATGAGAGAAATTAAAGAAGACTTAAACAGATGGAGAGATATTCCATGTTCCTGGGTCGGAAGAATCAATACTGTGAAAATGAGCATACTACCAAATATCATCTACAGATTCAATGCAATACCTATTCAACTTCCATTGACATTCTTCACAGAACTGGATCAAAGGATCACACAGTTCATATGGAAACACAAAAGACCTTGAATAGCCAAAGCAATCCAGAGAAAGAAAACGGAGCTGGAGGAATTAGCCTCCTAACTTCAGACTCTACTACAAAGCAACAGTCCACAAGACAGTATGGTACTGGCACAAAAACAGAACTATAGACCAATAGACAAGATCCTGACCAAAATCCTAGCAAACAGAATTCAACGACACATCAAAAACTCATACATCATGCTCAAGTCGGGTTCATCCCAGGCATGCAAGGCTTCTTCAACATCCGCAAATCAAACAACGTGATACACCACATCAAAAAACTGAGAGGCAAAAACCACATGATCATCTCAATAGATGCAGAAAAAGCCTTTGACAAAATACAACATCCATTTATGATCAGAACTTTTCAGAAAATGGGCATAGAAGGAACCTATCTCAACATATTGAAAGTCATATATGAGAAGCCCACAGCAAATATCCTCAAGGGTGAAAAACTGAGCATTCCCTCTAAGATCAGGAACAAGACAGGGGTGTCCACTTTCACCGCTACTATTCAACATGGTCCTGGAAGTTCTAGCAACGGCAATAAGAGAAGAGAAAGAAATAAAAGGAATCCAGATTGGAAAGGAAGAAGTCAAGTTCTCTCTTTTTGCAGACGACATGATATTATACATAGAAAATCCCAAAGACTCTATTCCAAAGCTACTAGAGCTAATCAAGGAATTCAGCAAAGTCGCAGAATACAAAGTCAACACACAGAAGTCACTGGCATTCCTATACACAAACAATGAAAAATCAGAAAATGAAACCAAAGAGGCAGTCCCCTTCACCATTGCAACCAAAAGAATCAAATATCTAGGAATAAACCTACCCAAAGAAACAAAAGAACTGTACACGGAAAATTCCAAGACACTCATGAGAGAAATTAAAGAAGACTTAAACAGATGGAGAGATATTCCATGTTCCTGGGTCGGAAGAATCAATACTGTGAAAATGAGCATACTACCAAATATCATCTACAGATTCAATGCAATACCTATTCAACTTCCATTGACATTCTTCACAGAACTGGATCAAAGGATCACACAGTTCATATGGAAACACAAAAGACCTTGAATAGCCAAAGCAATCCAGAGAAAGAAAAACGGAGCTGGAGGAATTAGCCTCCCTAACTTCAGACTCTACTACAAAGCAACAGTCCACAAGACAGTATGGTACTGGCACAAAAACAGAACTATAGACCAATAGACAAGATAGAGAACCCAAAGATGAACCCAGGCACCTATGGGTTCCTTATTTTTGATAAAGGAGGTGAAAGTATAAAATGGGATAAAGACAGCCTCTTCAACAAGTGGTGCTGGGAGAATTGGACAGCTCCATGCAAAAAAATGAAGTTGGAACATTCCCTAACACCATACACAAAGATCAACACAAGATGGATTAAAGACCTAAATGTAAGACCAGAAACCATCAAACTCTTAGAGGAGAATAGAGGCAAAACCCTCAAGGATATCAATCAAAGCAAGATCTTCTCTGACACACCTACTAGAATAGCGGAACTGAAAAGAAACATGAACATGTGGGACCTATGAAACTTCAAAGCTTTTGTACAGCAAAAGAAATTACAAAAAAGCTGAACAGACACCCAATGGAGTGGGAGAAAATCATAGCAAGTGAAATAACAGACAAAGAATTAATCTCCAAAATCTACAAGCAACTCAGACAGCTCAGCAGCAGAAAAACGAGCAACCCAATCAAAAAAATGGGAAAAAGATCTAAAGAGACGCCTCTCCAAAGAGAACATACAGATGGCCCAAAAGCACATGAAATGATGCTCAGCCTCTCTTATTATTAGAGAAATGCAAATTAAAACAACAATGAGATACCACCTCACACCCGTCAGAATGGCCATCTTCAAAAAATCTGCAGACGATAAATGCTGGAGAGGGTGCAGAGAAAAGGGAACCCTCTTGCATTGCTGGTGGGAATGTCAATTGATACAGCCTCTATGGAAAACAGTATGGAGATTTCTTAAAAAGCTAAAAACAGAAGCACCCTATGACCCAGGAATCCCACCATTAGGCTTATATCCTGATGAAATCAAATCTGAAAGAAGCACCTATACGCCAATGTTCATTGCAGCTCTCTCTACAAAAGCCAGAACTTGGAAGCAACCTAGATGTTCATCAATGAACGAATGGATCCAGAAGCCCTGGTGTATATATACAATGGAATACTACTCAGGTGTTAAAAGAAATGCAGAAGACCCAGTCCTAATGAAGTGGCTGGCTCTAGAACCTATCATAAAAAGTGAAGTCAAAAAGAGAAAGACAAATACAGTATAGTAACACACATATGTGGAATCTAGTAGGATAGTCTTGATAACACATGCAGTGAATTCATAGAAAAACAGATAGAGCATAGACATAGGGACATTGTGGGGAAGAAAGAGGGAGGGGGAAGCATGGAGGGAATAACATGGAAACCTATACTGTTATGTGTGGAAAAGATAGCTAGTGTCATAGTGCTAAGGGAATAGGAGTGCTTACAATGGCTTGGGGCGAAGGTCTGTAGGGATGGGATGGGCAGAACTGGGGTGGTGGGGACCAGGGATATGCATATGACTTATCTGGGAACATACATGTCTGTGAACAACAAAACTCTATAAAACCTTTAAAATAAAGAATAAAAAAAAACAGATCAAGTTCAATAAATACTTAGCTTCTGCTTCAAGACAGCATAGTAGAAAGGCTTGCACTCATCTCTTCCTGTGAAAGAACCAAAGTCACATCTAGTTATTGAACAGCCATGGACTGGAACACACTGGTACCTACAAAAGAAATTCTACATCCCAAGACAAAGAAGAAGTGAGATGGTAAGAGGAGCACAATCACGATCTTAAAGAGACGCCTCTCCAAAGAGAACATACAGATGGCCCAAAAGCTTTGATGCTCAGCCTCTCTTATTATTAGAGAAATGCAAATTAAAACAACAAAATAACCTCACACCCGTCAGAATGGCCATCTTCAAAAATCTGCAGGCGATAAATGCTGGAGAGGTGCAGAAAAGGAACCCTCTTGCATTGCTGGTGGGAATGTCAATTGATACAGCCTCTATGGAAAACAGTATGGAGATTTCTTAAAAAGCTAAAAACAGAAGCACCCTATGACCCAGGAATCCCACCATTAGGCTTATATCCTGATGAAATCAAATCTGAAAGAAGCACCTATACGCCAATGTTCATTGCAGCTCTCTCTACAAAAGCCAGAACTTGGAAGCAACCTAGATGTTCATCAATGAACGAATGGATCCAGAAGCCCTGGTGTATATATACAATGGAATACTACTCAGGTGTTAAAAGAAATGCAGAAGACCCAGTCCTAATGAAGTGGCTGGCTCTAGAACCTATCATAAAAAGTGAAGTCAAAAAGAGAAAGACAAATACAGTATAGTAACACACATATGTGGAATCTAGTAGGATAGTCTTGATAACACATGCAGTGAATTCATAGAAAAACAGATAGAGCATAGACATAGGGACATTGTGGGGAAGAAAGAGGGAGGGGGAAGCATGGAGGGAATAACATGGAAACCTATACTGTTATGTGTGGAAAAGATAGCTAGTGTCATAGTGCTAAGGGAATAGGAGTGCTTACAATGGCTTGGGGCGAAGGTCTGTAGGGATGGGATGGGCAGAACTGGGGTGGTGGGGACCAGGGATATGCATATGACTTATCTGGGAACATACATGTCTGTGAACAACAAAACTCTATAAAACCTTTAAAATAAAGAATAAAAAAAAACAGATCAAGTTCAATAAATACTTAGCTTCTGCTTCAAGACAGCATAGTAGAAAGGCTTGCACTCATCTCTTCCTGTGAAAGAACCAAAGTCACATCTAGTTATTGAACAGCCATGGACTGGAACACACTGGTACCTACAAAAAAGAAATTCTACATCCCAAGACAAAGAAGAAGTGAGATGGTAAGAGGAGCACAATCACGATAAAGTCAAACCCCATCGCTGCAAAGCACGTGACCCTCAAACTGGAGAAAAATAACACCAAAGAAGTTTGTCTATTCTTGTGAATGCTCCAAAGCACAGGTAAGGCTTTTCAGCCTGGGAATTCAACAGAGGCATTGGGAATCCTGAGGGAATCTGACCTTGAAGGCCAGAAAGTTTTGATTACAAGACTTCCACGAGACTGGGGGAACAAGTCTTGGAGGACACAAACAAAACTTTGCATACAGCAAGACTCAGAGGAAAGGAGCAGTGTCCCTACAAGATACTGAATCAAAATTGCCTGATAATTGGTGAGTTTGCAGAAGCTCACCCCAGGGATGGGGGTACTGGCAGCAGAAACTTTGGAAGGGTCACCATGACATAAACCCTCTTAAAAATCATCATTAAGTCAACTATCCAGCCAATAGACCTGAGGGTTTTGTTGTATCAGGCCAAAAAACTATCAGGGAAAGAAAACAACCTGACCCGCCAATAGATAATTGGACTAAAACTTTAGTGAGCAAGGTCCTGCACACTGAACAAGTCCAGCTTTTCCCATCACCAGTACCTATCATCTGGAAACTAACAGAAGCCTCTTAACTTCCTCCATTAGAGGGTAGACAGAAGAAGCAAGAAGAACCACAGTCCCACAATGGCTAAAACCCAAACTTCATTACAGAAAGTTGAACAACACGAAAAAGAAGAAAGCTATGTCCCATATGAAGGGTCGAGATAAGTCAATTCAGTCACTCAATCATGACGGACTCTTTGCGACCCCAAGGACTGCAGCAAAACAGGTTTACCAATCTATCACAACCACCCGAAAGACTTAGTGGGGACCAGGGATATGCATATGACTTATCTGGGAACATACATGTCTGTGAACAACAAAACTCTATAAAACCTTTAAAATAAAGAATAAAAAAAAACAGATCAAGTTCAATAAATACTTAGCTTCTGCTTCAAGACAGCATAGTAGAAAGGCTTGCACTCATCTCTTCCTGTGAAAGAACCAAAGTCACATCTAGTTATTGAACAGCCATGGACTGGAACACACTGGTACCTACAAAAAAGAAATTCTACATCCCAAGACAAAGAAGAAGTGAGATGGTAAGAGGAGCACAATCACGATAAAGTCAAACCCCATCGCTGCAAAGCACGTGACCCTCAAACTGGAGAAAAATAACACCAAAGAAGTTTGTCTATTCTTGTGAATGCTCCAAAGCACAGGTAAGGCTTTTCAGCCTGGGAATTCAACAGAGGCATTGGGAATCCTGAGGGAATCTGACCTTGAAGGCCAGAAAGTTTTGATTACAAGACTTCCACGAGACTGGGGGAACAAGTCTTGGAGGACACAAACAAAACTTTGCATACAGCAAGACTCAGAGGAAAGGAGCAGTGTCCCTACAAGATACTGAATCAAAATTGCCTGATAATTGGTGAGTTTGCAGAAGCTCACCCCAGGGATGGGGGTACTGGCAGCAGAAACTTTGGAAGGGTCACCATGACATAAACCCTCTTAAAAATCATCATTAAGTCAACTATCCAGCCAATAGACCTGAGGGTTTTGTTGTATCAGGCCAAAAAACTATCAGGGAAAGAAAACAACCTGACCCGCCAATAGATAATTGGACTAAAACTTTAGTGAGCAAGGTCCTGCACACTGAACAAGTCCAGCTTTTCCCATCACCAGTACCTATCATCTGGAAACTAACAGAAGCCTCTTAACTTCCTCCATTAGAGGGTAGACAGAAGAAGCAAGAAGAACCACAGTCCCACAATGGCTAAAACCCAAACTTCATTACAGAAAGTTGAACAACACGAAAAAGAAGAAAGCTATGTCCCATATGAAGGGTCGAGATAAGTCAATTCAGTCACTCAATCATGACGGACTCTTTGCGACCCCAAGGACTGCAGCAAAACAGGTTTACCAATCTATCACAATCTCCCAGAGCTTGTTCAAACTGTTATCCATCAATTCAGTGAGGCCATCCAACCATCTCATCCTCTGTCTTCCCCTGCTTTTTCCTTCTATTTTTTTCAACAACTCTTTTCCAGTGAGTCAGCTCTTCACATCAGATGGCCAAAATATTGGAGCTTCAGCTTCAGCATGAGTCCTTCCCCTGAATATTCAGGGTTGGTTTCCTTTAGAATTGACTGCTTTGAACTCCATGCAGTCCAACGGGCTCTCGAGTGCCATCTCCAACACCATGGTTCAAATGAATCAATTCTTCAGCTCTTGGTCTTCTTTATGGTCCAGTTCTCACATCCATACATGATGACTGGTTAAACTATAGCTTTTGCTATACTGACTTTTGTCCAGTAAGTAATGTCCCTGCTTTTTAATAAGCTGTCTAGGTTTGTCATAGTTTCTTCCACAGAGCAAGCGACGTCTAGTTTCATAGCTACAGTCACCATTCACAGTGATTCTGGAGCCCATGGAAATAAAGTCTGTCACTGTTTCCATTATTTCCCATCTTGGCCGTGAAGTGATAGGACCAGATGCCATGATTTTCATTTTAGGCCAGCTTTTTCACTCTCCTCTTCAACCTTCATCAAAAGGCTCTTTAGTTCCTTTTCACTTTCTGCCATAAAGGTGGTGTCATCTACATATCTGAGGTTATTGACATTTTTCCCAACAGTATTTGGAAGGGTCACCATGACATAAACCCTCTTAACTAGTCCAGCCATGACAGGGTTTTGTTGTATCAGGCCAAAAAACTATCAGGGAAAGAAAACAACCTGACCCGCCAATAGATAATTGGACTAAAACTTTAGTGAGCAAGGTCCTGCACACTGAACAAGTCCAGCTTTTCCCATCACCAGTACCTATCATCTGGAAACTAACAGAAGCCTCTTAACTTCCTCCATTAGAGGGTAGACAGAAGAAGCAAGAAGAACCACAGTCCCACAATGGCTAAAACCCAAACTTCATTACAGAAAGTTGAACAACACGAAAAAGAAGAAAGCTATGTCCCATATGAAGGGTCGAGATAAGTCAATTCAGTCACTCAATCATGACGGACTCTTTGCGACCCCAAGGACTGCAGCAAAACAGGTTTACCAATCTATCACAATCTCCCAGAGCTTGTTCAAACTGTTATCCATCAATTCAGTGAGGCCATCCAACCATCTCATCCTCTGTCTTCCCCTGCTTTTTCCTTCTATTTTTTTCAACAACTCTTTTCCAGTGAGTCAGCTCTTCACATCAGATGGCCAAAATATTGGAGCTTCAGCTTCAGCATGAGTCCTTCCCCTGAATATTCAGGGTTGGTTTCCTTTAGAATTGACTGCTTTGAACTCCATGCAGTCCAACGGGCTCTCGAGTGCCATCTCCAACACCATGGTTCAAATGAATCAATTCTTCAGCTCTTGGTCTTCTTTATGGTCCAGTTCTCACATCCATACATGATGACTGGTTAAACTATAGCTTTTGCTATACTGACTTTTGTCCAGTAAGTAATGTCCCTGCTTTTTAATAAGCTGTCTAGGTTTGTCATAGTTTCTTCCACAGAGCAAGCGACGTCTAGTTTCATAGCTACAGTCACCATTCACAGTGATTCTGGAGCCCATGGAAATAAAGTCTGTCACTGTTTCCATTATTTCCCATCTTGGCCGTGAAGTGATAGGACCAGATGCCATGATTTTCATTTTAGGCCAGCTTTTTCACTCTCCTCTTCAACCTTCATCAAAAGGCTCTTTAGTTCCTTTTCACTTTCTGCCATAAAGGTGGTGTCATCTACATATCTGAGGTTATTGACATTTTTCCCAACAGTCTTGATTCCATCTTGTGCTTCATCCAGACCAGCATTTTGCATGATGTATTTTGCAGAAAAATTAAATGAGCAGGGTAACAGTAAACAGCCTTGACATACTCCTTTCCCAATTTGGAAACATTCTGTTGCCCATGTCCAGTTCTAATTGTAGCTTCTTGTCCTGCTACAGACTTCACAGGAGGCAGGCAAGGTGGTCTAATATTCCCATCACTTTCAGAGTTTTCCACAGTTTCTTATGATCTACACAGTCTAAATCTGTAGCTTAGTCAATGAGGCAGAAGTGGTTATTTTTCTGGAATTTCCTTGTTCTTTCTATGATGCAATGGATGTTGGTAATTTCATCTCTGGTTTCTCTGCCTTTCTCAAATGTAGTGTCTACATCTAGAAGCTCTTGGCTAACGTACTGTGAAGCCTAGGTTGGCGGATTTTGAGCATTATTTTGCTGGTGTGTGCAATGGTGCGGTAGTTTGAACGTTCTTTGGAATTGGTTTTATTTGGGATTGGAATAAAAACTGAATTTTCCATTCCTGAGGTCAATGCTGAATTTTCTAGATTTGTTGGAATATTGAGTGTAGCACTTTAACAGAATCATGTTTTACAATTTGAAACAACTCAGGTATAATTCTGTCACCTTCACTAGCTTTGTTCATAATAATGCTTTCTAGGGCCCACTTGATGTTGCACTCTGAAATGCTGGCTCTAGGTGAGTGATCATACCACTATGGTCATTAGGCCCATTAAGATCTTTTATATAGTTCTTCTGTATATTCTTTCCACCTCCTGTCAATATCTTCTGCTTCTGTCAGGTCCGTACTGTTTCTGTCCTTTATTGTGCCTATCTTAGCATGAAGTATTCCCTGTATTTCTAATTTTCTTGTAGAGATCTCTAGTCTTTCCCATCTTGTAATTTGCCTCTATTTCTTTTCATTGTTCTCTTAAGAAGGGAAGGGACAAGATAAAAATCTAGAAAAATAAGTAAGTGAAGTGGAGATAGGCAAGCTTCCAGAAAAAGAATTCAGAATAATGATAGTGAAGCTGATTCAGCATCAGAAAAATAATGAAGATTGAGAAGATACAAGAAATATTAACCAAAGAGAGAAGAACTAGAGAATAAACAGAGATGGATAACAAACTACAAGGAATCAATAGCTAAATAACTGAGGCAGTGTGTGAATAGGTTTTCAATCTCTTATATCACCTCTGATTCATTTTGACACCATGGACTCTAGCTTGCCAGGCTCCACTGTTCATGGGATTTTCCAAGTAAGAATACTGAAGCAGGTTGCCACTTCATTCTCCAGAGTATCTTCCTGACCCACTGATGAAACCCACAACTCCTGCATTTTTTTGCATTGACAAGAAGATCCTTTTTCATTGAGCCATTTGGACGGATGAATTACCTGAGGGACAGAATGGTGGAAGTCACTAATGCAGAACAGAATATAGAGAAAAAAGTGAAAAGAAGTACACAGACTTTGAGACCTCTGGGACAAAATTAAATGTGACAATATTTGGATCGCAGGGGTCCCAGAAGGAGAAGAAAGAGAGAAAGGACCTCAGAAAAGTTTTAAAGAAATAATAGCTGAAAATGTCCATAACATGGAAAAGGAAATACTCAACCAAGTTCAAGAAGCATAGAAAGTTCTAGGTAGGATAAGCCCTAGGCGGCACACACCGAGATATATAGTAATCAAACTGACAAAATTTAAGACAAAAAAAAAAGGAAAAAAATGGGAATTACAAGCTTTGTTCATAATAATGCTTTCTAGGGCCCACTTGATGTTGCACTCTGAAATGCTGGCTCTAGGTGAGTGATCATACCACTATGGTCATTAGGCCCATTAAGATCTTTTATATAGTTCTTCTGTATATTCTTTCCACCTCCTGTCAATATCTTCTGCTTCTGTCAGGTCCGTACTGTTTCTGTCCTTTATTGTGCCTATCTTAGCATGAAGTATTCCCTGTATTTCTAATTTTCTTGTAGAGATCTCTAGTCTTTCCCATCTTGTAATTTGCCTCTATTTCTTTTCATTGTTCTCTTAAGAAGGGAAGGGACAAGATAAAAATCTAGAAAAATAAGTAAGTGAAGTGGAGATAGGCAAGCTTCCAGAAAAAGAATTCAGAATAATGATAGTGAAGCTGATTCAGCATCAGAAAAATAATGAAGATTGAGAAGATACAAGAAATATTAACCAAAGAGAGAAGAACTAGAGAATAAACAGAGATGGATAACAAACTACAAGGAATCAATAGCTAAATAACTGAGGCAGTGTGTGAATAGGTTTTCAATCTCTTATATCACCTCTGATTCATTTTGACACCATGGACTCTAGCTTGCCAGGCTCCACTGTTCATGGGATTTTCCAAGTAAGAATACTGAAGCAGGTTGCCACTTCATTCTCCAGAGTATCTTCCTGACCCACTGATGAAACCCACAACTCCTGCATTTTTTTGCATTGACAAGAAGATCCTTTTTCATTGAGCCATTTGGACGGATGAATTACCTGAGGGACAGAATGGTGGAAGTCACTAATGCAGAACAGAATATAGAGAAAAAAGTGAAAAGAAGTACACAGACTTTGAGACCTCTGGGACAAAATTAAATGTGACAATATTTGGATCGCAGGGGTCCCAGAAGGAGAAGAAAGAGAGAAAGGACCTCAGAAAAGTTTTAAAGAAATAATAGCTGAAAATGTCCATAACATGGAAAAGGAAATACTCAACCAAGTTCAAGAAGCATAGAAAGTTCTAGGTAGGATAAGCCCTAGGCGGCACACACCGAGATATATAGTAATCAAACTGACAAAAATTTAAGACAGAAGATAAATGATTAAAATCAAAATGGGAAAATGACAACATACAAGGAAACTTCTATCAGGCTATCTGCTGATTTCTCATCAGAAACTCTCCAAGCCAGAAGGGAATTACAGGATATATGTAAAGTGACGAAAGGGAAGAAGCTATAAACAAGAACACTCCATCCAGCAAGACTCTCCTTCAAAATTATGGAAGAAATCAAGAGCTTTCCAGAAAAAAACAAGGTGAGAGAATTCAGCACCACTAAAGCTGGTCTACAACAAATGCTAAAGGAATTTCTTTAGGCAGGAAACAAGAGAAGGAAAAGACCTATATACATACAATAAACCTCAAACAATCAAAAAAAAAAGTATAGGATCATACGCATCAATTATTACCTTAAATTTAAATAGATTAAGAGCATCAATCAAAGGTCACAGATTGGCTAAACAAACTAAAGCATATGCATGTATGCACGTCTACTTTTCACATCTCTCTGCTTGAATCCCTCCAAATTGTATATAATAATTTTATATTGTTAGGGTAATCATGTTATCATTATAGGTTGCAACTGTAAGTATCTTTTATTTTTCATCTAGCTATTGATAGCAAAACCTGATAAATATCTTACACTACTGTGATTATGTAGCTATTATTCAATACTGTTGTATCATGATTGGTCAATAAAAAAATAGAATTCTATATCAAAATAAGGTAGAAAAACATATAAAGGTAGACAAACTTGAAATCACTTGATATGATATATATAAGCATATATATATGATTATAATACACAAGCAATATATAATACATACAATTGCAAGGTATGATATATAACATATAAATTATACTATATAATATATAAATATATATACATAGCAGAACAGAATAGAGAAAAAAGTGAAAAGAAGTACACAGACTTTGAGACCTCTGGGACAAAATTAAATGTGACAATATTTGGATCGCAGGGGTCCCAGAAGGAGAAGAAAGAGAGAAAGGACCTCAGAAAAGTTTTAAAGAAATAATAGCTGAAAATGTCCATAACATGGAAAAGGAAATACTCAACCAAGTTCAAGAAGCATAGAAAGTTCTAGGTAGGATAAGCCCTAGGCGGCACACACCGAGATATATAGTAATCAAACTGACAAAAATTTAAGACAGAAGATAAATGATTAAAATCAAAATGGGAAAATGACAACATACAAGGAAACTTCTATCAGGCTATCTGCTGATTTCTCATCAGAAACTCTCCAAGCCAGAAGGGAATTACAGGATATATGTAAAGTGACGAAAGGGAAGAAGCTATAAACAAGAACACTCCATCCAGCAAGACTCTCCTTCAAAATTATGGAAGAAATCAAGAGCTTTCCAGAAAAAAACAAGGTGAGAGAATTCAGCACCACTAAAGCTGGTCTACAACAAATGCTAAAGGAATTTCTTTAGGCAGGAAACAAGAGAAGGAAAAGACCTATATACATACAATAAACCTCAAACAATCAAAAAAAAAAGTATAGGATCATACGCATCAATTATTACCTTAAATTTAAATAGATTAAGAGCATCAATCAAAGGTCACAGATTGGCTAAACAAACTAAAGCATATGCATGTATGCACGTCTACTTTTCACATCTCTCTGCTTGAATCCCTCCAAATTGTATATAATAATTTTATATTGTTAGGGTAATCATGTTATCATTATAGGTTGCAACTGTAAGTATCTTTTATTTTTCATCTAGCTATTGATAGCAAAACCTGATAAATATCTTACACTACTGTGATTATGTAGCTATTATTCAATACTGTTGTATCATGATTGGTCAATAAAAAAATAGAATTCTATATCAAAATAAGGTAGAAAAACATATAAAGGTAGACAAACTTGAAATCACTTGATATGATATATATAAGCATATATATATGATTATAATACACAAGCAATATATAATACATACAATTGCAAGGTATGATATATAACATATAAATTATACTATATAATATATAAATATATATACATATTATGTATTGTATAATGTGTACAATATATTACATATATATCATATATTCTTCATGTATATATTATGTATGTACATTATATATTATGATTATATTGTCAGTATGCTATTTTATATCACGTTAAAATACAATTGTTATGATAATTATGATAATTACAATTATTACTATAATATCAATGCTATATAAACTAGTACTAATATTGATACATAATACCACTACTATATATATAGTCACATACTATGCATACACTA
Source organism: Tragulus kanchil (assembly GCA_022376925.1). Taxonomy (NCBI): domain Eukaryota; kingdom Metazoa; phylum Chordata; class Mammalia; order Artiodactyla; family Tragulidae; genus Tragulus; species Tragulus kanchil. The sequence goes on along the minus strand of JAIOJX010000029.1, from coordinate 77,235,398 downwards.
TACATATTACATATTATATACATTATATCTATATTTCATATTGCATATTATACAATATATAAATTCTGCTATAATATATACAATGTTTACTGTACTGATGTATATGTAATGTATACTATATATGTTACATATCATGACCATAGCATTATTCATATTATATTAATAATTACTAGAGCAGTTACAATAATTAAAATTACTTCCATAATATTAATTTTATTAATATTAATATTAATATATAATATATGCATGATATACAGTATATATATATAATACATATAACATATACAACAAATATTATATATAATGTATATAACATTTATTTCATATATTACATGTATATTACATAGATTGTATTTATATATTATATATGACATTCATTATATAATCTATATGTTGTTATAGTATTTCATATATTTTATAATTATGCATATTACATATATATCATATATATGATATATTGCAACAATATTATGAATTATATTATATTATGTTACAATATACTAATATACTAATATAGTATATTAATATATATAGTATATAATAATATACTTTTATTAGCATAAAATTAATGCTATACATTATATGTATATATTATATATAATATATTACATACTATATATTTCATATACATATATATTATATAATGCATAATACCTATTTATCATTGCATGTATACATATATATCATATATATGTGTATATATTAGAAAGTCTAGGGATTTTAACTAACTAAAACACATACATTTATTCCACTTGTTTCAATTTATGTAAATACAATCATAGATTTCTAAATGAAACTAAAATATCTAAATATGTAATGAGAACAAATGTTTAGTGTATATCAAAGGATACTACAGTTAATGTCTTATTATAACCTATATTGCAAAATAATTTCATATTAATATATGTGTATGTATAACTCTATCACACACAAAGACAATTCTACTTTTTGAAGTTTAATAACATTTACTGTTCTGCCAGTTTTTCCAAATGTTCTATGGACATCTAATAACAATGTATGAGATACAGAAATATATAAGATTAATATAAATTAGTATAACTATAAATTGTTATATTTAAATTCTTATTGACATCATTAAAGATGTTCTTCTTATTTTCTCTGCATTTGATAAAATATTCTCAGAGAAATATTGATGTGTCTCCTAACGAATATATATCTTTTTGTTTTTCCTTGTATTGTCTCTGATTTTTCTTTATATATCTTTCTTTGTTGCTAGATGTCTAAAGCTTTATGATGTCTTTTTGTGAATTGTACCTTCTTTTATCACTAAAGTTACACATCTTTTTTTAATTCAAGATAAAATAAAATAAAATATTTAAAAATAAATAAATTCTAGATATGCAATATGCAGCATAATCAATATAATTAGCCTCACTGTAGATTATGCATGAAAATTAAGGCAATAGAGTAATTTCTAGTCATTCAAAAAAAGATAAAGTTCGATAAGAATTAATTTAATCTTGTAAACTGACTGATGAATAAGATTTTAATTTTTGTGATTTTTGTCTGAACTATGATTGCCTTTTTCAGTCTTTTTTTCCTAGATACTAAGGAAATGTTTTTCTTTTATCTGGAAAAGTATGATTGGCTGCAGTTTGCTAAATTATGCATTTGTAAGTAGAATTAAAATATTTATCTTTTTTCCCTACTTGATCTCTCATGGATTTGGACACTCAGTGAATGTTCTTATTTTAAAGGTACTAGTTTTATTTACATAACTTCACTAAGAATCTGTTCTCAGTGCAGCAGGACGAAATACTAAGCAACGATTATATTAACAAGATTTTGACTGAAGATTCATAGGATAGAATTTACATGGACAGAAATGACCAGTTTAAAGGAGCTATGATTAACTTCAGGAAGCCAGAAAATCCCTTGGAAAATCAGTCCAGTACCTTGCTTACAAGTATCCCAACAGCCTTAACATGTGAGTGAGTAAGTTTTCTGGCAGGCAGAAGAACCTCAAGTATTTTGGGCCCTCAGGAAGACAGGAACATACCCAAATATATAGGTATTATAGATAAATCTGATGCCAAGTTCTTGTCATAGCTTACTGGCCTCAAGAGGCATTTGAGTTCAATCTGGAGATACCATAAGAAAAGTTTCAATAAAGCAGATTGAAAAAAGCCTATATGGCCACAAAGCCTATCTGTGATTAATAATAAACTTGTGTATATACGTATGACATATTAGACTGTGTTTGTCTATTTTTGATAGAATTGAGGGGGATTTTAGAGAGAAAAAATAAGTTTTTCTAGAGAAACCATAGCTTACAGTTATGGATTATTCTGTTAATTGTTTGTAAGGTTTTTGTTTTACCATAAGCTCGATAGAATCTTGAATTCAAATCTTCTCAAAATTCCTGTAATGCACTTCAAACTCATTTTTCCTTTGATCTGGAGTTACTGAGAGGATCAAAATATTTAAAAATAAATTAATTCTAGATATGCAATATGCAGCATAATCAATATAATTAGCCTCACTGTAGATTATGCATGAAAATTAAGGCAATAGAGTAATTTCTAGTCATTCAAAAAAAGATAAAGTTCGATAAGAATTAATTTAATCTTGTAAACTGACTGATGAATAAGATTTTAATTTTTGTGATTTTTGTCTGAACTATGATTGCCTTTTTCAGTCTTTTTTTCCTAGATACTAAGGAAATGTTTTTCTTTTATCTGGAAAAGTATGATTGGCTGCAGTTTGCTAAATTATGCATTTGTAAGTAGAATTAAAATATTTATCTTTTTTCCCTACTTGATCTCTCATGGATTTGGACACTCAGTGAATGTTCTTATTTTAAAGGTACTAGTTTTATTTACATAACTTCACTAAGAATCTGTTCTCAGTGCAGCAGGACGAAATACTAAGCAACGATTATATTAACAAGATTTTGACTGAAGATTCATAGGATAGAATTTACATGGACAGAAATGACCAGTTTAAAGGAGCTATGATTAACTTCAGGAAGCCAGAAAATCCCTTGGAAAATCAGTCCAGTACCTTGCTTACAAGTATCCCAACAGCCTTAACATGTGAGTGAGTAAGTTTTCTGGCAGGCAGAAGAACCTCAAGTATTTTGGGCCCTCAGGAAGACAGGAACATACCCAAATATATAGGTATTATAGATAAATCTGATGCCAAGTTCTTGTCATAGCTTACTGGCCTCAAGAGGCATTTGAGTTCAATCTGGAGATACCATAAGAAAAGTTTCAATAAAGCAGATTGAAAAAAGCCTATATGGCCACAAAGCCTATCTGTGATTAATAATAAACTTGTGTATATACGTATGACATATTAGACTGTGTTTGTCTATTTTTGATAGAATTGAGGGGGATTTTAGAGAGAAAAAATAAGTTTTTCTAGAGAAACCATAGCTTACAGTTATGGATTATTCTGTTAATTGTTTGTAAGGTTTTTGTTTTACCATAAGCTCGATAGAATCTTGAATTCAAATCTTCTCAAAATTCCTGTAATGCACTTCAAACTCATTTTTCCTTTGATCTGGAGTTACTGAGAGGATCAAAGTTCCTCTTCTCCTGAAGATCTGCAATTTTAAACTGAAGAACTCAATATAAATTTGAGATATCACCTCAATATTCCATGTCTAGGCAATCTTCGTATTTATTGCTGTGTAACCCACTCAGAAAGCTTACTCTAACATCCAGTGACATCATCGGAAACATTTCAAACTGTAATATTTCAACACAGACATGTAGAAATATTTATTGGTAGCTCTTAAAACTCAGACAGTGTTTTAAAATTTATTCCAGTTATTAACCTTCGTTTTTCCTTTTGTATCCATGAAAGTGTCTCTTACTAAGTATTTGGTTGCTTGGGGAAAAGAAGTGTTGAATTTTCTTCTGATACACAGATAAGTTACTTTGGCTCTGGTTATTTCTTTGAAAGCATGTTTAACAATAAGAGAAAATGTCCAGAACAACCTTTAGTCTGAGGCTAATTTAGCCCCACTACTAAAGTGATAATTTGAATATTCTTCATTAGGTCTCACAATTTAGAATTCATTTTACTCTGACTATGGGAAATATAACTCATCCATCAAATGATATTAATGGTTTCAGGATTTCTTTCTTTCTTTCTTTTTTTTTTTTTCTTACATAACTCTTTCTTGTGGTTCTTTCTCTGAAATGAGTATAATCAGCTAAAGTCTTGGGAAACCCATCTGAAGATTGTTGTCCCCTTCTGTGTGTCTCTCTTATATAAGGCATTTTATTTTATTAACCTTTTTAAAAAATTATTTTGGTCTCTTTTATTGGTTCTTTATCTATTTATTTTCATCCATCTTTTTTCCTTGACTTGTGTGGGTCTCCCATTGCAGTGGCCTCTCTAATGTCAAAGAACCAGCTCTGTGCACAAGCGCTTCAAAGCGCTGACTCCTAATTGGGCACACGTTCCACAACGTGGGATCTTCCTGGGTCAGGATTGAACCAGTGCCTTGCACTGCAAGGTGGACTCTCCACCCACTAGCCCTCTATAAGGATTTTGATAGAATTGAGGGGATTTTAGAGAGAAAAAATAAGTTTTTCTAGAGAAACCATAGCTTACAGTTATGGATTATTCTGTTAATTGTTTGTAAGGTTTTTGTTTTACCATAAGCTCGATAGAATCTTGAATTCAAATCTTCTCAAAATTCCTGTAATGCACTTCAAACTCATTTTTCCTTTGATCTGGAGTTACTGAGAGGATCAAAGTTCCTCTTCTCCTGAAGATCTGCAATTTTAAACTGAAGAACTCAATATAAATTTGAGATATCACCTCAATATTCCATGTCTAGGCAATCTTCGTATTTATTGCTGTGTAACCCACTCAGAAAGCTTACTCTAACATCCAGTGACATCATCGGAAACATTTCAAACTGTAATATTTCAACACAGACATGTAGAAATATTTATTGGTAGCTCTTAAAACTCAGACAGTGTTTTAAAATTTATTCCAGTTATTAACCTTCGTTTTTCCTTTTGTATCCATGAAAGTGTCTCTTACTAAGTATTTGGTTGCTTGGGGAAAAGAAGTGTTGAATTTTCTTCTGATACACAGATAAGTTACTTTGGCTCTGGTTATTTCTTTGAAAGCATGTTTAACAATAAGAGAAAATGTCCAGAACAACCTTTAGTCTGAGGCTAATTTAGCCCCACTACTAAAGTGATAATTTGAATATTCTTCATTAGGTCTCACAATTTAGAATTCATTTTACTCTGACTATGGGAAATATAACTCATCCATCAAATGATATTAATGGTTTCAGGATTTCTTTCTTTCTTTCTTTTTTTTTTTTTCTTACATAACTCTTTCTTGTGGTTCTTTCTCTGAAATGAGTATAATCAGCTAAAGTCTTGGGAAACCCATCTGAAGATTGTTGTCCCCTTCTGTGTGTCTCTCTTATATAAGGCATTTTATTTTATTAACCTTTTTAAAAAATTATTTTGGTCTCTTTTATTGGTTCTTTATCTATTTATTTTCATCCATCTTTTTTCCTTGACTTGTGTGGGTCTCCCATTGCAGTGGCCTCTCTAATGTCAAAGAACCAGCTCTGTGCACAAGCGCTTCAAAGCGCTGACTCCTAATTGGGCACACGTTCCACAACACGTGGGATCTTCCTGGGTCAGGGATTGAACCAGTGCCCCTTGCACTGCAAGGTGGACTCTCCACCCACTAGACCACCAGAGAAGCCCTCTATAAGGTATTTTGACCTGTAAATTCTAGCTAACTCTCTAATATAAAAATATTTATGTCTTTGAATTAGTTCAGCTTTCTAACAGTTAGAAGGATAATTTCAGCCATAGTTACTCAAGCAAAACAAAACACAGAATTTGATTCTTAATATGTAAATGAACAGATCTTCCCAGGTGACTCAGTGGTAAAGAATTTGTCTGCCAAGGAGGAAACTCAGATTTGATACTTGGGTAGGGAGAATCCCTTGAGAAAGAAATGGAAACCCAGGCAAATATTCTTGCTTGGGAATTCCCATGCATAGAGGATGCTATCAGGATACAGTCCATAGGATCATGAAGAGAGACTAAAGAGAAATAGCATAGAAGTGAATGAATAAATGACCCATCTCTAGACTGCTTTGTCAGGAGTTTTAATTCTGATGAATTACTGAAAACATTGTATAATAGACACTCAACTATTGGGTGTTGAATGATGCTCCATCCTTTTCAAAAGCAGAGTTGAGTAATGGAAAATCCATATTTTATCTTAACTTTTACAACATATGTCAATATTATAATGCCTAGTTACTAATTCAACAGATGCCAGGAAGGTATCTAGTAAAATCTACCAATATTTCTCATCAAACATTTTAGTTAAAAGGAAAAATTTACATAATAAAGAATAAAGTCATAGTTAACAGTGCAGCTTCCTACTAAAGGGTAGAACTCTAAAGACATCAATTGAATTCAGAAATAAAAACTAATATAAAATATGCATTACATATAAAATATATGAATGTAACTACTGAAAAGTAAAAAATTAGACTTGACTTATGGCAAACATAGAAGCCTTTTGGATAGGAGTTATAAGTCATGTAAAATTTTTCATTTCCATAATTTTTCCATATATTAAGTTTGTTTGCAATAAAAAGTGAATGGTAACTTTTCTTATTTACAAGCAATTCTAAAATTCATTTGGAAGAAAAATTTTTTAAAGAAAATTTAGAAGTTTTAAGGAAGGACTAGCACAATTAGGAAAATAGTCAATCATACATATAAGGAAATGAATAGTTACGTATATTTCAAATACCATTTCTGCTAGGAAATGATCAAAGTATCATAAAGAGTGATATATCATCTGAAGGGCTGGATTACTATTATGCTCTAAGGAGGACTGGCATACAACTTAGAAGAAAGTAGAAAGAGTAACTCATTCCACATATAGCTAGTTTCCTAGTGTAAACATAACAAATTACTCCAGACTTTGAGAGTTAAAATAACAAAACATAAGACTTTAAAAGGATGGAAGCTAGAAATCTGAAATCAAGGGTAACAAGCAAGGGCACATTCCCTCTGAAGGTTCTTAGTTTAGTTCAGTCGCTCAGTCCTGTCAGAATTTTTCCAAACCCATAGACAACAGCACACCTGGCCTCCCTGTTCCTCACCACCTCCTGGAACTTGCTCAGACTTGTCGATCAACTCAGTGATGCCATCCAACGAATTTTTCCATTAGCCATAGACAACAGCATCATCCTTTGGCTCTTCTCCTGATGAATTACTGAAAACATTGTATAATAGACACTCAACTATTGGGTGTTGAATGATGCTCCATCCTTTTCAAAAGCAGAGTTGAGTAATGGAAAATCCATATTTTATCTTAACTTTTACAACATATGTCAATATTATAATGCCTAGTTACTAATTCAACAGATGCCAGGAAGGTATCTAGTAAAATCTACCAATATTTCTCATCAAACATTTTAGTTAAAAGGAAAAATTTACATAATAAAGAATAAAGTCATAGTTAACAGTGCAGCTTCCTACTAAAGGGTAGAACTCTAAAGACATCAATTGAATTCAGAAATAAAAACTAATATAAAATATGCATTACATATAAAATATATGAATGTAACTACTGAAAAGTAAAAAATTAGACTTGACTTATGGCAAACATAGAAGCCTTTTGGATAGGAGTTATAAGTCATGTAAAATTTTTCATTTCCATAATTTTTCCATATATTAAGTTTGTTTGCAAAAAAAAGTGAATGGTAACTTTTCTTATTTACAAGCAATTCTAAAATTCATTTGGAAGAAAAATTTTTTAAAGAAAATTTAGAAGTTTTAAGGAAGGACTAGCACAATTAGGAAAATAGTCAATCATACATATAAGGAAATGAATAGTTACGTATATTTCAAATACCATTTCTGCTAGGAAATGATCAAAGTATCATAAAGAGTGATATATCATCTGAAGGGCTGGATTACTATTATGCTCTAAGGAGGACTGGCATACAACTTAGAAGAAAGTAGAAAGAGTAACTCATTCCACATATAGCTAGTTTCCTAGTGTAAACATAACAAATTACTCCAGACTTTGAGAGTTAAAATAACAAAAAATAAGTATTTTAAAGTATGGAAGCTAAAAATCTGAAATCAAGGGTAACAAGCAAGGGCACATTCCCTCTGAAGGTTCTTAGTTTAGTTCAGTCGCTCAGTCCTGTCAGAATTTTTCCAAACCCATAGACAACAGCACACCTGGCCTCCCTGTTCCTCACCACCTCCTGGAACTTGCTCAGACTTGTCGATCAACTCAGTGATGCCATCCAACAATTTCTTCCTCTGCCATCCGCTCCTCCTTTTGCCTTCTATTTTTCCCAACATTAGGGTCTTTTCCAGTTAGTAGTCTCTTCACATCAGGTGGCCAGAGTAATGGAGCTTCAGCATCAGTCCTTTCAATGAATACTCAGAATTGATTTCCTTTAGGATTGACTGAATTGATCTCCTTGCAGTACATGTTACTCTAAAGAGTATTATCCAACACCACAGTTAAAAGGCATAAATTCTTTGGCACACAGTGTTTTTTATGGTTCAGTTCTTATATCCATACATGACTACTGAGAAAAACCATAGTTTTGACTGTATGGACTTTTATTGGCAAAGTGATATCTGTCTTTGAATAGATTTGTCATGACTATTTTTCCCAAAGAACAAGTATCTTTTAATTTCACAGCTGCAGTCACCATCAAGAAAATAAAGTCCATCATTGCTTCTGTTGTCTGTCCACCTATTTGCCATGAAGTGGTGGGACCAGGTGATGTGTTCTTTGTTTTTTGAATATTGAGTTTCAGGCCAGCTTTTTCACTCCCCTCTTTGACGTTCATCAAGAGGCTCAATCCTCTTAGTTTTGCCCATAAGGGTGGTGTCATCTGCATACCTGAGGTTAATGATATTTCTCCTGGCAATCTTGATTTCAGCTTGTGCTTCATCCAGACCAGCATTTTGCATGATGTACTCTGCATATAAAATAAATAAGCTGGGTGACAACATAAAGCCTTGACATACTACTTTCTCAATTTTGAACCAGTCTGTTTTTCCATGTCGAGTTCTAACTGTTGATTTTTGCACTACATGTAGGTTTTGCAAGAGGCAGGTAAAGTGGTCTGGTATTCCCATCTTTTTCATAATTTTTTCACTGTTTATTGTGATCTACACAGTCACAGGCTTTAGTGTAGTCAATAAAGAAGAAGTAGATGTTTTTCTGGAATTCCTTTGCTCTTTCTGTGCTCCCACAGATGTTGGCAATTTTATCTCTGGTTCCTCTGCATTTCCCAAATGTAGCTTGTTTCTGCAAGTTCTTGGTTCCCTTACTATTGAAGCCTACCTTGGAGGATTTTGAGCATTACTTTGGAATCTGTGAAATGAGTGCAATGGTGTGGTAGTTTGAACATTCTTTTTCATTGCTCTTCTTTGGGATTGGAATTGCGGGGCCACCCGTAGAGGAGAAGCGGCAGCAGGATTGCCCGTGGCCAAGCCATGGGAAGATTGGAGAGGGAGTGAGCCTGCTGCCAGCCCCCCAGTCTCCCGGTGCACGGAGACAAACAGACACAGCAGGTTCTGTCAAGAAGTTCCATTTTATTAGTGCAGACTCACACATTTTATAGGCAAGTGAAGGGGTTTTGCACAGGATTGAAATTCTTTGGCACACAGTTTTTTATTCACCGACACAGAACATAGTTTTCAGTTTTCCTGTCTTTGAATAGATTTGTCATGACTATTTTCCCAAAGAACGTTCTTTTTTTCACAGCTGCAGTCACCATCAAGAAAATAAAGTCCATCATTGCTTCTGTTGTCTGTCCACCTATTTGCCATGAAGTGGTGGGACCAGGTGATGTGTTCTTTGTTTTTTGAATATTGAGTTTCAGGCCAGCTTTTTCACTCCCCTCTTTGACGTTCATCAAGAGGCTCAATCCTCTTAGTTTTGCCCATAAGGGTGGTGTCATCTGCATACCTGAGGTTAATGATATTTCTCCTGGCAATCTTGATTTCAGCTTGTGCTTCATCCAGACCAGCATTTTGCATGATGTACTCTGCATATAAAATAAATAAGCTGGGTGACAACATAAAGCCTTGACATACTACTTTCTCAATTTTGAACCAGTCTGTTTTTCCATGTCGAGTTCTAACTGTTGATTTTTGCACTACATGTAGGTTTTGCAAGAGGCAGGTAAAGTGGTCTGGTATTCCCATCTTTTTTATTAGTCACAGGCTTTAGTGTAGTCAATAAAGAAGAAGTAGATGTTTTTCTGGAATTCCTTTGCTCTTTCTGTGCTCCCACAGATGTTGGCAATTTTATCTCTGGTTCCTCTGCATTTCCCAAATGTAGCTTGTTTCTGCAAGTTCTTGGTTCCCTTACTATTGAAGCCTACCTTGGAGGATTTTGAGCATTACTTTGGAATCTGTGAAATGAGTGCAATGGTGTGGTAGTTTGAACATTCTTTTTCATTGCTCTTCTTTGGGATTGGAATTGCGGGGCCACCCGTAGAGGAGAAGCGGCAGCAGGATTGCCCGTGGCCAAGCCATGGGAAGATTGGAGAGGGAGTGAGCCTGCTGCCAGCCCCCCAGTCTCCCGGTGCACGCGGGAGACAAACAGACACAGCAGGGGTTCTGTCAAAGAAGTTCCATTTTATTAGTGCAGACTCACACATTTTATAGGCAAGTGAAGGGGGTTTTGCACAGGACTTCCTATAGATTACACCAATCAAGCTAAAGCTCAAACAATCACCCACAAGTGCGGAAACCAGGGGAACCAATCAGAAATTTTGACCAACACTTAACAATTTAGATCACGCCCCTTTTCTCTTTCTGTAGGCGCCATCTTAGCTCCAAATTGAAACAATGTGCTTAAGCTTCCTTATGCTTGCAACGGTCCTCTTTCAATTCAGAGCCCCACATTTGCCCCTCTTTTATTTTAAAATTAAGAGACTCTTGATGAGGCAAGGCATAGAGCTAAGAGGCGGCCAGCCTCTAGCCTCGTCAGCTCCCAACAGAGGCTGTGCCTGTCTTAGGTTGTCCTCCTCTGAGGATCTTACACGTCATTGGCTAACCAGCCATCTTAAGGGGGCTGGACGGAGGTGTTAGAGCATTCTTTATTTGAAGGCCTTATCTTGAGTGATTTCTTGAAGGGTCATGTTGACCCAGGGGTTTTGTCCAACGTCGGCTCATCTTCTAGAACCTGAGCAAGCATAATTATTTTTTGTTGCAACTGTCTATTGTGGGCCATAACGCACTTGACCTTAAACAATAGAACCGGCAAGGCAACAAAAACAAGCAGATAGAAAACATTTTTAAACCAGGTGAATGGGCTTTGTATCCATAGCCAAAAATCATTAACCTCCTTTTGTACTTGTTCCCAGAACGTTTGGGGGGCAATTCGGTTTACTCTGGTTATATTTAGTTTGCTAATAATATGAGTTAGTGTCTCTTGCCCCTCCCAAAATTTGCTGTCCCATATTTTCATCTGTGACAATATGTTTTATACTTCAATTAAAGTCTTGTTTACCACTGGGAAGGCTGTCAGACAAAATGGGGATATCTCACGTACTTCAGTTGCCGGAAGCCATGGGAAGATTTGGAGAAGGAGGGGAGCCTTTTTTGCTCTTCTTTGGGATTGGAATTGCGGGGCCACCCGTAGAGGAGAAGCGGCAGCAGGATTGCCCGTGGCCAAGCCATGGGAAGATTGGAGAGGGAGTGAGCCTGCTGCCAGCCCCCCAGTCTCCCGGTGCACGCGGGAGACAAACAGACACAGCAGGGGTTCTGTCAAAGAAGTTCCATTTTATTAGTGCAGACTCACACATTTTATAGGCAAGTGAAGGGGGTTTTGCACAGGACTTCCTATAGATTACACCAATCAAGCTAAAGCTCAAACAATCACCCACAAGTGCGGAAACCAGGGGAACCAATCAGAAATTTTGACCAACACTTAACAATTTAGATCACGCCCTTGTCTCTTTCTGTAGGCGCCATCTTAGCTCCAAATTGAAACAATGTGCTTAAGCTTCCTTATGCTTGCAACGGTCCTCTTTCAATTCAGAGCCCCACATTTGCCCCTCTTTTATTTTAAAATTAAGAGACTCTTGATGAGGCAAGGCATAGAGCTAAGAGGCGGCCAGCCTCTAGCCTCGTCAGCTCCCAACAGAGGCTGTGCCTGTCTTAGGTTGTCCTCCTCTGAGGATCTTACACGTCATTGGCTAACCAGCCATCTTAAGGGGGCTGGACGGAGGTGTTAGAGCATTCTTTATTTGAAGGCCTTATCTTGAGTGATTTCTTGAAGGGTCATGTTGACCCAGGGGTTTTGTCCAACGTGCGGCTCATCTTCTAGAACCTGAGCAAGCATAATTATTTTTTGTTGCAACTGTCTATTGTGGGCCATAACGCACTTGACCTTAAACAATAGAACCGGCAAGGCAACAAAAACAAGCAGATAGAAAACATTTTTAAACCAGGTGAATGGGCTTTGTATCCATAGCCAAAAATCATTAACCTCCTTTTGTACTTGTTCCCAGAACGTTTGGGGGGCAATTCGGTTTACTCTGGTTATATTTAGTTTGCTAATAATATGAGTTAGTGTCTCTTGCCCCTCCCAAAATTTGCTGTCCCATATTTTCATCTGTGACAATATGTTTTATACTTCAATTAAAGTCTTGTTTACCACTGGGAAGGCTGTCAGACAAAATGGGGATATCTCACGTCACAATCCAAGTGTGCCAGAACGCTTAATGACTCGATTGCTCTGGCGTGTAAATCAAGTTGCTGCTGGAGTCCCATTATGGCAACCCTCAGGTGTTCAAGTTGGTGTAGGCTGGTCTGAAGTCCCTGGACAGAGGCGGTTGATATGTTGTTTATCGCTGTGATGGTGTGCACTTGTTGAACTCCAAGCACAGATGGTGCTACTGTTGTACCTATTAAGGAGAGAAAGAGAGAGAGAGATGCCTCAAGAACTTTCTCTTCTTGGGCCTGATATATGGTCATATTTTTTCTGCAGCAGATTCTAAGGTTTGATCCTTGTTTTGTGGCAGAAGTTTAAGGTTTCTCGCTGGTACCCATATAGGGCTGGGTCCCCCAGTGGGGAATATGCACCCAAATCCCCTCCCCATCGTAAGGAGTGGATCAGGCCCCTTCCACTGGCCAGTAATGGGGTCCTTCCATCTCACTTGTATTTCAGGTTTTATTTCTTGATTGGACCAGTGTTTTAGAAAGGGTGCCATCAGTTCATTTTTTGAAAAATTTAAAATATTTAGTGTAAAGAGTGCCATTCCAAGTTGCTGGTGATGGCTTATTCCTCCTTTTTTGTTTTTTTGTAATTGGGCCTTTAAGTTTTGATGATGACGTTCATTTATGGCCTGTCCTTGAGGATTGTATGGGATCCCTGCGGTGTGGCGGATGTGCCAGCGTTGAAAGAAGTTTTGTAAATTTTTGCTAACAAAGCAGAGACCATTGTCTGTTTTTATCTGATAAGGTAGATCCAGAGTTGTAAAAGCATTGTAAGAAATGACTCTGGGCATGTTTTGCTTTTTCTCCTGAGTGGGCTGTGGCCCAGGAGGCATGGGAATAAGTATCAATGGATACAAAGATGTACTTGACTTTTCCAAAGGGGAAAAGTGAGTGACATCTGTCTGCCATAGCATATTAGGCCTCCATCCTCGAGGTTTACTCCCTGTGACTGTAAGGGTGGAACATGTAAGTGAGGGAGGCAAGACTTGCAAGTATGCACAATTTTCTTTAAATCCTTGATGGGAATCTTTGGGAATTTTTTATGCAACCCTTTTCAGCAGACATGGGTCAGACTGTGAAGGTCATGGGCATCCTGCAGGCCATGTACACGAACTCCTCAGGAAACTGCCCTGCCAGCTAAAGAACCTCCCGCTGAGAGCAGTCCAGGCAGTTGGGTAAAAGCCCAAGGGTGGATCTTTCCCATTTTGGACTTCTCACTGTCTGACAAGGGTTTGTAATCAGTCCCAGGCTCCGCTAAAAGCTTGGGTATAATTTCCCATGTTGTTGAAAGAGAGCAGAAAAAAAAGACTGAGGACAACCACCAAAAATCCTAATGGGATTGGTGGCGGCCAGGAAGTCAGGCTTATGTCATGCTTGTGAAATGGTGAAGGAGTTCCTAGTGTTGCAAAGACAATGTCTTACAGGGGGTGGGCGCTCTAAGAGGCTCTGGCCCATTCTGTGACCCCCTTATCCTGTCACTGGAGTCTTCAAGCAGCAGGCGCCCTAATGGCTTTTAAGGGCCTGACCCGTGCCTGCGAGGGAGAGCTTTAGGCCGAGTCCTCAATTTGAGAAATAGAAAAGAGAGACTTCAACCCAGTCGGGCTCCCGCTACTGGGGCGAACTATCTTAAAGCTTTTCAGGATCGTCAGAGAGTATACCTGACCAGGACCCATCAATTGCTCTTTAGACTGTCTGCCGGTTTTCTGGAAGTCTCGAATCAGAGAGAATGTGAAAGTAGGAATTAAAGTAAGGAAGGATGAACAAGGAAAAGCAGTGTTCAGTTTTTTGTGACTACCCTAAATCCCCACCCTCTCAGGAGTGGCAAGAAAAAGGGGAGACTCACTCTGACATCGGGATTACTCTAACCTGCTCCCTTTCAGGGGAGCGCCGCCCTGAAGCCTCTTGAAAGTCATTCGTTGCTTCTCTTTCAAAGCCGCACGGTGATCCGCCGTTCTCTCTTGTGGTCCACTTTGGGCGCCAGCTTCTGCAGGGTGGCCCGCAGAGGAGAAACAGCGGCAGGATTGCCCGTGGCCAAGCCATGGGAAGATCGTAGAAGAGTGAGCCTTCTGCCGGCCAGCCCAGCACCTCCACAAGCGGGAGACAATCAGACGCAGCAGGGGTTCCGTCAGAGCTGTTCCGTATTATTAGTGTAGACTCACAGCTTTTATAGGCAAGTGAAGGGGGTTTTGCAGGGGACTTCCTATAGATTACACCAATCAAGCTAAAGCTCAAACAGTCATCCATGAGGACGGAAATCAGGGAACCAATCAGAAATTTTGGCCATCACCTGACAATTTAGATCACGCCTCGTCTCTTCCTGTAGACGCCATCTTAGCTCCAAACTGCAAATATGTGCTTAAGCTTCCTTATACTTGCAACGGTCCTCTTTCAATTCAGAGCCCCACAGGAATGAAAACTGATGAAATGAAAATTGATTCTAGATAAAGATTGTTTTATCTTCATCCTTCTTGTGGCCCTAACTTTTCCTTGGCTTATGGCATCATTATGCTAATCATTGCTTTTATCTCTAAGGGACATTCTTCTATCTCTCTATGTGCACTTTTCTTTTAATAGGGACATCAGTTATTGGATTTAAAGAGCATTCTATTAAAGCAGGATGGTTTAGTCTGCGGGGTGGGCGCTCTAAGATCCCATTCTGTGACCCCTTATCCTGTCACTGGAGTCTTCAAGCAGCAGGCGCCTAATGGCTTTTAAGGGCCTGACCCGTGCCTGCGAGGAGAGCTTTAGGCCGAGTCCTCAATTTGAGAAATAGAAAAGAGAGACTTCAACCCAGTCGGGCTCCGCTACTGGGGCGAACTATCTTAAAGCTTTTCAGGATCGTCAGAGAGTATACCTGACCAGGACCCATCAATTGCTCTTTAGACTGTCTGCCGGTTTTCTGGAAGTCTCGAATCAGAGAGAATGTGAAAGTAGGAATTAAAGTAAGGAAGGATGAACAAGGAAAAGCAGTGTTCAGTTTTTTGTGACTACCCTAAATCCCCACCCTCTCAGGAGTGGCAAGAAAAAGGGGAGACTCACTCTGACATCGGGATTACTCTAACCTGCTCCCTTTCAGGGGAGCGCCGCCCTGAAGCCTCTTGAAAGTCATTCGTTGCTTCTCTTTCAAAGCCGCACGGTGATCCGCCGTTCTCTCTTGTGGTCCACTTTGGGCGCCAGCTTCTGCAGGGTGGCCCGCAGAGGAGAAACAGCGGCAGGATTGCCCGTGGCCAAGCCATGGGAAGATCGTAGAAGAGTGAGCCTTCTGCCGGCCAGCCCAGCACCTCCACAAGCGGGAGACAATCAGACGCAGCAGGGGTTCCGTCAGAGCTGTTCCGTTTTATTAGTGTAGACTCACAGCTTTTATAGGCAAGTGAAGGGGGTTTTGCAGGGGACTTCCTATAGATTACACCAATCAAGCTAAAGCTCAAACAGTCATCCATGAGGACGGAAATCAGGGGAACCAATCAGAAATTTTGGCCATCACCTGACAATTTAGATCACGCCCTCGTCTCTTCCTGTAGACGCCATCTTAGCTCCAAACTGCAAATATGTGCTTAAGCTTCCTTATACTTGCAACGGTCCTCTTTCAATTCAGAGCCCCACAGGAATGAAAACTGATGAAATGAAAATTGATTCTAGATAAAGATTGTTTTATCTTCATCCTTCTTGTGGCCCTAACTTTTCCTTGGCTTATGGCATCATTATGCTAATCATTGCTTTTATCTCTAAGGGACATTCTTCTATCTCTCTATGTGCACTTTTCTTTTAATAGGGACATCAGTTATTGGATTTAAAGAGCATTCTATTAAAGCAGGATGGTTTAGTCTGCATATTCTTAAGTATTTATATATTTAAATAGCCATTAGTATATGGGACCACATTCTAAACATTTTCAACCTAATATTTTAAAATTTAAGTAAATTGTAGGAATAATTTACCTCTCCAATTTAGGCAATTTCTTGCAAGGTACCAAGTCTTAACACTAATTCAAATATAAGCTCACCATACAGGTAATAATTGGAAAAAATAATAAGATGCAGAAAGTAAATTGAATTTTTTTGAAACTATACCTGAATATACTTTTTCATAGTATATTTGTGATAGTGTAAAATATGGCAACTTCTGGATCTTATAGTTCAAGAATATTAAAATCACTTTTACAGATTAACACATGGCTTTATTGTAAATTTTCTGGTAAGCGTTATTATACAGTCCAAATACAGGAAATTACTTAAAATGTATTAGCTCAATCATTTGCATTGATATAATGGTTGAGAATTAAATGGCATTTGACAAAATGTTTTTACTGTAAATAAACTCATATAATACACTTAAACTAGAAAATAAAGATAAATAATTTATTAAATCAACATTCATTATGTACTGGAACAATGAAATTAACTTACTAAAACTTTTTTTCAGTTTAATATAAATCCTAATAGAGTCATAAATTTGCAATTATAGCTTTTTAACAATTTATTTCTTCAATATATTGATCAGTATGACATATCGTAAATATTTATAGGTCTATACCTATTAAGTATATTTTTCAAGATTTTAGTTTTGGTTATAATATGCAGTTATTTTTCTAATCTCTTGGGCATCTAGATATTTTTTTTTTTTGGCACCATCTAGATACTTCCTGCAAATTGATTAGTTTTACAAGTTAACTATTTCATTGATTTTTTTTTTTTTTAAGATTTTTTTTTTTTTTTGGGGGGGGGGGGGGGGGGGGGAGGGGAGCAGACGGGCCACGTCTATTGGTCTTTCATTTGTCCATTTTAATCCAACTTTGTTCTTTGACCCATGTGGGCCTCCCATCGGGGTGGCCTCTGTTGTCGCAGAGCACCTGGTCTGGGCGCCTGTGCTCCAGAGCTCTGGCTTGGTAGTTGGACACATCGATCCAGCCGCTCCGTGGCACATGGGATCTTCCAAGGCCAGGAATCTAACTGGCGCCCCTTGCACTGCAAGGCGGTGTCCTTACCCACTGGACCACCAGGGAAGCCCCATTGATTTTTAAAGATATGTTTCATAAATGTTTTGTGTTAATGTTTATAAGTAAGCGGTTAGGATTTAGAAGTGTGTGTGTGTACATTTGGAGTACCTTTTCATGAAAATGAATGTAATCAAACATAGATGCAGGAACACTGTGCTCTATGAGATTGGCTTTACCTTGAAAAAGATAAACAATATATTGGTATATTCAGCTAGATTAAGCAATTATTCGGAGAATAACACGCAAGTGGCATGCCTAGGTATGAATTGGCAGTTGTTGCTAATGTCTCTTCCAAATATACCTCCATTAAGAAATTTTAGGCAAACTTGCACTTCCCTGGTGGTCCACTGGGTAAGGAAACCCACACCTTGAAGCCATGTGCCGCAATTAGCTCAATCATTTGCATTGATATAATGGTTGAGAATTAAATGGCATTTGACAAAATGTTTTTACTGTAAATAAACTCATATAATACACTTAAACTAGAAAATAAAGATAAATAATTTATTAAATCAACATTCATTATGTACTGGAACAATGAAATTAACTTACTAAAACTTTTTTTCAGTTTAATATAAATCCTAATAGAGTCATAAATTTGCAATTATAGCTTTTTAACAATTTATTTCTTCAATATATTGATCAGTATGACATATCGTAAATATTTATAGGTCTATACCTATTAAGTATATTTTTCAAGATTTTAGTTTTGGTTATAATATGCAGTTATTTTTCTAATCTCTTGGGCATCTAGATATTTTTTTTTTTTGGCACCATCTAGATACTTCCTGCAAATTGATTAGTTTTACAAGTTAACTATTTCATTGATTTTTTTTTTTTTTAAGATTTATTTATTTATTTTGGGGGGTGGGATGGGGAGGGAGGGGAGCAGACGGGCCACGTCTATTGGTCTTTCATTTGTCCATTTTAATCCAACTTTGTTCTTTGACCCATGTGGGCCTCCCATCGGGGTGGCCTCTGTTGTCGCAGAGCACCTGGTCTGGGCGCCTGTGCTCCAGAGCTCTGGCTTGGTAGTTGGACACATCGATCCAGCCGCTCCGTGGCACATGGGATCTTCCAAGGCCAGGAATCTAACTGGCGCCCCTTGCACTGCAAGGCGGTGTCCTTACCCACTGGACCACCAGGGAAGCCCCATTGATTTTTAAAGATATGTTTCATAAATGTTTTGTGTTAATGTTTATAAGTAAGCGGTTAGGATTTAGAAGTGTGTGTGTGTACATTTGGAGTACCTTTTCATGAAAATGAATGTAATCAAACATAGATGCAGGAACACTGTGCTCTATGAGATTGGCTTTACCTTGAAAAAGATAAACAATATATTGGTATATTCAGCTAGATTAAGCAATTATTCGGAGAATAACACGCAAGTGGCATGCCTAGGTATGAATTGGCAGTTGTTGCTAATGTCTCTTCCAAATATACCTCCATTAAGAAATTTTAGGCAAACTTGCACTTCCCTGGTGGTCCACTGGGTAAGGACAACACCTTGCAGTGCAGTGGGTGCTGGTTCGATCCCTGGCCTAGAAAGATCCTATGTGCCGCATAGTGGCTGGATTTATGTGTCCAAGTACCTAGCCAGAGCTCTGGAGTGCATGCGCCAGAGGTGGTGCTCTGCAACAAGGGATGCCACTTCGATGGGAGGCCCACACAGGCCAAAGAACAAAGATGGATGAAAATAAATAAATAAAAGAGCAATAGAGGTGGACAAAAAAGAAAGAAAGAAAGAAAGAAATTTCATGCAAACTAGGGAGAGAATACTTATAGGTGAAGTATATAAAAAGCCATCACTGAGACTCCCATAATCCATTTACGAGACACTTTTAAACGTCTCGAAATAAAGTGTAACACACACACACACACACACACACACATGTATATTTAGCAGAGTAGAATTTTTGTTTAAAAAAGTATGGGATGACTACAAATGAAAATTTGCTTTGGAGCATAACACCTGTGATATCAGTCCCCTAGAATTTGCAGTTCCTGAGCAGAGCAACAACTACTCTGTGGGTGATAGTCAACATGCAAAAATAAATGAGTTAGCTACCAACAGTGAATTTTTTCTCAATTATGGGTTAATCAGGGCTTCCCAGGTAGCGCGAGGGATAAAGAATCCACCTGCCAATGCAGGAGACAGGATTTCCATCCCTGAGTTGGGAAAATCTGCTGGAGGAAGGCTTGGCAACCCATTCCATTATTCTTGCCTGGAAAATCCCATGAACAAAGGAGTTGGGGGACTGCAGTGTATTGGGTTGCAAAGAGTCAGATGCAACTGAGGTGATGAAGCACATAGCACTCACACAAAGGATAATTCAGTGTGTGTTTTATATAGTTTCAATACTTAGCTTTAGTTTCCAACTATTCTGCAATAACTTTGAATTTTGTATATATTCTTGTTAAATAAAATATGTACTATGAAAATAATTCTCTATAAAGAAGCATTAGGGAGGGGACATATGTATAATTATGGTTGATTCATGTTGATGTTTTCAGTAAACAACAAACTCTGTAAAGCTATTACCCTTCAATTAAAAAAATAAAGAAGTGTTCATTCACTTAAGACTTCTAAGAAAATCACATCTAAACAAATATACTGATAATGTTTGAAATATACAAAAATGTTTCTATAATTTTAGCTATCAACATACTAATCTTAAAATTGGTTTTATTTTCTTTGCTTAACTTTGGCTTCTCTGGTGACTCAGATGGTAAAAAATTTGTCTGCAGTGAGGGAAACCTGGGTTTAACCTGTGATTTGGGAAGACCCTCTGGAGGAAGGCACGGTAATCCACTCCATTATATCTTGTTTGGAAAATCCCCATGGACAGAGGAGGCTGGTGGGTTACAGTTCATAGAATTACAAAGAGTTGGACACGACTGAAGTGACTGAGCATGCAAACAGTACACTGCTTAATTTCATGGTACCTGGAAAATTTTATAACCCCCCCACAAATTCAAACAGTGAAAATTTCTGAGGCTGAACCTGGTAAAAAGCCAAGATAACTTTATAATAAATTACAGAAGCACAGAATAAAGGCAAGCAGTGGAAATAATGACAAGGATTTTCTCCTCTGTGATATTTAGTTGTTCATAATATTGGTTTAGGGGTCAAATATGATAGGAATAGTTTTCTAGCTCTACCATTTACTATCTGTATCTTTTTTCAAAATTACTTAATGTCTGAACTTCTGTTTGCAAAATAGAATTAGTAATAGCTACCTCACTAGATTTTTATTAGTATTATATAAAAAAATATATAAAGTCAATTAGGTCAGGGGGTAGAGAAATATCTCAAAGTAGGAATTATGATTAATATATAAAGTTTAAATCTTTATCAATAAAATAATTAGTAGCTTTAATTACTGGACTTTCTTGCCAAAATGAAGCTCATTCCAATGATCTTCCTGATTTCCTGAGGAAGTCTCTCTCTTAATTGCTTATGCCTAAAGAAGTTAAGAAATCTCTTGGATATTTAATTAAGAATTCCCAATATTCTTGTTATAATTACAGAAAACACAGCCTATGTTAACATGCAATATGCAGAACACGTTTATGTACTATGAAAATAATTCTCTATAAAGAAGCATTAGGAGGGAGATATATATAATATATGGTTGATTCATGTTGATGTTTTCAGTAAACAACAAACTCTGTAAAGCTATTACCCTTCAATTAAAAAAATAAAGAAGTGTTCATTCACTTAAGACTTCTAAGAAAATCACATCTAAACAAATATACTGATAATGTTTGAAATATACAAAAATGTTTCTATAATTTTAGCTATCAACATACTAATCTTAAAATTGGTTTTATTTTCTTTGCTTAACTTTGGCTTCTCTGGTGACTCAGATGGTAAAAAATTTGTCTGCAGTGAGGGAAACCTGGGTTTAACCTGTGATTTGGGAAGACCCTCTGGAGGAAGGCACGGTAATCCACTCCATTATATCTTGTTTGGAAAATCCCCATGGACAGAGGAGGCTGGTGGGTTACAGTTCATAGAATTACAAAGAGTTGGACACGACTGAAGTGACTGAGCATGCAAACAGTACACTGCTTAATTTCATGGTACCTGGAAAATTTTATAACCCCCCCACAAATTCAAACAGTGAAAATTTCTGAGGCTGAACCTGGTAAAAAGCCAAGATAACTTTATAATAAATTACAGAAGCACAGAATAAAGGCAAGCAGTGGAAATAATGACAAGGATTTTCTCCTCTGTGATATTTAGTTGTTCATAATATTGGTTTAGGGGTCAAATATGATAGGAATAGTTTTCTAGCTCTACCATTTACTATCTGTATCTTTTTTCAAAATTACTTAATGTCTGAACTTCTGTTTGCAAAATAGAATTAGTAATAGCTACCTCACTAGATTTTTATTAGTATTATATAAAAAAATATATAAAGTCAATTAGGTCAGGGGGTAGAGAAATATCTCAAAGTAGGAATTATGATTAATATATAAAGTTTAAATCTTTATCAATAAAATAATTAGTAGCTTTAATTACTGGACTTTCTTGCCAAAATGAAGCTCATTCCAATGATCTTCCTGATTTCCTGAGGAAGTCTCTCTCTTAATTGCTTATGCCTAAAGAAGTTAAGAAATCTCTTGGATATTTAATTAAGAATTCCCAATATTCTTGTTATAATTACAGAAAACACAGCCTATGTTAACATGCAATATGCAGAACACGTTTCATAAAACAAATTTAAATGGGTATAAACTCAGATGTCCCTGAAGGCAGTTCCCAATCAGCCTACTGCTAAGTGGAATACCCTCAGAATTGCATTAAACTTTTTGATTAAACATAAAAAAAAGCTCTTGTTAAACAGCCATAATTAAATATCTCATAACTGAAATATGAGAGGCAGATGTGTGTGTGTTTGTGTGTGTGTGTGTGTCTGTGTCTGTGTCTGTGTGAATGTGTGTAGGACAGACCATACGCCCCATTTTTAAAGAATAGTTAACTAATTGTCTGTTGTTTGCAATATGTGTGGAAAAAGCCTTCTCTTTGGTCTTGATTCAGGTTAGATAGCTAAAATTCCTTTATCTCTCATCCATGGGGTTTACAAGGTATTATGAATACCTATTACATTTTATTTATTCATAGTTAAATGATTCTATACACATTTGAGTCAGCACAAAAATAGAATTCCAGAGTTCAATTAAAAATAGTTTATGTTTTATGGACGTACCACATCCTGGGGTGTCATCATTAGTCTCAGTAAAGAATTTGTATCTCTGAATCTTGTTATAGCTCAACCACGTACCTAGAATAAAGCTAAAGTTTCTCAGTGACGTCCAACTCTTTGTGAACCATAGACGACCCATGGAATTCTCCAGGCAAAAATACTGGAGTGGGTAGCCATTTCCTTCTCCAGAAGATCTTCCTACCCAGGGATCTAATCCAGTTCTCCTGCATTGCAAGCAGATTCTTTGGCATCTTAGCCACCAGGGAAGCCCAAGAATACTGGTGTGTGTATCTATCCCTTCTCCGGGGCATCTTCCAGACTCGAGAATCAAGTCTGGATCTCCTGCATTGCAGCCTGATTCTTTTCCAGCTGAGTTATCAGGAAAGCAACCACTCATGATAAGTTCAAAAATAAATATTTCCTTTATAACTAGCTAGTTTTGGAACTTGTTTGTTAATTTCCTGGTAAAAAACAGAAACTTTCTTAGTTAGTGGTAGACAAAATTGCAATAGTTTATTTTCTTCCTTGGCATCGTTTATCCAGTTTCCATCCTAATGCGAACTTTTTAATACTATGACTTTTAAACTTTCATTGTGCATGACTAACACCTGTGTTGCCTTTCTAAAAATGATTTATCCTAAACCCAACATGGGGATGTTTTGGATTTTCGATTGATGACTGAATTATCATATTTTATTACAACACACTAATGGCTCAAAAAGCTAAAAGAAAACAACAACAACAAAAAAAAAACCCTCAAAATAGTAGTAAAAGGTAGTACTAAGGAACGAAGGAGAAAATTGTCCCTAAAACCTACAGTGAAAACAAGCCAAAACTCCTTCACAAATTATTAAATCTCACACTACAGGGAGTGTCCACATTTGTATTCTACACATGCATGAGTTTGTCTTTTATCTTCTAACTTTTCCCCTTAAAAATCTCAAACATTTATTTATTATGATTCTATACACATTTGAGTCAGCACAAATAGAATTCCAGAGTTCAATTAAAAATAGTTTATGTTTTATGGACGTACCACATCCTGGGGTGTCATCATTAGTCTCAGTAAAGAATTTGTATCTCTGAATCTTGTTATAGCTCAACCACGTACCTAGAATAAAGCTAAAGTTTCTCAGTGACGTCCAACTCTTTGTGAACCATAGACGACCCATGGAATTCTCCAGGCAAAAATACTGGAGTGGGTAGCCATTTCCTTCTCCAGAAGATCTTCCTACCCAGGGATCTAATCCAGTTCTCCTGCATTGCAAGCAGATTCTTTGGCATCTTAGCCACCAGGGAAGCCCAAGAATACTGGTGTGTGTATCTATCCCTTCTCCGGGGCATCTTCCAGACTCGAGAATCAAGTCTGGATCTCCTGCATTGCAGCCTGATTCTTTTCCAGCTGAGTTATCAGGAAAGCAACCACTCATGATAAGTTCAAAAATAAATATTTCCTTTATAACTAGCTAGTTTTGGAACTTGTTTGTTAATTTCCTGGTAAAAAACAGAAACTTTCTTAGTTAGTGGTAGACAAAATTGCAATAGTTTATTTTCTTCCTTGGCATCGTTTATCCAGTTTCCATCCTAATGCGAACTTTTTAATACTATGACTTTTAAACTTTCATTGTGCATGACTAACACCTGTGTTGCCTTTCTAAAAATGATTTATCCTAAACCCAACATGGGGATGTTTTGGATTTTCGATTGATGACTGAATTATCATATTTTATTACAACACACTAATGGCTCAAAAAGCTAAAAGAAAACAACAACAACAACAAAAAAAAAAACCCTCAAAATAGTAGTAAAAGGTAGTACTAAGGAACGAAGGAGAAAATTGTCCCTAAAACCTACAGTGAAAACAAGCCAAAACTCCTTCACAAATTATTAAATCTCACACTACAGGGAGTGTCCACATTTGTATTCTACACATGCATGAGTTTGTCTTTTATCTTCTAACTTTTCCCCTTAAAAATCTCAAACATTTATTTATTATTATTTTTTTACTATCAAGTAGCTCAGCTTATTATAGTCAATAAAGCATATATTTTTGTCTGTTAATCACACAAGACAATGTCTTCACACAGATTATTTTGTAATATTCCTAAATTTGTTTTTCTTTGCAATTAAACACAGGTTACTTGAGAATTAATTTTGGCTTGAAATTAAGGATAGGATACTTATGGGACCTATGCATGCCTTTTAATTGTATTTCCTTTTTTGATATCTAAAATTATCAACAATTTCACTTTTCCTTCTCCTTTTATTTTTATCTCACAGTAAGATCAACCACCCTGCTATGCAGGAGGTACAAAGACTGGAGTTTGATCTTTGTGTTGGGAAGGTGCCCTGGAAGACAGTATGACAACCCACTCCAGTATTCTTGCCTGGAGAGTCTCATGGACAGAGTAGCATGGTAGACTACAGTCCATGGGGTCACATAGACTCAGACACCAGGCACAACTGAGCAAAGGAGCATAGAGGTTCCTCTGTCAGTGAGATATCTCAGGTAAAAACAGTGGAGTGGGTTGCCATTTCCTTCTTCAAGGGATGTTTCTGACCCAGGGATTACACTCATGTCTTTTGCACTTTCTGCAGTGGCAGGCAGATTCTTTATCGTTAGTGCCACCTGGAAAGTCCTAAAATTTTGAAAGTCCTAGTTAGTTTAATTTAGACAGTCATAACAGACCCCAGTAAAAGGATTTTCTTGCCTGTTTCCAAGTGCAGAAATTATTTATCTTTGTCTATATTGTCCTACACAGCATTTCTCACCCTAAATAAATTAAAATGCATTTGAAAAGGCAACATAAAACACTTTGAAGAGGTAAGATGATTGTCAGAACACTCAAACGATAAATAGAGACATTAGAGCTATCTGATATGGACTGTGAAATAATTTTGATTATTGTGTGAAAGGTTCTAAATAAAACCTTGGCCACAGAATCAACATCATCAGTGTCAAAAATTGTAAGAAAGTATCAAATAGAAATGCAAGAAATGAAAAAGGTTCTGCCATCAGAAATGAAGAATGCCTCATGTGATGTCATCAATACATATGACATAGAGAAAAATAGAGTCAAATGCTTGAAGACAGGCCAAGAAACATTAGTCAATTTGAAGTACACATACACATACACACACACAAAAAAATAGCACATGTGCCTGAATATGCATCAAATGAAATGAGCAACCAAGCACAAGTCTTATTGGTACCAATTTTCTTTTTATTCAGTTTTAAATCTATTTGGTGACTTCATAGAAACAGATAACACACATTCTATACTATCATGTAATAGTGTAAGCCTGGATGATTTTTGCCCTTCTATCTAGTTGAAAAGTGTTATGAAGGTAGAATAAAACAAAAGATCTATTATTAACACAAATATAGATCAAAAATTACATGATGAAAGATAGTATGTAGTTACTTTAGAATAATAATTTACAATAAACCTTCCAGTAAGAGTGAAAGAAACACGTGGAAATTCCTCAGCAATATAAAAATAATCAGGCCAGTGGCTAAAGGCAAAAAGAATAGAAAAATTGAGAAAATAGCATAAATATTTTTTTAAAAAAGCAGACCTCATTGCATCACCCTGTGTATTCTCTGTGTGCTGGTGGCTAACTTTTATTTTGCAATTGGGCCAGTTTGAAAAAAATCTGACTGAACTGTTTCAGATATTTGGAGTTCAAGATATCTTTTATGAGTAAAGAAGTAAAAAGGAAGCTTGGGAACATTTGATTCATATCAGTACTCATGCCCATTTATGTTTACTTAACCCTCTGCAGTCAAGCTCCTTTGTGTCAAGTCTAGACATCCGTAATCATAAGGCATGAGGATATTTATATACTATTTAAAGGAAACACACCGTCTTTATATATATTCTTAAAAAAAGTCTTTATCTAAATGTTTTCAGAATGTTTACATCTGCAGATTTTTCTCTGATATAAAATCTTGTAAGAGAGAAATTCACTGTGAAACAAAATTATTCATCATTAGAGATACTAGTTGCACTACAGAGAAAATTGGAAGCAGTTAGGGGGAGCTAGAAGCAGTTGGAAGAGATTTTTAAAAGGTCTGCCATTCAGCTCAAGTTATTTTATTTTTCATTTAGCATTATTCCTTACGTGGTCAGTATTAAGTATCTAATAAGAAAAGATTTTTGAATCCATGACTCTGAATAGTTATACATATCTAAATAGGTGCTGTGAATACCAAATTTCAAATGTAAAGAGAGCATGAATTTCAAAGTCTAAACTCTGAGTTCTACTCTAAGTTCTGATATTTACTAGGTGTGTTTGCTTTGTAAATTACATCAACCTTCAGGGACTCAATCTCAACACTTCCAAAAGGCTATTGTTACAAGATTACTAAGGTCTAAAATAGATACAAGGTGTGAAATTACTTTTTACTCTACTTCATACAAATGTAAATATATATTTTAAGTACTTTAATAAGTTTTGCCAAGCTGCTTACATTTCTTCAAGGAAATCCCAGTGGTTTGATGCCATGTGTTATGGTTCTTGAGGGAATGATCAAAGAATCATTACTCAGTTTCCATGGCACTAGAGGTGGGAATATTACATCCCATACGCCCACATCATTGGAACCAAAGGAAGAACACCTCTCTGCTAGTGAGACTGTGAAGATGTGAACTAGATGGGAAAAAAATAAAAATAAAAATAAGACCTACATACAGAGAGAGGCTATCCTTAAGATGAGAAGAATGCTGGCATCCTCTTGCCACCAACCTATCAGGTCTCTGTACCTGAGGTCTTCTTGCTCTACAGATGGTTTTATTACTTGGGCCAATTTTTTTTTTTCTTTTTTTTTTTGCCTAAACTGAATCACATTGACTTTTTGTTACCCACAAGCAGAAATTATTTCCTAGATTAAGAAGCACATTCTCAACCTTCTTTGTCTTGCTGATGGTGCTTCATCCCCCTTCTGACAAGTATATTATTTTCTGAGATTTTAAACGTATTCTTTATTAAAAATAAATTTAATTTAAATTTGAGGAAAAATATGTGCTAGTTAACACAACCAGCTTTTCCATAATGAAAACAGAAAATGACGGAGACAAAGCAGATCTGTCTTTTCAAAGATAGTACCCTGAAGGGAAATTTGGTTCAGTCAGAATCATTCTGTTTAACTCCTGTCACAGTACAAAGCCCTGAGTCCATGAGAGCTAATCTAGTCTAGTATTGCATTTTCATTGGTTTATTTGTCACCAAAAGAAGAGAAAAATGCTATGATCTTATGCAGAAATGAGTATATCACATTTACGTATTTTCTCTAAATCTAATCTGTGGGTGACACTTTCAAATTCTATTATTGTAGTAAAATTTTACTGTAAGTTCTATACTATGATCTTTCTAAATAATTTATTAATTATTTCTAATTGTTTTTCATGCATTTCAAAGTTTAAAAGTTTCACTTTTTAGTTATTGCATTTTCTTCTTTAAAAAATGTCTTCCTTATAAGTGCCATACTTCCATTAAAAATAAAAAAATATCTTTGTGATGTATAACACTTATTTTTAAAAGTAAGTGAAATATATTCCAACTGTATGAAATGTATGTGCTTTATGAATTGTTATAATAAAAACAGAAAATCTTTTGAAGGGAATTTTTAAAAGAAATAGCATAATATTAAATTTTATTTTAAGTGATAAAATCTTAGGATAAATTTTAATATATATTATAATAAATGTAGACATTCAATTTTATGTTAGAAAGAAATGTTTAGTATATGTACAATATGTGTACTTAGTTGCTCAGTCATGTTCAACTCTTGGTGGCCCCATGAACTTTAGACCATCAGGTTCCTCTGTCCCTGAAATTTTCCAGAAAAGAATATTGGAATGGGTTTCCATTTCCTATTCCAGGGGATCACACATGTAATATATACATATATAAAATATCAAACAAATATATCTAGGAGTGTATCTGAAACAGTCTGCCAAGGGGGAAATAAAGAAAGTAACCTAACTACAAATCTACTTTTAATAAGGAATATGCTTCTATCTTGGAAGAAAATTGAAGCACGGATTATCCATTTATGAGACCAATCAGAATATTTCCTTTAATCTTTAAAATCTATAATTCAAGAAAGTTTATCAGTGTGTATTTTTTAAGAATGAAAACAGTCAAAGATAGAAAAGCAGAAATTTCAAATAGGGAATCATTTTATAAATTACTGGTTTTATTAATATATCCATTATTTTTCCCACAGATTTTTAGCAATTTTCCATTAAGTAGCTTGGATTTTAGGTTTACAATCATCCACAAATGGTAATTTTATATTATTTTGATTTTTTAAACCTCTCATCTATTTGTATTTGCTAACCTTGTACTTAGTTGCTCAATCTTGTCCGTCTGTTTGCGACCCCATGGACTGTAGCCTGCCATCTCCTCTGTCCATGGGAATTTTCTAGGCAAGAATAATAGAGTGTGTTGCCATGCCCTTCTCCAGGGCATCTTCCCAACCCAGGGTTCATACTCAGGTCTGCCACATTGCAGGCGGGTTCTTTAGCCAGTTGAATCAGAAGGGAAGCCCATTTTCTAACCATATTTAGCCTTGTTATTCCATTATATGTAATAAAGGAAGAACAGTCATCATTATAAAAACCTGAGTAGACTGTGGGATGCAGCATTTCACTGATACTTTTTTTTTAAATTGGGTCTTGTAAATGATTCCATAATAATTATATATGGATTTCAAATATAAAATTTTCCAAAAAAGAAATGAATAAAACAGGTCTTTTACACATATCTTGGGCCATTCATTCTGCATTAGGACTTCTATCAGAAATATGAATGTGCAAAATATTTGTACCTTTTATTTACTTCCAATTCTAGCTTATAGGCTTACTCACATCTTCAAATTATTAAAATAGATGAATTAATCACTGTAGTGACAAAAATAGTAGAAAATATAAGTAGATATTTGAAAGTAAATACATTTCCATTTCTTCTGTATAATGTGATTTTCCAACCAAAACATGAAGAATCTGTGTACGTGCAATTCTGTTGTTTTATTTGCATGATTAAGAACATTTACTCATTAAACTAGTGTTAAACATCATTTATTCCCATGGAACACATAATAAGTTATTTTGAAACTATTTCACAACAACTTCTCAAATACAATTTTTCTGATTTTATTTACCATTCTAATATGTTCCATTCATACTGTAAATGAAGCAGGTGGAACTTAAACTTTGATAAATTAACACATTTTTCTAAAAAGATCCTTCTTAAGCTAAGGTATTGGCCCTAGGAATTAATTCTAATATGTAATATATTCTTTAAAAAAATCCATTAAAATATCCTGTTAAATCTCTCTAGCAACACACAGTAGAAGAAATTTTATTTATTACAGTTCAAAAATTCTGATAAAATTTATAAATGGTAATTTTATATTATTTTGATTTTTTAAACCTCTCATCTATTTGTATTTGCTAACCTTGTACTTAGTTGCTCAATCTTGTCCGTCTGTTTGCGACCCCATGGACTGTAGCCTGCCATCTCCTCTGTCCATGGGAATTTTCTAGGCAAGAATAATAGAGTGTGTTGCCATGCCCTTCTCCAGGGCATCTTCCCAACCCAGGGTTCATACTCAGGTCTGCCACATTGCAGGCGGGTTCTTTAGCCAGTTGAATCAGAAGGGAAGCCCATTTTCTAACCATATTTAGCCTTGTTATTCCATTATATGTAATAAAGGAAGAACAGTC
Organism: Tragulus kanchil; assembly: GCA_022376925.1. Classification (NCBI taxonomy): domain Eukaryota; kingdom Metazoa; phylum Chordata; class Mammalia; order Artiodactyla; family Tragulidae; genus Tragulus; species Tragulus kanchil. The sequence goes on along the minus strand of JAIOJX010000029.1, from coordinate 77,204,713 downwards.
ATCATTATAAAAACCTGAGTAGACTGTGGGATGCAGCATTTCACTGATACTTTTTTAAATTGGGTCTTGTAAATGATTCCATAATAATTATATATGGATTTCAAATATAAAATTTTCCAAAAAAGAAATGAATAAAACAGGTCTTTTACACATATCTTGGGCCATTCATTCTGCATTAGGACTTCTATCAGAAATATGAATGTGCAAAATATTTGTACCTTTTATTTACTTCCAATTCTAGCTTATAGGCTTACTCACATCTTCAAATTATTAAAATAGATGAATTAATCACTGTAGTGACAAAAATAGTAGAAAATATAAGTAGATATTTGAAAGTAAATACATTTCCATTTCTTCTGTATAATGTGATTTTCCAACCAAAACATGAAGAATCTGTGTACGTGCAATTCTGTTGTTTTATTTGCATGATTAAGAACATTTACTCATTAAACTAGTGTTAAACATCATTTATTCCCATGGAACACATAATAAGTTATTTTGAAACTATTTCACAACAACTTCTCAAATACAATTTTTCTGATTTTATTTACCATTCTAATATGTTCCATTCATACTGTAAATGAAGCAGGTGGAACTTAAACTTTGATAAATTAACACATTTTTCTAAAAAGATCCTTCTTAAGCTAAGGTATTGGCCCTAGGAATTAATTCTAATATGTAATATATTCTTTAAAAAAAAATCCATTAAAATATCCTGTTAAATCTCTCTAGCAACACACAGTAGAAGAAATTTTATTTATTACAGTTCAAAAATTCTGATAAAATTTATTTCATATATGCATTTCTAAGTTAGAGAACATGCTACAGAATTCATGTAATCAAATAATCTTTCTTGTAAAATAATCTTAGGGTCATAACAATACATAAAGTATTAAATTAGCTATTTGAACAGATTTTGAGAGACACAGTTAAGTATCAGATGGTATATCTTAATGGCACTATAAATGTCCTTAATTCATTGCATGCAACTAGAGGCAGAATATTTATATTTTTAGAAATGAATACCAGGTGAATTAATCAATGTAATGGCAATCATAGTAAAAAACTTAATATACATGAAGTAGGATGGATTTTTTTCTGTAATTAATCAATTTGCTATATTATTGGGTTGATATTACATTTACAATCACTCTCTATTGTGAGCCTGAAGTAGTACTTCACTTTGAAAGCACTGAAAATATGTATCACTATAGTCTCATTATAATATTGATACCCAAAGTTTACTTATGACCTTCTATATTTTTATACAGTAGATTTAACTCTAAATATGCAGATACAAACCAAATAACACTGCTAAGTCTTCCTTAAATATTTTCCAGAATAGATACCATTAGGTTATATTTATTAATGTTATTAAACTATAGAACATTGCTTGCAGAGGAAACTAATTATAAAACTAATTTTATTTATAATTAAACTGCATAGTGTCTCCTATGTATTTTTTAGATGTACTGATATTTTATAACATAACGACCATAAGTGATAGAACTCCTTGCTTGCAGTTGTATTCCTTTGGAAATGAGAAAGGGCAATTTTTTCATTATAAAGAACTTTAATATTTCATAATGTCAATGCTATTATTGTGTAATTGATTTCACTTGAAGTGTAATTGGTGAGAACTCATAGATTTTGAAGCTAAGATTAATGATATTTACCTAGGCAATGTTCTTTCTGTGTTGTATTTTTATTCTGCAGAAAGGACATTTCTCATGTTAGCACTACTATTCTTTTCCTTACAAGTCCTATAGCTAGAAAATATAAGTTTTGTGAGTGTTCCAATAAAATTATAATCAGACTTAAAATTGTAATGTTCATGTGTGATCTATGACTATGCTAATAAAGATGTTTGAAGCATTACAATAATTTCCCTTGTAAACTTAATTGTAAGTCATTTTTACAGATGTTTTTCTTAAAAGTAAACTACAATATATTTTTACAGGGTTTTTAAAGATTGAGGGAAGTTAAATGATTCTGATATCATTTGTTAAAAAACTATGCACTATATGTTGATGAGAAATATATATGGAAGCAATTACCAAAATATATAGACAGCAGGCATTTTACAGAAATGTAATGTTAGTAGTTTGAGTTCCTCTAAGATTTTTTTTTTTAAGTAAGTTTGCAAAAAATGCCTTCCTGAGAAACAAAGTTAATAAATAAGTGGTGTCTTATAGTTAGTATATCAATGTTTTTTGAGCAGAAAGAAAATCATATTGTGTATAAAACTACTATTTTCTCATTCTGATCATAAATTTATTTATACTCATTTAAAGTGGAAAATTCTGGCAAGTAAAAATATCCAACTCCATATGTTCATCTGTACTCAATACACATACACAAATTACATGCTAGGTGGCACAATCACCAAACTAGCTAGAATTTTGCCCACTTTTACAAAAATGTACCATTTCAACTTTGCATTCAAGACCCATTTGCTTTGACACAGAAACAATGATAACAGTTTTCTTCTCAGTCAAGTTTCTTGAGTACAGATAACTTTAGCAGTCTTAAGTGAAAAAACAAAGTTATTAGGATATATAAGGGAATCACAAACTCATTTGGAAGCCTAAAGAAACAGATTTGGAAATGAACAAGAAGCAAGAATTCTAGGACTGTGGTCAATGTCAGGCCACAGGAATATCTTCTTTAAAACCTTTTATGAATGCATCTTGCTTTATACTTTTAGTGCAATCATACCAAATACAAATGCTTTAAATACTTTTGCTTTAATATCTCCTACACTTATTTTCACTTTCATAATTAAACACCAATCAGTAGAACTCATAATTGGTACTCAACTAATCTACTTTCAAGGGTAATTGGTGCAATACCCCACCTCTATAAAACATTTCTCATGTTAGCACTACTATTCTTTTCCTTACAAGTCCTATAGCTAGAAAATATAAGTTTTGTGAGTGTTCCAATAAAATTATAATCAGACTTAAAATTGTAATGTTCATGTGTGATCTATGACTATGCTAATAAAGATGTTTGAAGCATTACAATAATTTCCCTTGTAAACTTAATTGTAAGTCATTTTTACAGATGTTTTTCTTAAAAGTAAACTACAATATATTTTTACAGGGTTTTTAAAGATTGGGGGAAGTTAAATGATTCTGATATCATTTGTTAAAAACTATGCACTATATGTTGATGAGAAATATATATGGAAGCAATTACCAAAATATATAGACAGCAGGCATTTTACAGAAATGTAATGTTAGTAGTTTGAGTTCCTCTAAGATTTTTTTTTTTAAGTAAGTTTGCAAAAAATGCCTTCCTGAGAAACAAAGTTAATAAATAAGTGGTGTCTTATAGTTAGTATATCAATGTTTTTTGAGCAGAAAGAAAATCATATTGTGTATAAAACTACTATTTTCTCATTCTGATCATAAATTTATTTATACTCATTTAAAGTGGAAAATTCTGGCAAGTAAAAATATCCAACTCCATATGTTCATCTGTACTCAATACACATACACAAATTACATGCTAGGTGGCACAATCACCAAACTAGCTAGAATTTTGCCCACTTTTACAAAAATGTACCATTTCAACTTTGCATTCAAGACCCATTTGCTTTGACACAGAAACAATGATAACAGTTTTCTTCTCAGTCAAGTTTCTTGAGTACAGATAACTTTAGCAGTCTTAAGTGAAAAAACAAAGTTATTAGGATATATAAGGGAATCACAAACTCATTTGGAAGCCTAAAGAAACAGATTTGGAAATGAACAAGAAGCAAGAATTCTAGGACTGTGGTCAATGTCAGGCCACAGGAATATCTTCTTTAAAACCTTTTATGAATGCATCTTGCTTTATACTTTTAGTGCAATCATACCAAATACAAATGCTTTAAATACTTTTGCTTTAATATCTCCTACACTTATTTTCACTTTCATAATTAAACACCAATCAGTAGAACTCATAATTGGTACTCAACTAATCTACTTTCAAGGGTAATTGGTGCAATACCCCACCTCTATAAAACCTTCAGAACTAAAACTCCTGGCATGTTCGTGAGTCTAGATAGAAGACTCCCCTGCAGCAGACCTGGATACCTCTGATCCAATCAGTTCTCTTGTGCGTAAAGATTGTGATTAAATAAATTTATCAATCCTCCAATTGCATATGTTTAGGTTATAAAACACATGCAACTTTATTTGGAGATAGGACTTTTAGGAGGTAATTGGGATTAAATGAGATCATAAGAATGGAGCCCTAAAGGATCAGTGACCTTATAAGAAGAGGAAGAAAACTTTATTTCTCTTTCCTGTCTCCATGGACACACACTAAAAATGTGAATGCATAGGAAGAAGATGACTAGCTACAGATCTGTAAAGGAACATTTACCAGAAAGTAATAGGCTGACACCTTGATCTTAAACATTCCGGCTTTCAGAAATAGGAGAGAAAATCAACTTCTATTGTTTAGGTCACCAAGTCTATGGTATTTTGTTCTGGTAATGTTAGCAGTCAAATACAAAAAAATTTATGTTAGATGGCTCTATTACTGTATCAGGTGATGGTTGTAAGTTAATGGAGACTGAAAGAAAATTTTATGAAATTTAAGGTGACTGATTGGAAAAATATTCATTAAAGTTTGCTAAAAAAGGTGTTGCCCCTATGGGCAGATAAAATAGACAAGTGTAAAACTGTGGAAAAATAATAAAATTTGGAAAGATTCTCACCTCAATTGTTTTATAATTTTCTTAAAATGATACTATCTTAAATGAATGGAAGAAACAATAATATGTTAATATGTTTATTATAGAAAGAAGTTTATCATGGAACTGCAATCAAAACAAAAATTCTTAAAGATAATGTCTTTGCACACCCTGAAAATACCCATGCATAAGTTAAAATAAAATGTTCTAAGTACATACAAGAAGCAAGAATTCTAGGACTGTGGTCAATGTCAGGCCACAGGAATATCTTCTTTAAAACCTTTTATGAATGCATCTTGCTTTATACTTTTAGTGCAATCATACCAAATACAAATGCTTTAAATACTTTTGCTTTAATATCTCCTACACTTATTTTCACTTTCATAATTAAACACCAATCAGTAGAACTCATAATTGGTACTCAACTAATCTACTTTCAAGGGTAATTGGTGCAATACCCCACCTCTATAAAACCTTCAGAACTAAAACTCCTGGCATGTTCGTGAGTCTAGATAGAAGACTCCCCTGCAGCAGACCTGGATACCTCTGATCCAATCAGTTCTCTTGTGCGTAAAGATTGTGATTAAATAAATTTATCAATCCTCCAATTGCATATGTTTAGGTTATAAAACACATGCAACTTTATTTGGAGATAGGACTTTTAGGAGGTAATTGGGATTAAATGAGATCATAAGAATGGAGCCCTAAAGGATCAGTGACCTTATAAGAAGAGGAAGAAAACTTTATTTCTCTTTCCTGTCTCCATGGACACACACTAAAAATGTGAATGCATAGGAAGAAGATGACTAGCTACAGATCTGTAAAGGAACATTTACCAGAAAGTAATAGGCTGACACCTTGATCTTAAACATTCCGGCTTTCAGAAATAGGAGAGAAAATCAACTTCTATTGTTTAGGTCACCAAGTCTATGGTATTTTGTTCTGGTAATGTTAGCAGTCAAATACAAAAACATTTATGTTAGATGGCTCTATTACTGTATCAGGTGATGGTTGTAAGTTAATGGAGACTGAAAGAAAATTTTATGAAATTTAAGGTGACTGATTGGAAAAATATTCATTAAAGTTTGCTAAAAAAGGTGTTGCCCCTATGGGCAGATAAAATAGACAAGTGTAAAACTGTGGAAAAATAATAAAATTTGGAAAGATTCTCACCTCAATTGTTTTATAATTTTCTTAAAATGATACTATCTTAAATGAATGGAAGAAACAATAATATGTTAATATGTTTATTATAGAAAGAAGTTTATCATGGAACTGCAATCAAAACAAAAATTCTTAAAGATAATGTCTTTGCACACCCTGAAAATACCCATGCATAAGTTAAAATAAAATGTTCTAAGTACATACACGACAACATTTGTGAATATTTACTAAAATTATATATATACAGCTCTTAAACTATCAGAACACATTTAAGCTAATTTTATTATTTTTTTTAACAAAACGTTTCTCTGTACTAGTTTAGTTGTTGTTGTTCAGTTGCTAAATCATGTCTGACTGGAATTTCATGGAATGCAGCAAGCCACACATCCCTGTCCTTCACTATCTCATGGAGTTTGCTAAAACTCATGTTCATCGAGTCAGTGATGCCATTCAACCATCTCATCTCTGTCGCCCTCTTCTCTTTCTGCTCTCAACTTTTCCTGGCATTAGAGTCTTTTTCAATGAGTTGACTCTTCACATCAGGTGGCCAAAGTATTGGAGCTTCAGCTTCAGCATCAGTCCTTCTAATGAATAGTCAAAGTTGATTTCCTTTAGGATTGACTAGTTTGATATCCTTGCTGTCCGAGGGACTCTTGAGAGTCTTCTCCAGCACCACAGTTCTTATTGCTAGCCATCAAACAACAGCATTAAGTTCCTCATCTCTCCAGAATGTACTGGTCATGTCATGTATGCCAAAAGGTCACTATAGCTCTCTTTGTTATGCTTAAGGCAAAAAACATCTGTGAGCAAAGGATTGGCCTGATGCACCACTTGCGAATAAACAGTGATTAAAGGCTCAAGCCTTACCAAATCCTAGCCCAGGTTTTTTGTTAGCTCTCTTTGTTATGCTTATTGACCAATTCCCTCACTACCTGTTAACTAGTTGAGTTAAAATAAAAATCTTTTTGGAAACCATATATACACACACACAAATTCATCATTCAAAAAACTAAACATTTGAAAAGTAAGATCATAGCATTCAGTCCCATCACTTCATGGCAAATAGATGGGAGAAAAATGGAAAGACTGATAGACTTTATTTTCTTTGGATCCAGTATCACTGCAGATTGTGATTTCTGCCACAAAATTAAAAGATGCTTGCTCCTTTGAAGAAAAAATATGACAAAACTAATTAGCATATTAAAAAAGAGTCGTCACTTGCCAACAAAGTTTGCATAGTGTAAGAAATGTTTCTTTCCACTAGTCATGTAGAATTGTTAGAGCTGGACCATAGGGAAGGCTAAGCATTGAAGAACTGATGCTTTCAAATTGTAATGCTGGAGAAGACTCCTGCAAGTCCTTTGGATAGCAAGGAAATCAAGCTAGTCAATACTAAAAGAATTCAACATGGAATATTCATTGGCATGACTGATGCTATACCTGAAGCTCCAATAATTGACCACCAGATGCAAAGAGTCAATATATTGGTAAAGACCCTGATGCTGGTAAAAATTGAAAGAGGCAACAGAGGATGAAATGTTTGGATGATATCACTGACTCAGTGGACATGAGTTTGAGCAAGCTCTGTGAGATAGTGAAGTACAACGAGCCTGGTGTGCTGCTGTTCATGGGGCCACAAAAAGTCAGAAATGACATAGCAACTGAACACTAATATTACTTTGATATATAATGTGATCTTTTTGTAGTAGTGTACTTATTGCCATTTTGTTGTTCATTTTTCTGCTTCTGTTATACTTTTCCTCTTCTTTTAGTTTATTTCCATGTAGTTTTATGATTTTCTTTGGTGGTATGCTTGTATTTCCTTCTTTCTAATTTGTGTGCGTCTGTGGTTCAGTCAGAAAAAATCTGCCTGTTGATACAAGAGATGCAGGCCTGATCCCTAGCTTCAAAAAATCACCTGGCAGAGGAAATGACAGTCTGCTATAGTATTCTTGCCTGAAAAATCCCATGGGCCTAGGAACCCAGTGGGCTACAATCCATGGGGTCGAGAAAGAGTTGGACACAACTGAGCATGCATGTATTGTGGATTGACCATCTGTAGTTATCATGGGTTTGATATATGAAAATCGAAACTTTAAACAATTTTTGAAAAGTAAGATCATAGCATTCAGTCCCATCACTTCATGGCAAATAGATGGGAGAAAAATGGAAAGACTGATAGACTTTATTTTCTTTGGATCCAGTATCACTGCAGATTGTGATTTCTGCCACAAAATTAAAAGATGCTTGCTCCTTTGAAGAAAAAATATGACAAAACTAATTAGCATATTAAAAAAGAGTCGTCACTTGCCAACAAAGTTTGCATAGTGTAAGAAATGTTTCTTTCCACTAGTCATGTAGAATTGTTAGAGCTGGACCATAGGGAAGGCTAAGCATTGAAGAACTGATGCTTTCAAATTGTAATGCTGGAGAAGACTCCTGCAAGTCCTTTGGATAGCAAGGAAATCAAGCTAGTCAATACTAAAAGAATTCAACATGGAATATTCATTGGCATGACTGATGCTATACCTGAAGCTCCAATAATTGACCACCAGATGCAAAGAGTCAATATATTGGTAAAGACCCTGATGCTGGTAAAAATTGAAAGAGGCAACAGAGGATGAAATGTTTGGATGATATCACTGACTCAGTGGACATGAGTTTGAGCAAGCTCTGTGAGATAGTGAAGTACAACGAGCCTGGTGTGCTGCTGTTCATGGGGCCACAAAAAGTCAGAAATGACATAGCAACTGAACACTAATATTACTTTGATATATAATGTGATCTTTTTGTAGTAGTGTACTTATTGCCATTTTGTTGTTCATTTTTCTGCTTCTGTTATACTTTTCCTCTTCTTTTAGTTTATTTCCATGTAGTTTTATGATTTTCTTTGGTGGTATGCTTGTATTTCCTTCTTTCTAATTTGTGTGCGTCTGTGGTTCAGTCAGAAAAAATCTGCCTGTTGATACAAGAGATGCAGGCCTGATCCCTAGCTTCAAAAAATCACCTGGCAGAGGAAATGACAGTCTGCTATAGTATTCTTGCCTGAAAAATCCCATGGGCCTAGGAACCCAGTGGGCTACAATCCATGGGGTCGAGAAAGAGTTGGACACAACTGAGCATGCATGTATTGTGGATTGACCATCTGTAGTTATCATGGGTTTGATATATGCAGACCTGCGAGTGTTACCTATTAAATTGATAGCCATTTAAATTAAAACACATTCTTAAAGATCTTCATTTTTTATCCTACTTCATTGCACTTTATGTTTTCCATGTTATATTTTATATTTTCATGTACATTTGCTAACTGCTCATTGAAGTTTGATAAATATTAAATTTCTTAACTTTTAATCTTCATATTAGCTTTTCTAAGCATTTGATTCACAGTCTTAACTATTTGTCTTTAGTGAGGAGATTTCTCCTGTTGTATAAATTCTTATTCCTATCAGCCTTTTCATTTCCACTATAAAAAGACCCTCTAATTTTTATTTTTTAATTTTATTTTTTATTTTTTTTGGGGGGTGGAGTGGGGAGGGAGGTCACTTCTATTAGACCCTCTAATTTTTCATTAGGGTTTGTTTAGGACTAAACTCTTAGATTTCACTGTTTTGAGAAATATTTTTATCTCCTTTAATTAGAATGGTAAGCTTTCATTTTAGAGAATCAAGTAGTAGTTTTGTTGTTGTTTTAATTTCAGTATTTGAAATATATCCTGCCACCCAATCTGTCCTGTAAAGTCTTTTTGCATGAAAAAAAAAAAAATCAGTTGATAGTCTTATGGGATTCCCTTGTATAAGATTCTACTCATTTTCAGCTTTAGGAATTTATTAGTAGTGATTTATATCAACTTTGATTTTTTCCCCTTTCTGTCTCTCTGATTTTTTGGAACCATCATATGCAAAAATCAGCTTGTTGTTGTTCCAGAGAGTCTTTAAACTATCTTATTTTTCTATATATATATATATATTTTTGCTTTTATGATTATGTGATTTCCATTTTCCAGATCATTTATATATTCCTTTGTATCCCCTAGTCTACAGTTGATACCTTCTAGTGAATTTTTATTTCAGATATTTTATTTTTTTATATGACTAGTTTATACTTTTTATGAAAGTTTATAATTTCTTTACTATTTTGCTTAATATTTTCCTTATTAAAATTCTTATTGTGCTCATATTTTTTTTTTCCAAATTCAGTCAACATTATTTTTATTAATGCTTTGAACTCACCATCTGGCAGATTATTTATCTCTATTTCCTTATGAGCTTTTTAAAATTTGTCCTTTGTCATTTCATGTTAAGCCAATTCGTTTTTCTTTTAATTTTATTTAACTCAGTCTCTATGAATTTAAGTAGAACAGTTACCTATTCTGCTCATAAAACGATGTCCTTTTACATGTATGTCTCTATGTACCTTGTGTGTGGTCAGTGACTTTGGTGAGAAAACTGGATCTGAAGTCAGCATAGGTCAAATCTTCTCCAAGTTTGTCCTTGCTGCTACCTTGGTGGGAAGCAAGTCTGGGAAGGAGAAGCTAAAGTCAGAGTTAGTTGTGAACTAGGTCTTCCTCTTCTCTTCTGAGTGATTACCATAGTTCAGGGGTCAAGGTTAAGGGCAAAGTAGTAGAAGCCCAAAGGTCAGGTCTAAGCTGATCTCTAAGTGTGCAATGTGCCCCAGCAATGGTCCCTCCACCCTGGTGGAGAGCAGCAGAACTAGAGGAGCTGGCATATATACCAGGTGTAGTCACAGCATGCGGGGACCTTCCGCAGAAAGGAAAGGCAGCGGGATTGCCCCCGGCTGAACCGGGACATCTCAGAGAAAGGCAAATCTTGAACTGCCAGCCCCGCAGCCCCCTGGCTGAAGGCAGGGGACAATCAGACGCCATAGGGGTTCCGTCGGAGCGGTTCCACTTTATTAGAGTAAACTAACAGTTTTTATAGGCAAACGAAAGGGGGGGTTGCAAGGGACTTCCTATAGTTACACCAATCAAGCTAAAGGTCGAGCAACCACGCATTTACATTGCAATAGGAACTCATGGTGAGCCTGCATTGCCTAGAGCTCAGAAACCAGGGGGATCAATCAGTAGTTTTGACAATGGACCTTAGATCATGCCCTGTCTCTTCCTGTAGGCATCCTTTTAGCACCAAACTGCAAATATGTGCTTAAGTTTCCCTATGCTTGCAAAGGCCCTCTTACCTTCAGGGCCCCACAGCAGCAATCTAGTCAGAGCCTCTGGCTGCTCCCTATCAACTGCCTGCAATAGCATGCTGACAGTGGCCAACTTCATCTTGCTCAGATACAGATTTAGGGAAAAGTGCAAGCCAGCCTTTTTCCTGTCTGTATGCTTTCCTCATCAGTAGCATCTCAGTATCAATGGAGAACAGTGCTGGCACAGAAGAGGGTGGAGTGAACATCTGGTAAAAGTCGGGTGCATACTGCAATAGTAAGGATAAGCCAGTCAGAGCTCCAGGAAACTTTTACTTAACCAGCTTTGCATGAAGCCTGGCAATGCCTGCCTTTGCCCTCTTCAGAGACAAGGTAAGGTCTAGCCTTCCTTCATTTTCTCTAAGTGTATCCTCTCTGCTTGGCAATGTCAGTAGACCTTCTGGATAAGGTAAAAGTTTGTCCTTGCTGCTACCTTGTGGGAAGCAAGTCTGGGAAGGAGAAGCTAAAGTCAGAGTTAGTTGTGAACTAGGTCTTCCTCTTCTCTTCTGAGTGATTACCATAGTTCAGGGGTCAAGGTTAAGGGCAAAGTAGTAGAAGCCCAAAGGTCAGGTCTAAGCTGATCTCTAAGTGTGCAATGTGCCCCAGCAATGGTCCCTCCACCCTGGTGGAGAGCAGCAGAACTAGAGGAGCTGGCATATATACCAGGTGTAGTCACAGCATGCGGGGACCTTCCGCAGAAAGGAAAGGCAGCGGGATTGCCCCCGGCTGAACCGGGACATCTCAGAGAAAGGCAAATCTTGAACTGCCAGCCCCGCAGCCCCCTGGCTGAAGGCAGGGGACAATCAGACGCCATAGGGGTTCCGTCGGAGCGGTTCCACTTTATTAGAGTAAACTAACAGTTTTTATAGGCAAACGAAAGGGGGGGTTGCAAGGGACTTCCTATAGTTACACCAATCAAGCTAAAGGTCGAGCAACCACGCATTTACATTGCAATAGGAACTCATGGTGAGCCTGCATTGCCTAGAGCTCAGAAACCAGGGGGATCAATCAGTAGTTTTGACAATGGACCTTAGATCATGCCCTGTCTCTTCCTGTAGGCATCCTTTTAGCACCAAACTGCAAATATGTGCTTAAGTTTCCCTATGCTTGCAAAGGCCCTCTTACCTTCAGGGCCCCACAGCAGCAATCTAGTCAGAGCCTCTGGCTGCTCCCTATCAACTGCCTGCAATAGCATGCTGACAGTGGCCAACTTCATCTTGCTCAGATACAGATTTAGGGAAAAGTGCAAGCCAGCCTTTTTCCTGTCTGTATGCTTTCCTCATCAGTAGCATCTCAGTATCAATGGAGAACAGTGCTGGCACAGAAGAGGGTGGAGTGAACATCTGGTAAAAGTCGGGGTGCATACTGCAATAGTAAGGATAAGCCAGTCAGAGCTCCAGGAAACTTTTACTTAACCAGCTTTGCATGAAGCCTGGCAATGCCTGCCTTTGCCCTCTTCAGAGACAAGGTAAGGTCTAGCCTTCCTTCATTTTCTCTAAGTGTATCCTCTCTGCTTGGCAATGTCAGTGTTTGCCTAAGTGGAGAGCTTCTCTAGAACAAGAGGAATGAGAGCCAACCCCCATTCTGGGCATGGGTATGTGCTATGGTAGTCTTAGGAAACTGGCAAGAGAACTCAGGGTGTTATTAGTCTTTTTGTTCCACTTTATTCCTGACACTAAACAAGTGTATATTCCAATATTCATGAGTGGAATCTTGTTTCTTTCAGTCCACTGGTCAGTACACTGGTTTTCAAACCTGCTAAGGAAATGGTCTTCCTGGGCTGGGGTGCCTGATTTGTGATATGAAGTTCTCACTCCCAGTGGAGGATCCCTGACCTAATGATTCTCCATCCTCTTCTGTATCACCTTCTAAGACTATAGGTTCTGAACTAAATGCTTCTCCACACTTTCTACCCAATTCTATATTGATATTTCTTCACAAACTTCACTATGGAATAGTTTTACTGACAGTCTACAGTTTGTTTTCAGCAAGAGTTGTTTCATAGCTAGTACATAAATTTATTTAAAACATATACTTTGTTCTTGTATATTTTTCTGTGTTCAATATTTTCTTATATCAAGTGAGTTTACCTTAATCAAAATATGGTGAAAGAACAGAAAGACATTAAATGAACTCTATTAATGACAACAACAACGACAAAAATCTGGGCTTCCCTAGTGTTCCAGTGGGTAAGGACACTGCCTTGGAGTGCAAGGGGCAATGGTTCAATCCCCAGCCCAGGAAGATCCCATGTGCCACAGAGCAGCTGGACCAGTGTGCCCAATTATGAGCTATGCTCTGGAGCACACGTGCCCAGAGCTGGTCCTCTACAATGAGAGAGGTCATTGTAATGGGAGGCCCACACATACGAAAGAATAAAGATGGATGAAAGTGAATAAATAAATAAGAGCTTGTGGCAAGAAGCTGGAAAAAAAGAAAAGAAAGGACTATATTAAGTTCCTCTAGTTAATATTAGCTCTTTATCAAGAATTGCTTTCTATATTCAAAGATTAAAGCTTAAATACCATGATGCATGTTGGTACTTGTGTCATAGCTGATTAATATCTGTTGCTGTTTAGATGCAAATTCATGTCCGACTCTTCTGGGACCCCATGGACTGTAGCCTACCAGGCTCCTCTGTCTATGGATTTCCCAGTCAAGAATAGTACAGTGGGTTGTCATTTTCCTCTCAGAGAATCTTCCTGGGCTGGGGTGCCTGATTTGTGATATGAAGTTCTCACTCCCAGTGGAGGATCCCTGACCTAATGATTCTCCATCCTCTTCTGTATCACCTTCTAAGACTATAGGTTCTGAACTAAATGCTTCTCCACACTTTCTACCCAATTCTATATTGATATTTCTTCACAAACTTCACTATGGAATAGTTTTACTGACAGTCTACAGTTTGTTTTCAGCAAGAGTTGTTTCATAGCTAGTACATAAATTTATTTAAAACATATACTTTGTTCTTGTATATTTTTCTGTGTTCAATATTTTCTTATATCAAGTGAGTTTACCTTAATCAAAATATGGTGAAAGAACAGAAAGACATTAAATGAACTCTATTAATGACAACAACAACGACAAAAATCTGGGCTTCCCTAGTGTTCCAGTGGGTAAGGACACTGCCTTGGAGTGCGAGGGGCAATGGTTCAATCCCCAGCCCAGGAAGATCCCATGTGCCACAGAGCAGCTGGACCAGTGTGCCCAATTATGAGCTATGCTCTGGAGCACACGTGCCCAGAGCTGGTCCTCTACAATGAGAGAGGTCATTGTAATGGGAGGCCCACACATACGAAAGAATAAAGATGGATGAAAGTGAATAAATAAATAAGAGCTTGTGGCAAGAAGCTGGAAAAAAAGAAAAGAAAGGACTATATTAAGTTCCTCTAGTTAATATTAGCTCTTTATCAAGAATTGCTTTCTATATTCAAAGATTAAAGCTTAAATACCATGATGCATGTTGGTACTTGTGTCATAGCTGATTAATATCTGTTGCTGTTTAGATGCAAATTCATGTCCGACTCTTCTGGGACCCCATGGACTGTAGCCTACCAGGCTCCTCTGTCTATGGATTTCCCAGTCAAGAATAGTACAGTGGGTTGTCATTTTCCTCTCCAGAGAATCTTCCTGAACTAGGGGTTGGACCCTCATCTCCTGGATTGAAGGCAAATTCTTTACTTCCAAGTCAATGCCTGAGATGGCCCTAAATCAAGAAAATAAGCACATTATCTCCACTGAGAGACATAAAGACTGAATTCTTACACTGAACATTTATTAATTCTGTGATATATATTTTGAACCTGTTATTTAGATGTAGTATGATCCTGTTGTGAACTCTTTAAAGAGACTTACTTAATATATCTTTAAGTTTTATCAGATCTTGCAATATTATCTTGTGGTGTGTGTGTGTGTTTGTGTGTGTGTGGACAGATTTTTCATTCTATGGTTCTAGATAATTAATTATAATATATATTATAGCAAATTTTAACATAACTGAAAACCATACTCAGTTATTATAAATGGAAAGAATACTGATTCTTTGATAACTCATCCAAAATCATCAACCTATTTTGCAAAAATATAAGCAAAAGATTACTTAAAATATAGATAATGATTTTGAAAGATTTGTAAATAATATAATTATTAGAAAGCACTCATTTAATGATGTAATAATTTCATTAGTGCAGCAAAACGATATACTTTCAAGAGGGAATTGTTTACTACTAATGTTATTATATAATAAAATGATATTATAGTGTAAATGAGCAATGAAATTATGTAATTTATCCACAATAAGATTTAATAATTATTTAAAATAAAATTGAAAATGCAATTTAAATTAATTTCAATATTTTTTATTTAATAAGTGTCTAACAAAAGTGTATTCTTATCCAACAATTTTACTAGGTAAATGGAAAAACAGATAATGATATGCTATGCTTAAGACAGGGTTTCCCTGGTGACTCAATGGTAAATATTTCACCTGCAATGCAGGAGACACGGGTTCAATCCCTGGTTTAGGAAGATCCCCTGGAGGAAGACATGGCAACCTTTTCATATTACTGCCTAGAGAATCCTATGGAAAGATGTGCCTGGTAGGCTACAGTCCATAGGGTTGCAAAGTCAGACATGACTGAAGCGACTGAGCAGATACACATGCTTAAGGTGAGGAGCTTCACTTTAACTCATCTGGCTAGAATATATTAGCATAATTATTCATTGGTAAGAACACACCAGGCAATTCAAAACCCACCCGCTGATGACTGCACAACAAAATATTAAGATAATATACAACACTGAGAAGCTTACATAATAATAAAATGAGGCCAAGATTTGACCTGGGGAGATTTATCAATTTGAAAAGAGATAAAGGAGATGTTTGACCTTAGTCTAAACAGTCTGAAAAACAAGAATTAAGTCCTAGGACTCACCAACTGTTGAGACCTGACTGCTACCAACCAGATAGAGAAAGTTGAAGAGAACCCTTTCTTGTGGGACTTAGTTCTTGTGAAGGACACAAATAAGACTCTGTTGTCTTACCCATGGCAAAACAAGTACAATGAAGAAAGAACAGAAAGAAAACCTCAAGGGAGAGATGTGCCAAGCCAAGAGAGGCACTGGCACCAAAATGATGAAGTATGGGGTTGTCAAGAAATGGCTTACATATTCATTCAGATGAGATGTGGACTGACAGTTTTTATTTATAGTTATAAGTTACTTCTGTGCATGTCTTTCCCATAATTCAGTCTGTTATAACCAGATGTATACACGAGGCAGTCCAAGGATAGGTAGAAAAATAATTTGCAGGGCTTTCCCGGTGGTCCAGTTGGGGGAGAGTTCGCCATGCAGTGCAGGGGGCTTCAGTTCAATCCCTGGCAAGTGAGGATCCCATGTGCCGCGGAGTGGCTGGATCAGTGTGTGCAATTGCAGGCTGGAGCTCTGGAGTGCGTGTGCCCAGAGCTGGTGCTCTGCAGTGGGGGAGACCACTGCAGTTGGAGGCCCACACATGCCAGGGGGTGGAGATGGATGAAAATAAAAGAATGGAGGACCAATAAAAGAGGCAAAATCAAAAAAAAAAAAAAAAAAAAGAATTTCCAGACAGAGCATTTCAGAAGGGATTGAGCTTATTAAAAGCAAAGAAGATAATGCAAAAAGCAAAGAGATAATGTGGGCATGGTGAGCACAGTGTACCAAGCTCCTGACAGACCAGGGAGAGTAGATATTTTTTTGATATCCAATTTTATAGCCTCAAGATAAGAAGGAAAATCCTGCTGGAATGTTGGCATTTGGTGATTAGTTGGACTGCTTTAGGTTACTGACTGTTGTGGACATCTTTGCCTAATTTGCAGTCAGCAAGCTTGTTAATGATGATGAGAGTTTTGACAACAGTTACAAAGGGGCTTAATTACCTCTGGAAGTGACTTTGGTTCTGGGCTCTGCTTCTGTAGCCTTGGTACAAGGCAGTTGCCCCTGTGATCTTGGAGCAGGATTCAACATTGAATATTTATGAACCTTTAATAGTCTCCCAGTTACCTAAGGTCAATTGTGGACACAGCTATACCTCCAGGGTGCATGTGCCAGTTGGAGAAACCCCTGTAGTTAGTTTGTGTCCGCTGTGCATCTAGAGTATATGCTCCAGAGTTGGAACGCTCACTGTGGTTGTTCTGTACCATATCTGTGAGATCTCCTGGCTCACACTGAGGCCTGCTTGAGGTGGGGTTTAGAAATCCACTTGAATCTTTTTAGGCTAGTTCTGACCTCATTGCATGGGCCTCCCAGGTGGCACTAGTCATAAAGAACCTACCAGACAATACAGGAGACACAAGAGAAGTGCATTTGATCCTTGGGTTGGTAAAATCCCCTGGAGCTGGGGGCATGGAAACCCACTCCACTGTTCTTGCCTGGAGAATTCCATGAACAGAGGAGCCTTGTTTTCAAAGAGTCTGACACAACTGAAGCGACCAAGAACACACACACCATCATTGCACATGCCTCACATCCTACCTAACATAACTAGATGCTGAACTAGGAATGGTGAGAACCAAAAGGAAATAACCTTCCTTCAAACTGTGGCCCCGTATCTCCTCTGTTAGGTGATGGGCATGTATGCTAAGGCATTTCATTCATGTTTGACTCATTGCAACCTTATGAGCTATAGCCTTAACCAGGCTCCTCTGTCCAAGGGAATCTCCAGACAAGAATACTGGAGTGAGTTGTCATGCCCTTCTCCAGAGGATCTTCCCAACACTTGATTTAATCCATTCTCTTATGTTTCCTGCATTAGCAGCAGGGTTCTTTACCACTCACCCTATGTGGGAAGTCCTCTAGGTGGCACTCATACACACAGAAAAGAAACCCCTCAATTTATCAACTTGGCTAGATACAGTCCTCGATTTTTAGTGTCTCTACTTATAGGCAAAATAAAATTCTGCCTGAAGAGATATAGCATTATCCTAAACCTGAAGTAATTTCCACAAATAATATTTCTAACACAGTGCCTGGAGCACAGAGATATCAGACATAAAATCCATAAACTGAAACTTACAGAAACAAAAACTATTATAAAAAGGAATAAGATTTGGGGACACTGTAGATATTTATGTATGGATCCTAGTACTACAAGTTTTAAAGTTCTTTGCTTCACTATGTTCAAGAAGATAAAAGGGGTATACATATGAATGATCTGGGAACATACATGTTGGTGAACAACAAAAATCTGTAAAATCTTGAAAATAAACGAAAAAAAGAGATATATAACTAGATATACACGATGAACAATAGGCTATAAAAGAAGCAAATTGTTAAAAGTATGGTGTATAATTAAGGCTTCTTTCATGCATACTAACAAACTACTGGAAGAGCATTTTTATTTATTTATTTATTTATTTTGGCGGGGGTGGCGAGGGAGGGGGGTGGGCAGGCCACTCCTGTTGGTCTTTCATTTGTCTAGTTTCATCCATCTCTGTTCTTTGGTGTGGGGCCCTTAAGGAAAGAGGGCCTTTGCAAGCATAGGGAAGCTTAAGCACATATTTGCAGTTTGGTGCTAAAAGGAGCCTACAGGAAGAGACAGGGCATGATCTAAGGTCCATTGTCAAAACTTCTGATTGATCCCCCTGGTTTCCGGGCTCTGGGCAATGCAGGCTCACCATGAGTTCCTATTGCAATGTAAATGCGTGGTTGCTCGACCTTTAGCTGATTGGTGTAACTATAGGAAGTCCCTTGCAAACCCCCCTTCGTTTGCCTATAAAAACTGTCAGTTTACTCTAATAAAGTGGAACTGCTCTGACAGAACCCCTGCCTTGTCTGATTTTCCCTGGCATGCACCAGCGGGCTGGAGAGGCACGGCAGCAAGGCCCATCTCTCCGAGATCACCCGGTTCAGCCAGGGGTTCTCTTATGTTTCCTGCATTAGCAGCAGGGTTCTTTACCACTCACCCTATGTGGGAAGTCCTCTAGGTGGCACTCATACACACAGAAAAGAAACCCCTCAATTTATCAACTTGGCTAGATACAGTCCTCGATTTTTAGTGTCTCTACTTATAGGCAAAATAAAATTCTGCCTGAAGAGATATAGCATTATCCTAAACCTGAAGTAATTTCCACAAATAATATTTCTAACACAGTGCCTGGAGCACAGAGATATCAGACATAAAATCCATAAACTGAAACTTACAGAAACAAAAACTATTATAAAAAGGAATAAGATTTGGGGACACTGTAGATATTTATGTATGGATCCTAGTACTACAAGTTTTAAAGTTCTTTGCTTCACTATGTTCAAGAAGATAAAAGGGGTATACATATGAATGATCTGGGAACATACATGTTGGTGAACAACAAAAATCTGTAAAATCTTGAAAATAAACGAAAAAAAGAGATATATAACTAGATATACACGATGAACAATAGGCTATAAAAGAAGCAAATTGTTAAAAGTATGGTGTATAATTAAGGCTTCTTTCATGCATACTAACAAACTACTGGAAGAGCATTTTTATTTATTTATTTATTTATTTTGGCGGGGGTGGCGAGGGAGGGGGGTGGGCAGGCCACTCCTGTTGGTCTTTCATTTGTCTAGTTTCATCCATCTCTGTTCTTTGGTGTGGGGCCCTTAAGGAAAGAGGGCCTTTGCAAGCATAGGGAAGCTTAAGCACATATTTGCAGTTTGGTGCTAAAAGGAGCCTACAGGAAGAGACAGGGCATGATCTAAGGTCCATTGTCAAAACTTCTGATTGATCCCCCTGGTTTCCGGGCTCTGGGCAATGCAGGCTCACCATGAGTTCCTATTGCAATGTAAATGCGTGGTTGCTCGACCTTTAGCTGATTGGTGTAACTATAGGAAGTCCCTTGCAAACCCCCCTTCGTTTGCCTATAAAAACTGTCAGTTTACTCTAATAAAGTGGAACTGCTCTGACAGAACCCCTGCCTTGTCTGATTGTCCCTGGCATGCACCAGCGGGCTGGAGAGGGCACGGCAGCAAGGCCCATCTCTCTCCGAGATCACCCGGTTCAGCCAGGGGCAATCCCGCTGCCTTCCTTTTCTGCGGAAGTACCCCGCACTTTGGCCCATGTGGGCCTCCCATCGCGGTGGTGTCTGCTGTCTCAGAGCACCGGCTCTGGTCGCATGCACTCCAGAGCTCCGGCTCAGTAATTGGACACATCAGTCCAGCTGCTCCGCGCCATGTGGGATCTTCCCAGGCCAGGGATCGAACCAGCGGCCCTTGCACTGCAAGGCGGTGTCCTTACCCACTGGACCACCAGGGAAGTCCCTGGAAGAGTATTTTAAAAATAAACACACACCTGAGTACCACATAGTAAAACAATTAGAGCCCCCAAAAGAAGAAACTTGAAAACAGGTAAAAGAATAAGAGAGAGAGAGAGAGAGAGAGAGGAATAAAAACAGAGAAATACTTCTCAAAGAAGTTTAGCGGAAAGAAAAAAAAAAAAAGTAACTGTGAAAGTTGTTGGATTTTTTACTTACAGTCTTTACAGTAATTATTTTATAATGTATGTCTATGTTGTACCCGAAACACAGAGACCAAACGATAACATAAAGCCGAATTTAGGAGTCTTTATTCTAGCCGGTCAGAGGCTGTCTGAGCTCAAGATGACTCCTGGGTGAAGCCCCGAACAAAGAAGCCGACAGCATTATAAAGGCAAAACCTGCTTCCGGTTGGTTACAATCAGGCCTCTGGTATATTTTGCATAAGCTATCATACAGAAGCAAGAACAGCAGTTAAGCTACTTTAGACCTTATTTGGTAACGGCAGCCATTACTAGGGGAAGGTTGAATGTGGAGTTAGTCACGAACGCTCCTGCCCTAAGCAAAGTCAGTCATGTCTGCTCAGATTTTGCCCAAACTCATATCTGACCCGTTGTGTTTTGCCCAAACTCATATCACCCATTTTTTATACCATGTGCTGGGGTCAACTGGAGGCAAAGATGGAGTATCTTGTATTAGGCTAGTGTATTAGGTATCTTGTATTAGTCTATATTCTACTACTTTTGCTTCCCCGATGGCTTAGTCAGTAAAGAATAGTGCAGGAGACTGCCTACAATGCAGGAGACTTGAGTTCAATTCCTGGATTAGAAAAATCCCCTGAAGAAGGAAAGGGCAACCCACTCCAGAATTCTTGCTTGGGAAATCCCATGAAAGATGACTCTGGTGGGCTACTGTCCATTGGGCGACAGGAGTTAGTGAGCAAACAACAATCACCCATTTTACATCTTATGAAAACAAACTATTTTCTAATCATAGGTATAATCTAGTGATCATACCTCCATAAAAATGTTCAAAATTATTAAAAAAAAGCAATAACAACATCAAAAACAAAATAATTGAGAACTAATTTCACTAAATAATTAATGAATACTGGAAGAAAATAAGGTGATGCATTTTATGTGTTTAAAGACTATAACTGTCAGTGTACAATACTGTACTTAACATACATATTCCTCAGGAATGAAGGTTGAATAAAATATTTTCCATTAAATTTAACAAAAAAAAATAATTTGTGACCAGCTGAACCACACTATAGAAAATACTACTAGTCATAATAGTTTTAATAATTCATGTATAAAATAATACAGGATATAACTCAGGGAGCATTAAGTAGAATTAAATATTTAAAGGTATTCAAGAAGAAGCTGAAAGTATCACCTAACATTAAATTTAAGATTGAAAAGCTCTCTCTAAACAAACAGTCAAAATTAAATAATATTTGAATTATAAGGAAAGAAGAAAAAATCAGGTATATGCAATTTAACAAAAGATATATTTTTTCAATAAATTAGTAATAGACAATTTCAAAAGGAAATCAAGAGAATGATTGCATAAACAGTAGTATCCAAAAGAATAGTACATATATGTGTACATAACTAAACAAGTAAAAGACTTGTGCACTGAGAAACTACAAAGTTTATTTGAAGTAAATTAAAGAAAACCTAAATAAATGGAAAAACATTAAACACACATGGAATGGATAAATTATTATTAAAATGTCAATATCTCCAAAAATGATCTATATATTCAGTATAATCCTTATCAAAATTCTAAAGCCTTTTTTTTTATTGAAATGGAAATGCTAGTTCTCAAATTCACATATTCAAAACTATCCTGAAAAATAAAAATGAAAAATAAAATACAAAAATGAAAAATAAAAATGAAGTGGCAGTACTTAGACTTTCTTGTTGCAATATAATTGAGAGCCCAGAAATAAGTACAAACATCTGTCACTAACTAATCTTCTATAAGAGTGCCAAGATCATTCACTGAGAATGAAAACTCTTTACAAAATTTGCAATAGAA
Organism: Tragulus kanchil; assembly: GCA_022376925.1. Lineage (NCBI taxonomy): Eukaryota > Metazoa > Chordata > Mammalia > Artiodactyla > Tragulidae > Tragulus > Tragulus kanchil. The sequence goes on along the minus strand of JAIOJX010000029.1, from coordinate 77,182,348 downwards.
TAACTGGATTTCCACATGCAAATGAGTGAAGAGGAAGATTTTATTATACATCTCTTAGAAACATATCAAAGAAACAGAAAAACACAAGAATGAAATTTCAGTAAGGTTATGTAAAGTTTGAACACAATAATTAATGAACTTTATTTGCTAAATATACATAAAGCACTTCACTGAACAACTTTATAAGTTGAACACATGAAATAGTTGGGAAATCTGTCTGCTTTACTGTTTGATTTATAAAAATAAAAAGATTTCCCTCAATTCACAAATGTAAGATAAGAGAGGAAATTAAATTACTTTATCTCTAGTTTTCTTTTCTCTCCCTGCTTTTCAGAATTTAAGTATGTCCCTGTTATTGAGGCATTCTATTTTGTTATCCTAATGCTAAATTTCCTTCAGTCTAAGGCTAAAGTTTTCAGTTGCTGACAGAACCTTTGACATAGTTCTCCAAGTGACCTCTCAGCATGCTTAAGATGGTCTCAAGAAAAAAAAAAAATCTAAAATTCATATATGGTCAAATTTATTGTTCCATAGGATTCATACATAAAACTATTATGAAACTGACTAAATATAAAAGTCCTGTTTCAGAATATCTTTCTATGAGTGCTTTTAGGTATTGCTACATGTCTTTTGTGACATGAAAATTTGCTGTAAGTAAAGCTGAGGCAAACTTTATTTTTTATCTTATAAGTTACTTGATGATTTTATCCTAGCCATGGAAGAAATATTTATAATTGAAGACTAAATCTGTTATTAGATTATACTGTGGTATTGACTCTTCTCTGTTACTTTTGCATATATAGCCTACATATCTAAAGGTATATATATAAATTTTTATTTTACTTTCACAAATTTTCATTGTTTAGAGATATGTATAACACCAGATTAGTCATATGCATATCCCTGGCTCCCATTCCTCCTCCACTCCCTCCCAGTACCCTCCATCTCATCCCTCCAGAACATCTCACAGTGCCCATGCAGGATCCCCTATTCCCCCATACGAAATAGCTACCTTTTCTAATGCCAGAATGAAATGTCACTAACTAATCTTCTATAAGAGTGCCAAGATCATTCACTGAGAATGAAAACTCTTTACAAAATTTGCAATAGAATAACTGGATTTCCACATGCAAATGAGTGAAGAGGAAGATTTTATTATACATCTCTTAGAAACATATCAAAGAAACAGAAAAACACAAGAATGAAATTTCAGTAAGGTTATGTAAAGTTTGAACACAATAATTAATGAACTTTATTTGCTAAATATACATAAAGCACTTCACTGAACAACTTTATAAGTTGAACACATGAAATAGTTGGGAAATCTGTCTGCTTTACTGTCTGATTTATAAAAATAAAAAGATTTCACTCAATTCACAAATGTAAGATAAGAGAGGAAATTAAATTACTTTATCTCTAGTTTTCTTTTCTCTCCCTGCTTTTCAGAATTTAAGTATGTCCCTGTTATTGAGGCATTCTATTTTGTTATCCTAATGCTAAATTTCCTTCAGTCTAAGGCTAAAGTTTTCAGTTGCTGACAGAACCTTTGACATAGTTCTCCAAGTGACCTCTCAGCATGCTTAAGATGGTCTCAAGAAAAAAAAAAAATCTAAAATTCATATATGGTCAAATTTATTGTTCCATAGGATTCATACATAAAACTATTATGAAACTGACTAAATATAAAAGTCCTGTTTCAGAATATCTTTCTATGAGTGCTTTTAGGTATTGCTACATGTCTTTTGTGACATGAAAATTTGCTGTAAGTAAAGCTGAGGCAAACTTTATTTTTTATCTTATAAGTTACTTGATGATTTTATCCTAGCCATGGAAGAAATATTTATAATTGAAGACTAAATCTGTTATTAGATTATACTGTGGTATTGACTCTTCTCTGTTACTTTTGCATATATAGCCTACATATCTAAAGGTATATATATAAATTTTTATTTTACTTTCACAAATTTTCATTGTTTAGAGATATGTATAACACCAGATTAGTCATATGCATATCCCTGGCTCCCATTCCTCCTCCACTCCCTCCCAGTACCCTCCATCTCATCCCTCCAGAACATCTCACAGTGCCCATGCAGGATCCCCTATTCCCACAGCATACTGAAAATAGCTACCTTTTCACACATGATACTATGTTTCCATGTTACTCCCTCAACACTTCCCACCACCTGTTCATTCCCCATAATGCCCATAGTCTGTTCTCTGTGTATGTTTTTCCATCACTTCACTGTGTGTGTTATAATTACTTTCTTACTAGATTCCATATATGTGTGTTAGTATACTATACTTGCCTTCTGCTTTTTGACTTACTTCACTTTTTATAATAGGTTCTAGCTCTATCCACCTCATTAGGACTGACTCTTCTGAATTTCTTTTTACAACTGAGTAGTACTGCATTGTATATATGTACAAGAGCTTTTTTATCCATTCATTCAGCAATGGACATTTAGATTGCTTCCATGTTATAGGTATTTTATAGAGTGCTGCAATGAACATTGAGGTACAGGTGCCTTTTTCAATTTTGATTTCATCAGGATAAAGCCTAATAGTGGGATTGTTGGATTGTATGGAGTTTCTTTTTTTAGTTTTTTAAGCAATCTCCATACTGTCTTCCATAGTGGCTGTACCAATTTCCTTTCACACCAACAATGAAAGAGTGCTCCCGTTTCTCCTCACCCTCTACAATATTTATTGTCTAAATGTTTTGATGATGGCCATTCTGACTGGTGTGAGGTGATATTTCACTGAACTTTTGATTTGCATTTCTCTAATAATAAATGAGGTTGAGGGCTACATGTGCTTTTAGGTATTGCTACAGGGAAAAATTTGCTGTAAGTAAAGCTGAGGCAAACTTTATTTTTTATCTTATAAGTTACTTGATGATTTTATCCTAGCCATGGAAGAAATATTTATAATTGAAGACTAAATCTGTTATTAGATTATACTGTGGTATTGACTCTTCTCTGTTACTTTTGCATATATAGCCTACATATCTAAAGGTATATATATAAATTTTTATTTTACTTTCACAAATTTTCATTGTTTAGAGATATGTATAACACCAGATTAGTCATATGCATATCCCTGGCTCCCATTCCTCCTCCACTCCCTCCCAGTACCCTCCATCTCATCCCTCCAGAACATCTCACAGTGCCCATGCAGGATCCCCTATTCCCACAGCATACTGAAAATAGCTACCTTTTCACACATGATACTATGTTTCCATGTTACTCCCTCAACACTTCCCACCACCTGTTCATTCCCCATAATGCCCATAGTCTGTTCTCTGTGTATGTTTTTCCATCACTTCACTGTGTGTGTTATAATTACTTTCTTACTAGATTCCATATATGTGTGTTAGTATACTATACTTGCCTTCTGCTTTTTGACTTACTTCACTTTTTATAATAGGTTCTAGCTCTATCCACCTCATTAGGACTGACTCTTCTGAATTTCTTTTTACAACTGAGTAGTACTGCATTGTATATATGTACAAGAGCTTTTTTATCCATTCATTCAGCAATGGACATTTAGATTGCTTCCATGTTATAGGTATTTTATAGAGTGCTGCAATGAACATTGAGGTACAGGTGCCTTTTTCAATTTTGATTTCATCAGGATAAAGCCTAATAGTGGGATTGTTGGATTGTATGGAGTTTCTTTTTTTAGTTTTTTAAGCAATCTCCATACTGTCTTCCATAGTGGCTGTACCAATTTCCTTTCACACCAACAATGAAAGAGTGCTCCCGTTTCTCCTCACCCTCTACAATATTTATTGTCTAAATGTTTTGATGATGGCCATTCTGACTGGTGTGAGGTGATATTTCACTGAACTTTTGATTTGCATTTCTCTAATAATAAATGAGGTTGAGGGCTTCCCTGGTGGTCCAGTGGGTAAGGACACCGCCTTGCAGTGCAAGGGCCGCCGGTTCGATCCCTGGTCTGGGAAGATCCCACGTGCCGCAGAGCGGCTGGACTGATGTGTCCAATTACCAAGCCAGAGCTATGCAGTGCATGCGCCCAGAGCTGGTGCTCTGCGACAACAGAGGCCACCGTGAAGGGAGGCCCACAAGAGCCAAGGAACAAAGACAGATGAAAATGGACAAATGAAAGACCAATAGAAGTGGCCCACCCACCCTCTCCCTCCCCAACTCGCTGCCCCCCCCTCAAAAAAATAAATGAGGTTGAGCGTTGTTTCATGTACTTTTGGCAATCTGCCTGTCCTCTTTGCAGAAATGTCTCTAAAGGGCCCCTTCCCATTTTATGATTGAGTTGTTCACTTTTCCAGTGCTGAGTTGTCTGAATTGTTTGTAGATTTTGAAGGTTAATTTTTTGACTGTTTGATTTGCTATTATTTTCTCCCACTCTGTGAGTTGTCTGCTCACATATTTTGTAACTTCTTTTGCTGCACAAAAGCATTTAAGTTTCATTAGGTCCCACATGTTCATTTTTGGTTTTAGTTCTGCTATTCTAGAAGGTGGGTCAGAGAAGATCTTGCATTGATTGATGTCCTTGAGGGTTTTGCCTATATTCTCCTCTAAAACTTTGATGGTTTCTGGTCTTATATTTAGGTCTTTAATCGATTTTGAGCTGATCTTTGCACATGGTGTCAGGGAATCTTTCAACTTCATTTTTGTGCATGTAGCTGCCCAGTTTTCCCAACACCATTTGTTGAAGAGGCTTTGTCCTATTTTAGATTTTTGCCTCCTTTGTCAAAAATAAGGTACCCATAGGTGTGTGGGTTTATCACTGTGTTCTCTATCTTGTTCCATTGGTACATATTTCTGTATTTTGTGCCAATACCATACTGTCTTGATGATTGTTGCTTTGTAATATAGTCTGAAATTAGGGAGGCTGGTTCTTCAAGCTCCATTTTTCTTTCTAAGGATTGTTTTGCCAATTCAGGGTCTTTTGTGTTCCCATATGAACTCTGTTAATCTTTGGTCTAGTTCTGTGAAGAATGTCATTGGTAGTTTGATAGGGATTGTATTGAATCTGTAGATGATATTTGGCAGTATGGTCATCACCACAATATTGATTCTTCTGACCCAGGAACATGGAGTATCTCTCCATCTAAGTCTTCTTCAATTTCATCCATGAATATCTTGTAATTTGCTGTGCACAGTTTTTTGTTTTTGGATAGCTTTATTCCTAGATATTTAATTATTTTGGTTGCAATGGTGAATTGCATTGCATCTTTGATTTCATTTTCTGATTTTTCAGTTTGTATATAGGATTGCCAGTCATTTCTGCATATTGATTTTGTATCCAGTTACTTTGCTGAATTGGTTGATTAGCTCTAGTAGTTTTCTAATATTGTCTTTGGGGTTTTCTATGTATAATATCATGGCATCTGCAAAAAGAGAGAGTTTTATTTCTTCCTTTCCAATCTGGATTCCTTTTATTTCTTTCTCTTCTCTTATTGCTGTTGCTAATGTTTATAATTAATGGACACCCTGTCTTGTTCCTGATCTTAGAGAAAATGCTTTCTGTTTTTCACCATTGTAACTTCTTTTGCTGCACAAAAGCATTTAAGTTTCATTAGGTCCCACATGTTCATTTTTGGTTTTAGTTCTGCTATTCTAGAAGGTGGGTCAGAGAAGATCTTGCATTGATTGATGTCCTTGAGGGTTTTGCCTATATTCTCCTCTAAAACTTTGATGGTTTCTGGTCTTATATTTAGGTCTTTAATCGATTTTGAGCTGATCTTTGCACATGGTGTCAGGGAATCTTTCAACTTCATTTTTGTGCATGTAGCTGCCCAGTTTTCCCAACACCATTTGTTGAAGAGGCTTTGTCCTATTTTAGATTTTTGCCTCCTTTGTCAAAAATAAGGTACCCATAGGTGTGTGGGTTTATCACTGTGTTCTCTATCTTGTTCCATTGGTACATATTTCTGTATTTTGTGCCAATACCATACTGTCTTGATGATTGTTGCTTTGTAATATAGTCTGAAATTAGGGAGGCTGGTTCTTCAAGCTCCATTTTTCTTTCTAAGGATTGTTTTGCCAATTCAGGGTCTTTTGTGTTCCCATATGAACTCTGTTAATCTTTGGTCTAGTTCTGTGAAGAATGTCATTGGTAGTTTGATAGGGATTGTATTGAATCTGTAGATGATATTTGGCAGTATGGTCATCACCACAATATTGATTCTTCTGACCCAGGAACATGGAGTATCTCTCCATCTAAGTCTTCTTCAATTTCATCCATGAATATCTTGTAATTTGCTGTGCACAGTTTTTTTTGTTTTTTTGGATAGCTTTATTCCTAGATATTTAATTATTTTGGTTGCAATGGTGAATTGCATTGCATCTTTGATTTCATTTTCTGATTTTTCAGTTTGTATATAGGATTGCCAGTCATTTCTGCATATTGATTTTGTATCCAGTTACTTTGCTGAATTGGTTGATTAGCTCTAGTAGTTTTCTAATATTGTCTTTGGGGTTTTCTATGTATAATATCATGGCATCTGCAAAAAGAGAGAGCTTTATTTCTTTTCCAATCTGGATTCCTTTTTATTTCTTTCTCTTCTCTTATTGCTGTTGCTAGAACTTCCAGGACTATCTTGAATAGTAGTGGTGAAAGTGGACACCCCTGTCTTGTTCCTGATCTTAGAGAAAATGCTTTCTGTTTTTCACCATTGAGGATAATGTCCGCTGTGGGCTTCTCATAAATGGCTTTCACTATGTTGAGGTAGATTCTTTCTACGCCCATTTTTTGGAAGAGTTTTTATTATAAATGCATACTGGATTTTGTTGAAGGCTTTTTTCTGCATCTATTGAGATCATCATGGTTTTTTTTTGTCTCGCAATTTATTGATATTTTGTATCACAATGACTTGACTTATTCATGAATATTGAAGAATCCTTACATGCCTGGGATGAACCTGACTTGAACACGATTTATGAGTTTTTTGCTGTCTTATTGAATTCTGTTTTTGAATTAGAAGTTTGTTGAGGATTTTCGCACCTGAGTGCATCAGTGTAATTGGTCTATAATTTTCTTTTTTTGTGTTGTCTTTACCTGGCTTTGGTATCAGAGTGATAGCAGCCTCGTACAATGTGTTTGGAAGTGTTCCTTCCTGTGCAATGTTTTGGAAGAGTTTTAGAAGGACAGGCGTTATCCCTTCTTTAAATGTTTGGTAGACTTCACCTGTGAAGCCATCCGTTCCTGGGCTTTTATTTTGGGGTAGGTTTTTGATCGCAAAGTCAATTTCTGAGCTTGTGATTGCCTTGTTCGTAGTTTCTATTTCTTCCTGGTTGAGTCTTAGGAGATTAATCTTCTCTAAGAAACTGTCCATTTTTTTCCAGATTTTCCAGTTTGTTGCTATATAGTTGTCCATAATAGTCTCTTATAATCCTTGGGATTTCTGCATTATCTGTTGTAATCTCTCCTTTTTCATTTTCGATTTTGTTGATCTGGTTCTCTCCTTTTTTCTTGATGAGTCTGGGCAGTGTTTTATCTATCTTGTTATCTTTTTAAAGATCCAGATTTCTGTTTCGTTTATCTTTACTATTGTTTCTTTTGTTTCTTTTTTCATTTATTTCTGCTCTGATATTTATGATTTGTCTTCTTCTGCTGACTTTGGGGTGTTTTTGTTCTTCTTTCTGCAATTGTTTTAAGCATAGGGTTAGGTCGTCTGTTTCATATTTTTCTTGTTTCCTGAGGTAGGGTTATATTGCTATAAATTTCCCTCTTGGAACTGCTTTTGGAGTATCCCATAGGTTTTGCACTGTCGTGTGTTCATTGTGTTTTTCTTCTAGGAATTTTTTTTTAATTTCTCCTTTGATTTGCTCAGTAATCAGTTTGTTTTTTAGGTATGTGTTGTGATATCTCCATGTTCTTGTATTTTTAGCGTTTTTTTATTTTATTTTTTTCCCCTGCCGTTGTTCTCTAGTCTCATTGTATTGTGTTCAGAGAAGATGGCTGACATAATTTCAGTTTTCTTGAATTGACTGAGGTTTGATTTGTGGCCCAAGATGTGATCTATCCTAGAGAATGTTCCAGGAGCACATGAGAAGAAAGTGTATTCTTCTGCTTCTGGATGGAAGGTCCTAAAGATATCAGTCAGTTTTCTTTTAGTGTGTCACTTAAGGCTTGCGTTTCTTTGTTAATTTTCTGTTTTGATGATCTGTCCATTGGTGTGAGAGAAGTGTGAGTATCTCCTACTATTATGGTGTTACTGTCATTTTCTTCTTTTATGTCTAAAAGTGTTTGTCTTGTGTATTTGGATGCTCCTGAGTTGGGCGCATTGATATTTTTGATGTCTTCCCCTTGGGTAGATGCCTTGATCATTATGTGTCTGAGCTTGTGATTGCCTTGTTCGTAGTTTCTATTTCTTCCTGGTTGAGTCTTAGGAGATTAATCTTCTCTAAGAAACTGTCCATTTTTTTCCAGATTTTCCAGTTTGTTGCTATATAGTTGTCCATAATAGTCTCTTATAATCCTTGGGATTTCTGCATTATCTGTTGTAATCTCTCCTTTTTCATTTTCGATTTTGTTGATCTGGTTCTCTCCTTTTTTCTTGATGAGTCTGGGCAGTGTTTTATCTATCTTGTTATCTTTTTAAAGATCCAGATTTCTGTTTCGTTTATCTTTACTATTGTTTCTTTTGTTTCTTTTTTCATTTATTTCTGCTCTGATATTTATGATTTGTCTTCTTCTGCTGACTTTGGGGTGTTTTTGTTCTTCTTTCTGCAATTGTTTTAAGCATAGGGTTAGGTCGTCTGTTTCATATTTTTCTTGTTTCCTGAGGTAGGGTTATATTGCTATAAATTTCCCTCTTGGAACTGCTTTTGGAGTATCCCATAGGTTTTGCACTGTCGTGTGTTCATTGTGTTTTTCTTCTAGGAATTTTTTTTTAATTTCTCCTTTGATTTGCTCAGTAATCAGTTTGTTTTTTAGGTATGTGTTGTGATATCTCCATGTTCTTGTATTTTTAGCGTTTTTTTATTTTATTTTTTTCCCCTGCCGTTGTTCTCTAGTCTCATTGTATTGTGTTCAGAGAAGATGGCTGACATAATTTCAGTTTTCTTGAATTGACTGAGGTTTGATTTGTGGCCCAAGATGTGATCTATCCTAGAGAATGTTCCAGGAGCACATGAGAAGAAAGTGTATTCTTCTGCTTCTGGATGGAAGGTCCTAAAGATATCAGTCAGTTTTCTTTTAGTGTGTCACTTAAGGCTTGCGTTTCTTTGTTAATTTTCTGTTTTGATGATCTGTCCATTGGTGTGAGAGAAGTGTGAGTATCTCCTACTATTATGGTGTTACTGTCATTTTCTTCTTTTATGTCTAAAAGTGTTTGTCTTGTGTATTTGGATGCTCCTGAGTTGGGCGCATTGATATTTTTGATGTCTTCCCCTTGGGTAGATGCCTTGATCATTATGTAGTTTCATGCCTTGTCTCTTATAATCTTCTTTATTTTGAAGTCTATTTTGTCTGATATGAAGATTTCTTTTGATTTCCTTTCACATGGTATATCTTTTTCCATCCTCTCACTTTCAGTCTATGAGTGTCTCTAGGTCTGAGGTGGGTTTCTTGTAGGCAGCATATATATGGGTCTTGCTGCTGTATGCATTCAGCCAGCCTGTGTTGTTTGGTTGGAGCATTTAGTCCGTTTACATTCAAAGTAACGATTGATGTGAATGTTCCTATTGTCATCTTCTTAGATGTTTTGGGTTTGATTTGTAGGACTTCTCCTACTCTTGTATTTATTGGTTATATCAGGGTCTTTAACATTTGTTATAAGGCTGGTTTTGTGGTACAAAAATATTTTAGCTTCTGCTTGTTTATGAAGCTTTTGACTTCTCCATTAATTCTGAATGAGATCCTTTCTGGGTAGAGTATTCTCGGTTGTAGATTTTTCTCTTCCAGCACTTTAAATGTATCTAGCCATTCTCTTCTGGCCTGCAAGGTTTCTGTTGAGAGGTCAGCAGCTAACCATATAGGATTTCCCTTGCATGTTACCTGCTGTTTTTCCTTTCCTGTTCTAAGTACTCTGTCTTTGTGTTAAGTCTCTGTTAGCTTGATTAATATTTGTCTTGACATGTTTCTCTTAGGATTTATCCTGTATGTGACTTTTTTTTTTTTTTTTTTTTGCTACTTCCATTGGTCTTTCATTTATTTCCATCTTTGTCCTTTGGCAGTTGTCCTACAAGCTAGCCATGCTTTTTAATTTTAAACATTTATTTTTATTTATTTATTTTCATCCATCTTTTTCCTTTGGCCTATGTGTGCCTCCCATTGCAGTGTCCTCTTTCACCACAGAGCACCAGCTCCTGGCCCATGCTCTCCAGAGCATTAGCTTGGTAGTTGTACACATCAGTTCAGCCTGGTCCAGCTGGGTCCAGCTGCTCCATGGCACGTGGGATCTTCCCAGGCCAGAGATTGAGCTGGTGCTCCTTGCACTGCAAGGTGGTGTCCTTACCCACTGGACCACCAGGGAAGCCCTGTACAGAGCTCTTTGTGCTCCTTAGACATGATTGACTATTTTCTTTCCCATGTTGGGGACTTTTTCTGCTATAATCTCATCAAAAATCTTTTCTTAGCCTTTCTTTTCTCTTCTTCTTCTGGGATCTCTATTATCTTTTTTAATTCCCAGAGGTCTCTGTGACTATGTAAGTCTATTTTGTCTGATATGAAGATTTCTTTTGATTTCCTTTCACATGGTATATCTTTTTCCATCCTCTCACTTTCAGTCTATGAGTGTCTCTAGGTCTGAGGTGGGTTTCTTGTAGGCAGCATATATATGGGTCTTGCTGCTGTATGCATTCAGCCAGCCTGTGTTGTTTGGTTGGAGCATTTAGTCCGTTTACATTCAAAGTAACGATTGATGTGAATGTTCCTATTGTCATCTTCTTAGATGTTTTGGGTTTGATTTGTAGGACTTCTCCTACTCTTGTATTTATTGGTTATATCAGGGTCTTTAACATTTGTTATAAGGCTGGTTTTGTGGTACAAAAATATTTTAGCTTCTGCTTGTTTATGAAGCTTTTGACTTCTCCATTAATTCTGAATGAGATCCTTTCTGGGTAGAGTATTCTCGGTTGTAGATTTTTCTCTTCCAGCACTTTAAATGTATCTAGCCATTCTCTTCTGGCCTGCAAGGTTTCTGTTGAGAGGTCAGCAGCTAACCATATAGGATTTCCCTTGCATGTTACCTGCTGTTTTTCCTTTCCTGTTCTAAGTACTCTGTCTTTGTGTTAAGTCTCTGTTAGCTTGATTAATATTTGTCTTGACATGTTTCTCTTAGGATTTATCCTGTATGTGACTTTTTTTTTTTTTGCTACTTCCATTGGTCTTTCATTTATTTCCATCTTTGTCCTTTGGCAGTTGTCCTACAAGCTAGCCATGCTTTTTAATTTTAAACATTTATTTTTATTTATTTATTTTCATCCATCTTTTTCCTTTGGCCTATGTGTGCCTCCCATTGCAGTGTCCTCTTTCACCACAGAGCACCAGCTCCTGGCCCATGCTCTCCAGAGCATTAGCTTGGTAGTTGTACACATCAGTTCAGCCTGGTCCAGCTGGGTCCAGCTGCTCCATGGCACGTGGGATCTTCCCAGGCCAGAGATTGAGCTGGTGCTCCTTGCACTGCAAGGTGGTGTCCTTACCCACTGGACCACCAGGGAAGCCCTGTACAGAGCTCTTTGTGCTCCTTAGACATGATTGACTATTTTCTTTCCCATGTTGGGGACTTTTTCTGCTATAATCTCATCAAAAATTTTTTCTTAGCCTTTCTTTTTCTCTTCTTCTTCTGGGATCTCTATTATCTGAATGTTGGTGTGTTTGATATTGTCCCAGAGGTCTCTGTGACTGTCCTCAGTTCTTTTCATTCTTTGCTCTTTTATCTGTTTTTCAGCCATTATTTTCACCAATATGTCTTGTAGCTCACTTATACTTTCTGTTGCCTTGGATACTCTACTATTTAGTCCTTCCATAGTATTTTTAAGTTCAGCAATTGAGTTGTTTATTTCCTTTTTCTGTTTTAGATTCATCGATTGAGCTGTTTGTCTCTTTTAGTTTTTTCATAATTTCTTGCATTTCTTTCTCCAGTGTGTCAGTGTGCCTCTATTATTCTATTTTCAGAGGTTTTAATTTTACTTACTTTCACTCTTCTGAATTCTTTTTATAATAGTTTGTCTATTTCTTCTTCAGTCATTTGGGTCTGTATGTTCATAGTTTGTTCCCTCATTTGTATGATGTTTCTTTGTCTTTTCATTATTATGTGCTTTTTTGGCATTATACGTTTGAGTCCTGTCATCAGTGTTTTCTCTAGGGATTCCTAGGATTGGTCTTTTCCCAGTTTGTGGAGATTCCACCTGGCACTGAGCATGCTGGCACTGCCTCACTGCCACATGGTCCACTGGCTCTGTCTCTTAGAATATATTTTTTATTTTACTAAAATTATTTTGAAATCCCTGCCCAGAGTAGTAGTTATAATGGTCATCTGAACTAAGTTTGCTCATCACTGTTCATTTTAGTTAATTTATTCCTAAAAGATTCAATCTCAAAAAATGACAGAATGATCTCAGTTTGTTTCCAAGGAAAACCATTCAGTATCACAGTGATCCAAGTCAATACCCCAACCACTGATGCTGAAGAAGCTGAAGTTTAATGGTTCTATGAACATGTATGCGTTGCCATCTGCAAGTGGTGTCTGGTAGCTGGGTCCAGCTGCTCCATGGCACGTGGGATCTTCCCAGGCCAGAGATTGAGCTGGTGCTCCTTGCACTGCAAGGTGGTGTCCTTACCCACTGGACCACCAGGGAAGCCCTGTACAGAGCTCTTTGTGCTCCTTAGACATGATTGACTATTTTCTTTCCCATGTTGGGGACTTTTTCTGCTATAATCTCATCAAAAATTTTTCTTAGCCTTTCTTTTTCTCTTCTTCTTCTGGGATCTCTATTATCTGAATGTTGGTGTGTTTGATATTGTCCCAGAGGTCTCTGTGACTGTCCTCAGTTCTTTTCATTCTTTGCTCTTTTATCTGTTTTTCAGCCATTATTTTCACCAATATGTCTTGTAGCTCACTTATACTTTCTGTTGCCTTGGATACTCTACTATTTAGTCCTTCCATAGTATTTTTAAGTTCAGCAATTGAGTTGTTTATTTCCTTTTTCTGTTTTAGATTCATCGATTGAGCTGTTTGTCTCTTTTAGTTTTTTCATAATTTCTTGCATTTCTTTCTCCAGTGTGTCAGTGTGCCTCTATTATTCTATTTTCAGAGGTTTTAATTTTACTTACTTTCACTCTTCTGAATTCTTTTTATAATAGTTTGTCTATTTCTTCTTCAGTCATTTGGGTCTGTATGTTCATAGTTTGTTCCCTCATTTGTATGATGTTTCTTTGTCTTTTCATTATTATGTGCTTTTTTGGCATTATACGTTTGAGTCCTGTCATCAGTGTTTTCTCTAGGGATTCCTAGGATTGGTCTTTTCCCAGTTTGTGGAGATTCCACCTGGCACTGAGCATGCTGGCACTGCCTCACTGCCACATGGTCCACTGGCTCTGTCTCTTAGAATATATTTTTTATTTTACTAAAATTATTTTGAAATCCCTGCCCAGAGTAGTAGTTATAATGGTCATCTGAACTAAGTTTGCTCATCACTGTTCATTTTAGTTAATTTATTCCTAAAAGATTCAATCTCAAAAAATGACAGAATGATCTCAGTTTGTTTCCAAGGAAAACCATTCAGTATCACAGTGATCCAAGTCAATACCCCAACCACTGATGCTGAAGAAGCTGAAGTTTAATGGTTCTATGAACATGTATGCGATCTTCCAGAACTAACACCAAAAAAGGTGTTCTTTTCATCATAGGGAACTGAAATGCAAAAGTATGTCAACAGATAACTGGACTAAGAAGCAAGTTTGGCCTTGGAATACAAAATGAGGCAGATAAAAGGCTCACAGAACACATCAGTCTTATTTGGAAAATATTCTCTTCCAATACAGGAGGCAACTCTGAACATGAAAACCACCTGATAGTCAACACCAAAATTAGAATGATTATATTCTTTGCAGCCTAAGATAGAGAATCTCTATACAGTCAGCAAAAAAAAGAGATCTCTTTAATAAAATTAGACATACCAATGGAGTATTTCATCTGAAGATGGGTACAATAAAGAACGCAAATGACAGGAGTGTAGCACAAGCAGAAGATGCTAAGAAGAAGTGGCCGGAATACACAGAACTGTACAAAAATGACCTGGATAAGCATGATGGATTTGGTAACTCACCTAATACCAGACATAAGGAGTATAAATTCATTGGGTCTCAGGAAATATTACAACAAAAAAAGCTAGTGGAGGTGATGGAATTCCCAGAGAGCAATTTCTTCATTACTACAGATTTAATTTATTGTGAAAGGTTGATCTAAAATGTATTTGATATGTAAAATCACATAGCTTTGATAATTGATTTTTATGTATTTGTAAGTTACATTTTATATTTGTAGCGTATTGCTCTGAGTGGCTGTTTTGGTGCTAGTACTATGCTAGATGCTTGGGTCTGTATGTTCATAGTTTGTTCCCTCATTTGTATGATGTTTCTTTGTCTTTTCATTATTATGTGCTTTTTTGGCATTATACGTTTGAGTCCTGTCATCAGTGTTTTCTCTAGGGATTCCTAGGATTGGTCTTTTCCCAGTTTGTGGAGATTCCACCTGGCACTGAGCATGCTGGCACTGCCTCACTGCCACATGGTCCACTGGCTCTGTCTCTTAGAATATATTTTTTATTTTACTAAAATTATTTTGAAATCCCTGCCCAGAGTAGTAGTTATAATGGTCATCTGAACTAAGTTTGCTCATCACTGTTCATTTTAGTTAATTTATTCCTAAAAGATTCAATCTCAAAAAATGACAGAATGATCTCAGTTTGTTTCCAAGGAAAACCATTCAGTATCACAGTGATCCAAGTCAATACCCCAACCACTGATGCTGAAGAAGCTGAAGTTTAATGGTTCTATGAACATGTATGCGATCTTCCAGAACTAACACCAAAAAAGGTGTTCTTTTCATCATAGGGAACTGAAATGCAAAAGTATGTCAACAGATAACTGGACTAAGAAGCAAGTTTGGCCTTGGAATACAAAATGAGGCAGATAAAAGGCTCACAGAACACATCAGTCTTATTTGGAAAATATTCTCTTCCAATACAGGAGGCAACTCTGAACATGAAAACCACCTGATAGTCAACACCAAAATTAGAATGATTATATTCTTTGCAGCCTAAGATAGAGAATCTCTATACAGTCAGCAAAAACAAGAGATCTCTTTAATAAAATTAGACATACCAATGGAGTATTTCATCTGAAGATGGGTACAATAAAGAACGCAAATGACAGGAGTGTAGCACAAGCAGAAGATGCTAAGAAGAAGTGGCCGGAATACACAGAACTGTACAAAAATGACCTGGATAAGCATGATGGATTTGGTAACTCACCTAATACCAGACATAAGGAGTATAAATTCATTGGGTCTCAGGAAATATTACAACAAAAAAAGCTAGTGGAGGTGATGGAATTCCCAGAGAGCAATTTCTTCATTACTACAGATTTAATTTATTGTGAAAGGTTGATCTAAAATGTATTTGATATGTAAAATCACATAGCTTTGATAATTGATTTTTATGTATTTGTAAGTTACATTTTATATTTGTAGCGTATTGCTCTGAGTGGCTGTTTTGGTGCTAGTACTATGCTAGATGCTATACAAAAATATCTTAATGAGCCAGATGGCCGTGATGGTATGATCGCTCAACTAGAGCCAGACATCTTATAGAAAACTTAAGTAAGGGCTAGGAAACCTTACCTATGAACAAAGCTAGTGGAAGTGATGAAATTTCAGCTGAGCTATTTCAAATACTAAAGGACGATGCTATGAAAGTGCTACATACAATATGTTAGTAAATTTGGAAAACTCAGCAGTGGCTATAAGATTGGAAAATGTCAGTTTTCATTCCAATCCCAAAGCAGGGCAATGTTGATAGGGACAGAGTGGAATAGGTAGGTGGTTGTAGAGTCCAAGTAGGGGGTGGTAGGTAGAAGGGAGACATCTGAGAAAGGTTGGGAGGCCAGTGAGTTGACAATAGCTCAGGAGAGCTGCTCCTTGTTCAGTAAAGCAGGCTCAACTGGGCATAAACAGCTGCTGAAGGAGGAGTTGGTGAAGAAGCAACCAATGAATTATGTCCTGCATCCGCGTCTACTTGAGGGGGGTGGTCTTCTACGATCCTATATATATGACTGCCCACTCAACTGAGAGCAGAGCAGAGCTTTCCTGCCTGCCCACTTGCACCTCTTACAAATACCCGATCCTAATAAATCTTCTTCTTGCCTGTCACTCTGCCTCTCGCTGAAGTCCTTCTGCATTGAGGCA